>CM077025.1:145926758-148800925 GCA_039090855.1 Macrothele yani | reverse complement strand
TCCGCTGGTGTAGTGAATTTCGTAAAGGACGTGTGAGCACGGAGGACATCCAAGATGTGGGCAAGCACACGTGGCCATCACCATGGAATGAATTGCTGCCGTGGACAACCTTGTGCAGGAGAATCGCCGAATCCCCACCAGCGAGCTTGCGAAAACATTGTCCATGACTAAGGGAACTGTTAACACTTTTCTCCATCGCCGATTGGGATACAGCAAGGTTAGCTCACAATGGGTCACCTAGCATCTCCAGGAGGAGCAGAAGACTCGGCGAATGGGTGCTCGCCTGGAGCATCTGCATCGTTACCACGCAGAGGGGCACCGAGTCTTTCCAAGATTGTGGCCGCAGATGAAGCTTGCAGCCACCACGTCGATCCGGCCACAAAACGGATGAGTATGGAATGGAGGCATCCAAACTCTCCACGCCCAAAAAATGCTCAGTCCTTCTTAAGAGCTGGAAAAGTTGTACTCACGGTTTTCTTCGATGAGAATGGCCCATTGGATTGGCTGAACGCAGGGAGTACGATTAAGGCAACCACATACTGCAAACGTTACGCAACCACAAAAGGGCCATCAAGCGTAAGCGAGCCAGTATGTTGTCAAATGGGGTTGTTCTGCTACACTACAACGCCCGCCTGCATGTGGCGACAGTGTGCTAAGATTTGTTGAGGAGCTTCCGCTGGGAGGTCATCGACCATTCACAACCCTATAGCCCCGATCTGTTGCCCTGCGACTGCCACATCTTCGGGCCACTGGAAAAAGCTCTCGAGGGCCGCCGGTTCGCTAACGACGCTGAGGTCCGGGACGCCGTTGAAAACTGGTTCCACAGCCAACCACGGACGTTCTTCTCTCAGGGTACCCACAACCTCGTGCCACGCTGGGGCACTTACTTGAACTGACAAGGCGACAATGTGTAGAGGGTATGTAGCCTATGTATCACTCTTACCTCATGTATGTTCACATATTCTAAACTATAAACCCTTACGGCAAAAAAATCGATCGACAGTGTCAGTTTCATTTGGGCGACCCATGCATCAAAGACATGGCTGAACTAAAAAAGACATAAAGAGGTTGCAAACAAACGAAAGAAGCATGGTGAGATACGTTTTTGGTGTAGTCAGGACAGATAGGAAGAGTAATTCTGATCAATAAAGTGATAAACGTTGATGACATTATGATAGAAGTAAAGACACTGAAATGGCAATGGGTTGGATATATTGCTAGAAGAATGGATTACTGTTAGACAACTAAAATACTAGACTGGATACCAAGGGGCAGAAACAACTCAGAAGAAAGAACACCAGTTGGGAGAAGGATGGATGCGATTCGAATGGATGAGGGAGTTACAATAAACAAAATTTCTCAAGAGAGGGAGCTGTGGAAAATATTTGACTATGTCTTCATCCAGCTTGCGGATTGAAAATACTTGATTATATATAGGTCGTACAAATGAAACATTGATTCAGGTAGATGGGTGGGGCTGCAATATTTGCCGAAGCCATGATGGTACTGCTGTAACCACACAGAGAAGAGAAATGCAGCGTGCGAAGCATTTAGTTGGGTTGGATGTGAATAATACCAAAGGAACATAAACGACCTACCTTATTTGCCTTCAAGCGGGTACAGCTAGCCGTGATCCAACTTTTGACAAAAGAGGGAAGCAAATCGACCGAAATCTTACGACGTATGCAGGTAGTTTACGGAAATGAGTGCCTTGTACTCAGTGTGGTCTTGAAGTGGTGCAAAGAATTTCAGAGTGGACATGAAAACACTATGGATCAGCAAAGACCTGGCCAAGCACACGCCGCCATCACACCGGACACAATCGCAGCAATGAACCAACTGGTGAAGGTTAACCGCAAAATAACAGCGAGTGAGCAGCTGCAATAGGCATTAGCAGGTGCTCCATTGGAACAACCCTCCACCGAGAACTAGGGTATTCAAAAGTTTATTCGCAGTGAGTTTTCCAAAGCACGTGACAGAGGATCCATAAACTTATCGACCGATACGACACCTGCCTAAATGTTAGGGGTACCTACTTCTAACTCTAGCAGCATCCATATGTTATGTATATACACGGTCCAGTCACATTATTGAGACCACCATTTAACATCCTGAGTAACCGCCGTGTACAGCAGCTAGACGGGCTGGAAATGACTCAATAAGGTGCTGGAAGGTGTTCACGGGTATGTGGAGCCATGCTGACTGCAGTGAATCTGACAGCTGCTGGAGGGTGCGTGGTGGAGGATCCATAGAACGAACAACACGATCGAAGTGGTTCCACAGATGCTCAATTGAGTTTAAGTTTGGGGAATCATGAGGCCAGGAAAGTATGCTGAAGTCTTCATCGTGCTCATCCAACCATTGTCGGACATTTCTAGTTGTGTGACACGCGGCATTGTCGTTCTGGAAGATTTCATCCGCCCCAGGGAACACAATCAGCACGTATGGGTGTACGTAGTCTGCAAGGATGGATTCATAACGAATTCGGTCCATAGTGCCTACCACAGGTATGAGTGGACCCAGGGAATGCCACCAAAACATTCCCCACACCATCATAACGCTGCCACCGCCAGCTTGAGTTCTTCCAGCAATGGTTGAAGGTTGTTTGTTCTCCGATGTTTCTTGCCTTATACGACAACGTTCATCTGTTCGATGAAGCAGAAAACGTGACTCATCGGAGAAGGCAATTCTTTGCTAATCAGCGGAGATCCAATTCCGATACTGCCGTGCTAATGTAAGCCTTTTCTGCCGATGCACCTTCGTTAGCATAGGTGCAGTGATCATCCGTCTGCATCGGAGCTCCATGCATAGCAGGGTTATCTGAACTGTCGTTTCAGACACACTTCCGGTAGTTAGTTGCTCCAATGTAGCGTGTCGATCGGCCCTCGCGCACCTTCGCAGCCGACGTTCACCTCTCACATCAGCGGGACGTGGTGCTCCGCAGTTTCCACGTCGCTTATTCGCGATACAGCCATTTCTCCAATCACGATACACTTTAACCACAGCAACACGCGAACAGTTCACAAATTGCGCCGTTTCAGAAATACTGCTACCCTTGCAAATCTGATAAACCGCTCTTTTTATCCATGACAGCAACGAGTGATATGTTTTCAGAATGCATACAGCACACCTTAATACCCTTCAAGCCAGCTCACGACACGTGCCGTATTTCATTGGCTACTCGTTGTTGAAGTCAAAAGTAGGAGGTGGTCACAATAATGGGACTCGACTGTGTATTTTCCTGTGTACATATTGTTATGATGTAATAAGTATACTTAACTCCAACAGTTAGCCTATGTTTCATTTGGACGACCCTTATACTTTTCTAACTAAGAATTTTGTAAAAAATGCCTGTCGTTGCCTTTTTATTAAAAATATTCATCTTAACTGCAAATAAATGACCTGTAGGATTAATTAACTTTTGCCCTTTCTCTTTTTCAGATTGCCAGTCGGAGGGTAATTCAGTACGGTTCTGCTGTGATGATCACGTTTGGAATGTTAGGTAAATTCGGTGCATTATTCATTTCCATTCCAGAGCCCATCATTGGAGGAGTCTTCTGCGTTATGTTTTCTATGATTTGTGGAGTTGGTCTTTCGACTCTGCACTTCGTGAATCTCAATTCTTCGAGGAATCTCTTTGTTTTAGGATTCTCTCTCTTCATGGGGCTTTGCATTCCTAAGTGGCTGAACGCTAATCCTGGTTTAATAGACACAGGTAAGATCACACCCACACACGAGCAACATATCTAAATCAATCTGATCGAACATTTCGTGTTTAATTAAAATAAGATTCTTTAACATTCTAGCAGCTAAAAATTTGCTTGAAAAAATTCGCTTTTTTGCTAGAGACTTCGGAAAATATTTTATATATACACCGCTGAGCCATTCCATTATGACCACCCACAGCCTTCTGAAATGAGCGCGCCTGGAGACCGAACGGCGGCTCAAGGGAAGTTTACAGAGCAGTATATATACAACTCGAGGAGCGGCTTTCGGTTAGTAGAGTGTTCGGAGTCAGAATGGGAAAAACTGCCGATTTATCGGTGCTTCATAAAGGACAAAATGTGATGGCAAGATAACTCGGAACTGCGATCTCGGTAACGGCGGGGCTTGTGAGTTGTTCACATATCGCTGTGGAGAGTACGTATCAAAAGTGGTGCACAGATGGCCAAACGACGAACAGTCCAGCCGTGTGTCGTCCGCAGCTCATTGATGCCAGAGGGGAGCGGAGACTATCGCGCATTGTTCACAGCGACCGCAGGGCCACAGTGCGATAGATCACCTGCATCTACAACAGTGGGGATCAAGGCAATGCTGCACAGCACACAGTTCATCACAGTCTTCTGCGCATGGGCCTGCGTAGCCGAAGAAACATCCGGGTTCCCCATGTTCACTGCACGCCATAGCCAACAACTGGTGAGATGAGCCCAAGATCATCGAGATTGGACCGTGGATGATCGGAAGAAAGTAGCCTGGTCTGACGAATCAAGATTCCTGGTGCATCACGTAGACGGCCGAGCGCGGATACCCCGACTACCAACGGAGGCTATGGCACCTGGATGCACTGCTGGGCGGAAACAGGCCTTCGGTGGGGTTATGCTGTGGGCGATATTTTCTTGGGACACTTTAGGCCGCATTAGCACAATCCTCGACAACTGTCAGGTATCTGAACGTCGTTGCGGGCCAAGTTCACTCATTAATGGCAACTGTGTTCCCTGCTGGTGATGGCTATTACCAACAGGATAATGCGCCATGCCACACTGCCAGAATCGTCAAGGAGTGGTTCGAGGAACATGCTGGTGACTTTTTCTTTAATGCACTGGCCTACAACTTCACGTGGCATGAACCCAATCGAACATTTGTGGTTTGATTTGGAGAAGCGGGTTCACCACTATCACGAAATGTACGGAAACTGGAGGACCTGCTGTTGACATTATGGTACCTGATACCCCAGGATACACATCGTCACCCCATCGAATCGATGTCTCGCCGAATCGCCGCTGTTTTGCGGGCTACAGCTTATTACGTAGGTGGTCATAATGTAATAACTCATGGGTGTGGTCTCTGTTCAAAAAAATACGCAACTTTTCGTCTAGGAGGCGTTAATGTAAATTTTGTTTTTATCTATATTCCTTCTAAGAGTTCCATCTCGAAAATTTCTTGTACATGTATAAATAACTATTCATCGTGGAAAACATTTTACATAAAATTCTTATAACGTACAGTTCTGCCGCTAGGTGGTGTAAGTGTGCATTTCTTTTTGCAACTGCATCCCTGCTTCTAAAATCCCATGTGCACAGTTGGTCACCCAAAATGCAACACTAAGAAGGAAGCATCCGATTGGCCTGAAATTCGCAGCATGCGTCGCCCGCGAGAGGACATGCAAACGATTAGCATTGCAGGTCATATGCAAATCATGTGCGCCCAGCACGCCACCGAGAAGCGCTATAAGAAGGGTGCACAGAAGGCGGGGTGTAAGTAGTGGAAGTGTGTTGTGCTGCCGGACCTGTGCGTGGAGAGCTTCCTGATGCCTCGTCGCAGAATACGGCAGTCATTCCAGCACGTTTCGGAGTTCGACAAAGGACTAGTAGTGGCTTATCGCCACAGCGGTTTATCGCACCGAGACATCGGCGCCCGTGTGGGACGACATCCAGCCACAGTGAAGCGGGTATGAATTCGGTGGCTGCAGGAGGGATGGACGGACCGATGTGAGCGATTGCCGCAGCCGCGGCACACCACCGAACTAGAGGACCGGCATGTTGTGCGGTGGGCATTGACGGCACGCACCGCCACATCACGAACGTTAGCGCAGGATTTAGGATGTGTTGCGCAACAACCTGTGTCAGCACGTACCGCTGGACGTCGTCTGCAGGAGCGGGGACTTGTCGCACGGCGCCCGTTGCTCCGATTACCTTTGCCGTTACACCACCACTGACGCGGCGGCAGTGGGCCGTTGAACACCACACCTGGACTACGTAATGGCACGAAATTGTTTTCTCCGACGAATCCCGCTTCTGCCTGCAACACCACGATAGTCGGATCCGCGTGTGGTGGCGCCGCGGCGAGAGACTGTATGATGCCTGCATTATGCATCACCGTACCGGTCCGTCGCCTGGCGTTATGGTTTGGGACGCAATCGGATATGACACCCGCACCTCTGGTACGCATCGCCAATACACTCAACAGCCACCGCTACATCTCCGACGTTTTGGAGCCTGTAGTCCTCTCTTACGTGCAGGACCTGCCAACGGTCACGTTTCAACAGGACAACGCGCGCCCGCACGTGGCACGCATCGGGCAACAATTCTTCACGGCCCACCAGGTGTTACTGCTGCCGTGGCCCACCTGAGCTCCCGATATGTCGCCCATCGAACACGTCTGGTCGCTGATGGGCAAACGAGTGGCCCGGCAAGCACCACCCGCGGCTACACCTGATGAACTGTGGCAACGTGTGGAAGCAACCTGGACCGACGCACCCCAAGCCCACATCGAAAGCCTCTTTCGTTCGATGCCGCGGCGTGTAGCGGCCGTTATTGCCAGCCATGGGGGCCACACGAACTATAGATGTCTGCGTGTTCCGCAAGTCGCACGGGCCTATAAACTCAATCGTTTCATCTTTGCATCGGTTGTTATGTGTCCAGTAAATCTGGCTTTGCTATCTCGTGTCCTTCTTGGTATTGCATTTTGGGTGGCCAGCAGTGTATATATAGGGTGAGTCAAAAGTCGCAGGACACCCTTGTATTTCAGAAACGGGAAGGAAAATGAAATAGCCGTCCCGGTGGCGAAGTGGTCTAAGTGATTACCTCTGATCATTCGTCCGAAAAGGGTCCGGATATGAGTCCCGGTGAGGCATGGATGTTGTGTTTGTCTTACGGTGCTGGATCTCTCCCTTCTCTGGAACCAGTGGCTCTAAATTAGGGACGGGCGACTGTTTATAGCCCATTGAGTTGCTCACGGTGCTCGTTAAACCTCTAATATTAATAATAAACAAGAAAGATGATACCGAATTTTCGGGTGTAATAGCACGTCTTTTGAATCCGTTCTGACGCAAATTAAATTTATCAAAGCTATTCAAAGTCAATGGAACCAGTATGGAAAACAATAGGATCTGACGGAGGAAAGAAGTTTTTCAATAGGGATTTTAATTCCTAAGATATTGCTGTAAACGGAATCGTGAGCTTACGCCCTCTGGTTGCAGACTTGTGCGTTAAGAAAAACATGAATTTATATGAGAAATATTTCGCAACGGAAACGCTCTCCAACACAGAAAGAAATTTTCAAATCGGACACTTAAAAACAGAGATATCGACAAAAATAGCATGTGACTTTACGTCCCCTGGTGAGAAAACCATGCATTATTTTAGGAAGAAGGTGTTCTCAAAAGGTTTTTCCATATGCGCGGTATCGGTCCAAGAAAAAAAAAAAATTAGCTGAGTCTTCAGCAGCCCAGATTTTGCTACAAATGCATCAGAAGCATAAATTTACACTTTTGCCCCATGGTGGCCAAACCATTCTTTACCAAACATTAGAAATTATGTGAAAAATATTTCCCATCAGGTCTTGTATGCGATACAGGAAGAATTTTTCAAATCGGAGTTTTAGAAGCAGAGATATCGAGTAAAACCTTTGTGCCCCATAGCGGAAAGTCTATGATTTACTTGAAAATTTTGAATTTATATAAAAAACATTTCACATCGGAAAAACTATCCAACAAAGAAGGAATTTTTCAAATCGGACTCCTAGAAGTAGAGATATTGACAAAAATAAGATATACATCTGCGTCCCCTGGTGTAGAAACTATGCATTATTTTAAGAAGGAAATGTTTCTAAAATGTTTGTCGATATGAGTAATATCGTTCTATAAACGACGTTTTTTTCAATCGAGAATTTAGAAGCTCATATTTTGCAGCAAATACATCAGAAGCGGAAATTAAGGTTTACGCCCCCTGGTGGCCAAATAATTTTTTTACAAAAATTAGAAATTATGTTCAAACCATTTCCCATCAGGAGCTGTATCCGGTGCAGAAAGAAGTTTTCAAATCGGAGATTTAGAAACAGAGATATAGGGGGAAACGCAATTTACCTTTACGCCCCTTAGCGGAAAGTCTATGAATTACTTGAAATTTTGAACTTATATGAAAAACATGTCACACTGAAAACACTATCCAATAAATAAGGAATTTTTCAAATCGGACTGCTAGAAGTAGAGATGTTGACAAAAATAAGATATACATCTACGCCTCCTGGCGGAGAAACTGTGGAATATTTTAAGAAGAAAATATTCCGAAAAGATTTATCGATGTGAGTGGCATTAGTCCACGAAATAATTTTTTCAATCGATATTTTAGAAGCTCAAATTTAATGGCAAATACATCAGAAGCAAGAATTAACACTTACGCCCCCGGGTGGCCAAAGTATTCTTTACCAAAAATTCGAAATTATATGCGAAAGATTTTCCGTCAGAAGGTGTATCCGCTGAAGAAAAAAAAATTCAAATCGGAGTTTTCGAAGAAGAGTTATCGGGAAAATTGTAATTTACTTTTACGACCCTAGCGGAAAATCTATGCGTAATTTGAAAAAGTAACTATATCTAAAGTACTCTTCGACATAAATGGAATCGAAAGATAAATTAATTTTTTCAATCGGATGTTTAGAAGGAAATATGTGGAGTAAAACGTATTTTTGAATTCGTCATCATCTGCATTTACGCCCTCTAGCGGCAAAATTGTACATCGTAAAAAAAAAAAAAAAAAACGAAACAAAGGATCATCATTCGCATATTTCGAGCTTTCCAATGCAAAAAGAATTTTTCAAATCGGACTAATAGTTGCAGAGATATCGTGGGTACAGACGGACGGGCGGACGGACAAACCGGTAACATAAGCACGATCGTTTTCTACAAAAGACGTGCTAAAAGAGGAAAAGGAAATATTGAATACCCCAGCAAAGAATCGGTGAGGAGGCCTGTCTTTTAGGTGATTTCCGGAACACGGCCGCCATCTTGAAACCCACTATATTGAATCAAGGTCAAATTTTTCAAATGGTAAGGGGGTTATGGTACATATCAAACAAGACCAGAATTTTCTCAGAAATTGATTGCCGTAATCAGATTTGGCATATGTGTTGCGGTTCACAAGTTATCAACACATAAAGTTGAAATTACAACCGCTAAAGTATCCTGTGATGCGGAGCTATTTCATGTGTTCAATGTGGTGTTCCTATTGCTGAACACAGAGCTGAAGGCGCTTGATCCAGTCGTTATGCACATGCACGAGAATATGGGGAGGAATGCGGCTACAGGGCGTTGCTGCAGGTGGTGTCTGTCGCGGAATTTCTCAGAATACACCAGGTGTTTCAGACGACTCCACAGATAAAAGTCCAGTGGTGTGAGATCTGGGGATCTGGGTGGCCATTCCACAGGACCGCGCCAGCCAATCCAATGACCAGGAAACTGAACATCTAGCCATTGACGAACAGTTGCTCCTTAGTGTGGCGGAGCCCCATTGTGTTGAAAATAACAAGGAAACTGCCATCTTCATTCAAAACGGAAGAGGACACTGTTTCTCGTAGAATTTCCAGGTGGCGCTGAGCATTTAGGTTACTGTCGATGAAAATGGAATTTGGATATCAGGCATGCGACAGTGCTGTATGAAATTTGTGGTCTTCCTGGTTGTCGGTTATTGAAGTCTGCAGCTATGATACGGCAGTTACGTTCCCCATACATTAGGATCACCTCAATCCTCTCCTCTTTCGTCAATGCCACCTTCAATTACCTGCAACAAACAATGGTTATTTCAACTTTCTGTGTTGATAATTTGTGAGCCACAATACATGTGTCAAATATGATTACGGCAGTCAATTTCTGAGGAAAGTTTGGTCTTGTTTGATATGCAACATGATCCCCTTACCATTTGGAAAAATTTGACCTTTATCCAGTATGACGGTTTTTAAGATGGCGGCCATATTCCGGAAATAGCCTAAAAGATAGGGCCCCTTACATATTCTTTCCTAGGATATTCAGTTATTTTAACTCCCGTTTGTGTAATACAAGGGTGTCTTGTGACTTTTGACTCACCCTGTATATTGGAAAATAAACGTAGATTTCGAATATTTTTTATATATATTTGAAGGAATAATTTAAAGATCTTATGTTCTTTCCTTTGAATTCCAGGTTATTCTGTTGTGGACCAGATTTTAACTGTACTTCTAAGTACGAGTATGTTTGTAGGAGGATTCCTTGGATTTTTACTGGACAACACAATTCCAGGTGAATATGCCATTTTCCTGCAAAGCTACAAGTACAATGTATTTGTCATATTTATCAATTTTTAGACTATACGAGTTTTGACAGCGAAGTGATAGATTTTGTAAAGCAAAAGTATTTTATCAATAGTATGACTGACCTTTGAAGAACACGATTATTAAGTGCAGTCAGTTCTATTTCAAAGGACTTTCCTAATGACTTTATACGTGTCTAGCCTTTTACAGAAATAAACGATAGCGAAAGGACATTTTGAAAGCCTTTCAACACAGTCATATTGCTTTGAGTATCTTCAAATGATTTAAGAAGAGACTTGAAAAATTTCAAGTTTAGAAATATAAAACAGCCGTATGGAACAAACACTTACGATTACGTTGGATGTTCTACGAAGAACAGGACAGTTACCTATTAATCGTACCCAAGAGCTGTGTAATTAAGTTCTGCGTCTCGACTTTTTCTTGCCGGTTCTTAGCTCAAATTCATAGTCGTCACTCAGTACCTACATTTAAATTAGTTCTGAAAGACCTTGGACGACCAGATCACCCGTCATTTTCAAAATTCTTTAAGCTCTGTTGATCTGGAAGACCTTGGAAGGACATATTTTCAAAAACTTTTGAAATCTCAGAACTTAGAAGGCCTTGAATGGCCAGACCATCCTTCATTTTCAAAAATGTTTTAAGTCTCTGTAACGTACCAGGAGATGTGACGTACCTGCCCGAAGGACGCACACGACATAAAGGCAGATAGGAATCAGAATAAAAAAGTCCGCGTAGCTCAATTGGTAGAGCAACTTATTCCGGAATGAGGGGACCTGGGTTCGAATCCTGGCGTGGATAAAAATGACGGAGAAATTCACTTCGTTATATCTCATAAACTGGAAGACCTGGTTCAAAGTTCAAGGTCCTGGAAGACCTTGAATATCGATCATTCGTCATTTTTCAAAGCTTTTTAAATCCCTTAAACTTCAATACTTTGGACCGCCATGTCACCCATTAATTTCAGAAGATTCTTAAATCTCTTAACTGGAAGATCTTATTTAAGGTTCTGGAAGACCTTGGACGGCCAGATCTCCCTCTCTCTCTCTCTCTCATCTATCGTTTTCTAACACTTTTAAAACCTCTTAACATACACCAACTCCAAACTGTTCGTATTGATAGGGCGACGTAAACATTTTGCAGCATTTTTGAAAATGTCCGTATTGTTTTACTCAACTTTTGCTGAACATCATATTTCAAAATGTTTAATCGCTGACTGACAAAGAGTCAAAACATTGCGTCAACAAAAACCTCTACGAACAATGAAACAACTTCAGTTCGCTTGTCCGTGGTACAAAATGACGAAGATGGCTTCTTCCATCAATATTAACAAAGCATCGCTTATGAGTATTGCAGTGCAACTTCCCCAAAATTTCAGTTTATTTGTTTTTAGTTCAAGTATTGAGAGTTAGAGCTACACAAGTGATCAGGGATGTGGCTTCTGGAGAACTAATCTTTCGTAGAAGACAAAAAAAAGGCAGTGTTGTTCTGCTAGAGTATTCTTCTTCTTTAGGTGCCATGTTCAAAGTAAGAATGTAGGCAATAAGTCACTGTAAGCTCCGCACAGCCAAACTGACAAGTATCCTAGGGAATGACGGGATTATGATGATGTGGTTTCACGTTGACTTCCTAGTCAAATGTCAAAGAGGAAACCTGCAAAAAATGTCTCAGTGCGTCCTGGGCCAATTTTGGAGATCTACCTACGTATTTTCATAAACCCTAGAATCCCGTGAACAGGATGGTCAGCAGTGGGATTTAAGCACACAACAGCCGCGTGCCACACAAACATGAAGCTGAAGATTAGCCAACTGCTCCAAGCCCGTGGTACTGTACTCTTCTAGGGATTCCATTTAAAAAATCACTGCATGGACGTTAGGAAACATATAGAAAACGTAACACGGAAATCGAAGTAATTTTTCGGTAACTGAAACACACTGTATTGACAAAAGTCACCGGACGCCTAGAAGAGAAACACAACTTAGCATTTATTGACGTACGGTATCGGTCCACCTTTGGCCTTAATGCATGCGCTAACCCTTCGAGACATGCTTTCGACAAGTTTTGGGGGCACAGCGATAGGTATGCGCTTCCATTAAGTACATAATGCTGCCGCTAACTGTTGATTAATAGTAAACCTTGGTTCCAAACTTCTTATGGAGCGCTCTAATTCATCCCATAGGTGCTCTATGGGAATGAGATCAGGGCTCTGTGCTGGCCAGTCCACACACCATACGGAATTATCGTCAAACCACGCCGTAAAAGTCCTTACTTTATGGTTCGGTGCATTATCCTGCTGGTACCAACAAGGCTCGGTTCCATAGTATTGTGACAGAGTTGGTAGGGTATAATTGTCCATAATATCAAGGTAGATGTGCTGGTTAACAGGTCTGTCCATGATAACCAATGGGTATGGACCACACCACGAAAAACACCCCTACACGAGTACACTGTTCCTACGGTCCAAACTTGACCGTAGGACACTGGTGTAAATAGCATTCCCCCGGCTGCCTCCATACCCACACACGGCCATCAGACTGATGGATCGTGTATCTGGATTCATCAGTCCATAAAACCAGTTTCCATTGATCTACGGTCCACGATAAATGTTCTTTACACCATGCTAAACGACGAATAGCATTACGAGTGGAGATGAAAGGCTTATGAGCAGCCACATGACCACGGTAACCATGTAATGGAGTTCTCTGCGAATGGTACGTGTATATACCGAGGTTCCAGCACTTTTAATCACCTGTACACTGAGGTCTTGCGCATTATTCCGTCGATTAGCTGTAACGACTCGCCTGAGGCTTCGACGTCCTCTATCACTGATTGTCTTTGGTATGCCGATACGGATTGCTGCTTCAAGCGCGCCATGTGTCTTCCACTTATTCAGTACATCCAAAACAGTTAACTTGGGTATGTTTAAACGTCTCTCGGTTTCTCTTATGGGCAACCCACTAATATAACACTCAACAATATTTCCTTTCTCAAAGTCAGTTATCTCCCTCCGCGACATTTTCACTCAACCTGAGAGTGTGATATAAACAGCTGCAGGCTTGATTTTATACCGTTCGCAGCTGTACCGCGCATCTTAACAACGCAGCGGATCCATGCGTTTGCTTTTGAAGTGGTGTCCGGTGACTTTTGTCAATATAGTGTATATACACCTACCGGCCGCTGTATTAGAAACTTTCATTCAGTAACGGGGTGGACTTCCTTTATCGCTAATTAATGGTTTGGCATAAATTCTACAAAGTGTGGGAGTGCATCCACGACTACAGCATACCAGATGTTCACCGGACAGTCCTTTAACTGGCTGAGATTTAACGGAAGAGAACTTTGCTTCGGGTCTGCTTTTCTAACATATCACATACACTGAAATGCCAGAAAAACTGGTACAGACGAGCTTATGCAAAATACATACCAACGTTACCTATGCGCGTACCCGGTTGCGACCGCCAGTGCGTATATAAAGCGATAGACATCCTTGCCAGCTGTCAGAGCTGTTTTCGGCATGAGAATAGCAAGTAATAACGATTTAAGCGATTTTCAACGCGGTGTCATAGTTGGCGCTCGTGAGATGGGCCATAGTATTTCGGAGATAGAAACTAAGTTCGGATTTTCACGGACGACCATTGCAAGGGTGTACCGTGACTACAAGAATTCCGGCAAAACCTTCAACCTACGATACCAGTGTGGCCGTAAAAAGACATTGGGTGAACGTGACCATTGTCGTCTGTCAAGACATCGTTTCACGCGATAGGCGTGCAACACTCTCGCAGGTATCATCGGAATTCAATGCTGAAGCCTTAACAAACATCAGCGTCCGGACTGTGCAACGTGCCCTGCACGATATGGGCTTTAGGAGCCGACGCCCAACTCGAGTCCCCCTTGATGGGTGCACGACCCAGAGCTATGCGCCTCGCTTGGGCACGGCAACACCGCCACTAGACACTTGATGACTGGAAACAAGTAGCTTGGTCTGACGAGTCACGTTTCCAACTGTATCGGGCAGATGGAAGGATTCGTGTGTGGCGCAAACCCCTTGAAGCCATGGATCACGCCTGTCAACAGGGAACTGTACCGGTTGGTGGGGGTCCGTAATGGTATGGGGTGTGTTTAGCTGGACTTCACTTGGACCACTGGTACGTCTACAAACGTCTGTGACCGGCCAATACTATGTGCGCATACTTTCTGACGAGGTGCACCCGTTCATGTCCTGCATTCATGCTGATGGGTTGAGCTTCTTCCAACAGAACAATGCACCTCCACACAAGTGTCCGGGCGCCACCTTATGGTTAGAGGAGCATTAATCTGAGTTTGGGATATTGCCATTCCCACCCAAGTCTCCAGATCTGAACGTGATAGAACACATTTGGGATGCCATGCAACGCGCTATCGAACACAGGAATCCGAGACCTCAGAATACACCCGAACTGTGGAATACTCTTCAGGAAGTATGGTGTGTATTGCCTACAGCATATTTTCAGAAGCTAGTGGAGTCCATGCGCCGTCGTATTTTGCAGTCCTGCGCTCCCGTGAGGGACCTACCAAGTATTAGACTGGTGTACCAGTTTTTCTGGCACTTTAGTGTACATTCTCAATAGGGTTCATATCCGGGATTTGTGCTGTCCAGGCAAGAAGGTGGAAATCAATGTTATGCTCGCTGAACCATTGCTGGACACATCTTGCGCGATGGACATTAGCATTGTCGTCCATGAAACCGCCGCCACCTTCCGGATAAAAGGTCAACATTGCAGGGTGGACTTGATCGACAGCAATGTTCAGGTAACCCATGGAGGACACTCGATCTTCCAACAATATCAGAGGACCCGTTCCGTACCAACAGAATGTGCCCCCACATCATGACACCACCTTCAAAACCTTGAATCGTGTTTGCAAAGCAAGCTGGGTCCATTGCTTCACGGGACTCCGGCCAAATTCTCTGCACACCGTCGGTACAAAACAAGGTGAACCGCGGCTCGCGGGACTACATGACTTTTTTCCAGTCTTCCAGTGTCTAATAGCGGTGTTCCTTACACCCCTGTAGACGTACTTTTCAGTTCTTCGCAGAAACTGGTGGTTTCCGTATTGGCAAGCGACTGCCAATACCAGGTCCCTCCAATTCCTTGCTCATAGTTCGCTGAGATATGGTTCGAGAACAGCCTTCATTGAATGCTTTGGTCAATTACTGCACAATCACATGGAATCCTATTTCTCCGTTCAAGCTTTCTCAGACGACTACGATCTCGTTCCTGACAGATTGTCGTCGCCCCACTGTTACGCCTCTTAGACAAGCAATGCGGGCTATTTTCTCACTGATTAAAGAACCGGGATATCTCAGCTTTTGAGAAAGCAGTCAGCTCTGCTGTTTTCAAAATCGTCGCTCCCGTCAGACAACAAGCCCTTTACTGAACTCTGAAAGATCCCTTTTTTACGCTTTCCAACCGTAGGTTGAAGAAGCGTATATGCTCCAGCTTTTTTCGTCCGTCTGTCCGTCTGCCGGCACGATAACTCACGTAAAAACGGTTCGATTTCGATGAAATATTAGTATGTGGTAGGGGACCGCCTGGGAACGAACCCTATTGAAAATGGGACAAATGGGGTTAAAGGTCACGACATAGGAGCGGGATCCATTCCGTTGCCTTTATGCCTCATAACGTGCGTAAATATGGTTTGATTTCAATGAAATTTTAGTATGCGGTAGAGGACCGCCTGGCGACAAACCCTATTGAAAAAGGGTGCAGTGGGGTCAAAGGTCAGGACATAGGAGCGGGATGCATCTCATTGCTCTTATGCGTCATAACGTGCGTAGAAATGGTTCGATTTCGATGAAATTTTAGTATCTGGTAGGGGAACACCTGTGGACAAACCCTATTGAAAATGGAGTCAAAGGTCAGGACATAGGATCGAGATCCATTCCATCGCTCTTATCCCATACTATTAAGGTGGACGTCAAGTAATTTTGCTTCCTATACTTCCAATGGAAAACCTTTTGTACACATTTCCTTCACAATTAGCGTGTTCCCAAGGACGGAAATTTGAACATCGATTCAAATAACTTCATATTATAACTTGAAATACTTAACATTTTCTAAAACATAACCATAATTATATTAAAAAAACAATAACGTTTCCTTTGGTGGTGTTGAAACCAGAAAAAAGATGGCGCGACCTGTACTTTGATGAAGTCTGTAGACAAATAAATGTTGGATTGTATAATTATTATGGTTATGTTTTAGAAAATATTAAGTATTCCAAGTTATAAAATGAAGCTATTTTAATCGATGTTCAAATTTTCATCCTTGCGAACGCATTAATTGTGAAGAAAATGTGCACAGAAGTTTTTCCATTGGAAGTATAGGAAGCAAAATTACATGACGTCCACCCTAATGGAGCAATTCTTGTATCTATGTAAATTTTATTTTGAAAAACGCTCTAAGGATTTTGATGAAAGTCGTTAATCTACCGTTTTCTGGTACTAGAAATCGATTTAGCTTGATCTCGATTTTAGGAAAATTCGATTAGTGTGTTAAATAACCACCCGAATAACCACGTTTTTAGTGTCACGGCGTTGTTCCATTAATGTTACGCATGCTTAGAAATCTTATGACTTCACAATCCCCGACTGAGATGTTGGCGCGCAATCACGCCATCTGTTTATTACGTCACGCGTTGTGTGTGGATCCTATTAAAGTTTTATTACGTCACACTCTTGCGAGCAGATGATCGCGATTCCCATCTGCCTCATTACGTCACGCGTTGTGTGCTTATGTCCGCCCGCACGATAACTCGCGTAAAACTCGCACGATTTTGATGAAATTGTGGTATGTGGTAGGGGACCACCTGGGAAGGAACCCTATGGAAAGTGAACGAAATGGGGTCAAAGGTCAGGGCATAGTAGCGGGATCCATTCCACTGCTCTTACGCAACATAACTAACGTGAAAGAGGTTCGATTTCGATTAAATTTTAGTATGTGGTAGCAGACCACCTGGAGACAAACTCTATTGAAAATGGGCGAAATGGGGTCAAAGGTCAGGACACACGAGTGGGATCTATTCCATAGCTCTTATGCATCATAACTTACGTAAAAATGCTTCGATTTTGGTAAAACTTTGTCATGTTATTTCGGAGGTTTCAGAATCGGTTCTGTTGAATATCATCGAAATGGGATCAAAGATCAGGGCACAGGACCGAGACTTATTGATTCCACAGCCATTATCCTCATAACTTGAGTAATGATTTCTGGTATGTTGGAAAGCGTATTATAATCAATGCATTGCATGATTTTACTAACTTGTTTTCCATTATCGTCAAAACTACTGACGGTTACTGACTAGCAGCAGTCTTAAATATTCGCCTAGATCACGTACATGACCAAAGTATTTGAACATACGCTGGGTGAGTGACGTTCACGTACATCTGCATAAAGTTTTCTAATTCAGTGGCCTATGTGTAAATTATGTTGCACTTTACATGTACTGTGTTTCATGCACTAATTCAGTTTTTTTAACAGGTACTGAAGAAGAGCGTGGTGTCATAAAGTGGAGGAATCATGACGAAGCTTCGGCAGAATCCCCGTCTCAACTTGTATCATTAAAAAGTTATGATCTTCCTTTTGGAATGCCAGTGTTTCAGAACTTAAAATTTGCGCAGTATCTTCCTATAAGTCCTACATACCAGGAAGCTGTGATAAGAAAAAAAAATCACTCATCTGCAGGATTGCTTTAGACGAAGGACAAGCGAAGCATCGAGAAAACAAGAGAGTTCTCTAACATTAGTATCTACCTTGTAAATAAGAAAATCTGTTCATAAATCAGATATCATTTGTATTTAATGTATTTAAAAAAAAAAACTCAGTGGATATCTTAGGTCTTGCATGAATAAAGTAAACAAGGAAGATGACACTGTATTCTTTGGTGTAATGAGCACGTCTTCTACATCCTTTTCGAGACTGAAAATATTCAAAGCGGAGTTTTAGAAAAACAAAAAAATTAGAAAAAATGAAAGTGCATTTTCGCCACCCTGGAAAGATCTGCGATTAGTCTGAAATACCTTATGTGAGCAGGGTTTTTCATAGTAAATAGAACTAGAGTTATACAGTAGGTAAACCATCTACAAATAACTACTTACATCAACTAGCTGCTCAAATGCATGCTACAAAAATCACAAATTGTGCGCAAAATATTTCTCATAGCTGAAGATATCAGAGGAAAAAGGGAATATTTTAGGTGGAGCAATCAGAAGATGCGATATGGTGGAGAATGTGTATAATTTTACACACCCAAGCTTTACATTATTTGAAAAAAATATGGATGCGAAATACTCCTCATAATGAAGAGTATTCTACCATGAAAAATTTTTGTCAAGGAATTTTAATAATCGGTTATACTCCTTCAAATGGAAATAATGTCTGGCGCCCATTGGCGGTAGGATTCTGAATAATGGAAAAGTAGGAAATATCGCATAGCATTTCTTCACAGAAAAACCTGTGCAAGGAAAACTAATTTTTCAGGTATGATTTTTGGAAGCAGAAGTAGCGAGAAAAAAGTTTCTACGATATGCCCTGTAGCGGGAAAACTATATTATTTAAAGGAAATAATGTTTCTAATCTTTGCCTTAGCGAATGTCATAAAGTACGCTGGTGTCCAAAATTAAGGTCACAAACACAGTTTTTTCAATAATTCAAAATAGCAACCAGTAAAATATTTAAAATTGCTGTTATGTATACTTTGGGGAACGGTGAATTTAATGTAAGCATCCACTGCTTGTTAAACGGTTAACAGAATGAGTTTGGTAAGAGAACGTGAAAGTGTCCGTTTTCTGCCTCTGCAAATTTCGTCTTCAGAGTTGTGTTTCTTGCAAGAAAAATCACAAGATTGACTGATTTCAGTTGGAATGAGTGCTCGGAATCGTTTAGACGATGAACTGAAGTAGAGAGACATCGGCAGGCTTTAACCTGGCCAGTCTCAAGCGGAGGTCGCTCGATGGTTACAGGTGTCACGAAAGGTGGTATCCAGGTTATTATACCAATTCCGAACAACGGGTACCATCACCTGGAGGCCTGGCCAAGGCCGTCCAAGAGCCACGACACCTGCGGAGGATCGTTACGTGGCATTAACTGCCAAACGCCACAGACGGATGATGGCTAGAGACCTCCCTCAGGATCTCGCTGCTGCGACTGGAACAACAATTTTAAGGCAAACTGTGTAGAGACGCCTAGCAGAGAAGGAGCTTTACCCCCGGCGACCAGTTGTATGTGTCCCCCTCACCAGATTGCAGAAGAGAGCCCGTCTTTCGTGGAGCCAAACACATCTTTCTTGGACACAGCAAGATTGGGGCCGTGTACTTTTCTGTGATGAGTCAAGATTCAGTTCACAAGTGATTTTCGGAGACAGCGTGGAGCCCGCTATCATCCCTTTAACATATGGAAAATCGACCTCTTTGGTGTAAGTGGAATCCTTGTGTGGGCAGGCATCATGTTGGAGGGCCGTACACCACTGCACGTCTTCTATGGGGGCACCGTGACCACACAGCACTTCAGGGATGAGGTCCTTGAATATTATGTGAGGCTTTTCCGGGAAGCTGTGGGACCGAACTTGATTTTTATTGACGATAACGCGAGGCCACACAGAGCTCAGCTGTTCGACGATTTTCTGGAGGGAAAAGATATTCGCTGTATGGTGTGGCCAGCAAAGTCGCCGGACCTAAATCCTATAGAGCATGTTTGGGATGCTCTAGAAAGAGCCATTGCACGACGTCGACCCCCTCCAAGGACCCTCCAAACGTTAAAATCCGCGCTTTTTCAGAAGAATGGGATTTGTTGCCACAAGCTGGTATCAACAACCGCATTTTCAGTATGAGGGCTCGTGGTGCGACTTGTAAAGCTGTGCGGGGTTGCCACACTCCCTATTAGCCGGTTCGTTCTCTAGAAATGATGCATCATCTTTGGTTCGTTTTTGGTCTAATTTGCATATCGCACGCAATTTACCTCCTGTTCATTTTGTTGTGTTTCTATTGCATGTCTCATTGTGTGAGGCATCTACACATTTGTGTTATGTACCAAATTTCATTGCAATAAACCATTCAGTTTTCAAGAGATCACAGAATATGTGTTTGTGACCTTAATTTTGGACATCACTGAACATTTTCAATGCGATTTTTAAAAGCAGAGACACAGTTGCGAACAAAATACACACGAACGCCTCCTAGTGTCAGAACTATGCACTATGAAAGTCCACGTGTATACGCAAGATGTCTCAAAACGTGAATGGCATTCGCTGTTATTAAATGAGTTTTTCAAATCAGATGTTTAGAAGCAGAGATTTCGAGAAAAATGCATTATACATTACGCTCCTTGGCTGATAAATTTTTTTAGTATTTAGGGAAGAAAATGCGCGAAAAGTGATTTTGCGGTTAGTGGTATCTGAGCGAAAAATAATTTTTTGATCGGGTGTTTAGATGCTCAGATATCGCTGCAAATGCATACACCGAAGAGCCATTCCCAGCCTCAGCCTAGAGAAATGAGCGCAACTGAAGACCGAACGGTGGCGCAGGTGAAGTTTACAGAGCAGTATACTGTACTGTATATAAACACTATATTGACAAAAGTCACCGGACACCTAGAAAAGAAACACAGCATAGCATTTATTAGCATACATTAGTACCATGTCAGTCCACTTTTGGCCTTAATGAATGCACTGACCCTTTGAGACGTGCTTTCGACAAGGTTTTGGAACACAGCAATAGGTATGCGCTTCCATTTAGTACATAATGCTGCCGCTAAATATTGCTTAGCAGTAGGCCTTGGTTCCAAATTTCTTATGCGGCGCTTTAATTCATCCCATAGGTGCTCCATGGGATTAAAATCAGACTTCTGTGCTGGCCAGTCCACACACGATACGGAATTATCGTCAAACCACGCAGTAATAGTCTTTGCTTTATGGCTCGGTGCATTATCCTACCGGTACCAACAAGGCTCTGTTCCATAGTATTGCCACAGAGTTGATAGGGTAAAAGTGTCCAGAATATCGAGGTGGACGTGCTGGTGAACAGGTTTATCCACGATAGCCAATGGGCCTGGAACGTACCACGAAAAACACCCCCGCACGAGTACACTGCCAGCTCCAAACTTGACCGTAGGAACAGTACACTGTGGTAAACAGCGTACACCCGGCTGCCGCCATACCCACACACGACTATCAGACTGATGGATCGTGTATCTGGATTCATCAGTCCATAAAACCAGTTTCTATTGATCTACGGTCCATGATAAATGTTCTCTACACCATGCTAAATGACGAGTAGCATTCCGAGTGGAGATGAAATGCTTATGAGCAGCCGCACGACCAGGGTAACCCATGGAATGGAGTTCTCTGCGAATGTATAACGAAGTAAATTTCTCCGTCATTTCTGTCCACGCCAGGATTCGAACCCGGATCCCCTCATTCCGGAATAAGTCACTCTACCAATTGAGCTACGCGGACGTTTTATTCTGATTCCTATCTGCCTTTATGTCGTGTGCGTCCTTCTGGCAGGTACGTCACATCTCCTGGTACGTTACAAATGGTACGTGTACATACCGAGGTTCCAGCATTTTTACTCACCTGTACACTGAGGTCTTGTGCAATACTCCGTCGATTAGCTGTAACGACTCTCCTGAGGCTTTGACGTCCTTTATCACTGATTGTCTTTGGTCTGCCGGTACGTTTTGCTGCTTCAAGCGTGCCATGCGTCTTCCACTTATTCAGTACATCCAAAACAGTTGACTTGGGTATGTTTAAACGTCTCTCGGTTTCTCTTATGGACAACCTACTAATACAACACCCAACAATATTTCCTTTCTCAAAGTCAGTTCTCTTTCGCCGCGACATTTTCACTCAACCTCACAGTGCGATATAATCGTGGTCAGCTGCAGGCTTGTTTTTATACCGTTTGCAGCTTTTCCGCACATCTTAACAACGCAGTGGATCCGTTCATGTGCTTTTGAAGTGATGCCCGGTGACTTTTGTCAATATAGTGTATATCACTCCGGAGTAAGTTGCTCTCCCAACTAAGCTACACGGACGGAATGTATCACTGCAGATTTGTCTTCTTGACATGTGCTTTACCTCTTTAGAACGTCACACACGTTACTGTGAAATGTGTAATGTTGGGGAGACGCTCTAAACTTTAATGTGTTTTGTCAAAAGATGCATACCTTAAACTGAACAGTATGGAATTATAGCAGTTTTTGATTTTGTGTCTATAAAATGGAACCATTTTTTTTTCTGAGTTAGCTTAGATAATTTTTCCGGCATACCATAAATATGAAAGGGTTCGTGGCGGTGTCCGCATCTTTTACTAGCACGCTGTGTTCGTTGACTCATCAGAATAGGAAATCCGCTTTCAGGATTGAAGTATGAGTTATCTGAGGAGGATGAAGTGAAAGATATTTTGAGAAGAAAAGCATTTCCAACTCATAAAACTAAACAAAGGAACGAGTTAACAGGACTTCGTGGGCAGTCAGATGAATGAGGTTTGTTATCAGCTTGAAACAGGATGGACATTATCACAGGGCTAACTGAGAGCTTTTCATGAAAGTTTGTCGCGAAATGCATAGAACTACAGTGAGACGCATTCCCTCACTTTGTCTGATTACGTCTGTCATTTGTAAGCCCACTTAGATCTAACCAGCACTTTTTTGTGTGCCAAACGCTGTTTGTATTATCTAGTCACCCTCGAGGGGTCATTGTCCGTCCTGTTATCAGAAAATTTTCGCGCATTTTAGTTAGTTCAAAGGAAATTCTATTCAACAAGGTGAAATTTTCACAAACTAGAATTCCATAGGAAGGAAATGTCATCAAATTTACTCGAATTTCCTGATATTTTTTTCAGAAGCATAAAAGTTACATTGGATGATCAATTGAAGTTTTAACGCAGTTTGACTCACATGATCATTATTTGCGTTATCTTTTCTTGTTGTGGACTTGGTTTATTCAGCTGGAGCACAAGGACTTCGTATCCTTCTCTCCTGTCATTCCTGTCATACTGTACTTGCAGTCATATCCGTTGCCTGCACGATGAATCTATAAAATCATTTTTAAACATATAATTAAAGAAAGGGAAAAGTAATTTAATCCAAGATCTCTGTTTAATAATTATCATTTATTGTTTTTTTGAATCGAACTTTGCGAGCTTGGCAAGTTTTCAGTCAGTTTCGACTTCGACTGTGAAGTTGGCAGTTTTTTTTTATATTACAATTTGGCGAAGGACGGTTTGTAGATCCGTAACTGCCTTACGATTTAGAAGAGGGTCGTGCTTACCCTCTTTTCCCCAGTCTGGTGGCACCGTCGCTTCTGAGATCTGTTAGTCCTTCCCCTATCTCAACTTCTTCTATTTCTTTTCCAATCGAGTTCGTTTGTCAAATCACCTAGTTTCTAATTTCCTAAGGTCAGACACTACCTTACTGAAACTACTTCAAATATTTCTATTACTATTTTGAACAGACCGTTTCGCTGCTTCAATGGCATAGACACCACAGTTGATTCTGGTTTAAACCACGATAATTAGGGTTAGACACTCTCTTACTGAAACTACTTCAAATATTTCTATTACTAAATAAAGATATCGCTCGTTCCATGTTTTAGCAACACACAGCAAACCGAAAAATTGTTATTCAGTCTCCGCTGAGGAATCGAATCCTAGTTCTCTCGTTATCTAGCCGAGCGCGTTAGCCTTACACCATGGTGACCAACAATCCACGGCGCTATGTGTGTTTTTCTGTCAGCTTCTGAGATCATAAATCCGTAAGATGGGCTCAGCTACTGAGACGTCTCCATTTGGTGGCCATTAACGGCACTGGCTATATATTAATTATTGCAGTTAAATCCAAAGTGAAAATCGTAAGTGAATAAACAAAGACATCGAGCGATAAAAATGTCTTGTTTATTCACTGACGCGTATTTGGAGGATTTTCACTTTGGATCTCGCCCTTTGGATTTAACTGCTATAATTAATACAGTATATACATATATGGCTTTGAAATCCTGCGGTATTGAAGATGCATACATTAATATTATTAATAACATTTATGAAAATGCAAGTGCAAAGATTCGGCTGTTTGAAAATACAACACACATAAAGATTGGAAAGGAAGTGAGACAAGGGGACACCATATCTCCCAAGCTCTTTAATGCCACATTGGAAATGTCTTTCAATCACTGAACTGGGAAAACAAAGAGATAAAGATTAATGGAGATTATCTAGCTCACCTTCGTTTTGCTGACGACGTAGTCATTTTTGCAACTAGCCCATCAGAGCTGCAGAGTATGATCCAGGAACTTGCTCACAAGAGTAAAGAATTGGGATTATAAATGAACTTTCAGAAGACAAAAGTGATGGACAATGCTTTTATAAGAAATGAAGATTTGTCGATTGATGGAGAAAAACTGGAGATAACAGATACGTACGTTTATCTTGGACAGCAGATATCAAGTGAGGGTCACATTGATGAAGAAATTAATCGTTGTATAAAACTTGCCTGGAGAGCTTTAGGAAGAAACCGCATAATTTTCAAGAGCAATATGCCATTATGTCTTAAAAGAAAAGTGTTTGATCAATGCATCCTTCTAGTGCTTACGTATAATGCAGAGACGTGGACCTTAACAAAAAAAGACGTACAAAGGCTGCAGACAACTCAAAGATGCATGGAGAGGTGCATGCTTGGTGTAACCCGGAGCGATAAGAAGAGGAACTCGTGGATCAGAAAAATGACAAGAGTGGAAGACATCATGATCAGAGTTAAATATCTGAAATGGCAATGGTATTGGTATTGGTAACTGTGGGTACCAAAGTGGTACCCAGTTTATTGCTATAACGAAATACAAACATAGGAGATTCATTGAATGTTGCAGTACAGAAAACAAAAGTGCGGCAATGTATGTATATCAACGATGCAGCACAAAATTACACAGAAAGGAAATGAATATGAACACGAACAATGAATGGCATAACGGCATGTTAAACGATTTGAAATAACGCATGTGCACAAGTATATGAAATGTACTATGCCATCATAAATCATCCGAACGGAAGTTGAATGTGGTTAGAGCGCAAAACATTTTTGAGTAACTCATCAACTTTATAAAAATAACAAAGGCAACAAATGTACCACTATTGTAATCCGCGATCGAGGAAAGCACTAACACAGCCAAAACTCACAAGTATAGGAATTTTAAAAAACAAGGCACAAATTCAAGAAACAACAGATAAGATAATGATAAAGAAATACTGGGGAGCTCACACAAGTAACGAGACCGATTATTCGTGAAAACACAGCAAAAACACACAATTATAGCAAATTGAAAATACATTACTTATGAAACACCGTAAAAACTCACTAATATAGCAAATTTCAAATACATGGAAAACATCAGAATCAACAGGCACTAAGTGTACAAAAACCAGAGAATTTGCAAACGGGTTCGCAAATCCCCTAGCATTAAGAGAACAAAAAATGATCGGCTTAGGGAAGTGAGCTAAAAGTCATCGGCAAGAGGAAATGAGGTATCCCATATATGCTTCTCAGCAAGCTCCTTCAATGAGGCGAGACGGCGCGTGTAACGTCTCAAAAACGCCTGATACCGAGGATCGGTGTCACACAGAGATTTAAAAAATGACACATGAGCTTCGAATTGCGTTATCGCTGCAAACAGGTCCAGATCAGGTGAATGGAGGAATTCTTCAGAACAAACAATCGTACGTGCAGGTTGAAAAAAAACGTAAAAGTTGCTGTCTGGACAGTGGTCCAGGAACTGGAGGAAATGTATCAATGGCCTGTAGAACCTCAGCATCAGAGAGAGGATTAACAGGACCTGAGCGGAGAAGCATACTGTTTGAAGAATCTTCAGGTGGAGAAACACCGGAACCAGAAACACCGGGGACACTAGATGAATCCTCATAAAGAGGCACAGAAAGTTGTTTTAACTTTTTCTGTTTTACAGCGCCTTTGGCAGTTCCAATACGCTTCGAAGAAGAAGCTGAGGCGGATGTATCTATTAGTGGCTCAGGCTCACCTCCCGAGTCAGGAGACGAGGAAACCAACGTCGCCGGAGAAGCAATACGTAGCAGATCCGCCTTAGTGAAGACTGGTGCAACAGCCGAGGCTGCAGGAAGACGTGGCAACAAGGGTATTGTAGACAAGGTTGTAATTGGAGATCCGATAGCCGAGAGGCTAGGAGAAGAGCCAAACGGCTGATTGCCAAATCACCACTCAACACATCCGGATCGGAACACTCCACTGTAGACACATCTGTAGTAGAAGACATCTCTGCCAATCTTGAAGGTGGATGCACAATCGTACGGGTCGGGAGAGGAGGAAAGGCAGCATTGTCCGTGACTGAAATGTTCGTCGTACGGAGAACCGAAGAGGTCGCGTCAGGCAAACTACCGGTAGTGGGGATAGTAGAAAGACAAATGTGGTCAGCAGTGGGATGCGAACTTGATGAACGTCCACGTCGAAAGCATTCACAGGAGGCAGTGGTATGATCCTGTGTTAAAACAGTGTGTACAATAGTGAGTGGTAAAAACCTTGAAACTATACGTTTGTGAGCCAATTTCAACAGTAGCTTCTGTAGGGCAATCCGCCAAGGCTTTCTCAGTGGGAAAGACGACCAATAACTGACGGCGAGGTCGTGTAGTATGTGCAAATCGAGTTCCGCGGGGAGCGTCAGAAAGGTGATGAACCTTTCCAACAATTTTACATACATGACTGACAAGGAGAGGAAGTGCAGTATCAGGCACTTCCTGTGGAACCGTATAGAACGTGATATTCACCGGTCGCTTGGAAAGAGGCGAAGGAATGAGATGTTTTGTCCGAATCAAAAGTCCGTGTGCAAGAAAAAAGTCAGCATCCTCCTTGTGATTGAACTGAACCGAGATACCCCGAGGAGTACGGGAAATTACCGCAATGGACGCAGACGACACATGTCCAGAGAGGGCTTCCATATAGCGTGGCAATGGAGTATTTGGTAAGGCATGAAAGAGCACACCTCTATCCAGGAGGTTTTGGAACTCACGGCTAATCTGCGAATTGTCATACATCGTTACCGTCACCTTGTGGTTGGATACCTGAATAATAGGTGTTGAATGCAAAAAACCATTAGGTTGAGAGGAATCTGACCTAGAAGTAGCGCCTCGTTGCACTGTACAGGCAAACGACATTCTCGGAAGAGAAGTCTGTTCGGATCCGGCAGGCACAGAAGGCTGTGAGGGAAGAGAAGCACAGGCCGAAGGCAAGGCAGTAGAATCAGTAGTACCCAGGGAGGGCACCGAGGCAGATGCAGGAGCTGAAGAAGAAAGCGCAGCCAAGTCCAGTGAAGGCACCGGAGCAGGAGTACTAGAAAGCTGGGAAGGCATCTTAGCAGACACATCTGAGGACGAGAGTATGTTAACTTCCATGGACGTGAGAAGTTGATGTGACGTGCATCCACCACGCCCAGTGATGATAAGGAAATACCGGAAGCCGCCATGTTGGCAGCTTCCAAACGTAAACAACCGAGCAAACGATAAGAAAACTGATGAATATGAACTAATACGAGGACGAGAACGTTAGAAAAGCAGCTCAAAACGTACACAGTACCTTTAGACAGCCTGGCCACGCAACAGGTGAGTGAGGGACGAGGTATTCCACACTAAAATGTATAAAATATTGGAGCCACTAACACTACGTCTGTGACGAACGAGCAATTTGCTAGACATACTGCCAGAAGGACAGACCATCGATGGACAGCCGAAATTTTAGATCGGATTTCAAGGGACAAGAAAAGACCCATTAGAAGACCACACGGGAGATGGGTGGATGAAATTCGAAAGTATGCGGGAGTAACATGGAGGAGACTGGCACAAGTCAGATCGTTGTGGAAAAAACTTGGGGAGACCTTCGTCCAGCAGTGGATTGATAATGGTTGACAATGATGATGAGGATGATGATGATATATACATATATATTGTGAGTATTATCTGCATAATTACTTTTGTAGCAACACTGAAAACCCAAAAATGCTAGAAATTTCCAGAGTTGCTATTAATTTTTCCGTAACTGCACATGCGGCGTTCATCCGCGTTTGGTTGACGATAAGTGGAATTTGTGTTTCTTTAGTACGTGTAAAACATGGATGATCAAAAGTTGCATTTTCGGCATGTGATGCTATTCCTCCATAAAAAGAGGAGAGGAATGCTGTACAGACGTGTAAAGACATTTGTGAAGTATATGGGGAGAATGCTATTGGTGAATCAACGGTTAAGAGGAGGTTTGAAAAGTTCAAAGCCTGCGATTTCAGTTTAGAGGACGGGCATCGATGTGGAAGACCTTCAGCAGTGGATGACGATCTCAAATCGGCAGAAATTGAGTGCAACCCAAAATTAACGACTCAGGAGTTCGCGGAGACTGTGAAAATGCTGAAAAGTACTGTTCATGAACATCTAGTGAAGCTGGGATACACTTCAAAAACTGCATGGACCGGTATTCCATATGCAATATGCTCCTAATACACAACAGGGACCCATTTTTGAACCGATTAATGACAGGAGATGAAAAGTGGATAGTCTGCGACAATGTTGTGTGGAAGAGTTCCTGGGGTCACGCTGCCGAACCACGTAAACAAACACCGAAGCGGAAGATTTATGGATGCAAGGTTATGCTCTCTGTTTGATGGGATTGCAAAGGCATTATTTACTATGAGCTCCTTGAACACAATCAAACGATCAATTCGGATGTGCACTGCAGCCAGTTGGAACAACTGAACCTAAACCTGCAACAGAAGAGGCCAGGATTTGTGAACAGAAAGAGTGTTGTATTCCAGCAAGACAACGCGCGGCAGCACATTTTTTTTATTGGAAGTTTAACGACTACCGAGAGCAACTCAGCGGGCGCCCGTCCCTAATTTAGGGCTACTGGTTCCAGGGAAACGAGAGAGAGCCAGTGGCGCAAGACAAACACAACATCAATGCCTCAACGGGATTTGAACTCGAACCCCATCAAGGACGAATGATCAGAAGCCATCGCTTTGACCACTGCACCACCGAGGCGCCCCGCACATTTCTGTGGTCACCCAGTTGCACGCCATGGGATGTGAAGTCTTACCTCACCCACCTTATTTCCCGGGCATTGCACCCTCCGACTTACATTTGTTTCGGTCTCTGCAAAATTCTTTAAACGGAAAATCATTCGGTGATCTCAACGCTGTTAAAAAAAACATGGATGACTTTTTTGCTCCCCGCCAATCACGTTCTACAGGGATAGTATTCTAAAATTCCCCGAAAGATGGACTCAACTCGTGGGAAAAAATGAGCCAAACTTTGAGGAATAAAGACATGATCTTCAATTCATTGTGTCTGTTTCATTTCACATTCAGAAACGCTCAAGACTTTCCGGACAACTTAATACAATAAAACACATGAAATTAGAAATGTTGAATGGAAGACTTCTACATTCACCTTCGTAAAACATATTTTTTCTCAGATTTTCTATAAATTTAAAATATTTCCGTTACGTGTTTTTTAGTAACAGAAGAAGTTTTAAAATTCTTCCGGCAGCTCTCCTAAGACGTTTCTGATAAAGATATCTGCAGTTGAATATACTGGATTTTGCATTATTGCTGCATCACGAGGCACAATAAGGTTTAAGATAAAGGTGCTGTTATGGATATTAAAATATAAAGTAATAACCTCCTCCGACGCAAATTCCTTAAGTTTATTCAGAAAAAAAGAGGAAAAGAAAACCAACAGGACTTCGGAGTGTTAGCAACGATGCCGTGATAACGACACGGCAGATCCTTGAAGAGATTGTGTTTATGACAAGCAGCTAGGAAATGTCAGAGAGAGACAGAATAGAAATAAGTGGGAAGAAGAGAAAGATCACTGATTGCTGGAATACGAAATAATGCTTCCGTTTAAACAAAGAAAAGAAAAGAAAAAGGATTCTCAGTAATGGCGTTGATTGTATTAAGTCAACAAATATTACGCGAGCGCATGATATAAACGATACAAACCCTCCCGGAGAGCGTGACGCGTTTTCCGGTTTTAAGTCAACAAACTCAGGTAATAAGACCGGACACTTTTCGTATTCACCCTGACTGCATTCAATCTCTGGACAGCAAACCGCTTCAACATCCATCAGTTATGGCTGCGAACAATCCGGTTTTCAGTTACGAGGTAAGTGTTCGGAAATGCGAAACTAATTATTTGTGATCTCGATTTTGGAAGTGCATTTCTTTTCCCCCGGCGAAGAAGTTGCATTCGACGTGTCTTATCTTTTATTTAAACCGTACATTTCTGAGTTTCTTCTCCTGTTCAGTAGTTTCGAAACTAAGCAAATGATTTTAAAACAAGAGATGTACCGCAGGAAAGAAAGGGGTCATGAGTTCAAAAAAATAATTGACCCTTACAGAAATACACTGAGTAATCATTGAATTACAACCACTCCTATCAAAGGTGCACGGGGCCCATTGACCACTTGATTTACGAAAGGGCGTCATTAGTCGACCGACGTAGCATATGTAAAATATGAGTGGTGCATCTGGTAGTAAAATTCAGAGCGTGATGGAAAAACTGTTATCGGACTTTGAGAAAGGACAGACTGTGGGAGCTATGAAAGGGGATGTCTCGATTTCCCAAACGGCTGAACTGGTGGGTTATTCGCGAACCGCAATAGTTACAGTGTATCAGAACTGGCGTGAAAATGGTCAACCAACGACCCTAAGGTTAAACTGCACAGAACAGCGAAAGGTTGATGTGAGAGGTGAGCGCCGGGTTTGACGACTTGTACTGGTCAACTGGCGCAGTACTGTTCAACAGTTGACTATCCAATACAACAGAGGTCAACCCGGAACAGTATCTGCCATGACCATGCGTCACACGTATGGGCTATAACAGCAAACAACCCCGATGACATCCTCTCCTAACTACGGTTCATCGGCGCAAAAGACTCGCCTCGTGCAAAGACCATGCAAGTTGGACATCGGATGACTGGGGAAAAAGTGTGCTGGTCTGACAAGCAGCGTTTTTACTCTACTCAGTGGATGGTCGTGTACGTATTTGGCGCAAACATCATGAGTCACTTGATCCATCCTGCATGGTCTCCACAGTACAAGCATGTGGAGACTGTTGTATGGTGTGGGGCATGTTTACCTGGAAGGAACTTGGACCCCTGGTGCATGTGGGACAACATATGACTGGTGCCCACTATCGTGAATTCCTTATTGATTATGTATACCAAGCAATGTTGCACTTTTTCGCGAATGGCGACGGTGTCTTCCAAGGTGACAATGCGCCGTATTGTCTTCCAAGATGATAAGAAAATTTATATACTCTATTCAAAATTTTTTATACACTGAAGAGCAATTGAATTAGAGATACCTGTCTAGTAACGTGTAGCACCACCTTTCGCCCTGATGACGGCGGCGATTCGTCTCGGCATGGACTCGATAAGACACCGAAAGCGTTGGGAAGCCATACGGATCCACGACCCCTGAACAAGCTCCCACAGTTCACAAAGATTTGATGGAGGGGGGTCATCTCTCTCGATGGCATCACAGATGTGCTCGATGGGATTGAGGTCAAGTGACCCAGCTGGCCAAAGAAGCGAGGTCACGTCGGTGGAGTGTTCATCCAACCATTCGGATACAATTCGGGAGCTGCATTGTCTTGTTGCAGGATGAGGTACCCAGTGGGATGTTAAAGACGCACAAACGGGAGCAAATGGTCGTCCAGGATATCCCGTTAACGTTGACCTGGGAGGGACGATGTCACACATACCAGGGATCCCATTTCAGTCCACGTAAGCAGTCCCCAGACGAGAATGCCACCCCCACCAGCTTGAAGAGTACCCTGCTGGCAAGAAGGATCCATCGCTTCATGTGGTTTGCGCCGTACTCGTATCCTGCCATCAGCATGTACCAACGTGAATCTCGACTCATCAGTCAAGGCAACATTTTTCCACATGTCTAGGGTCCAGTGGCGATGTTCCTGCGCCCATGCTAATATTTGCACCCTCTGATGTGCGGTCAGCAGCGGTACCCTCGTGGGACGATGGCTTCTGTACCCCATAGCGAGGAAATGGTTCTGGATGGTGTGGCTGCTTACACGTTTTTGTGCACCAGCGTTAAATTGCCGAGTGATTTCTTGCACTGTGGCCCGTCTATCCGCTGTTACAATGCGAGCTAGCCGACGATGACCCCACTCATCCACACGCTGTTGTCCACGGCAGTTGGCCCTTGCAGGGATAGTTTTACCGTATTCGATGTACTCGCGGTGTACCCGTGACACAGTGGCTCGTGAAAATTCCAGCGACTGCACGACTTCCGAGATGGAGTGACCCATTCGTCGGGCCCCGACAATTTGCCCACGATCAAATGCGCTTAGATCCTTCGTCTTACCCATACTGCGTCCGACTCTTCCTGATTCCCGTCGCATCACTCCTTATATTGTCGAATCGCTGCATTAGTCATGTCGTTTCCGTTTACAGGGCCACCTACAGCGCCACATTTGCATAACGCCAGCTGTCTCTAATTCAATTGCTCTTTAGTGTATATATTAATGTATATGTAAATAACAAAATTGTGATTATATGTATGGGTATAATCAGTCAACAAGTTTCAGCCCCTCAAAATTTGTAATTGACCCCCACCCTCCGGAAAAAATTGTCTGAATGCACCACTGAGCGGAGGCGCTTGACGGGCTAGTCGCTTATCTACCATGTCGCAGACATGTTTGATCAGGGACATATCTGGCGAACGTGCAGGCCAAGGGAGGAGCGAAATCTGTCGTGCATGGAAGATATCTTGGATATTCCGGGCCAGATGTGACCGAGCGTTGTCCTGCTGGAATGTATTGCCGGTACAACTTCAAAGGAATGGTATCACCTCTGCCACTAAACATCCCTGATGAATCGCTGGCTTAGGACGCACGAGAGGCGTGTTTTGTCCCTTTACTTGCCCTTAAGTACGGGCTGACAACCTTTTATAGTCTTAGACGCCCACAGAGATCATCAAACCTTGAAACCAAAGAAAAAGAAAAGAAAAGACATGAGCTAATTCTGTATTATCTTTCTTGCTTTCTTTTGTTTTTCAAAAGCGTCGTATGCTAGACTTGTGTATGTTTGTAAAGAATGCTTATTGCGCTTGAGACAAGACATTCGACAATTTTAGCAGTTACAAAAGAATTTTTCAAATATACATGTCATGTAATCAGCGCAATATACGTTTGTGACTTTGCTGATAACAACTGAGATAAAACTTTGGCAAGACGTGACAACAGAAAAACGCATACACAAGAAAAATGGAGAAAATATTTCGTTTCCTCAAACAGTTTCACGAGAGCACTGACACTAAGAAAAAATTATTCTGGGAAAACAGAGATTATGCGACTCCTTGCGCGATCTGTAATATCTCTGTTTTACAGCCGCTATGAATTCAGTTGCATGATAATATGCTGCCACTTCGCTCAACGCGTCCGGCATTTTTACGACACGCTCCTGTGTTATTTTTATTATTATTACTAGCAAAGAGACCGGCGTTGCCCAAGTTTAAAAAAATATGTCAATCAGCTTCTGGACCAGGGTTTTCCACATTTTTCTGAAATTATGAATATGATACATTGCATGGGAACATTGAAGGAAATAGGTTCCAGTAATCAGAAGATAATTATTAAAGAAAAAGAATAAGAAAATATTTACTTTTGCCGGAACAATTCGCTGAAACTAGAAGTTATGTTAAGATAGAAAGCATTGAAAATACACGGAGAGACGTGAAAAAACAAGTTTTAAAAATTAACTTTTGAAAGCATAGATGTAGTGGCAAATAGAACTATACACCGACGAGCCATTACATTATGACCACCTACCTAATAAGCTATAGGACCCCCTTTAGCCCGCAAAACAGCGGCCACTCGGCGACGCATCGATTCTATGAGGTGGCGATAGCTATCCTGGGGTATCTGGTACCATAATGTCAACAGCAGGTCCTCCAGTTTCCGTACAATTTGGAGTGGTGGTGATTTAGCGCGAACCCGCTTTCCAAGTCGAAGCACAAATTTTCTATTGGGTTCATGTCAGATGAATTTGGAGTCCAGGGCATTAACAAAAAGTCCCCAGAATGTTCCTCGAACCACTCCTTGATGATTCTGGCAGTGTGACATGGCGCATTATCCTGCTGATAATGGCCATCACCAGCAGGGAACACAGTTGCCATGAATGGGTGAACTTGGTGCTCAACGATGTTCAGATACCCGACAGCTGTCAAGGATTGTGGTATTGGAATAATGGGGCCTAAAGTGTCCCAAGAAAACATCGCCCACAGCATAACACCCCCGCCGCCGGCCTGTTTCCGCCCAACAGTGCATCCAGGTGCCATAGCCTCCGTTGGTAATCGCCGTATCAGCGCTCGGCCGTCTACGTGATGCACCAGGAAGCGTGATTCGTGAGACCAGGCCACTTTCTTCCAATCATCCATGGTCCAATCTTGATGATCTTAGACCCATTTCATGCGTTGTTGGCGATGACGTGCAGTGAGCATGGGGACCCCGGCTGGGTCTTCGGCTACGCAGGCCCATGCGCAGAAAGCTGCGATGAACGGTGTGCTGCAATACATTGCCCTGATCACGACTGTTATATCTGCGGGTGATTTGTCACACTGTGGCCCTGCGGTCCCTGTGAACAATGCGCGCCCCTCTGGCGTCAATTATCTGCTGACGACATACGGCTGGACGACGGTTCGTCGTTTGGTCATCTTTGCACCACTTTTGCTATGTACTCACCACAGCAGCACGTGAACAACTCACAGGCCGCTCCGTTACCGAGATCGTAGTTCCGAAGCGCCGTACCATCACAATTTATCCTTTATCAATCTCCGATAAATCGGCAGCTTTTCCCATTCTGACTACGAACACTCTACTAACCGAAAGCCAGTTCTCAGGCTGTATTTATATTGTATTGCTCTGTGATCTTCACCTGCGCCACTGTTCGGTCGCCAGGCGCGCTCATTTCTCTAGGCTAGGAGTGGTCATAATGTAACGCTTAAACGATACCCCTAGCGAGAAGATAGGAAAACAAATGACATTTTTGTTGTAGGAGAAACTAGGAGAATTTTACAATCCGGGTGTTAAAAAACGACGGTAATATTATAGTAAGGTTCAACATTTACTTTACTCATGAAGAACATTTTTCGTCAGAAAAGATTTAAAAATGTATAAATTATTTACTGGCAGCAATAACTCCCGGAAACGAAACAGCATTTCTGAATTGGACTTTCGAAAGCTCAGATAGAATACCAGTTGCAAATATAAAGGATGAGTGGGCAAAATATACTTTGCGCCTGTAACGACTAAATTGTGCGTTATTCCGGGCAGGAATGCGTACAGCATCTTCTCCTAGAGAGCAGTTTATCACCGAAAATGAATTTCTCTAATACAGCGGCAAATACTTTGCAAACAGGAATATGTACTTACGCTCTTATAGTAGAAAAAATTCGCGTTAGAGAAAACAAGAAATTATGTGCAAAACATTAAAATATTTTGCGACCAGAAAAGCTGTCTGACAAAAAAAAAAAAAAAAAAAAAAAGGAAGAGAAAAGAAAAGAAAGAAAGAAAGAAAGAAAGAAAATATTCTAATTTGTTTGGAACAGAGATATCCAGAAAATTAATATTTACATCTGTCGGAAAAATTGTACTTCATTGCAAGGAGGAAATATCCGCGAAAGGTTTCCTGTTGCAATAGGTATTAGACTGCATAGAGATTATGCTTTAAACTTCAGTAGGCCGCCCCGCCCCGGTAGCGCAGTGGTCTAAGCGAAGGCTTCTGATCATTCGTCCGAAAGGGCTCCGGGTTCGAATCCCGGTGAGGCATGGATGTTGTGTTTGTCTTACAGCACAGGCTCTCTCTCTCTCTCTTCCTTGGAAGCAGTGGCCCTAAATTAGGGATGGGCTACTGCTTATAGCCCATTGAGTTGCTCACGGTGGTCGTTAAAACTCCAAAAAAAAAAAAAAAGCTTCAGTAGTTTCGGTGATTACTATATGTCTCTGCTGTAACTTTCATGGAACATGACATGCATTCCAACTTCTTGCATTATTAAATAACTGCTGACTGGCAGAGAAAAGAATTCGCATAGGACACTTCACACGTCTTTATTCTTCCATTCACTGTAAGATTATGAGGTATGAATGAAAACTGTTGGCTCCAACAATTTTCAATCATTTAGCATGAACTCTTTCGCAATATCAACGCTTACTCGCAATCTTTCGACATAAATCTTTACTCTCTCTCTTCAAGAAATCTCTTCTCTCTCTCTACAACTCCACTTAAATCTTTTCATCTTACTTTGCTCTGATACCTTTCCAGTGTTGCCAAATCGAAACTCTAAAAGCTGTTCGGGCAAGTGATGCCATTCAGTTGGGAAATGTTTGGCCAAGAAGTAACGTAATTTACATGAGAAATTGAAACTCGAAAAGAAGGTTAAATAGAGGAATACGTCTCAAGGGAAAAACAAATTCAAACGAGATTTTAAGAGAGAAGATACTGCTGCAAATATGTCGGAAAGATAAATATGCATTTATTGGTTAAACTATTTGTTATATAAAAAAAGTTTCATCTTTTCAATTTTAGCATACACAAAAAGAATTTTCCAAATCGGATTATTAGAAGGAGAGATATTGAGTAAAGTGTATTATGCGTTTACCGTTTCCGGAAAAACTGTGAATTATTTGAAGAAGAAATCGCACGCAAAATGGTTTTCGTTCTGAAAGGTATCGAATGAAAAAGGAATTGTTTTTCAATCTGGTTTGTAGAAGCAATAATACGGAATAAAATAAATTTTTGAATAAGATAGCACCTTCATTTGCGCCCTCTAGCGGGCGAAGTCATGTATCGGAAAAAGGCGAAAAGGCAAAGATAATTTTTCTCGATTTGAAGGCTTTCCAACGGAAAAAGAATTTTTCAAATCTGACAGGAGTACATAGGAAATAATACAAGCACCTTCTTTTTCATCAAAAGAAGTGCTAATCATTTAGGAAACCGAGTAAGTACAGTCTCGCATGTTTACGTAACATTTCCCAATTCGTAATTAACAAATTTGCCAATAGTCTAATTTTTTAGAGATTTCTTCATAAAGCTTGAGCTGCACGTATCTTATGGTAGGACATGCTGTAAGGATTTTCTAATGAACTGCAGCGGTCAGTTTTGAACATGTTTGAGAAAGATACGCTCTTGTGTTGTATCAGTTCAACCGTAAATCTGCCCTTCGGAGACAGTAATTCCGCCTGTACTCGTCAGATCCGTAAAATACTTTCTGCGTTAGTTAGCTGGGATCACGATAATAAAAATCCTGACATTTCGCATTTTTCTGAAGCATGATTTTTACGAAATGTGATAAAGACACGTATTTTTGCTCAATATATAAATTTCAGGATTGTTAACACGGAAATCAGAGCAGACTGAATAGCCTAGTTTACTGTACAATATGTAGAAAATCAGAAAACTTAAAATTATATATCCCAAGGGCGATGTATTTTTCAGGTCTCTGATGAGGTGTTACATGCTGAACAGTAAACTATTTAGGGTACTCTGATTTCCGTGTTTATATTCTTGTAGTGTTGTTCCATGCATTTGTAAAAACGTTTTCGCCCACAATCTCCGTATCTTAACTTTTTGAAAAAGTTGCTTCTGCGTTGGATAGCTGGAACGTAAGTAAAACTGTCCGTGTATTTTCGATTTTGCACAGAGCAAAGTTTTGTGCTACAATGGAAATAATTTTCTACAATTCACGGGCACTTTTCGTGCTTCCTTTTGTAAAATAACGAAGCATATTTCTGATACCTTCTTCGTGAAATGACTGAAAGAAACTTGAATTTTACGGTTTTTCGCATGCCAGGAAAATTCTGAATTTTTAAAAACCTTTCCGCAATTCCTTTCTTATATTGACGGTAAATTAGCATTTTTTAGCACTTCTTTTGTAAAAAAAGATCGTGCTTATGTTATCGGTTTGTCCGTCCGTCCGTCTGTAGTCACCATATCACTGCAACTATTTGAAAAATTCTTTTTGCATTGGGAATGAATAATTCCGCCGCTAGAGGGCGTAAATGCAGGTGATGTCGAATTCAAAATACATTTCATTCCATATACTTGCTTCTAAGCACCCGATTGAAAAAAAAATTATCTTTCGGTTTCATTTTCATGTGTATGTCGAAGAGTGTTTTAGCCGCCCAGGTGGCGCAGTGGTCTAAGCGATGATTTATGATCGTTCGTCCGAAAGGGGTCCGGGTTCGAATCCCGCTGAGGCATGGATGTTGTGTTTGTCTTACGGCACTGGCTCTCTCCCTTCCCTGGAACCAGTGACCCTAAATTAGGGACGGGCGACTGCTTATAGCCCATTGAGTTGCTCACGGTGGTCGTTAAACCTCCAATAATAAAAAAAAAAGAGTATTTTAGGTTTAGTTACGTTTTCGAATTACGAATAGATTTTCCGCTAAGGGGCGTGAAAGTAAATTACGTTTTCCCCGATATCTCTTCTTCTAAAACTCCGATTTAAAAACTATTTTCTTCAGAGGATACAGCTTCTGATGGGAAATCTTTTCCATATATTTTCTAATTTTCGGTAAAGAATGGTTTGGCCACCAGGAGGCACAAGCGTTAATTTCTGCTTCTGGCGTGTTTGCAGCAAAATCTGAGCTCCTGAAAACACGACTAATATTTTTTTCTTGCACCGATACCGCTCACATGGAAAAATCTTTTGGGAACACTTTCTTCTTAAAATAATGCATGGTTTTCCCGCTAGGGGGCGTAGATGCATGTCTTATATTTGCCCATATCTCTGCTTCGAAGAGTCCGATTTGAAAAATTCCGTTCTCACTTTTTCCGTATCCATATGCCGGAAAATTTCCCGTAATAGGAGCAATTCGCGGGAATACTTGGGGAATGATTAACTGTTAAATTTCAATCGTCTGTTAAAGGATCTGATTTTAATGTTCTGTAACGAGATGGGATATTGTGGATATATCGCATGGATTTTGGTTATTGTGGCACAAGATATTTCTTATCCTCTTCCCCATTTTGTGAACCAACTATTTATTATATTAGGTTGTCGGAAAAGTCATGACGTATTTTGGCAACCGATGGCGGTTGGGTGGTTGGGCGGTTTTGGAAGTACTAGAAGCATGCGCAGCTCTGTTATCGCTATGGCATTCGACAGGTGCCAGTTCTAACTGCAGTCTAAAAGGAATAGTGAGCGATTTGGTTGATTTGCGGAGATTTGACATCAAGTTGAAAATGGAAGACCAAACTGTGCATTCTCGCCATGTTTTACTTCCGTAAAGGAAGAACGCGCGTCAAGCTTGTGAAAAGTTGCGTAAAGTGTACGGTGATAATGCTCTACAAGAACGTCAGTGCCAGCGGTGATTCGCGAAATTCCGTGCTGGTGATTTTGACCTCAACGATGCTCCTCGGTCCGGGAGGCCCTTCGAGGTTGATGACGACTAAATCAAGGCATTGATCGAGTCAAACCCACGTTACACGACACGAGAGATTGCAGGCACATTGCACATCTATTATTCAAGCGTTCACGACCACCTGAAGAAGCTGGGATACGTAAGCAAGCTCGATGTGTGGGTTCCTCGTGAACTCAAAGAAGCTCAATTGACGGCGCGTATAAACATCTGCGATATGCTCATTAAATGTAAGGTAAACGATCCTTTTTTGAAGCGACTGATAACTGGTGACGAAAAGTGGATTGAGTACAACAATGTGCTGCGCAAACGGTCTTGGTCCCGACGTGCTGCTTCGCCTCAAACGACATCCAAAGCAGGCATTCATCAGCAGAAGGTTCTGGTCTCAGTGTGGTGGGATTTTAAAGGTATCGTGTTTTTCGAGCTCCTACTACGGCACCAAACAATCAATTCGAATGTGTACTGTCGGCAATTGGACAGTTTGAACGAATCCATCATCCGGAAATGTCCAGAGCTCGTTCATCGTAAAGGTGTTGTGTTCCATCACGACAACGCGAGTTACCAAACCCAGCCTACTCACCAGACCTTGCGCCATCGGACTTCCACTTCTTTCGCTCTTTTCAACAGTCCTTGCGTGGTACAAAGTTCAATTCAGATGAGGTCTGTAAATCATCACCTTGTATAGTTTTTCGCCACGAAAGACAGGTCCTTCTATGAACGAGGCATTCTGCAGCTCACTGAAAGATGGCAAAAGGTTATCGAACAAAACGGACATTATATCATTGATTCATCTTTGTTCTTTCTATCAATAAATTACCTTTGAAAAACATGGCTAAAATACGTCATGACTTTTCCGACAACCCAATATATTGTGTTACCATAAGAAACCGGGTACTTAAATCATTGTACAGGTGATTGAACGAGGTACACATGTATCAGTCTGTAGAGTCCTTAAGACAAAAACTATATAGCTACCAAGAGTAATTTTATATTTAAGAATTTTATGAAAAAATGCTATAAAACAGTACATTTCACCTTTTCTTAAAAAAAAAATTGAAAGTCATTGCCAGTTTGAAAAAATTTCAAGTTCCAGACTTCTGTTGCTTTGAAAAACCACGATGAAAAAAATAATTAATTTGTGATAAGTCCTACAGAAGAAACAAAAAATAATAAGCTCCAACAGAAAATAAAAGACTAAATCGCTCTCATTACTGCCGAAAAAAATTTCATCAATACGCAGTTAGAGTTTTACCTTGAACGTGAGTACGATTACGGAGTCTTTCTGGCTTAGGGGTCAAGAGGCCCCGTTTCTATTGAGCCAACCCAAACGATCCCGGCTCGATTCCCACCACGACGCAAGGGTTCTCTGGTGTAAAGGCTGAAAAATTCAGCGTCTTCGTTTTTTTTGAAATTCTTTTTAAATACGGAAAAACCTGAAACGAACTTCCTGAAATAAAAGTAATTACTGACTACGGAAAACCTGTTAAAATACGGAAGTTAAAAAAACCCGGTGACTTTTAAAAACTTAAATTTCGTTGAAAGACGGATACCTTCTGCAACTTTGCTGCCTGTTATTCAGAAATTACCCGTGAAATCACACCACTTATTATTATTATTATTATTATTTGCAGTGTAGTTCGCTTAAATATTAATTTCTCCACGATAGCGTAAATGCGTATTTGTATTTCTAACAATACCTCAGCTTTTACATGTGTGACGTGAGAACTTCAGTTTGTGACCGATAGCTGTAATAACCGAATAAAGCTTTTTCATGCGCGTTCTAGTATTTCCGGAATTCAACTTTTCTTGCTAAGTGGAAATCGAATATTTTTTTTCCTGTTCTAAGTCCTTTCAGCCGCTTTGATCAATCAGAAGTGGTAAATATAGGTAGTGTTGTTTTTCCTTTCAGTGGATTTGTAAGTGGTGCAGTCAGATAAAGTGAGTTACGAGAAATGACCCATTTATAAACTGTCAGTCCTCTATTTATTTATTTTACTTACTTGTTTTGGTAGTTTTTAATGAATTTCCCCGCCTCTCTGTTTGTTTTTTGGTAGTATCCTTATCGAGGCCCTGTTACGGCGTCTGACTTTCGAATAAACAGCTGAATTTTTTATGCCGTTGACGGAACACTTAATGTTGATCACTTTATTCAAACATATCAAGCGGAAAAACATTCACTTTTGCGAAAAAAAAAGAGGAAAAATCCATTTGGAATCAATGGTTTTCTCATTTTAATGTACAAGGGTTGTCCCAAAAGAACTGAAAATGTTTTTATAAAAAAACATGCATTTGTTAATTATCAAAGGAGCGGTAATCTTTTTCGACTTACTGCCGATTGCGTCGAATACAGGTGTCCCAACGTTCCTCCCACTTTTTGAAAATGCTCACCTTAATTATCGAGGAAGTGGTCATCTTTTTCAAAATGCTGTCCATTGCATCGAATACAGTTGTCCCAACGTTCCTCCCTCTTTTTTAAAATGGTCACCTTAATTATCAAGGAAGTGGCCATATTTTTCAAAATGCTGTCCATTGCTTCGAATACAGGTGTCCCAACGTTCCTCCTACTTTTTGAAAATGCTCACCTTAATTATCAAGGAAGTGGCCATCTTTTTCAAAATGCTGTCCATTGCCTCGAATACAGGTGTCCCAACGTTCCTCCCACTTTTTGAAAATGCTCACCTTAATTATCAAGGAAGTGGTAATCTTTTTCAAAATGCTGTCCATAGCATCGAATACAGTTGTCCCTACGTTCCTCCCACTTTTTTAAAATGGTCACCTTAATTATCAAGGAAGTAGCCATCTTTTTCAAAATGCTGTCCATTGCCTCGAATACAGGTGTCCCAACGTTCATCCCACTTTTTGAAAATGCTCACCTTAATTATCAAGAAAGTGGCCATCTTTTTCGAAATGCTGTCCATTGCCTCGAATACAGGTGTCCCAACGTTCATCCCACTTTTTGAAAATGCTCACCTTAATTATCAAAGAAGTGGTCATCTTTTTCAAAATGCTGTCCATTGCATCGAATACAGGTGTCCCAACGTTCCTCCTACTTTTTGAAAATGCTCACCTTAATTATCAAGGAAGTGGCCATCTTTTTCAAAATGCTGTCCATTGCCTCGAATACAGGTGTCCCGAACGTTCCTCCCACTTTTTGAAAATGCTCACCTTAATTATCAAGAAAGTGGTCATCTTTTTCGAAATACTGTCCATTTCCTCGAATACAGGTGTCCCAACGTTCCTCCTACTTTTTGAAAATGCTCACCTTAATTATCAAGGAAGTGGTCATCTTTTTCAAAATGCTGTCCATTGCCTCGAATACAGGTGTCCCAACGTTCCTCCCACTTTTTGAAAATGCTCACCTTAATTATCAAGGAAGTGGTAATCTTTTTCAAAATGCTGTCCATAGCATCGAATACAGTTGTCCCTACGTTCCTCCCACTTTTTGAAAATGCTCACCTTAATTATCAAGGAAGTGGCCATCTTTTTCAAAATGCTGTCCATTGCTTCGAATACAGGTGTCCCAACGTTCCTCCTACTTTTTGAAAATGCTCACCTTAATTATCAAGGAAGTGGCCATCTTTTTCGAAATGCTGTCCATTGCCTCGAATACAGGTGTCCAAACGTTCCTCCCACTTTTTTGAAAATGCTCACCTTAATTATCAAAGAAGTGGTCATCTTTTTCAAAATGCTGTCCATTGCATCGAATACAGGTGTCCCTACGTTCCTCCCACTTTTTTAAAATGCTCACCTTAATTATCAAGGAAGTGGCCATCTTTTTCAAAATGCTGTCCATTGCATCGAATACAGGTGTCCCAACGTTCCTCCTACTTTTTGAAAATGCTCACCTTAATTATCAAGGAAGTGGCCATCTTTTTCAAAATGCTGTCCATTGCCTCGAATACAGGTGTCCCAACGTTCCTCCCACTTTTTGAAAATGCTCACCTTAATTATCAAGGAAGTGGTAATCTTTTTCAAAATGCTGTCCATAGCATCGAATACAGTTGTCCCAACGTTCCTCCCACTTTTTTAAAATGGTCACCTTAATTATCAAGGAAGTAGCCATCTTTTTCAAAATGCTGTCCATTGCCTCGAATACAGGTGTCCCAACGTTCATCCCACTTTTTGAAAATGCTCACCTTAATTATCAAGGAAGTGGCCATCTTTTTCAAAATGCTGTCCATTGCCTCGAATACAGGTGTCCCAACGTTCATCCCACTTTTTTGAAAATGCTCACCTTAATTATCAAAGAAGTGGTCATCTTTTTCAAAATGCTGTCCATTGCATCGAATACAGGTGTCCCAACGTTCCTCCTACTTTTTGAAAATGCTCACCTTAATTATCAAGGAAGTGGCCATCTTTTTCAAAATGCTGTCCATTGCCTCGAATACAGGTGTCCGAACGTTCCTCCCACTTTTTTGAAAATGCTCACCTTAATTATCAAGGAAGTGGTCATCTTTTTCGAAATACTGTCCATTTCCTCGAATACAGGTGTCCCAACTTTCCTCCTACTTTTTGAAAATGCTCACCTTAATTATCAAGGAAGTGGTCATCTTTTTCAAAATGCTGTCCATTGCCTCGAATACAGGTGTCCCAACGTTCCTCCCACTTTTTGAAAATGCTCACCTTAATTATCAAGGAAGTGGTAATCTTTTTCAAAATGCTGTCCATTGCATCGAATACAGTTGTCCCAACGTTCCTCCCACTTTTTTAAAATGCTCACCTTAATTATCAAGGAAGTGGCCATCTTTTTCAAAATGCTGTCCATTGCTTCGAATACAGGTGTCCCAACGTTCCTCCTACTTTTTGAAAATGCTCACCTTAATTATCAAGGAAGTGGCCATCTTTTTCAAAATGCTGTCCATTGCCTCGAATACAGGTGTCCCAACGTTCCTCCTACTTTTTGAAAATGCTCACCTTAATTATCAAGGAAGTGGTAATCTTTTTCAAAATGCTGTCCATAGCATCGAATACAGTTGTCCCTACGTTCCTCCCACTTTTTTAAAATGGTCACCTTAATTATCAAGGAAGTAGCCATCTTTTTCAAAATGCTGTCCATTGCCTCGAATACAGGTGTCCCAACGTTCATCCCACTTTTTGAAAATGCTCACCTTAATTATCAAAGAAGTGGTCATCTTTTTCAAAATGCTGTCCATTGCATCGAATACAGGTGTCCCAACGTTCCTCCTACTTTTTGAAAATGCTCACCTTAATTATCAAGGAAGTGGCCATCTTTTTCAAAATGCTGTCCATTGCCTCGAATACAGGTGTCCGAACGTTCCTCCCACTTTTTTGAAAATGCTCACCTTAATTATCAAGGAAGTGGTCATCTTTTTCGAAATACTGTCCATTTCCTCGAATACAGGTGTCCCAACTTTCCTCCTACTTTTTGAAAATGCTCACCTTAATTATCAAGGAAGTGGTCATCTTTTTCAAAATGCTGTCCATTGCCTCGAATACAGGTGTCCCAACGTTCCTCCCACTTTTTGAAAATGCTCACCTTAATTATCAAGGAAGTGGTAATCTTTTTCAAAATGCTGTCCATACATCGAATACAGTTGTCCCAACGTTCCTCCCACTTTTTAAAATGCTCACCTTAATTATCAAGGAAGTGGCCATCTTTTTCAAAATGCTGTCCATTGCTTCGAATACAGGTGTCCCAACGTTCCTCCTACTTTTTGAAAATGCTCACCTTAATTATCAAGGAAGTGGCCATCTTTTTCGAAATGCTGTCCATTGCCTCGAATACAGGTGTCCGAACGTTCCTCCCACTTTTTGAAAATGCTCACCTTAATTATCAAGGAAGTGGTCATCTTTTTCGAAATACTGTCCATTTCCTCGAATACAGGTGTCCCAACTTTCCTCCTACTTTTTGAAAATGCTCACCTTAATTATCAAGGAAGTGGTCATCTTTTTCAAAATGCTGTCCATTGCCTTGAATACAGGTGTCCCAACGTTCCTCCCACTTTTTGAAAATGCTCAATTTAATTATCAAGGAAGTGGTAATCTTTTTCAAAATGCTGTCCATAGCATCGAATACAGTTGTCCCAACGTTCCTCCCTCTTTTTTAAAATGGTCACCTTAATTATCAAGGAAGTGGCCATATTTTTCAAAATGCTGTCCATTGCTTCGAATACAGGTGTCCCAACGTTCCTCCTACTTTTTGAAAATGCTCACCTTAATTATCAAGGAAGTGGCCATCTTTTTCAAAATGCTGTCCATTGCCTCGAATACAGGTGTCCAACGTTCCTCCCACTTTTTGAAAATGCTCACCTTAATTATCAAGGAAGTGGTCATCTTTTTCGAAATACTGTCCATTTCCTCGAATACAGGTGTCCCAACTTTCCTCCTACTTTTTGAAAATGCTCACCTTAATTATCAAGGAAGTGGTAATCTTTTTCAAAATGCTGTCCATTGCCTCGAATACAGGTGTCCCAACGTTCCTCCTACTTTTTGAAAATGCTCACCTTAATTATGAAGGAAGTGGCCATCTTTTTCAAAATGCTGTCCATTGCCTCGAATACAGGTGTCCCAACGTTCCTCCCACTTTTTGAAAATGCTCACCTTAATTATCAAGGAAGTGGTAATCTTTTTCAAAATGCTGTCCATAGCATCGAATACAGTTGTCCCTACGTTCCTCTCACTTTTTGAAAATGCTCACCTTAATTATCAAGGAAGTGGTCATCTTTTTCAAAATGCTGTCCATTGCCTCGAATACAGGTGTCCCAACGTTCATCCCACTTTTTGAAAATGCTCACCTTAATTATCAAGGAAGTGGTAATCTTTTTCAAAATGCTGTCCATTGCATCGAATACAGTTGTCCCAACGTTCCTCCCTCTTTTTTAAAATGGTCACCTTAATTATCAAGGAAGTGGCCATCTTTTTCCAAATGCTGTCCATTGCCTCGAATACAGGTGTCCCAACGTTCCTTTCGCTTTTTGGAAATGCTCACCTTAATTATCGAGGAAGTGGTCAACTTTTTCAAAATGCTGAATACAGTTGTCCCAACGTTCCTCCCACTTTTTTAAAATGGTCACCTTAATTATCAAGGAAGTGGCCATCTTTTTCAAAATGCTGCCCATTGCATCGAATACAGTTGTCCCAACGTTCCTCCCACTTTTTGGAAATGCTTACCTTAATTATCAAGGAAGTGGTCATCTTTTTCGAAAGACTGTCCATTGCCTCGAATACAGGTGTCCCAACGTTCCTCCCACTTTTTGAAAATGCTCACCTTAATTATCAAGGAAGTGGTCATCTTTTTCAAAATGCTGTCCATTGCCTCGAATACAAGTGTCCCAACGTTCCTCCCACTTTTCGAAAATGCTCACCTTAATTATCAAGGAAGTGGTCATCTTTTTCAAAATGCTGTCCATTGCCTCGAATACAGGTGTCCCAACTTTCCTCCCACTTTTTGAAAATGCTCACCTTAATTGTCAAGGAAGTGGTCATCTTTTTCGAAAGACTGTCCATTGCCTCGAATACAGGTGTCCCAACGTTCCTCCCACTTTTTGGAAATGCTCACCTTAATTATCAAGGAAGTGGTCATCTTTTTCGAAAGACTGTCCATTGCCTCGAATACAGGTGTCCCAACGTTCCTCCCACTTTTTGGAAATGCTCACCTTAATTATCAAGGAAGTGGTCATCTTTTTCGAAAGACTGTCCATTGCCTCGAATACAGGTGTCCCAACGTTTCTCCCACTTTTTGAAAATGCTCACCTTAATTATCAAGGAAATGGTCATCTTTTTCAAAATGCTGCCCATTGCCTCGAATACAGGTGTCTCAAAGTTCCTCCCACTTTTTGGAAATGCTCACCTTAATTATCAAGGAAGTGGTCATCTTTTTTAAAATGCTGTCCATTGCCTCGAATACAGGTGTCCCAACGTTCCTCTCACTTTTTGAAAATGCTCACCTTAATTATCAAGGAAGTGGTCATCTTTTTCAAAATGCTGTCCATTGCCTCGAATACAGGTGTCCGAACGTTCCTCCCACTTTTTGAAAATGCTGACCTTAATTATCAAGGAATTGGTCATCTTTTTCAAAATGCTGTCCATTGCCTCGAATACAGGTGTCCCAACGTTCCTCCTACTTTTTGAAAATGCTCACCTTAATTATCAAGGAAGTGGTCATCTTTTTCAAAATGCTGTCCATTGCCTCGAATACAGGTGTCCCAACGTTCCTCCCACTTTTTGAAAATGGTCACCTTAATTATCGAGGAAGTGGTCATCTTTTTCAAAATGCCGTCCATTGCATCGAATACAGTTGTCCCAACTATCCTCCCACTTTTTTAAAATGGTCACCTTAATTATCAAGGAAGTGGCCATCTTTTTCCAAATGCTGTCCATTGCATCGAATACAGTTGTCCCAACGTTCCTTCCACTTTTTGAAAATACTCACCTTAATTATCAAGGAAGTGGTCATCTTTTTCAAAATGCTGTCCATTGCCTCGAATACAGGTGTCCCAACGTTCCTCCCACTTTTTGGAAATGGTCACCTTAATTATCGAGGAAGTGGTCAACTTTTTCAAAATGCTGTCCATTGCATCGAATACAGTTGTCCCAACGTTCCTCCCACTTTTTGGAAATGCTCACCTTAATTATCAAGGAAGTGGTCATCTTTTTCGAAAGACTGTCCATTGCCTCGAATACAGGTGTCCCAACGTTCCTCCCACTTTTTGGAAAATGCTCACTTTAATTATCAAGGAAGTGGTCATCTTTTTCGAAATACTGTCCATTGCCTCGAATACAGGTGTCCCAACGTTCCTCCCACTTTTTGAAAATGCTCACCTTAATTATCAAGGAAGTGGTAATCTTTTTCAAAATGCTGTCCATTGCCTCGAATACAGGTGTCCCAACGTTCCTCCTACTTTTTGAAAATGCTCACCTTAATTATCAAGGAAGTGGCCATCTTTTTCAAAATGCTGTCCATTGCCTCGAATACAGGTGTCCCAACGTTCCTCCCACTTTTTGAAAATGCTCACCTTAATTATCAAGGAAGTGGTAATCTTTTTCAAAATGCTGTCCATTGCATCGAATACAGTTGTCCCAACGTTCCTCTCACTTTTTGAAAATGCTCACCTTAATTATCAAGGAAGTGGCCATCTTTTTCAAAATGCTGTCCATTGCCTCGAATACAGGTGTCCCAACGTTCCTCCCACTTTTTGAAAATGCTCACCTTAATTATCAAGGAAGTGGTAATCTTTTTCAAAATGCTGTCCATTGCATCGAATACAGTTGTCCCAACGTTCCTCCCTCTTTTTTAAAATGGTCACCTTAATTATCAAGGAAGTGGCCATCTTTTTCCAAATGCTGTCCATTGCCTCGAATACAGGTGTCCCAACGTTCCTTTCGCTTTTTGGAAATGCTCACCTTAATTATCGAGGAAGTGGTCAACTTTTTCAAAATGCTGAATACAGTTGTCCCAACGTTCCTCCCACTTTTTTAAAATGGTCACCTTAATTATCAAGGAAGTGGCCATCTTTTTCAAAATGCTGCCCATTGCATCGAATACAGTTGTCCCAACGTTCCTCCCACTTTTTGGAAATGCTTACCTTAATTATCAAGGAAGTGGTCATCTTTTTCGAAAGACTGTCCATTGCCTCGAATACAGGTGTCCCAACGTTCCTCCCACTTTTTGAAAATGCTCACCTTAATTATCAAGGAAGTGGTCATCTTTTTCAAAATGCTGTCCATTGCCTCGAATACAAGTGTCCCAACGTTCCTCCCACTTTTCGAAAATGCTCACCTTAATTATCAAGGAAGTGGTCATCTTTTTCAAAATGCTGTCCATTGCCTCGAATACAGGTGTCTCAAAGTTCCTCCCACTTTTTGGAAATGCTCACCTTAATTATCAAGGAAGTGGTCATCTTTTTTAAAATGCTGTCCATTGCCTCGAATACAGGTGTCCCAACGTTCCTCTCACTTTTTGAAAATGCTCACCTTAATTATCAAGGAAGTGGTCATCTTTTTCAAAATGCTGTCCATTGCCTCGAATACAGGTGTCCCAACGTTCCTCCCACTTTTTGAAAATGCTGACCTTAATTATCAAGGAAGTGGTCATCTTTTTCAAAATGCTGTCCATTGCCTCGAATACAGGTGTCCCAACGTTCCTCCTACTTTTTGAAAATGCTCACCTTAATTATCAAGGAAGTGGTCATCTTTTTCAAAATGCTGTCCATTGCCTCGAATACAGGTGTCCCAACGTTCCTCCCACTTTTTGAAAATGGTCACCTTAATTATCAAGGAAGTGGTCATCTTTTTCAAAATGCTGTCCATTGATTGCATCGAATACAGTTGTCCCAACTATCCTCCCACTTTTTTAAAATGGTCACCTTAATTATCAAGGAAGTGGCCATCTTTTTCAAAATGCTGTCCATTGCATCGAATACAGTTGTCCCAACGTTCCTTCCACTTTTTGAAAATACTCACCTTAATTATCAAGGAAGTGGTCATCTTTTTCAAAATGCTGTCCATTGCCTCGAATACAGGTGTCCCAACGTTCCTCCCACTTTTTGGAAATGGTCACCTTAATTATCGAGGAAGTGGTCAACTTTTTCAAAATGCTGTCCATTGCATCGAATACAGTTGTCCCAACGTTCCTCCCACTTTTTGGAAATGCTCACCTTAATTATCAAGGAAGTGGTCATCTTTTTCGAAAGACTGTCCATTGCCTCGAATACAGGTGTCCCAACGTTCCTCCCACTTTTTGGAAATGCTCACTTTAATTATCAAGGAAGTGGTCATCTTTTTCGAAATACTGTCCATTGCCTCGAATACAGGTGTCCCAACGTTTCTCCCACTTTTTGAAAATGCTCACCTTAATTATCAAGGAAATGGTCATCTTTTTCAAAATGCTGTCCATTGCCTCGAATATAGGTGTCCCAACGTTCCTCACACTTTTTGGAAATGCTCACTTTAATTATCAAGGAAGTGGTCATCTTTTTCGAAAGACTGTCCATTGCCTCGAGTACAGGTGTCCCAACGTTTCTCCCACTTTTTGAAAATGCTCACCTTAATTATCAAGGAAATGGTCATCTTTTTCAAAATGCTGTCCATTGCCTCGAATACAGGTGTCTCAATGTTCCTCTCACTTTTTGAAAATGCTCACCTTAATTATCAAGGAAGTGGTCATCTTTTTCAAAATGCTGTCCATTGCCTCGAATACAGGTGTCCCAACGTTCCTCTCACTTTTTGAAAATGCTCACCTTAATTATCAAGGAAGTGGTCATCTTTTTCAAAATGCTGTCCATTGCCTCGAATACAGGTGTCCCAACGTTCCTCCCACTTTTTGAAAATGCTCACCTTAATTATCAAGGAAGTGGTCATCTTTTTCGAAAGACTATCCGTTGCCTCGAATACAGGTGTCCCAACGTTCCTCCCACTTTTTGGAAATGCTCACCTTAATTATCAAGGAAGTGGTCATCTTTTTCGAAAGACTGTCCATTGCCTCGAATACAGGTGTCCCAACGTTCCTCCTACTTTTTGGAAATGCTCACCTTAATTATCAAGGAAGTGGTCATCTTTTTCGAAAGACTGTTCATTGCCTCCAATACAGGTGTCCCAACGTTTCTCCCACTTTTTGAAAATGCTCACCTTAATTATCAAGGTAATGGTCATCTTTTTCAAAATGCTGTCCATTGCCTCGAATACAGGTGTCCCAACGTTCCTCCCACTTTTTGGAAATGCTCACCTTAATTATCAAGGAAGTGGTCATCTTTTTCAAAATGCTGTCCATTGCCTCGAATACAGGTGTGCCAACGTTCCTCTCACTTTTTGAAAATGCTCACCTTAATTATCAAGGAAGTGGTCATCTTTTTCAAAATGCTGTCCATTGCCTCGAATACAGGTGTCCGAACGTTCCTCCCACTTTTTGAAAATGCTCACCTTAGTTATCAAGGAATTGGTCATCTTTTTCAAAATGCTGTCCATTGATTGCATCGAATACAGTTGTCCCAACGTTCCTCCCACTTTTTTAAAATGGTCACCTTAATTATCAAGGAAGTGGCCATATTTTTCAAAATGCTGTCCATTGCTTCGAATACAGGTGTCCCAACGTTCCTCCTACTTTTTGAAAATGCTCACCTTAATTATCAAGGAAGTGGCCATCTTTTTCAAAATGCTGTCCATTGCCTCGAATACAGGTGTCCGAACGTTCCTCCCACTTTTTGAAAATGCTCACCTTAATTATCAAGGAAGTGGTCATCTTTTTCGAAATACTGTCCATTTCCTCGAATACAGGTGTCCCAACTTTCCTCCTACTTTTTGAAAATGCTCACCTTAGTTATCAAGGAAGTGGTCATCTTTTTCAAAATGCTGTCCATTGCCTCGAATACAGGTGTCCCAACGTTCCTCCCACTTTTTGAAAATGCTCACCTTAATTATCAAGGAAGTGGTAATCTTTTTCAAAATGCTGTCCATTGCCTCGAATACAGGTGTCCCAACGTTCCTCCTACTTTTTGAAAATGCTCACCTTAATTATCAAGGAAGTGGCCATCTTTTTCAAAATGCTGTCCATTGCCTCGAATACAGGTGTCCCAACGTTCCTCCCACTTTTTGAAAATGCTCACCTTAATTATCAAGGAAGTGGTAATCTTTTTCAAAATGCTGTCCATAGCATCGAATACAGTTGTCCCTACGTTCCTCTCACTTTTTGAAAATGCTCACCTTAATTATCAAGGAAGTGGCCATCTTTTTCAAAATGCTGTCCATTGCCTCGAATACAGGTGTCCCAACGTTCATCCCACTTTTTGAAAATGCTCACCTTAATTATCAAGGAAGTGGTAATCTTTTTCAAAATGCTGTCCATTGCATCGAATACAGTTGTCCCAACGTTCCTCCCTCTTTTTTAAAATGGTCACCTTAATTATCAAGGAAGTGGCCATCTTTTTCCAAATGCTGTCCATTGCCTCGAATACAGGTGTCCCAACGTTCCTTTCGCTTTTTGGAAATGCTCACCTTAATTATCGAGGAAGTGGTCAACTTTTTCAAAATGCTGAATACAGTTGTCCCAACGTTCCTCCCACTTTTTAAAATGGTCACCTTAATTATCAAGGAAGTGGCCATCTTTTTCAAAATGCTGCCCATTGCATCGAATACAGTTGTCCCAACGTTCCTCCCACTTTTTGGAAATGCTTACCTTAATTATCAAGGAAGTGGTCATCTTTTTCGAAAGACTGTCCATTGCCTCGAATACAGGTGTCCCAACGTTCCTCCCACTTTTTGGAAATGCTCACCTTAATTATCAAGGAAGTGGTCATCTTTTTCAAAATGCTGTCCATTGCCTCGAATACAAGTGTCCCAACGTTCCTCCCACTTTTCGAAAATGCTCACCTTAATTATCAAGGAAGTGGTCATCTTTTTCAAAATGCTGTCCATTGCCTCGAATACAGGTGTCCCAACTTTCCTCCCACTTTTTGAAAATGCTCACCTTAATTGTCAAGGAAGTGGTCATCTTTTTCGAAAGACTGTCCATTGCCTCGAATACAGGTGTCCCAACGTTCCTCCCACTTTTTGGAAATGCTCACCTTAATTATCAAGGAAGTGGTCATCTTTTTCGAAAGACTGTCCATTGCCTCGAATACAGGTGTCCCAACGTTCCTCCCACTTTTTGGAAATGCTCACCTTAATTATCAAGGAAGTGGTCATCTTTTTCGAAAGACTGTCCATTGCCTCGAATACAGGTGTCCCAACGTTTCTCCCACTTTTTGAAAATGCTCATCTTAATTATCAAGGAAATGGTCATCTTTTTCAAAATGCTGCCCATTGCCTCGAATACAGGTGTCTCAAAGTTCCTCCCACTTTTTGGAAATGCTCACCTTAATTATCAAGGAAGTGGTCATCTTTTTTAAAATGCTGTCCATTGCCTCGAATACAGGTGTCCCAACGTTCCTCTCACTTTTTGAAAATGCTCACCTTAATTATCAAGGAAGTGGTCATCTTTTTCAAAATGCTGTCCATTGCCTCGAATACAGGTGTCCCAACGTTCCTCCCACTTTTTGAAAATGCTGACCTTAATTATCAAGGAAGTGGTCATCTTTTTCAAAATGCTGTCCATTGCCTCGAATACAGGTGTCCCAACGTTCCTCCTACTTTTTGAAAATGCTCACCTTAATTATCAAGGAAGTGGTCATCTTTTTCAAAATGCTGTCCATTGCCTCGAATACAGGTGTCCCAACGTTCCTCCCACTTTTTGAAAATGGTCACCTTAATTATCGAGGAAGTGGTCATCTTTTTCAAAATGCCGTCCATTGCATCGAATACAGTTGTCCCAACTATCCTCCCACTTTTTTAAAATGGTCACCTTAATTATCAAGGAAGTGGCCATCTTTTTCAAAATGCTGTCCATTGCATCGAATACAGTTGTCCCAACGTTCCTTCCACTTTTTGAAAATACTCACCTTAATTATCAAGGAAGTGGTCATCTTTTTCAAAATGCTGTCCATTGCCTCGAATACAGGTGTCCCAACGTTCCTCCCACTTTTTGGAAATGGTCACCTTAATTATCGAGGAAGTGGTCAACTTTTTCAAAATGCTGTCCATTGCATCGAATACAGTTGTCCCAACGTTCCTCCCACTTTTTGGAAATGCTCACCTTAATTATCAAGGAAGTGGTCATCTTTTTCGAAAGACTGTCCATTGCCTCGAATACAGGTGTCCCAACGTTCCTCCCACTTTTTGGAAATGCTCACTTTAATTATCAAGGAAGTGGTCATCTTTTTCGAAATACTGTCCATTGCCTCGAATACAGGTGTCCCAACGTTTCTCCCACTTTTTGAAAATGCTCACCTTAATTATCAAGGAAATGGTCATCTTTTTCAAAATGCTGTCCATTGCCTCGAATATAGGTGTCCCAACGTTCCTCACACTTTTGGAAATGCTCACTTTAATTATCAAGGAAGTGGTCATCTTTTTCGAAAGACTGTCCATTGCCTCGAGTACAGGTGTCCCAACGTTTCTCCCACTTTTTGAAAATGCTCACCTTAATTATCAAGGAAATGGTCATCTTTTTCAAAATGCTGTCCATTGCCTCGAATACAGGTGTTCCAACGTTCCTCCCACTTTTTGAAAATGCTCACCTTAATTATCAAGGAAGTGGTCATCTTTTTCAAAATGCTGTCCATTGCCTCGAATACAGGTGTCCCAAACGTTCCTCTCACTTTTTGAAAATGCTCACCTTAATTATCAAGGAAGTGGTCATCTTTTTCAAAATGCTGTCCATTGCCTCGAATACAGGTGTCCCAACGTTCCTCCCACTTTTTGAAAATGCTCACCTTAATTATCAAGGAAGTGGTCATCTTTTTCGAAAGACTATCCGTTGCCTCGAATACAGGTGTCCCAACGTTCCTCCCACTTTTTGGAAATGCTCACCTTAATTATCAAGGAAGTGGTCATCTTTTTCGAAAGACTGTCCATTGCCTCGAATACAGGTGTCCCAACGTTCCTCCTACTTTTTGGAAATGCTCACCTTAATTATCAAGGAAGTGGTCATCTTTTTCGAAAGACTGTCCATTGCCTCCAATACAGGTGTCCCAACGTTTCTCCCACTTTTTGAAAATGCTCACCTTAATTATCAAGGAAATGGTCATCTTTTTCAAAATGCTGTCCATTGCCTCGAATACAGGTGTCCCAACGTTCCTCCCACTTTTTGGAAATGCTCACCTTAATTATCAAGGAAGTGGTCATCTTTTTCAAAATGCTGTCCATTGCCTCGAATACAGGTGTGCCAACGTTCCTCTCACTTTTTGAAAATGCTCACCTCAATTATCAAGGAAGTGGCCATCTTTTTCAAAATGCTGTCCATTGCCTCGAATACAGGTGTCCCAACGTTCCTCCCACTTTTTGAAAATGCTCACCTCAATTATCAAGGAAGTGGTCCTCTTTTTCAAAATGCTGTCCATTGCCTCGAATACAGGTGTCCCAACGTTCCTCCCACGTTTTGAAAATGGTTACCTTAATTATCAAGGAAGTGGCCATCTTTTTCAAAATGCTGTCCATTGCATCGAATACAGTTGTCCCAACGTTCCTCCCACTTTTTGAAAATGGTCACCTTAATTATCAAGGAAGTGGCAATCTTTTTCAAAATGCTGTCCATTGCATCAAATACTGTTGTCCCAACATTCCTCCCACTTTTTGGAAATGCTCACCTTAATTATCAAGGAAGTGGTCATCTTTTTCGAAAGACTGTCCATTGCCTCGAATACAGGTGTCCCAACGTTCCTCCCACTTTTTGAAAATGCTCACCTTAATTGCGGTTACCCTTGTTTTTTTAATGGATGCTACTGGGAAGTTGGCGGACAAGATTCGGCAGGCAATCAGTTACGTCACGTGTTTGCCGGATGCCACTACCGGTAAACTAGCGGACCACATTAGGCTAGCCACCATTTCTGGCACGTGCTTGCAGGGCCGCTGAAGAGCCACTTGTGGCAGCTACTGCCTGTGATGGATAACTGATGGCCCTGTTGTGGCATATGACAACTGATGGGGTGCCAACTGTTGGCCTGAACGTCTGGAACTTCTGTTGGCCGCCCGGACATTTTATTGACGGTTCGGCAGCGGCAACATAGTGCTGGGCCATTGCTGGTAGTGCTGGCCCTGCAAGACTGTTTTTGCTGGGTAGTCTTGGAATTTTTTGATCGCACTACGTATTAATGTATATTTATTGCTTAAAAACAACCGTCCTAGGTCGGGCTATAGACTAGTATAAATTGTTCGAGCAACAGCAGTATGTGGAGATGTTGGTAGTATGACGATATAAAAGTAGCTGCGAAATTAAGTTACTTGAAGTTATGATCTCTTGACGTCTGCGTATTATACACTGTTGGCCCCCAAAATGCAACACCAAGAAGGAAGCATCCGATTGGCCTGAAATTCGCAGCATGCGTCGCCCGTGAGAGGACATGCAAACGATTAGCATTGCAGGTCATATGAAAATCATGTGTGCCCGGCACGCCACCGAGAAGCACTATTAGAAGGGTGCACAGAAGGCGGGGTGTAAGTAGTGGAAGTGTGTTGTGCTGCCGGACATGTCCGTGGAAAGCTTCCTGATGCCTCGTCGCAGAATAGGGCAGTCCTTCCAGCAAGTTTCGGAGTTCGACAGAGGACGAATAGTGGCTTATCGAGACTGCGGTTTATCGTACAAAGACATCGGCGCCCGTGTGGGACGACATCCAGCCACAATGAGGCGAGTATGGATTCGGTGGGTGCAGGAGGGACGGACGGACCGACGTGAGCGATTGCCGCAGCCGCGGCACACCACCGAACGCGAGGGCCGGCATGTTGTGCGGCAGAAATTGACGGCTCGTACCGCCACATCACGAACGTTAGCGCAGGAATTAGGGTGTGTTGCGCAACAACCTGTGTCAGCACGCACCGTTCGACGTCGCCTGCAGGAGTGGGGACTTGTCACACGGCGCCCATTGCTCCGATTACCATTGACGTTACACCACCGGCGAGTGCGGCAGCAATGGGCCGTTGAACGCGCCGCCTGGATTACGGAATGGCAAGACATTGTCTTCTCCGACGAATCCCGCTTCTGCCTGAAACATCACGATGGTCGGATCCGCGTGTGGCGGCACCACGACGAGAGACTGTATGACGCCTGCATTATGCATCGCCATACTGGTCCGTAGCCTGGCGTTATGATTTGAGGCGCAGTTGGATATGACACCCGCACCCCCTCTGGTACGCATCGCCGGTACACTCAACAGCCGCTACATCTCCGACGTTTTGGAGCCTGTAGTCCTCCCTTACCTGCAAGACCTGCCAGTAGCCACGTTACAACAGGAAAATGCGCGCACGCACGTGGCACGCATCGTGCAACAATTCTTCACGGCCCACCAGGTGTCACTGCTGCCGTGGTACGCCTGTTCTCCTGATATGTCGCCCACCGAACACGTCTGGTCGCTGATCGGCAACCGAGTGGCCAGGCAAGCACCACCCGCGGCTACGCCTGATGAACTGTGGCTACGTGTGGAAGCAGGCTGGACCGACCTACCCCAAGCCCACATCCAAAGCCTCTTTCGTTCGATGCCGCGGCGTGTAGCGGCCGTTATTGCCAGCCATTGGAGCCACACGAACTATTGATGTCTGCGTGTTCCGCAAGTCGCACGGGTCTGTAAGCTCAATCGTTTCTTCTTTGTATCTGTTGTTATGCGTCCAGTAAATCTGACTTTGCTATCTCGTGTCCTACTTAGTGTTGCATTTTGGGTGGCCAGCAGTGTATATTTAGTTGGTGTTTTGATTTTTTCGTTAAACTTTCCCTCACAAGTAAATTGGATTAGTTCACTGACATTGTTGAAGACTGAGTTGTGCTAAAGGATATTTAGCTGAATAAAGACTAATCGGAAGTTACATTTTCTGAAGTACTTGAATGGCTACTGTTTCAGTGTAGGTGAAGTTGTGAGACTGATCTATGTAATGGTCAGACAGCCATATTCCACGAACATTACAGAACTTACAGTACACTAATATGAAATACACAGTCGTATAAGTTGCACTGACGTACTTTTGCCACTGGTTCGCGGCATACGTTTTTCAAAAGAGATTTTAAAAGCCTACGTCACTATTGGTCGTTAATTTACTAAACAAACTGCTGGTTTCGATAAGTTATGTGCTATATAAACTAAAACAAACGTGTTGTGTACAAGTTCTTGATAGGCACAGTGCCGCCGACTGTTGCACGTGCAGACGACACACTTTACGCAATATGATCTATTTGCTTTAAAATCGATCATCACTTGGGTTTATCATTGACCTCACGGAATGCTTTTAAAAGTGCCCTGGTCAACAAAAAAAAGCAAACGTTGATGCTGACGGCTTCCCTCATGGCTCAATCATAGTACTGAGCCGAAGGCCACAGGAAGTCTTTCTACATCCGTCAATTTACTTATTCAGTCGCCGTTAACAGCGATGGACCGAATACAGGAATTCGCTCCGACAATTGTACAAGTAGGTAATCTTTTTCGTAATTGCTAATTTTTGCCCTCCATTTTCTAAGAAAGAAAGGAATTACTTCTTTTACCATAAAGAAACCACTGTGAAACGCAAGGCCGAAATATGAAAAAGCAATGTCTTCTTAATGTTCAAAGATAGTTTATTCGTCATTTGAATATATATTTGAAAATCGTAAAATTTAAGAAAAATGTCTCGCGGCAGGGAATTCGAAAGATATATTACAGAAGGAATTAATTGACAAATCACTGTGACACTTTCTCAGCTGAACGTAGTGTAAGCATTGAGCGACTGTGTTCCTTTTTGTGTGATGCAAAATGTCAGGAGGGAAACAAGTGGTAACACCTCTCCACAGCAATGAAAATACTATTAAAAGATGTACACAGCAATCACAGTCCACTTGCTGGTGAAAAACGTCAGAAGATTAGGGATCACAGGGCTATTAATCGGACCTATTGAGCTTGCAATAGAGGATTTATAGGCACTATAGAAATGAAAAAAAAAAAAAAAGACTACAGAAAATTAGTTGAAAGGGAACTATAAATGCTTCAAGACTTTATGATTTGTAGTAGATTTGTGGGTGCTACATCAAATGCTGAGAACTTCAGAAGATTAGGGGCGGTAAAACTATTAATGAGACAAATTGCTTCACGGACTTTCACAATAGGATTTAGAGGTAACCTATAAATGCAAAAGGGATCATAGAATATTTGGTGAAAGGGAACTATTAATCAGCTTTAAGATTTCAAGATCTATTTGTGGTGCGACATTAAATGTGAAGAATTTCAAAAAAATTGGGACGGCAGGGCTATTAATCAAATAAAATGCTTGAAGGACTTTCAAGATAGGATTTTGAGGTACTATAGGATGCAAAGAGGGACTACGGAAAATTAGGTGAGAGAGAACTCTTAACCAGACAATTGCTTCACGATTTTATGATTTATAGTAGGTTTGTGGGTGCCACATCAAGTGCGGAGGACCATTAATCATACACATTGGACTTGCAACAGAGCTGTTACAGGTACTATAGAAATGTAAAAAAAGCTACAGAAAATTACATGAAAGGGAACTATTAATTAGACAATAGCTTCAAGATTTTAAAATTTATAGTAAGTTTCTGGGTGTTTCATCAAGTGCGGAGAACTTCAGAAGATTCGGGACGGTAAGACTACTAATGAGGAAAATTGCTTGATGGACTTTCAAAGAAGGATTTAGAGGTAATATATAAATGTAAAAGGGGCCATAGAAAATTTGGTGAAAGGGAACTATTAATCAAACAACACCTTTAAGACAAAAACACGAATTACTTTAAGATTTCAAGATTTATTTGTGGTGCGACATTAAATGTGAAGAATTTCAGAAAATTTGGAACGGCAGGACTATTAATCAAACAAAATGCTTCAATAACTTTCAAGGTAAGATTTTGTGGTACTATAGAATGCAAAGGGGACTACACAGAATTAAGTAAAAGCTAACTGTTAATCAGACAATTGTTTCAAGATTATCAAGAAAATTGCTTCAAAGACTTTCAACGGAGGACTGTTAGATAATTTATAAATATAAACGAGACCATAGAAAATTAGGCGTAAGGAAACTGTTAATCAGACAGCTGCTTTAAGATTTCATGATTAATGTGAGGATTGTGGGCACTACATAAAATGTAGAGAACTGCAGGAAATTATGGAGCACAGTGCAATTAACAAGAAAAAGTCAATACCAATTAGACGAATTGAGCCAAGAACTTTTGAGAAATAATCTGAAGAGTTAGGCGAAATGTGAATAGGGTCCGGGAAAGGTATTTAGTGGCTTCCCGTTAGGCGAATGGTATGAAGATTTGGCTTCTAATCATTCACCCAAGACAGATCCGATGTCGAATCCCTGATGAGGCATGAAGAGGGTGTTCGTCTTACGGTTCTGGATCTCTCCCCTTCCTAGAACCAGTGGCCCCAATTTAGGGCCTTTTGACTTCATAAACCCCATTGAGTTTCTCATGGTGTTCATTGAACCCCGAAATGTAAAAGAGAAAAAATTCCCAGCGAATCCAAAAATTTTATTGATTCCATGCACACTTGCACATCTTTCTCTTTCGTTTAATACAATAGAACAGGACTGAAGCAGGACTTCCAAACAGAAATTACGTTTTCCATGTAGAGTATTCTGTTTCCTTATACAGGTGGAAAATCTCATTTTACGTGCTTTCCCATGACATAACTGATAGGTGAACGCCATGATGGTCTTTTGTCTAGTTCTATTCTAAGCGTTTTATTTCTTTTAAACAAGGTATTTCTGGGTTTAGTTTATGAGCTTATACACTGCCGGACAATTGCTAAGGACGGATGACAATAGCAACGATAGCAACCGTAAAATGGAAGGCAGGAAAATGTGGAAATTAGCATAAGTGCGGGATACAGTAAGACGTGTTGTGCGTATGCAAATTTTGGATTGCCGAACTTGTTCGTGACGTCATAGCGCTGATAAGAGATATAAAGGATTTGACGCGTATTGACCGTTGTTGTTCAAACGCAAAGTTGAAAGGGAAAGAATCAATTGACGAACTTGCAATTTTCAGTATGTCTTCCCGACATCACCTAGATGATTTTACACGTGGCCGTATTATTGGCAAGACTGAAGAAGGGCGAAAAATAACAGATGTTGCCAGGGAGTTCGACGTCAGCCACAGTGTTGTTTCAAGGCTTTGGAAATCATTTCAAACAAATGGAGAGTGTAGCAAACGTCACGGGGGAGGTCGTGTTCGCAGTACGACACCTGCAGAACATCGGTACATAGTGCTATCAACAAAAAAACACCGTCGCAGCACAGCTAGTGAGGTATCAAATCAGTTTATGGCTGCTACTAGCAAGCGGATCTCCCGAAAAACTGTCGCCAGACGTTTGCAAGAAGGAGGACTACACGCCCGATGTCCTGTTGTGTGCATCCCATTGTCCAGACGTCACCGTACCTCCCGTTTGCAATGGTGCCATCAACATCGCAATTGGACTGATAACGACTGATCTGCTGTCCTCTTCTCAGATGAGAGTAAGTACAGTCTATCGTCTGATTGTCGACGACAACTGATCTGGCGTGATAGTGGTACTGCATATTGTCCAGCAAACATACAGGAAAGGGACCGATATCCGACATGTAATGTCATGATATGGACTGGCATCATGATCAATGGCCGTACGTCCCTCTATGTGCTTCCAACTGGGACAATGACTGGCCAACGATACATTAATGATGTTCTGCTACCTCATGTTCGCATGTTGCGTGGTGCTGTCGGTGATAGATTCATTTTCATGGACGACAACGCAACATGTCATCGAACAGTCGCTGTTCAGGAGTGTCTTGAGAGCGAGGATATTCAACGCCTCGTATGTCCAGCACGTTCTCCAGATCTGAATCCCATCGAAAATGTGTGGGATGCTTTGGGGTGGAGTCTTGCTGGTCGCCAATGCCCTCCAATAAACAAGGACACCCTCATCCGTGCACTGACAGAGGAATGGGATAAGTTACCCCAACAGCTGCTTGATAATGTTGTGCACAGCATGGCACGACGTGTGGAATCTTGCATCGCCCTCCATGGTGGCCATATCCCGTATTGACATCTTACGCCGGAACGCCTGAGGACGGTAATTGCATTTTTTTTCACGTTTACGTATTCTGCACCAAATGGCCTGTTTGTCCCTTGAACACGTTCCAAAGCCTTCTGGATTTCACAGCACAATAAATTGTCTTTCTTGTAATGTCCTGGCATTCTGACATTATTTTATTTCACTTGGCATCCAACCACACTTACTTTTTATGCGCTATATAGCCGTTTATGATCCGTCCTTAGCAATTGTCCAGCAGTGTATATATAAATATTTGCACAACGCGTGTAAAAGGATCTCTTGTATTTTAGAAGTGTTTTTTTTAATTTCCTGTAATTAAAATACGGTTCAGGTTGGGCAATTAAATTTTGAAATTCTCTTACTGTTTCAAGCTCTGGGGAAACTCTTTTATTATTGCGATGTTTGTCTATCATTCATGTGGATGGTTTGATCAGGTGAAAGCTCCTGAATCTATCACGCCATCAAGTAAATGCATCACTGCCAACTTCAGTGTTAAGCCACTTTTACCCTATACTTTTAACATCGTTCCAAAAATGAGCTGATACAAAACGTATAGAAAGTAGGAAATTAGCTTATGCAGTGGAACTTCGGTTATACGTTTTCACTTTTGTGCAGAATTCTGCGCTAGTACCGATATTTCACCGAAGTTTCTATCGCTTCTTCAGTTTTGTTATACGTCATCCATTCACACGTTTTTTGCGATTATACGTTAAGTTTTGAATTTTAGATTATCAAATACACATGGTTCTGGGATTCTTTTATATGTAACCCAGTATGATACAACTTTGAGAGAATCTAAACACCTATTTTTCGCAGCCATGAAATAGATGATGCAATTTAACCTGTACATTCCTTTTTTTCTCAATTTAAGAAATTTGAATCAAGAAAAGATTAGTGAAATTTTACTCGACACTAATACTTTGAAACTAATATTGTGCAAAGTGTTTTAAAATCAAACAGAGGACAAACTATACTTCGAAACTAATGTTGGATAAATTGCTTTGAAATCAAATAGAGGACAAGCTTTTTTGAAACAAGCGATACTTTAAGTAACGAATTTGTGACAGGAGTACTAAATATAAAATAAAATCGTATTCGAAGTTGCTACTTAGTATTTCAAAGGAAAAGTTTTTTTTCATATGCTGACAGTATGAAATCCTACAGAATTTTTTAATTTAACTTTATAATGAAATTGGAATAAAAAAAATACAAAAGTCAAAATAGACATAGGTTTAAGGTAGTAAATAAAATATTAATGTATGTATGTCTGCCTTACATAATGAATTAGCATAACTAAAAATTACGGGTTTCCCCCTTTTTTACTTTTTGGAGGCATTCAAAATTTTACAATAGCAATATACATTTTGAAATAATTTTATATATCTTCACATTTACAAATTTTTTGGGGTATTCCATAGAGAAACATATAACTGAGGCTCCACTGTATTTTCAAATACATAGATAGAATAAAAAATAACTCATTTCCGTTGGGTTTTTTTGTTTTGTTTTTTATTGCAGGTTTAACGACCACCGTGAGCAACTCAATGGGCTATAAGCAGTCACCCGTTCCTAATTTAGTGTCACCTGGTTCCAGGAATGGGAGAAAGCCAGTGCCGTAAGACAAACACGACATCCATGCCTCACCCGGATTCGAACCCGGACCCCTCCCTTTCAGACGAATGATCAGAGGCCACCGCGTAGACCACTGCGACACCAGGGCGGCCCATTTTCGTTGTAGCTTTGTCTGTCCGTTTGTGAACACGATTTGTATATCAGTTTGTTTGGATCGGAGGAACTCCTTTTACATCAGATAGAGCTAGGTATCACGTAGATATCACAAATCGTAGGTTACAAGCATTGCAAATTATATAGAAATAAAGAAATCAACTTTCAGTCAAAATAATGTTTTTACGTCAAATTACGTTTCGCTATGTATTTATCTTCGTCAAGAAGAATGGGTCTTAAAAAATTCGGAAACCGAAGCCTGTCTCTACAATGACTCCCGCTGTGCGTCCATTGCAAGAGAAGTTACCCAATGTATAGTTTATTGATAACATTGCCTTCAAGCTTTCAAAACCTCGAACTTTTAAGTTTAAACGTTTTTTAAGTTCATGAACAAAATGAAATTTTTGGATCAATAGACCACGTTGAAGACATCAATTCGCCGCCCCGGTGGCGCAGTGGTCTAATGCGCTGGCCTCTGATCATTCGTCCGTAAGGGGTCCGGGTTCGAATCCCGGTCAGGCATGGATGTTGTGTTTGTCTTACGGCACTGGCTCTCTCCCTTCCCTGGAACCAGTGACCCTAAATTAGGGACGGGCGACTGCTTATAGCCCATTGCGTTGCTCACGGTGGTCGTTAAACCTCCAATCAAAAAAAAAAAAAAATGACATCAATTCGTGGGGAGTTTATCAGATTTTTTTCTTTCTTTTTTTTTGATTGGAGGTTTAACGACCACCGTGAGCAACTCAATAGGCTATAAGCAGTCGCCCGTCCCTAATTTAGGGTCACTGGTTCCAGGGAAGGGAGAGAGCCAGTGCCGTAAGACAAAACACAACATCCATGCCTCACCGGGATTCGAACCCGGGCCCCTTTCGGACGAATGATCAGAAGCCATCGCTAAGACCACTGCGCCACTGGGGCGGCTATCCGATTCCAGTTGAAAGCTGTCTTTCATATGTATAACAAAAACATATGGCTTTTATTTTATTGGAGGTTTAACGACCACTGTGAGCAGCTCAATGGGCTATAAGCTGTCGCCCGTCCCTAATTTTAGGATCACTGGTTCGAGGGAAGGGAGAGAGCCAGTGCTGTGAGACTAACACAACATCCTTGCCTCACGAGGCTTCGAACCCGGACTCCTTTCGTACGAACGATCAGAAGCCATCGCTTAGACCACTGCGCCACCGGGGCGGCCCATATGACTTTGCGTTATCGACAGAATGAAGAAATTCGTACGTTCTTGCTTCCATCTGTCTGTCCTTTTGCATCACCATTTGTCCGACGTCCTATCCACTCGGGGTTGCAATAGATCGGTCTTTGGAAGGCTGTTGTACAGCTGCGCTCCAATATCCCAACATCAACCAAATTTATTAACGGGCGGCATTTCAGGTTGCAAACTCCTGTTAGTCCACAAACCGCAAAACAAGACGGTCTTGTCATGCGGCTTTTGGACTACCAGCAGTTCGCAACCTGAGGTGCACTTTCCAATATGCGGCCCTTTCGAGAGGAATTACTTGAATCTCTCCAGTCCAAAGTGCAATCATGCACCAGGATAGGGGTAACTCCAACCTCCTTTTCCTCGCGGTAACGTCATTCGCTCGGCAAGCTCTTGGCTCACCCAGCAGACTTCTTCGGACAGAAGCTTCTCTTCTGCCAAACACCGCAGCGCGGAATCGTTTCAGATCCGGTTAACGAGTTCAGCTGCCTTCACGAGCTTCTTCAAAACTGCTTCTTTTCTCCGATAATTTCTTTCTTTCCGTTCTATTGTCGCAGGCCTGTATTCACTCAGTTGTCCATTTTAACTGTCTGGAAAGCATTCCGCACGATGCAAGAATGTTAAGAGGGCACAGCTCTGCGCTCGGAATAAATGGCAGACAATGATAACATTAGAGATCTAGACACGTTACTCAGTTGCTACTTTTCCGAACTGTCACTTCGACCCGTGAGAACGCCGTATGCTTTCCGATCTGTTTATTGGTTCTCGGATGTTGTCAAACACTATTCCTTGAGCACATGGAACCGAGAACCCCGCAGCTAGCGGTCTACTGAAACACGTAGGCTGCACAGTGCGTCCCCCACACCAAACAACCGAAGTTTCCTTTTAGATTTCACTCTCTCAAGCAAGTAGAATTTCTCAAACTCGCCGCTTTGTTCTTATCTCCTTTCTTACGCAAAGGGGAAAACTACTGGCTGTTACTTGATCTCAAAGACTACAGGCTTAATATATATCAAATACGTGGAGACAATGTAAATGGACGATGTAATCACTCTTTCCACGTTATTTTTTAAACAACGCATAGCGACTGAAAAATTGTATTCCGGCACTGCTGGAATACAATTTTTCAGTCGCTATGCGTTGTTTAAAAAATAACGTGGAAAGAGTGATTACATCGTCCATTTACATTATCTCCACGTATTTGATATATATTAAATATTTCTATCGCCCTTTGAATTTATCAGCTACAATTAAAATAGCTGTTGCTTTAAATGCCACCAGATGACGACATCTCAGTTGCTGAGACCATCAATACGCATTCGTATAGTCAGATGCTGATTGATAAACCACGCATTGCGCTGAGAATTGTTGGCGCTGTAGCGTAAATTCGAACGCACTCGACTAGTTATCGAGAGTTCTGGGGTTCGATCCCACCAGTGCCGGAATACAATTTTTCAGTCGCTATGCGTTGTTTAAAAAATAACGTGGAAAGAGTGATTACATCGTCCATTTACTACAGGCTTGTGACGATTATATACAGGGTGTTTCAAAAAGAATGACCCGATTTCAAAGTAGTATATTTAATAAGACAAATGTGGGGTAGTTACAAAACAAAGAGCCAAGCATGAAGGAAGGTTTAAAGTTTCACTCACCACAATTACAAATGCTCAATGTGCCCTCCACCTGATGCACGGGCGACATCAAGCCAATAGCTGAATTCATCCCAAACGCGTTGGAGTGTGTCTTCAGTCACAGAATTTACCGCGGCCGTGATTCTCGTTCAGAGCTCATCCAAAACAGCAGGTAAAGGGGGAACATAAACACGGTCTTTTACGTATCCTCATAAAAAAAAAGTCACATGGTGTGATGTTTGGAGATCTCTGAGGCCAAGCGTGTAGTGCCGAGTCATGGGGTCTCCTGTGTCCAATCCAACACTGAGGCAATGTGTCATTTCGAAACCAACGAACTTGGAGGTTACAATGTGGCGGTGTTCCATCCTCCTGCAAAATGTAATCTTCAGAGTCGTCCTGCAGCTGTGGAAAGTCGTCCTGCAGCATTTCAGCTTGGCTGAAACGCCTCGAAAACTCGTTTCACATTCGTCGCTGAGGTGGTTGGTCGTGCAGAACTCTTTTCCTTACATAAACACCCTGTTTCTTCAAATTGTCGATACCAACGACGAATGTTTTTGCCAACTGGTGGAGCACTGCCGTAAAGCCGTTTAAACGCACGCTGCACCGTAATCACGGGCATGGTCTTGCTAAATTCGAGCACACCAAACGCGTTCTGTTGCCACGACGCCATCTTCTCACTCACTAAGCGTAGCGGCTGTTTGGAAGCTCGTGCTGCCATCTAACGGTAGTCATAACAAACTCTGGGCTACGCCCGTAAACATGATACGAGTCGCATCCATCTGTGGTTCGTGGTTGCCGAGATATCCACTTTTCAAATCGAGACATTCTTTATGAAACACCCTGTATATTAACATAATACATGTATAACGTAGTTTGTCACAAATATTTATTTTTTCAAGTCGACCATGGTGTTGCAGGGTACTGACCTAACTTAATCAGAAAACTGAAAATAATGAATGCCTACCATTCCTTGACGTCCTGGTTACTCGCTCTAATGGATCTCCCGCATCCACAATTTATCGGAAGCCTTTCGCTGTTTTCTCATATCTACATGCCAAGTCCAATCACCCTTGGCAACAAAAAACTCAGCGCCTTTTACAGTTACGTATATCGCGCGATACATATATGGAACTTTATTTCTTTAAACGTGTTGCAGTACAACGAGGACACAACCCATCCATTATAGACAAGGTTCTAACAAAATTCCAGAAACCGAAGCCTGTCTCCACGTTAACTCATGTGATGCGCCCATTGCGATAGAATTTTACCTTTATTCCATTTTCCCGTGTCATTTCTTTCAAAATTTCAAAAATTCTCAAAACCTTTAATTTTAAAATGATTTTTAAACCCATAAACAAAATGAACTTTTTAGGATCAAAGGACTATGTTGAAGACAAAATCTCGTGGGGAATTTATCAGATTCCATGTGAATGTGGCGCTTCGTATATAGGAGAGACCCGCAGAGCCTTTCGTTTCCGATTGAAGGAGCACAAGTCCTACATTCGGAACTGTGACCTAAAGAAGTCATCGATGGCTAAACACTGTTACGAAAAGGACCACAGATTTCTCTTTGAAGAAGCAAAACTAATTGACAAGCCAGAATCAACCACCAAACTTGATATTTTGGAAGCTTTCCATATATACCAGAAGTCTTCGCAACTTGTTAATGACATGGCATCCACGCCATTTCTATCAAACGCGTGGAAGCCTCTAACAAAAACACGTGACTGCAAACACCATTTCTGATATCATATACAATTTGAATATTTACGTGCCGTTTGTCCTGATGAAGCTAGGTCAATACCCAGCGAAACCATGTTCGACTTGAAGAAATAAATATTTGTGACAAACTACGTTGTATTATCTTAATATATACTGGCTGTTAATTTTTAATCAACAATTAACGCTGTCCCCGCCTCTCTCTAATCCAGCTAATCGAATTAAGTACGCTACCCTAAATTCGTAACATTATTTTTGTATTTGACAGCCGCTAGGTAAAATAATTTTTTTATGTAACACAAGTAAGCATATACATACTTATGATTTCCTTCTTATTTTTCTTATGCTACGGTGCACCACTTTTCTACTAGGTGCCGCAAATTCATATTTACATTTAGCAAGACATCATTATTTCTAGAAGGCGTATTGGGAAAATTCGTCGCTGAAGAAATCATACCGAAGGTTTCCCATGCATGCTCGATCTTTCCTGAATTAAAATTTTCTACTAGTGGTGTCCTTATAACAGTCGGTCAGGAAAAATTCATACACTGTTAGAAAAGCTAGGACTGGCTGCCCCAGTGGTTGAGTGGTCTGAGGCACTGGCTACCGGCCATCCTTCTGAGAAGGACCTGGGCTAAAGTCCCAGATGAGACATGGGTTGTGTGCTGTCTCCATGGCGACGAAACTCTCCCCTCCCGACCTCAAATTAGGGACGGGCGACTGTGTATAGTCCTCAGACTTGTTCATGCTGGTCGTTAACCTCCTCTCCCCAAATCCAAAGCTAGAACTGACTAATATTATCTAGTTTTTATTTTCTTTTTCTGGAGTAGAGCTTTCCTTCTCAATAGGATACTTCCGTCACCGTGTTTCGACGTGACGGTGTAATACTATTGTGAGAAATCTGAATTTGGGCTTCTCTGTTTTTCCTGAAGACGTAGTTGTATTCCAGTCTTACGTGACGTGACACTTGTTTCCAGTGATACTTTGAAACTCTGTTGGCTCTGACGCTAAACAAGTAAACAAATAAAAAGCGAACGTTTCCGCAGCTGCAGAGATAAAGAACAATCAAGGTTCATAAACTTGAGTGACTAACCACGTTCTTGTTTGCATAATTCTTTTGGAATGGAGTCATCATATCTCTTCTGGAGCAGGTCTTTAATTTCGAAACTCTGAATTTAAACACTTTTAAATCTTTTTCACTACTTTTCTTGACGTACATGCATAAGTAAAGAGAATGAAATGTTTATGTTATGTCTTTCTCCTTCCGTGTGTCCTTGAAAATGATTTTCTGAAAAACTTTCAGCTTTCCTGAACATTTTTGGCCAGTTTCACTGGTGTAGTTCTTTCTCGCATAGCTAGTCCAGATAAATGTTTATATTTGCTGCGATATCACTGTTCCAAATATCTGACTACAAAATTTGCTTTCGTATTTCGTACTGGAATACAAACCAAAATATAGTATAGTTCTTCCGCTATAATTCTTAAAAGGCCGTCGATACACGATCAAAGTAAACATGAATATATGGTATTTAAAAGTTTAAAATCATTTAATCACCCACCAATCCCACCCCCCAAAACAAGGTCTTTCGGATCCTGTCACAACTCTCACAACAGGTCCTTCATCAGGTGAAAAACACTGTATAAACAGAAGTGCATTTGTCTTAAATAGGATAAGTCAATGGTAGAGACATGCACAAAGTTTTTCACCTGAACCTGTTGTGACAGGGTCAGAAAAATCTTGTATGTGTTTTTTAATTAAATGATTTTAAACTTGTAAGTACCATCACTTCAAGTTTACTTTAATCATGTATCGACGGCCTTTTAAGAATTATTGTTATTTGCACGAACATTTTTAACCTTCATGTTTTTCTTCTAGTTACAAATAATTATATTTCGCTTCATTAACAACACAATGCTCACTAATTTACTGTAATGCATTCCGAAGATTGCAATACTTAATACTGAAGAAACCCAGGAAGGTCACGCCAAGAGCAGTGAGTCACCAACAATTTTTTTTTATTGGAGGTTTAACGACCACCGTGAGCAACTTAATGGGCTATAAGCAGTCGCCCGTCCCTAATTTAGGGTCACTGGTTACAGGGAAGGGAGATAACCAAGGCCGTAAGACAAACACAGCATCCATGCCTCACCGAGATTCGAACCCGAACCTCTTTCGAACGAATGATCAGAGCCATCGCCTAGAAAACTGCGCCACTGGGGCGGCCAACAAATTTTGAAATCGGAATTTTTCCACATTTGTCTTAAACTGTACAATATGAATATTTCATACCACGGCATGTATTCGTAAGCAACGATTCTGAATGCATAACACGTAACGTGATTTTATTGTTCTGAAAAGTCCTTTGCCTTTGTGCATTACGTAAATGTTCAATCAATATCTCTGATCTGAAAATTTTACTTTCAGGAAGAGATGAATAAGATCAATAAGAAAAACAGCATAGATCCTTCAGGACAAACAGTGAGTACCACAGTCGTTCTTTTCTTTAAACGGACTATATTGACTTTACTCCTTCTTTTAAAAAAATGTATTGTAAACATTGTACAAGAAAGAATTTTTGTGAAATTTTATTAAAATCACTGATTTAGGAGAAAAAAATACACTTCGCTGTTGAATTAACAGCACAATAGAATTTTTAATGTAAGAAATACACTGCTCTTAAATTAACAACGTAATAGAATCAAAGTAAAAAATATACTTTGGTGTAGAATCTCTAAAGTAAAAAATACACTTTGCTGTTAAATTAACAGAACAATAAAATTTTAAAGTAAAAATACACTTTGCTGTTGAATTAAAATCACAATAGAATTAAAGTAGAAAATACACTTTTCTGTTGATTTAATGCAATAGAATTTCTAAAGTAAAAAATACACTTTGCTGTTAAATTTATAGCAAAATAGAATTTTTCATGTAAAAAATACATTTTGCTGTTGAATTAACAAAGCAACAGAATTAAAGTAAAAAATACGCTTTGATGGTGAAGTAACACAATAAAATTACTAAAGTAAGAAATACATTTTGCTGTTGAATTAACAGCACAATAGAATTTTTAATGTAAGAAATACACTGCTCTTAAATTAACAACGTAATCGAATCAAAGTAAAAAATATACTTTGCTGTAGAATCTCTAAAGTAAAAAATACACTTTGCTGTTAAGTTAACAGCACAATAAAATTTTAAAGTAAAAATACCCTTTGCTGTTGAATTAAAATCACAGTAGAATTAAGTTAGAAAATACACTTCTCTGTTGATTTAATGCAATAAAATGTCTAAAGTAAAAAATAAACTTTGCTGTTAAATGTATAGCAAAACAGAATTTTTAATGTAAAAAATACACTTTGCTGTTGAATTAACAAAGCAACAGAATTAAAGTAAAAAATACACTTTGCTGTTGAAGTAACACAATAAAATTACTAAAGTAAGAAATACATTTTGCTGTTGAATTAACAGCGCAATAGAATTCTTAATGTAAAAAATACACTTTGCTGTTGAATTAACACCATAGAATTTCTAAAGTAAAAAATTAGCTTTGCTGTGGAATTAACAAAATAAAATTTTTAAAGCAAATACTCTCTATCCACCGATGTTCTAAGTGAAGAACATTACACCATGCGATGCATTCTTCCAATTGCCTTTGTCTTATTGTGTTCTTATGTAAATTTGGTTTCTTCTCTTGAAATATGTTTTCTACTTAACGCCACAAAGCTTCTCCCGATGAATTTGAAGTTGGCAATGCTGACAGCGAGTCAAAGGGAAAGCTACGTAGTTAAAGACTGCTGATGCAAGAGCTCGATGGTGCAATGTTAGTGGAGCGATTTGTGCATAAGCAATGTTGAGACGGAAGAATCTCGTAAGATCGTTTTGCACTGAGAGTGGACTGATTTCAAAGAATGAGAAGTATCATTCAGTCTACCTAGCGGATTTTGAAACACTTGTTTATTAGCAGACTTAACGATTGTAGACTTTGAACGTGCTTGATTAACGAATAAAGAAAGTGGTTTGAAAAATCTTAAGTAGACCTATGGTATCATGACCTTGATATTGAAAGTGAATTCTATTTGTAATTAATAATTAAGACAATTAAGATTTTCAGCTACAGGCAACTGAGATTCATCCCGATAAATTAAATTCGCTAAGTTATAACTTAAACGTCTTTTCGTGCTGCTACGTTATTTTAAAACATCACCATACGATGAAAAAGTTCCTAAATTAAACCTTAACGGCCAGACGAAACATTTAAAAACAGAAGTCAAACTTACGGAAAAGATGCTTTATTTCTCCAGCACAGATGTAGCACTTCACATAACAAATCGTTATCAATACTCCACATTTAAACACACCACACGCCAACAACGCTACGTTCCATAACGCTCTAAATTAATCGCTCCACAAGCAACTGTTTTATCGTAGTTTATATCTCTGGTTCTTATCTAATAACAGGCATACGTCCCGTTCATTCAACCTCAATTATGTTGCCAATAGTATTCGTTTGAGAGAAAAGATATCACGTTAAGTGTGAAGTATAACTGAGAACAAACTCAAGATTTACATAGGGAAAGAAACTAAAAAGGAAAGTTAATTAAGAATATACGTCACAAAGTCCTTTAGCTGAGAACTGAGTTTTACGTTAAATTAAAGTTGAAACATACCTTAATGTAAAGCCAAATCTACAAACCCAATAATAGCAATATTACATAATAGATAAAGACTAGTATTTTATATCTAGGAAACAGAAAAGAACACAAAGAAATTACAAACCGAAACTGAGAACATTGGCACAGACTTGACCTTTCATTTTGGTTGTGCAGAAATTCTTTTCACACATGTATATCATTGCCACTTTATTTAGTGACGTAGGCACCACCACTTTCGAGTATGTTTCACGATCTATCGAACAAATTAAGAATTCATCGGCCCAGAACTTTGCAGGTTTCGGCGCAAAGAACAGGTTAAGATTACTTTTGCAGGCAACCGTAAAATCAAAATTCTTTCTATTGAGTGAGTTCTGCAGGGATCTATACAAATGGAAATCTGAAGACGCAAGTTCTGGTGAATAGAACGAGCGAGACAGAAGATCACAACTAAGCTCCAACAATATTTTTACTGGTGACTTAAGAAAAATGAGGTCTGGCGTTGTCCTGGTGGCGGACAACACCCTTCCTGTTGATCATTTCAGGACGTTTGACATCAAATGCGATTTTCAGCTGTCCCATTTGAGAGTATCTGTCAGAACTCATCGTTTGACGATTCGGCAGCAGCTCATAATGCTAGAAGGGCCCCTTCCTGTCCCACCTGAAACATAACATTATTTTCTTCGAATGCTGACCAACCTCTGGAGAGTACCTATGAGAACCGATCTTTCGGTTGCGACTGTGTTGTGTGCAGTGGACACGTGACGGGACTACCACACGGCGGAGTGGCTCCAGACGGACCACCGGTAGAGAGGATCGACGGATTATGCGCCAGGCACTAACGGATCTCACGGGGATCCCGTCCACTATACAGACAGATGTAGTGGTTCCTGTGTGTCCACGTACCATTTCCTGACCTTGCGGAAGCGAATCTGCGATCCCAGCGCCCCTTACATGTGCTGCCATTAACACCGGAACAACGCCGGCTCCGTGTGCAGTGGTGCCAAGCCAGAGCTACGTAGAACGCCGCAGACTGGCAATGTGTGGTGTTTAGCGATGAGCGCCGCTTAGTTTTGGGAACAGATGATTATCGTGTCTGTGTGTGGAGGTCTCCGCGTCAACGGCACAGTTCCAACCTCGCCATCGAGTGCAAAAACCTCCCCCTCTGCAGGAATTATGGTATATTGCTTAAGATAGCCGATCAGCTCTAGCAGTGGTATGTGGATCATTGACGAGTCAGCGTTATGTGGATGAGATCCTACGGCCCATGTGCTCCCATTCCTGGCCGAGACTCCAGGTGCGCTATACCTGCCGGATAATGTCCGCCCGCACACGGCTTGCGTCGTCCAGGACTGCCTACGTCATGTCTAGACACTTCCGTGGCCTGTCCGCTCCCCGGACATGTCCCCTATTGAGCATATGTGGGACCAGTTGAAATGCCGGCTGCCGCCGTGCTGCACTATCAGGGATTTGGACCACACCGTCCAACACGTGTGGGCCAGTCTGCCGCAGGACAACATCAGGCGTCTGTTTGCCTCGATGCCGGACCGTATTGTAGCAGGCATCGCCGCACGAGGCGGTGCGACGCGCTATGGAAGATGACCAGACTGCTGCCACATATCCCTCTGTAATTGCCCTGTAGCTCTGTTTTTTGTCATCACGTGTATTATTCGTCTGTATCATTACGCCCATAACATTTCAGTTCAATCCGATGCTTCCTTTTTGGTGCGCAAATTTCATTGTCTGTGAGTGGCCTTACGATGGAATTATTTCAGACAAAAATTGTTGTAAACACTCTCAGTTAATCTCCTTTTAGTCAATATGGGCTTAAATTTTTAGAATTGCCATCTATCTCAGAGCAAAATTAAAGCATGTTTTCATCATAGTTTAGAAAACTACGGCCTTAAAAGTTGAAGGAAATCAATGATTCAATAATAGATAACAGGCGAATCGTTGGATTATTTAGTGTGTTTACCACACCGTAACTATTTGGGTGTTTTTATCCCTTTATTTTTGCTTTTGAAAATGATTTAGATCCTAGACCAGGAACTTTAAAATCATTTTCGTTGGAAACGCCTATATTTTGCAAGAAATGAACATGCATAGACTGTTTTGTTTTTCGTTAATAAGATATAACGAAGTAAATTTCTCCGTAACTTTTGTCCACGCCGAGGCTTGAACCTGGATTCCCTCATTCCGGAATAAGTCACTCTACCAATTGAGCAACGCGGACGTTCGTTCTGACTGCTATCTGCCTTTATGTTGTGTGCGTCCTGCTGGCAGGCACGTCACATCTCACCCCCCCCCCGAGAAAGAGGGCCGAGGGCATGGCCCACGGGTCAGCTGTGACCATGAATCACTGCAGGCAACCATCCGCTGTAAAACATGCACTTGAGAACTCCCAGTCAATTTTTATTTTTCGAAGCGCTGGAGAAGGGATTCTCTGATTTTTCCTCTCTCGCGGTGTGGAAATAACATCACACCATTGCGAGATTTTGAACGGTCGGGTCATCCGAGAAGTTCGGGCGCCATTATAACGAAGTAAATTTCTCCGTCATTTTTGTCCACGCCGGGGCTTGAATCCGGATCCCCTCATTTCGGAATAAGTCACTCTACCAATTGAGCTACGCGGACGTTCGTTCTGACTGCTATCTGCCTTTATGTCGTGTGTGTGCTGCTGGCTGGCACGTCACACCTCCCTTCCCCCCGAAAGAGGGTCGGGGGCATGGCCCACGGGTCAGCCGTGACCATGAATCGTTGCAGGCAGCCATCCGCTGTAGAACGTGCACTTGAAAACTCCCAGTCAATTTTTATTTTTCGAAGCGCTGGAGAAGGGATTCTCAGATTTTTTCCTCTCTCGCGGTGTGGAAATAACATCACACCATTGCGAGATTTTGAACGGCCGGGTCATCCGGGATGTTCGGGCGCCATTATAACGAAGTAAATTTCTCCGTCATTTTTGTCTACGCCGGGGCTTGAATCCGGATCCCCTCATTCCGGAATAAGTCACTCTACCAATTGAGCTACGCGGACGTTCGTTCTGACTGCTATCTGCCTTTATGTCGTGTGCGTTCTGCTGGCAGGCACGTCACAAAGATTTGAAAGAATAACGGTAGACCTTGTGGAGCAGCAGGACGCTACAGTGCGTAGATCAAGTGATACTGCACTGTACGTACAATAGCTGTTTTGTTTGTCTAGTCTTCCCAAAGAAAGAATAACTTATTTTGAGACTTTCTCTCTTTTAAGTAACTTATACGTTTTCTCTTTCAGAATGAAAATTTTAAAACTGAAAGCATTAGACGATCATCACCACCTCAGGAATCTCAGACAGCTGGAAATGTTCATGACGACATCGCATATAAGCTAGATGACGTGCCTCCATGGTACCTTTGCCTAATTTTAGGCATGCAGGTAAGGCAGCATGTACTATGAAAAATAACGGAACATAAAACACTTCAAACTTTAGTATTCCTTTATAAGCAAAACATTTTTCTTTTAGTAATTTTTATATTATAATTTTAATATATGTATATTTTCCAAAAGCATATAAAAATGTTCAAAATAAAATGCGGGAGGCAATAGCGATACACAAAGTAAAGTATAGATAACTATTATTATAGCCTCTATATATAGACACTGAAGTGCCAAAAGTCATGGGATAGCAGTACGCAAAATTTTAACGGATACTGCCGTCTTATAAAAGCTTCGACTCACGCCACGATTTCTATCAGTTGCGAGGTGTAATCTCGTGAGTCAGGTTGAACAATCGCCAGTAGGATTATGGCAAGCCGACGTGAATTATCGGAGTTTGAACAAGGCATGGTAGTGGGAGTCAGATGGATGGAACATTCAATTTCCAGAGTTGTGCGAACATTCAACATTCCTCGATACACGGTGGCATATATGTACCGAGAATATCTCATGGAAGGCATTACCACCCACTGCAGACAGCGCATTGGCTGACCACGGGTGCTGAATGATCGCCACCAGCGGCGTCTAACAGACAAGCAGCACTGCTAACAGGGAAGCGACACTGGCTCAAATAACATCCACATTCAATGTAGAAGGTACCAGAGATATATCCATCAGGTCAGTGCAGCGTAATTTAGCGTCCATTTGGCAGGAAGCAGAAAATCTAACAGAGTGCCTTTGCTAACACCACGACGTCAGACACAGCGCTTCACTTGGGCTTGTGAACAAGGTAACTGGACCCTGGAAGACTGGCAATATGTCACGTGGTCCGATGAGTCAGGTTACCAGTTATTACGAGCTGATGGTGCGGTTGTGGTGTGGCGCAGACCCCATGAGGCCATAGACTCAAGCTCTCAACAAGGCACTGTGCAAGCTGGTAGTGGTTCCATACATTTGTGGGGTGTCTTTACGTGGCACGGATTGGGTCCTCTGGTCCTCGTCATTAACCGGTATTAACGGGTACTCACAGCACGTCATTAACTGGTACTCGCTTTGTTTCTCTGCTGGGGGACCATTTGCAGCCCTTCGTGGACTTCATCTACCTGACAACGATGGGATTTTCCAGGCAGACAATGCACTATGTCATCGGGCCCAAGGTGTCCAAAATTGTTTCGAGGAGCACTTCCGACGGATGGTGTGGTCATCACGTTTGCTCGACATGAACCCAATAGAGCACGTGGTGGAAAGGTCCATTCGCGCACCCAAGATCCTGCACCTACAAATACCAGGGAACTGTGGGCGGTTGTTCAAACGGCATGGCTCGCCATCTCTGCAGAAGTCTTCCTGCCACTTGTGGAATCGATGCCACGTCGAGTTGCCCCACTTCGATGGGTTAGATAAGGTTCTACACGATACTAGGTACGTGTCCCATGACCTTCGGCACTTCAGTGTAAACAGACTCCCCATTTCTTGAAACTCGTGTTGGTATCACAAATTCTAACACTTGCTACAATCACTTAAGTACCATACGTTTCTTGAATCGAATGCAGCACTTATTCACACACGCATAAATTTTCATGATCTATATTTATAAATATGTGCCTATTACGATTTTTAAAGATAGGCATTATCAGAGGTTAATTTTCATCTTTTTGAATAATTCCTTGTTATTTCATCCGACAACGATTTCACAACAAAATCTTACTATAGGTACGGCGTTCAGTAAGTTTTAAGCCTAGCATGCAAAGGCAATTTATTTTCTAAGACGCATCTTTATTTTTCCATATAGTCTCCCCTGTTTTGGATATACTTGTTGTACCGATCATAGAGAAGGGAAATCCCCGCAGCGAAAAACTTTTATTTTTCTTCTCAAACCAACACTTTGTTACCTCCTTCAGTTTAGAATCATGAGCAAAACGTCTATCCCATAGGTCTTTTCTCAGATTTTTGAAGAAGAAATCACTGGGGTAAGCTCAGGTGAGTGCAGTGAGTACAGAAACAGTTGGACCCCAAATTCTGTCACAGATTGCATGGAAACACCAGTGGTGTGGATTGGAGCGTTGTCCTGGAGAAGCAGAACACCCCGCTGCAATTTTTCTCGCCGTTTGTTCTTGATGGCTTCATGCAATTGTCGCAATAGCGCGGCATAATAGGCAGCACTCATAGTCATTTTATCAGAGAAGTACTCAATTAACAGCAATCTTCTTGAGACCCAAAAATCGGTGGCCATAATCTTCCTTGCAGATAGTTGTGTTTTGAACTTTTTTGGTGATAATGATCCATGATATTACCATTGCATGCTCTCTTGTTTAGCATCAGGGTCCCAATGCTGAAGACACGTCTGATCACCAGTCACAATGCGCGAACTAAGTAATCTAGACCGCGGTTAGTGCAGTAAAGTTGAACCGACTTTCTTCAAAACGATCATTCTTCACCTCATGGGTCATCATTCGAGGAACACATCTGACACAGACTTTTGACATCCCTAACCTTTCATGCAAAATGGTCCAAACAGTGCCGTTGTTTAACTTCAATCTGCACGACACTGATTCTCCTGTTTGACATAACCAAGTCCTCTATTTTCTGGCACATTGCATCTATGGTCACCTCCACTGAGCATCCCTCGCGACGGTCATCTTTTAAAGACTCTCTTCCTCGTTTAAAGAGAGCAGCCCATCTTTTAATTGTGGTATATAAAGGTGCACCATCGATGTAAACACCGACCATCCGTTCATGAATACTTCGTGGCGTTTCACTTTCCTTCGTCAAAAATTCCATTACCGCTCGGTTCCGCAATTTCATCTGTCGCTTATCCATTGTCACTTTAGGGACTTCAATCCATTGTGGTGCCGTCTGAGATGCTGAAACAGCGACGTGGCGTGGTTGTTATATTAGGTCTACAAATAAGTTTTAAAGCGTTTTAAGACAACACAACATGTAATTTGAGAAAAAACAACAATATCTTTACGAATCAAAATATGCGTCGTCATTATCTATCACCTTCCGCCATCGGTCGGGCAGCTGACGGATTCCAGCCATGAAGAATACTTTGTCGTGTGACGCGATGAAGTCGTCAACCCATTTTTGCACTTCGTCATATATCCGGAACCGTACAGCAGACAAACCATGTTGTATCGATCGGAATGAATGATAGTCTGAAGGGACTATGTCGGGACTATACGCCAGGTGCTACAAAACTTCCCGGCCAAGCGTCAATAACGTTTCCTTGACCGATTTCGCGACATGCGTCTTGGCGTTTCATGCAATAATTTCACGGGAAGCAATCCTTTTCTTGTGAATGGACGTTTCCGACAGATTTCCTAGTTCAATCGCAGAAATTATTGCTTGTAGCGATCAGCAGTAACAGTTTGACATTGTTCCAATAGTTCATAATAGAGCACACCCTTCATATCCCACCAGACGCACAGCAAAACTTTCTTGAAGGGGAATATTGCGTTTCGGTGTCGAAGTCGTTGCTTCACCGGGGTCTCCTCAGTGTTTTTTGTGTTTGTGATTGCCGTACCATATCCACTTTTCATCACCCGTAACGGTTTTCCACAGGAAAAAAACTTTCTGTGTTTTTTATTCAGCAGATTCAAACACTTCATGACACGCTCATCCTTGTTCCTTCTTGTCTCAGGCCATGTGGCACCCATTTTCCTTCCTTCTGAATCTTTCCCATTGCGCGTAAATGATTGGAAATGGTTTGTTGAGTTACCTCCGCTTGTTCAGCTAGTTCTTCTTGCGTTTGAGACGAATCTGCATCCACCAATGCTTGCAGTTCCTCATGTGCAACCTTCTGCTGGGCGCCGCTACGTTTTCGATCGCTAACATGAAAATCACCTGCTTTAAACCGTGTAAACCAAAAATTCATACGTCCTTTTCGATACAATATTCACCCCCAGAACAGAACAGATCGATGCACATGCTTTCGCAGCAATTTTGTCCTGATGAAATTCGTAACGAATGCAGTGTCGAAGAAATGCAGTATCGCTTACCATCTTTTACCTACCGATGCGCAAGTGCTTTTGATTGTTGGGCAAACTTCTGTGTCACATTTTATACTCTGTATCAGTTACGGTCACATGACAACAACGCGGGGGAATGTCGGATATGTAAATTAGTGGTATACGTCACACAAAAAACGCTGTAAAACGTATTTGTACACCTAACATGACATGGATGACGCAATATTTTGCAATACTTGCGTCAGCCACTGAACACTACAGCTGAAGTCAGGCCCCTGGCAAAATTAATAGAAAACAAGAAGGCACAGTGGGAACATTTCTGTAAAGGTTCCGTAAAATTTATTCACCAACAATCCAGAACCAGGTTGTGCTTACACCTCGTGTCCCGTTGTAACTCCGAAACACATAAGGTAATGCGAAGTACTTTTTTATATCTGTGTCTCGTGACGTATCATTGAAGTGACCCAAGAGTCAAAACTGCAAGTTGCAGCAATAAGCTAAAGTCGGTGTAGTTTAGTCTAGAAAACAATTGGCTCCGGAGTGAGGAGACAGTTGTAGGTTAAAATACAACCACTGGCAAAAAAGGGCTTTATTTTTACAATTATTGCATCAGGTAAGGGGTGTATCTCAATATCAAACAGTTATTCTGCTCTAGGGTACAAGGCCAGTCAAAGAAATGAAAGTTTTGTTGAAACGTTTAGTTGGATAAAGCAAAAGCAATATCACACACACACACACACACACACACACACACTCACACACCCCCACCCCCACTGCCACTAATGCACATGCACTCCAGAACGTGTAGCCTTTCCGAGGATACAAAAGTTTTAGCAACCAGTTCAGTTGTTTAATCGCAAACGTGAAATATGCAACATACCTTCGAGAAGCAATGTACACTGAAAAGACAAACCCACACATACCCAACAAATGGGCGACCCTGGTTCAGCTTTTAGGAAAGCGCAAACAAAAACTGCAGTTTATAACATATTCAAATATGATAAGCAAATTTCCACTGTCTTCTTGTTATACACTATCTACCAACAAGTAATTGGACACCTGTGATAGCAAAGGAAAACGAAGTTTATTCACCTTCAATAGTTGGTGGAGCCTCCACGAGCGGCGATTACAGCTGCGAGCCTCCGGGGCATACTATCAACCAGGCGTTGTACGACGGCTAGCGGTTATTTTCTTCCACTCGGCTTGGAGAAGACAGGTCAGTTCCTTCACCGATTTCGGACGGTGGGGGCACCCCTTAAGTCGACGCTCCAACTCGTTCCAGAGGTGCTCGATAGGGTTAAGGTCCGGGCTCTTTGCAGGCCAGTCCATTCGATTAACCCCATTGTCACCATACCAAGCCATGGTGGACCTCGCAACATGACAGGTGGCATTGTCATCCTGAAAGTAACATGGGTCCACCCCGTAAAACTGCCATAACGTAGGAAGCGCATGGTCATCCTAAATGGTGTAGTAGGTCTCGGCGTTGAGTCTACCAGGAACTGCGACCAAGAGTCCCGTGCCATACCAGGAGAACCCCCCCCCCCCATAGCATAATTCCACCGCCGCCGAACTTCACAGTTGGCACAATACATTCCGGCAGGAGGCGTTCTCCAGGCAGACGCCAAACCCAGACCCTGCCATCCGAACGGTAGAGGGTGAACCTTGATTCGTCGCTCCAGAGAACCTATTTCCACTGTTCAACGGTCCACTGTCGACGTTCTTTGCACCACGTTAGCCGAGCAGCGCTATTGGACTTGGTGATCAAAGGCGTGTGGGCGGCAGCACGTCCATGATAACCGAGAAGATGGGCTTCCTTACGGATGGTATTCATCGAAAGAACACTCCCGGATGCCTGTTGAAACTCCTCGCGGATGTGGCCCATCGATTTGGTGCGGTTCTTCCGAATTTCTCTGGCCAGCACCCGTCGGTCTCTAACTCCCAGTTTTGTGGGTCTGCCGGGTCAGGGCGCATTCCGACAGTCACCTCTCATCTTCCACTTGCCAATCAGGTAGGCTACTGTCGATGTTGGGTACTTCAACTCGCTGGATATGTCACGTATGGATCGGCCATTTCTGTGATACCCGACGATTACACCTTCCTCGAAATCAGATAGCTCCGAACTGTGTGGAATCTTGCATGCGATTGGTTGCGTTGCTGTTTCCCACACGGTATTTAACGGCGGCGGCCGTGACGTGTATCAGAACCGCAGATATCGTCGATTTCAGGGGTGTCCAATTACTTGTTGGTAGATAGTGTATATTGCACGCATGTACCTTGTTCTCCAATATTCAACGGGAAATTTCACTAATACTTTCTACTGAAAATGTCCAACTCTTTTCTCCTGGAAATTCACAACGTTTTTCTTATTTTGTCTGCATATACTTGCATCCAGTAGTTATACAGAAAAAATGGCAATGAAAATTAGTGTTACAGAGAAAATCTCTGAGGTACCTTTCAAGAACATAAAGGGAATAGTCCGGTTTCTAGGGGAGAGCAAATGCCCCTCTTGTTCCCCTATATGGGCTCCCATGTACCCACCAAATAACCTGTAGGTGCATCTTTCGCTTTCACAACAGCAGCAACACGTCGTGGTATGGAATCTACCAGGTGTTGGATAGGGTTGGGTGGTATTAAATCGCTCTATGACTTCAAGATAGTCGACCGTAAAGCGCAGAGAATTACCGGTGGTGGACTTCGGAATCAAATATATCGGCTTCTCTTCGTCTCATAAATTATTAGTTAGGCAAAATTCCGGTAACTGAGAGGATCACACAGGGGTGGGAGCAGGTAGGTATCTTACCTACACCGATAAGCCACTACATCATGACCACCTACCTAATAAGCTATAGGACCCCCTTTAGCCCGCAAAACAGCGGCCACTCGGCGACGCATCGATTCTATGAGGTGGCGATAGCTATCCTGGGATATCTGGTAATATAATGTCAACAGCAGGTCCTCCAGTTTCCGTACAATTTGGAGTAGTGGTGATTTAGCGCGAACCCGCTTTTCCAAGTCGAACCACAAATGTTCGATTGGGTTCATGTCAGGTGAATTTGTAGGCCAGGACATTAACAGAAACTCACCAGCATGTTCCTCGAACCACTCCTTGACGACTGATTCTGGCAGTGTGGCATGGCGCATTATCCTGTTGGTAATGACCATCAACAGCAGGAAACACAAATGCCATGAACGAGTGAACTTGGTCCGCAACGATGTTTAGATACCTGACAGCTGTCAGGGATTGTGCTACTGGGATAATGGTGCCTAAAGTATCCTCAGAAAACTTCGTCGACAGCATAACACCGTCGCGCCGGCCTATTTCCGCCCAACAGTGCATCCAGGTGCCATCGACTCCGTCGGTAATTAGCGTATCCGCGCTCGGCCGTCTACGTGACGCACCAGGAATTTTGATTCATCAGACTAGGCAACTTTCTCCCAATAATCCATGGTCCAATCTCGATAATCTTGGGCGCATTTCATGCGTTGTTGGTGATGACGTGCATTGAGCATTGAGATCCGTCTATGTCTTCGGATACGCAGGAACATGCGCAGAAAGCTGCGATAAACTGTGTGATGTGACACATTGCCATCATCACCACTGTAGTAGCTGCGGGTGATTTCTCTCACTGTGGCTCTGCGGTCGCTGTAAACAATGCGCGACGGTCTCCGCTCCCCTGTGGCATCAATGAGGTGCGGACGACAGTTCGTTGTTTGGCCATCTGTGAACCACGTTTGATACGTAGTCACTACAGCGGCAAGTGAACAAAGCATAAGCCCCGCAGTTTCCGAGATCGTAGTTCCTAGGTGCCGTGCCATCACAATTTGTCCTTTATGAAACTCCGATAAATTGGCAGCTTTTCCCATTCTGACTCCGAACACTCTACTAACCAAAAGCCGGTCCTCGGGTTGTTTATATACTGCTCTGTGAACTTCACCTGCGCCACCGTTCGGTCTCCAGGCGTGCTCATTTCTTTAGGTTGGGGATGGTTATAACGTTATGGCTCGACGACGTATTTCTTTACTGCTACATGGCAAGCCAGAGTGCACTCGCATATCCGTGTAACAGAAATTAATGCGAATAGGAGCGACTGCGTGTAAAAATTATTAACGGGGGGCAAGGATCGGAAAAGGAAACGGTTGTGAGGTTCATCTCACCACTTTTTAGAAAAATATAGCCCACACTCTCAACCAAGAAATTTTGGGGGACAATCCACCCTGCCATAATTTAATAGCGATCATAAAATTCTAGGGCTTTTCCTTCTTCTAAGGGGTACGAGGCTTCTAATCATTTGTCAGAGATGGGTTCGGGTTCGAATCTCGAGTGAGGCATGGTTGGTGTGTTTGTCTTACGGCACTGGCTATCTCCCTTTCCTGGAACCAGTGACCCTAAATTAGGGACGGGCGACTGTTTATATAGCCCATTGACTTGATCACGATGGTCAATAAAATTCCAAACAACCAACCGAAAAAGTTCTAAGCCCCTGATTTCGTCGCCTCCGATTGTAAAAAGTCCCATTCCTAATTGATAATGTATTGGGATAACATTCCTCGAACTGTTTGGAATAAAAACTTCAAAACTCCGGTGCAATATTATCATGGATGAAATCGTCGCATTCTTAAGATCGGTGTAATTCGTCGCGAATGACGTCTAAAATCGAATAACGGAGATTATCAGGCAAGAAATCAGTGGGCTGTTATCAGCAACACGAGGTACATAATGACATAAAGAACATGACCTTATCAATATTTGGACAGATGCTTTTCGCAAAAGAATCAGACACTACATTAAACAGCTTCCAACACTTGAGGGGGAGCAAGTGATAAGTGGAGACCTACGCACGCGAACTTTTCACAAATCTCCCGATGTCGCCTTGGTAGCTCAGTGGTCTAAGCATTGGCTTATGACCATTCGTCCAAGTGGATCCGGGTTCGAATCCTGTGAGGCATGGATGTTGTGTTTGTCTTACGGCACTGGTTCCCTCCCTGTCCGGGAACCAATTTCTTTAAATTAGGGATTGGCGACTGTTTATAGCCCATGGAGTTGCTCACGGTGATCGTTAAACCTCAAAACTAAAAAACGTATCTTCCGAATTTCCAAGATACTCAAAACGCAGCTTCTTAAAACGTTTACTAATGTTGGGCGTTGCGGTAATAAAAACGTTTATGAACTAAAGTTTTAGGGTTTTCTTTTCTTTAAACATCGCCATATAATCTCAATTTCTAAAGTCATGAGCATTTGTTCTTGTCGTATACCTGCAAAGTGATAGAAATACAGTATATTACTGTTTTGGAAAAAAGAAGTCCTTTACCCTTCCAAGTTATCCTGCACACCCTACAAAACTCAAATGCGGTCATGAACACACGATCTTTCACATCTGACAACCTAACGAAAAATCAAGTAACACAGGGTTTGATTCGCATGCCAACGAATATAAAATGCAGAATTAGAGAGGCGAGACACGTGATCAGAACTGTTACAGAAAAAGGTCGGTGCTGAATGACCTACACGATCAAGGAGAATAGAGGTTTCTGCATGAGTCACTTGAACAGCAAACATGACCGTATATTTCAGAGCTAAATTTTTCATGCACAAGATGTATCAATTAATTCGGTGAAGGACCGTTAAAATTGAACAGTGAGTGATGTTTAAGAATACTTGCATTACTGGTTTTCGAAATATAACCCCCCCCCCTTTCGCATACAAGGCACTTTTTGCATCGTTCGTATCAATGCTCGAAGCTGTGGGAAAAGTCCTACTTTCTTTATAGTCCATACTGAGGTGTCACATTCGCTTGAGTGTCCAAAATGACTGTTTCCTTTCAACTGTAATTTTAGTCGGGGAAAGAAAAATACTCAAATGGCGTCGGAACAAACTAATATGGTGGGTATTCGTCCGGTTTGACACCAGGAATTCGTCCGTTCTGACACCAGGAATTCGTCGCTGCAGGCTTCAAATCTGTGAAGTGTTTGTTCCGTGGTTAGAAGGTGTGGGACAAATTTAGAATCGATCATATTCTTTCCCAGATCCTTTTTTAAAATTTTACCAAAAGAGTGTTCAAAATGACGGACTGAGTGCCCAAACGTTCTTTTGAGTGTCCAAAATGCCCTCAGAACTGCTCCCTTTCAGCCCTAATTTCAGTCGAGGAAAGGAAAAATACTCAAACGGTGCCATATCAAGCTAATATGGTGAATACTCGTTTGATGTTACACTAGTCACTAGTCACTTGCGAACATGCAGTAATGTGAGGACGTTGAACACAATGCCACTCTACACGAGCAGGCGACCACTTCTTAAAGAGTTTTATTCGCGGACATTTGAAAGATCACTACTGGTTACCTCCAGATGAAATACCGATGGGAATCCGTTTGCTGACCTTAGTCTCGGTAGGTCTGTAAATCGAACACCAGCCCACTTGTCTGGGCTTCAGGAACGATGTTGCCGGCACCAGTTGAAGCAAGCTCTCCTGTGAGATGCGGTTATCGGGACACCAGCCATGGTTGTCCTGTCATGGAGGCCAAATGTCTTCGATATATCGTTCGCCTTCATACTATAATCTCAGTGGCAAAGCAGGTTTCAAAGACAATTACAAGGCTGTATAGGACTTATTACGCCGTCCGGTTAAAACAGCATAATAGTCCTCCTCACGAGATGTTTGTCTTGGACGACCTTGGCTAAGTCTTTGTGTCTCCCCACCAGTGTTGCTGAATTGTTATCATAACCGTAAAAGCACTCTGGAACCGATATTCAGTTCATTTACCATTTGAGCCTGAGACTGGCCTGTTTGTAGTCGTCCTATCGCTTGCCTGTAGCGTCGGTTACGTGCGTATGAAGCATAAAGAAAGCATTTGCAGCCACTGGAACGCTCCTTATACTAGCTGCCAACGAGAAATGCCAATGCCGTTTCCCGTTGTATTTTAACACAGAGCAGGAGACTCAGAGGTTAATCTTCCATAGAGACACATGACAACAATTTAGCCCCGAAGATCTCAATAGAACAGCGCGCCAGTGGACGGACATGGAACTAAAACTTCGAACCGTAACCGTGACTTTTTCTCTTTCTTTTTTTTTTTTCTTTTTTTTTTTTTGTTTTTGTTTTTCAAGAGTTTGCAACTCTCTCCGCTGTGCTACGTATATAGCCACTGGTACCATATTACGTGACAGACGCTATCGTAGTTTCATGTACGACCACTGGGGCGCTGTCATCAACGCGAGAGTTGGACCTCTGTCTCTCCTACTCTGTGGCTATAAGTATGTAACTCAATTTACTTATTGGACAGCATTTTGCTCATTGATATGCACATCTCACTGCAGGAATTTGTTTCTCGTGTATATTTGCATATGTCCTGTGAACATCACAACATTTCATTGAGCGCTTTAGATTATTTGTTGGCTATTGCCTTCTGGGCTTTAATTTTGGACACAGTGTATTTATATAAGAGAAGTTGGCACTTATTACTTGGTTTCCATATTATAATTCACAGTTGAATCTTTGTAGCGTTATATATATTTTTTCACCTTTTCCTGTGGTTTTCAGCATTACCTGACGATGTTAGGAGGTACTGTGACATACCCTTACCTGATCTCTCCAAAACTGTGTATTAAGGAAGAGGATCCTGCTCGAGGGTACCTCATATCTACGACTTTCTTCGTATCAGGGATTTGTACTTTTCTGCAGTCCACGTTCGGCGTCAGGTGAGTTACTTTACTCGCAACAAAACACTTTAAACACTTCTCTACCAAGTATCTATGTAGTTATTTGTCTGACACTGGGACAAGAAGCTTATCATTGAGATAGGAAAGTCAGGACGAAGTACACTGCTGGCCACCCAAAATGCAACACCAAGAAGGACACGGGATAGCAACGCCAGATTTACTGCACACATAACAACAGATACGAAGATGAAACGATTGAGCTTACAGGCCCGTGAGACTTGCCGAACACGCAGACATCAATAGTTCGTGTGGCCCCCATGGATGGCAATAACGACCGCTACACGCCGCGGCATCGAACAAAATAGGCTTTGGATATGGGCTTGGGGTATGTCGGCCCAGGCTGCTTCCACACGTAGCCACAGTTCATCAGGCGTAGCCGCGGGTGTTGCTTGCCGCGCCACTCGGTGGCCGATCAGCGACCAGACGTGTTCGATGGGCGACATATAGGGAGAATAGGCGGGCCACGGCAACAGTGACACATGGTGGGCCGTGAAGAATTGTTACACGATGCGTGCCACGTGCGGCGCGCATTGTCCTGTTGAAACGAAGCCGCTGGCAGGTCCTTCAGGTAATGGAGGACTACAGGCTTTAAAACGTCGGAGATGCAGCGGTGGCTGTTGAGTGTACCGGCGATTCGTACCAGAGGGGTGCGGGCGTCATATCCAATTGCGCCCCAAACCATAACGCCAGGCAATGGACCAGTATGGCGATACATAATACAGGCGTCATACAGTCTCTCGCCGCGGTGCCGCCACACGCGGATCCGACCATCGTGGTGTTGCAGGCAGAAGCGGGATTCGTCGGAGAAGACAATGGCGTGCTATTCCGTAGTCCAGGTGCGGCGTTCAACGGCCCACTGCCGCCGCACTCGCCAATGGTGTAACGTCAATGGTAATCGGAGCAATAGGCTCAGTGCGACAAGTCTCCGCTCCTGCAGACGATGTCGAACGGTTAGTGCTGACACAGGTTGTTGCGCAACACACCCTAATTCCTGTGCTAACGTTAGTGATGTGGCGGTGCGAGCCGTCAATGCCCGCCGCACAACATGCCGGTCCTCTCGCTCGGTGGTGTGCCGCGGCCGCGGCAATCGCTCACGTCGGTCCGTCCGTCCCTCCTGCACCCAACGAATCCCTACTCGCCTCAATGAGGCTGGATGTCGTCCCACACGGGTGCCGATGTCTAGGTACGATAAACCGCTGTTATGATAAGCCACTATTCGTTCTCTGTCGAACTCCGAAACGTGCTGGAAGGACTGCCGTATTCTGCGACGAGGCATCAGGAAGCTTCCCACGCACAGGTTCGGCAGCACAACACACTTCCACTACTTACACCCCGCCTTCTGTGCACCCTTCTTATAGTGCTTCTTGGTGGCGTGCCGGGCTCACATGATTTGCATATGCCATGCAATGCTAATCGTTTCCATGTCCCCTCGCGGGCGACGCATGCTGCGAATTTCAGGCCAATCGGATGCTTCCTTCTTGGTGTTGCATTTTGGTTGGCCAGCAGTGTATATTCAATTCAGTCATTCTAGAAAAACAGCTCGATGCCAAATCTGATGCAAAAACACAGCAGAAATGTTAGCAAGTCATTTCTTTATCGAAACTGCATGTGAGGAAATTCCGGTCATTTTACAGAGATCTCAAAATACTGCCATGACTTTCATTTTGTTGTTGTTTCGCGGATTAAGGACTCTAAATCAGGGACGGACTTATACGCTCATTTCGTTACACAAATGTAGAAAATTGTTCCAGAAATAAGTCGTCGTCGCTTATACTTGTAGATCTACGTTGGTGTTGCGTTCCAAGAGGAAAGTGCGCAATTGGAATCAGCGCAAATGGAAAAGATTATATATATATGCATATAATGTTTACCGATGAGGAATTCCATTATGGCCATTCCCAGCATAGAGGAATGAGCGCGCCTGGAAACCGAACAGTGGCGCAGGTGAAGTTCATCTATATATACAACCCGAGAACCGGCTTTCGGTTAGTAGAGTGTTCGGAGTCAAAATGGGAAAAGCTGCCGATTTACCGGAGTTTGATAAAGGATAAATTGCGATAGCACGGCGCCTCGGAACTACGATCTCGGAAACGGGGCGACTTATGGGTTGTTCACGTGAAGATGTAGTGACTACGTATCAAAAATGGTGCACGGATGGCCAAACGACGAACCATCGTCCAGCCGTGTGTCGCCCACAGCTCACTGATGCCAGAGGTGAGCGGTGATTGTCGCGCTTTGTTCACAGCGACCGCAGGGCCACAATGCGACAAATCACCCGCAGCTGCAACAGAGGTGACAAGAGCAATGTGTCACAGCAAACAGTTCATCGCAGCCTTCTGCGCATCGGCTTGAATAGCTGAAAACCCAGCCGAGTCCCCATGCTCACTGCACGTCATCGCCAAATAACGCATGAAATGGGCCCAAGATCATCAAGATTGAACCGTGGATGATTGGAAGAAAGTGGCCTGGTCTGACGAATCAAGATTCTTGGTGCATCACGTAGAAGGCTGAGCGCGGATACGTCGATTACCTACAGAGGCTATGGCACCTGGATGCACTTTTGGGTGGAAACAGGCCGGCGGCTGTGCTATGCTGTGGGCGATGTTTTCTTGGGACACTGTAGGCCCCATTACCCAAATAGTACAATCCCTGACAGCTGTCAGGCTTCTAAACATCGTTGCGGACCAAGTTCACCCATTCATGACAACTGTGTTCCCTGCTGGTGATGGCTGTTACCAAAAGGATAATGCGCCACGCCACACTGCCAGAATCGTCAAGCAGAGGTTCGAGGAACATGCTGTTAACTTTCTGTTAATGCCCTGACCTCCAAATTCACCTGACATGAACCCAATCGAACATTTGTGATTCTACTTGAGAAAGCGGGTTGGCGCTAAATCACCACAACTCCGAAATGTACGGGAACTGGAGGACCTATTGTTGATATTATGGTACCAGATACCCTAGGATACCCATCGCCACCTCATCAAATCGATGCCTCATCGAATGGTTCCTGTTTTGCAGGTTAAAGGGGGTCCTACAGCTTATCAGGTAGGTGGTCATAATGTAATGGATCATCGGTGTAAGTCGACGGGGAATCGCTGAATTATAATTCTGGCACCCAAAATTTGGCGTAAATAATTTTGTGTTATTGTATTCAAAGATCTGAGTTAATGATTTTGAATGTAAAAACAGTCTTTTTATATATGAAATTAATTTTGTTAAGAAATTATGCCTGTCCTGCCTTGACCTTTTATTGCAATGGCGTGACACAGCTGCGCTATTTCTCTGACGACGACTGTGCCTGAGGATCTCATGTCTATCGAGGAAAATATTCAATGTTGATTGTCGTCATTTCTTCTTCCTGTCTTTCACAATCTCATATTAAGGACTCCTGGATGTCTTGATGCTCTTCTTCACCTGGGAACTCCACTCCCTCTCCTTGTTGGCCTCATAGAGCTTGACAAAGGACGGAGAGGAAAACTAGGGTTTTAGGAATAAATTATAATACGGTACTGACAGTTGCGCGTTATTAAACAGGCCGCCGACTGAACTATTCACGGATATTTCTCGAGTGAACCAATCTAGCGAGTGCAGTTGTCATACCTCCAACACGAACGCTGTACATATGTTCCTTGATTCGGGTCTACCTCACGCACTTTGAACACCCGAATCAAGGAACATATATACAGCTTTCGTGTTAGAGGTATTACAACTGCACTCTCTAGATTGGTTCACTCAGGAACACACTTTCCCATCTGGAAGGAAGCGACGATCCTCCTTACACCAGGTAAGAGGTCGCATTTAACTTTTGCCGAAAGTTTATTCATTATTTGGATGGGAAATTTATGCTGCAACGACTATGTTCCACATGTTGTACAGAGACCTTGGATATTTTTGTTTTCGGACAGTGCTTTTCATAATTCGACAAGTCAACCTGATACAGCTTAATCATTCATCGGTATTTTAATCGTGTGTTTTGTCAGTTTGCTGCTTTTCCACACTAAGTGGCATTTTGTAATTCCGTCATATACATCATCATATACACTGAAGAGCAATGGAATTAGAGATACTTGTCTAGTAACGTGTAGCACCACCTTTCACCCTGATGACGGCGGCGATTCGTCTCGGCATGGACTGGACAAGACACCGGAAGCATTGGGAAGCCATACGGGTCCACGACCCCTGAACAAGCTCCCACAGTTCGCGAAGATTTGATGGAGGGGGTCAGAGCCTCAAACATCTCTCTCAATGGCTTCCCAAATGTGCTCGATGGGGTTGGGCTCAGGTGACCTAGCTGGCCAAGGAAGCGAGGAGTGTTCATCCAACCATTCGGATACAATTCGGGAGCGATAGCACGGTGCATTGTCTTGTTGCAGGATGAGGTCCCCAAGTGGGATGTTGAAGACGCACAAACCGAAGCAAATTGTCGTCCAGGATATCCCGGTAACGTTGACCTGTGAGGGACGATGTCACACGTACCAGGGGTCCCATTTCAGTCCACGTAAACAGTCCCCAGACGAGAATGCCACCCCCACCAGCTTGAAGAGTATCCTGCTGGCAAGAAGGATCCATCGCATCATGTGGTTTGCGCCGTACTCGTATCCTGCCATCCGCATATACCAACGTGAATCTCGACTCATCAGTCCAGGCAACATTTTCCCCACATGTCTAAGGTCCAGTGGCGATGTTCCCACGCCCATGCTAATCTTTGCACCCTGTGATGTGCGGTCAGCAGCGGTACCCTCGTGGGACGATGGCTTCTGTACCCCATAGCGAGGAGATGGTTCTGGATGGTGTGGCTGCTTACACGGTTTTGTGCACCAGCGTTAAATTGCTGAGTGATTTCTTGCACTGTGGCCCGTCTATCCGCTGTTACAATGCGAGATAGCCGACGGTGACTTCGCTCATCCAAACGCTGTTGTCCACGGCAGTTGGCCCTTGCAGGGATGGTTTTACCGGATTCGATGTACTCACGGTGCACCCGTGACACAGTGGCTTGTGAAAATCCCAGTGCCTGCAAGACTTCAGAGATAGAGTGAACCATTCGTCGGGCCCCGACAATTTACCCACGATCAAATGCGCTTAGATCCTTCGTCTTACCCATACTGCGTCCGACTCTTACTGATTCCCGTCGCATCACTCCTTATATTGTCGGATCGCTCCATACGTCATGTCGTTTCCGTTTACAGGGCCGCTCACAGCGCCACATTTGCATAACGCCAGCTGTCTCTAATTCAATTGCTCTTCAGTGTATATGTTTGGGGCAAGCCAATATTTCTCTTTTTTAGTGTATCTGATAATGGATCCCGGTGCGAGTGTCCGAAAGGTCTTATGATTTTTAACCTTTTGCTTTTGTGTTTTAATAAAACCTATCCGGGTGTTCCAGTATGGACCCCGGACTATACCGTGCACAGACGGCATTTTTTCATTATTGTACATCCATGCCTCATCGGGATTCGCACCCGGATCCTTTTTGGACGAATGGTCATAACTCAAAGCTTATACCACTGCGTCACCGGGATGTAATAGTTGGCATGCTTTTATCATTTGGTATTTTGGAGAACGGGCTGCCATTAAAATAATCCCGAATTAAATATTTCTAAACTGGAAGTTGATTTGCAAGAACACATACATTGTGTTGCCAGATGCCGTCGAATTCTTCGAATATTCACAAGACTGGTATTTATTGAAAACTAGAGTTAACCGCGCTGAAATCTGCGCTCTAGTCTAAAATATCAAAACTTTCTTTGCATTGTGAACATGGTCGCAGTATCAAGGTTTTTTTACATCGTGAACTTGCGCGGAAAGATGAAGGTAACATTGGGTGTGTGCAAAAGTTCTACCCGTTTTTGTAATAGATGCAAATTGCGATCGGAGTAGTTACGTCACAAATGACGCTGCGATATCGAATTTTCGGCCAATAAAGCGTGGAGTAGTAGAGCATATAGAGGCACTAGGTTTGTCAGAGTAAGTCATTCGTAACGGAAATCACGGACTGTGTAACATGGCATGCGATAAGGAGCACGTTAGACATTGTTTACTGTACGGGTTCGATAAAGGCAGTAGCGCAGCCGCGGCTTGCCGCAACATCTCTCAAGTGTATGGGGAGGATGCAGTTGATGAAAGCACATGTCGCCGTTGGTTTCGGAAATTTCGGAACGGAGACAGAAGCTGTACATATCAACCACGTCCTGGACGTCCATCCACAAAATTACTCGGCAAAACTTACTGGACTTTGGTTGAGAACTGTTACTTCACCCGTCGTATTCCCCTGACCTGGCACCTACGGACTATTACCTTTTTCGATCGTTACAGAACACCTTCACTCTCCAAACCTTTGATGATGCGGACGATGTGAAAACGGCATTACATGACTTTTTTGACTCTAACACAGTTTTTTCGGCGTGGGATTCACCTATTCATAGACAGATGGCAAGAGGTCATACAGAATGATGGCAATTGTGTGAAATCCTAGGTACGTTATTTGTTGTGTTCTCCTCCTTTCTTTGTAGCATACAAAAACGAGTAGAACTTATGCACACATCCAATACTATCATCTTTTATATTCGAATGCTTTCATTTTGTGTTCGCGACTCTATCAAATCTAACAGTACTCGATACAATTTACCTCATAGGCCTTAGAGTTGCTCACAGTGGTCTTTAAAAATTTCAATAAAAAAAACTATTTAATTTCCTTTTGTTTTTGCATACAGGTTACCCATTGTTCAAGGGAGCACTATAGCATTTTTGGTCCCCGTACTGGCCATTCTTCAACTTCCTCAGTGGAGATGTCCAGCCGACAGTGATACCAGTAACTCTACGTTTTTACCTATTGATGATGATAGGGATCCTCTGTGGATGTCTAGGATGCGTGAGGTGAGTCAATTTTCAAAGTTTAATTCACCTGAAAAAAGCATTGCTTTCATGGTCTAAGACAGGGGTCGGCAAACATTTTTCGTAAGGGGCCAAATAATAAATATTTTAGGCTCTGCGGGCCAAGATACAAACTCGAAGATATTTATGTAGGTATTTATTTCTTTTTTCCTATTATTTAAGTAGTACTCAACTGTCCTCGCTGAAAGGCTGATAGATTTCCATTTTCCCTGGACACACTTCTTCTGTTGCTACAATCAGACATTATTTTTCATTTTTCATTTTCGTGAATAAATCGCGTTGTGATGAAATATTCGGTTTCAAAGTTTCCAATTTTTCTGATCGTTGCTTTCTTGTAAATTGTGAATATAGTGTCGAGTGCTGTGCTTAGTCTAATAATGACGACGAATATTGTACTCTTGTAGTACAGCTATAGCGTCATTGGCCACCCCGTTGGCACAGTGGTCTAAGCGATGGCTTCTGATCATTCGTCCGAAAGGGGTCCGGGTTCGAACCCCGGTGAGGCATGGATGTTGTGTTTGTCTTACCGCCCTGGTTCTCTCCCTTCCCTAGAACCAGTGGCCTTAAATTAGGGACGGGAGACTGCTTATAGCCCATTGAGTTGCTCACTGTGGTCGCTAAACCTCTGATCCCCCAAAAAATAATAGTGTCATTGCACCATAAACACAATGCTTTGCCATCTAATTTGGTAACAAAATAATTCACACTCCACTCTGTCTTAAAATTACGATATTCGAAGTCCACTTTTCTGTTCTTTTCTGGTTTTGACAGTGACATGATAACTATGCAAGGTAATCAAATGAGAACAAAATGTCGCAGAACAGCGATACACGTGGCACTGGAAACGCTGCCGAATTATAACGCGCGCAGCAGAGGCCCCCAATGCGGAGTTATAGGAACTCCACATACGGTTGTATCTCGCAACACCTCAAATTGGAGGTCGGCCGTTCCGTTATAGCACGTACTTCGACATTTTAAAGACTTCGAAATTTTAAAGAATTTAAAAATGTAAAATCCAATGTTAGAGCTCGCTGGCCGTACAGAAAGATGCGGAGGGCCAGAGTCGGCCCTGGGGCCGTAGTTTGCTGACCCTTGGTCTAAGAGATAGTAAAATAAATAAATGAAACTATGTCGGCCTCACTTGTTAGTATATATCAACATCCCAGCCGATTGTGTTAACACGTAAGCTGTTTACATTTTTTGAACAACTAAGGCTAAAAAGCGTGATGTTCCTATTGTAGGTATGCAGGTTCCAGGAAAGGGAGAGAATCAATACCTCAAGGACAAGCCCAGTACGTCTTATCCAAGATACGAAGCCTGTGTCCGCTATAGGAGGTGTTATAGGCTCTCACATCAGGGTCATTGTAGCACGCGTCTTAAGTCACTGAGCATTATTTTTGATGTCAGTTCTCATGCATCTTGTTGCGTCCTACAAGATAATGATGGTTCACGAGATTTCAAGATGGGCTTTTGTGCTTTTCCGAGTGTACACTCATTGGCGTGTACACCTGGAATTTCGGAAATTATTTATTTTTCTTAAACATTACAAAGACACTCGGCCAATGCGATCTGACCTGACATTCCGAATCCTGAAGTAGCGACATTACAACACATATAAAAGAATATAGAACGTTTGCCGAGTTCATCTCCGTTTTCGTGATATTTAAGAAAAATTCAGTAATCTCCAAAATTCAAGGTATGCACACCAATGAGTATGCACTCGGAAAAGCAAAAGCTTCTATCGGAGTCAGAAGAACTCACCGATATTAGTGGCCTTCCTATACATACTTACTATGTGACGTACGACTGAGGTGACGGAAGAGTCAGAACGGCAAGTTGCAGTGATAAGCCAAGGTCGGTGTACTTAAGTCGGGAGAATAACCGGCTCCGGAGCGGGGAGACCTAAGATCACATCCCAGCACTGGCAAAAAGGTTTGACGCTATATTGACTCACGAACGTAAAACTGAATCTAATGTCCGTGAGGTTCGAGGAAGATGGGCGCTTCAGTGGGGCAGTGGTCTAAGCAATGGCTTCTGATCATTCGTCCGAAAGGGGTCCGGGTTCGAATTCCTGTGAGGTATGGATGTTGTGTTTGTCTTACGGCACAGGCTCTGTCCTTTCCCTGGAAGCAGTGGCTCTAAATTAGGAACGGGTGACTGCTTATAGCCCATTGATTTGCTCACGTTGGTCATTGAACCTCCAATAAAAAAAAACCGATGTGTAATATTCCTTCCACACATCGTCTGGAATGAAGGAGAATTACTTTTTCGACACTTCAAAAAATATGTGATGCATTTTCCGTACATCGTCTGGAATTAATTAGAATTTATTCTTCTACAGAGTCCTTAAAGCATGGTTTGCCGCTGACTCGAAATCTGCAGTTTCGTACTCCCGTCCTCCTCAAGGTGTGTTGATATATGTGACATATACCACTGAGGAGACGCAAGTGTCAAAACGGCAAATTACCGCGATAAGCCAAGGTCGTAGAAGTTAAGTCAGGAAAATAACCGGCTCCTGAGCAATGTTCCCTCTAAGCTGAGCGCGTGCGCTGCCGCACAGCGACTTAACTTCCTCCGCGCAGTAGGTATTTTACATTAAAATTCACAAATCCCTAATTAATTTTCATAAATCGAAAATCAGTTACCTGCAAAAATAATAATAAATGAATAAAATTCGGGCTCTCAAAAGTCAAAGCAACACTTTTCTTAAATACCGTTCGCCTTCTTCTAAGTTCGTCTCATTGTTCTCGTGCGAGCAGATAGTGAACGCGAGAATGCGGATTAGCGATTTTCCCACGCCGAGAAAGAGGCAGATATTGAGTCTTTTCTCAAAACATCACATCAGCGCCAGCCAATCACAGCAAACCGTAACCAAGTTCATTGTACTAACTAATGCGCGCATGCTAGTTGGCGGGGAAAGGCATTCCGGTCAGTTAAATTGTAAGCCGCTGGTAAAAGGGTTTCGCTCAAAATTTTGTCAAATAATAAGGCAGATTTCTTCCAACATCAAAGAAGCTGAAAGAAGCCTTGTGCTTGCGTTCAAGCTCGTTTCTTGTGCCATATTTTTTGTTAAATTTAATAATGTCTAAACGAAAGAATCAGAGTTGTTTAGAACCACTAAAAAAAGTCTGCTGTTACTTTCATGGTTGAAACAACGTGTAGGGACTGAAACTGTTGATTTGAAAGAGCCAAAACGTGTAGAATTAGGCAGCGTTTTTAGTTATACTGAAAGCACTGGCGTAGAATGCAAGATCTGTTCTAAAGCCAAGTCTGCATGCGATTTTGCTGTCGGAAAAACCTGGATTTTTTGGAAAATGGACTATATAAAAAGGCATTTGGTGCATAATTTAAAAAAAATTATTAAAATCAACTGCGGAAAGAGCGGTGATAAAAAGGAGGCATTATAAAAAGTAAGGGTTCCAATCCAAGTTCCAACATCTGCTGCATTAGTAAGAGAAGCTGAGAAAATATTTTTTTGCCCCAGTGGTTTTGATGCCTGCCCAGCTCATTGGGTTAGGCGAGCATTGCCCGTAGCCGCTTTGTGGGAATATTGCTCCTGAGCGGGGAGACGTAAGTTTGAATCTCACCACCGGCAAAAAGTTTACGCTACAACTGACCTTTTTATTACCTCCATTATATTGGATCATTTGACAAGAACTAGTTGTTTGTAAACTTTTTCTCTTTGCATCGGAGTTTAACGGTCATTGTGAGGGACTCAGCTGTTGCCGGTTCCTAGTTTAGGGCTACTGTTTCGTTTTGTTTCGGGCTTTAACGACCACTGTGAGCAACTCAGTGGGATATAAGCAGTCGCCCGTCCCTAATTTAGGGCCATTGGTCCCAGGGAAGGGAGAAAGCCAGTGCCGTAAGACAAACACAACATCCATGCCTCACCGGGATTCGAACCAGATCCCATCTCGAACGAATGGTCAGAAGTCAGCGTTTAGACCACTAGGGCAGCCAGCTCTTTTGGCTCTAGCTAAGGGGTGAGCCAGCCCCGTAAGACAAGCACACCGCCCATGCCTCAACCGGAACTCGAATTCTAGCCAAGCTCGGATGACTAACCGGAAACCTACGCACCTGTTCATTCGGCCACCCGGGGCGGGAGTTCGTCAGCTTGGGTTGTTGATTTGTAATACTTGATCAAGCTCTATTTATGATACCTGAAAGCAAAAGGCGTAGACTTGTTTGTAATGAGGAGTTCGAACTTGACTTAAACTGTCTTCCGAACTATGGCGGTTCTTTGGTGGCATGAGGATATGAACCTTTGACCTTTCGGTTCGAAGCTTGAAAAATAACCGCTAGACCTCCTGCGAGTGGTCAGATATTGGGGCTTCTTCTTCTTTTTTTTTTTTTTTTGATTGGAGGTTTAACGACCACCGTTATAATGAATTCAGCTTTCTTCTAAGCTTCTTCTAATGCTTGTTGTTTGTTAATTATATCATGAATAAACTTTCCTGCTAGCAGTGTAGTAATAATAATGAACAAGCTTTTAACTGCTAGTAATGTTGTAGTAGTAATTAAGATGAATAAAGTCTTATGCTGGTTGTTAATAATAACAACTAATGAAATAAACCTAACAGCCAGACAGAGGTCTAACAGTACTATGAACTGAGAAAAACGTACTTACTTAAAAAGCTTTTATTAGGAAAACTTCTGGAATCATCCAACACACACACACTAGTCACATTAATCGTATCACAATAATGAAGAAAAAACCTAATCACATAGAACGAAGCTCTTGGCACAAAATAACGTAGCTCTACTCACATAAACGAAGCTCTCCCTAAGCACATCAACAAAAAGCTCTCTTCGGTATCGTTGAACGCGCCTATTTATACTGGCTACCACCACGTCATGACTTACACTCATTGCCAGATCTCATTCAGCGGGAGAAATAACATCTCGTTCAGTAAGAAGATAATTTACATAGGAAAATAAAATAACCAGAGATAGTAAAAATCAAAAGGAAAGTGAATCTAGAGTATACGTTACACCGTGAGCAACTCAATGGGCTATAAGCTGTCGCCCGCTCCTAATATAGGGCCACTGGTTCCAGGGAAGGGAGAGAACACGCACCGTAAGACAAACACAACATCCATGCCTCACCGGGATTCGAACCCAGACCCATCTCGGACGAATGATCAGAGGCCGTCCCTTAGACTACTGCGCCACCACCTCGGCTGTGCGGGCTCCTGGATACTTGTCCGAGCTGGACGCTGGCTGGAAACCCGGATAAGGCATGCCCCCCCCCCCCCGCACTCGCCCTGTCTACGACTCTGATTCCGCCCTGGATCCAATGGCTCCAAATTTGGAACTGTACACTGTCTATAGTTTTGGGTGCTCATGAAGATCGTTAAATCGGAAACACACAAATAAAAAAATAAGATGCAATGAAATAAAAAAGGCTATGTTTTATTGGTGTTTACAACGTGCACTTCATCAGGGTAGCATGACACAACACCAACCTGTACAGAACTTTTTCTCATTTTCTTAATTTTCTCTTACAACGCGAAAATGTTATTACTTACCGCGATTATAAACGACCGCCGTGAGTAGTCCTTGTGCTTAGATAGTGGCCCGTCCCTAATTGAGGCCCACTGGTTCTGGGGAGGGCCAGCGCGGTAACCGAACCGGGCCACTATGCTTTATGCGGTACTCGATTTCGAGCCCAACACGGACAACTGGGTTGAAACCAGCACCGCTGTCCACTCAGTTAAGGAAGGAAATTGGTAAGCGGGATATGTCTCGATTTCTAATACCGTCTTTCGCAAGGTAAGTCTTGCACTTTCATCTGTGTTAGTGCTTGAATGCACTCATTGTCATAAAAATCCGCGCACCAAGAAAAAAAGCGCGATTAACGCGAAACTCGGAGAATAGCTATGGAGAGGGCAGGCATGCAAATGATTAAAGTTTCGTGCTATTCCGCATGCCCGCACGTCCAAGACCGGTGCTGCAATCGCAATCCTTGAGGCTTATAAGGCGCCGCGCAGGAGACTCCAGATTAGTGCGGAAGTGCACGGTAAGAGTCAGGTCTGAGCGATAGACTTTCCGAGGAGTCTCCGTAGATGTGCGTGCGGAGAACTGACGGAGTTTGAACGAGGCCATATCGCCGGGATGAGAGAGGTAAGGAGGCCTGCGCGCCAAATCGGCCACCATTTGGGCCGGTCGGTCATTACGGTGTGATCGTGTTGGGAGCAATGGACACGTGAAGGCACCCAGACACGGCGGACTGACTCTGGACGACAGAGACACACCACAGGCAGAGAGAACCGTGGGATGTGAGAGCGGCACGCACAGATGCAACGACGTCCTTCTCCAATATCCAGAGACATGTGGTGGCTGTACAAGGGACTCCGGTGTCCGCCAGAACCATTTCCAGACTCCTGGCAGAGGCAAATCCGCACTTTCGACGGTCCTTACGTTTTCTGCTATTAACACCTGACAATCGTCGGCTTTTATTGTCAGGTGGTAATGGGAGAAACATTTACACCTGACAGTCGACGCCGACAATTGTAGGTGCCAGTGGAGTAAGCAGCGAGCAACTTGCAATGTTACGGACTGGCGACGTATAGTGTTCATCGACGAATCTCGCTTCCGTATCGGAACGGACGACTACGGTGTCAGAGCGTGGAGGACCGTAGGTGAGTGCTACAATCCCAACCTCACTGTACAGTGGCACAAGTCCCGAACTGCAGGCGTGATGGCCTGAAGAACCATCGCGTATGAGCGCTGCATACAGGAGATTCTGCGGTGGGCTAGCTTTCCGGGGGGGCATTTTACAACAAGATAACACGCATCCACACACCGCTCGGGTTTTCCAGGACTGTCTACAGCATGCTTCGACGCTTCCGTGGCCTGCCAGATCACCTCATCTCTGACCCATCGAGAACGTGTGGGACCAGATGGGACGCTAACTTTCTCCATGTCCCAGTGTTCGTGATTTAGAGCGTCAGTTGCAAGAAGTGTGGGCCAATCTGTCCCGGGATAACATATGGCGTCTCTTTGACTCCATGCCGGACCGTACCAACGCATGTATCCGTGCACGAGGTGGTCCTACGCGGTACTAACGCTGACCGGAATGTGTATCGTATGTTCGCCGGAAACGCTCTGCTGCTGTGTTATTGTAATCACTTCTGTCCTTGGTAGGTACCATCTCACTGCTAAAATCTCATTTGAATCCGACACCTCCTTCTTGGTGTGCGGGTTTTTATGTCAATGAGTGCATTTCGTGAGTTTCTAAAATTCTCTCTGATCAGCCGGTGTTCTTCGTTCCGATCTTTGAGTACGCACTTCCTAAGAATCTTGAGAATCGGAGGCTCTTATATTTTTCCTGTTTAAATTTTTGGCGTTTTCCCTTCATTTTCAGCCGACCAATAAAAAAAACTCCATTTAGTTTTTCTTCGAGCTCTTTGTTTCGAAATTTTTTTGTGTTTATAACTTCATAAATACACAGTTGGCGTGGACCAGGAACATCAAATAGAAGTCACCGCTCTTTCCAGGTTTATAATTGAGTCACGGAAAAATTCTCATCGGCCGCCACCGGGAATCGAACCCAGGGTATGCTAGTTACGCCGGACATGCTTCCACTGCACCACAGCGGCCTCGAAATTCTCCAGACTCACAAACGACAAACTGCAAAACCACATGACAGGCTGCTTCTTGGAGCCCCGCACAATGCTGGGGATTCACCAAAGATGAACAGCAGCAACTGAACAAATAACTAGAAGGCGAATGAATGATAAATACTCATTTGACGTGGAACAGGAACATCAAATAGAAGTCATCGCTCTTTCCACGGTTATAACTGAGTCACGGAAAAATTCTCATCGGTCGCCACTGGGAATTGAACCCGTGGAAAGAGCGATTACTTCTATTTGATGTTCCTGTGCCACGTCAACTCTGTATTTGTCATTCATTCGCCTTCTAGTTATTTGTTCAATTGCTGTTGTTCATCGTTGGTGAATCCCCAGCATTGTGCGGGGCTCCAAGAAGCAGCCTGCCACGTGGTTTGGCAGTTTGTAGTTTGTGAGTCTGGAGAATTTCGAGGCCGCTGTGGTGCAGTGGAAGCATCTCCGGCGTAACTGGCAAACCCTGGGTTCGATTCCCGGTGGCGACCGATGAGAATTTTTTCGTGACTCACTTATAAACGTGGAAAGAGCGATGACTTCTATTTGATGTTAATATCTTTATGGGTGCTCGATTGTTTCTTGTCGTTTCCGAATTTATCCATCTTTTCTCTCTCAGAGAAACAAAAAATTCATTTTTTTCATTTCTATAATACCTCCTCAGGAAAGACCTTGTACCTCTGTTATTTTTTTTATCAGTCTGATGAAAAAATTCAAAGCAGTCTACGGGCTTAAAAATATTGTATCATTTACTCCATTGGTGCTATCCACTCAGTACGTACTTACTCCTTTTCCAGGTAAAACTGTCTGCGGTCATGTTTTCTGTGGCTGTTAACATTAATACGCAAAATAGAGACACATATGGCAAAAATTCTATTACAAATTCGAAGGAAATTGTTTCTTGCACTACATTTTATATTTATCAACATATAAACGTTTACACCTTAGGCCTCTTGAAATTCCATTGACTTAAAAGCCCCACCTTCAACTTGAAGAGAAACAGAAGGCATTTGATTTTTTTTATCCTTCCCTTGTGCTGTTGTACAGAAGCAGCTATAATTTGGAGCAAATTATCTAGAATGTTGGCTACTAGAAACACCTAATCAATATCTTTCTTTGAAAGTAAAGACCGCAACCGTAAAACTGATGACTGTCAAAAAAGAAAAGGGAGAGAGCTGTTCAAAGAAAAGAAGAGAGCTTAATGATTATTCTACTTCTACATTGATTTACTTGAAATCCTGATTCTAAGAAGAGTATACAGAGAATTTAGCGATGCCTAATTGCTGGGTTAATTATCATTCTAAGAAGAGTTTTGTTAACTCCCAAAAATGCCGTAGTGGCGTATGAAGCTGTTGATAGTTTGCTTCAATTAAAATTGCGGAAAAGGTTTTCTAGCTAAAGAAGAAGTGGAGAAGAAAAAGTTTCGTGACAGCAGAACGTGAAAATTGAATACTAACCTTGATGTGAAATTTATTTTTGATTTATATTGCCTTTACCATAGGTTATTTCGATCGTCTTTCACCGAATTAGCGACGGAAAAATTCATAGAAACAAAAAACAGATGTACAAGCTAAAGCCGTTTTGACGATTCATTGAAGGTGAAGTAACCTTCAACGATATCCTTCCTGTAGGTCTTTCTTTTATTTTTTCTCTGAATTATGATACCAGAGTTCATTTACCGCTATTCACCCTCCGGTAGTTGACCTCAACGCAGTGAAAAAGTGGTGCAGTTGCATTTTTTCCATAGGAATCTCCAAAGGGTCATTCTTTTTTTTTTCTTTTCTTTTTTTAACTGGAAGATGTTTTCAGTTCAGGTTTTCTTTGTTTCCAATGCAATCTCTGTCACTCACTTCTTATTTCACCTTATTGCATACTCGTACTCTGGAAGTAATTACTTCACTGTTGGGAAAAGATATTTTGTGGTTATGCGTATCTAAATAAGTAATCATTGTCAAACACGTCAAGAAAGATAGACAGACTAGTCGAAACACAGAAAGAGATAGAGCAAAACAGAGAGAAAGAAACAGAGAGAGAGAGAGAGAGAGAGATGAAGACTCAGAGAATAGCAGAGAGAGAGGTACAGACATAAGAAAGCAGAGTAACAGACAGAAACAAAACGGCGGAGAAACATAGAGAAAAAGGAAAAGTGAGAGAAACAGACACAGGCAGAAAGAATGTGACAAGAACCAAGTAAGAAACAGTGGAGGAGACTAAAAGAAATAGAAAAAGTCAGCAACACAGGGAGAGGGAATGTAACAGGTAGAAAGTGGGAGACAGATAGAGAGAGAGAGAACAAGAGATATCTAGTCAGACAATCATCACCCATTTTGATTTCAGAACATGTAGATTTTGTTCCTTTTACATAATAATTTTTGATAAACAAATTATATGGCACTTCTGACGTATGTCTCAAAATTTATCTTCCTTTTTGAGTTTCTGTTATGCAAATTTTGCAGTTTCAGTTTCCTTTTGAACGGCACTTCAACTCCTCCTAAATTTCCTGTATCTTTTTTTAACGGCTAACGGTGAGTCAAAGATAAACAAAACGTCACGTCCAGGGTGAAGAAGGGTGTGGTGATGTTAACGTAGGACGATATACTGTTCCAATCAGGACCGCATGCTATCTTGATAATTTGAATCTAGGTTGAAAATGTGATTTAATCTATGAGGCGGCTTTAGTTGTTCAAAGAGGAACTGTGCTTGTGTCTAAACTACGTTGTGATTCCACAAAGCTAAGTTGGCCGAACCCGGTGGCGCAGTGGTTTAAGCGATGGCTTCTGATCATTCGTCCAAGATGGGTCCGGGTTCGAATCCCGGTGAGGCATGGATGTTGTGTTTGTCTTATAGCGTTGGCTCTCTCCCTTCGCTGGAACCACTGGCCCAAAATTAGGGACGGGAGACTGCTTATAGCCCACTAAGGTCTTCATGTCACGTGATCGTTAAACCTCCAATCAAAAAGAAAAAAGCTGAGTATTAAGTCGCCAACTAGAAAGCCGAATAAACCTGTCCTTACGATGTTATGTAAGTAGTTTTTAATCAAACGAACTCTAGCCGTATTAATATTTGTAAATATTAATAGTTTTTAATCAAACGAACTCTAGCCGTATTAACGATGCTATGTAAGTAGTTTTTAATCAAACGAACTCTAGCCGTATTAATATTTGTTTAAATGCTAATGTTAAAGCGATTGTTGTTGCGACAGACAACTTGCATAAGCACAAATACCTCTAAAACCTTAAAACGTATAATTTATTTAGTACAATTTCCTTTATTTTACTCTATAAATTATTAGTCCCAAAATGTCTTTGATTCTGAAAAGAAAATTGTAACTGTTCAGCTTTTGTTTATGATGAACATTTTGTAGAAAGTTTTGTTTGCTACATATTAATTTGCGACTTTTTTTTAGGTTCAAGGTGCTATAATCGGAGCATCGCTATTTGAAGTCGCTATTGGCTTCACGGGACTCATGGGATTTCTCCTGTCTTACATCACACCCCTAGCCATCGTGCCAACGATTACGCTGGTCGGTTTGTCTCTCTTTTCAGAAGCTGCGAATACTGCAGCAGGAAACTGGGGCATTGCTTTCTTGTAAGTGAACACTCCTGGCCTTTCCCTTTCTCTTATAAAGTTTCTACTTTATATTTTAGGGCGTTATATCGTTTATTATAAATTTATGGTGAGACACTGATATTTCTCAGAACTTTTCGCACCTCATTCTATTGCATATGAAGATTCGAGTTGTTAGTTAGTCTGTATTTTGGTAGAGTAATAAATTTTTTCCTTGTCTGTCTAGTATGAAAATTATGTTTCTAGGAATCATACTGGATGATTTATTTTTGCATTGGATATGCTCAACGTGTTTGCTTTGTATGTTATTCCAAGGACGCTTTGCCATTTGTGCAGAAGCGCGAAGGCAAAAATTATTTTTGTACCGGATAAAGAGAAGCACGCTTAACATTATACGGCTTGTCATTTTAACCCATGAGTAAGCAATTTCTGCTTCCATGGGTCGGATTTGAATTTTCATTATGTGACAGAAGAAAAGTGCGGCAAAATGATCTTGGCATCTCTGCCATATTGAACCACGTTCATATTTCAGCATTTGGACATAAGATATCAAACTCTACGTGTCGTAGAAGGCCCGTTAAAAAACGTGCCGTGTATTTTCCGATTTTGTGTACGTCGCGTAATCTTTCTGCTATATTTCAAAAAAAAAAAAAAAAAGTTTTGTTGCGGTTTAGTTACCACCGCGCGCGACTCAGGGAAATAAGTTGCCCACCACTAATTTGGGGACACTGGTTCCTGAAGAGAGGCGCCGTTGGAGAAGCACACCATCTATGTTTCATCCGGGGCTGGAGTGGCACACACAAAAGGTTTGTGTTGCGGAGGAGAACCATTATTCACACAAAAATATTTACACCTAGAACAAACCACCTCTGTGCGATTGCTAATTGGATCAAACTTAATTTAACTTTTCGCATGTGAGCTTATGTAATAATACAGTGCGGAGAAATAAATGAAAGAAAATGACAAAGTACCGGTATATTTATTGTATCTCAGTGTTCTTAAACAAGCTTTATACACTTAAGAGCAATTGAAATAGAGATACCTGTCTAGTAACGTGTAGCACCACCTTTCGCTCTGATGACGGCGGAGATTCGTCTCGGCATGTACTCGACAAGACACCGGAAGCGTTGGGAAGCCATACGGATCCACGACCCCTGAACAAGCTCCCACAGTTCACGAAGATTTGATAGAGGGGGTCAGAGCCTCGAACATCTCTCTCGATGGCTTCCCAGATGCGCTCGATGGGATTGAGGTTAGGTGACCTAGCTGGCCAAGGAAGCGAGGTCACGTCGGTGGAGTGTTCATCCAACCATTCGGATACAATTCGGGAGCGATGGCACGGTGCATTGTCTTGTTGCAGGATGAGGTCCCCAGTGGGATGTTGAAGATGCACAAACGGGAGCAAATGGTCGTCCAGGATATCCCGATAACGTTGACCTGTGACGGACGATGTAACACGTACCAGGGATCTCATTTCAGTCCACGTAAACAGTCCCCAGAGGAGAATGCCACCCCCACCAGCTTGAAGAGTACGCTGCTGGCAAGAAGGATCCATCGCTTCATGTGGTTCGCGCCGTACTCGTATCCGGCCATCCGCATGTACCAACGTGAATCTCGACTCATCAGTCCAGGCAACGTTTTGCCACATGTCTAGGGTCCAGTGGCGATGTTCCCGCGCCCATGCTAATCTTTGCACCCTGTGATGTGCGGTCAGCAGCGGTACCCTCGTGGGACGATGGCTTCTGTACCCCATAGCGAGGAGATGGTTCTGGATGGTGTGGCTGCTTACACGTTTTTGTGCACCAGCGTTAAATTGCCGAGTGATTTCTTGCACTGTTGCTTGTATATCCGCTGTTACAATGCGTGCTAGCCGACGATGACCCTGCTCATCCACACGCTGTTGTCTACGGCAGTTGGCCCTTGCAGGGATGGTTTTACCGGATTCGATGTACTTACGGTGCATCCATGACACAGTGGCACGTGAAAATCCTAGTGTCTGCACGACTTCCGCGATGGAGTGACCCATTCGTCGGGCCCCGACAATTTGCCCACGATCAAATGCGCTTATATCCTTCGTCTTACCCATACTGCGTCCGACTCTTACTGATTCCCATCGCATCACTTCTTATATTGTCGAATCGATGTCGTTTCCGTTTACAGGGCCGCCCACAGCGCCACATTTGCATAACGCCAGCTGTCTTTTATTCAATTGCTCTTTAGTGTTGATGGCATCACCAACAGAACAAGTTGTAAGTGCGTCCGATTTAAGTTTAACGCAGGGATTAGAATATACTTGAATTATTAGAAACCGTCAAGTAGAATGCTCAGGGCTTACATTTCGTTATTCCAATTAGAGGTACACTTAAAAGTGAGCGGGAATTCGGTACAAGTAAATCGTGAGTGCAACGTGAAAAAATAGAGAATTGGCTGAAATACGGTTTTCTGTGAAACACTTCAAAGCATTGTGATACAGATATTCCTAACACTGTGTTCTCCATTCGTTTCGACAAGTTTTATGTTCAATACTAGATCATAGCCCGTCGCATGCACGAATCATAAACCTGTGGCTGTAATTTTTGTAACACGAATCGTAAATTACATATACAGAGGGTGAGTCGAAAGTTTTGTAATATTTGGATCACTTTATACATACCATATCTTTATACATACCTTTACGACGAAAGCTGACTAGCATTCAAAGTATAGGCCATAATTTTACATTGTCTTTAGCCATCTGTCTGCCAATTCTTCGATTCTGCGGCGGTACCGGTTCTTGTCCTTCGAGGCGAAGAACTCCTTCACCCCAGCTGCCACCTCCTCCTGGTTGTTGAAGTGCCGACAGTGAAGGATGTGGGCCATGAACCAAAACAAGTAATCATCCGACGGGGCAAGATCCTGACTATATGCTGGATGTAGTATCAGTTCGATGCCCTCAAGCTTCTGGAGTTTTGCCCGGGTCGTTCGCGCGGTATGAGGCCAAGCGTTGTCCTGCTGTAGAAGAGAGCGCATTCTGTTCACCAGTACCGGGTACTTCCCCTCCAAAACGGCATACATAAGCTCTAGCTGTTCAGAGTAGCGGCTGGCGTTGATGGTCCAACCGTCTGGAACAAATTCGTAATGGATTATCCCCTCGAAATTCCAACAGACGCAGAGCATCATCTTGTGCCCGAAGCGCCCACGTTTGGCAGCAGGTTCAAAAAGATGGCTCGGGTTCAACCGCTGCCGTTGTTTGCTACGACTACGGAAATAGACCCACTTCTCATCGCACGTAAGAATTCTCTTAATGAAACGTACATCGTGCGGGTTTTCTAAGAGTTACGTGCACACTTCCACTCGGCGGTTTACTTCAGCTGGCGTCAGTTCGTGAAGGACAATGTGGCAGCTCCTGTAGAACTTGCCGAGGTCCTGAAGGTGACAACCCACGGTGATGTGTGGTATGCCTAGCTCGCCTGATAATCTCCGATTGCTGGTTGTCGGATTTTCCTCTACTGCCTGGCTCACGGCCTCCGAATCCACGGCTCGTGGCCTACCTGACCGTGGCTGATCGTCGAGCTTTATGTCACCTGATCAAAATTTTTTGAGCAATCTGGTTGCAGTGCTGTGGTTCACGGAACCTTTCGCTTTCGCATGACAAATGTTTCGTGCTGCTTGAGCAGCGTTATGGCTGAGTTCAAACTCCTAAAGCAAAAGTTCCCTAATTAGCCGGCTGTGGCTGTTCATCTTTTAGGCGTCTGAACCACAGACAGAACGGCGACATGCAATGATGTTCACTGCAGCGACTACAACTTTATATCCCTTTCGACTGATAGCAGTGCGCTACTGGAACTACTTTAAACACGTGACATACCCGCCGTAGCACATCCGTTTATGCAAAATTTGCAAAACTTTCGACTCACCTTCTGTACATAACTATAATAAACAATTGAATTATTAATGGGCAGTCTATAGGATCGGTCACGAATAACAAAAATTTCGTAATATTCCCATGACAGAAGCCTATTATAAAGGTTAATGAATTTTTATCCGTCATATGGTGGTCACAGTTCGTTGAAAATCACATAATGTAAAAATTTAAGCAATGAAAATGATGTTAAAACCTACGTAACACAACAAACGTCTCAGACAGTTGTTTGAGCACGTGCGTGTTGCCACAGATCAAGTCGTTTTTCTTACTAACTTTATTTTATTTTTAGGTATTTCTCTTTGATTTTACGTACCGTGTGATAGCGGTGAGCTTAGTTCTAATTTCGGCAGATGATGGAAAGCAGATGACGCTGCAAGTATTGATGACGTCAGACTGTTGGCGTAAAGCGCTATCAACAGACGTAGCCTATAGTATACGTTTGATAACATATACAGTAGTGGCCAAAATTGTGGAAACCTTTTGGAAACAGTGTATTTTTGAGGTTTGATGGCTCATAACACCCCTTTTGTTTGGAGCAATACCATAAAATTATATATCAATGGAAAGATAATTTCATCAAGAATGTAATGCAATAACTTTTATGAAGGATTTTGTATTCAAACAGCAGTTATAAAGAATGAAAATGAAACGCACCGTGTGATAGCCGTGTGATAAAACCCCAACCAACTTGATAGCAATCACATAACACACTGTCAAATGTCCTCCTCGCAGCTCCAACACATGACATCAACAGCTGAATCCTACTGTCACCTGATTAGCTCATAAAATGAGATATACAAAAATTCTCACCATGTCAGTTAATACTTAGTTGGGTAACCTTTAGCGTTAATTACGGCCTTACAACGCCTTTCGATGTAGTGAACCAAGTGTTTTAGTTCTGCAGCTGTTATAATGTGAAACCAAGATTGAATTATTGCTTCTATTAATTGGGTTTTATTGCTGGGTTGCTTCTGACTAAAAAGCTTCTTTAGTCGGCTCCATATATTTGCGATGGGGTTAAGATCTGGGCTATTTTTCAGGCCATTCCAGCAGTGGAATATGAATATCTTGAATCCACTTTTTGCACAGAGTTGCGGCAACATGACATGGAGCTGAATCCTGTTGAAATATAAATGCTTCATTATCCTGGAAAAGATCACGTGCGGAAGGCTTCAGTTTGGGTTCAAGTATTTCATTAATATATTTTTGGCCATTTGCATTCCCATTAATCACGCAAGTTCTGCCCACACCTTTTGATGTCATACAGTCCCAGATCATAACACTAACTGGGTGTTTCACGGTACATGTAATGCAATCAGGATGCAAATCTTCTCCGATTCTTCTACTTATGTGTTTTATGTCATCACTACCAAACAGGAAGATTTTGGTCTCATTACTCCAAATAACACTGTCCCATTGTTCCGCTGTCCAGTTAACATGGGTTTTAGCCTAGTTTATTCTTTTTAACCTTTGTTTGAGAGATAAAAATGGCTTTTTTCGTAGAATTTTATCTTTTAGATCAAATTCCTGCAGTCTGCGCCGAACAGTCTTTGCAATAAACTTCGCATTGCATTGCGCCATTTCATCTTGCATACACCCAGATGATTTTCTTCTGTCACCTAGGCACAGTCTCTTAATTCTTCTATCATCACTTGCTGTTGTGCACCTTTTCCTGCCTTTGCCAGTCTGTTTTTGTAGTGACTGAGTCTCCTTATACCTCTTCCAAAATTTAGAAACGCTACCTTTGGTTACGTTTCCACCAATTTTTCTTCAAATTTCTTCATAACTGAAGCCTTGTTCATTTAACAGTACTATTTTACATAGCTTTCTGGGTGACCAGTCAACTCTTTGCGCCATTTTTTTAATTTTATTACGTTTTACAAGCTCACTAAATGAAAGAACACACACAAAAAAACCAACCAACCTGATAGCAATCACATAACACACTGACAAATGTCCTCTTCGCAGGTCCAATACATGACATCAACAGCTGAATCATACTGTGACCTGATTGGCTCATTGCCAAAACAAATGACACCTGATACGCTCTCTAAACACTCATGCTCATTGGCTACATTCAAATGAAGGAAAGCTACTTCATATCAACCTAAGCAAGCTGTCCTTTCTTTTTCTGGTTATTTGGTTATTACGTTTCATAGAATGCAGATAATTGAACAAACTTTGTTGCAGTACATTTTTGATGAAATTATCTTTTCATTGATATTTAATTTTGTGGTATTACTCCAAAACAAGTGGTGTTATGAGCCGTCAAACCTCAAAAATACACTTTTTCCAATAGGTTTTCACAATTTTGGCCACTACTGTAATTAGTAGAATTTTGGAAAAATTACGCGCTATTAAAAATTATGACGGTTTCCTGGAACTGTCTCCAGATATTAGAGACCACTTGACCGAACACATGCAGCCGTCTTGCTACCTCAGCTTGCGATTTCCCTGCTTCCAGTCAACCGATCGCTCTCCACCTTAAAGAGTCTTCTAAGTGTTGGGGCGGAGCTATTCTTCCAGTAACAGTCCGACTCAACCTTCAGTTACCCCAGCCGCTCAGAACAACGTTTATGAAGATCGCGTTGTCTGCCAACTCGATGCCGTACAGTCATCATTTGCATATATGGGCGCTAGCACAATGCTGTTTGGGTACGTCAACTTAGCGTTTCCCTTTCACATATCTCTGAAAAATCTTTGCATCAGTCGTCTCGTTTTGGACATATTCTCGATTTGTACTTGTCACGATACTTTTGGACAGCAGTGTATTTTCCAGGTTCAATGTGGAAATTTACCATGATGGCATAAATGGTAATTTTGTTTCTCACAACATCTGACTTTCTAGAAAACATGTAAGAAATTTTTATTTTAGAGTGAGGTGCTGTAAATTTCTGGTTTTTATATAGTAGAATTTTCCACTTTGGTGGCAATAAAATATAAAACAATTTAAAGAAGGGCACGATATGTTCTGTCTGTATACCTAACGCCTCTGCTGCTTCGTCATTTATTTCAAGGTCTGGAACATCTTAGAAGCCCGCCATCTTGTATTGCTGCCTTGTCTTGTTAACCAACGGGCAAGCGTATTTCACAAATTGCTCGGGCAATTTTGCACATTTTGGAACACCGTTTGTGGCTAACGCAAGATATATGATAAATAAAGAGTTCCCTGGTTTCAGAATTTTTATTGACCTTTCCCTTCAATTTTTATCTGCAGCGAAAGTCGTACCAAGGCGTCTTCCATAGTTTTATTAATTAATAAAAAATACTTAAAAAGTGCAAAATGAAAATCTGAAACCAGGGAACTCTTTTTTTTTATCATATATCTTGTGTTAGCCACAAACGGTGTTCCAAAAAGTGCAAAATTGCCCGAGAAATTTGTGAAATACGCATGCCCGTTGGTTAACAAGAGAAGGCACAATACAAGATGGCGGGTCTCGTAGAGCCTTAAATAACAAAATGGTTTCAGAAACTGTGTTCATCTCTTCTGCGATATCGATTATATCACTTCCTTTTATTTACTTACGTACGTCCTGTCATTAAGTACTTATTATCTCAATAGCTTACAGCCCGTCCTAGAACGGTTGTTTTTAAGATTTAAATAAATATTAATATATAGAGGATGTTGCCAGTCCTAGGATGAGATGAAATTTTTAATTGAAGCAGATTAAAAACAAATCAAATAGCCGCCGAATTTTTGTAAGGAAAAATAGTAACAACTTATATAGTAAGAACCCATTTAGGTTAGAACTGGAAATTATATGCTATTTATTTCCGTTTATCAAAAGACCTCGCGATAAATAACATTCTGTGTGAAACATTTGTTGTTGTTTAACAATTTTCCTTGTAGTCCACTTGTTTTTCCTGTAAACTTACCATAGTAAGCTTTGATTTTTCGCATTAAATAACTTTTTCTCCGGCACACTTGCTATTCCGTTCACGGCTTGTTTTAAGACTGTCCTATTCGACAGTTAGTTTGAAACTTCAGACCGAAGTTTTTTCCACAAAATAATGCCAAATCTGGCATTACAAACCGGAACTATCTAAATTGTCCACAATGTGCTATTGGAGCGACATCTGCTTTTAGATGCAATTTTGCTCACTTTATCATGTCAAGATTTCAGTTTTTATTGTAGGTTAGAGCGTTTAGATAGATCGATATTTTGCAAAATGTATAATACAATCAGCACTAAATTCGGAAAGTTAGTTCAATTGAAAAAGTAAAACGTAATTAAAGCGTGTTCATTAATATTCGAATTGTGCTAAATTAAATTAATACACAAACTAAACTCCACGTGATTTCAGTCCGAATTTTGTAGATCGAAAAAATAGAAATCGAGTCATTGATAATCCAATGTTTTAAATTAGAACGCGATCACTTTGGCATCTCAAAGTGATCGCGTGTTATTATGTAGTACGCAATTACATTGACATTAGATCGCGTGCTATTGTAGAACGCGACCACTTTGACACCTCAAGTGCGTTGCAGACAGAGAAAGAGATCTGGGTGTTTATTTACAGGGGTTGAACAGAATAATGTGAAAACCTACGAAAAGAAGGTTTGGGGTTCCTAATAGAGCGTGGGAGCACTTTTGGCATTCAAAATAGCCTGAATCCTCCTTGGAATGAACGCATACAAATGCTGGGTGGTGGTTAGTGGGATGTTGCTCCCATTCTTCATGCAGAAACTGCTCCAGGTCTTTGGGAGATGCAGGAGGATAACGGAATCTTACTCCGTTTTCCAACACAGACCACAGTGGCTCGATGATGTTTAAGACTGGTGATCAGGGAGGGCAAGGAAGGTGTGAACGTTCGTCCTCATGTTCCTTAAACCATGATTGGACATTCCGAGCTCTGTGAATTAGGGCGTTATGATCTTGATGGATGGCATCCCCTGCAGGAAACAATGCCTAAGCCATTGGATGGACTTAGTCGGCCAAAATGGTTTCTTTCGCCCTGCCTAGTCATCCATCCTTTTAAGGTGATATGGGGACCAGCTGAAAACCACGATATTACCGCCCCAGAGCATGACAGAACTACCACCATGCTGCACTGTTGGGAACAGACAATCTGGGTTGTACGCTTTTGACGATGTTCTCCAGACGTAAACATGTCCTGCGGTGGGGAATAGTGTGAATGTGGATTCATCAGGCCACATTACACGCTTCCATACATCACTATCCACATTGTATGTTCCTGGCACCACTGCCGTCACCATTGTGCATTCACCCAGGTCACCAGAGGTTTTGCAATAGCAGCTCTGCCATGAATATCTTGTTTATGCAGTTCCCCGCGGTTTTTGTTGAAACTGGGGTCTGGAGATGCAGATTGAGCTCCACACTAGTTTTCGGCGCCGAGGTCTTATTACGGGTAACAATCATCTTAAATGATCTCCTGTCACTGTCAGTCAGGGTTGTTTTCCAGCCGCTCTTGTGTTTCACAGACGAGGTTTTACCACGAACACGGTATTCTGTCATGACGCTAGACACAGTAGCTTTCGATACCCCCACTACCCTGGCGACTGCTGTCATGGTGGCACCAACTAACCGTCCACCAACAATTCAAGACACTTTAAATGCATTTAAACAGGACCTTGAGGTTCTAATCAAAGCTATTACAACCAAAACGTGGTGGATACCTTTGCGTATTGCGACGTACGCAGTTGCATTAAAAGTCACGTCTCTGAGCGTGGCATTAACATTATTTTGACCAATTGATAATCTGACTAAACTGTAGCGTTATTTCCTAAGCATTATTGGCAAAAAACGGTAATGGTAAAAAATGGCATTTCCAAAGAGCAAAAAGCTATTGAAATAATGGCTTTACAAAGCATTGCTTTGTAGAAAAGTTTCATTCAGGAAAAGTATTATTGACAAACTCCAGACAGTTGGTTGACGAAACGAGCAAGTTGCACAAAGAACTTTGTTATATTGAGTGAATGAATACATATTATTATCTTTTTTCATTTAAGAAGCGCCTTATAAATGAAAATTTCTAGACACCCTAGCCTCTTCAGAAGAATGGGTAGAATAGACAGTTCTAAAAGACAGGTGCAATGTGTTTCCGATTTCGTTCTGCCTCAGTGCACCACTATGTTTTTCTTATTGTCCGCTATGTTTAAAAAGCAGACATCGTATGAAGAGGGATTATTTCATTTCCTGCTTCTGACAACACTTTGATTATGCAGCTGTGACACTGATTGGTACGATCATGAGTTTCCTGCATATTTATTCATACGAAGGACACAACTAATCGTTTCTATCTCTGTTCCTGGAGGAGGAAGGAAATCTCTTTTGTACTCATGTGCATGTGGTAAAGGACGAATCTAAAAATAAATTATCCGTTACAAGTATAGCAAATTTACATTAGGAAATAAAAGCTAACGTTTCTTCTCATCGGACGAGAATCTAAAGTGAAATGGAAAGCAACCCTCTTCAGAAATTCATTTGTCAGGTAACTTTCGTGGAATCAAATAAAACAAGAAAGATGACACCGAGTTATCGGGTGTAATAAGCACGTCTTTTGAATCCGTTCTGACGCAAATTAAATTTATCAAAGCTATTCAAAGTCAATGGAACCGGTATGGAAAACAATAGTATCTGACTGAAGAAAGAAGTTTTTCAATCGGGTTTTTATTCCCTCAGATATTGCTGTAAACGGAATCGTGATCTTACGCCCTCTGGTTCCAGACCTGTGCGTTAAGAAAAACATGAATTTATATGAGAAACATTTCGCACCGGAAACTCTCTTCAACAAAAAAATAATTTTTCAAATCGGACTCTTAGAAACAGAGATATTGACAAAAATAAGATGTGATTTTACGTCCCCTGTTGGGAAAATCATGCATTATTTTAGGAAGAAAGTGTTCTCAAAAGGTTTTTCCATATGAGCGGTATCGGTCCAAGAAAAAAAAAAAATTCGTCGAGTTTTCAGGAGCCCAGATGTTACAAATACATCAGAAGCAGAAATTAACACTTATGCCCCCTGGTGGGCAAACCATTCTTTACCAAACATTAGAAATTATGTGAAAAATATTTTACATCAAATCTTGCATGCGATACACCAAATTGTTTTTCAAATCGGAATTTTTAGAAGCAGAAATAACGCAGAAAACGCAATTTACCTTTGTGCCCCATAGCGGAAAGTCTATGATTTACATGAAAATTTTGAATTTATAGGAAACACAGTTCGCATCGGAAACACTATCCAACAAAGAAGGAATTTTCAAATCGGACTCCTAGAAGTAGAGATATTGACAAAAATAAGACATACATCTACGTCCCCTGGCGTAGAAACCATGCATTATTTCAAGAAGAAATTGTTCCTAAAAGGTTTGTCGACATCAGTACTATCAGTCAACAAACGACTTTTTTCAGTCGAGATTTTAGAAGCTTATATTTTGCTGCAAATGCATCAGAAGCGGAAATTAAGACTTGCGCCACCTGGTGGCCAAACCATCTTTTACAAAAATTAGAAAATATGTGCAAAGGATTTCCCATCCGGAGCTGTATCCGGTGCAGAAAGAATTTTTCAAATCGGCGATTTTGTAGCAAAGATATAGGGGGAAGCAATTTACCCTTACGCCCCCTAGCAGAAAGTCTATGAATTCCTTGAAAATTTTGAAATTATATGAAAAACATGTCACACTGGAAACACTATCCAACAAAGAAGGAATTTTCAAATCGGACTCCTAGAAGTAGAGATATGGACAAAAATAAGATATACATCTACGCCCCTGGCGTAGAAACCATGCATTATTTTGAGAAGAAAATGTTTCTAAAAGGTTTGTCGACATGAGTAGTATCGGTCTATAAACGACGTTTTTTTCAATCTTGAATTTAAAAGCTCATATTTTATGACAAATACATCAGAAGCGGAAATTAAGATTTACGCCCCATGGTGGCCAAACCATTTTTTACAGAAATTAGAAATTATGTGCAAACGATTTCCCATCAGGAGCTGTATCCGGTGCAGAAAGCATTTTTTAAATCGGAGATTTAGAAGCAGAGATATAGGGGGAAACACAATTTACCTCTACACCCTAGCGGAAAGTCTATGAATTACTTGAAAATTTTGAAATTATATGAAAGACATGTCACACTGGAAACACTATCCAACAAAGGAGGAATTTTTCAAATCGGATTTCCTAGAAGTAGAGATATTGACAAAAATAAGATATACATCTACGCCCCCTGGCGGAGAAACTGTGGAATATTTTAAGAAGAAAATATTCCGAAAAGATTTATCAATGTGAGTGGCATCAGTCCACGAAAGAATTTTTTCAATCGGTATTTTAGGAGCTCAGATTTTATGACAAATACATCAGAAGCAAAAATTAACGCTTACGCCCCCTGGTGGCCAAAGTATTATTTACCAAAGATTTGAAATTATATGCAAAATAGTTTCCATTAGGAGGTGTATCCGCTGAAGAAAACAAATTTCAAATCGGAGTTTTAGAAGAAGAGTTATCGGGAAAAATGTTATTTACTTTTACGCCCCCTAGAGGTAAATCTATGCGTAATTTGAAAAAGTAACTATATCTAAAATACTCTTCGACATAAATGGTGGAATCGAACTATAAAATAATTTTTTCAATCGGATGTCTAGAAGGAAATATGTGGACTAAAACATATTTTTGAATTCGACATCATCTGCATTTACGCCCTCTAGCGGCGAAATTGTACATCGTGAGAAAAACCGAAATGAAGGATCATCATTCGTATATTTCAAGCTTCCCAATGCAAATTTTTTTTTTCAAATCGGACTACCAGTTGCAGAGATATCGTGGATACAGAAGGACGGATGGACCAACCGGTAACATAGGCACGATCTTTTTTTACAAAAGACGTGCTAAAAAAACAAATGCGGAGGAAAAGCCCTTTTGCATTTGAAATTAATAATATGCAAGGTTATTACAAATGAATTTCAACATTTTATAAAACCAAAACTGTGTAAGATATTGGCATTCACGATGCAGCGTTCTATCACCATTATATATAAAGGGGTTGGACAGAATAAAATGAACACCTAGGAAAAGAAGGTTTTACGTACCTAATAGTGTGCAAGACCACCTTTGGCTTTCAAAATCGCCTAAATCCTCCTTGGAATTGATGCATACAAATCCTGAATGGTGGTTACTGGAATGTCGCACCATTCTTCATGCAGAAACTGTCCTGGTTCTTGAGAGATGCAGGAGCACGATAACGGGAGCTTACCCTGTTTTCCAACACAAACCACAATGGCCCGATGATGTTCAAATCTGGTGATTGGGGGGCAAAGAAGTTGTGAAAGTTCTTCCTCGTGTTACTCAAACCACGATTGGGCATCCCGAGCTCTGTGAATTGGGGCGTTATCATCTTGACAGATGGCAACCCCTGCAAGAAATAAATCCTGAGCCATTGGATGGACTTGGTCGACCAAAATGGTTTAATACGCCCTGCCAGTCATCCACCCTTTCAAGATGATCAGAGGACCTGCTGAAAACCACGATATGACCGCCTAGAGCATGACAGAACCACCACCATGCTGCACTGTTGGCAGCAGACAGTCTAGCTTGTACGCATCTGACGGTGTTCTCCGCACGTAAGCACGTCCTGCGGTGTGGAATACGGTGAATATGGATTCATCCGACCACATTACATGCTTTCATGCATCAGCAGTCCACGTTGTATGCTCCTGGCACCAATGCCGTTGCTGTTGTGCATTCACCAATGTCACCAGAGGTTTTGCAACAGCAGCTCTGCCATGTATATTTTATTTATGCAGTTCTCAGCGCACTGTTTTCTTTGGTACTGGAGTCTGGAGATGCAGATTGAGCTCCTGAGTAATTTTCGGCTCCCTGGTCTTCTTATTACGGGTAACAATCCTCTTTAATGTTCTCCTGTCTCCGTCAGTCAGGGTCGTTTTCCGGCCGCTCTTGTGTTTTGGAGACGAGGTTTTGCCACGAACACGGCATGATGTAGTGGTATCCAGAGCTACTGTGTCTAGCGTCTTGGCGCTAGACACAGTAGCTAACCAGTCCGCACACGATACGGAATTATCGTGAAACCACGCCGTAACAGTCCCTTGCTTTATGGTTCGGTGCATTATCTGCTGGTACCAACAAGGCTCGGTTCCATAGTATTGCCACAGAGTTGGTAGGACATAATTGTCCAGAATATCGAGGTAGACGTGCTGGTTAACAGGTTTGTCCACGATAACCAATAGGCCGGGACCTTACCACGAAAACACCCCCGCCCCCCCACGCACGAGTACACTGGCAGCTCCAAACTTGACCGCAGGAACAGAATACTGTGGTAAATAGCGTTCCCCAGGCTGCCGCCATACACACACACGACCGTCAAACTGGTGGATCGTGTATCTGGATTCATCAGTTCACAGGACCCGTTTCCACTGATCTACGGTCCACGACAAACGTTCTTTACACCATGCTAAACGACGCGTAACATTCAGAGTGGAGATGAAAGGCTTATGAGTGGAGATGAAAGGCTTATGGCTTATGAACTCCATCGATTAGCTGTAACGACTCTCCTGAGGCTTTGATATCCTCTATCACTGATTTTCTTTTTGTCCTGTCGGTACGTTTTACTGCTTCAGCCAAGCCATGTGTCTTCCACTTATTCAGAACATCCAAGTCAGTTAACTTGGGTGAGTTTAAATGCCTCTCGGTCTCTCTTATGGACAACCCACTAATATAACACCCAACAATATTTCCTTTCTCAAAGTCAGTTCTCTCTTGCCGCGACATTTTCACTCAACCTCACAGTGCGATATGATCACGGTCAGCTGCAGGCTTCTTTTTATACCGTTTGCAGCTGTACCGCGCATTTTAACAACGCAGATGTTTCGTTCATTTGCTTTTGAAGGGGTGTCCGGTGACTTTTGTCAATATAGTGTACTTTTCATGATAAATATTTTACGTTGGTAAAGCGTTCAGAATGTGTGATAATGGTGTTCATTATAAAACAGCTACTGAATGTCTATTAAAAAATGCAAACACTATACATGACTGATATGTATGATTTGTGCTGTAATGACCTTGGGGAATGCTTGTCAGTTGTCTTTCTTTGTGCAGAATGAAGTTTTCATCTTGTTACGCAACCACTAAGCAAATAAACTTTTATTTGTCTCTGTTTTTCAGTACCATTGCCCTGTTGATCATTTTCTCTCAGTACATGCGTGATGTACAGGCACCCCGCCCTTCGTATAGTAGTTCCAGTGGATGGTCCGTTGCATGGTTTCCCTTTTTCAAGTTATTTCCGGTAAGGAACGAAGTTCTTTTAACATGAAATTAGTGCTTCTTAATGAAAACAAAAAGGTTCGTACTTGTCTTCTCAGACATATACAGACAAGTATAAAACGCTATTTTCTCTTCTTTAACGTGTCTACACGTTAAAGGAGAGCTAAATTTGCGAGTGAATGTGACCCTAATTCCAAAATAACTTCAGTGGAAAAGGTTTTGCTTTCCTGCCTGAGAAATGCTGTGACTGCGAGTTAATTTCACTTTCATTTAACCCATGAATTATTATTGTTAAATCACTCTCAGTACATGTAACTCGTTATGCAATGTTTTTACAAAAAGATTGGTTAAAAAATTTAATTTGCCAATTAAATACGAAAGTGAGGCAATAATTATCCGTAATGCAGTTGTATATGTGTTTCTGTTGGCAGCACTGACGCTTTCACGTGCGTCACTAGGTGAAGTTGCCGTCTCATCATTGCTGCCCAGGTTTAAAGTTACTAGGCCAGCTCAGCTTTCAATTGGCACAAAAGAAGGGCAGCGTTCAGTAATCCGGTTTTCATGGTCTGAAGGTGTATCAGCCTGCGAAATCCATCGAAGACTTTCAGCACAGTACGGGACCAGTATTTTACCTCAACGGAATGTCTACGAATGGATTGAAAAGTCCAAAAAGGTTCTCACAAGTGCTACGCATGATGAAGGAGCCGGACGAACGACCGTGGCCACAACTTACAAAAACATTCAGCGCGTACGTGACATGGTTCTGTTAGACAGACAACTAAGTATTGAGGAAGTGGTAAATCGTCTGCAAATTAGTCATGGTTCTATCACCTATTTGGTCCACTGAAAGAAACCTTAAGGGACCGTCGATTCACTACAGACCAAGAATTGAAAGAAGCGGTGCATACATATCTCACTGCTTAACCGAAAACTTTTTTCTGTAGGCATAAAGAAGCTTGTGCAACGATGGAACAAGTTAACTGAAAAGCAAGAAGACTGTGTTGAAAAATGATGTTATTGTAAGTTCCCTATTGTTTTCGAAATACATTTTACAGATGCATTGCGGATAATTACTGATTCACCCTCGTAGATATACAAAAAGAGGTATTGGGTAAATTTTAAAGTAACTGATGCCTGTATCTACCTTAAACAACAGATGTCAAGCGAACCTTGTAATTAATAATTTATAACAAGGAACTGTACACCAACCATACTTAAAATAGCTTAACTATACTAGTAATCCGAATTTCTTGGCGTAGAATAGAAATAAAAGTTTCGAAGCTTTCGCACATCAGCCAAATGGGGCTTTTTCAAGAAAGGTAGACAGCAAACTGCTAAAGATCCAGTTTTCTGTCTACCTTCCTTGAAAAAGCCATCTGGCTGATGTCAAAAACCTTGGAAGCTTTCATTTCTTATTCTACGCCAAGAAATTCGGATTACTAGTATTGTTATACTATTTTAAGTATAAACCTTGACTGCACTGCATTTGGAAGAAGTATTACAATATTCAAGAGCAGTTTATCACTGTGTTATAAAAGAAAAGTGTCTATATAATTTATGACTATAGAATTTGTGGTGTTGATATAGAACGAAAATTCCAACGACATTTACCGCAATCAAAGGTTTATTCTACATCGACTATAGTTTCGCAGAGCGTTTGGCTCGGCTTCTTCAGGACGAATAGCATGATGACGCCAAGAACAATGGCCTAATGAAGAGCAAATGGCCTGATGAAGCCAAGAACAATGGCCTAATGAAGAGCAAATGGCCTGATGAAGCCAAGAACAATGGCCTAATGAAGAGCAAATGGCCTGATGAAGCCAAGAACAATGGCCTAATGAAGAGCAAATGGCCTGATGAAGCCGAGCCAAACGCTTTGCGAAACTATAGTCGATGTATAATAAACCTTTGATTGTGATAAACGTTGGTGTTTTTATTCTAAAAGAAAAGTGTGTTATCAGTGCGTCCTTCCAGTTCTAACTTAAGGATCAGAGACATCGATCTTGACTAAAAAACGATATACAGAGTCCGTAGGTAACTTATAGAAGCACGAAGAGATGTTTCCTTGGTGTAATCAAGATAGGAAAAGGAGATCAGGAAATCAAAAATAGTTGATGATACTATGATCAAAGTAGAAACCCTCAAGTGACCACAAGCTGGTCGTACTGCTAGAAGAACTGATCACCAATGGACAACTAAAATACTGACTTGGATACCAAGGTACAGGAAAAGACCTAGAAGAAGACCACGTGGATATAGGTAACACACTGTACAGTATACGTATACGGGGTTGGACAAGGTAATGTGAACACCATGATTACAGCGGCTAATATTATTCATGTAGGCTACACTGAAGAACAAAAAAAGCGTTGTGATTATCTTTTGCGTATCTTTTCTTTGTGTCCAAGGGACAGAGAACGACTCAGAAGAAGATCACATCTCCCGTGTGATCTTCTTCTGAGTCGTTCTCTGTCCCTTGGAATCCAGTTTAAGATTAAGGTTGTCGATGGGTGGTCCTTCCTTTTGGCAATATGTCGAGCCCACTGCTATTTCAGTTATTTTACTCTGATCATGACGGCTTTCGCTCTTGCCATTTTCCTGTTCCACGAGTTCTTCTTCTTATCTCTGCTGGTTACACCAAGAATGTCTCTCTATGCTTCTTTCAGTTGTCTGCAGTTTGATTTGTCTTTTTTAGTTAAAGTCTACGCCTCTGCTCCATACGTAAGTACTGGCAGGATGCATTGATTAAACAATTTTCTTTTAAGACATAGTGCCATATTGTTCTTAAAAATTGTACTGTTTCATCCAAAAGCTCTCCAACCAAGTTTTATACGTCGATTAATTTCTTCACCAATGTGACCTTCGCTTGATATCTGGTGTCGAAGGTAAATGTAGGAATCGGTCATCTAAAGCTTTTCCCCAACAGTCGATCTTCATTTCTTGTAAAAGCATTGTACACTAGCTTTGTCTTCTGAAAGTTCATTTTTAATCCCACTTCTTCACTCTTGTCAGCAAATTCCTGGATCATACTCTGAAGTTCTGAAGGGGCATTTGCAAAAATGACTACGGCATTAGCAAAACGTAGGTGAGCTAAGTAATCTCTATTAATCTTTATCACTTTGTTTTCCCAGTTCAATGACTGAAAGACATTTTGCTATATGGCATTAAAGAGTTTGGGAGATAGGGTGTCACCTCGTCTTACTCCCTTTCCAATTCATATTGGTGCTGTGTGCTCAAATAGCCGAACCTTTGCACTTGCATGTTCATAGATGTCATTAATAGTGGTAATATATGAATCTGTAACGTTAATATACCAAGGTAAACGCAGCACAAATATTTTTTATGATAAATTTTAAATCTTTGCTGATACTTCGGCAATATGGATGTTGCGTCGGCAGATTAACAATAAAAACATCGTGTCTATGTTCTATACTAACAGTTGAAGAGTAATGTTCTTACTGCATTTGATTACAGATATCAGTTAAATGTCTATGTTTCACCAAAACACTAGCATTACTTAAATGTAAATACTCTTGCACTGAAAGGATCCGAAGCGCCAATTCGTACTCCGGATAACTTAATTAACACACATAGCACTTAATTAAGCACTTAAGGTATTTAACGGCCAGGAAAATCGAGTCTACTTACTATTTCGACTTTTTATTGGTACTGATAGGTATTCAATGAGATTTCATTTCGTAAAAAACGTGTCAAAACAGATTTCATTTCGTACGTAATTGTTTAGTACTTCAGCAATGAGATGCAACAGATTCCCAAATTTACTGAATACTTCTCAATCATTTTATGAACTCGATTACAATTTAGTGCTACAATATCAACTAAACGCAACATTCAATGTGAAAGAATTAATCATTATCACGTAGGTTAAACTCTCTTAACATCTATTTCCAAAGCAACACAACGATCTCACAATCTAGCAGACTTCTAAAAATTAGAGAGCAAATCTCATATAACGAGAACAAGCCTCCTAGCGAGAGTGCGCATAGAATCGCAAACATCATTGTTATCTGTTCCGTTAACAAACGTCATTCAACTTTTGACCTCAAGTCAGGTTGCCACAAAAAGATTCAGCGAGACAAAAAATGTAGCGTTAAGTTCGGAAAATGCTTAAGGAGAATAAACCAAAATTTACATAAGATAACAAGAACAAAAAAGGAAAAGTAAATGAGCGTATACGTAACAAAATCATCTCAGTTAGATTGATAAACTGTTGACCAAAGCATACGATATTTAGTTTCGTAAATGATTTAAAAAGTCGTAGCTACGTTTGCAGGAATGATCTTTCAATCTCGCAATAAATTTAGCATATTAAAAATTATTGTGCCCTTCTTGTGTTGTGTATTTCAATTTCGAATTACATAGGCGTAACAACGACCAAAGCACTTTAAATATGTTGGAAGACGATCAACTGAGGCCCCATAATTGGGGACGTCAATTAAAATATTGCGATTATGTTGGCACATTGGTATGTTAAGGGATGAGGCAAAGTAATGATCTTGGTACAGGTTGTGAATTCCTTTTCCGAAATGCTTGTGGCCGGAAATATCTCGGATTATCGGTTCTGGGAATATTTGCATAGGGTATACTTATAGAATGACATAGCTTGGGGATGGGATCAAGTCGAAACACTAAATTAATTCACATTCCGTAAGATTAAAAAATAAATTTAAACTGAAAACCTTTCACTAAACCGGAGGAGTCAACGAACCATACAAAGTGATCTGAGTCAGAGCCGATTCGTGAGAGTCATTCCCTGCGGAAATCGTTCATCGGCATTGCCAACAAACGAATCGGTACAAATTAATTTGTTTAGTGAGTCTAATCGATTCTTTCAAAAGAATCGATTTGTCCATCGCTACCGCAGAACAGGTATCTGAGGTCACGTGGTAACCGCCGAGGTGCGCAAAGACCTGCACAACACTTGAGAGCCTTCTAAAATTTCTCCTCTTGTGATGTCCCCGCATTCGAAAAAAGTTTCGGATTTCGGAGGTTTTCGGTTTAGGGATTTTCGGATAAGCGATCCTGAACCTGTTTACGAAAAATTAAAGCATAGAAATTACTTAAGCAATTTAATGATAGAAGCAGGCATAATTGCATTGGAAGATTAAAGACAAAAGTTTAGCAAGTACGTCGGCATGCCAAATGCTAAGTATCTGAATGATTTTGGTACACTAATGACTAAAGTGTCTCAGTTATGTAACACTCACAATTCTCTGGAAGTGCCTCTGCACCACAGAATAATTTTGCAGATGCGAAACTGAGCTAGGTTTTGCAAAATTTAGTGCGCTTTGCGGTCGTTTCAATATTTGCTTGTTGCCCCTGTGCCGCAATGGAGCGCTGGCTTATGGCCATTTGCCCGATAAGGATCCGGGTTCGAATCCCGGTGAGGAATGGATGTTGTGTTTGTCTTAGGCACTGGCTCTCTTCCTTCCCTGGAACCAATGACTCTAAATTAGGGACGGGCGACTGCTTATATAGCCCATTGAGTTGCTCAAGGTGGTCGTTAAACCTTCAATAAACAAAATCAACATTTATTCACATCAATCCAGGAATTTAATATCCATTTTTTTGGTACGTAAGGTGAGATTACAGTTAAGATCTTCTGAAGTAAGAGTCGCGTCTTCTCAAAACAATAAAGCACACCTGACTGCTGAAATTTTTGTAAATATGCACATACACTGTAAACGAAGCTCTAATACTATATATTTGAATCATTCGAGTTACGAAGCAAAAATTCTTCATTCAGACCATAAATTACAAATTTGTGCAAAGCTCCCATGAATCCAAAAATTGCGCATGCAGTTATGTCTGCAATTGTTTTTTATTTAAATGTTTTCTTTAATATTAAGCATCGTTAAATCGGCAGGATATGATCGCAAAGTTCGAGTAGCATATAAAAAGAAAAGAGTTTCCGACCTACCTCATTATATAGAACGTAAAGCATATTTTCTATTTTTCAGGTTCTTTTGACCATTACCCTAGTATGGGGCATTTGCGCCATTTTAACAGTTACAGACGTCCTTCCCGCCGGCAATCCTGGAAGAACAGATTTGCGTCTGAGCATTTTCAATGACAGTCCTTGGTTCCGCTTTCCCTATCCAGGTAAAAACGCTTTTTTTTCTATCTGGAAATTATATGTGATGCCAAAATAAAGACCCATATAATATTTTCAACTATGTTGTAATGATCTGGGAAAACTACACAACTTTGCATGAAATCACTTTGCTGGCTTATGACCCCTTCTTGGACGAATGGTCATAAGCCAGCGCTTAGACCACTGCGCCACTGGGGCCGCATAACATCTTTGTGGAATCACAACGTAATTTAGACACAAGCACAGTTCCTCTTTGAAGAACTAAAGCCGTCTCGTAGATTGAATCACATTATCAACCTAGATTCAAATTAGCAAAAACGTAAGCCAGCGCTTAAACGCCACTGCGCCACGGGGGCGGCAAGCACCTCTTTCAAGTCAAGTTCTATTGATTTAAGTGTTTCTAAAACTGCTTAGAAACCACTTGGGCTTAGTGGTCTAAGCAATGATCTATGGCCATTTGTCCGACATTGTTCCAGGTTCGAATCCCGTGAGACGTGGATGTTTTGGTTGCTTTACTGCGCTGGGTCTCCCTCTTCCGTGGAACCAGTGGTCCTAAATTAGGGACAGGCGACTGCTTATAAGTCCATTGAGTTGCTCACGGATGGTCGTTTATTATCATTTTAAATGCTGCTCCTCTTCAACGTCACAAATTTGTTTTTTGCCATATGGCTGTGTGATGGGCCTACGTGGTTTGAAAACAAAATTCATCATTAGGTGAAAATTTGTCCATAGATGGTCTAGCAGATATGCGCATTAAACTTTCTAACAAAGATTCACTAAGACTGCTGCGATAGTTACTCTTCATGCGACTTGTGTACGAAAAACCCCTCTCTACAACAATGGTATTAGACACTGGCAGATTTAGAAGTATTTCAAACAAGTTAGTAAAATCATGCAATGTATTGATTATGATACGCTTTCCAACATACCAGAAATCATTACTCAAGTTATTAGGATAATGGCTGTGGAATCAATCTCACTCCTGTGTCATGACCTTTGACTCCATTTCGATGATATTAAACAGAACCAGTTCAGCATACCTCCGGAACAAAATACTAAAGTTTTGTCGCAATCGAAGCATTTTTGCTTAAGTTATGAGGTATAAGGGCAATGGAATGGATCCCGCTCCTATGTCCTGACCTTGGACTCCATTGCGTTCATTTTTAATAGGGTCCGTCCCCAGGTGGTCCCCTACAACATACTGAAACTTCATTAAAATCGAACCATTTTTACAGGAGTCATCGCACGGACTGGCTGACAGACAGACAGGCGGACAAATTTGGAGCATATACGCTTCTTCAACCTAAGGTTGGAAAGCGTAAAAAAAGATGAGAAATATTACAGTAGATATTTCTTTTGGATTTCAAAATGAAGAACCACAAATAGAATGAACCACAAACCATTCTTCAGAATATGGAAACTTCATCAAGTCTTCTCTTGATGAAGTTGCCATATTCTGGAGCCAAAATGTCTTAGGCTCCCTTCCCCCCCATTCTTGGCTTGCAGCAATAAGGCAAAATCTTTAATAATGTGCCTAATTTCATCCTGACTAAATCTTTAAAGGGAATCACGATCGTTTGGCCATAATGCCATAGCTGAAACCTTCAGACACTTCACTGTATCACTTGTCATGTCTGGAAATCCATGACTGATTCTCTTTCTGGTCTTTGAGGTTCACCTATTAACAGAACAACTTCTGTCAGCCAAAACCCTTTAAAATGAAGAGGAAATTTTCTTTTGGGGAAAAAAAGTAATATTGGCAAAAGTAATAAGGGCCACAGCAACCACCCTGAAAGTTCGAAAAGTTCACTAAAGGTCAACGTAAGGGGAGTTCAAAATGAAATGTATCTCAATGTATGTGAAGCAAAGTCATATCCGCGGAGCGATTCAGGTCGATTTGATTCGCAGACTGCAATGCGATGCCGCTTAAATGGAGCTCAGCACGGCATAGCACGAAAATCAACCGAAAAACGACGCCTTATGCAGCGTATATGCAAAATACGTGGTCTCGTGCGTCACCACGTGATCTAGGGTACTATTAAGACTTCTACTTGACAATAGTGAGTATAACAATGAGAAAAACAAAGGATATTTCGGAGTTCAATAAAGGGTTTATTTTTGGAGCCCGTCTGGCTGGAGGGACGATTTTGAAAACAGCAGAGCTGACAAGTTTTTGAAAAGGTGAGATATCCCGGGAACTGCATTAACTCTGCACTTCTACAGCACAGTTTTTGCAATCTAATATAAAATCCTTACCCTCGTGCCGAAAGGAACTCCGGATGCACAATGAGAGTGCTTATTGTACATCAAAGAAGAGTAGTTCAACGATTCTGCAGCAAGTTTTCTAGAATATAGCATAACATTTTTACAGAATGCGGAATAAATTTCGTGAATTTAAACTCTATCGAGAGAAAAGTAATAAAACTTCAGTTTCAAATAAAGAGACATTTCTGTTATTGTTATGGATTTTTTAGTGGAATTATTTTGCACATTGACGGATGAGAAACCCATTAGCAGGCCTTCAACAAAAGACAGCAATGTCTCTTACGAGGATGTTTTCCTACAAGAAGGCAGACGGATGACTTCGAATATTTCCGTACCGCGCGTCACATCGTTCAACCTCATCACCGCACCAAACTGCTCTAAGCAAATAGTCATCAGATCGAAGGAAACCATCGTGGATCAAAGAAAAGCTTCACTGCCGTAGTCCCTCCTAACGTGTTTTGCTCCTGAATGTTAACTTTCCCGCAGAGCATATTATCTCTTAAGTTGTGGTGGCGCTGTTGCCGCCTGTTTTACGTTATCTCTATGAGAGTTGAGCTTCTTTAAGCATTAGATATTCTTTGACCGCAAGTACCTCCGAGTGAGGCCACGCTTCCAGGCGTGTGCAGGGCCGGATTAAGGGAAGGGGCCTAACGGGGCTACTGCCTAGGGGCCTACCGTTACCAAGAGCCCAGGAGGATGCCGCTTCACCGCAAATAATACGCAACGCATTTGTTTGTATATAGAGAAAAGTACAATAGTTTTAGTTTTGTCTCGTATGATTTCCACTCTATCACAAGCAGTGGCTAAAAGGCGAACAGATTTAAAGGCAGTGACTCATTAAAGGTGAACATTTCATGTCGCTTTTTACAGCGTGGGGTCGGCGGACAGTTTCTGATATTTTCACTACCATCCAGCCACACCTCCCTGTTCGCAATTGGGACCTTTAACGGGCAAAATCCACTGTGACTTCACATTGCATAACAAAATCAGGTGCATCAAGAAACGTTAACAGTGTTAAATTACTAAAAGTTCCAAGACAAAATCTAGGAATCTTAAGCTTTTAACTCATATTCCTGTGAGGATAGTGGAAATACAGTGACATTTTATCAAAGCTCTGTTGGTAATTTATCAGTCTGAAGAATTAACTACGAATTAATTTCCCGCAAGCATATTGCTACAATTTCTTGTTTCAACGGACATCAATAATGATTTTCCGTCTTAAGTTCTTTGAGGGCCTACTCAGATATCTTAGCGTTGGTAGCCCACACAGATGTCATAGCCCAGGAGCCCACCCACTATGACCTTAATCTGGCCCTGTGATCATTTTCTCTTAAATATGTTTTTCAGCACGCTGCTTATTTTTTCAATTTCTTAGCCGAACAACACCCGGAGAGTGTAATGAAGTTGGGAGAGGCTGACTTACATATCCCTAACCACAACCAAAAGTCATCCGAAGATATTTATTGATTAGCCATCATACGTCATGTCTCGTTTTCTTAGTATGTTCTTAGTGGATACGATTCACATCAAAAAGTTACGGAAAAATAAAGAAAGTCATTCTAGGAATAGTGAGACCGGATAGAAAGATGAGTATACGGATTAGACAATAAACTGGGGAGGGGATATTAATAGAATGAAGAACAACTGACAGAACTGAGAAGGGCACGTAACGATGATAGTTAAATTTTTTAATAGATGGTGAGATAATCTGATAGGATTAAAAGAGCAGAAAGATGAAAACCAGGTAATTGATGGTGAGGTAATCTGATATGAAAAATGAAAACAGGTAATAGATGGTGAGGTAATCTGATAGGATTCCAATAGCAGGAAGATGAAAATATGACAGGATATATAATATCTGATACGAAGGATATGAAAGATGAAAACAAGTAATGATAGGATACGTAATATCTGATATGAAAAGATAAAAAATATGAAAGATGAAAACAGGTAATGATAGGATATGTAATATCTGGTGAGAAAGATGAAAACAGGTAATGATATATGAAAGATATGAAAGATGAAAACAGGTAATGATAGGATATGTAATATCTGGTGAGAAAGATGAAAACAGGTAATGATGGGATATGTAATATCTGATATGAAAAAATAAAAATATGACAGATGAAAACAGGTAATGCTAGGATATTAATATCTGGTGAGAAAGATGAAAACAGGTAATTATGGGATATGTAATATCTGATATGAAAAAAAATATGACAGATGAAGACAGGTAATGATACGTGAAATATATGAAAGATGAAAACAGATAATGATAGGATATGTAATATCTGATAGGAAAGATGAAAACAGATGATAGGATATGAAATCTGATATGAAAGATGAGAAAATAAAAAATGTGACAGATGAAGACAGGTAAATGATACGTGAAAGATATGAAAGATGAAAACAGGTAATGATAGGATATGTAATATCTGATATGAAAGATGAAAACAGATGATAGGATATGAAATCTGATATGAAAGATGAAAACAGGTAATAGATGGTGAGGTAATCTGATAGGATTTCAAGAGCAGAAAGATGAAAACCTGGAAGACCCAGAACTGCGAAATCATGAAATCAAGGGTAACTCGAAACTAAGTTCAGTAAGGACAACAGGGAAAGTTTTTCGGAGAAGACATCACACATAACTAGGCGGTTGATGTCTGGAACAACTCACAGAATTGAGAAGGGCACGTAACGATGATGGTTAATGACAGGCAATAGATGTAGAGGTAATCTGGTAGGATTACAAGGACAGCAAGATGAAAACTTGGAAGACCCAGAACTGCGAAGAAGTCGTGAAATCAAGGGGCACTCGAAACTAAGTTCAGTAAGGACAGCAGGGGATGTTATTCTGAGAAGACATCACACATAAGTGGGCAGTCAATGCTTGAATACCATAATAATGTACTTGTATAAAATCTCCCATTTGCTCTCACACACAACCCCTACCTCTTAAATCAAGAGCTTACTTCAGCTTTATACAAAGTATATATATTTTTAATTTCTACTTCAGAGGTTTACCGATATGTTCAATTTTTCAAGAAAAGCTTCGGAATGTTGATGATTTAGCACTGGATATTAGCAGTCCGTTTACAATACCCTCTTGAAGAACTAAACTGATTCATAAATCGAGATATTACTGTACCAGAACCTGTTGCTCTATCGCAGTTCTTTATACAATATACTAACGTTCCGCAGTGTAGTTCGGGCTATAATAATCTTGCAGCTGTAAACCCAAGATATTTTGTCTTTTTTCAAAGTGCTGTTTTTTTTTCGACAGGTCAGTGGGGTGTTCCCACTTTTAGCACTGCTGGTGTATTCGGAGTTCTGGCTGGTGTTTTGGCATCGGCAATAGAATCCGTTGGAGATTACTACGCATGCGCACGTCTTGCAGGAGCGCCTCCACCTCCAAAACACGCCATCAACCGTGGAATTTGGGTGGAAGGTATAGGATGCGTTCTCTCTGGACTGTGGGGATCTGGAGGAGGTGTGACGTCATACAGTGAAAACATTGGGGCCATCGGCATAACCAAGGTCAGTGCATAAAAAAGTACTTTTAGTTTAAATGCTTTCATTGAAATGATAACGAAATTGATTAAAATAATAAAAACTCCGAAATGGTTCTATAATTAGCGAGGTTACCACCTGAGGCATTTAGAAGAAGAATATGTTTTTAAAAAAAATGAAATCACCATTGATCTTTCGCTGATGATCGGAAAATTTGAAATATATCTCTGTGCATATAATGTACTCTGATATTACTGCCAAAGGGTGAAACTTCTGGCGTGTGTGGAACAATAAAAGGCAAAGAAAAAACTACGTTGTTCCGTAAATTCCCAGTGGACAAACTTTATTTTGTGTGCACAAAACCAGAGATTTTTAAACAAAAAAGCGGCAAAATAAGGAGAGGGGGTAGGATAAATGCATTAAAAAACCAAGAAAGAGTCACAAACGTATAGGGATTGCATTTTATAATCTGTTCATGAAAATAAAAGCCACACAATAAGAGGATGTTGGAATCGGGGGGGGGCTGTTATCGAGCGATATGAAAGAAAAACAAATCCAGTTAGAGAAAGCTAAAAGAGAAAGACAGAGACAAGTAGAAAAAGAGAAAGACAGAAAGAAAAACGAAAATGAATAGAGAACGGAGAAGAAGGATAGAATGAAAAGGAAAGGAATAAAGAGAGATAAGGATATCAAGGAGAAAAAAAAGGAAAGGAAAGAAGTAAAGGGAGATAAAGAGATCAGGGAGAAAGAAAGTGAAAAGTAAATCTTGGAAAAGAAAGACAGGAAAATGGAGAGCCAGAGAAAAGGAGAGAAATTGAGAAAGAGAGAAATACACACACACACACACACACACAGATAAAAAGACGAAGACGACGAGTGGGTGCCAGGAAAAGAAATTAAAAGAAAGAAGAACCACAGATAGGGCGGAAGAGAAAGAGTTTAAAAGAAAGACTGGAAACGGAAGTGGTAAAGCAGGAAGACAGATTTAGGAGAGGAAAGGAATAAGTGAGAGGGGAAACAAGAGAGGGAGAGGCTGACAGGCAGAGAGGGGAGAAGTGATAGAAGCAAACACCACAGACAAAAGTTCAAGAGGACAGATAGAGGAAGACAGAGAAAGAAAGAAAGAAAGAAAAAGAATCCTGAAGTATGAAACAGAGTGAGATATATAGAGAGAGATTGAGACAACAAGATAAAAAACTGAGTGATACAGTACAGGAGGTAAAGACTACAGAAAAAGATTAATCAATATCTTGTTCTGTTTGAATATGCAACACACATTACAACTGATAGCATTGTCATTTGAAATCCATCAGCTGATTTCGGAATAAGTATTTTGTATCTTTCAAATTCACAAACATGTTCCTTACGTTTTTATCTGAAAACAATTTAAATAAAAATAAGTATGCGCTATGTAGAGTAAGTCTATTTTTCTTTCCCTTTTCCAGGTTGCTAGTCGGAGGGTGATCCAGTACGGTTCTGCAGTGATGATCGTCTTCGGAATGTTGGGTAAATTCGGAGCATTGTTCATCACCATACCAGAACCCATCATTGGAGGGGTCTTTTGCATTATGTTCTCTATGATCACAGCGGTTGGTCTCTCTACCCTACACTTTGTGAATCTCAATTCTTCGAGGAATCTCTTTATCTTAGGATTCTCTCTCTTCATGGGACTTTGCGTTCCAAAGTGGCTGAGTGCTAATCCTGGAGCAATCGACACAGGTAAGATCAAACGACAAACACACATCTATATACCTCTATTTTTCATTTATTTAATAAAAGCTTTTGCCTTTTGCAAGAAAAAGAATTGTAACAGCTCTTGCATATCTTACGAAAACATAGCATGAGCTTCAGAATTATTCCATATAGGTACAGATTCCGAGAGCAGGGTTTTTAAATAATATCTTTGAATCGAATCAATATATTTATTTTTGCCCCTTTATTTATAATTTCCAGCTGGCTGATAGCAAAATGTAACACGCATGTAAAAAGGGTAAAAGACGTGTGTGTGAGGATGATATTACGATTTCCATAAACTTCTCTAGAAGGTTTTGAAAAGCGAACTGAGGCAAATCCATTGTTCGAAATGGATTTGCCTTTGTACAGAAATGAAGAGTGCTAGAAATTACAAGATTTTGTAAAAAAAAACACGTTTATCCCTGTCCCCTCACTCCGGAATAGGTTGATCTCCCAACTGAGATACGCAAACAGAATGCCTCACTGCAGATTTGTCATCTTGACACATGTTTTTACCTCTGTAGTACGTCACATCATCTTCCTCTTAATTTTTTTTTTACTTTGAAGGGTAGTAGGAATTTCTCATTAATTCCAAGCAGTGTGTGGAACAAACATCACACATTTTTCGAAGAACCCAACGGCCAGTACGTCCATTTGTACGTTCGGACGCCAACGTGAAAACACACGTTTGTCCGTGTCCCCTCACGCAGGGGTAAGTCGCTCTCCCAACTGAGCTACCGAACAGAATGTCTCGCTCCAGACTTGTCGTGTTGATATATGTTTTCACCTCTGTAGTACGTCACAATATATTTCAAGGAACACTTAAATACAAAATAGACCACAAGATGCAGGCACAAACCAGATAACTTTAATAAATACACTGTGTTCCATAACGAGCCACATCAGTTGCTGGATTGTTTCGCCCTTTGAGCATTTTGGACCAGCAGGGCATTGTAAAAAGTGCTAAGTTGTCTGTTCCGCGTTTTAAATACAGGGAAGGTTGTTACTAAGTCAGGTAGAAAGCCCAAACGTTGACGGTTTTTTTATCTTTGTCTAAGGCGGTTCAAAGGTTTCCGCATTGGTCATCCGTCTTGATATCCAACTGGTATCTCTTCTGTGGATGCAATCCACTCTTCCCTGTGGAGTCTTGCCGACAAGGTATCAAGTGGGGCTTCAGATGGAGTTGTTATAAACCCTTCAAAATGCGAAGAGTTTTCTTAAGCCACAGTAGTGTTTTCACTGGGGTTTTTATTTTGGGGGGGGGGTCTCTCTTTCGAAGGAGTCTTGTGATCTATCATCTTGGTGAATTCAGCATCGCTGGTCATCTCACGACTGACGTTAGGAAGTGCAATTCAAGCTATAATGTATATTATGCCCACAGAAGGTGGGAGCAGGCCAGTGTCTATTAAAAGAGTAAAAGTGAGGTAGAATGTATTAGAAGAGTTAAAGTGCGTTGGAGGCATCACAAGAGCTAGAGTGAGTTAAAGTGAATTACAAGAGCTAAAGTGAGTCCTTTAATAAGTTAAAAGCTGCTCTAATACGGAAGTTAACGCATCCTCATACAGAAGTCAAAATAACTCAGCAAGGGAATTATAAGTATGCTAGTACAAAAACTAAAAGATCATCATACAGAACTCAAAAATACCCACCAAGAAAGTTAAAGGTACGTTAGTACAAGAACTAAAGTAACCTAGCACAGAAAATAAAAGTATCCCGTCTTTTTCTTCCCTGCACTTTCTATGTAATATGATTCTTCAAAGCAGTTTATAATGAAAATTATCACTGGTACTGTCGAAACGTCAATACTCCTACTGCATTCCTAAAAAGTAAAACTCTTTTTTAATTTAATTGCGTTTTTTCAACTAATTGTTCAAACATAAATCTACTTTTGGAATATTTTCTGCAGACTAAAAAAATAATTGAAAGCTTTTTTTATTTAGTATTTTTGTTCTTCTTTCAGGTGATGCCATTGTCGATCAGATATTTACTGTACTTTTAAGCACTAGCATGTTTGTTGGAGGATTCCTCGGATTTTTACTAGACAATACAATTCCAGGTAAGTTCGTTTATTTCAAAATTTGTATTTTATGAATGCTGATCATTTCATAAAAGGGAACCATACGATGTATTCGAATGTGGATTCTCTGACAGCTGCAGCAATAAAGAGGTGAATTTCTGAGAAAAACATTTGATCACTGACTTTTCCTAGATGGAGGGTCTCTCAAAGTACTGTCTTAATATAAGTATGTTTTGATGTCCCTATCTTACCTTAAAATATGGATGGAAAACATTTTTTGGAAGTTCTTAAAAGGTCAGTGTCTTCAGCTGCTTTAGAATGAGATCTTACGCATTGAAAATATCAAACAATTTCGTAGTTTTAATCTCTGGATATCATGAATGCATGTATTCAAGTGTCTTTCCATAAAAAAATCTTATATATAATTTGCAAGAACCTTCCTCCGTGCCACAAAAAAAAATAATTACGCAATAAGCAAATTTATGACATCTAAACAAATCGCAACAATATTTGACCAACAATATGTGATGCACGTGTTAATAATCGTCAACGATCAAGTGCATCACGTGCTTTCAGATTCGGAGCAGGATAAGGACGACAGTACAAACGTGTAGCTATTTGAGCAAACGAGGCTGATTTTATTGATTTGAAAAATTCCACACGCAATCACGGCGCGGAGGCGAGATTCTAATTTATGTCGTGCAGCTGCACCTAAATAATTAGAAGGGATTTATGTTTTGGATCTCTTCGAATAAACAAGCAATTTATATTGTGGTTCATTTGTCTCAAAAGATCAAAAATATGCCTCCTAAACGAAACAAATCTGCTGAGGATGTAGCTGCCTAGACGGAAGCACCAAAAAGACGAAAGGCGGAGTGTGAAAGGTCCCATCGGGAAAGTATGACTATTGTCCAAAGAGAATGCGACAAATATGACTCCTCAGGCGTTAGAAAAAGTCGGAATATATCTGCCTGAACCGGTGTTTAGCCATGGTCAGCTGTATGTGGCAATGCCACGTCAAGAGTACGCCGATATGACGAAGTCAAGGTAAAAATAGTTCACGGAAAGAACAGGGGGAATTGATAGAAGGTTCACAGTCAGTGTACCCAAAAAATGTTGTGTACAAGGAAATGGTGACGAAATAGGGACTCAAGATTTTACAAAACACATGACAGACGGACAAGAAGACAGAAAAACAAACAGATAGACGGACGGACAGGGAAGCGATGGAAGATCAAGCTCCTCACCCTACAACCTGGGTAACGCCAAAAGATCTACCAAGTTCTGAGTCTTATGCCCGTCGTAGGACGGGCTTTTATGCTATAAATAAATAATTAAAAAAGATTGCTCTGAGAATCTAATTTTCCCCGTCATTATTGATGGTCTTCCACCTAGTAGAAAAATAAAGCTGAGCAATAAACACTGTCACGATTTTTCAGCGCCCTCTACCCCGTGCTAAGATGTTTGTGTATCAATTTCTCCTCTGCCCTTGTTCAGTTCAACTACTGACTTTCGATTACCTTTTTTAAAAAACTAATTTAAATTCCTTTTCTTCTTATTTAGTAGTTCTTCGGTAGGTCGGACAACTGAATCGTTCTTCATCTTGCAATCTCTTCCTAAATACGTTTAGTTTTTAGCAAACTTTCACGGCATTTTCACCTAACGGCACTGCCGCTGATTTCCTGTTCTCACAATTTATAATACATTTAATTTAAAAAATCGAGTGGAAACGCTGCTTGGGTTATACTTTAAGTGATTGGATTTCTGAACAGAGCTAATTCATTTTGTTATGTTCTTCAGCTGTTATTACCGCATTCTTGATGTCACAAAAAAGTTAATTACATCGCCGCCCTGTTGGCGCAGTGGTCTAAGGCGCCGGCTTCTGACCATTCGCCCCAGTTAAGTACGGGTTCGAATCCGCGTGAGGCATGGGTGTTTGTCTTTCGGCACTGGCTCTCAATATGTTACTTGTCCAACACTGGTTATCTGTGTACATTTAGCATACTGTCAAATCCATGTTTGATGTATACTTGTTCACAATGTGTTACATGATCAACACACTGGCTATATCTGTGTAAATTGATCATTTGGCATGCTATCAATTACGTACTATTTGTACTTGTTGCTGTGAAATATCTGTATTCTGTTTATGTCTGCCTATTTGCCATGTCAGTACCACCAGGTCCAATAAAACATTTTTTTAAACCTGCAACAACAACAACAAAGTGAATTACTGATGTCGATTCAATCTTACAGACACGATTTACATACAATGCCACGTCTGTGAATGTGCAGGAAAACACCAACTCCATGCTCTGGTGATAGTCATTTATTTTAAGTCTGCATAACCAGTAGGAAACGGCTCTGCAAACTGAACGATAGCTCAAAAGCGGTTATAAAAACCGCAATTTCTGAAGGATGCAGCTACATGGCAAATACGCAGCAGTGTAACAGCGACGGTTTTGACATATCGAAGAAGGGATATATTAGTGCATGTCTCCCGGCAAAGGAAAATGTTGGGAGACGGAGACAAACGATACTAATATTCTCATCAGCAGTAATCTAAAGCGGACCATCGTAAACATCCAGGCTGCCCTGGTGGCGCGGTGGTCTAAGCGCTGGCTTCTGACCATTCGTCCGTGATGGGTCCAGGTTCGCATCCCTCTGAGGCATGGATGTTGTGTTTATCTTACGTCACTGGCTCTCTCCCTTCCCTGGAACCAGTGGCCCTAAATAAGGGACGGGTATATCCATCGAGTATATTTTTTTTTTACTGTGTATAGCCCATTGAGTTGCTCACGGTGGTTGTTAAACTCCCCCAAAAATTAACAATTAGCATCTACTCGCACTATATCGGACGAGCAATATCACTTGAAAAGTTCAGCATCTAGTTAAATGTTAGGAACCTGGAAACACAGCAAATAATTTCATACGTGTTGACAATTAACCAAGCCTCAGTAAGTCAGTTGTATCAGCTTGTAAGTTTCAGATTCAGAAAAGAAACAGAATGAACACGTTCGTCAGCTCACTCCATACCACATCGGAGAACACAAGACTGCTGTTTTGGAAGCTGGAAGTTACCTACCTGCTGACCGCCGGAAGTTTGTAATAGCTGCACATGAGGCTTGGATGTATACATCAAACCAGAAAACCATTTACATAATATGGTGCAAGCGATTAAAGAAAATATCAAAATCTTCGATGCTCTGAAGGCAGGTCACACCCGTTTCTCTAAACGGCCCGTTGCTGTTTTTCGACAAAATGCATACACACAGAAATAATAAAGAATCTACCACCCTTCGCTTTCCGATGCAACTGTACTTCTTCTGTCCAATAAGTCTCTTTTATTGTACATGGTTACCATTGGAGGTAGTTCATCTATAACATTTTCCCCTGCTCTTGTTTTTGTTACGGGACACCAATTTAATTCAGCATTTTCCTTTTATAACAATATTTGTAATCGGTCACCGAATGAATTTGCATTGTCGAACGGCTTTCCCTTCAGCTTGGGTTGTTGGTATTGCATTTTACATATGGATCCTAAGCGGTTTTATCAAACCTCACTTTGCTCTGTCAGGACTCTTTCAACTGTTCTAAACTCAATTCGTTTATTACCGGAAAGTCTTTCCTGTGAAAAAAATTCAGTCCGGACCGCGAGCATACATTTCAGCCATGTCTGTTTCAGTGGCGTATCTTGGGTCCGAAACCTCGGCTATGCCCTCTCCCCCCACACACAGTACTGTTTCTTTTTAAATTGCGAAGTTTAATTTTTTATTGTTAAGTAACAGAAGTAACTTATGTTAGGTACATACTATTGCTAACATGATAAAAAAATAATTATGAGGATTACGATTTGAACACTTATTTGTACATGAACTCAATTCTTCTTTCCTTTTGTGCGAACTTTAGTGTTAAGTTTTCATAAAAAGTTTCCTCCGAGTAGTTTTTCATATTTAAAAAGAATGTTTTTCTCTATTGACAAATCAGCCAAGTTGCTCGAATGTGCATGTCCTTGTGTGACTCTAAGATATTGATTCCTTTTAATGCAGAAAAACTTCTTTCGGCAGTTGCAGTTGTTGATGGAAACTTTAATATTAGGTCTGCTAATTACCTCACTAAACACTATGTCCAATTTATTCAACTTTATGTAACAAGTAATGTCTCTTACTGATTTGTTTTTTCTATTCATCAAGGGAATAGAACATCTTCAGTTCATTTTTAGTCGAGCTGTATCAAAATTTGAAGCATAGAGTTCTTTAAGTTCTGACAGTAGATGTTCAGAGAAGCTTTCACAAAATTTATCAAAACAGTTCGAATCCAACAAAGCCACGAATTTAAGATACAATATCACTGATTTTAATTCATTGACACTTCACAAAAACTGAAGCAACTCTCACGAAACACTTGCTGTTACAGGCGGAAGCATGCGAGTGCCTGAGGTAGTCTAAGTCTTCTCTTTTCTGAGCGAACCGTTGCCCAAAGCAATGGTCCATCCCACTCCACCCGCTAATTCATGTTGTCATGGAAACGCTAGCAGGCGATCGTATGAAAGGTCTTCGAATCTGACCAGCGAAGACTTTGGAAGAGCTGCTTGCATTATGCCGTTGGTCTTCACTCGCCAGAATAAGTCAAAGAAGCAAATTCGCACGTGTTTTTTTCGCAGCGAAAGCATCGACATATCTTAATGCCTGATAAATATACAGTTGACGATCAGCCGCTACCGGTAATCGAACCCTGGGTTCGATTCCCGGTGGCGGCCGATGAGAAATTTTTCCGTGACTCACTTGAAAACGTGGAAAGAGCGATGACTTCTATTTGATGATATCATCATCATCATCATTGTCAACCATTATCAATCCACTGCTGGACGAAGGTCTCCCCAAGTTTCCTCCACAACGGTCTGTCTTGTGCCAGTCTCCTCCATGTCACCCCTGCATACAATATATAACTAAGTAAATTTCTCAGTCATTTTTGTCCACGCCGGGAATCGAACCCGAGTCCACTTATTCCGGAACAAGTCGTTCTACCAACTGAGCTACACAGACGTTCGTTCTTGCTGCTATCTGCCTTTATGTCGTGTGCGTCCTGCGGGGCAGGCACGTCACAGATATCTTAATGCCGTTGATAATTGACTTTTATTTGTGCATTCTCTAGGTTTCGCAGGTAGTCTAGCTAGCCGCGAATATACGACACGGGTCCGTTTCTAATGGTAACCTGATTTCTTTGTTCTCCTCTTGACCCATAATTTCCCCCTCGATTCTCCTCTTACAATGGTGGCTCCGTAGAATTTTGAAGAAAAGACAGAGAGAGGAGATATTGTAAAAGTGTAAAACTGATTTCCATCTTAAATTGTAAATTTCGTTTCCTTTTTAGCATTGTCATTTGTTGACATACACATCACATTTGCTTATCTACGTATGTATCCATACATATATTTATTTATGTTTTTGTGTTTTAAACAGGTACTGACGAAGAGCGTGGTATCATGAAGTGGAGAAACCATGAATCCGACCAAGGTTGTTCAGAATCTCCAGCTGTATCCATGCAGAGCTACGATCTTCCTTTTGTGACACCAGTGTTTCAGAGGTTAAGACTCACACAATATCTTCCTGTAAGTCCTACATTCCAGGAAGACGTGATAAAAACAAAACTCATGCACCTAAAAGATTGCCTCAGACGAAGGACAAGTAAAGCATCAAAAAACACACAAGACAATTCTTTCGCATCGGTGTCTGTCTTGTAAATACGAACACCTTATAAATTATACAGCATTTTTATTTAACGTACTGTACGACCTTCAGTGATCTTCCAGTGGACATCCCGTGAAGCCCCGTATATCAAATGAAATATAATCGGAGGAGAGGTATTTCATCACTCCCAGGAAAAATCTCGCAACTATGAGGATTGTGCCAAAAGCAGCAACTTCATTTATTTTTAAAGAAATCATGTGACATGTTTTATTTCTAGAAGTCCAACACATTTAATATTGTACTACCGACAAATTTTTAAGATGACAATCCGATTTTTGGCGCAAATGTGACAAGGATGGTAAGTCAGATAATATCCGAAAACTTGAAAATTTTCATCGTCGTGGAGTGGGACTCGAACCTGCGTCTCCCATAAAACGCCCGGGTATGCTAACCACTACACCACCCAGAACGACCCAGTTCCAAGTTTCCGATCAATTTGAATGTAACCATCACAGGAGGCGTTTTCTGGGAGACGCAGGTTCGAATCCCGCTCCAGGACGATGAAAATTTTCAAGTTTTCGGATATTATCTGACTTACCATCCTTGTCACATTTACGCCAAAAATCGCATTGTCAACTTCAAAATTTGTATTGTGTGGCGTAATCCCATATTTCTTTCATGATTGTACTACCTTTTTGTACGTTACTACGCGGATCAATCAAGTGCATTTCGTTAATACTTGTTTCCTATTTCACCTATTGTCATGTTAATTACATGTCAGGTTATGCACATATATGAGCTGAACCTTTACAACCTTACATTCTTAAAACATTTTTTGCAAGATGGAGACGCTGCACTTGGTGTTACGGCACACTAAATATTTTCTCTCGTGTATCACGACGTATAAGCAATCAAGTGTCATGCGATTTTTGTGTTTAGTTTCCATACGTTTGATCATCATAGTGTCAAGCATACACAAATAAAATTTGAAAAGTTTGCTGTTTCTTTCAGCGCCATCCCACTCGAGAATCCGGGCTAGGAACGGCGCAACAAGTGAAGTGTTGCTCTAATATGATGCGGAAAATGTTTGAAATTTGTTACATGAAAATGCTATTTAGGATTTTGGTACACTCCTGTACTATCTTTTGACTTCGCTCACTGAAATGAATAAAATCCATTATGGTAGAAATTGTCTGTTGTTTCATGTAAGTAATTCTGAAGAAGCTCTCTGCATGGCATCTTAATTAGTAAAATTCAGCTCACTCAGTGACGCTTTAAGAACTTAAGAAACGAATGTTTGAAGGATTTTAATACGGGTTATACAGAGGACGAGACAGTACCTCAACTTTCCGATTCCTTCCATTTTTAAGTTAATCTTTTCTTCTGTTCTTTGGGCTCCTATTTGTTTTCAGTATTTCTGTCTATCAATTTTCTCATATCTTTAATTCCATCCATTCTGTTTTTCGTATTTATTCTACCCATTCGTCAACATTTAGTAACCAGTTCCGTAAAAATAGAGCGTTACCGATTTCATCCTAAACATCAACTTCGCGATTGGTAATTTTCCGATTATTTTGGGTAAGCCTATTAGTTTTATTAAAATGTTTGGGGCAAATGCTATCGCAGGCCATTCAACCAGGCAGCTTATTGTTTATGCTTGCCAACCGTAGGTTGAACAAGCGTATATGTTCCAGCTTTGTCTGTCTGTCTGTCTGCCCGTCCTCACGATAACTCGCGTAAAAATGGTTCGATTTCGATGAAATTTTAGTATATGGTAGGAAACAACCTGGGGACGAACCCTGTTGAAAATGGACGAAATGGAGTCAAAGGTCAGGACATAGGAGCGGGATCCATTCCATTGCCCTTATGCGTCATAACGTGACTAACAATGGTTCGATTTAGATGACATTTTAGTATTTGGTAGGGATTACTCGGGGACAAACCCTTTTGAAAATGGACGAAATGGGATCAAAGGTCAGGACATAGGAGCGGGATCCATTCCATTGCTCTTATGCGTCATAACTTGACTAAAAATTCTTCGATTTAGACGACATTTTAGTATTTGGTAGGGATTACTCGGGGACAAACTCTTTTGAAAATGGACGAAATGGGATCAAAGGTCAGGACATAGGAGCGGGATCCATTCCATTGCTCTTATGCGTCATAACTTGACTAAAAATTCTTCGATTGCGACAAAACTTTATCATGTTGTTCCGGAGATATACTGAACCGGTTCTGTTGAATATCGTCGAAATGGGGTCAAAGGTCAGGGTACAGGAGAGAGATTTATTCCACAGCCATTATCCTCATAATTTCAGTAATGATTTCTGGTATGTTGGAAAGCGTATCATAATCAATGCATTGCATGATTTTACTAAATTGTTTCATTCCGTGGCAACTTCAATCACTGCTTTTTCCAATGTCTCATGGCTCCTACATTAACATAAGACATTATACTGTAAAGAGATTATGGACTTTTTCACCTTACTAACTTCTGGAAAAATACGCAGTACGGCCATAAAGTAATGAGACAAATTTTTTTGATAAGTCAGAAAACGTATGTGAATACATTTTATTCGAAGTATTTTCCTCCTGCGTTAATACAAGAAGTGGCACGATCAACTAACGAAATAATGGACTTGCAGAGGTCATCTTTTGATATGGAGTGAGGAGCTGATGTCACAGCTCTTTCTATGTCTTCAACGTCTTGAAAAACATTTCCTTTTAATTTAGGAAATTGAAAGTGGTCACACGGTGACAAACCTGGAGAATAGGGGAATGGTTGAGTACACACATTTGTGTTCAAGCCAGGAACTGCTGTGCACTAACTGCTCTGTATGCGTGGGCGTTACCGTGAGGTAGGAACCGTTCCCCTTTTTGAACTCAGGCCTGACACGACCAATCCTCTTCCACAATCGTTACAAAATGGATGTGTAACATTGCGAGTGACAACTGGATCTTCTCTGCGTTACCATCTGGGTTACACTTTGTAACTTCTCAGACCTTTACAAGAAATTCAAATTTTGGCATTTCGTTCAGTATAACTTGGTTAAACTTCTATACAGCTTAAATGCATTATTTAGAACTACAGATGAAAAGTTCTTCGGCTGTCTGCTTTCAGTTGTTTGAAAGATATTGGCAATACTTTAACAGCGCTGAATTTCAAGCAATGCGCAAAGTCTTAGGGCAGCATGTGTCTACATTTGTACGACCTTCAAAGTATAGCCGCAATGCACATAAAAATGTATTGATATTAGAAGTTTTATTTATCTACTGTTCAAAAGAAACAGTTTAGAGTTTCTTCCCCTTTTCCTTACGGTCTAATCTTTTTTGTTTGCTACCGTTGTTATTGTTTAGGAGAGAGGACTGGATAAAAGTTCCACAAGAACTGAATTTGCGGAAATGTTACTCCATTCACAGCAGTGCATGGGAAAGTAAACAAGTCAATCCATTCCTAGCTAGTCCCAAGCCTGGACAGCAGCTCTGGTGACCGTGTGGTCAGAGGCTGAGGATTTTGTTCTAGTTGGTTCCAGTCCAAGCCGTGGATTATACACAGGTGTAATAGCGTGACCCAGGTGTTTGTGTGTGTGTGTGGGGGGGGGGGGGGGGTGTTAACCCTCCCAAATTTAGAACCTTTCGATTTTTCAAAAACGCTACTTTAAAAGGCAAACGTTTGTTGTACTTGACATTGTTTTGCTGCCGCAGGGGCGCAGTGGTCTAAGCTGTGGCTTATGATCATTCGTCCGAGAAGGGTCTGCGTTCGAATCCCAGTGAGGCATGGATGTTGTGTTTGTCTTACGGCACTGGCTCTCTCCCTTCCCTGGAACCAGTGGCCCTAAATTAGGGACGGGCGACTGCTACCCATTGAGTCGCTCACGGTGGTCGTTAAACCTTCAATAAAAAAAATCATGTCTCGTGGCAACACTTGAACGCGTTTTCTCCATGAAGACTAGGAAGCGGCAAAGAATCAAGGACCAGGATGTTCTATTGCAATGAAAATCCAATACATAGGTGTACTGAAAGTTTCTGTGGTGACGAGGCAATGCCAAATTTTAGTCCCATGACTTATTTCAGATTACTTTAAAGCACGCTGAAAAGCTAGGAGTTTTGATTAAAATACCAAGAATCAGATCAAAACAAAACCAGTGTTGTAACATAAACACAGAAAACCCAGAAGACTATTACAGGATTTCAATTTATATACCATTTTTAGACCTGTTTGTTAGCGCTTTGGAAAACAGATTTCTCGCACATGAATCGGTCGTATCAGGATATTCCAGCCACTTTTCCCAACCAATGCCAATGTGCCACCATGTTCTCAAGATAATGATGGTTTTAAAAGTTTAACTGAATTTCATATAGGTGACTTTAACATTTTAAGCGGTCGATGTATCTGAAACGAATGGCGCCCAAAATTGCTGAGCTATCCAAACAGTAACGTTCATATAGCGTCCAGGTGGGACGAAAGCTACGGCAAAACAATTTCTTTCCCATTATCGTCTAAGTAGTATGACCTTAAATCTGTCACAGGAGATAAGAGCTCTCTCCTAGTCTTCTGTTCTTCTTCTAACGCTGCCTACCAGTCTACCCTATAAGATAAGGAATGAAAAAAGGGATTGCTTCATCCCAATTTCATGGTGTCATTGTCTAGTTCCCCTGATGCGGACATCATGCCGCTAGGTAGAAACCAATGATTCAAACATCGTCTCTCTCTCTCTCCTTTCCTGGGATCGTCATCATTGTTGTACTCCTTTCAGCAGGTAACTGTCTTAAAAGATTGGTGCCAATTTTTCTCCTAAATGACCAATTTCAATAACAAAGCTAAGGGGAAGGCAAACACATTCTGATGCCCAGGTTCACTCATCCTAGCCGCGTTTGGCCCACTTCTCAGACAGCATATATATTCGTTCGAGCTCATTTCGGTCCATTATGCTAACCCCGAGTTAATTCGTTCCAGCTGGTTAAAGGGTTAATGGCTCGCAAGAAGAACTAATCGCAGAATTGAAACACTGCGGTGCCGTAGGATCTTCCGCAAAAAAAAGGAGCACTGGCCAATACATTATGTGCTTTAAAACTGTGCTACAGTGAGGTGTTACCCAATATAAAAACATTGTTTAACATGCTAGGTACTCTACCAGTGACAGCTTCAAAAAGTGAGGGTTCGGTTTTAGCACTGAGTCTCTTAAAATCATATCTACGTAGTACCATATGAGAAGTGAGACTCAATGGATTAACATTACTTCACATTTATCGAGAATACACACCGAAACTTGGAGAAGTTTTAGGTGAACTAGCAAAAAACAAAGAAGGACGGAAATACGACTCAAGTAAAAGTAACATAAGAGCTGAATCAAATAAATTTTTTTTTGTCAAAATGAGTGTCGTCGGCTTCAGGGATTGTAAATCTTACTGTACAGTGAAAAAAAGCGCCATTACACAAATGAAGAATGTTTTACCAGAAGGTAAATTTTTATTTCGTTTTAGAATTCCTTGTATCTTTTAACGATTTAACAGTAGTGTAGTATTTTTGTTTTCTGCACAGATAAATAGCAAAATGTAAGTGATATAATCATTTCTAGCCACATTTATTTCAATGTTTTTGGGCGGATGTTGCATACATTTTTACTCATAACAGATTTAGTTGTATAAAAAATAAATTTTATAACCCCCGAAAACATTTCTGGGCATGCCACTGCACAGGTGGTATGTTTGTTCTATGGCTCTGGCTCTCTCCCTTCCCTAGAACCTATAGCTCTAAATTAGAGGTATAAAGCCTTCGATTATCATAGCGTTCGTTAAATCCCAAAGCAAATTAAAAAGAAACAGGCAAAAAGGGGTTGGGGATAGGAAAGGGATCCGACAGAGGATGATTGTATTCTGGGCTTTTTGCGAAGCCCAGAAAATTAATAAACTTCAAAACCGTATTAAGAAGTATGTACAAACTCATTCGCTTTTACTGGGTATGTCAAATATTGCAATCAAGATCCTTCAGTACAACATTTGCTGAGATTTAAGTATGAGATGCCGCTAATTTAAATTGGTAGTATGGAGATGTAATTAAAAGAACAAGTAATTATATATCACAGAGTCTCCATTTTGAGAATCGATTTGGTTATTCTTTAATTCAGCAGCAAGTACTGCCCATGGTCCAGCAAGTCGCGGACTATTTCTTTTACCTGACCGAAAGACGAAATGGTTCACTTCGGTGCATAAACCACCAATATCTAGATGTAAAACCTTGTTTTAACATTTTTTGAGATGCGTATCTACAAAGGGCAGTGCGAAGGTCATAACAAAAGTTCTGCACGCGTTAATCTAAAAGGGAAGCGGATGATGCAATCGAGAAAATGGTTGCCTCATGTCTATATTAGACTCTCAGCAACGCAGTGGTGTCAGAACGACGCACTATCATTTGCTGTGTGGACGTGGGAGAGTTTGGAAATGAAAACATGCAGCTCCTCAGGTCGAGTCACAGCGTTAGACCAGCGTTCGTACGAAAATACTCATGGTGCAGCTTCGGTACGTGGACTTTTGTCGACATCTGGCTGGGAAACTTTATCCCACCCACCATACAGCCCTGATCTCAGTCCACCCGACTTTTATCTCTTCCCAAAGTTAAAAAATAGGCTACGAATCGCTGGACGAACTGTCATTGGACGTAATCAGAGTAATACGACAGCTGAACAATGATGGCGTACTACGGGGCATCCAGGACCAACCTCACCGCTGGCAAGCTGTTATTAGCAGCTGAGGGGAGTACATTGAACGATAATAGGGTACGTTTTCTCCGTTACTTCACACCTTTCTCAAATTTGAACAGTGTTTTGGACAGTGTGCAGAACTTGCTTTAGGAACCCCGTAACATCTACTGCAGCATGAAACAATCCAAAAAAACTGCATGAAAGAATGGAATAAACACCGCCGCCTGTTGCTCCATCGCACTCTTCCTCTTACCAGATGTCACATGAAAAATTCAAAATCTGTAATATCACCATTTAAGACCGAAATTGCTGCTTTTGACTCAAAAGTAATGTGTGATAGAAAACTCCTATTTTAGTAATATTTGTGACATGGAAAGTAAAATTCCTACTGGACCATTTTACTTTGCAATATGTTTGTTACGTGCCATCTCATCTCAAGAATGTTTGTGTTGTTTCCCTCATTTGAGAAAAATTGTATCATTTGTCGTTTTCAGTTTATGTGTGTTTTTTATGTATGAAGAATTTTTAAAGCACTTTGCAAATAATTTAATTCAATAAAGTCCTATTGAAAACTTATTTGAGTGTTTCTTGAAAACATTGTCTGTTATAGTTTTATTCTCCGTGAGAGGCGAGAACAAGGAAAGAGATCTTTATTGATTCATATGTATCGGAAGGTGCACTATCAACGCTATAATTTTTTAAAGCTGCATGAATGATTTTGAAAACATATTTTGACAAGGACTGGTTACATAAAATAACTTAGAGAAATTGAAAAAAAAACAAATTGGTTATATAACTTCCATTATCTATATTAAATACAATAATTTGGAATAACAGCGAGAATGAACATCCCGAATAAATGGAAAGTCCCTATGGTCATCAATAAAATAATTTGCAGTCGTATGTAATTCACCAACTTTTTCACTATTAGGTGATACAAAACGTTTTTACTATTAGGTAATACAAAACTTTTTCATTATTAGGTAATACAAAACTTTTTCACTATTAGGTAATACAAAACCTTTTCACTATTAGGTAATACAACTCTTAACGCGCCGACGAAGAGTTAAAGTGCGTGCGCATGCCCAAAGAGTTAGGCACATAACTTCGACCATTGCCGATAGGTTAGCATGAAGTAGGGAGCACAGGACCACAATGACTGGATACTGGACGATTTGAAAAGATGTGCTTGGGTCCCAAGTGCGAACCCAGAAGCTTACCTTAAGGGGGCGAGGTTCCTCTCGTCAAAAAAAAAAAAAAAAAAAAAGAAAAAAGATTGATAGAGAGATTTTGAGGAAATGATACCCACACACACACAAACTGGCAGAGATGCCACTTTCTGGCAGCATTCCAGAGCTTTTAAAAAAATGTTTTTCATAAAAGCAATTGTACTAAATTTCTATATCACAAAGTGGGGAAAGCAAATGAAATATCCGTACTATTTTCCTGGCTTTCAATTGACTCCTTTGCGAGGAAAAAAGCTCCGTGCTTTTTAAGTATGAAATCCGGATGGGATTTTTCAAAATAAATTTGAGTCCTTCCACTCGGACTACTCAGTTCAATAGAAAAACTTCCAGCTTGAGTTATCGAATCATTCCCAAGCAGTGTGACCGTTATTTCTTCTTTAAAATATTCGTTTATTCTTTCGCAATGCGCGATTCGCATTTCTTTTGAAACGAATTTCCGTATTTTACTTCAAAAAATCATTCCCGCACTGTTCATTGTCATACTGTCGATTTTCTCTCGGAAGTTTTTTGAAAATACTGCATAAAAAACACCCATTGCCATTGATTTTCTTGATCAGTCAAAATTTCTTTTCGTCTCTGCTCTCAGCTTGCATGTTTTATGAAATTTCTAGTTTTCTTTCCGTTCTCTCTCTCTCCTTCTCTCCCCTCTTTCTTTCCCCCTCTCCCCTCCCCTCTTTCTTTCCCCTCTTCTCTCCCCTCTCCCGCTCCCTACCCTCTCACCCTCCCTCTTTCCCGTTCTCTTTCTCTCTCACTCCCCTTTCTCTTCTCCCTCGCACTCTCCCCTCTCTCTCGCACCCTCCCCTCTCCCACTCTCTCCCTCTCTCCCATCTCTCATCTTCTCTTTCCCTCTCTCTTCTCCCCCGTCCTCTCGCCCCTTTCCCACTCTCTCCCTCTCTACCATCTCACCCTCATTCTTTCCCGTTCTCTCTACCATCTCACCCTCCCTCTTTCCCGTTCTCTCTCCTTCTCTACCATCTCACCCTTCCTCTTTCCCGTTCTCTCTCCCTCTTTACCCTCTCCCCCTCCCTCTTTCCCGTTCTTGCTCTCTCTCCTCTTCTCCATCCCTCTCTCTTTCTCTCTTCTCGCACGCTCTCGCCCCTTTCCCACTCTCTCCCTCTCCACCCTCTCACCCTCCTTCTTTCCCGTTCTGTCTCTCCCTCTATACATTCTCTCTTCTCCCTCGCTCTCTCCCACCCCTCACTCCTCTTCTCTCTCCCTCTTTCTCCCTTCTCCCCTCTCTCTTACCTCCCTTTCTCTCTCTTACTTACTTTCGCTCTCTCTCTCCCCTCTCTCTCTCTCTCAACAGTTAAACTCCAAAATCGCAGCAAATTTTAATTGTTATAAAAACTTTTTACAAAATCTGTGCATTTGTTAATATATTTTTACAAAAATAAATACATCAATTACACTGAACAACAATGGTTTTGTTACAAAGAAAACTTTAACGGTTTTGCATGTATTTACGGGTGCTGAAATCAAATATGAAGTCACAATGGCTCTACTGGTCTCCAATTTCTTGTAATGGAACTCTCTATTGGGGTGAATGTTGTGTTACTTAAAAAAATTTCCCTGTGTTTCCCAACGGAGACATTTGTTTGCAGTCAGAATAACTGTGTCTCTGAGAGTAGGCATACTGGCGCCACTATTTCCTGTTGTGCAATTCCTTCTGGGAAGGGGGAACAAAGCAGAATTTTTGTCATTCGAATGCACTTAATCGGTATTCAAGAACGTGCATTTTCTCGTGATTTTAAGAAGTAGTGTGGATTGTGCAAAGTGTACGTTAAATAATGCCACGTACTTCTGTGAAGCATCCAAACATTTTCTGCTACATTTGTGGATCATTTTCTTTAAAGTCTCAAAGGCGACATTTCACACCGTTGATTAGAAAATTGTATGAACTTTATTTCCAGTGAAAAATGGCTGATGAAGATAAATCTTGGGCGCCTCACATTTGTTGTAATTCATGTGTAACTTTGTTGACTGGCTGGTTGAAGGTATCACATCAAATGCCATTTGCGGTACCAATGGTTTGGAGACAACCGAGAGACCACTCAACAGACTATTACTTCTGCATCACTAAGATATTTGGAATTACACAGCTAAGACCAAAGACACGATTCAGTATCCCAGTATTCCTTCGGCCATAAGACCTCATGGTCCAGATACTCCTGTTTCTGTACCACCACAGTCATGAAGTTTAGATGATAGTGATACTGATGAAATAAATCCTCACAGCGAAGAAGATATTGAAGTACAAAAAGCATATAAACTGGAGCATAAGCGTATAAGCTGGAGCATATACGCTTCCTCAACTTACGGTTGGAAAGCGTGAAAAAGGAGGGCAGGGCATACCAATGTCCTTTTGGCTCCAAATCCAACGAATTACGCGTAACCGTAGCTAACTTAATTTATCTACCACATCGTGCATGGTTCCGGCGGAAACTTTTTCACTAAAGTGGAGAGAATTTCGCTTTGTTTACGCTTTCCAACCGTAGGTTGAAGAAGCGTATATGCTCCAGCTTTGTCCGTCCGTCCGCCCGTCCTCACGATAACTCGCGTAAAAATAGTTCTATTTCGACGAAATTTTAGTATGTGGCAGGGGACGACCTGGGAAGGAACCCTATTGAAAATGGTCGAAATGAGGTTAAAGGTCAGGACATAGGAGCGTATCCATTCCATTGCCCTTATGCGTCATAACGTACGTAAAAATGCTTCGATTGCGACAAAACATCATCATGTTGTTCCGGAGATGTGCTGAACCGGTTCTGTTAAATATCATCGAAATGGGGTCAGAGGACAAGGCACAGGTGCGAGATTTATTCCATAGCCATTATCCTCATGACTTGACTAAAAATATTTCTATTACGACAAAACTTCAGTATGTTGCTTCGGAGGTACACTGAAGCAATTCTGTTTAATATCATCGAAATGAAGTCAAAGGTCAGAGCTCAGGAGCCAGATGTATTCCACAGCCACTATCCTCATAACTTGACTAAAAATGCTTCTATTGCGACAGAACTTTAGTATGCTGTTCCTTACGTATACTGAATCAATTCTGTTGTATATCATTGAAATGGGGTCAAAAGTCAGGGCACAGGAGCGGGATTTATTCCACAACCATTATCCTCATAACTTGAGTAATGATTTCTGGTATGTTGGAAATTGTATCATAATCAATGCATTGCATGATTTTGCTAACTTGTTTGCGCTTTTCAACCGTAGGTTGAAGAAGCGTATATGCTCCAGCTTTGTCCGTCTGTCTCTCTGTCCGTCTGTCCACACGATAACTCGCGTAAAAAGGTTCGATTTCGATGAAACTTTAGTATATTAGGGGGCGATCTCGAGACGAACCCTATTGAAAATGGGCGAAATGGGGTCAAAGCTTAGGACATAGGAGAAGGATCCATTCCGTTGCTCTTATGCGTCACAACGTATGTAAAAATGCTTCGATTGCGACAAAACGTTATCATGTGGTTTCGAAGATGTACTGAACCGGTTCTGTTTAATATGATTGAAATGGGGTCAAAGGAGTGAGATTTATTCCACAGCCTTTATCCTCATAAATTGACTAAAAAGGCTTCTATTGCAACAAAACGTTAGTATGTTGTCCCGGAAGTATACTGAATCGGTTCTGTTGAATATCATTGAAATGGAGTCCAAGTCAGTGCACAGGAGCCAGATTTATTCCACAGCCATTATCCTCATAACTTGACTAAAAATGCTTCCAAAGCGACAAAACTTTGGTACATTGTTTCGGAGGTATCTGAACCAATTCTGTTGAATATCATTGAAATGGGGTCAAAGGTCAGGGCATAGGAGCGAGATTTATTCCGCAGCCATTATCCTCATAACTTGAGTAATGATTTCTGGTACACGTGTGTATGTTGGAAAGCGTATCATAATGAATGCATTGCATGATTTTACTAACTTGTTTACGCTTTCCAACCGTAGGTTGAAGAAGTCTATATGCTCCAGCATTGTCTGTCTGCCTGTCTGCACAATAGTCGCGTAAAAATGATTCGATTTCGATGAAAGTTTAGTATATCGTAAGGGACAATCTGGGAACGATCCCTGTTGAAAATGGACGAAATGGGGTCAAAGGTTAGGACACAGGAGCGATATTTATTTCACAGCCGTTATCCTCATAACTTGACTAAAATGCTTCTATTGCGACAAAAATTTAATATGTTTTTCAGGAGATATACTGAACAAATTCTGTTGAATATCATCGAATGGGGTCAAAGGTCAGGGTACAGGAGCGAGATTTATTCCGCAGCCATGTCCTCATAACTTGAGTAATGATTTCTGGTATGTTGGAAAGCGTATCATAATCAATGGCATTGCATGATTTTACTAACTTGTTAAATCTCACGTATGGATAGAATCTTTCAAAATAAAGTTTGATCTTTTCTATTCTGATGGGTTTTTTTTAACAGAAAGAAATCCAATTTGGGAATTTGTTCCTAGTTTCTGTTTTTGGCCCAATCGAGGTACATACTTCGCCTTGTCACTCACACTATCTCACACACACTTCAATTTTTACTCTACACAATGACTTTCCCTGCTCCGGATTACTAATGATGCCAGGCAATACTAAAAAAAAACACAGCAAAGCTCACCCATTACTTTCATGATGAGTCAAAATGTGTTCTCACTTCCGTTTTCATCTCTCTCTCTCTCTGTTTATGAGCTTCTAGTTCTTTCTGTTTTTAGCACGTCTTTTGTAAAAAAAGATCGTGTTTATGTTATCGTTTTGTCCGTCCACCCGTAGACACCATATCTCTGCAACTATTAGTCCGATTTGAAAAATTCGTTTTGCATTGGGAAGCTTGAAAAATGTAAATCATGATCCTTTATTTTGTTTTTATTTTCATTATGCAAAATTTGGCCGCTAGAGGGCGTAAATACGGATAATATCGAATTCAAAATACATTTTATTCCATATATTTTCTTCTAAACGTCCGATTGAAAAAATTCTTTTACCGTTCGATTCCATTTATGTCGAAGACTATTTTAGGTATTTTCACCTTTTCAAATTCCGTATAGGTTTTCCGCTACGGGAAGTAAAGGTAAACTGCGTTCTACCTGATATCTCTGCTTCTAAAACTCCGATTTGGAAAATTCTTTCTGCAGCGGCTACAGCTCCTAATGGGAATTCTTTTGTGTATAATTTCTAATTTTTGGTAAAAAAAAATTTTCCACCAGGGGCGTAAGTGTTTATTTTTTCTTCTGATGTTTTTGCAGCAAAATCTGAGCTCCTGAAAACTCGAGTGAAAAAACTATTCCGTGGACCAATACAGCTCACATCGAAAAACCTTTTGAGAATACTTTCTTCTTAAAATAATGCATGGCTTTTCCGTTGATGTATATCTTGTTTTTGTCAATATTTCTGCTTCTAAGTGTAAGATTTGAAAAATTATTTCTTTGTTGGAGAGTGTTTCCGCTGAGAGCTGTTTCTCATATAATTTCTAATTTTTTAAACGTATAAATCTACCACCAGAGGGCGTAAGTTGACGTTTCCGTTTACAGCAAGATCTGCGGGACCAAAATCTCTGTTGAAAAACTTCTTTTTCGGACATATGCTACTAACTATGCAAACTCTACTTTCTTTCCGAAATAATGCATAATTTCGCCGCTAGGTGGCGCAAAGTTTTAATCTGTTTTTCTCAATATCTCTGCTTCTACATGTGTGATTTAAAAAATTATTTCAACACCGCATGCGATTTCCGTTGTAGAACACTTTAGGCTAGTTAATACATGACGAATTTTGTAGTTCACAGTTCTGTCGGTAGGTGGTGTTTGTGTACTTCAGTTTGCAGCTGTATCGCCGCTTCTAAAAACACTATTAAGAAACTTCTTCTTTACTGTATGCCATTCGCTACACTAGAGATGTGGCGCATCATCCTCTTTAAATAATGCACCGATTTCTCGCTATGGGTTGTAAAGGTCGAAACCTTTTTTCGCTATTTCTGCTTCCTGGAGACATATTTGAAAAGTTATTTTTCCTTAGCGTAGCTTTTTCTTTGCAGAATATTTTTCACCTATCTTCAATTTTTCCATTATGCAAAATTCTTTCGCTATAAGGCGTACAGTTATGTTTCCTCCTCTCGTATATTTCTCCTTTTAACTGTTCGATTTGAAAGTCTTTTAATCTCTGGTGCCTTCCTTGTGCTATGTGAAACTTTTTGTGCGCCATTTGTTAATTTTTGTAACATGCTTTTTAGCCGCTAGTGGAACTGAGATGTTTCTATTTCTGGATGTTTTATCGATTGTTGAAACCGGTTAATTGTTTTTCTAACCGGTTCTTCTGACTATGAACAGCTTTGATACATTTAATTTGCGTCAGAATGGATTCATAAGACGTGCTCATCACAACCGAAAATTCGGTGTCACCTTTCTTGTCTTTTCTGAAGCTAGAACATAATACACTGCCGGACAATTACAAAGGACGGATGACAATAGCAACGATAGCAACCATAAAATGGAAGGCAGGAAAATGTGGAAATTAGCATAAGTGCGGGATACAGTAAGAAGTGTTGTGCGTATGCAAATTTTGGATTGCCGAACTTTTTCGTTACGTCATAGCGCTGATAAGAGATATAAAGGATTTGACGCGTATTGACCGTTGTTTTTCAAACGCAAAGTTGAAAGGGAAAGAATCAATTGACGAACTTGCAATTTTCAGTATGTCTTCCAGACATCACCTAGATGATTTTACGCGTGGCCGTATTATTGGCAAGATTGAAGAAGGGCGAAAAATAACAGATGTTACCAGGGAGTTCGACGTCAGCCACAGTGTTGTTTCAAGGCTTTGGAAATCATTTCAAACAAATGGAGAGTGTAGCAAACGTCACGGGGAGGTCGTGTTCGCAGTACGACACCTGCAGAAGATCGGTACATAGTGCTATCAACAAAAAGACACCGGCGCAGCACAGCTAGTGAGGTAGCAAATCAGTTTATGGCTGCTACTGGCAAGCGGATCTCCCGAAAAACTGTCGCCAGACGTTTGCATGAAGGAGGACTGTACGCCCGCCGTCCTGTTGTATGCATCCCATTGTCCAGACGTCACCGTACCGCCCGTTTGCAATGGTGCCATCAACATCGCAATTGGACTGATAACGACTGGTCTGCTGTCCTCTTCTCAGATGAGAGTAGATGCAGTCTATCGTCTGATTGTCGACGACAACTGATCTGGCGTGATAGTGGTACTGCATATTGTCCAGCAAACATACAGGAAAGGGACCGATATCTGACATGTAGTGTCATGGTATGGGCTGGCATCATGATCAATGGCCGTACGTCCCTCTATGTGCTTCCAACTGGGACTATGACTGGCCAACGATACATTAATGATGTTCTGCTAACTCATGTTAGCATGTTCCGTGGTGCTGTCGGTGATAGATTCATTTTCATGGACGACAACCCAACATGTCATCGAACAGTCGCTGTCCAGGAGTGTCTTGAGAGCGAGGATATTCAACGCCTCGTATGGCCAGCACGTTCTCCAGATCTGAATCCCATTGAAAATGTGTGGGATGCTTTGGGGAGGAGTCTTGCTGGTCGCCAATGCCCTCCAATAAACAAGGACACCCTCATCCGTGCACTGACAGAGGAATGGGATAAATTACCCCAACAGCTGCTTGATAATGTTATGCAAAGCATGACACGACGTGTGGAATCTTGCATCGCCCTCCATGGTGGCCATATCCCGTATTGACATCTTACGCCGGAACGCCTGCGGACGGTAATTGCATTTTTTTCACGTTTACGTATTCTGCATAAAATGGCCTGTTTGTCCCTTGAACACGTTCCAAAGCCTTCTGGATTTCAGAGCACAATAAATTGTCTTTCTTGTAATGTCCTGGCATTCTGACATTATTTTATTTCACTTGGCATCCAACCACACTTACTTTTTTATGCGCTATATAGCCGTTTATGATCCGTCCTTAGCAATTGTCCAGCAGTGTATTTTGTTAATTCAAACACTCGACGTGGATCAGGAACACCAAACAGAAATCATCACTCTTTCCACGTTATTAACGTGGCAAGAGCGATGATTTCTGTTTGATAATATTTTATCTCCGAATTTACAGCAAGTATTAGTTGTTATAGAAACTTTTACGAAAACCTGTCGATTTATTATTAAAATTTTACAAAAATAAAAGCATTAATTACTTATTTGTGGGCCATTTGAAAAGAAAGAAACCTGCTTTAGGGGAGACTGAGGCAAGCTGAATCTGCTGTTGCTTCAAGGACGCTGAACCCCCATTTGTTATACTGCTATTGTTTTTTTACACTTTCCGACCGTAGGTTGAAGAAGCGTATATGCTCCAGCTTTGTCCGTCCGTCCGTCTGTCCGTCCACACGATAACTAGCGTAGAAATGGTTCGATTTGGATGAAATTTTAGTATGTGGTAGGCGACCACCTGAGGACGAACCCTATTGAAAATGGGTGAAATGGGGTCAAAGGTCAGTACATAGGAGCGGGATCAATTCCATTGCCCTTATGCGTCATAACTGGCGTAACAATGTGTCGATTTCGATGAAATTTTAGTATGTGGCAAGGAATCATCTGGGGACGAACCCTATTGAAAATGGGCTAAATGGGGTCAAAGGTCAGGACATAGGAGCGGGATCCATTCCATCACTGTTATGCGTTATAACTTACGTAAAAATGCTTCGATTGAGACAAAACGTTATCATGTTGTTCCAGAACTATACTTTACCGGTTCTGTTGAATATCATCGAAATGGGATTAAAGGTCAGGACATAGGAGCGAGATTTATTCTACAGCCATTATCCTCATAACTTGAGTAATGATTTCTGTTATGTTGGAAAGCGTATCATAATCAATGCATTGTATGATTTTACTAACTTGTTAAAAGAAGAAACGTGTAACTACCAGGACGCCTTACGTTCAAAATTCCTCGATTACCATCTGAAGATAAGTAGGGACTATTAGAAATTTCTATATGCAATTTTATTATTATTCATTCTTTCGTAACCCCCTTCTCTCACCTTTTATTTCACTTTAGTGATAACTCGAGGACCTTCGATGATGATAATACGACACTAAAAAGACATGTCTGAAAGATTACCAGTTGGTTTTCTTTTGAAATAACAATCAAACATTGTTCGGAAATTAATCGCGCAGCGTCATACATTAGTTATCAGTGCGGTGTTCACGATGTTGAAAGCTGTGATTACATGAAAGACCGGCGTTAGCAGTTACATCTTCTGAAGTTTCTCACTGTGAACATGGTTGCAGCAGACTCCACATCATCTGCCGATAAAACGGTAAGCAACACTCATTAATGACTTTCTTAATGGTGAGGGGTGTTTTAATATGAAAACCAATCAGTAGCGTATCCATCCAACCTGAATTTAGAGTTTTTTAGATCTGAGACCAGTTAGAGCTGGATGGAGCTTTTGCGAGACCCGGAATCAAAATTTCATTGCGGGGCCCCTGAGCAAAATTTCATTGCTGGCATTAGAAAATAAATCTCATTTTTAAAAAAGTCTTTACGTTAAAAAATGTACGTAAAAAACACACACGATGTGAAATTCACAAATTTGCCGGTGACGAACCCGCATCCCTCTGCTTTAGAGCCGAATGCTTTACCAATTAAGCTACACCGACGGAATTTATTGCTGTAACTTTTCCGTCTTGACATTTGCTTCATCTTTGTAGTACGTCATAACGAAAACTATCATAAAGACAAAATGATTATCTGAGAGAAGTATTTGCTTCTAGCTTAACATAAAGACATATGATTGAAATCTGAGAGAGAGAGAGATCTTAAATTTGCGATTAAAAACTTCCTCACGAAATGATGATAAGATACGTGCGTAGCGAAAGGTTTTGGATTGCGAATATTTTTGTGTAGAAAAATAATAAGGATCCCACTAAAATACATCGCCTGAGAGAGAAAATGCCGCACCGCGAAGACGTGAACGAAGCGCCATGCAAATTGCAAGGTGGGTACACATGTACAAGTTATGCAAATGATTGAATTTGCAGGCGAATCGAACAAACGGCGCTAGGGATATAAACGGACAACCAGCCCGTCAGGACATCAGTCGAGACGTCGTCACGGCCGCGAGAAGTGAGTGGTTCTACTGTAACCGTGTCTACAGAACGAACAAGGGGTGACAATGCCGTTAAAATGCCGTCGTACACGATTTCGTCAAACGGATGAGTTCACGAGAGGTGTCATCGTAGGCCTTTGTACAGCCGGATGGTCCTTGCTTCATACTGCGGAAAAAAACGCAAAGTGATGCCACAACCGTCTATCGCATTTGGAGACAGTGGTCCCAGGAAGGAACTGTGCAACGTCGTAATGGGACCGGAGCACGGAAACGGACGTTCGAGTGCACCGATGGTCGCATCCGACGTCATGTCGTAGCGGATCCATAGGCCACAACGGGCGACATTTTGCGGAGTGTACGGGGAGGTTCGGATGCTCCGATATCGAAGCGGACAGTGTCGCGACGATTGGCTGCGTCTGGTTTGCTGTCCAGCCGTCCGTTGCGAAGGCTACGCTTAACAATGAGCCATCGTCGTCACCGCGGTGACGACGATGGCTCATTGTTAGAGCGGTGATCGTCTTCGATGCTTCTTCGCCCCCCCCCCAAAAGGGCGATGCCCAGCGAGAAATTGTGCTTCGATCAAAAGTTCCTTTCCCACAAACTTCTTGCAAGGCAGAGTGGATCTGTGTCGGAGTTATTCCCCGCAGAGTTTCTATTTTCACGTACGAGCGCTGATCTAACGCCGTGACTCGACCTGAGGAGCTGCACGCTTCCATTTCCAAACCCTCCCCACGTCCACAGAGCATATGATAGCGTGTCGTTCTGACACAACTGCGTTGCTGAGAGTCTGACCTTGACATGACGCAATCATTTTCCCGAATACATCATCCACTTCCGTTTTAGATTAACTTGTGCAGAACTTTTGTTATCACCCTCTTAAATGAAGATATTTTGGTTTGCGTGCCTAATCATTGTTCGCTTTTACACTGTATTTGTGCGTGTGTGCTCAAGATTCAGCTCCATGTCATGTTGCTGCTGTGTGCAAAATGTGGTTTCAAGATAATCATATTCCACTGCTGGGATGGCCTGGGAATAGCCCAGACTTAACCCCATCGGAAATCTATGGAGCCTACTAAAGAACCTTGTTAGTCAGAAGCAACCCAGCAATAAAACCCAATTAATAGAAGCAATGATTAAATCTTGGTTTCACATTATAACAGCTGCAGAACTAAAAAACTTGGTTCACTCCATGGGAAGGCGTTGTAAGACCGTAATTAACGGTAAAGGTTACCCAACTAAGTATTAAGTGACATGGTGAGAATTTTTGTATATCTCATTTTTTCACTTTTCTTCTTTATAACTACTGTTCTAATACAAAATCCTTCATAAAAGTCATTGCATTACATTCTTGATGAAATTATCTTTCCATTGATTATAGTTTTATGCTATTACTCCAAAAAAAATGTTGTTATGAGCCATCAAACCTTAAAAATGCACTACTTCCAAAATGTTTCCACAATTTTGGCCACTACTGTACACGAGCGGTATGCATAGCTACATATTTGTCATCTTGACACGTGCTTTACCTCTGCAGTACGTCACATCATCTCCCTCCTTTTTTTCTCTTTTTTGAAGCGAAGTAGAAATTTTTCATTAATTTCACATGATGTGTGGAACAAATATCACACATTTTTCGAAGAACCCAACGGCCAGTACAGCCATTTTGACGCTTGAACGCCAATGTGAAAACACTAGTTTGTTCGCGGCTCCTCACTCCGGAGTAAGTTGCTCTCCTAACCAAGCTACACAGACGGAATGTATAGCCGCAGATTTGTCGTCTTGACACGTACTTTACCTCTGTAATACATCACATAGACTAATATAAAGTTATTTTTATCGATATGCAAATTTTCATCCTTGGGAATGCATTAATTGTGAAGAAAACGTCAACAGAAATCTTTATCACTGGAAACATAGGGCAAAGTTTTTAGGTGAAACAGAAAAACAAAAGCCTAAAAGTATAAAACTGAAACTTCATTCTATTAATATCTTCTCTTTTATTTTTCTTCCATTCTTCCTCGGTATTTTGCATTGCTCTTAATTAGTTCATAAAACTGAAACTACTTCCTAAAGTTGTGTTATAATAACGCAAACTTCTCAATAATCTCAGATAACTTCTTTCCTCATTGCTCGAGATTATCGAGGATGCACGGTATTTCCTATACAGCTTAAAGGAACGGGTGCTTCGATTTGCGACTGCCTTGGTTTAACGACGGCTCCATTCAGAAACGAGTTAGCGTCGTGGTTACGGCGATATTTCTAAAGCATTCTGTTTATACCGTTAAAAATAACCTCTGAATTGTTGCAAAGCACAATTTCTGTTCACTTTAAAATGCTAAATAGAAGATACCATCCCAGTTATCTTCTCTTTAAAGTGCTAAATAGAAGATACCATCCCAGGTATATTCTATTCAGTATTTGTTGGAGCGTAGTGAGAATTGGTGAGTGTGGGTCGAAGGGTTATGAAAAGAATTGTAGTTGGAAACCAATCGCGTGATGTCCAATTTCAAAAAGATTACGCCCGTATACATCATATACTGGAACAAGCCTATCATCACAGACAAAATCACTGACCACAATCGACCTGTTATTGTAATTGTAGACAAAAACCTGAAGAAGGCACAAATGATAGACATAGCAGTACTACTTACATAAAACATCCAAAGAACAGTATCTGAGAAAATCTCAAAATATGAGAATCTCCGAATGGAAATCCAAAGGATCTGTAAACAATACATAACAAGGATCGTATTAGTTGTCATTTCGGCAACCGTAGTGGTAACAAATAATCTCGAGAAATTAGTATTACCACAGAGACTGCTTCACCCAATCCAAAAGGCAGTCATTCTACAAATTTGCCATATCACTAGAGAATTCCTGAATTTCCCAGCTTGAGATGAATATCTCAGCCTTTTGCTTACCGGTTTTGGCCGAGAAACCGGCGACAAGATAAAAAAAAAATAATAACAATAATAAAAAGCTTTCGAGTTTGTTTTTTCTAGAAATATTGGATCGAAAAACTCGAAAGCTATTGAACATGCATCACGCACTCCATCCAAAAGCGATGTTGGCAGATTATATTTAATATTTACCTCAGAAAATTGGTGGCAGAGGACTACTATAACAGGTAGCAGAGAAAGAAAAAAAAGCCTGAATGATTACGTCAACAGAAGCAAAGAAAAGCTACTTCAGGCAATGAAAACTGAAAATATATTAAAAACAACAGAAAGCAAGGCTCAATACAAGAAGAATCAGTTTGAAAGCAGATTAAATGGCTGGAAGAACAAGCCACTGCATGTACAATTCCTAAAAGTATTGAAGGAAAAAGTGACAACAACTTCACTTGGGCATAACTGAAATTGGGTTCTATCAGGAAACAGACAGAAGGTCTGATTTTTGCTGCACAAGAACAGGCATTGCAAACAAATGTTATGAAGGCTAAAATCCAGAAAGTCAGTGATAATCCAAACTGTCGACTTTGTCAAGAAAAAGATGAAACTGTGTCTCATCTTACATGTGAATGTAGCAAAATTGCACAGACAGATTACAAAGCTAGACACGACAGGGTTGCAAAGTTGATTCCCTGGTCATTATGCATAAAGCACAATCTACCAGCGTCGAAAACCTCATGGGAACATCAGGCTGAGAAAGTCGTAGAAAATGATCAATTCAAGATCTTGTGGGATTTTCGAATTCAAACCGATCTGCACCTAGAACATAATACATCAGAAATAAAAGTCACAGAAAATCGAAAGGTCTGGATAATTGATATAGCGATATCTGGAGATGCCAGAGTCGATGAAAAAGAACTGGGAAAAATGACTAAATATAGAGACCTGGCAGTAGAAGTTACCTGCTTATGGACTAAACACACAACGGTAGTCCCCATTGTCATCGGTACACTTGAAACAATGTTAAAAGATTTTATGAATCATTTCAAAAAATTGAAGCTTTCTGATATACCACCTACAGAACTGCAGAAGACAGCTTTACTTGGGACATCATATATTTTATGCCGATTCTTGACTGATACCTAGGTCTCCGGTGGAAACTCGTATCAGGTCAACAACACCAATCAATGGCAATTTTGTTGTTTATGTTTGATTCTCATTCGCTGTGTTTCGTATATTTCGAGTAAAGAAGATAATAATAATAATACACTGGCGGAAAGTGAAAAAAGAACACCAAGAAGGAGACGTCTGATACGAACGAAATTTATACAGCATAATAACGGAATACAGAGGATAACGTGATCAAAACATTATGGCAAAATACAGCTGTATTTGCTGGCAAACTGAAAAATAACATTTCCATGTAACATGGTTGGTACGAGGTTGAACCGCCATGAACTGCGTCACAATGTGCAATTCTGGCATGGAGTCTGTCGTACAGATGTTGGATGTAAGTTTGGGGTATTGAGTTCCAAGCATCTTCAACCTGGACGCGTAAATCGGGGATGGTCGTGGCTGGCCGTGGAGACCGGATAAGTCGTTGTCCCATAAAATCCCACACGTTCTCAATGGGGGACAAATCCGGTGAACGTGCAGGCCATGGAAGTTGTCTTACACCCTGAAGGGCCTGTTGCGTTGCACGTGCCGTGTGTGGGCGTGTGTTATCTTGCTGGAAAACACCACGATGGACCGACCTTACAAATGGCACAACAACGGACTGAATGATGTTCTTGATGTAGGAGGTGCTGTTTAACGTACCCGGTACAAACACTAGTTGTGTACGGGAGCGATAGCTGATCGCTCCCCACACCAGGAGACCAGGTGTAGTGTGTGTTGCTGGCGGATGCAAGAAGGGTGGAGACGCTCCTCTGTGCGTCTGCGAATACGCATACGGCCATCGGAGGCTCCCAAGCAGAATCTGCTTTCATTGCTGAACACGACAGATTGCCATTGCGTTCTCCAGTGCAGACGTTGGCGACACCACTGCAGCCGTTCCTGACGGTGGGCTGGAGTCAGAGGTACACAGGCCAGAGGCACACGTGCACGTAGTCCTGCATCCAGTAGACGGTTGCGGATTGTTCGCACAGTCACCTCAGGTGCAACGGCAGCTCGGATTTGCGTCGCAGTGGATGTTCTGCTTGACAACGCCGCTCTTCTTATGCGTCGATCGGTCCGCTCATCAGTCCGTCTGTGACTCCCGGTTCCACGTCTTCTCGTGTGGGAATGTTCCCCGGACCATCTACGCCACCATCGTACCACCACCGATACTTCCCGTCCAATTCGCTCCGCAATACGACGATACGACCACCCGGCCTCGCGGAGTTCGACTAGACGACCTCGCTCAAAGTCGGATAACTGCTGATATCGTACACGTCTTCCATGTCCAGGCATTGCAGCTTCTTCAGGGTCTTCGCACGTGTCCGTACGCCGATGACTGATTACATTCACTTCGCCGTACTCCTTAAATACCACCGACGATAATTTGCATATTATGCCGTGCTGTGGCGTAAGCGCACACCGGTTGGTCCCGAAATTAACATCACACCTACGTAAGCTGGACCCAATTAACATATGTAAATTTCATGATCGTCCGCCAATTCCTTCTTGGTGTTCTTTTTCATTTTCCGCCAGTGTAATAACCCGTGGTGCAACAATGAATAATAAAAGTAAAACACCATGTACCCGAAATGTGAAAACAGTTCATATAAGTCCATTAATTATCTCTGCAACTGTTATAATTCCTCAGACTCTTATAATACAACTTGATCTTTTAGGTTTACAACGCCTAAGGCCCAATATCGAAGAGACAGTGATTCTCGATACATGTCATTTCGTGCGACGCTTTTTAAACCATGATTGACTGTCTTTATTTGACTTCATGTCCGTACTGACAAGTGGACTCTGCTATAAATGAGAAAAGTAAATAAAATGTAATATTTATAACAATAATGTGTTATTATTATTATTATTAGGTTCTGTACTTCGAGATGGAAATCGCGCTTTCTATCCGCCGACTAGACCCCCCCCCACCCCAAGAAGGACAACAGCTGCGTGCCTGCTACTGATCTTGTTTACTGAAAGGAAGCGTTTCTCTATTTTTTCTTGAGTATCAGTATCTGAAGTTCCTCCCTCCCCCCTCTTCCCCCCAAATAACGACGCTCCTTATGATAACTTATCACTAGTTTACAATACGCAACCCCGTCCATCTTAAGGGGAAACAAGTCCGAAGAATGTTTTTCGTGTTTATATTTCATAGTTCAGCGGTCACTAAACATTGCGCTGGAATATAGCTTCAAGTACACATAACTGACAGATCAACGAGATTTTGTTTTGGCAGAGCAATCGATGAACTCGGACATCACTTTTCGTGGAACTTCACCATTGAAGTTCCTTTAAACTACATACACTGTTTGACACAGAAAAAGTCACTCCTTCAAGGAATGTATAACGTAATTTTCTTTCCGCCGTAATTTAATCCTTACGTCAGTAATTGCGTTATGTATGCTAAGTTAATGCAATATTAGAAGGTACCCATACACCTTACAATAAAGAGGTCAAGTAATACTTACAAATACTTTTATTTTGCTTGCATGGTGTGGCGTGCCTGTACCGCAGGAAGCACATGAGATAAAGGCAGATAGCAGCGAGAGCATATGTTCGCGTAGCTCAGTTGGGAGAGCGACTTACTCCGGAGTGAGCATACCCGAGTTCGATGCCCGGCGTGGACAAAGATGACGGAGAAACTTACTTCGCCATATTGGGTTGTACCCCACACTCACATATGGCTTACTCGATACAGTATCAGTGATTTAACATCCAAACACAGTGTAACAGCACTAACGTCAGTCCCCTTAAACAACCACTGCATTGCATTTTATCTATCGTACTTATCTGGCCACACATACGACACACTTGTTCCTACCTCAGGGTGTTGCCAACATTATTCTCGTTTGAGGGAAAAGACATAACGTTAAGTTTGGAAAGTGTAAAAAAGAAGAGACTCAAATTTACAGAGAAAAAGAAACTCAAAAGAAAGTAAAAATAGAATATAAGTTAGAAATGCAAGAAATGGGGCGAAACTTACCACACATGTACAAAGGCCGTTCTATAAAACTTGAAAGTAATTTTTTTGAGTTGGCAACAGTGTGATGGGAAAAATAACCACCTAACTGAATTAAGGAAGTATCTATGGCAACAGTCATTAGCCGTGGCAGACGATTCTGGTTTTGTTATTGCGCAGTTGTTTAAGGTAGTCTGCATTTCGCAATACAGCTATGGAGGTGAATGATTCAAAGTTAAGAAATGAAATGCGTTGCACGATAAAATTTTGCTATTGTTTGGGTAAAACGGTTCCAGAAAAAAGTTTACAAAGATGTATGCGTGAGTCAACGATTTTTAAATAGCAACATGATTTAAAAAAAAAAAGCCGTTTGTCGGCAGAACTTGCTTCGGGATCTGGTCGACCTGAAAGTGTTGTTACGGAGCGTATTGTTAACACTGTTTGGGCAATCCTGAAGAAGATCGACGAATGACGTGTGAAGACATAGCGGCGTCAACTAATATTTCAAAAACGTCGGCATCCCGCATTCTACGTGACAAATTACTGCTGCATCGTGTGTGTTCGATATGGGTATCTCATCACCTGACGAGAGAACAATAGTTTACCAGAGTTCAGGTACGTCATGAGTAGAAACAGATATTGCAAAATATCCAGACTTTCTAAACATAGTAATAACTGCCGATGAAACATGGATCCACTGTTTCGACCACCTCACGAAGCGCGCAACGAGTGTCTGGAAACAGACGGGCTCGCCTCCTCCGAAAAGAGTCTTCCAAACCAAATCAGCCGGGAAGGTGATGATGATAATTTTCTTTGATCATAAAGGTGTTGTCTACCAGCATGCCGCTCTCCACAAATTACTGTCAATGTTGAGTATTACATTTCAGTCTTGAAGCGTCTGCGACGACACATATCAATTAAGCGTCCGGAATTGGCGGGCAAGTGGACCCTACACCATGATAACGCCCTCCTACATATGGTTGCTTGTGCCCAACAGTTTTTTACGAAATGCATTATTGAAATCACTCCACAACCTGCCTACAGTCCTGACCTCGCCCTGTGCGATTTCTGCTTGTTTCAAACAATGAAGGAGGAGTTCCGTGCAGCAACATTGAACGCAGATGCTGACGTTATTCAAGCTGTACAGTGGTCGATAAAGCAGCTTCCACAAGATGCCTATGCTTTGGAAAGTGGACTGAACGATGCGACTGTTGCATATCATCCGAGAGAACATACTTTTAAGAGAGAATAACATATATTTTGGTATACTTATATTTCTTCATTTTGTGTGATTTTACTCTCAGTTTTTATGAAACGGCCTTTGAATATACAGAGGGTGCTCGGAAAGTAATGCCTCTATATTCAGGGTTACAAGGAAAGTCCGTGATTAGGCCAATATCTCAGGAACTGTGGCAATTAGTGATTTACTTCTTGTGCAGTTGTATAAGAAACCCCTATGCCGCACATAATAACACCGCGAAGGATCCCCTTCCCTCCCCCTGCAGATAGGGCAAGAAAGTCAATCGCAAATTTGTTCAGCGAGGCAAAAACAGTACATAAATGTTTTTGTCCCATAACAAAAGATGGAAGGGGACTCACCAAATGTGAAAAAAGCGGAAAGCTACCTGAGTCGCGGTGTCCGAAGCATATTTGCATGGATTTCAAATGTGATTTCTGCTCCGTCGTCAGAATACAAAAATGATATGCGTGGTCGGTATGCCAACACTTCGTGAACCAGTGACGGGAAGTCGAAAGCTTTGCCACGTACGCAAGTCAATTAGATGTGCATACACTTTTCCTATTGGATGAGTGTTTCGCCACTTTAATGCTATTTCTCCTTGTCTCAGTGTATTTTTTACTGTATTGGACATCAAAGTCTGATATTTAATATGTCAAGGAACTGCGTTTTATTTCAGAACAAGAACTGTTGATAAGGTTTGTAGGAAAACTTTTCCTTTGTGCTTTCATTTACTTAGAACTTACCAGTTTAGATAAGTTTTAAGTAATAAGTTCTTGTCTAAATACTCAGTCGTTGCTTCCGGATGTTGGAATTTTCTTGGGGACATATTTCCGGTCCCTTTCCATCTTTTGTTATGGGACAAAAACAATTATGTACTATTTTTGATTTGCTGAACAAGTTCGTAATTGACTTTTTTGCCCTCTCTGCAAAGGGGGCGCGATAGCCCCCTCAACCCCCCAAAAAGGGAGAGGGGATCCCGCGTGGGGTTATTGTGTGCGCCATAGGGGTTTTTCTATACTACTGCACAAGAAGTGAATCTCTAACTGCCATAGTTCGTGAGATATTGGCCTGATCACGGACTATCCTTGTAACCCTGTTCATATACAAGCCCAGTGGCTAGGTATCAAATTGAAACAAAACAAGAACAAAGCTCAGAATTTCTTTCACATATTTATTTTTCTACATAGCCCCTCTCACGCTCGATGCAGCTTTGAGAACATTTAGCAAATTTTTTCAACCAGTCTCTGTAAAAGTCTTGAGGTTGTTCTCGGAACCATCTCCTCTCAGCTGGTTGAACGTCTTTGTAAAAAGGTGAACTGAATTTCTTTGAGATGTCTCTTGAGAGCAGAAAACAATTAGATGTCGGACGGCGCCAAATCTCGGCTATAGGTAGGGTTTTCAAGAACATCAAACCTGATATTCTGTATGGCCTTTGAAGTGAAAGCACTGGTGTGTGGTTCAGCCGGAGCCATCGTTATACGTTGTTATGTTGTAGAGTCATTGGCGTTTTCCCCACGTACACGGTTGATTCTTTGCTTTAACTTTTTTTAAGGTATGCGCATAGTTCAGAATTGATAGTCATAGCTTTGAACATGTACTCCTTTTGAATAATGCCTCTGTTGCCGCAGAACACAGTGAACATGCACTTACCGGCAGAAATGAGAAGATGGACGTTCGTATTCCAGCGATTGATTTTTCATTTCTAGGTCATAATGGTGAACTCAACTCTTATCGATACCATGACAAAAGCGGACGATACAAATGCGGACAGAACTGAAAAGTGGGACAATTGCGGACAACCTTTCGTTGCATGAGACATTTGCGGACAAGCACTTGAAGGGCAGGAACAGTCTTTCCAAAATATAAACTAATACCCGAAATAATATATAAAAATAAAATTATTTGTTTTGATCAAAGGCTTTTAAGATACATAGACTGGAAGTTCTTCTGTAAATGAGTGGCATCAGCTGGTGACATTTTGCTCGCAGAGCTTGTACTGCAAAACGGCATGTTTCCTATGTAAACAACGTCGAGCAGTAATAGAGCTTAATTAAGCTCTATTACTGCTCGAAGGAAAGAATTTTACGTTGTTATAATAATGCGTATTAATTGTTTTTTTAATGGGGGATAAACTGGACGTTGCACCTTTTAACTTACGATTAAGGAAAACATCAGTATCGTACACTCATGTCAGCATTGAGTAGAACGCAATGCCGGAAATATAAACTCTTTCCACGTTCGTTTCTGTAGCAAATTTGTTCTCCGGCACTCAGGTGCACTCGCCCCACTCTGTCTCCGAGTGCTACGAAGTATATGCATAACTAGACTATCTACCAACAAGTAATTGGACACCTGTGATAGCAAAGGAAAACGAAGTTTATTCACCTTCAATAGTTAGTGGAGCCTCCACGAGCGACGATTACAGCTGCGACCCTCCGGGGCATACTCTCAACCAGGCGTTGTACTACGGCTAGCGGTATTTTCTTCCACTCGGCTTGGAGAAGACAGGTCAGTTCCTTCACCGATTTCGGACGGTGGGGGCACCCGTAAGTCGACGCTCCAACTCGTCAAAGAGGTGCTCGATAGGGTTAAGATCCGCACTCTTCGCAGGCCAGTCCATTCGATTAATCCCATTGTCGCCATACCAAGCCATGGTGGACCTCGCAACATGACAGGTGTCATCGCCATCCTGAAAGTAACATGGGTCCACCCCGTAAAAGTGCCACAACGTAGGAAGCGCATGGTCATCCAAAATGGTACTAGGTCTCGGCGTTGAGTCTACCAGGAATTGCGACCAAGGGTTCTATGCCATACCAGGAGAAACACCCCCATAGCATAATTCCACCGCCGCCGAACTTCACAGTTGGCACAATACATTCCGGAAGGAGGCGTTCTCCAGGCAGACGCCAAACCCAGACCTGCCATCCGAATGGTAGAGGGTGAACCTTGATTCGTCGCCCCAGAGAACCTGTTTCCATTGTTCAACGGTCCACTGTCGACGTTCTTTGCACCCCGTTAGCCGAGCAGCGCTATTGGACTTAGTGATCAAAGGCTTGTGAGCGGCAGCACGTCCATGATAACCGAGCAGATGGGCTTCCTTACGGATGGTATTCATCGAAAGAACACTCCCGGATGCCTGTTGAAACTCCTCGCGGATGTGGCCCATCGATTTGGTGCGGTTCTTCCGAATTTCTCTGGCCAGCACGCGTCGGTCTCTAACTCCCAGTTTTGTGGGTGTGCCGGGTCGGGACACATTCCGACAGTCACCTCTCATCTTCCCCTTGCCAACCACGTAGGCCACTCTCGATTATTGGTACTTCAACTCGCTGGATATGTCACGTATGGATCGGCCATTTCTGTGATACCCGACGAGTACACCTTTCTCGAAATCCGAGAGCTCCGAACTGCGTGGCATCTTGCATGCGACTGGTTGCGTTGTTGTTTCCCACAGATATTTAACGGCGGCGGCCGTGACGTGTATCAGGACCGCAGATATCGTCGATTGCAGGGGTGTCCAATTACTTGTTGGTAGATAGTGTATATTCTATACAGGAGTTGTAGTCTTCAAACTATAGCGCATTATGTGAGAGGGAGGGAACACTCATAGTCGTATCAAAATAGCCTGTACAAAATTACGATAATGATAACTAAAAATTTTCATTATCGTAATTTTGGGCACATGATATAACAAGGGAAACGTTGTTCGTCGTACGTGTAAAATGTATTTCCACTTCAGTTGCTTGCAAACTGCGTGACCTAGTTGCATGGGATTCGTGTTTCACACTCTGTCAAAAATCATTTTAATGTGGCAGTTCGTTTATTCTTTAGGGAAGTTTCCGAGAACAAAACTTTTAATTGGAGTTTTTTGTCGCAGTGTTATGAGTTCGTAATAGCTACTCAACAAGAAAAAAAAATAAGTACGATTGAAAGAAACGTCCTCTTCACATAATTTAGAATTTAGACGATTTCAAATTTCGATGATTAAAAATTTCGGTAAAGAGAATTGTTAAAATTGAAAAATTGGTAGCTGATTAAAAAGGTTTGTTTAATTGAAAATTTACTTAGCTCATTAAACCTGGCTGTTTTGTTTTCTGAAATACTTTACAATACATAAATACTATTATAAAAACAAAAAATAATAAATCTTACTGGTTATATATATAAAAAAATGGATGTAACTGATGTAAACACGCGCACGCCTTTAGTAAACAACGAGATGTGACAGATTCTTGTCGTGAGCTTCAAATGTCGCATGGTTAAGTTATGGTTTTCCAGTCTATGAATCTTAAAAGTCTTTGGTTTTGACTGTATTTTGTTGGCGTGTTTTTGGAACATGTTCTGCGGTTACTAAGCTTACCGTTAGGCTAACCTTGTCCTAATCCTACTCTAGACTTTGTAAGGGTTGACGCAGAGCTACTAGATCATCGTAGTGGTCACTTCTTGTGGTTAGTCGGGTATAATTTGTGTACATTCTCAATAGTGGTTAAACCTGCGCAATTGTCCACAGCGGACAGAGTAAAAATAGTTATTCTGCATGAAGAGGAATATTCTTCAAGGCATATTGCTGAAAGAGTGGGCTGTAATCAATCTACACTTATTAGGCTACTGAAAAAAATAAAAGATATTTGTGGTTCAAAGCGTATGAACTATGAAAAAAGAGACTAGCAACCAAAATTCAACTCATTGAAGATGTATTTCAAATTTGGAATCATATTGTTCAGCCCAATCTTTTACGAAACCTTGTTCACGGTATGCTAGCAAGATGCAAAGCTGTGATTAAAGCTAAAGGCTGGGCAACAAAATATTAGTTACATTTTGTAATTTTGCTTCATTATACTTCAGTATTTAAATGTTATTTCATTCCTTATGAATTAGAAAAACGATTTTTTGCTGTAAACCTAAGTATTGGATAAATGATCCTTTTCATAATAATTTCGACGTTGTCATGATTTTCGTAATGTATTTTAAGAATAGAAGTAGCTACAAGAAAATCTAAAACATTTTTGAAATCTCCATTAATTTGCGCATCTGGTGACATATAAATTAAAATTAGTTAGTTAAAATAACAGTTAAATTTAAAAATTCACGGTTTTTGCAGGTCATGCAATACTTTCGCACACAACTGTAGGGGCATCTCGGAACGGTCCATGTTACATATCCATCCTTGCAGACCGTCTGCCTCTGTTCATGATCATCATACACCAACAGAGCAATGGACTCTTCCAGAACGAAAACGCGCCTTTTTAAGAACTGTGGTGATCGCAACGTGGTTAGAAGAGCGTTCCACAAAAGTGCCCACCATGGAATAGCCTCCCCGTTCACCGAATATTAACCCGATGGAAAAAAATTTTGTATTCTGTGGAAAGCTCTGTTCGAGTTTGGGATCCTCCATCGAGGAATGCGACGGAATTAGGGACAGCAGTGCAGAAAGCATGAGTGAATATACCTGTGGTACCCTTTCTCTACCTAGAGGACTAAGTGTCTTGCCGTGTGGCTGCCCGAAAGATAGGCGGAAGGTAGGTATCCAATGTGTGTATATGAGCAGTATAGTATACACACGGTCGTATCAGAATAGGATGACCACCCCCGGAATCACAGTGTACACGCCCCGGCGCGTCACGGAGTTCACGTGACAAGGTCGATCACATGAAGATAGAAGCGACCGACCGGGACAGACGAGCCATAGTGCGTCACGTGAGCACGATGGGAAAAGGTAGTGATTTGACGGACGTTCAAAAAGGAATGATCAAGGGCTACGGCACCAAGGGTGGAAGCATCTCAGAAACAGCAGACTTCGTGGGCTCTTCGTGAGGTGCTGTAGTAAGGGTACACCAAGAATGGACCACTAGTACACAGAGTACCTCCAAACATCATAACTGTTAAGCCACCAAAGGCCATCGACCTCAGAGGAGAACGTCGCCTCCGTCGACTGGTAAAGCGCAATCAACGCTCGACATTGCAGCAATTGATCACGCAAATGAACGCTGGGGCAACCAGGTATGTGTCCCTGATAACACTACAGCGAACCCTGTTACGCATGAGTTTCCGGAATCAACGTTGCGTCAAGGCGCCCATGTTAACCCAGGTCCTTCGGCAACGACGCTTGCACTTCGTATGGACTACTGTCATTGGAAAAGTGGAAGAGTGGGAAAAGGTTACCTTCTCCGACGAATCGAGGTTCCTACTCCATAGAAGTAACGGGCGGTAACGGATATGGCGTCAAACACACGAGAACCAACACCCGAACACGTTTGTCTGTCAAGTACAGGCCAGAGGTGGCAGTGTGCATGCCTGGACGATGTCTTCGTGGACCACTGGCACCACTGAATGGGTCCCTGAACACCAATGACTACATGTCCACCCTCGCTGACCACATGCATCCCTTCATGTTGGACGTTTCCCCTGGTGGTGATGGTGTCTACCAACAGGACAATGCACCCTACCATGTTTCTAAGGGGGTGGGTGGCTGGTTCAAGGAACACGACAGCGATGTCTTCGTTTTCCCTCGGCCGGCGAAATCGCCCAACCTCAGTCGCACAGAGCCCTTGTGAGACTATTTGGATCGACAGGTTCGACGTGCCGACCCACAATGACGTCATTTCCGGGACCTCCGTGCTTTGCTGCAGTCCAAATGGGCACGTGTTCCTCGGGAAACCTTCCAGGGCCTCATTGCGTCCATGCCACGCCGTCTCGCATTCACCCGGGCCAAGGGTGGTTTATTAGGCAGGTGGTCATATAATTCTGATACGACTGTGTATACTTAGTGTATATATGCAGTATAATTGCTTTGAGAAACTTGTAATACTATGAATTCCATCTTTTTTATAATTCCGAAGGTGGTGCTTTTTTTATTTGGGAATTACCAAAAGTAATTCTTGAAATTGGTGATGCTGAAAAGAAAAGAATAACTCTTTTGTTTTCTAAACTTCATGTCATTAATTTCCTTCAACAGCATTCATACTGGAGAGCCCAGAAGGTGGCAGATTTGTGCATCTTTCACGCACACATTTATTTATTTATTTGTGTATTTGTCTAGGTCGTCCAATTAACTGTGCCTAATACTGAAGTTCTGAATGATCCAATCCCTGCATCAGATGTCGTATACAAAGTTGAAGATGTTCCCCCATGGTATATGTGTTTCGTTTTGGGATTACAGGTAAATGAATAAATAATTTTTCAGTTTCCTTATTTTTGAAATACAATTATTGTTTCTTCTGGAAGCTTACTGACAGGGCCCGATTTACACAGAACTGGGCCAAGATCGGCACAAGATCAGCCCCCCTCCCCCGTCCGTATTCTTGAAAAAAGTACATTCGTCTCCACTAAATGTTATCAATTAATTTCATTTCATTTTTATTTTTAATTGTCACATCAAAATACATGTCAAATGTATATTATCACAACAATTGGGAAGAAAGAGGGAAAGGGTCATTTGCCCTGACATAATTCTTTTCTCCCTGAAGGGAAGATTACAATACATTTAGACAAAGACAAACCAGCATGTGATGAACAGTGAAATATTTATAAAGAAAGTTAGTATCAGTTCCTCCTTCCCATTATCCACTCCTCCGTAGTCCAACTCCCCACCGTTCACCTCCCCTCTATAATTCTTGGTGCCAAAACAATCAAATTGTCAATAGTTTTCAAATTTACGATATGGGAAAGTAAGGTACAAATTCGAGGTCTCCATCCTTATCTAATATTAAAACAACCCCTTGAGGCACGGATACACAACTAAAAATATCCTAAATTATTAATATAATGTCATGTAATGTTTTGTTTAGCATTTTCGATCTTATCGCCCAATATTATTATTTTATTTGAATTTTTCCCATGAGATATTGTTTTAGTTTTTTTTAAATAAGTCTGTATTATTAATAGATCTGAGAGGGAGATAACAAGTTTCTGTAGTTAGACTCGGCATGTGTGCCTGGATTAAACGCGCGTCTGTGGCAGAAAAAAAAAATAAGGGTACGCGAGTGATAAAAGGTAAGCTGATTGTTTATGGTGAAAGCTATAATCATGTAAACAGGTCGAATCCTACTGTTTTGACACAGACGTTCTCGGGGGAAGGAATACTGCATTTGTAGATGTCTGAAGCAACGTATGTTGAAATTGTGTATGCTTATTTTAATTCTTATGTTTAGCTATTGGGTGGGTGCAAAAGTTCTACCCGTTTTTGTAATACTGTAGATGCAAATTACGATCGGAGTAGTTACGTCACAGATAACGCTGTGATGCCGAATTTTCTGCCAATAAAGCGTAGAGCAGTAGGGCATATAGAGGCACTAGGTTTGTCCAAGTAAGCCATTCGTAACGGAAATCACGGACGGTGTAACATGGCATGCGAAAAGGAGCACATTAGACATTGTTTACTGTACGAGTTCGTTAAAGGTAGAACTGCAGCCGCGGCTTGCCGCAACATCTGTCAAGTGTGTGGGGAGGATGCAATTGATAATAGCACATGTCGCCATTGGTTTCGGAAATTCCGGAACGCAGGCAGAAACTGTAAAGATCAACCACGTCCTGGACGTCCATTTGTGGCTTCTGAGGAGGATGCGTTCCAAGCCATAACAAATGACCCACATCCAACCGTTCAGGAATTAGCGGAAACGTTGTGGATACACAGAACAACAGTCGAAAGACGGATGCATGCGGTTGGGTTCATCACCAATTTCGATAACTGGGTTTGGTACCAGCTTTCTTCAAAGCAACGAGAGAGAATCTGAACCGTGCAATGGTTGAACAGTGTTTGTTCTCCAATGTTTCTCGCCTTATACGCTAACGTCCATCCTTTCGATGAAGCAGAATACCTGACTCATCGGAGAAGACAATCCTTTGCCAATCAGCGGAGTTCCAATTCCGATTCCGTGCAAATTTAAACCTTTTTCGGCCGGTGCACCTTCGTCAGCATAGGTGCAGTGACCATCCGTCTGCATTGGAGCCCCATACGCAGCGGGTTCGCTGAACTATCGTGTCAGACACACTTCCGGTCTCCTCCTGGTTCATTCGGCCAGTGAGTTGCTTCACTGTAGCGTGTCGATCGGCCCTCACGCACCTTCGAAACCGACATAGACCTCTCACATCAATGACACGTGGTGCTCCGCAGTTTCCACGTTGCTTATTCGCAATGGTGCCATTTCTCCAATCACGATACACTTTAACCACAGCAGTACACGAACAGTTCGCAAACTGCGCTGTTTCAGAAATACTGCCACCCTTGGCCCGAAAGCTGATAATCATCTCTTTTTGCAAATCTGATGAATCACTCCTTTTATCCATGACAGCAACGAGTGATATGTTTTCAGAATGCCTACAGCACACCTTATATACCCTCCAAGCCAGCTTACGTCACGTGCCTTCTTTCATTGGCTACGCGCTGTTGACGTCAAAAGTAGGAGGTGGTCACAACAATGTGACTCGACTGTGTATATGAAAGTGTTTTAGCCAGTGACGTGGGAAAGCTTTCACTGACGTATGCTTCACAACGTCGGCAACTTCTGTGATAACATAAGGCAGTGCAAAACTTTTCCATGTACAAAAAGTCTGACAGCACACTAATACGTCAATCTTAGTTCTAACCATCATTTAGAGTATTCGTTCAAATCGTGCCTCGTACAATATTGCACGAGGGTAGTGCTCGTTCGCATAACTCATGTGTCAAAATGGGTCATGCCCTTGACCACAGTACTCTGCCATTATCTGTACTATGACGTAGAAGTCTTGTCTTACTGCTACGTTAGTTTAAAAATACATAACCATTAGATGAAATAGTTCCTAAATTAAACCTTAACGTCCAGATGAAACGTGTAAACAACAGAAGTCAAACTTACGGAAAAGATGCTTTATTCAGGATGTAGCCAAAGCATCGTAACATAGCATAGGATATTGCATTAAACTTTCCACACACCACACAGCTCTACACAGCTCTTAACACAAAGCTTTTCAAGCAACGCTCTCTTTAACAACGCTCGCAATAATCGCTCGCTTACAACGCTCGCCCAGCAACAGGTTAGTCGTCGTTTTTATCTCTCGTTCTTATCTTAAATCAGACATACGTCACGTTCATTCAACCTCAATTTTGTTGCCAATAGTATTCGTTTGAGAGAAAAGATATCCCGTTAAGAGTGAAGTATAACTGAGAATAAACTCAAGATTTACATAGGGAAAGAAACTAAAAAGGAAAGTTAATTTAGAATATACGTCACAGTACGTTTCTTGAAAATACCTCCCGTGAATCACTTGTGAGCATCAGCACAATAACTTGCGATTGTTACTTGGCCAGCTGAAAGTCACTGCACCACAGGAAGCAATTCAAAGTGTCATCGACAGATGCCTCACCATATAGAGGCATCTTCATCTGTGAGTGGTGCACGTATTCGTTTCTAAACAAATTTTGTTTCGTTCACTGATGTGAGTAAAATAGACTCAGGGTGTAGCACGTCTGTCTCATTTTTCCATACGCTAGAGAGATTGATGTTGGATGCGCAGTTACTTGGTAAGTCGCGAGCATCGTAGTTCTTCAGTAAAGAGTATTCTGTAAAAACCCACAATAGAAAATCGCTGTACTATACAAGGAATTCCCGTACTTGATTAACTCTGAATTTTTCCCTTTTCTTTAAAATTCAATAACTCCTTGGAAGACAAAAGATCAGATATTTTCAAAGCAAATAAAATGCAAATCAGCTGCTGTTTGGAAACCAAAATGTCAGTTTGACACCCACTGTACTTTCCCATTAAGCAACAATTGAGTGTGATAACTTAATTTATTCGTTGCATCAGCTTTGAAGTTCCATTGCAGTAACCAGAGTCGGATCCAGAGGTTTGGGGGCCACGGGCAAGAACCATGTTACCGGTACCCTGTTCCTCTTAACCAGTCTTTTCAAGAATTTCGGAAACTATAGCGCAGGGATATATTTAGCTTTGAAGTAAAATGAAAAATATTTATAAGATATGGAAATTGGAACAAACTGTAGAATCTTGGAGATGGGTGTATTTTCATTTTTGTTCGTTTTTAAGGAATTTTCTCCATTACTCGCATATATGGCACCAGTAGAGATAGAAAAATAATCATAAAGTACTTGAAAATGTTATGCGTATATCATGAGCAGTATTTACCATATATATATAAGGAGCGTACATGAAGTCGTATATAATGAGCAGTATTTATCATATATACGAGGGTCGTTCAATAAATTGTAGATCATGAGCAGCATTTATGATATACACTCACAAGCAATGACATTTGCGCCCCAAGAAGGAAGCATCGGATTGAACTGAAATTTTATGAACGTAATGATACAGATGAATGATACACATGATATCAAAAACCGAGCTGCAGGACAATTACAGAGGATCTGTGGCACGCAGTCCGGTCATTTTCAATAGTGCGGCGATACATTCTGCAATACGGTCCGGCATGGAGGCGAACAGACGCCTGATGTTGTCCTGCGGCAGACTGGCCCACACGTGTTGGACGGTGTGCTCCAACTCCCGGATAGCGTGGCACGGCGGCAGCTGGCGTTTCAACTGGTCCCACACATGCTCAATAGGAGACATGTTCGGTAAGCGTCTGGATATGACGTAGGCAGTCTTGGCCAACCGGAACCGTGTTCGTGTGACAATGAAACGTTGCCTCTTTGTTGAATAAAACACGTTTCAGGAAGTCTTCCTCATTATCAATCCTGTGGAACATATCAGCAGCAAAATCGAAACGTTTCGGTTTATCCCCTGGGTGCAGTGCTTGTGTCAAATGCACTTTGTAGGCAGTCAGGTGCAAGCGCTTGCGTAGCACCCTGTGTATCGATGTAGGTGGTGACTCCAACTGCCTGGAGGCTGCACGAACGGACTTCTCTAGACTACGTAGGAAACTCTCTAGAACACGTTCCGCATCCTCTTTCCTTGCGCTTAGCCAGCATGCGCCCTTTTTATGAAGCACACTTCCAGTCTCTATAAACTTCTTGTGTCACTCGCGTGTTAAGGATCTGGATTATGTTGGTATTTGGTGCAGAAATTCCTTTGGACTGGAATATCTGACATCGTCCCTATGAATCATGCCAGACACTGAGCCTTTTCCTGTGGAGTAGCCGTTACAAATTCAGGGCCCTACCTGAAAGTAAGCAAAAACCTTTTGTGTACCAATAAAACGTTATACGTTGCTGTTACATGTACAAACAAAAACACCAGAACTTCGCCTATCTTATTTCGTTTAGGTTTTATTGAGGGGTCAAAGTTGTAAAGATAACTTTACTGTATATGCTTATTTTTTAGGGATATCATTGGAGGTGCCTCTGAGGCTGCGTCCCGCCGGAGCTCAAGCTCCAAACGTTGCTCTTTCCCCCTCATTCTGGCCCTGAACACGAGTTTGAATCTCGTGGATGCTGCCGTTAGAGCCCTGGGTAAGCGGAACTGCGATTTCTCAGGGAGAGAGAGAGACTACATATTTATGCATTTTATTCATATTTTGAATCTGATTTTCGAAATAACAATTAGTGATGGAATTAGTACCTGGATCCAGCTCCGACAGTAATTGGTGCACAGTGCCATTTAAAAATGCAGTACCGATGATTTTTGAAAAAGACGTGTAGATTTTGAACAGTTTATGAAAACTATTGTAAATGATGCTTTTCTCTTGTGATAATTCGACATCATTGCCTCGCTTAAATTCATGAATATTTCCTTATTATGATGACTTTCTTTACAGCATTACCTCACGATGTTCAGCGGTGCTGTTGCCATCCCTTACTTAATATCCTCCGAGCTATGTATAAGTGAACACGATCCGGCAAGAGGATACATTATATCGACAACTCTCTTTGTATCAGGGATCGCCAGCTTCCTGCAAGCTACATTTGGAAACAGGTATGCTTTCTACGTTAAAATAAAAATTTCGTGAAGCATTCTGGCTTCGCATTATCTTTTGCTATTGCTTTTGTTGATTAAGCTGTCGTGCAAGCGAAAGTAGCGAACAATAGAATTTCACTATCGCAAATCAAACAAAGCAGATAAGTTCCTTTCATATTTAGTCGTGAATAGATATAAGTTATGATAAAGGTTGCCCACAGAGCTTAGTGTCTGGGCCAGTTTATTGGAATATAATTGCGAATTACGCATTGACTCATACATTTGAAGATGAAGTTTATGTTCAAGCTTATGCCGATGACTTCGTCATTCTCGGTTCGGTTCCGGGATTTCCAGCAATTGAAGAAATGACCGGCAAAGCTTTGGTCTCCTTCTTTCCATCATGGGGTCGAGATATGTAATTGAGTTTTTCCATTGAAAAAATCACAATGTTGGTATTTCCTAAAAGACGTTTAATGAAAAGGAAACCTATGTGTCATTTCGGAGATGTTTCTGTTAGAAGAGTGAAAACCCTTAATTACCTTGGATTATCATCAAACAAAGATCTTCGCTCTTTCCACGTTTATAAGTGAGTCACGGAAAAATTCTCATTGGCCGCCACCGGGAGTCGAACCCAGGGTCTTCCAGTTACGCGCCGGATATGCTTCCGCTACACCACAGCGGCCTCGAATTCCTCCTGGCTTGGCAGTTAGCGTGTGTGAGAAGCAACCTGCCAAATTGGCTTGGCAGTTAGCGTGTGTGAGTCTGGAGGAATTCGAGGCCGCTGTGGTGTAGCGGAAGCATATCCGGAGAGTAACTGGAAGACCCTGGGTTCGACTCCCGGTGGCGGCCAATGAGAATTTTTCCGTGACTCACTTATAAACGTGGAAAGAGCGAAGATCTTTGTTTGATGTTCCTGGTCCACGTTAAATGTCTGTATTAATTATTAATTACCTTGGATTAATTTTCGATCAAAATTTTTCTGGACTGGCACATGTTAAATTTCTAAGAAGTAAGGTGATGGAGTTGCTGAATCGAATCATCTCCATGCGATTTTCTGGAATTGCTCAAAAAATGATCTGTAAAAGTTTATGCTGCAGGTGCCTGGCGGCGGAATACTGTTCCACTTCGTCAGAAGCTGATTCAAATACAACGAATGGCCTTATTGGGTATTTCTGGATGTTTTCGGACTACTTCCAGCACTGCTCTTTAAGTAATAACGGGGTGGGAGACCCGGGATCTGGTGGTGGAGAGCGAGGCGGGATTGTTTCATATGCGAGAGAATATTCAGCCGGTGAGAATTTTTGGAGTGACTTTGGAGATGAGTCCATATGAGAATCAATTGCGACGAACTAAGATTCACCCGGCTTTAGAATTTTGTTTAAACGGGGATTGCGTGGTCCCGACCGGATATGGATATAAAATTTTTACTGACGGCTCCAAGTTGAATGATCGTGTGGGAGCTGGATTTTGTGCCTTTTTGGATAGAAGGCATGTTACATCAATGTGCTTTCGTTTAACAGATATGTCCACAGTTTTTCAAGCAGAATTATTGGCAATTTTAAGGGCTCTGGAATGGATCAATGCAAAGGTGGATGACCAGCGTGTTGACATTTATGTGGACAGTCAAGCAGCCCTGAAGTGTTTGACTAAATTTAATAATTGTGATAACATGTTACAGAGGACGAAGCAGTTGATCCGTGATAATAACATTGGTGAATGTGTTTTTTCATTGGATTAAGAGTCAATCTGGAAAGTGTGGCAATGAGCTTGCTGATGACCTTGTTAAAAGAGGAACTAGGAAACCAATGGTGGACATGGAGATTCCGGAAAGTTTTAGAACTATTAGAACACGTGTTTATGATTAACGAGTATGATGATATTGAAATAGCAGGATTGGATTAGAGGTTTAACGACCACCGTGAGCAACTCAATGGGCTATAAGCAGTCGCCCGTCCCTAATTTAGGGTCACTGGTTCCAGGGAAGGGAGAAAGCCAGTGCCGTAAGACAAACACAACATCCATGCCTCACCGGGATTCGAACTTGGACCCCTTTACGGACGAATGATCAGAGGCCATCGCTTAGACCACTGCGCCACCGGGGAGGATGAAATAGCAGGAGCGTTGGACACATGGTGACACTGGTCGAGTGACTTACGGATATTTTCCGGTGGTAAAAACCAAACGATGCCTTTCTGATAGACTCCTAAATAAGTTTTTGACTGAGCATGGCATAACTCCAGCCTATTTTAATCGTTTTAACATTAAGCCCTGCACCTGTTTTTGTGGATTTGTTAATGCATCTATGTTCCATCTTGTGATGCAGTGCGAGGGATTGAGTGTCCATCGTGCTGCTATGCAGTTGCCATGTGTTAATCAGCCTTTTCATACTTGGACGAACAGACACCTTGCTGCAGTTTCCTACATTATCGGGAGACTTGTGGAGAAGGAGAGGACCCTGTTCAATATTTATCGCAGAGATTCGTCTATTGTCCTTGATGCTGCAGAGGAATCGAAGGAGGCCTGGGAACTTTCACTTTGAGTTGTTTGTTTGTATTATTTGAAATTATGTTGTAATTTTTAGTGATTTATGTTGTAATTTTTAGTGAGTTATGTTGTAATTTTTAGTTAATTATGTTCTAATTTTTAGTGAATTATGTTCTAATTTTTAGTGAATTATGCTGTCATTTTTAGTGAATTATGTTGTAATTTTTTAAGGAATTACGTTGTAATTTTTAGAGAATTATGTTGTAATTTTAGTGAATTACGTTGTAATTTTTAGTGAATTATGTTGCAATTTTTAGTGAGTTATGTTGTAATTTTTAGTGAATTATGTTGTAATTTTTAGTGAATTATGTTGTAATTTTTAAAGAATTACGTTGTAATTTTTAAAGAATTACGTTGTAATTTTTAGAGAATTATGTTGTAATTTTAGTGAATTACGTTGTAATTTTTAATGAATTATGTTGCAATTTTTAGTGAGTTATGTTGTAATTTTTAATGAAATGGATTACTTAATATGATTTAGTATTGTGTTTTTTAATATTTTTTGTTTAACATTCTTCTTTTGAAAGATTGTATTAATATGTGTATTTAGATTAGCGGGGCTTTTTTCCCCCGCATATAATTGGTTCTGTTAATCCATGTGAAGCCAATGGCGGTACAGGTTTTATAATAAATTACTAAACCATACTATACTATACTATACTATACTATAAGTTAAGAAAGAAAAAGAGTTTTACTCATTTTTCTTCATATATACAACCTAAGTCCGAAAAATTCCAGGATTGACACAATAAAGAATATAAAAGAGTACCATACTCACAATAAATGCTGGTCACCTTCAAAATACCGCCCTTCTGAATCAACGCAGAGATTCAAGCGTTTCTAAAGATCCTGAAAACAGTTCTAGAAAGCACTTTCCGGAATATCAGCAAGTTGTTTTGTCACGGATGCTGGGATTAATTATGTCTGCATGATAGTGTGTGTGGGCACCTCTCGATTCAGCGTTTTGTTTCGTGGATCATACTGCAGGTATCATGTTTCATCTCCTGCAACAAGTCTGAAGCAAAAAATCAAGATCCTCAGATGCAGTGTCCAGAAGATCGATGAACGAGCCTCCATTTGATCATCATTCAGAATGCGGCTTACCAATCCGGCATTAAGTTTTCGTTTTCGCAGATCCTCTTGTAGAATCTCATGACGGATAGATTTACTGATGCCCACCGATTCAGCCAAAAGTCTCACTGTAATTCGGCAATCTTTCTTTTACTGATTCCGTTCCTCTTCGATTTTTTCCGCAGACCGCACACCGGAGTTACGCCCAGATGTTTTCAGATGGAACGTGCTTCTGCTTAGGCGAGAATGACGGCCGCATCTGCGTACGTCGACGGACAGGAGGAGAGAAGTCGGAAAAAGTGTATTAACACCAGGCATTATGGCCTGGGGTGATGTCAGGCACGAAAACAGGTCATCTATCGTGAGAGTCTGTACCACCATATGAGTTCTCGTTACGCCAATTACATTTTACGGCCCGTCTTCTTTCCGTACCTGCATGACGTCTCCAGGGCCACATTTCAGCAGGACAATGTCACATTGCATGTTGCAGAGAAAACACGTGCCTTTTTCCGTGATAACAACCTTATCACTTCTGCCGTGGCCGGATATATCGTCGGATTTATTACCCATAGAAAATCTCTGGGACATGCTCAAACGACAGGTGCAGCAGTGCGACCGTCCACCAGCAACTTTCGATTAACTTCTCTCAACTCTTGTAAGGGTTACGATATTAGATTATGTAACTTAGCAACACATTCTCCTTATTCTAGCCATTCTTCAAGGCTACACTGTACAGTTGTTTCTACCAAGCTCCCCCGGAAATATCTTTAGTTTTCGTCCAATTCAATGTTACTGCTTACGGTGTTGAGTTGCTTCGTTTTTTATGGATTATAGCTCGGGTTTGTTTCTGAACATACCGACTGTCAACTGCACTGCTGGAGCCCTACAGAGACTACTACCCATAGCTTCCAGTTTTGTGTAACTAGTTGTTTACATCGTGGCGACGTGAATCTTCTTTATAGGTAAGTGTTGAATGGTTTATTTTTCTTCTGGAATGGTACTGTTTTTCCCTCGTTCTAAAGGAAAGACTGGGTGCTTATACAGTCACCTTTCGGCTCTGTGAATGAATGTGTCCAAATGAATAATATAAAAAGTGAGTCCCAATATTGTTTTGTTTTTAACATCGCTGCAAATGCTTATGTTCAGATAGAGGCGGAACATTGGATTCTGCGTATAAGCTGCAGAAGCGAAAAATTCTGAAAGCACCTGTTCGTATATAAGGTTTGACGCAGTCGGATCAATTTCCACAAAAGAGCCAGTTTTTTTCTTTTTTCTAAATTTCTGGTTTAAGGACCCCTTCGAGCATATAGGGCTAAAATATGGAGCAGTCCATCCTTAGTTTAGAGTCACTGGCTCTGGAAAAGGGACATAATCAGTGTCAAAAAGACAAACACAATATCCTTCTCTTGTTTCGGCACTAACAGCCAGACCAAATAGTACATGGTGTCAGAAGCCCAGCCCTACACTTAGAGAGTATGGAAGTGTGAGCATGTGTTGGGGATTTCCTTACGAGAGCTAAATTCATCCATCAGTATTCCTATGCATCATTACACCCAAAAATATAGTCTAGAAAGCACAGGACAAAGCTGTAAGATTAGCTGGTACATGTCGTACGTTCACAGAGCAGGAATGTTTTCGTCGTGCACTTCTGCTTTGTTCTATTGTGACAGCACTTCTTTGACATGACTATACTTAAAGCGATGTTTGATGCTACCAGTTGCAGCTTTAAGCTTAAGTGTCATTCGTGCAGCCTTCAAACGATATGGCCAACTTAATAGATGGCCATATACACTATCTACCAACAAGTAATTGGACACCCCTGCAATCGACGATATCTGCGGTCCTGATACACGTCAAGGCCGCAGCCGTTTAATATCGTGTGGGAAACAACAACGCAACCAGTCGCATGCAAGATGCTACGCAGTTCGGAGCTCTCTGATTTCGAGAAAGGTGTAATCGTCGGGTATCACAGAAATGGCCGATCCATACGTGACATATCCAGCGAGTTGAAGTACCCAAAATCGAGAGTGGCATACGTGATTGGCAAGTGGAAGATGAGAGGTGACTGTCGGCATGTGCCCCGACACGGCAGACCCACAAAACTGGGAGTTAGAGACCGACGCGTGCTGGCCAGAGAAATTCGGAAGAACCGCACCAAATCGATGGACCACATCCTCGAGGAGTTTCAACAGGCATCCGGGGGTGTTCTTTCGATCAAAACCATACGTAAGGAAGTTATCATGGACGTGCTGCCGCCCACAAGCCTTTGATCACCAAGTCCAATAGTGCTGCTCGGCTAACTTGGTGCAAAGAACGTCGACAGTGGACCGTTGAACAGTGGAAACAGGTTCTCTGGAGAGACGAATCAAGGTTCACCCTCTACCGTTCGGATGGCAGGGTCTGGGTTTGGCGTCTGCCTGGAGAACGCCTCCTGCCGGAATGTATTGTGCCAACTGTGAAGTTCCACGGCGGTGGAATTATGTTAGGGGGTGTTTCTCCTGGTATGGCACGGGACTCTTGGTCGCAATTCCTGGTAGACTCAACGCCAATACTTACTGCACCATTTTGGATGACCATGCGCTTCCTACGTTGTGGCAGTTTTACGGGGTGGACCAATGTTACTTTCAGGATGACAATGCCCCCTGTCATGTTGCGAGGTCCACCATGGCTTGGTATGGTGACAATGGGGTTAATCGAATGGACTGGCCTGCGCAGAGCCCGGACCTTAACCCTATCGAGTACCTGTGGGACGAGTTGGAGCGTCGACTTAAGGGTTGCCCCCACCGTCCAAAATCGGTGAAGGAACTGACCTGTCTTCTCTAAGTCGAGTGGAAGAAAATACCGCTAGCCGTCGTACAACGCCTGGTGGAGAGTATGCCCCGGAGGGTCGCAGCTATAATCGCCGCTCGTGGAGGCTCCACCAACTATTGAAGGTGAATAAACTTCGGTTTCCTTTGTTATCACAGGTGTCCAATTACTTGTCGGTAGATAGTGTAGTTTGAAGGCCTGCGTGGAGGCTAATGGAAGTCATTTTGAATAGTTGTGCCTTCCGTGTGATTCTCATAAAGTGTCCAAATGAATAATATAAAAAGACACAATATCAATGAATAATAAATAACATAAAAGTGAGTCCCAATGTGTTTTGGTTTTTTTTTTCATGATCCCCTTCAATCATTTTTACAGAGCGTATTGTATGACTAGGTGTACACTAACAGATATAAAGAACTAATTCTTTCACTCATTCCATTTTTCCAGACTTCCCATCATACAGGGCCCATCGCTTTCCTTTCTCGTTCCCACGCTTGCCATTCTCAGTCTTCCTGAGTGGAAATGTCCGGAAATCTCAGAAATGAAAAACGCTACACAAGAGGAGACAGATGAAGTTTGGATGTCAAGAATGAGAGAAGTAGGTTTCATTTTCATTTGTGTACATCCTTTGAGCACTTGAATCAACTAACGCCTTTAGATCATACCTTTTTTTTTTTTTTCATTTTACCATCAACAGTTTAGTCATAAATACTGGATTGGTGCAGATAAGAGATCCAAAGTGAGAGTACCACTTGAAAACTCTCGTAAAAGTAGGAAGCACCTAGCAGAATAGTCAAAGTAGTTCTCTTCTGCATCGGCATTCTTCTGCCAACGCGTTATGTGATTGTGGATCCCTCGGCGATAAAACTCTGGAGTCTGTGAGGCAAAGAAAGAGGCAACGGCCTTACATACAGCCTGGTAGTTTTGATTAGCAGACTAGTCAAAGTTGTTCACTCCTGCATCGATATACTTCTGCCTAAGCGTTACGAGATTGTGGATCACTCCGCGATAAAACCCTTGAGTCTGTGAGGCAAAGAACGGAGCAACGGCCTTACATACAGCTTGGTAGTTTTGGAAGGTCTTTTAATCCAGGAAATTATCCGGATGCTGGAAGAGGCGATAAACCGTGGGAGCAAGGCCTGAGTGCTGCAGAATTTCGTAGCCCAACTATTGGATTTGTTGGACAGTCCTTTAGGAGACATGTGGGCGCGTTGTCGCGGAATAGAAGATTCCGTACCTGTTGACCAAAACTGGTTGCTTGGTACGGTGATTTTTGTGCAGCTGCTACATTTCAGCACAACAACGGTCCGAATCAATGGTCTCACCTGGAAATCAATAAATAGATCAAGCCAGCAACAGACCATCATACGAGAAGCAAAGCTAAGTTTGCTTAGTTTCAGTTGCTTGGAATTTCATTGTCCTGGGTGGTGTAGTGGTTAACATACTGGAACGGAATTCGGGAGATGCGGGTTCGATTCCCGCTGCAGGGCGATGAAATTTTCAAGTTTTCTGAGAGGTGTTACATGGTTGACCTGTAAGCGATACAAGCAAATTCAGAATTTATACTCTGTTTGCTTTAAATATTCTATACCTAAACCGGCTATTGAATTAGAAACTTTTATTCAATACCGGATTGAACCTCCTTTAGCGTATGTGGTTTGGAATAGATTCCTCAAACAGTTGGAATGCCTCTACGTCTACAGCATGCCAGGTGTTTACCAGACAGTCTTTAATTGGCTCACATTTGATAGAAGAGGACTTGTTCCCCGATCTGTTTTTCTAACATGTCCCATATTTTCTTAATGGGGTTCACGTCTGGGCTTTGTGGTTGCCTGGAAAGGTAGTGAAAGTTGCTGTCATGCGCGCTGATCCATTGCTAAACCCATCCTGCGCGACAGACAGTAGCATCGCCCATGAAACAGGCGTCACCTGCTGGATAAAAAGTTACCACTACAGGATGGACTTGATCGGCAACAATATTCAGATAGTTCTTTGAGGACACCCGGTCTTTCAGCAATATCCTGAGACCCGTTCAGTTTCTACAGAACGTGTCCCACAGCATGATGCCATCTGCAGAACCTTGAGTTGTGTTTGGCAGACAAGAAGGATCTGTTGCTTCATGGGGACCCTGCCAAACTGTGTGCCTGTTGTCAGTTCAGAACAAAGTGTACAGCCACTCGTCGGACCACATCACTTTCTTTTCAGTCTTCCAGTGACCAGTCACTGTGTTCTTGACACAACGGTAGACGAACTTTCCGGTTCTTTGCAGAAATCAGTTTTCCGTTTACGCCTGCTACTACCAATACCAATCCTCTTCAACTCTTAGCATACAGTTCGTTGAGATACGTGTCGAGAACAGCCTTCATTGAATGCTTTAGACAAATGCTGCACACAGAAAGTCCTGTTTCTCCGTACAAACCTTCTCAAACGACGGCGATCTCGTTCCTAAAAGATTGTCCTCGAGCCACAGTTACGCCGCTTAGAAAAGCAATGTGGATTTTTTCTTTAAAGACCCGGGACATCTCAGTTTCTGAGAAACAAGTCTGTTCCGAAATCGTCTCTCCATCCAGATGAACATTTAAAATAAGCCCTTTATCGAAACCTGAAAGATCTGTTACTCTTATATCAACACTACTGACAAGCAGATATCTTAAATATTAGGGGTATGGAAAAGTTTCCGCCGCCCCTGCTAACGGGCGTTGTAGGGGTCTAACCGGCCGGCGACCCGTGCTGTCAGTTCGTACATGAAGCCAACCATGGCGGTTGATAAAGTTAATTTGCGGCACTGTTTGTTATTCATGTTTAATTTAGGGAAAAGTGCGAGTGAAGCATACGGTTCAATATGTCAGGCGTAAGGCGAAACGGTTATGGGTGAGAGGAAGTGTCGAGAATGGTTTGCCAGGTTTAAGAAAGGTGATCTAAGCTTGGAAGACAAGCCACGTACAGGTAAACCGCAGGAACTCGCAGACGAGGAGCTGGAATCGCTGTTGCAAGGGGATGCCACACAATAGACCACGCAACTGCCGCAACATTTGAAAATGGCTCAATCGACGGTGGTACGGCGTCTACAGGCCTTGGGGAAGATCCAGAAGATTGGTAAGTTGGTTCCGCATACTTTAACAGAGCGTAATATTGGTCAACGATCGGGCATCTGCATGTCGTTACGGAAGAGGTTTCAAGGGAAGAATTTCTTATGGAAGGTTGTCACCGGGGATGAAAAATGGGTCTATTGCGACAACCCCGTACGCAAGCCATCCTAGGTCGACCCAGGCCAACCATCAACATCCACTGCAGAAGAGGATATACACGGTAAACAAGTGATGTTCGAAGTTCGTACTGTACTTCAAACTGTTGAAACCGGGCGAAACAATCACTGCACAACGATATAGCGATAGTTGATGAAACTGAACGCCGCAATCGAGCAAAAACGCCCATGGACAGGTAAAGGACGCCGCTCGGTCATCCCGTTACACAATAATGCCAGACCACATGTCGGTGCCACCACGAAATCAACCCCTTGAACAGTTACACTGAGAGGTTCTAACGCACCCGGCCCGGCTTACTCCCCGGACATTGCACCCTCAGACTTTCATCTGTTTCGCTCTATGCAACATTCCCTAACCCAACAGCGGTTCACCACAGTTCCAGAAGTGAAAGATTTCGTCACTGCGTTCTTCAGCTCAAAACCCGAGTCCTTCTATCACAGAGGCATTCATTAGTTGCCTGAAAAATGGCAAAAGGTCATTGTTACTGACGGCCAATATTTCGTTGAATAAACGTGTACTGGTTTCCTGATTGTTCTTGTCTCCTTTCTCCTTAAAACGGCGGAAACTTTTGTATATCCCTAATAGTTGAAAAGATCACGTGGTAACGTACATGACTAGGTATTTTGAATGTACGTTGCATGCAAAATACGTGTTTTTCAACCTTTAGGTATATCTGCGTTAAGGTTTATGATCAGTGGTTGGTATGTGTTGAATTCAATGTTACCGGAGGGAAATACTGACAATCCCTTGAAGATTCACCTTTCATATGTAATAAGCACACCGGATAAAGTAGTCACCCTTAACAGAAATGATAGTAGGAAGTTACCGGTTGCCCAAAGGGCGCCGTGATAGCATTGTTGGGACTGACGTGATATTGAACTGACGTGATGTTACCGGTTGCCCAGAGAGCGCCGTGATAGCATCGTTGGGAGATAAATAGCACTGACGTGATCTACGGGATCATTTCTATCTCGTGCAATGGTGAAGAGCAATGTGTGTGTTGAATTTAGTCAGCAATATAGGTCGTATGACAGACGTTGCTGTGTGGCAAAAAGGAGCCATCGTGTTTAGCCGTGTTCACGGACACAAAGTGAATGAAGTCGCCCAGTTTGCTGGTATGTCGAAGCGTACTGTCTCGCGGGTCTACAAACAGTGCTATAGTTCGCAGTCAACTGAAAATCGGCGCGTAACTGTGGCAGGAAAACGATTCCCACCAACAGGTACGGCCGTCATGTTTCACGCCTAGTAACTTCAAATCAGTTTCAAAATAGGCAACAATTGCTTCGAAAGTCCATTCCAACCAATTTCAGAAAGGAAGTTGCGATGAGAAATGCATGCGATGGACACCTGGAGCACAGTACCACGGAAGTTACAAAGTTGCACGTTATCAATGGGCTCAGGAACCCCAAAACTTTACTGTGGGGGATTGGAAACGTGTAATTTCGTCTGATGAGTCTCGTTTTTGTTTGTAATCCAATGATGGGAGGCGACGATTGCATCGCTGGCCCAATGAAGCCTTTAATCCTGATAATGTCGAAGATGTTGTTCAAGTTGGAGGTGGTTCTGTGATTTTTTGGGGATGTCTCTCGTGCCATGAAATGGGCCCTTTTGTTGCAGTGACGATGAATTTGAACCAGTATGCGCATCTCCGCATTCTGAATGACGAAGTGTTGTCCTTTGCCCGACATCTTCAGGAGCACGGTCAGATTTCCACTAATGTCTTCGGAGACTACAATTGCCATGTGCACAGGGCTAAAACTGTGTCTGAGTGACACGACGAACAATCAGCAACACTGTCTCACATCTACTGGCCCGTCAAATTCCCAGTTTTAAATCCTATTGAAAATTTGTGTGATCGTTTGGAACAAAAGGTGAAATGCCAGAATAGACACCCACATACTCTGGCGGAACTTTGGGACCAACAACCTAGTGGAGTCTCTACCACACCGGACTGATGCTGTTATGAAGGCAAGAGGCTCCGTCACCCGTTATTAGGTATGTTCTGACAGGGGTGACTAAATTTTTGTCCGGTGTTCTTATATTCTTAAATGCACACAATAATACAATACCTTAAAGCAAAAAAAGAATTTAAAAGATTCCATTTTCCTTTAATTAGCGTAGCAGATACAAAACATTTTCAGAATGTGCTTGAAGAGCTTAACACCGATGGAATCACTTTTTTAACATGACACACATTTGTACAACGCACAGTTTGTTTCACTTCATTGAATACTGTCTTTGTGATGTGTTCGCTACAATATTAGACGTTACTGGAAGCGTTGAACGTTTCAAAGAATGAGTACAGAAGGTCATTCAGGATCTCTGCTAACGATTTTCAAATTACAGTGAGAATCTAAAAACCCTTTCCCCACCACAGACGATGCTCTATCTGATGGCTCTCCATTGCCACTATTGCTGTACGACGCAATTTCCTTTGTAGAAGTCTTTTTTGAAATGTAGTCATGGTGACATTTTCCCAGACCATCTAGCACTCTTTCCAAAGATCATCTCTAGTTCGTGGTCGTCCTCGCCAAAGAGCACGTTTCAATAACCCAAGGGCACAGAAATCGGAGATGAGCCAAGGATTTTGACAGGGATATCGATGTATGGTGTTGCCCGAATCCTGGTCTTCCGGTCCACCTGGCTTAATACGTTTATATCTTGTTTGATGCGTAAAAAAGTTTCATCACTATCATAGAGCATTGACGCTTTCTGCTCGTAAATTGGTGTCCGAATTTCTGTCTGATAATATGTTAACTTCGGCATTTTTAAGCATACGACGAATATGTATCCAGCGACAATAATAAAGCCTTGCAGAAAATTTTAATTACGTTGTCGGTGCCATTGTTGGTGCTTTTGGCTCTGTGCTGCCGATAGTAAATTGCATTGGGTTTGTTGCAATCTTATATGTAAACATAAACATAAACTTCGTCCAAGGTGATCACATACACTCACGGTCGTTGAAATTTGCGCACCTAGAAGAAAACATGCTCCAACCGCTAAATTTTGCAAATAGCTATAGTGCGTGCTGGTATGCAAATGATCCAGGTTTGGTGTGATTGCGCATGCCCGCACACCCTATGGTGGCGAGCAAGGACGAACCGGCAGCCTTATAAATCGGCATGTAGTCGATGCCCCAGGAAAGCGAAAAGCACCGGCCGACGCAGGCAAGAGCACAGAGTGACAAGAATGCCGGGTAGATGCCAGAGACGTCGAATTACGCAACTTACGGACTTTGAGAGAGGCCTGATCATCGGGCTGAAAACCGCAGGGTGGTCGGCGCGCAGTATAGCCCGCCACGTGGATCGTTCTGGCCATACCGTCCCACTGTGTTGGGAGCAGTGGACACATGACGGCACTGACACACGGCGGAGCGGCTCCAGACTGACCAGGAGGACCACCGGTAGAGAGGATCGACGGATAGTGCGCCGCCAGGCACGAACGGATCCCACAGAGACCCGGTCCACTATACAGACAGATGTATCGGCTCCTGTGTGCCCACGAACCGTTTCAAGACGCCTTGCGGAAGCTAATCTGCGATCCCAGCGCCCCCTACGTGTGCTGCTATTAACACAGGAACAACGCCGGCTCCGTTTGCAGTGATGCCAGGTCAGGGCGACATGGAACGTCGCAGACTGGCGACGTGTGATGTTTAGCAATGAGTACCGCTTCGTTCTGGGGACAGATGATCATCGTGTCCGGATATGGAGGTCCCCGGGTCAACGGCACAATTCCAACTTCGTTATCGAGCACCACACCTCCCCCACTGCAGGCATTCTGGTCTTTGGAGACATAGCGTACCATGCCGATCAGCTCTAGTGTGGCACTTGGATCATTGATGGGCCAGCCGTGTTTGGATGAGATCCTACTTCCCCGTGTGCTTCCATTCGTGACCGAATGGTATTCCAGTATCGCTATACCAGCAGGATAATGTCCGCCCGAACACGGTTCATGTTGGCCAGGACTGCCTACGTCATGTCCAGACACTTTCATGGCCTGCCCGCTTCCCGGACATGTCCTCTATCGAGCTTGTGTGGGACAAGTGGAAACGCCAGCTTCCACCATGCCGTACTATCTGGGATTTGGTGCACACCGTCCAATACGCGTGGACCAGTCTGCCGCAGGACAACATCAGGCGTCTCTTTGCCTCCATGCCGGACCGTATTGCAGCATGTATCGCCGCACGAGGTTGTACGATGCGCTATTGAAGATGACCTGACTCCGTGCCACAGATCCCTCTGTAATTATCCTGCAGCTCTGTTTTTGCCATCTAGTGCATCATTCATCTGTATCATTATGTCCATAAAATTTCTGTTCAATCCGATGCTTCCTTCTTGGTGCACAAATTTCATTGTCCGGGAGCGTGCTACCTTACTTAGACCAGGTGTATTTGCTAGAGCTTTCTGCAGGAGGTAATTCTCTCCGAAACGGGGGATGGGAGAACTGAGTGTATGCAGTTCATGTGACGTTAAGGTAGATTAACATCTCGGTGAATCACGGTTACTACGGATACTTCCATATTTGAGGCAATGATGTGAAGAGTCACCGGGTTTTGTCCTGATCTGATGTACTACAGAGATAAATCGCGCGTCACGACGACAAATCTGGAGCTATACATCCCGTCCGTGTAGCTTAGTTGGGAGAGCATCTTCCTCCGGAGTGAGGGGCGGGGTCAAATTTGCTTTTTTCACACTGACACCGACGTTTTCGCTCTCCTGATGAAAAACAGTAGCACGACTTACTTGGACCAACAGGGAGGTCTCCACTGTGAGAAATTCCTTTGCTATGTATGGATGCCTTTCTTAGAAGTGTAGAATCCACGAGCCTTGCATATCTTTAATATTTGAGAATAACTATTTTTCGCGTCGGACACAGCTATGAGGTATCACTTCCAGAAGTTTGGTATTTTTGAAGGCATAATCTATGTTAGACTATAAGAGTGACATTGAGATGAGTGCGGGCTCATGTAAATTGCTACTATAGATCCTGAACCATCTTCTGTAATTGCGGTATTAGCAATATGTGGAATAACTAACCTTTAGATCTCATGCCAACAACAATTTTCACACAATTCTTCCTACAGGTCTTTACTATCAGAATATAAGGAATGTTGTGGTGTTCCAATCGCAATGTGATCACGAACTGCACAGCGGAAATGTGAGGAAATAATCTTACGGCATTTGAAGTTTCGGTTTATAGTCGTTTGATGCCAGATAGTCTACTGTATACTTGAAGTTAAATTAGTTAAGTGGATTGTAATAGCCTTGCAAGCGCACATCTTTCCAAAATGTTGGAATTGGCAATTCCCGTTGATAGTTCCTTCAAAATCGACCAATCTTGCAAAACAAATTCACACCGTGAGGCTTCTTTTTGCCTTCCCTGTCGCCATTCCTAAAATGCGGCGACAGAGATGTCAAAGCAGTCGCCGCATGTTAGGGACGGGCGACTCCTCATTGCTTTAGGTTCTCATAGATGTTAAATCAAGAGGAAAAGGAAAATCACAGAAGATTGGAAGCAATGTTTTCCCTTCACGTTTCCGTAAAAGTAAATAATTTCGCTTGTTTTAAAAGTCAGCATTTGTACACTGTATACCTAAAAAATATCCTTGATTTTCCAGGTTCAGGGAGCCATCGTCATTGCATCATGCATAGAAGTGCTCGTGGGTCTGACAGGTCTGATTGGGCTACTGATGAAGTGGATCACTCCACTGGCCATAGCCCCAACAATAACTCTCATTGGGTTGTCCCTGTTTCAAGAAGCCGCCAAAAAGGCCAGTGATCACTGGGGAATCGCATTTTTGTAAGTTCTACAACCGAATTACTAAAACACACAGCGACTCAGCTATGACTATTGTCACTCTTGTAAGTCGAATTTTCTCATGACCGGTGCTTAAAAATATTGGAAAAGTTTATTCAACAGAAATAGTGAATGTGGTTTTTCTTTACACCTTTGCTTTTTAACTCTTTAAGCTGCCAATGTATCTGAATCAAACGGTGTCTAAAATTGTCTGCCCTCCTCAAACAGAACTGTTGACGTAGTGGCCAGGTTATTCGAAAGCCATGGCAAAAGTATTCATTTCCATCTCTCATCTCCGCAGAATCGACTATATATCCGTCTCTGGTAGTAAGTGCTCCCTTATGGTCCTTAATCTTATAGTCTATAATCTGATTCCTTTATAGTGCTTTATTCTTTGCTCCATGACCCAAGGAATGATTGGAAAGTGCTAGTACCCACCACCCCCCAGAACGGACTGGGTAGACGCAAGTTACTCAAACATCTTTTCTCTCCTTTCTTAGGTTCTTCGCCATTTTTGTAGTATTTCCAGGAGAAAGGGTAACATGATAGGAAGGATTTAGGAAAATCATTCCCCTTAAATGACCAATTTGAATGACAAACCTAAAAAAAACGCACTTTCTCATGTTCAGGTTCACTTGTTCTTGTCGAGTTCGGCACACTTATTAGACAGCGAATATATAGACTATACTCACAAAAGTCACCGGACACCTAGAAGAGAAACACAACATAGCATTTATTGACATATATTAGCACGGTGTCGGTCCACCTTTGGCCTTAATGCATGCACTGACCCTTCGAGACAGGCTTTCGGCAAGGTTTTGGAACAGAGAGATAGGTATGCGCTTCCATTCAGTAGATATTTCTGCCGCTAACTGTTGCTTAGTACAAGACTTGCTTCCAAACTTCTTATGCGGCGCTCTAATTCATCCCATAGGTGCTCTATGAGATTAAGATCAGGACTCTGTTCTGGCCAGTCCACATACGATAGGGAATTATCGTCAAACCACGCCGTAACAGTCCTTGCTTTACAGTTCAGTGCATTATCCTGCTGGTACCAACAATGCTCGGTTCCATAGTATTGACACAGAGTTGGTAGGGCATAATTGTCCAGAATATCGAGGTAGACGTACTGGTTAACAGGTTTGTACACAGTAATCAAAATGCCGGGGCCATACCACGAAAAACACCTCCACACGAGTACACTTCCAGCTCTAAACTTGACCGAAGGAACAGTACACTGTGGTAAAGAGCGTACCCCCGGCTGCCGTCATAACCATGCACGGTCATCAGACTGATGGATCGTGTATCTGGATTCATCAGTTCATAGGACCCGTTTCCATTGATCTACGATCCACGATAAATGTTCTTTAGACCATGCTAAACGACGAGTAGTATTCCGAGTGGAAATGAAATGCTTATGAGCAGCCGCACGATCACGGTAACTCATGTAATGAAGTTCTTTTCGAATGGTACGGTACATAACGAGGTTTCAGCATTTTTACTCACCTGTACACTGAAATCTTGTGCAGTACTCCGTCGATTAGCTGTAACGACTCTCCTGAGGCTTCGATGTCCTCTATCACTGAGTTTCTTTGGTCTGCCGGTACGTTTTGCTGCTTCAGGCACGCCATGTGTCATCCACTTATTCAGTACATGCAAAACAGTTAACTTGGATATGTTTAAACGCCTCTGGGTTTCTCTTATGGACAGCCCACTAATATAACACCCACTAATCTTTCCTCTCTCGAAGTCAGTTCTCTCTCGCCGCGACATTTTCACTCAACCCCACAGTGCGATGTGATCGCGGACAGCTGCAGAGTTGTTTTTGTACCGTTCGAACGCGCATCTTAACAATGCAGCGCCTCCGTTCATTTGCTTTTAAAGAGGGGTCCGGTGACTTTTGTCATTATAGTGTATATTAGTTCGAGTTGATTTCAAACAATTTTTCTAACGACGAGTTAATTATTTCCACCTAATTAAAGGGTTAAATTGTCCCCATATCGGTTTCGACCTAAAGTAACGAAGCCTTTCGAAAACTACAAAATACGACAGTAAATCAAAAAATGAAGGCAGTTTTGAATTAATATGATACAGCATGCATTAACAGCCGGTCAATGATAACACGTGATAACGGTAGTATGAAAATGCGGTGCCTGCATCAACGCTACAGATCATTCTGGTTCCGATAATAAGTGTGTAGATCTAGACGATCCTTTTTCTGATTGCACCGCGGTTAAGCAACGTGTCGTAATAAGCTTTCTTTGGGAATAAGGGGTCAAGCCGCTGAAATGCTGACAAAGTATGTAAAAAGTGTATGACCCGAAGAAAAGGCTACGAACGGGTAGAAATGTTTAAATCTGGCAGAAACAATGTTTTTTTTTTTTTGATTGGAGGTTTAACGACCACCGTGAGCAACTCAATGGGCTATAAGCAGTCGCCCGTCCCTAATTTAGGGTCACTGGTTCCAGGGAAGGGAGAGAGCCAGTGCCGTAAGACAAACACAACATCCATGCCTGACCGGGATTCGAACCCGGACCCCTTACGGACGAATGATCAGAGGCCACAGAAACAATGTGATTGGCAAAGTTCGATCAGGGCGTCCGTCAATGTCGTGAACTGAAGACCATGTCAATCGTGTGAACTCTCGCATTTGAGAACGGCTGCTGGTTGCAGTTTCTGTTGTGGGTGACATGCTAGACATAAGTTGTGGTTCTGCCCGTTCAAAAGTGCGTGACTACCAGGTTAAGAACGACCAATCAACTCAAACAACAGTTTTTGCAGCTTTATGAAGAACATCCAGGTTTACCACAAATGATTGCTACTGGGAACAAGACTTGGTTGCACCATGTTGACGCTGAATGCGAGTGAGAGAGAGGCGAAGTATGAAGAAACACCCTTCATCCCCAGCAAAAAACATAAAACATAAAATTGCCGTCCCGGTGGCGCAGTGGTCTAAGCACTGGCTTCTGACTATTCAACCCAGATGGGCCCGAGTTCGAACCCCGGTAGGGCATGGATGTTGTGTTTGTCTTACAGCACAGGCTCTCTCCCTGTCCTGGAACCAATTTCCCTAAATTAGGCACTGGTGGTCTGGCTGATAGCTTTGTTTTATGATACGCAGGACCTATTTTGAAACATTATCAGAAACACTGACAAACTGTTAACAGCATAAAACATTTAGCAATGTATAAAAGACGTACTAAAATACGGAAGTTCGTAACAAAAGAAGACAGTTGTCAAAAGCTGCTCTTTTGCGCCACGTCAATCAGAGGGAGGAAAGTCTTTTAACCATCGCGACGAACGCTTTGAAAGGCGGAATTCTATCCTCTGACGGAAAGTGACTTCGCACAAACACACACACATAGTAATCCCCCAAAATTGCTCTTGAAATTTGCATCGATCACGAGAATGATACAAAAAATGAAGAAATAAAATATTTTCTAGGAAGCATCTCCTCCATGGCTGACATTGGGATAAATCAAAACCTGCAATAAGAGGTTCTTTCACACCCGCTTGATGTCCTGCGTCTCGCACCAAGCTATTTTCATCCCTTCGGTCTGCTTAAGGAAGCATTACATGATCGACATTTGGTAGTGATGAAGATATGAAAGAAGGGGTGCATGCATGACACCAGGAACAGCCAAAATACCTTTTACTATCGGATCAAAAAGATTTGTGGTCCATTACGAAAAGTGCAGGTCAACTATATTGAAACCGAATGTAACAGTTGCTTAATTTTCACATTCTGTTTGGTGCAAAACTGTCTTTACTTTTTGATTTACCTTAGTATAATAAATCCCGCGGTACAAAATGGATTTTGGAAGCAGATACAAGTCAGGCATCTTGTTCTCTCGAAGATGCTAACGAATCTAACTAAACTACTCTTTGTGAAAATTGCAACACAATGAAGGACTGCAGGTATTAACTTGAAACGTACAGGATGTGTACAACAAGTTGAGACATGCAAATGATTAAAATGCCAGTGAAAATGCGCTTGCGGTTTCTGAGCAGCGGCCTATGAACTGTCCCGTCTTAGGTATAAAGAGCTGGCTCAAACGTGATGTTGTAATCCGTGTCACTTTCCCATTGGGCACTCTAGCCCAAATCTCCTAGCTTCCTATTTCTAAGGGTTGTTTAAGACCTGGGGTCAGACACTCCTTTCCTAAAATCCTCTACATATGATCTGATCTGATGTTGTAGTCAGTGAAGAGCTGACAATGAGTCGAAAGGGTGTTTCTTGTGTTTCACTATGCCCCGTCGCCGAAGAAGGTTGCATTATGAAACCTGACGGACTTTAAGCGAGAAAAGATTGCTGGGATGAGAGAATCTGGATTTTCCTACCGCGAAATTGCCGCTCGTATGCGAGTACAGTGATACGAACGTGGCGTCAATGAACAGATAAGGCTCGGACGTATAGAAATTCGGGAAATGGACCGCAATATCGCACGACTGCACGAGATAACAGACACCTCTAACGCATGACAGTGACCGATCGGTTAGCGACATTCACAGTGTTAGCACAACAGTGAAGCACTGTCACAGATTAGGCTTCGTACTCCAGCAAAGTTCAACGTCGTCTGCTTAATACAGAACTTGTCGCTAGCAGCTCATTGCTTCGCATTCCTTCGGCCCTCGCCTCAGGTTGCAACGGGGTCTCGAACACAGACATTGGAGCAATGATTGGCAGCAGGTCATGTTTTCTGACGAGTCACGATTCAACTTGATGCACCATGATGGTCGCATACGTGTTCGAAGACATGGTAGCGAACGACACCTCACATCGTCATACGGGCCCAACGCCAAGCGTCTTGGCTTCAAGCGCTATTGGTTCAATTGGCGATCTCGCCTTATACGAATTGAGGGAACCCTCAACAGCCAGCGATATATCAGGGATGTTTTAGAGGCAGAGGTGATACCCTTCCTTCAGAGTTTTACCAGCGCTATATTCCAGCAAGACAATGCTCGGCCATATGGGGCCCGGAATGTCCAAGACCTCTTCCATGCACGGCAGATACTGCTTCTTCCCTGGTCTTCACGTCCTCCGGATATGTCCCCGATCGAGCATGTCTGGGACATGGTAGCTAAACGACTGGCCCGTTAAGCGCCGCCGCCAGTCACCACAAATTAACTCTGGTCTCACACAGAAGCAACCTGGCAGGCTATTTCCCAGGACGATATGGCAGAAGACGCCGTATCAGCTCCCGGAAAATGCCTTTCTAGGGAAGCCACATGTATAGTTGTCAATGCTACTGTTTTTCCTGGGTGATTCTCGGATTTAAATACAATGTCCCAATTTTCCCGATTTATTGCCAAAAATCTGCAGCTTTTTATGAGATTTTTTGTTAAGACAATGAAACACACATTTTCTGCTATATATTTGATAGTTTTTAATTTCATATCGCAAAGCAAAAAGAACTGTTTTTTGGCTAACCAAACGATTGTTTTCATTGTGGTAGCAGTATGTAGGTATGTGGGGAATGAAGAGGATTATGCTTTGAAGCATTTGTTTTTCGAGGTTTGAGCAGCTCATCGAGCTGTAAGCAGTCACTCGTCTCTAATTCGGGGACTTTGGTTCAGAGAACGGAATGGAGCCGTTGAACAAGCTATCAAGCTATCATGGAACAAGCTATCTCTTTTACGTGCATTTATACATCATACGAAAGGTTACAAACCATGGCGAGACTTAAATACAAAACCAGAGTATTCACAAGTCCTCAGGCATATCTATTTTCTTTCATTCTTCGATTTAGGTATGGACTTTTCATAGTTTATTACACATCTCGCACGCACATGTTTAAATTCAAATAAGTTCCAAATGAAAAAAAGATCATATACGCATCAAAAATTTCTTTAGAGTTTTAGCCACTTTATGCACTACTTTTACAAATTTTTAATGTCACAGAAAAATGTTCCGCGAAAATTTGTTTTGCATTTTTATTTTGGAGAGTTCGAAGCTATGCACACAATATGATTCGCTCCGCAATCTTTCCAGATGTCTTAAACGATACTACAGTTTGTGAAAATTGAAACACGAAGAAAGAATCGCGCTATCTCAATGAAATTTATTGGATTGGTGCGAATGAAATGCTCGGCAAAGGAACAGCACACGTGGATGGCGAGAACGGAAAAGTAGGACAACTTACCTAGGCAAAATAATCCCCATCGGAATTGACACATATTTCTCATCTGTCCGGCAAGGCAATGATCCCATAAAGAAAAAAGTCTTGTGGCTGGGACCCGAAGAAGTCATCAACTGCACGTTGAACCTCGGTGTCTGTTGTGAACTGTTTCTCGGACAGGAAGTGATCCAAGCGGCGAAACAGATGATAGTGTTGTGGCTGGGACCCGAAGAAGTCATTAAATGCACTTTCAACCTCGTTGTCTGTCGTGAACTGTTTCTCGGACAGGAAGTGATCCAGGCGACGAAACAGATGATAGTCTTGTGGCTGGGACCCGAAGAAGTCATCAACTGCACTTTCAACCTCGTTGTCTGTCGTGAACTGTTTCCCGGACAGGAAGTGATCCAGGCGACGAAACAGATGATAGTCTTGTGGCTGGGACCCGAAGAAGTCATCAAATGCACTTTCAACCTCGTTGTCTGTCGTGAACTGTTTCTCGGACAGGAAGTGATCCAGGCGACGAAACAGATGATAGTCTTGTGGCTGGGACCCGAAGAAGTCATCAACTGCACTTTCAACCTCGTTGTCTGTCGTGAACTGTTTCCCGGACAGGAAGTGATCCAAGCGACGAAACAGATGATAGTCTTGTGGCTGGGACCCGAAGAAGTCATCAACTGCACGTTCAACCTCGTTGTCTGTCGTGAATTGTTTCTCGGACAGGAAGTGAACTAAGCGGCGAAACAGATGATAGTCTTGTGCCTGGGACCCGAAGAAGTCATTAACTGCACTTTCAACCTCGTTGTCTGTCGTGAACTGTTTCCCGGACAGGAAGTGATCCAGGCGACGAAACAGATGATAGTCTTGTGGCTGGGACCCGAAGAAGTCATCAACTGCACGTTCAACCTCGTTGTCTGTCGTGAACTGTTTCCCGGACAGGAAGTGATCCAAGCGACGAAACAGATGATAGTCTTGTGGCTGGGACCCGAAGAAGTCATCAACTGCACGTTCAACCTCGTTGTCTGTCGTGAACTGTTTCCCGGACAGGAAGTGATCCAAGCGACGAAACAGATGATAGTCTTGTGGCTGGGACCCGAAGAAGTCATCAACTGCACGTTCAACCTCGTTGTCTGTCGTGAACTGTTTCCCGGACAGGAAGTGATCCAAGCGACGAAACGGATGATAGTCTTGTGGCTGGGACCCGAAGAAGTCATCAACTGCACGTTCAACCTCGTTGTCTGTCGTGAACTGTTTCCCGGACAGGATGTGATTCAAGCGACGAAACAGATTATAGTCTTGTGGCTGGGACCCGAAGAAGTCATCAACTGCACGTTGAACCTCGGTGTCTGTTGTGAACTGTTTCTCGGACAGGAAGTGATCCAGGCGACGAAACAGATGAAAGTCTGTCGGAGACAAGTCCGGGTAATAGGCAGAATGAGGCAGTGCTTCATAGCCCAAGGCACTTAGTGTCAGCATCGTTCGTTGTGCGACATGAGAGAGAGCGTTGTCCTGGAGCAGAAGAACACTATGTTTGTTGACCAATCCCGCACAAGAACCACAATCTTCTTGGTGTGTAGAGGTGGCTTAAGAGGCCGTCCAGCAAGCTGTGCCTTGCTTAACTATTGGGCAGATCGTTTCAGATTATCATAAAGGATCAACTTCTGGTCGCAGATGACGATTCGATGCAGTAGAGGTTCCTGTTTATCCTTGGAAATCAGCGACGTGCAGACTTCGAAACGCCTAGTCTTGTTGGCAGTTGTCAACTCATGCGGCAGCTACACGTCCAGCCTTTTCACATTACCGAGAGCAGCCAGACGCCGAACATCTGTCACGTGGTGGACACCTACCCTCTGCCGCTATCTCGCGACACGTTTTTCGGGGGATCCGCTTTAACCACACGTAACAGGACATCGTCGGAAACAGCAAAAGGTCGGTGATCACGTGCTTAGTTTTGCAGGTCCGTATGTCCGCTTCAAAACTTCACAAACCATCGCCGAACTGTTTGTTCGTTGGCTGTATTCTTCCCAAACGCTTTGTTAGCGTTTTGAGCGGCAATTCCTGCTGAATGGCGCAGTTTAAATTCATACAGGAAGATGACTCTCAAATCCGGCGTCTGCATGTTTCCTTTGCAAGCCACGTTACGTCGTAACAAACCACGTCTGAACCTTGTTCTTCACACACGTACTAGCTATTTATAGTAACACTGTGACGTAATACCCGAAACACTTGTGGGTGGTTCCATTCCGCCGTGGTGGGGACCTGTCTCCACTGCTCGTTCGCGCGGGACATTTCATTCGCACCAACCCAATATATCACAGATTCCTCATGTATTACAAGATATAACCCAGTACCTTCGTAGAGCTGTATAAGACTTTTTTCGCTTCGAAACTCAGTATCGTGTGAAGCCACCTCGACGGAATCCGAGGTTAGCATGGGTACTCGGAGCAGGATGCGGCTATGCAGCCATATTGTTATCTGGGTTCGATGTGCGAGGGTGAATCGAAAAGTAACGCACACCATTTTTTCTGGGAGAAGGAGGGCAATAGTTTAATAGATATGCAAAACATATACACAGCGAAACTACATTTCTTAGCTATTTTTCAACATACGAACCGAGACGCTAGATACATTTATGCCAGCGTGGTGCCAGGTTCAGTATACCATGTTCATAAAAGTCCGTTTTATGGGCATATAGCCACCTGCGGACAACCGATTGGACTTCGTCAGCCGAATCGAAGAAATCTTTTCAAGGGACCAAACAGATGAAATTCCGAAGGAGCCAGATCCGGACTGTACGGTGGGTGCTGGAGCACTTCCTAGCCAAATTGAACAACTTTGCCACTAACGACTTGTGCAACATGTGTACGAGCGTTGTCGTGAAGCAGTCTGACATCTGTAGCGTCTCTGTTGGAACTTTTGTCCCGAAGGGAACGACGCAACTTTGTCAATGTTTTAGCGTAGGTTTTGGCATTCACAGTAGTTCCCGTTGGATGAAGCTCCGCCAGAAAAACGCCGTGAATCTCCCAGAACACCGTCATGAGGACATTTTCTTCAGATTGGGTTACTCTGAATTTTTTTTGGGGGGGGGGTTGCAGGGCGTTGGAGTGTTTCCATTTCATACGGGCGTCCTTCGTTTCGGGAGTGTAGTGGTACGCCCAGGACTCATGGCCCGTCACTACAGATACCAGAAATTCATGTCTTACTTCTGCGTAACCCACCAAGTGGTCCAAGGGTGACATCATTCTGTCCCTTCTGGTCGTCTGTCAAATTCTTGGGCACCAATCGCGCACTGACATTGCAAAATTGCAATTTGTCATGCACAGTATCTTACGCTATACCGTACGAAATGTTGAACTTCTGTGCCAATGTGCGCAGATGGATCCACCGGTCACTCAGAATTGCCTGTTCAATGCCTCTCACAGCGGCAGGTGATGACGCAGTTACAGGTGGACCGGAACGTGGCGAATCGGTAAGTTTGCCACGGCCCTCTGCAAAGAGACTGCACCATCTGGGGATTTTGCTGCTGTCCAGGCAATTACCACCATACACTTTGACCATTTGTTTGTGAATTTCCGTCAGAGTTTTCCGTTTAACCCCCCCAAATCGGACTACACATCGTTGCTCTTCATTGGTAGACGATGCTAACAAACGCTACATCTCTGTGTCGTCGTTCACACTATCTTCCACCATAGCGACACCTGATCCAGCTAATTGGCCTGGTGCGGGATATTCCAACTCATTGTCTGCCAAACTGCAACCTGCTGCTTACAGCCTGCAATTGAACAACTTTGCCACTAACTGAGTTACTTTTCGATCCTCCCTGGTATTGTGTGCTGTGACACATTTTTCCCGTCACCAGCATTTAAATTACCGGCAAGTTGCGCTACAGTATCCCTTCTGTTAGACCGTACCATACGATATAAGTTCGCTCACTTCCAGCATCGAGGAGCTGTGGTCAACCAATACCTTACCGGCGTTTCATCGCCTTTCCCTCTTCGGATCAATTTTGGAAGGTACTAACAGTGACTGAAAATACGCATCCCACAAGCCTTGCTCTCTCGGAATTGCTCTGATCCACTCGTCTGGCCATTATATATTGGCTTTCGCCAAACTCTCTTGAGTCTGCTGCATTTCCCGTCTGAAGAACAACAAGTTAGAAAAATCATGCAATGCATTGATTATGATAGGCCTTCGAACATACCAGAAATCATTACTCAAGTTATGACGATAATGGCTGTGGAATGAATCTCGCTCTTGGGCCCTGGACCTTTGACCCCATTTCAATTATATTAAACAGAATTGGTTCAATATACCTCCGGAACAACATACTGAAGTTTTGTCACAATAGAAACATTTTTAGTCAAGTTATGAAGAAATGGCTGTGGAATAAATCTCGTTCCTGTGCCCTGACCTTTGACCCCATTTCGATTATATTAAACAGAATTGGTCCAGAATACTTCAGGAATAGCATACTAACGATTTGTCGCAATATAAGTATTTTCAGTCAAGTTATGAGGATCATAGCTGTGGAATAAATCTCGCTCCTGTGCTCCGACCTTTGACCGCATTTCGATGATATTCAACAGAACCGGTTTAGTTTATCTCTGGAATAACATGATAAAGTTTTGTCGCAATCGACGCATTTTTACGTACGTTATGACGCGTAAGGACGATGGAAGGGATTCCGCTCCTGTGTCCTGGACCTCTGACTCCATTTCGCCCATTTTCAATAGGGTTCGTCCCCAGGTTGTCCCCTACCACCTACTAAACTTTCATCGAAATCGAACCATTTTTACGCGAGTTATCGTGCGGACAAACAGACAGACGGACAAAGCTGGAGCATATACGCTTCTTCAACCTACGGTTGGAAAGCGTAAAAAACTGATATTGAATAACAGAGTTTAATATCAGGCAATATTTATAGCATTTCATGAACTTCATACGCGCCGTCGTTAACCTTCAGTTGCTTCGATTTGCATAAATATGCATTGGTGATAATGATTTGGCTCGTCGGTGCATCTTCAAGGAGTCAAAGAATTTCACTTAGCTTCTCATGCATACCTCACGAGACTGAAAAATTAAAATATAAGCAGCATTTAAGTTACTTCGAAGAAACACTAATTAAATGTTTCTTAGATCCATTATGTTAATAATTGATTTCTATTCTCTGTACGATATTATTATCAGTGATAATGGTTTATTTATCTTGTTCTCTTCAGGACCATGGTATTACTAACTGTTTTCTCGCAGTATTTATCGGAAGTTAAGGCGCCGCACTGCGCGTATAACAAAAGCAAAGGATTTCATTTTCAATGGTTTCCCTTCTTCAAACTCTTCCCGGTAAGTATACTTTTCATATTATCTTGCTATAAAGTGTGTAAAAATTTGGATTAAAAAAAAAGATACTCAGAAATAATTGAAAGTTGCTGCACTTAACATTTGGACACCAATGTTTGCGGCCCCGCCAGCCGTGTAGTCAGAGACGTGGAACTCGTATCTGGGGGACATGTGGCATGTTTTTTTTTTTATTATTATAGGTTTAACGACCACCGTGAGCAACTCAATGGGCTATAAGCAGTCGCCCGTCTCTAATTTAGGGTCACTGGTTCCAGGGAAGGGAGAGAGCCAGTGCCGTAAAACAAGCACAACATCCATGCCTGACCGGGATTCAAACCCGGACCCCTTACGGACGAATGATCAGAGGCCAGCGCCTTAGACCACTGCGCCACCGGGGCGGCTGGTGGTATGTTTGTTCGATGTTTCTGTATCTTCTCTAGAACCTATCACCATAAATTTGGGACTGCCGGCGATTTTTTATTGTCTTGGATGCTGACACGGGTCTATCTAAGAAAAAGTAGCAATATGTGTTGATAATTGTGAATATATGCTGTGTTCCCACATGTCACCAGACCTTTTCAAGTATCTGAAATTTTTTCACTAACATTTTGAATAAGGCGCACGTATTTTTCGTCTGTTTCTCTGACTTCACGTGCATTTCGTTCCGTTAAGAAGAATTACCTTACTTCGTGCCAAAACAAATTGCTAACACATGCGAGCGATGACCCACAATCGCTCACACGCATCTGTCTCGGGGTAAAGGTGAGGTATTGTGAAATATATCTTTTCACATTTGTATACAAAAGTGGAAGACAAAAAGGTTTTGTGCGACATGTTTTGTTGCATTTGCATGCAAAAGTAAAAGACAAAAAGGTTTTGTGAAACATTCTTTGCGCATCTGTATACAAAAATGAATGACAAGAAGATCTTGTGAAATATGCCTTTTTGCATTGTATCATCATCATCATCATCATCATCATCGTCAACCATTATCAATCCACTGCTGGACGAAGGTCTCCCCAAGTTTCCTCCACAACGGTCTGTCTTGTGCCAGTCTCCTCCATGTCACTCCCGCATACTTTCGAATTTCATCCACCCATCTTCCATGTGGTCTTTTTCTGGGTCTTTTCCTGTCCCTTGGAATCCAACCTAAAATTTCGGCTGTCCATCGATGGTCTGTTCTTCTGGCAGTATGTCCAGCCCATTGCCATTTCAGGGATTTAACTCTGATCATGATGTCTTCCACTCTTGTCATTTTTCGGATCCACGTGTTCCTCTTCTTATCTCTCCTGGTTACACCAAGCATGCACCTCTCCATGCTTCTTTGAGTTGTTTGCAGCCTTTGTATGTCTCTTTTAGCTAAGGTCCACGTCTCTGCACCATACGTAAGCACTGGAAGGATGCATTGATCAAACACTTTTCTTTTAAGACATAATGGCATATTGCTCTTGAAAATTATGCTGTTTCTTCCAAAAGCTCTCCAGGCAAGTTTTGTACGCCGATTAATTTCTTCATCAATGTGACCCTCACTTGATATCTGCTGTCCAAGATAAACGTACGTGTCTGTTATCTCCAGCTTTTCTCTATCAATCGATAAATCTTCATTTCTTGTAAAAGCATTGTACATCACTTTTGTCTTCTGAAAGTTCATTTTTAATCCCACTTCTTTACTCTTGTCAGCAAGTTCCTGGATCATACTCTGTAGCTCTGATGGGGTAGTTGCAAAAATGACTATGTCATCAGCAAAACGAAGGTGGGTTAGATAATCTCCATTAATCTTTATCCCTTTGTTTTCCCAGTTCAGTGATTGAAAGACATTTTCCAATGTGGCATTAAAGAGCTTCGGAGATATGGTGTCACCTTGTCTCACTCCTTTTCCAATTTTTATGTGTGTTGTATTTTCAAACAGCCGAATCTTTGCACTTGCATTTTCATAGATGTTATTAATAATATTAATGTATGCATCTTCAATACCGCAGGATTTCAGAGCCATTGCAACTGCTGATGGTTTCACCGAATCAAACGCTTTTTCATAATCGATAAAAGCCATGCACAATGGAAGTTCATATTCCCTCGCTCTTTCAATTAGTTCTCTCAGTACGTAGATATGATCTATTGTGCTGTAGCCACTCCTGAATCCAGCTTGTTCTCTCGGTTGAGCCATGTCCAGTGTCACCTTAAAGCGGTGTGAAAGAACTTTAGTGAAGATTTTATAAACCACTGATAGGAGGCTGATAATTCTGTAGTTCCTGAGATCCTCAATGTCACCTTTTTTATGTAGCAAGATCATTGTTGCGTTGTTCCAATCCTCAGGAATTTTCCCTTCGTTAAGGCATCGAGTGAAAATTTGGGCGAGTACTGTTTCGATTTCTCCACTTGCTTCTTGTATGATGTCTACAGTAATTCCATCTTCTCCTGGAGCTTTTCCCCGCTTCATGTTCTTGATTGCATGTGCAACTTCTGCTGGAAGGACTGGAAGAACTCTGGTACTGGTACCTTTCATGATGTCTGGAGTACATGTATCATCCCTTTCATATAATTTGGAGTAGAAATCTTTCACTCTTGTCAAATTTTCGCCTCTATTTCTTGTTACAGAACCATCTTCTTTTCTCAGTGCCATAATCTGTTTTTTCCCCTTACTGAGATGTCCCTTTGCTATCTTTAGGCTTTGGTTGTTTTCAATTGCTTTCCTTACTAGTTCACAGTTGAATTTCCTTACGTCTTCAGTGATACTTTTTCGTACTGTCTTGCATAGCTCTATATATTCCACTTTGGAAGTCACATCTTCTTTAGTTGTCCTCATCACTCTTCTTTTTGCATCAACATTTTGGTTTTTCCTGATAATTTGTTCACATGCAACTTGTTCTTAGACCCAGCTAATTTTGTTGCTGTTTCCATAAGAGCTTTGGTTACTTTTCTGTTAACTTCAGAAATATCCACTTCTTCCGATGTTAGGCCTTCTAAAGCAGAGAATCTGTTCTTCAGTTCCAATTTGAAGGTATTATGGTGTTTTTTAAGGTTGGTTATGTCAATACATTTTGTTTGTCTTATGAGCTTGCTACGTTCGAGTTCAGTGTTGAGGTGCATCTTACATCTCACCAATCTATGGTCACTGCCTGTGTTGAACTTGTTTAGCACACTGCAGTCTTCTATGACGAATTTTTTGTTACACATAATAAAATCAATTTCACTTGTCGTCCCATTTGGATGTCTCCATGTCCATTTCCTGTGTGGCTTTTTCTTGAAAAAGGAGTTCAAGATGAAAAACCCTTCTGCCTCTGCAAACTCTACGAGAGTATTTCCACGCTGGTTTCTGTTGCCGTGACCGAATTTACCTACTGAAGTTTCATTCTGTTGCCGTTGCCCTATTTTTGCATTGAAATCTCCCATAATTATCTTCAAGTGCTGCTTACCTTTATTATTTAGATCACGAATTTCCTCATAAAATTCTTCAATTTCTTCTTCAGCATGACTTGTGGTGGGTGCATAAGTTTGAATAATCTGAGCCTGGTATCTTCTCGAGAGTTGGATAACGAGTCGTGCAGCTCTGTCAGAGGAACTTTCAACTTCTACAACTTTATCCTTCAGTTTCTTGTTTATTATAAACCCAACACCACTAGTTCTGCCAGTATCTGTCCCACGATAGTAGAAGAGATGTCCACTTTTCAGTTCAATGAGATCTTCTCCTTTTCTCCTTACCTCACTTAGCCCGACGATGTCCTACTTGATCCTTTGTAGTTCCTCTTCCAATTCAAGAAGCCTTGAATCAGAAGATAGGGAGCGTCCGTTGTACGTAGCCAAGGTCAGCATCAAATGGCAGCCTAGTCCGGTCCTCCGGGGATTCTTAGCACCCTCTGCCTTCATGTCGCACTGGCCGCTGCCTTGGCCAGGTACATTCCAGCTGCCGGAGATTGAGGGCCAAGATTTAAGTTGTGGAATCATTTTGGAGGGGTTGTGGAATCATTTTGCATTGTATACAGAAGTAAAATACAAAATGTTTTGTGATGCATGTATTTCGCATTTGTATGCAAAAGTAAAAGACAAGACGTTTTGTGAAATATGTCTTTTCGCATTTGTATACAAAAGTAAAAGACAAGACGTTTTGTGAAATATGTCTTTTCGCATTTGTATACAAAAGTAAATGACAAGACGTTTTGTGAAATATATCTTTTCGCATTTGTATACAATAGTAAAAGACAAGACGTTTTGTGAAATTTGCCTTATCGCATTTGTATACCAAAATGAAAGGCAGAAAGGTTTTGTGAAACATGTCTTTTGTTTTATTGTGTACAGAAATAAAAGACGAAAAGATTTTATGAAACATGTCTTTCGCATTTGTATACAAAAATGAAAGACAGAAAGGTTTTGTGAAACATGTCTTCTCGCATTTGTATAAAAAAGTGAAAGACAAAATAGGTTTCGTAAAACATGTTGTGACGTGCCTGCACCGCAGGACGCACATGAGATAAAGGCAGATAGCAGTGAGAGCACTTGTCCGCAGCTCAGTTGGGAGAGCGACTTACTCCGGAGTGAGGGGACTCGTATTCGATGCCGGCATGGACAAAAATGACGGAGAAATTTACTTCGTCATAATGTCTTTCAGCATTTGTATACAAAAGTCAAAGGCAAAATCTCTACATACGATTGCCACTTTTTTTAAAACTGTAGGCACCATTATTTTCCAGAACCTCTCATCATCTATTGGATAGCTTGTGGATTCCTTGCGCCCAAAACTTTGCAGCTTTTTCGGTCAAGGAATGAATTTTGCAGGTCTTCAAGGCAGGAAAGTTCTTTCCATTGACAGAGTAGATACCGGAATAAATGGAAATCTGAAGGCGCGAGGTCGAGTCAGTAGAGCGGTAAGGCAATATATTATCCCAGCCAAGCTCCGCCAATTTTTTACTGGTGATCGCCGAAACGTGAGGTCTGGCATTGTCCTGATGGAAGACAATGGACTTCCTGTTGACAATTTCTGGACATTTGACATTAAATGCCGCCTTGAGAAGGTCCAGTTGGAAATCCCTCTCAGAACTGACCGTTTGATTGCTCGGCGGCATCCCATAATGCAAGAGTCTCTTCGATTCCCACCTCACACAGAGCATTACTTTCTTGGGGTGCATACCGGTCTTCGGAGAGGTTATTGTCATTTCTCTTGGTCCATCATTTTTTCTGCTCCGCGTTGCCGTTCAGAGTGCAGTCCTCATAGGCCGTCACCATTCGTTTCAGGAAAGGGTCGTTTTCAGGGCGTTCGAATAGTGAATTAGAAACAGATATTCCGTCGAGAAGATTTTCTCACGGATCGTGCTGTATGCAAACATCAAAACGATTTACCTGTCCAAGCTTTGCCACTGTGCAGTTGGATGTTTGCAATGTTTTCTCAATTGCTCCGGTAGCATTGTATGAGTTGCCTTCGATTGACACCTTGATTTTGTCGTCAACTTCAACAGATCTCTCAGGGTGTGATTCATCGGTGAGTGAGTAATTTTCACGACGAAACTTTGCGCACCAATACTTCGATTTTGACTTTGTCAGCCCTTTCTCCAGCGATCCTTCTTTCCTGACGTACGAAGTTAACCAATCCTTTCCCCTTACTCTGGTGGGGTTCGAACCGGATTCGTCTTCAACGGCAGCTGCGCATGCTACCGTTGAGCAGAAAGACACGTAACGAACAATCACGTATAAGGTAGAATTCTAATCGGGTGATGAAGAAATGCTTTATGCTATTAATGCGGGTGAATTATTCACTTTATTTTCTGTTGGAACTTATACTTTTTATGAATAGGGTTGTAATAATTTTATTTTCTGTACAGGAGGGTTTATTACAGATTACTCATTTTTTAATCGTGTTTTTCCGAAGTAGCAGAATGCTTTGGAGCTTTCAAACTTACAATAACTTTCAATTATCTTTAAGAAAAGGTGAAATGCACTGCTTTATAGTATTATTTCACAAAACACATAACTATAAAATTTACTTTTGATAGCTATTATAGTTCTTGTAGTTAGGAGTGCAGATACTGATACGTAGACATCATACAGTCACCTGTACAATGATTTAAGTACCTGGTTTCTTACAGTAACAGAATGTACCATAGCTAGTGAACAAATGAAAGAGAGGAGAATATCCTGTGCCATAATAACCAAAATTTCATGCGATATGCTATCCACGTTCTCCAATCTAGCTACAGAACTTCAAAACCATATCCTCCTACAGACGATTGAAATTTAACAGTTAATCAAACCTGAAGTATTCCCGAGAATTGCTCATATTGCCGGAAATTTTCTGTTACGGAAAAAGTGAGAACATCATTTCCTGGATAATATACGAAAGGAACTGCAGAAAGGTTTCTGAAAATTCAGAATTCTTCTTTAACACCTGAAATGTTCGTATAAGATAGCTGACTGAACACTACATAAATCAGTTCTCAGAAACTTCAAGAAAACGTCGAGAAAAAGTTGCTTACAATTAGTCTTTATTCAGCCCATAATCCATTGGCACTTTAACAATGCGCAAATACAATTCTTGTTTTTCAACTTTAGTATTATAATCCAGCGAATGCAACACTTGGTTAAGAAAACCACACCAACACTAAAGTAGAACACGCAGCCTTCAAATAACTCAAACTTCAATTATAAACAACGTCTTTTCCATAATCATCATAATTATTTTTTGAAGGGAAGTAAAAAATTTTCATTAATTCCAGATGATGCGTAGAACAAACATTACACATTTTTCGAAGAACCCAACGCCCAGTACACCCATTTTGACGTTCGGGCGCCAATGTGAAAACACAAATTTCTCCGTGACGGAGATCGAACTACGCCCCCTCACTCCGGAGTAAGTTGCTCTCCCAACTAAGCTATACAGACGGAATGTATAACTGCAGATTTGTCGTCTTGACACCTTCTTTATCTCTGTAGTACGTCACACATCTCTTAAAAACATTAATTTACTGTCAACATGCTAAAGGAATTGCGTAAATGTTTCTGAAAATTCAAAGTTTTCCTAGCGTACGAAAAATCCGTGAAATTCAGATTGTTTCTGTCATTTCCCGGAAAAGACTGTATGAAGAATATGCTTCGTCAATTCACGAAAGATATTACGGAAAATGGCTTCTGAATTTCGGAACACTTTTGCAAAGAGCACAACTGATCCTATCACGTCCGAACCACTCCTTTCAGAAAATGTAAATATCATGTGCCAGCAAATGCAAATTTATCTTCTAAGATCGGTACCAACGAGACATTTACCGCCGAAATGTGAAAGTACTTTTTCCAGAACCTAATGTTTTTTATGTTTTTGTTTGTTTGTTTGGGAGTTTATCAACGTGAGCAACTCAATGAGAGAAAAACAGTCGCCCGTCCCTAATTTGGGGCGATTGCTTCCAGTGAAGGGAGACAGCTAATACCAAAAGACAAGCACAGCCTTCATGCCTCCCCGAGAGTCGAACCCGGACCCACTTGGGCGAACGGGCATAAGGCAGCGCGGGAAAAACCTTGAGCGGCCCTAATATTTTTTTGGTACATCTAAGCGGCGGAAAAAGTGAAAATCCGTTCACATATTTAGAGTTGCAATATTTTACACCCTATTTCATTTATTAATTTGGAATAGTATTTTTCAGGAACGTCAACAGGGAAGAAGAAATTTAGTACCATATTTTAACCAAACGAATCTTGATGTTCTATGTACGAACACAGTGTTCTTGAACTTAGCAGTGTTTGGTTATCATGAGGTCCTATACGTGTTTCGCTGTTGTTATGATAAAAGATGAATTAAGTTCTGTTTGTCTCCGAACATGTTGGTATCATGTATGATGAAGCCAACGGTTAGTCCTTTATTTCTCCTAGGGAAGTGCGTTCATTGGAGGATCACCGGAACACACTTTTCTTTTTATCTTGGTCTGTCATATGTACTCTTAAGCATCTATCTTAGTTCGTATGAACTGACTAGGAAAATAACGAGGCGTATATCTGTCTTTTGAAATCCACTATTGTAGAACAACCGTTTGAGCAGATAATGAGTGTGTATTCTGGAGTTTCAGTTAATTCACACACGCTTTTTAACACAATAAAATTTCATTACTATGAGTGAAGCAATGCGTACAAAAAGAACAGCGTGTGTTTTCTGACGGGTTATTCCTTTGTCTTCTCTATACTTCTCTTGTCTTCATTTTGTCATCGCTTTACATCAATTTGTTTTCGTTGTGCCATTATTCGATGCTGTTTATTGACTAGCGATCCCGATTTGTAGTTTATTAACGCAATTGCAATTCATTGATACAAGTGAAGTAACGCGACAACAAACGAATATCGCATGTTTAATGATGGGTTAACCTTTTGCCTTTGCTCTACTTCACATGTCTTAAAGATATCTCCACTTTACTTCATAAGTCTTCAGTTTGTCTTCGCTTTACTTCAGCTTCTCTTCGTTGTGCTATTAATTGGGGCTGTTTTATGTTTAGCGATAATAAGTTGACCCCGAATTGGAATTTATTCACGCCGTCATTAACAAAGTAAAATTTCATTTATGGAATTTAAATTCATAAATACAAGTGAAGTAAAGCGAGAACCAAAAAATAATCCATTCTTCTGGCGTATTATCCTTTTGTTTTTGTTCTACTTTACTTGTCTTCAGTTTCTTTTCGCTCTGCTTCTCCATCTTCAGTTTGTTTTCCTCTGCTTCTCCGTCTTCAGTTTGTCTTCGCTCTACTTCACTTTGCGTTCGCTTCACTTAATTTGGCTTCAATTTGCCTTGACTGCACTTTACTTGTATTCAGTATTTTTTCGCTGTACTTCAATTTGCGTTCGCTTCCCTTAACTTGGCTTCCGTTTGCCTTGACTGCACTTTACTTGTCTTCAGTATCTCTTCGCTCTACTTCACTTTGCGTTCATTCCCTTAACTTGGCTTCCGTTTGCCTTGACTGCACTTTACTTGTCTTCAGTATCTCTTTGCTCTAATTCACTTTGCGTTCATTTCCTTAACTTGGCTTCAGCTTGCGTTGACTGCAATTTATTTGTCTTCAGTATCTCTTCGCTCTACTTTACTTTGTATTAATTTCCTTAACTTGGCTTCCGCTTGCCTTGACTACACTTTACTTGACTTCAGTATTTCTTCGCTCTACTTCACTTTGCGTTCATTCCCTTAACTTGGCTTCAGTTTGCCTTGACTGCACTTTACTTGTCTTCAGTCTCTCTTCGCTCTACTTCACTTTGCGTTCATTCCCTTAACTTGGCTTCAGCTTGCCTTGCCTGCACTTTATTTGTCTTCGGTATCTCTTCACTCTACTTCACTTTGTATTCATTCCCTTAACTTGGCTTCAGCTTGCTTTGACTGCACTTTATTTGTCTTCAGTATCTCTTCACTCTACTTCACTTTGTATTCATTCCCTTAACTTGGCTTCCGCTTGCCTTGACTACACTTTACTTGACTTCAGTATTTCTTCGCTCTACTTCACTTTGCGTTCATTCCCTTAACTTGGTTTCAGTTTGCTTTGGCTGCACTTTTCTTGTCTTCAGTATCTCTTTGCTCTTCTTCACTTTCTCTTTATTTTACTACACTTGATTTCAGTTTTCCTTAACTTTACTTCATTCGTCTTTAATTTGTCTTCATTTCTTGTCACCATATTTTTCCCTATATCAAGATTCTTTAGAGGTTCGGTTCCCTTTGAGCAAAAATGTTTAGCTTTATTTTCGTTACTCACTGTACATATTTGCAGTTATAAATGTGCGACATTTATTAGATGATAAAATGTCAATTTTCCTTGTCCTTTTTTTACATATGTAAGATTCTTGCTAAAGCAGTTCGCGGCATGCGAAGTGACCCCATAATATGATTTGGTTTCGGCTAAACAAATGCACACGGGTGACATTTTCTCCCAATTACAGCGTTCCTGATCGAGGTCAGGGAGTAGCGCTGATGAGTTCGGGTTCAATTTTAAGAGCCCGAATTCAGTGCCAATTTTAAGAGCCCGAACTCAGTGTCAATTTTAAGAGCCCGAACTCAGTGTCAATTTTAAGAGCCCAAACTCAGTGTCAATTTTAAGAGCCGAACTCAGTGTCAAATTTAAGAGCCCAAACTTAGTGTCAATTTAAGAGCCCAAATTCAGTGTCAATTTAAGAGCAAGATTAAGAGCCCACACTCAGTGTCAAATTTAAGAGCCCAAACTTAGTGTCAATTTAAGAGCCCAAATTCAGTGTCAATTTAAGAGCAAGATTAAGAGCCCAAACTTAGTGTCAAATTTAAGAGCCCAAACTTAGTGTCAAATTTAAGAGCCCAAACTTAGTGTCAAATTTAAGAGCCCAAATTCAGTGTCAATTTAAGAGCAAGATTAAGAGTCCGAACTCAGTTTCAATTTATAAGCAATGTTAAGAGGCCGAACTCAGTTTCAATTTATGAGCAATTTTAAGAGCCCGAACTCGGTGTTAATTTAAGAGCAATTTTAAGATCCCGAGCTCAATTTCAATTTATGAGTAATTTTAAGAGCTCGTCTGAGCCCGAAATATGTCCACCCGAGCCGGCCGCAAGAACAAGCTCGAAAACTATAACTTAACCTGTTCTGGTATTATTAAAAAAATGTGTTTTTACAGACTTCCATCCTCTCCTCCCCCTTCAATTAACCTATGTCCTTTTCAACTGCGGAGTGGGACAGGAGAATCTATCTTTTTCTATAGTACTGCCGCATGATTTTTTTACAATTCGTTTCCTCCTAAATCTTTCCGTTTATCCGACAAAATCGGGTTGATTTTTTTTTTTGATTGGAGGTTTAACGACCACCGTGAGCAACTCAATGAGCTATAAGCAGTCGCCAAAATCGGGTTGTGCTGCAATCAATAAGTACGTTTCTCAATAAAATTAGCAGACAGTTGCCGCGTGGGAAGAGGTGGTAAATTTTGGACGGCGTGGTATCTACTCTCTAGTATCCATAGTTCTTGAAGAAGCTTTTCCTTCTCAGCAGAAATCCTGTAGTGCGTGGCCTATGGCATGTTCTCCCTAAACCAGGATAAGTATCCCTCCTCCCCCTCTGCAGTCCCCGCTCATACTAAACTCTTACCCATCAGATCTGTGCAACTGATCTTTTCTTCGCTGAATATCGTTTTCTACTCTGTCCGTCCGCACCTACATGGCATCTTCCACCTGCGTGCACGTATCTCTTCATTTTCGCTAAACGCAACATTTATTTGTCCCACCTTCATCGTTTCTCCACCGTTCCTCCACTTACCTGCCTTCAAGCAGAGAATTACCTTCGCTGCCATTTCTCGTACCACAATGATTGCTCGCCTGTCTACTGATTATGTCGAAGCTCTCCGCACCTAGAAATTTCACGCTACTTGGTCAGCTGGTCTTCCATGGTTCTCGGTCGACTGAGACCAGATACGTCTTCTTCTGTAATTTCTTTCTCTCAGCCATATCGGCGACACCTTTGCAACGTTCACTCCCCTGCTTGATTTACCGACTTGTACTGCATGATCTTCGCCGAGCTTCTTCCACTGGTGTCTTCTCTTCCACACGACTCATGTATTACATTCTCATTAAACTCTACTCATTCTATCATACTCTTCAAGACAGGTGTGTTACTTTAATATTGAACACTCTCCATTGTACTCATTACTCACTGACTATTACAAGGTAATATTTTCATCGCACCTATTGTACAAGGACTGTTCACCCAGGTACAAGCACATAGTATAACGAATATAATTTCTCCGTCATTTCTATCCGCGCCAGGATTCGAACCCGGGTCCACTCACTCCGGAATAAGTTGCTCTACCAATTGAGCTACGCGGACGTTTTATTCTGATTCCTATCTGCCTTTATATCGTGTGCGTCCTTCGGGCAGGTACGTCACATCTCCTGGTACGTTACATCATCTCCCCCTTATTTTTTTTTTCGAAGTGCTGGAGAAAGGATTCTCTTATTTTTCCTATCTCGCGGTGTGGAAAGAACATCACACCAATGCGAGATTTTAAACGGTCGGGTCATCCGGATAGTTCGGGCGCCATTATAACGAATATAATTTCTCCGTCATTTCTATCCGCGCCAGGATTCGAACCCGGGTCCACTCACTCCGGAATAAGTTGCTCTACCAATTGAGCTACGCGGACGTTTTATTCTGATTCCTATCTGCCTTTATGTCGTGTGCGTCCTTCGGGCAGGTACGTCACATCTCCTGGTACGTTACAATAGTTTTCCTCAAGCGTTTGTACTGTGTCTTCTTGTAATTATGATTTTTCATTCATTGTACATACTCCATCATCACCTTTTCATATGGGCAAGTTGTACCCTCATTTTCTTTTCTCTTGTTTTGTTTAATAAAGAGTTGCTGAACCCCCTCACTCCCAATCCAAGTTGTACAATTTACCAACAGGGAAGGATAATTAAAGACCCGTATGCTAAATCATACTAAAATTACAGCCTAAAAAGAAAAGAGGAAGAAATTTCAGATCCGGACCCCGGCCGAGACCAAATCGCAGTAAATAATATGGTACCCGAACCCGCCCAGTCTCGGATCGGGTCAGGACTCATCTTTGGGCCTTCGGGTTCGGGCGCAGCCCTTCTGAGCACTGTCAGCGAAGGCCCTTTACGATCATTAGATAGTTGAATTCTCAGCTCAAATTGTTTACATCATTTTCTTGCTTTTCAGGGGATAGAGAGCATCTCTCCACAATGCGCAGCGATTATTCACTTCAGAACTTTGAAAACCGCCACGGTGGCGCAGTGATCTAAGCAATGGCTTCTGATCATTCGTCGGAGATGGGTCCGGGTTGGAATCCCCTCGTGAGGCATGGATGTGGTTTCATCTTAAGGCACTGGCTCTTTTCCTTTCCTGGATTCAGTAGCCCTAAATTAGGGAGCAGCGTTTGCTTATATCCCATTGGGTTGCTCACGGTGGTCGTTAAACCCTCAGTAAAAAAAATAAACTTTGCAAGCGCTCATCGAATTGGCTCCAAAAGTAAAAACAACCAAGTAAATATAAGTGAAAAATCTTACCATTCCATTTTGAGCACAAACGTAAGTCCTCGTTCAAGAAGCCCAAATAGAGAGGAAATCCCTCCAGCGGTCTACTGTTGGCAGCTTCTTCAAGAAGTGGAACTAACATAAGAAACCAGCACAACTAATTATCAGTAGCAACTCCTTCAGTTGCTACTGATCATTCAACCTCTTTCACCTCAGCAAGCCTACAGGTTCTAATAGAAACAGGCTAAGTCAACATTTTTGAAAGAATTATGAAATTAAAAAATGTTTATTACTTTGGTTTGCATTATGTTTAAGCTACTATGTATTTTATGTACTTGCTCCTTACTTAAATCCCGATTGCGCAAATCACTTTTTAACTTTCAAAAACATTTTACGGATAAAAAATAATTAATATCACCTAATGAACTCATAAAATGTAAAAAGATTGAAACGGTATTTTACCTCAAAGTTACATTGGGCAATAGATGGCTAAATTCTTTTACATTGTTTAAAAAACACTAAGAAAAAGGAAAGCTTTAAGTAGTTATTTTTATTTGTAAATGTTAGCTTCTCTTAACGACAATTTCGACTAACATAGTGTGGCACAGATCGCACTATGTTAAGCGAGACCACGCCACAATAAATGTAGGTACTGTTTTTGCGATCAGTCTTCTTTGTGCTGTTTCGTATTTTTCTTTCATTTCATTTTATAACTAGAGCCAGTGCACGGAAAGTTTTAAACAGTTAGTTTTCGTTGGCTGCAGTTTTTTCCTGAGCATGTTTTCTCGTTTATTCTTTTACTGGAACATATGTACCGCATATCAGGTGAGTCAAAAGTCGCAGGACACCCTTATACACTGCTGGCCCCCAAAATGCAACACCAAGAAGGAAGCATCCGATTGGCCAGAAATTCGCAGCATGCTTCGCCCGCGAGAGGACATGCAAACGATTAGCATTGCAGGGCATATGCAAATCATGTACGCCCGGCATGCCACCGAGAAGTACTATAAGAAGAGTGCACAGAAGGTGGGGTGTAAGTAATGGAAGTGTGTTGTGCTGCTGGACCTGTGCGTGGGAAGCTTTCTGATGTCTCGTCGCAGAATACGGTAGTCATTCCAGCACGTTCCGGAGTTCGACAGAGGACGAATAGTGGCTTATTGCGATAGCGGTTTATCGTACCGAGACATCGGCGCCCGTGTGGGACGACATCCAGCCACAGTGAGGCGAGTATGGATTCGGTGGGTGCAGGAGGGACGGACGGACCGACGTGAGCGATTGCCGCAGCCGCGGCACACCACCAAACGAGAGGACCGCATGTTGTGCGGCGGGCATTGACGGCTCGCACCGCCACATCACGAACCTTAGCACAGGAATTAGGGTGTGTTGCGCAACAACTTGTGTCAGCACGTACCGTTGGACGTCGTCCTCAGGAGCGGGGACTTGTTGCACGGGGCCCATTGCTCCGATTACCATTGACGTTACACCACCGGCGAGTGCGGCGGCAGTGGGCCGTTGAACGCCACACCTGGACTAAGGAAAGGCACGACATTGTCTTCTCCGACGAATTCCGCTTCTGCCTGCAACACCACGATGGTCGGATCCGCGTGTGGCGGGACCGCGGCGAGAGACTGCATGACGCATGCATTATGCATCGCCATACCGGTCCGTCGCCTGGCGTTATGGTTTGGGACGCCATTGGATATGACACCCGCACCCCTCTGGTACGCATCGCCGGTACACTCAACAGCCACCGTACCATCTCCGACGTTTTGGAGCCTGTAGTTCTCCCTTATCTGCGGGACCAGCCAGCGGCCATGTTTCAACAGAACAATGCTCGCTCGCACGTGGCACGCATCGTGCTACAATTCTTCACGGCTCACCAGGTGTCACTGCTGCCGTGGCCAGCCTGTTCTCCCGATATGTCGCCCATCGAACACGTCTGGTCGCTGATCGGCAACCGAGTGGCCCAGCAAGCACCACCCGCAGCTACGTCTGATGAACTTTGGCAACGTGTGGAAGCAGCTTGGACCGACACACCCCAAGCCCACATCCAAAGCCTCTTTCGTTCGATGCCGTGGCGTGTAGTGGCCGATATTGCCAATCATGGGGGCCACACGAAGTATTGATGTCTGCGTGTTCCGCAAGTCGCACGGGCCTGTAAGCTCAATCGTTTCATCTTTGTATCTGTTGTTATGTGTCCAGTAAATCTGGCTTTGCTATCCCGTGTCCTTCTTGGTGTTGCATTTTGGGTATTTCAGAAACGGGAGGAAAATGAAATATCTGAATACCTCAGCAAAAATCGGTGAGGAGGTGGGACTTATCTTTTAGGCTATTTCCGGAACATGGCCACCATCTTGAAATCCGCCATATTGGATCAAAATCAAATTTTTCAAATGGTAAGGGGGTCATGTTGCATACCAAACAAGACCCGAATTTTCCCAGAAATTGATTGCCGTAATCATATTTGACATATGTTGTAATTCACAAGTTATCAACACAGGTAGTTGAAATAATAACAACTTCTAAAGTACTCTGTGATGCGCAGCTACTATTTAATGTGTTCAATGTATTGTCCCTGTTGCTGAACACTGAGCTGAAGACGCTTGATCCAGTCGTCACGCACGCGCACGAGAATATCGGGAGAAATACGTTTACAGGCCTCCAGGATGCGTTACTGAAGGTGGTGTCTGTCGCGGATTTTCCCAGCATACACCAGGTGTTTCAGATGACCCCACAGTTAAAAGTCAAGTGGTGTGATATCGGGGCATCCGGGTGGCCTGAAAGAGCCTGGAGAGATGCCTGCTTGCCATAACCAGAAAGGACGAGAAGAGGAAGTCATGAAAAATGACGGGAATCGATGACATCATGATCAAGGTAAAGATCATCACGTGGCAATGGGTTGGACATATTTCTAAAAGAACTGACCACCGATACGCAATTGAAACACTAGACTGGAGACCGAGGGACCGGAAAAGACCTAGAAGAATACCGCGTAAGATTTAGGGGAGATGAAGTTTGAAAGCATGCTGCAGTGACTTGGAAAACACTCACCCATGACAAAAAGTTGTGAAGAAAACTAACTTGGGCAGACAGTCATCCAGCAATGATTTAATAATGGTTGGTGATGATGATGATGATGATGTGTGTGTGTGTGTGTGTGTGTGTGTGTGTGTGTGTGTGTGTGTGTGTGTGTGTGTGTGTGTGTGTGTGTGTGTGCGTTTTTGTGTAATTTAGCTCATGATTAGTACCTATGAGTTCAGTTTCAATTTTTAGCACGCCTTTTGTAAAAAAAAATCGTGCTTATGTTATCAGTTTGTCAGTCCGTCTGCAGACAAAATTCTTTTTTGCATTGGGAAGCTTGAAATATGCGAATTTACGATGTCCAATTTTGCCGCTAGAGGGCGTAAATGCAGATGATATCAAATTCAAAACACATTTTATTCCATATATTTGCTTCTAAACAACCGATTGAAAAAATTCTTTCACCTTTCGATTCCATTTATGTCGAAAAGTATTTTAGGCATAGTCACTTTCTCAAGTTATGCATAGAATTTCCGCTAGGGGGTGTAAAATTTAATTGCGTTTTCCCCGATATCTCTACTTCTAAAACTCCGATTTGAATTTTTTTCCTTCAGAGGTTACAGCTCCTGATGAATATCTTTTGCATATAAGTTCTAATTTTTGGTAAAGAATGGTTTGGCCACCAGAGGGCGTAAGTGTTAATTCATGCTTCTGATGTATATGCCCCAATACCTGAGCTTTCGAAATATCGATTGAAAAAATTCGTTCGTAGACAGATGCCACTCATGTTGATAGACCTTTTCGGAATATTTTCTTCTTAAAATATTGCATGGTTTCTCCGCCAGGGGGCGTAACGTATATCATATTTTTGTCAATATCTCTGCTTCTAATGGTCCAATTTGAAAAATTCCTTCTTTATTCGATAGAGTTTTTGGTCCGACAAGTTCTTCATATAATTTCAAAATTTTCAAGTACTTCATAGACTTTCCCCTAGGTGGCGTAATCGAAAATTGCGTTTCCCCCGATGTCTCTGTTTCTAAAACTCCGATTCGAAATTTTTTTCTGCACCGAATACAGCCCCTAATGGGAAATATTTTGCATTTAATTTCTAATTTTTAGTAAAAAATTGTTTGGCCATCAGTGAGCGTAAATTATAATTTCCGCTTCTGATGTATTTGCAGCAAAATCTGAGTTCCTCAAAACACGACTGAAAAAATTATTTCTTGGACCGATACCTCTCACATCGGAAAACCTTTTGAGAATACTTTCTTCTTAAAATAATGCATGTTTTACATTCAATGGGCGTAGATGCATATCTTATATTTGTCGATATCGCTGCTTCTAAGAGTCCGATTTGAAAAAAATATTTCTTTGTTCGAGAGTGTTTCCATTGCAAAATGTTTCTCATATAATTTCAATTTTATCATAATGCACAAGTCTGCAACCAAAAGTTCACGATATCTGCGGGATTGAAAACCCGATTGAAAAACTTCTTTCTTTGGTCAGATACTATTACTTTCCATACCGGTTCCATTGACTTTGAATAGCTTTCATAAATTTAATTTGCGTCAGAAAGGATTCAAAAGACGTGCTCATTACACCCGAAAATTCGGTGTCATCTTTCTTGTTCATTTTGAGGCGAGTGGTATTTTTAGACGGATTTAATTTCTTCGCATCTTTGGTTTATTTAGGTTTCACGTCTTCTTTATTGTTTTCGGTATTCTTTTATATTTTTCTGTAGCATAATAATAAGTTTTCTGTAGCATAATAATAAGAAACCATATTCACCAGGACTAATTTGGAATTTATTCATATTTAAGTGAGGTACTTGTGCCATGTTTCTTTTCTCTAGTTGGTGTAATCGCAAATCCGAGACTTAAAAATCATTGTACTGTTCTTGTTTTGTTTAGGTGATGCTGACTATCTTGTTTTCATGGGGTCTTTGTGCGATTCTTACACATACGTCAGTTCTTCCCGAAGACAGCAAAGCCCGTACTGATCTAGCACTCGATTCACTAGAAAAAGCAGAATGGTTCCGACTTCCTTATCCAGGTAAATTTTTCCCTTCTTTCTAGCGGCAATTTCGAAGATATAAATTTGCGTCCAGACAGCATTGAACCCAGCGCACCGTATTGTGGAAAGTCCTTGCCAGTACGTCCGCCGTCACTGCCTGAATTTCTTCGGTAATGTTTGCATTCAAGGCATCTATGGTTCGCGGTTTCTTTTGATAAACTCTTCGTTTTAGATATCCCCATAAAAAGTAATCAGGAGGCGTCAGATAGGGCGAGCGCGGTGGCCATAGACCCTTCGAAGTAAGGCGGTAGCCGAAAAAGGACTGAATTTCTGCCATACTGTTGTGTGATGTGTGTGATGCCGCTCCATCATGCTGCTGATATCCAATGGAGAGTTCTTCGTCATCCATTTGATTTTTTTTTTTTTTTTGATTGGAGGTTTAACGACCACCGTGAGCAACTCAATGGGCTATAAGCAGTCGCCCGTCCCTAATTTAGGGTCACTGGTTCCAGGGAAGGGAGAGAGCCAGTGCCGTAAGACAAACACAACATCCATGCCTGACCGGGATTCGAACCCGGACCCCTTACGGACGAATGATCAGAGGCCAACGCCTTAGACCACTGCGCCACCGGGGCGGCCATCCATTTGATTTACAAAGGTGTTGAAGATTTCCATACATCCAGCTGTTGTGATGGTTGTATCAGAAATGGGACCAATTTTTGCGGCGCCGGGTCATCCCACACCAAACACAATTTTCTGTGAATGGAGGGGTTCTTCATGTATCGCGTTGGGATTGTCACTGGTCCAAATACGGTAATTTTGAGAACTGACGAATCCGGACAGGTGAAACCACGCCCCCTCCGGTGGTTTTACCTGTTTCCTCAGTGATACCACACTTAGGAATGTGTTTGCCACTAAGGAGCACTCCGGCTGGCTGGCGGACAGCGCCGGGTTCAATGCTGTCTGGACTCAAATGGTGGCCACTTCCAGCTCATGTTGTGATGTCATCACATTTCGCACGAAATGAGGTAAGTCCAGTTCAAGTTTCGTTGCAATATCTTCATTGGTGTTAATATTATTAAAGAAATGCCGGGTTTGGTAGCGAGTGGGATACCCTGTATCATGCTAACTGGTCAGAAAGACAAGGGTGTTCTCCCACTGATGGTTAAAAAGACGAGCATATTCTCAAGTTAATGATTAAAAATATAAGGATATCCTCAAGTAAAATGTTTAAAAAATCGAACAATGACTACGGATAACAAAGGAGAGAGTGTTCTGAAGTTGAAAGTTAGAAAAATCGAATTGATAATGTTTAACGACAAAAGAAGTTTTTCCCACCAGAATTATCTTCCCTGCAGTCAAATCTTTCATGTAAGACACCAGAAAATATATCTTTTTGATGTATTTTCCATTTTCCCTGGATCCATTTTCTTTGTTAATCTACACTTAATTTCTTCAAATTTACACAAATTTTATTTTAACCGCCGCCTTAATAAATTTTGTCTTTAACGCAGCGTTCGGCGCGCCTGTGCAAGCAAATTGACTTTCTTTATATCAAATAGTGCTTAAGTAATGATATCGTGACATGAAATGGTTTAATATCATTTTTTAAGTAATGAAATTTTTGAATGATAATGTAAAATTTTTAAGTACACGTGTATGTGAGTGGATGGGTAATGAATGTGTTGCCACACATCGTAGCATGGGGTTATTGAAAACACAGCATTATTAATGGGCATCGTAATTACGGATGAAGCCTCAATACTGAGGTAAAACTATTTCGGGGTAGCGTAGGATTTCTAAGCAATTTTGAATACTTTTCCCATTCCAATAATTATTATTTTATTTCTCCTTTCAGGTCAATGGGGTAAGCCCACCATCAATTTTGGGCCTGTTCTGGGAGTTGCTGCCGGTGTTCTAGCTTCAATCATTGAATCAGTAGGTGATTATTACGCATGCGCCAGACTTGCAGGAGCACCAGCACCTCCTGTTCATGCTATTAACAGGGGAATCTGCATAGAAGGAGTCGGATGTGTCATAGCAGGGATCATCGGAACAGGAAGCGGGCTCACATCTTTCAGCCAAAATGTTGGAGCTATTGGGATAACCAAAGTAAGTCTTCAAAGAAGGCGGCTTTACCCTTTTTAAAATTTAACAACTTTTTAATATAGATAGATAGAGTTTGCTGTAAATGAAACACCGAATCGAAAAATTCTATTGGAAAATTAATAAGCCTTCACAGGTGCAACACTTGTATCTCTGCCTACATGCAAACGACATTCCACTTCAAGCCTTATGTTCCAAATCATTTCTGAGATAGCAGCTGCAATCCTTCAAAGTAGGAATGTCTGGAATAGATGTGTGTTTGCTTGACACACCACCTCCTTCATACAATCTCATAAGAAAAGTTCCACAAGGGATATGAAAGGTGATCTAGAACAGCGTTCCCCAACCGCCGGTCCGCGAGGTTTTTTCTGCCGATCCGCGAGAAAGGAGTGAATTTATTTATTTCTCTTTTGAATCGAAATGGAGTCACAGTAAGAGGACATCTAGATCTAGATTTTTTGAACACCTTCGCGGAAGATTAAAGGAAGCTTGCATCGCTAATCTCTTTACAGAGGATCTGAACTCCTGCAGGCTAACTCACAAGGAAAATAAAAGCTTTGTTGAAGTTCCTTCTGATGCCAGTCTGATATCGCTATTCAGATCAAAATCTATGACTCAGTTTTGGGGTAATATGAAGAAAGACTATTGGCAACTTTTTCGACCACGTATTTATTGCGAGAAAAATTTTCAGCCGTTTCTGAAATCAAAACAAAGCACAGGAACATAATGGACATTAATGCCGCACTGCGTCTTGCAGAAACGACGATGGAACCACGGCTCGAGAAGATTATCACGAAGCAGCAGCAGCAACAGATGTCACATTGACCCCAGAAAAAATTATATTAACGGTACGGAGGATATTCTGGTATATTTATCATGGATTGCACCTAATTATCATTAAATAATATTAACAGATTAAATGATATTAGCCGTAAGTAGGTGACATGGAATAATCTGGTATATAAATTATGGATTGTACGCAGTTATCATTATAATACAAAATATTACGAGCATTATTATAATACAAAATATTACGAGATTAAATAGCCGAAAATAGACTAATATATTTGTTTCGGCATCGCTGGTTTGCGGAAGTTTCCCCAGCGTTTTGCCGGTCAGCGAATGCAAAATATTTGGGAACAACTGATCTAGGAGGCCATGGAGTTTTCACGTACACTGGCGTGCAAAAATTACGGACGAGACGGTTTTTTGAATGTAACGTAGTGCAGAAGTTCTCCACATTGACTCAAATCATAAACAAATGATCTCCAAGAGGTAAGAATATGGGGCAAGTGAGCAAAACCGTCCAAACAAGTAATCCAAAGGATACCAAGGCACTTTATTGAAAAGGTAGCTTCGAACACAACTAGACAGAAGACAGAAACGTCCATGTGACAGGTGGCTGCCAAGAAAAATCCAGACGTTAGTTGGGGTTATGATCACCCCTGACTGCCTTGCAGGATTTACAACGTCTGTCAATGCTGAGGACGAGGTTGTCAAGAAGCTGTTGAGGTATCGCGGCCCATTCCTCTTGTAGCGCCAATCGCAGCTGCGGAATCGTTGCTGGCGGCTGGTGACGTGATGCAAAAAGTCTCCCGAGAAGGTCCCGTACGTGTTCGATTGGATTTAAGTCCGGGGACATTGCAGGCCAATCTATGTGTTAAATATCTTCACTCTCCAACAGCTCTGCGACAGCCACTGTACGATGAGGTGTAGTGTTGTCGTCCATAAAGAGGAACTCAGAACCCACAGCACCTCTAAACAGACGCACGTGAGGCAGGAGAACCTCGGTAAAATAGCGGACACCAGTGACTGAACCTCCTTGGAAGATGTGGAGGTCAGTACGGCTACCAAGCATGATACCGCCCCAAAGGAGAACTCTGCCACTTCTAAACCGGTCCCTTTCGATGATGTTGGAGGTATGATTGCGTGTTCCCTGCTCTCTCCAGACGTGTATACGTCCCGAATCGCTCGTCAGACTAAATCGGCTCTCATACGTAAAGAGAACTCGACCCCATTGCTTGTGCTCCTGGCACCACAGAAACCGCCGTCTCCAGTGAGCAGGCGTTAATGGCACACACCGTACTGGTCGTTGTGCAAATAAACCACTTTTGTGCAGCCTCCTTGCCACGGTAAAACGCGATGACGGACATCCAGTTGTCAGCTGCATGTGCCTTGCGATTTCTCCCGCTGTCTGCCGTCTGTCTCTTCTCGCCTGTAGGACAATATACCGGTCGTCCGCCGCCGTGGTTGCTCGTGAACGATCGCTGCTGAACTCTCGGACAGCTGTTCCTGTCGTTTGAAATGCTCTCCAAGCTCGTGAAACGATCCCGAACTCCTCGGCCACATTAGTCACACTTCGACCTTCTTCCAACTTCCCAATGACGCGACCTCGGATAAAGTCATCCAGATGTCGTCTACTGGATTGCCTGTTGGCCATATCACACGGTGGCAGCAACTCGACGTCGTTCAAACCGATGTACACCGTGCAATAGCTTTCACCGCTTTATACCCTTCCGACCCCCCCTACGTCATGCTGCATATGTGTGCATGCCCTACCGTACCGGACCGTAGTCTATCTCCTGAGTAGTCTTTCGGTCCGTTCTGCCTTCTCGTTCCGCTATTATGCTAATTTCTCCTTTTCGGCCTTAATTTTTGCACACCAGTATAGAAGAAAGGCCCAGGCTGGTACTCGTTCAGAACTTTGTCTTCCAAGACCTGCATAATAATTTCCGCAAGAGCGGCAGAGAGCGGAGACTCCATAGGTGCACCTCCACTCTGACGATAAATGGTGTCATTGAAACGAAAGAAAGTACATTTATGGACCAAATTCAACTCGGAAATGATTGCTTGAATTTCTAATGAGGAGGTAGAGAACAAAGACATGAGCTTTGACTCAATAATGTCAGGAACAGTATTGACTGGGATGTTGGAGGTATAAGGACACCACATCAAAAGAAGCCATATTAAACGGATTACCCACAAACTGATAGGCCTTTATTCTATCTAGTGCCTGGACAGACCCTGCAACTGAAAGCGAGAAAAGTCAGGAAAAGGCAGGAAAAGGCGTAAGATATTTTGCTGAAGCTTTCTCCAGTGGTCTGGTTGGGCAAGCATATCCTGAGACAAGTGAGTGTACAAGGTGGCCATTCTTTTGCAGTTTTATTTTTCCAAAACGTTCACGCACTCTAGGGCCACAAATTAGACGCATAGTGTTGACAGCTTAAGCTGGTAGTGCACCATGACTTTTAATTATACTCAAAGCAGTTATGGTTGCTAAAGTTGGATCTTTGTGAACCACGAATGTGGAATTTTGTTAATGGCTTCCATCATTTTTGTATTGTAATCAGATTTATTTAATACGATTACCTGAGCAGCTTTATTAGCAGAAACGATAGCTAAATTAGGATTGCCATGAAGGAATTTTAGCTGTTTCTGTCCCTCTCTGAACTTTCGGGGCGTCTATTCCTGGCATCAAAATCCCTAATAATTTTAACAACCTTATGTCGGGTAATGACCTGTTCAGTCAAGGAGAGAGATTTTATTATAATGTAGTTTAGCTTGAGGCATGAGGTTAAATCTATTAATATGAGTAGGCGGGTAAGCCAACTTTAGTTCTTTGCCCAAAGCCTGCTTCTGAGTTGGGTTCAGTTGAAAGGTGCTAAGATTAAAAAATGGTGGCTGAATATTCATAGGGCGTGGTTTTGACCAAGATCTTCGTACAGTTAGATCCAAGTCCTGAATCACGAGATTTCTTAACTTATTAATATGTGTGTTATGATCCATTTGAACTTCAGTATAAGTGGTTGTCATGAGTATGATAAGGTACCTGTCCAATAAAATAGGATGGGTCCTATTTTTCTGATGTAAGTATGCAGCATTTGTGGGGTCTATGACTTTTCATCCTGGTGTAACCTATCTTAAAAAAATTTTGTAGGCGCCGCCACGCCCTTCACTTTGGTGTCTAGACAAATAATATTATTTCAATAATTAAAAAAGGATCGTGATCCTGTGAATATGAACGAAAGATTCGGTGTTCACAGTGTACCTATAAAAGCTTTGGACCCTGAGGAACCGGCTCAGGTATATATTGGATCCACCCATTGCACATTTAAAACCAGAATTGCGGAGCATAAGTACAATATTCGGGCAGGTTCCATGTCAACAGCTCTCTCACGCTTGGGAAATGGGGGAACACATTATTCAGCATGGAGTGAAGTTTCTGTTTTGGCTATCTAGGTCTTTATAATTATTAGCGGAAAGCTTGTTTATTCTTAATCATGGACATACATGCTGTAATGATAATACACCTCAATATGTACTACAGCCATGAAAATTCTTAATTTCCACGGCTGATAATGATGATTTAAATGAACCCATCCACATTTTAATCGTAATCGCATCAATGAATTGTTCTACGAACATCACAGTGAACTATGGAGCATTAGATCTGCACATATTACACATCATGAACTGGCATGTGTTTTTATTTAAGGACCTTTCATCATCCGCTTTTTTTTTGTAGACACATCTGAAGATGGGTCTGACGCAGGCGCGAAAGATTTAATGTTTTTATCTAATGATTTTAATGTAATAAATTGTTTTTAACTTGCACAGTCGTTAGCTTTTACAGGTTTTAATCGTGCATAGACGGCATTTATACACTTGTGTGCGAAAATTAAGGACGAGAGGGTTTTTCGAATGTAACGTCGTGCAGAAGTCGCCTCAAATCATACCATGTGATCCCCAAGATGTAAGAATATGGGACAAGTGAGCAAAACCTTCCAAACAAGGAATCCAAAGGATACAAAGGCACTTTATTGAAAAGGTAACTTCGAGCACAACTGGACAGAAGACAGAAACGTCCATGTGACAGGCGGCTGCCAAGAAAAATCCAGTCTTTAGTAGGGGATATGATCTTCCCTGACTGCGTTGCAGGATTTACAACGTCTGTCCATCCTGAGGACGAGGTTGTCAAGGAGCTGTTGAGGCATCACGGCCCATTCCTCTTGTAGCGCCAATCGCAGCTGCGGAATCGTTGCTGGCGGCTGGTGACGTGATGCCAAGCGTCTCCCGAGAAGGTCCCACACGTGTTCGATTGGATTTAGGTCCGGGGACCTTGCGGGCCACTCCATGCGTTGAATATCTTCACTCTCCAACAGCTCTGCAACAGCCACTGTACGACGAGGTGTAGCGTTGTCGTCCATGAAGAGGAACTCAGAACCCACAGCACCTCTAAACAGACGCACGTGAGACAGGAGAACCTCGGTACAATAGGGGACATCAGTGACTGAACCTCCTTGGAAGATGTGGAGGTCAGTACGGCTACCAAGCATGATACCACCCCAAACGAGAACTCCGCCACCTCCAAACCGGTCCCTTTCGATAATGTTGGAGTTGTGATTGCGTGTTCCCTGCTCTCTCCAGGTGTGCATACGTCCAGAATCGCTCGTCAGACTAAATCGGCTCTCATCCGTAAAGAGAACTCGACCCCATTGCTGATGTGTCCAGTTCTTGTGTTCCTGGCACCACAGAAACCACCGTCTCCGATGAGCAGGAGTTAATGGCACAGACCGTACTGGTCGTCGTGCAAATAGACCACCTTTGTGCAGCCTCCTGGCCACGGTAAAACTCGATAACGGACGTCCAGTTGTCTGTTGCATGTGCCTTGCGATTTCTTCCGCTGTCTGCCGTCTGTCTCTTCTCGCCTGTAGGACAATATACCGGTCGTCCGCCGCCGTGGTTGCTTGTGGACGACCACTGCTAAACTCTCGGACAGCTGCTCCTGTCGTTTGAAATGCTCTCCAAACTCGTGAAACGATGCTGTGAGCGATCCCGAACTCCTTGGCCACACTAGTCACACTTCGACCTTCTTCTAACTTCCCAATGACGCGACCTCGGGTAAAGTCGTACAGATGTCGTCACACGGTGGCAGCAACTCGACGTCGTTCAAACCGATGTACACCGTGCAATAGCTTTCACCGAATTACTGAGCGTACACCGTCTGTGTGCTTCATACCCTTCCGACACTCCCCCTTCCCTACGTCATGCTGCATATATGCGCATGCCCTACCGTACCGGACCCTAGTCTATCTCCTGAGTAGTCTTTCGGTACGTTCAGTCGGCTCGTTCCGCTATTATGCTAATTTCTCCTCTTCGTCCTTAATTTTTGCACACCAGTGTATATGCATAAACAGCCGCCGTTCCGTAAAAACTGAGAGTAAAATCGAACAAAATGAAGACTCACCCAAACATCATTTATCTTTGGAAGCTTTTTTCATTAAATCAACTGTTTCTGGAGCCGTTTTACCCAAACGATAGCAAATTTTATCACACAACGCATTTCACATCTTAACTCCGAGTCACTCATCTCCATAGATGTATGGCGAAATGCAGACGTTCCTTAAGGTGGTTCCACCTAAAATCTCTGCCTTGTGTTTCCAATTGTAAAACTTCTTTACATATTTTTTCGCAATTAATGTATTCCCAATGATGAAAATTTGCGCATCGATGAAACTAACTTTAAGTTATAGCATGGGATACTTAATATTTGCTAAAACATAACCATAATTTTATTAAAATCAATCATTTTTCTTTTAGTAATGCTCAGACCTGTTAATTTATGGAGCGACATGAACATTGCTAAAATCAGTAGACAAACAAATGTTGGATTGCTTAATTATGATTATGTTTTAGCAAGTATTAAGTATCCCATGCTATAACTTAAAGTTAGTTTTATCGATGTGCAAATTTTCATCCCTGGGAATACATTAATTGCGAAGAAAATATGTTAAGAAGTGTTACCATTGGAAACATGAGACAGAGATTTTAAGTGGAACCGCCTTAAAGAACTGCGCAATAACAAAACCAGAATCGTCTGCCACGGCTAATAACTGTTGCCATAGACATTTCCTTAATTCAGTTTGTCGCCTGCGTTGTTGTTTTTCCCCTTTGCACTGTTGCCAACTCAAAAACAAATACTCTGAGTTTTTATGGAACGGCCTTTGAACATTCTTATTTGAGTATTCTATACTTATCTTCGCATATTTCTATATAGTTTATTCTTATATATTGATCTCTAATTTTTTTATAACCCACAGGTTGGCAGTCGACGTGTTATCCAATTCGCGGCCGTCATTATCACTTTGTTTGGACTAATAGGAAAGTTTGGAACATTGTTCATCTTGATACCTTCCCCAATAATGGGCGGAATATTTTGTGTGATGTTTGCGATTATTACAGGAGTGGGCTTATCCAATCTTCAATTCGTCAATCTTAATTCATCAAGAAATCTTTTTATCCTTGGGTTCTCAGTATTCATGGGATTGTGCGTGCCTTCCTGGCTTGACGCACATCCGTCAGCCATAAATACAGGTACTATATTTATTTTCGCACTAATTCATCTAGTGTAGTACGAATCTTAATCCCCACATGTTTTTATACTCAGTCATATTGCAACTTTTAGTAATTTAGTCTCATTTTACTAAATCACTCTAGAAATACACATACAATGAATGCTCACTGGATTATGACCACCACTATGCAAAGTGAGTCACACCCGACATTGACTTAAAGAAGAGGGGAACGTGGACTATGGGTTAATGCACGGTTGTTCCACTTGCTACTTTACCCAAGTTTTTATTAATAATATCGAGAAAACTTACAGTAATTGAACGATTATTTGGTAAAACTGGAATAATACGTCACAACACACAGTACATCGAACTCTGCTGAAAATGTGGCTGCCTAGTCACAGACTTCTTAGAGTGCCCATACTAACCTCAGTCCACCGTTAAAAGCATGTACAATGCGCATGCGATCATCCAGTGCGTCGTTAATGTGGGAGAGTGTTGACACCAGGATGCACCCTGGGACGAAATTAAGCCACCAGGGGAAGTGTAGTGCTTTGGGTAATGTTCTGCTGGAAAGCCCTGGGTCCAGTCATTCATGTGCAAGAAACTATAATGTCTACCACCTACCTAAACATCATTGCAGACCAGCTACATCCATGGCAACGGTATTCTCCACTAGTAGTTCCTCTGGGAAACCCTGGATCCAGTCATTCATATGCAGGAAACTATGACGTCTACCACCTACCTAAACACCATTGCAGATCAGGTACATCCATGGCAACGGTATTCTCCACTAATAGTGCCTCTGGGAAACCCTGAAGCCAGTCATTCATGTGCGGGAAACTAAGACGTCTACCACCTACCTAAACATCATTGCAAACCAGGTACATCCATGGCAACGGTATTCTCCACTAGTAGTGCCTCTGGGAAACCCTGAAGCCAGTCATTCATGTGCGGGAAACTAAGACGTCTACCACCTACATAAACATCATTGCAGACCAGGTACATACTCTCATGGCAATGGTAATCCCTTCTGGTAGTGCCTTCTGTCAGGAAGATAATGCGCCTTGACACACTGCCCGGAATATTCGAGAATGGTTCGCGGAACATGAAGTATATTTCCAGATATTGACCAGGACTCCAAATCAATCCAATCAGGCGTTTGTTGTTTGTGTTGGAACAGCAAATCTGATATGCGACGGCACAGCCACGTAACTTACAAGAGTTAGGGATCAGATATTACAAGACACCTTCAGAAATCTTGTAGCGTCTACGCCTTACTAGGTCAGAGCTGTTTTGGCGGCAGATGGAGGACCAGCATCATGTGGTCATAATGTTTTCGTTCTTTAGTGTTTGTCATATATAACATGGGAATCATCATCATCATCATCCACCATTCCCTTCCCAATCCACTGGTGGACGGAGGTCTCGCGAAATCTCTTTCACAACTGTCGGTCGTAAGCAATTCTTTTCCGTGTCACTCCGCCATTCTTTCGAATTTCATTGCTTCATTCATCCCCAGGTGATTTTCTATTGGGCCTTTTGCTGTCCGTTGGTACCAGTGTAATATTTCTGTTGAACGGTGGTGGTCAGTTCTTCCAGCAATATGTCGACCGTATTGCCGCTTGAGGATTTAACTTTCATCGTGATGGCAGTTTCCCGATCCATGAGTTCCTTTTCCTGTCTTTCTTGGTTGCACCAAGCTTGTATCTTTCCGTGAGTTTTTTGTCTGTAACCTGTATATGTCTTTTTTAGTTAACATTAGTGTGTCTAATTCGTAACAAGAAACAAAAGGATGCATTCATTAGGCGCTTTTACTTAAAGACATAATGGTAAATAGTTTTTGCTTCTTCCAAATGAACTCCAGCAAAGTTTTTTGCGCCTATCAATTTTTTCTTCGATGTAGTCCTTGCTTGATAGCTGGTAGAGACGGGCAACGAATACTTTTGAAAGAATCGATTCTTACGATTCGACTCACTTGTAACGTACCAGGAGATGTGACGTACCTGCCAGAAGGACGCACACGACATAAAGGCAGATAGGAATCAGAATAAAAAATGTCCTCGTAGCTTAATTGGTAGAGCAACTTGTTCCGGAATAAGCGGCCTCGGGTTCGAATCCCGGCGTAGACCAAAAATGACGGAGAAATTTACTTCGTTATACACTAAAAAGATAATTTCGTTTCGTTCAGAGATTCTTCCGGTTTAGAGAACAGTTTGTGCTTAGGGAATCGATTCTGAGCCGGATGCTTTCGTTCGTTTCGTTCGCTCATTCTTCCGGTTTAAACAACGATATGTGTACAGGGAAACGATTCTGAGTCGGATCCTTTTGTTTGTTGACAGTTTCCAGTTTAGTGGACGATTTTTAAGTTTAAATATGTTTTTAATCCAAGTATATCGATCATGTCATATAGCTCTAAAGAGGTACTTGCAAAAATGTCTACATTATTAGCAAAACGAAGGTGAGTTATTCTAGGCGAAACCCCACTATATATACACTATATTGACAAAAGTCACCAGGCACCCCTTCAAAAGCAAATGAACGGATCCGCTGCGTTGTTAGGATGCGCGGTACAGCTGCAAACGGTATAAAAACAAGCCTTTAGCTGAGCACCAGCATATCGCACAGTGAGGTTGAGCGAAAATGTCGCGACGGGAGAGAACTGACTTTGATAAAAGAAAAATTGTTGTATGTTACATTAGTGGGTAGTCCACAAGGGAAGCCAAGAGGCCTTTAAACATACCCAAGTCAACTGTTTTCGATGTACTGAATAAGTGGAAGACACATGGCGTGACTGAAGCAGCAGACCAAAGAAAATCAGTGATAGAGGACGTCGAAGCCTCAGGAGAGTCGTTACAGCTAATCGACGGAGTACTGCACAAGAATTCAGTGTACAAGTGAAGGGAAATGCTGGAATCTCGGTATGTACACGAACCATTTCGCAAGGAACTTCATTCCATGAGTTACCGTGGTCGTGTGGCTGCTCATAAGCCTTTCATCTCCACTCGGAATAATCCTCGTCGTTTAGCATCGTGTAAAGAACATTTATCGGTCCTGTGGGACCCGTTTCGATGGATCTACGTCCCCGGCAGCCGGGGGAACGCTATTTACCACAGCGTACTGTTCCTACGGTCAAGTTTGGAGCTGGCAGTGTAGTTCTGTGGAGGTGTTTTTCGTGGTATGGTCCCGACCCATTGGTTGTCGTGGACAAACCTGTTAACCAGCACGTCTACCTCGATATTCTGGACAATAATGCCCTATCAACTCTGTGGCAATACTATGGAACCGAGCCTTGTTGGTACCAGCAAGATAATGCACCGAGACATAAAGCAAGGACTGTTGCGGCGTGGTTTGACGATAATTCCCTATCCTGTGTGGACTGGCCAGCACAGAGCCCTGGTCTTAATCCCATAGAGCACGTATGGGACGGATTAGAGTGTTGCATAAAAAGTTTGGAACCAAGACCTACTACTAAGCAACAGTTAGAGGCAACATTATGTACTGAATGGAAGCGCATTCCTATCGCTGTGTTCCAAAACCTTATCGAAAGCCTGTCTCGATGGCTCAGTGCATGCATTAAGGCTAAAGGTGGACCGACACCGTACTAATGTAGGTCAATGAATGCTGTGTTGAGTTTTTCTTCTAGGTGTCCGGTGACACCTAGAGGAGAAACACATATTAGCAATTAGCTGGTGACCACTAGCTACTATCCAAATTAACCGCCGTGTGCAGCTCGGACAGCGGCTAGACGGGATGGGAGTGACCCAATAAGGTGCTGGTAGATCTTTACAGGTATGTGGAGCCATGATGACTGCAGTGCATCTGACAGCTGATGGAGGGTGCGTGGTGAAGGATCCATAGAGCGAACAACACGATTCAGGTGATCCCACAGATGCTCAATTGGGTTTTCGTTTGGGGAATTAGGGGACCAGGGAAGTACATTGAAGTCTTTATCGTGGTCTTCCAACCACTCTCGGACATTTCTATGTGTGTGACATGTCGCATTGTCGTACTGGAAGATCCCGTCCGGCTCAGGGAAGACAATCAGCTTGTATGGATGTACGTGGTCTTCAAGGATGGATTCATAACGAATTCGGTAAATACTGCCTTCCACAGGTATGAGTGGACCCAGAGAATGCAACGAAAACATTCCATTCGATGAAGCAGAAAACGTGACTCATCGAAGAAGGCAATCCTTTGCCAATTAGCTGGAGTCCAATTCCGATACTGCCGTGTAAATGTAAGCCTTTTTTGCCCATGCACCTTCGTTAGCATAGGTGCAGTTACCATCCATCTGCATCGAAGCCTCATGCGCAGCAGGATTCGCTAAACTGTCGTTTTAGACACACTTCCGGTAGCCCTCTGGTTCATTCGGCCAGTGAGTCACTCCACTGTAACGTGTCGATCGGCCCTCACGCATCTTCGAAGCCGACGTTTACCTCTCACATCAATGGCACGTGGTGCACCGCAGTTTCCACTGCGCTTATTCGCAATGGTGCCATTTCTCCAATCACGAAACACTTTAACCACAGCAGCACGCGAACAGTTCACAAACCGCACTGTTTCAGAAAGACTGCCAGCCTTAGCCCGAAAGCCGATTATCATCCTTTTTGGAAAATCTGGTAAATCGCTCCTGTTTTTTCCTTGACAGCAACGAGTGATAGGTTTTCAGAATGCCTACAGCACACCTTATATACCTTCCAAGCCAGCTTACGGCACGTGCCTTCTTTCATGGCTACGCGCTGTTGACGTAAAAAGTAGGATTTGGTCACAATAATGTGACTCTGCGGTGTATATATATAATATATATACATATACTATCTACCAACAAGTAATTGGACACCCCTGCAATTGACGATATCTGCAGTCCTGATACACTTCACGGCCGCCGCCGTTAAATATCGTTTGGGAAACAACAACGCAACCAGTCGCATGCAAGATGCCACGCAGTTCGGAGCTCTCTGATTTCGAGAAAGGTGTAATCGTCGGGTATCACAGAAATGGCCGATCCATACGTGACGTATCCAGCTAGTTGAAGTACCCAAAATCGACTGTGGCCTACGTGATTGGCAAGCGGAAGATGAGAGGTGACTGTCGGAATGTGCCCCAACCCGGCAGACCCACAAAACTGGGAGTTAGAGACCGACGGGTGCTGGCCAGAGAAATTCGGAAGAACCGCACCAAATCGATGGGCCACATCCGCGAGGAGTTTCAATAGGCTTCCGGGAGTGTTCTTTCGATGAATACCATCCGGAATGAAGCCCATCTGCTCGGTTATTATGGGCGTGCTGCCGCTCACAAGCCTTTGATCCCAAAGTCCAATAGTGCTGCTCGGCTAACTTGGTGCAAAGAACGTCGACAGGGGACCGTTGAACAGTGGAAACAGGTTCTCTGGAGCGACGAAGCAAGGTTCACCCTCTACCGTTCGGATGGCAGGGTTTGGGTTTGGCGTCTGCCTGGAGAACGCCGCCTGCCGGAATGTATTGTGCCAACTGTGAAGTTCGGCGGCGGTGGAATTATGCTATGGGGGTGTTTCTCCTGGTATGGCATGGGACCCTTGGTCGCAATTCCTAGTAGACTCAACGCCGAGACCTACTGCACCATTTTGAATGACCATGCGCTTCCTACGTTGTGGCAATTTTACGGGTTGAACCGATGTTACTTTCAGGTTGACAATGCCACCTGTCATGTTGCGAGGTCCACCATGGCTTGGTATGGTGACAATGGGGTTAATCGAATGGACTGGCCTGCGCAGAGCCCGGACCTTTAACCTATCGAGCACCTCTGGGACGAGTTGGAGCGTCGACGTAAGGGGTGGGGTGCTCCCACCGTCAGAAATCGGTGAAGGAACTGACCTGTCTTCTCCAAGCCGAGTGGAATAAAATACCGCTAGCCGTCGTACAACGCCTGGTTGAGAGTATGCCCCGGAGGGTCGCCGTTGTAATCGCCGCTCGTGGAGGCTCCACCAACTATTGAAGGTGAATAAACTTCGTTTTCCTTTGCTATCACGGGTGTCCAATTACTTGTTGGTAGATAGTGCATTGTAGACATTTTTGGAAACCTACGTTCTTTTGCGAGGAACTGAGTGAGTTCTTTTATTAAGATATCAAAGAAATAAAACGAAAACATCTGAGGAAAATTAACCAAACCGGCGGTACAGTACCACTGAAGTCTGAAAAAGCTGGCCTTTAGCTAAAAGTAAAACATTTATCTGAAAGCAAAGGAGTAAAATTAAGCCCAAGAAATACGAAGTCGTATTAAAAGTCTTGAAAGTGAAATTCTCGTATTAAAAGTGAAATTCTCATACTTGAAGCCACAATGTTGTTATATGGAAAATTGAATAAAATTTAGAAAACAGATATGAACATACCTGCTTTCCTGATTTACAGAAAGTTCTTCCGTACCAAAAAGCGCGAATGTCAATTTTGAAGTAAGTGTATCAAATTTATGGAAAATGTTATTATGTAATCTCCATACTTCGTTCTGCGTTATAGGAAATTACTGTGTTTAACTACTAAAGTTTTTTGAACCGACTAAGCGGTCAGTTTTTTGTTCCTACCACCAGAGGGAGACTCCTACTTATTAGCTGTAGTTTAGCAAGGACACTAGATCTAGCATATTGGACAGGTAATAAATTAGGATCTTGGTCACGTAAGAGGAGAAATTACTCTATAATATGTTCACTTACGCTTATTTTTTTTATTTTTTCAGGAAGCCATTTTGCGGACCAAATATTTTCAATTCTTCTAAAAACAAGTATGTTTGTTGGAGGATTTCTAGGATTCCTGTTGGACAACACTATTCCAGGTAAGATCGTGCGATTTTCAAGAATGACACCGTGAATCTGCACGAAACATTTTCGTAATAAATTTTAATAACATAAAAATGGATTCTATCTATACGGTGAATCTTCACGATTTATAAGAAATCATAATAATTTTATCGATATTTATATACTAAGATCAGGCACGCTGTTAAATCGCAGATCCATGGGAGGAGTGGGGTTCAACCCTCGGCCGGGATAACTCTATGTAGAATTACAAACTGTTTTTGTTCTTGTTTTGTTTTTTCAGAAATGCCGTTAGAAAGATTTTGTTTTTCGTTTTTTGTTGATTTCTTCAAGAGCGTCCAATTTCACAAATGTCAAGGATTTTATTTTATGAATTTAATTAAGTTTTAATTCTAACTTACATAAACAATTAGGGTTTCTAAGAATTTTTCGCTTTTTCGTTTCGCTTTGCAAAGAGTTTCTGCAATGAAAAAGAAAAAAATCTGCACAGTTGGGTACAATAGGAGTATACCTAATCAGTGATTGGAAAGCTACTTTAATCAGTTTTTCTATCAGTGATTGAAAAGCTACTTTTTAAAAGCAGCCAGCTACTGCTGAAACTACTTTTTCTTATAAGTAGCTTGCAACGGCAACAACTACTTTTCCTGAAAAGTAGATAGTTACACTAATTTTTCTACTTTTTAGCTACGTTTTTTACTTTTGGATTTAAATTAAAAAGGCAAATTCTGAGGATGATCTTACACATGGTACTCTTACATGTAGTATTCAGAACTAAATACCAAAGTTAATTACACAAATAATACATCTTTTTACTCAAATACACTACTGGCCACTCAAAATGCAACACCAAGAAGGAAGCATCCGATTGGCCTGAATTTCGCAGCATGCGTCGCCCGCGAGAGGACATGCAAACGATTAGCATTGCAGGTCATATGCAAATCATGTGCTCCCGGCACTCCACCGAGAAGCACTATAAGAAGGGTGCACAGAAGGCGGGGTGTAAGTAGTGGAAGTGTGTTGTGCTGCCGGACCTGTGCGTAGGAAGCTTCCTGATGCCTCGTCACAGAATACGGCAGTCATTCCAGCACGTTACGGAGTTCGACGGAGGAAGAATAGTGGCTTACCAAGACAGCGGTTTATCGTACCGAGACATCGGTGCCCGTGTGGGGCGACATCCAGCCACAGTGAGGCGAGTATGGATTCGGTGGGTGCAGGAGGGACGGACGGACCGACGTGAGCGATTGCCGCAGCCGCGGCACACTACCGAACGAGAGGATCGGCATGTTGTGCGGCGGGCATTGACGGCTCGCATCGCCACATCACGAACGTTAGCGCAGGAATTAGGGTGTGTTGCGCAACAACCGTGTCAGCGCGCAGCGTTCGACGTCGTCTGCTAGAGCGGGGACTTGTCGCACGGCACCCATTACTCCGATTACCATTGACGTTACACCACCGGCGAGGCGGCGGCAGTGGGCCGTTGAACGCCTCACCTGGATTACGGAATGGCACGACATTGTCTTCTCCGACGAATCCCGCTTCTGCCTGCTACACCACGATGGTCGGATCCGCGTGTGGGGGCACCGTGGCGAGAGACTGTATGGCGCCTGCATTATGCATCGCCATACCGGTTCGTCGCCTGGCGTTATGGTTTGGGGCGCCATTGGATATGACATCCGCACCCCTCTGGTACGCATCGCCGGTACACTCAATAGCCACCGCTACATCTCCGACGTTTTGGAGCCTGTAATCCTCCCTTACCTGCAGGACCTGCCAGCGGCCACGTTTCAACAGGACAATACGCGCCCGCACTTGGCAGCATCGTGCAACAATTCTTCACGGCCCACTAGGTGTCACTGCTGCCGTGGCCTGCCTGTTCTCCCGATATGTCGCCCATTGAACACGTCTTGTCGCTGATCGGCAACCGAGTGGTCCGGCAAGTACCACCAGCGGCTACGCTTGATGAACTGTGGCAACGTGTGGAAGCAGCCTGGACCGACAAACCCGAAGCCCACATCCAAAGCCTCTTTCGTTCGATGCCGTGGCGTGTAGCGGCCGTTATTGCCAGCCATGGGGGCCACACGAACTATTGATGACTGCGTGTTCCGCAAAGTCGCACGGGCCTGTAAGCTCAATCGCTTCATCTTTGTATCTGTTGTTATGTGTTCAGTAAATCTGGCTTTGCTATCTCGTGTCCTCCTTGGTGTTGTATTTTGGGTGGCCAGCAGTGTACATGTTACTGGTAAATGGATGATGCCATTGTGATGTACCTGCCAGCAGGACGCACACGACATAAAGGCAGAGAGCAGTCAGAACGAACGTTCGCGTTGCTCAATTGGTAGAGTGACTTATTCAGGAATGAGAAGACCCGGGTTCGAGCCCTGGCGTGAATAAAAATGACGGAGAAATTTACTTCGTTATACCATATTAATCATATATATAAAAATGGATGATGCCATATTAATCCTATACTGTATCTTTTTACTCAAATATATGTTACTGGTAAATAAATGATGCCATATTAATCATGTATACCTCAGAAAACTTAAAAATCACCTCACCCTGGAACGTGAACGACGGGATTTTCACGTTTCTGAGGTATATCCATATGAATTCACCTTTTCAGTTATCGTATCTCTGAGAATATGTAACATATTTTAACACATTCAGTGGTTATAATTCAAGCTAGACAGACTAGCTGAGAAGGCCAGATAATTCAGTTTAAAGCTATATCAAGGGATATCTGCCGTACCGGTGGCGCAGTGGTCTAAGCGATGGCCTCTGATCATTCGTCCAAAAGTGGTCCGGGTTCGAATCCCGGTGAGGCCTAGAAGTTGTGTTTGTCTTACGGCACTGGTTCTTTCCTTTCCCTAAAAACAGTGTTCCTAAATTAGGGACGGGGGACTGCTAATAGCCCTTTGAGTGGCTCACAATGGTCGTTAAACCTCCAATCAAAAATATATATATTTTATTTTACTAAAACAATTGAGTTTTGCAATCAACGAATGATCTTTAAACCCACTATAACGATATGTATATTAAGAAAATACAAACGTTTGTCACAAGTATTTTGTATTTTCAAGTCGACCAAGGTTTCGCTGGGTTGTGGCCTAGTTTCATCAGGACGAATGGCACTTAAATATTGAAATTTTACATGATATCATAAATGGTGTTTACAGTCACGGGTTCTGGTTAGTTGCTTCCACGCGCTTGATAGAAATGGTGTGGATGCCATGTCATTAACAAGTTGCGAAAAAATCTGATATACACTGGCGGAAAGTGGAAAAAGAACACCAAGAAGGAATTAGCGGACGATCATGAAATTTACATATGTTAATGGGGTCGAGTTTATGTAGGTGTGATGTTGATTTCGGGTCCGACCGCTGAGCGCTTACGCCACAGCACGGCATAATATGCAAATTATCGTCGGTGGTGTTTAAGGAGTACGGCGAAGTGAATGTAATCAGTCGTCTGCGTACGGACACGTGCGAAGACCCTGAAGAAGCTGCAATGCCTGGACATGGAAGACGTGTACGATTTCAGCAGTTATCGGACTTTGAGCGAGGTCGTCTAGTCGGACTCTGCGAGGACGGGTGGTCGTATCGTCGTATTGTGGAGCGAATTGGACGGAAAGTATCGGTGGTGGTACGATGGTGGCGTAGATGGTCCGAGGAACATTCCCACACGAGAAGACGTGGAACCGGGAGTCACAGACGGACTGATGAGCAGACCGATCGACGCATAAGAAGAGCGGCGTTGTCAAGCAGAACATCCACTGCGACGCAAATCCGAGCTGCCGTTGCACCTGAGGTGACTGTGCGAACAATCCGCAACCGTCTACTGGATGCAGGACTAGGTGCACGTGTGCCTCTGGCCTGTGTACCTCTGACTCCAGCCCACCGTCAGGAACGGCTGCAGTGGTGTCGCCAACGTCTGCACTGGAGAACGCAATGGCAATCTGTCGTGTTAGCGATGAAAGCAGATTCTGCTTGGGAGCCTCCGATGGCCGTACGCGTGTTCGAAGACGCACAGGGGAGCGTCTCCACCTTTCTTGCATCCGCCAGCGACACACAGGGCCTTCACCTGGTCTCCTGGTGTGAGGAGCGATCAGCTATCACTCCCGTACACAACTAGTGTTTGTACCGGGTACGTTAAACAGCACCTCCTACATCAACAACATCATTCAGCCCGTTTTTGTGCCATTTGTTAAGGTCGGTCCATCGTGGTGTTTTCCAGCAAGATCCCGCACGCCCACACACGGCACGTGCAACGCAACATGCACTCAAGGTGTGAGACAACTTCCATGGCCTGCACGTTCACCGGATTTGTCCCCCATTGAGCACGTGTGGGATTTTATGGGACAACGACTTATCTGGTCTCGACGGCCAGCCACGACCATCCCCGATTTACGCGTCCAGGTTGAGGATGCTTGGAACTCAATACCCCAAACTTACATCCAACATCTGTACGACAGACTCCATGCCAGAATTGCACAGTGTGAAGCAGTTCATGGCGGTTCAACCTCGTACTAACCATGTTACATGGAAATAATATTTTTCAGTTTACTAGCGAATACAGCTGTATTTTGCCTTAATGTTTTGATCACGTTATCCTCTGTATTGCGTTATTATGCTGTATAAATTTCATTGTTATCAGACGTCTCCTTCTTGGTGTTCTTTTTTCACTTTCCGCCAGTGTATATAATCATCACAGGTAGTCTCTGATATCAAGAATCAGTAGAACGATAGTCTCGTACCTGTCTTCGCAGGCTAACTGAGATTTTTCGTTTAACAGTTCCTCTGGCTTTCACAATGTTAACTCAGATACGTTATTGTTGGCAGGACACACTTGGACCTATACCCATACTGTTACAGACAATTACTCTTCAGAAAATGTGAAAACGTCACGTGATTTGAAGAATACTTTTCAAGTGTAGTACGATTTGTAGTGTGGTTTTCCTCTACAATCTACTTTATTTTGTACAGTGCTACTGCTGCAACTACATTTTTCTATTTTTAGCGATGCTATGCAACGATACTCTAAATGCAGCATGCTACGATGGCAACGCTACTTTCAATCGCTTCCTGATATTTGTTTTCACATAATTTGTTCAAATCAGTAAATTAAAATTTCTTCTGAAAATCCATTTACCAGTCTGTAAATACTTCTTTATGAGCAACTGCATTTGTGAAGTTTTGTAACAGTAATTCAGAACCACGCGACGCTTAGCTGATTTTAGTCATAAGTGCAACTTAATGTGTGCGTGTTTGTTCTCCAAAATTTTTGCATTTCTCCGATATAAGATAAGATACTTATCTCTTTCTCTCCTCACCCTCAGCATCAACATTACACGTGTCATGCAGCATAGAATTACTGGTACAGCCATTCCTATTCATCTTGAAAGGAAAACGATTCTTCTGAGTTAGCTGTTACTGTTGTTTCACCTAAATTTTGTTTCGATAATGAGTTCAACACATGCAAACAGATAGGATAAAATATTTATCTTTAAACAGATTGATCATCTTTATCAAAAATTATTGGGGCCGGAAGTATCTCAAATTTCTTTTCGTTCGGTGTATTTGCATACGGTATTCCTACTTTTTGAATACCTATACTATTTTTTTTTTTTTTTGATTGGAGGTTTAACGACCACAGTGAGCAACTCAATGGGCTATAAGCAGTCGCCCGTCCCTAATTTAGGGTCACTGGTTCCAGGGAAGGGAGAGAGAGCCAGTGCCGTAAGATAAACACAACATCCATGCCTCACCGGGATTCGAACCCGGGCCCCTTACGGACGAATGATCAGAGGCCATCGCTTAGACCACTGCGCCACCGGGACGGCCCTGTTTATACTATTAGATAGCTTGGGGATGGAAGCAAGTCTAAACACTAAATCTATTTATATTTCAAGAAATTAATGATATTTTGATATTTAAGAAATGACAGTCGTTCGCTAATGATTCATTCAAAAAGAATGAATCAGGAGTCTTCCGCGAACAATTCTTTCCTGAAAGGAATCGATTCTGCAAAAGAGATGATTTTCTCAAATAATAAATCAGAATGACCTCACTAGATGTCAAATGTGCAGCATGGTGTCTCGTAGAGGTTCATGTTTTGGTAAGAAAAACGTAACCTTATTCATAACCGTAAAAGCGGAATAAATTTCATGAGCATTTTAAAACCAACTAATATAAATACGAAAAAAAAAACGATTCGTGAGATTTAAAAATGAATTTGAATTTAAGAGTCGTTCATTAAACCAGAAGAATCAACGAAAGACACAAACGAAAAAGAGCGTCAGAGCTTCACTCATGATGTCTCAGGTAATCGAAATAGGCCGTATGTGTACGACCCATGCAGTAGAAGAAAGGTACCGATGACCACAAATAAATCACTAAATTTATTAAAGTCATAGGTTAAAAAACATATTTACATGTAAAAACCATGAGATCTTTCGGCCTTACAATAAGGCCATCATCAGGTGGGAGCACTACCAAAGTGTTGTATACAAGTAACATCGATATATTTACTGTCAAGGTTGACGTCCTGATGACGTAGATGCATGCGTAGAACACAGGTGCGGGAGCAGTCCACAGTTTATAACCCCCTTCCCCTATTTCTCTCTGTTACTTATAACGGGGTTCCCCCTCTCCCTCTCTCTTTCCCCCATTGCAAATTAAAAAATGGCTATCAAAGAATATTTTGACGGCCATTTTTTAATAAACGCTTTAAGAATATTTTGACGGCCATTTTTATGACAACGTCTACATTGTACACAACAGCAAAGGAATACTGATTACAAGATTACAATAAAGATCATAGAGACATATAATATAATTACATGTACTATCAAGGTTGAAGTCCTGATGACGTAGATTCATGGGTAGTACACAGGTACGGGAGCAGTCCACAGTTTCTACTCCCCTATTTCTCTCTGTTGCTTCTTAACCGTGTTTCTCCCCCTCCCAGAAGGGGCCGCGATGGGTTCTCCCCTATCCCCGATATTAGCAGAACTACTCTTATAGGCATTAGAACAAAATGTCATCAGTCAGTGTCACATTCAGCCAATTCTATATTTACATTATGTGGATGATGTCCTCATTTTCTGGCAGTCTACATTGAATGAACTGATGAATTTCAAAGATCGTCTACCTTCTTATTATCCATCGATCAAATTCACAATAGAAACTGAAAATAACTATTCACTGTCGTTCCTGGATTTCACCCTACATAGGCACCAATTTCACATCGACTCACCTATGCTGTATATTGTAAACCTACTTCTACTACTACTTTAATTTCAATGAATTTTTCACATCCACTAAACTACAAATTATCTGATTTCAATTATCATACCCGGCATAACTGCACACGCACGCCGATCAGAAATTTATAAGATTTACGACTTAGCATCCCGTTACGGATATCTAAATTCGACCATCTCAAAAATTGGCGAAAAAATAGGAAGAGAATTCCTCACTACCTTATGTACTGAAAGCACTCAGAAACGCTATGTGGGATCGATTGACCACATTCCTGGAATTGTTAACATCCTAAAGAATAGCTGCGACAACAAATAATTGGATTTTGGTATACGTACTAGAAGCATTCTTTCGTGGGTCAAAAATGACAGGGACCTAATCAAGAAGGTATACCTCATTAGGTTAAAATCCATAGATACCTCTTTCACCGACCACGTTCATGTTGGCTTCACGATGAGGTCAATTAAAACTAGACTCTCGGAACACTAATATTGTTTGAAGACAAGTTCTCCGTCAACTGGGTTTTCGCGGTTATCAAATAAAGGCACTCACTTCCCGGTTTGGAATGAAACGATGATTCTGGCAACTCCACAAACAAAATTTCAAACGTTATTTGCCGAAAGCTTATTTATACATTACTTCAATGATACAGCATGTAATGACGACACCCCATATCAAATATTCCAATCATGGAAACAACTTCTGTAAATACACTGCTGGACAATTGCTAAGGACGGATCATAAACGGCTATATAGCGCATAAAAAAGTAAGTGTGGTTAGATGCCAAGTGAAATAAAGTAATGTCAGAATGCCAGGACATTACAAGTAAGACAATTTATTGTGTTCTGAAATCCAGAAGGCTTTGGAACGTGTTCAAGGGACAAACAGGCCATTTTGTGCACAATACGTAAACGTGAAAAAAATGCAATTACCGTCCGCAGGCGTTCCGGCGTAAGATGTCAATACGGGATATGACCACCATGGAGGGCGATGCAAGATTCCACACGTCGTGTCATGCTTTGCACAACATTATCAAGCAGCTGTTGGGGTAATTTATCCCATTCCTCTGTCAGTGCACGGATGAGGATGTCCTTGTTTATTGGAGGGCATTGGCGACCAGCAAGACTCCTCCCCAAAGCATCCCACACATTTTCAATGGGATTCAGATCTGGAGAACGTGCTGGCCATACGAGGCGTTGAATATCCTCGCTCTCAAGACACTCCTGGACAGCGACTGTTCGATGACATGTTGCGTTGTCGTCCATGAAAATGAATCTATCACCGACAGCACCACGGAACATGCAAAAATGAGGTAGCAGAACATCATTAATGTATCGTTGGCCAGTCATAGTCCCAGTTGGAAGCACATAGAAAGACGTACGGCCATTGATCATGATGCCAGCCCATACCATGACACTACATGTCGGATATCGGTCCCTTTCCTGTATGTTTGTTGGACAATATGCAGTACCACTATCACGCCAGATCAGTTGTCGTCGACAATCAGACGATAGACTGTATCTACTCTCATCTGAGAAGAGGACAGCAGACCAGTCGTTATCAGTCCAAGTGCGATGTTGATGGCACCATTGCAAACGGGCGGTACGGTGACGTCTGGACAATGGGATGCACAGAACAGGACGGCGGGTGTATAGTCCTCCTTCATGCAAACGTCTGGCGACAGTTTTTCGGGAGATCCGTTTGCCAGTAGCAGCCATAAACTGATTTGCTAACTCACTAGCTGTGCTGCGCCAGTGTCTTTTTGTTGATAGCACTATGTACCGATCTTCTGCAGGTGTCGTACTGCGAACACGACCTCCCCGTGACGTTTGCTACACTCTCCATTTGTTTGAAATGATTTCCAAAGCCTTGAAACAACACTGTGGCTGACGTCGAACTCCCTGGCAACATCTGTTATTTTTCGCCCTTCTTCAATCTTGCCAATAATACGGCCACGCGTAAAATCATCTAGGTGATGTCTGGAAGACATACTGAAAATTGCAAGTTCGTCAATTGATTCTTTCCCTTTCAACTTTGCGTTTGAACAACAACGGTCAATACGCGTCAAATCCTTTATAGCTCTTATCAGCGCTATGACGTCACGAGCAAGTTCGGCAATCCAAAATTTGCATACGCACAACACGTCTTACTGTATCCCGCACTTATGCTAATTTCCACATTTTCCTGCCTTCTATTTTATGATTGCTATCGTTGCTATTGTCGTCCGTCCTTAGCAATTGTCCGGCAGTGTAGTATCTCTGGGATGATAAGTACTATTTCTGAAATACAGTACTGAGGTGATAAGTACTATTCTGAAGAGTAGTACTTATCAACTTCGTCTATCAGTATGGAGCATTATTACATCTGTCATTTTTTCAATATGTGATTATTTCATCTGGCGTTTTTTTTATTTTTCAAAGTGAACATTGTTGCGTTTGGCAATTTTTTTCAGGGACGAAAGAAGAAAGAGGAATAACGAAATGGCAAGAAGAAACAAGTTCGAGTGGGTATAGTGATGCTGCTATTTCTGCGTGCTATGATCTTCCTTTTGGAATGACATGCATACGGAAATGCAAATGTCTCTCCTTTTTGCCAGTGAGCCCAACATATGACAATGAGACTGTCCTCCGGAAGTTCAAATCGATCACCACATGCTGTTCTTCAAGGAAAGGAACAAAAGGAACAAACAATTTTGAGTTACCTACTCTGTAAAAATGCCAAATGTCGTTTCACTGGAATCTGCTGCGATCTGCCACAAACTACAAAAGCAGATTTTTAAAAAATTCAGTATTTCTTACATGTACACATGTTATCTAAAAGCATAAATGTTGCTTCTTTTTTTAAAAAACACGGCCTTTCCTCTTTATTTGTTACATATTTTGTTTTTCAAATTCGTTAGTTAACATTTTGTACTCATGTCTTCTACGTATCGTCACGAGAACTGCCAGCTTTTATTTCAGAAGCGGGCAAAAGTTCACTTTGTTAGCACGTCTTTTGTAAAAAAAGATCGTGCTTATGTTACCGGTTTGTCCGTCCGTCTGTACCCACGCTATCTCTGCAACTATTCGTCCGATTTGAAAAATTCGTTTTGCATTGGGAAGCTTGAAATATGCGAATGATGATCCTTTATTTCGTTTTTTTTTTTTTTGTTGTTGTTTTTTTGCGATGTACAATTTCGCTGTTAGAGGGCGTAAATGCAGATGATGTCGAATTCAAAAATACGTTTTATTCCACATATTTGCTTCTAAACATCCGATTGAAAAAATTATTTTATCTTTCGATTCCATTTATGTCGAAGAGTATTTTAGATATAGTTACTTTTTCAAATTATGCATAGCTTTTTCCGCTAGGCGGCGTAAAAGTAAATTACATTTTTCCCGATAACTCTTCTTCTAAAACTCCGATTTGAAATTTGTTTTCTTCAGCGGATACACCTCCTGATGGAAAATCTTTTGCATATAATTTCAAATTTTTGGTAAAGAAAAGAAGTGCTTATTACACCCGAAAATTCGGTGTCATCTTTCTTGTTGTCTGCTGTTAACAGAGTGTGAGCCCTATTTCAACAATTTTACCTGTCTGTGCCTGAGCCTGAAATGCAGGGGTCAAAATCCCCACGAGCAAGCGCTCACGCGCACCGTTACTTTTTTCTTAATCACATTCGAAAATTTACATGACGCAGAAGTGTAATGCAGTAAACATATTTACACTTACGGGATTTCGAATTATTCTTCCTTTATCTGAACTTTTCTACTTTTTTATCCACTTCCGGAAAGTGTGTTCGAAGCACTTCCTCGACATGCGGTTCAGGATACTCATCACAGCACTGTTCACTTCAGTACTGTTGTTTTTGTTTTTCTCTTCAGGCAATAGGTGGAAATCACACGGCTCCAGGTCCGGTGAATACAGAGGGTGCGCCATCATTTCTATGCCTAGATCTTTGATAACCTGAAGGTAAGAAAAGAACGATGTACAGGGCATTATCTTGATACAAATTCCAATCAGTTTGTACATATTCTGGGCGTTTTGCGGAACAGTTTTTTCTTTAGATGACCTTTCAGAATAATAGGCACCAGTAACAGGTTTCCCTTGTGGAACAATGTGGTTATACACAATTCCTTTTCTATCGAAGACAACCAGGTGCATGGCCTTTCCTGCACTTGCTCGAATCTTTGCTTTCTTGGACACTGTGGGTGCTTTCATTGGGTGCTGTGTTGTGCTGTGTTGCTCTGTTTGTGAATCGAAATGTTGAAAAAATGTTTCATCACATGTGGCGACTCGATCCAAAAAGTGTGTCTCATTTCGTAGCCGGCACTTCCGTTGGCGACCAGTCATAACACTATTTGCTTTGAGTTAGGGATGGGCAAAAAAACATCGATGTTTTGCCACCGATGATCGATGTTTTAACCTCGATGTTGCAAAAGCCGATACATCGAAAAAACATCTAGGTTCTGTGACCGACGTTTGTAACTGGTAGAGAATATCTTCAACGAAAAGTAAATCCATTTCTTTTTGTTACATTCTTATAAATAGGAAAGAAATATTATCTTTTTATTGGCTGTTCTAGTTGATTCGTTGGCGAAAACCGAGATCTTTTCCTCGAAGGCATGTGAGCCAATGCATCGAAAAACATCGAGCGTTTTAAGAAATATTATTAGTTACTCGAGGCTGAATTGGTGAGCAATCATAATTATATTGAGCAGATTTTACCCACCGATGTGCCCATTCGCTGTTGCAGATCAAAAAGTGTGAAATCTTTCCGCTTGTTAGCAAGACATCGTGGTTCACACCGATACATCGAAAAAACATCGAGGTTTCCACCGATGCATTGGGCGTTTTAACAAATATTACGTTGCTAGATGTTGAATTGTCGAGTATCATTGATACCTTGACCAGAGATTTTACAAATCGATTGTCCATTCATTGCTGATGATGGAAAAACACGAATTCTTCAGTTTATTAGCATAACATCGAGGTTCCCACCAATGCATCGAAGAAACATCGAGGTTTTCACGATGCATCGAGCGTTTTAACAAATATTCTGTTATTGGATGTTGAATTGGTGACTATCACTGTTATATTAAAGACAGATTTTACAAATCGTTTGCCCATTTACTGGTGTCAGTGAAAAAGTGCGAGCTCTTCAGTTTATTAGCAAAACATCGAGGTTTACACCGATGCAACGAACAAAAATAGGTTTCTACTAATATATTGAGCATTTTAATAAATATTAGTTACCCGGTGTTATTGGTGAGTAATCACTGTTATACTGAACAGAGATTTTGCACATCTATTGCGTATTTACTGCTGCAGATTGGAAACAATTAATTTTTCGGCTTATTAACCAAAACATCGAGGTTTTCACCGATACATCGAAAATTTCCACCGATACTATCGATGCATCCGGAATGTGTAACCACCGATGTCAATCATCGACGTTACCCACCGATGTGCCTATCCCTACTTTGAGTTCATCCCTGAGCAATTGGGGAATCCACTTTGCAGCGACTTTTCAGTACCCCAACCGGTTTCTCGCAATATCATCAACAGAACCAACGGACATATGCATCGCATTAACAAACTCCTCAATGGACATTCGGAGGTCTTCGCGCAGGAGTGTCTCGATGGTATTAACATTAATATCCTATGTCGAAGGACTAGCGGAGTGTGGCTAATCTTCTAGATACTCTTCACAATTCATAAATTTCTTGTGCCGCTCAAAACTTCTTGCACGAGACAAAGCATCGGGCTGTTTTAATCATTGCGTGCGTTTCTGTGGAGGTTTTATTCAAACGCACGCAAAATTTTATAGCTGTTTTGCGCTTCTGTTTTAAATTCATAGTAGGTTACAGAAACACGTCTGAATTTTACACTGTCTACTACAAGAATGAAATCTACGTCGTCTACTACAAGAATGAACTCTACGCCGTCTACTACAATAATGGTTTAGCGGAGCGTTGCAAAGACGCGTTGTCACGTGACTGACATTGCAGGTGTCACTCATTTTTTGCGTGGGTTTGTTTTGTCGTTATGACGTCAGTCTTGTTACTTTTTGAACGACCTACGTATGAAGTTGTTTAATTTTTCAGAAGTGAAAGAAAAAAAAACTGTCGTCGTATGTTGTTTGCGTTGGTTCCAGTTTCCTGGTTTTGTCTGTAAAACGGGAAATGCTTAACAGTTGCCGAAATTTGTCGTCGTTATGAGTCCGAACGGGACCCAGAGGGCCGACCGCTCCTCATGTTGTCCTGAACAACTTCTTTCCCTTCACAGAATAGTCCATACCAACAAAACAAGTATTTGTAGTGGTAGTGCTTCGTCTCCATAAGATATACACACCAGTACAGCTGTTTCAGTTGCACGTTTCCCTACTTTAAAATAAAATTTGTCTGTAACTTTTTGCACAATGCATGAGTCCATCATGTGGTGATTTTCTGTTATTGGATGTTACACGACTTTCCAGCAGAACCGCTTCATGCACACATCTGAAACTTGGCACCGAGCCAGTTCAAACTTGAGAGTAAATTGTTCTAACAGTGACTAGCAGTATCTTTTAAACAAAACCAACCCAAAAGCTTTTCAGACACACATTTCATACACGGTCGAGTCACATTATTGTGACCACCAGCTAATATACAGAATAACCGCCGCGTGCAGCGCGGAAAGCAGTTAGACGGGCTGGGAGTGTCTAAGTGAGGTTCTGTAAGGTGCTCACATCTATGTGGAGCCATGCTTACTGCAATGCATCTGACAATTGCTGGAGGGTGCGTGGTGGAGGATCCATAGAGCAAACAACACGATCGAGGTGGTCCCACAGATGCTCAATTGGGTTTAAGTCTGGGGAATTAGGGAGCCAGGAAAGTATTCTGAAGTCTTCATCGTGTTCTTCCAACCACTCTCGGATATTTCAAGCTGTATTAAACGCCTCATTGTCGTGCTGGAAGATCCCATCCGCACCAGGGAAGACAATCAGCATGTATGTGTGTGTAGTGGTCTACAAGGATGGATTCACAACGAATTCGGTCCATAGTGCCTTCCACAGGTATGAGTGGACCCAGGAAATTCCACTAAAACATTTGCTAGACCATAACGCTGCCCCCACCAGCTTTTGTTCTTCCATCAATAGTTGAAGAGTTTTTATTCTCTGATGTTTCTCGCCTTATACGCCAACGTCCATCTCTTCGATGAAGCAGAAAACGTCACTCATGGAAGAAGGCAATCCTTTGCCAATCGACGGAGGTCAATTCCGATACTTCCGTGCAAATGTAAGTCTTTTCTGCCGATGCATCTTCGTTAGCATGGATGCAGTGACCGTCCGTCTGCATCGGAGCCCCATACGCAGCAGGGTTCCCCAAACTGTCGTTTTAGACACACTTCCGGTAGCCCCCTGGTTCATTCGGCCAGTGAGTTGCTCCACCTTTGCGTGTCGATCGGCACTCACGCACCTTTGCAGCCGACATTCACCTCCCACATCAATGGCACGTGGTGCTCCGCAGTTTCCACATCGCTTATTCGCAATGGTGCCATTTCTCCAATCACAATGCACTTTAATCACAGCAGCATGCGAACAAAAAATATAAATACAGCCACCCTTGGCCCGAAAGCCGATAATCATCCCTTTTTGCGAATCTGATGAATCGTTCCTTTTATCTATGACAGTAACGAGTGATATGTTTTCAGAATTCCTACAGCACACCTTATATGCCCTCCAAGTGCCTCCTTTCATTGGCTACGCGCTGTTGACGTCAAAAGTAGGAGGTGATCACAATGATATGACTCGACTGTGTATGTATTTGTGTATTCTTTTGAATAGCAGGTTGGGAGACATTCGCAACACACTCACACGTGTACATGCGGGTAAAAAATTAGCAGCTTCACTTTATTAATACTCTCTTTTATTACGTCTACGTAAAAAAGAAAAACAATCACAGTTAATCATACGTGCCCATAGCAGGGAGGGAGTGCTTTTGTACACCACTGCAATTTTAAGGTAGTCTACAAAGACTTTCCTAGTAGCAGTCAAAATGATTACTCATGTTCCTATTGCATTGGTGTGCGCGAGAATAAAAACAAGCGGATGATACAGATATTTACTGAACTTTTTTGACGCGCCTTGTACTTTTGATTCAAAAGACGTGCCCGTTCGTCCAGGTGGGATTAGGTTTGATTCTCGATGAGGCATGGGTTTTGTGCTTTTCTTCCGGCACTGGCTGTCTCCCTTTCCTAGAATCAGCTACCCTAAATAAGGCACTAGCGACTGCTTATAGCCCTCAGAGTTGCTCATGATGGTCATTTACCACCGAAACAAAGCACACAAAAAGACGTGCTCATCGCATCGTATAATTCGACATTATCTTTCCTGTTTCCTTCCCCCTCTCACCCGACTGGATTCGTTTTTTATGAATTTCGATAAAGAATTCTAAAATGTGCTGAATCTAACTACAAACAGAAGCAGTATTTTGCTTCCTTTTTCTGAAAAATAAATCTCCTTTCTTCAGTGTCAAAAAATAGTAATTAGTGCAGATAATAGTGATTAGGGTTTTAACACAGCTGTCTGCTCTGTTTAACGCTCGTGGGAAAGTTTGCAGAATACATTATCCAGTTATCTAGGCAGCATGTGTTAAACTAAAGATAACCAAAGCTGCAGCTGGTTGTCTCTGATTGGGCAATGGCATTTGGAAATCTTGCTTATTTCTAAAAACAGACGCAGATGAAAAGTAGGAGTTTAGCTGATAAATGTAAGTAACGCAAAACAAACTTCTTTGTTCTTCCTTAGTCTTGTATATTTTAATTTTTTTTTTCTTGTTTTAAATGAAATAATGTTTTCATATATTTTTATCTTTTTAGTGAATTTTTTTTTCTTGCATTGGGGCGCCCAACAAAAAATTGGGGAAAATGTGCTTTTTCAGAACCTAGTAACAATTAATGCTTATATTTCGTAGTATGCACCATCGTGTTTAAAACTTTGTACACCATCTTTTTGCAAGGCGTTCACAGTGCCTGTCAGTTAGCTTGCACGATCCTCGCCACCCTCGTTTTCATTCTCGGATTAGTCAGCTGTTTTCGCACAAGACAACAGATTACTGGAAGAAGTTTTTTTTAGCGTTGCCCCATTCACGGTAAGCCCATGCTGCGGCTGTACGTAAAATGCCCAGAAGGACGATCGTTTTTGAAGATGTTCGAGTCGGCAAGCCTGATGCCAGTTCTCATGCCACGTTGAAAGTCACTCAGATCACTCATTTTGCCCATTTTGATCCTCCATCGAACACTAACTTATTCTCTACCAGATAAGATCAGATCATATGTAGAGGATTTTAGGAAGGAAGTGTCTGACCCCAGGTCTTAAACAACCCTTAGAAATAGGAAGCTACGAGATTTGGGCTAGACTGCCCGATAGGAAAGTGACACGGAAGCGAGGCAGGAAGAGGGAGGAAGACGCCCTTATTTATTACCGGGCTGCCAGTACCCGGGGTACGACGGCTTAACGTGCCTTATTCTCGACCAGCTTGTCTGCCCGATATATACCACTCATCGCGGTCATGTGACGTCTCACGTGTTGGAGTGAGCCACTTACGTGACGAGGGTAGGTGCATAATGCCATCTCAGTGTGTACAATCTTGAGCATTGTACTTGTTGATTTGATCATTAATCGCATGTTTCGTGTATCAATAAATTATTTGCTCACAAAAAAACTCAACATTTTAAGAGCAAAAACTATAATAATAAAAACTTTCTTTTTCGTGCTCGCGTTTTAAGAAATAAATTGGTGCTCATCACAAACTTAAAAAATTTCAAGTTTGATATCAATACAGTGGAAAAAATCTAAATTTTAGTGTCATGCACATGATGTAGGCTAAAGGGGGCCTAAACTATAACTGAGCTTGGGACGCCAGAAAGTAATGATGGAGATCTGGCCGACCTTGATATGCATATGTATTTTATTTTATCCGTATAATAAACAGCACGAAAAACGTTTTATATTCATATTACTGTAAATTGAACACCTATACATATAATTCCGATGCGTTTGGTGTCATATTACATACTAATGAAATTCAGTTTTAATGAACAGACGATAACACATATTCATATCGTGTATAGTCCCTTTTTTAGCTCGCTCAAATGCACTGCAAAAAATTTTCTGAAATTCACGTTTTAATGAACAGGCAAGAAAACACATATTCCCGCTCCAAGACGATTGAAATTTTCAAGTTTTCTGAGGTGTGTTACATGAATGACCAGTAAGCGGTACAAGAAATTCAATTTGCTTTGCTTGAATAATCCGTGATCCTTTTCGTGAATTAACGAAGCATGTTTCGGATGCAACTTTTCCCATAAAATGACGGAAGCAAACCTGAATTTCACGCACTCTTCTTACGACAGAAAAATTCTGAATTTTCACGTACTCTTCAGCAATTCTTTTCTTATATTGACGGTAAATTGCCGTTTTTAAGATGTCTGAAAATCTTCTAAATACGTGGCGTCAGTGAATAAAATAAAGACATCGCTCTATCCACGTCAGAGGCGGAGCTAGGATTTCTTTCACCAGGGGCAAAGTAGAGTTTGGCGCCTCCCACTCCCCTCACCCTTCTTCCTTCATCAACAACATGTTAACTAAAATTTATTTTTAAATTCTTGAGATTACGTCTGCTAGCATTTTGTTAAATTTTACAATTGCACTTGATTTGCGGCTTTGTGTTTTCGAGGTTCAAAATGAATAAAACTTGAAAGAAATACGGGATAACGCCATATAATACAAATTTTGAAGATGACAATCCGGTTGCTTGAATGAATGCCGGTTGCTTCGACTAGCGAATCCTGTGATGGTTTTATTCAAATTAATCGGAAGCTTGAGACTTGGTCGTCCTGGGTGGTGTAGTGGTTAGCATACCCGGGCGCTATTTGGGAGACGCGGATTCGATTCCCGCTCCAGGACGACGAAATTTTCAAGTTTTCCGATATTATCTGAGTTACCATCCTTGTCACATTTACGCCAGAAATCGGATTGTCATCTTCAAAATTTGAATAAAACTTGTTTGTTAATATCGTAACAATAATAGGTTTTTGTGATATTGAGCGCAAACGACTTATTAAAGAATTTATCAGTTTATTCTTTTTTTTTTGGTCTGCTTGGAAGTTTAACGACCACCGTAAGCAACTCAATGGGCTATAAGCAGTCCCCCGTATCTAATTTAGGACAACTGGTTCCAGGGAAGGGAGGGAGCCAGTGCCGTAAGACAAGCACCACATCCATGCCTCACCGGGACTCGAACCAGTACCCACAAGAACGAATGATCATTAACCAGCGCTTAGACCACTGCGCCACCGAGGCAGCCAGTTTATTCTTAAACCACTAATTTCTTTGAATGAATCTTAACAGTTAATAATATCAAGAATTCTTTTACAGGAAAAACAATAATTAATTCAATAATTTATTCTTAACCAGTTAATTAGTTTCCCGTGTTCAAAAACTGGTCAACTGGTTTTTCACCACACTGTTCTATTACTTTGTCTTTAAATAAATATCTCTAACATTAACACACCGGTCACTACAATAACACTTAATTCAATATACAAACTATTTTTTATTGAATAAGCAAAACTTTGAGTTTTGCCTTTAAAACCTTTGTATGACATAAACATTTGAATACAGCTGTGGATTACAATTTAAAATGAAGCCCAGGTTTTTAAACTTCGAGAAAAATTTCCAGGGACAGGCATGTCTACAGCTTGACTTTTCTGGCATCAAAAGCCTTTATGATATCATCATAAGAAAGTTTTGATTCAAACTCATGTTCTATGGATATCAGTCTTAAATTTGTTAATCTATGTTGACCAGCTGTGCTCCGCAGATATGTTTTGATAAGCTTCAGCTTACTGAAACTTCTATTGGAGCTTCAGCTTTTATTTTTGTGAACCACGTAGTCTTAGATCTAAATTCATGGGAACTTTCAGTAACATTTCTCACTGTTGAAGACAAAAAATAAGTAGAAACAGTGCAGAACTCGAAAGTAAGTATCTGCGTCTGGATTTACTCTAGCAGTTTGAACTCCCACTTGATTAAGAGAGTGAGCGGTACATGGCAAGAAAAATGCAAGAGTGTATTGTTTAAGGATGGGTGCTTGAACCCCGTTGCACAATCCTGCCATGTGAACTCCGTTGTCAAACAACTGTCCTCTGCAGTTTGCGAGAACTAAACCATCGTTTTGCAATTTTCTGACTATTGCTTCAACAAAAGTTTCACGTGTTTTTCCACTGACTAAAAAACTCAATGAAACTCTCTGTGACCTAAGGACCTTCTTCCTCCATCTTCGCATAACTTATTACCTGATATATCTGACCTTTATGATTATGGCCGAAGGCGGATTTCCAACTAGGCGCATTAGGCGCTCGCCTAGAGCCCCAGAACACGAGGGACCCCGAAAACGTATTCTTGGATTGCTAGTTTAGTTTTGGTTTTTAGCGACCCAAACAAATCAATCCTTAAAGCTTGTTATCAAATGATATTTTACTCCTTCGTTTGGGTTGCCAAATGATATTTTACTTTCTCATATTCGTAATCCTTAAAGCGTGTTGTCAAATGGTATAATCAATCCTTCATTTGTGTTGTCAAATGATATTTTACTTTCTCATATTCGTAATATACATTTTTCTTGGTTTTGTTGATACTCCAAAATCTCCAGTTCTTATCGATGTATTTGTTTTAAAAGGAACAGTTAAAATAATTTAGCCTTCCTCTTAGTGGTAGGTGAGGAAAGGCTTCACGCTTCCCACACTTTTCATTGTTTAAGGCGAATACTTAACTGACCTGCTATTATATACTGTATTTAGGCTTAAAAAATAAAGGCATTCGAGAATATCAAAGTCTTTGCATTGCAGCAACACTTTCTTACTATTTTCTAATCCCCTGGTTTAATACTGATAACTGTTAAGTATTCTCACCTTTAGTATTCCTTAAATCGACATAAAACTAACTTTTAAAAAGCAATAAAAGTTTGAATGAAATTCGTGCTCGAAAAGCTGTGGTTCCGACTTTTCCATTTTCAAACTAATGTTTGGCATTTAATCCTTATGATTCCGTTTCTGATAACTGCAGTGCAGGCATATAAAATAATCTCACGCATCTTTTTAACAGAGTAAAAAAAAAAATATTGCAGACCTCAATTTCCCGATGAAAATAATAAGAAAAACTGATTTCAAGAAATTCTCCACATCCTTGCTTTCCTACACTGACTGATAAAATTCTTACTGTCCAACTTTCTTGGCATAGACGAATGCCATGGACTGCTGAATCTCTTTGATTTAGGACATTGTTCACCACTGGAAACTTCCTCCATGAAAAGTTATCCACTCTTTTCAAGGGAAGTACTGTGCCGAAATCGCATTTTACCCATATTTTCTGATGTGGAGGACTTTCTCGTTTGCGAATGTCTTCGAGTATTTTATTTTTGCTTGATACCATGTTCGTTTCCTACTAATTTGCTCATTACGTAAAAACAAGAGGATTTCCCAAAGCTGAAGCAATGGGAAGAGCACATTTCGTAATGGAAATGCATACCAATTTTATGACAATTTATACGCAATGTACTGATAAATTTAGGGAAATCTCATTTTAGCACCCTCAGCGTTAAATTTGTCAAGTAACTTTCAACTGAGAAAGCGCAAAAGTAATCAGTTTTGCCTAACGTATCAAACTCAAAAAGACATTTTGCTGTTGCTGAAATGGTCTCTTCGTAGCGTAAGGCTAAAATTTACTAAATTACTACTTTGTGAACTCCTAGCTGGAACCATTAGGATGAATACCGTCTTCACACGATTTTAATGATCTTAAAATATGAAATATATATACAATTAAAATACTCTAAAACACACTAGCACTTTCAGAGCGACAGTCGCCCCATCATCAGGTGTGATCGGATCTCCCAAACAGTTCAGTATAAATATATGTAGTGCGCCATAACAGAATCGTGCGATATACGTGTCATCTGTCCCGGCGGTTAAACCACGATCAGAGCGACACCACATCACAATCGAAAACATGATTATAACTGCAATATTAAGTACTAAAGTCTAAAAAAAGGAAGATAGTTCTGAGGATTGTCTAACACTTGTATAGACAAAAGACGTCTCCAAATATCAGGTGGATCCCAAGGGCAATTATCATTACAGCAACTTCCTTTGAACTCGGAAATGAACAAACTCTCAGTCACCAGTAACATGTGTGTAGAAGCTGGGGTTATCAAAATTTTGGCATTGTAGGGAAATTTATGAACTAGTAGTGAAATTTAAAACCGGAAAGCTTTAACGAATTTTTATGTCCTATCATTCTCAAAAATTATTTTTGAAAAATCTGTGAAATCCAAATTCTTTGGTCTTCAACGCTTCTAGTACGAAATGTACGAACTAATTAAACAATTTAAATATATTTGGGAAGAAACAATTAAGCCTAATCTGAGAGGCACAAAAATAATTTTTCCTCTAAGTTGAATTAGTTCTTCACAGCAAAACTTTAATTTTTCGAATTTTCGATTTTGACAGCTCTTAAAGGTAAATTCATGAAGTATATGGGATATTTAAAGTACCGAACTTAATAATAATAATACTGATTTCTTTGTCCTGTTCCGCCAATGTTTCTTGGCTCCACGGGGACTAATGGAACTCCTTGGATACCAAACTTAATATCCTTTGATTTCCAATAAGCTACAAAAATGATTTTTGAAATATCTCTAAAAACAAAAAGTTCAATGTCCACGTACTAAGTGCTTGCAACAGCACTGTTTCTTACCAAACGTTCTAATAATAGGAAGATAGAATGGCATTTTAAAAAAGCGCAAAAAACCTTCTTCTTGACTTTACTTGTTTGTTTTGTTTTGCTAATCTGACGGATGAAAATTTCTGAGGCGATAAGAAGCTGGAGGGGGGGGCTCTGAATATTTTAGCGCCTAGGGCCCCAAAAGATCTAAAGTCGTCTCTGAGTATGACTAACATCGGTTGTCGGATGTCATGTAGAAATTTGTTTCTCGGATGTCATTTAGAATTTGTTGCTTTATCTTACCAGCAATGATTACCAAGAACTCATCCTGAATTTCATGAGAGAAATAACCAACTTGGCCTCTTTTGTAGCGCTCCAAGTGGTTCTTAAGAGGAGGATGATAGTGAGAAACAAGTTCAATGGTGTACAAAAATTTTCTACTTCGAAGACCAAAATTTTCTACTTCGAAGAAGTTGTGTCATTCTATGCAGCAATGTTCTTTAACCCTTTAACGACCATGACCCCAAAATCTTCTTTCACTCTAAATACCAAAACGCCCGAAACTATCTGTGGGTTAATTTGCTTGTTTCATAACAACAATATTGACGAAGTGTGACTTCTGCTGGTCCCTCATAGGTCGAAAAAATTTGAAGAACAAGCTAGAGCATGAAATCTGACTCACTCTAGAAAGGCATTTCGGGTGGCTATGACCATTTGTACGTACGGGCGTTCTGGTCCTTAAAGGGTTAATGTTTCAATGATAAGGACAATATTACTTTCGAAGTATAGGGTAGTGTCGTGTCGTTCCACCCAGCGAGTGTCACATAGACTACTTAACTTCAATTGCAAGATACTTTTCAGAACGAAACTTCTTTTTGCTGATGCATTGCAAAAAGCAATGACCTCTTTCATTACTCCAAAACAGTTTCGTACACCCTGCACTTCTATGCATTTGGACAAAGATAGTTTCAGTGAATGATTATAACATGGTATTCTCACAGCAAGCGGGGCTGATTTTTGAATTTCACTTATTGCTCCTTTTACTTCAAACATTATAACATTGCAGTTGTCGGTACAAATACCAACGCATGCTTTTACGTCGATATCGTTTTGATGCAGAATTTTAACTACAGTTTTTCCTAATGATACGCCGTCTATTTTGGGTTCGGTCTCTAATGAGAATGCTGATGCATAATTTTCTTCATGCAAGTCGAAAAATCCAATAAAATATTCCCTGATTTCCGATTTGTAAACATATCTCAGTATAATACTCATTTGTGATATGGTAGATATGTCAGTAGTTTAATCAAATAATATGGAATAATATTTCGCCTCGGAAAGAAACCCTTTAATATTTTTCATAATTTCTTCACCGCAGCATTGAATAATGGAATTGTGTGTTGTTTTTTAAATTATAACAAAGTAAATGTCTCCGTCATTTTTGGTCTACGCCGGGAATCGAACCCAAGGCCGCTTATTCCGGAACAAGTCGCTCTACCAACTGAGCTACGCAGACATTTGTTCCGATTCCTATCTGCCTTTATGTCGTGTGCGTCCTGCTGGCAGGTACGTCACAAAATATGAGTTGCATTAGCCTTGGCATTTTTGAGATGGTTTTCCAGAACTGTATCTCCACCCCGTATTCCAAAAATTAGATTTCTCGAAAATTCCCTTCGTTCGTTATACTACTGCGCTGAGATGAATCTAATAAACTGCCATCGTGGCCTCTGAAAGGTATGATTTGCCTTCCCAGTGTAATTACATTGTCAATAATTGGAAGCAACCTTTTGCGATTTTCTTCAACTTGTTTTAATCGAGATGTAGATAACATATTACGAATTTCGTTTTGCGGTTTCTTAAATTTTTTCACAAATTCTTCTGCCGACTGAAATGAATTTCTATGATATTAACTACTTTGGTGATTCTCTAACATACCATTACTACCAAGGAGCTTCAAAAATGTTTTCAGAGGTTTTGAAACTAAACTCCCAGATTGAGTTTGGCATCATCGACTATCACCTACAACGTTTGGAGCAAACAATGAACAATATTTACAGTAAACTCCTTTCATTAATGGGGAATACACTAACCAACGGGTGTTTTCTCCAATGACTTAGATTTAAATACCTTTTTACAATTTTATCTTTTTTATTGTGCTCGGAGAATGGGAAAACGTAATTTTTCGGTGGACAAAATGGTTTTTCCAAAAGCTCGTTTCTTCTAAAATCGCTTACTTTTTTTATCATTACCAGCATAAAGATCAATATCATTTTCGTATTCACTTTCAAATTGCACAGGTAAAGTGAGGTCTGTCGAAGTTGATGGAAGTGCATCTGCACTTCCCAAGTTTAAGTCCATTGAAGGCAATTTGTTTTTATAAATGACATGTGCAACTTTTGGTACGTCCTTCGTTTCTGAAGTTTCAATTGTTGATTTTACAAAAAAATCTAAAGTTTTTTGTCGCTTCTTTGGATTAAGCGCCATGCCGTAGCTATGTTAAATAAGTAATATATGCTTAACACAGCCCTCTGCCCTCTCCCCGATTTTTCTTATCGTACAAGCCCCGCACGGGGATAACTGGTTTTCCAGTTATTTGGGGAGCGGCGCCCCCACGGCCCGAGCTGACCTTGTGACTGGTCGACATCTGATGTCATGCCACCGCTTGTTTTTTGTTTCGGTGCTGTTGGTGTTTGCAGGGACGGCTGTTCATCCAGCTGTTGGGGAGTCGCGTCCCTACGTTCCCGAGCTGGTCTTGTGTCTCGCTTTTTCGTTTTATTTATTTTCTCCACTGGCTAGTTGCCCGTGTTGTATTCTCTACCTAATCGCTACCACGTTATGTACTAACACCCCGGTCTTGTGGTTTTGTTACCCTCCACCACTAACTGATTTATATTAACCGCTCAGTTCGTAGGTTGCTGAGATTCCGTTTAGGTTCCCTTCCAGGATTTGTCTTCTTTGGATTTCTTTTTTTCCTTTTAGCTGGTTTGGGTACTAGACCTACCTGCATGTTTGCCGCGTGCGGAGACCCGTGAGGCGGAAATGGGATGTCTGGCGGCTGAGGTCGCAGGAGACCGGATAAGTGCCTCCTGTGTACCAACACTCCTCTTCGACCCCGGCTTCGCTGTAAACGGGAGGCTAGAGACTAATCCACCTCTAGTCAGAAGTCATGTACCAAGTTGTGTACAGGGCTTTAGCGGCTTTTTTGTCGTATGGCACGGCAGGGTGAGCCCGGGGTTGTGGGATCATGCCAAAGGCGTTGGCATGACGGTACCAGGAGGCCGAAGTGTCCGCCGAGTGCGTGTGATCACAGCCAACGGACTATATCTGCAACGTATAAGCTCCAGAACTGTGTCCAGCGTCATTTTCTCGGCTTGCGGACCTCCAGTTCTCCCTTGTAGGACTCGGTGGTGGGTGGAGTAGTTTGCAGACGAATCTTCCTCCTTTTTTCCATGGGCAAAAACAAAAAGAAAAACTCCAAATTTAAGTCACCTGCGGAAATGTTTGTTGACAACGACTCTCCTTCGTCTTCTCAACCTACCAAGTCTCATACCCTTAAACGGCCTTTAGACCTTGACCTGGACCAAGAATGTGGAACCTCTTCTTCGGCAGCTGTACCAGTCGCTCCGAAGCGTCGTCTCCCCTCGATTGCTGTGACTACGCATGCTACTCACTTGCTTGTAGAATCCATCGATCCGCATGAGAGACTGTCCACCAGATCTCCCTTTTTCATTTCTAAAGCTTTGGACGCTGCGGTTGGCCCCTTGAAGTCTGTGAGGAAGCTTCGCTCTGGGGACCTGCTTGTCCAAACTTGCAGTGTTTCTCAGAGTAACACTTTTCTGAACCTCACTAGTCTTCAAGGCATTCCTGTAAAAGTGACACCTCACTCCGTTTCTTAACACCTCTCGGGGTGTTATTTCGGAGTTTGATCTCTTGCCATGCAGTGAAGACGAATTCGTGACTGAACTTGCTGATCAAGGTGTTATTGCTGCACGTCGTATGATGTTCCGGCGTGATGGTTCCATGATTAAGTCAAAAAATGTCATCTTGACTTTTAACTCCCCGAAAGTTCCGACCGAAATCAAGGCTGGCTACTTGGTCTGTGGAGTTCTCCCGTACATTCCCAGTCCTCTGCGCTGTTTCAGGTGCCAGAGGTACGGGCATTCACAACGTTTCTGTAAGAGTTCCGCTCGTTGCGCAAATTGTGGCTCCAGTGAACATGACGGGGAAGGTTGCTCTTCTGCGGCCTGCTGTGTTAACTGCGGTGAGGCCCATGCAGCTTACTCCCGCAACTGTATGAAATGGAAGGACGAGATGGCGATCCAGCGGCTCAAGACCCTGGAAGGCCTCTCGTACCCTGCTGCCAAGGCCAAGTTGGGTATACCCACCACCCGACAGCGTACTTTTGCCGCAGTAGTTCAGTCTCTGCCACAACCCGTGCAGCCCTTTGTTCCGCGCCCTGTAGCTCTCGCCGCCCTTGCCAAGCGATCTACAGCTGACCAAGCGACACAGGTGTTTTTCCCCGAGCTCGAGATTTTTCGAATACCTGATTCTGGGCCTTCTCTTTTGCTGCCGACCATCTCTTCCAGTTTCCAGTCGAAAGCCTGCACGTGCGGAAGACCCGGCCCTCAATCCGCAAAGGTGTGCAGTGTCCATCCAACTGTCTCGGCCTCCGCGAGGTCCCCACCCTCAACCAACATTATAGAGGAACATAGGGGGAGGAGAGTGACAGTTCGTCCCCAGCCTCAAACAACATTGCAGAGGAACATGGGGAGGAAGAGAGTGACAGTTCGTCCCCAGCCTCAAACAACATTGCAGAGGAACATGGGGGGGAAGAGAGTGACAGTTCGTCCCCGCACTCTGCCAGCATTGCAGAGGAGTGTGGGGGGGAGGAGAGTGACTCCTTTGTGTAGTTGTGTTTAAAAAAAAAAAAAAAAAATTATAATTATAATAGTAAATTAATAAATTTTTATATAAACCTAATTAACTACCTTGTCTTCACAGCTTTCATGATACTCTTTTTCAACTTTTACCAAGCCTGTCTGTTCTTAATCATTTTCCACGTTTTTAATAATCTGTGGCTGATAGTTCTTTGTCTGGCGCTCTTTGGCCAAACCTGGCCCTTGCGCCAATAAAATCCAACAACCAACCAACCAACCTATCGTACAAGAGAAATACCTTCTTATTTCCACAAAAGAAAATCATATAGTCCAATTTAGGGTACAGCGCGAGCATACAGCAAATCAAAATTCAAGAGGTTACTCGTATTAGTTAGAAGGGGTCAGACAAGGAGGTGATGATGAACTACTGGATTGGAGGTTCACAAGCCAACTAAATTGTACAGGAAGTAACCTGGGAAAAGAAGAGGAAGAGCGAGAGCAAATAAGATATTCTTTGAAATAACGAAGCACCCAAATAACGGCTATCGCAACGACAGACTTTGTACTGTAAAACCGAAAGCATGATCAAAGCAGATGAATCATTTTCTGCACTTGCCGCCTGGGATGAACGCACGTGCGGGAGACGAGTGAGAGAAAATGCCTTTCCGAATGACAGTTTGTCAACTCTCTCAGAAATTCCTAAACAATGACGTGACTTCTTTAATCATAAAAAAGAGCTTTACATTTCACCTCCAGAGAAAGATAAAAAAAAAAGGAAAAAAGATGTACAACATCGAACCATCCGCACAAGGGTTTCAAACAGCCAATCACTGCAACTGTAAACAATTTATTTGCACAATATAAACTAAATAATAATAAAAAATTATATTTTAAGGTCCTGGACATTTAGTCTTTGTCCTTCATGCTACAGCTCAACAGTTCGGGGGGAGAGGACATGGGTCCCATGGCCACCCCTTGTATCCGCGCCTGGATGGATCATACCTACCCTTATTAAAAAAATTAATCTATATTTACAACACCTCAAAGTAAAGCTCTCTTACAATTTACCGAAAGTTTATATATCTATCATTATGGTTCATTGTCTTGCAATAACAATATTCCTTTATATATTCTAAACCCCTGGAAATCCCTACTTTGCAAGTTTCCTCAAGATCACATGAGGAATTTTCCATCCAGTAATGACTCTCAACGGAAGTTATAGACTGACGTCATATGATGACGTGCGTTGTCTTATACGTCATCACAACAACTTGCACCAAGTAAATACGAACTCGTTGCTCTCCACCTGTAATATAGTAAACATCTGAGGATGAATCCACTGAGGGTTCGAAAGGTCTCATCTTCATATGTATTTTAAACTTTTTTTGTAATAAACTAATTTTTAACTTGTGTAAACTTCAATTATTCATTAATTTAAATCATGTAAAGACGGTGTGCGTTCTATCCATTCTACATTTTGCACACAAAAAAATATTATTCTTCAATTTCCGATAGGTCTCGAAAGGAATGGATCATTATTCGTCCTGCAAAGCTGCTGCCAGAGTGGAGAGCGAAGACGGTCGTTGTATTCGATTTTGTATCCGTCGCTCGAGTTCATCCCGTAAGTGTTCTATGGGATTAAGATCAGGACTCTGAGCAGGCCAGTCTAATAATTCTACCTTATTTTTAAGTCCTGAGCACGCCGTGCAGTGTAACAAGGAGCTCGACCCTGTTGGAAGAGACAATGGTCATTTCCATAATACCACCACATTGTTGGTAGGGCAGAATTATCCAGAACGTCGAGGTACACTTCAGACTTCGTGGTGTGTGGTATGTGACGTGCCTGCCAGCAGGACGCACACGACATAAAGGCAGATAGCAGTCAGAATGAACGTCTGCGTAGCTCAGTTGGTAGAGCGACTTATTCCGGAATAAGCGGACTCGGGTTCGATTCCTGGTGTAGACCAAAAATGACGGAGAATTCGTTAAAATGGCTCCCGAACTATCCGGATGACCCGACCGTTCAAAATCTCGCAATGGTGTGATGTTATTTCCACACCGCGAGATAGGAAAAATCAGAGAATCCCTTCTCCAGCGCTTCGAAAAATAAATGTGTGTGACGTTGCATTCCACACACCAGATTGACTGGGAGTTCTCGAGTGCACGTTCTGCAGCGGATGGCTGCCTGCAACGATTCATGGTCACGGCTGACCCGTGGGCCATGCCCCCGGCCCTCTTTCGGGGGGGGGGGAGATGTGACGTATCTGCCAGCAGGGCGCACACGACATAAAGGCAGATAGCAGTCAGAATGAACATCTGCGTAGCTCAGTTGGTAGAGTGACTTATTCCGGAATAAGCGGACTCCGGTTCGATTCCCGGCGTAGACCAAAAATGACGGAGAAATTTACTTCGTTATAGGTATAATAACCAACAGGCCGAGTTCCATCCACGAAAAACAACTCCATTGCATGATGAAGCGCCTTCGGGCGAACTTAGCAGTTGGAAAAACACAGTCCGACGAAAATCGTTCGTTTGGCCGTCGTCGAATCAAAACATGCCCATCAGATTGGAAGAGCGAAAAGCGTGACTTATCACTCCAAAGAACACCTTTTCACTCGCCCACAGTACAACGGAAGACACGCCACTTCAAATGGCGCTTTGCATCCACTGTATGTGTGCAGTGGCGGTTGCAAAAATTTGAAAACCGAAAGGAGGCATCTTATCAGTTGATCGAATGTCAGAATATTTTACATTAGTGTCATGCGAGGGGGCAGATTTTGATATATGTATTATCGATTTAAATATATATATATATATATATATATTCTATTAAGAAGAGACCTAAGCAAAAAAAATATTTTTGACTCATACCAAGTACAACATAGAAAAGGTTATGTATCTGCCTGTGTGAGTAAAAAGAGAAAAAATAAAAAATAAAATAAAACAACTGAATGTAGAAAGTGTCGAGAATACTGAGCCTTGGCTTTATCAAGGACCAGCAAAAACTCTGCATTTTCTCACTTCCACAAAGACCTAGTTGGAAATGGGTTTCTGCAAAGCCATAGATGCAACTAATAAGCCCACCAAAATTTTTTTTTAAAATATATATATATATATGTCATGACCTCCGCAGAGTTGTATGACCTAGCTTTAGTTAACAATTTAGCTTGCATCCATTTTTTGTAATTCAAAAGTTTTTCCTTAGTTTTCAGCTTTGCTCTTCAGTATATATATATATATATATATATCTTTTGGGGAATGTGTGGGTTGAGTGATTATATCAGTATTTTGATCGGGTCTGTTCAAGAGTCACTTTAAGTGCACGAATTTCTTGAATAACCTTTTTTAATAAAGAGTGGAATTTATCATGAATGGAATACGGGTACAAACTTTGAAGATGACAATCTGTTTTTTGGTGCAAATATGTCAATCCGTTTTTAAAAAACGGATTGGATTGTCATCTTCGAAATTTGTATGGTTGTAATCCGTTTTAAAAAAAACGGATTGTAAAAACCGTCAATCCGTTTAAAAAAAAACGGATTGTCATCTTCAAAATTTATATTCAAATTAATCGGAAACTTGCGACTTGGGCGTTCTGAGTGGTGTAGTGGTTAGCATACCCGGGAGCTATCTGGGAGACGCGGTTTCGATTGCCGCTCCAGGACGACGAAATTTTCAAGTTTTCGGATATTATCTGACTTACCATCCTTGTCATATTTGCACCAAAATACGGATTGTCATCTTCAAAATTTGAGTGGAATGTATGTTACACAAAAGTAAGTTTTCTTGGGTGCATTCGAATAAATCCCTCTAAAATCTCAGCATTTTTTAAAGCAATATTTTGGTGAATATGCATTAAACCTAGTCCTATAAGACGCTGCTGACCCATTAAGGTTCTTAGATATCTTTTCAGCTTTTTTAGCACGTCTTTTGTAAAAAAAGATCGTGCTTATGTTATCGGTTTGTCCGTCTGTATGCTTGTAGACACCATATCTCTGCAACTATTAATCCAATTACAAAAATTATTTCTTTTTGCACTAGAAAGCTTGAAATGTGCTAATGATGATCCTTTCTGCTGATGCATTGTAGCAAAATCTGAGCTCCTAAAATTCCCATTGAAAAACGTCTTTCGTGGGCCGATACAACTCACGTCGGCAAAACGTTTCGGAATATTTTCTTCTTAACACAGCGCACGGTTTTTCCACTAGGGGCGTTGATATATATCTTATTGTTGTCAACATCTCTGCTTCTAAGAGTCCGATTTGAAAAATTTCTTCTTTGCAGGATAGTGCTTTCAATGCAAAATGGTTTCATATAATTTCAAATTTTTAAAGTAATTCATAGACTTTTTGCTAGGGAGCGTAAAGGTAAATTGTGTTCCTCCCGATATCTCTGGTTCGAAAACTCCAATTTGAAAAATTCTTCCTGTATCGTATACAGCTCCTGATTGGAAATGTTTTGCATGTCATTTCTAATTGTGACATGCCTGCGTCCTGCAGGGCAGGCACGTCACAATACTTCGAACTTCCTCATCCCCGTTGTAGCCTCGATCTCCAAATATGTAAATAAATACTTCGAACTTCATCTCCGTTGTAGCTTCGATTCCCAAATATGTAAATAAATACTTCGAACTTTCTCATTTCCGTTGTAGCCTCGATCCCCAAATATGTACATAATTACTTCGAGCTTCATCTTCGTTGTAGCTTCGATCTCCTAATATGTAAATACTTGCAAGTATTTCGAACTTCATCTCCGCTGCAGCCTCGATCCCGAAATAAGTGAATAAATACTTCGAACTTTCTCATCTCCGTTGTAGCCTCCATCCCCAAATATGTAAATAAATACTTCGAACTTCCTCATCTCCGTTCTAGCCTCGATCCCCAAATATGTGCATAAATACTTCGAGCTTCATCCCCGTTGTAGTTTCGATCCCCAAATATGTAAATACTTGTTAGTATTTAGAACTTCATCTCGGCTGCAGCCTCGATCCCGAAATAAGTGAATAAATACTTCGAGCTTCATCCCCGTTGTAGTTTCGATCCCCAAATATGTAAATACTTGTAAGTATTTAGAACTTCATCTCGGCTGCAGCCTCGATCCCGAAATAAGTGAATAAATACTTCGAACTTCCTCATCTCCGTTGTAGTTTCGATCCCCAAATATGTAAATACTTGTAAGTATTTAGAACTTCATCTCGGCTGCAGCCTCCATCCCGAAATAAGTGAATAAATACTTCGAACTTCCTCATCTCCGTTGTAATCTCGATCCCCAAATTTGTAAATAAATACTTCGAACTTCCTCATCCCCGTTGTAGCTTCGATCTCTAAATATCTAAATAAATACTTCAAACTTTCTCATCTCCGTTGTAGCCTCCATCCCCAAATATGTAAATAAATACTTCGAACTTCCTCATCTCCGTTGTAGCCTCGATCCCCAAGTATACATAAATACTTCGAGCTTCATCTCCGTTTTAGCTTCGATCCCCAAATATGTAAATACTTGTAAAGATTTCGAACGTCATCTCCGTTGTAGCCTCATTCCCCAAATATGTAAATAAATACTTCGAACTTTCTCATCTCCGTTATAGCAACGAACTGCCCCAGAAGCTCGGGCATCTGGTTTCGTGAAACAGAAAAGCCTTTATGTAAACACTTCTCTGTAAAGGAAAAAAATGCCAAGGGTTTTCGTAGCTAACTCTGCTCATATAAACATCGCTTAGGAACGACAATCAAGCGTTGCATGACATCCAGAGAACCTTACTTGTGTCAAAACCTCAGCAATTAGTGCATTTTACATGAAATCTTTATAGCAGTCAAGCTTACCTTTACTGCAATGATAAGTTTAAGTGTACATAAATGAGTTTCTTTTCCGAAATGGATTTCGAAAAAATCTCACAAACTCATGAAGTAACTGTAGCATGAGATAAAATCGTGCGGATGGATGAGTTACTCAAATCCTGACCGCTGCAACTGTGACATTGTTGAAGAAAATTAAAGTCAATTTGAAAAAGGAATTTGATTTCAACTTTTAAAGAAATAAAAAACTACCCATTTCAGACTCTAATCTTATAGCCCAGCTCGTTTGTTTCGGCTATAATAGAACAATGCATCCGGTGGGCGATATACACTGAAGAGCAATTGAATTAGAGATACCTGTCTAGTAACGTGTAGCACCACCTTTCGCCCTGATGACGGTGGTGATTCGTCTCGGCATGGACTCGACAAGACACCGGAAGCGTTGGGAAGCCATACGGATACACGACCCCTGAACAAGCTCCCACAGTTCACGAAGATTTGATGGAGAGGGGTCAGAGCCTCGAACATCTCTCTCAATGAAATCCTTGATGTGCTCGATGGGATTGAGGTCAGGTGACCTAGCTGGCCAAGGAAGTGAGGTCACGTTGGTGAAGTGTTCATACAACCATTCGGATACAATTCGGGAGCGATGGCACGGTGCATTGTCTTGTTGAAAGCTGAGGTCCCCAGTAGGATGTTGAAGACGCACAAACGGGAGCAAATGGTCGTCCAGGATATCCCGGTAACGTTGACCTGTGAGGGACGATGTCACACGTACCAGGAGTCCCATTTCAGTCCACGTAAACAGTCCCCAGACGAGAATGCCACCCCCACCAGCTTGAAGAGTACCCTGCTGGCAAGAAGGATCCATCGCTTCATGTGGTTTGCGCCGTACTCGTATCCTGCCATCCGCATGTACCAACGGGAATCTCGACTCATCAGTCCAGGCAACATTTTCGCACATGTCTAGGGTCCAGTGGCGATGTTCCCGCGCCCATGCTAATCTTTGCACCCTGTGATGTGCGGTCAGCAGCGGTACCCTCGTGGGATGATGGCTTCTGTACCCCATAGCGGGGAGATGGTTCTGGATGGTGTGCCTGCTTACACGTTTTTGTGCACCAGCGTTAAATTGCCAAGTGATTTCTTGCACTGTGGCCCGTCTATCCGCTGTTACAATGCGAGCTAGCCGACGATGACCCCGCTTATCCACACGCTGTTGTCCACGGCAGTTGCCCCTTGCAGGAATGTTTTTACGGGATTAGATGTATTCACGGTGCACCCATGACACAGTGGCTCGTGAAAATCCCAATGCCTGCACTACTTTCGAGATGGAGTGACCCATTTGTCGGGCCCCGACAATTTGCCTACGATCAAATGCGCTTAGATCCTTCGTCTTACCTATACTGCGTCCGACTCTTACTGATTCCCGTCGCATCACTCCTTACATTGTCGGATCGCTGCATACGTCATGTCGTTTCCACAACGCCAGCTGTCTCTAATTAAATTGCTCTTCAGTGTACTTCCATGTCTTTCGTTTCACTCAGCGATTTTAGCCATCTGATTATTTAACAAGTCAGTCTCCGTTTTGTAAGCCGAAACGTTTTTCTTTTATTCAGGAGCAAACACCTTCCTGAACCGACCCAAACACGGAATTTTTCACGAAATCGATGAAAAATTTGCTGGAACTAGTCAGACCCGTACAGGCCTCTAGTTTACCTTCATAGTCCAACCAGTTTGAACGTACATGTTTTTGTTTGTATGTGAGACAATGAAACGATATCTAACTTTACGAAATGGCCTTACTTGATATTTTCAATGATTTTGTCTTTTGTTTCGCAGAGACACTGGGCTGATAACGTCGCCATGTATGCCTCCGTCAAGAGCTGGCTAACTTTCGTTCTCACTGCATCGGGATGTCTTGCCTTAAAAGTATCCTGTCCTGCTAATGAGGACATAGCTCCCTGCAGATGCGAAGATAGTGCTAGCTACATTGCGGTTACATGCCGTGATGTGCCTGACAGCCATTCTCTTCTTAAACCGATTCAAGGACTTTCCGGTCACTTAGTAGACGAACTTTGGATAGAGGACTCTGATCTAGGTGATGTACCCGGAACAATCTTTAAGGGAGCTCATATAGCCAGCATAACATTTTTAAACACAAACATCAGAACCCTGGGAAATTCGAAGGATCTTCCTTTCTCGGGACTAGAACACATTCTAAAAGGTTTAACCCTCACTCAAGCATTTCACGATCCCCAGAATCCAGTAGTGAAACCTTTTGAACTTCAACATTTGATGCGACTGGAAAACTTAGTTTTGGAGAGCAACGTGATTACCAAGATCGACAATAGCTGGTTCAGTGACGGATATGATGTCTTGAAATCGTTGTACATCAACGATTGCCAACTGGAAGATGTCGGAGACAAAGCATTTTCTAAATTGGAGCAACTTTCCATTTTAGATCTGAGCGAGAACAATATACGGGTCTTATCAAGATCGATGTTGCCAACAAGGGCTCAGCATTTATCCGTTATTTGGCTCAGGTAAGAAATTTTTCTCTGTTACCTCTTAACCCTTCGATACAGTAGCGTTAGAAATTTAAGCTAAATTTCGCGTGATTTTGTTTCGCCGCACGCCGTTTAAAGGTTGATAACTAGTGAATATGTAATGATAGCGATTACCTCCGCCCAGCATTCCATAGCTAACGATCAGAGCTAACGAACGTATATGATAAACCGGAATAAAGTGGATTTAAGATTTATTTATTTTTTAGATAAAAGAAACATTTGGTGACGAAAATTTAGAAATGCCGCGAAAATCCGAGGAAAATTACTATAAGAACCGACGAAAGATGGAGAAACAGCTAGAGGAGAACGAGAGGAATTCGAAAAGGCCCGCTAAGTTATCAACCGAAAGGTGACGGGAATGTAGGGAGCATCAAGTGTCCACGCAACAGGATGCGTTTCAGCCGAGTTCTACTCTAGAGCCACAACCTTCCACTTCAACTGCAAAAATTGAGCCTGAACAGCAAGAATAGATGGAGGTTGATATCATCGATCCAAATTTTCACCCCGAGCATGGAATAACAATGTACATCGCCAGTCTTCACAACTTCTGTGGATAATGAATGTATTGCATCTCAAACCTTTACACCGTCGATGCATTCTGAATATAGACAAGAACAAGAGCAAGAAGAAGAGTACATCGCCAGTCTTCACAACTTCTCTGGATAATGAATGTATTACGACCTTTACACCGCCGATGCATTCTGAATATAGACAAGAACAAGAGCAACAAGAAGAAGAGTACATCGCCAGTCTTCACAACTTCTGTGGATAATGAATGTATTACGTCTCAAACCTTTACACCGCCGATGCATTCTGAATATAGACAAGAACAAGAGCAACAAGAAGAAGAGTACATCGCCAGTCTTCACAACTTCTCTGGATAATGAATGTATTACGTCTCAAACCTTTACACCGCCGATGCATTCTGAATCTAGACAAGAACAAGAGCAACAAGAAGAAGAGTACATCGCCAGTCTTCACAACTTCTCTGGATAATGAATGTATTACGTCTCAAACCTTTACACCGCCGATGCATTCTGAATATAGACAAGAACAAGAGCAACAAGAAGAAGAGTACATCGCCAGTCTTCACAACTTCTCTGGATAATGAATGTATTACGTCTCAAACCTTTACACCGCCGATGCATTCTGAATATAGACAAGAACAAGAGCAACAAGAAGAAGAGTACATCGCCAGTCTTCACAACTTCTCTGGATAATGAATGTATTACGTCTCAAACCTTTACACCGCCGATGCATTCTGAATATAGACAAGAACAAGAGCAACAAGAAGAAGAGTACATCGCCAGTCTTCACAACTTCTCTGGATAATGAATGTATTACGTCTCAAACCTTTACACCGCCGATGCATTCTGAATATAGACAAGAACAAGAGCAACAAGAAGAAGAGTACATCGCCAGTCTTCACAACTTCTCTGGATAATGAATGTATTACGTCTCAAACCTTTACACCGCCGATGCATTCTGAATATAGACAAGAACAAGAGCAACAAGAAGAAGAGTACATCGCCAGTCTTCACAACTTCTCTGGATAATGAATGTATTACGTCTCAAACCTTTACACCGCCGATGCATTCTGAATATAGACAAGAACAAGAGCAACAAGAAGAAGAGTACATCGCCAGTCTTCACAACTTCTCTGGATAATGAATGTATTACGTCTCAAACCTTTACACCGCCGATGCATTCTGAATCTAGACAAGAACAAGAGCAACAAGAAGAAGAGTACATCGCCAGTCTTCACAACTTCTCTGGATAATGAATGTATTACGTCTCAAACCTTTACACCGCCGATGCATTCTGAATATAGACAAGAACAAGAGCAACAAGAAGAAGAGTACATCGCCAGTCTTCACAACTTCTCTGGATAATGAATGTATTACGTCTCAAACCTTTACACCGCCGATGCATTCTGAATCTAGACAAGAACAAGAGCAACAAGAAGAAGAGTACATCGCCAGTCTTCACAACTTCTCTGGATAATGAATGTATTACGTCTCAAACCTTTACACCGCCGATGCATTCTGAATATAGACAAGAACAAGAGCAACAAGAAGAAGAGTACATCGCCAGTCTTCACAACTTCTCTGGATAATGAATGTATTACGTCTCAAACCTTTACACCGCCGATGCATTCTGAATCTAGACAAGAACAAGAGCAACAAGAAGAAGAGTACATCGCCAGTCTTCACAACTTCTCTGGATAATGAATGTATTACGTCTCAAACCTTTACACCGCCGATGCATTCTGAATATAGACAAGAACAAGAGCAACAAGAAGAAGAGTACATCGCCAGTCTTCACAACTTCTCTGGATAATGAATGTATTACGTCTCAAACCTTTACACCGCCGATGCATTCTGAATCTAGACAAGAACAAGAGCAACAAGAAGAAGAGTACATCGCCAGTCTTCACAACTTCTCTGGATAATGAATGTATTACGTCTCAAACCTTTACACCGCCGATGCATTCTGAATATAGACAAGAACAAGAGCAACAAGAAGAAGAGTACATCGCCAGTCTTCACAACTTCTCTGGATAATGAATGTATTACGTCTCAAACCTTTACACCGCCGATGCATTCTGAATCTAGACAAGAACAAGAGCAACAAGAAGAAGAGTACATCGCCAGTCTTCACAACTTCTCTGGATAATGAATGTATTACGTCTCAAACCTTTACACCGCCGATGCATTCTGAATCTAGACAAGAACAAGAGCAACAAGAAGAAGAGTACATCGCCAGTCTTCACAACTTCTCTGGATAATGAATGTATTACGTCTCAAACCTTTACACCGCCGATGCATTCTGAATATAGACAAGAACAAGAGCAACAAGAAGAAGAGTACATCGCCAGTCTTCACAACTTCTCTGGATAATGAATGTATTACGTCTCAAACCTTTACACCGCCGATGCATTCTGAATCTAGACAAGAACAAGAGCAACAAGAAGAAGAGTACATCGCCAGTCTTCACAACTTCTCTGGATAATGAATGTATTACGTCTCAAACCTTTACACCGCCGATGCATTCTGAATATAGACAAGAACAAGAGCAACAAGAAGAAGAGTACATCGCCAGTCTTCACAACTTCTCTGGATAATGAATGTATTACGTCTCAAACCTTTACACCGCCGATGCATTCTGAATCTAGACAAGAACAAGAGCAACAAGAAGAAGAGTACATCGCCAGTCTTCACAACTTCTCTGGATAATGAATGTATTACGTCTCAAACCTTTACACCGCCGATGCATTCTGAATATAGACAAGAACAAGAGCAACAAGAAGAAGAGTACATCGCCAGTCTTCACAACTTCTCTGGATAATGAATGTATTACGTCTCAAACCTTTACACCGCCGATGCATTCTGAATCTAGACAAGAACAAGAGCAACAAGAAGAAGAGTACATCGCCAGTCTTCACAACTTCTCTGGATAATGAATGTATTACGTCTCAAACCTTTACACCGCCGATGCATTCTGAATATAGACAAGAACAAGAGCAACAAGAAGAAGAGTACATCGCCAGTCTTCACAACTTCTCTGGATAATGAATGTATTACGTCTCAAACCTTTACACCGCCGATGCATTCTGAATCTAGACAAGAACAAGAGCAACAAGAAGAAGAGTACATCGCCAGTCTTCACAACTTCTCTGGATAATGAATGTATTACGTCTCAAACCTTTACACCGCCGATGCATTCTGAATCTAGACAAGAACAAGAGCAACAAGAAGAAGAGTACATCGCCAGTCTTCACAACTTCTCTGGATAATGAATGTATTACGTCTCAAACCTTTACACCGCCGATGCATTCTGAATATAGACAAGAACAAGAGCAACAAGAAGAAGAGTACATCGCCAGTCTTCACAACTTCTCTGGATAATGAATGTATTACGTCTCAAACCTTTACACCGCCGATGCATTCTGAATCTAGACAAGAACAAGAGCAACAAGAAGAAGAGTACATCGCCAGTCTTCACAACTTCTCTGGATAATGAATGTATTACGTCTCAAACCTTTACACCGCCGATGCATTCTGAATATAGACAAGAACAAGAGCAACAAGAAGAAGAGTACATCGCCAGTCTTCACAACTTCTCTGGATAATGAATGTATTACGTCTCAAACCTTTACACCGCCGATGCATTCTGAATATAGACAAGAACAAGAGCAACAAGAAGAAGAGTACATCGCCAGTCTTCACAACTTCTCTGGATAATGAATGTATTACGTCTCAAACCTTTACACCGCCGATGCATTCTGAATCTAGACAAGAACAAGAGCAACAAGAAGAAGAGTACATCGCCAGTCTTCACAACTTCTCTGGATAATGAATGTATTACGTCTCAAACCTTTACACCGCCGATGCATTCTGAATATAGACAAGAACAAGAGCAACAAGAAGAAGAGTACATCGCCAGTCTTCACAACTTCTCTGGATAATGAATGTATTACGTCTCAAACCTTTACACCGCCGATGCATTCTGAATCTAGACAAGAACAAGAGCAACAAGAAGAAGAGTACATCGCCAGTCTTCACAACTTCTCTGGATAATGAATGTATTACGTCTCAAACCTTTACACCGCCGATGCATTCTGAATATAGACAAGAACAAGAGCAACAAGAAGAAGAGTACATCGCCAGTCTTCACAACTTCTCTGGATAATGAATGTATTACGTCTCAAACCTTTACACCGCCGATGCATTCTGAATATAGACAAGAACAAGAGCAACAAGAAGAAGAGTACATCGCCAGTCTTCACAACTTCTCTGGATAATGAATGTATTACGTCTCAAACCTTTACACCGCCGATGCATTCTGAATATAGACAAGAACAAGAGCAACAAGAAGAAGAGTACATCGCCAGTCTTCACAACTTCTCTGGATAATGAATGTATTACGTCTCAAACCTTTACACCGCCGATGCATTCTGAATCTAGACAAGAACAAGAGCAACAAGAAGAAGAGTACATCGCCAGTCTTCACAACTTCTCTGGATAATGAATGTATTACGTCTCAAACCTTTACACCGCCGATGCATTCTGAATATAGACAAGAACAAGAGCAACAAGAAGAAGAGTACATCGCCAGTCTTCACAACTTCTCTGGATAATGAATGTATTACGTCTCAAACCTTTACACCGCCGATGCATTCTGAATATAGACAAGAACAAGAGCAACAAGAAGAAGAGTACATCGCCAGTCTTCACAACTTCTCTGGATAATGAATGTATTACGTCTCAAACCTTTACACCGCCGATGCATTCTGAATATAGACAAGAACAAGAGCAACAAGAAGAAGAGTACATCGCCAGTCTTCACAACTTCTCTGGATAATGAATGTATTACGTCTCAAACCTTTACACCGCCGATGCATTCTGAATCTAGACAAGAACAAGAGCAACAAGAAGAAGAGTACATCGCCAGTCTTCACAACTTCTCTGGATAATGAATGTATTACGTCTCAAACCTTTACACCGCCGATGCATTCTGAATATAGACAAGAACAAGAGCAACAAGAAGAAGAGTACATCGCCAGTCTTCACAACTTCTCTGGATAATGAATGTATTACGTCTCAAACCTTTACACCGCCGATGCATTCTGAATATAGACAAGAACAAGAGCAACAAGAAGAAGAGTACATCGCCAGTCTTCACAACTTCTCTGGATAATGAATGTATTACGTCTCAAACCTTTACACCGCCGATGCATTCTGAATATAGACAAGAACAAGAGCAACAAGAAGAAGAGTACATCGCCAGTCTTCACAACTTCTCTGGATAATGAATGTATTACGTCTCAAACCTTTACACCGCCGATGCATTCTGAATATAGACAAGAACAAGAGCAACAAGAAGAAGAGTACATCGCCAGTCTTCACAACTTCTCTGGATAATGAATGTATTACGTCTCAAACCTTTACACCGCCGATGCATTCTGAATATAGACAAGAACAAGAGCAACAAGAAGAAGAGTACATCGCCAGTCTTCACAACTTCTCTGGATAATGAATGTATTACGTCTCAAACCTTTACACCGCCGATGCATTCTGAATCTAGACAAGAACAAGAGCAACAAGAAGAAGAGTACATCGCCAGTCTTCACAACTTCTCTGGATAATGAATGTATTACGTCTCAAACCTTTACACCGCCGATGCATTCTGAATATAGACAAGAACAAGAGCAACAAGAAGAAGAGTACATCGCCAGTCTTCACAACTTCTCTGGATAATGAATGTATTACGTCTCAAACCTTTACACCGCCGATGCATTCTGAATATAGACAAGAACAAGAGCAACAAGAAGAAGAGTACATCGCCAGTCTTCACAACTTCTCTGGATAATGAATGTATTACGTCTCAAACCTTTACACCGCCGATGCATTCTGAATCTAGACAAGAACAAGAGCAACAAGAAGAAGAGTACATCGCCAGTCTTCACAACTTCTCTGGATAATGAATGTATTACGTCTCAAACCTTTACACCGCCGATGCATTCTGAATATAGACAAGAACAAGAGCAACAAGAAGAAGAGTACATCGCCAGTCTTCACAACTTCTCTGGATAATGAATGTATTACGTCTCAAACCTTTACACCGCCGATGCATTCTGAATATAGACAAGAACAAGAGCAACAAGAAGAAGAGTACATCGCCAGTCTTCACAACTTCTCTGGATAATGAATGTATTACGTCTCAAACCTTTACACCGCCGATGCATTCTGAATATAGACAAGAACAAGAGCAACAAGAAGAAGAGTACATCGCCAGTCTTCACAACTTCTCTGGATAATGAATGTATTACGTCTCAAACCTTTACACCGCCGATGCATTCTGAATATAGACAAGAACAAGAGCAACAAGAAGAAGAGTACATCGCCAGTCTTCACAACTTCTCTGGATAATGAATGTATTACGTCTCAAACCTTTACACCGCCGATGCATTCTGAATATAGACAAGAACAAGAGCAACAAGAAGAAGAGTACATCGCCAGTCTTCACAACTTCTCTGGATAATGAATGTATTACGTCTCAAACCTTTACACCGCCGATGCATTCTGAATATAGACAAGAACAAGAGCAACAAGAAGAAGAGTACATCGCCAGTCTTCACAACTTCTCTGGATAATGAATGTATTACGTCTCAAACCTTTACACCGCCGATGCATTCTGAATATAGACAAGAACAAGAGCAACAAGAAGAAGAGTACATCGCCAGTCTTCACAACTTCTCTGGATAATGAATGTATTACGTCTCAAACCTTTACACCGCCGATGCATTCTGAATATAGACAAGAACAAGAGCAACAAGAAGAAGAGTACATCGCCAGTCTTCACAACTTCTCTGGATAATGAATGTATTACGTCTCAAACCTTTACACCGCCGATGCATTCTGAATATAGACAAGAACAAGAGCAACAAGAAGAAGAGTACATCGCCAGTCTTCACAACTTCTCTGGATAATGAATGTATTACGTCTCAAACCTTTACACCGCCGATGCATTCTGAATATAGACAAGAACAAGAGCAACAAGAAGAAGAGTACATCGCCAGTCTTCACAACTTCTCTGGATAATGAATGTATTACGTCTCAAACCTTTACACCGCCGATGCATTCTGAATCTAGACAAGAACAAGAGCAACAAGAAGAAGAGTACATCGCCAGTCTTCACAACTTCTCTGGATAATGAATGTATTACGTCTCAAACCTTTACACCGCCGATGCATTCTGAATATAGACAAGAACAAGAGCAACAAGAAGAAGAGTACATCGCCAGTCTTCACAACTTCTCTGGATAATGAATGTATTACGTCTCAAACCTTTACACCGCCGATGCATTCTGAATATAGACAAGAACAAGAGCAACAAGAAGAAGAGTACATCGCCAGTCTTCACAACTTCTCTGGATAATGAATGTATTACGTCTCAAACCTTTACACCGCCGATGCATTCTGAATATAGACAAGAACAAGAGCAACAAGAAGAAGAGTACATCGCCAGTCTTCACAACTTCTCTGGATAATGAATGTATTACGTCTCAAACCTTTACACCGCCGATGCATTCTGAATATAGACAAGAACAAGAGCAACAAGAAGAAGAGTACATCGCCAGTCTTCACAACTTCTCTGGATAATGAATGTATTACGTCTCAAACCTTTACACCGCCGATGCATTCTGAATATAGACAAGAACAAGAGCAACAAGAAGAAGAGTACATCGCCAGTCTTCACAACTTCTCTGGATAATGAATGTATTACGTCTCAAACCTTTACACCGCCGATGCATTCTGAATCTAGACAAGAACAAGAGCAACAAGAAGAAGAGTACATCGCCAGTCTTCACAACTTCTCTGGATAATGAATGTATTACGTCTCAAACCTTTACACCGCCGATGCATTCTGAATATAGACAAGAACAAGAGCAACAAGAAGAAGAGTACATCGCCAGTCTTCACAACTTCTCTGGATAATGAATGTATTACGTCTCAAACCTTTACACCGCCGATGCATTCTGAATATAGACAAGAACAAGAGCAACAAGAAGAAGAGTACATCGCCAGTCTTCACAACTTCTCTGGATAATGAATGTATTACGTCTCAAACCTTTACACCGCCGATGCATTCTGAATCTAGACAAGAACAAGAGCAACAAGAAGAAGAGTACATCGCCAGTCTTCACAACTTCTCTGGATAATGAATGTATTACGTCTCAAACCTTTACACCGCCGATGCATTCTGAATCTAGACAAGAACAAGAGCAACAAGAAGAAGAGTACATCGCCAGTCTTCACAACTTCTCTGGATAATGAATGTATTACGTCTCAAACCTTTACACCGCCGATGCATTCTGAATATAGACAAGAACAAGAGCAACAAGAAGAAGAGTACATCGCCAGTCTTCACAACTTCTCTGGATAATGAATGTATTACGTCTCAAACCTTTACACCGCCGATGCATTCTGAATATAGACAAGAACAAGAGCAACAAGAAGAAGAGTACATCGCCAGTCTTCACAACTTCTCTGGATAATGAATGTATTACGTCTCAAACCTTTACACCGCCGATGCATTCTGAATATAGACAAGAACAAGAGCAACAAGAAGAAGAGTACATCGCCAGTCTTCACAACTTCTCTGGATAATGAATGTATTACGTCTCAAACCTTTACACCGCCGATGCATTCTGAATATAGACAAGAACAAGAGCAACAAGAAGAAGAGTACATCGCCAGTCTTCACAACTTCTCTGGATAATGAATGTATTACGTCTCAAACCTTTACACCGCCGATGCATTCTGAATATAGACAAGAACAAGAGCAACAAGAAGAAGAGTACATCGCCAGTCTTCACAACTTCTCTGGATAATGAATGTATTACGTCTCAAACCTTTACACCGCCGATGCATTCTGAATATAGACAAGAACAAGAGCAACAAGAAGAAGAGTACATCGCCAGTCTTCACAACTTCTCTGGATAATGAATGTATTACGTCTCAAACCTTTACACCGCCGATGCATTCTGAATATAGACAAGAACAAGAGCAACAAGAAGAAGAGTACATCGCCAGTCTTCACAACTTCTCTGGATAATGAATGTATTACGTCTCAAACCTTTACACCGCCGATGCATTCTGAATATAGACAAGAACAAGAGCAACAAGAAGAAGAGTACATCGCCAGTCTTCACAACTTCTCTGGATAATGAATGTATTACGTCTCAAACCTTTACACCGCCGATGCATTCTGAATATAGACAAGAACAAGAGCAACAAGAAGAAGAGTACATCGCCAGTCTTCACAACTTCTCTGGATAATGAATGTATTACGTCTCAAACCTTTACACCGCCGATGCATTCTGAATCTAGACAAGAACAAGAGCAACAAGAAGAAGAGTACATCGCCAGTCTTCACAACTTCTCTGGATAATGAATGTATTACGTCTCAAACCTTTACACCGCCGATGCATTCTGAATATAGACAAGAACAAGAGCAACAAGAAGAAGAGTACATCGCCAGTCTTCACAACTTCTCTGGATAATGAATGTATTACGTCTCAAACCTTTACACCGCCGATGCATTCTGAATATAGACAAGAACAAGAGCAACAAGAAGAAGAGTACATCGCCAGTCTTCACAACTTCTCTGGATAATGAATGTATTACGTCTCAAACCTTTACACCGCCGATGCATTCTGAATATAGACAAGAACAAGAGCAACAAGAAGAAGAGTACATCGCCAGTCTTCACAACTTCTCTGGATAATGAATGTATTACGTCTCAAACCTTTACACCGCCGATGCATTCTGAATATAGACAAGAACAAGAGCAACAAGAAGAAGAGTACATCGCCAGTCTTCACAACTTCTCTGGATAATGAATGTATTACGTCTCAAACCTTTACACCGCCGATGCATTCTGAATATAGACAAGAACAAGAGCAACAAGAAGAAGAGTACATCGCCAGTCTTCACAACTTCTCTGGATAATGAATGTATTACGTCTCAAACCTTTACACCGCCGATGCATTCTGAATATAGACAAGAACAAGAGCAACAAGAAGAAGAGTACATCGCCAGTCTTCACAACTTCTCTGGATAATGAATGTATTACGTCTCAAACCTTTACACCGCCGATGCATTCTGAATATAGACAAGAACAAGAGCAACAAGAAGAAGAGTACATCGCCAGTCTTCACAACTTCTCTGGATAATGAATGTATTACGTCTCAAACCTTTACACCGCCGATGCATTCTGAATATAGACAAGAACAAGAGCAACAAGAAGAAGAGTACATCGCCAGTCTTCACAACTTCTCTGGATAATGAATGTATTACGTCTCAAACCTTTACACCGCCGATGCATTCTGAATCTAGACAAGAACAAGAGCAACAAGAAGAAGAGTACATCGCCAGTCTTCACAACTTCTCTGGATAATGAATGTATTACGTCTCAAACCTTTACACCGCCGATGCATTCTGAATATAGACAAGAACAAGAGCAACAAGAAGAAGAGTACATCGCCAGTCTTCACAACTTCTCTGGATAATGAATGTATTACGTCTCAAACCTTTACACCGCCGATGCATTCTGAATCTAGACAAGAACAAGAGCAACAAGAAGAAGAGTACATCGCCAGTCTTCACAACTTCTCTGGATAATGAATGTATTACGTCTCAAACCTTTACACCGCCGATGCATTCTGAATATAGACAAGAACAAGAGCAACAAGAAGAAGAGTACATCGCCAGTCTTCACAACTTCTCTGGATAATGAATGTATTACGTCTCAAACCTTTACACCGCCGATGCATTCTGAATATAGACAAGAACAAGAGCAACAAGAAGAAGAGTACATCGCCAGTCTTCACAACTTCTCTGGATAATGAATGTATTACGTCTCAAACCTTTACACCGCCGATGCATTCTGAATATAGACAAGAACAAGAGCAACAAGAAGAAGAGTACATCGCCAGTCTTCACAACTTCTCTGGATAATGAATGTATTACGTCTCAAACCTTTACACCGCCGATGCATTCTGAATCTAGACAAGAACAAGAGCAACAAGAAGAAGAGTACATCGCCAGTCTTCACAACTTCTCTGGATAATGAATGTATTACGTCTCAAACCTTTACACCGCCCATGCATTCTGAATATAGACAAGAACAAGAGCAACAAGAAGAAGAGTACATCGCCAGTCTTCACAACTTCTCTGGATAATGAATGTATTACGTCTCAAACCTTTACACCGCCGATGCATTCTGAATATAGACAAGAACAAGAGCAACAAGAAGAAGAGTACATCGCCAGTCTTCACAACTTCTCTGGATAATGAATGTATTACGTCTCAAACCTTTACACCGCCGATGCATTCTGAATATAGACAAGAACAAGAGCAACAAGAAGAAGAGTACATCGCCAGTCTTCACAACTTCTCTGGATAATGAATGTATTACGTCTCAAACCTTTACACCGCCGATGCATTCTGAATATAGACAAGAACAAGAGCAACAAGAAGAAGAGTACATCGCCAGTCTTCACAACTTCTCTGGATAATGAATGTATTACGTCTCAAACCTTTACACCGCCGATGCATTCTGAATATAGACAAGAACAAGAGCAACAAGAAGAAGAGTACATCGCCAGTCTTCACAACTTCTCTGGATAATGAATGTATTACGTCTCAAACCTTTACACCGCCGATGCATTCTGAATATAGACAAGAACAAGAGCAACAAGAAGAAGAGTACATCGCCAGTCTTCACAACTTCTCTGGATAATGAATGTATTACGTCTCAAACCTTTACACCGCCGATGCATTCTGAATATAGACAAGAACAAGAGCAACAAGAAGAAGAGTACATCGCCAGTCTTCACAACTTCTCTGGATAATGAATGTATTACGTCTCAAACCTTTACACCGCCGATGCATTCTGAATATAGACAAGAACAAGAGCAACAAGAAGAAGAGTACATCGCCAGTCTTCACAACTTCTCTGGATAATGAATGTATTACGTCTCAAACCTTTACACCGCCGATGCATTCTGAATATAGACAAGAACAAGAGCAACAAGAAGAAGAGTACATCGCCAGTCTTCACAACTTCTCTGGATAATGAATGTATTACGTCTCAAACCTTTACACCGCCGATGCATTCTGAATATAGACAAGAACAAGAGCAACAAGAAGAAGAGTACATCGCCAGTCTTCACAACTTCTCTGGATAATGAATGTATTACGTCTCAAACCTTTACACCGCCGATGCATTCTGAATATAGACAAGAACAAGAGCAACAAGAAGAAGAGTACATCGCCAGTCTTCACAACTTCTCTGGATAATGAATGTATTACGTCTCAAACCTTTACACCGCCCGATGCATTCTGAATATAGACAAGAACAAGAGCAACAAGAAGAAGAGTACATCGCCAGTCTTCACAACTTCTCTGGATAATGAATGTATTACGTCTCAAACCTTTACACCGCCGATGCATTCTGAATATAGACAAGAACAAGAGCAACAAGAAGAAGAGTACATCGCCAGTCTTCACAACTTCTCTGGATAATGAATGTATTACGTCTCAAACCTTTACACCGCCGATGCATTCTGAATCTAGACAAGAACAAGAGCAACAAGAAGAAGAGTACATCGCCAGTCTTCACAACTTCTCTGGATAATGAATGTATTACGTCTCAAACCTTTACACCGCCGATGCATTCTGAATATAGACAAGAACAAGAGCAACAAGAAGAAGAGTACATCGCCAGTCTTCACAACTTCTCTGGATAATGAATGTATTACGTCTCAAACCTTTACACCGCCGATGCATTCTGAATATAGACAAGAACAAGAGCAACAAGAAGAAGAGTACATCGCCAGTCTTCACAACTTCTCTGGATAATGAATGTATTACGTCTCAAACCTTTACACCGCCGATGCATTCTGAATATAGACAAGAACAAGAGCAACAAGAAGAAGAGTACATCGCCAGTCTTCACAACTTCTCTGGATAATGAATGTATTACGTCTCAAACCTTTACACCGCCGATGCATTCTGAATATAGACAAGAACAAGAGCAACAAGAAGAAGAGTACATCGCCAGTCTTCACAACTTCTCTGGATAATGAATGTATTACGTCTCAAACCTTTACACCGCCCATGCATTCTGAATATAGACAAGAACAAGAGCAACAAGAAGAAGAGTACATCGCCAGTCTTCACAACTTCTCTGGATAATGAATGTATTACGTCTCAAACCTTTACACCGCCGATGCATTCTGAATATAGACAAGAACAAGAGCAACAAGAAGAAGAGTACATCGCCAGTCTTCACAACTTCTCTGGATAATGAATGTATTACGTCTCAAACCTTTACACCGCCGATGCATTCTGAATCTAGACAAGAACAAGAGCAACAAGAAGAAGAGTACATCGCCAGTCTTCACAACTTCTCTGGATAATGAATGTATTACGTCTCAAACCTTTACACCGCCGATGCATTCTGAATATAGACAAGAACAAGAGCAACAAGAAGAAGAGTACATCGCCAGTCTTCACAACTTCTCTGGATAATGAATGTATTACGTCTCAAACCTTTACACCGCCGATGCATTCTGAATATAGACAAGAACAAGAGCAACAAGAAGAAGAGTACATCGCCAGTCTTCACAACTTCTCTGGATAATGAATGTATTACGTCTCAAACCTTTACACCGCCGATGCATTCTGAATATAGACAAGAACAAGAGCAACAAGAAGAAGAGTACATCGCCAGTCTTCACAACTTCTCTGGATAATGAATGTATTACGTCTCAAACCTTTACACCGCCGATGCATTCTGAATATAGACAAGAACAAGAGCAACAAGAAGAAGAGTACATCGCCAGTCTTCACAACTTCTCTGGATAATGAATGTATTACGTCTCAAACCTTTACACCGCCGATGCATTCTGAATATAGACAAGAACAAGAGCAACAAGAAGAAGAGTACATCGCCAGTCTTCACAACTTCTCTGGATAATGAATGTATTACGTCTCAAACCTTTACACCGCCGATGCATTCTGAATCTAGACAAGAACAAGAGCAACAAGAAGAAGAGTACATCGCCAGTCTTCACAACTTCTCTGGATAATGAATGTATTACGTCTCAAACCTTTACACCGCCGATGCATTCTGAATATAGACAAGAACAAGAGCAACAAGAAGAAGAGTACATCGCCAGTCTTCACAACTTCTCTGGATAATGAATGTATTACGTCTCAAACCTTTACACCGCCGATGCATTCTGAATATAGACAAGAACAAGAGCAACAAGAAGAAGAGTACATCGCCAGTCTTCACAACTTCTCTGGATAATGAATGTATTACGTCTCAAACCTTTACACCGCCGATGCATTCTGAATATAGACAAGAACAAGAGCAACAAGAAGAAGAGTACATCGCCAGTCTTCACAACTTCTCTGGATAATGAATGTATTACGTCTCAAACCTTTACACCGCCGATGCATTCTGAATATAGACAAGAACAAGAGCAACAAGAAGAAGAGTACATCGCCAGTCTTCACAACTTCTCTGGATAATGAATGTATTACGTCTCAAACCTTTACACCGCCGATGCATTCTGAATCTAGACAAGAACAAGAGCAACAAGAAGAAGAGTACATCGCCAGTCTTCACAACTTCTCTGGATAATGAATGTATTACGTCTCAAACCTTTACACCGCCGATGCATTCTGAATATAGACAAGAACAAGAGCAACAAGAAGAAGAGTACATCGCCAGTCTTCACAACTTCTCTGGATAATGAATGTATTACGTCTCAAACCTTTACACCGCCGATGCATTCTGAATATAGACAAGAACAAGAGCAACAAGAAGAAGAGTACATCGCCAGTCTTCACAACTTCTCTGGATAATGAATGTATTACGTCTCAAACCTTTACACCGCCGATGCATTCTGAATATAGACAAGAACAAGAGCAACAAGAAGAAGAGTACATCGCCAGTCTTCACAACTTCTCTGGATAATGAATGTATTACGTCTCAAACCTTTACACCGCCGATGCATTCTGAATATAGACAAGAACAAGAGCAACAAGAAGAAGAGTACATCGCCAGTCTTCACAACTTCTCTGGATAATGAATGTATTACGTCTCAAACCTTTACACCGCCGATGCATTCTGAATATAGACAAGAACAAGAGCAACAAGAAGAAGAGTACATCGCCAGTCTTCACAACTTCTCTGGATAATGAATGTATTACGTCTCAAACCTTTACACCGCCGATGCATTCTGAATCTAGACAAGAACAAGAGCAACAAGAAGAAGAGTACATCGCCAGTCTTCACAACTTCTCTGGATAATGAATGTATTACGTCTCAAACCTTTACACCGCCGATGCATTCTGAATATAGACAAGAACAAGAGCAACAAGAAGAAGAGTACATCGCCAGTCTTCACAACTTCTCTGGATAATGAATGTATTACGTCTCAAACCTTTACACCGCCCATGCATTCTGAATATAGACAAGAACAAGAGCAACAAGAAGAAGAGTACATCGCCAGTCTTCACAACTTCTCTGGATAATGAATGTATTACGTCTCAAACCTTTACACCGCCGATGCATTCTGAATATAGACAAGAACAAGAGCAACAAGAAGAAGAGTACATCGCCAGTCTTCACAACTTCTCTGGATAATGAATGTATTACGTCTCAAACCTTTACACCGCCGATGCATTCTGAATATAGACAAGAACAAGAGCAACAAGAAGAAGAGTACATCGCCAGTCTTCACAACTTCTCTGGATAATGAATGTATTACGTCTCAAACCTTTACACCGCCGATGCATTCTGAATATAGACAAGAACAAGAGCAACAAGAAGAAGAGTACATCGCCAGTCTTCACAACTTCTCTGGATAATGAATGTATTACGTCTCAAACCTTTACACCGCCGATGCATTCTGAATATAGACAAGAACAAGAGCAACAAGAAGAAGAGTACATCGCCAGTCTTCACAACTTCTCTGGATAATGAATGTATTACGTCTCAAACCTTTACACCGCCGATGCATTCTGAATATAGACAAGAACAAGAGCAACAAGAAGAAGAGTACATCGCCAGTCTTCACAACTTCTCTGGATAATGAATGTATTACGTCTCAAACCTTTACACCGCCGATGCATTCTGAATATAGACAAGAACAAGAGCAACAAGAAGAAGAGTACATCGCCAGTCTTCACAACTTCTCTGGATAATGAATGTATTACGTCTCAAACCTTTACACCGCCGATGCATTCTGAATATAGACAAGAACAAGAGCAACAAGAAGAAGAGTACATCGCCAGTCTTCACAACTTCTCTGGATAATGAATGTATTACGTCTCAAACCTTTACACCGCCGATGCATTCTGAATATAGACAAGAACAAGAGCAACAAGAAGAAGAGTACATCGCCAGTCTTCACAACTTCTCTGGATAATGAATGTATTACGTCTCAAACCTTTACACCGCCGATGCATTCTGAATATAGACAAGAACAAGAGCAACAAGAAGAAGAGTACATCGCCAGTCTTCACAACTTCTCTGGATAATGAATGTATTACGTCTCAAACCTTTACACCGCCGATGCATTCTGAATATAGACAAGAACAAGAGCAACAAGAAGAAGAGTACATCGCCAGTCTTCACAACTTCTCTGGATAATGAATGTATTACGTCTCAAACCTTTACACCGCCGATGCATTCTGAATATAGACAAGAACAAGAGCAACAAGAAGAAGAGTACATCGCCAGTCTTCACAACTTCTCTGGATAATGAATGTATTACGTCTCAAACCTTTACACCGCCGATGCATTCTGAATATAGACAAGAACAAGAGCAACAAGAAGAAGAGTACATCGCCAGTCTTCACAACTTCTCTGGATAATGAATGTATTACGTCTCAAACCTTTACACCGCCGATGCATTCTGAATATAGACAAGAACAAGAGCAACAAGAAGAAGAGTACATCGCCAGTCTTCACAACTTCTCTGGATAATGAATGTATTACGTCTCAAACCTTTACACCGCCGATGCATTCTGAATATAGACAAGAACAAGAGCAACAAGAAGAAGAGTACATCGCCAGTCTTCACAACTTCTCTGGATAATGAATGTATTACGTCTCAAACCTTTACACCGCCGATGCATTCTGAATATAGACAAGAACAAGAGCAACAAGAAGAAGAGTACATCGCCAGTCTTCACAACTTCTCTGGATAATGAATGTATTACGTCTCAAACCTTTACACCGCCGATGCATTCTGAATATAGACAAGAACAAGAGCAACAAGAAGAAGAGTACATCGCCAGTCTTCACAACTTCTCTGGATAATGAATGTATTACGTCTCAAACCTTTACACCGCCGATGCATTCTGAATATAGACAAGAACAAGAGCAACAAGAAGAAGAGTACATCGCCAGTCTTCACAACTTCTCTGGATAATGAATGTATTACGTCTCAAACCTTTACACCGCCGATGCATTCTGAATCTAGACAAGAACAAGAGCAACAAGAAGAAGAGTACATCGCCAGTCTTCACAACTTCTCTGGATAATGAATGTATTACGTCTCAAACCTTTACACCGCCGATGCATTCTGAATATAGACAAGAACAAGAGCAACAAGAAGAAGAGTACATCGCCAGTCTTCACAACTTCTCTGGATAATGAATGTATTACGTCTCAAACCTTTACACCGCCGATGCATTCTGAATATAGACAAGAACAAGAGCAACAAGAAGAAGAGTACATCGCCAGTCTTCACAACTTCTCTGGATAATGAATGTATTACGTCTCAAACCTTTACACCGCCGATGCATTCTGAATCTAGACAAGAACAAGAGCAACAAGAAGAAGAGTACATCGCCAGTCTTCACAACTTCTCTGGATAATGAATGTATTACGTCTCAAACCTTTACACCGCCGATGCATTCTGAATATAGACAAGAACAAGAGCAACAAGAAGAAGAGTACATCGCCAGTCTTCACAACTTCTCTGGATAATGAATGTATTACGTCTCAAACCTTTACACCGCCGATGCATTCTGAATATAGACAAGAACAAGAGCAACAAGAAGAAGAGTACATCGCCAGTCTTCACAACTTCTCTGGATAATGAATGTATTACGTCTCAAACCTTTACACCGCCGATGCATTCTGAATATAGACAAGAACAAGAGCAACAAGAAGAAGAGTACATCGCCAGTCTTCACAACTTCTCTGGATAATGAATGTATTACGTCTCAAACCTTTACACCGCCGATGCATTCTGAATATAGACAAGAACAAGAGCAACAAGAAGAAGAGTACATCGCCAGTCTTCACAACTTCTCTGGATAATGAATGTATTACGTCTCAAACCTTTACACCGCCGATGCATTCTGAATATAGACAAGAACAAGAGCAACAAGAAGAAGAGTACATCGCCAGTCTTCACAACTTCTCTGGATAATGAATGTATTACGTCTCAAACCTTTACACCGCCGATGCATTCTGAATATAGACAAGAACAAGAGCAACAAGAAGAAGAGTACATCGCCAGTCTTCACAACTTCTCTGGATAATGAATGTATTACGTCTCAAACCTTTACACCGCCGATGCATTCTGAATCTAGACAAGAACAAGAGCAACAAGAAGAAGAGTACATCGCCAGTCTTCACAACTTCTCTGGATAATGAATGTATTACGTCTCAAACCTTTACACCGCCGATGCATTCTGAATATAGACAAGAACAAGAGCAACAAGAAGAAGAGTACATCGCCAGTCTTCACAACTTCTCTGGATAATGAATGTATTACGTCTCAAACCTTTACACCGCCGATGCATTCTGAATCTAGACAAGAACAAGAGCAACAAGAAGAAGAGTACATCGCCAGTCTTCACAACTTCTCTGGATAATGAATGTATTACGTCTCAAACCTTTACACCGCCGATGCATTCTGAATATAGACAAGAACAAGAGCAACAAGAAGAAGAGTACATCGCCAGTCTTCACAACTTCTCTGGATAATGAATGTATTACGTCTCAAACCTTTACACCGCCGATGCATTCTGAATATAGACAAGAACAAGAGCAACAAGAAGAAGAGTACATCGCCAGTCTTCACAACTTCTCTGGATAATGAATGTATTACGTCTCAAACCTTTACACCGCCGATGCATTCTGAATATAGACAAGAACAAGAGCAACAAGAAGAAGAGTACATCGCCAGTCTTCACAACTTCTCTGGATAATGAATGTATTACGTCTCAAACCTTTACACCGCCGATGCATTCTGAATCTAGACAAGAACAAGAGCAACAAGAAGAAGAGTACATCGCCAGTCTTCACAACTTCTCTGGATAATGAATGTATTACGTCTCAAACCTTTACACCGCCGATGCATTCTGAATATAGACAAGAACAAGAGCAACAAGAAGAAGAGTACATCGCCAGTCTTCACAACTTCTCTGGATAATGAATGTATTACGTCTCAAACCTTTACACCGCCGATGCATTCTGAATATAGACAAGAACAAGAGCAACAAGAAGAAGAGTACATCGCCAGTCTTCACAACTTCTCTGGATAATGAATGTATTACGTCTCAAACCTTTACACCGCCGATGCATTCTGAATATAGACAAGAACAAGAGCAACAAGAAGAAGAGTACATCGCCAGTCTTCACAACTTCTCTGGATAATGAATGTATTACGTCTCAAACCTTTACACCGCCGATGCATTCTGAATATAGACAAGAACAAGAGCAACAAGAAGAAGAGTACATCGCCAGTCTTCACAACTTCTCTGGATAATGAATGTATTACGTCTCAAACCTTTACACCGCCGATGCATTCTGAATATAGACAAGAACAAGAGCAACAAGAAGAAGAGTACATCGCCAGTCTTCACAACTTCTCTGGATAATGAATGTATTACGTCTCAAACCTTTACACCGCCGATGCATTCTGAATATAGACAAGAACAAGAGCAACAAGAAGAAGAGTACATCGCCAGTCTTCACAACTTCTCTGGATAATGAATGTATTACGTCTCAAACCTTTACACCGCCGATGCATTCTGAATCTAGACAAGAACAAGAGCAACAAGAAGAAGAGTACATCGCCAGTCTTCACAACTTCTCTGGATAATGAATGTATTACGTCTCAAACCTTTACACCGCCGATGCATTCTGAATATAGACAAGAACAAGAGCAACAAGAAGAAGAGTACATCGCCAGTCTTCACAACTTCTCTGGATAATGAATGTATTACGTCTCAAACCTTTACACCGCCGATGCATTCTGAATCTAGACAAGAACAAGAGCAACAAGAAGAAGAGTACATCGCCAGTCTTCACAACTTCTCTGGATAATGAATGTATTACGTCTCAAACCTTTACACCGCCGATGCATTCTGAATCTAGACAAGAACAAGAGCAACAAGAAGAAGAGTACATCGCCAGTCTTCACAACTTCTCTGGATAATGAATGTATTACGTCTCAAACCTTTACACCGCCGATGCATTCTGAATCTAGACAAGAACAAGAGCAACAAGAAGAAGAGTACATCGCCAGTCTTCACAACTTCTCTGGATAATGAATGTATTACGTCTCAAACCTTTACACCGCCGATGCATTCTGAATCTAGACAAGAACAAGAGCAACAAGAAGAAGAGTACATCGCCAGTCTTCACAACTTCTCTGGATAATGAATGTATTACGTCTCAAACCTTTACACCGCCGATGCATTCTGAATCTAGACAAGAACAAGAGCAACAAGAAGAAGAGTACATCGCCAGTCTTCACAACTTCTCTGGATAATGAATGTATTACGTCTCAAACCTTTACACCGCCGATGCATTCTGAATCTAGACAAGAACAAGAGCAACAAGAAGAAGAGTACATCGCCAGTCTTCACAACTTCTCTGGATAATGAATGTATTACGTCTCAAACCTTTACACCGCCGATGCATTCTGAATCTAGACAAGAACAAGAGCAACAAGAAGAAGAGTACATCGCCAGTCTTCACAACTTCTCTGGATAATGAATGTATTACGTCTCAAACCTTTACACCGCCGATGCATTCTGAATATAGACAAGAACAAGAGCAACAAGAAGAAGAGTACATCGCCAGTCTTCACAACTTCTCTGGATAATGAATGTATTACGTCTCAAACCTTTACACCGCCGATGCATTCTGAATATAGACAAGAACAAGAGCAACAAGAAGAAGAGTACATCGCCAGTCTTCACAACTTCTCTGGATAATGAATGTATTACGTCTCAAACCTTTACACCGCCGATGCATTCTGAATCTAGACAAGAACAAGAGCAACAAGAAGAAGAGTACATCGCCAGTCTTCACAACTTCTCTGGATAATGAATGTATTACGTCTCAAACCTTTACACCGCCGATGCATTCTGAATCTAGACAAGAACAAGAGCAACAAGAAGAAGAGTACATCGCCAGTCTTCACAACTTCTCTGGATAATGAATGTATTACGTCTCAAACCTTTACACCGCCGATGCATTCTGAATCTAGACAAGAACAAGAGCAACAAGAAGAAGAGTACATCGCCAGTCTTCACAACTTCTCTGGATAATGAATGTATTACGTCTCAAACCTTTACACCGCCGATGCATTCTGAATCTAGACAAGAACAAGAGCAACAAGAAGAAGAGTACATCGCCAGTCTTCACAACTTCTCTGGATAATGAATGTATTACGTCTCAAACCTTTACACCGCCGATGCATTCTGAATCTAGACAAGAACAAGAGCAACAAGAAGAAGAGTACATCGCCAGTCTTCACAACTTCTCTGGATAATGAATGTATTACGTCTCAAACCTTTACACCGCCGATGCATTCTGAATATAGACAAGAACAAGAGCAACAAGAAGAAGAGTACATCGCCAGTCTTCACAACTTCTCTGGATAATGAATGTATTACGTCTCAAACCTTTACACCGCCGATGCATTCTGAATCTAGACAAGAACAAGAGCAACAAGAAGAAGAGTACATCGCCAGTCTTCACAACTTCTCTGGATAATGAATGTATTACGTCTCAAACCTTTACACCGCCGATGCATTCTGAATATAGACAAGAACAAGAGCAACAAGAAGAAGAGTACATCGCCAGTCTTCACAACTTCTCTGGATAATGAATGTATTACGTCTCAAACCTTTACACCGCCGATGCATTCTGAATATAGACAAGAACAAGAGCAACAAGAAGAAGAGTACATCGCCAGTCTTCACAACTTCTCTGGATAATGAATGTATTACGTCTCAAACCTTTACACCGCCGATGCATTCTGAATATAGACAAGAACAAGAGCAACAAGAAGAAGAGTACATCGCCAGTCTTCACAACTTCTCTGGATAATGAATGTATTACGTCTCAAACCTTTACACCGCCGATGCATTCTGAATATAGACAAGAACAAGAGCAACAAGAAGAAGAGTACATCGCCAGTCTTCACAACTTCTCTGGATAATGAATGTATTACGTCTCAAACCTTTACACCGCCGATGCATTCTGAATCTAGACAAGAACAAGAGCAACAAGAAGAAGAGTACATCGCCAGTCTTCACAACTTCTCTGGATAATGAATGTATTACGTCTCAAACCTTTACACCGCCGATGCATTCTGAATATAGACAAGAACAAGAGCAACAAGAAGAAGAGTACATCGCCAGTCTTCACAACTTCTCTGGATAATGAATGTATTACGTCTCAAACCTTTACACCGCCGATGCATTCTGAATATAGACAAGAACAAGAGCAACAAGAAGAAGAGTACATCGCCAGTCTTCACAACTTCTCTGGATAATGAATGTATTACGTCTCAAACCTTTACACCGCCGATGCATTCTGAATATAGACAAGAACAAGAGCAACAAGAAGAAGAGTACATCGCCAGTCTTCACAACTTCTCTGGATAATGAATGTATTACGTCTCAAACCTTTACACCGCCGATGCATTCTGAATATAGACAAGAACAAGAGCAACAAGAAGAAGAGTACATCGCCAGTCTTCACAACTTCTCTGGATAATGAATGTATTACGTCTCAAACCTTTACACCGCCGATGCATTCTGAATCTAGACAAGAACAAGAGCAACAAGAAGAAGAGTACATCGCCAGTCTTCACAACTTCTCTGGATAATGAATGTATTACGTCTCAAACCTTTACACCGCCGATGCATTCTGAATATAGACAAGAACAAGAGCAACAAGAAGAAGAGTACATCGCCAGTCTTCACAACTTCTCTGGATAATGAATGTATTACGTCTCAAACCTTTACACCGCCGATGCATTCTGAATATAGACAAGAACAAGAGCAACAAGAAGAAGAGTACATCGCCAGTCTTCACAACTTCTCTGGATAATGAATGTATTACGTCTCAAACCTTTACACCGCCGATGCATTCTGAATATAGACAAGAACAAGAGCAACAAGAAGAAGAGTACATCGCCAGTCTTCACAACTTCTCTGGATAATGAATGTATTACGTCTCAAACCTTTACACCGCCGATGCATTCTGAATATAGACAAGAACAAGAGCAACAAGAAGAAGAGTACATCGCCAGTCTTCACAACTTCTCTGGATAATGAATGTATTACGTCTCAAACCTTTACACCGCCGATGCATTCTGAATATAGACAAGAACAAGAGCAACAAGAAGAAGAGTACATCGCCAGTCTTCACAACTTCTCTGGATAATGAATGTATTACGTCTCAAACCTTTACACCGCCGATGCATTCTGAATATAGACAAGAACAAGAGCAACAAGAAGAAGAGTACATCGCCAGTCTTCACAACTTCTCTGGATAATGAATGTATTACGTCTCAAACCTTTACACCGCCGATGCATTCTGAATATAGACAAGAACAAGAGCAACAAGAAGAAGAGTACATCGCCAGTCTTCACAACTTCTCTGGATAATGAATGTATTACGTCTCAAACCTTTACACCGCCGATGCATTCTGAATATAGACAAGAACAAGAGCAACAAGAAGAAGAGTACATCGCCAGTCTTCACAACTTCTCTGGATAATGAATGTATTACGTCTCAAACCTTTACACCGCCGATGCATTCTGAATATAGACAAGAACAAGAGCAACAAGAAGAAGAGTACATCGCCAGTCTTCACAACTTCTCTGGATAATGAATGTATTACGTCTCAAACCTTTACACCGCCGATGCATTCTGAATATAGACAAGAACAAGAGCAACAAGAAGAAGAGTACATCGCCAGTCTTCACAACTTCTCTGGATAATGAATGTATTACGTCTCAAACCTTTACACCGCCGATGCATTCTGAATCTAGACAAGAACAAGAGCAACAAGAAGAAGAGTACATCGCCAGTCTTCACAACTTCTCTGGATAATGAATGTATTACGTCTCAAACCTTTACACCGCCGATGCATTCTGAATATAGACAAGAACAAGAGCAACAAGAAGAAGAGTACATCGCCAGTCTTCACAACTTCTCTGGATAATGAATGTATTACGTCTCAAACCTTTACACCGCCGATGCATTCTGAATATAGACAAGAACAAGAGCAACAAGAAGAAGAGTACATCGCCAGTCTTCACAACTTCTCTGGATAATGAATGTATTACGTCTCAAACCTTTACACCGCCGATGCATTCTGAATATAGACAAGAACAAGAGCAACAAGAAGAAGAGTACATCGCCAGTCTTCACAACTTCTCTGGATAATGAATGTATTACGTCTCAAACCTTTACACCGCCGATGCATTCTGAATATAGACAAGAACAAGAGCAACAAGAAGAAGAGTACATCGCCAGTCTTCACAACTTCTCTGGATAATGAATGTATTACGTCTCAAACCTTTACACCGCCGATGCATTCTGAATATAGACAAGAACAAGAGCAACAAGAAGAAGAGTACATCGCCAGTCTTCACAACTTCTCTGGATAATGAATGTATTACGTCTCAAACCTTTACACCGCCGATGCATTCTGAATATAGACAAGAACAAGAGCAACAAGAAGAAGAGTACATCGCCAGTCTTCACAACTTCTCTGGGTAATGAATGTATTACGTCTCAAACCTTTACACCGCCGATGCATTCTGAATATAGACAAGAACAAGAGCAACAAGAAGAAGAGTACATCGCCAGTCTTCACAACTTCTCTGGATAATGAATGTATTACGTCTCAAACCTTTACACCGCCGATGCATTCTGAATCTAGACAAGAACAAGAGCAACAAGAAGAAGAGTACATCGCCAGTCTTCACAACTTCTCTGGATAATGAATGTATTACGTCTCAAACCTTTACACCGCCGATGCATTCTGAATCTAGACAAGAACAAGAGCAACAAGAAGAAGAGTACATCGCCAGTCTTCACAACTTCTCTGGATAATGAATGTATTACGTCTCAAACCTTTACACCGTCGATGCATTCTGAATCTAGACAAGAACAAGAGCAACAAGAAGAAGAGTACATCGCCAGTCTTCACAACTTCTCTGGATAATGAATGTATTACGTCTCAAACCTTTACACCGCCGATGCATTCTGAATCTAGACAAGAACAAGAGCAACAAGAAGAAGAGTACATCGCCAGTCTTCACAACTTCTCTGGATAATGAATGTATTACGTCTCAAACCTTTACACCGCCGATGCATTCTGAATCTAGACAAGAACAAGAGCAACAAGAAGAAGAGTACATCGCCAGTCTTCACAACTTCTCTGGATAATGAATGTATTACGTCTCAAACCTTTACACCGCCGATGCATTCTGAATCTAGACAAGAACAAGAGCAACAAGAAGAAGAGTACATCGCCAGTCTTCACAACTTCTCTGGATAATGAATGTATTACGTCTCAAACCTTTACACCGCCGATGCATTCTGAATCTAGACAAGAACAAGAGCAACAAGAAGAAGAGTACATCGCCAGTCTTCACAACTTCTCTGGATAATGAATGTATTACGTCTCAAACCTTTACACCGCCGATGCATTCTGAATATAGACAAGAACAAGAGCAACAAGAAGAAGAGTACATCGCCAGTCTTCACAACTTCTCTGGATAATGAATGTATTACGTCTCAAACCTTTACACCGCCGATGCATTCTGAATCTAGACAAGAACAAGAGCAACAAGAAGAAGAGTACATCGCCAGTCTTCACAACTTCTCTGGATAATGAATGTATTACGTCTCAAACCTTTACACCGCCGATGCATTCTGAATATAGACAAGAACAAGAGCAACAAGAAGAAGAGTACATCGCCAGTCTTCACAACTTCTCTGGATAATGAATGTATTACGTCTCAAACCTTTACACCGCCGATGCATTCTGAATATAGACAAGAACAAGAGCAACAAGAAGAAGAGTACATCGCCAGTCTTCACAACTTCTCTGGATAATGAATGTATTACGTCTCAAACCTTTACACCGCCGATGCATTCTGAATCTAGACAAGAACAAGAGCAACAAGAAGAAGAGTACATCGCCAGTCTTCACAACTTCTCTGGATAATGAATGTATTACGTCTCAAACCTTTACACCGCCGATGCATTCTGAATATAGACAAGAACAAGAGCAACAAGAAGAAGAGTACATCGCCAGTCTTCACAACTTCTCTGGATAATGAATGTATTACGTCTCAAACCTTTACACCGCCGATGCATTCTGAATATAGACAAGAACAAGAGCAACAAGAAGAAGAGTACATCGCCAGTCTTCACAACTTCTCTGGATAATGAATGTATTACGTCTCAAACCTTTACACCGCCGATGCATTCTGAATATAGACAAGAACAAGAGCAACAAGAAGAAGAGTACATCGCCAGTCTTCACAACTTCTCTGGATAATGAATGTATTACGTCTCAAACCTTTACACCGCCGATGCATTCTGAATCTAGACAAGAACAAGAGCAACAAGAAGAAGAGTACATCGCCAGTCTTCACAACTTCTCTGGATAATGAATGTATTACGTCTCAAACCTTTACACCGCCGATGCATTCTGAATATAGACAAGAACAAGAGCAACAAGAAGAAGAGTACATTAGACCCGAGACGTATCGCCAAATTTATAACAAGGCAACTAAGGAGTTTGAAAAATTGTTTCTCAAGAACTTTTTTTTTTTCCAGAAATAATTTTAGCAATAACTACGCACAAAGATGATAATACGCCTTCTACTTCTACTAAAATTAATTTATAATCAGCATAAGTTACTATGAATTGCATATAGTGTAAGTTGGTTTTAAGTAAATAAAGTAAAACATTTCTTTCGTTTAATTTTTAAATATTTTGTATCTGGAAAAAATCAAAGGGGCACAGTAGCAAGTGTACTACAACCTACAACGTAAAGCTGCGTCAACTGTCCTTTGCTGAATACACGTAGAACTAGTGAGATAGTGCCATGAAATAGTGGCAGTTGAAGTAGTTCTTCGTTGTAGATTGCGGCACAGTTACTACTGTGCTTTTTTGATTTTGTTACTGTAAAGATTTTGTTTTCTGTTTCCTCATAACGTTCATTCACAGTTTATTGCAATTGGAATATCTCATTATAATGCAAAGAACAAACTTTTAAATATCTGTAGCAGTGCTATATGACAAATAAATGAACAAAGAATTCATGCGGCGGAATACAAAAATAAATAAACAGTATTTGTTCATGTGCTACAAGATACACTGCCGGACAATTGCTAAGGACGGATGACAATAGCAACGATAGCAACCATAAAATAGAAGGCAGGAAAATGTGGAAATTAGCATAAGTGCTGGATACAGTAAAACGTGTTGTGCGTATGCAAATTTTGGATTGCCGAACTTGTTCGTGACGTCATAGCGCTGATAAGAGATATAAAGGATTTGACGCGTATTGACCGTTGTTGTTCAAACGCAAAGTTGAAAGGGAAAGAATCGATTGACGAACTTGCAATTTTCAGTATGTCTTCCCGACATCACCTAGATGATTTTACGCGTGGCCGTATTATTGGCAAGATTGAAGAAGGGCGAAAAATAACAGATGTTGCCAGGGAGTTCGACGTCAGCCACAGTGTTGTTTCAAGGCTTTGGAAATCATTTCAAACAAATGGAGAGTGTAGCAAACGTCACGGGGGAGGTCGTGTTCGCAGCACGACACCTGCAGAAGATCGGTACATAGTGCTATCAACAAAAAGACACCGGCGCAGCACAGCTAGTGAGGTAGCAAATCAGTTTATGGCTGCTACTGGCAAGCGGATCTCCCGAAAAACTGTCGCCAGACGTTTGCATGAAGGAGGACTATACGCCCGCCGTCCTGTTGTGTGCATCCCATTGTCCAGACGTCACCGTACCGCCCGTTTGCAATGGTGCCATCAACATCGCAATTGGACTGATAACGACTGGTCTGCTGTCCTCTTCTCAGATGAGAGTAGATACATCTATCGTCTGATTGTCGACGACAACTGATCTGGCGTGATAGTGGTACTGCATATTGTCCAACAAACATACAGGTAAGGGACCGATATCCGACATGAAGATCATGATGCCAGCCCATGGTATGGGCTGGCATCATGATCAATGGCCGTACGTCCCTCTATGTGCTTCCAACTGGGACTATGACTGACCAACGATACATTAATGATGTTCTGCTACCTCATGTTCGCATGTTCCGTGGTGCTGTCGGTGATAGATTCATTTTCATGGACGACAAAGCAACATGTCATCGAACAGTCGCTGTCCAGGAGTGTCTTGAGAGCGAAGATATTCAACGTCTCGTATGGCCAGCACGTTCTCCAGATCTGAATCCCATTGAAAATGTGCGGGATGCTTTGGGGAAGAGTCTCGCTGGTCGCCAATGCCCTCCAATAAACAAGGACACCCTCATCCGTGCACTGACAGAGGAATGGGATAAATTACCCCAACAGCTGCTTGATAATGTTGTGCAAAGCATGACACGACGTGTGGAATCTTGCATCACCCTCCATGGTGGCCATATCCCGTATTGACATCTTACGCCGGAACGCCTGCGGACGGTAATTGCATTTTTTCACGTTTACGTATTCTGCACAAAATGGCCTGTTTGTCCTTTGAACACGTTCCAAAGCCTTCTGGATTTCAGAGCACAATAAATTGTCTTTCTTGTAATGTCCTGGCATTCTGACATTATTTTATTTCACTTGGCATCCAACCACACTTACTTTTTTATGCGGTATATAGCCGTTTATGATCCGTCCTTAGCAATTGTCCAGCAGTGTATTACCATTTACTGTTACTTCAAGGAAACCAGAGTATGTTAGGGTTAATATGGTTTTTCGTATGTATTTATGGTTATTTACGTTTCTTTGTAATTTTTTCTCTTCGGTTATACAGAGGAAAATCCGTTTTTACAGTTCCTTCCAGAAAAAGCACGCATTACGTCACCGTACTTTTATTAGGAACAGTAGCAACAGTTTCACTGCAAAATAAGCTTTGCTGTGTGTTTGAGTTTCTGTGCTTTTTCCATTATTTGTGAAAAATAGGTCAGATGCTTTTTAATCTATTGCAAAAATTCCATTTCGTATCGCATGCAATTAGCTATGATGAAATTTTTTCATACAATTTGCACTGTCGCGGAAATAATAATTTATGGCAAAAATTTTGAGAAATATCATGAACCCTAAGATTTCACGTGCCAATTAAAATTTGATCTTTACTACTTGTTGCATTATCACACTTTCTTTGGTTCAAAACAAGAACTTTTGAGCCAAAGAAAATTCTTCTTGAAAATTGAAAACATCCTACTCGAAATTTCAACCATTCTACTCGAAAATTGCGTTCTATCGTTTTTGTTTGTGTGCACTTTGGCCGTTGTCTTGAAAAACTTGTTTATTCAACAAAACAAAAATTTTCTACGGTAAATAGATTAATGAAATATTATAGAAACAAGGAATTTTTTTTTAAATGAACAGTAATGAATCCCTGTTTAAAGTGTGTAAATTTATACTTAGTTTCTATTCTAACCTTCCTTTCCATCATGTACAAGGTTTACTCAGGGTACCTAGGACACACAGCCGAGGGGTGGGGTGCTGAAGGGTCACCTGGGGGATCTCTGTGTTCAACTATACAAACCCCGAGTATAGACGCAAATTTTGCTTTGTTTTTAATTTCCTTTTGTTAATTTGCTCCGTTGACGAATAATTGTGCCAAACAGTACACACAATTACATAAAATACAAAAAATAAAGTAACAATGAGGAGAAAGAAAGCAGAAATCTTTTTTTTTTTTTTTTTTTTTTTTTTTTTTTTTTATGCTGTTGTGGGCTCTTTTCTCTGGATCCACGAAATGGTATCGTGGATTTACACTGCACTGAAGTGCCAAAAGTCATGGGACAGCAGCATCCAAATTTTTAACTGGCGCTGCTGCCATATAATGTCTTCGACGCACGCCACGATTTTTAATCATTTGCGAGGTGTAATCTCGTGAGTCAGGTTGAACAACCGCCAGTAAGATTATGGCAAGCCGAAGTGAATTATCGTAGTTTGAACGAGATATGGTAGTGAGAGCCAGACGGATGGGACATTCAATTTCCGAAGTTGTGCGAACATTCAACATTCCTCGATCCACAGTGTCACGAGTGTACCGAGAATACCTTATGGAAGGCATTACCACCCACCGTGAACAGCGCAGTGGCTGACCACGGGTGCTGAATGACCGTGACCAGCAACGTCTGACAAGGATTGTCAATATTAACAGACAAGCGACACTGGCTCAAATAACATCTACATTCAATGCAGGAGGTATCCATCAGGTCAATGCAGCGTAATTTAGCGTCCATGTGGTTTGGGAGCAGAAGACCCACCAGCTTGCCTTTGTTAACACCACAATATCGGACACAGCGCCTCACCTAGGCAACTGAACACGGTAATTGGATCCTGAAAGACTGGCAACATGTAACGTGGTACGATGAGTCACGCTACTAGTTGTTACGAGCTGATAATAAGGTTCTGTTGTGGCGCAGATTCCATGTGGCCACGGACCCAAGCTGTCAACAAGGCACTTTGCAAGCTGGTGGTGGTTCCATACATGTGCGGGGTGTCTTTACGTGGCACGGTTTGTGCCTCTGGTCCTTTTAAACACGTCATTAACCGGTAATCGCTTTGTTGCTCTGCTGAGTGATCATTTGGAGCCCTTTATGGACTTTTTTTTTATTGGAGGTTTAACGACCACCGTGAGCAACTCAATGGGCTATAAGCACACGCCCGTCCCTAATTTAGGGTCACTGGTTCCAGGGAAGGGAGAGAACCAGCGCCGTAAGACAAGCACAACATCCATGCCTCACCGGGATTCGAACCCGGACCCCGTTCGGACGAATGATCAGAGGCCATCGCTTAGACCACTGCGCCACCGGGGCGGCGATCGCCGTTTTCACCGCGATCAAAGAAATTCAGGCTGGGTCGCAACAAAGGGAAAGTCATGCTGGAGATGTTTCTTATTCTTAGGGTGGCATTGTCCATTCCGAATTTATTCCTAAGAGCACGACAGTTTACAGGAACTTTATTTGGACATTTTACGTCGCTTACGGGAGTCGATCCGTCTTATACGGCAGGAGATGTGGCAAAGTGGACAATGGTACCTTATCCATGACAACGCGCCTGTACATCGGTACCAACTGGTCACGGAATTTCTCACCAGAAATCGTACTTATGTGCTTTCACATCCCGCCTATTCACCCGACTAAGTCCCCTGAGATTTTTACCTCTTTTCACTGATGAAGCAAAATCTGGAGGGACGTCGTTTTGTGTCAACAAATGAGGTAAAAACAGCAACGCAGGAGGCATTACGAGGGGTTGCAAAACACGGTTTTGAGCAACGCTTCCAAAAGCTTTACGAGCTCTGGCAAAAGTGTGTGGCAAGGAGATTATTTTGAAGGTGGCTGTGCATCGGTGTTTTAAAGTATTCATGGTAAGGAACTATATGCCAAGTACCTGAACTTTTGGATACAAATTTCATGTACTGTAGTGCAAAAACATTTTTGTACTAAGAATGTTGCTTGAATTTCTTTTTATTTAGGAACAACAAAATCCAAAATTTACCTGATGATATTTTTGCCAACCTCCCGAACCTCAACAGATTATATCTGCCCAGAAACGAACTCACAACTCTTCCAGAAGACACTTGGAAGACCATTTTGGCACAAGCTTCCCTACTCTTTTTGAACGGTAACGATTTTTTCATGTTATTTAAACTTAAAATTTAAAATACATAGTACACTATCTACCAACAAATAATTGGACACCTGTGATAGCAAAGGAAAACGAAGTTTATTCACCTTCAATAGTTGGTGGAGCCTCCACGAGCGGCGATTACAGCTGCGACCCTCCGGGGCATAATCTCACCGAGGCGTTGTACGACGGCTAGCGGTATTTTCTTCCACTCGGCTTGGAGAAGACAGGTCAGTTCCTTCACCGATTTCGGACAGTGGGGGCACCCCTTAAGTCGACGCACCAACTCGTCTCAGAGGTGCTCGATAGGGTTAAGATCCGAGCTCTGCGCAGGCCAGTCCATTCGATTAACCCCACTGTCACCATACCAAGCCATGGTGGACCTCGCAACATGACAGGTGGCATTGCCATCCTGAAAGTAACATGGGTCCAGCCCGTAAAACTGCCACAACGTAGGAAGCGCATGGTCATCCAAATTGGTACAGTAGGTCTCGGCGTTGAGTCTACCAGGAATTGCGACCAAGGGTCCTGTGCCATACCAGGAGAAACACCCCCATAGCATAATTCCACCGCCGCCGAACTTCACAGTTGGCACAATACATTCCGGCAGGAGGCGTTCTCCAGGCCGACGCCAAACCCAGTCCCTGCCATCCGAACGGTAGAGGGTGAACCTTGATTCGTCGCTCCAGAGAACCTGTTTCCACTCTTCAACGGTCCACTGTCGACGTTCTTTGCACCACGTTAGCCGAGCAACGCTATTGGACTTGGTGATCAAAGGCTTGTGGGCGGCAGCACGTCCATGATAACCGAGCAGATAGGCGTCCTTGCGGATGGTATTCATCGAAAACACTTCCGGATGCCTGTTGAAACTCCTCGCGGATGTGGCCCATCGATTTGGTGCGGTTCTTCCGAATTTCTCTGGCCAGCACATGTCGGTCTCTAATTTCCAGTTTTGTGGGTCTGCCGTGTCGGGGCACATTCCGACAGTCACCTCTCATCTTCCACTTGCCAATCACGTAGGCCACTGTCGATTTTGGGTACTTCAACTCGCTGGATATGTCATCGGCCATTTCTGTGATACCCGACGATTACACCTTTCTCGAAATCAGAGAGCTCCGAACTGCGTGGCATCTTGCATGCGACTGGTTGCGTTGTTGTTTCCCACACGATATTTAACGGCGGCGGCCGTGACGTGTATCAGGACCCCAGATATCGTCGATTGCAGGGGTGTCCAATTACTTGTTGTTTGATAGTGTATAACAATACTAGTAATCCGAATTTCTTGGCGTAGAATATAAATCAAAGTTCCCAAACTTTCGCACATCAACCAGATGGCTTTCTCATGGAAGGTAGACAGCAAACTATACTCTTCTCAAGGCACTTGGAAGACCAGTTTGAAGATTAGTTTGCTGTCTACCTTCCTTGAAAAAGCCATCTGGTTGATGTGCGAAAGCTTGGAAACTTTTATTTATATTCTATGCCAAGATTTCGGATTACTAGTATAGATATACTATTTTAAGTATAATTGGTGAACAGTTCGCTGCTGTCAATTTTCACGTTATATTGCACTTATACATACATATGTTTTGACTTACAGCAACGCCATTTCTGTGTTGCTTGACATAGCTGTACGTCAACACCTAAGTTGCAACACCAGGAAATAGTGATGCGATTGCGTTGGCAGGAAATATTTTTGCGAGCAGATGCGCAAATGATTCACCAATCAAATTCAACCAATAAAATCTAAAACTTTTATAATAGAATGAATGCGGCGATCTGTGAGTGGGAGATCGACGTGTCTTTCCCAGTAACATTGCCACAAATTGTTGAAAATTGACTCCTGGAGGGGAAATATCACAGGCTCCATGTAGCACAGCCTTGCAATTTAACGTCGGCCCAACACTGAGCCACCATCTTCTTCTCCTAAAACACTGTGGCTCAGTGTTGGACCTACGTTAAATTGCAAGGTTGTGCTACCAAGGGCAGAATGCCGAAAACTCGTCAGCACCGTGATTATCATTCGCTAATGGACTGTGAAAGGAGATGCATAACTGGCCTATGTGAAGCTGGCTTGTCGACTCCGGCGTATTGAGTCACATGTTGGCCACCACAATGTCACAGTCGATTGTTGCTGTACACGGTGGATGAGAGAAGGCATGCGCGGTCGTTAGTAAGGAAGAAGTTGGCCTAGAGTAACTACTGTTAGAAAAGACCTCGCTCTCAAGCATGAGAAGAGCGGTGACGCCAGGCATTGGTCACCCAATCACACACACACACACACACACACACACACACACACACACACACACACACACACACACACACACACACACACACCATTTCAAACCGCCTACTAGAAGCAGGTTTGTCCGTCGTGTCGTCTACCCTTGACCCTTACCATCGCAGTCAGCTGTTGGAGTTGTTCAACTCCCTGGCAACCTGAGTTGAAGAATGGAGTCATGTAGTGTACAGCTATGAATCTATACTCCAATTCACCCTAAAAGTGTACTACTGGGAAAGGCGGGAGTGCCTTATCACATCTCGTCGTGGAACGCAAGAACGGTATCCATCTGCGTTAATGTGCTCTTCTACTGTTTCCTTTCTGATCCCCCCTGCCCACCCACACATCTCACAAGCAGTGGGGATTATCAGTGGGGGTCTGGTGGAGGCCGAACTGCTTCCCCTACTGCCTGTTTAAGTAACGCACTCTTCGAGTTTCCCCGATTATCAATTTATTGTCTCTGTGTTGTTAATGTTGGAAGAGGTTTTCCACCCCTTCCCCCTGACCGAGTTGTATTCCAAGTGGGCAGAAATAGCCGAAAGTGCGAAGCTCTTGATTCAGCAACTTCTCACAACAAATTTATTTCTAAAAGCGCTCTAACTTCTGGAATTTTTTTTTAGATAGCGATTTTGTCTGATAAACTGTTGAGCAAACAAAAATGGATTCTAAGCAATAATTCTGATGCTTTTCGCTCTATATGCTAGGGGCTATTTTTCGTAGCGGAGGCAGCTGTTTCGTACCATAGTGGTTCACTCTTAGGTTGACTCGGAGTATAGCTTCTGCCGACTACCAATTAGCTGTTGGTTACACGTGTGGCGCCAATGTGATCAACGCAACAAGTCAGAGAATATCATCGAACGACATACAACACGAACAACGATCATCATAGTTTGAGGAGCTATCTCCTATGATTCGGGCTGCAGTTTAGTGTTTATTACAGGAACTCTGGTGTTTTGTCGATATGTCGAAGAAGTCATTGAACCGTTGCGGTACAGTTCGTGGTAGAATTAAACAAACAGTTTCAGCACGAAAATGCCCACGCTCACACCGCAAATACATTGAGGAAAAGTTTTAAAGGTGCCAACATACTATTTTAGCCAGCCTGATTCCCAGATTTGTCGCCGATCGAACATGACTGGGACATGCTGGGACTACATCTACAGGCTCTGCGTCAACTATCTCTAGCAATAGATGCCTGAGACACCACCGCAACGAAGCGTGGTGATCAGTGACTCAAGACGTCTGTACAACTCTATTCCGTGAAGGGTGACCGAATGCATTGCTCATCAGAGAATGTTTACTAGCATGGCTCTGTAATCCTTCTTCTCCATCATTCCTTTTTTTCCCTTTTATTTGAAAATGTGTTATCACTTCTTACTATCGTGTGTATCCAGTAAGTATCGCTGCATTTGCGGCACTATTTCCTGGTTTTGCATTTTTTTTAACAAGCTGTATCATAAGATTGCTGATAGTATTAACCTGTACCGCCTACATTCAGAGGCATAACATTATCTCCACGTATTTGATATTTATTCACCGCTTCTGTTGCCCTTTGGATTTATCAGCTACAATTAAATGGCTGTTGTGTCAAATGCCACCAGATGACAGCATCTCAGTTGCTGAGACCATCAGTACAGATTTGTGTAGTCGGATGCTAACTGATAAACCACGCATAGCACTGAAAATTGTTGGTACTGTAGCGTAAATGCGAACGCACTCGACTAGTTATCGAGAGTTCTGGGGTTCGATCCCAGCGGTGTCGGAACACGAATTTTCAGTTGCTGTGAGTTGTTTACAAATAACGTGGACATAGCGATGACGTCGTCGATTTACAAAACAAAGTAATAATTGGTTAAGCACTTCTACAACACTACTTTGAAAGTTAATTTTTCTACCACGGTATGAGATACCTGTAAGTCTACCACCGTTTCACAAAAATAAATGTAAAACGAAAATCCCACAATTCAAAATGGCACCCAGAAATCTATTTATATTATCAAAACAATTATGCAACTCTTCTTCCCATTCCCAAATAAACCCAAGATCTAATTCAAACAATCACAAAAACAACTGAAAAAACAATCCAAAATTCACATACATTAAATTCACAACTTCACTAACCACAATAACACAGTATATTCAGTGCATAAGAAAGGACATTATTCTTCGCGATATGTATTGTATTGGGTGCGTGCATAGTTCTACCTGTTTTTTGTAGGCTACAATGAAAGGACGAGAACACAACAAGTAACGTACCTAGGATTTCACAAAATTGCAATCATTCTGTATGACTTCTTGCCATCTGTCTATGAGTAAGTGAATCCCACGCCGGAAAAACTCCTGTGTTAGAGTCAAAAAAGTCATGTAATGCCGTTTCCACGTCGTCCACATCATCGAAGGTTTGGAGAGCGAAGGCGTTCTGTAACGATCGAAAAAGGTGGTAGTCCGTAGGTGCCAGGTCAGGGGAATACACCCGGGTGAGGTAACACTTCCCAACCAAAGTCCAGTCATTTTTGCAGAGTGATTAAAGCAGCATGAGGTCTGGCGTTATCAGGATGAAGGATCACGCCTTTGCGAATGACGAGTGTTGGCCGCTTCGATGTCAATTGTTCTCGCAATCGGTCCGTCTGTTGTCAGCAGAGGTCAGCATTTATCGTTCGGTTTGGTACCAACACCTCCCAGTGGATTATTCCCTGGACATCCCACGAAACACTCAACAAAGCCTTTTGGGATGCAGTCCCCCTTTTGAGGTCGATGGAGCAGGCTCCGCACCTTGGCACACAGTACATCGACGCTTTACATTACAGTACAGTACCCATTTCTCATCACCTGCTACAATTTGTCCCCAAAACGTTTCATTTCTGCGACACGATGAAGAACAACTTGATTCACTATAGTTGCATAAGTGAGAGATTTCTCTGGATTCGTTTGAAAGTGGCAATTTCAGAGAATTGTAATTATTGTAGTGTATGCCCCTTGTGACTCGGAACCTTCTGATAAGAAAGAAGATTTCTGGAATGAGCTAAAAGCTGTTTGAGTCAGTTTGGTGCTAAAGAAAAAGTTATAATAGCAGGGGATTTCAATGCTAGAGTAGGTGTGCAGAATGCAATTTCTGACAATGTTCTGGGTAAGTTTAATGATCCTTGTGTGAATGATAATGGTGAAAGATTATTTGAATTCTGCATTGAGAATGGTTTGTGTGTATCTAATACATTTTTCAAAGACAAGTATATCCACACATATACTTTGGAAAATCGTACTCTTGGTCAAAAGAGTTTGATAGATTTTGTTGTTTACGATTAGCGTTTGAAACACTTAGTTGTTGACACCCGTATGATGAGAGGTGCGGATGTTGGTTCTGATCATTACTTGGTAGTGTCACGAGTGAAACTTAATGTTGGCTGGAGGAAAAGGAATAGGAAGAGACCCAGGATAGAAAGAATAAAGGTTGATAGGCTCCTTAAAGATCATCAGCGGTATTCTGACTTACTCAGAGAACGACTGAAGGATCTGAAATCTTGTGAGAGGGATGTAGAAAAGAAGTGGGAATGTTTTAAGAACTGTGTTGTCACTGCTGCTAAAGAGGTCTGTGGCACCACAATAGTGGGTAACAATAGAGGTTATGCTTGGTGGAATAGTGAGACTGATGAGGCAGTAAAGAAAAAGAAGGAAGCCTATTTGGGGATGTTGCAAGGTAGCGTCTCTGTGGATGAATATCCCTGTAAGAAGCGTGAAGCTGCTATGCTGGTTCGCCACAGTAAGGCAAAAGATAAGAAAGAGAAAGTGGAAAGGCATGAACTGGCTTTTTGGAAAGATAGAAAGTCCTTCTGGAAGTACACGAGACTCAGGAAAAATAGGGTAAACAAAGTTGCAAGTTGTGTGAAGAATGAGATTGGAGAAATGATATGGGAGCCCAATGAGTTAAGTAACAGATGGGGCGAATACTTCTGTGAGTTATTAGATCAGGAAAGCAAAAATGATTCTGAGACGGATGCAGATGATGTCACAATGAGGGATGAAAGCACAGGAGGGATCTCAAGAGAAGAAGTGTGTAAAGCTCTAAAATCTCTTCAGAATGGGAAGGCTCCAGGAGTTGATGGCATAACTGCAGAGATGTTGAAGTATGGTGGTGACTCTATAATTGACTGGTTAACTGAAATTTGCCAGTTGTGCTGGGAGTTAGGAATGGTCTCTCGGGATTGGAAGGATGCTATCATTGTTCCCTTGTATAAGGGAAAAGGTGATCAGACTGAATGCAAGAACTATCGTGGTATTAGCCTACTGAGTGTGCCAGGGAAAGTGTTTGGTAAGGTTGTTATTGAAAATGTACGGGGTCTTACATCAGAGAAAGTGTGGGATGTTCAGAGTTGTTTTATGCCTGGTAAAGGCTGCACTAACCAGATTTTTGCATTACGCATGATGATTGAAAAGTATCTGGCTGTTGGGAAGAAAGTTTTTACTGCCTTCATAGATTTAGAGAAAGCTTACGACCGAGTCAACAGGACAATTTTGTGGAAGGTATTGAATGAATATGGTGTTACTGGGAATCTACTTAATAGTGTAAAAGCCATGTATGCTGGTAGTAGAGCTTGTGTACGAGTGAATGGTGTTTTATCAAAATGGTTTTCCATTGGTGCAGGAGTTAGACAAGGTTGTGTAATGTCACCATGGATGTTTAATACTGTATATTTATGGACGCATGCATGCGCGAGGCCAAAATAGATAATAGCGGCTTATGTCTTGGTGATATCCGTGTGTGCAGATTGCTGTATGCTGATGACACTGTCCTGTTGGCAGAGAGCAAAAGTGAGTTGCAGAGTATGTTGACTCGGATGCATGAAGTTAGCATGAAATGCAAACTGAGTATAAATAAGGGAAAACCCAAAGTTATGGTGTTTGAGAGAGGAATGGGTAGCACTGAATGTTATGTAAGTATAAATGGCACTGTGATTGACCGGGTGAGTGAGTTCGTGTATTTAGGAAGCATGTTCGACAGAGAGAACAAGTTGGATGGTGAAATCAGTAGGCGAGTAAATTCTTCTTTAAAATTCATAGCTGCTCTGGGACGTTTTCACAGGAACGATGGGTTCTCTAGAGAGTCCCGCATGGCTGTGTGTGAAACTGTAATTGTTCCTACCCTGATGTATGGCAGTGAAACCTGGGTACTGCAGAAGAAACATGGGAGTCGTTTGTGTGCTGGAGAAATGCGTTACTTACGTGGGGTTTGTGGCAAGACACGATATGATTGTGTGAGAAATGAAGATGTATTGCAGTTGTGTGATGTGAAGCAAAATGTTGTTAGCAAGGTGGACCCCAATATGCTTCGGTGGTTTGGCCATGTTGAAAGAATGAGTGATGAAATGCTTACTAAGAAAATCTATTCAGCCCAAGTGGCAGGAAGGCATGGCAGAGGAAGGCCAAGGAAGATATGGGTGGATCAGATTCAGGAATGTCTGCATGAGAAAAAGATTATGAGTATGAAGTATAAAAGATCTTGTGTACTGCGTGTAATGGATATTAGTGAAGCACGAGTTGTATGTCAAGATCGCTGTAAATGGCGAAGTTTGATACGACAACAATAAATAAAAATATCTGGAAGTTTGTATTTCTTTTTGGAGCTAACCTCTGAATCTCAGAGAACAGCTTAGTGATGTATGTATGTATGTATGTATGTACAAAGTAGAAATTACTTGAAATTACTGAAGCGCCCGAAATATGCTACTTTTTTTCATAGGACTCTGGGACTTTTACAAAGAGACAGAATTCAACACCAACTGTCAATCTTTACTGAATCAGCCACTGCCGAATTACTGCTGTACAAAACTTATCAAGACTCTTCAAGCATTTATCGAATTCTGTATTAGACATACCCTGAGATGCCAGTTTATTAAGTACACCTGCCATCGTCACATAAAGGGTTCACTCAAACACGCGAAACATCACGTGATCGCCGTGCGCGGTTCAAATCAAGCAAATTATAAACAAACACATCGCTCTTTCTCGTTTTATGAACACATAGCAACCGAAAAATTGTTTGCAGGTCGCCGCATGAGAAACCGAATTCTAGATCTCACGATATCTAGCCGAGCGCGTTAGCGTTACGCTACGGTGGCTAACAATCAACGGCGCTATGTGTATTTATCTGTCAGCTTCTTACATCACATATCCGTAGGATGGGCTCAGCTACTCAGACGTCTCCATCTGGTGGGCATTAACGGCACTGGCTATATATTAATTATAGCAGTTAAATCCAAAGTGAAAATCCTCCAAATACGTGACGTCAGCGAATAAACAAAGACTCATTCCACGTTTTATCAACACACAGCACCCGAAACATTGTTATCCAGTCACCTCTGGGGATCCAAATCCCAGATCTCCCAATATCCAGCTGAGCGCTTAGCCTTACGCTACGGTGGCCAACAATCAACGGCGCTCTGTGTGTTTTTCTGTCAGCTTCTGACATAAATCCGTAAGATAGGCTTAGCTACTGAGACGTCTCCATCTGGTGCTCGGCAAGATATCGAGATATTTGGGGTTCGGATCCCTAGCGGTGACCTGTTAACAATTTTTCGGTTGCTATATGTTTTTAAAACGTGGAAAGAGCGATGTCTTTGTTTATTCACTGACGCCACGTATTTGGGGGATTTTCAAGCAAATCAGTTCGTCGACTAGGGCAGCGAATGGCCTTGTGGTCAACGTTCATGACGGCCACGGAAAAGTCTCAGGATCGACCCCAGAAAGGTAAGAACACTCGAACCACTAAATATCCGCCGTGCGCTGGATAGGCACGTTAAGCCGTTGTACCCCAGGTACTGCTCCCCCCCAAACGTTATAAATAAGGGCGTTTTCCTCCCCCTTTTCAACTCGCTTCCGTGTGACTTTTCTGTCTGGCACTCTAGTCCAAATCTCCTAGCTTCGTACTTCTAAGGATTGTTTAAGACCTGAGGTCAGGCACTCCCTTCCAAAATCTTCTACATGAAAACCTCTCGAGTGTCAGTTAGTATTAAACCAAGGGCTGGAATGGGAAAAAAACGAATGATAGGAGCTACTTCGAAAGTGGTATGTTAGTTAACGCCCGGCGGTGGTAGTTGAAGAATATCCGAAACGGCCGAACTCCTACGCTTTTCACACACAACAGAAGCAATACTGCAACACACAAAAAACTTCCAAGTTATATATGGGCAAAAACAGTTGGTGGAGGGTCACGATTTCGATACTGAATGTAACTTGGTAGTAGTGTGTGGTAATTACCATATTGCGGGCAACTTCACAGAGTAGCAGTTTTCGTATTGTGTGCGACTTCGTTGAGTCGAAATTTCCGCAATAAATATACCTTCACAGTGACTCAATTTAAATACTGAATGTAATGTCACAGTGTCGCAAAAAAAAAAAAAAAAAAAAAAAAAAGGAAAAATGAATGCGTAGAAATAGTCCTGTGGAAATATTTTAACTTCATTGACTTAGGGTAGAAGGGATACTCGGAGAATATCTTTTTAAGAACAAGTCTATTCTGCATTTGCTTTTGAAATCTATAGTTTAAATGAATATTTCTTCTTTTTCTTTTCCGTAGGCAATCCGCTGATTTGTGATGCACGTATTAAGTGGATTTTAACAGCAAAAACTCCAGAACTTTTTGAAGCGAAATGCGCAGAACCGGCATCTTTAGCTGGAAAACATCTTTCCCATTTGAAGGAAGAAGATCTCGGCTCTGCATAACGTATCTAGCTGTGATGCCATTATTCTTTTGCTCACTAGAATGTCAAATATTATCAAATAAAGTTAGATGCACCGTGTTTCTATGTTTCATTTATACATGTATATGTATATGTTGTTGATATTTGGTAATTTTCCTATTTAAACGTTTAAGCATCTAACGCTTGGCGCATTCCTAATTAGGAAGCAAAGAAAGAGAAAGAGAGTAATTAACACAACTTTTGCATCATATAAACAAATACATTGCTCTTTCTACGTTCCAGAAACACATAGCAACCGAAAAATTGTTATTCGGTCACCGCCGAGGAATTGAAGCCCCGGATCTCTCGATATCTAGCCGAGCGCGTTAGCCTTACAGCATGGTGGCCAACAATCCACGGTGCAAAGTGTGTTTTTAAGTAAGCGTCTGACATCATAAATCCGTAAGATAGGCTCAGCTACTGACACGTCTCTATCTGGTGGGCATTAACCACACTGGGACGCCCCGGTGACGCAGTGGTCTAAGGCGTTGGCCTCTGATCATTCGTCCGTAAGGGTCCGGGTTCGAATCCCGGTGAGGCATGGATGTTGTGTTTGTCTTACGGCACTGGCTCTCTCCCTTCCCTGGAACCAGTGACTCTAAATTAGGGACGGGCGACTGCTTATAGCCCATTGAGTTGCTCACGGCGGTCGTTAAACCTCCAATCAAAAAAAAAAAAAAATAACCGCACTGGCTATATATTAATTATAGCAGTTGAATCCAAAGTGAAAATCCTCCAAATACGTGGCGTCCGTAAATTAAACAAATACATCGCTCTTTCCACGTTCCAGAAACACACAGCAACCGAAAAATTGATATTCGGTCACCGCCGGGGAATTGAATCCACGGATTTCTTGATATCTAGCCGAGCGGGTTAGCCTTGGATCACTGCTCCCAGTGGGTCAGTGATCCACGAGCGAGGGCTTATGATTATGACTATTCGTCTGAGATGGGTTCGGGTTCGAATCCCAGTGAAGCATGGATGTTGTGTTTGTCTTACGGTACTTGCTCTCTCCCTTCCCTTGAACCAGTGACCCTAAATTAAGGACGGGCGACTTCGTATAGCACACTGAGTTGCTCACGGTGGTCGTTAAAACCCCAATAAAAAAAATCTTCGGCTTTATCATGATACAGTGTGTCGATTTTGTCCTCAGTCAGGGGCTCACAATGGCACTTGCCCCAGGGTGCAAGCCCAGATTTGCCGCCCCCTGTAGGAGAATATTTTTCAATTTTTATTCATTTTTTCATGAAATAAATACCTTTAGCAGCAGCATTTTTATTTCGCCTAAATTAAGAGTTTTCATAAAACACCATTGTCTCATATAAAAGTAAAGGGGAAAAATCTGTGCCGCCCCGGTGGCGCAGTGGTCTAAGGCGCTGGCCTATGATCATTCGTCCGAAAGGGGTCCGGGTTCGAATCCCGGTGAGGCATGGATGTTGTGTTTGTCTTACGGCACTGGCTCTCTCCCTTCCCTGGAACCAATGACCCTAAATTAGGGATGGGCGACTGCTTATAGCCCATTGAGTTGCTCACGGTGGTCGTTAAACCTCCAATCAAAAAAAAAAAAATCTGTATAACTCTAGTTCAGATGACGCTGCGAATAATCCAAACAGTCAGCTTCCTATCTATCAATTTACACAAAAATCAAAAATCCACTTTACCGGTAAACAAATTTTGTCATGTACGATGATAAATATATTACAGCTTCCCCCATGGAATGTGTGTGTGTGTAAGTGGGGGGGGAGGGGTAGATGGGATATGTCATCATCATCATCATTGTCAACCATTATCAATCCACTGCTGGACGAAGGTCTCCCAAGTTTCCTCCACAACGGTCTGTCTTGTGCCAGTCTCCTCCATGTCACCCCTGCATACTTTCGAATTTCATCCACCCATCTCCCATGTGGTCTTCTTCTGGGTCTTTTCCTGTCCCTTGGAATCCAATCTAAAATTTCAGCTGTCCATCGATGATCTGTCCTTCTGGCAGTATGTCCAGCCCATTGTATATACATGTATATACACAGTCGAGTCACCTTATTGTAACCACCTCCTACTTTTGACGTCAACAACGCGCAGCCAATGAAAGAAGGCACATGTCGTGAGCTGGCTTGGAGGGTATATAAGATGTGCTGTAGGCATTCTGAAAACATCGCTCGTTCCTGTCATGGATAAAAGTGACGATTTATCAGATTTGCAAAAAGGGATGATTATCGGCTTTCCGTCCAAGGGTGGCAATATTTCTGAAACAGCGCAATTTGTGAACTGTTCGCGTGCTGCTGTAGTTAAAGTTTATCGTGATTGGAGAAATGGCACCATTGCGAATAAGCGACGTGGAAACTCCGGAGCACCACGTGCCACTGATGTGAGAGGTGAACGTCGGCTGAGAATGTGCGTGAGGAACGATCGACGCGCTTCAGTGGAGCAAATCACTGGCCGAATGAACCAGGGGGTTACCGGAAGTGTGCCTAAAACGACAGTTCAGCGAACCCTGCTGCGTATGGGGCTACGACGCAGACGGATGGTCACTGCACCTGTGCACCGGCAGAAAAGGCTTACATTTACACGGCAGTATCGGAATTGGGCCTCCGCTGATTGGCAAATGATTGCCTTCTCCGATGAGTCACGTTTTCTGCTTCGTCGAATGGATGGACGTTGCCGTATAAGGTGAGAAACATCGGAGAACAAACACTCTTCAACCATTACTGGAAGAACACAAGCTGGTGGGGGCAGCATTATGGTCTGGGGGAATGTTTTCGTGGTATTCCCTGAGTCCACTCATACTTGCGGGAGGCACTATGGACCCAATTCGTTATGAATCCATCCATGGAGACCACGTACACCCATAGATGCTGATTGTCTTTCCTGGGGCGGATGGGATCTTCCAGCAAGACAATTCGACGTATCACACAGCTAGAAATGTCCGCGAGTGGTTGGAAGAACACGAATACTTCCTGGCCCCTTATTTTCCCAGACTTAAACCCTATTGAGCATCTGTGGGACCAACTCGATTGTGTTGTTTGCTGTATGGATCCTCCACCACACACACTCCAGCAGCTGTCAGATGCATTGCAGTCAGCGTGGCTCCACATAGCTGTGAACACCTTCCAGCACCTTATTGAGTCACTCCCGGCCCGTCTAACTGCTGTCAGCGCTGCACACGGCGGTTACTCTGGATATTAGCTGGTGGTCACAATAATGTGACTCGATCGTGTATATAAAACATTGAACATGACGGGTGTCTCTTTAACTATTCTAACCAAAAAATATCTCATATGGGTACACACATATACAAAAAAAAGTGGCATAAAACTGAAAGCAAAATTCGAAATAACTGGTTTTCGTATTAAGTAAACATTTTTCTTCCTATAAACTAAAAACTGAAATTTCAAGTAAGCACATAAGTAGTTTCAACTAAAATAAGTATTTTCAGCTAAAATTAACTTTTGTGGCTTTTTTTAATATGTTACAAACTTTTTAACAATTTCTGAATTGTTTAAGTCTCTAGCAATTTTGTTTTCAATACTGACGAAACTTATATTTAAAAGTCGTTCCTGTTTCATATTTAATCAAAAGTAACTTTTTGCCGCCCCGGTAGCGCAGTGGTCAAAGCGATGGCCTCTGATCATTCGTCCGAAAAGGGTCTGGGTTCGAATACCGGTGAGGCATGAATGTTGTGTTTGCCTTGCGGCACTGGCTTTCTCCCTTCCCTGGAACCACTGACCCTAAATTAGGGAAGGGCGACTGCTTATAGCTTATTGAGTTGCTCACGGTGGTCGTTAAACCTCCAATAAAAAAAATATAATTTTTAGTTATTTTAAGTTTGGAAAACGATCTTTCCCCGCAAACCAAGGTTACAAATGTGATCATATGTAAAGGATTTTAGGAAGGGAGTGTATGATCCCAGGTCTTAAACAACCCTTAGAAATAAGAAACTAGGAGGTTTGGGCTAGAGTGCCCGATAGAAAAGTCACACGGAAGCATTAACGTGCCCATCAGACGCGTGGCGGATATTTAGTGGTTCGAGCGTTCGCATTTGCCCAGGATCAAACCCGAGGTCCTCTCCACGGCAGTTACGAACGTTGACCACTAGGCCACCAGCGGCCCCCAAGGTTACAGACGGATCCCGGGAGATTGGTACCCAGAAAATTGATACCCACGCAGTTTCGTCCCCTCCTGCTCAGTTTTAATGCCTGAATTTCAGGCTTTAGCATCATCTTCACCTCTTTTAAGTATTCCGATACATTTCCTCCCTTCAAATTCATAAATTATTTCACAAATTGAAACAATCATCACATTTGCCTAAAATCAGTACCCGGCAAACTCCAATCTGCCGGGTACCAATCTTATGGATACGCATTTGCCGTTTCCCCAAAAAAATATTTCCAACTGAAACAGCGTAGTTAAGATATTTTCCTGCTGTTGACTCAAACATTGAAAACAAAAACAACAAATCTGAGCAATCGTTGAGGCATGAGACAGTACTTACTAGTGACCAAGCAAAGTTTTGAGAAAGGGTGAGCTTACGAATTTCAAACACCAACAAAAAAGAAAAAAATCGCACTACACCCTCCCCATCTTCTAGTGCCGTCCCTTGGACGTACTGAAAGAGAACTCCAAGGGACACATCTGTACCGTAATCGTCTGACGATCCGGGACAATCTTCTGGTGTCGTAGTAGAAAAACACACTTCTTGCTCATACTTCGCCTAAATTGCTTACATGGTAACGCCAACGAACAAAGTTTTGCTCTGGCATTGAATTTCTGCTGCTTCTGGTGGGATACTGGTACTCTCGGGTACGGCATTCAGAACAGTCTCCAGGACATAGAGGAATACTCACCAGCTGAAAACACCCGTTTTAGCAGCGATGAACTACAATTGGCGAACGTGAGGTGCTATACAGTAAACAAGTTGAAAGGGAAGGATCTTAACTTAGAAAGTCGGGGCAATGGGTTACATGAAAAACTGAGTTTGGCTTGCCAACCATTTGGCACGTAGGTTTTTTCATCTTTTTAAAGACGTTACGGCGTAAACAAATTGCCTTTTCAGTATAACAATTTTTCTTTCATATGCATGGTGCAGCACAGAAAAAAATTTGATTTTTTTTTTCAGAATTAACATAGGGTCTACCGGCCCAGTCCGCGAATGCTGCCGCCCACGGAACCTGGCGCCCGGGGGTTTCGCTCCCGTTGAACCCCCGCTTGGTCACCCCGGTGACCCAGTGATCTAAGCAATGGCCTCTGATCGTTCACCTGAAAGAAGTCCGGGTCCGAATCCTGGTGAGGCATGGATGTTGTGTTTGTCTTACTGCACTGGCTCTCTTCCTTCCCTGGAACTAGTGACCCTAAATTAGGGGCCGGTGACTGTTTAAAGTCAATTGAGTTGCTCACGGTGGTCATTAAACATCCAATCAAAAAAATCCGCTTGGCTCGTTCCTGTCCTCAATCATATCTTCATTTTTAAACGAAATTGTCCTCAATTTTGCCTTGAAATTGAGGACAAGGTGTCATTTTGTCCTCAATTTGTTTCTCGAAAATCTGGTTACTTTACTAAAAGTGGCTTATGGTGGTTTACAAACCACGCCGCCCAGGTGGCGCAGTGGTCTAAGCGATGGCTACTGATCATTCGTCCGAAAGAGGCCGGGGTTCGAATCCCGGTGAGGCATGGATGTTGTGTTTGTCTTACGGCACTGGTTCTTTCCCTTCCCTGGAACCAGTGACCCTAAATTAGGGACGAGCGACTGCTTATAGCCCATTGAGTTGCTCACGGCGGTCGTTAAACCTTCAATCAAAAAAAAAACACGAAAAAAAAAAATAAAAGCAAAAAAAACAGAAGAAAAGAAAAAGGTTGTCAGCGTTTGTCAGTCCCAAAGTTTTATTTCCTAAAATAATTTGATCCCTAAAATTATCTCCTTAGATACAGTCGATTACCTGCCGCTCTCCCCTCCGTTCCCACCCCAAAACAATATTCTCCATCCCATAATGTCTCCATCCTTCATTCACTGTCCCGAAGTGTACCCGTAACTGTCATTATTCAGAGTCGGTGTGTTTTGTTTTGTCTGTTCACCTCATGGTTCACCTGATCTGCTTGTTATTCGGCAGTTAGTTTGTGAGAATCCCGGGGAATTTGATATCGAATTAGGTAAATCAGTGTTGAAAAATCATTGATAATGTACCATTACGTATTACTGAAGTCGAATTATATTTAACCAGAAACTCCTCAAGTTCTAATTTGTTAAATGCACCACCTTTCAATATCTGCTTCTTAAATATCCTTATCACCCTTCTGGCATTTTTCAAGCAGAAATTTCCGCAGATGTACTTCTTAAATTAGTGGAAGTGAAATGTTAGAAATAATTTATTTAACTGAAAATTTTCTTTGATATGTATATATAAAATGGTCGATATCTGTATTGCGCACACCATGATATATATGTCATTGCACATTGGATATAATATATCCAGTAGTGGTGGTGGTGTACAATTACTCAAACTTATAAATTTCCGAAAATCATTATACTGTGTTGAAAACATCCATTTCAAGACCGCAGCGGCCGCCCCGGTGGCGCAGTGGTCTAAGCGATGGCCTCTGATCATTCGTCCGAACGGGGTCCGGGTTCGAATCCCGGTGAGGCATGGATGTTGTGTTTGTTTTACGGCACTGGCTCTCTCCCTTCCCTGGAACCAGTGACCCTAAATTAGGGACGGGCGACTGCTTATAGCCCATTGAGTTGCTCACGGTGGTCGTTAAACCTACAATAAAAAAAAAAAAAAAAAAAGACCGCAGCATTTTTAAATTGGAGGGGGGCGCAGGGAGGGGGAGGCGGCTCTGGGTTACCAGTGCCGTTACAATTTCTGCAGCAGCCCAAAGAAAAAGCGATGTCTTGTGCATCCTTTTAAATTTGTGTTACTGATTTTAAGGGCACTTAGACGTGTGTTTCAGCTGGCTTATTTCATTTGGTAGATGAAGATCAAGTTTGAAGCCCCGGTGGTGGCGCAGTGGCCTAAGCGATGGCTTCTGATCATTCGTCCGTGATGGGGCAGGGTTCGAATCCCGTGAGGCATGGATGTTGTGTTTGTTTTACGGCACTGGCTCTTTCCCTTCCCTGGAATTAGTGATCCTAAATTAGAGACAGGCGACTACTTATAGCCCACTGAGTTGCTCACTGTGGTCGTTAAACCTCCAATAAAAAAAGAACCAGTGTTAGGGACGGGCAACTGCTTAAAGCCCAATGAGTTGCTCATGGTGGGCGTTAAATCACCAATCAAGAAGAAAAACCTCAACGGTCTCTCTTGAGCCAGTCTCCATGTCACTCCGGCATGCTTTAGAATTTCTTCCACCTATCTCCCATGTGGTCTTCATCTGGGTCTTTTCCTCTCCCTTGAAATCCAGTCTAAAATTTTGGTGGTCTGACCTTCTGGCAATATGTCCAACCCATTGACATTTCAGGTATTTTACTTTGATCATGATGTCTTTTACTCGTGTAATTTTCCTTATCCATGTCAAATGTCTGTATTAATTACCCGTGAGTTCCTCCTCTTATCTTTCCTGGTTCCCCTAGCATGCATTTCTCCAGGCTTCTTTCGGTTGTCTGCAGTCTTTATATGTCTTTTTTTTAGTTAAGGTCTATATCTCTGCTCCATATGTAAGCACTGGAAGGATGTTGTTTCTTCAAAAAGCTCTCCAGTCAAGTTTTATACACCAATTAATTTCTTCCTTAATGTGACCCTTTGCTTGATATCTGCTATCCAAGGTAAATATAGGTATCTGTTTATCTCCAGCATTTCCCCATGAATCAATAAATTTTCATTAAGGGGCATTCCATATGAATTCACCAGGTGCTTGTAGTTTTGGGTTTTTTGATTTTCCTAATTTTTTTTTATATGTTACAGTACAACATAAAAGTACCCTGTAAACAAAGTTTGGGATTTATTTTCCCAACCCCTTTGGAGATATAGGTTAAAAAAGGGAAACATAACTCAAGTTGAAATATGCTTTAACATTCTTAGCAACATATGAGGACTGCCTGAAAAATTATTCACTTTGTATTTAAGTACTCTTCTGGTATAAAAATGCTGCCGAAAAGTGATGAAATCGGCACCTTGAACTTTGATCCCCTACAACCTCATGAATTATTATGCTATGGAAATAAAGTTATTACATATGAATGTACAGGTTATAACCTCTATTTAGGCACCTATTAAGCATCATTATCTCCACAATCACTCAATTTGTGTTAATTAATGATAAACCCTTATTTTAGCTCATTTTGGGATGTTTGAGGACCCATGTTTCCTAAGTGCTTGGGAAAATAAATTCCAAACTTTGTTTTAAGAGTATGTTTATGTTGTACTGTAACGTATAAAAAAATTGAAAATAAAACCCCACAACTACAAGCACTTGATGAATTCATGTGAAACTACCCCAAATGTAATCTGAAGTCACCAATTTTGTTTCATTATCCATCGGAAGTATAAAAACCATAAAGTGTTATAATAGTACTAAAACTATAACTTATAGATTCACGAAATTTTATGAGACAACTCTTAATGACAACTCATTTCAACACATGCAACTCCTGTGGCTATACACGCAAAGAACCCCAGCGTAGATAATAGATGGCCTGAAGACGATGCTCTAGGAGCACAGAAAGCGCTCGCCGTAATATCGTAGAAGAGCCTTTATGTGAGCCACGTGTCCCCCGAACCGATGAGTACAACCTTTTCTTATGCATGTTTTAATTAGTTGAAAACATTTTAAATGTTTGATTTATAGAAATTAAAAAAAACGTAACAGAATCGACCTCTCTCGGGACGGGAGCACGTGCCTCACGGAGCGACAAACGTGCAGAATACTTTTTCAACAGTAGGTAAAAGAATACCTTTTGATATTATTTATGGTTATAGATTCTTTACAATTACGCAGCAAAATATTATGTTCTAGATCCTGAATCCTAATAGAAAGAAATATACTATTATTTTCAGTTTTGTATTTATTACTACCCATAAAATTTCTAAACAGTAACTAAAAGTGAAAATTTCTAAACTTTACCAACTAAAAGTGAAGTTCAAAAATGCAAAAGTAATCACCAATATATGTATTTTCACTAAAACAATTTTTTTTTTTTTTCGTGAATTGTAAAAAATGCTATTGGCAGCACGACCCCTTCATATATTATACTGTTTTGCAAAAACAAGAGAAAAAAAAACTACCTACAGCATCCTACTTCCTAAACTGCATTAAATTTCCAAGATCCTGGAGAGTCACCACATAGAAGACTTGCATGCAGTCCTTGTCATGACTCACGAACGATTTACAGTTTTTGAATTGAAATGACCTGACCAGTTTTGAAATTGAACTTGTCGATAATACTAGTTGCAAATTTTCGGATAACCACCAACCTGTAGCACCATCATGCGCGTTGTCCACACAAGAACCAGTTTTGAACATCGTGTCTACTTCACAGTGGAAATACGTGTGCACGAAGCTCCAACGTCCATTATGTTGTCGGGTCATTGGAGTCTGTGATACCATTTCCCAATGTACCATCTTCAATGACACATCGCAAGATTGTTCAATCTTTCATTAATAACTGTCGAAATCTCCCGATGTACCATCTGAGCGATATACTATGAGAACATCTGATGTCTCACCGATGTGGATGCGATGACATCTACATGGGCCTTCATGATTCATCGCGGTAATTGCCTTCATGATGTATCGTAGTTTTTCATTCACAAATTCAATTCTTTTTGCCAAAGTGTTACAACAGTTAGTACAAAAAAGGCAAGCACCAATATTTTCACAAAAACTTTTTTTCCCATCACCAAAACGATTACTTTTGCAAATTGCGAAGAATGCTACTGGCAGCGTGACCCCTGCATTTGGGTAAACATTTCTTCTGAATGGAAAGCAATTAGTTTTAACATGTTTCTGCAGGCACAAAATTACAAAAAAAAGGGGGGGGGCTGTTTACTTTCGCATGAAGGATTTATTAAATTTGATTGTTCATATTTCCCCCTATACTTAGTAAAAGTAAGTTTTTTCATTTTATTTTCAGAGTTCCAGTTAAAGGAGTGACAGGTTGTGAGCGCTTTGCAAACTTTAGTGTTATGAATGCCATGTTCTGTATACTTTATGAAGATACGAGTATTTAATAATTTTTGTCCCTTTTGTTTCGTAAGTGAATGTATTCAATGACATTTCTTAATTGTATTTTTCTTTTATTTTGCACAGAATGATTCCACCAAAGTTAGTATCTTCTGTGAAGTGTTTTGGTGGCCACCAAAAGATATACAGCCACAGAAGCAAGGAGCTTAGTTGTGAAATGAATTTTGCTGTATTTGTACCTTCTAAAGCTGAACATGAAAAAGTTCCTGTATTATTCTGGCTTTCAGGTACTGTGTTGTGTTAATGTATTCAATAGTAATAATTATACATTCATTTTTTGTTAGAGCAAAGATCAAAAGCCCAGATTCCACTCTGTTAATGTGCATACATTTTGATCACAGTTGAGAATGGTCATTGAAGTTGGAGTTCACCACCCCAGTGGCGCAGTGGTCTAAGCGATAGCTTCTGATCATTCGTCCAAGATGGGTCTGGGTTCAAATCCCAGTGAGGCATGGATGTTGTGTTTGTCTTACGGCATTGGCTCTCTCCCTTCCCTGGAGTCAGCGTCCCTAAATTAGGGACGGGAGACTGCATATAAGCCCATTGAGTTGCTCACGATGGTCGTTAAACTCTCAACAACAACATAAAAAAGTTGAAGTTTAGGTTTCCCTTGCTTTACTAGAATCTCGTTTTACATGTTTTCACTATAACAGAGTTTCACAAATCAAAATTGCTGAATTGTATGACCTTTTTTTCTAGTGAACGCAGTTGTAAACTAAAGGCTTACTGTGAAAAGATAAATCTTCACTTTAAAGTTCTCGTGAATAATGCACCTGCCACCCCCACCTCCATTCCACACACAGACACACAAGTGTTATTGACAGCAATAAGAGCCGCCCGGTGGAGCAGTGGTCTAAACGATGGCCTCTACTCATTCGTCCAAAAGGGGTTCGGGTTCGAATCCTAGTGAGGCATGGATGTTGTGTTTATCTTACAGCACTGGCTCTCTCTCATCCCTGGAACCAGTGAGCCTAAATTAGGGACGGGCGACTGCTTATATCCCATTGAGTTGCTCACAGTGGTTGTTAAACCTCCAGTACAAAAAAAAAAAAAAAATAGTACTAAGAACATTAGCGATAGTAAAAAAAAAAAATTATTACAAGTTTTACAGAGGTAAATTTTAATACGTATTTGGTGGTCGAATTTTTGAACTAATATAAAACCTGTAATTCTTTTTTTACATACATACATACATATCACTAAGCTGTTCTCTGAGATTCAGAGGTTAGCTCCAAAAAGAAATACAAACTACCAGATATTTTTACTTACTGTTGTCGTATCAAACTTCTACATTTACAGCGATCTTGACATACAACTTGGGTTTCACTGATATCAATTACACGCCATACACAAGATCTTTTATACTTCATACTCATATTCTTTTTCTCATGCAGACACTCTTGAATCTGATCCACTCATGTCTTCTTTGGCCTTCCTCTGCCTTTCCTTCCTGCCACTTGGGCTAAAACGATTTTCTGAGTAAGCATCTCATCACTCGTTCTTTCAACATGGCCAAACCACCGAAGCATATTGGTCTCCACCTTGCTAACAACATTTTGCTTCATGTTACACAACTGCAACACATTTTCATTCCTCACACAATCTGACCGTGTCTTGCCACAAACGCATTTCTCCAGCACACAAACGACTCCTATGTTTCTTCTGCAGTACCCAGGTTTCACTGCCATACATCAGAGTAGGAACAATTGCACTTTCATACACAGCCATGCGGGACTCTCTAGAAAACCCATCATTCTTGTGAAAACCTCCCAAAGTAGCTATGACTTTCAATGAAGAATTCACTCACCTACTATTCACTCGCCTACTACCATCCAATTTGTTCTCTCTATCAAACATGCTTCCTAAATACACAGACTCACTCACCTGGTCAATCACAGTGCCGTTTATACTTACATTACATTTAGTGCTACCAATTCCTCTCTCAAACACCATAACTTTGGTTTTTCCCTCATTTATACTCAGTTTGAATTTCATGCAAACTTCGTACATCGGAGACAACATAATCTGCAAATCACTTTTGCTCTCTGCCAACAGGACAGTGTAATCAGCATACAGCAATCTGCACACATGGATATCACCAAGACATAAACCACTATTATCTATTTTGGCATCACGCATGCATGCACCCATAAATATATTAAACAGCCATGGTGACATTACACAACCTTGTCTAACTCCTGCACCAATGGAAAACCATTTTGATAAAACACCATTCACTCATACATAAGCTCTACTACCAGCATACATGGCTTTTACACTATTAAGTAGATTCTCAGTAACACCATATTCATTGAATACCTTCCACAAAAGTGTCCTATTTACTCGGTCGTAAGCTTTCTCTAAATCAATGAAGGCAGCAAAAACTTTCTTACCAACAGCCAAATACTTTTCAAGTGTCATACGTAATGCAAAAATCTGGTTAGTGCAGCCTTTAGCAGGCATGAAACCACTGAACATCCCAAACTTTCTCTGACGTAAGACCCTGTACTTTTTCAATAACAACCGTACCAAACACTTTCCCTGGCACACTCAGTAGGCTAATACCACAATAGTTCTTGCTTTCAGTCTGATCACCTTTTCCCTTATACAAGGGAACAATAATAGCATCCTTCCAATCCCAAGGGACCATTCCTAACTCCCAGCACAACTGGCAAATTTCAGTTCACCAGTCAATTACAGAGTCACCACCATATTTCAACATCTTGGCAGTTATGCTATCAACTCCCGGAGCCTAACCATTCTGAAGAGATTTTAGAACTTTACGTATGTACTTCTCTTGAGATCCCTCTTGTGCTTCCATCCCTCACTGTGGCATCACCTGCGTCTGTCTCAGAATCATCTTTGCTTTCCTGATCTAATAACTCACAGAAATATTCACCCCATCTTTCACTTAACTCATTGGGCTCCCATATCATTTCCCTGATCTCATTCTTCACACAACTTATAACTTTGTTTCCCTTTTTTTTTTCTTTTTTTTTTTTTTTTTTTTTTTTTTTTTTTTTGGAGTCTCATGTACTTCCAGAAAGACTTCCTATCTTTCCAAAAAGCCAGGTCATGCCTTTCCACCTTCTCCTTCCTATCTTTTGCCGTACTCTGGCAAACCAGCTTAGCAGCTTTACGCTTCTTTGAGCGATATTCATCCACAGAGACTACCTTGCAACATCCCCAAATAGGCTTCCTATCTCACTATTCCACCAAGCATCACCTCTGTTGTTACCCACTATTGTGGTGCCACAGACCTATTTAGCAGCAGTGACAACACAGTTCTTAAAACATTCCCACTTCTTTTCCACATCCCTCTCACCACCAGACTTCAGCTCCTTCAGTCGTTCTCTGAGTAAGTCAGAATAATGCTGATGATCTTCAAGGAGCCTATCAACCTTTATTTTTTCTATCCTGTGTCGCTTCCTATTCTTTTTCCTCCAACCAACATTAAGTTTTACTCATGACACTACCAAGTAATGATCAGAACCAACATTCACACGGGTGTCAACAACTAAGTGTTTCAAACGCTGATCGTAGACAACAAAATCTATCACACTCTTTTGACCAAGAGTACGATTTTCCCAAGTATATGTGTGGATATACTTGTGGTTGAAAATGTATTAGATACACACAAAGCATTCTCAATGCAGAGTTCAATTAATCTTTCACCATTATCATTCACACATGGATCATTAAACTTACCCAGAACATTGTCAGAAATTGCATTTTGCACACCTACTCTAGCATATTGAAATCCCCTGCTATTATAACTTTTTATTTTTTTATTTTTTATACTGTTGATTGATAATTGGAGGTGCCATGATGTCGTTAACTACTGAGATTAATGATATGTTGTTGCCACCAAACACAGCATTTCATATCCAAGCTATAAATCCAGATTCCATTTTAACTTTTTTTTTTTTATTGAAGATTTAATGACCACTGTGAGCAACTCAATGGGCCATAAGCAGTTGTCCATTCCTAATTTAGGGTCACCAGTACCATAAGACAACACAACATCCGTGCCTCACCTGGATTCAAACCTGGACCCTTTTTGGATGAATGGTCATATGCTAGTGCTTAGCCACTGTGCCATTGGGGCGGCCATTTTAGCAATCAAAAGTTATCTCCAGAAGGCTTTTGTTCTGACGGTTTAGAATTCAGTTTTGCTTTAAAAAAAAAAGCAAAATTGCCTGCTCTGTTGATTGATACAACAAGAACAGACTGTTGGGATAGGAAAATATGTTTCATCAGAAAAATTTATTTATAAAATATGAAGTATCTCATCTGTACTGTATTACTTGTAATATCTCATGTAGGCTACAAAGCTTATCTGCCTGTCCACTCCATTCCACTCAAGCAGTGATAGCATAACTTTGCAACTCGAGTGTGACTTTACAATTTGTTACAGTTACACATTCCACGTGGCTCACCTTTCCTTTTCAGGAGGGTCATCTTGATAACAGCTGTTTGCTGGCACTTTTTCCTCGATTGTCTACATGAATGATGTAATTTCTGGTGAAAATATATTTTATCATTTTGTAGCTGTGCAGTTTTGGATGGATAAATAAGGAAAGAGAAGCCACAACTTCAACAGTTGTCAGGTTTAATTACTTTTATGAGCATATGCAAAGCATGCGGGAGTGACATGGAGGAGATCGGTGCAAGACAGATCGCTTTGGAAGAAACTTGGGGAGACCTTCATTCAGCAGTAGATTGATAATTGTTGACAATGATGATGATTCAAGGCTAGTAGCACTAAGTTCAAAGTGTCAGTCAATTGAAAAAAATCATTAGCCATATTTTGAAGTGTCTGCCAATGTTTATGGTATGAAAATTCGTACATGAAAACTGCTGGCAAAGTGGACTTTAAAATAATGCTAACAATGTATAGTCAAAGCTAGAGCATAAATAGATCAATATTCTGTCTTTGCTCCATGCAAAGGTGAAAGCAAATCACCTCCTGCATTTCATTGCCTTTGTTTTGCATGCACCAAGACTGTGGATAAAAAATAAATTATCTTTGTAAATTCTTCATAAAATGGGCAGACATTTTTGCTTGTACCATAACTGGCTAAAAAAAATTGTCTAAATATTCAAGTGAATCAGTCAAGTTTTTAATTAGCTTTTAATAATTTTATTAGGAATTCTGTGCATGCCAACCACATATAAGGAAGCCTTAATATAAAAATTCTGTAGCTAGTTTAAAAAGTTTTTATTCAATTTCAGACATTTTCATGACAAATTTGTGAAGAAATACTTTCAGCCCCAGTTCTAAGGAAGTTGCCCATCAAAATGTGTCAGATGTACTTGCTGCAAGACCCTATTCAGGATAGGGAAACCACTGCCAAGGGCCAGGCACAGAGAAAATGGAACAACTTCTGGAATTGTCTGACAGCATACTTGCTCAAGTACAGAGGAGTTTCTTCACTCTTGATATCCCTCAGCTAGTGGTGAAGTCCTGAAAAAAGTGGCCTTACGCTCCGAAGACCGGCCCTGTCTTTATTGATTCCAGCAGGTATGCGGGAAAGGGGAGAGGCAGCATGTTTTTGAAATTGATATTTATTGGTGCAGTTCTAAAGAAGGAGCACACTAACAGTGTCCTACATCAGATCTGGCACTGTCAACCTCTGCCAAATTACAGGGAACAGTTAATTAGTTAGAGCATGTATTAAATCACTTACTCAAGGCTTTACCCAGATATATTTATTTAAATTGTAGTTCCAGTTGAGGAATATTTTTTCCCTTTCCTCTGAGTTCCTTTAGTTTTTTACAGTTTCTGGCCTCTAGATTTTAGTCAAGGCCTGTTCTTTATGTATAGAAGGAATATCTGGAGCAGTTGATCAACTGCATGCACAATTTGAAATTTCAAAAACTTCGCAATACTGTATTGTTAGAAACACTTTCTTTGTGCTGACTGTCTGGTAACCACTTCACTGGCTATTTCTGAGGTGGTTTTGGTGAACAAAAGGGTCTATGGATTTGTAAATAGCTACCATGATAAAAGAGAGAGAGAGAGAGAGAGAGAGAGAGAGAGAGAGAGAGAGAAAGAAAAAAAAAAAAAAACTTGATTAAGAATATTTGTGTTAAAAAAATATCAGTTTCGATGAGCGACAATTGAATAAATAGATTTTTAAATGTCCAGTTCAGTTAGGTAAGAATTAGTTCGGCATCACCAAGCCTTGAAAAAAAAAAAAGTGGCCTGGTGGTCCCAGGCCTCAACGGCACCCTTGCCCTCAGCAGCTCTTATTTTCACTCCCCCAGTTGACTTCCAAGCAACCATGATTGGTATCCTTCTCTGGACATGACAATCCAGTTGCCACTCAGCCAGACCATCAAAGCAACTATGAAATCTTTAAAACAGAAAAACGAAAACAATACAAAACATCTTTATACTATATATATATATATGAAAATCTTCTACTATCATGGGACTGATACTGGCAGAACTAGTGGTGTTGGATTCATAATAAACAAGAAACTGAAGGATAAAGTTGTAGAAGTTGAAAGTTCCTCTGACAGAGCTGCACGACTCGTTATCCAACTCTCGAGAAGATACCAGGCTCAGATTATTCAAACTTATGCACCCACCACAAGTCATCCTGAAGAAGAAATTGAAGAATTTTATGAATAAATTCGTCATCTAAATAATAAAGGTCAGCAGCACTTAAAGATTTCAATGCAAAAATAGGGCAACGGCAACAGAATGAAACTTCAGTAGGTAAATTCGGTCACGGCAACAGAAACCAGCGTGGAAATACTCTCCTTGAGTTTGCAGAGGCAGAAGGGTTTTTCATCTTGAACTCCTTTTTCAAGAAAAAGCCACACAGAAAATGGACATGGAGACATCCAAATGGGACAAGTGAAATTGATTTCATTATGTGTAACAAAAAATTCATCATAGAAGACTGCAGTGTGCTAAACAAGTTCAACACAGGTAGTGACCATAGATTGGTGAGATGTAAGATGCACCTCAACACTAAACTCGAACGTAGCAAGCTCATAAGACAAACAAAAGGTATTGACATAACCAACCTTAAAAAACACCATAATACCTTCAATTTGGAACTGAAGAACAGATTCTCTGCTTTAGAAGGCCTAACATCGGAAGAAGTGGATATTTCTGAAGTTAACAGAAAAGTAACCAAAGCTCTTATGGAAACAGCAACAAAATTAGCTGGGTCTAAGAACAAGTTGCATGTGAACAAATTATCAGGAAAAACCAAAATGTTGATGCAAAAAAGAAGAGAGATGAGGACAACTAAAGAAGATGTGCTTCCAAAGTGGAATATATAGAGCTATGCAAGACAGTACGAAAAAGTATCACTGAAACGTAAGGAAATTCAACTGTGAACTAGTAAGGAAAGCAATTGAAAACAACCAAAGCCTAAAGATAGCAAAGGGACATCTCAGTAAGGGAAGAAAACAGATTATGGCACTGAGAAAAGAAGATGGTTCTGTAACAAGAAATAGAGGCGAAATTTTGACAAGAGTGAAAGATTTCTACTCCAAATTATATGAAAGGGATGATACATGTACTCCAGACATCATGAAAGGTACCAGAGTTCAAGTCCTCCCAGCAGAAGTTGCACATGCAATCAAGAACATGAAGTGGGGAAAAGCTCCAGGAGAAGATAGAATTACTGTAGACATCATACAAGAAGCAAGTGGAGAAATCTAAACATTACTCGCCCAAATTTTCACTCGATGCCTTAATGAAGGGAAGATTCCTGAGGATTGGAACAATGCTACAATGATCTTGCTACATAAAAAAGGTGACATTGAGGATCTCAGGAACTACAGACCTATCAGCCTCCTATCAGTAGTTTATAAAATCTTCACTAAAGTTCTTTCACACCGCTTAAAGGTGACACTGGACATGGCTCAACCGAGAGAACAAGCTGGATTCAGGAGTGGCTACAGCACAATAGATCATATCCACATACTGAAAGAACTAATTGAAAGAGCGAGGGAATATGAACTTCCATTGTGCATGGCTTTTATCGATTATGAAAAAGCCTTTGATTCGGTGAAACCATCAGCAGTTACAATGGCCCTAAAACCCTGCGATGTTGAAGATGCGTACATTAATATTATTAATAACATCTATGAAAATGCAAGTGCAAAGATTCGGCTGTTTGAAAATACAACACACATAAAAATTGGAAAAGGAGTGAGACAAGGTGACACCATATCTCCGAAGCTCTTTAATGCCACATTGGAAAATGCCTTTCAATCACCGAACTGGGAAAACAATGGGATAAAGATTAATGGAGATTATCTAACCCACCTTCGTTTTGCTGATGACATAGTCATTTTTGCAGCTACCCCATCAGAGCTGCAGAGTATGATCCAGGAACTTACTTACAAGAGTAAAGAAGTGGGATTAAAAATGAACTTTCAGAAGACAAAAGTGATGTTCAATGCTTTTACAAGAAATGAAGATTTATCGATTGATGGAGAAAAGCTGGAGATAACAGACACATATGTTTATCTTGGACAGCAGATATCAAGTGAGGGTCACATTGATGAAGAAATTAATCAGCGTACAAAACTTGCCTGGAGAGCTTTTGGAAGAAACAGCATAATTTTCAAGAGCAATATGCCATTATGTTTCAAAAGAAAAGTGTTTGATCAATGCATCCTTCCAGTGCTTACGTATGGTGCAGAGACGTGGGCTTTAACTAAAAGAGACACACAAAGGCTGCAGGCAACTCAAAGTAGCATGGAGAGGTGCATGCTTGGTGTAACCAGGAGAGATAAGAAGAGGAACTCTTGGATCCGAAAAATGACAAGAGTGGAAGACATCATGATCAGAGTTAAATCCCTGAAATGGCAATGGGCTGGACATACTGCCAGAAGGACAGACCATCGACGGACAACCGAAATTTTAGATTGGATTCCAAGGTACAGGAAAAGACCCAGAAGAAGACCACATGGAAGATGGGTGGATGAAATTCGAAAGTATGCGGGAGTGACATGGAGGAGACTGGCACAAGACAGACCGTTGTGGAGGAAACTTGGGGAGACCTTCGTCCAGCAGTGGATTGATAATGGTTGACAATGATGATGATGATGATGATATGAAAAGTAATTTCAGTTTAAAGAAAAATCAAACTTTTAAAATCATGTGAGCTGCAGTTTGTGGCCTGAAAATCATAGTGAATTGCAGTTCACTTGAGAGTTGAAAATTGCCTTGTCACATTTGGTAACTTGGGAAATGCATAGCATATGAGCCATAACAACGAACCCCTTGTGAGACGTATCCTGAACCGATGAGTATAACCCTTTCTACTAAAATGTTTTAATTAATAGTAAATTTCAAACGTTTGATTGTGCAAATGAATGAATGTGGAACTGAAAATATATAACCTAACTGTTTTATTTCTGCAATTTTTTTATAACTAACCAAAGGTCCGTAACGAAGGGACCTCTCGGGCCAGGAGCACGTGCCTCACAGAGCAAGCAAAGTGCAAAATACTTCGACAATATCAGGTAAAATACTTTAGATATTATGTATATGTCCCTTGTGGTACGTAATTTTGCTGGTGAATTTGAAGTTGTTTATTTCCTGCTTCTTTTTTGGCACTTGTCTAAATAATTTCTCAACATAAGGGGAAGGGTAATTGTTTTCTGCCAATATTTCTTTTAATTCTTCTCTGTGAAGATCTTTTTGAGTATCTGAAGAGACCATTTTTTCCAAAAATTGTCTCGCCGTATTCAATTTAATACAATCAGGGTGGAATGAGCAGAAGTCTAACATCTTCCCTGTGTTAGTGGGTTTTCTAAAAAGCTGAGTGAATATTCTCCCCTCTCTTGAGGTCAAGGTTAAATCAAGGAAATTGATGCCATGGTCTTTTTCCAGTTCCAGGGTGTACTACAAGGTATTTTCTAGCGAGTTAAATTCTGCCAGAATCTGAGAGGGTAGAGATTGGTCCACAGTATCTACTATAAGTAGGACATCATCCATGTATCTTACATAGAGAGCAAATATTGAAGGTTGTATAAGGATTTTTGCCTCTAGTTTATTTACATAATAATTTGCGAGCAGAGGTGCTAGTGGAGAACCCATTGCAAGTCCTGAAGTTTGCCTGTAATATTTATTTCCAAACTGTAAGAAATTGTTCTTGAAAGAAAACAGGAGCAGTTCTTAAATGCCAAGTAGTATTTCTCTATTGTGATTATGAAAGACTATTTTTTCTGCCAGATCATCTGCAATGAATTCCAGCAGGAGGTCCAGGTTAATGTTGGTATACATAGATACTATTTCCAGGCTTGCCATTACTGGATAAATTAATTCTGGCAAGTTGTCTAGTTTTCCTTTCAGCTACATGGAATTTTTTAGAAGGTAGGGAGGAGAAAATACCTTGCAGTACACCCTGGAACTGGAAAAAGACCATGGCATCAATTTCCTTGATTTAGCCTTGGCCTCAAGATAGGGGAGAATATTCACTCAGCTTTTTAGAAAACCCACTAACACAGGGAAGATGTTAGACTTCTGCTCATTCCACCCTGATTATATTAAATTGAATACGGCAAGACAATTTTTGGAAAAAATGGTCTCTTCAGATACTCAAAAAGATCTTCACAGAGAAGAATTGAAAGAAATATTGGCAGAAAACAATTACCCCTCCCCTTATGTTGAGAAATTATTTAGACAAGTGCAGAAAAAGAAGAAGGAAATAAACAACTTCAAATTCACCAGCAAAATTACGTACCACAAGGGACTTTTCGAAAAACTGAAGAGGATCGGAGCAAAATATAATATCAGGCTTGCTCCAGATCTAAATAACAAATTAAGGAAATTCCTGCCAGCTTTAAAGCAGAAAGAAGAGGACATCCAATTGCAAGAAGGAGTAATATATTGCATCGACTGTAACTGTGGACTCAGCTATATAGAAGAAATGGAGAAGTATTAAAGTCTGAATGAAAGAACACCAAGCAGCTATTAGGAACATTAGTAACAAAACAGGGCTAGACAGATATACAAGCAAGTGGACACTCCATAAATTGGGACTCAGTAAGAATAATCGCCCACGAGTCAAACTTAGTAAAGAGGAAACTAGAAGAAGGGATCGAAATAGCAAGAAGAAGAAGTACCACAATTAACGATAATTGCGGTTGGACTCTTCCAACTAAGTGGCAGCAACTACTCCAGTGATGTAGTCCTGATGACGAACTAGGCTTTAGTTCAAAAATTTGACCAACTTTTTTGAATAATTACCTCTATAAGACCCATAAAAAAGTTAATTCCACAGTACACTATGAATAGAGGTGCCATAAATTCATTTACAACTAGGATATAAATTATAGTCGTGTATATTAACGTGCTGAAAACTTAATATAGGAACATTATACCTAAATAATGCTAATCTGTAACTCTTTGCATGTTTGCTACCGGAGTTCACTATGTAGAGGCCACAGTGTCACGCTATGACACTGTGTTACGTCTCAGCTCAACAATCGCTATGTTCAGTTTACGTTTATTGTTCTACTTTAAACATTATTGTACTACTAACATGGTTCATACTAACTGTTCTGTTCATCTAAGGAATTACATGCAACTAATATACTTTCTTTATATACTACCTTAAAATGTTCGAACTGGGTTTTAGCGATGTGCTGCTTCGACTTTGCTCTTGGAAACTGTCACATTAGCTCTTGCCAAACCATGCCACCCCATTCTTACAACGCTAATACTGATAACAGTTACACACAGAGGTATTACACCTCATCAATTATAAAATAGAATGTATGAACCTAAAGAGACTATAACAGTGCAATGTGTTAAACTTTTAAATATTTTAAATGGTTTTAAAGTTGTATGTAATTCCTTAGATGTACAGAATAGTTAGTATGAACTATGACAGCACTGTACAATAATGTTTAAAGTAGTACAATAAACAAAAACTGAACATAGTGACTGTTGAGCTGAGACATAAAACAGTGTCATAGTGTGTGACACTGTGACCTCTACATAGTGAACCCCGGTGGCAAAATGTGCAAAGAGTTACAGATTACCATTATTTCTGTATAATGCTCCTATATTATGTCTTGCAGCAGTTGCAAACATTGTTTCAACGCACTGAGTGAGAGTTGTTTGTTGTTATTTCACTATTCAGGGGTAGCGATGCTGATCGCATTCTTTACAATGTGCGACAAAAAAAAAAATTGGGGGGGGGGGGGATATTGGCAATTGCCTTTTTGTACTGTTATAATACTGCGGTGAAAAAAAAATTGAATTTGGCAAATGAGTTGGAAAAATCTTTAAAAATGCCAGAGCAAATGCTGCTATTGAATAATCTGTTACTAAAGACTAGTGTTCAAAACTTTGTCCATCATAATTAAACTTACAAAAAAAACTATTTATAGCATTTTGTGTAAGTATTAATATTATCTTAACATATTTTTTCTTTAACTTATAGCAATAAAATGAGTCAACAGGCATTGCACTTTTGGGGGGGGGACCACCATTGCATTATTTTAATATTATACTACAGTAGCTCAAATATCATCTTAAAACATTTCTCTAACTTACAGCAATAAAATAATATGAGTATGTTGCCCTGGATGTATGAAGTTTGCATGAAATTCAAACTGAGTATAAATAAGGGAAAAACCAAAGTTATGGTTTTTGAGCGAGGAACTGTTAGCACTGAATGTAATATAAGTCTAAATGGCACAGTGATTGACCAGGTGAATGAGTTTGTGTGTTTAGGAAGCATGTTTGACAGAGAAAACAAATTGGATGGTGAAATTAGTAGGTGAGTGAATTCTTCATTGAAAGTCATAGCTGCTTTGGGAGGTTTTCGCAGGAATGATGGGTTCTCAAGAGAGTCCTGCATGACTGTGTATGAAAGTGTAATTGTTCCTACTCTGATGTATGATGTGAGGAATGAAGGTGTGTTGCAGTTGTGTAATGTGAAGCAAAATGTTGTTAGCAAGGTGGAGACTATTATTCTTTGGTGGTTTGGCCATGTTGGAAGAATGAGTGAAAAGATGTTTACTAAGAAAATCTTTTTAGCCCAAGTAGCAGGAAGGAAAGGCAGAGAAAGACCAAAGAAGTCATGGGAGGATCAGATTCAGGAATGTCTGCATGAGAAAAAGATTATGAGTATAAAGTGTAGAAGATCTTGTGTATGTCGTGTGATGGATGTAAGTGAAGCATGAGTTGTGTGTCAAGACACTGTAAATGGAGAAGTTTGATACGGCAACAGTAAGTAAATAATCATTTAAAAATTTATCTGGTAGTTTGTATTTCTTTGTGGAGCTAACCTCTGAATCTCAGAGAACAGTTTAGTGATATGTATGTGTATATGAGTCAACAGGCATTACTTTTGTAGACTCATCACTACATTATATTTTAATATCACAGTAGAATGGCACAAATGAACTGTTGTGTTTAAGCCATAATGAAAATCATTTTAAAATAATGCCATGTACTCAGAAACATGAGGGGAAATTTAATTTAATTTTACATTATATGTGGTGATCACAGAAGGTGTTTGTTTTGCGGCTCAAAATGTCATAATGAATGACAATTAATGATGGCATTTCTGTACCAAGAACTAACTGTGTGGTTTACTCTATATACCATTATGGCATTATTGTTCATTTGCTTGATCTAAATTCTATATTAAAGAGATTTTACCAACACAGATAATGAAAATTTTCTGTTATGTATGTGTGCCACATGTTTTGTATTTTAATTTATGACATATTTTTTTCTAGGTCTGACATGCACAGAGAAAAATTTCATCGAAAAATCTGGTTTCCAGCGCTATGCAGAAGAGCATGGCATAATGGTTGTGGGACCTGACACTAGTCCACGTATGTTCTAAAATGTATTTCCTCATTCAAATTATAATCATTCATTTCATTTACAAAGTGCTATTTCTCTAGTGCTATTTCTCTGTTCTGTAAGAAAAAAAACACTGTAGTTGTGACATTTTCCTTGGGAATCTAAGTATTTACTTGTAACTGGAAATTTTTTAACTGTAGTGGTACTCTCATTCAGGGCCTGATTGAGACTCTTAGATGCCCAGTCCCAGGAAAATGGTGAGGCTCTCGTTAAAACAAAATATTTGGCTATATACACTGAAGTGCCAGAAAAACTGGTACACCAGTCTAATACTTAGAAGGTCCCCCATGGGAGCTCAGGACTGCATAAATACAATGGGGCATGGACTACACTAGCTTCTGGAAATATGCTGTAGGCAATGCACACCATACTTCCTGCAGAGCGTTCCACAATTCGGGTGTATTCCGAGGTCTCGGATTCCTGTGTTCGATAGCGCATTGCATGGGATCCCAAATGTGTTCTATCACGTTCAGATCTGGGGACTTGGGTGGGAATGGCAACACCCCAAACTCAGATCAATGCTAATCTAACCATAATGTGGCGTCCTGACACTTGTGTGGAGGTGCATTGTCCTGTTGGAACAGGCCCAACCCATCAGCATGAATGCAGGACATGAACGAATGTACCTCATCAAAAAGGATGCGCACATTGCGTTGGCCAGTCACAGACGTTTGTAGATGTACCAGGGGTCCCAGTAAAGTCTAGCTAAACACAACCCATACCATTACGGACCCCCCCCCCCCCCCCGCCGCCACCACCACCACCAGCCGGTACAGTTCCCTGTTGACAGGCGGGATCCATGGCTTCATGGGGTTTGCATCACACACAAATCCTTCCATCTGCCTGATACAGTTGGAAACGCGACTCGTCAGACCAGGCTACTTGTTTCCAGTCGTCAAGTGTCCAGTGGCAGTGTTGCCGTGCCCAAGCGAGGCGCATAGCTCTGTGTCGTGCACCCGTCAAGGGAACTCGAGTTGGGCGTCGGGTACATTGCAGGGTACATTGCACAGTCTGGACGCTTATGCTTGTTGAGGCTCCAGCATTGAATTATGATGATGCCTGCAAGAGTGTTGCGCGCCTATCATGTGAAAGGATTCTTGACAGCCGACAATGGTCACATTCACCCAATGTCATTTTGCAGCCACACTGGCATCATAGGTTGGAGGTTTTGCCGGAATTCTTGTAGTCACGGTACCCCCTTGCAATGGTCGTCCGTGAAAATCCGAACTTTGTTTCTACCTCTGAAATACTATGGCACCACGTTGAAAATCGCTTCAATCGTTATTACTTATCATTTTCATGCCAAAAAAAGCTCTGACAGCTGGCAAGAATGTCTATCGCTTTATATACGCACTGGCGGACGCACCCAAGTACGCGCATAGGGGACATTGTTACGTATTTTGCATAAGCTCGTCTGTACCAGTTTTTCTGGCACTTCAGTGTATATGTATAGCATTGGAGATGTCACGTGATAGGATATATATATCATAAATAAATATATTTATTTATTTATTGCCGCACCGGTGGCACAGTGGTCTAAGCGATGGCCTCTGATCATTCGTGCAAAAGGGGTCAGGGTTCGAACCCGGTGAGGCATGGATGTTGTGTTTGTCTTACAGCGCTGGCTCTCTCCCTTCCCTGGAACCAGTAACATTAAATTAGGGACAGGCAACTGCTTATGGCCCATTGACTTGCTCACGGTGGTTGTTAAACCTCCAATCAAAAAATATATATATATTATTTATTTACCTCTAACTGAGAGATGGGTTTTCCTCCTCGGGACGCTCCGTGGTAACAATGGCACACACAACAGCACTTAGGGTCTCTGTGAATCTTGGAGAGGTGCCAGCTAATTCTGTGTGCCATTGGCAAAATGACCCCAACTCACTGGGTTTGGTTCCAGAGTCCTTAGGTTGAATGACCAACTGGAACTGTCAGGTGTGAGCTAATCCCCCACACTGATGTACTTATCTGATTAAAAAGATAAAAAGAAATGCAAAAACTGACTCAAGTGTGGGATATGGTGAACCTACCACACACCTGAGAAGGATGGTCCACCATGGTACCTACCTGGAACTGGTAAAAGGTGAATCAGAAAGGGATCTTGGCTGAGTGAGTGTAAGATTGGTGTATGGAATACTAAAGGTATAAATGGCAAGATGAATGAAGTGATTGAGGAGATGAATAAGTATAGATTAGATGTGTTGTGTGTAAGTGAAACCAAAGAGAAGGAAATTGGGATAGAAGGGAATGGAACGGTGAGTGTGTAGTCTAGAGTATTGCATAATGTGAGAGCACAGGCTGGTATAGGTGTGATTTTAAGTGAAAAGATGAACAACTTGATTCACTATAGTTGCATAAGTGAGAAGATTCTTTGGATTCATTTGAAAGTGAAACTCGAGAGAGTAGTAATTGTTGTAGTGTATGCTCCTTGTGACTCGGAACCTTCTGATAGGAAGGAAGATATCTGGAATGAGCTGAAAGCTGTTTTGAGCCAGTTTGGTGCTAAAGAGAAAGTTATAATAGCAGGAGATTTCAGTGCTAGAGTAGGTGTGCAGAACGCAATTTCTGACGATGTTCTGGGTAAGTTTAATGATCCTTGTGTGAATTGACAATGGTGAAAGAACAATTGAACTCTGTGCTGTCCCGGTGGCGCAGTGGTCTAAGCGATGGCCTCTGATCATTCGTCCGAAAGGGGTCCAGGTTCGAATCCCAGTGTGGCATGGATGTTGTGTTTGTCTTACGGCACTGGCTCTCTCCCTTCCCTGGAACCAGTGACCCTAAATTTGGGACGGGCGACTGCTTATAGCCCATTGAGTGGCTCATGGTGGTCGTTAAACCTCCAAACAAAAAAAAAAAAAAAAAAAAAATTGAACTCTGCATTGAGAATGGTTTGTGTGTATCTAATACGTTTTTCAACCACAAGTACATCCACACATATACTTGGGAAAATCGTACTCTTGGTCAAAATAGTGTGATAGATTATATTAATTCAGCATTTGTCGAAATCATTACGTGGTATATGAAATTAACTATATGTCAACAAAATAGTTTCCATATTATTTACTGTTTCGCACGTTACTAGAAATTTGAGCACGGGAAAAAACGTCAATATAATAAAAAATTCTTTATTTCAACTTGCCACTCATATTCCTTTTTGATGTTCCTTATGATCGTTTAGAATTTCATTATATGAAGATTACAAATTTATATGAAAAAATGTTTTTGTATGTACAGTCATATGCATCATAAGTTGTCAAAGTCCTCCAATATGTAGAGATAATATGTATTAAATGATTAACATTATTCCAGTTTTTTAACTCATGATTTACGAAAATTATACAATAGAAAAAACCTTCGAACCTCTTGACCATGATGCGCAGAATTGGCAATAAGTCATCTTGTTATCGAAGATGGCACGATTTTGTTTTTTGTGGTATCAGCTTCCAAGTTGAAATTCGATCTTATAATTTCTTATTATAGATGATGGTTGCATGTTCCGTTTCCTGTGGCTCAATATCCCAAACTAATTTCAATTCCTTCTTTTTGGAATCATCTTCAGTGGGTATTATGAGCTACTTCTCATACATGTTGTATCTCGGCCACTTACATCGATTTTTCCCGTGTTCAAATTTCTAGTAACGTGCGAAACAGTAAATAATATGGAAACTATTTTGTTGACATATAGTTAATAATAGTGTGATAGATTTTGTTGTCTACGATCAGCGTCTGAAACACTTAGTTGTTGACACTATAACGAAGTGAATTTCTCCGTCATTTTTATCCGCACCAGGATTCGAACCCGGGTTCACTCATTCCGGAATAAGTTGCTCTACCAATTAAGCTACGCGGACGTTTTATTCTGATTCCTATCTGCCTTTATGTCGTGTGCGTCCTTCTGGCAGGTACGTCACATCTCCTGGTACGTTACATCATCTCCCCCTTATATTTTTTTTTTTTTTTTTTTTTTTTTTTCGAAGTGCTGCTCTTATTTTTCCTATCTCACGGTGTGGAAATAACATCCCACCATTGCGAGATTGTGAACGGTCGGGTCATACGGGTAGTTCCGGGCGCCATTATAACGAAGTGAATTTCTCCGTCATTTTTATCCGCGCCAGGATTCGAACCCGGGTCCACTCATTCCGGAATAAGTTGCTCTACCAATTAAGCTACGCGGACGTTTTATTCTGATTCCTATCTGCCTTTATGTCGTGTGCGTCCTTCTGGCAGGTACGTCACATCTCCTGGTACGTTACAACACTTGTGTGATGAGAGGTGTGGATGTTGGTTCTGATCATTACTTGGTAGTGTCACAAGTGAAACTGAATGTTGGTTGGAGGAAAAGGAATAGGAAGAGGCCCAGGATGGAAAGAATAAATATTGATAGGCTCCCTGAAAATCAGCAGCATTATTCTGACATACTCAGAGAACGACTGAAGGAGCTGAAGTCTTGTTGACAGGGACGTAGAAAAGAAATGGGAATGTTTTAAGAACTGTGTTGTCACTGCTGCTGAAGAGGAATGTGGCACCACAATAGTGGGTAACAATAGAGCTGTTACTAGGTGGAATAGTGAGATTGAAGAGGCAGTAAAGAGAAAGAAAAAAGCCTATTTAGGGATGTTGCAAGGTAGAGTTTCTGTGGATGAATATCACTGTAAGAAGCATGAAGCAGATAAGCTACTTCACCAGAGTAAGGCAAAAGATAGAAAGGAGAAGGTAAAAAGGCATGATTTTTTTTTTTTTTTTTTTTTATGGAAAGGTAGGAGGACTTTCTGGAAGTACAGGAGACTCGGGAAAAATAGGGGAAACAAAATTGTAAGTCGTGGTGAAGAATAGGATCAGGGAAATGATATGGGATCCCAATGAGTTAAGTGAAAGATTGGGTGACTACTTCTGTGAGTTATTAGATCAGGAAAGCAAAGAGGATTCTGAGGCAGAAGCAGATGATTTCACAGTAAAGGATGAAAGCACAAGAGGGATCTCGAGAGAAGGGGTGTGTAAAGCTCTAAAATCTCTCCAGAACGCTAAGGCTCCGGGAGTTGATGGCATAACTGCTGAGATGTTGAAATATAGTGGTGACTCTGTAATTGACTGGTTAACTGAAATTCGCCAGTTGTGCTGGGAGTTAGGAATGGTCCCTCAGAATTGAAAGGATGCTATCATTGCTCCCTTGTATAAGGGAAAAGGTGATCAGACTGACTGCAAGAACTATCGTGGTATTAGCTTACTGAGTGTGCCAGGGAAAGTGTTCGGTAAGGTCGTCATTGAAAAAGTATGGGGTCTTACATCAGAGAAAGTATGGGATGTTCAGAGTGGTTTAATGCCTGGTAAAGGCTGCACTAACCAAATTTTTGTATTTCACATAATGATTGAAAAGTATCTGGCTGTTGGTAAGAAAATTTTTGCTGCTTTCATAGATTTAGAGAAAGCTTACAACCGAGTAAATAGGACACTTTTGTGTAAGGTATTGAATGAATGTAGTGTTACTGGGAATCTACTTAGTGTAAAAGCCATGTATGCTGGCAGTAGAGCTTATGTACAAGTGAATGGTGTTTTATCAAAATGGTTTTCTATTAGAGCTGGAGTCAGACAAGTTTGTGTAATGTCACCATGGCTATTTAATGTATTTATGGATGTGTGCATGCATGATGCCAAAACAGATAATAGTGGTTTATGTCTTGGTGATATCCGTGTGTGCAGATTGCTGTATGCTGATGACACTGTCCTGTTAGCAGAGAGCAAAAGTGAGTTGCAGAGTATGTTGTCCCGGATGTACGAAGTTCGCATGAAATTCAAACTGAGTATAAATAAGGGAAAACCCAAAGTTATGGGTTTTGCGAGAGGAACTGGTAGTACTGAATGTTTAATATTAGTCTAAATGGCACAGTGATTGACCAGGTGAATGAGTTTGTGTATTTAGGAAGCATGTATGACAGAGAGAACAAATTTGATGGTGAAATTAGTAGGCAAGTGAATTCTTCATTGAAAGTCATAGCGGCATTGGGAGGTTTTCACAGGAATGATGGGTTCTCAAGAGAGTCCTGCATGGCTGTGTCATCATCATCATCATCATCAACCATTATCAATCCACTGCTGGACGAAGGTCTCCCCAAGTTTCCTCCACAACGGTCTGTCTTGTGCCAGTCTCCTCCATGTCACCCCTGCATACTTTCGAATTTCATCCACCCATCTCCCATGTGGTCTTCTTCTGGGTCTTTTCCTGTCCCTTGGAATCCAATCTAAAATTTCGGCTGTCCATCGATGATCTGTCCTTCTGGCAGTATGTCCAGCCCATTGCCATTTCAGGGATTTAACTCTGATCATGATGTCTTCCACTCTTGTCATTTTTCGGATCCATGAGTTCCTCTTCTTATCTCGCCTGGTTACACCAAGCATGCACCTCTCCATGCTACTTTGAGTTGTCTGCAGCCTTTGTATGTCTCTTTTAGTTAAGGTCCACGTCTCTGCACCATACGTAAGCACTGGAAGGATGCATTGATCAAACACTTTTCTTTTAAGACATAATGGCATATTGCTCTTGAAAATTATGCCGTTTCTTCCAAAAGCTCTCCAGGCAAGTTTTGTACGCCGATTAATTTCTTCATCAATGTGACCCTCACTTGATATCTGCTGTCCAAGATAAACGTACGTGTCTGTTATCTCCAGCTTTTCTCCATCAATCGATAAATCTTCATTTCTTGTAAAAGCATTGAACATCACTTTTGTCTTCTGAAAGTTCATTTTTAATCCCACTTCTTTACTCTTGTCAGCAAGTTCCTGGATCATACTCTGCAGCTCTGATGGGGTAGTTGCAAAAATGACTACGTCATCAGCAAAACGAAGGTGGGTTAGATAATCTCCATTAATCTTTATCCCCTTGTTTTCCCAGCTCAGCGACTGAAAAACACCCTCCAATGTGGCATTAAAGAGCTTCGGAGATATGGTGTCACCTTGTCTCACTCCCTTTCCAATTTTTACGTGTGTTGTATTTTCAAACAGCCTAATCTTTGCACTTGCATTTTCATAGATGTTATTAATAATATTAATGTATGCATCTTCAATACCGCAGGTTTTCAGAGCCATTGTAACTGCTGATGGTTTCACCGAATCAAAGGCTTTTTCATAATCGATAAAAGCCATGCACAATGGAAGTTCATATTCCCTCGCTCTTTCAATTAGTTCTCTCAGCACGTGGATATGATCTATTGTGCTGTAGCCACTCCTGAATCCAGCTTGTTCTCTCGGTTGAGCCATGTCCAGTGTTACCTTCAAGCGGTGTGAAAGAACTTTAGTGAAGATTTTATAAACTACTGATAGGAGGCTGATAGGTCTGTAGTTTCCGAGATCCTCAATGTCACCTTTCTTATGTAGCAGGATCATTGTAGCGGTGTTCCAATCCTCAGGAATCTTTCCTTCATTAAGGCATCGAGTGAAAATTTGGGCGAGTACTGTTTCGATTTCTCCACTTGCTTCTTGTATGATGTCTACAGTAATTCCATCTTCTCCTGGAGCTTTTCCTCGCTTCATGTTCTTGATTGCATGTGCAACTTCTGCTGGAAGGACTGGAGGAACTCTGGTACTGGTATCTTTCATGATGTCTGGAGTGCATATATCATCCCTTTCATATAATTTGGAGTAGAAATCTTTCACTCTTGTCAAAATTTCGCCTCTATTTCTTGTTACAGAACCATCTTCTTTTCTCAGTGCCATAATCTGTTTTCTTCCCTTACTGAGATGTCCCTTTGCTATCTTTAGGCTTTGGTTGTTTTCAATTGCTTTCCTCACTAGTTCACAGTTGAATTTCCTTACGTCTTCAGTGATACTTTTTCTTACTGTCTTGCATAGCTCTATATATTCCACTTTGGAAGTCACATCTTCTTTAGTTGTCCTCATCTCTCTTCTTTTTTGCATCAACATTTTGGTTTTTCCTGATAATTTGTTCACATGCAACTTGTTCTTAGACCCAGCTAATTTTGTTGCTGTTTCCATAAGAGCTTTGGTTACTTTTCTGTTAACTTCAGAGATGTCCACTTCTTCCGATGTTAGGCCTTCTAAAGCAGAGAACCTGTTCTTCAGTTCCAACTTGAAGGTATTATGGTGTTTTTTAAGGTTGGTTATGTCAATAGATTTTGTTTGTCTTATGAGCTTGCCACGTTCAAGTTTAGTGTTGAGGTGCATCTTACATCTCACCAATCTATGGTCACTACCTGTGTTGAACTTGTATGAGAGTGTAATTGTTCCTACTCTGATGTATGGCAGTGAAACCTGGGTACTGCAGAAGAAACATAGGAGTCGTTTATGTGCTGGAGAAATGTGTTACTTACAGGGGTTTGTGGCAAGACACGTTCTGATTGTGTGAGGAATGAAGATGTGTTTCAGTTGTGTTAAGTGAAGGAAAAAGGTTGTTAGCAACGTGGAGACTAATATGCTTCGGTGGTTTGGCCATGTTGGAAGAATGAGTGATGAGATGCTTACTAAGAAAATCTTTTTGGCCCAAGTGGCAGGAAGGAAAGGCAGAGGAAGGCAGAGGAAGTCATGGGTGGATCAGATTCAGGAGTGTCTGCATGAGAAAAAGATTGTGAGTATGAAGTATAGAAAGTCTTGTGTATGACTTGTGACGGATCGAGAGAGAGAGAGAGAGAGAGAGAGAGAGAGAGAGAGAGAGAGAGAGAGTGAGTGAGTGTGAGAGAGAGAGAGAGAGTGTGTGAGAGAGAGAGTGAGTGTGAGAGAGAGAGAGTGAGTGAGAGAGAGAGTGTGTGAGAGAGAGTGAGTGAGTGAGAGAGAGAGTGTGAGTGAGTGAGTGAGTGAGAGAGAGAGTGAGTGAGTGAGTGAGAGAGAGAGTGTGTGTGTGAGAGAGAGAGAGTGAGTGTGTGTGAGAGAGAGAGAGTGAGAGAGAGAGAGAGAGTGAGAGAAAGAGAGAGAGAGAGAAAGAGAGAGAGTGTGTGTGTGTGAGAGAGAGAGAGAGTGTGAGAGAGAGAGTGTGTGAGAGAGAGAGAGAGAGAGAGAGAGAGAGAGTGTGTGAGAGAGAGAGTGTGAGAGAGAGAGAGAGTGAGTGTGTGTGTGTGTGTGTGTGAGAGAGAGAGAGAGTGAGTGAGAGTGAGAGAGAGAGAGTGAGAGAAAGAGAGAGAGTGTGTGTGTGTGTGTGAGAGAGAGAGAGAGAGAGAGAGAGAGAGAGAGAGAGTGAGGGAGAGAGAGAGAGTGTGTGTGAGAGAGAGAGAGAGAGAGAGAGAGAGAGAGAGAGAGAGAGAGAGAGAGAGAGAGAGAGAGAGAGAGAGAGAGAGAGAGAGAGAGAGAGAGAGAGAGAGAGAGAGAGAGAGCAGTTAGGTATAAAACCACTGCGTACATCCTACATGTTTTCCAATGTAAAGCCTCATACCTTAACAATAATGGCCTAACACTTTTTCTGCTACACTCAGCAGGCTGATTGCATGATAGTTCCTACATTCAGTCTGAGAATTTTTTTTTTTTTTTGTATACGAAGGGACAATTATAGCATCCCTCCAAATCTGAAGGACAGGAATTTATGTGCACCCCTCCAATGCTCCCCAATTTTTCCAGACATTGCTATATAAAAAAAAAAACTGACACTCCTCTATTTCAAGGTGTGTGACATATGTGCACTTTTTAATTTTTAAGTATTAGTCCTTTTTATTGTCATATAGCACAGTTTTCAATAGTAGTTAACATTTACATGAATTTCTCAGCTTTACCTTGAAGCATGAATTTTCCAGCTTTACCTTTTTTGTATATTTTTTATTTGAAGTATGTGTACATAACGGCCTAAAGTTCCTTTTCCAGTTTTACTTTTTCAAAAAATGTGTTTAAAATCAGTCATTGCAGCCACAAAAAACATATGTATCTCTCCATTTTTATCTGCTACAAATTTTGTAGATACACATCTGAGTCATTTCAGCATGCACAAGATTTGTGAAAATATCAATATTTACGGTTTCACCAACCCATGTTAATACTTAGTTGCTTTTGCTTTGCCTAGAGAAGAATTTAGATATGAGAGATTAAAATAAAAAACAGTACAGAAGCAAAATAACCATGTGTAGTTTAAGAAAAAGATACTTGTTTTAACCATTCTTAACTACAAAAACTTCAACATTCTCCAGTTTTGAAGTTTTCCCCATTTTTAGTCCTTACAGCCTAAATATTTCACTGTAAAAATTTTTGGCCTTTGAAAAATTTGCTTTCATCCAACACCCCAAATGTATTCAACCCCCTCATAAAAAAAAAAAAAAAATCTGATACATTGAATAGCCATGGTGACATTACACAACCTTGCATTACTCCTGCACCAATTCATTTTTTTTTTATAAAATACCATTCATTCATACCCATACTCTACTGCCTTCAAATTAGAAATGTTCTGGATTTTCTGTTTCAAGTTCACTAAATTTCTTTAAAGTTTTGCAATTTTAGTGTAACTTTTGCTGGGTAAAACTGAACTCTCAAAATTTCCTGCTCTTTCATTGCTGAAGTACAGCCTGCTGTGGTAGGTTTAAGTTTTTGTATGTGACTACTTATCTGACAATAAACAGTGTAACAAATGAAATCCACATTATGGCATACAAATATAAACAGTATGATGTGAAATCCACAGTTGTTGGCAGATATTATGTGATGTATTGATTGATGATTTTTTTTTTTTTTAAATTAGCAAAATTGTACTGTAATGTTTGTGTCAGTTTGTGGTGTGTAAATTTGTTTGTGGAATTGCCATTTGCCTTCCATGAAGTATCCAGCTATGTGGTTATGCATTTTTTTCTTTGATTAACATATAATTTGATGTTGTTGTTTTTATTTTTATATGTGTTGTTTGCTATTAAATGTAGGTGGTTGCAACATTGAAGGTGAGGAAGATGGTTGGGATTTTGGTACTGGAGCTGGGTTCTATTGTGATGCTGTTCAGCCAAAATGGAAAGATAATTATAGAATGTATTCTTATGTCAATGAAGAGGTTTGTATATATCATGAGTAAACTGGCATTGCTGTACTATATTCATTTTCATTTTAGTTTTCCTTTGTAAGGTGGTAGAGCAATTTATCTAATCAGAAAAGTTAATGAAATAAATAAGTTATCAATTTTATGCCATCACATATAAGCAAGAAATTTCTATGTTTTTTGATTTTTGTTTTTTTAATCTAATTATTTGCATACAGCTCATGTATAGAAAGCTAAAAGTAAATTACAACATTATAGTTATATTTGCTTGCATTCATGGTAATTTGTGTCAGTTTGTGGTGTGTAAACTTGTTTCTGTTCATAACATAATGGTGGGGTTTCACAGACATTGTCTCTGTTAGTTTCTGGTGAGAAAATGTAATGCATGCATAAATTTGCCATTCAGCTGTCCAAACTTCTTTTTATGCCCGCTTTGTGGAGCGAACTCCAAAAATTCCAGCTTGGCTGAACTCGCAGCGGTGACTCCGAAAATGGCAAGCCAGGAGGAAAAGACTTTGTGCATGCTCTGATTTGAAGTATCTAAATCTGTCGTGACAGTGCGACACGAGTTCCGTTTACATTTTCAGAAGGACTCAGCACATGAGAATAACATTTGAAGGTGGTACAGGCAGTTTGTGAAAATCAAATGCCTGTGTAAAGGCAAGAGTTCAGGCCATCCGAGCATGTCCATTGACAATGTTGATAGGGTGAGGGAAATGTATCAGTGGAGTCTGAGGAAGTCATTGGCCAGAGAAAGCAGAGAGTTGCAAATGGCAAAAATGTCACTGTGAAAGGTGTTGCATAATTGGTTAGCAATGAAACCATTCAAGTTGCGGCTGCTGCATGCTCTGAAATTAGGTAGCAAATCCTTTTTGATATTATTATGGACTGATCTGAGCAGCATGAGCCTATGTATAAGACATGCTGCAGGTATGAAATTCTTCTATGGATTTGCATAGTGCTGCTTTTTTCGTTATCGTTAGGATCATTTGTGAGATCGCTGTAAAACTGAAGAGAAATGGTGGGGGGTTGTCTTCTGTTTGGGATCGGAATTCTGCCTTTCAAAGGAAACTGAAGTTAGATGAGGTGAAGATTTCTTCCATAAATATTTTATTTCTTGTGATGTTCCCTTTGCCCAGTATTGTTAAATACCATTTAATTGCATGAATGTTCATATTTCAGCTTGAAAGTATTGGCAACAATTTCCAAAAAATGAAAGTTAGAGCAAAATGAATTGTTTCTCACGATGTTCCTCCTGCCCAGTATTGTTGATAAATATAATTTTATTCCATAAATATTCATATTCCAGCATGAAGATGGAGAAACAATTTCCAAAAACGGAAGTTGGACAAAGCAAAGATTTCTTCCATGATCATATTTTTTTTATTCTTTTTTCGTGATTTCTTCACTGAAAACCCGGGTTTACGAGATTATAAGCTGCATTCGCGATTGAACATACTGTGTGCTTCATCTACCCGTATTTTAGGTTAAAATTTATTAAAATAACTATTAATATAAAAAAAAAAGTATGTATGTCTAAAAAAACGCTTTTGAGAACAATAACACACCTAACCAAGTAAGTATCCTAAAACCATGTGGTTTTAAGGTATGTTAAATTTAAATTTTTATCAATAATTACAGTATTTTCTGTAAACCAAATATTATTTTGATTACAATGTAATAAGGTATTACCATTTGATCCTTCTAAATATTTATAATTTTTAATATCAAACAAAGATGAAGTGCACGTGGTTCATATCCTGAATCGACAAAACAAAAAAACATGCTATAAAAATAGTGTTAGTTCTACAATGATTGTATATGAGTATTTCACACATTAATTTACTTGCTGATGTTAAATTCCTTTCAGCACATTATAATTGCCTAAAAAAAGGGGGTTTTAGGTTCTTTGACTTCGTATCATCGAGTCAAAGACAGCAATAAAAAAATATTGTGTTCTTTGAAAAATATTATATTTTACCCCTAAGTGTTTGCATTTCAGCTTAATAAAGGAGGGAAATTTTCCAAAAACAGAAGTGGCAAAGTTGGAAAATTTGAAAGAATTGTAGTTTTGTCCTCTCAAAGTTACACCATTTGTGTGAAATAGTAAAAGCTTTGATATCATGCATTCATTGTCCTCAGTCTGAAAGTTATTTCAGCATGATGGATTGAATTATAACCATAAAGTCAGGAAGAATGAACATTGAAACCTGTTTGGTTGTACACACTGTGAACTATAAACTTAAAGCACAGAGTAAGTCTGCAGTTCAGTTCTTTGTAAAATAAGTTATTTGGGAGAAGCAGTTGATTCTAACCTTGCCCAAATCTGAGAGCATTTTTTTTTTTTTTTCAAAAAAATCGACAATGCAGAAATGGGAACAGAAAGATATCAGCAGAAAGAAAAACTTAGTAATGGATGCTGTGCAGCTGCAGAGTCAATGAAAGACAAATATGGCTCAGGAGCTTGATGAAAAGAAAGCACAGCTTGCTTTCAAAGGAAAACTTGAGCTGATGTGCAAGTAAGTACAATAACAAAACAAAACAAGGGAAACAAAACTACAAGGGTTATTTCAAAAGTTTTGCACACTGTGGGTTATCTCTTAAAAATCGAATTTATTTCACAACACACCTTTACACGCCTTCAAAGTAACCTCCATATTTTTTATGGGAGTGGCCCAACGTTTGGGCATCAGGTCACCTCATTAGAAACATCCCGAATCGTTTCCCGCGGAGTGGCTTCTTCAGTATTGGGAACAAGTGAGTCTGGTGGGCTCATGTCAGGACTATATGCAGTGTGGGGAAGCAATTCCCATTCATACTTTTCCAGAATGTCTCTTACTGTATGGGCAACATGCAGCCTCGCGTTGTCATGCAAAATGATACCAGCTTCGAGCATATTGGGCCTTCTGTGGCAAATCTTTGGGCGTAAAACATTTTGCAGAAATAAGAAGCCCACTGTGACACTGTGTTACAATCCACTACACTAACCCCACAAACTTCACGCAAAGCATTATGAATTTTGGTAGGGGATTTTCATCTCGAAGTTTCAATTTTAATGTAGGATTGCTGGTCGCTATGAGAGATCTGACATGACTCATTTTCTTCCTCCATTTCTGGGCAGAATTTTTTGGAACAGAAACAAATTAGCCATAGACACAAATTTGTATACTGAAGTCTGACTCGCAACTGGCGCAACGATTGGAGCTATTTCGTCATCCTATGGGCAGTGCCTGTGCAGTCTGTATGTAAACAAAACTTTTGAAATGACCTACATATGTTTGATGCAACATCTTTTAAAACTACTTGGTTTTGTTTTCAGTAATTTTATATTGTGTATAATATAGTGTTGTAGTTTGATATTTAACTAAATAACAGGGTTCCCACTCAACCTGGAAAACAGGGAAAACCTGGAATTCTCAGGGAATTTGGAAATGGTTCCAAAAATCAGGAAAAATTACCCTTTTTTGTAAAAATCAGCGAAAACTCGGAAAATTACCCTTTTCTTTTTTGTAAAAAACAATGGATACTTTATTTTGCCATATATATTAAGTATTTTCTTTATTCTCTAAAAAAAGATGCAAAATTGAATTTTTAAAATTGCCAGTTATTAAGCTTTTGTTCAATTTCTGCAGGCAGTTGTTATAACATGGAACAATTAGGCACAATGGCTCCTGCTTGAAGAAACACTTCACAAGAGAACCAACCAAATGATGGATCAAAGTCCTTTGTCTATTGGTTCTCTTGAAACATGTTTCTTTGAACAGAGCCATTCCATCATTATTATTCTATAACACAATGCTTAGCTGCATTGTGTTATAGAAAAACAAACTATTTAACTGACAGATTTTTTTCTTACATATGACTTGTTTCTATAAGAATGTATTTACAAATTCCATGTGGGTAGTATTCACAAAAGTTCACGGAACTTTGGTACAGAAAATAATGTGCACAGTTAGTTATTAATGAAAGGCAGGTAATTTTATAAAGACAAATTACATAAAGAATTTACAAGTGTGTGTTTTGGTGAGAAAAATGAATGGAATGAAATGAAATGTAAAAATTCTTTGCAACATGCCACTCTGGAAAACTTTAAAAACTACCTGGAGAACCTGGAAATGTCAGGGAATTTTTTTATTACTTTTGAGTGGGAACCCTGAATAAATTATGCTGAACAATTCTATCTTGCTCATGTTGCATGCATTATTTTCAAACTTTTTGCTGCATATTCTAGTTTTTCACCCGGTTAAAAAGTTCAGCTTTTTTTTTTTCCATCAGCCTCATGTATGATAATGTTAAATATTGTAATCACCATTTGGAATTGATGAGAAATATTGTAGAAGTGTTTTAGCTGCCTTGAATTGAAATACATTGTTGTGGATGCTGCAATGATTACGTGTAGCCTCAAATCTGGAGATATCAGTTCAAGTCCTGCATTAGGGTGATACAAATATTCCTGTTTTTCTGTATGGTTCTAACATGTATCACAATTGCTGTTGGTATTATTTTACTAGTTATTGCACTTTAAGATCAGAAAGGGAAGTTGCAATTAATTTTCTTTAATTAACAACGACATGGCTTTATCTGAAGAAATTATTTGAACTAATGACTAATTTTAATCAGTATTAAGAGGAATGGGAGTTGGGTAATTTATCTCAAAATTTGTAATGAAATCTCATTCGTCATCAAGAGGATTTATTTCCACAGAGTTGGTGACCCATGTTGAATAGAATTGTGAAAAAAGTGACAACTACACACAAGCTGGCAAATCCATTCAATCTGGTCACCAAAATTATGGAAATAAATCCTCTTGACAATTAATGAGGACCTGATTGGAAAATTTGAGGTAAATTACCCAACTACCATTCCACTTAATACCGATTAAAATGAGTCATTAGTTTTAATTAATTTCTTTAACATTTTTATCAATTTGGGATGATGATTTTAGTGCTTGGCACCATGCAAACAGATGAAAGAAGAAATGCCTCCCACTTTATCCAATAATGGTTGAAGAATTTGTAATACATTCACACTGTTCATTTGCACAGCAATGCATTTCTTGTGATGTGTATTGCTTTTCTGGTGTGGTGTATTGATTAATATACTTGGACAGAGACTGAGAGCTGTAGGTGTAAATCCTGCTTCAAGACAATTGAAATTGTTTATCTTCCTGAAAATCCTTTACAGTGAGTTACAGTTCTTTAAAAAAAAATGTTGTTTATTCCAGGTGTAAAGGAATTATTCCAATGCAGGAACAATTATGATAAACAGAAAAAGTAAAACAATGCTGAATTTAAAAAATATATATATTTACTGAAAATGAGCTGTACTTTCATTATTTCCATTTTAAGATACACCTTTGCACTTTTAAATCAGAAGTATGTATAATTATGAAAAATGAAAAAGTGTGTGTGTGTCATCAGATACTAAATAAAATTAAGTGTGTGTTGGTTTGTTATTCAATATAGAGCTTAATTGATTTTTTTTTTTTTTTTTTTTTTTTTTGGAATATTTCCAAATTAGAAAAATTGTTACATTTGTGTTTTTATCTCTCAAACTCATTTTTTTAGCTTCCAAGTTTGATAAGGCAAGAATTTCCTGCAAATGAGAAGATTTCAGTCTTTGGCCACAGGTAAATAAATCTCATCAAAAATTTTGTACACTTGTGAAGTTGTTGATATTTTTTATTATTATTTTTACTCCATTTTGTTTGTGACAGTTGTGTCAGTTACACCATGGTGAACATGATGAAATTGTTTTTACTATTGTTTTTGATTCCATGATATATAAGAAAGTCAAAGACACCTAAAAGCGTTTTTCAGGCAAATTTAATATGCTTAAAAGATTTTAAATTTGTAAGCAAAAGAATGCGTGGATACACATATACTCACCCTACATTCATTGTAGGAATAACACAATTTTTTAGCACGTTTACGTCAATTTGCGATATGAACCATGTGTACCTTGATTTCTTGATTTGTCTTATATTGTAAATATATATACTTAGAAGGATCAAATATTTAATAATTTATTATACTGTAATCAAATATTTGTTTTTAAAAATTTGTAAAAAGTAACTAAAAAAGAAAATTATATAAATGTAAAAAAATCTTTGTGCATCAGTTTACAGCCAACGATATAAGTATACCCAAACCACTCAGTTTTAAGTTAAGTCAAATTCGACAATAGTAACTGTATTTCCTTAAACAAATATTATTTGATTAAAGTATAACAAATTAATAAATATTTGATCCTTTTAAGTATATATATCTACAATATAAGACAAATTGAGGTACATGTGGTTCCTATATTGATGTAAACATGCTAAAAATAGTGTTATTCCTGCAATGAATATAAGGTGAGTGAAAGTGTATTCACACATTCTCATTCTTTTGCTTACAAATTTAAATTGATGAAATTGTGATTTTCTTTTCACTCTGCTTATGACATTGTGCACAATGCGTGCACTTTTTTTTATTGATTGACGATAGTGAAAGTTAATAAGTGCTGTAGCATTATCATCTGATGTTAACAATGGGTAATTAATTTAATACTTGGCTGAAGATAAAATCTTCACAAACACAAAAGAAAAAAGAAGGGAGAGCTTTCCCATTCATATAAAAGCAGAGCTCAACGCGAAGGCTCAGTGCACAGTAAATGAAAGTAGGTCAAACCACTTGAAAGAAAAAAAGCGAGAAAGCAAAGACACCGCTGTTTCGAAGTGTTGGCGGGGAGATTCCGCGAGGCAGCTGGTAAAAGAAAGCATAAAGCAACTTCATTCTAACAAAAAAATCTGTACATGAGGGAAAAAAAAGCATAACAAACATAGAAGGAACATATTATTAAAGAAAACATTAATCGAAAGCATTACAAGCGATAATTTATAAGTTAATTACTTCTAAGACGGATTCTATTGCGGTGAACAGAGAACCATCCTGTAGCAGACATCCACATTGAATGGAATTTAGACAATTGTGCGGTTTTATGAGCAATGCAATATTCTAACGTGAGTCTTAAGGTTAACTGTGATTTATATTGATTACGTAAATGGTTTTGAGCATTTAATAAAGGCAACCAAATAACATTATTCGCATGATTAATAAAAAATGTATAAATAAAAGCTTTTGCCAGTATGAAAAAATATGTGCGTAAAGCAGATGGACACTGAGTTGCAGAATTAGCCTTTGAAGTATACATACACTGGCGTGCAAAAATTAAGGACGAGACGGTTTTTTTAATGTAACGTCATTCAGAAGTACTCCACATCGACTCAAATCATACCATAAGATCCCCGAGATGTAAGAATATGGGACAAGTGAGCAAAACCGTCCAAACAAGGAATCCAAATGATACAAAGGCACTTTATTAAAAAGGTAGCTTCGAGCACAACTGGACAGAGGACAGAAACGTTCATGTGACAGGCGGCTACCAAGAAAAATCCAGTCTTTAGTAAAGGATATGATCATCCCTGACTGCGTTGCAGGATTTACAACGTCTGTCCATGCTGAGGACGAGGTTGTCGAGGAGCTGTTGAGGCATCGCAGCCCATTCCTCTTGTGGCGCCAATCGCAGCTGCGGAATCATTGCTGGCGGCTGGTGACGTACTGCCAAGCGTCTCCCGAGAAGGTCCCACACGTGTTCGATTGAATTTAGGTCCGGGGACCTTGCGGGCCAATCCATGCACTGAATATCTTCACTCTCCAACAGCTCTGTGACAGCCACTGTACGATGAGGTGTAGCGTTGTCATCCGTGAAAAGGAACTCAGGACCCACAGCACCTCTAAACAGACGCACGTGAGGCAGGAGAACCTCGGTACAATAGCGGACACCAGTGACTGAACCTCCTTGAAAGATGTGGAGGTCAGCACGGCTACCAAGCATGGTACCGCCCCAAACGAGAACTCCGCCACCTCCAAACCGGTCCCTTTCGATGGTGTTGGCGGTATGATTGCGTGTTCCCTGCTCTCTCCAGATGTGTATACGTCCAGAATTGCTCGTCAGACTAAATCGGCTCTCATCCGTAAAGAGAACTCGACCCCATTGCTGATGTGTCCAGTTCTTGTGTTCCTAGCACCACAGAAACTGCCGTCTCCGAGGAGCAGGCGTTAATGGCACACACTGTACTGGTCGTCATGCAAATAGACCACCTTTGTGCAGCCTCCTGGCTACAGTAAAATGTGATAACGGACGTCCAGTTGTCTTTTGCATGTGACTTGCGATTTCTCCCGCTGTCTGCCGTCTGTCTCTTCTCGCCTGTAGGACAATATACCGGTCATCCGCCGCTGTGGTTGCTCGTGGACGACCACTGCTAAACTCTCAGACAGCTGTTCCTGTCGTTTGAAATGCTTTCCAAGCTCGTGAAACGATGCTGTTGAGCGATCCCAAACTCCTCAGCCACACTAGTCACATTTTGAGCTTTTTCCAACTTCCCAATAATGTGACCTCAGGTAAAGTCATCCAGATGTCATCTACTGGATTGCCTGTTGGCCATATCACACGGTGGCAGCAACTCGACGTCGTTCAAACTGATGTACACAGCGCAATAGCTTTCAATGAATTGCTGAGCGGAACCCCCCCCCCCCCATGTCATGCTGCATATATGCGCATACCCTACTGTACCGGACCCTAGTCTATCTCCTGAGTGGTCTTTCGGTCCGTTCTGCCTGCTCGTTCCGCTGTTATGCTAATTTCTCTTCTTCGTCCTTAATTTTTGCACACCAGTTTATAATCACGTTGGGTGTGAGCTAATTCATGAAAATAAGGAAGATAATTTCGTTTTCTGAGCAGCACCACGACTTCACAGGTGCTGCCCTTGCGGCAACTTTTGCTTCCAAGATCGCAAAATTTCTCACCTGCGCCCCTTACGCCAATACGGTTCTTAGTCCAAAAATTACAGTAATTTGCATGTATGACGATTATGGGCAAAACACGTAACAATATTAACAAAGAAAGGTGACTTGATCACGCTAGTTACGTTAACTAAAACTTTTACAAAAAGTTCGTAAATTGGAAGCTTTCGACCTTATCTTAGGTCTTCATCACGCCAATGGAGGACTAAGATTGTTGCCAGATTCTACATTTGAATTTTTCCTATTTTTGTTGCCAAAACTTAGAATTGATCTCCAGATTAACGGAATGTAGAGAGGAGATTCGGAGTTGCAAGTCATTGAGTTGAAAATAATTTCTATGCTTTCACGGTAACGGAGGGCAAAACGATTGTCAAACGAAGCAATTCGTTTTGCTTCGTTCCAGTGGGGAACTGCAGATGTGTCTTCCATTGTCAAAATAGACAAGGCAGTGTTGGGATTGCCTTTCGAAACATCTTTTCTATGTTCTTCTGGAGATCAATTCTAAGTTTTGATTAATCTGGAGATCAATTCTAAGTTTTGGCAACAAAAATAGGAAAAATTCAAATGTAGAATCTGGCAACAATCTTAGTCCTCCATTGGTGTGATGAAGACCTAAGATAAGGTCGAAAGCTTCCAACTTACGAACTTTTTGTAAAAGTTTTAGTTAACGTAACTAGCGTGATCAAGTCACCTTTCTTTGTTAATTTGCATGTAATTCAAAGTCAAAAGTTCTGCAGAGAAATTAATTAAATAGAAGATTTCGTTAAATGGAAGTTTGTTATATAGAGACTACTGTATATTGCTGTTGTCTCCAGGAGACTAGTGATTGATATCAGTCCACTGAGTTCACTATGTCTGTCTTCTCACACTGAAGTATTTTCACTTAGTCAAGGTAGGTTTCTCTTAAAACTGCTCAAAATATATCTCACAAAAACTGTTTCCACATTATGATTTTTATATTTTCTTTTTGTCAAAAAACCTATGTACCCATAAAAATCTGCAAAAAATTGATCTTAATTTGGTTGATTTTTCATAATAGTTTTCAAAAATACAGTTATAAGCTTGTTTCCATGGATTAAAATAAACAAAAATAAATATTTTGAAAGTGTAATTTAGCAATACGGGGTTTACTAGGATGACTTCATTTTCATTTTTTTGTCAAATTTTCAGGTTGCTATGCAGTCCGTCATCGGGACTGACTCAAGAGAGTGGGTGTTGCCACTCAAGCAAGAAAACCGAGCCTTTCTGTTCGTTAATCGTGGCCCCTCTTCTTTCATTTCGTAGACTGTCCTCCAGTTTCCATGTTACAAAGTGCTGTTGATGTGAGAGAATTTTTGGAATCCCAGTTAACCGAATGTCTGGTACTTTGTACGTGTCTGTCAAGGCCTGTCTTGTTGGAAACATTCCTTATAGCAGCTTTATATTTTTCTAAAAGGGTGTGAACTGTGAAGTTGTCTCCCAGTTTCTCCTACGCATGTGTTAATACAGTTGTAGTGTACAGTGTAGACCACCACCCCTTCTTGTAGTAAAACATTTTTCACTTATTGTTTAATGGGAGGGAAGAATTTTTGAATTTTATTGTTCAAGTCCGGAGCAAGTTGAACCTGGAATTTTAAGCTAATCCTCCGAAAATTTTCAAATGAACTCTTATGGTAAGTGACCTTTCTGGTAAATTTGATGTTATTGCTTGATTGTTCATGATGTGACTTTATTTTTTATTTTTTTGTTAAAATTTTTTACTATCATTGTAGAAGAATAAATATTTTCAGCCAGAATACATTTTAATTCTTTTTTATGAAATTTCTGAAGAGAGTGGAGTTTCTTCAAAGTTTCCAACAAGGCAGGCCTTGACAAAGTACTGGGCATTCAATTAACTGGGACTCTTTAAAACTTCTCTCACATCAACAGCACTTTGTGAAACAGAAATTGGGGGAAAGTCTACAAATCAAAAGAAGAAGAGGGGGCCACCATTAATGAACATAAAGGCTGGTTATTACTGCTTGAATGGCAGCACCTGTTCTCTTGTGTCAGTGCCAATGACGGGTTGGTGTGCAACTCGAAAATTTGGCATAAAGTAAAAAATTAAGTCATTCTAATAATCACCATATTGCTAAATTGTACTTTTGAGATATCTGATCACTAAGATTTTGCCATGACTTCATTAATACACAAAAATAAATAGTTTCATTCTACTGTATGGAATTATTTCTTCAAATAAAATTGAAAATGAAACAGTTTGAACTGAATTGCAGGTAATTACCTAGCTAGATAATGGAAAAGTTAAAATACTACTGTTCATTAAATTTCAATTGCTTTTTCTTTATTATTATTTTGGTGAATTCTTTTGCATTGCAGTACTTTTCTTGGTATTTGTGTTTTCAGTTAATCAATGTCCAGTACTTCAGTGTGTAATATCTAATAGATTTTTTCTTAATTTTGAACTGGCAAAAAGTGTTTCTTTATTGAATAGTAAAGAAGAATTCAAAACTCTCATAATTTTTCAGTATGGGTGGCCATGGTGCTTTAATATGTTTTTTGAAGAATCCTGGCAAGTATTGTAGTGTGTCTGCATTTGCTCCAATATGTAACCCCATTGAATGTCCTTGGGGTAAGAAATGCCTTTCTGGATATATTGGTGCTGACAGGAACATGTGGGAAGAATATGATGCAACATGTTTGCTGAAGAACTACAGTGGGCCTAAGCTGTCAGTCCTTATAGATCAGGTAAATAAATGCAAGATTTATTTTTAAGTTTTCAAAAATTAAAATAGTGAATTTTTATTGTATAATGGAGTGACATAGTTGTTGAGTGTCTTTGATTTGCTGTTTTAGTTCAACATTATACTCCTGTTATGTCAAAATTTTCCTGTAAACAGTTTGACAGAGGGCAAACTTTCACCAAAAACATTTACGCTATTATTGAAGTACTGCTGTTATGTTTAGGCTGGTCCATTCTGACTGTTTTAGGATATTTGATGTACACTGAAGTGCCAAAAAAAAAAATTGGTATACCTCTCTAATACTGTGTTGGTCCTCCTCACTGTCAGATAACGGCAGCAACACAGCAGGACATGGACTCCACAAGCTCTCTGTAGTACTGTGGAGACAGTGCACACCATACTTCCTGAAGAGCGTCCCACAGTTCTGTAATATTTCCCGGTGGAGGAATACTGGCATTGATGGCACCTTTAACAGCATCCCAACTGTGTTTGATGGCATTTAAATCTATGAACAAGAGGGCAAGTCAGGATGCGAAACTGCGTGGAATATTCCTCCAGCCATCATTGAGCGACTGTGAACGTGCACGGTGACACAATTTCATGTTGAAGAGGTTGCACTCGTCAGAGTGGTTGCATGATAGGAACAGGTGCAAATGATTCTCGAGGATGGTTACACAGCCTCCACCGGTCTGAGCGGTCAGCAGATGTATGAAGAGTCCTAATGTGTGCTAGATGAAAACACCCCACACCATAACAGATCCAGTGCCAGCCTGCAGTGTCCTTTGTGGGTATGCAGGATCCATTGCCTCGTGGGGTTGTTGCCACACCCAGAGTCAACCATGATGAATTACGGTTGCCTCATCCAGAGTCAGTCTGATGAGTTGCGGTACCAAAACAGTTTGTACCACAACTCATCAGACCAGGCTACACGTTTCCAGTCATCTAGCATCCAATGGTGGTGTTCCCGAGCCCAGACGAAGCACACAGCCTTGTGTCGTCGGATCAGCAAGGCACCTTGGAGGGCCATCGGCTACAGAACCCCACAGAACAAAGAAAATGTTGTACTGTCGAAATGTAGTCTCACTCTGGTTTTTTTCCACTGAGTTCGTGTAGTCCAGGTACACTCTTGAAATTGTTAACCATGTAAATCCAAATTTTGTGGTTATTTCCAAGATAGAATGATGCATCTCCCAGGAACCAACTGTCATACCACCTTTGAAATTGTTGAAATCCAGATAAGCTGCCATCTGAACTGCAAATGTTAAATCAGAAGCTGCATTTAAGTTAAAAAAAATAACGAATATTTATTCATCTTTTGCATTGCCATTTTTGAGTGTCTGTATTCAAAATGTTAAGCGCACAAAAACGTGTATCTGTAGTTTTAAGAAAGGCCATGATGCTGAAATTGGTGTTTGAGAAATTTAGTAATTCTGCTATGTTCATGAATTTTTAAAATATATCCATGTTTCACAGAAAATTTAAATACTCATAGTTTGAATATACAGGGTACACCCGTTCATGTCCAGCATGAATGCAGGACATGAACGGGTGTACCTCGTCAGAAAGGATGTGCACCTAGCGTTGGCCGGTCACAGGCATTTGTAGATGTACCAGGGGTTCCAGTGAAATCCAGCTAAACACACTCCATACCATTACAGACCCCCCACCAGCCAGTACAGTTCCCTGTTGACAGGCGGGATCCATGGCTTCATGGGGTTTGTGCCACACACAAATCCTTCCATCTGCCCTATACAGTTGGAAACGCAACTCGTCAGACCAGGCTACTTGTTTCCAGTCATCCAGTGGCGGTGTTGCCGTGCCCAAGCGAGGCGCATAGCTCTGTTTCATGCATCCATCAAGAGGATTCGAGTTGGGTGTCGGCTCCCAAAGCCCATATCATGCTGGGTACGTTGCACATTCCGGACGCTGATGCTTGTTGAGGCTCCAGCATTGAATTTCGATGATACCTGCAAGAGTGTTTCATGCCTATCGCGTGAAACGATTCTTGATAGCCGACGATGGTCACGTTCACCCAATGTCATTTTGCGGCCACACTGGTGTCGTAGGTTGGAGGTTTTGCCGGAATTCTTGTAGTCACGGTACACCCTTGCAATGGTCATCTGTGAAAATCCAAACTTCGTTTCTACCTCCGAAATACTATGGGCCATCTCACGAGCGCCAACTATGACACCGCGTTGAAAATCGCTTAAATTGTTATTACTTGTCATTCTCATGCTGAAAACAGCTCTGACAGCTGGCAAGGATGTCTATCGCTTTATATACACACTGGCAGACACAACCAAGTACGCGCATAGGTGATGTTGCTATGTATTTTGCATAAGCTCGTCTGTACCAGTTTTTCTGGCACTTCAGTGTCTTTGTCTGTGGAATTAACATTTTCAACGCTGCATCTATGGTTGTAGTAAATTTCTGTTTATTATTTTTTTCCCCACTTCATGTAGAATGCCATGACATACACATCAGTGCTGAGATGGGCTGAGCCCGAGCTCGAAAGCCTGTAGTCGAGCCATGACTCATTCGGGGCTCATGCTGCAATATACTTACTGTGCTTTAGGCTTGGGCTCTGACAGGAGGAGATACTTTTTTATCATTTTTATTTTGAAATGTAATTTTATATGCTTTAGTACACAAGACTTTTCGTACACTTTCTATTTGCTGTTAAGAGTTTTTCAGCAACTGGATCTGGATGGCAAGCTGGAACTCGGGAATGCTTTATTCTGGGCTTGAGTAACAAATGCGAAGAAGCAAAAGCTTTTTCAAGAACTATGCATTCTAGTTATAGCACGCCAACGGAATTTTACCTCCTGCATCCATAGGGTAACTGCCTGATAAATCTATTGAGCAAAGTACAATGTATATTGTTGTGTCCCCAAATCTTTCCTGATGTCAGACACTCGGAAGCATATCAGGAAGAAACGAATGGTAAAAAATCTTGCGACTATACTGTAGAAACAGATAGAGGTTGCTTCTCCACTCCCCAGTTGAGAAAGACATTGGTTAATTGCAGGGAGAGGAAACAGTGGAAATATGGAAAAGATTTTTTTTAATGTGTAAGCAGTTCATCACAGTTGTCAAGCTCTATCTTGCAATCAAAAATTTTTGCTTGGGCTCAAGCCCAAACTCAGCACTGATACACACATTAATAAATATATACATGAGATTCTTCCGCAGATTTGCAGAATTATGCTTTTTTGTCATCATTTCAGTCGTTCTCGAGATCGATGCAGAACTGAAGATAAATTTTTTGGAGGTAGGGAGGGGTCGTTTTTCATCTGGGGACTGTATATCTCATCTTTCAAATCTTCAGAAAATGGGAGTTAAACGCAAGTGAAGATTTTTCCTGTAATGATTTTTTTTTTCTAACGATGTTGCCTGTGTCTAGTATTGTTGTTAAATATCATTTTATTGCATAAATATTTGTATTTCATCATGAAACTGTTAGCAACAATTTCGAAAACGAGAATTAAGATGGTGCGAAGATTTCCCTGTAGTCTTCAGGCATGAGATTATTCCTTGAATTTGAAGAATTTCACCATTTCAATTATCAATTTGGGCATTCTCATGATCAATGCACAACTGAACAGAAATTTTGTGGTCAGGCGATTCGTTTTCCATTTGAGGACGGAATTCCACCCTACGAAATTCTCAAAAACTGAAGTTAGATGGAGCAAAGATTTCTCCCGTAATTTTTTTTTTCTGGTGATGTTCTTTCTTCTCAGTTGAGTATTATTTTTTTATATCCTTTTATTCCACAAATACTCCGTTTGAGCTTAAAAATGGAGGGAAAAGTTTTCGAAAATGGAAGTCAGTCGAAGTAAAGATTGCTCCCTGTAATCGTATTTTCTTTCTTCCCACGATGTGCTCACTGTCTTGTGTTGTTGTTAAATGTTTTTTCCCCATAAATGTTTACACTTAAGTATGATAAGGGAGGGAAGTTTTGCAAGAACGGAAGTGACGAAGTTCGAAAATTTGTTAGAATTGATGCATTGCATTAAAAAATATTCATATTCTGAAAGTTACGCCATTTTTTAAAGTAGTGAAAACTTTAATATCATGCATTCATGGTTCTCAGGCTGAAAGTTCTTTCAGCTTGATGGGTAAATTGTTGTCATCTGAGGGGATAAAAGGGAAAAAATAATAAGAAGAAAAGAGTGAGGAAGAAATGGGAAGGGAATGATATCAACAGAGAAAAGAAAACTAAGCAAAGATTGCTGTGCAGCTGCAGAGTCAATGAAAGACAAAGGTGGGCATGAAACTTGCTGAGAAGAAACCAACACAAGGAAAATCAAGCTAATTTTCTAGCAAGTACAAAAAAAAAAAAAAAAAACATTTGTGTGCTCTAAATATCTACATAAATAAATTAGAGTGAACAATTCCATCTTGCTCATGCTGTGTTATATTCACCCTTTCTTATTACGTGTTCTGACTTTTGACCTAGTTAAAAAGTTCAGCTTTTTTGTTTGTTGGTCATTCTGCTGTATGTAAATAATGGTCTTAAATTATCCATTAGGTATAAAATAAACTCAACAACAGCTGAGTTTTGTCCCTCCTCAGAAAAGCTTTTAGAATTATCTTGAATCCTGTTCCAACATACTGCCTAGAAAAAGTCTCAATAAGGAGAGCAAAAGCTTGGCAGTTCTTGAGTTTATTCTGTGCCTAATAAACAGATGATTTAAGACCACTTATTGCTGCTAGGAATCAAATTTATTGGCATAGAAATGTAAATCAGCAATCCAAACTTTTGCCTTTCAACCAGATAGCTTTCTCAAGGAAGATAGACAGAAAACTGATTTATGTTTTCATGCCAATAAATCAGATTACCACTATAGTTTTACTATTTTATGTATATGTGGTATACATTTACTTGTGATCAATATAGAATGTATTTGGTACTTAAAAAATTGCCATTGTCTTCATGCTTTTGTTTCTGTAGGGTACAGAAGACAAATTCCTGCATGACGGTCAGCTCTTGCCAGAAAATTTCGCAGCTGTGTGTAAAAGTAAAGGTGTGGATCTTAATTTGAGAATGCAAGAAGTAAGTTGCATTTAATTATATTGGTGTTTGTAAAACAATAAAGTACTTATCCTGTTTTAGGTTTTACTATAAATTTTTTGGTATAAGGTTATTGGATCATATAAGAAGTCCCAGCATATTGCACAGATCAGGTGTAGTTTGCTGTTGGACAGTATGAGTTACACTTCAAAGGGTATTAAAGTGTTGGCACAGTCATGGTGAGTTTGCAGATCAAAATTCGTGGCTCACTACTGATTGAGTTTAAAAATTGTTGAATACTGTGACCTAAACAACTCTCAGCATATGGAGAGACTAGTGTAGTAGTTCTCATGGAACATGTATGGTTCAATTGTGTTAAAGAATTACAATATTTGGCTAAAATTCAGTTGTAACCAAACAATTTACGTGCCAACTTATTTGCGAGAACAATAGACTTGCTATTGCTATAAGTGAAACAGTACTTATAGCAAGTCTATTGTTCTCACAAATGCTTTCATGAAGTTTATTGAGACTGGAAAATGCCTCAAGATCTGGGCAACCTGCTGTTGTGGACACAGAGGTCCTACATGCAGTGATGGAGGCTGATCCCTGTCAAACATGCAAAGAGATGCCGTCAAGTTTCATACCTGTGCCAAGACAGTGTGAAACCACTTACGCCTGTCACAAAGGGTAAGAAATTTGGATAAATGTGTTCCTCGTGCTTCTACTGTACAGAATGAAGTAAAATGGATCAGCATCAGTAATTCCATCGTTTCGCACCTCAAATTTGAAACTCTACTCCACACAGTCCTTAAAAATGGATTCTGTACAACAGCCATCAGGCGTATCAGTGGTTATCACAGAAGGAACTGCTGGGAAAATCCCCTAACTGCACTCCTGCAAAGTTCTCTAGACTATTTTGGACTGTTGCTTTTCAAGCAAAAGTAACACTCCTTAAAACTAAATTTTCTTCATTAAATATTTCTCAAGCTCATTCACCAAATTATTAAGTGTGATCAAATCAAACGCGTTAAAGTGGCTTTATTAAGATGAACAAAAAGATACATCTGCAGGTGTGGCAGAATTAAACAAAGCAATATTTATAAGGAAGCAAGACTGCACTGGTGTTCATTAGAAGAAGTCGCCGCAGGTATTCAGGCATGCATCTCACTGCTTGGGGAGGCGGTGCACGATACCCCATCCGTGAAGGACTTCGGTTGCTCCTTGAACCATTTGGTCACCGCGGTCATGATGTCTGCATCGGAGTGAAATCATTGTCCTTTTAGAGCTTTTTCTAAGGGTCTGAATAAATGAAAGTCACATGGTGACAGATCAGGGCTATAGGCTCGTTGTGGCAGAACCTCCCATTCTTTCCGTGTTAACGCATCCTGCACAGAGTTTGCAACATGTGGATGAGCATTGTCGTGCAACAGAATCACACCACGCAAAAGCCTGCCAGGTAACTTATTCTTAATGACTTTATGCAGCTTGTCCAGTGTGTTCTTGTAGCAGTTGGCATTAATGTTCACATGAGGCTCTTTAAAGTCCACCAGCAAAAGCTCTTCATGGTCAAAAAATGTGGTCAGCATAACCTTACCATCAGAAGCCTATGACTTGAATTTTTTATGTTTTGGTGATCCGGGATGTTTCCATTGCATGCTCACTGGTTTGCTGGATGGCTCAAAGTGGTGGAAGCACGATTCGTTGCCTACCACTATGCGCTGCAGAAATGCATCACCCTCCGCTTCGTAATGCAGCATGTGGTTCAAACTCCAACCCATTTCTTCCTTATGGTGGTCGGTCAGCATCCGTAGGATCCATTGTGAACACACCTTCTGATACTGCAGTATCTTCATAACCACCATTTGAACTGTTCCAAATGACATTCAATTCCTCCGCTGGTGAACTTAAGCTTCGACGCCGGTCCACCCGTATTGCTTCGTCAATCTTGGCGATGGCTTCGTCTGTCGCAACAGCACGCGCCTGGCCCGGCTTCAGAAGATCTTTCATTTCCATACATCCTTCCCGAAACATTCATGCCCAGTCCATCATTGGTGTCTTTGACACACATTTGTCGCAATACACCACCTGTATTCTGTGATAAATGTCGACTGGTTGACATCTTTCTACTGTTAGAGACTGAATCACCATTCACTAATCCACCTTGGACGGATTCGGAATCACACTGGCCATGTTTCAACGATCTGCAGCACAAACCACACATGCGAGGAGAATGAATGCATGCTCACTTGTTCATTGGTCTGCGCTCATGGCGCGAGCTGTGACGTGATAATGCTCCCCAGGTGCCAGTCAACATGGCGTGGCATAAACGGGTTTCATTTTATCATGGCTCATATATTGACAGCTCATTGGTTACCCATGCTTTTTTGTTCTGTTTCCAATCCACTGGTGACTGCTCTATAATTTTCCCTTGTAATGCCCATGGATTGTTTTGTCTGTAAACAAGCATTGGTTTGCATTTAAAATCACTAATTGCATTTCCACAAAATACATTGCTGGCCACCCAAAATGCAACACCAAGAAGGAAGCATCCGATTGGCCTGAAATTCGCAGCATGAATCGCCCGCGAGAGGACATGCAAACGACTAGCATTGCAGGGCATACACAAATCATGTGTGCCCGGCACGCCACCGAGAAGCACTAAAAGAAGGGTGCACAAAAGGCGGGGTGTAAATAGTGGAAGTGTGCTGTGCTGCCGGACCTGTGCGTGGGAAGCTTCCTGATGTCTTGTCGCAGAATACGGCAGTCGTTCCAGCGCGTTTCGGAGTTCGACAGAGGACGAATAGTGGCTTATCGTGACAGCAGTTTATCGTACCAAGACATTGGCGCTCGTGTGAGACGACGTCCAGCCACAGTGAGGCGAGTATGGATTCGGTTGGCGCAGGAGGGACGGACGGACCGATGTGAGCGATTGTGGCAGCCACGGCACTCCACTGAACGAGAGGACTGTCATGTTCTGTGGCGGGCATTGACGGCTCACACCGCCACATCACGAACGTTAGCACACGAATTAGGGTGTGTCTCGCAACAACCTGTGTCAGCAAGTACCATTCGACGTCGTCTGCAAGAGCGGGGACTTGTCGCACGGCGCCCATTGCTCCTGTTACCATTGACATTATACCACCGGCGAGTGCGGCGGCAGTGGGCCGTTAAACGCCGCACCTGGACTGCGGAATGGCACAACATTGTCTTCTCCGACGAATCCCGCTTCTGCCTGCCACACCACGATGGTAGGATCCGCGTGTGGCGGCCCCGCGGTTAGAGACTGTATGACGCCTGCATTATGCATCACCATACAGGTCCGTCGCCTGGCGTTATGGTATGGGGCGCAATTGGATATGACACCCGCACCCCTCTGGTACGCATCGCCGGTACAATCAACAGCCAACGCTACATTTCCGACGCTTTGGAGCCTATAGTCCTCCCTTTCCTGCAGGACCTGCCAGCGGCCACGTTTCAACAGGACAATGCGTGCCCATACGTGGCACGCATCGTGCAACAATTCTTCACGGCCCACCAGGTGTCGCTGCTGCCGTGGCCTTCCTGTTTTCCCGACATGTCGCCCATCGAACACGTCTGGTCGCAGATCGGCAACCGAGTGGCCCGGCAAGTACCATCCGCGGCTACGCCTGATTAACTGTGGCGACGTGTGGAAGCAGCCTGGACCGACATACCCCAAGCCCACATCCAAAGCCTCTTTCGTTCGATGCCGCGGCCGTTATTTGCCAGCCATGGGGGTCACAGGAACTATTGATGTCTGCGTGTTCCGCAAGTCGCACGGGCCTGTAAGCTCAATCGTTTCATCTTTGTATCTGTTGTTATGTGTCCAGTAAATCTGGCTTTGCTCTCTCGTGTCCTTCTTGGTGTTGCATTTTGAGTGGCCAGCAGTTTAACGTGTTTATTCTTAAGAAATTCACTGTTGCACGATGCTTTGAGGCTTCACACAATGAGGTGTCTCCAAGTGCTAATGATAGCAAAAGGTGTCATTCTCATGGCTAAACATTTCAGTTTTTAAAACCTGTGGCACTTGAAGAAGCATATCCATTTCATTTATTGGCACTGAGATTGAGCATCTATCTGTCTAAAAATGATGGCAGTTGATGTGCATCAATTTTTTTCCCTCGTGGTTTAGGGAAAGATAACCAAGTAGACTCCTCAGAGATATGACACAGCATCTGCTTTTCACTGCTATCTTTATTTTACTTTGAATGTCCTTATTTTTGTGGTGAAGGGAACTATCAAATAAAAAAAAAATACTGGAGCGACAATAAAAAAGTTAGTGCTAATGTTTATATGTAATGGAGAGGCCTGCTGCAAAGATTAAAGGAATTTCAAAGAAACCTTTATTGATTTTAATACTTATTTTGTTGAAGCAATGGATAAATTTGGAAAAGTTATCCCTGGTCTCTCTCAACCAAAAATTCTGTGGTGGGTACACTCAATCATAGAAATAAATTAGCCTGATCAATCATTATCTCATACAGAAAGTTATTTTTCCTGCAGTCATAGTAAGTGCAGCAGTGAAAATGAAGAATGCGATGCTCAACAGATTACAACGACACATTGGTCTGCTGTTCCTGACACAAAAATTCTGTTCCCCAGGACTGAAAAGTAATATGACAGGTTAAGAAAAACATTATATCACAATTATTTTTTCATGTCAACCAAGGTTTTGCTGGGCTTCTTCAAGACAAATGGCATGTAAATATTCAAATTGCATGTGACATCATCAACAGTGTGGACTGTCACTAGTTTTTTGTTAGTTGCTTCTGCACCCTTGATAGATATAGTGTTGATCCATTTCATTGATAAGTTGCAAATAATTTTTAAATATATGGAAAGAATTTTATATTTTACATGCCATTCATCTTGAAGAAGCTGAGCAATGTCCAGCGAAACCTTGGTTGACATGAAAAATAAAATATATGACATTGTTTTTCTTAATCTTGTAATCATTACAATGATTGTAGTCTACTGTTTGGTGAATATGACAGGTATTTAGTCAATTGATTATTTCAACCTTTTTGCAAGTGAAGAATTTTATAAACTATTAGTTACTGGAAGTAAAGCATGTATGATAGGCACGTTTATCTTTGGAATTTCTGAATGTTCATGGATCAGTAAATATAGAGAGATGTATCAGTAAAGGAGACAAAAGTTTTTCTGGGCCTTCTGTTTCACGTGGGCATAGCACAAGTGCCCCATCTCCAAGATTAAAGTGACCCATTATTTGAAATGGACTGCTTTTCTTCTAATATGAGCAAGAATAATCTTCACCTGTGTGCGGGAGAGATGTGTTACGGGGAGTTTGTTTCAAAACACTCTCTGATGAAGGTGTGCTGCAGTTGTGTAATGTGGGGCAGAATGTTGTTAGTAAGGCAGAGACTAATATTATTAGGTGGTTTGGCCATGTTGAAAGAATGAGTGATGAGATGCTTACTAAGAAAAAAATTTCAGCCCAAGTGGTAGGAAAGAAAGGCTGAGAAAGGCCAAGGAAGTCATGTGAGGATCAGATTCAGGAGTGTTTGCATGAGAATTAGGTTATGAGTATGAAGTATAGATGGGCTTGTGTACTTCGTGTGATGGATGTCAGTGAAGTCCAAGTGGTGTGTCAAGATCGCTGTACATGGAGAAGTCTGATACTGCAATAGTATGTAAATAATCAGTTAACAATCTGTCTAGGGGTTTGTATTTCTTTGTGGAGCTAACCTCTGAATCTCAGAGAACAGCTTAGTGATATGTATGTATGTATGCATCATTTCCACCTCATTATACAGTGCCTACATTTTGCAAGAAATCTTCAATGTGGCAAAGCAATTCCAAATGTCCACCTTGCAAAAATAAAGCCCTTACTGGATTTATTCAGTGGCGTAATAGATAGCCTATGCTATCCTGGTAAAGAAGTTAAAATTGATGTATTAGTGGTTTTGTGGAGAGGCCTTTTGATTTTCAAGTAGTACATAAAATGGAAGCGTCATAAATGTGGGGTAAAGTTGTATATGCTAATGGAACCAAATGGTATGATACTGAAAGCTTTGGTTTACACGGGGCACTTGGACTCTCTATGAGAAAAAGTAATCATGCTGCTAATGTAGGTTCTGAATTGATGGAAGGGTAGCTGAAAGTTGATGTTATTTATATGGATTTTTTTTTTTTTTTTTTTTTAATAGTTGCACTGTTGCATTGCAGTTGATGAAGAATGGCACATATTGTACTGGAACTCTCTGAGCAGGATGACAAGATCTTCCTAAGGGTGTTGTGAAAACTAAACTTTTAAAAGGGGAACAGAAATGACAGTCTTCCAATAGTGTGTAGAAGTGTCCAAGTGAAGAGGCAAAAACGTTGTTCTTTTTATTACCACAGAATTTTAGGATGATGTTGTTGAAACTGTAAATATAAAGGCTTGGGTAAAAGAAAAACCAAAGACTGTTTCCAACTATAATAATTCATGTCAGGAGGTAGATCTTCAAAATCATATGCTAGCATGCTATCATTGTGAAAGGAAAACCATAAGATGGTACACAAAGTTAGCTATTCATATATTTCAAATTTTGATTATTAATTCCCATAATTTATAAAACAGATTCTGAAACCTTCATGATTTAAGACTGCCCATTGTAGCATCCAAGATTATTAACTTCCCAAGCAAAGATATCTAAGTCACTCAAAGTACATGCCTATTTTCCAATAAAAGAAAAACAAAACACAGGACATTTTTTTAGATGATGTGAAATGTGCTGTGACAAGGGGATTCACAGGGAAATTGTCTGTTATTGTGCCCAGAAAATCCTGCACTGCGCATTCAGTCATGCTTTCAGTTATATCATAGACAATGGACACATGTTTTGTTTTCCTATTTTGCCAAGCATGTCTTGAAACAAACTGTATCTTTGTTTATTTTTTCTTCAACTGTACAGCATCAAGATAAGTCAAACTGTGTGCATTTTGTTTTTATTCAATTGTGCATAATGTTGTTGATCATTTATTAGCCCCTGGAGTTTTTTGCCATTTGTAAATATTATTTCTCTTGTTTCTATATCCAAAAGTGTCCAAAATATATATCCAATAAACGTCTACATCAATATCGGGATAATGTTTTTTCGTGAGAATTGGCAGCAGCATGTAACTGTAATAAAGGATGTGAAGAAAATAGAGGAACGTGCTTAAGTTATGTAAAAAGTTACATTTTGCATGGAAGTTTTCGAACTATGTCTGTAATTCTTCCGCCTTCCAAATGTTGGAACTAAGAAGTTACATAAAAGTTATATTTTGCATGGAAGCTTTTGATCTATGTCTTTAGTTCTTCTTCAGCCAGAATTCCAAACTCTAGAACTAAGAGCATGCTTAAGTTATGTAAAAGTTACTTTTACGTAACTTATGCTTGTCTTTCTAAATTCTTCAATGTGTCATGCCACAATGCTCAGATTGTTACACAGTGGTTCCAGGAACATGGCAGTGACTTCAAACTGCTAAAATTGCCCCCACAATCACCAGAGCTTAATCCCATTGAACACATGAGATTGAGAGAGCCATTTGTAACAGAGATCTTCCTCTAGCAAACATTCAGCATTTGACGGGTATCATCACATCTGCGTGGCTCAATACACCTGTAGAACAATATCAGAACCTCACTGAATCCATGCCTCATCAAGTTGAGGCTGTTTCAGAGGCCAGAGGTGGCCAAACACGATATTTGGTAGGTGTCTTTAATAATTTGCTACTTCAGTATATGTCTCTTGTTTATTCTTATTGTATTTCTGGTTAGAAGATTAAGAGTTCTTAACACTGATTCAGTGGACTAATATTTAAACAGGTGAGTTTAATTACGTACTTAATGAATTTTTTAAGTGTCTAGCTACAGTTAAATACAGTTTCCTTCAGAAATCTTTTTATAACTAATTTTCACAAAATTTTATGAAAAGGATTTCAGTGACTGTCTCATTTTATTTGTGATAAAATCAGGACAATTCTAATAAATTTGACTTCAGTTGCAGATGCTTACATGTTGTTTGGGGAAGTTCCTTAGTTATGTGATTACATTTATGTTTTATAGTGACAGTTGAATAATAGCAATGCTGTATGTAATACTATCATGAAAATCTCGTTTCAGGGCTATGATCACAGCTATTACTTTATATCAACATTCGTTGGAGATCATATTGCCTATCATGCCAAATACTTAAAGGCTTGAAGCTATTTGAGTTTCAAAAATTAATATAGATGGTAAAGATAGTGTGTACTTTTTCAAATAAAATTTATTTTTTGACGAGTTTTGTCTTTTCATGACTTCCGGACCATTTACTCTGCAGGCTTTAAAAGCATTCCACCAAAAATGCACTCATTTTCAGTGTATATATGTTATATTAATATAACCATCTTCCACTTCACATGGTCAATGTCTTCTCCACATGTAAACTGTCCTAAATTTGATATTGAAACATGGTTTGCGAAACTCAGTGCAAGCATGATGCTGTCACATTTAGCCGGCTTTACTCAGTTGGCAAAGTGCTGCATTTTGAGCTCAGAATGCATGACTTTCATCCTCACCATTCTATCAAGGTTTTCTGTTAATATTACTAACCAATTCTTTCAATTTAAATTTTAGCATTTTCAAAGTTATTTATTTCCAGTCTTGCATCACCAAAATGTTCCATCTGGGGCCTGTTAAATATGTTTACTGCATACTAAGTCATCAAAATGGTCCAATATAAGGATGTCAAAGTGGGAGATACAACAAGACCATGTTTAAAGTTAAAGACACTGTTATTCATGCACATCACAGGTGAATGTGTTAGGGCCAAATCAACCAAAAATTTTCAATATTCAACCTGACCATCTCAAATTTCAATGAAACCTTCAGGGATCATTCTCCCTAATGATATAAATGAGAATATATTTTTAAATTTTTTTTATCTCATTGGGTTTTCATGTAATTAATTTTTTGGCTTGCATAAACTTTTTCAATCTTGAATTTCTGAAGTTCTGTAATGCCTAGAGAGTTGTTTGACCCCTCATTTTAAAGAGAATTTGATAAGTTTTAATTTGATGTGCAACTTGACAATGCTTGGTGAAAAAAATTTAATTAAAAGAAAATTTAAGATAGCGTTTTTTTTTTAATTTTGAAAAAAAACCATGTTTTATGTAATAATATAAGCTTCAAATCCTGAAACTTTTAGAGTGGGATCTCAATGGGATCGGGAGCTATGTATGGCAAGAAAACTTAGTTACTGTACAAGTAATAATGGATTATAATTCTCGTTTTAGTGTGTTTGCATGATAACGGACACTGAGTTTTAAAATCTACATAATACATCATACTAATACATAGTCAAACATAAAACAAGGGAAGGATAGTCCCAACAGGCTAAAAGTTTTACCTGGTAAAATTAATAAAAGTTTTTTTTAGTTAGCACTCAGAGTTGTAGTTACGTCAAAATAGCGACCTCTTAGTTCTTTAATTTAACAAATAATTTCTTTTACTAATCTAAAGCAACTATTATGGGAATTTTACTAGGAAATTTTTTCATTTAATAGTTGCTTTAGATTAGTAATTGAACTAAGAAACTAGGAAGCCATTTCTCAACATGAGCTTTATTCAAAAAATAATTTCTTGTTTGCCTTTTTGGTTTCTGAGTCTATAAGTCGATAAACTCTTCCTGTAGCTGTTGTAGGATCAACTTTTGTTAAAACCTCACTTTTATGCACAACTAGCATGTCAGTAAATTGTTGGTATTTGAAAGATGGAGAAGGGCCATGTGGTTCCAAAAAACTTATTTTTACTTCATCTCCTATTCCTAACACACAATCTAACCACCACTTGTCTGAGTATTGGCATGTAACAAAACCAACAATGTCATTAATGTCCAGATCATCATCAGTGTCATCAGCTGAAACTATTTCTACGTCGCCCCGGTGGCACAGTGGTCTAAGGCGCTGGCCTCTGATCATTCGTCCGAACGGGGTCCGGGTTCGAATCCCGGTGAGGCATGGATGTTGTGTTTGTCTTACGGCACTGGCTCTCTCCCTTCCCTGGAACCAGTGACCCTAAATTAGGGACGGGCGACTGCTTATAGCCCATTGAGTTGCTCGCGGTGGTCATTAAACCTCCAATCAGAAAAAAAAAAACTATTTCTACACTTAATTCCTCTGAAAATGAGTAGCTTTTCACTAAAACTCTAGTCTCATTCACAGGACTGTAACTGTGAAATTGTTGAGTACCCTTTATTGTTGCTGCTTCAAACCTACTCTTCAAGGTATTTTCCTCTGCCTCGTATTCGTCTGTAGTGGAATACAAAAAACTGATGATGACAATATTGTCTTTAGCCCAATTATAAAATTGGTGAGGGGTCATAATTTGATCATTGTAGACCATTCGTAGACTGGTCAATGCCGCTAATCGTTTAACAGTTTCTCTGACACCATCACATCCAACAGCTAACTGTTCACTCACTGAGATCTTAGAGGAAACTAAGCAAAAGTTGAGCTAGAGTGTGTTTGAGTCATACTTCTGCAAGAACATGAATCAGACAAGTCTGTACAGGCTTGTGCCAGAACACCTGTGATTAGCAGACTATTTACTCACATGCTATCCCTAATTTGCTTGTAGGTTTAGTAAATCATTATCTGCAATAGACCCTAATGTAAATTGGTTACCTTATAGCCAACATATTTTTTTTACTTTACAAAAGTTAAAGGTAGCAATGTAGCCCTAACTGGTATTTAAAACAATGCCATTGGTACCATAACTCCTGATCCCATTGAGATCCCACTCTAAAGGTTTTAGGATTTAAAGCTGATAATGTTACAAAAAAACATATATATTTTTTTCAAAATTTTTAAAAAGCACTATCTTAATTTTTTTTTTAAATAAAAAAAAAACTTTTTTTACCAAGCATAGTCAAGTTGCATATCAAATTAAAATTTATGAAATTCTCTTTAAAATGAGGGGTCAAACAACTCTCTAGGCCTTATAGAACTTGAGAAATTAAAGATTGAAAATGTTTATGCAAGCCAAAAAATGACGATTTTTCAAAAGTTTAAAAATTAATTACATGAAAACCCAATGAAATAAAATAAATAAATTTATTCTCATTTATATCACTAGGGAGTATGATCCCTCAAGGGTTTCATTGAAATCTGAAATGGTCAGGTTGAGTGACTGGTTGATTTGGCATGGAATCACCCATTAGGCCCATCTGCAGAATAATCTGTGGGACTACTTTTGTCCTTCAGAATAGCAGCAACTTGCTTTGCACTGATTCAGTTAAGTTTTAGTAATGTTCCAAAAAATATAGCTCCATGCATGTTGAATGTCATGAAGATTGGCTGGTCGTCTTGTTTCACTTTATACACCAACAAATACTTAGTGGAGTTGAGATCTGGGGACTGAGGCGGCCGATGAAGTAGAAGAAAGATGTCCATGTTCCTAAAACCACTCTGATATAATGTGTGCATGCTGATATGGTATGTAATCCTGCTGAAAATTTTCATCACAGGGGTAGAGAGTGACCAGTTTTCTAATCCCACTAGAGGCACTTTGTCTTGTTCACTGCTAATGACAATGCTGTTGGGGCATGTCTTTCTGCTGTTGCAGCAGACAGAGGAATATATGGCCCATCGTACAGTGGTTTTGCGTACATGCATGTTCCATAGACCACCAGAGTCATAGTTGGTATGAAACTACCCCATATCTCAGTACTACATAATGAACTTCTTGTTTGAGTCACATAAGGACGACAGAATGCTAGCAGGGTTCCCAGGGTCTCTGAAAGCACTTTTTTTAGGGTGCTTAGAAGTCTTTAATTTTTCCCAAAAATGCAAAAAGTACTTATAAGTCCTGCATGAGATTCTTCCGCAGGTTCCACTTTTTAGTGATTATTTTGGGTCATTCTTAAGTTCAATGCAAAACTGAAGATAAATTATTGGTGAGGGTGGGGGTTAATTTTCTGTCTGGGGACCATATTATTTCCTTCAATACTTTCGAAAATGGAAGTTAAATGGAATGATGAAGATTTTTTTCCATAATCGCTATTTTTTTTTTTCTTGCAATGTTGCCTCTATCTAGTATTGTATAAATGTGCTCATTTCAGTTTGAAACTGTAGACAACAATTTCCAAAAACGTAAGATTGACGTCCCAAAAAGTTTCTAGTAATCTTCAGGCATGATATTCTTCCTCTGGTTAAGGGAATTCCCCCTTTTATGTTATTTCCATTATTCACAAAATCAATACATAACTGAACAGAGATTTGGTGGGGAAGGTCTTTTTTCCCCAATGGGCTGGGAATTCCATCTTTTGAAAACAGAAGGTAGACGAAGTGAAAATTTCTCCCGTAATCGTATTTTTTTTTTCTCAGTGTTCTTCTGCCCAATATTGTAATTTAGATATAATTTTATTCTATAAATATTTGGATTTCAACTTGAAAAGGGGGAGGGAGGGGGTTCCAAAAACTGAAGTTGCTGTTTTTCAATTAATACTGATTCTGCAATTCTCAACTGCCTTTCGTTTTTACAGCTCTTTAATAATTTTAATTTTTAAAGAGCTGTAAAAACGAAAGGCAGTTGAGAATTGCAGAATCAGTATTAATTGAAAAACAACAGATGAAGATTGTGTAACATTAATGAGCCTAGCAACTTAAACGAACAATGGAAGGCCTTAATAAAAATTGAACAACAACTAAGAGGGGAAAAAAAGAGGGCAGCACTGACAATAGATGGCACCAGAAACACAAAGATGCAGAGATTGCAACTGAAGCCAGAACCTCAATAACTTTGCTCACTTGAGCTGTGGTGGGCAGTGAGACACATTGGCCTCCTGATGATGAAAGTGGCCCTGTTGAAAGTGCTAGAGGATTGTGTAGGACGGGCTGAATGAGGTTGGCGCTTGCGGTAGGGTTAGCACGGTGTTTGAAACAGATGGAGCACTTTTTTAGTCACAGTTGACAAGGGTTTAACTGCCTGGGAATGTTAGTGTAATTATGTACATAGTGTCTTTAACTGAATGTATGAATGAGTTGTATGGTGTGCATATTTGTGTGGTTTTTATGAGATGACAAGCTATGTTTACGTCTCATACGGCAGAGGGAAACCTGTGTTTTTTGTCCAGTGAATAAAATAACAAAAGAAAAAGGAAAATACAATGTTTCATGCCCGGAAGAACCAATCTCATAAGCAAGGAGTCTTTCAACCTTTGAAGGCCAACTACATTACATGATGATAATTGACGTGCTTGAAGTGTAAAAGAAAAAAGTGACCAAGAACTTTTGGGTAAGTGATTGGCAATTTGATAATATGAGATTTTAGAAGCTCATATTTTGCTGCGAATACATCAGAAGCGGAAATTAAGATTTACGCCCGCTGGTGGCCAAACCATTATTTTGCAAAAATTAGAAATTATGTGCAAATGATCTCCAATCAGGATATCCGGTGCTGAAAGAATTTTTCAAATTGGAGATTTAGAAGCAGAGATATAGGGGGAAATACATTTTACCTCTACGCCCCCTAGCAGAAAGTCTATGAATTACTTGAAAATTTTGAAATTATATGAAAAACATGTCACACTGAAAACACTATCGAACAAAGAATTTTTCAAATCGAACTTTTAGAAGTAGATATTGACAAAAATAAGATATACATCTACGCCCCCTGGCGGAGAAACTGTGGAATATTTTAAGAAGAAAATATTCCGAAAAATTTTATCGATGCCCACAAAAGAATTTTTTCAATCGATATTTTAGAAGCTCAGATTTTATGGCAAATACATCAGAAGCAAAAATTAGCACGTACGCCCCCTGGTGGCCAAAGTATTCTTTATCAAAAATTTGAAATTATATGCAAAATATTTTCCATCAGGAGTTGTATCCGCTGAAGAAAAAAAATTCAAATCGGAGTTTTAGAAGAAGAGTTATTGGGGAAAATATAATTTACTTTTACGCCCCTAGTGGAAAATCTGTGCGTAATTTGAAAATGTAACTATATCTAAAATACTCTTCGACATAGATGGAATCGAAAAATAAAAAAATTTTCAATCGGATGTTTAGAAGCAAATATGTGGAATAAAACGTATTTTTGAATTCGACATCATCTGCATTTATGCCCCCTAGCGGCAAAATTGTGCATCGTAAAAAAACGAAATAAAGGATCATCATTCGCATATTTCAAGCTTCCCAATGCAAAAAGAATTTTTCAAATCTGCCTAATAGTTGCAGAGATATTGTGGGTACAGACGGACAAACCGGTAACATAAGCACGATCTTTTTTTACAAAAGACGTGCTAAAAAGCTGACGTAATGTTTTTTAAAAGCTATTTTATTTTGTTTTGGATTCAGTAATTTCCTATTGTGAATGCAGTAGTGTGCTCCACTTTAATATTTATATAAATAAATTGCAGGAAACAATTGTTTCTTCCGCGTTAATGTTCACACTTCCTCACCGCATTTCCCAAATTTTCACCCAATTAAAAAGTTAAGCTTTTTTTTACTTTACATACTTCAGTCCCAAGTGTGTAAAGAGCTTACTTTTCCTAACTGGCTCCACAAAATCCAGATGTTGCAGTGTAGTGCCTAGAATTTCTGCTACTGGTCAGCTAACTTGATTATAACATCAGCTGAAAGCATGTGGCAGTATAAGATAAGTAATTTGCTGAAATAAAAAATTAAAGAACAGTAGGTTAAATTAAACACACTCAGAAGATTCCACCCAACAAGCCCAATCATCATCTTTCAGTACTAATATTTCACCTTTGTGTGTGCAAATAACAATTATTCAGTTATACGATGAGAAAATTATGTGCAAAATTGAAATCTCAAACATGTAATTTTGGGATTGTAATTTAAACCATGAGATGGTTATGTCCAAAATTCAAATCTTGAATTCATAACTTTAACTACAGCCTTTTACAAATTGCATACACTTTATTGCATATTATTCGCTCAGGTGGAAAAAATTATTTGAAATGTCTTTTCAATAACATAAGTTCTAATTTATATCGTTCACCAGTTACATGGGAAAATGTTACAAACTTCATCAGCATAGCTACGTTGTGTGTAAAAACTATTTGTGCATATGTTGTTGCATGTGCAGTTGGCCGCCCCGGTGGCGCAGTGGTCTAAGCGATGGCCTCTGATAATTCGTCCGAAAGGGGTCCGGGTTCGAATCCCGGTCAGGCATGGATGTTGTGTTTGTCTTACGGCACTGGCTCTCTCCCTTCCCTGGAACCAGTGGCCCTAAATTAGGGACGGGCGACTGCTTATAGCCCATTGAGTTGCTCACGGTGGTCGTTAAACCTCCAATCAAAAAAAAAAAAAAAAAAATGTGCAGTTGATAAGGTCCTTAAAACATTTGAGGGGTGCTTAAAAGTTCTTTCTTTTTTGTGGTAAAAAAATGAGTGGGAACCCTGGCTAGTTATTTGTCTGTTCTATTTCCAATATGTATGGACTTCATTCTGGTATAAAAACCACCCTTCTACACAAGAACAATATAGCCAGTAAACTTGTTCGTTGTTGTTTTTAATATGTGGCCTGCTAAAGTATACTTGTGTTTCATTTTCTAACATGACCTGAAACTTCAAGGCTTGAAAATTGCATGCAAGTGCAATGCACATCATTATTTGCATTATGTGCTGTTGGTTGCAAGCTTTTTGGGCGAAAGGAGAGGAAGCTATGGTTGTAGTGCTGTCTTTGCGTACTATATGACCTGGATGTAATAGATGAGGAACAAAGAGCAATTTTTAACATTATTGATGCTCAGAAGTATCACACAGTACAACAAAAAACCCAATCCAAAACTACTACTTTAATTTAGGGTAAGATAAATTGCCTACTTGAACTTTAAGATTTTCCAAAAATGACCAGGAAAAATAAAAAAAAATCATAGAAATTAATTTGTATTTAATATCTAAAGCACCTGGAAATTGTGTATTTTGCATAAGGATGTCAATCCATGCTGCAAATTTTTCACTTGAAAATTACGTTCTTGAAGAGTGAATATTTGAACCTACATCTGAGTATGTTACTTTTACACTATCCATGATGATGCATTTTAAAGCAACTGAAATAGACAGGCAGACAGCTTAAAAGTAGATTTGCAAAGAGACAGGCAGACAGCTTAAAAGTATATTGGCAGAGAGAGAACGTAAAGCTGCAATTAAAGATATTACAAACAAAATAGGTTTGGAGAGACATATACAAAATAAAGGACATAAAGGAATTTAGAACTCTGCAGAAGTTCCGACACACCAATAGCACTGTTTTTAAATAAAAATTAGTAGAAGGACGAATTAGAAAAAAGATACAATATTAAATTATTTGAAACTTTGGAATTTGTCTCATGCATGACAATATCCACTGTAATCTTGAGGAAGGGTAGAAGCGAATAATAATTAGACATTCGACTAATAATTAATATCTTAGTAAAACCTATAATTATGGGAATTTTGCTGTTAAATTTATCCGCCTAGTGTTTGGTACTGACCAAATCTCATCCTTTTTGCTTTAAAACCCAATTGCTTACTCGTCTTCAAAATTTTGAAAAGTTATCAGTTGTACGTAAGAGAGGGGCTTATCCTAAAAGATTTTTGTTTGTTTGTTTCAGTGGTTTAATGACAGCCGTGAGCATAAAACAAATTTTAGCTCACCAAAAGCATGTTTTGCCATATTGAGTTGGGGGGAGGGTTTAATGACCACAGTGAACAACTCAATGAGCTATAAGCAGTTCGCTTTCCCAAATTTAGTGTCACTGGTTCCAGGGAAGGGAGAAAGCCAGTGCCGTTAAGACAAACACAACATCCATACCTCACCAGAATTGGTACGCAGACCCATCCCTCGGACGAATGGTCAGAAGCCAGCACTTAGACCATTGTGCCGTGGGGGCTGTCGTCTACTTTTGTCTGAGATGAACATGTGGGTTTTTAAACCCTGAAACCTCTCTCTCTCTCTCTTTTAGAGGAGCATTTCAATAGGTCTTCTGTAAGATTCAGTACAGGCAGTGCAGTGTTTGTAAGATGATCTTTCATTCTTTGATCCATGTTTCTCCCTATATGCAAAATGTCACAATAAGAGGCACTGGAAAAAAATATTGAGCTTGATGTGTAAAAGTAAACATATTTGCCAAAAGGAATGGAAGATGGGTGATCTTCAAAGCAGGTTCCTTTTGTATGAGCATGCATGCTGAAGGATCCTTTTCTTTTCCTAACATATTCCCTGCCTGCTGTGGAAAAGTGGAAAAGCCCGGACATTTAACACGTGATATCACCCACATGTGTTATATTGTTTACATATATGTTGCATTTGTTTACATATATTCAAATCTATTTGCCACTTAAGATTTTCTAACTTGCAAAACTCATAAATCCACTCTTTTCTTGTTAAGATGGTTTCAGCGGGTCTTTTTTTTTTTTTTTTTTTTTTTTTTTTTTGGCATAAGTATTACAGATGACACTTTCTCTCTCTGTAAAAACGCGATTCCTACCTTAAGCTCTGTTCACCTGATTTTTTCCCGTAGAGTCTCCAAACCTTTCCCCTGAACTTCATATTCATCAAGAATGACGCGTACAAGCTTTCTGTGTCGTCACTTTGGTTTTTCAACTCCGTCCTCTCAGTAGTACGTTCCGAACGCATATTTTTTGGTGATACATATATGAACTAAATGCTCATCTCTGCGTGACAAAAAAGGGCTTTTTCTTTTGTCTTTTTGTGATTTCTCTGCTCCCCTATAAACGTAAACCAAAGTTGTTCGTTGTTCTCTATATCATACTTATAGTTGCTGTACTCAAAATACTACACATCCCGGAGTTTCTTCTCCTTTTAACAGTGTCACCCGAAATAATTTTTTTCTTCCTAGCAAAGCAGTCTGTGAGACAGCTTACTTTATGAGCGCTAAGAATTTCACAGCTGTTTTTATTTGTTTAGCACATTTGGGTTTAAGAAAACTGTGTTTTCTTTATAATATGTTTGTCAAAAAAGTAAAATCCGTCTTCTGTTGCTTCAATGTATAACGACCCTTACGAGCCTCTAAGGTTATAAGGAATCGCCCTTCGATAATTCAATGTCACCCGTTCCAACGAATTTTGGTGAATTTTCGTCAATGCGGTGTCGTCCCGGTGGCTGAGTGGGATTTTCAGACCATTTGTCCAAGAAGGGCCCGAGTTTGAGTCCCGAATGACACATGGGTTGTGTGCCTGTCTGATGGTGTTGGCCCTCTCCGTTCCGTGGAATGAGTGGCCCCAAATTAGGGACGGACGAGCGACTTATTTTAGCCCATTGACTTGCTCATGATGATCGTTAAACCCTGAAACTAATAACAAAAGAAACAGTGCCGCAGGACTAACATTCGCCCACGCCTCATTCAAACCCGGGCCCTACTCGGATGATCAGCCGAAAGCCCGCGCCACTGACTATTCGACCACAGGGACAGTTCAGATAACTCTTTGCTTATATTCGGAACTTTTACGTTCCGTCAGTTGGTACTTGTTCTTTCTTCACGTCTGTCAGTCAGACTAAAAAATTATTTTGCTACAGAACAAATGCAACCATAAACAAAATCATTATTATTGTTTTAAAGTTTAGCAGCCACCATATACAACTCGAAAGGCAGTAAGCAGACGCCTATCTCAAATTTTAGTTCACTGTTTCCAGGTAGGGGAGAGAGAGAGATTCGTAGGACAAGCACACCACTTTTGCCTCATCTGGGTCTAAAACTCAGGCACAGCTTGAACAACGAGCCAGAAACCTACGCTTCTGACCATTCAGCCACTGCGGCTCCCCATTAGTTTAAGGTATGGCATATGTGTTATAATCTTGTTAGGTCGCGCAAGCATATCTTTTTGAAATGAAGGTAATCATCAACAAGATTTTCCATTACAAATTTTGAAGATGACAATCCGATTTTTGGTGTAAATGTAATAAGGATGGTAAGTCAGATAATATCCGAAAACTTGAAAATTTCATCGTCTTGGAGCGGGACCCGAACCCGCGTCTCCCAGATAGCGCCCGGGTATGTTAGCCACTACTCCACCCAGAACGACCAAGTCCCAAGTTTCCGATTAATATGAATATAACCATCACAGAATTCGCTAGTCGAAGCAACCGGCATTCATGTTTAGCGAATCTGGAGGTTAAGAATCCTATCCCGTGATTGCCCGGAGTTGCCGCCCCGGTGGCGCAGTGGTCTAAACGATGGCCTCTGATCATTCGTCCGAAAGGGGTTCGAATCCCGTGAGGCATGGATGTTGTGTTTGTCTTACGGCACTGGCTCTTTCCCTTCCCTGGAACCAGTTACCCTAAATTAGGGACGGGCGACTGCTTATAGCCCATTGAGTTGCTCACGGTAGTCGTTAAACCTTCAATCCAAAAAATTGCCCGGAGGAGCAGATAAATCATGAAAGAAATACCGGATTACACCATATAATACAAATAAATGTGACAAGGATGGTAAGTCAGATAATATCCGAAAACTTGTAAGTCAGATAATATCGTCCTGAATCCTGTGATGTTATATTCAAATTAATCGGAAACTTGGGACTTGGTCGTTGTGTGTGGTGGTGTGGTTAGAATACCGGGACGCTATCTCGGAGATACGGGTTCGTGTCCCGCTCCAGGACGATGAAATTTTCAAGTTTTCGGATATTATCTGATTTACCATCCTTGTCACATTTACACCAAAAATCGGATTGTCATCTTCAAAATTTGTATTATATGGTGTAATCCCGTATTTCTTTCATGAAGATTTTCCATTGCTTTAAGATTTTGATTATATCCATTTTTCCGGCGGCTGCATCGCATAAGCGTAAATTATTATTTAACTAAATATCTTTGCTTCCCCAGAAGGCGGATTTCTTTTTTTTTTTTTTTTTTATTGTTGTACCAATATTTATGTTCCAATTTCCTAACACGCAAACGTTTCGCGAAGTGTAGTTGTATTCTTATTATTAGCATATTGCCTCAACACTAAATTTTAAAAGAGCCAGAAATTTTTTAGCTTTTATCCAAACATTTATTACGCGTACTTTAAAATATCTTTGCGATGCTGGCCGTAGATTAGATTTTTAACTTTTCCTGGTGGAAATTCTTCTAAGTTTCATTTGTATTTGTCTTCACAAATGTTTATTAAATATCGAGTGTTATTCATGTCAAAATTTGCATTTGTTTTCTTGCTTCGATATTTGTAGTCTGTTGTAAAGTAGTATTGTTGAAGAAACTCTCTCACACACACAGTGCTGTATTTTTAGGTTCCAAGTACATGTGTATTGTGTAATGCTTTACATTCCCGCCTCCCCCTTCCACTACAAAGATGTGTTGTTTGTACTTGAGGTTTTAATGATATCCCCCCTTTGTTTTTTGCTTCGGGGTTTAACGACCACCATGAGCAACTAGGGATAAGCAGTCATCCATCCCTAGTTTGGATCCATTGGTTCCAAAGAGGGGAGAGAACCAGCTCCTCAGACCACTTAGCAATCGGGGCTTTACTTTTTGGTGGATTTTCGTCGGTTTCTGTGCGTTCAACCAATCGGAGCATACAGTCGATTCCGGTTAATTGAGGCACATCGAGGTTAGAACACTGTCCCAATTATGCGAAACTTTGTCCCAAAGAGCTCATTTGGGATGTTCTTCAAGAACTGTACCAAATAACCGTCTGCCCCGATTAACCAGAATCTACTGTATAAGAAGGAATTAGATGAGGCCTCCCTACTGGTCGAGTGTTCTGATGCGCTAGCTTTCAACCATTGATACAAGCTGGGTCCGTGTTCGAGTGCCGAATGAAACATGGATGGTATGTTTGCCCGATGGCTTTGAACTATAAACCGTCGCTTGACCCTGAATTGCGGATGGGCGACTGCTTATAACCCAACATGAGTGATGTACTTGCCCGATGGCGTTCGGCTATGAGCCGTCGCTTGACCCTAAATTAAAGATGGGCGACTGCTTATAGCCTAATAAGTAGCTTATGATGGTCGATAAAACCGTGATACAAAACAAAACAAAAATAGAATCAGATTACTAATTTTGTTTTTGTTTCTTATCTAAGAGTCATGGTATCCTAAAATCATCTCAAACCGAAATTTTCAGTTAAATTGGCCTATTGTGAACAGTAAGATATACCACACCTTTTCCAGCATGTAGCAGTATGTCACACCATTAATGTAAAAACTAAATTATTCCGCTGAATGACGGAGGGTCAGATAACTGGTTTCTGAAAGACATTTTTTTCTCAATTGGAACCACTCGAAAACTGCATAGCTGTTTTGGTATGATTTCCAAAGGTTTTCGCTTCGCATCCTTTTCATGAATTTCGGCTGCCCATCTTGTTGACGAAAATTTAGAAATGCCACGAAAATCCAGGGAAAATTACTATAAGAACCGACGAAAGTTGAAGAAACAGTTAGAGGAGAACGAGAGCCGCCCGGGTGGCGCAGTGGTTTAAGCGATGGCTCATGACCATTCGTCCAAAAGAGGTCCGGGTTCGAATCCTGGTAAGACATGGAAGTTGTGTTTGTCTTACGGCACTGGCTCCAAATTAGGGACGGGCGACTGCTTATATCCCATTGACTTGCTCACGGTGGTCGTTAAACCTCCAATCAAAAAAAAATCACTTGATTTGATTTTTTATTTCATTGAGGTTTAACGACCACCGTGAGCTACTGAATAGGCTATAAGCAGTCGCCCGTTCCTAATTTTGTGTCACTGGTTCCAGGAAATGGATAGAGCCAGTGCCATAAGACAAACACAACATCCATGCCTCACCGAGATCCGAACCCAGACCCATCTTGGAACGAATGATCAGATGGCTTAGACCACTGGGACGGCCAGACATCTTTAGTGGGATAATTTGGGGCTTGGGGAAAAAGATGTATGATCATGCACTATGGGTAGCTTCATTTCTAATCTTTGACGAATTAAGCGCCGCTCAGTGGCGCAGTGGTCTAAGTGATGGCCTGTGATCATTCGTCCGAAAGGGGTCTGTGTTCGAATCCCGTGAGGCATGGACGTTGTGTTTGTCTTACGGCACTGGCTCTCTCTCCCTTCCCTGGAACCAGTGACCCTAAATTAGGGACGGGCGACTGCTTATAGCCCATTGAGTTGCTCACGGTGGTCGTTAAACCTCAAAAAAAAAATCTGAAGAGCGGTTTCTTCAGAAACAATTTTAGGAGTAACTACTGACAACAATGATATTACGCCTTCTACTTCTACGAATTAATAATCAGCATATAAGTTTTTTTGTTGTTGTTTTTTTATTGGAATTTTAACGACCACCGTGAACTCAATGGGCTATAAGCAGTCGCCCGTCCCTAATTTAGGGTCACTGGTTCCAGGGAAGGGAGAGAACCAGTGCCGGAAGACAAACACAACATCCATGCCTCACCGGGATTCGAACCGAGACCAATCATGGACGAATGATCAGAGCCATCGCTGAGACCACTGAGCCACTGGAGTGGCAATTTTCATTTTATCAGGCACATGCAATTTTTCTTTTTAAAACTTTTAAAATTCAGTAATTACACTCTTTTTTTTACCAAAGGAATTCAAACTCACATGTTACGAAACGTACCGTACTTTCAGAAACCTAAGTGAAGTAACCGAACCACACGTGCATGAAAGAAACTCGAAAGTGAAAGTGTAAAATTCATGCATTTTGGAGTCTTGTAGCATTCATCCCCTCGCCCACTCTCTCGGAAACAGAAAGGTGTCAGTGGTCCGAAATAATCAACCTCATGATGTTCAGAAAGGGGGTAATAAATACGGTTGGCAGATCTCATAACCGTGGACTATAAAAGTTCCTAGCTTTGAATAGGCTGGTCGATCGGAACCATATTGAGTCCCTTTTAAGGGAACCACGTGGCATCGAGAAGATTTAATGAGTCTGCGGTCTTCGCTTGCAAAAGACAAGAAGTACCCAATCCCACAGGTTAATGGCTTCGACGGTGTCAGTCCGACATTGAAATTCTTTCACCCAACGACTGCGGAGACCGCACGACACTCTTTCGTCATTGTATAACGATTCTTTTCACAGGTCAATAAATTGGATCCAGGTTATTTTTTTTACCTTGTTTCCAATTTAAGAAGAGGGCTGTTTAGCAAAACATTTTCAACTCACTGCAAGTCAACTTTCATTTTTTCCGCCATTCATTCGGCCCATTAATTTAAATAAATGTATTAGATTCCAAGACCTTACGTTTATGAAACACTTGTAACTTTTGAAACATTTTGAAAAAAAAAACAGAAAAAACACTGCCTGTAAGGATTTGAATTTTGATCGACTCCTCCTCCCGGCGACATTGATTCATCCTTTTATCTAAAAAAGATGTCTAATTGTGATTCCGGTTTTTCTAGGAGAGCTGTTTTATCAATCCTATCGTATTTTTGTACGTTGAGGTGCTATATTTAACTGTTCATATGTAACCATAATTTTTAAGAGCAATATGCCATTATGTCTTAAAAGAAAAGTGTTTGATCAATGCATTCTTCCAGTGCTTACGTATGGTGCAAAGACGTGGACCTTAACTAAAAGAGACATACAAAGGCTGCAGACAACTCAAAGTAGCATGGAGAGGTGCATGCTTGGTGTAACCAGGAGAGATAAGAAGAGGAACTCGTGGACCCGAAAAATGACAAGAGTGGAAGACATCATGATCAGAGTTAAATCCCTGAAATGGCAATGGGCTGGGCATACTGCCAGAAGGACAGACCATTAATGGACAGCCGAAATTTTAGATTGGATTCCAAGGGACAGGAAAAGACCCAGAAGAAGACCACGTGGGAGATGGGTGGATGAAATTCGAAAGTATGCGGGAGTAACATGGAGGAGACTTTCACAAGATAAACCGTTGTGGAAGAGGCTTGGAGAAACCTTCGTCCAGCAGTGGATTGATAATGGTTGGCAATGATAATGATGTAACCATATGCTCAGAACACTAGAAATTTGCATCGTCGGAGCAGGAATCGAACCCGCTTCTAATTTTTTTTTTTTTTTTTTTTTGGAGGGCTTCTCTATTTTTTTGGAATGACCACCGTGAATATTTAATGCTAATGGCGGTCGCCCGACTCTGGTTTGGAGGATCACACCTGTGGCCCGGTACGGATGATTAATTAGGGGTCCGCGCATCTGTCCGCTCAGCTACCGGAACGGCCTTCCCTGTTTCCTTAGTGTTATAACGATACCATGCTGGAACGGAAACAGGAATTGGAAGTTCGAGAGCTATGCAATTTTCAAGTCTGAGGTAATGGTTACATTTACAGTTTACCCGACCTATTGGTCAAAGCGCTGGCTTCTGACTGTTCGTATAAGTACGCCCGGGTTTGATTCCCGGAAGGAGCCTGTGTAATGTGTCTACTTTATGCCAGTGGCTTTCTCCTTTCCCTGGAACCGATGGCTGTGAATATTGAAAGGGTGTATGCTATTAGCCCTTAGGGTTGCTCACAATGGCCCGTAGGCGTTGGCTTTACAGAAATCCAATGGGTGCTCGAGCTTTTTTGATTTTTTTTGATTGGAGGTTTAACGACCACCGTGAGCAACTCAATGGGCTATAAGCAGTCGCCCGTCCCTAATTTAGGGTCACTGGTTCCAGGGAAGGGAGAGAACCAGTGCCGTAAGACAAACACAACATCCATGCCTGACCGGGATTCGAACCCGGACCCCTTACGGACGAATGATCAGAGGCCAACGCCTTAGACCACTGCGCCACCGGGGCGGCGGTGCTCGAGCTGTGCACCCAATCTCTTTTGGGATTGGAACTCACGACGTGAAATTCAATGTGTGCTCGAGCTCTACGCATATATAAATGTACGAGGCATGTTCGGAAAGAAAGTACCGTTTGCAAATATTTTTTGTCACAACGCTGCGGTCGTGATATCGCGCATGCGCGTTGATTTCCCTCGTTTGTGGGAAAATCACAAACGCCATTACTAGAACATCAGATCGTGTTTGCGTGCTGTTCTGTGCATTTAACATGTTTAAGAAGATCGAGCGGCCCGCTGGTTGTGAGATAAGGTCCATAATTCGATTTTTGAATCCAAGAAATGCGAAACCGGCTGACATTCATCGTCAGATTTGTGCGGTTTACGGTCAAACTTCCATGAGGGATGGAATGGTGAGAGAAAATGGGTCAAACAGTTCGACGGAGGTCGTGAGAACGTGCACGACAAGGAACGGAGGCCGCTCCGGTGGCGCAGTGGTTTAAGCGATGACTTCTGATCATTCGTCCGGAAGGGGTCCGGGTTCGAATCCCGTGAGGCGGGCATGTTGTGTTTGTCTTACGGCACTGGCTCTCTCCCTTCCCTGGAACCAATGGCCCTAAATTAGGAACGGGCGACTGCTTATAGCCCATTTACTTGCTCACGGTGGTCAAACCTCCGATCAAAATAAAAAAAAAAGGAACGGAGCAACCGGCCACCTGATATGATTTGGTACGTGCGGTTGGCGCAAACGTTTCACAATTTCGGCGCTTTTTTGCATTTCCCGCAAATTTCAAGGACTGTACTTCAAGGCCTGATTTACGGGAGGTCATTGGGGGCACGTGCCCAGGGTCCCGAATTTGAGGGGCCGCAAAATATAGTTATTTATTACTTGCTTTGCATCAAACTGATTCGCAATGTTCATCCACTGAAAAAAGTTAAAATGGTAATTTAAATACTGTACTTTGAAACACATGGAAATGACCATTACAATTTCCACAAATAAATAAAACACCATATTATTAGCAAACTAATGTCTTAATCTGCCAATGATAACTGTGTAACCGGTCCTTAATCATACATGCATACACATAACAATTGATGCAGGAGGGCCCGTGAAATCCTTTCGCCCAGGACTCCAAACTGTCTAAATTGGTCCCTGCTGTTCTCTACGAAATTGTGACAGATCGTTTAGAGTTTCGGAAACTGTGCTCACGCTGGGTATCGAAGATGCTCTCCGAGGAGTACAAAAGCAAGCGGGCTGGCAGTGCGTTGACCTTTCTCACGCAACACAGTGAGCAAAGTGATGGGTTCTTCAGCCATATCGTAATAGGTGACAAAACATGGGTTTCCCACGTGACACTTCGTAATCTAAGAAGCAGTCCATGTAGTGGCGACATACCTCATATCCGAAAAGAAAAGAATTCAAGCTGACAATTTTAAGCCCTGAGATTAATATGTACAGTTTTTTGGGACAGGCAAGGAGTTTTACTTGTTGAATTCTTGCCTATAGGCAGAACAGTAAACTCGGCAGCCCATTGTGAGATCCTGAAGAACCTGCATCGCGCGATCCAGGGAAAAAGGCATGGCATGCTTACTCCCTGCGTTGTCTTGCTTCGTGACAACTCTCGGCCTTACATTTCTGCACAGACTCAAGCACTCACCACGTCATTTGGCTGAAAACAAAAAGATTCCTCCGTACAGTCCGGACCTAGCGCTAAGTAACTATCACCTGATCTTGCATCTGAAGAAATGCCTTGCTGGTCGGCGTTTCTTCAACGATGATGAAGTCAAAGGAGTAGTGCAGAAGTGGCTTTCTTCACAGGCGGCCTCGTCGTTCGACGATGATGAAGTCAAAGGAGCAGCACAGTACTGGCTGTCTTTGCAGGGGTCCTCGTTCTTCGACGATGAAGAAGGCAAAGGAGCATCGAAAAAGTGGCTGTCTTCACAGGCGGCCTCGGTCTTGGACGATGATGCAGTCGAAGGAGCGGCACAGAAGTGGCTGTCTTCAGGTGACCTCGTTCTTCGATAATGATGAAGTCTAAGGAGCAGAGCAGTAGTGGCTGTCTTCACAGGTGGCCTCGTTCTTTGACGATGGTGAAGTCAAAGGAGCAGTGCAGAAGTGGTTGTCATCACAGACGACCTTGTTCTACGACGAGGGCATACAAAAACTGGGGCCCCGTTACGATAAATGCCTCAACAGTAGCGGAAACTATGTAGAAAAGTAGTTTAAGTTATGGAGAATCCGATAAAATTTACATTTTTTGCAAATAGACTCTCATTTAATTTAAATACATTCTGATTTAATTTAATAATTTTATTTTTGCGCAAAAGAAACCTTAAAAATTCTAGAATGCTCAGCCGTAGGCTGCATCAATAATGCCGATAAAAAAACTGTCTGGAATTACGTTTCATAAGTAATTTTTATGAATCTAATGTTCTATTTTCAAGTTTAAAAACTTATGGTGGAATAGCTAAAAATTTCCATTGCGTTATGGTGACCACATATTGAAACACTGATTTGAGGGCAAAATGGCGTGGCGTCCCCAAATGAGAGTGATTCCCAAATCATAAGTTTCCCCAAATGAGTAGATCATTTAGGAACACATGCATACTCAAAATAAATATGCTAATCTTTTTTGTTACAAAACTGTATAGTTTCTATTCATGCGATATTATATATGAAAATGTGTGTATTAAAAGGGTATATCTTGTAGAATATTGGTAACTTGTACTGGAAAAACAGAACTATGATTGCCAAAACATATTAGCAAAGGTGAGATACTTTACCTTATGTGCCGAATTAAAATCAAGCTGCACACTAATGAAGTAATTGCACGGCGAATTTTTCGTTTTGCCAAAGTTTTTGGTGGAGCTCAGAATAGGTACAGTCGAAATTTGGCCGCCCCAGTGCTCTTAGTTCTGGCCACTGACCATTCGTACAAGTTAGTAGGAGTTCGAGTCCTAAATGAGGCATGTGGGATGTGTTTGTCTTGCAACACTTGCCCTCCGCCTCCTCCCTTCCCTAGAACGAGTGTCCCCAAATTAGGTACAGGTGACTGCTTATAGACCATTGAGTTGCTCACGGTGGTTGTTAAACTCGAAAAAAAAATCAAAATTTGTTTTCACGAGAAGCATGTTGGAAAATTAGTACAACGAAAGTTATTTTTGATTAGAAATCTAACGAGCTAATGAGGAAGCGTAAGTTCGAGGACACTTGAGGACAAACATGAAAATTTGAAGACAATTTGCGTCCTCAAAGGTATCAGACGTTTTTGGGGACAGTAAACTAAATTCCAGGACTGTTCTCAAGAATTTGGGACTTCTGGTCAGCTTCTTACGTACTAGAAAGTTGTTCTGTTTTCAGTAAATCCCGGTCAACGAAAACGTTTTATTAAAATTTTGTTAAAACCGAAGTCGTTTGCAGCGCACAATAAAATCCTTTTTGTTGTTGTTGTTGTTTTTAAAATTTTGTAAATTACCGCGTTTATTATTGGTATAGTGATCCGACTGTTAACGCCAATAATCGGGTTTCATTGTGCGCTGCAAACGCTTTTCAATTTTGTGTATTTTGTGCACTATTCGTTGAAGTTTTGTAAATAATCACGTTTAGAACGAATTATCGGTTTTAAGGTAATATTTCGCTGCGTTTGTATTTTCAGGAGTATTCAGTCGATCAGATGAAATAATTCAGCGTGTATTATTTTTTATTACAGAGATTGTGAACTGCTTTATACACATGTTCATACATTACTTTAACATAGCATGCACTTTCGTAGTAAGTCAAATCGGTTTTTGTCGTACGTACGGCAAAACGTGACCTAGAATTCCTTTGCAAGAAAAGAAAACAATGACGATACTATGGAGTATATCCGTAAATGTAAATGATGTTTTTATTTCCGCAAGAAAGTTTTAAAAGTAATAACCAGTCTGTAGCTAGGTACGTAATTCGATGGAACGCCGTCGGAAGGGTAACCCAAGATGGCTGCTTCTCAGAAACGTCGGCTTCAGAGCTTTATGTAGGGCTTGCTCGTTATGATCCCTCTCCTTATTCTGGACTCCTTGGTCTCAACCAAGGAGGTTAGAATATTACTTCTGGAGATGCCCGAGTCTCTTAACCGTGAAGCCGCAAAGTGTGGGAATCTGACGTTGTTTACATAATACCTATGTAATTTCAACTGTGTTTATTTTGGAATTTTGTGGATTTTGGTTGCAGAAACCCTGTTAATATCAAACAGGAATTAATTATACTTTTTATACCAGTGAATTTTTAATTTTAGCGCTATGTTTTGCTTAGATTTTTTTTTGATTGGATGTTTAACGACCACCGTGAGCAACTCAATGGGCTATAAGCAGTCACAAGTCCCTAATTTAGGGTCACTGGTTCCAGGGAAGGGAGAGAGCCAGTGCCGTAAGACAAACACAACGTCCATGCCTGACGGGATTCGAACCCGGACCCCTTACGGACGAATGATCAGAGGCCAGCGCCTTAGACCACTGCGCCACCGGGGCGGCGCTTAGAATTTTCACTAACATTCGTGAATTTCAATTTAAAATAAAAATGGGAAGAAGCTTGAAAATTATTAAAAATTTTATAAATTCAGCATTTTCTCACACATTGGCAGCAAATTACGATGCGAAATTGGAAACATTTGCGACGAAAGAATGCGATTCGGCTAACACGAAATGCGTTGCAAGAGCCTTGAAAACCATCAGCTTTCCCACACTTGGACGGCGGCCGCTCGCGGTTATAGGCTTCACGGAAAGTGGTACTGCTCCATTAACTAGGGCATCTCCAGATATCTTATTCCAACCTCCTTGGTCTCAGCTCAGGAAGGACCACAGGTTGGTTAGATGAGTTGATCCGCAAATATCTGCCGTCCGTCGGATAGACATATTAAACCTTCTCTCCACTACTGGTGTCTACTTCTACTTTGATGTGTGATGTCAGTCACGAAGCACACTAATAGCTGGGCATTCTGATTTCTCTCTGTCTACCCTTTTTCCTATCGTGAGCCTTTAGGTTCCACTTAATGTCACTTCCTTTCTCGTACACTGCTCAAAAGCCTTAGCAGGGATAGCTAGTCGGGTCTAAACATTTTCTGTGGGTTTAAACCCCACAAACTGATTGTTGAATCAGGGGGGGGGGGATCACGGTGAATTTGTCTCAAAATGACCTGGTTGGTCTTTTAAATGAATTTCAGGAACTGCGTGACTCAGCAACATAGCACTCGGCGTGCTGTGTGAAAAAATAATAATAAACGGCACCTTTCAGGGCCGATGATGTAAAACTTGGTGTTTCCGTGTAGCGATTTTTGCGATCTTCACTTTTATTTTTGCTCTTAGGTTTATATATAATTTTTTTCTTTCCCGGACCTTTCTTCTCTTTCTCCTGCCTGACAAGTTCTTCATTATACGCCAGTGACAGGTAACGGAAGTATGTAAGGCTATTTACAATGTCACGCACTTAACGAGAAACCACATACTTCTAATTAATTCTCATACTTTTCTGTGGCCAGCCCTAGTGGTACAGTTGTCTGAGCGCTGGCTTATGTCCATTCATCCGAGATGGGTCCGGATTCGAATTCCGGTGAGGAATGGATGTTGTGTTTATCTTACGGCACTGGCTCTCTCCCTTCCCTGAGTGAGTGGCCCTAAATTAGGGACGGGCGACTGCTAACAACACATTCAGTTGCTGATCCAGGAACTTGCTGACAAGAGTAAAGAAGTAGAATAAAAAATAAACTTTCAGAAGACAAAACGGATGTACAACGCTTTACAAGAAATGAAAATTATTCGTGATGGGGAAAAGCTGGAGATAACCGATACCTACATTTACCTTGGACAGCAGATATCAAGCAAAGGAAACATTGATGAATATATTAATCGACGTATAAAACTTGTTTGGAGAGCTTTTGGAAGAAACAGTACAATTTTTAAGAGCTATACCTTAAAAGAAAAGTGTTTAATCAATGCATCCTTCCATTACTTACGTATGGAGCAGAGACGTGGAGCTTAACTAAAAAAGACGTACAAGGACTGCAGACAACTGAAAGAAGCATGGAGGTGTAACCAGGAGAGATAAGAAGAGGAACTCATGGATAAGGAAAATGACTGGAGTGGAAGACATCATGATCAGAGTTAAATCCCTGAAAGAGCAATGGCTTGGACATGTAGCCAGAAGGACAGACCACCCATGACAACCGAAATTCTAGGCTGGGTTCCGAGGGACAGGAAAAGACCCAGAAGACCACATGGGAGATGGGTGGATGAAATTCGAAAACATGCGGGAGTGACATGGAGGAGACTGGCGCAAGATAGACTGTTGTGGAAGAGATTTGGGGAGATCATCCGGCAGTGGATTGATAATGGTTGATGATGATGATCTATCTATCTGTTATTATTTGCCCAGGTATGCCTCCTAGGCCCTAGCTAATGGTAGGCCCCAAGGCTATAGCCGCTAAAGACCTCTTAATCTGGTCCTGGTCGGAGGGTATTCCTTTCAAAGTTTAAGTTACCAAAGAAAGCGCTGCTGTTAAACACCACTTTGAACAAGAGAATGCCGTCTACCCCAGAAGTCAGTGCGGCCTTCCCAAGAACACTATCTACCAACAAGTAATTGGACACCTGTGATAGCAAAGGAAAACGAAGTTTATTCACCTTCAATAGTTGGTGGAGCCTCCACGAGCGGCGAGTACAGCTGCGATCCTCCAGGGCATCTCTCAACCAGGCGTTGTACGACGGCTAGCGGTATTTTCTTCCAGTCGCCTTGGAGAAAACAGGTCAGTTCCTTCACCGATTTCGTAAGGTGGGGGCACCCCTTAAGTCGACGCTCCAACTCATTCCAGAGGTACTCGATAGGGTTAAGGTTCGGGCTCTGCGCAGGCCAATTCATTCGATTAACCCCATTGTCACCATACCAAGCCATGGTGGACCTCGCAACATGACAGGTGGCATTGTCATCCTGAAAGTAACATGGATCTACCCCGTAAAACTGCCACAACGTAGGAAGCGCATGGTCATCCAAAATGGTGCAGTAGGTCTCGGCGTTGAGTCTACCAGGAATTGCGACCAAGGGCCCCTTGCCATACCAAGAGAAACACCCCCATAGCATAATTCCACCGCCGCCAAACTTCACAATTAGCACAATACATTCCGGCAGGAGGCGTTCTTCGGGCAGACGCTAAACCCAGACCCTGCCATCCGAACGGTAGAGGGTGAACCTTGATTCGTCCCTCCAGAGGACCTGTTTCCACTGTTGAACGGTCCACTGTCGACGTTCTTTGCACCACGTTAGCCGAGCAGCGCTATTGGACTTGGTGATCAATGGCTTGTGGGCGGTAGCATGTCCGCGATAACCGATCAGATGCTTCCTTATGGATAGTATTCATCGAAAGAGCACTTCCGGATGTCTGAGAAACTCCTCGCGGATGTGACCCATCGATTTCGTGCGGTTCTTCCGAATTTCTCTGGCCAGCACCCGTCGGTCTCTAACTCCTAGTTTTGTGGGTTTGCCGGGTTGGGGCACATTCCGACAGTCACCTCTCATCTTCCACTTGCCAATCACGTAGGCCACTGTCGATTTTGGGTACTTCAACTCGCTGGATATGTCACGCATGGATCGGCCATATCTGTGATACCCGACGATTACACCTTTCTCGAAATCGGAGAACTCCGAACTTCGTGGCATCTTGCATGCGACTGGTTGCGTTGTTGTTTCCCACACGACATTTAACGGCGGCGGCCGTGACGTGTATCAGGACCGCAGATATCGTCGATTGCAGGGGTGTCCAATTACTTGTTGGTAGATAGTGTAGCACAGCCTTGCAATTTAACGTAGGACCGATACTGAGCAGCCGTCTTTTAGGAATAGAAGACTCTCGGTGTTTGGGCCTATGTTAAATTGCAAGGCTGTGCAATATGGTTGTTCATCTGCTATGTATCGATTGTCGCAATGAATGAATTTGATTTCGGTGTTTTAAAGCTATCCTGCAGCACAGTTACTAGTACAAGATTCCGCAACGAGGGGAAACGTACGTGACGGTGCGAAATCAAAATAGTCAAATGCGAGTATTCTCTAGCTACGAGTTTGAACGGGGGAATGTATTGTCACTGTTCAAAAGCTCCGAAAACTGCAAAATTAGTGAGAAAAATTTTTCAAATGTAAAAATATTGCATAAATTATGAATAGAGTTCATAGATGTAAATAAGCAGCTAGCCTGAATTTCCCCTGTATGGATCAGTAGCACATTTGTTATTTTAACTTTTTGTTTTCTTTTCAAATTTCTATGTACTTTTGTTCACTATTATTTTATTTAGAGGAACGTCATCCCCCTTACCAATTTCTTAAGGAAACGCCGTTCCCGCCACTTTTCATCACTGGTAATAAGAATTGTACGTATTTAGTACAGCTAGCAATCAGGAACTTAGTGGAGTAAAGGTAGATATACACCGAAGAGTCAAAACGAAAACATGAGGGAGTGATGATGCGAAATCAGCGCGTCTTTATGCAAATCGAAGCAACTGTAGGTAAACGACAGCTCGTGCGAATTTCATGAAACGGTATAAACAACACGTGATACTGAGCTCAGTTAAACAGTGTTATTCTTGTTCTTCAAACGAGAAAACCCGCGGACTTAAGCGAGTTTGACAAAGGCCAAATATTAATGGCCAGACGACTGGGTCAGAGCATTTTCGAGATGGCAAGGCTTGTGAGCGGTCAGCCACGTATAGTGCATTCAAAAAGTAGTCCGAGGAGGAAAACACTACGAACCGCCGGAAAAGGTGTGGGCCAACCACGACTCGTCGATGCCAGAAGTGAGCGAAGTTTATCCAGTATGGTTCGAGCCAACAGATGCATGTTGGTGACGGTAGTAATATGTCACAACACACAGTACATCGAACTCTGCGGAAAAAGGACTGTGTAGTCGCAACCTTTTCCGAGTGTCTATGGTAACCTTGGTTCGCCGTTGAAAGTGGCTGCAATGGGCACTCGAGCATCAAAACTGCATGGACCTTGAACGATTGGAAGAAGAAGCTCGTCTGGTCCGATGAATCTCGCTTCCTGTTGCAACATGTGGACGGACGAGTACATGTGCGTTGTTTATCTGAGGAAGTGTTGGCACCAGGATGCATCTTGGGACAAAAACAAGCCGGTGGAGGAAGTGTTATGCTTTGGGCAATGTTCTGCTGGGAATCCTTGGGTCCAGTCATTCATGTGCAGGGAACTATGATGTCTACCACCTACCTAAACACCATTTCAGAACAGGTACATCCTCTAATGCCAACGGTGTTGTCCACTAGTAGTGCATTATTTCAGAAATATAATGCGCCATGTCACACTGCCCGGATTGTTCGATATTGATTCACGGAACATGAGGAAGACTCCCTGGTACACTGTTAAATAGGCTGCATCAAAAAGTGGTACTACACCAGTTTCATCACTTTCCGAGAAAAGATACACCATTGTGTGGTTCAAACAAAACCAAAAACATTGTCACCATGTATCATAATGTGGTGCAACCTTGTACCCATAACGGGTAAGTTGCACCATGTTTTTCGGTTTTGTTTGCACCACACAGTGGTGTATCTTTTCTCGGAAAGTGATGAAACTGGTGTAGTACCACTTTTTCGTGTAACCTATCACAAAAAGTTTAACAGTGTATTGCCCTGGCTTCCGAATTCTCAGAGACATTAATTTAATCCAGCATTGTGAGCAACAGAAAATCCAATCTTTCGCGACTCAACCATATAACTTACAAGAGTTAAAGGATTTTCTGGTAACATGTTGGTATCAGATACCAAAAGACATCAGAAATTTTGTTGTAGCGTCGGAACCTTGACGGATAAGAGCTTTTTAGCGGCACACAGAAGACCAATATCATGTTACGCAGGTGGTCATAACATTTCGACGCTTCGGTGTACGTAACGTCAGAAAATTTCATTTTGATCGCTACTATGCTAAATGTGTTCACGACTCGTAAGCAACAGAAATCAGCAGAAATGGTCCATTTTTATTTTTTTTTGAAGGGTTACTGGCCCCAGGACAGTGAACGATGCTTAACCGAATAATAAGCACAGCATCCATGTCCTATACCATGTCTTTAATCCTGAATGACACACAGTTGGACAGTAATGCATTATAAAGTAATGGAAGTACAGATTACAATTAACGTGTAATGCAGTACAAGGTAATGCAGTAACAGATAATGCGTTATAAGGTAATTCCAAGTATGGTTTCCCCAAGGTAATGGAATTAATCTGTAATGCATTACAATGAAGTGGATATAATTCAATTATTTAATAACGCCATTGAAACGCAATGGAATTATTTGGTAATGAAATTACGCAATTTGTAAATAATATTACATATTAATAGTTTATAGAAATGTACGTGTGCCAAAAGCTATGTCTAGAAAAGTGGGCCATGTAACATAGCAGACAGAGACCGAAGTGTCTTGTAGAATGTTTTAAAAGCGGCAAGAATGGGTTAGACATTTGTAGAGTGTTCTAAAAGCGGCAAGACTGGGTTAGACATTTGTAAAATGTTCCAAAATGATCGCGCAGTGGGAAGTTGGAGAGCTGTATGTAAATCAAGAATATTCCAGAAGGTTCAGGTCCTGTCGTGAAGTTTATATAAAGGAGTCAGTCGCTCGCTATAGTCCAGTGTTCGTATCGGACAAGTAATGGACAATAACACTTGAGAAGTAAGGCAAAAATGTCAAGACTTCGCAAATTTCTGTAATATTCGGCAGTGCACCCTGAGTTGCTGAACTGTGAATGTAGTGCTAATATGTGCTTGTGGCTATAGTGGGGTAATTATTTTGGACAGTGAAATGTATGTAATGGACGAGAATACTGTACTGGAGATGGACGAAATGAATATCTCTAACCGAAATAAACATCCCATTCGTACTTACTTCATATGTATTATTTCGTTCAAATCACTACTTGCGGCGAAGACGGGGCAACTACTCGTGTCATACACGTACAATCTCCAATACCTACGTACACGCATTTGAGGTCTGAGGGGTGGAACAATTGTCAAATAACCTACACAGCGAGTAAGGGTGTGCTTGTTACTGGCTTATTCACGTTGCATTGTTACCCATAAGTTATTGGTTAATTACCAACATATAGTTAACCATTAACCATTACGATTATAATGGTTAATGGTTAACTATATGTTGGTAATTAACAACATGTCACTACAATTACCATGTCATTCTAATGACTAGAACTTAGCGTTACCATTACATGGTAACGCTAAGTTCTTGTTCCCATTGCCATTACGCTGTAATGCATTACCGATTAATTCAATTACGATTTTGCCCACCTCTGTAATGACAGCACAAGAAGCTTGTTTTGTTACTTCTCGGCCGCTGCATAAAAAGTATTTAAACAAGGAGATTCTGCATCTTGAAGTTATCTTGATATACGTATTTCATATTAGCTTTAGCCCGTCGCTTTGCTGACGCTGTTTGTTGGTCTAGGCTTTGTTTAGCTAGAGAACGGAACTTAATGTTAAGCTTCGTCGGTGACTCATCATGGTTTTTGAGCCGATAAATCCAAGCAAAAAAATCAACTTGTGCTGAAACATACACTGACGGAAAAAAATCCCAACACCACGAAAAAATAGTTGTAGAGGAATGAAATGGCGGCAATACATTTGTATAGGTAACAGATTTAATCGATTAAGGTTTCAAGATTTCAGCTTAATGTAAGCGCGAGAAGAGACATTTTAAATGTGAAATGCTGGTACATTAATAACCGCTGTAACCGCCAGAATGTTGAATGCAAGCACGCAAACGTTCATGCATTGTGTCGTACAGGTGCTGGATGTCAGTTTGTGGGATGGAGTTCCATGCCTGTTGCACTTGGTCGATCAATACAGGGACGGTTAATGCTGGTTGGGGGTGACGCTGGAGTTGTCGTCCAATGATGTCCCATACGTGCTCGATTGGTGAAAGATCTGGTGATCTAGCAGGCCACGGCAACATGTCGACACTATGTAGAGCATGTTAAGTTACAACAGCGGTATGCTGGCGAGCGTTATCCAGTTGGAACCCCCCCCCCTGGAATGCTGTTCATGAATGTCAGCACAACAGGTTGAATCACCATACCGACAGGGTGCGTGGGATAACCACGAGAGTGCTCCTGCTGTCATAGGAAATTGCTCCCTATACCATAACTCCAGGTGTAGGTCCAGTGTGTCTCGGCCGCAGACAGGTTGGCTGCAGACGCTCACCTGGCCTCCTTCTAACCAACACACAGCCATCACTGGCACCCAGGCTGAACCGGCTTTCATCAGAAAACACAACAGATCTCCACTCCGTCCTCCAATGAGCTCTAGCTTGACACCACTGACGTCGCAAACGGTAGTGGTTTGGAGTAAGTGGAATGCACGCTACAGGGCGTCTGGCTCGGAGCTGTCCTTCAAGTAACCGATTTGTAACAGTTCGTTGTGTCACTATGGTGGCAACTTCAGCTCGAATTGCTGTCGCAGACGCGGTACGATGCGCCACGACCATAAGCCGTACACGGCGGTCTTCCCTCTCAGTAGTGCCACGTGGCCGGCAGGAACCCGGTCTTCTTGAGGCAGTACCTTCCCTTGACCACCGCTGCCAACAATGATGCACAGTGGCTACATTCCTGCCAAGTCGTTCTGCAATATTGCGGAACGAAAATCCACCTTCTCGTAGCCCGATTACACGACCTCGTTCAAACTCCGTGAGCTGTTGATAATGGCTTCTTCGTCTTCTTAAAGGCATTCTTGACTAACATCAACACCCTACTTCGAATCTCAACGATAACTAACGCTCACGAACGTTACATCGCGTATTTACAGCAAACCTTCTTTGCATGTTCCGAGGGGCGCTACTAGCGCCACACGTATGCGCCGAGCGCGAAATTTGCATAGACGTCATCTTACAGATGTACTCTCACCGCCTACCAACTGTCGTTTATCTAACACAACCCCTTCTTGGTGTTGGGATTTTTTCTTTCCGTCAGTGTATTTGATTTTGTGTTTACTAACTGCAAATAGTTTTCTCTTGGATGGGTGAAATATTTGACCGTGAATCGTAAGGATACGTTAATTAACTAAATAAATAAATCCTATTTCGTATTATTTGAAATGAATAATTATACGTGAACTGTAATTTGATGAAATGCTGTGAAAAGAGCTTGTCCCTGCCATCTTGTGAGAACATGTTGCACATCATTTTTTAAGCATTTCATCACCATAGCTAGACGTTCGTATCAAAGTAATTCAAAACTGTAACTTCAGAAGTGAATGAATTAACGTTATTTGTAGCACACTTTTTTTGACGAAAATGCTAATTAAATTATAAAAATATGGCTGTACTGCCGAATCAGAACGCTTTCAAGTAGTTTCCGATTTCCCGTGTATCGTTCCGCTTTGTTTACATACAACCTGATAACACCCAACGTGAAGGAAAGTAATTCACGATAATATACGAATTTTTTTTTCTTATTATCATCGAAATGAATCTTATCGGGAAGAAGAGATAAAACGAAATAAGACCTTAGCACATAGCAATAGTTATGATCCCAACTTGGTCGATATATTATGTGCCAAACACTCCATGATTTTCAAAACATCTCTAAAATCTCAAAAGAAACCTAAAAGATGTATCGGCTCAATACAATATATACCAGCAGTCATCAATTTATTGCAATATATTTGTCAAAGACATTCACTGAGTCTTGGTTTAAACACAAGGAACATCTTTTCGTGCATCAGAAGAGACAGTGAACCCCCAAATATTCTTACCTCTGCAGGTATCTACTTAGTACCATTAGTTAAAAATGTACATTCCAGCTCAGAAGTCATAAGAACCACGTACATTGGAAGTACAAAGAGACGTTTATGTACTAGAATCATGGAACACAAACGAACAATTACTAAAAATGGTCGCTCAACAGCACTAGACAGTGCCTGCACGGACGAACAATTCCATCCGTTATGGTACCACATAACCCTTATAACTGGATACACTAACGATTGGACTTTTCGATATGGAGAAACAGTCGTAATACATAGATTTACAAACGCTTGCTGTAATGAAGAATCTGTTATTATTCTACCCCATCCTTGGAGACACCTTATTAACGAAGAGACTATTTTTCGTGAACTGACGAAGAAATCTTAACAAAAACATTACATGTTGCTGTGTTAAATATCTCATCTTCATCAAAAACCGCAACTACACTTTATAGCTAACTTCGACAACATTTTGATATTTAAATCAAACATGCGCCTCAGTGTTCCTGCTCACAACCGTCAGGTAAGATATATTATTTGCCGTTATAAACTCAAGGGGTCATTTAAGTAGCATGTATTTGAAAGCATCTGTGTATTATTTTTACACCTGATGATGAAACCATATAATAGTTTCGAAAGCGCTAGTGTATTTTAGCGAAAAATTAAAATATTTTCTAACGTGTTTAGACGGTATAAACTTTTATTCTACAGACATAATCCCCGGTAAATCTCACCGAGTGCATGATTTCGTAAATCATCATATCATACAGAGTACATCACTTGGGGATATTTAATGCATTTACTTTATTATAGAAAATAATACATTTATTTTCATATCACAAATTTATGCATCATAATTCCATCTCGTGCCAGCAAAAGTTCGAAATAGTTTCGCTTAAAGAATACGGATAAAAACTAAAAAAAAACCGTAGTAAACGTATTAGATATATTTCCTTTATAAACTGTATTTACAAATAAAAATAGTTATTAAGGCGTCTATTATAACGAAATTCTAAAAAAGAAACACGTAAAATTTTATCGTGAACCACTTTCCTTCACGTTGGGTGTGATCAGGCTTTCTGTAAACAAAGCGGAACGATACACGGGAACCACGTTTTGCTCAAAAATTCGAAAATCTAAGCCCCGAGGTACACATCCTCGGTATGTAGGGCCGCAGGTGGCCTAGTGGTCAGCGTTCGTGACTGCCGTGGAGATAACCTCAGGTTCGATCCTGGGCAAGTACGAACGTTCGACCACTAAATACCCGTCGGATGGGCACGTTACGCCGTCAGACCATGGGTACTGCCCCCCCGGTAATAAATAAGGTCGTCTGCCTCCCCCTTTCTACCTCGCTTCCGTGTCACTTTCCTATAGGGCACTCTAGCCTAAATCTCCTAGCTTCCTATTTCTAAGGGTTGTTTAAGACCTGGGGTCAGATACTCCATTCCTAAAATCCTGTATATATGATCTGATCTGATCCTCGGTATGTAAGCTACCTTCGTGCAAAATTTCAGGTTTCTAGGTTGAGTAGTTTTTTTTTTTTTTTTTTTTTGTATCGCGAAGGATACACACACACACATCGTTTCATTAATATAGAAGATAGATGTAACCGTAAAGGAGTTCAGGACTGGAGTCATTTCAGAGAAAGGAAAAAAAGAGCCTTTAGTTTTTGTCGATTTTCAGGTATTTTTGCTACAGGAAGTTCATCCCGGATATCCTGTGTTATTCACAGAAATTATTCCCGGATATCCGACTGTTTTGCGTAAAGGAGAATCGAAGACAAAAGATGATTGTGAAGCAATGCAAGATAAAAAAAAAAACAGCGGAATTGTGCAGCAAAATGATTAAAATCTGGCAGATAATATTTCCTTGACTTCCTACGACCATTATCATTCCGGGCAAAGTTGTATTTTAAAGCAAAACATTTATTTTAACACAAGCTCGATTTTTGAATTTGTATGTAAATAGCTGTAACTAATATTCCCTCTAAGCAGGCATGGGCAATGCGCGACTAACCCAACGAGCTGGGCAGGCATCAAAACCACATGGGCAAAAAAATTATTTTCTCAGCTTCTCAGTAGAAGTTGGAACTCGGATTGGAACCCTTATTTTTTATAATTCCTCCATTTTTATCATCGGTTTTTCCGCAATTGATTTAAAAAAATACTAAAGCATTTCATTAGTTAAAATTTTTATTTTATGAAAAGTGAGATGCTCAAACTTACTTCTGGAATAAAAGAACTGGAAATAAGGAAAAGCATGTTTACGCCTAATACACAGTTTCTTTGCATATCAAAATGCCGAGGAGAATAAGAAACAAAAAATGCGGCACAAAAATGAACTTGAACGCAAACACAAGGCGCCTTTCAGCGTCTTTGATGTTGGAAGAAATCTTCCTTACTATCTGACAAAGTTTTGAGCAAAACCCTTTTACCAGCTGCTTACAATTTAACTGACTGGAATGCCTTTCCGCTGCCAACTAGGACGGGTGTATTACTTAGTACAATGAACTTGGTTACGGTTTGCTTTGATTGGCTGACGCTGATGTGTTGTTTTGAGAAGACTCAAGTTCTGCCTCTTTCTTGGCGGGAGAAGATCACTAATCCGCATTGTCGCGTTCACTATCTGCTCGCAGGAGGCTTCTTTGCAAGAAGCATTTGAGAATGAAGAGGACAATGAGACGAACTTAGAAGGAGGCGAACAGCATTTAAGAAAAGTGTTGTTTTGATCTTTTGAAATACTGAATTTTATTTATTTATTATTATTATTGCAGGTAATTGATTTTCGATTTATGAAAATTAATTAGGAATTTGGGAATTTTAATCTAAAATGCTTATAGCGCGGAAGATGTTTCAGCTGCGCAGAGGAAGTTAAGTCGCTGCCCGGCCGCAGCTTAGTGGAAACATTGGCCGTAATGCTAAAAATATTCCTCGAAGTTTAGAATGGTAACACTAACTTTATGCGGAATGAAAAAAAATCTCAAATACATGCGTACAAATAATTATCATTTTAATTTCCGTAAAATTATGTAGTTTTGTTGCATTTTGTAAGAATCTGGAAAATATTCATAGTCCGAGATATTAAAAACATTCACATAGTTCCGTTTTTGTTAAAATGTTTACATGCGTATTAATGTCTTCAGGCTCTGAAAGGCCGTAGCCAGAGAATTTTCGGGGAAGATTTCTGAATTTGAAAATTAATTTTCCCCTTATGTTATACATGTGTTGAGTTTTTTCTCTGTAACATTTTTTTGACACGAAATCCTTCTATCTCATACTCCCAATTGTTCAAATACTGATTATATGCTATACTACTTATACAACAGTGGCGTATATTCGAGGCTAGCTAGACTAGCTGCGAAGCCCAGAGAATGCACAAATAAAATTCAATTAAATATACACAAATAACAGTCAATTATCAACGGTATTAAGATATGTTGATGTTTTCGGTGCGAGAAGAAACACGAGCGGATTCGCTTCTTTCGATTATGAGAATCAATCTGGCGAGCGATGATCGACGGCATAAACCAGTAGGTCTTCGAGCGCCTTCGCTGTTCTGATGCGAAGAGCTTCAATACTATCTCCTGCTAGCGTTTCCATGACAACATGAATGAACTACGGAGCTCGTGAGTGGCCATTGCTTTGGCCAAGGGTTCGCTCCGAAAAAACGAAGACTTCGGAAACTACCTCAGTTCCTCCATGTTTCCAGCGCGTGTTTCGCGGGAGTTGTTTAAGTTTGTGTGAAGTGTCAGTGAATTAAAAATCAGTGATATTATATCTTAAATTCGTGGCTTTGTTGGATTCGAACTGTTTTAATAAATTTTGTGAAAGCTTCCCTGAACATCTATTATCAGAACTTAAAGAACTCTTTTTTTTTATTGGAGGTTTAACGACCACCGTGAGCAACTCAATGGGCTATAAGCAGTCGCCCGTCCCTAATTTAGGGTCACTGGTTCCAGGGAAGGGAGAGAGCCAGTGCCGTAAGACAAACACAACATCCATGCCTCACCGGGATTCGAACCCGGACCCCTTTCGGACGAATGATCAGAGGCCATCGCTTAAACCACTGCGCCACCCAGTTTCAATGCTTTCTTATCACCTAGCAGGCTACTTCTATGCTTCAAATTTTGATACATCCGATTAAAAAATGAACTGAAGGTGTTTTATTCCCATGATAAATACAAAACACATCAGTAAGAGACATTACTTGTTACATAAAGTTGAATAATTGGACATAGTGTTTATTGAGGTGTACAAATTAGCAGATCTAATATTAAACTTTCCATCAACAACTGCAACTGCCGAAAGAAGTTTCTCCGTATTAAAAAGAATCAAGATATATCTTAGAGTCACACAAGGACATGCACATTCGAGCAACTTGGCTGGTTTGTTAATAGAGAAAAACATTATTTTTAAATATGAAAAAGTACTCGGAAGAAACATTTTTGTGAAAACGTAACACTCAAGTTTACACAAAAGGAAAGAAGAATGGAGTTCATGTACAAATAAGGCTTCAAATCCTAATCCTCATAATTAATTTGGTAGCATGTAAGCAATAGCATGTACCTAAAATTTAGAAAAAATGTTACTTCTATTACTTAACAATTAAAAAATAAACTTCGCAATTTTTAAAAACAGTAAGGGGGGGGGGGTTGAGATAGCCAAGGTCTCGGACCCAAGATACGCACTGTTATACAAGTACACAGTGCGTCAAAGAATTTTTAAGACTGGTGCTAGATTTCAGCCTACGGTAGCGCCACCAGTGTAATCGCGAATGCGTTATAAACCGTGACCATCTGCTTGCTTTCTGCCAAAAATACTGCGCAGTTGTTAAAGTAACTCAAATGAAACGGCCGTTCATTAGAGAAGTACAATTTTTTTCATGTTGAATTATTAAGATGGAACAAAGGGCTGTTATTAAATTTAACGCAAAACTTGGTAAAAGTGCCTCGGAAACGTACCAAATGATGAAACAAGTTTACGGTGAGTTTTGTTTAAGTAGATCAAATGTTTTCCTGTGGCCCAACCTTTTTTTGGACGGAAGAGAGACGATAGAAGATGATAAGCATACCGGAAGACCAAGTTCATCTAGGACACCTGAGATTATTGAAAAAGTGCGTGATTTCGTGGCAAACAATCGATGTGCGGCACTAAGAATGATGGAAGAGTCTTTAAACATCAACAAATAAACGATTCGAACCACATCCTGCATGAAGATTTGGGCAAAACAAAAGTCTGTGCTAAATTTGTTCCACACACGTTAACCAATGAATAAAAATCAAGGAGAAGTGCACATTGCAGAGACATCATTTCAGCCGCTGAAAATGATCCAAACTTCTTAAAATCAATTGTTACTGGTGATGAAACATGGTGTTTTCAATATGATCCTAAAACAAAGCGACAAAGTGCGGAATGGGAGTCAAAAAACTCGCCACAAGTCAAATAAAGAAGAAAAGTTCCTTCGAAAGTCAAAACAATGCTCATTACATTCTTCGATAGTAAGGGTATTTTATCCACAAAGAATTTGTTCCAAGTGGACAAGCAATTACTGGTGATTTTTATTTAAATGTTTTGAGGCGTTTGATGGGCAGAATTCGTCGCATTCGTCCAGAATATCGGGATGAAAACAGTTGGTGTTTGTTGCACGATAATGCACCCAATCACACCTCACTTCTTGTTCGTAGATTTTTGGGGGAAAATAACGTCTGTGTGTTGAATCATCCACCGTATTCGTCTGATCTATCACCCTTCGTCTGATCTATCACCCTGCGACTTTTCTTTATTCCCAAAACTTAAAATGACGTTAAAAGGGTGTTATTTTGATGATATTTCGACCATACAAACAGCTTCGACGCGTGCTTTGGAGGCAATTCTGCAAAGTGAACTGGAACAGGCATTCGAATCATTGTTAAATCGCTGTAACAAGTGTATTGAAGCCGGAGGGACTTATTTTGAATAGCAAACCAAAAAAAATTATAATTTCTTGTTTCTGTTTCATTTTACAGACCCAGTCTTAAAAATTCTTTGACGCACTGTGTATATGGACCTATCTACCCGAAGTACGGCGTATGCCCCAGTATCTTTTGTTTTATTTTGATATGTGTATGGACTAACTTTAAGCAGGGACGGATTGGAACGATCAAACCACTCTGAGAATTTTAGTCTTGTAGTCCTCTACAAAAACACGCATATCTACAGGGGAATACATTATAAATTCCCTCATGAAAAAAAAAATCTGTTTTTTCCTGGACGAAGTGGAACTGTTGAAATATGCATCGTAGATTCAATCGTGGATAAATTTTAACGATGTAACAATTTAAAAATTCTTTCGCGATTGAATATGGCGTCAAACTATGCTTTAAATGGGATGGTGTACCAGATTATTATTTTCTTTAAAAAAATTGATTTTCACAAGAAAAAAAATCGAGTGTCTTTAAGATTCCATTTCCAACTAACAAGGGAAACTATCGGATTTCCCGATGACAATCGTCACGGAACGTTCTGTGGTGGACAAGCATGACACCAAAGTAACAGGTGTGAAGTACGGCATTTCGCAATCGACCGCAACCCCTAGAACAATTCTTATAAAAGTGGGACGCCCGCCTGTAATGTATGCAGCCATAAAGTGCCAAACAACATTTACCTGTTAGATATGACATTTACCTGTTACCTAAATGTCGAGAGAGACCACGTACAACACCATTAAATTGCAAATGTCATATACACTGAAAAGCAATTGAATTAGAGATACCTGTATAGTAACGTGTAGCACCACCTTTCGCCCTGGTGACTGCGGCGATGCGTCGCGGCATGGACTCGACAAGACACCGGAAGCGTTGGGAAGCCATACGGATCCACGACCCCTGAACAAGCTCCCACAGTTCACGAAGATTTGATGGAGGGGGCTCAGAGCCTCGAATATCTCTCTCAATGTCATCCCAGGTGTGCTCGATGGGATTGAGTTCAGGTGACCTAGCTGACCAAGGAAGCGAGGTCACGTCGGTGGAGTGTTCATCCAACCATTCAGATACAATTCGGGAGCTGCATTGTCTTGTTGCAGGATGAGGTCCCCAGTGGGATGTTTAAGACGCCCAAACGGGAGCAAATGGTCGTCCAGGATATCCCGGTAACGTTGATCCGTGAGGGACGACGCCACACGTACCAGGGGTCCCATTTCAGTCCACGTAAACAGTCCCCAAACGAGAATGCCCCCCCCCCCCAGCGTGAAGAGTACCCTGCTGGCAAGAAGGAGCCACCGCTTCATGTGGTTTACGCCGTACTCTTATCCTGCCATCCGCATGTACCAACGTGAATCTCGACTCATCAGTCCAGGCAACATTTTTCCACATGTCTAGGGTCCAGTGGCGATGTTCCCGCGTTCATGCTAATCTTTGCACCCTTTGATGTACGGTCAGCAGTGGTACCCTCGTGGTACGATGGCTTCTATACCCCTAAGCGAGGAGATGGTTCTGGATGGTGTGACTGCTTACACGTTTTTGTGCACCAGCATAAAATTGCCGAGTGATTTCTTGCACTGTGACCCGTCTATCCGTTGTTACATTGCGAGCTAGCAGACGATGACCCCGCTCATCCACACGCTGTTTTCCACGGCAGTTGGCCCTTGCAGGGATGGTTTTACCGGATTCGATGTACTCACGGTGCACCCGTGACACAGTGGCTCGTGAAAATCCCAGTGCCTGCACGACTTCCGAGAGGGAGTTACCCATTCGTCGGGCCCCAACAATTTGCCCACGATCAAATGCGGTTAGATCCTTCGTCTTACCCATACTGCGTCCGACTCTTACTGATTCCCGTCGCATCACTCTTTATATTGTCGGATCGCTGCATACGTCATGTCGTTTCCGTTACAGGGACGCACACAGCGCCACATTTGCATAACGCCAGCTGTCTGTAACTCAATTGCTCTTCAGTGTACATACCTCACTCACGTGTTGGTAATGTGTTGAGAGAATCCAGTGCTGCAAGCAAAGGTGAATCTCGCACCTCGAGCAGATAAGATGACAATGGAATCACAGTCAGGAGCGTTGCACATGTCACGCACAGCAAAATTGATGACCAACACATTACCGAACGGAAGAGGCGTTTCGTGTGGCAAGTATCCAGACGCCTTTCACGCATAGCGAATCATAGGTTGGTACTGTAATGCATCCAACTGGTTGTATATAAATGAATGCAACTTCAAAATGAAGATTCTGTCATGCAGGTTGACGCCATGTACCTCATCAGAACGTATGTACTCTTTCATGAGTCGTGCAAACAGTTTTTATTGTCGAAAGAAATACCCATCAAGGGGCTGACAGTATTTGGTGGCTTTCGGTGGTATGATTTTTGTATGCAAATTGACGTCCCTGTCACCGAAGGCTTTGGCTGGCAAACTAATGTCGGTTTGACCAGAGCGCGAATCCAATAAGAGAAGGGAAGGCCCTGTTAGCTCTGGTTCCAGTATCTTACGTATCCAGGACAGAACGAGAGCTGTGGACATCTTTCCACTGGTGCTGCAGTCACATTCTATATTTGGAGGTTGGTTACGTCGTACTGTTTCGGAAACACGTTTGCCAAACTTACCACCCGCTTCCTGAAAGCAGATGTGCAGTTTCTTTGCAAAGAGTCCTGACATGGACTTAAGCACCTGAATGGTATAGGAGTGGGTAGTCGATGCAACGGATTGCACAACAGCTTCAGTTGTTTTCTCCCCAGTCAATGATAGCGTCCTGTTTGACGTGAGTTCGTATTCAAATCGAATTTGGTCTGTATTGAACACCATGCCGGGATCAATTGCATTGGCAGTAATGTAGCTCGTACAAACTAAAATGCACTGTTCCTTACGGCCGTGTCAAGGTTAACATACCTCCTGGCAACGAACCTCGTGATCTTGCGCGATGTGATTTTATAGCGGCGTTTGAATTTGTGCAGGAAATATGTACTGGCTTTAAAATTGGGGATACCCATTGCGTTAGCTGCTTCCTTCTCCCACGTCTTTAAATTCCAGTAGGGAATTGAGAGTCCCATGTTACGCTCATCTTGGAATTTGGTGTACATATGATGGCGAATGCGCGCAGTTTTGTTTCCTATCGTACCACCACTCTCAATAGCCGTTACTATTTGCCGCACTTTTCCTGGTGATATCTTGTATTTACGGGCAGTTGCTGCAACAGTTTTCTTTGCGACCTTCACATTGTCATAGACACTCTGCATGGTTTGTCCGGATAACTGTTCGTGAATGCTTTTCCATTTCACTTTGGGGGGGGACTCGACCTGCTTGGCACGTTGTGTGCTGGAGTACCCGGCGTATCACTATATTCAGATAACGTGTTCGACGTTTCATCACTATCACGCCGCAATGTCTGTCCTTCAAACCCATCAGCGCCTCCAATGACATGTTGCTCCAAAATGTTGTAAAACTGTCTTGCAATTCGCCTGTCGATGTACGTTGGAGCCCTGTCGTCCGCTTGGTATTTCTGCTTCACCTCGTTCACCAGTATCTGTACTACAGCATGAGGGTTACAAGCCATTTTCTTAAAACACACAACACAATATTTTTAGGCGTACGAACAGGCCTGTGCGCTGTCTCACACTACTCACGTTTAACAGTCACTGACGTACACAACGCAGGACACCTTCCAGGCATGCGCAGTATCACCCAATAACATCACACCCACATTTACATGTTCTTTGATACTTTATAGCTGCATACATTACAGGCGGGCGTCCCACTTTTATAAGCCATGTTCTGGGGGTTGCGGGCGATTGCGAAATGCCGTACTTCACACCTGTTACTTTGGTGTCATGCTTGTCCACCACAGAACGTTCCGTGACGATTGTCGTCGGGAGGTTCGATAGTTTCCCTTGTAAGTGAGAGTGAAGGAAGTGGATCTTCACAGACATATTGCAGCCTAAGTCTTCATATGTTTTCAGCATCTCATGTACTACATCAGTATACTTGTCAGACTTTTTGTTGCCTGAAACGTTTTTCACTGAATTCTTGAAAGAAACCCATGCGGGGTTTTCTAAGTCATTCAAACGTCCTTCAAAAGTTTCATCTTTCATTAGTTCTCTAATTTGTGGTCCTACGAAAATTCCTTCCTTAATTTTGCATCGCTAATTTTGGGGAACTTATCCTTCAAGTACAAAAAACCACTTCCATTTCTGTCCATGGCTTTCACAAAAATTTTCATCAAACCCAATTTGATATGAATAGGTGGGAGATAGATGTTTTTGGAATCAACTTAAGTATCATTCATTACATTTTTCTCACCAGGTGTAACAGTTTACGTGAAGGCCTTCCTTTTGAAATGACTTTTACGATCCCAACTGTCCCACTCACACAAAAAACAGCAAAATTTTGTGTATCCAGACTGTAACCCGAGCAACATAGCGATCACCTTGAGTTCTCCACATATGTTCCAAATTAATTTTTCATACTGTATCTTGTTTAGAATAATCTTAATATTTTTATAGATTTCTTTCATATTAATAGCATGTGCTAGTGGAACTGATGGGAATTTGTTTCCATTGTGCAAAATGACAGCTTTTAGGTTAACTTTTGACGAATCTATATACAAACGCCATTCCTGTGCGTTATGAGCATGTCCTATAGTGTCCATCACCGATGAAATATCATTACAGTACACTATATCTCCTTCTTGCGAGAAAAACTCCTTGAAATCTTCTTGACGATTTCGAAAGTAGCATACCCTAGTTCCGCGATCAAGGAGGTTCCACGCTTTAAGTCGTGATTCCAAAAGTTCTGCCTGCTTTCTTGATAAATTTAAATCACGCACTAAATCGTTTAGGTCTCCTTGTGTCAATAAATGAGGCTCATTAGTAATGTCGAAACATGCATCATGTCGATCAGCGTGATCTTCATTCTGATCCTCTTCAGAGCTTGAAGTTTCATTTATGTCGGCTGATACCGGGTGAGGTGGTATTGGCATATCATCACTGTGGGAAATAGGTCGCATCGCTGAAGGTAAATTGGGATATTTTAAACTGTGTTTCGACTTGCTTGTGATTCCCTTTGTATTTGTTATACAAAACTAACAGTCCGAAGAATGATCTATCGGCTCTCTCCACACCATGGGAATTGCAAATGGCATATGGCGAGAACCGTTTACCCACACCGTTAAAAGACTTGAACATGTAACCCAACAAATATGTGGGGCCCAACTCTTGTCCTGATTTCCTACTTTGCAACCAAAGTAAAGCTGATAACACTTTTGTATTCACGGGGTAAAGTTCTGCCTTTGAGGTTTGAATGTTTTTTTGTTTTTTTTTGTTTTTTTTTTGATTGGAGGTTTAACGACCACCGTGAGCAACTCAATGGGCTATAAGCAATCGCCCGTCCCTAATTTAGGGTCACTGGTTCCAGGGAAGGGAGAGAGCCAGTGCCGTAAGACAAACACAACATCCATGCCTCACCGGGATTCGAACCCGGACCCCTCTCGGACGAATGATCAGAGGCCATCGCTTAGACCACTGCGCCACCGGGGCGGCGGTTTGAATGTTAATTCACCACACACATAAGAAAACATATCCGGATGGTTGAGACACTTGCGTGGCATTTTTCAGTTTTCACACACAAACAAAAGCTGCTGATAAAGAGCAATAGCACAGCGTTCTCTTCGGCTGTCTACTGGGAACTGAGACATAAAGTCGAGTCGTAGCCTACGAGGATCGTTAAAGAAGCCTGTTATTTTAGGCCAAATTTCCTGAGAAAAACGGAAGCACTTTTGATTTTCTCTAACGCCACCAGAGGCCGCTTTTACCGAGGACAACATTGCCTTACCCATAAAGGAAGGATATATAGAGAAGACACTGGCTGTATTAAGCTGAAACTCATGACGTCATGAAGTCGACTGCAGCGCACCAGTGACCTAAAACAGAACTACAGTTGATTGTCAGCTGGTTTCCAAGGGAACACCCACGAACCACGTGATTTTTGTCCGTTAATATCATGTTTTTTACTTTGACTGTTGACTTTGGCTTGCTATCCGGCAGTGTTGAAGATTCTTTTTGGTTTTCATTTCCTCTAGCGTTCTAATAAGTGGTATTATTTTGCTTATTACTTACTGATCGTATACTTTTCCTTACAGAATTCATAACTTTTGGGTTTTTACGTGTCTGTTGTTCATTTGATTGTTTCTCCCACACCTACTCTGCTTCACTTTCAATTCTAATTTGTATTCAATTGTCATCTGCTTCGACATCTACGTTATTGGCTTCGTTAGCTTTTTGGCTTATCTTTTTTACTCGGCATTTGTGTAGCCTGTATTTCCATAATTGGCCAACATTTGTGAAAATTGTTTTCCATCTTCGTAATTTTTTTGTTATTTCTGAAGTTAAGGCATGTCTTCCAAGATGGTGCGGTGGCGCTGCTGTCGCCTGCGCTGGGTTGCCGTAGCAGCTATTGCCGACGTCACGGGGTCACGTTACATTTTGCTTCTGTTTTAGGTCCGTGGGGGCGCCACTTTGTGTGGGAGGAGTTTCCATGGGCTCCTATGTCTGTTTCCACTCTATAGATCCTTCCTTTATGGCCTTACCGTTAGTGCTTTTAGTATACTGCCTTAGGTTACGAAACTGCATACTTCTCGTTTCTTTTCAATTATTTTTATATAAAAGAAATGAGGTATTGCTGTGTGCCTTTTGTATACTCTGATCAAGTTTAGAGCAGGTAACTGTGGAAATTTTTATTTGTTGGCATGATACTCATGTTTCAGGTGTGTGCATTTTCGAATTGCGTGGTTTTTTGGTAGCAGTAATTGTGTTAATATCATACAGAAGTGAATTATACTTCATAAAAGAGTGAAGTTTTTAATTTTAACGTTATATTTGTTTTGAACTTGTACGAACGTTTCGTGAATTAGAATTTGAAATAGAAACGGGTAGGTGCCTCAAAATAATTACGAACTTCATAAATTCAGCAGCGTTTTCTCACACATCGGCGCCAAGTTACTATAAACAATTAGAAATATTTGCTACGAATAAATGCGATTCAGCGAAAACAACATGCATTGAAATATCCTTGGAAACCACCAACTTTTCCACACTTTAATTGCTGCCGCTTGCGGTAGTAGGCTACAAGCAAAGTGGTACTGCCCGATTAACGTCGTATTTGCTTTGAACTTTCACGAACATTTTATGGCGGCAGCCTCCAGATATTTCATTCTAACGTTCTTGAGTATAACTTACTGACACATACTTAAGAGCAAAACTGAAGACTAAGGAAAAAATTTTAGAATTTAAAACGAAGGGTGCAAAATAACCTGAAAATCAAAACGCGCAACGCAGCAGTTTTGAAAATTCAGAATACACATTCTATAAAGAAGATACCTAAGCAAAAAAATACATATATAATTTTGACTCACACCTAATACAACATAGAAAAGGTTATGTGTCTACCTGTGTGAGTAAAAGGAGAAAAGATAAAAAAATAAAATAAAACAACTGAATGTAGAAGGTGTCGAGAATACTGAGCCTTGGCTTTATCAAGGACCAGCAAAAACTCTGCATTTTCTCACTTCCACAAAGACCTAGTTCGAAATGGGTTTCTGCAAGGCCATAGATGCAAGTAACATTCCCACCTAAAATAGTTAAAAAATATATATATATAAGTCATGTCCTCCGTAGAGTAGCATGACCTAGCACTAGTTAACAATTTCGCTTGCATCCATTAACCTTCATGGCCCGACCCATGCTCTTCATCTGTTACTATTAAACAGAGAGTCATCATGTTCATTTGTTTCAACATGCATTCTAATATGAAGAATTACCCTTCTGCCTTATTTTATAATGTAAAATTTTTAACCAAAATGTGGACAATTCCCTTGATTTAAATTAACTGAAAATTGGACAATTAAGGCAGAGCATTACGCTCCTCTTAAATAAATATTTTTACACGAGTTAACGTTCTGGCAGCAAAGCGTAAGCATAACGATCCTTTTAAGGGCGGATAACGCTCAAATAAAGAAGAACATAGGTTGCTAGGTAATATCACCTTTCAAAACCAAAATGATTTGGGAGCAATGAATTACTTAAAAATATACATATATTCAAATTCTATATAGTAGGTCATCGATGTACAGTAGTGGCCAAAACTGTGGACACCTTTTGGAAGAAGTGTGTTTTTGAGGTTTGATGGCTCATAAAACCACTTTTTTTGGAGTAATAGGATAAAATTATATATCAATGGAAAGATAATTTCATCAAGAATGTAATGCAACAAAGTTTGTCCAATTATCTGATTCTATGGAAAGTTATAGCTAAATAACCAGAAAAAGGAAGCACAACTTGCTTAGGTTGATACGAAGTAGTTTTCCTTCATTTGAATGTGGCCAATGAGCATAAGTGTTTAGAGAGCCAATCAGGTGTTATCTGGTTTTGGCAAGTAGGATTAACCTATTGATGCCATGTATTGGAGCTGAGAGGAGGACATTTGTCAGTGTGTTATGTGATTGCCATCAAGTTGGCTAGGGGTTTTTGTGTGTGTGTGTGTGTGTGTGTGTGTGTGTGTGTGTGTGTGTGTGTGTGTGTGTGTGTGTGTGTGTGTGTTCCTTCATTTAGTGAGCTTGTAAAACGTAATAAAATTAAAGAAATGGAGCAAAGAGTTGACTGGTCACCCAGAAAGTGATGTAAAATAGTACTATTAAGTGAACAAGGTTTCAGTTATGAAGAAATTTGAAGAAAAATTGGTGGAAACTTAACCAAAGGCGGCATTTCTAAATGTTTGAAGAGGTATAAGGAGACTCAGTCACTACGAAACCATACTGGTAAAGGCAGGAAAAGGTACACAACAGCAAGTGATGATAGAATAATTAAGAGACTGTGCCTAGGTGACAGAAGAAAATCATCTGGGTGTATACAAGATGAAATGGCGCATTGCAATGTGAAGTTGAGTGCAAGAACTGTTCGGCGCAGACTGCAGGAATTTGGTCTAAAAGCTAGAATTCTACGAAAAAAGCCATTTTTATCTCTCAAACAAAGGTTGAAAAGATTAAACTGGGCTAAAACTCATGTTAACTGGACAGCGGAACAATGGGACAGTGTTATTTGGAGTAATGAGACCAAAATCTCTCTGTTTGGTAGTGATGACATAAAATACGTAAGGAGAAGAATCGGAGAAGATTTGCATCCTGATTGCCTTACATGTACCGTGAAACACCAAGTTAGTGTTATGATCTGGGGTTGTATGACATCAAAAGGCGTGGGCAGAATTTGCGTGATTAATGGGAATGCAAATGGCCAAAAATACATTAATGAAATACTTGAACCCAAACTGAAGCCTTCCGCACGTGATCTTTTCCAAGTTAATGAAGCATTTATATTTCAACAGGATTCAGCTCCATGTCATGTTGCCGCAACTCTGTGCAAAAAGTGGATTCAAGATATTCATATTCCACTGCTGGTATGGCCTGAAAAATAGCCCAGATCTTAACATCATCGCAAATATATGGAGCCGACTAAAGAAGCTTTTTAGTCAGAAGCAACCCAGCAATAAAACCCAATTAATAGAAGCAATAATTCAATCTTGGTTTCACATTATAACAGCTGCAGAACTAAAACACTTAGTTCACTACATCGAAAGGCGTTGTAAGGCCGTAATTAACGCTAAAGGTTACCCAACTAAGTATTAACTGACATGGTGAGAATTTTTGTATATCTCATTTTTTCTATGTGTTTCACTTTTCTTCTTTATAACTGCTGTGCTAATACAAAATCCTTCATAAAACATATTGCATTACATTCTTGATGAAATTATCTTTGCAATGATATATAATTTTATGGTAATACTCCAAACAAAAGTGGTGTTATGAGTCATAAAACCTCAAAAATGCACTATTTCCAAAAGGTTTCCACATTTTTTGCCACTGCTGTATTTAATGTGTTCCGAATGTGTAACTTCGTTGATCATATCGGAATGCTAGATTACGGGAGATGACTAATAAATTATACCATCAGTCTTATTTATTAGTCATATAATAATATTCATCGCTTTCGCAAGAAAAAATAAAAACAATTCTGGCGATTATGGAGAAAATTTATGCGATTTAATTCTGTATGACAGCACACCCACCCGCCACCAGCAGCGGATAATCGTTGTTGTTGTCCTCGGTAAAAGCGCCATGTGGTGAGCTTTCCTGCGTAAATGATTCTGGTTTAGAAGGCCGAAAAAGCAGGCTTCCTTCACGAGCATATTCCCCGTAGGCTGCCATCGAGCATTCGAGTGAGCAGCCGGGAAGAGTGCAGGTGGCGCCATGTCTATTTGATTGGAGGTTTAACGACCACCGTGAGCAACTCAATGGGCTGTAAGCAGTCGCCCGTCCCTAATTTAGGGTCACTGGTTCCAGGGAAGGGAGAGAGCCAGTGCCGTAAGACAAACACAACATCCATGCCTTACCGGGATTCGAACCCGGACCCCGTTCGAACGAATGATCAGAGGCCATCGCTTAGACCACTGCGCCACCAGGGCGGCCTCCATGTCTATGACTCATTCGCACGTGCGGACAGGAACCACACCCCACCCCCTTTGATAAAACACGAACGCAACAGAGTCTACATGTCACCTGCTGCTTTTTTTCTTTTATTTTCTCATATGAATAAACGATGCTATGTGCTCCAAGTCAATAATGGAATTATTTCTAGCAAAAAAAAAAAAAATTTTAACGTAAAAAATTGAAAAGAAACATATTGTTATATCTCTAAAACTATACGTGATAGCAAAATTTGGATAAAAAATCTGGATTCCTCGTATGAAGGGTCTATGGTCACCGCGCTCGCCCGATCTGGCGCCTTCTGATTACTTTTTATGGGGATATCTAAATGGGAGAGTTTACCAAAGAAACCGCGAACCATAGATGCCTTGAAAGCAAACATCACCGAAGAAATTCAAGCAGTAACGGCGGACGTACTGGCAAGGACTTTCCACAATACGGTGCGCTGGGTTCAATGCTATCTTGACGCAAATAGTGGCCATTTCCAGCTCATGTTGTGATGTGATCACATTTCGCATGAAATGAGGTAAGTCCACTTCAAATTTTTTCTCTTCATTGGTAAAAAGAAATGCAGGGTTCGGTAGCTGTATGTCCTGTTTGGCGTTTTCCCTTCTAAATTTACATAAAAACAGCAAAAATTCCCCTTGAAACTAAATTAACATTTAAAAGTGTAACGGTTTTCCTGCTTTTTACGTAAGAAAAGTGTACGGGAGGTATTTTTGAAATCTCCGTTACTAAAATATTCACATGACTATGAATTTCTTCTGTGTTTAATGTAAATGTGCTTTTGCATAAGCTCTTGCTATGTTTTCGAGTTATAGAAATTGTTGGCAAGACATCTTCCTCCATCGCTACAGTTCGGATCTACGATTCACATGTTAGAATCGTAATGTTACTAGGGACGTCACCAAGGGGGTGCAAGCCCACCCCACCCTGCCGCCCACCCAGTTCAAAACGTGTCATTTTTCAGCATATTTAACTTTAAAATATTATCTGCATTTTGTCAAGTCTTGTGTTTTATTTCGTGCAGCCCTACGTATTTTTCCTAAGAAGTGAGTTGTATACTTCTCGGTAGAAAGATTATCGAAATATATCATACACAGGGCCATGAAAATTCAGTTGTTCTCCACTCTTCTGAAGATAAGCCTCTTTTTCATGTTAGTATGGCCAGGGAAGAATGAGGAGAGTGGAAAGGAATTAATTGAGGGAGATCATTACTAATTGCTCTGCTAGTTGCTTTAGTTACTAAATATGGGATTCCAATACGGAAAGTTGAGTCTAAAGCTACATTAGCGCTCATAAGACTCCCCGGGACACTGAAAGTGCAGAAAGTGGCTGACGACTGTTTTGTAGTAGAAGAGTGCAAGGCAAAGTATAGCTGGCTGCGAGGAAGGAAGTTAAGGAGAGGGAGAGATATTCTGTCTGCGTAGCACGACGTTAAAATTTGATTTAAATAAACAAAAACGGCATTTTCTTTTAAATAAATTGTTCAAGTACAGTACTATTTTCGTAAGCAAAAACGCCAAACTTTAAAAAGCAGTTTGAGACAATGCATTCAGAGCAAGCAAAAAGTTGAAAGCGACATTTTACCAACCTTCTATCTTACACAAGTGTCATAAGGTGGTTGTCTAGTGATTTTGCTTCCTATACTTCCAATGGGCAAACTTCTGTACACATTTTCTTCACAATTAATGCGTTCCCAAGGATGAAAATTTGAACATCGATTAAAATAACTTCATATTATAACTTGGAATACTTAATATTTTCTAAAACATAACCATAATTATATTAAAAACCAATAACTTTTCCTTTGGTGGTGTTGAGACCAGAAAAAAGTTGTCGTGACCTGTACATTGATGACGTCAGTAGACAAACAAAGTTTTGGATTGCTTAATTATGGTTATGTTTTAGAAAATATTAAGTATTCCAAATTGTAATATGAAGTTATTTTAAACAATGTTCAAATTTTCATCCTTGGGAACGCATTAATTGTGAAGAAAAGGGGTACAGAAATTTGTCCATAGTACAGTAAGCAAAATCACTAAGTGGAAGGGATGAAGATTGCACGAATTCCTTTATAGCAGGTAATTAAAATCCTTAAAGCCGGCCCCGGTGGTGCAGTGGTCTAAGAGCTGGCTTATGACCATTCGTCCAAGAAGAGTCCGGGTTCGAGCCATGGTAATGAATGGATGTTGTGTTTGTCATACGGCTCTCTAACTTCCCTGGAACCAGTGACCTTAAATTAGGAACAGGCGACTGCTTGTAGCCCATTGAGCTGCTCACTGCGGTCGTTAAACCTTAAATAAATAAAAAAAACTATAAAAAATTGGTTATTTCAGTGTTTCGTAATAAAAAGTTGCTATGAAGCTTCTTGCCCCATTAAAAATAATGCTCTCCCACCCGTCGCCCATCCTGATTTCGAAGTCTTGCGACGTCCCTGGATGTTGCTCAATGAAGTCACGATTATTCGTCTGCGAATAAGTAGAGGAAGGCGGAATAAGCAAACCTTACTATTGTATTAACTTTGAGATGAGTCACAGCTGGTGTGTTTGTCCGTGGCTGCTCGATAGACATGGTTTGTCTTGCCGCACTAGTTGTCTCTCTTGAAACCAGTGGACTTAAATTAAGGACGAACGACTGCTTATGGCCCTGAGAGGTTGTCATTAAACCCCCAAGCAAAAATCAGTATCACCACTGAAAAAAATAATAATAATAATTGCAATACGGAATTGAGGTGACAAAAATCTGTGCTGCTTTGAGCAGTGTAACCGTAGAAGGGATTCAGATCAAATGAAATTTCCGTTTGACCTGCGTAAAAATGTTTTGAAATATATTTAAAAACGTTTTGAAGTGCGAAAAAATGTGTTTTAAAATGTACTAACAGTAAAAAATCTGGAATAATACGAAGAAACACTCAGTATCTGATATTTTGAGAATGCCCAATTTTATTTACTTCATAAGTTGTTACATAAGATTCACCTTTCTGTGAAGTAAGATAAAAATTACATTACACGTACTTGTTCATGTTTTAGTAACGACAAGATGCAAGAACGTATAGCGTTGTGGTACTTGTTCCCTCCTATTTTGGAGATTTGTTGTAGTCGTCCTTGCTATAAGAACTCACTTGAACACGAGATGCATAAAATGACAGCTAATTTTATATTATGATCTCACAAAATTCGTGAGTCTGAAACAGAAATTTTGAAGATGACAATCCGTTTTTTGCTATAAATAAGACAAGGATGATAACTCAGGTAATATCCGAAAACTTGGAAATTTCTCTCTTCCAGGAGCGGGAATGGAATCCGCGTCTCCCAGATAGCGCCCGGGTATGCTAACCACCACACCACCCAGAACGACCAGGTCACAAGTTTCCGATTAATTTGAATATAACAAAATTAATATAATCTCATTGTAATCCAGTATTCCATTCAGAAAAATATATTTATGAACTTTGTTTTTCGGCCTTCCATGCAAAAAAAAATAATAATAATAATAATAGAAAGCACAATCTGCCAGCATCGAAAAACTCATGGGAACACAAGGCTGCGAAAGTCATTGAAAATAATGGTCAAGATCTTGTGGGATTTCAGAATTCAAATCGATCGACACATAGAACATAATACACCAGACATAACAGTCATGGAAAATCGGAAAGTCTGGTTAATTGATATAGCGATCCCTGGAGATGTCAGAGTCAATAAAAAAGAATTGGAAAAAATGACTAAATATAGAGAGAGACCTGGCCATAGAAGTTACCCGGTTATGGACTAAACACACAACGGTAGTCCCCATTGTCATCGGGGCACTTGTAACATTGTCAAAAAATTTTACGAATCACTTTGAAAAATTGCAGCTTTCTGATATGCCACCTATAGAACTGCAGAAGACAGCTTTACTTGGGACATCATATATTTTACGCCGATTCTTGACTGATACCTAGGTCTCCGGTGGAAACTTGTATCAGTTCAACAATACCAGTCAATGATAATTTGCTGTTTATTTTGTTTGTCAGAGGCTGTGATTCGTATATTTCGAATAAAGAAAATAATAATAATAATGATAATGTTACACGTACGAGTAATTTGCATTTTAGTAACACATAATTCGATCTTAAGAAACTGTGTTCAATTCTTATGTAAAATGAGTTTTAAAGAATAAAAGAAAATGACAATATATTTCTGTTTTTGCTGAATTTCTGTAAATAAATGCGAGTAGAAAATAATATGACATTTTATGAGAAAGATTATAAACTTAAGCATAAAGAGTTCTGGAGACTGGCGGTCCAAGCTGCAGTTGTGATGTTAAAACGATGTTCACGATATCCACTGAGCATGAATTTACTTAAATTGGTTATTTGAATCGAAATTGTTCTTCTCTAAAAGAGAAGTAATTGGTTTTAAAACGTACATCAAAACAGCGATATTTACCTGTTACGATACTGATCGTTCGCTTTATACAAAAGAGAAATAGCTTTAATATTTCATAGATATATCATTAACCGGTAACCTAGGAGTTACAGAAGCAGCTTTCCAGGATTATACAAGATGCCCTCCTTTGTACTTTTAGGTACTAATTGAATAGTTAATTTTTACAGCTACTGTTCTAAACTCACACTACGTTTTGAAATTTAGTGGAAATTAACGTAGAAATAATTCACAATGACGCAAGATGGCAGCACCATGCATATCGCAGTAACGCCCTCTAGCAGTTAAAAACAGAATGAGTAGTGAAGCGCATTTACCATTCCGTGATTTCGGTCTGCTACTGTTAGGCCTGAATCCCATTACAAAATTGTTGCTTATTTTTTGGCTCTTTCTTATTTCCTGGTTAATTTCCAACTTCGATTTGTGCTGATAACGCACACACATATACGGATAAATGTTTTTTTTTTTTTTTTCTTTTTTTTTTCAAAGATTATCCAGTAAGTTTTTATGAGTTTTCAGTAAGGAAAAGTTTGGGAGTTATTGTAGTACATACTAAAAAAGGAAAAAAAAATATTGCACTTGAGAAAGCTGAACTGTAAAACAATTCAATGAGAGGTAAACGCGTGCACGAGAGGATATTACCTGAAAACAAGTTCAATATTTACAGCTGCTCAAAAAACGAATTTAGCATTTGTAAAGTGAGTTATTGGTGGGCTTAATGGCTGCTGAATGCACGAAATATTCACTTAACGAGATATATCCGTAGAAATTTATTACAAGAACATGATAAAACGTTCACAGATAAGTAGTACCATAAGACATAAGTCAGACGTAGTTGTACTTTTAAGGTTTCCTGACACGAAATAAGAGCAGTTGCAATTGAAGCATCCTGGATGACTGCCTCCCAAAAGCTGTGAAAAACAGCCAGTTGAAGCGAAAATTCTTTATTTCATCTTCTGAAAGTTCCTGTGAACCAATTTACTATCAAGATCGTTCTTGTAGGTAGTATCTAACTGTTACATCATGGAGATGAAACTCAATATCGGGTGAGGAAACGTAGACTTAAATAAAAATCAGAAACATTGTGCGTATGTTCAGGAAGATAAGCAGTTTCAACAGCTTTTCATTCATCAAAAGAATATTCGCTTCAAGAAACTGGTTTCTGCAAATGTGGCTATTTGCTGAATAGCAGAACATTCTAGCTGTTTAATATCGCAAACAATGTAATTCCTGAGATCTAGGGGAAAGGGATTCTAAAATCCAACAAGGAAATAAGAACAGCTACGTCATTAATTTAGCTGCTGATATCTTAAGAACTTATTTAACACTGGAGATTTTAGTTTTGAAGTTTGGAAAGCCAAAGCCATTGTCTCGAAGCGGATACAAAAATTTCCCACATGAATTTACCATTAGGCCTGTGAGACAGATACTTAATTTTTTGTGTGTAATTCAAGAAGACAACAAATCTACGACAAAAAATGTTTTTTAGTATATGGTGCTGTACCGCATAGTAGATGGCGCTGTACATTAGTAGATGGGGCTGTACCGCATAGTAGATGGCGTTGTTCCAATTAGTAGATGGCGCTGTACCGCATATGTTCAAAAACTAACTCGTTTTTGTTTTGTTTGAATATCTTCTCTTTTTTATAAATACAGGAAGGTCTTATCGAAAAAATGTTTTGTATTTATATATTTTTTAAGTATGTATTAGAACTTCTTGTGCCTTTCGTTTCATCTTTTCCAAGATAAGTGCTGATGATCATGGTTGCGTAACCTAAACAAAGAGTTGTCATCGAACTTTTAACGAAGGTGGATTGCGGAGTTTCGGGCTATCGTACCAGCCAGGTGTACGGCGAGTAGACGATCGATGCCACCGTTTTGCGAAAGAAGATGAAGAAGTTTACCAAAAGTGAAACAATCTTCGAGCAAAAACTACGAACCGAGAAGTCGTCAGCTGCAGTCACCGATGACAGCAGACACTGGACAGATAACTTGATTTGTACGCGCAAGCGTATTACCGTACATACGTGATAAATCATCGTGTGCGTTGCGCACAAAATTTGGTGGATACGGTCATCATAAATTCATCAGAAAATCTGAAAAGCGTGCGTGTACCGAATGGGTTTCTCGTTAGTTTTTGTCTAATATATAAACTAGTTGCGAAATGACAAAGACAGGGTGATCTGTGATATTACATTTCAATAACAGCCCCGAATTTGTCATCGTCGGATTTTGACTGATGAAAAACAATATCCGCAGACAAAGAGTTAATTACTCGAAGGTCATCAAAATATCTTAGAAGAATGGGTCGCCACAATTTTTTCAAACGAGATTTCAACATTTGGTTCAATTGTGGCACAAAGTCATCGCATGTGCGGAAGATTAAGGGTAATATTGTAATAAGGGCTTTATTACCTAACTAGCCTTGTTTTCGGTACACCGTAAGTAGATACAAATTCAAAAAGATACCAACATCATCTTTTTCACAGTGAAGATATTTGGCTAGCGGTATGTTTTTTTTAGATTAGGCATTTAGTTCTTTTGAGCACATTCCTTTCCTCCGAACAGATAAAAAAAGTTTTAAGGAAAGTAGCATACTGGAAATGATTGGATAAAATTATTCATAAACGTCTCCTTTCTTAGGTTGATAATGATTAACAGTTTGTCTTGGCTGAGTGTTTTTGTTTATGGGTTTTTATACTACTGGGTTCGAATTCCATGCAGTTCATTGTTTACATACTAGCTATGTCCTTTTCCTGATAGGTGACCTTAAATTAGGAGCGCAGAAAAATCTTAATAATACTTCCTACTATTTACAGCTGCTAAATTCAAAGGAACGGCTTTAGATTTCATCTAACTTCTACAATTTTGTTTTTGTGGAATTGGTTTCTCTTTTTTCTTTTTCGGGGAGTATAGGGCTATGCCAGACCATTTTGGCCTTTTCCCTTGTTTTTCCTGTTGCAAAATCACATGTTCACCATTCATGAATTGGCAATTTTTTTCTTCACTCCTTTTTTTCTTCTAAGAGCATGCAACAACAAAAATAAATAAATAAATAAATAAATAAATAAATAATACAGCCTATTCTTCCTTCTGGCAAAGTTGTTGCTTAAGCTATTAATTTCTTATAAGAACGGGCTGACACAGGAGATTTTGAATGGGCCACTATCTTTCAGAAGTCTGAAGACATCATCATTCTTTGTAGAAGTTTTAACTCAAAAATCAGGCGTTACAGCAGAGTCTTCTGCTGAATAATTTATTATAATCATTCGGAATTATAATTTTCCTGTCAATCATAAAATATTAAAAATATATTTACGATCTTAGAAACTGGAATATTCACTTCGTTTTAGATTGCTCGTTCGAGGCTATCATTAAATTTAAAATTGATATGCCTAAAGTTGTCTATATCGAAAACCAACCTTACTGAAATATAATAATTATTTGCAAAATTACCGACAGAGGTTTTATGAAAATTCATTAGTAGAAAAATCCTTTCATTGAGAGCTAACTGCACTTGATTGAAAGGTTTGCTTGGCGGTGAGGCTTGCTTTCATTGAAGTCGTATGTATTCAAAAGAGTTAAGACTTTAGCTGTAAATTCAAAATATATCGGCATTATTGTTGCAAAATTGTTCATTAAAATATATTTTTCCTCAAAGGTTAACGTGATTAAAATAATTGTATCAACAAAATACTTGCATTTTAAGAGAATCAGTTTTACAAAAATGTTCACTTCACCGAAACGCTGTTTTGATTTGAAATTCGCGTGAGTAAAAGCATGATTACATCTAAATGTTTACACTGTATAAGAAATGCTTTTTATAAAATTCTTTATTTCATCAAAAGGCTATTTTCGTTAAAGCTTCATGACATCAGAAAGGAATATTTTCAGCAAAAGGTTTATATAAAAATTGCTTTTAAAAAACTCTTCGTTCATCACAAAGTAATTTTTACTGGTTTTACATAATCAAAACAGAAAATTTCAGTTATTTTTGTGATGTATGATAATTATTTGTAGAAAGCTGCTCATGTCATCAAAAGTTTGCTGCTTTTATTGAAGCTTAGGTGGTCAAGAAAGGGAATTTTATCTGAAGCCTAGAAATGTGTGAACGCTATTTTTACAAAATTAGTTAATTCATAATTTTTTAGTTTACATTGTTATCAAAAGAAATAAATGGTCTTTAACCAAACAACGAAGAGAATTTCCATAGGGACAAAAATGCACGTATAATGAAGCTACAACGACGCAATACGTTGTACTAAAAAGAATGCATTTAAAACCAATTTTTCATGGCTTTGTATTTGAAATAAACGTTCACGTAATTTCATTGGGTGAACTATTTTTGGTGGCTTACATAATATAAAGTAAATAAAATTGCGAGATTTAATAAAGTACGTATTTTCATACGACTTAATAAATTCATTAATAATATGCATTGAAACATTTCCTCATTTGCAAATAATTGGAATAATTTTAGTTTCCAAAAAATGGTAGTATAAAAAAATCCAATGATGCACTCAGCATTTAAGGCTGTAAAAAGCGATTTAAATAGCACTCTACATAAACCGAATGTTGTTGTTTTTTAATGTTTTTTTTAAGTTACCCGTTAGAGTTGACCTTGCAAATTTAATTAAATACTTCATGAATTCGTTTAAGTGAACAGTACTATTACCAAAATACAAAAATTTGGTATAACAGATTTTGGAATTCAACAAATGCCGTTCTAGAAAAAGCACGCAGCCTTCCTTGTATTGTATCGGTTAAATGTTGAAATTAGTGCACGCATAAAAATATTTGTCAATTTTCATTAAGTTCTGGACTATTTTTTTGATTAGCTCCGGCTTACATTTTTTTCTTTGGGAACAAATTCTATGGGCAAAAGTGTATGTCTAGAAACCTTTATTTTTTGTGACGTTTCATATTGCACGCCAGTTCTTAAGATCGCTTTATATGTTGAATTGAAAGAGATTCGTCGCCATTTTCAGTTAATGTTCAAATATAAAAAGACATGCTAGCTCAAAATATATATGTGTTCTCCATGAGAGCAGTAGTTGCTACAGTACGTGTTTTTTTTTTTTTTTTCAGCAGCCATGCGACTTCGTATTTAGAGTTAGTAGCACTTGACAAGAGTAGAATTTCGATTATTTTCTGTTGCAATATCGTAACAAATCGTTGTAAGAGCAGCTGTTTTGGCAACATTCTTCCACCACACCTCTCTTTTGTCCACTTGGATGTCTTGAGAAAAATTTCATCGCCATTTGGCTGTCTAGAAAACCTTCCATTTTATTTGGGTGGGATCCATCTTCCAAAACTGCTGGCCAGAGCTCTAAGAAAAACAAAAATGAACCAGATGACAAACAGAAAAGTCAGTCTCACAAAGTCCCCAATCAAATCACAGATCATCAAATTAAAAGAATTGAAAATTTGTAATGACATTCAAAAATTCTTAGCTTTAGATAAACACAAACGTATAATGCTCAATTCCTGAAAAAATACCTTTCTTTTTTCTTTTTCAAATATTACGGAATTTGAACTGCCTCAGAAACAATGCCTGATATTTTGTAAGTACTTTTTATGCCGAGAAGTAACGTTTTTATGACACCTTCACTCCAGTAGTCATGGCGTCCCGTCTACATTAAATCGGGTATAAGAAATTACTTTCGTATCGAATCGAGCTGTTAGCGTCATCATACATTTCCCCGTGGATCTAGAGCAAAACTTTCCTATTAGATGGCGTATATATTAATTTTCACGATATCCGTCCTTTTTCTTTTTTTTATTTTCTTTATTTTGGGGTTTAACGATCACCACGAGCAACTTGTCATGTTACGAGTAATCAGAGAAAGGCATTTCATGAAAGCTGCCCCGGTGACGCAGTGGTCTAAGAGATGGCTTCTGATCATTCGTCCGAAGTGGGCCCGGTTTCGAATCCCGGTGAGGCATCGATGTTGTGTTTGTCTTACGGCACTGGATACTTCCTTTCCCTGGAAGCAGTGGCCCTAAATTGGGGACGGGAGACTGCTTATAGCCCATTGAGTTGCTCACGGTGGTGGTCCTTAAACCCCCAATTAAAAAAATAAATTGATAAAATCTAAAGTCCTTGCAATATTTTTCTTGAGTGCTTCTTCGGTTCATTGTAATTTTTTGTGTACATCTACATATCTTGGAAACGCGTTTTCCTGGGCTTTTTGTCTTAGAGTGCACTTCCATACCTTTGGAATGCGTGGATATGGGCTCTTTGTTGTGGAGTAAGATAAAAAATAACAACAACAACAAAAAAGTACTATGGATTCGTGGCTGCGCTGCTGTTGTTGCTTTTTGTTTTCTTGCCTGCTGCTGTGTGGCTCCTGGCTGGCCTACTCGTCTGTTTCTTTTCTTTTCTTGGGGATTTGCTGACACTGTAGGAGTCATGCATCTGGAAGAGCAGACACCGATCCAGTGATGCTGAAGTGGATTTCTGCTCTCTCCTGCCTGCCTGTGTGCTGTTGCTTTGTGTCACAGTTGATTCTCAGCTGCCTGCCGGTGAGTGTCTATGGACAGGAGTGGGATGTGTGCCGAAATTCTGCGGGTCCTGATAATTATTGCATTCTTCCGTTCTATGTTGAACTGTTCGGTCAAGAACTGTCTGTGCCCCTTTTGCTGGGTAGAGCATCTCAAGCTAAATGTGATACTTTATTTGAGAGCTAATATTTTTGTGAAATTAAACAGTTTGACAAATTGAAATTGTGTTGTAAAGTTTTTGAGTACTGTCGATATTTGTTTTAATTTAACATGTCAACCTAGTTAAGGCAATCCTTCCTGTGGGGGTTTAAACTAGCTGGGTTGGGTGAAAGAATTAGTGCAAGTCGGACCGTCGCAAACTCTAAAGGCTATAAGCAGTCGCCCGTCCCTAATTTAGGGCCAACGGTTCCAGGGAAGGGATACAGCCAGTGTCGTAAGACAAGCACACTACCATGCCTCAATCGTGAGACGACCCCAGAACCACCAGGACGAATAATCAGAAGCCAGTGCTTAGACCACTACGCCACAGGCTCCGATATCTGTAAGACCAATATGGGAACTTCAGACGTGTTTCTTGTTTTTTCTAATAACTATTTTTCTCGCTAGTTGGTGTAAAAGTCAATTTTCATTTTATCATTGCTTCCCGTCACGGAATTATTTTTGTTTGTTTTATTTTGTTTCTGGGTTTAACGACCATCGTGGAAATCTAAGGCCACGTGCCCGTCACTAATTTGAGGCGGCTGGTTCCAGGGAGAAGGCAAAAGCTCCGCCCATGCCTCATCAGGGACTCGAACCGTAGCCCATCTCGAACGAATGGTTAAGAGCTACTGTCTCAGCCATTCAGCCACTGGGGCTGCGAAGATTTTTTTTTAATCGCAATTTTAGAAGAAGATAGAAGAAATAAAATCTTTTTTGCTCGTAAGCAGATTAGTCAGTGCTGTGTATCACCTAATTAAAGACGTCGAAAATTGTGTTTTTACTCACCTCACTAAAGAAATGTAAAAAGAAAACGCCTGGAAAACATGAGGCAAGAAATTAAGCAGAAACTTCTTAAACTTAGGTTTTCGTCTAGGAAGACTTGCTTTTAAAAACATTCGGGGTTTGTAGTGTCGGGGTCACCACCGCTGAGGTTTTTGGCGGGAAACGTCTTACCCAGGCGGTGTTGTTGGGGCGGGGTGTTTGTAGGGTAGGTAAGAAAGAAATGAGCGCAACGAACGTGCATGCCTTTCATTTTATTTATTTCTCACAATGCTGACTAATTTGTAAAATTTTGTTGAAGACAGGACAATGGTACGTACGAGTAGTACGATATGTGAGATTTGCATGTGAGATTTGCTTAGGTATCTTCTTTATAGAACTTACATGCTACACTTATATCTCTAGAGAACGTTAAGTCTATCGTGGTATTCTTAAAAGTTGTGAAGTCAGTTGGATCCGTGGCCAACACCAATCTGAACTTGTCGTTCAGAAACTGTTTCAGACGATCGTTCGACGCCTAAATGTTAAAGTCCCCGATGAGCAGAAGCGGTATGTTGGGATAGCAGGGCCAGTCGCTAACTATTGTTCCGACATGCTCTATGTAGTAAAGCATTAGTTGAAAGAGAAAAATCTCGATGTAATTGAGTGGTGTCTGTTGCTGAATATAGACTGACACTAGAACGAATTTGAATTGGTTGGGTATCTGAACTTCCACTAGTACGCCTTCGCCGACATGAACATCCTGTAGACAATTGAATCCAGAATACTTGGGTGTTGGCCGTCGTGGAACGGGTCTAGCGACATGAGCCCTGTACGTTTTCTGATTCTTGAAGACTTTTCTGATTCTTGATTCGTTTTCGTTTTCTGATTCTTGATTCTTGAGATTGAACATCTTCATCTGGGAATTCCTGTTGTAAGAAAGCAACATAGCTGCATTTGGGCCGTTTTAAATCATTTGAGAGCCATATGCGATCACAAACTCCACAAACAAAACCCAACTTGTTGCCATAGAACGACTTTTCAAAGTGCTTCGTCGCCAGACGCCAATGGGTTATAAATGCTAAATCTCGATTCTCAAACGTCTCATCTGCTAGTATTTCGTCGCATTCCATCGGTTCTATCTCACTGTCGACATACATTGCCTGTGAACTGGCGTTAGGCGTTGCGGCGTCTGCGCGCTGGTGCTCGCCTCAACTTGTCGACGCTGCCTCATCCTCCGCGTTCGTTCTCCTGCTGTCATATAGTGGCCATTTTGGATTCCTCATTTATTCTTCTTTCACTTTGTAAACGTTTACGATAGGCATTTACCTTCTTGTTTTGAAGATATTTCGACATTTTTGAAATTTTAACGAACATTTGTCCAAGTTTAACACTTTGTCACCGTATATTTTTTCAAGTTCTTTCACTATTGTCACTATGAGTGTTTTATTTTATAGTATTCGTCAAGCTCTGTTAAATGATACCTCACACAACGTCCTACGCGTACGCGTTCCCGAGCTATACTAATTTTGCCGCGCCGTGAGTCGGTAATTTTCCACTCCGACTTGGCAACCATCTTGTGGCGACGTGTGACGTCACGCGCTCAAGGCTAATGTCGCGTGACATTCTTTCATCCTTGCACTTTTAAACCGTGTATTACTTATTTAGATATGCGTTACAGTTTTAAATTAATTAAGATTTGTCTGGTATACACAAAATCGTAACATCGACTTTCGCATAGTTTCCCCCCATACCGGACCCCCGCGGGATAAGACGTTTTCCGTCAAAAAAAAGTCAATAGAAAGCTGGTCAAAACGTGGCCCAAATCCTAGAGGAATTGGTCTAAAATTAAAGATTAGGATCTCATATTCGTACAATTTAACAAAAAAAAAATAAAAAAATTAAATAAATTCGGAAATTCACGAACCATTTTCCATGATTTTTTTCGTGAATTAACGAAGCATCTTCCTGATACAACCTCTTCCGTGAAATGACGGGGGCGAAATCCTGAATTTTTCTACTCCAGGAAAATTCTGAATTTTCGGAAACCTTTCCGCAATTCCTTTCGTATATTAATAGAAAAATTCTCTTCTAACTTTATCCATATGCATATGATGGTAAATTTTCGGTATTAAGAGCGATTCGTGGGAATACTTGAGATTTGATTAACTATTAAATTTCAATCTTCTGTCGGAGAACCTGATTTTGAATTTCTGTACCGAGATCGGATATTGTGGATAGCATATCGCATAAATTTTGGTTACTATGGCACTGAATATTACTTCCTTCCCCCCCCCATTCCGTGCACGAGCTATGTGTTACCGTAAGAAACCAGGTATTTAAATTATTGTACAGGTGAATGTACAATGCCTATATACGTAGCGCGATCAAAAAGTTCCGAGACTAGGTACGTAGCGCGCCAACAGATGGCAGTACGCGGATGCGCGAGCGGCAGTTGAGGGTAGTGACCTTCATGAGTCATTGTGCCGAGTGGCGTCGTTCTGTGAACATTGGAAGCTGTGCTACACGATATTTGGTGACCACGTGCAAAACACAGCTGCGATTTCGGTATGGACTGCAAACTAGAGCAGCGAGTGAACATCAAATTATGCGTCAAACTCGGCAAGTCGGAAACGGAGACGCATGAAATGTTCCTGTCGCGGGCCATCACTGGGAACGAGACTTGGGTCTACGGTTACGGCACGGAGACCAAGCAACAGTCGTCACAGTGGAAGAGCCCGGCATCTCCACGACCGAAGAAGGCCCGACAGGTCCGGATCGTAACCAAAAGCATGCTCATTGTGTTCTTCGACATTCGTGGGGTTGTGCACCAAGAATTCGTCCCCCAGGGCCAAACCGTCACCGCCCTTTTTTCTGCGATGTTTTGCTGCGTCTTAGAGAGGAAATTCGCCGCAAACGACCTGAAATGTGGCGCAGGAGCCATTTCCTGCTCCATCACGACAATGCAGCAGCTCACAGAGCGTTAGCAACACGCCAGTTTTGCAGCCGCAACAGCATGATTACAGATCCTCACCCAACTTACTCGCCGGATTTGGCTCCGTGCGACTTCTTTCTGTTCCCGAAGATGAAGCTGAAGCTCAAGGGTCGCCGTTTTGAAAACGTGGACGAGATCCAGCGCGAATCGCAGACGGTGCTTGACACGATTCACGAACAGGACTTCCAGGGAGCGTTCCAACAGTGGCAAAACCGCTGGCAGCGGTGTATCGCTGCCCAAGGAGACTACTTTGAGGGAGATCATAGCCAGACTTAAGTAACGTAAGTACTTTGTTGTATATCGGCCTATTTTGGAACTGTTTAATCGGACCTCGTATGACACCGTCGACCCCGTAAGACAAAAGCTATTATGGCTATCAATATTAAGTTTTATATTTAGGGGTCTTGTGAAATAGTATTATAGAGCAATACATTTCACCTTTTCTTAAACATAATTGAAAGTCACTGTCGATTTAAAAAAATCTCGAGTTCCAAAACATACTGTTGCTTCGCAAATCATGGTTAAAAAAACATGTAATTTGCAATAAGTCCTCCTACAGAAAAAAATAAAGTTATAAACCTATTCATAAAAATAATAAGCTGTAACAGAAGATAACGTGATTAATTCACCCGCATTAATAACGAAACACATTTCATCATTGCACGACTGTCTTTGAAGATGTACTCGGTTTGAACCCCACCATAGGGAAAGGATTTGTTAACTTCGTACGCCAGGAGAGAAGAGATTGTGGTAAACGGTCTGAAAAAGTTGAAATCGAAGTTTTTGCAAAATTTCTGTGCAAATGCGGAAAAACCCCGAAAATGGCTTTTCTGAAATAAACGGATTTACCGACAGCGGAAAGTCTGTCAAAACAGAAATTAGAACCCGAAATTTTAAAGAATGTAAATTTTGCCAAAATACGGACACGTACCTGCAACTTTACTGCACCCAATTTTCAGGAATTTTCCGTGAATTCCCACCACTTATTTTTTTACAGTGAATTTATGTATAGGGCATTTCCTTCCGCGAAACTGCTAGACTGATTCATAAGTTTGTGCGTTTTTCGATATGCAAAGTTTGCGCATTGAGACTTCACCGTGTTGGATTCTCATATGTATAACGTGCAGAAATAAAGAAAAGTATAAAGTCCACCGATTCGCCTAAGCTTACGTATTATCTAAATCGTAGTGTCCAGTGGTGGAAACGTCTAACAGTGGCTGAGCTAAACACTGAATTTGGGGCGTTACTGAAAAAAAAAATCAAAGAAGCACAGTAACAACTGTGCCGCAACCTACAAAGTAGAACTACGTCAACTGTCACTATTTCATGACAGTAACTCACTAGTTCTATGCCCTTAAAGAATTCAGCGAAGGACAGTTGACGTAGTAACCTACAACGTAGAACTACGTCAGCTGTCACTATTCCATGTCACTATCTCACTAATACTACGTCCTTAAAGTATTCAGGGAATGACAGTTGACGTAGCAACCTACAACGTAGAACTACGTCAGTTGTCACTTTTTCATGTCACTATCTCACTACGGAATGCGGGGCTGAGATAATCGCTATTATTATCTATTCACTAGTTATCAACCTTAAAACAGCATGTGGCGAAACAAAATCACGCTGAATTCAGCTTAACTTTCTAACGTTACTGTATCGAAGGGTTAAGGGGTGGAGGGTTGTCACTTCTTTTGTTATAAATGGGACTGTATAAACTATCTCATGATGTATTATTTATTACTGTACGACTATTAGTTTCGAATATATAAGCGTTCAAAGTGTAACATGTTTTTGTTGCATCCGTGCTCTCGATGTTACCTCAGCGCGTGGATTTTCGTAGCTCTACGTCAAAGAAGAATTAAAATCTACCAGGGCTTTTCATGAAATATGCGAAGTCGAAGATGAGGAACAAGTTCCAATTCGTGCTTCACAAGACTTCTCCAAGATGACGCGAACCTAAGGTTCGACTTCCATAACGCACTGGTTAGGTAGCCAGGAGTATCCGAAGTGTTTCACACAAGCTGACTACTGAAAAAAAAAAACGAAAAAAAAAACGGTCTATCGAAGTCTGCAGAAAATTCCTCGCGAATTTAGGCAAATACCGTTTCATCAAGTGAGTTGTTATATGTAGTGAGGAACGAATTTACTTCAAGAATTCCTGATTAGAAAGGAAGGCAATGCTGTGTGCTTGACCGAATTTTTGAAGCTCATTCCGCATGGAGGTGTTATAAACGCTGACCTATACTCAGCATAGTTGAAGCGCAGCGATGCTTCAACGCTACTTAGGGCTGGTAAACTTAACAGCAAGCCCTCCTCCAGCAAAACAGCACCGAAACACAAACCGCAGTTCGGATGGAAGAACATTTTAGGGAACAGTGCTGTTTCCTCACCCAGCCTACAGTTCGGATTTAGCCCCTCCCAACTAATACACGACCCATGATGGACGGTTTCGAACATTGGAGGAAATCCAAAACTGGTGTTGGCAACTCTTCGCCTGGAAGGACGATGAGTGTTATACATAGAAGAGGTATCGACCAGCTTGCCAACAGACTGCTAAGAACTATTGAAAATAATGGTTCTTGTTTCACAGTGAGAGAAACAGATTCTTTATTGATACTGAAAGGACAATTTATTTTGCACGCCCACGTAATAATATGAGCTCACTTTTCGCCCTCACAACGTTAGCAACGTGCCATAGCATGAACTCTGCCAAACGTTGGAGACGTACGGATGGCATCGCTGCCCATGGCGCCAGAACAGCCGTCTGTAAAGCTCCGAGAGTTACCCGTGATGGGTTTCGGGCACGAATGCATCGCTCCACTTAATCCCGTTGTTCCGCAGATTCTCAATTGGATTCAGATCCGGGGAGTGAGAGGGCCGTTCCAGGGTTGCTGACTCACTGTACTGTAAACTGTCCTTCGCCAAACGGGAGCGATAAGACGGGGCGTTGTCTTGACCCAGATTACACTCTGCTATCCGGAATAAATAGTAACCATCGGGTGCGATTAGGCGACGAGTAAGTTAATATAACCTTGTGTGCTGATCTTGGTCTCAGTAGGTACAAAGGCTCTCAAGGTGACCTACTTAAACACGCTGCAGAAGACTGCACCGCTCCTTCACCGGCCTGTAACAGCCTGACTAGACGGTTCGATTCCGTGGCATCACGTGGTCTACGCTACCCACGCACCATTCCCGTTATAGTTGTAATATTGATTCAAGGTATCCATTTCCAGTCATCCACTGTCCAGTGGCAGTGATCCTTTGCCCACTTCAGCCTCGCATCGCTGTGAAGTGCTGCTTACATTGAGATACTCGATTGAGCATCGGTTACCGTGGCGCAGTTCTGCCTTCGTACGTAGAACGGTCTTTACACAAATATTCGTAGGTGCCTCATCTATGAATGCCCATTTTATCCTTTCCATGGGGGGGCACCTCCATTCCGACATTATGATACTGCAGAGGTGGTACTTATCTCAAACATCAACGGCCCGTTTAAGGCTATATTTTTCTCGGAAGCTACTGGATATGATGTAGTATTGGTCCACACATGCGATGGTCGCACGCGTAAATCTTAGACGCTCTGTAGTCGTGGAGATGGAACGCCGCATCTTCCTTTCACCGACCATCTTCCCACGATCCAACTCGTTCAGTTCGCCATGTTTATCCATTGTCTCAGTCGCGGGTAGGCTATACATCAAGTAGTTATCTCATATGCGTATTTATATCCCGAGGTTGTTTCGCCTGGGTGAATTATTGCGGCGGTGCCGGACAGGTTTGTGGATGGGTACGATGTGTATAATAAATTGTGCTTTCCGTATGTTTATAATGATCTCTTGCCAAAGGTAAAATAAAGCGGAACGACTTTTGAATCTTCCTTTCTAGAGGAGCAATTCGAGGGTGTAGTTGGTAAAGCGACCACTTACTGTATTTTAACTCTCCTCCGGAGTTATATTGTTTTGCGCGAAAGTCATTTGAAATGTCTGTCGCACAACACAATTGCTATTAGGAGATAGCTTTACAAAAGATTATTCTTTACTGCAAGAAATTTGATTTTTACTGAAATCAAAACTTACTGTTTGGCCCCACAGAGCCTGGAAACACTGAGCGCTTGACCTCGAAAAAGTTGTCTTGGCAGATCATTTGTAGAGTATCTGCTAATTCTCGGCCACATAATCGGGCATTCCTGACTTGCAAGTGATCGGGTTGGGATTGGCATAGAACTGCAAAAGCTGCTAAGCATAGTAGAAATTGAAGCTGTGAGGATTTCATCTGCATCAAAAGAAAAGAAGAATCAACTTGTTGAGTTGATAGGACAATAAATACTGCATAGGCACATTTACACACAAAACTGGAAACGTTCAAAGCATAGTGTTGCCAAAAAACACTATGCTTTGAAGTGTTTTTTGGTAACACTATGCTTGAACGTTTCCGGTGCAAAATATTTTAAAAATTGCTCTCAACCTTCTTCCGTACTGTGAAATATGATTTCAGTGCATTGTGAGGTTTCTGAACGGCACCTGCTGAAATCATACTTAACCACATAGAATGAAGTAGAAATAAAAGAACAAAAACTCTGGTAAACAGTAGAAACAAATCGTTTTTCATTAACGGTGAGAAAGTTACGTGATTTCTGATCCATCTCTACTAGGCGCAGTATTGATGCATCTTCTGTGGTATCACTGCGAAGGAAATGAGTTCTTAGATCGCATTATCGCCAGAGATGAGTATACCACCACTACGAGCCTGAAACACGAAGGCAAAGTCTGCAGTGGAAGCATCCTCAATCGCCACCCCAAAGAATGCCAAGAAGAACATCTGCGCTGGAAAGGTAACGTTGACTTTTTTTCTTTGGCCGTGAAGCCCCATTACTGATCGAATATGCTGGACAAGGGGAGACTGTCAATACTGACCGCTAATGTTTCACGCGGCAACGCATGCGCAGGGCAATCAAGAACACGCGCCGTGGCTTATTGTCGAGTGGTATCATATTGTTGCGCGACAATGCGCGACCCCATTCGGCTAATGGTACCATGGTAACGCAGCGGAAGTTCAAATGGGAAACTCTTGCACACCCTTCCTATAGTCCGAACGTTTGACTTTCACATTTTCGATGAGCTGAAAAGGAAGCTGAAGGGTCGCAGATTTGCATCGGACGCTGAAGTGCAAGAGACAGTTACACTAATGCTGATGCAGCTACCAAAGGACTTCTATGAACGTGAAATCACCAGGGTCGTTAGTCAGTGGGACAAATGCCTCAATGCTGGTGGTGGCTTTTTTTTTTTTTTTTTTTTTGACATAAAGGTAATGCTTTCCGACATAATCGTCTTAGCTCACTTTCATTTGACTCGCCCTTATATATCGCAATATTTTTTCTATACCTCTGTTTCCAACAGTCCGATTTACAAAATTCTTACTTTTTCGAACACTGCTTCTGGGGGATGAATGTTTAACACATAATTTTTAATTGCTCGTAACGCACAATTTTGCCACTAGAGAGAGAAGGCTCATATTTCTTTTTACAACACTAGCAGTTATGCCCTTTCTCCGAACGGTGAATCTATAAATTTTTGAATATTAAATTTTAAAAAAAGAAAAGTAATAAAGGGAAAGAAAAGTAATTTAAGATCCGTAACTGTTTCGCGATTTAGAACAGGGTCGTGACGTCAATGCATACGATTTGACGAAAAACGGTAGTAGGCTTTGGCGCCCCTTAGTTTTAAATCAAAATTTCATGGAATTTTTACAACATTTCAACGTTTCTGGCATAATTATCTTTAAACCTATCAGCATTTTGAACAGTTTGGTATTTTGACTTTTTAAGGTATCCGGACCTTAAGGACTCTCAGCATGCCAATTTTCAGATATCCAGGTCATTTAGAAGTGGTCAAACAGTTCGCGAAAAATTCAAGCAGACAAATGTTCCATAGCCACCATTTTTATTTTTATTTTATTTTATTTTATGCCGGCGGAAAACGCGGAACTTTAAAAGCGTCGCTACGTCATTAAGCATTGCGTCATTACCAGTCTGATTGCAGCCTGTCCTTTCACCCAGTGAGAAAAGAGCGCTAAAAATAGCTGCGTCACCATGGCAGCAGGTCACGGGACTAGAATTTTCCTGTGTGGTTATCGCTGAAGACAGAGGAAGTTCTTCGTTCCTTACCTTAGCGTCTTTAAAAAATGCTTAAAAATCAGAAAATCATTTTTCTTAAAAAAATTTTAAAAGAGGGATGACAGTTGTGAGTTTATGCTGTAAAACTTGCAATGCGTTATGATTTATAGTTTGCCATATATCCGTTTTATTAAATGGATCCCATCGCGAAATAGAGAATTTTGTGAAATTTAAAATTTTAATTTCGCATAAACTAAATCGAAATTCAAAAAAAAGGGGCGACAGAGTGCAAAAATTCGGCTATGGCCCTACATGCCTTCAAAGTTTCATGGTGTCAAGCGAAATGATAGCATTTTTTTGCTTACTTTAACTTTGAAATACAATAGCTCTTAAAGTATCGCAAGAATAGAAAAACGGTTCATTTCAGTGTGTTTTTCAAACAATTCTCTACAAACGACGTAAATTTCATATTTTTGCGTTCAATACTTTTTGCACTGCGAGCTAGGAAAGCGCGAGTGTCCAGAAATTTCTAAAACAGCGGCGGCGGCAGCAGCAGTTACTTTTCCTTAGAATAGAAAGATATTAATTCTCACTAATATATCTGCGCATCTACATACCCGATTGAAAAAAATTACTTTTCAGTCAGGTATCGTTAACCACGAAACCAAGTTTACAAGTTGATATGGTTTTTCTAATAATACACAATTTACCCCCTAGAAGAGTATATGCATAATAATTTTTTCTTAATATCTCCGCTTTCAAAAGTCCGATTTGAGTTCTTTTAACTCTGCATTTCTAAAAGCTGTTACCGTGCTAATCACCTGCGTGTAGTTTCCCCCGTGAACTTGCATTTATCGTTGATTTCACCAAAGCATGCCAGCATATATTATTTACAGATATCATAATAGACTACATCAACTGAATTCTAAACATTGCTTTTATCCAGACACCTAAAAGTTGAAATTTTTCTTTTGTAAACGGCCAGAGCTGTTCGGTTTTTAAAATCGTAGTTAAAAGCACGGGAATTGGAAAATGAATTAAAAGTCTTCTCATGGCAAATAATATTTCTCTCCTTTTTCCTTCAAGTAAGATGTAATCAATTTTATTTTGTGAAAAGAATCGAGCAATTACGATCATTTTATTTTCTTCCCATTCGCGGCAGGTAGGAAGATTTTAATACTGTATATAGAGCAAAGAAATACAGCGAAATATATGTACATCTATATAATGACAGAATATGTGCCCTTTTCTTGAACGTGACATTTTTTTTCTATTAGCAAAATTGCTTTGCACGACCTTTTTTTTTTCGGAGCTTGCGCTGATGTCTACATCCCTCCTTAAGCAAAGCATATATATTTTTTTATTCCACTTTTCCGTAGCATCAACGTGACTTATTTATTTTGGAGCCAATCTGAGTATAGTTTTTAAGGAAATAACGAGATGTAAGGGGAAGTCTCTCGGGAAAACTGCGCGTTTCGAGGCAGAAAGTCCCGAAAGTAGGGTTTCAGGAAACATGGCTCCAACTTCATGAGATGCGCAGCGACTCAGTTGAAGGAATGATGTGTTCAGAAAAAAGGTTTTCTAAAAACACAACAGAAAACGACTGGAATTCATTGTTCTTCACTGTAATTTGGAACTTTTTTGAGCGGTACATGTATATACACTATCTACCAACAAGTAATTGGACACCTGTGATAGCAAAGGAAAACGAAGTTTATTCACCTTCAATAGTTGGTGGAGCCTCCACGAGCGGCGATTACAGCTGCGACACTCCGGGGCATACTCTCAACCAGGCGTTGTACGACGGTTAGCGGTATTTTCTTCCACTCGGCTTGGAGAAGACAGGTCAGTTCCTTCACCGATTTCGGACGGTGGGGGCACCCCTTAAGTCGACGCTCCAACTCGTCCTAGAGGTGCTCGATAGGGTTAAGGTCCGGGCTCTGCGCAGGCCAGTCCATTCGATTAACCCCATTGTCACCATACCAAGCCATGGTGGACCTCGCAACATGACAAGTGGCATTGTCATCCTGAAAGTAACATGAGTCCACCCCGTAAAACTGCCACAACGTAGGAAGCACATGGTCATCCAAAATGGTGCAGTAGGTCACGGCGTTGAGTCTACCAGGAATTGCGACCAACAGTACTGTGCCATACCAGGAGAAACACCCTCATAGCATAATTCCACCGCCGCCGAACTTCACAGTTGGAACAATACATTCCGGCAGGCGGCGTTCTCCAAGCAGACGCCAAACCCAAACCCTGCCATCCGAACGGTAGATGGTTAACCTTGATTCGTCGCTCCAGAGAACCTGTTTCCACTGTTCAACGGTCCACTGTCGACGTTCTTTGCACGACGTTTGCCGAGCAGCGCTATTGGACTTGGTGATCAAAGGCTTGTGGGCGGCAGCACGTCCGTGATAACCGAGCAGATGGGCTTCCTTACGGATGGTATTCATCGAAAGAACACTCCCGGATACCTGAGAAACTCCTCGCGGATATGACCCATCGATTTGGTGCGGTTCTTCCGAATTTCTCTGGCCAGCACCCGTCGGTCTCTAACGCCCAGTTTTGTGGGTCTGCCGGTTCGGGGCACATTCCGACAGTCACCTCTCATCTTCCACTTGCCAATCACGTAGGCCACTGTCAATTTTGGGTACTTCAACTCGCTGGATATGTCACGTATGGATCGGCCATTTCTGTGATGCCCGACGATTACACCTTTCTCGAAATCAGAAAGCTCCGAACTGCGTGGCATCTTGCATGCGACTGGTTGCGTTGTTGTTTCCCACACGATATTTAACGGCGGCGGCGGCGGCCGTGGCGTGTATCAGGACCGCAGATATCGTCGATTGCAGGGGTGTCCAATTACTTGTTGGTAGATAGTGTATATATATATATATATATAAAGAGAGAGAGAGAGAGAGAGAAATTGGGGGAGGGGGACAAAAACAGAAAGTTTTTGAAATCCATCAGAACAAAATAAAAGTTAAAGAAAAACAGAAAAATAGAAGAAAAAATTAAACCTTTTTTTTTTTTTCTAATGTAACTTGATGCGCATTTCTGTTAAATTAACGCATCTTTTTTCTAATGGAAGTCGCATTTTAACTCAAAACATAAAGAGATAGGCATAAAAAGAATAATAAAACCCTCTCGGGTGGGGCAAGAACTCCCCCCCCCCTTGAAATACGTCCCTGATCTGAAGTCTTTTTAACATTTTCTTTTTCAGAAAGTTGGAACAATATTCATAGTTGCTGTTGCGTCATCCGAATTGTCCTGTGAGTTTCTATTCACCAACTAAGATGCCGTGTTATTTTGGAGCTTCTACAATGCTATATGTATGCAGCATCATACGGTAATCTTGAAAAAAAAACACCTGTGTGGTACGATACTAGCCTAATGAAAATCTCACATTCAATTATTTTGTGAAAAGTCCATGGAAGATCTGATAACTTAAAGATATGTAATTACGGATATGCATTTACTTATCAACTGGCCGCTCCAGAATTTAGGGCCATTGGTTCCAAGAAAGGGGCAGAACTAGTGCCTTAGGACAAGCACACCGCCCATTCCTCAACTGCCACCCAGTTTGGGCGACGAGCCAGAAGAGCAAGCTTCTAATCACTCGTCCATCGGAGCGGCCTTTATGTCTTTGTACTTGACTTTAGACAATGCTGTTACAGAACAGGATTGATTCATTAGTTTTTTTGGGGAGTGTTACGTTGCAAAGAGCGGACACGATCAGTACAGTACCAAAAACATGACGAATCAGTAAAACAGGTCAGGCCATGGGAACGTTACCCCGCAAATAAGTGGCGAACTAACTCATTCCGCATGCGGCATTACTACACCAGAAAATGGCCAGAAGACACGGCACTACACTGAAGTGCCAAAATTTATGAGACAGCAGTATGTAAATTTTTAAGTGGCGTTGCCGTCGTATAAAGGCTTCGACGCACGCCACAATTTTTATCAGTTGCGAGGTGTAATCTCGTGAGTCAGGTTAAACAATCGCCAGTAGGATTATGGCAAGCCGACGTGAATTATCGGAGTTTGAACGAGGCATGGTAGTGGGAGCCAGACGGATGCGACATTCAATTTCCGAAGTTGTGCGAACATTCAACACTCCTTGATTCATGGTGTCACATGTGTACCGAGAATACCTCATGGAAAGCATTACCACCCTTCGCGCACAGCGCTCTGGCCTACCACGGGTGCCGAATGATCGTGGCCAGCGGCATCTGACCAGGATTGTCCATGCTAACAGACAAGCGACACTGGCTCAAATAACATTCACATTCAATGCAGGAGGTACCAGAGACATATCCATCAGGTCAGTGCAGCGTAATTTAGCGTTCATGGGGTATGGGAGCAGAAGACCCTAAGCTGTATCTTTGGAATAAACTAATGAATTGAAAGTTTTATAGCTTTTAATTTTATTGGTTTTTGATTTTCTTATTTATTTGTTAGTGTAGAGACGGTGTCCTTTATAATTATTCATCAAGAATGCACCAGTGAGTGGTTTTATACTGTGAAAATAGGAATTGGATAACGTGTTTAAAATATTTAAAATTAGTTTTCTTTTGGTTATTATGAGCTTTCAAAAAAGCGTTTTAAGTGAATAATACCGACATAAGAAAATTATAAAGTGTTGCAGAATAAAAGGTAGATTTTGTTTTTAATTTTAAAAATCTGAAAAGTATTTTCAGATTTTTAAAATAGAAAAAAAAAATCAACGTTTCAGATAATGTTGTTCAAATGTTTTTCAAGTCAGTTTTGAATGCTTATTTAACTAATTAACATCGATATTGCCCAAAGTCAATGTGCCATTAGGTTGGAGTGTTTGAATTGTACCATACGAACGCTGCCCTCTATGTGTTAGTAGAATTGCTAGTTCTCAGGGTGAAGGGAAGCTGTATATTTATGAGGTTCCTTTATATCTTTCGGCTACAAACGTGATTTGCAAAATGAGATAAAAATAAGTGGTGGATTACAAAATATCTGACATATGCTGAAAATCTAAAATAAAAAAACACTTCTACGTAAAAATTATGAAAGCTCTGAAGTTCTCTTTCGCGGACTACCACCTGGGCAGCCGTACTGATGTTCGGCAAAGACTGGAAGTTTTGTTTTACACACCGTTAACAACTCTTGTAATCTCTCCCAGGAGTTATCAGATCTTGTTTCAACTCTTGCAGTTTTCCATCATCCAAGATAAATCACCCAGCACCTATTTTTTGTCTCGCAGTGACGCACCCATCGCTTTGTGAGCACATTCACTATTGTTACAAAAACACTTAATAATTCCGTTCTTCACTTATACTGAAACTTTGGAACACCTTTCCTCCAGTTGCTTTTGAACTGGAATTGCCTTCGCTGATTATATTTAACTTTGGAATTTCTTTTCTCCCGGTCGAACTAAAATTTGATACTCCTTTTCGCTGTTACGTTCAAACTTTAAAATTATTTTCCCCGGTTATATTTAAACTTTAGAATATGATCTCCCTTTTACATTTGAACATTGGAACTCCTTTTCCCCGTTGCATTTAACATGTAGAATTCCTTATCCTTTATATTTTGGAATACCTTTTCCTAGTTACATTTAAATTTTCGAATTCCTTCCTTGGCTTTATTTGAATTATGTTTAAGCTTTGGAATTCATTTCTCTTATTATATTTAAACTTCAGAATACCTTATTTTAGTTACATTTAAACTTCGAAATTTCGGAATTCCTTTCCATGTTACCTTTAAACTTTGAAATTCCTTTTCCCTATCACATTTAAGCTTTATAAGACCTTCTCCTAGTTACATTTAAGCTTTCGAATTCCTTCCCTGATTATACTTAAATTATATTTAAATTTTGGAATTCCCTTTCCTCGGTTGTATTTAAATTTTAAAACTCCTTCTCCTATTATATTTAAACTTTGAAATTCTTTTCCCCGGTTATATTTAAACTTTAAAATACCTTCTGCCGTCTACATTTAAATGTTTGAACTCTTTTGCCCCATTGCATTTAACTTGGGGGAATTCCTTCTTCCTGGTTACATTTAAATTTTGGAATTCCTTTCTTCTATTAATATTTCAGCTTTGGAATATATTCACCTAGTCGCATTTAAACTTTCGAATTTGTTTTTGGTTACATTTCAATTATGTTTAAACTTTTCAATTCTTTTTCCATGATTGTATTTAAATTTTGCGAAAACAAAGTTTGTCCGTGACGGGGATCAAAGTCACGCCCTCTGACGCCGGAGTAAGTTGCTCTCCCAACTAAGCTACACGGACGGAATGTGTCGCTGCAGATTTGTCGTCTTGACACGTGCTTTAAACCTCTATAGTACTTCACAATTTCCGAATTATATTTTTTTCCTTTTGTGCTTAAACTTTGAAATTCTTTTCCCTGGTTATATTTAAACTTTGAAACTCCCTTATTGCATTTATTTAGGAATTACTTTTCCTGATGACATTTCAGTTTTGGAATTCCTTTCCTTTTTTTATGTTTAAACTTTGTAATGCCTTTTCTTAGTCACGTTTAAACTTTCTCCGAATTCTTTCCCTGGTTATATTAAAATTATGAAATTTCTTCCCGCAGTTACTTTTCAACTTCGGACTTTCTTTCATCTTGCAATCTTTTTCGGTTTAAGTCAAAGGCAAATAAGCTACTTTTGAGTAGCTCTATTACTTAACAAAAGAAAACGAATTGAATCAGCGTTCAGTGAATAAAGAAAACCACAGTGGCTTTTGTGATTTCAAAACAACTAGAAAGATATTAACTCACGACTTATTCAGTCTAACAAAAACCTCCTCCACTCGCGAGGAAGTAGTTTCGGTTTCGCAACTTATCTGTCAACTTTGACATTTCGCGTTTCTGCTGCTCTTTTTTTTACCAGTGTTTACTTACAGCAAGTCATCAGGCAATTCATGAAAGTAAATTTGTATCGGAGAAACTCATCTGTTTCGTTCATCTTAGGGAAAATGGGAATTTCCCCTAGAACCAGAAGACGATTAGAAACTCTTAAAGTCTTCTCAAAATTTCCCAAGCCTAACATCATGCAGCTACTGACAGAATCATAGGTTCAGCTAATATGTCAACGGATATCTGCCCTCATTTTGAAGCAACATTTTGTAAAAAGTGCTATACTCGGGTAACCCCTTATTCTCCTGACCTAGCTCCCTCAGACTTTTCCTTATTCCAAAAAAAAAGTGGACTTAAAACATTTTTGCTTGGTACTAGAAGAGATACAGGGGGTGAAAAACGAAAGTGAAACCCCTGCGCAAATAGTACCCCACGTGCCACGCCGCTGTACGCGTTACCTAGAGCCAGCCTGCGTTTATTTTGCAGTCGATCAACGAGAGCGGAGTGTGAAGGTTGCATTAGCAAAGCAGTAGCGCAGCTAGACATCAAAAAGTGCAATCCACACAATAATGGAAGACACGTCTGGGTTTCAAAGAGGACAGATTGTTGGTGCGCGTCTCGCCGGTGCATCTGTGTCCAAGAGAGCAAGTCTTTGTGGTGCATCGCAGAGCCACTGTGTACAAGGTCATGTCGGCATCCAGCAAGAGGGAAGAACCACATCCAACAGGAGTAACTCTCAAGGTAAGGGGAAGCTGACAGGGACGTCTGGGTACTAACACGAATCATAGCCAAAAAACATTAAACCACAGCTGTCCAACTGACCGAAGAGTTGAATACGCACCGCGATTTACCTTTCTCCATCAAAACTGTTCGTCGGGAGCTTCACCGGGGCAACATTCACGGTCGTGTTGCTACTGCCAAACCCTGGATCCCATGCCAAACGTCGGTTGCAATGGTGCTAGAGGCGCAAATTGTGGACGTTGGACAACCTGAAGTGTGTACTGTTCTCCGATGAATCGTCCTTCACTGTCTTACCCGCAGCCTGAAGAGTTTACATGTGGAAACATCCGTCACAGGCTTACCACCCGGACTGTTAATTGCCCACAGTGAAGCACGGAGGGGGATCGGTGATGGTTTGGGCCCCAATATCGTGGGAGTGTGTCGGCCCGCTGATTGTTCTTGAGGGACACATCACTGCCAAGGACTATCGGACAATTCTGGTGGACCAGGCGCCCTCACTCTTTCAAAATTTGTACCCTGACGGTAGTGCCGTGTATCAGGATGATAACGCACCGATACACAGAGCCAAACTGCTGGAAGAGTGGTTTAATGAGCATGAAAGTGAGGATGAACATCTGTCATGGCTTGCACAGTCACCCGAACGTTATTGAGCCACTCTGTAGTGTTCTGGAGGAGCGAGTCAGGAAACGTTTTCCTGCACCAGCGTCACGTCGTGAACTAGCCACTTTTCTGCAAGAGAATTGGCTTCAACTTCCTCTGGCCACTGTACAGGACGTGTATGGATCCTTCCCACGACTAATTGCAGCTGTATTGGCCTCCAAAGGTGGCCCTACACCGTACTAATAAATTATTGTGTTCTAAACCCATGTGTTTAAGTTTTGTTGTCCACCCTCTGTATGATAGCGTGACTAATGCTAGTAACCTAAAACATATTCCAAACAGGTTTTCAGGAGTTCCACTAACGATATCATAAGTGTATAACATTTAGGGAAAATTACTTCGAAAGAAATTAAAGGAGTATTTAGTTTAAGGCATCCGCTGTTTCTTTTCTTTTCTTTTTTGTTTAATGGGCGGTGTCCCGGAACTTATTTTTCACAGTTCGTAGATAATGAGTTCTTTCTTGCCCTTATCTTCTCACTAAGTATCGTTTCCCCGAAATCTGCTGTTGGAGCGCTTAAAATTTCCCTATTTAAGCAGCAGTGTTTTCTCAGCCATGATTTGGGGAGAAATTACTTGGGCTTCTTCCCAATTAATCGACTTAATCCCCACCCACACCCATAACCAATCAGCGTCATTTGTTTGAGGCAGGACATGGTGAATTAATTATGTAACCAGCAAACGTGAATCTTTTACAGCTCTGACTATCGAGTTCGAGATTGTAGTCTCGAACCAGCTTGCTGGTAAACGCGCCGCCACACTCGTCACGCATGCCTCACCTAATGCATCGAAAAAATGAACAGTTTTTCAAAATTGCCTCAATACAATGAACAGGAAACTGCTAAGTCGTGGAAATATACTCCCATTTGCAAATGGCATGACTCGGTCAATATGTGCGCTATACGCGGTTCCAAGTGAACTATACTACCTTGTTCATAACACCCATTCTTCTGTTACAATCGACGTATTGTTAAACATAGAAATAATACGGTGCGATACATTTGCATCCAACTCTTCACTTAAGCAATGAAATATTTTATACAAAATGGAACAGTACATGTGATTAATATACATGAATTACCAAATTTTCTAACATCTCAGATATGCTGAAGGAATTAAACTTCTGGTAAAACTTCCAAGGCTACTAAAAAAATGCTAGAGTAGAACGGCAACAAAACTAACTTGAAACTGTTACTATAATCTCATAGACCTAAAAGGTCAGGGCTACAGAAGTCAGGCGGTGTAGGTCTTCTGATAAAAGTGGAAAGTAACAAAGATTTTCATAAAGAAAATCAAAGGAGAGCAGTTTTTGGCAGAACAATGTCATACCAAAGAACATGCAATTTATGCTGTTTTAGAGTGGCATTCAGGAACACCGTACCTATATATTTTTAATGTGGCATGTTCATAAACACCATACCCTTGTCACTTTAGTTTTGGGATACTCAGGAAACTAATACCTATTCATTTTTAGTGTGGCTTACTCAAGAATATCGTAACTTCTCTAGTTTTAAAGGGTGTATTTCACCAGTGATCGGAAGTATCGTGCTACCAGTAGAGATGCTACTGTACCACTCTACTTTTAAAGTAGCGTCTCGTGTAGCATCGCTACAGGTAAAAAAATGCAGTTGTATCTGTAGCACGCTACAAATAGAAAAATGCTGTTTTATCTGTAGCACGCTACAAGTAGAAAAATGTAGTTGTATCTGTAGCACGCTGAAAATAGAAAAATGTAGTTGTATCTGTAACACGCTACAAATAGAAAAATGTAGTTGCATCTGTAGCACACTACAAATAGAAAAAGGCAGTTGTATCTGTAGCGCGCTACAAGTAGAAAAATGTAGTTGTATCTGTAGCACGCTGAAAATAGAAAAATGTAGTTGTATCTGTAGCACTTTACAAATAGAAAAATGCAGTTGTGTCTGTAGCGCGCTACAAGTAGAAAAATGTAGTTGTATCTGTAGCACGGGACAAATGGAAAACTTTAGGTGTATCTGTAGCACGCTACAAAATAAAGTTCCCTGTATTACTCTGCAAATCGCGCTGTTTTCAAAAAAATGAAAAAAATCCTTAAATCATGTTACATTTCCAGATTTACCGAATCGTTATTGTCTTGGACAAGGGAGCTGAGTCTATCCTGCCTACAGTCTTGTACCTGACTTGATTTAATTGTGAAAGCTAGTCAAACTGTTACTGGAAGGGCTTCTCAGTCAGTCTGTGAAGACAGGGTCGACCAAATGTTCGCGCTAGCTGTCTTGTTGAGGGCAGTCGATTACGAGATTCGATTTTGTTGGTCAACAAAAATGAATTCGCAGTTATTTCTTCAAATGGTATTTGTTGGAACTCCTTTGGCATCGCAAATGGTCTAGCTAATCTGAAATATACACCACCGAATGGGCTAAAATGGATTACATATGATGATCAGAGCTGATGTAAATACAAAGAGGAATTATTTGTGTAATTTACCTTGGTATTTATCCCTCAAAGCCGCACGTAAGAATGGATATATACAAATCATCAGCAGAATTTGCACTTTTAACTTAAACCTAAACAGCGGCCTGAGGCTACGAAGTTCCTTTAATTTAACCTTCCTATTGAGTATCTGTGCTGTTATGCAATTTTAGTTTCTTCTCGTTAAACGCTTTCTGACTTAACTACAAATTATTTTTTCTGATGACATTTCTAATCTTGACATCACCAGTAGTACGTCATAGGTCAATAAAACGTAATCACTGAATGCAATAAGTTTTCAGAGCAGTTTGAGATTTAGTAAGAGCAGTTTGAGATGTCGTTTTTGTTGCATGTGCATTTTGTGATAGTTATGGGGAATGAAATTCATTTTATGGGATCAGCTCGTTAGAAATACAGCTGATATGGCTATGTGACATAAACGCATGTTACGAAGTATTCGATTTGAAATCAACAAGTTGTATTCTAGCTAATGTGGTCTATATGTGCTGAAATGCCATAGCAAAGAATAAAAAAGTGGATTAATCGTATGTTCATATTGATTCATTCCATAATTTGGCCGTTAGTGTGTTCCATAATTAGAATGTTCAATAGTGATATTATATTCAGAAGTTCATAGCTTAAGCAACGATGACATTTAAACAAGTACACCGAAGAGCTAAAACATTATGACCACCTGCTTAATATGACGTTGGTCCTCCACGTGGACCTGCAAAACAGCTCTCCCCCGACGAGGAATAGAAACTACAAGATTTCTAAAGGTATCTTGTGGTATCTGGTAGCAACACATTACCAGCAGATCCTTTAACTCTTGTACGTTACTCGGTTGAGCCGCCGTAGATCAGATTTGCTGTTCTGAAAAAACCCGCAGATGCTCGGTTGGATTGGTGTCTGGGAAATTCGAAGGCCACGACAAAACCTGTAAGTATCCCTCATGTTACATTAACCATTCTCGAACGATCCGGGTTAAGTGGCATGGCGCATTATGCTGGTGAAAGAAGACACTACCAGAGGGAAATACCGTTCCCATGAAAGGATGTAACTGTGCTGCATGGTGTTTAGGAAGCTCGTAAACGTCGTAGTTTTTTGCACGTGAATGACTGGACCCAAGGTTTACCAGCTTGTTTTCGTCAAATGGAGCACACTGGTACCAACACTTCCCTAGGTAAACGACGCACACGTATCTGGCCTTCCACATGGTGGAAGAGGAAGCAAGATTCATCTGAGAACTCAACCTTCTTTTAATCATTCAATGTCCAATTTTGATGCCCGCGTGCTCATTATATGATCTTTCGACAGTAAACCGAGGTTAATATGGGCACTCGGAGCGGCCTGAGGCTACGAAGTTCCATTTAGCTAGGTTCGGTGTACTGTGTTTGTGTGACACATTACTCTCGTCACCAGCATTCAACTTCCTGGAGAGTTGCGCCACAGTGTCCCTTCTGTTGGCTCGTACTATGCGGTATAGCCTTCGCTCCGCTCTAGTATCGATCAGCCGTGGTCGGCACCCACCTTGCCGGCTATTCGTGGGTTTTCGCTCCTCGAACCACTTTTTTAAGGTATTAACCACGGCGGACCATGAGAACCCCACAAGCCTTGGCGTCTCGGATATGTTCTGACCCTGTTGTTTACCATTACAATTTGGCCTTTATCAAACTCGCTTGTGTCCTCTGACTTTCCCATCTGAAGTACATGAGTGACACTGATTAACAGAGCTCAGTATCCGATATTATTTATATCATTTCATGACCTTGACACGCGCCGCCGTTTACCTTCAGTTGCTTCGATTTACATAAAAACTCGTGGATCATAATATTTTAACTCTTCTTACAATTACAATTATTTTATTGCACACATTTAAAACTTACAGTTATATGAAAATGCAATACACCAGAAGGAATCTGAACACATTGGTTGTAAGGCGATTCCCCCTATGAGATGTAAGAAAAGAAATAAAACATATGGCATATGAAAGCAAGTAAGATGGTTATAACAGAAGCACCACTGTTAGCAGCATGCTTGGAACTACAATTTAATGATATTGATTGAGATTCGTTATGGAGATCAGGGTGATTTACAATGTAATTTCGCAGAGACAAGGAAACCGTTTTGATATTTTCCAGAGATCTTATGCTCTCTGGGAGATTATCCTATAGGATAATGGCTTTATACAGTATGCTATTTAAACCATGATTAAGTCACACACGGCTGACATAATTTGTTGTTAGCAACAGATCTGGTGAAAATAGAATAATCCAGGGATTTGATGTCAGATTGAAAAATAGGCAGTTTAAGATGCATTATTTTAAAAATCATGATACCTATAGTTTCAAGGTAAAAATTTCAGGAATTTTTAGAATATTTAATTTTAGAAATAATGGTTTTGAATGAGACATGTAATCTGTGTTCAGCATATAGCGAACATACTTCCTCTGTAATTTGAGCAAGCATAACTTATTGTTTGCACTTATATTTGAATACCAGGATTCCAGTCAATAAGAGAGATGGGTATAAATAAAAGCATAGTAAAATGTTTTTAGGACATTGATAGGGAACAGATGCTTAATTTTACTGTGTACCTTCATCACATTTCAGTCATTCATCATATTCTACTGCTTAATATTCTTCACTCATCACATCCTACTCACTTTAACTCCGTTCATTTAATAATTCATTTTATCCTATTCATTCTAAGAATTTATGCATTATAGCCTTTTCGTTATGTTATTTTGTTAGTTATTTTCCCTTCATTATACACTCAATGGACAAAACATTAGAGATGCCTACCTAATAGCGTGTTAGTCCTCCTCTAGCGCGAATAACAGCTTGTGCACGACGAGGCATCGACTCCACCAAATGCCGGAGAGTTTTCGGAGGTAATGCCAGCCATGCCTGTTGCAGCATTGTCCACAACTCCACCCGAGAAGTCGGTCCAGGATCCATGGATCTGATGTTCCATTCCGCCAGATGCTGGAGGGTTCCTGGAGGTAATGCCAGCCATGCCTGTTGCAGCATTGTCCACAACTCCACCCGAGAAGTCGGTCCAGGATCCATGGATCTGATGTTCCATTCCGCCAGATGCTGGAGGTAATGCCAGCCATGCCTGTTGCAGCATTGTCCACAACTCCGCCCGAAAAGTCGGTCCAGGATCCATAGATCTGATGTTCCATTCCGCCAGATGCTGGAGGGTTCCTGGAGGTAATGCCAGCCATGCCTGTTGCAGCATTGTCCACAACTCCACCCGAGATGTCGGTCCAGGATCCATGGGTCTCAGGATCCATGGGTCTGATGTTCCATTCCACCAGATGCTGGAGGGTTCCTGGAGGTAATGCCAGCCATGCCTGTTGCAGTATCGTCCACAACTCCACCTGATACGTCGATCCAGGATCCATGGATCTGATGTTCCATTCCACCAGATTTTGGAATGTTTCTGGAGGTAATATCAGCCGTGCCTGTTGCAGCATTGTTCACAACTCCATCCGAGACGTTGGTCCAGGATCCATGTATCTGATGTTCCATTCCACCAGATGCTGGAGGGTTTCTGGTGGTAATGTCAGCCATGCCTGTGGCAGTATTGTCCACAACTCCACCCGAGACGTCGGTCCAGGATCCATGGATCTGATGTTCCATTCCACCAGATGCTGGAGGGTTCCTGGAGGTAATGCCAGCCATGCCTGTTGCAGTATTGTTCACAACTCCACCCGAGACATCTGTCCAGGATTCATGGATCTGATGTTCTATTCCACCAGATGCTGGAGGGTTCCTGGAGGTAATGCCAGCCATGCCTGTTGCAGCATTGTCCACAACTTCACCCGAGACATCTGTCCAGAATCCATGGAACTGATGTTCCATTCCACGTCATCCCAGAGAGTCTCCACAGGCTTTCAATATGCCGCCCCGGTGGCGCAGTGGTCTAAGGCGCTGGCCTCTGATCATTCGTCCGTAAGGGGTCCGGGTTCGAATCCCGGTCAGGCATGGATGTTGTGTTTGTCTTACGGCACTGGCTCTCTCCCTTCCCTGGAACCAGTGACCCTAAATTAGGGACGGGCGACTGCTTATAGCCCATTGAGTTGCTCACGGTGGTCGTTAAACCTCCAATCAAACAAAAAAAAAAAAAAGGCTTTCAATACGGGGACCATGGGAGCCACTGGATGATTACAAACTCAGACGAGTATTCCTCAAGTCATGCGTGGGTGTTTGCAGCCCGGCGGGGTGGCGCCTTGTCTTCCTGGAACAAACCATCGTCCGCAGGATGCGCCATGAAAGCGTGTAGGTGATCAGCCAGCACATGCTGGTAGCGCGCAGCCGTTAAGAACCTCTCCAGACGACACTAAGGGACCTAGTGTGTCCTATAAGAAGGCTCCCCAAACCATCACAGAGCCACCACCACCTATAAAGAAGCCGACGGGGCAATGACCTCATGCCATCGACTCTACACCAGTACTTTCCTTTAGCCCAGTACAGCTGAAAACGGGATTCAACTGATCACATAATACGACGCCACTTTGCAGAGGTCCAGGTTTGATGTTCCCGGCCAGGCGAGGCGTAATGTCCGATGAAGAGTAGTCAACAGTGGCACATGAGTAGGGAGTTGGCTCCCCTAGCACAGTGTATGCAGCGTGCGCTTGCTGACGATGCTTGTGCTTCCGACATTTCACCTGGATGTGATTTGCTCCACCCTTCCCAAGCGGTCGGTCTGTGCGGGCTTGGATAGTCTTCGTCGATCTCTGTCATTAATGGCGTTTGGTCGGCTCCCGCTTGCTCTTTGGGAGATGGTACGTCCGTCGATGGTGTACTCGCCGTACACCCTTGATAGGATTGCCCTCGAGAACACTAGGGTTCTTACCACTTGGGCGATAGAATGACCCATCTGTCTTCCGCCGTCAATGCATCCACGATCAAAGTCGCTCAGATCACCACGTTTACCCATGTTCGTCGATTGCGATGCACTGTCGGGAAGCCCTTCTGTAAGCGATGGCCTCTGATCATTCGTCCGAAAGGGGTCCGGGTTCGAATCCCGATGAGGCATGGATGTTGTGTTTGTCTTACGGCACTGGCTCTCTCCCTTCCCTGGAACCAGTGACCCCAAATTAGGGACGAGCGACTGCTTATAGCCCGTTGAGTTGCTCACGGTGGTCGTTAAACCTCCAAGAAAAAAAAGAAGCCCTACTGTCAGCCTATTTATCGCCTGCTTCTGTTTGGGTCTGTTCCACTCTGCGAGGGGATGCCCATCAACTATATCTCTAATGTTTTGTTGCTGAGTGTATTTCATTCACTATGATGTTTTCGTTTTACTTCCTTCTGATTATTAAACTTGTATTTAATTCATTCATAAAATTATGCTCGCTGCAGTTCGTTCTCGTTCTTTCTCTTGTTACATACAGTTAATTATACTTTCTTCATTCGTCATATCTTTCATTCTATTTTCTTCATTACATTTCCTTCAATTACTGTAATCTGTTTGTTATACTTCTCTGTCTCCTCCCCGGTGGTCAAGTGGTCAGAGGCGCTGGCTTCTGATTATTCGTCTTAAACCCAGCTTCCCTGTTGATCATATTATGTTCCTTAGAATCCCTTTATTCGTCATAATCCCTTGGTTTCCTTTTTTCACCACAGTTCTTTTGCTATGTTTCCTTCATTCATCACGCACTTTTTGTTACGATTCCTTGTTTCATTCAAATTTCTCTTCAATGACTTCTTCATTTATTATATCCTATTCAACATAGTTCCTTCATTTACTGTACTTTCTTTGTTATATTTCTCTGATTTATTATACCTTGTTCCTTACAAGTCTTTTCATTCGCTGTATTCCTTTGATGTGATTCCTGCTTTCATTATAGTTTTTTTTTTTTTTGACGTATTCCTTCATTTATTATATCTTATTCACTACAGTTTCATTCATCAATTCTTTCCTCACCGTTTCTTCATTTGTAAAAGTCTGTACATTCCAGTTACTACAATTACTGTATGATTTGGTTTTTTTTATTGCACTTAATTGCTAGAGTCATATATAGATTAATTATTTGGTTTACAAAGCAGTTAAAAAATGGTTTACCTCACTCCAAATTTGCCTATGAAGTGATGGGACTTCAGAAATCAAATTAGATAAAAATAAATCAGATTCCTGTAACATATTTCACTCTTTTGCTTCGATCTGGGGGTAATTACATTTTCGAAATCTGAGCACCTTGCGAAGCCAATTTGTAAAATACACTGCCAGAAAGTGTTGATGTTCATAATTGCTCATATTACCATAAAACTGAAAACTCCATATAACTTGAGTCGACACGTATCTGCACTTTTCGCTTGCATTTTTTTTATTTTTTTTTATTTTTTTAGCTTTTACATTTATCTTTTCCAAAGTGAGAAAACTTAAAGCTTACTGAGTTTTCAAGCATAAGGAAAATCTGATGTTACAGCTGATTAAATTTCTATGCTTATTGTATTTTCAGCTTATTAAATTTCTATGCTTATTGTATTTTCAGCTTATTAAATTTCTAGCCAGCAATAAGGCTTTAAATCTTCTAATTGTAGAACATAGCAAAGAAACATATTTCAAAAGTAGAATTTTGTATATAAACTAAACCGAAAACCCTTGGAAATTTTTTTGAAATTGCCAGAATATACTTTTAGTTATATATTGTGTTATGTATGGATTTGTTTTTTTCCTAGTCTAGAAATACAGTATTTACACACAAAAAAAATATTCAAAAGCATGCATACACAACTCCGCTCGTCTTATAATGCTCACACCATTTGATCGTGAAAAAAACTACCTACAGAATAATTTCCTAATTGGGAAGATAAATGTTTCAAAACTCAAAATGTTACGCTACTAAAGAACAATGCAGATTTCTCTTCCAAATGGGTGGAGTCCTAAAGAAAACTGCACGTATAGAACTGCTGCATTAAAAATAGAGTGCTGCTGAGAAAGTTCCTCGTTTATTTTCCCATGGAGGTTTTAATACTCTGTCAAAATGAAATTTGCGTTCAAAACGTGGCGTTACCAAAGAATATAGCTTATTTCTTTTCTGTGCTTTAAAACTTATGAGTATTAAGAATTCCATATTCTTCTTAGCACCAAGAAATTTCAGTAAGCTGTCCTCTGAAGTTCATAGCTCAGCACTTCAGGGCAATGTCTACCAAATTTGAATTTTTCTGACTGCTGCGGTATCAGATGTCCCCTTTACGGAGATCCTAGCTCACAGCTTAACCTGATGCTCCAGTTGCGGAGTAATATGACGCGCTAGCCTCTGACAATTCGTCCGAGATAGGCACGGGTTCGAGTCTGATAGCCGAGGCCGCTCCTCGGAACCAGAATTACGAAATTACGGACTGGCGACTTCTTTGAATTGCTCATATGGCCGCTTAAACCCCAAAGCAAAACAAAAAAACTCAACCTTCACACAACGGTTGCACATAACCTGCTTTACTTGACATACACTAGTGTTTGCTCTTCTAGACTTTCCTAAATTTGTTTCTTCCATCATTTCCTTGTCCCTTGACTTTCGGGCTGAATAAATTCTTTTGAAACCCCATCATCCACTCTATCAACGTGTCAAAACTACTTCAGAATGTTCGTCTCCTCCATATGAACATTTTGTCCCACATTTCACACTTGAAGAGTAATTTGTGTTATGCTTACTCGGTTGAATTTTATGATTGGTGTTATGCCCAAAACTGACGACACAGGTTTACTCGTACGAATTGGGAATTTCCCCATACGCAGGTTGGTATATCCTGACGATACGATTCTGCTGTCCGACAGTAAAAGTAAGCTGTAGAGTATGTTAGATACTTTAACATTAAATAGAAGTCATCGCTCTTTCCGCGTTTATAAGTGAGTTACGGAAAAATTTCTCATCGGCCGCCACCGGGAATCGAACCTAGGGTCTTCCAGTTACGCGCCGGATATGCTTCCACTGCACCACAGCAGCCACGAAATTCTTCAGGCTCACAAACGACAAACAGCCAAACTGTGGGGCTCCAAAGAAGCAACCGTGCCATGTGGTTTGGCAGTTTGTCGTTTGTGAGTCTGGAGAATTTCGTGGCTGCTGGGGTGCAGTGGAAGCATATCCGGCGCGTAACTGGAAGACCCTGGGTTCGATTCCCGGTGGCGGCCGATGAGAAATTTTTCCGTGACTCACTTATAAACGTGGAAAGAGCGATGACGTCTATTTAACAGGGTTCCCACTCAAAAGTAATAAAAAAATTCCCTGACTTTTCCAGGTTCTCCAGGTGGTTTTTAAAGTTTTCCAGAATGGCATGTTGCAAAGAATTGTTACATTTCATTCCATTCCATTCATTTTTCTCACCAAAGTACACACTTGTAAATTCTTTAAGTAATTTCTCTTTATAAAATTACCTGCTTTTCATTAATAACAACTAACTGTGCACATTATTTTCTGTACCAAAGTTCCGTGAACTTTTGTGAATACTACCCATACGGAATTTGTAAATACATTCCCATAGAAACAGGTCATATGTAAGAAAAAATCTGTCAGTTGAATAGTTTCCGTTTTTCTATAACACAATGCAGCTAAGCTTAATGATGGAATGGCTCTGTTCAAAGAAACATGTTTCAAGAGAACCAACAGACAAAGGACTTTAATCCATCATTCGGTTGGTTGTCTTGGGAAGTGTTTCTTCAAGCAGGAGCCATTGTGCCTAATTGTTCCATGTTATAACAACTGCCTGCAGAAATTTAACAAAAGCTTAATAACTGGCAATTTTAAAAATTCAATTTTACATCTTTTTTTTAGAGAATAAAGGAAATACTTAATATAACTGAAAGTAAGATCTACCAAATTCTAGGCAGGCAGTAATTGCAAGCAAAAGTTTTAAATCTTGAAAAATAAGTTTTTTTCTTTTTTTGGCAAAATTAAAGTATCCATTGATTTTTACAAAAAAAAGAGGGTAATTTTCCCTGAGTTTTCCCTGATTTTTACAAAAAAGGGCAACTTTCCCTGAGTTTTCCCTAATTTTTGGAACCATTTTCAAATTCCCTGAGAATTCCAGGTTTTCCCTGTTTTCCAAGTTGAGTGGGAACCCTGTTTAATGTTCCTAGTCCACGTCAACTGTATATTTATCATGTTAGATGCTATAAATGAAATGCGTATGAAATTCAATTGGACGTATGTAAGAAAAACGCAGGGGTCAGGGTTTTTGAGCACGGGACTATTAGAACTGCAACAGGGTTAGACCAACTAAATAAATTCGTATATTTATAAAAATATGTTTGATAGATAGAGGAGATTAAATAGTGATATTAAGATGTGAGCTAATCCAGCTTTGAAAGTCGTAAGTACTTTAGATATTTTCATTGTCGAAAAGGTGAAGGATGGCTGTAATTGCCCCTACTGTGGTATTTGATAGTGAAACCTGGATTGACTTTGCGAAAGACCTACGCCCGGTGTCAAGACATAACATTTGCGCCCCTTGGGAAAAAATGACACACACTGTTCAGAAAGTGGTTTCGGAAAGTGACTTGAATATTGGTAAACACCTACCTCAGAAAAAAAAATTATGTTTCTATTAGGGGTATGCAAAAGTTTTCGCTGTTTTAAGGAGAAAGGAGATAGGAACAATCAGGAAACCGGGTCATATTTATTCAACGAAATATTCAATGACCTTTTCCTATTTTTCAGGCAACAAATGAATGCTCCTAAGGACTCTGGTTTTGAACTGAAGAGCGCAATGACGAAATGTTCCACCTCTGGAACTGTGGTGAACCTCTGTTGGGCATGTTGCATATAGAGCGAAACAGATGAAAGTCTGAGGGTGCAATGTCCGGGGAGCAAGCCGGTTGCGGTAAAACCTCCAAGTGTAACTGTTCAATGGTGGATACTGAAGAGCAAAACTGAAAACAAAGGAAAAACTTTAGAATTTAAAACGAAAGTTGATTTATGGTGGCACCAACATATGGTCTGGCATTATCGGGTAACAGGATGACTGGGCGGCGTCCTTTACCTGTCCATGGTCGTTTTTGCTCGATTGCGGCTTTCAGTTTCATCAACTGATCGCTATGTCGTCATGCAGTGATTGTTTCGCCCTGTTTCAACAGTTCGAAGTACAGCACTCCATGCATATCCCACCACACACACAACAGCACATTTTCCCCGTGGATATCCTGTTTTTCAGTGGATGTTGATGGCTGCCTGGGTCGACCCAGGATCGCTTGCGTACGGGGTTGTCGCAATAAACCCATTTTTCATCCCCGGAGACAACCTTCCACAAGAAATATTTCCCTTGAAACTTCTTCAGCAACGACATGCAGATGTCCAATTATTAACCAATATTACGCTCCGTTAAAAGTATACGGAACCCACTTACCAATCTTCTGGATCTTCTCCAAGACTTGTAGACGCCGTACCACCGTCGATTGAGTCACTTTCAAACGTTTTGCCAGTTACGTGATCGTTTGTGTGTCATCCTCTTGTAACAGCGATTCCAGCTCCTCGTCTGCGAGTTCCTGCGGTCTACCTGCACGTGGCTTGTCTTCCAAGCTTAGTCCCCTTTCTTAAACATGGCAAACCATTCTCGACACGTCCTCTCACCCATAACCGTTTCGCCATACGCCTGAAATACTGAACCGTATGCTTCACTCGCACTCTTCCCTGAATCAAACATGGATAACAAACAGTGCCGCAAATGAACTTTATCGACCGCCATGCTTGGCTTCATGCACGAACTGACAGCACGGGTCGCCGGCCGGTTAGGCACCCACAGCGCCCGGCGAAAACTTTTGCATACCCTTAATATATTAATATATTCTGGGAATTTGTTTAAAGCAAATTTAGTTTCATACAATACGCTGAAAAAACACTAACCTAAATTAGACAGTGAAAAAAGAGTAAATGTTGGGAATCAGGGATAGGCCAAATCAAGGAGCCCCATAAAAGCATAGCAGCCAGGGCCGTAGCAAGAAAAAAATTCGGGGAGGGTTTCTGAATTTGAAAATTAATTTTCACCGTATGTAATATACACAGTATGTTAAATTTCTTCTCTGTCACATTTTACTTGCACATGAAGTTTGTGACGTGCCTGCACCGCAGGACGCTCATGAGATAAAGGCAGATAGCAGCGAGATATCCTGTCCGCGTAGCTCAGTTGGGAGAGCAACTTACTCCGGAGTGAGGGGACCCGACTTCGATGCCCGGCGCGGAGAAACTTGTATGTTACATTGGCGCCCGAACTTCCAGGATGAACCGGCTGTCAAGTTTCTCGCAATGATGTGATGTTCTTTCCACACGGCGAGACAGGAAAAATGAGAATCCCTTCTCTAGTGCTTCAAAAAAAAAAAAAAAAAAAAACCCCAGTGTGTGGTACGTTCCACACAACAAATTGTCTGGGATTTTTCAAATGCACGTTCTTCATGGGATGACTGCCTACAGCGACACATGGTCCCAGCTAACCCGTGGGCCACTCCCCGGCCCTCTTTTTTGGGGGGTGACATGCCTGCAGCGCAGGACGCACATGAGATAAAGGCAGATAGCAGTGAGATCACATGTCCCTGTAGCTCAGTTGGGAGAGCGACTTACTCCGGAGTGAGGGGTCCTGGTTTCGAAGCCCATATATACTAGTGTAACTAGTACAGTATGTAAGTCAGTATTTGTCAAATACTATCCTCTCTTTATTTAAGTACAGCATTTCTGGGAGGGTGTAAACTCCTCCCTGACTACGGCCCTGATAGCATCTAATGAAATGACAAATAAAAGTAGAAAATTCGTCGCCATTCCGGTGACTGAGCTGTCTGAGGTGCTGGATTCTGACCATTCGTCCGAAATGGATTCGAGTTCGAATCCCGGTGAGGAATGCGTGGGGTTTGACTAATGGCGCTGGCTTTTTCTCTTCCCTGGGACCAGTAACACTAAATAAGGGATGGAAGGCTATCCATAGTCCTTTGAGTAGCTCATGGGAGTTGTTAAACTCCAAAAAATAAATTTGTGAACATTCAACTGCAAGGAAGCTTTCTACATGTGTATGTAGGAGGAACATCAGCTAATGTAGGAGGAATATCAACTAATGTAGGAGGAGTATAAACTAAACGAAGTAGAAGAACAATGTGGATTTAGAGCTGGTAGGTCTTGCATGGATAATATATTATTGTCTTCAACAAGTTATAGAGAAAAGAATAGCAACTGGAGAACAAGTACACTTATTGTTCACAGACCTATCAAAAGCATATGATAATATACCTATTATAAATCTTTTATATTTTCACTGTACACCATGTAACCCCTCCGTTCAGAAAACTTGAAAATTTTCATCGTCCTAGGAGCGGGGATTGAACCTGCACCTTCCGATTTCCAGTCGAGCATGCTAGACATTACGCTACCCAGGACCAGAAAATTCCAAGCAACTCAACATAAGTCACTACGATGACTTATGTTCAGTTTATTGAGTCGCTACGATGGGGGCAGAATCGCTTCGACTAGCGCAAATCTGAAGATTCTCAGATATTTATGTTCAGTTGCTTGGAATTTCCTTGTCCTGGGTAGTGTTATGCCTAACATGCTCAATCGGGAAGTGCGGGTTCGATCCCCTTCTGTAGGACGATGAAAATTTTCAATTTTTCTAAATGGAGGGGTTACATGGTGTACAGTGAAAATATAAAAGATTTAAATCCCAACCATGTATAATATTTCTTCAGGAAAATTGTTTCCCAATCCATCCGACAGAAGAAATAATTTGTATATGACCTATTATAAAATTATGAAAAACATTAAAGGATACCGATATTAATACTACAATTATCAAAGCAGTCAAAGAACTTTATCAAGGATCAATAACAAAAAATAAAAATGGGCCAGAAAACTTCAACCGGATTTCTAGTGATGAAAGGACTAAGACAGAAATGTTGCATATCTCCAAAGTTATTAAAAATTTATGTGGAACAGGCTTTGAAAGAATGATAAAAAAAGTGTCGAACAATGGGAATTAATTTAAATGGAAACGATGGTATTTACTTAACAATTCGCTGATGATCACGTACGTACTTCTTCCAGAAGATAAATTTGATTTGATTGATTGATTGTGAAAAATGTGGATTAACTATGATTTTAAATAAAACAAAATATTTATGCATTGGAAGTCATGAAACAAAACTACAGCTAGAAGATAACGAAGAAATTGAAAGATGTGATCATTATAATTACCTAGGTGTTAAATTTACAGAAGAAGGTAGAGATGCAATAGAATTTAGAAATAGAATTGCACAGGGAAGGAAAGCTGTTAAACACCTGAATGGAATCTGGTGGAGAGAAGAAATAACCAGAAAAAGGAAATGGGGTATTTACAATAGTATTATTAACAGCATCTTACTATATGAGGCCGAGGCCTGGCGATTAACAGAAGCTGGTAAAAAGAAAATAACAGCCGTAGAAATGGATGCTTTAAGAAGATCATGTAGAGTGTCAAGAAGACAGAAAATAACGAATGAAAGGATTAAAGAATTGATGGAAGTGAAAGAAACAATCTTAAAAGATATACAGAAGAGACAGTTTCGTTGGTTTGGTCATGTAAAAAGAATAACCAATGAAAGACTGCTCAAATTGCCATGGAATTTGAATCAACTTTCATTGTACCCATGTATTGGCTTTTTATTTCAATGAGGCATTCTGGTCCTTGGCGCTTCCTCGTCTTCGTGGAGAAAACACGTTCAATTGTTGCCATGAGGCATAAAAATAGTTTCAGGTACTAAAAAAATTTACCTTTGAAAATCGAGTTTTAGAAATATCGAAAGGTTCCAAATTTAGGGGGAAGGGTAACACCCCAAACCTTAACCCTCCCCTGGACACGCCACTGAGGAAAATCAGAGCAACTTTAGATTTTCGCCAGTCAAAGTAATCAAATGTTTCCTCGTAATTCACCAATATATCTCAGATAATTACTGAAGAAATATTCTTCACAAATATATATGACACTTCGGGATCTTCTGGTTGCTCAGTTAATAATTCTCTAGTTGTTCCATGTATGTATCTTCAAACAATATTTCTTTCATAATTTCCATGTAATTCAAAACTACTTTCCTTGTTGCTAAGCTTCGGAACACTTTATAAAATTCCTTCTTCACCATATCTCTAAAACTAAATTTTCGGTTACTGTATCATTAATTTATCCGTCGAATGTTCTCACTGCCTTATCCTATAACACCTCCTGTGTCATGTCTTCGTAATTTATTACTCTGTTACATCGCATCAGTGCCGCACCAGTGGCCGAAGTGGTCTGGCTTCTGACCATTCGTTCGAGATGGGCCTGGGTTCGAGTCCCGAGTGTCATATGAGTGTTGTGCTTGACTGATGGTGCTGGCTCCGTCCCTTTCCCGGAACCAAGGACAACAAATTTGAGACGAGCAACGGCTTACAAGCATAAGAGTTGCTCATGGTGGTTGTTAAAGCCCGAAATTTTAAAAAAATCGCATCAGTAATGCAAACCCTTTGTGGTGGAAGAAAACTTCTTAAATTTCAAAATTTTTGGATAATACCCATGTTCTGTAAGTTTCGCTCAAGAGTTTATGAGTCATGTGATTCCGCTACGTTCTAAACGGAGACATAAATCATGAGACTTTGCGTAATTAAATGTATTACTTCCATTAGGGTCGGTCAGGCACACAATAAATAAATAATATTTATCTTTTTTATGCAATTTAAAATTGCTTCAAAATGAAAAATGTTTAATCTTAAACTGCAGTTGTTTTCAGTATGCCGACTACCGTGCTTGGCACAGTAGTCCTCACACTGATAATAAATTTTTCCAGCTTAGGCTTCATCCTTAGAATTTTCCAGTTTTCATCTTATGCTGTACATGCGATTCACTATTTTACAGCAGCAACTCCTGAAAACTTTGAGTTACACATGTAGAGAGCTGAGAAAAAAAAATCAGCATTTGCACAATTTTCTCTCATAAATATTTGCAAAAAATATGAAATTCATAGAGAGATATTGTCGGAGAAAGAATCAGAATATTATTTTTACCAAGTGCTCCAGTTTCAACCTGTTTGTATAAAAAAAACTCCTTTTGCTCAGCAATGGTTTCCATAAAATGTTTGACAGCAATTTCCAATTTTCAGGTCAGGAAAATTATCAAAGTGATGTTTCAGTTTACAAAGGTTACTAAAAGCAAAGATATATGTATACATATGTATTATTAAAAGCAAATATATATATTCTAATATGCTACCTTTATATATTTGCTGTTTATAAAAGTTTCTAAAAGCAAATATATATATATAGAGAGAGAGAGAGAATACATATATGTTTGCTTTTAGTAGCTTTAGCCTTTGTTATATATATGTATGTATAATATATATGCTATTTGCTTTCACTAACTTTTGCCTTTGTTCTGCTGGTTTTATATCAAAATTTCCTATTCCGTTTTCCTGAAAGTAATTTTTAGTTTGCATAAGATTTTTTCCCTGTATTCTTTTGTTTTCGAACTTCTGGCTTCGAAAACTCATTGTCTTCTAGCTAAAAAAAATTATATATGTATTCCAGGAAAATTTACGCTTCCTCTTTGAAACATCTCGAGACTTCCACTTGCACATGCATGTATCTGAGGAACATCATTAATCATTCTACTTGGACAGCGATATTGCAAGTAACATATCTTTCCAGTTTATTATTTTTTTCTTTGAAGTTAAACTTTATTAAGTAAGTAGGCACGTTTGCTAATACGAACCCAATACTGCTTTCCTATCGATCAAATTGAAATGATTTCTGATTATATAATAAGTTCAACTCAAAATGAAGATACGTATGAAATACTCACCTCAAATTTAGGAGCTGTCTCTCTGTCTTCGGTTTGACTCCACACAGTGTCGAAGACTCGACAAATCACAAGGAGGGACTGAGGAATGATCCAAGATCGGAACCCACTATTTATATAGATACCAAAGCTCCAAAAGCTTCCGCCGGTGTTGTCCACGTGATTTGACGAGAACGGATCGATAGCGCTTGTTTTTTCCCGCCACTCAAACAAGACGCGGATTACGGAACACGTGTTCGTGGCATAGGACGAGGCAAATCTCTAATTCTCGTCAACACCACTTGATTCTTAAGAGTTAAGCCCCAAATATTAAGTTCTCGTGTTCATCTGATGAGTCTGAAATGACAACTGTGACGGCGCCTTCTTTTAGGAAGTTGCAACACGGAGTCAGTGAGAAGCTTTTCTTTTTCTTTTTTTCTTTTAGCTGTCGCTGTTAACGACAGGAGGGTTCAACTTCTCTCACAGGAAATGAAGCTTTGGAAGCGTCCCCCCCCACCTTATTTTTTGCTTAATCCGAATTACAAGTAAACAGAACTAGTTGCGTTTACTTCGTTTGTTTATTTTTTTTTCTCTGTGCAAACGGTACTATCTTGATTTTATCGCATACTTAACGCGAGCAACAAATTCTCACTTTAATGGCACAATATCACAGTTTTCCGAAGGGAAATAGCACTATTTAGCCAATTGTGATGTGATTCCTGCTCACAAAAATAAGTTTTTCACGTTTGTTTTTTACATACACTGAGGCAATAACTTCATATTTTTAGAACCTCGAATTGCAGCTCTTGTCTCTTAAAAGACGGGGAGTTAAAACATGGAGGCATAGTAGTAAACTATTGAGTATTAATTTAATACCTGTAAGAAAAATTAATGAAGAAACAGTTCGTAATGCTAAACTTTTGAGCAGAAAGTCGCAGGAACTGTAACAGCTGCCCACATTATGATTTCAAACAGAAACCGAAAATCTCTCTCTCCCAATTGTTTTCTTTGTAGGTTTAATGACCACCGTTAGCAGTGCTGTAGTCGTAAAATCAGCAGTATAATGTGCAAATCCTAAAAATATCAGAGGTTATACAGTATTACATGGATACCAAAAAGGCACGGTACCCTTGTGGGGGTACTATGAGCTCACTTACCGATATGAATAAAGTATCTTCTCCTCTCTCCTGTCGTTTATGGCATGTTGAAGAGCATGCACAAGATTAGTTTAATTTTTATTGAAATATATCCCATATAGCCCGAGCCACCTCGGGGGCGCAGTGGTCTAAGCGATGGCCTCTGATCATTCGTCCGAAAGGGGTCCGGGTTCGAATCCCGGTGAGACGTGGATGTTGTGTTTGTCTTACGTCACTGGCTCTCTCACTTCCCTGGAACCACTGGCCCTAAATTAGGGACGGGCGACTGCTTATAGCCCATTGAGTTGCTCACGGTGGTCTTTAAACCTCCAATCAAAAAAAAAAAAAAAAAGCCTGACGCGATAAGTCCTTACAGCACTATTCTTCTCTAGAAGAAACTCTTGATCTACTATCAGTTGCTAAACGATGATTCATCAACTAAGATTTTACGTATTTTTTTGGATTAAATCGGTCAATGGGCGGTCCGTTTGAATTTATGAACATCAGGTTAGATATATTGGAGATTAACAAAGATGCTCTGAGATCGGTTATAATGTTGTTCGTTAAACTGAATCCCCGTTCGCATTCAGCTGTCGAATAAGGCAGAGTTGAAATCGTTCTTAAGAGGGGTTTTAAGTTTTCTGGTACAACTTGGACGTTTTTAGTATATTCTCTCAGTCTCGGAATAGCTTGCATTTCATTAACATTAAAACGTCTACAGATTCGCCTTGTTTCTAGTTCTCCACAGCGCACGTCGTCTGTTTTAATATTTATTCGCTGTAATGAAGAAATACCTTTAAGAAGTTGCACATTTGCACTGTTTGAATCTGAACACAGTCTTGATTTCATCCTGTCAATCGTGCTTTGAATAAACTGGTTTGCTTAATAGGTACAATTTTTGTTGTTAGGAATCAATGTGATATTTTTTTAAATAACAATTCCTCGTTCGCTGCTAATGCTAAATGATTTTTCCCCAGGATTTTCTCCGATGCTCTGTATAATTCTTACGGTTCTTTTTATTAGATGTTCAGCTCTTGGCAGCGATGTTGTTCGAGATTGAAGTTCTGTTGATAATATGGATATTGAAGATATACGCTATTATGTGAAAAAAAGCAGAGGGTATACGGCGTATACCGCTGTATACCCTCCACTACAGCCCTCACCGTTAGCAACTCAATGGGCTATAAACCGTCGCCCTTTCCTAATTTAGGGTCACTGATACCAGGGAAGGGAGAGAGCCAGTGCCATAAGACAAACACAACATCCATGCCTCGCCGAGATTCGAACCCGAACCCATCTCGGACGAATGTTCAGAAGCCAGTGCTTAGACCACTGCGCCACTGGGACGGCCGAAGTGCTCAAATTACTATACTTGTTTTCTAACCAACATTAATTCTAACTGATGTGCAATATACTTGCGATTAAGATCAGACAAATAAATATCAAAAGCAACTTCATTCCTGGATTTTGTTACTTACTTATATTCAAATTATACTAAACGTATATACAGTATATCATCATCAACTATAATCAATCCACTGCTGGATGAAGGTCCTTGCAAGTCTTTTTCACATATTTGTCTTTAGTAATTCGCTTTGATATCACTACTCCATGGTTTAGAATTTCATGCACCCATCTTCCACTGGGTCTTTCCTGCCCCGTGGTATCCAATCTGATATTTCAGCTGTCCAACAATAGTTAGTTCGTCTACCATTATGTCCAATGCATTGACATTCGAGAGTCTCTACAATGATCATGAAATCTTGTCATTTCTCCTGATCCATGAATTTCTCTTCCTAGCTTTTCTGATTACTAGTGATGGAATAAGTCATTTACTCTTGGGAGTTCATTCGTCGTTCACGCAAAAGTGTCACTCATGAATGGTCATTCATTTTGCATCCGACCCCGGCCGGTTGTCTCACTTACACTCTGAGCAAGCTATTCTTCCCAGTTATTTACAACCGATAACACTGAAAACATTACAGAGTTCATTGATCATTCACGCAAAAGAATAATTCATGAATGATTATTCAAATGAATGGTCATTCACTTTACATTCACTCCCGGCCGGTTGTCCACTACACTCACTGACCAAACTATCCTTGCCAGATATCTACAATTAATTACAATGTAGACATTACAGAGTTCATTGATCATTCACACAAAATATTAATTCATGAATGATCATTCCAAGGAATGGTCATTCACTTTGCATCCATCCCCGGCCGGTTGTCTCACTTACACTCAGAGCAAGCTATTCTTCCCAGATATTTACAACCAATAACACTGAAAACATTGCAGAGTTCATTGATCATTCACGCAAAAGAATAATTCATGAATGATCATTCAAATGAATGGTCATCCACTTTACATCCGCTCCCGACCGGTTGTTTCACTACACTCACTGAGCAAACCATCCTTGCCAGATATCTACAATCAATAGCACTGAAAACATTACAAAGTTCATTGATCATTCACACAAAATATTAATTCATGAATGATCATTCAAATGAATGGTCATTCACTTTACATTCACTCCCGGCCGGTTGTCTCACTACACTCACTGAGCAAACCATCCTTGCCAGATATCCACAACCAATTACACTGAAAACATTACAGAGTTCATTAAAAATTCACGCAAAAGAATAATTCATGAATGGGCATTCACATTGCATCCATCCCAGATCGGTTGTCTCACTTACACTCTGAGCAAACCATTCTTTCCAGATATCTACAACCAATAACCCTAAAAACATTACAGAGTTCATTGATCATTCACGCCAAATGAATATTTCATGATTGATCATTCAAATGAATGGTCATTCACATTTTCCTCTCTATTGTCTTACTACTCTCTCTGAGCAAATCGTTATTTGCTCTAAAGCACCTGCGAGTTCAACGCCAAGTAAAAATTGTCAAACTGCCCAAAAGAGCAGCAGATCTCCACCATTCACTGTTCACACTGAATGATTGGCCACGACGAACAAACGCATTCACAGCCATGTTTGACAATCTGCCAAAAAGAGCAAGAGCTTATGAGACCCATTCAACGCTCACACTGAATGTTTCGCCAGGACGAACAAACGCATTCACAGCTCTCTGTGGCAAACTGCCGAAAAGAGAAGAGCTTATGAGATCTATTCACCTTTCATACGCGAATGAGTCTCCACTCGTGGCGAACGATTCGGGCGCATGATTCAAATGAATGATGCGCCCTAATCATTCCCATTTTTATGATGGAGATGCTCATAAATGACGCTGCTTTTTTTTCACGACCCCTTCTTGGGGGAGTAGGGGGGTCTTAGTTTTGTGAGTGAATTTCGTGAGGTTTTTTCCTCATTAGATGGTGGTTTCTAAAAACGTTTCTGTCAGTATCTTAGTTTGCCAGCATCTGATTTCTGATTTACATAAATTTGCGGATAGAAAAGCCAATAAACTGTAATGTAAGTGATTTAAAAAATTACTGACATCCTAAACAAAAGTCTATAACTATTCAGTTATTATTGTTCGTATGAAAACTTTTAATAATCAAGAAAAATGGTAAGGAAGTGCCATGTTTCCAGTATTTGACGTACGTAGAGCGCCACCTATTAACGATATGCAACATTACTCCAACACGCGGAAATTTAATTTTAAAATAGTCCCTGTAATTTTTTTTTCTCAAATTCGCAAGCAACTGATTATAGTTCAGTGTGTTCTTTATTCGTGTGCCAATTTTCATAAGTCAGGAAGCGTATCTTGTATGTGAACTCATGTAACTTCATTTTCACCATTTCAAGCATAGCGGCGCATTTTCATTGATATCCACTTTACGTTTCATCTTTATTTCCTAGCTGACTGCTGATTGCTTATTCACATAACGATTGACATTTGTTAGCTTTCGACATTACTTCTCTTATTGGAAATTCGTTTCTGAACTCATCGGGAAAAATTAAATGCAAAAAAAAATTAAATACTTATCACAGAAACTTAAATGCAACGGCTCAAGTATTGTAACGTATACTCTATATTCACTTTCCTTTTGATTTTTACTATCTCTGGTTATTTTATTTTACTATGTAAATTATCTTCTTACTGAACGAGATGTTATTTCACCCGCTGAATGAGATCTGGCAATGAGTGTAAGTCATGACGTGGTGGTAGCCAGTATAAATAGGCGCGTTCAACGATACCTTAGGAGAGCGTTTGTTTATGAGGAAGAGAGCGTTTGTTGTTGTATAGAGAGAGCGTTTGTTGTTGTACGAAGTGAGCTGTGGTTTATGTGTCAGAAAGCTGGTGCTGTATAAAGAGAGTTCGTTTATGTGAGAGCGAGAAGTTGACCATATAAAAGATTGTTGTCGTAAGTACGTCTTTCTCAGTTCATAGTACTGTCAGACCTCTGTCTGGCTGTTAGGTTTATTTCATTTAGTGTTATTAGTAACAACCAGCATAAGACTTTATTCATCTTAATTACTACTACAACATTACTACCAGTTATAAGCTTGTTCATTATTATTACTACACTACTAGCAGGAAAGTTTATTCATAATTAATAACACAACAACCATTAGAAGAAGCGTTAGCTTAGAAGAAGCTGAATTCATTACATTATAATTGAAGGAAGCTATATTCACTATAATTGGCTTAGTTAAAAGTATATTCATTATAGTATGGAAAATTAAATGCTGCTACTTGAGTGTGTGTCTCAGTAATGGCGAATTGAATTATTATTCATAGGGGTGAGAGCGAATCATTCAGGGTGAAGAGTCATTCGTAGTGAACGAATCGTTCACGAATAATCCATCACTACTATTTACAGCAAGAATGAATCTCTCCATGAATCTTTGAATTGCCTGCAGCTACTGCATGTCCTTTTCAGTTAAAGTCCATATCTATGACCATAAGTCAGAACTAGAGGGAATAAACACCTTTCTTTTAAAACATAATGGTAAATTACTCTTGAACAAATTGAACTGTTCCTCATCTTTCCACAGATCTGTGAATACTAAAACGAACTGCGATCGGAAAAGCTGCTGGTAGTGTTTTGGGATTCTTTCGTACTATTGGTGCCCCTAAAACACGCAAACTGCCCTCTACCTAATTGTTAGAAATCGTCAAATCGAGATTAAAAATTAAGGACGTTATAAAGTTAACACATAATTAGGACCTTCTCCAAACTCTGTTCCTCAAGTTTCCGGAGGCAGGTGGCTCCTCTTCCTCATGCTAGCTACGCACCTGCATTGAATGTCTCGAATGTGTTGCATGATTACCCTAATGTTATACACCGATGAGCTATTACATTATGACCACGTACCTAATAAGCTGAAGGACCCCCTCTTGCCCGCATAACAGCGGCCACTCGGCGAGGCATCGATTCAGTGAGGTGGCAATAGGTATCCTGGGGTATCTGGTATCATAATATCAACAGCAGGTCCTCCAGTTCCCGTACATTTCGAGGTGGTAGTGATTTAGCGCGAACCCCCTTTTCCAAGTTGAACCACAAATGTTCGATTGGGTTCATTTCATGTGAATTTGGAGGCCAGGGTACTGACAGAAAGTCACCAGCCTGTTCCTCGAACCACTCCTTGACGATTCTGGCAGTGTAGCGTGGCTCATTATCCTGTTGGTAATGGCCATCACCAACAGGGACCACAGTTGTCATGAATGGGTGAACTTGGTCCACAACGATGTTCAGATACCTAACAGCTGTCAGGGATTGTGCTATTGCAATAATGGGGCCTAAAGGTGTCCCAAGAAAACATCGCCCGTAGCATAATAGCGCCGCCAGCTTGTTTCCGCCCAACAGTGCATCCATGTGCCATAGCATCCGTTGGTAATCAGCGTATCCGCGCTCGGCCGTCTACGTGATGCACCAGAAATCTTGATTCGTCAGACCAGGCCACTTTCTTCCAATCGTCCACGGTCCAATCTCGATTATTTTGTGCCCAAGTTATGCGTTGTTCGCGATGACGTGCAGTGAGCATGGGGACCAGTTGGGTCTTCGACTACGCAGGCCCATGCGCTGAAGGCTGCGACGAACTGTATGCTGCGACACATTGTCCTGATCCCCACTGTTCTAGCTGCCTGTGATTTGTCACACTGTGGCCCTGCGGTCGCTGTGAACAATGCGTGACAGTCTCCGCTCCCCTCTGGCATCAATGAGCTGTCGACGACACACGGCTGGACGATGGTTCGTCGTTTGGCCATCTGTGGGTCACCACTACAACAGCACTTGAACAACCCACAAGCCACGCCATTCCCGATATCGTAATTCCGAGGCACCGGGCCATCACAATTTGCCCTTTATCAAATTCCGATAAATCGGCGGCTTTTCCCATTGTGACTCCGAATACTCTGCTAACCGAAAGCCGGATCTCGGGTTGTATATATACTGCTCTGCGAACTTCACCTGCGCCACCGTTCGGTCTCCAGGCGCGCTCATTTCTCTAGGCTGAGGGTGGTCATAATGTAATGGCTTATCGGTGTATATTCCCGAATTTGTACTTGTTACTTTTTTTCTTATTGTTTTCTCCGACGTAATTCAGTCGAGAGGACATTCCGCTCCAGAGTAGGAAGACGTGGTGTCGAAATTCACCAACGGCAAAAATGTGTTGTTGTTTTTTTCTTTGATTGAAGGTTTAACGAACACCTTAAGTAACTCAATGGGCTGTAGGCAGTCGCCCGTTACTAGTGCCGTAAGACAAACGCAACATCCATACCTAACGGGATTCGAACCCTGACTCTTTTCGGTCGAATGGTCATGAGCCAGCGCTTAGACCACTGCACCATTGAGGCGGCCACGTTTCTTTTGGACACGAGTTTATTCAAAACACGCTTTTGCCTGAGTGTTCTAAAAACTTCTTACCTATTCATCTCAGAATATTAGGTGTCAAATAAAAGCGTGCTCACAAATATTTTGGCTTTACTCTTTAATGTGTGTAATTCATTGCTTCATTCACCATGAAAGTTCTTTTCTTGCAAATTGCAGACTGAATCGCGTTAAGTATTTCTATTTCTCGCCGATCTTCTGAATCGACAACGTAATTGTCTCAACATTTGCTTCCATTACGTCAAAACACATTGAACGTGTTTAGAAAAATAAATATCCTTACTGCTGCAGCTATTATCTGCTTTCGTTTAAGGGTCGTTAATCCCAAAGAAAAATTACAGAAAGACGAAATCAATCCGGCCGTAGTCGTTGAGGATCTTGCAGACACAGGCGGCCAAAGTTTTTTGAACTTCCGAGTGAATTCCAATTGTGAGTCACAAACCGAGATCAAATTTCAATTAAAATAAAAAAGAACGGGCTTAAAATTACAAAGATAAATAAAACAAGAAATTAACTACAATGCTAGATCACTTCTTCCTTTTTCTTCCCTCTGAATGACATTTTCACGGGTTATATTTCATTTATAGTTTTCCATCATTCAAGTTTCATCATGTTCTTCGTTTCTTTAATACTCTATAAATCATATGCGACAGAGCAAATTCGATTAAACTGTTAAAATAACCGAAAGTATAAAATAGGAAACCTGACAAAAAAAATTTGGTATGTATCTATAAAAGAAATGGCATTTTTACTTAGAGGAATGAGAGCGACAAATTTTATATCCAAAAGAAAGATCTCGTTGAACTCTACAAACACTTTTTCAACTTTCCTACTAAAAATCCATTAACGAAGCTGTCAGTGATAACTCAGCTATTCACACAAACGGAGTTTTCAAGACCTGGTTAACCGAGGAACTATTTTTTGTTTTGACACGGAAAATGGTGCGGGACTTATTCCTATAGAGCATATTTAGGTCCGACTCCAGCAGTCCATGAAATACACCGATTTACAGTCTGATGGTGATTTATTTTCTGCTACAATAGCAGCATGGGATCAGCTGAAGAGAGACCCCGATGTTGTGCCGTCTTTGACTGATTCTAAACCTTGTCGGGTTCAGGAGGTGGAAATTTCTCCTCTTATCAACTTGAAACTTTCCTAATGATTTGTGCCATAGCTACAGGTAGTTTAGCAAAGTTGTTCTCACCTGCTTGTGATGCGTGCACGCCCACGGTCTTCCTGTTATAATATCTAGCACCAAAGCTTTCATTTTTATTCATGTGAAGATGTCTGTTTCCTTAATGTTCTCTAATCTTTCGAATTTGGCTTTAGACTTCAAAAGCACGTAAGGAAACTGGAACCAGAAAACAAACAAAACTACAAACAAATCAAGCCCAGACACGTAATGGGACAAAAGTTTACGAACACACTAAAGTTTGTGATAGACGATAAGCAGAGGCTTTCCCTATAGAAAAAATATCCACAAAAACTGTAATAGTAGCATACTTCTATATCTCTTATGTCTGGAAATGTTTTTAATTATGAATCTGAAATAGGGTAAACAGTGGCAATTTCGTGATAATTTCAGAAATTTCCATTTTGACCTCAAAATTTTATCACCCATGTTTATCAAACCCCAGTTTTAACTTCATACGCAACGCATTTGTGCATAATACCAGAAACTTGGAGGACTGTATGTTTGTGTTCCACAACACATGTTTTCGCATAATGTTTAACAGTGGCTATTCTATGATAACTTCGTTATAATATCTTTCTAAATTCGTGATAGTGAACATGTTGTCCATTTGTACGCCCAACATTGCGTGAATGTAAAGAAATATAGAAATAATAGTATACATGATATATTGCACAGTTTACTCTAATCGAACATGGAAGAAATACATATTTTTGTCAATAAAATGCTATCTTTTTCCATAAAGTGCCATTTCGCATTATAATTTCAGACATTATCAGCGGCTTTCACAGGCGTCGCACATGAACACATCTTCATTTCTGTGTTGGCACATCATTTGGTACCATATCATGATCATGCAAAAGCTACATTGAACTCACTCAGCTTCACTTTTTTCTTTTTCTTTTTTGCGTCCTCGTTATACTGTAGTTGTGTCCACAAAATTCGTCATCCCAGTTATCATCTTCTCTTTGCATGGGCCTGTTGATAAAAGCTGCACATACGAGTTATATCTTGTTACATTTCATTTACATCATCTATTACGTATCATGTAGTTACAACCTGTATGTGATAAATTCGTGATACATTGGTTACTTCGTGACAGACTAAAATGAATTAAAAACCGGAACTGAAGTGTCTTTTTGAACCGCAACTATCACGAATACGATTCGGAAATCAGATATTGTACTTTAAATTATGGAAAAAAAAGTTATTTTTTAAATCAGCATTAATGCCTGGAAAAATTAACTCCCTAAAGCTAAGGATCGTGAGTCCGTGGCTAAACCTCTATACACGAATGCCGATAAATGACTTGCAGGTGCATTTTTTAATTAGACAGGAATCTAGTCAATAACTTTGTTAAATATTGTTTGCTTACCTCTATTTTCCTTCTTGAAATCCACTGTTCTACCTTGTATACTAAACACCATCACAAAAGACTATTCGATTCCCGACACACGTTGAATATTCTCTGTGGTACGCACAAAACAATTTACTGATGATCTTCCGATTTTAGAAACTGGACACTTGCTTCCATTTATGATACAAAATTGAAACTAATTAGTAGTTACTCTGCGAATAAACGCTTATGCTCTATCATAAATTTACCTATGCCATGAAATTATCAAAGTTTACCATACGCAAAAGAAAGTATATTTAAGAGAGAATAACGAAAACAGCAACCAACAGAAAGTAATGCAAGTGAACGATAGCACGAAATTCTGCAAATTCAAATTCTTATTCGAGAAAGGATAACTTAAGCAACCATGCTGACGGTGATCTTGAAATATATTCATGTCCCTTTGTATTCCTATTTTAAGAACTTTCGCGAACTGATATTTGTTGTGTAAAATAAGAGTTTTTAACTGGCTGTGTAATTATTTACGTTTAAGATTTAAATCAACCACACCATCATCATCATCATCATCATTGTCAACCATTATCAATCCACTGCTGGACGAAGGTCTCCCCAAGTTTCCTTCACAACGGTCTGTCTTGTGCCAGTCTCCTCCATGTCACTCCCGCATACTTTCGAATTTCATCCACCCATCTCCCATGTGGTCTTCTTCTGGGTCTTTTCCTGTCCCTTGGAATCCAATCAAAAATTTCGGCTGTTCATTGTTGGTCTGTCCTTCTGGCAGTATGCCCAGCCCATTGCCATTTCAGGGATTTAACTCTGATCATGATGTCTTCCACTCTTGTCATTTTTCGGATCCACGAGTTCCTCTTCTTATCTCTCCTGGTTACACCAAGCATGCGCCTCTCCATGCTGCTTTGAGTTGTCTGCGGTCTTTATATGACTCTTTTAGTTAAGGTCCACGTCTCTGCACCATACGTAAGCACTGGAAGGATGCATTGATCAAACACTTTTCTTTTAAGACATAATGGCATATTGCTCTTGAAAATTATGCTATTTCTTCCAAAAGCTCTCCAGGCAAGTTTTGTACGCCGATTAATTTCTTCATCAATGTGACTCTCACTTGACATCTGCTCTCCAAGATAAACGTACGTGTCTGTTATCTCCAGCTTTTCTCCATCAATCGATAAATCTTCATTTCTTGTAAAAGCATTGAATATCACTTTTGTCTTCTGAAAGTTCATTTTTAATCCCACTTTTTTACTCTTGTCAGCAAGTTCCTGGATCATACTCTGCAGCTCAGATGGGGTAGTTGCAAAAATGACTACGTCATCAGCAAAACGAGGGTGAGTTAGATAATCTCCATTAATCTTTATTCCTTTGTTTTCCCAGTTCAGTGATTGAAAGACATTTTCCAATGTGGCATTAAAGAGCTTCGGAGATATGGTGTCACCTTGTCTCACTCCCTTTCCAATTTTTATGTGTGTTGTATTTTCAAACAGCCTAATCTTTGCACTTGCATTTTCATAGATGTTATTAATAATATTAATGTATGCATCTTCAATACCGCAGGATTTCAGAGCCATTGTAACTGCTGATGGTTTCACCGAATCAAAGGCTTTTTCATAATCGATAAAAGTCATGCACAATGGAAGTTCATATTCCCTCTCTCTTTCAATTAGTTCTCTCAGTACGTGGATATGATCTATTGTGCTGTAGCCACTCCTGAATCCAGCTTGTTCTCTCGGTTGAGCCATGTCCAGTGTCACCTTCAAGCAGTGTGAAAGAACTTTAGTGAAGTATTTATAAACCACTGATAGGAGGCTGATAGATCTGTAGTTCCTGAGATCCTCAATGTCATTTTTTTTATGTAGCAGGATCATTGTAGCGTTGTTCCAATCCTAAGGAATCTTCCCTTCATTAAGGCATTGAGTGAAAATTTGGGCGAGTACTGCTTCAATTTCTCCACTTGCTTCTTGTATGATGTCTACAGTAATTCCATCTTCTCCTGAAGCTTTTCCCCGCTTCATGTTCTTGATTACATGTGCAACTTCTGCTGGGAGGACTGGAAGAACTCTGGTACTGGTACCTTTCATGATGTCTGGAGTACATGTATCATTTCTTTCATATAATTTGGAGTAGAAATTTTTCACTCTTGTCAAACTTTCGCCTCTATTTCTTGTTACAGAACCATCTTCTTTTCTCAGTGCCATAATCTGTTTTCTTCCCTTACTGAGATGTCCCTTTGCTATCTTTAGGCTTTGGTTGTTTTCAATTGCTTTCCTCACTAATTCACAGTTGAATTTCCTTAGGTCTTCAGTGATACTTTTTCGTACTGTCTTACATAGCTGTATATATTCCACTTTGGAAGTGACATCTTCTTTAGTTGTCCTCATCTCTCTTCTTTTTTGCATCAACATTTTGGTTTTTCCTGATAATTTTTTCACATGCAACTTGTTCTTAGACCCAGCTAATTTTGTTGCTATTTCCACAAGAGCTTTGGTTACTTTTCAGTTAACTTCAGAAATATCCAATTCTTCTGATGTTAGGCCTTCTAACGCAGATAATCTGTTCTTCAGTTCCAACTTGAAGTTATTATCGTGTTTTTTAAGGGTTGGTTATGTCAATACATTTTGTTTGTCTTATGAGCTTGCCAAATTCGAGTTTAGTGTTGAGGTGCATCTTACATCTCACCAATCTATGGTCACTACCTGTGTTGAACTTGTTTAGCACACTGCAGTCTTCTATGACGAATTTTTTGTTACACATAATAAAATCAATTTCACTTGTCGTCCCATTTGGATGTCTCCATGTCCATTTCCTGTGTGGCTTTTTCTTGAAAACGGAGTTCAAGATGAAAAACCATTCTGCCTCTGCAAACTCTATGAGTGCATTTCCATGCTGGTTTCTGTTGCCGTGACCGAATTTACCTACTGAAGTTCCATTCTGTTGCCGTTGCCCTACTTTTGCATAGAAATCTTCCATAATTATTTTCAAGTGCTGCTTACCTTTATTATTTAGATGACGAATTTCCTCATAAAATTCTTCAATTTCTTCTTCAGGATGACTTGTGGTGGGTGCATAAGTTTGAATAATCTGAGCCTTGTATCTTCTCAAGAGTTGGATAACGAGTCGTGCAGCTCTGTCAGATGAACTTTCAACTTCTACAACTTTATCCTTCAGTTTCTTGTTTATTATAAATCCAACACCACTAGTTCTGCCAGTATCTGTCCCACGATAGTAGAAGAGATGTCCGCTTTTCAGTTCAATGAGATCTTCTCCTTTTCTCCTTACATCACTTAGCCCGACGATGTCCCACTTGATCCTTTGTAATTCCTCTTCCAATTCAAAAAGCCTTGAATCAGAAGATAGGGAGCGTCCGTTATACGTAGCCAAGGTCAGCATCAGATGGCAGCCTAGTCCGGTTCTCCGGGGATTCTTAGCACCCTCCGCCTTTATGTCGCACTGGCCGCTGCCTTGGCCAGGTACATTCCAGCTGCCCGAGACTGAGGGCCAAGATTTAAGTTGTAGAGTCATTTTGGAGGGGTTTGGCCATAACTCACCACGCTGGCCAAGCGGGTTGGTCAGTGTGGGATAGCATTTCCTCTAATCCCGATGGTATAGTTATACCGCTATTGGCGGTCGTCAGAGCCCCTTTAGTGGGAACAGGATGCATCACGAGAAGGCGGGGTTGACATTTGTCAAGGAGAGGCTGTGATGTTACGCATCACCTGACCTTACATCAACCACATACTTCAACTTAAAGCATGTGGACTTAAATATCATTTAGCTAAGCCGAATTCTTCCAATTCGTTCGTAATAAGCTGGAACCTTAAATAAGCATGAAACATCTCTAAGTAGATACTTTAAAAACGGTCAGAGTAAGTTATGAGCAGGGTTGTCTACGTTCATTACGTGATACATATTTTACATTTCATTTATTTCATTTATTTATTCATTCAGTTGCCACTACAGCAACTAGGAAAACTAGGGAAAAGGCCGTGGGGCCTGACATAGCCATTATCTCTCCAGAATACAAAAAACATAAAGCTTAACAGAAAAGGCAAGTCAACACGTATATGGTAGGTTAATATATGAATATACACGTACTAGCTCCCAACCAACACATATATTAATGTGTCCATCATCAATAGCCTTCATTACATCTAAACAAACAACAAGTGTCATATACACTTCACTATATAATCACATATATATTTATAAATAAACAAAAAATAACGTTTGCACCTCATTTTATAATCATACTAACCCACATTTCTTCCATTCAATCGAAATTGCCTATTGTTTACTAATTATAAATACGCATAATTATATTACGCATAATTTATACGTACTTTACGTCACGTAGAAAACTAATTTATCACACAATTTTTTACGCGGCGTAATAATTTATTTACAGGAAAATAAATTAATAAATAACCATGTTAATGTAACTAGAAGTAAGAATTTATTTTAAATTGTTTATTATACAACCCCAGAAATGAGAATAAATACAGTGGTGAAATATCAAAAATACACATCGCTAATGCGAATGATAGAGTATTTTTGTTTCAAAAAAGATTAACGTTTATTTTAATTTGGCAGTTGTTGTTAATGTTCATGATTACCCACTTAAACTAATATCACTCTTAAAAACTTCAGTGCCATCATTTTCCAAAGTAACCAAGAAAATTAAATGTCTCTTTCAGTTTAACTAGAATTGCACTGTTTTAACACTAAACAGTATGTTGTGACATTAATTTTATTCTAAGGAAAACAAAGAATAGAACGTTACGACAAATAAGTTTCACACTTTTTACTGTCATATTTTTTAATTGAAGGAATACTGTGAATTGTTCATACACTTTTTGATGATTCATAGAATTTATTAATAAATATAAATAGACAAAGTCATCGCTCTTTCCACGTTTTTCTTTAATTAACACACAGCAACCGAAAAATTGTATTTCGACATCGGTGGGATATAACCCCATACCTCTGGCTAACTAGCCGAGTGCGTTCGCCTTACGCTACAGTGCCAACAATCCACGGCGCTCTGTGTGTTTATCTGTCAGCATCTGACTTCACAAATCCGTAGGGATGGGCTCAGCAACTGAGACTGTCACCTACGCTACGGTGCCAACAATCCACGGCGCTATGTGTGTTTATCTGTCAGCATCTGACCACGATTCCGTAGAGGTGTCTCAGCAACTGAGACGTCTCCATCTGGTGGGGCTTAACGGCATAAGCTATTTAATTATATATAGCTAATAAATCCAAAGGACGAGACAAATGGTGAAAATCTTCCAAATACGTGGAGACAATGTAAATAGACAAAGTCATCGCTCTTTCCACGTTTTTCTTTAATTAACACACATCAACCCAAAAATTGTATTTCGAACCCTCTGGGAACAACCTCCACATCTCCCGATAACTAGCCGAGTGCGTTCGCCTTGAGCTACGGTGCCAACAATCCACGGCGCTCTGTGTGTTTATCTGTAAACATCTGACTTCACAAATCCGTAGGGATGGGCTCAGCAACTGAGACGTCACCATACGCTACAATGCCAACAATCCACGGCGCTATGTGTGTTTACCTGTCAGCATCTGACCACGATTCTTTAATTAACACACAGCAACCGAAAAATTGTATTTCGACATCGGTGGGATATAACCCCATACCTCTGGCTAACTAGCCGAGTGCGTTCGACTTACGCTACAGTGCCAACAATCCACGGCTCTCTGTGTGTTTATCTGTCAGCATCTGACTTCACAAATCCGTAGGGATGGGCTCAGCAACTGCGACGACACCATACGCTACGGTTCCAACAATCCACGGCGCTATATGTGTTTACCTGTCAGCATCTGACTTCACAAATCCGTAGGGATGGGCTCAGCAACTGAGACGTCACCATACGCTACGGTGCCAACAATCCACGGCGCTATGTGTATTTACCTGTCCGCATCTGACTTCACAAATCCGTAGGGATGGGCTCAGCAACTGAGACGTGACCATACGCTACGGTGCCAACAATCCACGGCGCTGTGTGTGTTTACCTGTCAGCATCTGACTTCACAAATCCGTAGGGATGGGCTCAGCAACTGAGACTGTCACCATACGCTACGGTGCCAACAATCCACGACGCTATGTGTGTGTTTATCTGTCAGCATCTGACTTCACAAATCCGTAGGGATGGGCTCAGCAACTGAGACTGTCACCATACGCTACGGTGCCAACAATCCACGGCGCTATATGTGTTTATCTGTCAGCATCTGACCACGATTCTTTAATTAACACACAGCAACCGAAAAATTGTATTTCGACATCGGTGGGATATTACCCCATACCTCTGGCTAACTAGCCGAGTGCGTTCACCTCACGCTACAGTGCCAACAATCCATGGCGCTCTGTGTGTTTATCCGTTAGCATCTGACCACGATTCCGTAGAGGTGTCTCAGCAACTGAGACGTCTCCAGCTGGTGGGGCTTAACGGCACAAGCTATTTAATTATATATAGCTAATAAATCCAAAGGACGAGAGAAATGGTGAAAATCTTCCAAATTCGTGGAGACAATGTAAATAGACAAAGTCATCGCTCTTTCCACGTTTTTCTTTAATTAACACACAGCAACCAAAAAATTGTATTTCGAACCCTCTGGGAAATACCTCCACATCTCTCGATAACTAGCCGAGTGAGTTCGCCTTGAGCTACGTTGCCAACAATCCACGGCGCTATGTGTGTTTATCTGTCAGCATCTGACCACGATTCTTTAATTAACACACAGCAACCGAAAAATTGTATTTCGACATCATGGGATATAACCCCATACATCTGGCTAACTAGCCGAGTGCGTTCGCCTTACGCTACAGTGCCAACAATCCACGTTGCTCTGTGTGTTTATCTGTCAGCATCTGACTTCACAAATCCGTAGGGATGGGCTCAGCAACTGAGACGTCACCATACGCTACGGTGCCAACAATCCACGACGCTATGTGTGTGTTTATCTGTCAGCATCTGACTTCACAAATCCGTAGCGATGGGCTTAGCAACTGAGACGCCACCATACGCTACAGCGCCAACAATCCACGGCGCTATGTGTGTTTATCTGTCAGCATCTGACCGCGATTCTTTAATTAACACACAGCAACCGAAAAATTGTGTTTCGACATCATGGGATATAAGCCCATACCTCTGGCTAACTAGCCGAGTGCGTTCGCCTTACGCTACAGTGCCAACAATCCACGTTGCTCTGTGTGTTTATCTGTCAGCATCTGACTTCACAAATCCGTAGGGATGGGCTCAGCAACTGAGACGTCACCATACGCTACGGTGCCAACAATCCACGACGCTATGTGTGTGTTTATCTGTCAGCATCTGACTTCACAAATCCGTAGCGATGGGCTTAGCAACTGAGACGCCACCATACGCTACGGTGCCAACAATCCACGGAGCTATATGTGTTTATCAGTCAGCATCTGACCACGATTCTTTAATTAACACACAGCAACCGAAAAATTGTATTTCGATATCGGTGGGATATTACCCCATACTCCTGGCTAACTAGCCGAGTGCGTTCACCTTACGCTACAGTGCCAACAATCCATGGCGCTCTGTGTGTTTATCTGTCAGCATCTGACTTCACAAATCCGTAGGGATGGGCTCAGCAACTGAGACGTCACCATACGCTACGGTGCCAACAATCCACGGCGCTATGTGTGTTTATCCGTCAGCATCTGACCACGATTCCGTGAGGTGTCTCAGCAACTGAGACGTCTCCATCTGGTGGGACTTAACGGCACAAGCTATTTAATTATATATAGCTAATAAATCCAAAGAGCGAGAGAAATGGTGAAAATCTTCCAAATTCGTGGAGACAATGTAAATAGACAAAGTCATCGCTCTTTCCACGTTTTTCTTTAATTAACATACAGCAACCAAAAAATTGTATTTCGAACCCTCTGGGAACAACCTCCACATCTCTCGATAACTAGCCGAGTGCGTTCGCCTTGAGCTACGTTGCCAACAATCCACGGCGCTATGTGTGTTTATCTGTCAGCATCTAACTTCACAAATCCGTAGGGATGGGCTCAGCAACTGAGACGTCACCATACGCTACGGCGCCAACAATCCACGGCGCTATGTGTGTTTATCTGTCAGCATCTGACCACGATTCTTTAATTATCACACAGCAACCGAAAAATTGTATTTCGACATCATGGGATATAACCCCATACCTCTGGCTAACTAGCCGAGTGCGTTCGCCTTACGCTACAGTGCCAACAATCCACGTTGCTCTGTGTGTTTATCAGTCAGCATCTGACTTCACAAATCCGTAGGGATGGTCTCAGCAACTGAGACGTCACCATACGCTACGGTGCCAACAATGCACGGCGCTATGTGTGTTTACCTGTCAGCATATGACTTCACAAATCCGTAGGGATGGGCTCAGCAACTGAGACGTCACCATACGCTACAGCGCCAATAATCCACGGCGCTATGTGTGTTTATCTGTCAGCATCTGACCGCGATTCTTTAATTAACACACAGCAACCGAAAAATTGTATTTCGACATCATGGGATATAAGCCCATACCTCTGGCTAACTAGCCGAGTGCGTTCGCCTTACGCTACAGTGCCAACAATCCACGTTGCTCTGTGTGTTTATCTGTCAGCATCTGACTTCACAAATCCGTAGGGATGGTCTCAGCAACTGAGACGTCACCATACGCTACGGTGCCAACAAAGCACGGCGCTATGTGTGTTTACCTGTCAGCATCTGATTTCACAAATACGTAAGGATGGGCTCAGCAACTGAGACTGTCACCATACGCTACGGTGCCAACAATCCACGGCGCTATGTGTGTTTATCTGTCAGCATCTGACTTCACAAATCCGTAGGGATGGTCTCAGCAACTGAGACGTCACTATACGCTACGGGGCCAACAATCCACGGCGCTATGTGTGTTTACCTGTCAGCATCTGACCACGATTCTTTAATTAACACACAGCAACCGAAAAATTGTATTTCGACATCGGTGGGATATTACCCCATAATTCTGGCTAACTAGCCGAGTGCGTTCACCTTACGCTACAGTGCCAACAATCCATGGCGCTCTGTGTGTTTATCTGTCAGCATCTGACTTCACAAATCCGTAGGGATGGGCTCAGCAACTGAGACTGTCACCATACGCTACGGTGCCAACAATCCACGGCGCTATGTGTGTTTATCTGTCAGCATCTGACTTCACAAATCCGTAGGGATGGGCTCGACAATTGAGACGTCTCCGTCTGGTGGGACTTAAAGCTATTTAATTACAGCTAATAAATCCAAAGGGTGAGAAAAATGGTGAAAATCTTTCAAATACGTGGAGACAATGTAAATTCACAAAGTCATTGCTCTTTCCACGTTTCTCTTTAATTAACACACAGCAACCGAAAAATTGTATTTCAATTGAAAAATTGTTATGCTGAGAGATAAACACACATAGCGCCGTGGAATGTTGGCACCGTAGCGTAAGACGAACGCACTCGGCTAATTATCGAGTGATCTGGGGTACAACCCCAGCGGTGTCGAAATACAATTTTTTTTTATTGCTGTGTGTTAATTAAAGAAAAACGTGGAAAGAGAGATGACTTTGTCTATTTACATTGTCTCCTCTTATTTGGAAGATTGTCAGCATTTATTAATAAATTCTTCACCATATCCAGGCGTCATTGTTACTTTAACTTGTGTCGCTGGAAAGGATAGAAGAAATGATAAACGTAATATGCAGAGTTTGTTTGATTTGCCGCAAGTAACCCACGCACGTGTTGGACTGGGAATTCGAGTAACATTATTATGAATGCCGTTTTTTTTTATTATTATTATTATATTTAAAGTAAGTTTTGAATTTATTACATTTTTTATATTTATGACCATGGGTGCTCATAAGGAGGGGAAAGAGGAGGCTCTTGCCCTTCCCTGGAAATTTGACTATCCTTTCAGTTCTTGGGAGGCACTACAAAGATTTCTCCATATTATTAATTCTGATTGCTATATGTTGAACTTTTGGAGTGTGTGTGTGTGTGTGTGTGTGTGTGTGTGTGTGTGTGTGTGTGTGTGTGTGTGTGTGTGATTAGTAGAAATTAATAATACTGAAATTAGCCACTGTGTGGTAGAGCAAGCATAGCATACATGGGTACGAGTACAGTGTACAGCAGTGTGAAAGGAAAAGAAATTAAAAACATATCATGCTGTACAACTGCCATTTGCTGCTGTACAAACAGTAGTTCCGCAAGTTTTTTTTCCAGAACTTTGTCTTCCGGGTGTTTTTTTTTTTTTTTTTTTTTCATTCTTGATGATCAATTGAATGATCACTGGAGTTTCGTGGTGCGTGGGACACATACGGCAAAAAGGCGGGAGGCTCAGAAGAACAACAAAGTAATTCGTTTATTGTCCTAAGATGCTGTCAAATTTCATCTATCAAGTTTTTTATGCAGTTTTTGGGTCGTCTGCTTTTCAATTAAATTTATCCAGTTGTGTGTGGTAAAAATCGTTAGAGGATACAAACGGCACAATGGAAGTTCACGTTGTTTAAGCTACTTGTGTTTAATTTTTTTTATTTTTGCCTACTCCAGAAAACTGAACTATGGACGCCCATGTTTATTTACATGGGCGTCTATTGTTTAGTAAAAAAACAAAATCCGCTTCGGATATTCATTATCTTCGTCTATTCGTCTGAAAAACAAATCCGCTTCGGGTAATCATTACCTCCGTCTCTTCGTTCAAGAATATCCATAGCGAATGTCCCACGTTTGGGCCCATCATTAGGTTCCAAGGCTTGAACAATTTGCAAATTGAATGCAAAAAAACGAAGCCACTTCCTAAAATGCTGTGCGCTGTCTTCATAAGTATTCCCAGTTTACTAGAGGCATGGCAGATTGATTTCCTCGGGCTTCACACGAATGCATCACGTACGACGACGACAGTTTCCTCACTAATTGAAGATCTTCCACTTCTTGCACGGTCACCGACACTGCCCGTCTATTTAAACTTGTGATACCGGTTCCAAATGCTCTTCACATCAGGCGGAGCTCTATCATACTCACGCCTAAACTTCCACTGCACTGAAATTGCAGATTTGGTTCCATGAAACCAGAGAACATAATTAGCCTTCTCCTGCATAGACGCGATTTCGCCCACTGACGCTTTCAACAACAAACTACGCTTCAGACGTGCAGCGCCACCTATTGTTCCAAAAGTACAACTGACAAAAAAAACTTGAGAATACGACTCAAACAATGCAACAAACCGCGTACGTCTAACTAGCTCAGTTCATTTTATGCGATTTATCGTAATCAGTGAAAGACTTTAGACACACCCTGTATATACAATACAGGTAAAATTCTAGCATCATACAATGATTTGGTAAGCATCCTGTAAGTCTGTAAGTTTAGGGGTATTATTTTAATCACAAGTATGCTAAATAAGGTTATTTTGTATCATTTTTCAGTGGCTCTCCAGAAACTTGTGCTATTTTGGTTTTGGGCAGAATCCAGGTAATATTAGTTCTTCTGTATAGCAAGGTTCCTTACATCACATAATAATATCAGTTCTTCTGTACAGCAAGGTTCCTTTTTACCTGGATCCAGCCCAGAACCAAAATAACACAAGTTTCTGGTGAGTCACTGAAAAATGATACAAAGTAATCTTATTCGGCATACTTGTAATTAAAATTATAACACTGAACTTACGGACTTACAGGCTGCTTAACAAATCATTGCATGTTGCTAGAATTTTAACTGTATTGTATACATCTGATATTTGAAATTGAATTACATATCATTGAAAATAAAATCCTGAAGCGCATATAGCGTATTAAATCCGTTTATTTTTTGTATTGTAGTCAGTACAAAGATTCGCCAAGCTTTCTCATTCCACTGGGAAGCTCTTTCAAGGCAATGGTAGACATAAAAATGCAGAGAATTTTAACACGTAAAGAACGAAGATGATTTTTGAAAAATAACGTGGGTGACATCACGAACATATTACATTAATTTTTTTTATCACGCAATTATACGATGCGCCGTGACGTGTTTCCATCCTTTAATAACGCATGCGAAACCATTGATAGTTCAGTAGAGACTATATCATTGCATGCCAGTTTGCTGGATAGGATTTCGACTGTTGCCCTGATGACAGTCTCTTTAAAATTCGTGTAAGGGGCAATTCTTCTAATATTGTTCCATACATAAGCGGCCGAGCAATGCACAACTTCTCTAGCGAGGGCTGTATTCTGCATGTCCTGTTTCACACTTCGTACGTGTTCTTTACATCTAGTGTCCAAGGATCGCTTTGTCATTCCGATATATACCTTTTCCGTGTTGTCAGGATATACCAACGGTATAGCGTACACACCCACCGTTTCTTTCTCACACTATCTCTCCTTGCAACTTGATATTATATGTGATAACGGGGTCGGGGACTTAATTGCTATTGATATGCTGTACTTGCGTTATAAATTCTTTAACCAATATGTAAAGCTAAGATATATGTGATGGATCCTGCGTATCTCATCGTCTTACTAGGCGATTTTGTTATTGTACGATTTCTTACAGTCCTATATATTTTGCCTATGTCATCCTTCTTATATCCAGCCTTTAGAGCTTTGCTATAAATATTATCGGTTTCTTTATAATTTAGATAGTCGGTTTTGCATGCGTTATATGCTCTATAGAACCATGCTGTAAATGCAGAAGGCTTGTACTCTTTTGTGCAGTGCGAATCAGGAGGAACAAGGTTCGGTACTGCGGTCGGTTCATAATAAACGTTAAAATCGAAGCTGAAAGTTCTATTTCTTCTGAGCGTGACGTCAAGATAATTCAATGCCCCATCTTTTTCAAGCTCCATGGTGAACTTTATCGTATTGTGTAGGTTGTTTATCTAGCTCATGAAATCATTTAATTCGTCTATTCCATGTCCCCATATGAAGAATATGTCGTCAGCGTAGCGGATCCACACTCGGGGTTTCTCGATACAATTTTAAATGATGATATCTTCTAGCGGTCTAAGTACTGCTTCCGCAAGGATTGAAGATAGAGGTGAACCCATCGGTGCTCCTTTAGTTTGCTCGTAGATGTTTCCATCCAACTTGAAATAGTTGTGGTTGATAACCAGATTGAAGGCGCCGATAATTTTCGTTGTTTGGGTCGGTGTGAATTCACGGGAAGTGACGATTATTTCTTCAAGGTTTGCAACAGCCTTTGGCGTAGGTATAGATGGATATAAAGACAGTATGTCGAAACTTCCCATTATATCATTATCAAATATATTTAACCTTCTTCCGCGCTCCACAAATTCTTTTGTTGACTTGATTACGTAATCGGAGTTTGTTAAACGTTCAGAGAAATATTTAGCTAGGGATTTTTCTTATATGTACGTAGGAGATTTGTTTTTTGCTACTATAGGTCTAAGGGCAGATCCAGGTTTATGATTCTTTAGTCGTCCACAGAGTGGTGAAATTGCAATAGGCCTGGTGGCACCTTTGCTGACATTCTAATAATTTCCGGTAGATCTTTGTCCCTGGCTAGAACTTGAACTTTCCGTATTATGCTGTTTAGAGGATTCGTCGACTGCAAAGTTGAGTCCGATTGATCAACAAATTCCTTAAGGTTTCTAATATAATCCGACCTGTTCAATCGAAATCCAAGGGTAATTGCGTTGGTTCTCTGAATCTTTCATAATCTGCCTGTCACTTTCGTTAATGTTCCTTTTTTTCAATATTCCTCCTTTCAAAAGTTATTACATTGCTTCTTAACTTCGATACCGCTAAACATCTGGTCATATCACGATCTTCTGCTGGAACTTGGGATATTATACTTTCTACCTCAGATATTAACTGTTTGATTTGTGGCTTCGATGGAGGGCAATATTTTGGCCCATGCTCCAAAAACTTTCATTTGTTCATTCGTCATTCTTACTGTCGATTCATTTATGAAGGTGACTTTGTAGCTATTAGTTCCCATATGAAGAATATGTCGTCAGCGTAGCGGATCCACACTCGGGGTTTCTGGATATTATTTAAAATGATGAGATTTTCTAGCGGTCTAAGTACTGCTTCCGCAAAGGACTGAAGATATCGGTACTCCTTTAGTTTGTTTGTAGTTGTTTCCATTCAACTTGAAGTAGTTGTGGTTAGTAACCAGATTTAAGGCGCCGATAATTTTCTTTGTTTGGGTCGGTGTGTATTCACGGGAAGTGACGATTATTTCTTCAAGGTTTGCAATAGTTTCTGCTATAGGTATTATAAACGGATATCAAGACACTATGTCGAAACTTCCCATTATAACATTATCAATGTATTTAACCTTTGTTTGGGTCGGTGTTTATTCACGGGAAGTGACGATTATTTCTTCAAGGTTTGCAATAGCTTCTACTATAGGTATAAACGGATATAAAGACACTATGTCGAAACTTCCCATTATAACATTATCAAATATAGTTAACCTTTTTGCGCGCTCCACAAATTCTTTTTGTGTGTGTGTGACAAGTATACATTTAATCTGGAGAGAAGCTTATGTTGCTGTGGTTTCATCGCTCGCAAAACCAAATCAGCAAAATAAACAAAGTGTATTAATAGCTGAACATTTTAAAATAGTCGCTTCCTAGCAATCTCAAGCTGTTCAACATTAGTCGTAAAAGTCATGTGCAGATAAAAAGTCGGCATGGGATTTCACGCTCTTTATTTTCGTGAAAATTATCAGAAAGAGGATTAATATGTCTCCAGAGGGTGGTTGCCGCTCCTTTAAATTTGATTTTCTCGCAATAAAGTAACATGTGAAAGAAAAATATTGAAACTCTCTTGATATTTGTTAGCGAATAATGCCAGAAATACAGTAAGCAACTCTGTTTTTCCTCACAAGATCTGTTCTTTATCAGACCATCATATTCATTTGGCAACTGCCGCATTCTCTTTCCACTTAGCCTTAATTATAATTAAAGCCATTGAGGAGATAATTATCTCAACAATGTACACGGAAGCAAATGTTGTCCAATAGAAACGGAGTTATGAGGAACCATATGCACTATATTAACAAAAGTCATCGGACACCCCTTCAAAAGCAAATGAACTGCATTGTTAAAATGCGCGGTACAGCTGCAAACGGTATAAAAACAAGCCTGCAGCTGACCGCGTTCATATCGCACTGTGAGGTTGAGTGAAAATGTCGCGGTGGGAGAGAACTGATTTTGAGAAAAAAAGATTGTTGGGTGTTATATTAGTGGGTTGTCCATAAGAAAGCAAAACCGAGAGGCGTTTAAAAATACCCAAGTCAACTGGTTTGGATGTACTGAATAAGTGGAAGACACATGGCGTGACTGAAGTAGCAAAACGTACCGGCAGACCAAAGAAAACCAGTGACAGAGGACATCGAAGCGTCAGGAGGGTCGTTAAAGCTAATCGACGGAGTACTACACAAGACCTCAGTGTACAGGGGAGTAAAAATGCTGGAACGTCGGTGTGTACACCTACTATTCACAGAGAACTTCATTCCATGGGTTACCGTAGTCGTGCGGCTGCTCATAAGCCTTTCATCTCCACTCGGAATACTACTCGTCATTTAGCATGATGTGAAAAAAATTTATCGTGGACCATAGATCAATGGAAACGGGTCCTATGGACTGATGAATCCAGATACAAGATCCATCAGTCTGATAGCCGTGTGGGGGTATGGCGGCAGCCGGGAGAATGCTATTTATCACAGTGTACTGTTCCTACGGTTAAGTTTGGAGCTGGCAGTGCACTCGTGTGGGAATGTTTTTCGTGGTGTGGTCCCTGCCATTGGTTACCGTGGACAGACCTGTTAACCAGCACGTCTACCTCGATATTCTGTGCAATTATGCCTTACCAACTCTGTAGCAATACTATGGAACCAAGCCTTGTTGGTACCAGCAGGATAATGTACCGAGCCATAAAGCAAGTACTGTTACAGCGTGGTTTGACGGTAATTCCGTATCGTGTGTGGACTGGCCAGCACAGAACCCTGATCTTAATCCCGTAGAGCACCTATGGGATGAATTAGAGCGCCGCATATGAAGTTTGGAACCGAGGACTACTACTAAGTAACAGTTAGAGGCAGCATTATTGTACTGAATGGAAGCGCATACCTATCGCTGTATTCCAAAACATTGTAAAAGCATATCTCAAAGGGTCAGTGCGTGCATTAAGGCCAAAGGTGAACCGACACCGTACTAATGTATGCCAATAAATTCTATGTTGTGTTTCTGTTCTAGATGTCCGGTGACTTTTGTCAATATAATGTATGCTGTATGACATCATGTGGAAGGATGAAGTCCTGTGACGCGCATCAGTGCTTATGTTTATGCACCTAATAGTTTTTTTAATATACACTCACGTCGCGAATTGTTAGGAAAACTCAACAGAAATCAGACGCATGCCCCTCACTATGCCGTTGAGTTGCTATATGAACAGCTCACTGAAAAGTATTCAGACGTGTACAAAGCGTATATGGCAACAATATGCAAAAAACTCATGATTAAGTGGAATTGGTACTCTTCATTTCGCAAAAATTGACAAAAAAATCGATTTTCTAATTTTCATCCTAAAATATACTTTGGGACCTCTAGTATATTATGACGGAATTTTCAGTTGAACGGAAGCAAATGACACGAGTAAAAACATTTTTACAACATGCCTCACTTGTTTTGCGAAGAAGAAAGGTTTTCTACATGTTTGTTGTGCGTCAGATATGCGTGGTATTTATGAAATGGTATGCATTCAATCTTTCAATCTAAAAAAACATAATAAGGTAGGTCATCATTATTCAAAAAATATGTGATTTGTGTATTATATAAAAAAAAAACATCATTTGTTGAAATGACACAGGCAAACTTCAGGGATGGTGTTGACCATTGAATCTCAGAAAATAAATATGACATTTCAAAAGAAACGTGCATCACAACTATATTTACTTTTACCTCCTGCTCGCAAGCCCCTGACTTTGCCTCGTACATGAACCTTCAGTTTTGCATAACACAATTTCAGGTATTTGTGTTTTTTTCTTCTCTCCTACCTAAATATCTGAAAATCTCTACAACCCTTTCTCATTAATTAATTAATTTAAATGTAGCTGTTTATCCCCCCCCCACCACCACCATTCCTAGTTCTGTGATTTAGGTGACAACTGGTTTTGGATAAAGAGGCAAAAATCGTGAAATAGGCAAATCTATATGCAGACACTATAATTATTTTATGCATTAGTATGCTCCTTCAGAATGTTTTTTATGGTGCAAAAAAAGTATACGCAAGATATTTTTGACAACACTTTTTTCACAATTATTTAAGACATTATTTTCAATTCTTCAGATTTTGCTCGTCACCGCAAGCTGATGTGATGCTGTAATTAGTAGACTAAAAACTGAGATTGAGGTGGGGAAATGTGATCAAGACTCATTGTAGTAGCTGTACACTTGTAGGTATGTGTATTATGAAGGCACAAGAAAATCATAAAGGAAACTGATTGTGGTTATACAACATTTTTGCAAGAATGAAATCTTTAAATTCATTTATCTCTGTTCGCATTTTCCCGACAAGCCACTCCGTTAAAAGTATTAAAACTTGAACATAGATTTATCACACAACTACTTGAAATTTTTTTGGGTAGTTTCCCTAAGACCAAATTAATAGATTTAGGGACGGAATTTGCAGTAAAATAAAAACAAAAAAAATTGAAATTAAAATGTAAAATATACTTATGTTTTTCCTGATTTTGTACATATATATATGTGTGGTTTTTATTTTTTTCTGCTTTTGTTTATTTAAAATCAAATCCCTAAAGTTATAAAATATATACTCGTAAAAAATCTAAAAGAAATCTTTGCAAAATGATTAAAAATAAAGAAGAAAGGTTTTTAAAATGACTTCAATTTTCTTTTAATTTTAAATTTCAGAAATTGTATACACAATATGTGTTGGAAATCAATCCTTATTTGCTGTTTATTCTCATGTAATGACGTAATTATTCGTTTGTTATATTGTGCAATGTAATTCAAGTCAAGTGAGATTTATATGTACAGTATTATGTCACGCATTGTTCTCGTGACAAGCGTTTTCAAACGTATGAGCTGTAACGGCAAAAGTACAGTCAGTGCTGTTCCTGTTTTCGCAGCGTAAGGTTGTGATCGAAGAGTCGTCGCTGAATTCTATTAGTTTTCAAATTGTTTATATTTAATAGATTCTTTATCATCGTAATAAATAACTAAGTTACACCTACGTCGAATCATGTCTGACTAGTGGTAATTTCACTGCACTACTTGTTGCATTTTTTAATGCACCTTCGCCCCACAATATGTTTTTTTTTTCTTCAAAATCAGTCCATTGTATCGCCCTACTTATAAAAATTGTGGAAACAGAGATTTGTCTTCGCCGGTCATCGAAACCAGGTCCCCTCACTCCGGAGTAAGTCTCTCTCCCAAATGAGCTACACGGACATATGCTCTCACTGCGATCTGCCTTTATCTCATGTGCGTCCTGCGGTGCAGGCACGTCACATCCCCCCTCCCCGGAAAGAGGGCGGGGGCATGGCCCACAGGTCAGACGGTGCCATGTGTCGCTGTAGGCAGTCATCCTCTGAAGAACGTGCATTTGAGAAATTCCAGACAGACAATTTGGTGTGTGGAACGTAACATCACCCTCATTTATTTTTTGAAGCACTGAAGAAGGGATTCTCATTTTCCCGGTCTCGCCGTGTGGAAAGAACATCACATCATTGCGAGAAACTTAACAGCCGGGTCATCTTGGAAGATCGGGCGCCAATATGAAAACACGGGTTTGTCCACGACGAGCATCGAATCCGTGTCCCTTCACTCCGGAGTAAGTCGCTCTCCCAACTGAGCTACGCGGAAGGAATGTCTCAGTGCTGATGTATCGTCTTGGCATATGTTTTGAAATCTGTAATACGTCACAAAATGTATAAAAAACAGAAGTTCACTAAACAACAACAAAAAGTTTTAAGGGTACCGAATCCCCTTAATAGACTTTGAAAGAGGCACTATAGTTGGCGCGAGGCGGACAGGTGCCAGCTTCTCAGAAAAGGTTAACCTTCTCGGCTATGCAAGAATAACTGTATCGTCGGTAACGGATCACAAGCCACAAAGAAAGCAATCTGTGGTATGTCTTCCTCTTTGCGGAAAGGACTGTTCGATGTTCGAAGGAAAGGTGACTGGAGGGGATTGTACGAGGTAACAGACGAGCTCCATTGCCTCAAGAAATCGCGTAGTGCAACCCCGATATCGGAACAAAATTTAGAGCGTAATGGGCTATTACAGCAGACTTCCACTTCGTGTACCCCTAGTCCCAGCTAAAAACAGAAAAAGCCGTCTGTAGTGAGAATGGGAACACCTGAACTGAAGTCCTTGAGGACTGGAAACGCCTGGTCCTATTAATCACGTTTTCAGTTAATATACGCCAAGGTGCGGACTAGAACATGGCGTCAATAACTCCTAGCGTTAATTGTACACGCTGGTGGAGGCTGTGTAATGGTCTGTGGTCTGTTTATGTGGCTGGCGTTGGGTTCCTTAATACCTGTGGAACAACACTCGGATTCAATCTAAAGATTACTGCTGACAAGACACACACGTACATGCTCATAGTGCTCCCTGACGGAGAGGTCCGCCATGCCAGACGGCTTAGATCACCACACAGCGATTTCAGAAGCACGAATCGAACAACGTACTCTTCGCAAGCAAATGCGGAACCACAAGTTTCTGCAGACAGAATTCGAGTCCCGATTCCACCTCGGTGACAACGATCGTGGAGCCTGCATCTTGCGGCGACGTAGCAGCACGCTACTCGCCAACCAGGCGCCCTCGTATGAGGTGCAATAAGTTACGATAGCCGCTTACCTCTGCTACACATAACGGGCACGGTGACAGACCGGCGGTGCGTGGATGAAGTTTCACAGCACGTGTTGTTGCCATTTCTGGATTGGTATCCAAGAAGCCGTTTTCTAGCAAGATAACACTCAGCCAAACACGGCTGGCATCTCCCGAGTGTGCCTAAAAGGGTGTATGTGCTTCCATGTAGAGCGAGATCTATCTATCTCCCATCGAGCATGTATGAGACTTCATTGGACGACGTTTGCAAGTCTCTCTTCGTCCACCTCGGAATGTCGAGGAGTTCTGAGACCCGGTAAATGTTGTGTTGTCCCAGATACTCCACGATACCATTAAAGGGCTGTATCGCTCCATGCTGTACCGTGTATCTGATTACATTGCGCAACATGGTAGTCACACAAAGTATTGGTTGCTGTCACGTGACTCCGTCCTGTATCCTATTCATCTCAAATTCTGCATCTCACGTGATTTTCTACTCATTTGGTTCAATCTTTTTGGATGGTGGCAATTTCAATGTCGAGCACGTAATTCCGTTTCTGCTTCGTTTGCTCCTTTTAATAACGTTCTCTTTACCATAAACGTACGTCTTAAACGCCTTTCAGGTGCATAATGAATACTAATGATCTTGTAGTTTCGATATTGCTCAGCTTTGTGAGTTGTTATTGTTACGTAGCATAATTAATTCCTTTTTTTGTTGCTAAGTACGAAAAGTCATCTTAAGTGCTTTGTACAGCTAGTCGTTTCGGAGCCAAGCGATTGTTGGTTTGGTAAACAACGGGTCATTTCGCAGCAAAGCGATTGCAGCTGTCACAAGAGGGAATGTTGCCGCATTTCTTTTCTCTTACCGTGGGAAAACTTTTCAAGCACCAAACTTCAACCTGAGTCAATCACGTGATGACATCCTGTGTGCATCTGAGGGGAAACCAACGGGTTAAGAGTGCAGTGTTCTGGTATCGATGAAAGAAGACGCTTGTGTTTCAGTCACAGGCGTCGTCATTGTGCTCATGTAAAACTAGTGCCTCTCTGTGAGTGGCGAAGCACTAATTGGATTACGTTTTTGTCATATGTAAAGTAAGGGGATCATTTATGTCAGCGACGATCGAGATGTTTGTTTATTTAAAGCAAGGGTTTGCAGAGAGTAAATTACTGCCTACAGTAATTTACTCTCTGCAACCGTTTGCTTGTGGAACTTATTAATAAAGGACAGTCCGACATACTGATTTACGTATGAGTTATTCACTCTTCGTTCAACGTGATTGTGCGGTATTTGTATTTTTAACTTTAAGTGTTGCTGTCATTTCGTAGCGTTCTTCACTATTTGTAGGCTTGAGAACACTACTTAAGAACTCGGGTATACTGCCTCTTCTTATTTATACTCTCTCTAAGTTAAAAAAAGGTCAATGTGCATTTCTTTTTATTGCATTATCGTGTGGCACTTTGCTTGAACATTCCAAAAATACGTGAGGAACTAATCACAATAATATTAATCTTTCAACATTGATTATCGTGAGTTAGTAAGCAGAAGACTTAATTACTCCAAACACTCAATATATAACAACACAGCTCGAATACGCAAACTTCAAATAAATACGGCTTCGGCTTAGCACAGCTTCCACCTCTACACACTTTTAAACTGCTGTTTCAACATTATATTCACTATCTACCAACAAGTAATTGGACACCCCTGCAATCGACGATATCTGCCGTCCTGATACACGTCACGGCCGCCGCCGTTAAATATCGTATGGGAAACAAAAACGCAACGAGTCGCATGCAAGATGCCACGCAGTTCGGAGCTCTCTGATTTCAAGAAAGGTGTAATCGTCGGGTGTCACAGAAATGGCCGATCCATACGTGACATATCCAACGAGTTGAAGTACCCAAAATCGACAGTAGCCTACGTGATTGGCAAGTGGAAGATGAGAGGTGACTGTCGGAATGTGCCCCGACCCGGCAGACCCACAAAACTGGGAGTTAGAGACCGACGGGTGCTGGCCAGAAAAATTCGGAAGAACCGCACCAAAGCGATGGGCCATATCCGCGAGGCGTTTCAACAGGCATCCCGAAGTGTTCTTTCGATGAATACCATCAGAAAGGAAGCCCATCTGCTCGGTTATCATGGACGTGCTGCAGCGCACAAGCCTTTGATCACCAAGTCCAAGAGCGCTGCTCGGCTAACGTGGTGCAAAGAACGTCGACGGTGGACCGTTGAACAGTGGAAACAGGTTCTCTGGAGCGACGAATCAAGGTTCACCCTCTACCGTTCGGATAGCAGGGTCTGGGTTTGGTGTCTGCCTGGAGAACGCCTCCTGCCGGAATGTATTGTGCCAACTGTGAAGTTCGGAGGCGGTGGAATTATGCTATGGGGGTATTTCTCCTGGAATAGCACAGGACCCTTGGTCGCAATTCCTGGTAGACTCAACGCCGAGACCTACTGCACCATTTTGGATGACCATGTGCTTCCTACGTTGTGGCAGTTTTACGGGGTGGACCCATGTTACTTTCAGGATGACAATGCCACCTGTCATATTGCGTGGTCCACCATGGCTTGGTATTGTGACAATGGGGTTAATCGAATGGACTGGCCCGGACCTTAACCCTATCGAGCACCTCTGGGACGAGTTGGAGCGTCGACTTAAGGGGTGCCCCCACCGTCCGAAATCGGTGAAGGAACTGACCTGTCTTCTCCAAGCCGAGTGGAAGAAAATACCGCTAACCGTCGTACAACGCCTGGTTGAGAGTATGCCCCGAAGGGTCGCAGCTGTAATCGCCGCGCGTGGAGGCTCCACCAACTATTGAAGGCAAATAAACTTCGTTTTCCTTTGCTATCACAGGTGTCCAATTACTTGTTCGTAGTCTCTATGTTCTTATCTGTCACATGCATACATCACGCTCTCTGACCTCAGAATCGTTGCCAACATTATTCCGCGAGCGAGAAGATTTAACGTTGAGGTTGAAAGCGCTAAAAGAGAATGACCTCAAATTGACATAAAGAAAGCAACAAAAAATGAAAGTTAATTTAGAGTATACGTCTTAATTCTTTTGGTTTAATGCTCTCTAGAGGAGATTTTTATATGCTCACTTTTTTTTTTTTACTGTTCTCTGATCCAGAATTCAAACTCGACCGTTCTGGTTTCATCCTGTGCGTGGCGTCTCGAATCCCATTCGGGGTCACCAGCGACGTAAAATAATTACAATAAGTCGAATTTCGCCGTATGTTAATCCCAGAGCTACGTAGCGTGGGTGAGTGTTCCCTTACAGAAACTTACACACAGTATTAAGGTTATTCAGCGAGCACTTTTTACTTTGCATTCGAATTAACTGACAAAACATTTTATGTTTCATGAATGCATCGTCAAAATAAGTTTCTGTCAAACTAACCTTGCCAAGAGGCTCCTAATCCTAGCAGCTCGAAAACACTGCGGGAATATGAGGCCTACTAACATGCCACTGTATCAGCAATACCCTCTCATCCTATCAGTGGATTAGCGTTCTTCTTAAACGCTGCGCATTACACACCGACGTGCCTTCGTTTATTTCCTTCCGTCGTATCAAACACTTCCAGATTCCTTCCTCTATTACGCCAGAAGTGTTACACATGAACGCAGTTTGCAAAGCCCACAAAAGCCAGCATTTATCAAACTTCTTAAATCTTACGGAAGATGTGGATCCGTTTATTGGTGTAAATATGACATGAATGTTAAGTAAAATTTTATCGTAGTAGAGCGGGAATCGAATCCGCGTCTCCCGGATAGCACCCTAGCATGCTAACCACTACACCACCCAGAACGACCAAGTTTCAAGTTTCCGATTAATTTGAATACATAGTCGAGTAACCATATTGTGACCACCTACTACTTTTGACGTAAACAGCGCGTAGCCAATGAAAGCAGGTGCGTGTCGTGAACTGGCTTGGAGTGTATATAAGGTGTGCTGTAGGCAATCTGAAAACATATCACTCGTTGCTGTCATGGATAAAAGTAGTGGATAATCAGATTTGCAAAAAGGGATGATTATCGGCTTTCGCGCCAAGGATGGCAGTATTTCTGAAACAGTGCAGTTTGTGAACTGTTCGCGTGCTGCTGTGGTTAAAGTGTGTCGTGATTGGAGAAATGGCGCCATTGCGAATAAGCGACGTGGAAACTGCGGAACACCACGTGCCATTGATGTGGGAGGTGAACGTCGGCTGCAAAGGTGCGTGAGGGCCGATTGACACACTACAGTGGAGCAACTCACTAGCGGGATGAACCAGGGGGCTACCGGAACTGTGTCTAAAACGACACTTTAGCGAACCCTGCTGCGTATGGGGCTCCGATGCACACGGATGATCACTGCACCTATGCTAACGAAGGTGCATAGTCAGAAAAGGCTTACATTTGCATGGCAGTATCGGAATTGGACCTTCGCTGATTGGCAAAGGATTGCCTTCTCCGATGAGTCACGTTTTCTGCTTCATCGAACGGGTGGACGTTCGCGTAAAAGGCGAGAAACATCGGACAACAAATACTCTTCAGCCATTGCTATCAGAACACAAGCTGGAGGGGGCAGCATTATGGTCTGGGGAATGTTTTCGTGGCATTCTCTGGGTTCACTCATACCTGTGGAATGCACTATGGACCATGAATCCATCTTTGCAGGCCACGTACACCCATACATGCTGATTGTCTTCCCTTGGGTGGATGGGATCTTCCAGCACGACAATGCGACGTGTCACGCAGCCAGAAATGTCCGAGAGTGGTTGGAAGAGCACAATGAAGACTTCAAATTACTTCCGTGGCCTCTTAATTTCCCAGACTAAAACCCAATTGAGCATATGTGGGACCACCTCGATCGTGTTGTTCGCTCTATGCATCCTCCACCACGCACCCTCCAGAAGTTGTCAGATGCTGTGCAGTCAGCACGGCTCCACATACCTGTGAACACCTTCTTGCCCTTTTTGAGTCACTCCCAGCCCGTCTGCCTGCTGTCGGCGCTGCATACGGCGGTTACTCTGGATATTAGCTGGTGGTCATAATAATGTGACCCGAGGGTGTATAACCATTACAGGATTCGCTAGTAGAAGCAACCGGCATTCATATATATATCAAAATTTTCAAGTTTTCGGATATTATCTGACTTAACATCAATGTAATATTTACACCAATAAACGGATTCACATCTGCCATATTTGTATTGTACAATAATGTAATCCCGTATTTCATTCTTAAATCTTGTTGAAGGAAGTCGTTGTAAGTAATTAAAATCGCTTATGATCGGATTTTTATATGAAAAGCTGCATATCTAAGAAAACTTTTTATTTATAAAACAGGATGTGGCACTGCTGATTAAAAGATAAAATGCGTGATAAAAGTAAATAGACTCCAAGAAATGAAAGGGCTTTTTTCAGAGCGCTAAAGAAGAAGCATTTACGTGGACCCTGAGTGCATCGATGTGTGTGTGCAAATCTTGTTTTTTAATTTTTTTATTTCCGCTAATTCATACCCTGAGGTGATCTCCCATATGGTATATTCTGTGTTTTATGTTTTTCTCATCCATAAACCTTCTCCTTTATGTACGTATGTGGGTGTGGGTGTGTTTTTCTTCTCTGTTAATTAAAAAGGATCCATGTATATTTTGCAAAAATAAGTCTGCCACCTGCCAAAGACTGAAGGATGTATTTAAAATGTAAAATAAAAGAAGTTCAATTACTGAAGGAAAGGATATAACGGAGCGTCTCGAGGAAATCAGTCTCAGGGGATGAGAATAAATTTCTTTCTGGTACTTCCAACTTTTTTGCTACGCACACTCACAAAGAGGAGGCCACAAAATATGCACATACGATAACAAAATCTTCAAAAATGGGGCATACATTTTGTTCGAACTTCATGTATTTTTCATTATGCTGTTATCAAGGAAAACTGACACTGAATATTTTTATAAAGATATACCAATCGAATGAAATGTCACGTTACTAACATTTTAAAGTTTACTGGTGGTTAGACCATAATGCACGTCAAATGGATTCATCAAAACATATTGCTCTTATAATGTTTTTAGTTTAAAAAGTCACTATTTCACTATTTAAAACATTATCTATCGTATTATCATTCAGTTGAGCTCGTGGCACTGTAACTTCGAAGTCTTAAGCACCTGATAGCTAGCATACAAAAATCTTCAATTATACACTGAGCTAAATTAGACAACCCAGCGGCCAGAAGCGAGAAGACTTCAGTTACTCTCATAAATGGTCTTTATTGGTTGTTTCTGGAAAAACATAAACATGCTGCACGCTGAATGAAATACGGGATTTCACCATGTACAATACAAATTTGGAAGATGTGAATACATTTATTGGTGTAAATACGACAAGGATGTTAAGTCAGATAATATCCGAAGTAGTAGAAAATGACCGATTCTGGCTTAAACCGGAGCCATAGACTTAACATTAGGTGTCGGCCGGAGCAGCCGGAGCCAGCCGGAGCAAGCTGCAGCCGAGCGAACGGAGGGGCGTGGTCAGTAGCAGCCTCCAATTCCCCGCTGCAATTTTTCCCCTCCGACCGAAGGGTGTGCTTATCTCCGAAGATAGTAGTATTTATTGGACTTTGTCGAATGTTGGGGGAAATCAATGAAGGCTTATTCCTTTTTTTTTTTTAATTTAATGAAGGTTGTTTCATTATTTATTTTCCCCTCTCTCGACCCCATCCCCTTAGATTATTGTTATGTAAAACGTTTTTTCCCTCGTAATTTGTTGATTTTTCAATTAATTTTCATGAATTCCTCATGTGTCTTCCCTAATGAAAATTATGTAGGGTAAGTATTAATTAATCATTTCTCTTTTATTTTTTCTCGAATAACACAGTCATGTCCTCATCTCAAGAAATGTTATTATGATATCTTATTTTTGTTCATAAATGTTTGATTTTGAGGGATGGCAACGCCCGAGTGGGAAAGGGGTTGGATATAGGGGATGGCAACTCGATGTGTTGCCCCCTAGCGGTGCTTCTTGGAACTTTCGATTGATCTTTGATTTTGAGGGATGGCAACGCCCGAGTGGGAAAGGGGTTGGATATAGGGGGATGGCAACTCGATGTGTTGCCCCCTAGCGGTGCTTCTTGGAACTTTCGATTGATCTTTGATTTTGAGGGATGGCAACGCCCGAGTGGGAAAGGGGTTGGATATAGGGGGATGGCAACTCGATGTGTTGCCCCCTAGCGGTGCTTCTTGGAACTTTCGATTGATCTTTGATTTTGAGGGATGGCAACGCCCGAGTGGGAAAGGGGTTGGATATAGGGGGATGTCAACTCGATGTGCTGCCCCTAGCGGTGCTTCTTGGAACTTTCGATTGATCTTTGATTTTGAGGGATGGCAACGGCCGAGTGGGAAAGGTGTTGGATATAGGGGATGCCAACTCGATGTACTACCCCTAGCGATGCTTCTTGGAACTTTCGATGGATCTTTGATTTTGGGGGATGGCAACGACCGAGTGGGGAAAGGGCACTGCGTAGGTGTTAGATATGATGATGCTTCTTGGAACTTTATTATTTCGATGGATCTTTGATTTTGAGGGATGGCAACGACTGAGTGGGGTCCGTTGGGAATTTCTGCATTTATTCCTGTGTTTTGCAAGCAAGATTTCCCCCTCTTCAATACTATTTTTCCCGGAGGAAATGTTTGCGTAACGATGCTGGGGAATTTTCTTTCCAAGGGAATAAAAATGCTCCTAAGGTCTTAGCGAGGTTCTAACTCACGATGATTTGGTTTCCAAAAATAGTCAGGGGGTCAAATGGTTTTCGTGTACTACGTATTCCCTATATATATATTTTTAAATTACTTTTACGTTATTTCTTCATGTGTTTTTATATATTTTTTGTATGTTTTGAGGGAGTTTTTTCGTGTAGATGTAATGAATTTTCTGGGGAACTTTTCTTTTTCCTCCATTCAATTTTATTTCAGACCATGAGACGAGGAAATGCTTCTTTAGAAATTATTTCGTTCTTGTTCGCAGTAATTACTGGACATAGACTTCATGTTAATTCTGAGTCTTTCACCCCTGCAATAATATTTTCTCGTAATTTTTTCGTATGTTCAAGAACTCTACAGATCTTTCCCAGTTAAAATTCTGCTCAAACAATATTTTCGGTCTTTATTTCCTTATAGCTTCCCAATTTCCGATATTTTTCTTCCTCTATCTTTGAAATTTCATTAAACTTCTCAATAGGTCAGGATTCTTTTTTCTTGGACAAACTTATGAGGCCTTTTATTCAGACTATCTTTTTTTTTCCATTTCATTTCAGCAAACGATTATTTTAGATGCAACAAATCGTCAGATTTTGGTTTCCTTATATAGCATATTTTCCAACTAGCTTAAAAATATTCCTCAAAGCTTGCATGTATGTCAAATATACATTTTTTTTATTCTTTCGTAGTTAGCCATACTTTTCGTGGACTGCCTCGACAGGAAAGCATTCAATGTCAAGACATACAATCTAAAACCTTTTTCTTTCGATAAAATTTGTATTCTTTGGGCTGAATATTTTTTCTGTCTCGTCCGAAAAAACATTCATTCTAGAGGCAAAGCGACTAATTCCGTTCTTCCCATAAACATTATTTTTTATTATATTTGATATTCAGAGTTGTATACATTTACTATCCAAAAAAGAGATATATTTAATGTAAAGGTATATTCTTCCAAGCTGGGGAAATATATGTATATCTTAGTTCATTTCCAGTTAAAGGAAATGCATCTTTATATTTCAATATGAAAAAAGAAGCCCTATAAGTGAAAGCTCAACCTAAAGACGGATAGATTGTTCACACTCTCTCTACTCTATGACATTTCTTTACTGAATATACCATGGCCTTTTTTTCATGAACTGCTTTAAAATCTTCGTTCTCACTTTACTATTGTCAGATTCCATGTCCCTCCAGTTCTTTACTGAGAAACAGAAGCATTTATTCAATTTTAATTTATTAAGAGAGTAGAACTCTTTTAGGCTTTCGAAGTACTTTCAAGTCTTTCATTACGAAAATTTTCATTGTCATGAAAGAAGCCATAATCGAGATGATTTACTATCGTTTCAATGAAAGTGTTTACGCATTCATTGCTATGATGTCAGATTTCATTTTCTTATACTTCGAACAGAAATGAGTTTGAATCATTCGTCGAGAGAACATTTCTTTCATATATATATATATATATATATATTTTTTTGCCTCCGAATCAAACGAACTCAAAAATAAGAGACGCACTTTAATATTTTTTTTTCCTCTTATGAGAGGAATACGGGAATATGATACCAAAATTAAAGAATAAAGAATATCGACTTTCCTCTCAACACCGTACATCTACGTTTTTTTATTTTTTTTATTTTCAATAAGCTATTTCTATATTTTTACAACTGAATAGAATTATTTATTGAAAAAGTCTAAGTAAGACGAAAAATGGTTTTGTTGATTGCCTAAGAGGATGATTTTGGAAATTTTCGTTTTCTGGTAATTGTAAAAATCTCATAGAATAACATGGGAAAACTAGCATGCATAAAAGACTGTTTTGGATCGAGTAAATTAAAAGAATTTTACAAAGTTCATTTCAGAAAAGTACATTCCTTCCTAGTGTCAAAAACGAATCACTTCGTTTTTCTAAGATACACTTTGGAATCTTATAAAAGTGCATAGGGTCAAAAACGATTTTGATGATTTTACTAAGATGACAGATTTCGGATTTCTTGTGATAGAAAATACAGTGAATTTCCCATTGAATAACATGGGAAACTGCGAAATTTAAGAAGCACGTTTTCGTTCAAGTAAAATATTTTAAAAGTCTTTTTCGAATCAGTTGAAAACAGACAGGGTGTGTTTCTGAACAGTTCATTATTTCCCAAGATCAAAACGAATCACTTCGTTTTCTTTTCTTTTTTTTTCCTAATGTGCGTTTCTGAAAGAAGTAAAAATAGTTTAGCTAGAAAATTGGAAAGATATTTTTATGAATCCTAGACTGGTTATTTTCGTATAGCTAGAAGGGTCTTCAGTGAGAGCACTTATTCTCTTTACAAACTAAGAGAATGAAGTGTAGTCAGTTTGAAAAAAAATTCAAACTCCCCTAAATTTAGCCTTTTGTCCTGGTTTCGACTCAATACTGTAAAGCATTGCTCTCAGACCAGTTGAATTCCTGGCCCTTAATGAAATACATTAAGCCTTTCCCTTAAAAATAAGCAATCTCTTCTTCAATACCAGATCCCCAATAAATTTCTTTAAGAGTTATTCATTCCCACTTTTACTTTTTAAAACTTAAAATTCATTATTATTTAACTCATTACAAAAAATGAAACTCATTCATACAGAAAAAATATAAATGAATAAAAATAAATAAAGTAGTCCTAAAAGGACTGTTTTTCTGGGTCCCCTTCATACAGCTGCTCCATGATCGGTATAAGGAATTTTTTTTTACCTGCTGATATCTCAGCACATTGACTTCACAGTCTCTAGCAAGTTCTTTACAATTATACTTTCCAAGAACGCTTTGGACGGGACATGGTCTCCAGTGACTGCAACAAAAGATTCTGCTAGAATCTTGGGGTTAAGCAATGCAACGGCATCATCGAAATACTTTTGCCACTTGGATTCGGGGTGGCATATGCACAGCTGTGGGCCGTGATGTTTGCGAATATGCGATTTGGGGGTTGGTGGCACTCCATACAATAATATAAGTTATTGACATGTTCCTGAAGGCGATCCCTTACCATGTCAGCAAGCATGATGAAAAACTCTTCATCTGAGATGGAAGCAACAGGGGAAGAAATCCTTGGATGGAACAAAACAGCCTTTCTAAAGACAGGTCCAAATAGTAGTTGAGTAATACTGTCCCATATTTTTCCACATTGATCAATAAGAGTTCCAAATTGTTGACAAGTCAGCTTTATCGGAACAGGATTCAATCGACGAAAACCATGAATTCTGGGGAAAGCACTTCTAACGTGTAACTGCCAGAAGCATCTAAGAGGGAAGGACAGCAGGAAACGATAAGTTCACGATTAATCAAGATGTCACAATTCATGCCTTGAATCCAGTGTGATTTTCCCATGAATTTTCGGAACGTTGAAGCTGACATTGTTATTCCATTCTTAGAAGGGTAGAAAGATTCCCCATCTTTCCTATAACTTCGAATATGAACTCTGATTGTATTATGGAAATCAGACACTTTAACGAATGCGTTACCCCCTAAATGGAAATGATGAGGGGATATCATTCAAAGAAATTCCCAATTCAACACATGACTTGGAAGCTTCAGAACATACCTTCTTTGCTACAGCATCGGAAACTTTAGTAGAGGAAGATGATCGCTTCATGTTAAAAGCTGGAGGAAGAGAATCGAAGGAAATTGCTGGAAGCGTTGAGGTCGGGAGCGAAGGCTGCTGACGGTTCGAAGACAGAGAACAGAATGAGTTAGCTTTGAATTGTTCAGGCAAAACTGATAAGAGGTTGGAGTTCGTCACTTGTTTACTGCTTGAGAGGTAAAGAGCAGAGTCATGGGGAAAAGAACACTCGGTTATCATCTTTCTAAAGGTCAAATTCAATCTAATGTTTGGAGCATTCTTTTGTCGAGGCAGACCATGACTCCAATACGAATTAGTTGGTGGCAGGATCTGTAGTAAAGTTCCAGATCTCAAAGATAAGGAAACTGGTTTAAACCCGTTTCGCTTGAAAACAAAGTCTCTTTCTTGTCCGAGAGATACTGATGCAATACAAGACAAAGGATCTAATTCAGCTTCGTCATCACGATGATAATTGATTCTTTCATCTCCATTTCGATATTTATTAATTAAAACAAAGTTGAAGGATTCACCACATTCTTTCTCAACATAAAGCTTGATTTCCTGAAGTAACGGCGTCCAAGGGTTAGGTTCTAAGCACAAACCGCTAAAAGTGTATTTCAGATTGGGGTCCCCGAAGGCAGCATGTTGTCTGGGAATGGAATATGATTTTCCATAAATTTTGATCTTGGAGAATTCTCCACTTAAATATTCCACTTCTTCTTCCAAGCGGGAAAAGTAATGAATAGCTTGAGTTGAGGAGAACAGCTGAGAGTAATGGAAATGAAGTCTTTCCTTGTTATGTCGAAGAGGCAGCATTTTTTTCTCAGGAAGGGAAACAACTGAAGTCCGTCCACTAAATTAACTGAATTGAGAATGAAGAAGGAGAGCTTGAGATAGGCTGACGAGTGACCTCATGACTCTCAAGGTGAAATTCATTATAGTTCTGATAAGAACTTTTTTTTCCCCATGAGCTAAGAGATCCGTCAGAAGAATATTCTCTTTGGGAAAACTAAGAAATCCCCCTCCCCCCATAACTAACATGAAAAACAAAACAAAAAAAAACAAGGTTTTATCTAGAAATTCGTACATGAAGAAATTTAGAAAGCTTATGTTCCTAATAGTCAATCTATAAAGTTAGAAGACAAAACATTTACTTGGTAGAATTAAATAATTCCCCACAGAAATGGAGTTGGCAACACTTGACTTTAAAAAATCTCGCTGAATGCATCTCCGACAGGTCCTCGAAAAGTACTTTAAAAAAAAACAGAGGAAATATTGAGGGCAAATGTAGATTTTCATAGCAACGTGATCACCTGAATTCACTAGAAATTCAGACAGCTCAAGACGTAGGTAGCATCTAATTCAACTCTGAATCTAAAACAATGGACTGGCTCCACACATTTTTAAGATGAGGTATATTTGAGAGGAGGATTTTCATGTAAAAAAATCTTTCCTGCATTAAATGATTTCAGGAGTGCAATAACTTGGGAAGCAACTTGAAAATCTTGATGAGAGTAAAATCTTGAACATACGTATTCACGAATTCCAAGTGAATAAAAAATCACAACTTGTTCATGAGAGTAAAATCTTGAACATGCGTATTCACGAATTCCAACAGGAAAAGATTTCATGAATAAAAATCTTGGAAAGCATCCTGAAATTCTTCATGAGAGAAAATTAAAAATTTTGAGACGGTGCATTCTTCACGTGAGCAAAACAATAATTTTGATTAAATTTTCTTCGAAAAGTTTTTCTAGAAATCCAAGCGAGCAGCAACAAAATGACGGAGACATAGCATAGAGCAGAGAATTTTTTTCTTGAGTGAAATCTTCTCGAACAATGAGTTAAAGACTTGAAACATTCTGTAATTCTTCCTGAACAATCTATGCCGTGTGGACCCCTTCATGCCAAGCAGTTTATTAGCATGGAGTGGTTCGAATACAGGCAGCTATTTTGTTTTTATTTTTTTCTTGGAGGTTCTCCAGAATTTAATGAAAAATGACCGTAGGGGAGGGTATGTATATTGTCCGAGGATACGACTCGCTTGTTGTCATATGGGGAAAGAGATGTTTTGTTTATGACAACAGTAAAAACAGAATGTTTCAAGCTTCGAATGCTATAACTCATGTTCTTTTTTTCTTGCTTGTGAAAGAGTGAAGACTTGAAGTCGTTGAGGCGAAGTTGCTGTGAAACGACGGTTTTGCTCACGCCTTTGGCTTTCTTAACTTCTTCTTCATCTGTAGCATACGCATACATTTTTGGTCTAAGACCAACAAATTCTTTTATGGCAGTTCCATGGGTCTCATCTTTAAATTTCCCAATCACTTTTTTGTTTTTAAGACAAAATAGAGGGTGCGATGGGGTAGGAACTGGTGTCTATGCATTTTAATGTCACCCACCTCACCTTCAACAAACCCATTTATTTGGGAGTCGCCATTCTAGACATCTCTAAAACTAGGATGTACGACTTCCATTATGAGGTGATGAAACCTTTATTTCAAGAAAACATTTCCATTCTTTATATGGATACTGATAGTTTCTTCTATCACATAAAAACAGAAGATCTATATAAAGATATGGAAATGTTTTCATTAAAATGCATAGACACCAGTTCCTACCCCCCATCGCACCCTCTATTTTGTCTTAAAAACAAAAAAGTGATTGGGAAATTTAAAGATGAGACCCATGGAACTGCCATAAAAGAATTTGTTGGTCTTAGACCAAAAATGTATGCGTATGCTACAGATGAAGAAGAAGTTAAGAAAGCCAAAGGCGTGAGCAAAACCGTCGTTTCACAGCAACTTCGCCTCAACGACTTCAAGTCTTCACTCTTTCACAAGCAAGAAAAAAGAACATGAGTTATAGCATTCGAAGCTTGAAACATTCTGTTTTTACTGTTGTCATAAACAAAACATCTCTTTCCCCATATGACAACAAGCGAGTCGTATCCTCGGACAATATACATACCCTCCCCTACGGTCATTTTTCATTAAATTCTGGAGAACCTCCAAGAAAAAAATAAAAACAAAATAGCTGCCTGTATTCGAACCACTCCATGCTAATAAACTGCTTGGCATGAAGGGGTCCACACGGCATAGATTGTTCAGGAAGAATTACAGAATGTTTCAAGTCTTTAACTCATTGTTCGAGAAGATTTCACTCAAGAAAAAAATTCTCTGCTCTATGCTATGTCTCCGTCATTTTGTTGCTGCTCGCTTGGATTTCTAGAAAAACTTTTCGAAGAAAATTTAATCAAAATTATTGTTTTGCTCACGTGAAGAATGCACCGTCTCAAAATTTTTAATTTTCTCTCATGAAGAATTTCAGGATGCTTTCCAAGATTTTTATTCATGAAATCTTTTCCTGTTGGAATTCGTGAATACGCATGTTCAAGATTTTACTCTCATGAACAAGTTGTGATTTTTTATTCACTTGGAATTCGTGAATACGTATGTTCAAGATTTTACTCTCATCAAGATTTTCAAGTTGCTTCCCAAGTTATTGCACTCCTGAAATCATTTAATGCAGGAAAAGATTTTTTACATGAAAATCCTCCTCTCAAATATACCTCATCTTAAAAATGTGTGGAGCCAGTCCATTGTTTTAGATTCAGAGTTGAATTAGATGCTACCTACGTCTTGAGCTGTCTGAATTTCTAGTGAATTCAGGTGATCACGTTGCTATGAAAATCTACATTTGCCCTCAATATTTCCTCTGTTTTTTTTTAAAGTACTTTTCGAGGACCTGTCGGAGATGCATTCAGCGAGATTTTTTTTAAAGTCAAGTGTTGCCAACTCCATTTCTGTGGGGAATTATTTAATTCTACCAAGTAAATGTTTTGTCTTCTAACTTTATAGATTGACTATTAGGAACATAAGCTTTCTAAATTTCTTCATGTACGAATTTCTAGATAAAACCTTGTTTTTTTTTGTTTTGTTTTTCATGTTAGTTATGGGGGAGGGGGGATTTCTTAGTTTTCCCAAAGAGAATATTCTTCTGACGGATCTCTTAGCTCATGGGGAAAAAAGTTCTTATCAGAACTATAATGAATTTCACCTTGAGAGTCATGAGGTCACTCGTCAGCCTATCTCAAGCTCTCCTTCTTCATTCTCAATTCAGTTAATTTAGTGGACGGACTTCAGTTGTTTCCCTTCCTGAGAAAAAAAAATGCTGCCTCTTCGACATAACAAGGAAAGACTTCATTTCCATTACTCTCAGCTGTTCTCCTCAACTCAAGCTATTCATTACTTTTCCCGCTTGGAAGAAGAAGTGGAATATTTAAGTGGAGAATTCTCCAAGATCAAAATTTATGGAAAATCATATTCCATTCCCAGACAACATGCTGCCTTCGAGACCCCAATCTGAAATACACTTTTAGCGGTTTGTGCTTAGAACCTAACCCTTGGACGCCGTTACTTCAGGAAATCAAGCTTTATGTTGAGAAAGAATGTGGTGAATCCTTCAACTTTGTTTTAATTAATAAATATCGAAATGGAGATGAAAGAATCAATTATCATCGTGATGACGAAGCTGAATTAGATCCTTTGTCTTGTATTGCATCAGTATCTCTCGGACAAGAAAGAGACTTTGTTTTCAAGCGAAACGGGTTTAAACCAGTTTCCTTATCTTTGAGATCTGGAACTTTACTACAGATCCTGCCACCAACTAATTCGTATTGGAGTCATGGTCTGCCTCGACAAAAGAATGCTCCAAACATTAGATTGAATTTGACCTTTAGAAAGATGATAACCGAGTGTTCTTTTCCCCATGACTCTGCTCTTTACCTCTCAAGCAGTAAACAAGTGACGAACTCCAACCTCTTATCAGTTTTGCCTGAACAATTCAAAGCTAACTCATTCTGTTCTCTGTCTTCGAACCGTCAGCAGCCTTCGCTCCCGACCTCAACGCTTCCAGCAATTTCCTTCGATTCTCTTCCTCCAGCTTTTAACATGAAGCGATCATCTTCCTCTACTAAAGTTTCCGATGCTGTAGCAAAGAAGGTATGTTCTGAAGCTTCCAAGTCATGTGTTGAATTGGGAATTTCTTTGAATGATATCCCCCTCATCATTTCCATTTAGGGGGTAACGCATTCGTTAAAGTGTCTGATTTCCATAATACAATCAGAGTTCATATTCGAAGTTATAGGAAAGATGGGGAATCTTTCTACCCTTCTAAGAATGGAATAACAATGTCAGCTTCAACGTTCCGAAAATTCATGGGAAAATCACACTGGATTCAAGGCATGAATTGTGACATCTTGATTAATCGTGAACTTATCGTTTCCTGCTGTCCTTCCCTCTTAGATGCTTCTGGCAGTTACACGTTAGAAGTGCTTTCCCCAGAATTCATGGTTTTCGTCGATTGAATCCTGTTCCGATAAAGCTGACTTGTCAACAATTTGGAACTCTTATTGATCAATGTGGAAAAATATGGGACAGTATTACTCAACTACTATTTGGACCTGTCTTTAGAAAGGCTGTTTTGTTCCATCCAAGGATTTCTTCCCCTGTTGCTTCCATCTCAGATGAAGAGTTTTTCATCATGCTTGCTGACATGGTAAGGGATCGCCTTCAGGAACATGTCAATAACTTATATTATTGTATGGAGTGCCACCAACCCCCAAATCGCATATTCGCAAACATCACGGCCCACAGCTGTGCATATGCCACCCCCGAATCCAAGTGGCAAAAGTATTTCGATGATGCCGTTGCATTGCTTAACCCCAAGATTCTAGCAGAATCTTTTGTTGCAGTCACTGGAGACCATGTCCCGTCCAAAGCGTTCTTGGAAAGTATAATTGTAAAGAACTTGCTAGAGACTGTGAAGTCAATGTGCTGAGATATCAGCAGGTAAAAATTCCTTATACCGATCATGGAGCAGCTGTATGAAGGGGACCCAGAAAACAGTCCTTTTTAGGACTACTTTATTTATTTTTATTCATTTATATTTTTTCTGTATGAATGAGTTTCATTTTTTGTAATGAGTTAAATAATAATGAATTTTAAGTTTTAAAAAGTAAAAGTGGGAATGAATAACTCTTAAAGAAATTTATTGGGGATCTGGTATTGAAGAAGAGATTGCTTATTTTTAAGGGAAAGGCTTAATGTATTTCATTAAGGGCCAGGAATTCAACTGGTCTGAGAGCAATGCTTTACAGTATTGAGTCGAAACCAGGACAAAAGGCTAAATTTAGGGGAGTTTGAATTTTTTCAAACTGACTACACTTCATTCTCTTAGTTTGTAAAGAGAATAAGTGCTCTCACTGAAGACCCTTCTAGCTATACGAAAATAACCAGTCTAGGATTCATAAAAATATCTTTCCAATTTTCTAGCTAAACTATTTTTACTTCTTTCAGAAACGCACATTAGGAAAAAAGAAAAGAAAACGAAGTGATTCGTTTTGATCTTGGGAAATAATGAACTGTTCAGAAACACACCCTGTCTGTTTTCAACTGATTCGAAAAAAGACTTTTAAAATATTTTACTTGAACGAAAACGTGCTTCTTAAATTTCGCAGTTTCCCATGTTATTCAATGGGAAATTCACTGTATTTTCTATCACAAGAAATCCGAAATCTGTCATCTTAGTAAAATCATCAAAATCGTTTTTGACCCTATGCACTTTTATAAGATTCCAAAGTGTATCTTAGAAAAAACGAAGTGATTCGTTTTTGACACTAGGAAGGAATGTACTTTTCTGAAATGAACTTTGTAAAATTCTTTTAATTTACTCGATCCAAAACAGTCTTTTATGCATGCTAGTTTTCCCATGTTATTCTATGAGATTTTTACAATTACCAGAAAACGAAAATTTCCAAAATCATCCTCTTAGGCAATCAACAAAACCATTTTTCGTCTTACTTAGACTTTTTCAATAAATAATTCTATTCAGTTGTAAAAATATAGAAATAGCTTATTGAAAATAAAAAAAATAAAAAAAAACGTAGATGTACGGTGTTGAGAGGAAAGTCGATATTCTTTATTCTTTAATTTTGGTATCATATTCCCGTATTCCTCTCATAAGAGGAAAAAAATATTAAAGTGCGTCTCTTATTTTTTGAGTTCGTTTGATTCGGAGGCAAAAAATATATATATATATATATATATATATATGAAAGAAATGTTCTCTCGACGAATGATTCAAACTCATTTCTGTTCGAAGTATAAGAAAATGAAATCTGACATCATAGCAATGAATGCGTAAACACTTTCATTGAAACGATAGTAAATCATCTCGATTATGGCTTCTTTCATGACAATGAAAATTTTCGTAATGAAAGACTTGAAAGTACTTCGAAAGCCTAAAAGAGTTCTACTCTCTTAATAAATTAAAATTGAATAAATGCTTCTGTTTCTCAGTAAAGAACTGGAGGGACATGGAATCTGACAATAGTAAAGTGAGAACGAAGATTTTAAAGCAGTTCATGAAAAAAAAAGGCCATGGTATATTCAGTAAAGAAATGTCATAGAGTAGAGAGAGTGTGAACAATCTATCCGTCTTTAGGTTGAGCTTTCACTTATAGGGCTTCTTTTTTCATATTGAAATATAAAGATGCATTTCCTTTAACTGGAAATGAACTAAGATATACATATATTTCCCCAGCTTGGAAGAATATACCTTTACATTAAATATATCTCTTTTTTGGATAGTAAATGTATACAACTCTGAATATCAAATATAATAAAAAAAATAATGTTTATGGGAAGAACGGAATTAGTCGCTTTGCCTCTAGAATGAATGTTTTTTCGGACGAGACAGAAAAATATTCAGCCCAAAGAATACAAATTTTATCGAAAGAAAAAGGTTTTAGATTGTATGTCTTGACATTGAATGCTTTCCTGTCGAGGCAGTCCACGAAAAGTATGGCTAACTACGAAAGAATAAAAAAAATGTATATTTGACATACATGCAAGCTTTGAGGAATATTTTTAAGCTAGTTGGAAAATATGCTATATAAGGAAACCAAAATCTGACGATTTGTTGCATCTAAAATAATCGTTTGCTGAAATGAAATGGAAAAAAAAAAAAGATAGTCTGAATAAAAGGCCTCATAAGTTTGTCCAAGAAAAAAGAATCCTGACCTATTGAGAAGTTTAATGAAATTTCAAAGATAGAGGAAGAAAAATATCGGAAATTGGGAAGCTATAAGGAAATAAAGACCGAAAATATTGTTTGAGCAGAATTTTAACTGGGAAAGATCTGTAGAGTTCTTGAACATACGAAAAATTACGAGAAAATATTATTGCAGGGGTGAAAGACTCAGAATTAACATGAAGTCTATGTCCAGTAATTACTGCGAACAAGAACGAAATAATTTCTAAAGAAGCATTTCCTCGTCTCATGGTCTGAAATAAAATTGAATGGAGGAAAAAGAAAAGTTCCCCAGAAAATTCATTACATCTACACGAAAAAACTCCCTCAAAACATACAAAAAATATATAAAAACACATGAAGAAATAACGTAAAAGTAATTTAAAAATATATATATAGGGAATACGTAGTACACGAAAACCATTTGACCCCTGACTATTTTTGGAAACCAAATCATCGTGAGTTAGAACCTCGCTAAGACCTTAGGAGCATTTTTATTCCCTTGGAAAGAAAATTCCCCAGCATCGTTACGCAAACATTTCCTCCGGGGGAAAAATAGTATTGAAGAGGGGGAAATCTTGCTTGCAAAACACAGGAATAAATGCAGAAATTCCCAACGGACCCCACTCAGTCGTTGCCATCCCTCAAAATCAAAGATCCATCGAAATAATAAAGTTCCAAGAAGCATCATCATATCTAACACCTACGCAGTGCCCTTTCCCCACTCGGTCGTTGCCATCCCCCAAAATCAAAGATCCATCGAAAGTTCCAAGAAGCATCGCTAGGGGTAGTACATCGAGTTGGCATCCCCCTATATCCAACACCTTTCCCACTCGGCCGTTGCCATCCCTCAAAATCAAAGATCAATCGAAAGTTCCAAGAAGCACCGCTAGGGGCAGCACATCGAGTTGACATCCCCCTATATCCAACCCCTTTCCCACTCGGGCGTTGCCATCCCTCAAAATCAAAGATCAATCGAAAGTTCCAAGAAGCACCGCTAGGGGGCAACACATCGAGTTGCCATCCCCCTATATCCAACCCCTTTCCCACTCGGGCGTTGCCATCCCTCAAAATCAAAGATCAATCGAAAGTTCCAAGAAGCACCGCTAGGGGGCAACACATCGAGTTGCCATCCCCTATATCCAACCCCTTTCCCACTCGGGCGTTGCCATCCTCAAAATCAAAGATCAATCGAAAGTTCCAAGAAGCACCGCTAGGGGGCAACACATCGAGTTGCCATCCCCCTATATCCAACCCCTTTCCCACTCGGGCGTTGCCATCCCTCAAAATCAAACATTTATGAACAAAAATAAGATATCATAATAACATTTCTTGAGATGAGGACATGACTGTGTTATTCGAGAAAAAATAAAAGAGAAATGATTAATTAATACTTACCCTACATAATTTTCATTAGGGAAGACACATGAGGAATTCATGAAAATTAATTGAAAAATCAACAAATTACGAGGGAAAAAACGTTTTACATAACAATAATCTAAGGGGATGGGGTCGAGAGAGGGGAAAATAAATAATGAAACAACCTTCATTAAATTAAAAAAAAAAGGAATAAGCCTTCATTGATTTCCCAACATTCGACAAAGTCCAATAAATACTACTATCTTCGGAGATAAGCACACCCTTCGGTCGGAGGGGAAAAATTGCAGCGGGGAATTGGAGGCTGCTACTGACCACGCCCTCCGTTCGCTCGGCTGCAGCTTGCTCCGGCTGGCTCCGGCTGCTCCGGCCGACACCTAATGTTAAGTCTATGGCTCCGGTTTAAGCCAGAATCGGTCATTTTCTACTACTATCCGAAAACTTGAAAACTTCGTCGTCCTGGAGCGGGAATCAAATCCGCGTCTCCCGGATAGCGCCCGAGTATGCTAACCACTACACCACCCAGAACGACCAAGTTTCAAGTGTCCGATTAATTTGATTATAACCATCACAGGATGACGAAATTTTCAAGTTTTTGGATATTATTTGACTTCACTTCCTTGTTATATTTACAAAAATAAACGGATTCACATCTTGCAAATTTGTATGCTTTACGGTACTACAAATTAATGACAATCACATCCACATCAGTTAAAATACTGAACCTTTGTCAGCTTAGGTTCGACAAGCTTACATCCAACACCAACAATTTTCCGCGGTAATTCACATATTATATATTACGACTACGCAATACCACACCACCACACTTTTAGTTACTTGCTCCAACATTATATCTCTCGTTCTTATCTGTTAACGCGCACACGTTACGCACTCTGACCTCTAGGCTCTTGCTACAACACTATTCCGTGAGTGAGAAAATACAACGTTAAGGTAGAAAACGCTTAAAGAGAATGAACTGAAATTTACATAGAGAAAGAAACTAAACATGAAAGCTAAATTAGAGAATACGTCGTACCCTGACTATCGCAGTTTGATCCTGAAGTTTAGACGTATTCAGAGCTACACCGCTCCGGTGTCCTAGTGGTGTAAGCGCTGGCTTATGACCATTCTTCCGAGAAAGGGTACGGGATCGAATCCCAGTGAAGCATGATCATGATCATATGTAGAGGATTTTAGGAAGGGAGTGTCTGACCCCAGGTCTTAAACAACCCTTAGAAATAGGAAGCTATAATAGGAGATTTGGGCTAGAGTGCCCGATAGGAAAGTGGCACGGAAGTGAAGTAGAAAGGGGAAGGAAGACGCCCTTATTTATTACCGGGGGGGCAGTACCCGGGGTCCGACGGCTTAACGTGCACATCCGACGCACGGCGGATATTTAGTGGATCGAACCTGAGGTCCTTTTCGCGGCAGTCACGAACTTTGCCCACTAGGCCACCCGCGGCCCTCCCAAGCATGGATGCTGTGTTTGTCTTATGGCACGGGCTCTCTCTCTTTCCTGGAACCAGTGGCCCAAAATTAGGGACGGGCGACTGCTTATAGCCCATTGAGTTGCTCTCGGTAGTCGTTAAACCTTCAATTAAAAAAACTTCAGAGAACATAAAAGCAAAGTTTTAGTTTTATTTGGCTGTTTTTGTTTCATCTTTGTTCTGGTTGTTCTTGGTTTAAGGGAAGAGAACAATGAAATTAGAGAAATAAAATGTCAAATTTAAAAAATATATATATCTGATAAAATGATCCCCACTTATTTAAAGACTATTATTTCTACCCTTTTATGCCCTTGGCTGACGTTTTATGGACGCTAGAATGCCATTTTTAATGCCCAGCGTGCTTATGTGTACACGTTAAATTCACCTGCACCCCACCCTTCCTCGCAAGCGCTGTATGAAAATTTAAAAATTCAATTTTGGAAATATCGCAACAGTGTCTGTAATGTTTATTTATTTAATTCTCTTTACTGCACTAAACATTGTCTTTGTACTACAAGGTGTTTCATTAGGTAGTCCACCCAAAGAATCAGTCACATTTTGCAAGTGACATGTGGTTTACAACGTACCTTATTTCATGGGAATGTAGCACCATTCACAATAAATGTTGGAAATGTCCTTCACCGACATCCAAACACTTTTGAACGCGACGTTGCATATTATCGAAGGTCTTCCGCAGCATCACTAATCCGGATTGCTGCACCGATGTTACTTTCTAAGCCTTCTAACGTGCGAGGCTTATTTCTGTAAGCACGACACTTAAAATGTCCCCATAAGAAAAAATCGGGAAGTGTCAAATCGGGTGTACAAGGTGGCTAGTCCTTTGGAGATCACTCAATCACCGAAGAGGAAATTTCACTCATGCTCACACAGGACGTGTGGCATGTCGCTCAAATCCTGTTGAAACTACCCCGTTGTCAAATTGATGTTGGTTCATTGGTCCACAAATTGTCTCAAAGTATTCACATATCACGCTGAATTTATTGCGCTCCTAAACAAAATAGATCCATAAAATTTTACTATGTGGTAGAGGACCGCCTGGGGACGAACCCTATTTTGCCGACTTTTGCCGGATGTAAAGGAGTTTCGTGTAATTCATGTAGATCATCTGTAGACTATATGCGGGAGTTTTGGGGATACACCAGTGGCGTATCTTGGGTTCGAAACCTCGGCTATGCCCTCTCCCCCCACACACAGTACTGTTTTTTTTTTAAATTGCGAAGTTTAATTTCTTATTGTTAAGTAACAGAAGTTACTTTTTTTAAGTTTTAGGTACATACTATTGCTAACATGATAAAAAAATAATTATGAGGATTACGATTTGAACACTTATTTGTACATGAACTCCATTCTTCTTCTGAATACTTTATTTGTACCTGAACTCCATTCTTCTTCTCCTTTTGTGTGAACTTGAGTGCTACGTTTTCATAAAAAGTTTCCTCCGAGTATTTTTTCATATTTAAAAAGAATGTTTTTCTCTATTGACAAATCAGCCAAGTTGCTCGAATGTGCATGTCCTTGTGTGGCTTGTAACGAAGTACATGTCTCCGTCCCTTTTGGTCCACGCCGGGAATCGAACCCGAGTCCACTTATTCCGGAACAAGTCACTCTACCAACTGAGCTACCAGACGTTCGTTCTTGCTGCTATCTGCCTTTATGTCGTGTGCGTCCTGCGGGGCAGGCACGTCACAGGCTCTAAGATATATCTTGATTCCTTTTAATGCAGAAAAACTTCTTTCGGCAGTTGCAGTTGTTGATGGAAACTTTAATATTAGGTCTGCTAATTACCTCACTAAACACTATGTCCAATTTATTCAACTTTATGTAACAAGTAATGTCTCTTACTGATTTGTTTTTTCTATTCATCAAGGAAATGGAACATCTTCAGTTCATTTTTCAGTCGAGCTGTATCAAAATTTGAAGCATAGAGTTCTTTAAGTTATGACCGTAGATGTTCAGGGAAGCTTCACAAAATTTATCAAAACAGTTCGAATCCAACAAAGCCACGAATTTAAGATATAATATATCTGATTTTAATTCATTGACACTTCACAAAAACTGAAACAACTCTCGCGAAACACTCTTATGGGCGGGAGTATGCGAGTGACAGAGATAGTCTAACTCTTCTTTCTTCTGAGCGAACCGTTTCCCAAAGCAATGAAATGGCCCATTCCCCTCTACCAGCTAATTCATGTTGTCATGGAAACGCTAGAAGGCGATTGTACGGAAGGTTTTCGCATCAGAACTGCGAAGACTCTGGAAGAGCTGCTTTCGTTATGCCGTTGGTTTTCGCTCACCAGACTAAGTCAAAGAAGTGAATCCGCACGCGGTTTTTTCGCACCGAAAGCATCGACATATTTTAATACCGTTGATAATTGACTTTTATTTGTGTATATTTAATTCAGTTTTATTTGTGCATTCTCTGGGCTTCGCAGCTAGCCTAGCTAGCCTCGAATATACGCCACTGCAATAGACATACCCGTCCAAATGAAACCATGCTTCGTCAATGAACCATGTGAAATCGAAAATCTTCAAAATTGCGACTACAAATATCAGGATCCACTGACAATATGGCACACGCTTTTCAAGATACGGTTTTTGCAATTCTTGCACAGCTGTCACACAGTACGGATGAAGCGACGCTTTCTTCGCGGCTCTTTGACAGATGGAAACAGAATACCCAGTTTCTTGTGACTAACGTCGTAATGACTTCTTAGGTGATAGCTTCAATTCTCCGATTTTTAATTCCGCTCAGGAAGGACGTCCGCACTGTATTGGTTCAAAACGCTACCCGTAGTTTTAGATTTCTTCGCTTACCTTGCGATGTAACATTTGTCTGGTGCTTTTCTTCCCCAGAAATTCACGCTGTGTTACCTTTATAGACTTTGTTATCCAATAGCTTTTCACAAGAAACACCCGCTCCGCAACGGTATACACAGCCATCCAGTACAACGTTCAACGACACAGTAAAACACGCAGATTGCTTGCGGACAGAATTAGCATGCCCGACCATCTGGTGGGGTGACGTCACAATGAGTCATCACCTTATCAGGAAAATCACGCGCCCAGTTTTCAACGATCAAACTCACTTGGAAACAAAACGTCGTGTTTCTATATTAATGGTTGGTTCTTTTGGGGGGGGGGGCGACTACCTAGTGAAACACCCTATATCAGTCGTTTGTTCTCCTAGCACCGAAACATCTTAGTGTTAAGCACCGAGTAGCTAGCACAAGATCCTTTATTGTACACTGAGCTAAATTAGGCGACCTGACGGCCAGAAAAGAGTTGAGTTAATTAACAAAATTAGTCTTCTAATTTGCATCCAAGTACCTCAGGTCAACAACGCATCAAAGATAATCAGCAGTAATAAAGAATTAGCAGCTCTAAACTAAAGCCCCAAATTGAACATCTGTATCTTGAGGCTCCAAAATCTCAGAACTGCAACTACACTATCTACCAACAAGTAACTGGACATCTGTGATAGCAAAGGAAAACGAAGTTTATTTGCCTTCAATAGTTGGTGGAGCCTCCACGAGCGGCGATTACAGCTGCGACCCACCGGGGCATACTCTCAACCAGGCGTTGTACAACGGCTAGCGGTATTTTCTTCCACTCGGCTTGGAGAACACAGCTCAGTTCCTTCACCGATTTCAGACGGTAGGGGCACCCCTTAAGTCGACGCTCCAACTCGTCCCAGAGGTGCTCGATAGGGTTAAGGTCCGGGCTCTGGGCAGGCCAGTCCAATCGATTAACCCCATTGTCACAATACCAAGCCATGGTGGACCTCGCAACATGACAGGTGGCATTGTCGTCCTGGAAGTAACATGGGTCCATCCCGTAAAACTGCCACAACGTAGGAAGCGCGTGGTCATCCAAAATGGTGCAGTAGGTCTCGGCGTTGAGTCTACCAGGAATTGCGACCAAGGGTCCCGTGCCATACCAGGAGAAACACCCCCATAGCGTAATTCCACCGCCGCCGAGCGTCACAGTTGGCACAATACATTCCGGCAGGAGGCGTTTTCCAGGCAGACGCCAAACCCAAACCCTGCCATCCGAACGGTAGAGGGTTAACCTTGATTCTTCGCTCCAGAGAACCTGTTTCCACTGTTCAACGGTCCACTGTCGACGTTCTTTGCACCACGTTAGCCGAGCAGCGCTATTGGACTTGATGATGAAAGGCTTGTGGGCGGCAGCACGTCCATGATAACCGAGCAGCAGGCGTACCTTCGCATTCTGAATGACGAAGTGTTGCCCTTTGCCCTACATCTCCAGGAGCAGCATCATATTGCCACTCCTGTCTTCTAAGACGACAATTGCCATGTGCATAGGGTTAAAACTGTGTCCAAGTGGCACGACGAACAATCAGCAACACTGCCTCACCTCGACTGGCCCGCCAAATCCCCAGATTTAAATCCTATTGAGAATTTGTGTGATCATTTAGAACAGAAGGTGAAACACGCCGAAATAGACACTGACGTACTCTGGCGGAACTTCGGGACCAAACGACGCACGAGTGGCTGCAAATCGATGTTCAATACATCCACAACCTCGTGGAGTCTCTACCACACCGGATTCGTGCTGTCATCAAGTCAAGAGGCACCGTCACCCGTTTTTGGGTAAGTTCTAACAGGAGTGACTAACTTTTTGTCCAGTGTGCTTATGATCCCTTGTGTTCAGATGGATTAATTTCATGGAAAATTTTCTGGCTTGGAAATTTATTACGAGTTTTTGGTTTATGGCCTAATCGAGATTCGTACTTTGTTCTGTCACCCACACTATCTCATACAGACTTCAAAGTCTACCTCACACGGTGTCTTTCTCTGCTTCCAGTTACTAATGATACCAGCATGGGCGCTCATAGCTTAGTTTTCAGGATGGGGGCAAGTAGAAATTTTAAATAAAGATAACATATGCAGACACCATATGCAAATTTCCCTGAGCCTTCTTCTTATCGAACAGTTTTTACCGCACCCTCACATGTATTTAATATGAGACCAGATGATTCCAAATCTAGATAGAACAAGAAAGATGACACCGAATTTTCGGGTGTAATAAGCACTTCTTTCGAATCCGTTCTGACGCAAATTAAATTTATCAAAGCTATTCAAAGGCAATCGAACCGGTATGGAAAACAATAGTATCTGACGGAAGAAAGAAGTTTTTCAATCGGGTTTTTAATCCCTCAGATATTGCTGTAAACGGAATGCCGCCCCGGTGGCGCAGTGATCTAAGCGATGGCCTCTGATCATTCGTCCGTTAGGGGTCCGGGTTCGAATCCCGGTGAGGCATGGATGTTGTGTTTGTCTTCCGGCACTGGTTCTCTCCCATCCCTGGAACCAGTGACCCTAAATTAGAGACGGGCGACTGCTTATAGCCCACTGAGTTGCTCACGGTGGTCGTTAAACCCCCAATCAAAAAAAAAGAAAAAAAAAAGGTTTACGCCCCCTGGTGGCCAAACCATTTTTTGTACAAAAATTAGAAATTATGTGCAAACGATTTCCCATCAGGAGCTGTATCCGGTGCAGAAAGAATTTTTCAGATCGGAGATTTAGAAGCAGAGATATAGAGGAAAACGCAATTTACCTTTACGCCCCCTAGCGGAAAGTCTATCAATTACTTGAAAATTTTGAAACTATATGAAAAACATGTCACACGGAATACACTATCCAACAAAGAAGGAATTTTTTAAATCGGACTCCTAGAAGTCGAGATATTGACAAAAATAAGATATACATCTACGCCCCCTGACGGAGAAACTGTGCAATATTTTAGGAAGAAAATATTCCGAAAAGGTTTATCGATGTAAGTGGCATCAGTCCACGAAAGAATTTTTTTAATCGATATTTTAGAAGCTGAGATTTTATGGCAAATACATCAGAAGCGAAAATTAACACTTACGCCCCCTGGTGGCCAAAGTATTCTTTACCAAAAATTCGAAATTATATGCAAAAGATTGTGCATCAGGAGATGTATCCGCTGCGAAAAAAAAATTTCAAATCGGAGTTTTAGAAGAAGAGTTATCGGCAAAATGCAATTTACTTTTACGCTCCCTAGCGGAAAATCTATGCGTAATTTGAAAAAGAAAATATATTCAAAATACTCTTCGACATAAAGGGAAACGAAAGATAAAAGGTTTTTTTCAATCGAATGTTTGGAAGCAAATATGTGGAATAAAACGTATTTTTGAATTCGACATCATTTGCCTTTACGCGATCTAGCGGCGAAATTGTACATCGTAAAAAAAAAAACGAAATAAATGATCATCATTCGCACATTTCAAGCTTTCGAATGCAAAAAGAATTTTTCAAATCGGACTAATAGTTGCAGAGATACCGTGGGTACAGACGGACGGACGGACAAACCGATAACATAAGCACGATCTTTTTTTACAAGAGACGTGCTAAAAAAGATGGGTAAATGAAATTAAACAGCTTGTTAATACACTCAATGTCTTAAAAATCCGTGCACTGAGAACGAGGCGTTGGATTAAAATGAGATTTTTGTAGTGAGATGGTACATACCAAGAACAGAAGTTATTGCAATATCACACCAGCAGGTCGATTTCCCGCGGACGTACGGTACGCATTCTAGTCAGCGTTAGCACCGCGTCGGACCGCCTCGTGCTCGGATACATGCTGTGATCCGGTCCGGCATAGAGTCAAAGAGACACCGTATCTTATCCTGAGACAGACTGACCCACACTTCTTGCAACTGACGCTCTAAATCACGAACACTGGGACATGGAGAAAGCTGGCGTTCCATTTGGTCCCACGCGTTCTCGATGGGCGAGAGATCAGGCGATCTGTCAGGCCACGGAAGCGTCGAAGTATGACGTAGACAGTCTTCAGAAACCGATCCGTATGTGGACGGGCGTTATCTTGTTGGAAAATGGCTCCGGGCCGAGCCTCCAGGAAAGGCAGTACATGGAGCCGCAGGATCCTCTGTACGTAAGGCTGGGTTGTCAACGTCCCTCGGATCAGTGCGAGGGAAGTCCGGCTGTCATACGCGATGACTTCCTAGACCACCAGGGAGACGTTTTCCGCTGTACAGTTGAGATTGGGATTTAAAGTGGCAGTTCGGGACGTGTTCTGCTGTACAGTGAGGTTGGGATTGTAGCGCTCACCTGCGGTCCTTCACACACTGACTCGGTGGTCGTCCGTTCCAATGCAGAAGCGGGATTCGTTGCTGAACATTATAGTCGCCAGACCGTAGCATTCCACGTTGCTCGCTGTTGCCACCACTGCAATCGACGCCGGCGATGGTCAGGTGTTAATGGCAGAAAACGTAAGGGCCGTCGGGAGCCTCCACATGTCTGTGGATATTGGACAAGGACGTCATTGCATCTGTGCGTACCGCTTTCACGATCCCACGGTCCTCTTTGCTGGTGGTGTGTTTGGATCGTCCGGAGCCAGACCAGGTGCTTTTCCGTGTCCTTTGCTCCCAACACGATCACACCGTACTGTCCGATCGAACCAAATGGCGGCCGATTTGGCGCACCGGCCACCCTGCCTCTCTTATCCCAGCGATACAGTCTCTTTCAAACTCCGGCAGGTGCCCGTACGCACATCTGCGGCGACTCCCCGTCATGTCTATCGCTTAGGGATCTCACCTGAGTCTTACCGTGCACTTTGGCACGAATGTGAAATCCCCTGCGCAGGGCCTTATAAGCCCCAAAGATTGCGATTGCGGAATCGCACGAAACTTTAATCATTTGCATATCTGCCCTCCCCGTAGCTATTCGCCGAGTTTCGCGTTAATCGCACGGTTTTTTACGCTTTCCAATCGTAGGTTGAAGAAGCGTATATGCTCCAGCTTTTTCGGTCCGTCCGTCTGTTGGCACGATAACTCACGTAAATATGGTTCGATTTCTATGAAATTTTAGTATGTGGTAGGGGATCGCAGGGGACGAACCCTATTGAAAATGGGTGAAGTGGGTTCAAAGGTCGGGACATAGGAGTGGGATGCATTCCATTGCCCTTATGCGTCAAATTGTGCATAAAAATGGTTCGATTTCGATGAAATTTTTGTATGTGGTAGAAGACCACCTGGAGAGGAACTCTATTGAAAATGGGACAAACGGTGTCAAAGGTCAGGACATAGGATTGGGATCCATTCCATCGCCCTTATCCCATACTATTAAGGTGGAGACTTCAAGCAATTTTGCTTCCTATATTTCCAATGGAAAAACTTTTCTACACATTTCCTACACAATTAGTGTGTTCCCAAGGATGGAAATTTAAACATCGATTAAAATAACTTCATATTATAACTTAGAATACTTAACATTTTCTAAAACATAACCATAATTATATTAAAAAACAATAACCTTTCCTTTGGTGGTGTTGAAACCAGAAAAAGATGGCGCGACCTGTACTTTGATGACGTCAGTAGACAAATAAATGTTGGATTGCATAATTATAGTTATGTTTTAAAAAATATTAAGTATTCCAAGTTATAAAATGAAGCTATTTTAATCGATGTTCAAGTTTTCATCCTTGGGAACGCATTAATTGTGAAGAAAATGCGTACAAAAATTTTTCCATTGGAAGTATAGGAAGAAAAATTACTTAACGTCCACCTTAAAGGAGCAATTCTTGTATTTATGCAAATTTTATTTTGAAAACGGCTCTAAGGATTTTGATGAAAGTCGTTAACCTACCGTTTTCTGGTACTAGAAATCGATTTAGCTTGATCTCGACTTTAGGAAAATTCGTTTAGTGGGTTAAATAACCACCCCGAATTACCACGTTTTTAGTGTCATGGCGTCGTTCCATTAATGTAACCCATGCTTAGAAATCGTATGACGTCACAAGCTCGGGATTGAGATTATGACGCGCGGTCACGCCATCTGTCTCATTACGCCACGCGTTGTGTGTGGATCCTATTACAGTTTTATGACGTCACACTCTTTCGAGCAGATGGTCGCGATTCCCATCTGCCTGGTTACGTCACGCGTTGTGTGCGTATGTCCGTCCGCACGATAACTCGCGTAACAATCGTTCGATTTCGATGAAATTTTAGTATGTGGTAGGGGACCTGTTCAAAATGGGCGAAATGAGGTCGAAGGTCAGGACATAGGAGCGGAATCACTTCCATCGCCATTATGCGTCATAACTTCGAAATGGGGTCAAAGGTTAGGACACAGGAGCGGAATCTATTCCATAGCCCTTATGCATCATGACTTACGTAAAAATGCTTCTATTGCGACAAAACTTTATCATGTTATTTCGGAGGCATGCTGAGCCGGTTCTGTTGAAAATCATCGAAATGGGATCAAATGTCAGGGCACAGGAGCGAGATTTATTCCACAGCCATTATCCTCATAACTTGAATAATGATTTCTGGTATGTCGCAAAGCGTATTATAATCAATGCATTGCATGATTTTACTAACTTGTTTCCTGGTGCACCGATTTTTATGATAATGAGGGTACAATAAGGAAATTTCTTTGTCGTTCTTTTTATTATTTTGGATACATGTCTCATATGCTCCCCGAAACACCAGGGAATACTCAATTCGTCATCAAGAATAACAAAAGTACTCTGAGGGGGAAATTTCTGGGGAAAATTTCGAGATGTCTTTGTACAGAGGTAAGTAGCTGTTGCAAAGGATGATATACATATTTTCATTTATTCGCCTTTCACACTTTTACATACTGTGAGCCTGTACGATATTCTGCAACATGCAATGGGAAGTTTCATTATTACTTTCTGTTGTAAATTTCCGCTTCTTCCAGGGAAAATTTACAGTTTTTTCTCATTTTTACTTCATACACACGCATCGAGAAGTTCTCAAAATAGTTACCAATCAGAATCAGTGTTATCGCAAAAAATCTCGGTAGTACCTTCTAAGGACAGAAAAGGCATGACCCTATTTCCGGTGGAGGTAAATGCCCCCTCTTGCCCACCCCCATATGGGCTCCCATGGATACCAGACAATACTAAAGAACAGAACACAGCACACTCACTGCTTTTCATGATTAATCAAAATCTCTTTTCATTTCCACTCTCAACTTTCTTTGTTTCTGAAACTTTTTTTTTTTTTTCACAAACGTTACAGCCGGTGGCGCAGTGGTCTACGCGATGGCCTCTGATCATTCGTCCGAAAGGGGTCAAGGTTCGAATCCCGGTAAGGCATGGATGTTGTGTTTGTCTTACGGCCCTGGCTCCCCCTTCCTTGGAACGGGTGACTGCTTATAGCCCACTGAGTTGCTCACGGTGGTCGTTAAACCTCCAACTAAAAAAACGTTTATCTCCAAATTTTGTATTAGTTATTATGAAAACTCTTTTGAAAGTCTGTGCATTTATTACAATAATTTTACAAAAATTAATGTATTAATTTTTTACGATATTGTCTATTTTAAAAGAAAAACTGGCTTCAGGGGAACGATTGCCCAGTCGCCTACCGTTGGATGCGCTTTTGACTCTGGTATGCTAAAACTGTAGTTGGGAAAGTGTTAAAAAGCCGAGCAAAATTATTGCTTCCCATTATTAACAAATAAAGCAGAATTCTACTATTTTAACATAAAATGTATTTTTATTTATTTACAGTTTTCTGATATGTTCATAACGTAGCTTCAGGTTGTTTCCCTTCATGTCTGTACCTGCTGATTGAATTATATTTTTAAAACGAAATCGCGTCTGAAATGAGTTTATTACTTCTATTCGTTCGATAAATTTATCCACTTCAGTTCAAATATTGATCACAGATGGCAGCATCAAATTTATTTTTAAAGGTGAAATTATATTTTATACCTAAATTACATATATTGAAAAAGAAATCGCGCTTGAAATGAATTTAGTTCTTCATTTCATTCAATGAAATTATCCGTTTCAGTTCAAATATTGATCATAGATGGCAGCACATGATTTGTTGCTATGATTAAGATTACTTAAATATGTTTTACAGCTTTACTCTTCGTGCGGGCTTTGTCGAGCGGTTGCATCGTACACTTTAGACACGTCTAAAATGTTGAGCAATTGACCGCTGACGCCATCCCGTCCACTTTTTGTCAATTTTCGTGTCCGGAAAAGTTTGATCTGTTCTCCAAAAATTACACTGAGATAAAATAGTAACACTTTTTCCAATGGAAAAGAAATTACGATTTTCGACTTGCCTTAAACCATTGGCTCCGTAAAAAATACTAGTTAAAATTAGGTCAAGTCATTTAAAAATATTTAATAACGTTATTATGCTGTAGATTTGCGTTCTCATATCGATGTTATTAAAAGTTTCAAATCTGACAATTAGAAGCAGCAGCTTTTTTTTGCAGACAGGGCTGGATTAACGAGGGAGGGAGATTGCTCACTGAGACTCGGAACCGCAACCTCAGAGAGGGCATCCACTGGTATCCTAAAAAATAAATTTTGTTCCTTGCATTTGCTTAGCTTGCACTTAATTTTCAAACGGATTTAAAATAATTTTTGCAAATAGAAAGCCGGAATTTCGTTTTCCGTTGCTTGAGGATTAAAAAATCTAGTTGGTCGATTATTCCGTCCAGTGCTCTGTACAGAAGGATTCTTTGCTGTTTTGTTTCCTTTCTCCAGGTTACGAAGGAATGGTTTTCTGGGCCCACACTCATCCTATCGGAGTCTTCAACACAAATTACGAAAGAATAGATTTACTTAAAATGTTCTGGAATCGCCAGCATTTCTGCCACTTAAAGGAAGATAGGAATACTTTATATTTAAAGCTGAAGCTTTGTTCACATCATACTAACAAAAAAAAAAAAAAAAAAATTCTGAACTAAGAAGATATATTTAAGTACTCCTGAATATAATTTACTGCTGTCATCTTTTTAATTTAATCTTTAAAAATATTTTTATTTAAAAGGGAATGATTTTCGTAGTCTGGCTACATAAAACAAATAAAATGCAATTAATATCCAAGCCGCGAATTAGGTGAAACAGAATTAACAATAATAAACGTGATAACTGTGATTTAACTGCTATAATAGTAGCGATACAATGATTCATTTCTGAAAACTCCCTCCTGTCGCCCCGGTGGCGCAATGGTCAAAGCGATGGGTTCGGGACATTCGTCTGAGATGGGTCCGGGTTCGAATCCCGGTGAGGCATGGATGTTGTGTTTGTCTTACGGCTCTGGCTTTCTCCCTTCCCTGGAGTCAGTGGCCCTAAGTTAGGGACGGGCGACTGCTTATAGCCCATTGAGTCGCTCACGGTGGTCGTTAAACCTCCAATCAAAAAAAAAAAAAAAAAAAAACTCCCTCTTAACAACGATAACCTCATAATGTGTCACAAAAGATAATTGATAACAAAATAATTTATGGAAATAGAAAAAGGTTTCTGAAAAAGGCAACACACATACACACATATAGGGATGTAAGGTCAGGTGATGCGTAACATCACAGCCTCTCCTTGACAAATGTCAACCCCGCCTTCTCGTGGTGCATCCTGTTCCCACTAAAGGGGCTCTGACGACCGCCCATAGCGGTATAACTATACCATCGGGATTAGAGGAAATTCTATCCCACACTCACCAACCCGCTTGGCCAGCGTGGTGAGTTATGGCCAAACCCCTCCAAAATGATTCCACAACTTAAATCTTGGCCCTCAGTCTGCGGCAGCTGGATGCAGGGGTGACATGGAGGAGACTGGCACAAGACAGACCGTTGTGGAGGAAACTTGGGGAGACCTTCGTCCAGCAGTGGATTGATAATGGTTGACAATGATGATGATGATGATACATATATAAAACAGACGCGCAACCAGAGCGTTACTTAGATGATAACTTGCTGGCAGATAAGGCGTGCGATTTCAATCGAATTATGCAAACAAATAATAATGTAATAACATATTATCATTATTATTATCTTCTTTATTCGAAATATATGAAACACAACCTTTGACAAACAAACAAACATAAACAACAAAATTATCATTGGCAGATATTGAGCAGGTACGAGTTTCCACCAGAGACCTAAGTATCAGTCAAGAAATGGCATAAAATACTTCATATGATGTTCCAAGTAAAGCTGTCTTCTCCAGTTTTCTAGGTGGTATATCAGAAAATTGCATTTTTTTTAAATGATTCATAAAAATTTTTGACATTGTTCCAAGTGCCCCGATGACAAAAGAGACTACCGTTGTGTGTTTAGTCTATAATCGGGTAACTTCTATGGCCAGGTCTCTATATTTAGTCATTTTTTCAAGTTCTTTTTTATCAACTCTGACATCTCCAGGAATCGCTATATCAATTATCCAGACTTTCCGATTTTCTATGACTGTTACTATGTCTAGTGTGCTATGTTCTAGGTGCCGATCGGTTTGCATTAGAAAATCCCACAAGATTTTGACCTGATCGTTTTCTAAGACTTTCTCTGCCTGATGTTCCCATGAGTTTTTCGATGCTTGCAGATTGTGCTTTCTGCATAATGGTCAGTGAATCAATTTTGTTACCCTGTCATGTCTAGCTTTGTAATCTGTCTGTGCAATTTTGGTACATTCACATATAAGATGTCTAGCTTTGTAATCTGTCTGTGCAATTTTGGTATATTCAAATATAAGATGAGACATAGTTTCATCTTTTTGTTGACAAAGTCGACACTTTGGATTATCACTGACTTTCTGGATTTTAGCCTTCATAACATTTGTTTGCAATGCCTGTTCTTGCGCAGCAAAAATCAGACCTTCTGTTTCTTTCTTGATGGAACCTAATTCCAGCCATGCCCAAGTCAAGTTGTTGTTACTTTTTCCATCAATATTATTTAGAAATTGTCTAGGCAGTGGCTTGTTCTTCCAGCCATTTAATTTGATTTCAAACTGCTTTCTCTTGTATTCAGCCTTGTTTTCTGTTGTTTTCAATATATTTCCATTATTCACTGCCTGAAGTAGCTTTTCTCTGCTTCTATTGACGTAATCATTATTATTATTATTAGTAGTAGTAGTAGTAGTAGTAGTAGTAGCAGCAGCAGTAGTCGTACTATGTATGTATTTGCAATAATTAACGAAGAATTTATGACTGCTGTAGGAGCAGTCTTCGAAGTGGTGGGAGGGGGTATGCCATCCGGTTGTTAAAAAATATGAACAAATGCATCTTGGCTGTTTAAAAGCAAGAAAGAAGTATCCTGGTAGATCAGTCTCCTGGTCTTGAAAATGAAGTAAAAGTGTAGTTTAAAACGAAAACTATGAGAATAAGTTATGTTACTTATCGTGTTACTTCTGAAACGGTGTTATTAAAAAATATTCGAACAAGATTTAAAGAAAGAAAGAGAAGTTAGTTTTATTTCTAAAGAAAAATGAAAATAAGGAAAAAAGAGAACTTTGAAATTTCCTAAACTAGAATTTTAGTGTTAACATACCTTTTATATCGAATCTCAAAAGGGGGAAAGAGTAAAATATTTTACATCTGTGCACGCACTGATGCAGGGCTGCATATCGCAGGATAATGGCTGTGGAATAAATCTCGCTCATGTGCCCTGACCTTTGAACCCATTTCGATTATATTGAACAGAATTGGTTTAGTATACCTCCGAAACAACATACTAAAGTTTTGTCGCAATACAAGCATTTTTACGTAAGTTATGACGCATAAGGGCGATGGAATGGATCCCGCTCCTATATCCTGACCATTGGCCCCATTTCGTTCACTTTCCATAGGATTCCTTCCCAGGTGGTCCCTTACCAGATACTAAAATTTCATCGAAATTGAACGATTGTTACGCGAGTTATCGTGCGGACGGACATACGCACAAAACGCGTGCAGCTTCTCGGTTCGAAGATTTTCACTGCTTTTTACATGTCCTAGTTTGTGTGTGTGGAGGATGTTTCTACCAGTCTTGTGTTGTGAGCATTCTTTTATTTTGTTTATTGGTGGGGGGGATTAACAACCACAGTGAGCAACTCAATGGGCTATAAACAATCTGTCGCCCTTAATTTAGGGCCATTGGCTCCAGCGAAGTGAGAGAGACAGTGTCGTAAGACAAACACAACATCCAAGCCTCACCGAGATTCGAATCCGGACCCATGTCGGACGAATGGTCAGATGCCAGCGCTTAAACTGCTGCGCCTTCGGGGCGTCGTGTTAATTTACCGAAATAACTTAAATTTCTTTTCTGGCCTTCCCTACAGGAGTTGATCCAGGAGCTTTCCTTAGGGGAAGGTTGCTTCCGTCTGAAAAAGCAAAACAGTACATACTTTCTGGGAGGGTCACACACACGTGAAAGCGGATAAACTGTTTTGAAACACCTTTTCCATCAAAAAGGTTGCCTTCCCTGGTTGCCCAATGGTGAGCTGCACTGGCTGCTAGTTATTCGTCTGAGATAGGTGCGGGTTCGAATCCTGAATGAGGTATATATGCAGTGCCTATCTTATGGCACTGGAAGAAATGGCCCCAAATTTGGAACGGACAGCATCTGACAGCCCATTAAGTTGTTCTCGGTGGTCGTTTAAACTACGGACAATCACAATGTGCTAACAACAATTGAAAAATACATCACTATTTTTAAGGTATTCAAATACCGACTTTTTGAGGAAACGACCTTGTCGCAGTTTTTAAATCTCTCTTCTGAATAAGATTTTCCATAATAACGTTTGAGCCCCTTTTTCTGAATGCTTTCTCTGTGTTTCTGAACTTCTAATTCTCATCTTTTCTTTCTGCTGAAGGTAGAACAGAACATTTTATCTCTAAATTCAAAGCAAATTTCCATTGTCATAAAAACTTTTATGACAAAATGTGTGCATTTATTACAGTAATTTTACAAAAATAAATGCATTTTATTTCAGATCTTGGCCGTTTAAAAAGAAAAATCTGTTTTATGGGGCTAACGCCCCCAGTTGCACCCCCGCCGCTGGATGCTCTACTGCTCCCCTACAGTACTATTAGCCACTTCTAAAATTTACCACTAGCTACAGCCCTGCTAAAACCCCTCCCGTTTTCTACTGCTTCTGTTTTTAATAATTTTGTCATGAACAATTTAATTAATTTCACAGCAGGGCTTTTTTCCATATTTTGTTCTGAACTTTCGCTGAACACTTGCAGGAGATTTTGTTGCTGCCAAGCACTCATCGTGCCTTCTCTGTCACAGACGCCATCTTAACCGCACAGCTACTGAAGCGCTCATAGCGGCGGATGCGGTAGATGAAACATAACAGCACAAAAACTATGCGAGGTCATTTGTAAAAGGAAAACGATTGTAAAACACGCCAATCATCAATTACGGGGCACCGTAATCAGGGAAATCACTTATAGACACCCTTCTGTGTCTACATTCCTCTAATTTGATGTGCATAAATATTCATGCGCACTTACACAGGTACTCATATCAGAAAAACCCTTTCACAGTCTGCGGAAAAAGTTCCCACAACAAGGCTGAGTGATATTATGTTTCACATATCTTACGTAGAATCATCATCATCAGGGATTTCCACTACTAAGCGGATTTCCTCGACCATATAGTCCAGCCAGAGTTTTCCTCCACTTCTCTCTATCCAAGGATATCACTTTACCCAGTCCATTATTTTTTAAATTTGATTTAATCTCCTCCATCTACTTTCTCCTTGGTCTTTTCTCTTTCCCTCTTTCCTGGAGCCTCGCACTCCATCAGAATTTTAGGATGTCTGTATGATGACATTCTCCTTACAAGGCCGAACCATTGCAATCTCCGCATCTCAATAGCTTGAAGAATGTTTACTTTAACACTCATAATATCTCGAATTTTTGTATCACGCACTTTTTCACATCTGGATTTTCTTGCAGAACGCCTCCAAAAGTCCATCTCTGTAGCCAATAATCTTCATTGATGTTAATTCGGGCATCAGATTAATTTTTCCAGAAGTATCAAATTGCACAGAAGAAATTTTGAAGGTGACAATCCGTTTTTTTTTGTGTGTGTGTGTTTTTTTTTTTTGGTGTAAATATGACAAGGATAGTAAGTCAGAAAATATCCGAAAACTTACAGATTTCGTCGTCTTAGCGAAATCCTGTGATGGTTATATTCAAATTAATCGGAAACTTGAGACTTGATCGTTCTGGGTGGTGTAGTGGTTAGCATACCTTAGCGCTATCTGGGAGATGCGGATTCGATTCCCGCGCCAGGACGACGAAGTTTTCGGATATTTTCTGACTTACCATCCTTGTTATATTTATCCCAAAAAACGGATTGTCACCTTTAAAATTTGTATTGTATGGTGCAACGAGATAGAAATACGTAGAGCGCTTACGTCGGGGAACGGGTGAAGCCACCGGAAACAAGTGGCAGCCATGTTTGATGAGGTACAGAACGATTTCCGTTCCGTGTTAAGCAAGGGAGTTTTCGTAATATATGGTTTGATGTTAAATAAGGATATAACTCAGAAGTGTTGTTATAAACACCTAGGGGTGAGACTAAAACTTTAACGTATCAAATAACGCTTTTCATTGTTAGTTGACGGCAATAGTGTTTTTAAAAAAAAATGATATTTTAATGGATGCAGCTTGCTGTCGTTGAATAAAATCTCATGCCGTAATTTTTTGACATTTAACAAATTTTTTGGAGCAAATTTTCAGAGAAATATAAGTCAGCGGTAATAGAGTAAATGAAAAAAAAAAGAAATACAAAAATAAAAAATACAGTTGCAGTCAATCCGCAATTTCGGTAAAAATTTTAGATATTCGTGGGTCATCACCATGAGAATGCTCAATCATCCCACAGCTTATCACTCCAAATACATAGACGCCAAATATTTTATGAGAGTTTTAAATGAAAAAAAAAGTTCGAAGAAAAACGGAAAACAAACAATGAGTTTACACAGCCAAGAGGTACCAATATTAAAATACTTTTACCAACTGCCCCTATCTTATATAATCAGAAGAAAACTACTACTTACCTGGTTTTTATTTAATAAAAATTAAAAGTCCTTAGCACTGGGCATGTTTCTAATCTGTTTGTTAGTCTTGACATTCAACAACACAAATCTGTAAGCCTTATTCGTGGGTACGCAAGGCAATTGTGGTAACTTGACCATAATAAAGGTATCTCCCAGCACATACACTAAATACTTAACACAATATAATTCTCACTCTCTCTCTCTCTCTCTATGTATATATAAGACCCAGAAGAATACCCCATGGGAGATGAATGGATGAAATTCGAAATCATGCAGGAGTGACACGGAGACAGGCTCAAGACAGACAGCTGTGAAAGAAACTTGGGGAAGCCTTCATCCAGCAGTGGATTGATAATGGTTGATGTTATATATTTATCAGTAAAAAGAAGTAAAAAAGCACACTCATGTAGTAATTAGACCACGTCAACACTGCACCTTGCTGCAGGAATCAGACGTAGTAGAAATAAACATAGAATTAACCAGAAGTAACCCACTTTCATGGTTCTAAACAAAAATGACATGGAATAAAACAACTCAGGAACCCCAAACCACTCTTCAGGGAAAGACATCTGGAGCCCCGAAGTTAAATCATAGCTTAGGTGTTACCGAAAAAACCCCAGAAGATCCCATGGGAGATGGGTGGATGAAATTCGAAAGCATGTCGGAGTAACATGGAGGAGATAGGCTCAAGACATACGATTGCGGAAGAAACTTGGGGAGACCTTCATCCAGTAGTGGATTGATAATGGTTGACAATGATGATAATGATATATATTTTGATTATATACAGTATACATATATTGTAATGATAATAGTTGTCAATGATGATGATATATACACCATTATCAATCCACTGCTGAATGAAGGTCTCCCCAAGTTTCTCTCCAAATGGTATTTACAGTTAGCAACACCAGTACCGAGTAGCTAAAAATAGTTTTATGTACTTTTTCAACCTAAAAAGACATAATTTTTGGTATAAAAAAAAATCTTTCTACACATCCTGCCTTTAATATCTGGGCAGGTAAATTTTCTGTGGGCATGTATTATTTTAGATATTATTCAAGCTCTGGGCTGAGTGACCAAAAAATTCAGATTATGGACTTTAATTTTTTTATGGGACAAATAATTGTATTTTTTTTTGTTTCTGTATTAAGTATTTAATATTTTTTATTTGCACTTTTATATTTTACTTTTTTTTTTTTTGAGAAGCCTAGTTTTTTGTTGTCCCAAAGCTGAAATTTTGTAGTTTTCACCTGATATTTGGACACATTTTGGCAATTGTTAAGATGTACTGCACATAGTTTTTTTTTGTTTCAATTTTAAGGGCACAACCTCTTATTAATATGAAGTGAGAAATTAACAACTACTGATTTGCATTCATGATGTGCAAAAAGTTTGGCGAGCAAATGTTTATGTTTTGTGTTGTTATTTTGTGGGTTCCTTCAGCAGTCTTGCTGGAAATACAAGTGCGTCTGATTTGTATTTTAGAGAAATACAGGCACAATTTGTTCAATTCAAAGAAAGATTGATTTACGTGAGTGATATTTGTTCAATACTAACCTCTCATATATATGGTTGATGCAAAAGGAATAACTGGCAATTTATACATGGACATACTGACTGTACATTCATCATGAAATAGAGGTCACATTCTTCAAAAAAAAAAAAAAAAAAAAAAAAAAAAACCACCTATCACGCAAAAATCAAATGCAAGTAGTTATTACAAAATGTTGCTAGTCCCTTTCTTTTGTATAATTCCATAATTTTTTTCAATTGTCATTTCATAATCGTTTGTGCCAGTTTTCATAAATATTTTATGTTGTTTGCATTTTTGAGGTACCATTGTACTCCCTGTTTCCTATTTTCAGTTTTAAATCAATATTGCCTGTAGTTTTTTTGCTAAGAGATAGATCACACACATTGTACTTGCACATTCATAAATAAACAGTATTCTGTCAAGAAATTTTCAAGCTCCCCATTCTCACTTTGTTGCAGTAATACTACAGATTAATCACTAATCAGAGACAAATGCCTAGAACACAAGCTGGGTGACCCTGTGCTTTCAGATAAAATACTAGATTGTTTCCTGACAGGTGTCAGCAAGCAATAAATTTATATTACCAATCACAATTATTACTTCTGCAATTTAAGTAACCATAAATTGATTGCTTTACCAGTATTTGCTATCTAATGGACATTAGCCATGGGTACATGATCTTTATCACATAAAAAGAAATTGCTGCTTCCTAAGATTTTGAAATATTTGTTGTCTTGTCAGACAAGTTGCGTGTACACTGTACAGATTCTAGAATATATATGCAAATGCCATTTGCAAGACATCCTCAGTATATTGAAAAAAACAAAACATTTACATAGGTAGAAATTGTATCCCAAAAGCCTCAAAGTTGGTAACCCACAGTTAACCTCAGCTTCCCAGAGTAAACATCATTCAGTTTTCACATTGAGTACGACTGTTTACAAAATATAAGAAATAAAAAGTCTTAAGATAACACAAATATTGAAATGGCTTATCTGCTGGTTTAATCACCAGCTACACGGATTAGATGTTTTATTTTTTGTGTTTGATTAACTGAGCATTTACAGCTCAACCTTATTTTAAAATGCTTACTTGTGAAATGTAGTTCCACAATCCTTGTTCCTTTTATTCTTACAATCAAAAACTGCGCAGTAATATGGCATTTTAAATATCAACAATGTGCTGATAATTGTGATTATTCACGAAACTGTAGCACTAAATTTGTAATGAAGCATAACACGATCGCCGAACAGCTGAAAGAACCGAGGTGACTCCTTGACACACGCAGAATTTGTACCTCATCAAAGATGGCGGGCTCTCCCTGCGTTGGCTTCAGCTGCCACGGCAGAGAACCAATCGCAGAAGCACTCTATGTATTTCTATCTCGTTGGTATGGTGTAATCCCGTATTCCATTCATGATGCACAGAAGAAATCAAAATTTGCAACAAAAGCCATGTAACACTTCCTGGTCAAACAATTGAAAGCTTATTACAATACATCTCAAAGCCATTTTTGAAGTACAACAATAGTCAAAAATCATATATAAATCAGAAGCAAACTGAATCCAGGAAAATAAGGAGTACTTCGCCCAGGCTACGACATAAAATCAGCGGAAGTTATAACTTTACTGTTTCTTGAAAGTTTAAATTAAATACAAAATTTTGAGTTCTACCGTCTTGCTATCAAGGCACGTGGAGATGGATGGACCTTGACAGTGGAAGTGATATTCAACTTTTGTTTATGGAGAGAATCTACGTTCTTGAAGATCAAAGTAAGAACTAAAGTTCTAGGTAAAAAAAAACATCGTGAAGTGGTGTGCTCAGAGCTATGAATCCAAGGAAAATTATATTTCACTGAAAATTTATTCTCAAAATTTTATTTGCGAGTTTCCTTGCTCTCAAAGGCACCAACGCCAAGTATTTCATAGTTTTTTCCACTGCGCACGGAGGAAAATTATTTTCAGCAGTTGGTAATTGAATAGGACTTAGGCCCACTGGCCTGGTAACTTTAGTTCGAAAAAATCATTCCCACAAAAATTCGTTGCAATTTTGTTTCTTCAATATGTAAATGTCCGATTTTGAAATTTTTTTAAGTATATCTTCCATTGATTATTTTACCTACCTCAGTTTTACTGACGACATAGCAGTGTTCGCAAACACCCTTTCAGAGCTGCGGAGTATGGAACAGGAACTCGCTGACAAGAGTAAAGAAGTAGGTTTGAAAACAAACTTCCAGAAAACAGTGCTTTTACAAGAACTAAGGATTTAACGATTGATTGAGCAATTCTGGAAGTAACCGATGAATTCACTTCCTTTGAACAACAGGCATCAAGGCTTACATCGAAGAAATTAATAGGGCGTATAAATTTTGGTTGGAGAGGGTTTGGAAGATGCAGCACACATTTCAAGAGATATTTACCGTTATATTTTAAACAGTGTTTAATCAACGCGCCCTTTCAGTTCTTATTTTCAGATCAGAGACACGGACTTAAACTGAAAAGGATATCCAGAGGCTTCATACTACTGAAAGAAGCAAGGAGACGTGTATGCTTGGCATAACCATGAAGGACAGGAAGATGAAATCATGGATTGGGAAAACGACGAAAGATGACAACTTGATCGAGATAAAATCTCTGAAGTGGCAAATTGCTGGACATATTTTTACAATTGATCATCGCTGAACAACTGAAATACTAGACTTGGTTTCAAGGGACAGGAAAAGAGCACAAGACAATGCGGCTGATAGTAGGATAAAAATCCAAAGCGTATCGAAGCGACTTGCAGGAGAATGGCTCAAGACAGAAAATACTGGAGAAATATGGGGAGACTTTCCACAGCAGTGGATTTATAATGATTCGCAACGATGATGATACTATCTTTCATTGTTAGGTGGACGAACGAATTACCAAGCTACATGTAGGTGGACGAATAAACAGCAGGTATCTTCTCCGGTAAGGCTAAAGGATCTTTTTTCGATTGATTTCGATGGATTTCAGCACATAACTTCTTATGGAAAAATTAATTTTCAAGGTATTTATAAAAAACAAATACTACTGTACATCTGAAATCTATGCCTCTAAAAACTGACCATAAGAAACCGATATGTTGGTTAAACAATTGTAAATCTATCACAATGGAAATTTAATTATTTGTTGAAAAGTGTCAACAATGCTCCAAAATCTTATATCAGTCAGAGGCAAATGTCATCCAATCACAAATGCGTATCCCACAGAAAGTTTTAAGGTACCTACAATGAACAGCATATAAAAAAGATACATTACTAAGGTAAAATCTCCGAAGTAGCAGTCGGTTCATTGTACTGGCAATCAACACTTTTCCCAGTCAGTTTGCTCCAAAACAATGTCCACGGTGATCTTCCGATTAAGATTTCATATAATCGCCGCCAACAAAGATCCTTTTCATATTTAACACGAAAAAATTATTTTCTGACGGTACTGAGGTACAGAATCCAGAATACTCTGGGCAATACCGAGGAATGATAGTAATGCTTTACTTCATAAAGTAAATACCTGAATATCTTCATTAATCAGATTCTACAATACTATAAGTGTCGAACACACTATACCAAATTACAGACGAAAGAAAACAATCAGCATCAATGATAAGTACGTGTATTATTTTTTGACCAGAGTTCCCTAATCACATTAGTTCGAACAAGTTCATTGGCTCGAAATTGTTGAACCGTTTAGAGATTAGTTTCTCCAATATGCAAATAATTTAAGCCAAAATGCCTTGGTAATGTGTTTTTGAAAAGTATGAAACACATGTTTGCTTCCAGCGTCCACATAATGTTATAGGTACGAGCATCAAACAAAACAAAAGGAACTAAAGTGTACTTCCAAAATTCCAATTGTTTTTGATTTGTCTCAACAGGTATTCTTCCCTTTCATGCAGTCTGGGTTGTAAAATCAACAAGTACCCTTCCTTTTCATGGTATCCTTGCCTTTCATGCAGTCTGGGTTGTAAAATCAACAAGTACCCTTCCTTTTCATGGTATCCTTGCCTTTCATGCAGTCTGGGTTGGTTGTCAACAGGTATCCTTTCCATGCAGTCTGGTAAAGTGCTTACTACAACACCTGGTGCTTCACAGCTGTTAGAAAAACCTCCCAGGTGCGTGTGCAAATTCGCAAAATTCAGTTCTTTGTAATTGCTAGAGAATATTGCTTTAGACATAAGTACACAACTTTAGTCAACGGCGTTACCAGTGGCTGAATGTTTCTTCCATTCAGTTACTAACAAGTTCTACATACCCTCAACTTTTACTCATGCCAACTCTTGTTCTATTACTTTTCACTTGCTTCAAAAGTTTATTTTCCTTCAATGCATTCAGGGTTATAAAGTGCGTACTCCAACACCTGGTGCTTTAGGGCTTTTAGAAAAAAATCTCACTGGTGCGTGTGCAAATCCGCAAAATTCAATTCCTTGGAATTGCTAGAGAATATTGCTTTGGACTCAGGTACGCAACTTTAATTAACAGCGTTGCTGAATGTTTCTTCCATTCAGTCCGTAACCAAGATTGCATACTCTCATCTTCCACTCATACTTACACGTGTTCTATTACTTTTAACTTGCTTCGAAAGTTTCTTTTCCTTCAGTGCGTTCTGGGTTATAAAGTGCGTACTCCAGCACCTAGTGTTTTCGAGCTTTCAGAAAAATATCTCACTGGTGCGTGTGCAAATCCGCGAAATTCAATTCCTTGGAATTGCTAGAGAATATTGCTTTGGACTCAAGTACGCAACTTTAATTAACGGCGTTGCTGAATGTTTCTTCCATTCAGTCCGTAACCAGGATTGTATACTCTCATCTTGTACTCATGCTAACTCGTCTTCTATTACTTTTCTTTGTTTGAAAAAGTTTCCTTTCTTTTCATTCCTTCGTTATTAACTGGAGACTGGGGAACTGTCGTTGTTAATTGATTCCAGCGAAGGTCACCGTGTAAGGGAGATTGTAGAATATGTGCGACAAAGCTGAAATACTTCTCTCGACTATGCCATAAACAAAGCCATCTAAAAAATTTCGCAACCGATTTCCTTTTTTGCCCTGCTCCTTCCCGTTTTCCTACACTTTCGTCATGCATTTTCAGATACAGATGTCAGATTTGTTAGCTTGTTTTCGTTTAACACCTTACTCTCCTCCCGCGTATTTCAGAAATGTCTTACAGGTAAGAGTATTTGCCCAGCTTTCGGGGCAAATGAAGAAAAATGACACTTACATTCAGTTCGTAACCAAGACTACACACTCTCAACTTCCCTTCATTCTAACTCGTGTCCTATTACGTTTTACTTGCTTCAAAAGTTTCCTCTCCTTCAATGCATTCTAGGTTATAAAGTGCGTACTCCAGCACCCGGTGAAAGTGCGTACTCCAACATCCGGTGCTTTCGAGCTTTCGGGAAAATATCTCACTAGTGCGTGTGCAAATCCGCGAAATTCAATTCCTTGGAATTGCTAGAGAATATTGCTTTGGACTCAGGTACGCAACTTTAATTAACGGCGTTGCTGAATGATTCTTCCATTCAGTCCGTAACCAAGATTGCATACTCTCATCTTGCACTCATACTTACACGTGTTCTATTACTTTTCACTTGCTTCGAAAGTTTCTTTTCCTTCAGTGCATTCTGGGTAATAAAGTGCGTACTCCAACACCTGGTGCTTTCGAGCTTTCAGAAAAATATCTCACTGGTGCGTGTGCAAATCCGCGAAATTCAATTCCTTGAAATTGCTAAAGAATATTGCTTTGGACTCAGGTACGCAACTTTAATTAACGGCGTTGCTGAATGATTCTTCCATTCAGTCCGTAACCAAGATTGCATACTCTCATCTTGCACTCATACTTACACGTGTTCTATTACTTTTCACTAGCTTCGAAAGTATCTTTTCCTTCAGTGCATTCTGGGTTATAAAGTGCGTACTCCAACACCTGGTGCTTTCGAGCTTTCAGAAAAATATCTCACTGGTGCGTGTGCAAATCCGCGAAATTCAATTCCTTGGAATTGCTAGAGAATATTGCTTTGGACTCAGGTACGCAACTTTAATTAATGGCGTTGCTGAATGATTCTTCCATTCAGTCCGTAACCAAGATTGCATACTCTCATCTTGTACTCATACTTACACGTGTTCTATTACTTTTCACTTGCTTCGAAAGTTTCTTTTCCTTCAGTGCATTCTGGGTTATAAAGTGCGTACTCCAACACCTGGTGCTTTCGAGTTTTCAGAAAAATATCTCACTGGTGCGTGTGCAAATCCGCGAAATTCAATTCCTTGGAATTGCTAGAGAATATTGCTTTGGACTCAGGTACGCAACTTTAATTAACGGCGTTGCTGAATGATTCTTCCATTCAGTCCGTAACCAAGATTGCATACTCTCGTCTTGCACTCATACTTACACGTGTTCCATTACTTTTCACTTGCTTCGAAAGTTTCTTTTCCTTCAGTGCATTCTGAGTTATAAAGTGCGTACTCCAACACCTGGTGCTTTCGAGCTTTCAGAAAAATATCTCACTGGTGCGTGTGCAAATCCGCGAAATTCAATTCCTTGGAATTGCTAGAGAATATTGCTTTGGACTCAGGTACGCAACTTTAATTAACGGCGTTGCTGATTGATTCTTCCATTCAGTCCGTAACCAAGATTGCATACTCTCATCTTGTACTCATACTTACACGTGTTCTATTACTTTTCACTTGCTTCGAAAGTTTCTTTTCCTTCAGTGCATTCTGGGTTATAAAGTGCGTACTCCAACACCTGGTGCTTTCGAGCTTTCAGAAAAATATCTCACTGGTGCGTGTGCAAATCCGCGAAATTCAATTCCTTGGAATTGCTAGAGAATATTGCTTTGGACTCAGGTACGCAACTTTAATTAACGGCGTTGCTGAATGATTCTTCCATTCAGTCCGTAACCAAGATTGCATACTCTCATCTTGCACTCATACTTACACGTGTTCTATTACTTTTCACTTGCTTCGAAAGTTTCTTTTCCTTCAGTGCATTCTGGGTTATAAAGTGCGTACTCCAACACCTGGTGCTTTCGAGCTTTCAGAAAAATATCTCACTGGTGCGTGTGCAAATCCGCGAAATTCAATTCCTTGAAATTGCTAGAGAATATTGCTTTGGACTCAGGTACGCAACTTTAATTAACGGCGTTGCTGAATGATTCTTCCATTCAGTCCGTAACCAAGATTGCATACTCTCGTCTTGCACTCATACTTACACGTGTTCTATTACTTTTCACTTGCTTCGAAAGTTTCTTTTCCTTCAGTGCATTCTGAGTTATAAAGTGCGTACTCCAACACCTGGTGCTTTCGAGCTTTCAGAAAAATATCTCACTGGTGCGTGTGCAAATCCGCGAAATTCAATTCCTTGGAATTGCTAGAGAATATTGCTTTGGACTCAGGTACGCAACTTTAATTAACGGCGTTGCTGAATGATTCTTCCATTCAGTCCGTAACCAAGATTGCATACTCTCATCTTGTACTCATACTTACACGTGTTCTATTACTTTTCACTTGCTTCGAAAGTTTCTTTTCCTTCAGTGCATTCTGGGTTATAAAGTGCGTACTCCAACACCTGGTGCTTTCGAGCTTTCAGAAAAATATCTCACTGGTGCGTGTGCAAATCCGCGAAATTCAATTCCTTGGAATTGCTAGAGAATATTGCTTTGGACTCAGGTACGCAACTTTAATTAACGGCGTTGCTGAATGATTCTTCCATTCAGTCCGTAACCAAGATTGCATACTCTCGTCTTGCACTCATACTTACACGTGTTCTATTACTTTTCACTTGCTTCGAAAGTTTCTTTTCCTTCAGTGCATTCTGAGTTATAAAGTGCGTACTCCAACACCTGGTGCTTTCGAGCTTTCAGAAAAATATCTCACTGGTGCGTGTGCAAATCCGCGAAATTCAATTCCTTGGAATTGCTAGAGAATATTGCTTTGGACTCAGGTACGCAACTTTAATTAACGGCGTTGCTGAATGATTCTTCCATTCAGTCCGTAACCAAGATTGCATACTCTCATCTTGTACTCATACTTACACGTGTTCTATTACTTTTGACTTGCTTCGAAAGTTTCTTTTCCTTCAGTGCATTCTGGGTTATAAAGTGCGTACTCCAACACCTGGTGCTTTCGAGCTTTCAGAAAAATATCTCACTGGTGCGTGTGCAAATCCGCGAAATTCAATTCCTTGGAATTGCTAGAGAATATTGCTTTGGACTCAGGTACACAACTTTAATTAACGGCGTTGCTGAATGATTCTTCCATTCAGTCCGTAACCAAGATTGCATACTCTCGTCTTGCACTCATACTTACACGTGTTCTATTACTTTTCACTTGCTTCGAAAGTTTCTTTTCCTTCAGTGCATTCTGAGTTATAAAGTGCGTACTCCAACACCTGGTGCTTTCGAGCTTTCAGAAAAATATCTCACTGGTGCGTGTGCAAATCCGCGAAATTCAATTCCTTGGAATTGCTAGAGAATATTGCTTTGGACTCAGGTACGCAACTTTAATTAACGGCGTTGCTGAATGATTCTTCCATTCAGTCCGTAACCAAGATTGCATACTCTCATCTTGTACTCATACTTACACGTGTTCTATTACTTTTCACTTGCTTCGAAAGTTTCTTTTCCTTCAGTGCATTCTGGGTTATAAAGTGCGTACTCCAACACCTGGTGCTTTCGAGCTTTCAGAAAAATATCTCACTGGTGCGTGTGCAAATCCGCGAAATTCAATTCCTTGAAATTGCTAGAGAATATTGCTTTGGACTCAGGTACGCAACTTTAATTAACGGCGTTGCTGAATGATTCTTCCATTCAGTCCGTAACCAAGATTGCATACTCTCGTCTTGCACTCATACTTACACGTGTTCTATTACTTTTCACTTGCTTCGAAAGTTTCTTTTCCTTCTGTGCATTCTGAGTTATAAAGTGCGTACTCCAACACCTGGTGCTTTCGAGCTTTTAGAAAAATATCTCACTGGTGCGTGTGCAAATCCGCGAAATTCAATTCCTTGGAATTGCTAGAGAATATTGCTTTGGACTCAGGTACGCAACTTTAATTAACGGCGTTGCTGAATGATTCTTCCATTCAGTCCGTAACCAAGATTGCATACTCTCGTCTTGCACTCATACTTACACGTGTTCTATTACTTTTCACTTGCTTCGAAAGTTTCTTTTCCTTCAGTGCATTCTGGGTTATAAAGTGCGTACTCCAACACCTGGTGCTTTCGAGCTTTCAGAAAAATATCTCACTGGTGCGTGTGCAAATCCGCGAAATTCAATTCCTTGGAATTGCTAGAGAATATTGCTTTGGACTCAGGTACGCAACTTTAATTAACGGCGTTGCTGAATGTTTCTTCCATTCAGTCCGTAACCAAGATTGCATACTCTCATTTGTACTCATGCTAACTCGTGTGCTATTACTTTTCTTTGTTTAAAAAAGTTTCCTTTCCTTTAATGTCTTCGTTATTAACTGGAGACTGAGGAATTGTCGTTGTTAATTGAGTCCAGCGAAGGTCACCGTGTAAGGGAGATTGTAGAATGTGTGCGACAAAGCTGAAATACTTCTCTCGACTGTGCCATAAACAAAGCCATCTAAAATTTTCCCAACGGTTTTCCTTTTTTCACCCTGCTCTTTCCTGTTTTCCTACACTTTAGTCATACATTTTGATATGCAGATATCAGATTCGTTAGCTTGTTTTCCTTACGCACTCTCCCCTTGTCCCGCGGATTTCAGAAATGTCTCACAGGAAAGGGTATGTGCTCCGAAAGCTAGGCATGGCTTCTTAAAGAACAGAACACTTAACCTCATATTTTATTGTCGAGTAAATGTTCATTGTTGAGTATATGTTCTTCTCAAATGAGGAAGTTTAATATCAGGTCAATGATATTAGAAAGAAGTGAAGTTTTGAGCCGTTACTTCCGTCATTGTATTACTGGTAATCGAACCTGAACGTATAGATGTGCTGTTGTCGGATACATCAAAAAAAGGTAGCCTAGAGTTGCCATGAGAGCCTCTTGCTGTGTTCGTGTTTCCCTTTTCACTGCGCAGAAATCGTTTAAAAGGAGAAAGCTATTTCAATTTTTCTCATTAGGAAACATTTCCACGGTTGAAACTTTCACGTTAGGAGCGAAAGTTACAATACAAATACGGGGTGCTCATAAAGACTTTTCCACATTGCAAAAACTAATATAAAAAATGTATTACAGGTACAAGAAAGGGGTTGCACAACAATGATGGCACGCAAGTAAAGTTTATTTTCTAGTGTCAGTGCACCTCCACATGAGCACCATTTGTGGTCCGAAAGACATCTAAGCGATATTCGATTTTACGCCATGTTTTGTTTAACATTTCCGCAGAGACAGAACCAATGACGTCCGTTATTCTGCTCTTCAACGTCTCGACATTCGGAACACTGCTAGAGTAAACTTTGTCTTTCACGTAACCCCACAGGAAAAAGTCTAGGGGGGTTGTGTCGGGCGATCGAGGTTGACATGTCATGGGACTGTCGTACGAACCGGTATTGTTAAATGTGGTGGGACACCATCTTGTTGGAAAATAGCCGAAGGCTGGATGTATGAAGTGCTACAATAAGTTTCCGCATGTCAAGGTACACTTTACATGTTACCGTGCGCTCTCTAAAAAATAAGGGTCCAATGATTCTGTCATGCATCAGGCCGCACTATATGTTCACTTTCGGGCTAGCCCTTTGTTGTTCGATGACATAATGAGGATTTAATGATTCCCCGATTTACACATTGTGCCTATTTACTGTATCAGATACGTCTATTGTGACTTCATCTGAGGAATAAACACGGTGCAGATAAGCACTATCATGAGCTATGCGCTGCAACATCTACGTTGCAAATGCAGCACGGCGAGGCCGGTCATCAGACTGAAGAGCTTGAAATATCTGTACCTTATAAGCATACAGATGAAGACGTTTGTGTAAAATTTTGTGAACTATGGCACGGGGAATCCTAGTTTCCAGTAAAGAACGACGAATGGATTTTCTGGGGCTTCGCAGAAAGGTCTTCTGAAGCTGTCTCTTGGGCAACCGGTGGTCGGGCCGCTCGGGAGAGGTCGCCAACACTACCCGTCGCTTTAAACTTTTCATACCAAGCTTTTATGCTTTTTTGGTCCGGTGGTGATTGTCTGTACTCTTTTCTGAAATGACGCTGGACAGTAACTGCCGATTTGGTCCCATGGAACCACAACACGCAAGCCGCCTTTTCTTGCATGGAAGCCATTATCGACGAAATGCTCCTCTTATTCAGCAGTAGCGCTCACCTAAAGAACAGAAACAAACTTGATGAGTGTTTTCATTTATATTTAACTTACATGGATTTTTTATATTATTTTGTGTAATGTGGGAGAGACTTTATGGACACTCTGTATATTGCAACCTTTTTTCAGCTTCATCAATTGAAAGTCCTGATAAGCACCTTTAACTGCAAAATCTCATTACTAAGCGCCTGACTACCTTTGTAAAAATTTTAGGAACAGACGAGGATTACATTTCCCACGCTAACGTTCACTTTCACCTAGATGACGTTGAAGAGGGAAAGGGTTTTCTTAACACTTGTCAGTCACCAGCAGAAAAAGTTGGAAGCCGAATGAAAATCCCCCAGCTAAAGAAAGTTAGGAAAAATCTTCAACGATTGAAACTTATTACTCCCTCAATACTTTTTCCAGGTCGCCGAAATATTTCGTTCAAAGGTCACAGAAATAATGCAGATTTGTTCAGGGACACAGACTGCTTTAATGACGAACGAAAGGGATTTTGGGGAACGACTGATGTATCGTATAATGAGTGGTGACAACTCGATGCAAGAACCTTTAAAAAACCCTGGAGCAAATTATTCTTATGTGAGAAAAACCACACAGAATGAACTGATATATTTTTGCGAAAAAGTTATATGAGATTGCGTCTTAAAACGTGTGCATGAGCCAAGGGTTTCGCTCAGTTATTTTTGTCTTACCGGCAGATGTGACGTGTTGTTGTTTCTGTTGCATGCTAAAGGAGTTTCCGCTACGTTCTCAAAGGGAACGATCCAATGGCTGAAGTCTCGATATTAGAATGTGCGTCATTAACGGCATTTAAAGCAGTACCATGCACTTACCGTATGCAACACCTTAAATGTCAGTATTGTATTTTGGTGTCCATCCTAATAAAAGTTCTGACCTTTCTTCCTTGACAAAGCTTTCCTTTGCACTTGCAACTTCCGCTATTTCTTCCCCATCAGGATATCCCAAATCTACTAAATAATAAATTTCGTCTTGATAGCTATAATCGTATTTGAGTAATATCGACAACATACCATATACACACGTACACACACACACGCAGGCAGACTGACGCAGAGGCACCACCGTAAAAACAGTCATACAATGTTAGGAGGAACCCAAAATGTATATTACAGTCATTTGCAAAAGTTTAAGACAACCTATCAATTTACTGAAAATTAAGTTCTTCAAACAAATAACTAATTACCAGTCAAAGATATTTGAAAAAAAAAATGACGCCACAGATGAATACTTACATTCTTTAGAACACTAAAGGACCGAAATCAGTACTTTGTGTGTCCACCTTTGTTTTTTATAACGGACAGAATACGATGTGGCATACTCTCAATGAGGGATTTGTAGTAGTCACTTGAAATGCCTTTACACCACACGTACTTTATCGCCTTAATCAAAGCTTGGGAGTTTGATATCTGTTTGTCTGCTACCTTGTCTTTTAAAATGGTTCACAAATTTTCGATGGGGTTAAGGTCGGGACTGTTACCGGGGCAGTCAATCACAGTTATGTTTTTCCTCTGCAGGCAGTCCTTTATTGTCTTTGACGTGTGGCTTGGAGCACCATTATGCATAAAGATTGTGCATCTGTGCACTTGCATATGAGTTAACAGCTTCTCACGCAACATTTCCACACAAAAAGGACCAGTCATGGCATTGCCTGTTGGCAAAAAGGATAATGAAGCAGTACCGGATGATAAACAGCACTCCATGGCATCTGACTAGGCGGATGTCTCACGGTGTTAATGGTGTATTTTTTATCAAACCTTTTGCCTTTTGGTCGTTGAACATGTGCTTCACGTGATACAAATTGACGCACAATTGATTCACCGGAAAAAAGAACTTGGCTCCAATTTTCAGCAGCCCATGATTGATGACGTTTCGCAAACTGGAGTCTCTTCTTTCTCATGACAGAGGTTAGTCTAGGTTTATGTGCAGGTTTATACAGGGTGTATAGGAGAGTCCTTAAACAGGGAAATAATTTTTGAACGCAAAATGCTAGAGTTGTGGAAGTAGTGTGTACATATAGTAAAGTGACTATGTTCTATCCGATGAGACCGATTGCAGCACCCCTAGAGGCGAATTTTGGAAGTTAGCTATCCTATCGCGAGAACCAAGAGAGATAGCGAAAGAAAATCAACAACAAACGTGTAGAGCGTCACCGATTTAGTATGAAAAGACACCCTACATTTACCAAAAACTCCAGTAGAAGTCCGGAAATGCAGATCTCTCGGTATCCGATCACCGACATAAATACGTCACTCATCGTGGCGTGCAGAAGTGTGACATTATAAGGTGACGCAAATTTACTAATAAAACTAATACATGTACGTGTCAGCAAGATACAATTTATTATGTACTGTACAGTAAAGTAGTAGGAAATTATTACATCAGTAGGGCATTATGAAGAAGAAAAGCACAAAATAATGTTCTAGAAATACAAAATGTCAGTACTAATACTTAAGCATTCACGATGTGTCCTCCATCGGCAGCAATACACATCTGTATTCGAGCTAGAACTTCTTGTTGGACGTTCTGCAGTATTTCAGGTGTTACGTTACTGCATGCTGGGATAATTCGGGTTTGTAGATCGTTAACATCGCGGGATGGCAAGCTGAATATCTGGTCCTTCACGTAACCCCACAAGAAGAAATCCAATGGGGTTAGGTCAGGTGAACTCGGTGGTCACTCTACATTACCTCCATAACCGACGACCCTGTGCTCAGAAGTGTCCGACAAAAAGCTTCACACTGACGCCAACTGATGTGGTGGGGCGCCGTCATGCTCAAACCACACAGAATGCAGATGGATTAACGGCAAGTCATCTAGGATGTCAGGTACTGTTGTTCGCAATAGCTCCAGGTATCTTCGTCCCATTAAGGTTCCATCGTAGAACACAGGTCCTATGAGGCGAGTGTTCCAAATCCCGCACCAGACATTAAGGGACCACCGTACCTGGTGACGAACTTCTTGTTGCCATGATGGGTTTTCAAGTGCCCAATAGTGCTCGTTGTGTCGGTTTAAGACCCCACTGCGATCGAATTTCGCCACGTCCGTCCACAAAATGTTAGTCAAAAATCCGGCTGTTCATCCAGTGTGTTCATTACGAAGTTGCACCAGTCGTAACGTCTCTGATAATCTCCTGGCAGCAACCCTTGCGTTAGTGTTGCACTGTACGGGTGAGCTCGGAATTCACGCAAAATTTGCCATACACGACCAAATGTAAGGCCACACGTCGCACTGATGTCTCTCGTACTGCAGTGTGGGTGGGCTAGCGCATAGGTCAGGACGTCCACTGGCTGCACGTGCACACCCCCAAGTGTCGGCCTACCTGCACGGGAACGACTTGTAATGCTCACGGTTTCTCTCAGCCAGCGAACGACATTGATGATAGTAGCCGCAGTAGGATGAGAACGATTAGAGAAACCTGATGCATATTGGCGTGCTGCCTCTCTTGCCCGACGACCGCATTTCCCGTACAACATAACCATCTCGCAGTACTCCTCGTTGGAATAACCATCTATGTGTAGACTCGAAGATCCAGTCCACGCACTGTCTGACAAACCTTCCCTGACCGCCAATTTATGCTTCCCGATGAGGTATGACGTAGCGTTTTCATTTGCATACTTTCATTCATCCTTCACTGTTTTGCAGGCAAAATTCGTTTACAGATTTTACGATTTGCGATGTCATTCGTGACGTATTTATGCCGATGATCGGATACCAAAAGATCTGCATTTCCGGACTTCTATTGGAATTTTTGGAGAATGTAGGGCATCATTTCATACTAAATCGGTGACGCTCTACACGTTTGCTGTTGACTTTTTTTCGCTATCTCTCTTGTTTCTCGCAATAGGATCGCTAACTTCCAAAATTCGCCTCTAGGGGTGCTGCAATCGGTCTCATCTGATAGAGCATAGTATTTTTACTATATGTACACACTACTTCCACACCTCTAGCATTTTGCGTTCAAAAGTTATTTCCCTTAAGGACTTTCCTATACACCCTGTGTTAGACTTTAATCCAAAATATTTGCTGAGACTTCGGAAAACAGTGCTGATACTAATATCAGGCCCTTTTGAATGTAGAAAGACCTTGATTTTCTGGCACGAACTCCTCCCAGAACGCATAACTATTCGCCTCATGGTATTTTCATCACGTGGGGTTGTTTTCCTTGCACGTCCACTTCTCTTTCGGTCACTAAATTCACTTATATCTCGATATTTCATGATCGTATTATGAATAGCAGTGTTGCTCACTTTCACCTTTCTGCTTATGTCACGTTCGGAGTATCCTTCATGATATAAAGTCATTATTGGTGCTCTGTGAGTACCACTGAAGGACGTTTTTTTTGCCCATTTTTCGCTATATAGAAAATACGTACAAAACCTCTCAGCATGAAAACCAGAAGCAAACTGACACTCACACGCTTCCCCCAACTCTATCAACAGTTGCCACTGCAGGATGATGCAACACCTACAGGAAGTTCAGTAATACAGACAGTAGCTGACGCCGTCGGCAGAAATCTCCTAATAAAAACAGGCGGTCTTAAACTTTTGCAAATGACTGTACTGTTGAATTCTGGAAGTCGAATTTTTAGCGATTACAATTCATTTTCATACGTTGTTGTGAGGAAATAAATGTGCAGTAGGGGAAGGTGGTATGTGACAACGAAAACTTTTATTCTTCAAGGGTGACGGGCAAAGCAAGGGGGCCTACAAAATGGATATTGTGCGCATGGCACCAGTAACTCTAAATCCACTACTGTGTAGGCATCAGCTACTTCTGAATTTGCGCTCTGAGCCTCTAATTCTTCCGTTTCTTTAAAAGCTTGGTACATCAACTTTGTTTCCTGTAAGTTCATTTTTTATCTCACTTCTTTACTCTTGTCAGCAAGTTTCTGGATCACACTCTGAGTACTTGCAAAAGGGACTATATATAATGAGCAAAATGGTTACTTAAACCATCTTCATTCATCGATGACCCTTTTTCTTCCCAGTTCAGTGAGTGGACCATAAATATCAAGCAACGGTACGTCGAAGAAGAAATCAGGAGTATAAAACTTAACTGGCAACGGTGTAGAAGAAAGAGTAAAATTTTGAAGGGCATGTCTTGAAAGAGTAGTGTTTAATCAATGCATCCTATCTGATTTTACTCAAATATCAGAGACATAGACCTTATCGGAAGAAAAGACATGCAGAGGCGGTCGACAAAACGAAGAAGTGTGTAGAGATGCGTGCTTCATGTAACCAGTAAAGATAGGGAAAAGCAACTCATGGATCAGGAAAACGTCAAGAGTGGATGACATCAGACCGTCACGTGGCAATGGGTTGGGCATATCGATAGAAGAGTTATAGACATACTTAACAAATCCAACACCGTCCGCAGTGGATTCTTAGCAAAAAACCTTCCTTGGGCGTGAAATTCTGATAATGTTCTTCAGTCAGATCGTTTTGCAGAATTCTGTGCTTTTTGAAGTTCCTCTTCGAACGAACCCATCCATCGATTTGCATTTCGTCAGATATCGAAACAAACACATGAGTTCGTCATGACATTTGCGGAAGTAACAAAGCTGGAATAATCAGTCTGGATCCGATTAATGCCGTGGCCATGACTCATACGCCTGCAGCCATCAGAAATCCGCCAGAAGGTTTTTTTGTTTGTTTTTTTATTTGAGGTTTAACGACCACCGCGAGCACTCAATGGGCTATAAGCAGTCGCCCGTCCCTAATTTAGGGTCACTGGTTCCAGGGAAGGGAGAGAGCCAGTGCCGTAAGACAAACACAACATCCATGAATCACCGGGATTCGAACCTAGAACCCGTTCGAACGAATGATCAGAGGCCATCGCTTAGACCACTGCGCCACCGGGGCGGCCCAGAAGGTTCCCTGCAGACGCTTAGATTTTGTTAGGAGATTTTGTGTAGATATTTTAGGAAGGAAGAGTCTGAGGTTCCTAGATCTTAAATAATCCTTAAAAGTAGGAAGCTAGGTGATTTGAGCAAGAGTGCCCGACAGGAAGGTCATACAGAAGCGAGGTACAAAGGGTAGGAAGTCACTCTTATTTATAACCGGTGGAAGGGGGGGCAATGGCGGACTGGCGATCCATGAACGGCCCTGAAAGTGATTTTGTAAGGTCCACTTTTGTTAAAAATTATCGGGGTATTCCATCCCTAAAAAAACAGTATGTCAGCATTACCGTTTATTGTTTAAACAACTTTTCAGAACAAGTCTACGAATCCATGTATTAGGGGTATGCAAAATTTGCCTCCGTTTTAAGGAGAAAGGAGACAGGAACAATCAGGAAACCAGTACACATTTATTCAACGAAATATTGGCCGTTAGCATCAATGACTTTTTGCCATTTTTCAGGCAACAAATGAATGCCCCTGTGATAGAAGGACTCTGGTTTTGAGCTGAAGAACGCATTGACCAAATGTTCCACCTCTGGAAATGTGGTGAATTGCTGTTGGGCTAGGGGATGTTGCATAGAGCGAAACAGATGAAAGCCTGAGGGTGCAATGTCCGGGGAGTAATCCGGGTGCGGTAAAACCTCCCAGTGTAACTGTTCAAGGGTTGATTTCGTGGTGGCACCGACATGTTGTCAGGCATTATCATGTAACAGGATGACTGGGCGGCGTCCTTCACCTGTCCATGAGCGTTTTTTGCTCGATTGCGGCTTTCAGTTTCATCAACTGATCGCTATATCGTTGTTCGTCCGGTTTCAACAGTTCGAAGTACAGCACTCCATTCATATCCCACTGCGCACACAACAGCACCCTTTTCGCGTAGATATGTTGTTTTCTAGTGGATGTTGATGGCTGGACTGGGATCGTTTGCGTACGGGGTTGTGGCAAAAGACCCATTTTTCATCCCCGGTGACAACCTTAAACAAGAAATTCTTCCCTTTTCACAAGAAATTCTTTCCTTTAAACCTCTTCAGCACCGACATGAAGATGCCCAATCGTTGATCAATATTACGCTCCTTTAAAGTATGAAGAACCCACTTACCAATCTTCTGGATCTTTCTCAAGTCCTGCAGATGCCGTACCACCGTCGACTGAGCCACTTTTAAACGTTTCGCCAGTTGCGTGGCCGATTGTGTGGCATCCTCTTGCAACAGCGATTCCAAATCCTCGTCTGCGAGTTCCTGCGGTCTACCTGCACGTGGCTTGTCTTCCAAGCTTAGATCACCTTTCTTGAACCTGGCAAACTATTCTCGACACGTCCGCTCACCCATAACCGTTTCGCCTTACGCCTGACATATTGAACCGTATGCTTCACTCGCACTTTTCCCTAAATTAAACATGAATAACAAACAGTGCCACAAATGAACTTTATCGACCGCCATGCTTGGCTTCATGCACGAACTGACAGCACGGGTCGCCTGCCGGTTAGACCCCTACAATGCCGCTAGCGGGAACGGCGGAAACTTTTGCATACCCCTAGTAGTTGTTTGCATTGAGTCAATAATTAAAATCATTTTACCCATTTCCCCGGACCGCAGATCCCTAGTAAAATTTAATGTAAGAAAATTTTTTTTAATGTTGCTGAGAAGCAACAGACAAGGACAAGGTAAGCTTTCTGAGAGAGACTGTCAAAGGCTTTATTCCATTCTTATGAAGGAAATAAACACATTGAACTGACTGACGGAGAACGACTGTCGGAGAACGACTGTCGGAGACTTTATTCCGTTCTAATGAAGGAACTACACACATTGAACTGACTGACGGAGAGAGACTGTCGAAGACTTTATTCCATTCTTATGAGGAAAATAAACACATTGAACTGACTGACGGAGAGAGACTGTCGGAGACTTTATTCCGTTCTAATGAAGGAAATACACACATTGAACTGACTGACGGAGAGAGACTGTAGAAGACTTTATTCCATTCTTATGAGGAAAATAAACACATTGAACTGACTGACGGAGAGAGACTGTCGGAGACTTTATTCCGTTCTAATGAAGGAAATACACACATTGAACTGACTGACGGAGAGAGACTGTCGAAGACTTTATTCCATTCTTATGAGGAAAATAAACACATTGAACTGACTGACGGAGAGAGCTGTCGGAGACTTTATTCCGTTCTAATAAAGGAACTACACACATTGAACTGACTGACGGAGGGAGACTGTCGAAGACTTTATTCCATTCTTATGAGAGAAATAAACACATTGAACTGACTGACGAAGAGAGACTGTCGGAGACTTTATTCCGTTCTAATGAAGGAAATACACACATTGAACTGACTGACGGAGAGAGACTGTCGAAGACTTTATTCCATTCTTATGAGGGAAATAAACACATTGAACTGACTGACGGAGAGAGACTGTCTAAGACTTTATTTCATTCTTATGAAGGAAATAAACACATTGAACTGACTGACCGAGAGAGATTGTCGAAAACTTTATTACATTCTTATGAAGGAAATAAACACATTGAATTCAAAATTCGTATTAATTTATTCGCTTTCAGTGGAAACAGTGATTCAAATGTGTCAAAAATGTAATTTTTTTTCAAGACTTACTTATCGCTAATGAAATAATTACCATAAAATATATTTTGAAAAAATTGAAAATGTACAGAATTGAAAGAATTTCAGTGGAAATTTATAAAGTGAGAAAAATTAAAGAATGCGGAAATTAATTTTTATTAAATTACTTTCAAATGGAAAAGTATTTTTGCTGTAACTAAAACAGATCTTCCAGAAGAGCAGTTCAAACATTCGTGTAACCATAAGACCCAAAAAAGTAGTAAATCTGATGCAGATATCGTTCATAAAAAAAAACTATAACAACATATAAAAAGCAGTAACCCAAAAATTTTACAGTAGGTTAATCTCAATGCGTTACCGACCACAATGAATTTCGAATTTCTATGTCAGGATATTGATAACACATTTGATTAAATTGTGATGATTATTTAACTGCAACTGCAATTGGCAAAAGCAAACTGCGTGCCGATGCTTCTGTGAGCAGCATGACGGCGTGAGGGTTGCTTCTGTGGCCAGCATGATCCCCCGACCTCTCGCCCATTGAGCATCTGTGGGACACGAATAGACGTCGTCCTCCCATTTCCGCGAAATGAAGATGAACTGTGGACTGGGATCAACACCACATGGTCCACGATACCCTAGGACTCTATTCGGACTCTCGCTGTCTCGGTGCCACGTCGGATTCAACGCTGTATCGCCCGAAATGGGGGCCACACTCCTTATTGGTCATGCTGTATATTCGACCGCTGGAGCCCAGTGTGTATGTGACAGTTAAATCATTTGTTTCGGACCTATTTGGGTATGTGTGTGCGCAGTTTGGACTATTTTCGAGCATTCCTTCATGGTGTGGCATTTTCTCTGTCAGGCAATGTATACATATTGTTACTCGTGCAATTTATATCACATTCGTACCTTTGCAACAGTGGTGCCGTCTTGAAAAAGGAGTGGCCTGGCGCTCCGAAGACCGGTCCAGTCGTTATCAACTCCAGCAGGTAGGGTAGGGAAGGGGGGCGCCAACAAACCGAATATTTTATACCAGTATCTCCATATACGTATACATATCGCCATCATTATCATAATTGTCAACCACTATCGATCCACTGCTGGATAAAGTTAAACCCCAAGTTTCCAATGGTTTGTTTTGCTCCAGTCTTCTCCATGTCACTTCCGCATGCTTTCGGATTTCATCCACACATCTCCCATGTGGTCTTCTTCTGAGTCTTTTCCTGCCCCTCGGAATCCAGTCAAGAATTTCGGTTGTCCATCGGTGGTCCGTTCTTCTGGCAGCATGTCCAGCCCATTGCCATTTCAGGGATTTTACTCTGATCGTGATGTCCTCCACTCTTGTCATTTCCCTTATCCACGAGTTCCTCTTCTCATCTCACCTGGTGACACCAGGCCTGCGCCTCTCCAGGCTTCTTCCACTTGTCTGCAGTCTTTGTTTGTATTTTTTAGCTAAGGTCCACGTCTTTGCCCCGTGCGTAAGCACTGGAATGATGCATTGATTAAACACTTTTCTTTTAATATGACCACCGCAAGAATCACGGTGTACTCGCCCAGGCGCGTCACAGATTGCACGTGAGAAGGTCGACCACACGGAGATATAAGCGGCCAGCCAAGACAGATGAGCCATAGTGCGTAACGTGAGCAGAGTAGGCAGAGGTAGTGGTTTGACAGACGTTCAAAAAGGAATGCTCATCGGCTACCGCGCGAAGGGTAGAAGCATCTCAGAAATAGCAGACTTCGTGGGCTGTTCGCGAGGTGCTGTAGTAAGAATGTACTAAGATTAGACCGTTGACACACCGAGTACCTTCCAACTTCATAACTGTGGAGCTTCAAAGGCCATAGACTCCAGAGGAGGACGCCGCCTCCGTAGACTGGTAAATGGAAATTGACGCGCAATAGTACAGCAATTGGCCACGCAAATGAACGCTGGGGCACCCAGGTACGTGTCCCCGATAACAGTAGAGCGAACCCTGTTACGCATGGGTCTCCGGATTCGAAGCTGCGTCAAGTTTACCCAGGTCCATCGGCAACGATGCCTCCAGTTCGCATGGAACTACCGTCATTGGACAGTAGAAGACTGGGAAAATGTTGTCTTCTCCGACGAATCGAGGTTTCAACTTCACAGAAATGACGGGCGCTGGCGGATACGACGTCAGACACACGAGAACCAACACCCAGACACGCTTGTCGGTCAGGTACAGGCCGGTGGTTTTAGTGTACATGTCTGGGGGATGTTTTCCTGGTAAACCTGGGACCACTGGTACCACTGGATGGGTCCCTGAACCCCAATGGTTACCTGTCCATCCTCGCTGACCACATTCATCCCTTCATGTTGGACGTTTACCCTGGTGGTGGTGGTGTCTACCAACAGAACAATGGGCCCTGCCATGTCGCTATGGAGACAAGTGACTGGTTCCAGAAACACGACAGCGATGTCTCCGTTTTCCCTTAGCCGGCGAAATCACCCGACCGCAATCCCATATAACACTTGTAGACTATTTGGATTGATAGGCTTGACGTGCTGACCCACAACCACGTCATCTCCGGGACGCTGTACTACAGTCCGAATGGGCACGTGTTCCTCGGGCAATCTTCCAGGGCCTCATTGCGTCCATGCCACGCTGTCTCGCCGCTGTCATCCGGGCCAAGGGAAGTTATTTCCAATAATAGGTAGGTGGTCATATTATTCTGATACGACCGTGTAATGGCATATTGCTCTTAAAAAGTGTACTATTTCTTCCAAATGCTCTCTGAACAAATTTTAAACGTCGATTAATTTCTTCATTAATGTGACCCGTTGCTTGATATCTGCTGTCAAAGGTAAATAGGTAATTGTAGGTATTGGTTATCTCTAGCTTTTGAAAGTTTATTTTCGATCCCACATGAATTCACAACGCAATATATGTGTATAATATATCGACTGCGTCCCTGTGTACAGACACCATACACAAATTTCCACCGTACCTTCTTAATGTTGATTTCGATGGGCGACAACTGAATAAATGAATTATTCAGATTTTTCGATGATTTTAATTTTGATAGTTTTCCGCAGTGTTGTCGTAGGCTATGTTAAAATTTATTTTTACTCAAACGATGTGCATTCGTTATTCCACCACATCATAATTTCATTAATTTAAATTTAAGTTGCAGTTTCATGGCCCCCTCCTTGTATTTCTTCTGCGTTCTCTCTTGTACCCAGGGACGTCGCCAAGGGGTGGAGCTCACCCTAAAAATTTTCTGGCCCATCCAGTTCAAGATGTGCCATATTTTAATCTTTTCTAACTTCAAAATATAATCTGGACTTTGCCAAGAAATAATGACTCACGTGTTTTTCGTCGTACAGACCTACGTATTTCCGATAGGAAGTGCATTTTTTTTTCTCAGTAGAAAGGTTATCCAAATAACATCAATGTAAAAAAATCCTCAATTTAAACTTTTTTTCGAGTTAGTATGAACAGGGGCGCCGCCCAGGTGGCGCAGTGGTCTACGGTGAAAGAGTAGATCACTGCGCCACCGACAAGTGAAACCTTAGTGAAAGGCTTCTGACCATTCGCCCGAGATGGGTTTGAATTCGAATCACGGTTAATACCTTGGTGAATAGGCTTCTGACCATTCGGGTTCGAATCCCGCTGAAGCATGGATGTTGTGTTTGTCTTACGTCACTGACTCTTTCCCTTCCCTAGAACCAATGGCCCTAAATTAGGGATGTGCTACTGCTTATAGCCCAGTGAATTGCTCATGGTGGTTGTTAACCCTCTCTCCCTTCCCTGGAACTAGTGGCCCTAAATTAGGGATGTGCTACTGCTTATAGCCCAGTGAATTGCTCATGGTGGTTGTTAACCCTCTCTCTCTTCCCTGGAACTAGTGGCCCTAAATTAGGGATGTGCTACTGCTTATAGCCCGGTGAGTTGCTCACGGTGGTCGTTAACCCTCTGTCCCTTCCCTGGAACTAGTGGCCCTAAGTTAGGGATGTGCTACTTTTCATAGCCCAGTGAATTGTTCACGTCGGTCGTTAACCCTCTGTCCCTTCCCTGGAACTAGTGGCCCTAAGTAAGGGATGTGCTACTGCTTATAGCCCAGTGAATTGCTCACGTCGGTCGTTAACCCTCTGTCCCTTCCCTGGAACTAGTGGCCCTCAGTTAGGGATGTGCTACTGCTTATAGCCCAGTGAATTGTTCACGTCGGTCGATAACCCTCTGTCCCATTCCTGGCACTAGTGGCCCTAAGTTAGAAATGTGCTACTGCTTATAGTCCAGTGAATGGTTCGCGTCAGTCGTTAACCCTCTGGCCCTTCCTTGGAACTAGTGGCCCTAAATTAGAGATGTGCTACTGCTTATAGCCCAGTGAGTTGCTCACGGTGGTCGTTAAATCCCCAATCAAAAAAAAAAAAAAAAAAAAAGATCAGGCGGGCGAATGAAGGGGTTGAATAGGAATTCACTGAGGTCATTAGTAATTTATCTGCTGTTTGTGCTACTAAGTAGGAGATCGCAACACGGGATGTGGAGTCGAAAGCTTTACCAGCGCTGTTGAGCCTGTCTTAGAGCAATGAGGGAGCAGGACGTGGCTGACGACTGCTTTGGGAAAGATGAGTGCAAGACAAGGCTGCTTTTAGGGAAAGGAGTTAAGGAGAGGAAAGGTATTGTTTGCGTGTCTTTATTTCCCCTTAACCTTGATCCATGAAATGGGAACGGATCATTAGCAAAAAATAACTCTATGCAATGAATTCTTTTGTATTCCAAAGAAAATGGAAAAACTTTAAGACAGTTCCAAAATTAATGAGTATGAATCCAGCAGAAGGCAGAGCAATGGTGTAAGAGCCTTACGCGGCTTAGCGACGCTAAGGCACTTTTCGTGGTTAGTTGGGAAGAAAAGCAGGGCAAAGAAATTTTTTAGATGATCATTTGAAAAAACGAAAAAACATTGATTTACATGAAAGCATACTCGTAGCTTAACAGAACATTCGTATTGGAAGGGCGAGACTAAACTGTCGGATCACCCCCCCCCCCAGTGTTTATGGTGGACAAACCTGTTAACCAGCACGTCTACCTGGATATTCTGATCAATTATTCCCTACCAAGTCTGTGGAAATACTATGGAACCGAGCCTTGTTGGTACCAGTAGGATAATGCTCCGAGCCATAAAGCAAGGACTGTTACGGCGTGGTTCGATGATAATTCCCTATCGTGTGTGGACTGGCCAGCACAAAGACCTGATCTTAATCCCATAAAGCACCTATGGGATGAATTAGAGCGCCGCATAAGAAGTTTGGAACCAAGGCCTACTACTAAGCAACAGTTAGCGGCGGCATTATGTACTGAATGGAAGCGCATACCTATCGCTGTGTTCCAAAACCTTGTCGAAAGCATGTCTCGAAGGGTCAGTGCATGCATTAAGGCCAAAGGTGGTTTCAAAATATCTTTATTCAAGGTAGAAATCAGGAGACGAAATAATAAGGACGTCTTAATACAAATAAAATACGATCAAAGATCGTTAAACCACTAAAACCTATATAAAAATATACAGCATAGTGCACAAGTTGAAAAATGGAGCAAAATTACAGCTCGTGAGAAATGATCAGCGACAAGCATGTCTGGGCATTTAGGAAGGATTTTAACAAAAAACTTATTGCTCATAAGTGCATTGCTGTGCGATTAACAAACTTGTTCAAGAAAATATTGAGAGCTTCAGGAGACAACATTTCTCTTGAAAAAAAAAAAAAAAAAAAAATACGATAAGACAGTAAGGTGTAACACATCATAGTTACAAGAATGTACAGTACAAAGCAATTGACAAACTGATCATAAGACAAATCAATGAAATGATGAATATCAGGAGAAGAACAAACTTGGACTTCCTGGTGTAAATATAATATATTACCTGTTCGGCAATATTCAGAAACAATGTACAGATATACAGCACAGTGTCAACATGTTACAAATCAAAATCGGACCATATACAGAAATGGAACACTATTCTGTTGACCAGATAGAAAATGTAAGTATAATAAGAAAACACACGATGAATAAAGCTTTAACATATTCTCACTATCCATATGTAGTAATAGAAGAATGATAGTACCAAGCATCACCTCACACAAAAGAACAAAATAGGTAAAATGTTTTTCAAAATATATTACTCATGAGTACAACACCATGCAATTGACTAACTTGTGCAAAAATAAATACAGTAAGAATCATTAGTCAACATGTCTCTTGAAAGAAGGTACGATATGACAGTGAGTTTTAACACAACATATTTACAAGGATGTACAGTACTATGCAATTTAAAAAACTGATTATCAGACAAATCATTGGAATGTTTAATAACAGGAAATAACTAAACTGGGACATTCTGATGCAAATAAGATGGATTACTTGTTCCGCAATATTTTGAAAACTATGTACAATTATACAGCACAGTGCAAACATGTTCTGGAAACAAAATAGAACAAAATTACAAAAAACTACACTGCAGAAACAATTTCTATGTTTATACAGCACTATGCTAATGACTAACTGCAATATTTATACTCAAAATGTAAACTAAAGACGAACTAACTTGAACGTCAATGTAAGAAAAAAGAAAATACAAGATGAGTGTCACAAAAACAATTTGCCGTGTAAACACGGACAGCCCTTTAGAAAAAAAAAACCCATGCGGTAAATTTCCAAGCTGTGCAAAGAACTTGAAAACAGATTGTTGAGATTTACATATGCATTTCTGATTCAAAAAGGTCAAATACCAAATCTGCCGACCGTCAGGTACAATGACGCTGGCGAGCTGGTAAACCATGAGGCAGCCGGTGACCAGGTGGCAAGGAACTGGCTCTCCCGACGCTGAGTAACTGCAACAGAATACTCTAGCCGAAGTCGAGATGTCAGACGGTCGCGGAAATGGCATAATAATGCCGTAGAAGCTTCATGCACAGTCAGAGGAGTAGTCAAATATCTGCAGCGTTGATGAAACACGTAGATTACATGCTTCGCTAAAATAAAAATATAGGCACAGACTGATGGGAGCTTGACTGGGGGATAGTTCTGTAGCAGAAGAGTCCGATATGCATCAAATGTAAGATCTGCTGTAATGGAGCATTGGGCGATAGTAAATGCGAAGTTCAGCATATGGAGTAATATAACACAGTGTTGATAGACATGGGAGACATCAGCCTCCCGAGCACAGAAAGGGCAAAGAGGGGAATCGAGAAGAGACATTCGGAAAAGAACGGAGGGAACAGGAAGGCGGCGATGGAGGAAAAGCCAATGGGTATTAATTTCTAGAGGAGCAGAAAGAGGAGACAGGGCGGCTGACCACACCGTAGCAGTGGCAGCAGGGGGAACATCAGGAATGGGGAGAGGAGGAGAAGAATGGGACATAGAGAGGAACCGATAAAGAGCTGACACCTAGAGAGAAGAAATGGGATGAGCTGAGCTAGAAGTAAGCAAGAAAAGAGGAAATGGGAGAGAAGCAGAAGGAACAAAGGAAAGGCCTGAGTGGGAAGCAAGATGAGGAAATTGAGAAATGATAGATGAAAGAATAGAGTCGTAGATGTCACGAGAGGAGGAGGAGAGGAGAAGAGAGGGAGGGAGGCTGGCGAAGGGTCGCCAGGGAAGGTCAGGGTTAGTGAGATCTTTAACTGTTACTACACCTGCTCGGAGCCAGGTAGGATAGGCAAAGTACGGAAGATGAGAGGGGTGAAGAATCGAAGAATAAAAGAGGGGTTCAGCAAGGAGCTCAGTTGTGGAATCAGGTGGAGAACGAGAAAGAGGGAGGGAACGAAGGAAAGTTAGAGCTTCACGGTAAACAGGGGGAAGTCGAATGAGGGTGAGGGGTCGGTGGTCCATGAGTAGTAAGGAGAGAAAAGAAAAGTTAGGGTTGCTCGGGGAGGCGATGACGTCCCTAGCTAAAACGGCATCTGGTACTGGAGACGTGAAGAGACGGAGAAAAGTAGTAATTCTGACGGCCTTGTAGTACTCCTGTGTATCAATGAGTCCGATGCCGCCGTGATCCGGAGGGAGGCAAAGCTTTGTGACACTGACCCAGTGGTGGCAGGTCCATATCAGAGAAGTAAGACATCGGGTAATTTCATGAAGGCGGAGTTGTAGAGACTTGACACCAAGCCAAGAGTGTGTGCACAAGGAGATCAGGTAAGTTCGAGAGAGGCGAGCTCTCTGGAAGAATGATGAGCAGAACTGGGCTCTCCTCCAGGAGGCAGTTGACCTGAGCAAGCGTGGGTGAATAGCATTCCACGTGTAGAGGGGGGCAGCTTGCAAGGAACCAAGATGAACTCCAAGGAAGCGCTGTGAGGTGGACGACCAGCTTGCTCCCCAAGGGGTGTCTACACGATGTGTCCATGAGCCGCACCATAAACCAGTGCTTTTAGATGAGTTGAGCGCTGCACCGGAGCATGAGGCATAAGCTGCGAATAGACGTTGGAGACACGGAAACTGTGAGTCATGACGGATGCAGATGGTGACATCATCTGCGTATGCAACAGAGGTAGTGGCATGATGTCTTGTGCAAGCAGAGAGTGGTGGCAGAACTGCTTTAAAGGATTGGTGTACAGAGCGGAGGAAGGGTTCAATTGCGATTGCAAAGAGTTGTCCGGAGAGTGGGCAACCCTGCCGCACTCCCCGGCGGAAGGGAATAGGCGCTGTGAGAAAGGTGGGCAGCTTGACCTGGAGAACGGCGTCTTGATAGAGTGAGAAAAGAAGAGAGACGAAGGAAGGAGGAAAACCGAAGTGAAGGAGTGTAGCCGACAGATAGGAATGTGAGATATTATCAAAAGCGGATTGTTGGTCAAGAGAGAGAAGGGCGAGGGGTTCAGAGCGAGATCGGGCAAGATGGATTAGATCATTTAGTAGATGGATGTTATGAGAAAGTGAACGGCCGGGAACTGTGTAAGTTTGATTTGGGGAGAGAATGTGAGTGAGAATGGGGTTAAGGCGTTGGGAAAGAAGTTTAGTATAAAGTTTATAATCTGGATTTAAGAGGGAGACAGGGCGCCAATTCCCCAGGTCAAGGAGATCACCTTTCTTAGGGAATAGTACAACATATGCTACTGTGAATCGCCTTGGCAGTGGGGAGTGATTGAAAGCAGCAGAAAGTGCAGAAAGGAGAAATGGTAGAAGGAGAGGTAGAAAGGTTTTATAGAAGAGGAAAGTGAGGCCATCCGGACCCGGTGCGGCCCTAGAGTTTAAAGAAGAAAACGTAGAGGATAGTTCAGAGAACGTGGGAGGAAGGAGGAGGGAAGAGGCAAGATGGGGAGGAACTTGTGGTAGGTTAGAAAGAAGTGATGCCAAAGCTGAAGAGGATGGCGGAGGAGATTCACAGAACTTCTCTGTATAGAACTTTCGGACCTGGGAACATAGAGTGAGTGGATCATCAGACACCTCTCCAGATGCGAGGCGAAGGTGCCGAAGTGAATTCGATGCTGTTCGTGTTTTTTCCATGGATGTAAGGAAATCGTAATTGGATGCGTCTGGCGATAGATGTTGTAGCCGGAGACGTCGTAGAGCTTGTTGAGCCAGAGGAAGGAGGATTGATCGCAGTTCTTCTTGATAGTGGCAGAAGAGAGGATCACTTAGGCTTAGGATGGAGAGCATGGAACGGACATGGTTGAGACGCATGTTTTGAAGCGTTTTTGCTTTAAAAGAAAGTTCGCGAACGTGGAGAACGAGTTGCTGTTTAATGTCCAACCAAAAAGTCAGACCACAAGGAGCTGATTGAAGTTGAGGTCGTTTGTCCTCAAGAAAGGAGCGTACTGAAGTACAGAAGTCTGGATCTGTAAGAAGAGTGTCGTCAAGAGTCCATGGACGAATTGTACGGGGTTGTGCTGGAACTGCTTGAATAATAAGAACGATGGCACAATGGTCAGAAGAAGCTGTAGGAGTGATAATAGATTCTGTCACAGCTGTAAGCAGAGTAGATGAGGCGTAGTATCTGTCAAGGCGAGCTGTGTACGGATTTTGATTATGTTGCGAGCGCCAAGTATGTACAGTCGATGAAGGATGGAAGTGACGGTGAACATCAATGAATGAGTTGTCGGAGACCATTGACTGAAGAAGATTCACCAAGTTAACACGGCGTTCTCTGGTGGAAGGAGATCGGTCCAGGGTAGGATTCAGAGTGCAATTGAAATCCTCCAATTAAAACATGATCTATGGGAGGAATGCGAGACAAGGCACGACGAAGGCGAGTAAAAAGTATTGTCAAGTGGGTTGAAGAGCTTGGAATATAAATATTAAATATATGATAAGATGTGGAAGCTATGGTGAATGATGCACACTGTAATAGGTCTCGACATAAGTTTCGAACCGAAAAAGAGGTGATAATGGAGTTGAAAGTATGGCGGATACCTATAGCTATACCACTATGGGGTGATAGTTGGTAGGCATGGTGAAACGTGTAGTTCCACTGGCGCCATCGTGAGAATATCGTAGTGGATTGGCAATTTGTCTCTTGTAGTAAGAGAAGATCAGCTCCTAACGGAGTGAGGTCTTCATGTACCAAGGCATTAGAAAATGGGGATGCAAATCCCCTGCAATTAAGAGATACAATCTTGAAGACTTTTTCCATTAATGCTTGCTGAAGAGCCTTCACAACAGGAGGAAATGATTTGAGTCGATTAAAATAGGTTTTAGCCCACGGATGTTCCTTCCGAAGGCGGGAGATGCATTGATTAAGGACTTGGATCTGATCAAGCACTAGAGGGAGAAACGATGCATACTTTGAGAGTAAAGCATGCGTTGTGGAGTGGTCTGTCTTATGTGACAGGTATTGATGTAAATCTTCAAATGAAATCGGCCCAGTAGGAACCGAGCCATCCTTAAGGTGTTCGACAAGATCCTCAAAATTAAGAGGAGGCTCTTCGTCGGCCTGGACAGAAGAGGTAGCAGCCTTTGATGGTGAATTCTTTCGAGAGGCACTACCAGTACGGGGAGAGGTACGGGGTGATGCGGCAGTCGGCTTCTTCGGTGGGCGTCTTCGAGAAGAACCACGACGTTTCAGCGAAGGCTCAGTTGAGCTCTCATCAACTCGAGATTCGTGGCCAGAAAATCCGTCATCAGCAGATTTAGAAGTATCGATGATAAGGGCAGTGGAGAAACCCCCTGAAGGGGACGCCGCTACAGAATGACGACGCATGGGAAGCGAACAATTAAGTGAGGGAAAATCCAGTTGCTAGTCGAAGGATAAAGGGTCCGTAGACACGCGTTGACCAACTCCTGCAGTCGACTTTTGTGAAAGTTTCGATTCTGAAGCTTTCTGTGCAGCGGAAGAAGGTGTTGCTCGGCTCAGAAGAGGGTCAGAAGTTGTAGGAGAATTATTAGGAGCCTGTGATGCTAGATGTGGGCAATGCACACGTAAATGATTCTCTCCGTGGCAAAACGTGCAGTGGAGGAAGGTAGTCACTTCAATTCTCCTACGTTGCTGTCCACAACGAACGTTGAGCACCTTTGGGCAGGCGAGCAAATGTTCATCAGATGGAAAGATCACTCTTGCACTTCGGCGAAATCCCCCTATGGATTTATCGTCTGGATCTCTCGGCGCGGCCGAAAGAGTAGTAACTGGCCCAATAATTCGGCCGAACTTACTGAGTACAGTGCACAGCGCAACGTCTGACACCTCAGGTGGAACCGGATAAAATGTAACCTGGATTGGACGCTGAGAGACAGGTTCTGGTAGAAGATGGACGTCTTTGAGGGACAAACCTTCTGTCAAGACAAGATCCGCATGCTCTTTAAGAGCAAAGTACACCAACACAGCTCGAGGTTTTCGAGCCATGTGAGTAATACTGGCTCCAGCTGGAAGTATCTGCTTGAGAGCCATACTATATTCTTTCAACTTTGTGTCTGGGAGCGCATCAAAACACACTCCGAAGTCCATTCTAGAATAGAATTGTTTTCCCGCTGGGGAATCTTCGGGAATATCTATGGTGGCAGTAATGCCATCAACAATGACGTACGAGTCTGGTAAGACTTCTGCAACAAACTTGGAAGGAGCTTTTGTTCCAGTAAGAGCGGCAGAGTATGCCCTAGGAGTAGGACTCGAGCGTGAAGGCTGCAACGCAACCGGCTGTTTGAACTGAGTTGAAGTAGAGGGTAAATTAGCAGCGCTGTCAGACACATCCATGTCTTCACTTAAAGCAACAGAGGGTTGCGCTGCACTGACGTCACTGGTCGAAGCAGGGCAAGAAGCTTGAGCTGTAGTTGAGGAGTTACTTTCCACTTCTAGTGGTTGGGTGACGTCACCTACAAGCATTGGAGGAGATTGGTCTCGTGCCGAGGAGGAGGAGGAGGCGGCAGGAAATGCCTCGCTGATATGGGCGTGGACATCGCTCTTATCAGCAGCAGCCGCCGCCATTGTTAATGACGAGGGCTGCCTGAGAAATCGACCCGCTCGGTCGACAATTCAAATGATGATAACAGAAAAAATAAACTACTCACCAACTTGGGAGATGTACCAAAACAAAGCACGAACCTTCAGCTTGAAGGAACACGAAAGGAAAATGACGAACCACACGATAAAACACACTAAATAGGCACACAACACGGAGCTCAGAAAAACGTGACTTAGGCCAAAGGTGGTTTCAAAATATCTTTATTCAAGGTAGAAATCAGGAGACGAACTAATAAGGACGTCTAAATACAAATAAAATACGATCAAAGATCGTTAAACTACTAAAACCTATATAAAAATATACAGCATAGTGCACAAGTTGAAAAATGGAGCAAAATTACAGCTCGTGATAAATGAACAGCGACAAGCATGTCTGGGCATTTAGGAAGGATTTTAACAAAAAAAAAAAAAAAAAAAAATTATTGCTCATAAGTGCATTGCTGTGCGATTAACAAACTTGTTCAAGAAAATATTGAGAGCTTCAGGAGACATTTCTCTTAAAAAAAAAAAAAAAAAAAAAAAAAAAATACAATAAGACAGTAAGGTGTAACACATCATAGTTACAAGAATGTACAGTACAAAGCAATTGACAAACTGATCATAAGACAAATCAATGAAATGATGTATATCAGGAGAAGAACAAACTTGGACTTCCTGGTGTAAATATAATATATTAACTGTTCGGCAATATTCAAAAACAATGTACAGATATACAGCACAGTGTCAACATGTTACAAATCAAAATCGGACCATATACAGAAATGTAACACTATTCTGTTGACCAGATAGAAAATGTAAGTATAATAAGAAAACACACGATGAATAAAGCTTTAACATATTCTCACTATCCATATGTAGTAATAGAAGAATGATAGTACCAAGCATCACCTCACACAAAAGAACAAAATAGGTAAAATGTTTTTCAAAATATATTACTCATGAGTACAACACCATGCAATTGACTAACTTGTGCAAAAATAAATACAGTAAGAATCATTAGTCAACATGTCTCTTGAAAGAAGGTACGATATGACAGTGAGTTTTAACACAACATATTTACAAGGATGTACAGTACTATGCAATTTAAAAAACTGATTATCAGACAAATCATTGGAATGTTTAATAACAGGAAATAACTAAACTGGGACATTCTGATGCAAATAAGATGGATTACTTGTTCCGCAATATTTTGAAAACTATGTACAATTATACAGCACAGTGCAAACATGTTCGGGAAACAAAATAGAACAAAATTACAAAAAAACTACACTGCAGAAACAATTTCTATGTTTATACAGCACTATGCTAATGACTAACTGCAATATTTATACTCAAAATGTAAACTAAAGACGAACTAACTTGAACGTCAATGTAAGAAAAAAAAAAAAAAAAAATACAAGATGAGTGTCACAAAAAACAATTTGCTATGTAAACACGTACAGCCCTTTATAAAAAAACCCATGCGGTAAATTTCCAAGCTGTGCAAAGATCTTGAAAACAGATTGTTGATATTTACATATGCATTTCTGATTCAAAAAGGTCAAATACCAAATCTGCCGACCGTCAGGTACAATGACGCTGGCGAGCTGGTAAACCATGAGGCAGCCGGTGACCAGGTGGCAAGGAACTGGCTCTCCCGACGCTGAGTAACTGCAACAGAATACTCTAGCCGAAGTCGAGATGTCAGACGGTCGCGGAAATGGCATAATAATGCCGTAGAAGCTTCATGCACAGTCAGAGGAGTAGTCAAATATCTGCAGCGTTGATGAAACACGTAGATTACATGCTTCGCTAAAATAAAAATATAGGCACAGACTGATGGGAGCTTGACTGGGGGATAGTTCTGTAGCAGAAGAGTCCGATATGCATCAAATGTAAGATCTGCTGTAATGGAACATTGGGCGATAGTAAATGCCAAGTTCAGCATTGGGAGTAATATAACACAGTGTTGATAGACATGGGAGACATCAGCCTCCCGAGCACAGAAAGGGCAAAGAGGGGAATCGAGAAGAGACATTCGGAAAAGAACGGAGGAAACAGGAAGGCGGCGATGGAGGAAAAGCCAATGGGTATTAATTTCTAGAGGAGCAGAAAGAGGAGACCGGGCGGCTGACCACACCGTAGCAGTGGCAGCAGTAGGAACATCAGGAATGGGGAGAGGAGGAGAAGAATGGGACATAGAGAGGAACCGATAAAGAGCTGACACCGAGAGAGAAGAAATGGGATGAGCTGAGCCAGAAGTAAGCAAGAAAAGAGGAAATGGGAGAGAAGCAGAAGGAACAAAGGAAAGACCAGAGTGGGAAGCAAGATGAGGAAATTGAGAAATGATAGATGAAAGAATAGAGTCGTAGATGTCACGAGAGGAGGAGGAGAGGAGAAGAGAGGGAGGGAGGCTGGCGAAGGGTCGCCAAGAAAGGTCAGGGTTAGTGAGATCTTTAACTGTTACCACACCTGCTCGGAGCCAGGTAGGATAGGCAAAGTACGGAAGATGAGAGGGTGAAGAATCGAAGAATAAAAGAGGGGTTCAGCAAGGAGCTCAGTTGTGGAATCAGGTGGAGAACGAGAGAGAGGGAGGGAACGAAGGAAAGTTAGAGCTTCACGGTAAACAGGGGGAAGTCGAATGAGGGTGAGGGGTCGGTGGTCCATGAGTAGTAAGGAGAGAAAAGAAAAGTTAGGGTTGCTCGGGGAGGCGATGACGTCTCTAGCTAAAACGGCATCTGGTACTGGCGACGTGAAGAGACGGAGAAAAGTAGTAATTCTGACGGCCTTGTAGTACTCCTGTGTATCAAGGAGTCCGATGCCGCCGTGATCCGGAGGGAGGCAAAGCTTTGTGACACTGACCCAGTGGTGGCAGGTCCAAATCAGAGAAGTAAGACATCGGGTAATTTCATGAAGGCGGAGTTGTAGAGACTTGACACCAAGCCAAGAGTGTGTGCACAAGGAAATCAGGTAAGTTCGAGAGAGGCGAGCTCTCTGGAAGAATGATGAGCAGAACTGGGCTCTCCTCCAGGAGGCAGTTGACCTGAGCAAGCGTGGGTGAATAGCATTCCACGTGTAGAGGGGGGCAGCTTGCAAGGAACCAAGATGAACTCCAAGGAAGCGCTGTGAGGTGGACGACCAGCTTGCTCCCCAAGGGGTGTTTACACGATGTGCCCATGAGCCGCACCATAAACCAGTGCTTTTAGATGAGTTGAGCGCTGCACCGGAGCATGAGGCATAAGCTGCGAATAGACGTTGGAGACACGGAAACTGTGAGTCATGACGGATGCAGATGGTGACATCATCTGCGTATGCAACAGAGGTAGTGGCATGATGTCTTGTGCAAGCAGAGAGTGGTGGCAGAACTGCTTTAAAGGATTGGTGTACAGAGCGGAGGAAGGGTTCAATTGCGATTGCAAAGAGTTGTCCGGAGAGTGGGCAACCCTGCCGCACTCCCCGGCGGAAGGGAATAGGCGCTGTGAGAAAGGTGGGCAGCTTGACCTGGAGAACGGCGTCTTGATAGAGTGAGAAAAGAAGAGAGACGAAGGAAGGAGGAAAACCGAAGTGAAGGAGTGTAGCCGACAGATAGGAATGTGAGATATTATCAAAAGCGGATTGTTGGTCAAGAGAGAGAAGGGCGAGGGGTTCAGAGCGAGATCGGGCAAGATGGATTAGATCATTTAGTAGATGGATGTTATGAGAAAGTGAACGGCCGGGAACTGTGTAAGTTTGATTTGGGGAGAGAATGTGAGTGAGAATGGGGTTAAGGCGTTGGGAAAGAAGTTTAGTATAAAGTTTATAATCTAGATTTAAGAGGGAGATAGGGCGCCAATTCCCCAGGTCAAGGAGATCACCTTTCTTAGGGAATAGTACAACATATGCTACTGTGAATCGCCTTGGCAGTGGGGAGTGATTGAAAGCAGCAGAAAGTGCAGAAAGGAGAAATGGTAGAAGGAGAGGTAGAAAGGTTTTATAGAAGAGGAAAGTGAGGCCATCCGGACCCGGTGCGGCCCTAGAGTTTAAAGAAGAAAACGTAGAGGATAGTTCAGAGAACGTGGGAGGAAGGAGGAGGGAAGAGGCAAGATGGGGAGGAACTTGTGGTAGGTTAGAAAGAAGTGATGCCAAAGCTGAAGAGGATGGCGGAGGAGATTCACAGAACTTCTCTGTATAGAACTTTCGGACCTGGGAACATAGAGTGAGTGGATCATCAGACACCTCTCCAGATGCGAGGCGAAGGTGCCGAAGTGAATTCGATGCTGTTCGTGTTTTTTCCATGGATGTAAGGAAATCGTAATTGGATGCGTCTGGCGATAGATGTTGTAGCCGGAGACGTCGTAGAGCTTGTTGAGCCAGAGGAAGGAGGATTGATCGCAGTTCTTCTTGATAGTGGCAGAAGAGAGGATCACTTAGGCTTAGGATGGAGAGCATGGAACGGACATGGTTGAGACACATGTTTTGAAGCGTTTTTGCTTTAAAAGAAAGTTCGCGAACGTGGAGAACGAGTTGCTGTTTAATGTCCAACCAAAAAGTCAGACCACAAGGAGCTGATTGAAGTTGAGGTCGTTTGTCCTCAAGAAAGGAGCGTACTGAAGTACAGAAGTCTGGATCTGTAAGAAGAGTGTCGTCAAGAGTCCATGGACGAATTGTACGGGGTTGTGCTGGAACTGCTTGAATAATAAGAACGATGGCACAATGGTCAGAAGAAGCTGTAGGAGTGATAATAGATTCTGTCACAGCTGTAAGCAGAGTAGATGAGGCGTAGTATCTGTCAAGGCGAGCTGTGTACGGATTTTGATTATGTTGCGAGCGCCAAGTATGTACAGTCGATGAAGGATGGAAGTGACGGTGAACATCAATGAATGAGTTGTCGGAGACCATTGACTGAAGAAGATTCACCAAGTTAACACGGCGTTCTCTGGTGGAAGGAGATCGGTCCAGGGTAGGATTCAGAGTGCAATTGAAATCCTCCAATTAAAACATGATCTATGGGAGGAATGCGAGACAAGGCACGACGAAGGCGAGTAAAAAGTATTGTCAAGTGGGTTGAAGAGCTTGGAATATAAATATTAAATATATGATAAGATGTGGAAGCTATGGTGAATGATGCACACTGTAATAGGTCTCGACATAAGTTTCGAACCGAAAAAGAGGTGATAATGGAGTTGAAAGTATGGCGGATACCTATAGCTATACCACTATGGGGTGATAGTTGGTAGGCATGGTGAAACGTGTAGTTCCACTGGCGCCATCGTGAGAATATCGTAGTGGATTGGCAATTTGTCTCTTGTAGTAAGAGAAGATCAGCTCCTAACGGAGTGAGGTCTTCATGTACCAAGGCATTAGAAAATGGGGATGCAAATCCCCTGCAATTAAGAGATACAATCTTGAAGACTTTTTTCCATTAATGCTTGCTGAAGAGCCTTCACAACAGGAGGAAATGATTTGAGTCGATTAAAATAGGTTTTAGCCCACGGATGTTCCTTCCGAAGGCGGGAGATGCATTGATTAAGGACTTGGATCTGATCAAGCACTAGAGGGAGAAACGATGCATACTTTGAGAGTAAAGCATGCGTTGTGGAGTGGTCTGTCTTATGTGACAGGTATTGATGTAAATCTTCAAATGAAATCGGCCCAGTAGGAACCGAGCCATCCTTAAGGTGTTCGACAAGATCCTCAAAATTAAGAGGAGGCTCTTCGTCGGCCTGGACAGAAGAGGTAGCAGCCTTTGATGGTGAATTCTTTCGAGAGGCACTACCAGTACGGGGAGAGGTACGGGGTGATGCGGCAGTCGGCTTCTTCGGTGGGCGTCTTCGAGAAGAACCACGACGTTTCAGCGAAGGCTCAGTTGAGCTCTCATCAACTCGAGATTCGTGGCCAGAAAATCCGTCAGCAGCAGATTTAGAAGTATCGATGATAAGGGCAGTGGAGAAACCCCCTGAAGGGGACGCCGCTACAGAATGACGACGCATGGGAAGCGAACAATTAAGTGAGGGAAAATCCAGTTGCTGGTCGAAGGATAAAGGGTCCGTAGACACGCGTTGACCAACTCCTGCAGTCGACTTTTGTGAAAGTTTCGATTCTGAAGCTTTCTGTGCAGCGGAAGAAGGTGTTGCTCGGCTCAGAAGAGGGTCAGAAGTTGTAGGAGAATTATTAGGAGCCTGTGATGCTAGATGTGGGCAATGCACACGTAAATGATTCTCTCCGTGGCAAAAAGTGCAGTGGAGGAAGGTAGTCACTTCAATTCTCCTACGTTGCTGTCCACAACGAACGTTGAGCACCTTTGGGCAGGCGAGCAAATGTTCATCAGATGGAAAGATCACTCTTGCACTTCGGCGAAATCCCCTATGGATTTATCGTCTGGATCTCTCGGCGCGGCCGAAAGAGTAGTAACTGGCCCAACAATTCGGCCGAACTTACTGAGTACAGTGCACAGCGCAACGTCTGACACCTCAGGTGGAACCGGATAAAATGTAACCTGGATTGGACGCTGAGAGACAGGTTCTGGTAGAAGATGGACGTCTTTGAGGGACAAACCTTCTGTCAAGACAAGATCCGCATGCTCTTTAAGAGCAAAGTACACCAACACAGCTCGAGGTTTTCGAGCCATGTGAGTAATACTGGCTCCAGCTGGAAGTATCTGCTTGAGAGCCATACTATATTCTTTCAACTTTGTGTCTGGGAGCGCATCAAAACACACTCCGAAGTCCATTCTAGAATAGAATTGTCTTCCCGCTGGGGAATCTTCGGGAATATCTATGGTGGCAGTAATGCCATCAACAATGACGTACGAGTCTGGTAAGACTTCTGCAACAAACTTGGAAGGAGCTTTTGTTCCAGTAAGAGCGGCAGAGTATGCCCTAGGAGTAGGACTCGAGCGTGAAGGCTGCAACGCAACCGGCTGTTTGAACTGAGTTGAAGTAGAGGGTAAATTAGCAGCGCTGTCAGACACATCCATGTCTTCACTTAAAGCAACAGAGGGTTGCGCTGCACTGACGTCACTGGTCGAAGCAGGGCAAGAAGCTTGAGCTGTAGTTGAGGAGTTACTTTCCACTTCTAGTGGTTGGGTGACGTCACCTACAAGCATTGGAGGAGATTGGTCTCGTGCCGAGGAGGAGGAGGAGGCGGCAGGAAATGCCTCGCTGATATGGGCGTGGACATCGCTCTTATCAGCAGCACCCGCCGCCATTGTTAATGACGAGGGCTGCCTGAGAAATCGACCCGCTCGGTCGACAATTCAAATGATGATAACAGAAAAAATAAACTACTCACCAACTTGGGAGATGTACCAAAACAAAGCACGAACCTTCAGCTTGAAGGAACACGAAAGGAAAATGACGAACCACACGATAAAACACACTAAATAGGCACACAACACGGAGCTCAGAAAAACGTGACTTTGGCCAAAGGTGGACCGACACCGTACTAATGTATGTCAATAAATGCTATGTTGTGTTTCTCTTCTAGGTGTTCGGTGACTTTTGTCAATATAGTGTATCTGCCATAACCAGAGATAGTGGGCCTGGTGTATCCGAAAAGAAGGGAAGAGTGACACCTTTAATGAAATCTGAAGCGAAGGAGTGCGGCAATGCTAAGATGGCGGCTTTCCACTGCATCATCTAGCAAGAAAATTTGTGTGCGAAGTCCTTCTCAAACTTTGAACATGTGATGACTGTTGTGAAAGTGGTGAAATTTATCCGGTCGAAAGATCCCAACCACAGGGAATTTCAAAAGATCGTGAGCGATTTGGAAGCTTAATATGATGGCGTTGTATATTACGCGGAAGTACTTTGGTTGAGCAGCGGGAAGGTGCTTCAGTGCCAGTGGCGTACCGGACCCCCCCCCCCCCCGCAAAAAATATATTCGAGGCCCTTTTGTGAAACTCTATTAGCTTTCAATTACTGAACATTTTTAATTTCCTATTATTAACTAGGTTTTATGGGTTTTTTAATGATTTAAATTCTGTGGAACCTTCAGGTGTTCTTCGTAAAACCAAAATTATTGCACTTTGTCGCATAAAACTCAAGTGTGCAAGTTATAATTAAAATTATAGTCTTAGTTTTATACCATTACAAAGTGCTACAAAAAATGACTTGTAATAGTATAAAACTAGCCCCAAGTTAATCATATCGTGCAAATTTTATTCTTTTAGAGAACTAAGGTCATCCTCTTGAAATGTCTCACGATCTTACACACAAAACACCTAACAGTGTTTAATTACCTTTTCCAATTTATACGAAAATACGAAACATAAGCAAACGTAAGCAAAAAATAAATGACAATTAAGAATGATGTAATCTTGAATATATAAAAAAATACATTCAATTATTTTAGTTCTTATATATGTATAAATAACACGCTTCACATAATGTCAAATATTTTGCACATAGTAATTTTTTTTCTCTTGACTCTGTTATAAAAAATGGCACAGGTTTCCGTTTTTTGACTCCCCGAACAACAACTTTCAGTTCATTATATTCTAAATGATGCATAGTTATGTGCAAATACTTGTAATACATGACATCTTATCCTCATTGGTATAAAAATTACATTCGTTGAACTGATATTTCTTTCGCATACATGTATAAGGACTATTGTTTGGCTGTGAAAAGGGGCCTCCAGTTGTCTAGAATAGCTACTTTTCTGTCATCCAGTTTTTATAAACTAAAACCGCGAAAATTATTTTTAAATGTTTACGTACTTATTTAATGAAAAAAATACAAAAATTCGCTTTCTTTTTTAATACTTCAAAGCTCCTGTAAAAAAAATTCCGGCTGTTTCTTTAACCAGCTTTATAGGCAGTTTCTGGACAAAAATATGCGAAACATTTTTCCAGAGGTTGGAGGCCCTCTTAGCCGCGAGCCCCTCCCCGCAATGCAGGGGTTGCGGAGCCTATCAGCACGCCCCTGGTAATCGTTTTGGGAACCGGGCTGAGGTATAAGGAAGAAAAAGAACATTCACTTGCTAATTAAGGCATGCTAAATTTGCAATTCGGGCATTACATTTTTCCAGAGGTTGGAGGCCCTTTAAGCCCAGCGAGGCTCACCAGCGATGCGGGGGATGCGGAGGGATATCAGCATGCCCCTGCAAAGACCCATAAAAAAACGATTATCATGCCATAATTATGGTACAGTCAGACAATGGGTGGCAAAGTGAGAAATTACGTTAAGTGTTAATCAAATTTTCATTTGCATCGTAAGTGTTCATTAAGATTGTTTTAATATTTTTTTCCCACATTTTTGTGTTTTTTCTGGTACATTACATTGTTTTATAATAATAAATACCATTATCATAATGTATTTATTTTTCACAAAAGTCTGAAGGTCAATCAATTGAAACGCACACTGCTACACTATGAAACAGACCTACTATATTTTTCATTGACTATAAATATCATTGCAAAATTACTTAACATAAAGCGATAAAACACACTCCAGACAAACATACACATACACGTAATGAGGCCGCAACGTTTAGCAAAAGAACAAATTTGGTACGGGGGAGGGGGGGACGCCATCTTGTCTTGTGCCCATCTTGTCAGAGACACTTCCTTCGTCCCAGCCCAGTGCTTTTTCAATAAAAGAGCAGGACATTATGAACATCTATGATTCTCATATCAGTGTCGACAGACGTGCGGCCCGTGGAAGCTTTCGAATTTACCGATGCGGCCCTCCGTCCTGAAAGGCTGAAAACCCCTAATGTAGAGCGTGAAAAGAGGGGAAATTACTTGGAGGTTATGTGAGACGAAGTACAAGAACATCAGGGTCCTCAGCATACACAGATTATGTACTCTTTTTTGGGTTAAAAAATGTTGACAATGATTTCCTCTCAACAGCATCGCCTAACCCAGCCTGAGCCCAGTATTAGACATGGATGGTGCGTTTACCCACTCACTGGTTCTGTTGTCCTTCTGGAACCAGTGACCCTAACTTAGGTCCACTGGTTCGAGTAGACCTTATCTCTCTTCCAGTGTTCTTCTGGAACCAGGGGCCCTAACTTAGAGCCACTGGTTAGAGTAGACCTTATCTCTCTTCCAGTGTCCCTCAAGTACCAGAAGCCCTAACTTAGGGCCACTTGTTAGAGTAGACCTTATCTCTCTTCCAGTGTTCCTCTGGAACCAGGGGTCCTAACTTAGGGCCACTGGTTCCAGAGGGACAACAAAATGAATCAAATGCTGCCAAAATATTTCTGCTCTCCCCAAACAAAAATATTCACAGAATGGTCGAGTTTAACGAAAGCTGTGACAAAACAATCCCTTTTCCCCTCTTGTCTCTCAGCAGTGCCTGTCATTGGTACTAATCGCTCGCTTCTATGTATTTCATTATTCCCTGGTTCAGGACCCAAGGAATGATGGGGAAGGGGGCTCCTCCTGACACGGACATCATGACACTGTGTAGAAATAATTTACTCAAACTTCTCTCTCCTTCCCTAGGCTCTTCTCCATTGCTACAGCCAAGATGCATCCGGGTTGGAATTCCAGTGAGGCATGAATGCTGTGTTTGTCTTACAGCACTGGCTCGCTCCCTTTCTTGGAATCAGTGGTCCTAAATTAGGGAAGGCCAAATGCTCATAGCCCATTGAGTTGTTCAATGGGGTGGTTAAACCCCCAATCAAAAACTAAAAAAATTACAACCCTTTTAGCAGGAAATCACTCAAAAGGATTAGTGTTAATCATCCCTTTGAATAACAAAGTTATGATGCGTAGGTTTACTCGCTCTATCCTCATTTGGCCTACTTCTCAGGTAGCGAATATGTTCGTTCAAGTTGATTTCATCTCATTTTGTCAACCCCGAATAAATTCGTTCCAGCCGATTAAGGGGTTAAAGCCTTAGATACTAACAGTAGTCGTTCAGCCACACACACACGCACACACCTTCTTCTCAAATCCACTTCTTAGAGCAGTGGTGTCATTCTACGACGGCAGTTATTCTTCACGTGTGAGAGAGAAAGAACAGTCGAGTAGACCTTATCTCTCTTCCAGTAACTTCATAACGGTGAACGACAATGGATTTCCCTTATTGTGATAACGGATAATGTTATCAGAACTGTTGCCAAATAGATAAAAATACATAAACAAACCATGATTTAGCGTAATTGTCGCTCACTTCGGTTGTTATCATTTGATTGCCTTTGTCACTTAAACGTCCCATTCATTCACAAAGTAGGTAGGATTAACTCCTTTATCCCACGGACAACCTTTCTCCCTCCCTCTAAACTTTCAAAAGCAGTGGTATTGTCCTTAATAAATAAAGAACCTGCTGCTCAATTACATTAAATCAGTAAATACAAGCGACGAATTAATCGATTATAATAGAAATTATAGACTTCTTTTATTCAGTAGAGCCTTGTTTATACGTATCTGACGTATATACGTAAAATGTCGCCGATCCAAAAATTCTGAATTGTCCTTAATGTTAAGTTCTCCAGATGGCGCTGCAGGTCAGGTTTTTATTTTCTTGTGGCGCAGGAAAATCCCATCCGTCCCAGGGAAGGCAATCAGCATGTATGGGTGTACGCGGTCTGCAAGGATGAATCCATAACGAATTCGGTCCATATACTGCCTCCCACAGGTACGAGTGGACCCAGAGAATGCCACGAAAACATTCCCCAGACTATAACGCTGCCCCACGCCGACGTCCATCCGTTCGATGAAGCCGAAAATGTGACTCCTCGGAGAAGGCAATCCTTTGCGAATCAGCGGAAATCCAATTCCGATACTGTCGTGCATATGTTAACCTTTTCTGCCGATGTGCCTTCGTTAGCATAGGTTCAGTGACCATCCGTCAGCATCGGAACCCCATACGCAGCAGGGTTCGCTGAACTGTCGTTTTAGACACACTTCCGGTAGCCCCCTGGTTCATTCGGCCAGTGAGTGACTCCACTGTAGCGTGTTGATCGGCCCTTATGCACTTTCGAAGCCGACATTCACCTCTCACATCAATGGCACGTGGTGCTCCGCAGTTTCCACATCGCTTATTAGCAATGGTGCCATTTCTCCAATCACGATACACTTTAACCACAGCAGCACGCGAACAGTTCACAAACTGTGCTGTTTCAGAAATACTGCCACCTTTGGCCAGAAAGCCGATAATCATCCCGTTTTGCAAATCTGATAAATCGCTCCTTTTATCCATGACAGCAACGAGTGATATGTTTTCAGAATGCCTACAGCACGCCTTATATAACCTCCAAGCCAGCTCATGACACGCACTTTCTTTCATTTCCGCTACGCGCTGTTGACGTCAAAAGTAGGAGGTGGTTACAATATTAATAATGTGACTCGACTATGTACTACAATTCATTGTTCTGCCACAATTACAGTTTTTCTGCCTTTTCGTCGCAGTTCAAATCGATGTGTTTATGAGCACAGATCTTATCAGTTAAACGTTAATTTCACTTGGTCGATTGAAAAACGTACAAACTAAGTTCCACTGTATTACTGTTTTCGGATTTAATGACAACAACCATAAGCGTCCCTAATTTAGGGCCACTGGTTCCAGGGAAGGGAGAGACTCAGTGCCTTGAGACAAAAGCGCCACCCATGCTGGAAGTGCAGCACGGGTCCACCCCAGGACAGTAGCAAGGGAAGGCGATTCTTGAAATTACACCCCTCCGAGTTCGAAATTACTCCCCTTCGCGTTCCACTCAAATAATACGTAGTTTTTACTTTCTCCCCCACCGCTGTTACAGGAAAGTATCATGATCGTTCAAAAATCGCACTTCAGGTTTTTGACATAATTTTATTAAAAATGTAAATACCTAAGAACCACTGACACAGATGGTAAATACCAAGTAAAAAACGCCGACAACAGAACACTCCACAGAATTGCAGAACGAAAAACAAACCAGTACAGAACGAATGAATATCGGATAGTGAACGTAACAATAGGAAGACGCTTTAGGATTAGGGCATGGAAAAATTCCGTTCAAGGTTAAACTCTTAGAGAACTTTCTGCATATATCAATAAGCTGTTCTCTGAGATTCAGAGGTTAGCTCCAAAAAGAAATATATACTACCAGATATTTTTACTTACTGTTGTCGTATCGAATTTCTCCATTTACAGCGATCTTGACATACAACTCGGGCTTCACTGATATCCATTACACGCCGTACACAAGATCTTTTATACTTCATACTCATAATCTTTTTCTCATTCAGACACTCCTGAATCTGATCCACCCATGCCTCCCTTGGCCTTCATATGCCTTTCCTTCCTGCCACTTGTGCTAAAAAGATTTTCTTAGTAAGCATCTCATCACTCATTCTTTCAACATGGCCAAACCACTGAAGCATATTAGTAGTCTCCACCTTGCTAACAACATTTTGCTTCACATTACACAACTGCAACACATCTTCATTCCTCACACAATCAGACCGTGTCTTGCCACAAACCCCACGTAAGTAACGCATTTCTCCAGCACACAAACGACTCCTAAGTTTCTTCTGCAGTGCCCAGGTTTCACTGCCATACATCAGATTAGGAACAATTACACTTTCATACACAGTCGTACGGGAATCTCTAGAGAACCCATCATTCCTGTGAAAACCTCCCAGAGCAGCTATGACTTTCAATGAAGAATTCACTCGCCTACTAATTCCACCATCCAATTTTTTCTCTCTGTCAAACATGCTTCCTAAATACACAAACTCACTCACCTGGTCAATCACAGTGCCATTGATACTTACATTACATTCAGTGCCACCCGTTCCTCTCTCAAACACCATAACTTTGGTTTTTCCCTTATTTATACTCAGCTTGAACTTCATGCACACTTCGTGCATCCGAGACAACATACTCTGCAAATCACTTTTGCTCTCTGATAACAGGACAGTGTCATCAGCATACAGCAATCTGCACACACGGATATCACCAAGACATAAACCACTATTATCTGTTTTGGCATCACGCATGCATGCGGCTATAAATATATTAAACAGCCATGGTGGCATTACACAACCTTGTCTAACTCCTGCACCAATAGATAACCATTTTAATAAAACACCATTCACTCATACACAAGCTCTACTACCAGCATACATGGCTTTTATACTATTAAGTAGATTCCCAGTAACACCATATTCATTCAATACCTTCCCCAAAAGTGTCCTATTCACTCGGTCTTAAGTTTTCTCTAAATCTATGAAGGCATCAAAAACTTTCTTACCAACAGCCAGATACTTTTCAATCATCATGCATAATGCAAAAATTTGGTTAGTGCAGCCTTTACCAGGCATAAAACCACTCTGAACATCCTACACTTTCTCTTATGTAAGACCACGTACTTTTTCAATGAAACCTTACCAAACTTTTTCCCTGGCACACTCAGTAGGCTAATACCACAATAGTTCTTGCATTCAGTCTGATGACCTTTTCCCTTATACAAGGGAACAATAGTAGCATCCTTCCAATCCCGAGGGACCATTCCTAACTCCCAGCACAACTGGCAAATTTCAGTTAACAAATCAATTACAGAGTCACCACCATATTTCAACATCTCGGCAGTTATGCCATCAACTCCCAGAGCCTTACTATTCTGAAGAGATTTTAGAGCTTTGCACACTTCTTCTCTTGAGATCCCTCCTGTGCTTCCATCCCTCATAGTGACATCATCTGCGTCTGTCTCAAAATCATCTTTGTTGTTCTGATCTAATAACTCACAGAAGTATTCACCTCATCTTTCACTTAACTCATTGGGCTCCCATATCATTTCCCCGATCTCATTCTTCACATCACTTACAACTTTGTTTCCCCTATTTTTCCTGAGTCTCCTGTACTTCCAGAAGGACTTTCTATCTTTCCAAAAAGCCAGTTCATGCCTTTCCACTTTCTCCTTCCTATCTTTTGCCTTACTCTGGCGAACCAGCTTCACGCTTCTTACAGCGATATTCATCCACATAGACTCTGCCTTGCAACATCCCCAAATAGGCTTCCTTTTTTCTCTTTACTGCCTCTTGAATCTCACTATTCCCCCAAGCATCACCTCTATTGTTACCCACTATTGTTGTGCCACAGACCTCTTTAGCAGCAGTGACAACACAGTTCTTTAAACATTCCCACTTCTTTTCTACATCACTCTAACCAGACTTCAGCTCCTTCAGCCGTTCTCTGAGTAAGTCAGAATAACGCTGATGATCTTCAAGGAGCCTATCAACCTTTTTTCTTTCTATCCTGGGTCTCTTCTTATTCATTTTCCTCCAATCAACATTAAGTTTCACTCGTGACACTACCAAGTAACGATCAGAACCAACATCCGCACCTCTCATCACACGGGTGTCAACAACTAAGTTTACTAACTTTCTGCGACAGAGAACAAATGATTAATTAGCTCTTAATACCAACGACAAGTTCGGAAAGGTCATGGAGGTTAGGCATATCAGCATATTGTTTTTACCCCTCCATTCACGGTTTTGGAAAATTCATTTCCTGGATATAAGATGTTTCCACCTCATTGTGTATGTTACTATGTGCCCTGGTTAGATGCATGGGATACTTTATGAGACTAACTAAAGTCTTTAAAAAGAAAATACTGAAGGATGTAACTTTCTTATTTTTATACATTCCTCGGAGCATGAATTAACGGGGGGGCAACCACTCCCGCCGCCCCGGGGCCCTGTGGGTACGGACCTACGCACCCTGACATTTCCTGACCACCCTGCGTAGATATATCTACTACCTGTTTGTGCAGGTGTAAAAACTTACATAACGAACTGTATTTAAAACGGCGCGGGTACAACAGGATTGCCATATACGCCATGGCCTTTTTTTTTTTTTTTTTTTTTTTTTTGAGAGCTTAGTAAATTAAATTTCAAAACCTTAGTTTGTTAGAAATCAAAATTCAGAGATGACCTTTATTTCGAAAAGACCATACAAACATTGAAACAAAACACGCACCACAATATTTACAAAATATACAATATCATCATCATCATTGTCAACCATTATCAATCCACTGCTGGACGAAGGTCTCCCCAAGTTTCCTCCACAACGGTCTGTCTTGTGCCAGTCTCCTCCATGTCACCCCTGCATACTTTCGAATTTCATCCACCCATCTCCCACGTGGTCTTCTTCTGGGTCTTTTCCTGTCCCTTGGAATCCAATCTAAAATTTCGGCTGTCCATCGATGATCTGTCCTTCTGGCAGTATGTCCAGCCCATTGCCATTTCAGGGATTTAACTCTGATCATGATGTCTTCCACTCTTGTCATTTTTCGGATCCACGAGTTCCTCTTCTTATCTCTCCTGGTTACACCAAGTATGCACCTCTCCATGCTGCTTTGAGTTGTCTGCAGCCTTTGTATATCTCTTTTAGTTAAGGTCCAAGTCTCTGCACCATACGTAAGCACTGGAAGGATGCATTGATCAAACACTTTTCTTTTAAGACATAATGGCATATTGCTCTTGAAAATTATGATGTTTCTTCCAAAAGCTCTCCAGGCAAGTTTTGTACGCCGATTAATTTCTTCATCAATGTGACCCTCACTTGATATCTGCTGTCCAAGATAAACGTACGTATCTGTTATCTCCAGCTTTTCTCCATCAATCGATAAATCTTCATTTCTTGTAAAAGCATTGAACATCACTTTTGTCTTCTGAAAGTTCATTTTTAATCCTACTTCTTTACTCTTGTCAGCAAGTTCCTGGATCATACTCTGCAGCTCTGATGGGGTAGTTGCAAAAATGACTACGTCATCAGCAAAACGAAGGTGGGTTAGATAATCTCCATTAATCTTTATCCCCTTGTTTTCCCAGCTCAGCGACTGAAAAACACCCTCCAATGTGGCATTAAAGAGCTTCGGAGATATGGTGTCACCTTGTCTCACCCCTTTCCAATTTTTATGTGTGTTGTATTTTCAAACAGCCGAATCTTTGCACTTGCAGTTTCATAGATGTTATTAATAATATTAATGTATGCATCTTCAATACCGCAGGATTTCAGAGCCATTGCAACTGCTGATGGTTTCACCGAATCAAAGGCTTTTTCATAATCGATAAAAGCCATGCACAATGGAAGTTCATATTCCCTCGCTCTTTCAATTAGTTCTCTCAGCACATGGATATGATCTATTGTGCTGTAGCCACTCTATACGTACATAAAGAATAAAAACTCACCCAAAAGACACAAAGCATTGAGCACAGCAATCGGTCTAGTCCATATTACACTCATGCTTACTGCTATGTCGCAGGTTACACGGGAGGCTGAATGTAGGGAAATCTTTCGTAGGGAGAGCCTCTCACGGTGCTCTTCCTACAAAAGATTTCTGGTTCATATATTACGCCAAGCTATACAGTTTTCTGCAAAACGCTTCAAGTACAATTAAAAAAAAAAACTATTCTGCACAAATAAGGTGAACAGTTAACGCAGCTTTGAATTTCGCTTTAAAAAAGACCATTGAAGATTTCTTTAAATTATTTAAAAGCAATAACCACGGCGAGTTTGTTTTTCTCTCTCTTCTTGTTTTCTTTTCTTTTGTATTTTTTTTCAACTCCGAATGTGTCTGACTCGAGATGAGGAAACCCAATAAATCTTCCAAATAAATAACTGAACAAAAAATAATTCGAACTCAAATTGAGAGGCATGTATAATGCTACTTGTCGTACACAGGTCTTTCTTGGAGTTTTGTCTAGTAGAAGATAAACAAACCTGGACAAATAAATGTAGGTATGTTTTCAAATGGCAATGGACTGGATTTATTTCTAGAGGAACTGAACGCAGTTGAACAACTGAAATTTTAGACAGGATACCAAGGGCAGGAAAAGATCCAGAAAAAGACCACTTGGGAGACGGGTGGATGAAATTCGGAATGTTGGAGTGACAAGCTCAAGACAGAAAGTTGTGGAAGGCACTTGAGGAGACCGTCCAGCAATGGATTGGGAATGACTGATGGTAATTTAGGGGCGTATACAGGATTTTTTTTCAGGGAGGGGCGACAAAAAACGGAATTTTCTGAAATCCATCGGGCTAAAATGAAAGTTAATGAAAAATCGCAGAAGAAATCAAAGCCTTATTTTCTAACGTAAGTTGATGCAATTTTATTAAATAAAAGTATTTTTTTCAAATGTAAGTCGCATTTTAACAAAAAAAAGGAAGTTCTTGGGAAGAAGGAGGGCAAGGGGCCTGCCCACCCCCTTTCTAAATGCCCTGGATGATATGTACGAGTAGATATGTATATATATACTACGGGTTTTTTTTTTCTCTCAGTAGTCTTTCTTTTCTTTTCTGTACTGTTCTATCTCTTGTAGAAGTTGAAAATAAACGTTCTACCGCTCTTGGCAGGCTACGTAAAAATTTACTTTTTACTCAAACCATGTGCTTCACCACTTCATAGTTTCATTATTTTAGATTTAAGTTGCAGTTTTATGGCCTCCTCTTTGAAAGTTTTCTGGATCCTCTCTTGTACTTATAACTAAAAAAATAATCATTTCGTTCAAATCAGAAACATTCTGTAATGCTACTATGAATATTCTGTACTATAGGTGATCAGAGATGGCAGCACACTGCATCAAAACTTTGACTGTGATCGATCTGTTACATTAAAAATTGCCGGAGGGCAAAACTCACCGCGGCAGGCGTTGTCGTGCGGCTTCATCGAACTAATTGAAATTTGTCTAAATCTCATGACCCTTGGTTCCGCTGACGCAATCCTGTCGTTTTGTTTCTCTTTAATAGTCCGGAAATGCACCTTCTTTCGGGGAAGAAAAGTACGTTTTGTAAATATACAATGAAAACATTTTTTTTTAACCAAAATGTGGCCATTTCGTCTGTTATGAAGTGAAGACCAGCAGAATCTACATCAAGAAAGCAATTCACAAACTTAGGTAATGTGAAGACATTTAGTGTTTCCAACAAATTTTCCTGTGAATTAAAAACTATTTTGTTTTCTCGACGATAAATTTTTCAAGTTAGCGAGCACAAAGCAACTCTGGATATTTGCAGAACTGAGATCTTGTAGAAAAAACTTGATAAAAATTTAAAATTTCCTTATTTTCGCCATGATCTGCATAACCATTTTAACATTTCTAAAGAAATTTCTACGAAAGTGCGTAGATGTACACATTCCGGCAATTAAGTAATGAGAATCTTTAAAAAAAAAATCCCGGTAAAACACACGAGTCGGGAAGGCATGTTTTTTTGACTAGTCATTTAGCAGCTATATTGTGGCAACAGCATTATTTTACGCTCTGTATGACATCATTCGATGGAAGAATATTGTCGTTGCCACTGCTCTGTCATGAAGCAGACAGCAAATATCCGGTTCTGTTTGTAAATCAGTAAATCTACATCTGCGATAATTAAATTATTGCTTGATGTGACGTCTAACTCGGTGGCGCAGTAGTTTAAGCGATGGCTTCTGATCATTCGTCCGAGATGGATCCAGGTTCAGATCCCGGCGTGGCATGGATTTTGTGTTTGTCTTACGGCACTGGCTCATGTCCATTCCTTGGAGTCAGTGACCCTTCACCTGGAGTCAGTGACCCTTCACCTGGAGTCAGTACCCTCCTGGAGCCAGTCCGTCGCTAGTCGGGACCGTTATCACTTGTCGTGTTGAAAATTCGGAACTTGGTTCGGACAGATGCACGTAATGAAAGGGTGGTGATGGTCGGCCCGGAACTGCACATATCTGAAACCAGTGACGGAAGACTCAATAGGTACCAAGGGACCCAGGCCGGACTACGTGAAAGCTGCCCAAACAGTTACACCACTTCCACATACAGTCCTGGCTTCTACACGCTGCCTGCAGTCCGCGCGATACCGTGTGAAACGGAATTCGTCAGACCATTTGACGCGTTTGCAATCATCCATTCTCCAGTTTCGATGGACCTTCGCAAACTGCATCCGAATCATGCGATCATGTGCCGTTAACATCGGGACACGATGCGGTCGTCGACTGCCGCAGCAGACTTGTGCTCTGTGTCGACGGATTGTCTTTGACTTGTGAATGCTCCTCCATTAAATTGTGGCGTGACTTCCTGCAAACAAGCCTTCCGCTTCGTCCGTAGGATGGGGGCAAATCGTCGGCGCCCTCGATCATTAGCACTTTTACGGTCACATTTCATCTGACTGTTAGCGGTTTGGCCGTATTTCACATACTCCTCGTACACACTTGCTACGGTTTGTCGCGGAATTCCTAACAGTTTCGCCGTTGCGCTGATTGAACATCCGGCCTACCTGGCTCCCACGACTTGACCTCGATCAAACTCACTTATGTCTCGTCCTCGACCCATGCTGGTACTTGACGGAATGTATTTCTGTGTATACCACTCTATTTATAGCCCCAACCGGTTTTCCTGCACACCGCGATTTGCTGCTGTCCTGTTGCTTTGCGTATATTCACCGGTGTGTACGGAATAATTTGTTTTTCAGTGTATATATATATATGTTTTCTTTCAGTTATACGTTAATTTTACTTGATCGATTGAAAAAAGTACAAACAAAGTTCCACTGCATTATTGTTTTCGGATTTAATGACAACTATAAGCGTCCCTAATTTAGGGCCACTGGCTCCAGGGAAAGGAAAGACCCAGTGCCTCGAGACAAAAACACCACCCATGCTGGAACTCGAACACGGGTCCACCCTGACATTTTCTGATCACCCTGTATAGATATGCCTATACCTGTTTGTGTGGGTGTGAAAACTTATATAACGAACTGTATTTAAAGAAGCGCGGATACATCAGGATAGCCATAGACGCCATTGCCTTTTTCTGGAGATTTTAGTAAGTAAAATTTCAATACCTTCTTTTGTTAGAATTCAAAATTCAGAAATGTTCTTTATTCCGAAAAGTCAATACAAACATTGAAACAAAACACACACATCAATATTTACAAAATATACAATATATACGTGAATAAAGAATATAAAATAAAGAATAAAAATTTAGCCAAAAGGTGCAAAGCACTTAGCACAATAATCGGTACAGTCTACACTGAAGAGCAATTGAATTAGAGACAGCTGGCGTTATGCAAATGTGACGCTGTGGGCGGCCCTGTAAACGGAAACGACGTGACGAATGCAGCGATCCGACAATATAAGGAGTGATGCTTCGGGAATCAGTAAGAGTTCGACGCAGTATGGGCAAGACGAAGGATCTAAGCGCATTTGATCGTGAGCAAATTGTCGGGGCCCAACGAATGGGTCGCTCCATCTCGGAAGTCGTGCAGGCACTGGGATTTTCACGAGCCACTGTGTCACGGGTGCACCGTGAGTACATCGAATCCAGTAAAACCATTCTTGCAAGTGCCTACTGCCGTGCACAACAGCGTGTGGATGAGCGGGGTCATGGTCGGCTAGCTCGCACTGTAACAGCGGATAGACGGACCACAGTGCAAGAAATCACTCGGAAATTTAACGCTGGTGCACAAAAACGTGTAAGCAGCCACACCATCCAGAACCATCTCCTCGCTATAGGGTACAGAAGCCATCGTCCCACGAGGGTACCACTGCTGACCGCACATCACAGGGTGCAAAGCTTAGACACGTGGAAAAATTTTGCCTGGCCTGATGAGTCGAGATTCACGTTGGTATATGCGTATGGCAGGATACGAGTACGGCGCAAACCACATGAAGCGATGGTTCCTTCTTGCCAGCAGGGTACTCTTCAAGCTGGTGGGGGTGGCATTCTCGTCTGGGGACTGTTTACGTGGACTGAAATGGGATCCCTGGTACGTGTGACATCGTCCCTCACAGGTCAACGTTACCGAGATATCCTGGACGACCATTTGCTCCCGTTTGTGCGTCTTCAACATCCTACTGGGGACCTCATCCTGCAACAAGACAATGCACCGTGCCATCGCTTCCGAATTGTATCCGAATGGTTGGATGAACACTCCACCGACGTGACATCGCTGCTTTGGCCAGCTAGGTCACCTGACCTCAATCCCATCGAGCATATCTGGGATGCCATCGAGAGATATGCTCGAGGCTCTGACCCCCCCCCCCATCAAATCTTCGTGAACTGTGGGAGCTTGTTCAGGGGTCGTGGATCCGTATGGATACACGTTACTAGACAGGTATATCTAATTCAATTGCTCTTCAGTGTATATTACACTCATACTTTTTGCAATGATTTTAATTTTGATAGTTTTCTACTGTTTTGTCGCAGGCTACACGGGCGACGAAAGGTAGAGGAAACGGGGTCCGTACCCCTCTTGGAATATCATGGTTCCCCTCACGGTGCTCCTTCTACGAAAGATTTCTGGTTCACATATTGCGAGTTATCGTTTTTTCAAGATGATTTCCCGGAGACCGCCAGCACGCTATGCACTTTTCTGGAAAACGCTTCAAGTATAATTTAAAAGATTGATTTTGCACAAATAACATGAATAGTTAACTCAGTGTTGTATTTCTCTTTAAAAAAGATCAGTCAAGAATTCTTTAAATTATTTAAAAGCAATAACCAGGGCAATTTTTTTTTCTCCCTCTTTGTGTTTTTTTCTTTTTTGTTCCAACTCCGAATGTGTCTGATTCGAGATCAGGAAACCCAATACATCTGCCAAATAAATAACTAAAGAAAAAATAATTCGAACTCAAATTAAGCGATAAGTATGCTGCTACTTGTTGTGCACAGCAGAGCTGACACGGGCTGAGCCCGAAAGCCCGGAGCAGAGCCCGGGCCCGAATCGGGCTCGGGCTGTAGAATATTTACTGCGGTTCGGGATCGGACAGGCTCGGGCTCTTAGGGAGAGGGAGAAAATTTTTGTTATATATAAATGTGATTTTATTTGATTTAGCAAATGAGACACTTTATAGTTGGTAAAGGGAATTCTTCGGCAACTGGTTCTGGTTGGGGAGCGGGCATTCGAGATGGCTATTTATTCCGGGCTTGGGTAGAAAATGCCATAGACTGCGCATTAGTGTGTTTCTGCAGAGAAGAAAAAGTTTTTTTAGAATTATAGATACTGGATAGTTGATAGCATGCCGACGATAATTTACTCCCTATCTCCACGCAGTAGTTAGCAACGTACATATTGCTGCACAATATGGCGCGATAATATTAGCTTTATTGATGCAAGATACAATTGCAACACCGCCCGATCATTTTGTATATCAGGCCGCCCGAAGCACTCAGGTGGAAGCGATCGTTCAAAGAAAATTGTGCAGTGACATTGTAAAAATAGATAGAGGTCCCTTCTCCACTCCCCATTTGAGAAATACATTGGTTAATTGCAGGAGGAGGAGAGAGTGGAAGTGTGGAAAAGGAGATGGTTTTTATTAATGGTTGAACAGGTTAGCCAGTTTTCGGGCCAGGGCTCTATCTTGCAATATAAAATTCGGGCTCGGGTGGGCTTGGGCTGATATACCATATGTTCGGGCTCCGAAAATTGTGCCCACACTCAGCTCTAGTACACAACAGGTCTTTCTTCGAGTTTTCTCACGTAGAATATTAACAAGCCTGGACAAATGAATGTGTGCTTTTGCTGCCAGACCCTCAAATGAAAATGCGCTGGACATATTGCTAGAACTGATCACTGTTGAACAACTGAAATTTTAGACTGGATACAAAAGGGCGGGCAGAAAAAGATCCAGAAGGAGTCCACTTGGAGATGAATGAATGAAATTCGGAATGCTGGAGTGACAAGCTCAAGACACAAAGTTGTGGAAGGCACTAGAGGAGACCAACCAGCAATGGATTGATGATGATTGGTGATAATTCAGGTGTCGTGTACAAGAATGTTTTTTGGTGGAGGGGAAGGGGAGGGCAGCGACAAAAAATAAATTTTCTGAAATCCATAAACATAAAATAAAAGTTAATGAAAAATAGAAGAAAAAATTAAAGCATTATTTTCTAACGTAAATTGATGCATTTTTATTGAATTAAAGCTTTTTTTCTAATGTAAGTCGCATTTCAACAAAAACATGAAGCGCTTCGAAAGAAAGGGCAAGGTCACGGGCCCCCTCCCCACTTCCTGAATACCCTGGATATTATGTATGAGTATATATACTGGGGTTGTCCAAAATAATGAAAACAGTGACTTTGGTTTGTGCTGCTTTTTGAGTAAAACGAACATGTAGCTACAATTTTTTGTAAAAACGTGCTGCTCATAGTCTCAAGGGTCTGTGTCATTACATTGTAAATCGGTGTTTCAATAATTTCGTTCCAGGTGAAGGCACAATGAGTGACCTGTCGAAGTTCCAAAGAGGGCAGATTTTTTTTTTTTTTTGATTGGAGGTTTAACGACCACCGTGAGCAACTCAATGGGCTATAAGCAGTAGCCCGTCCCTAATTTAGAGTCACTGGTTTCAGGGAAGGTAGAGAGCCAGTGCCGTAAGACAAACACAACATCCATGCCTCACCGGGATTCGAACCCGCACCCCGTTCGGACGAATGATCAGAGGCCATCGCTTAGACCACTGCGACACCGGGGCGGCGGCAGATTTTAGGAGCCCGTTTGTTTGGTGCGTTGGTAACCACAGTGGCACAGGTATTGGGGACATCGACAGGTACCGTGTCGAAGGTCATCACAGCATACAATGTTCACGGCACAACATCATCTGCGAGACACAACTGTGGAAGGAAAACCAAACTCACTGCGAGAGACAGGAGGACATTAAAGAGAATTGTGATTGCAAGGAGGAAGACCACGGCGACGAAAGTGACTGCTGAGCTTAATGCACATCTCCAAAACCCAGTGTCGACGCATACAGTGCGAAGGGAATTGCATAAGCACAACATTTACGGCAGAGCTGCGATTGCAAAACCGCTGGTGTCACAGGTGAATAGGAAACGGAGACTACAGTGGTGCCAGAAACATAAAACGTAAACTGCGGATCAATGGAAACATGTCTTGTTTTCCGATGAATCAAGTGCCTCATTATTCCCCACCACGGGAAGGATTTACGTGTGGAGAACAACCGCAGAAGCCTACAACCCAGACTGTCTCCTTCCTACAGTGAAGCATGGGGGCGGTTCCGTAATGGTTTGGGGTATGATCTCGTGATTTGCAGCGGGACCCATTATCACCTTACACGGACGGATCATTAGCGGTGACTATGTCACTCTTTTGGCCGACCATGTGCATTCAATGGTGCAGACATTGTTTCCGTCAGGGGATTGAACCTTTCAAGATGATAATGCCTCGATTCACAGAAGTCGAACTGTTCAATCATGGTTTGAGGAACATGAGGATGAAGTTGCACACCTTCCCTAGTCTGCACAATCACCGGACTTAAACACCATTGAGCCACTGTGGTCTGTGTTGGAAAAAAAGAATGCGATCCCGTTATCCTTCTCCGGCGTCTCTCCAGGAATTGGAGCAGTTTCTGCAGGAAGAATGGTACAACATACCATTTACCACCATTCAGGACTTGTATGCGTCCATTCCAAGGAGGATTCAAGCAGTTTTTAAATGCCAAGGGTGCTCCCACACCATATTAGGTGCGTAACACCTATTGTTTCAAAGTATTTCCATTATTTTGGACAACCCCTTTATATCCTACGGATATTTTTTTTTCTCTGGGTATTCTTTCTTTTCCTTTTTTTTTCACTGTTCTTGCCCTGGTAGAAGTTGAAAATATTACGTTCCGCAGGGCCCGAGGCAGGCTATGTGAAAAATTATTTTTACTGAAACCATGTTCTTCACCACTTCATAGTTTCATTATTTTAGATTTAAGTTACAATTTTATGGATCCCTCATTGAAAGTTTTATGAATCCTCTCTTGTATCTGCAATTAAAAAAATAATCGTTTCGCTCAAATCAGAAACATTCTGTAATGTTACTGTGAATAATCTGTACTATAAGTGATCAGAGATGGCAGCACACAGCATCAAACTTTGACTGTGATCGATCTGTTACATTAAAAATTGCCGGAGGGCAATACTCCCCGCGGCAGGCGTTGTCGTGCGGCTTCATCGAACTTATTGAAATTTGTCTAAATCTCATGACCCTTGGTTCCGCTGACGCAATCCTGTCGTTTTGTTTCTCTTTAATAGTCCGGAAATGCACCTTCCTTCGGGGAAGAAAAGTACGTTTTGCTAATATACAATGAAAACATTTTTCTTTTTAACCAAAGTGTGGCCATTTCATCTGTTATGAAGTGAAGACCAGCAGAATCTACATCAAGAAAGCAATTCACAAACTTAGGTAATATGAAGACATTAGTGTTTCCAACAAATTTTCCTGTGAATTAAAAACTATTTTGTTTTCTCGACGATAAATTTTTCAAGTTAGCGAGCACAAAGCAACTCTGGATATTTGCAGAACTGAGATCTTGTAGAAAAAACTTGATAAAAATTTAAAATTTCCTTGTTTTCGCCATGATCTGCATAACCATTTTAACATTTCTAAAGAAATTTCTACCAAAGTGTGTAGATGTACACATTCCGGCAATTAAGTAATGAGAATCTTTAAAAAAAAAAAAATCCCGGTAAAACACACGAGTCGGGAAGGCATGTTTTTTTGACTAGTCATTTAGCAGCTATATTGTGGCAACAGCATTATTTTACGCTCTGTATGACATCATTCGATGGAAGAATATTGTCGTTGTCACTGCTCTGTCATGAAGCAGACAGCAAATATCCGGTTCTGTTTGTAAATCAGTAAATCTACATCTGCCATAATTAAATTGTTGCTTGATGTGACGTCTAACTCGGTGGCGCAGTAGTCTAAGCGATGGCTTCTGATCATTCGTCCGAGATGGATCCAGGTTCGGATCAAGGTGTGGCATGCATTTTGTGTTTGTCTTACGGCACTGGCTCATGTCCATTCCCTGGTGTCAGTGACCCTTCACCTGGAGTCAGTACCCTCCTGGAGCCAGTCCGTCTCTAGTCGGGACCGTTATCACTTGTCGTGTTGAAAATTCGGAACTTGGTTCGGACAGATGCACGTAATGAAAGGGTGGTGATGGTCGGCCCGGAACTGCACATATCTGAAACCAGTGACGGAAGACTCAATAGGTACCAAGGGACCCAGGCCGGACTACGTGAAAGCTGCCCAAACAGTTACACCATTTCCACATACAGTCCTGGCTTCTACACGCTGCCTGCAGTCCGCGCGATACCGTGTGAAACGGAATTCGTCAGACCATTTGACGCGTTTGCAATCATCCATTCTCCAGTTTCGATGGACCTTCGCAAACTGCATCCGAATCATGCGATCATGTGCCGTTAACATCGGGACACGATGCGGTCGTCGACTGCCGCAGCAGACTTGTGCTCTGTGTCGACGGATTGTCTTTGACTTGTGAATGCTCCTCCATTAAATTGTGGCGTGACTTCCTGCAAACAAGCCTTCCGCTTCGTCCGTAGGATGGGGGCAAATCGTCGGCGCCCTCGATCATTAGCACTTTTACGGTCACATTTCATCTGACTGTTAGCGGTTTGGCCGTATTTCACATACTCCTCGTACACACTTGCTACGGTTTGTCGCGGAATTCCTAACAGTTTCGCCGTTGCGCTGATTGAACATCCGGCCTACCTGGCTCCCACGACTTGACCTCGATCAAACTCACTTATGTCTCGTCCTCGACCCATGCTGGTACTTGACGGAATGTATTTCTGTGTATACCACTCTATTTATAGCCCCAACCGGTTTTCCTGCACACCGCGATTTGCTGCTGTCCTGTTGCTTTGCGTATATTCACCGGCGTGTACGGAATAATTTGTTTTTCAGTGTATATATATATATGTTTTCTTTCAGTTATACGTTAATTTTACTTGATCGATTGAAAAAAGTACAAACAAAGTTCCACTGCATTATTGTTTTCGGATTTAATGACAACTATAAGCGTCCCTAATTTAGGGCCACTGGCTCCAGGGAAAGGAAAGACCCAGTGCCTCGAGACAAAAACACCACCCATGCTGGAACTCGAACACGGGTCCACCCTGACATTTTCTGATCACCCTGTATAGATATGCCTATACCTGTTTGTGTGGGTGTGAAAACTTATATAACGAACTGTATTTAAAGAAGCGCGGATACATCAGGATAGCCATAGACGCCATTGCCTTTTTCTGGAGATTTTAGTAAGTAAAATTTCAATACCTTCTTTTGTTAGAATTCAAAATTCAGAAATGTTCTTTATTCCGAAAAGTCAATACAAACATTGAAACAAAACACACACATCAATATTTACAAAATATACAATATATACGTGAATAAAGAATATAAAATAAAGAATAAAAATTTAGCCAAAAGGTGCAAAGCACTTAGCACAATAATCGGTACAGTCTACACTGAAGAGCAATTGAATTAGAGACAGCTGGCGTTATGCAAATGTGACGCTGTGGGCGGCCCTGTAAACGGAAACGACGTGACGAATGCAGCGATCCGACAATATAAGGAGTGATGCTTCGGGAATCAGTAAGAGTTCGACGCAGTATGGGCAAGACGAAGGATCTAAGCGCATTTGATCGTGAGCAAATTGTCGGGGCCCAACGAATGGGTCGCTCCATCTCGGAAGTCGTGCAGGCACTGGGATTTTCACGAGCCACTGTGTCACGGGTGCACCGTGAGTACATCGAATCCAGTAAAACCATCCTTGCAAGTGCCTACTGCCGTGCACAACAGCGTGTGGATGAGCGGGGTCATGGTCGGCTAGCTCGCACTGTAACAGCGGATAGACGGACCACAGTGCAAGAAATCACTCGGAAATTTAACGCTGGTGCACAAAAACGTGTAAGCAGCCACACCATCCAGAACCATCTCCTCGCTATAGGGTACAGAAGCCATCGTCCCACGAGGGTACCGCTGCTGACCGCACATCACAGGGTGCAAAGCTTAGACACGTGGAAAAATGTTGCCTGGCCTGATGAGTCGAGATTCACGTTGGTATATGCGGATGGCAGGATACGAGTACGGCGCAAACCACATGAAGCGATGGATCCTTCTTGCCAGCAGGGTACTCTTCAAGCTGGTGGGGGTGGCATTCTCGTCTGGGGACTGTTTACTTGGACTGAAATGGGATCCCTGGTACGTGTGACATCGTCCCTCACAGGTCAACGTTACCGAGATATCCTGGACGACCATTTGCTCCCGTTTGTGCGTCTTCAACATCCTACTGGGGACCTCATCCTGCAACAAGACAATGCACCGTGCCATCGCTTCCGAATTGTATCCGAATGGTTGGATGAACACTCCACCGACGTGACATCGCTGCTTTGGCCAGCTAGGTCACCTGACCTCAATCCCATCGAGCATATCTGGGATGCCATCGAGAGATATGCTCGAGGCTCTGACCCCCCCATCAAATCTTCGTGAACTGTGGGAGCTTGTTCAGGGGTCGTGGATCCGTATGGATACACGTTACTAGACAGGTATATCTAATTCAATTGCTCTTCAGTGTATATTACACTCATACTTTTTGCAATGATTTTAATTTTGATAGTTTTCTACTGTTTTGTCGCAGGCTACACGGGCGACGAAAGGTAGAGGAAACGGGGTCCGTACCCCTCTTGGAATATCATGGTTCCCCTCACGGTGCTCTTTCTACGAAAGATTTCTGGTTCACATATTGCGAGTTATCGTTTTTTCAAGATGATTTCCCGGAGACCGCCAGCACGCTATGCACTTTTCTGGAAAACGCTTCAAGTATAATTTAAAAGATTGATTTTGCACAAATAACATGAATAGTTAACTCAGTGTTGTATTTCTCTTTAAAAAAGATCAGTCAAGAATTCTTTAAATTATTTAAAAGCAATAACCAGGGCAATTTTTTTTTTCTCCCTCTTTGTGTTTTTTTCTTTTTTGTTCCAACTCCGAATGTGTCTGATTCGAGATCAGGAAACCCAATACATCTGCCAAATAAATAACTAAAGAAAAAATAATTCGAACTCAAATTAAGCGATAAGTATGCTGCTACTTGTTGTGCACAGCAGAGCTGACACGGGCTGAGCCCGAAAGCCCGGAGCAGAGCCCGGGCCCGAATCGGGCTCGGGCTGTAGAATATTTACTGCGGTTCGGGATCGGACAGGCTCGGGCTCTTAGGGAGAGGGAGAAAATTTTTGTTATATATAAATGTGATTTTATTTGATTTAGCAAATGAGACACTTTATAGTTGGTAAAGGGAATTCTTCGGCAACTGGTTCTGGTTGGGGAGCGGGCATTCGAGATGGCTATTTATTCCGGGCTTGGGTAGAAAATGCCATAGACTGCGCATTAGTGTGTTTCTGCAGAGAAGAAAAAGTTTTTTTAGAATTATAGATACTGGATAGTTGATAGCATGCCGACGATAATTTACTCCCGATCTCCACGCAGTAGTTAGCAACGTACATATTGCTGCACAATATGGCGCGATAATATTAGCTTTATTGATGCAAGATACAACTGCAACACCGCCCGATCATTTTGTATATCAGGCCGCCCGAAGCACTCAGGTGGAAACGATCGTTCAAAGAAAATTGTGCAGTGACATTGTAAAAATAGATAGAGGTCCCTTCTCCACTCCCCATTTGAGAAATACATTGGTTAATTGCAGGAGGAGGAGAGAGTGGAAGTGTGGAAAAGGAGATGGTTTTTATTAATGGTTGAACAGGTTAGCCAGTTTTCGGGCCAGGGCTCTATCTTGCAATATAAAATTCGGGCTCGGGTGGGCTTGGGCTGATATACCATATGTTCGGGCTCCGAAAATTGTGCCCACACTCAGCTCTAGTACACAACAGGTCTTTCTTCGAGTTTTCTCACGTAGAATATTAACAAGCCTGGACAAATGAATGTGTGCTTTTGCTGCCAGACCCTCAAATGAAAATGCGCTGGACATATTGCTAGAACTGATCACTGTTGAACAACTGAAATTTTAGACTGGATACAAAAGGGCGGGCAGAAAAAGATCCAGAAGGAGTCCACTTGGAGATGAATGAATGAAATTCGGAATGCTGGAGTGACAAGCTCAAGACACAAAGTTGTGGAAGGCACTAGAGGAGACCAACCAGCAATGGATTGATGATGATTGGTGATAATTCAGGTGTCGTGTACAAGAATGTTTTTTGGTGGAGGGGAAGGGGGAGGGCAGCGACAAAAAATAAATTTTCTGAAATCCATAAACATAAAATAAAAGTTAATGAAAAATAGAAGAAAAATTAAAGCATTATTTTCTAACGTAAATTGATGCATTTTTATTGAATTAAAGCTTTTTTTCTAATGTAAGTCGCATTTCAACAAAAACATGAAGCGCTTCGAAAGAAAAAGCAAGGTCACGGGCCCCCTCCCCACTTCCTGAATACCCTGGATATTATGTATGAGTATATATACTGGGGTTGTCCAAAATAATGAAAACAGTGACTTTGGTTTGTGCTGCTTTTTGAGTAAAACGAACATGTAGCTACAATTTTTTTTGTAAAAACGTGCTGCTCATAGTCTCAAGGGTCTGTGTCATTACATTGTAAATCGGTGTTTCAATAATTTCGTTCCAGGTGAAGGCACAATGAGTGACCTGTCGAAGTTCCAAAGAGGGCAGATTTTTTTTTGATTGGAGGTTTAACGACCACCGTGAGCAACTCAATGGGCTATAAGCAGTAGCCCGTCCCTAATTTAGAGTCACTGGTTCCAGGGAAGGTAGAGAGCCAGTGCCGTAAGACAAACACAACATCCATGCCTCACCGGGATTCGAACCCGCACCCCGTTCGGACGAATGATCAGAGGCCATCGCTTAGACCACTGCGACACCGGGGCGGCGGCAGATTTTAGGAGCCCGTTTGTTTGGTGCGTTGGTAACCACAGTGGCACAGGTATTGGGGACATCGACAGGTACCGTGTCGAAGGTCATCACAGCATACAATGTTCACGGCACAACATCATCTGCGAGACACAACTGTGGAAGGAAAACCAAACTCACTGCGAGAGACAGGAGGACATTAAAGAGAATTGTGATTGCAAGGAATAAGACCACGGCGACGAAAGTGACTGCTGAGCTTAATGCACATCTCCAAAACCCAGTGTCGACGCATACAGTGCGAAGGGAATTGCATAAGCACAACATTTACGGCAGAGCTGCGATTGCAAAACCGCTGGTGTCACAGGTGAATAGGAAACGGAGACTACAGTGGTGCCAGAAACATAAAACGTAGACTGCGGATCAATGGAAACATGTCTTGTTTTCCGATGAATCAAGTGCCTCATTATTCCCCACCACGGGAAGGATTTACGTGTGGAGAACAACCGCAGAAGCCTACAACCCAGACTGTCTCCTTCCTACAGTGAAGCATGGGGGCGGTTCCGTAATGGTTTGGGGTATGATCTCGTGATTTGCAGCGGGACCCATTATCATCTTACACGGACGGATCATTAGCGGTGACTATGTCACTCTTTTGGCCGACCATGTGCATTCAATGGTGCAGACATTGTTTCCGTCAGGGGATTGAACCTTTCAAGATGATAATGCCTCGATTCACAGAAGTCGAACTGTTCAATCATGGTTTGAGGAACATGAGGATGAAGTTGCACACCTTCCCTAGTCTGCACAATCACCGGACTTAAACACCATTGAGCCACTGTGGTATGTGTTGGAAAAAAAGAATGCGATCCCGTTATCCTTCTCCGGCGTCTCTCCAGGAATTGGAGCAGTTTCTGCAGGAAGAATGGTACAACATACCATTTACCACCATTCAGGACTTGTATGCGTCCATTCCAAGGAGGATTCAAGCAGTTTTTAAATGCCAAGGGTGCTCCCACACCATATTAGGTGCGTAACACCTATTGTTTCAAAGTATTTCCATTATTTTGGACAACCCCTTTATATCCTACGGATATTTTTTTCTCTGGGTATTCTTTCTTTTCCTTTTTTTTTCACTGTTCTTGCCCTGGTAGAAGTTGAAAATATTACGTTCCGCAGGGCCCGAGGCAGGCTATGTGAAAAATTATTTTTACTGAAACCATGTCCTTCACCACTTCATAGTTTCATTATTTTAGATTTAAGTTACAATTTTATGGATCCCTCATTGAAAGTTTTATGAATCCTCTCTTGTATCTGCAATTAAAAAAATAATCGTTTCGCTCAAATCAGAAACATTCTGTAATGTTACTGTGAATAATCTGTACTATAAGTGATCAGAGATGGCAGCACACAGCATCAAAACTTTGACTGTGATCGATCTGTTACATTAAAAATTGCCGGAGGGCAATACTCACCGCAGCAGGCGTTGTCGTGCGGCTTCATCGAACTAATTGAAATTTGTCTAAATCTCATGACCCTTGGTTCCGCTGACGCAATCCTGTCGTTTTGTTTCTCTTTAATAGTCCGGAAATGCACCTTCCTTCGGGGAAGAAAAGTACGTTTTGCTAATATACAATGAAAACATTTTTCTTTTTAACCAAAGTGTGGCCATTTCATCTGTTATGAAGTGAAGACCAGCAGAATCTACATCAAGAAAGCAATTCACAAACTTAGGTAATATGAAGACATTTAGTGTTTCCAACAAATTTTCCTGTGAATTAAAAACTATTTTGTTTTCTCGACGATAAATTTTTCAAGTTAGCGAGCACAAAGCAACTCTGGATATTTGCAGAACTGAGATCTTGTAGAAAAAACTTGATAAAAATTTAAAATTTCCTTATTTTCGCCATGATCTGCATAACCATTTTAACATTTCTAAAGAAATTTCTACGAAAGTGCGTAGATGTACACATTCCGGCAATTAAGTAATGAGAATCTTTAAAAAAAAAATCCCGGTAAAACACACGAGTCGGGAAGGCATGTTTTTTGACTAGTCATTTAGCAGCTATATTGTGGCAACAGCATTATTTTACGCTCTGTATGACATCATTCGATGGAAGAATATTGTCGTTGCCACTGCTCTGTCATGAAGCAGACAGCAAATATCCGGTTCTGTTTGTAAATCAGTAAATCTACGTCTGCGATAATTAAATTATTGCTTGATGTGACGTCTAACTCGGTGGCGCAGTAGTTTAAGCGATGGCTTCTGATCATTCGTCCGAGATGGATCCAGGTTCAGATCCCGGCGTGGCATGGATTTTGTGTTTGTCTTACGGCACTGGCTCATGTCCATTCCCTGGAGTCAGTGACCCTTCACCTGGAGTCAGTGACCCTTCACCTGGAGTCAGTACCCTCCTGGAGCCAGTCCGTCGCTAGTCGGGACCGTTATCACTTGTCGTGTTGAAAATTCGGAACTTGGTTCGGACAGATGCACGTAATGAAAGGGTGGTGATGGTCGGCCCGGAACTGCACATATCTGAAACCAGTGACGGAAGACTCAATAGGTACCAAGGGACCCAGGCCGGACTACGTGAAAGCTGCCCAAACAGTTACACCACTTCCACATACAGTCCTGGCTTCTACACGCTGCCTGCAGTCCGCGCGATACCGTGTGAAACGGAATTCGTCAGACCATTTGACGCGTTTGCAATCATCCATTCTCCAGTTTCGATGGACCTTCGCAAACTGCATCCGAATCATGCGATCATGTGCCGTTAACATCGGGACACGATGCGGTCGTCGACTGCCGCAGCAGACTTGTGCTCTGTGTCGACGGATTGTCTTTGACTTGTGAATGCTCCTCCATTAAATTGTGGCGTGACTTCCTGCAAACAAGCCTTCCGCTTCGTCCGTAGGATGGGGGCAAATCGTCGGCGCCCTCGATCATTAGCACTTTTACGGTCACATTTCATCTGACTGTTAGCGGTTTGGCCGTATTTCACATACTCCTCGTACACACTTGCTACGGTTTGTCGCGGAATTCCTAACAGTTTCGCCGTTGCGCTGATTGAACATCCGGCCTACCTGGCTCCCACGACTTGACCTCGATCAAACTCACTTATGTCTCGTCCTCGACCCATGCTGGTACTTGACGGAATGTATTTCTGTGTATACCACTCTATTTATAGCCCCAACCGGTTTTCCTGCACACCGCGATTTGCTGCTGTCCTGTTGCTTTGCGTATATTCACCGGCGTGTACGGAATAATTTGTTTTTCAGTGTATATATATATATATGTTTTCTTTCAGTTATACGTTAATTTTACTTGATCGATTGAAAAAGTACAAACAAAGTTCCACTGCATTATTGTTTTCGGATTTAATGACAACTATAAGCGTCCCTAATTTAGGGCCACTGGCTCCAGGGAAAGGAAAGACCCAGTGCCTCGAGACAAAAACACCACCCATGCTGGAACTCGAACACGGGTCCACCCTGACATTTTCTGATCACCCTGTATAGATATGCCTATACCTGTTTGTGTGGGTGTGAAAACTTATATAACGAACTGTATTTAAAGAAGCGCGGATACATCAGGATAGCCATAGACGCCATTGCCTTTTTCTGGAGATTTTAGTAAGTAAAATTTCAATACCTTCTTTTGTTAGAATTCAAAATTCAGAAATGTTCTTTATTCCGAAAAGTCAATACAAACATTGAAACAAAACACACACATCAATATTTACAAAATATACAATATATACGTGAATAAAGAATATAAAATAAAGAATAAAAATTTAGCCAAAAGGTGCAAAGCACTTAGCACAATAATCGGTACAGTCTACACTGAAGAGCAATTGAATTAGAGACAGCTGGCGTTATGCAAATGTGACGCTGTGGGCGGCCCTGTAAACGGAAACGACGTGACGAATGCAGCGATCCGACAATATAAGGAGTGATGCTTCGGGAATCAGTAAGAGTTCGACGCAGTATGGGCAAGACGAAGGATCTAAGCGCATTTGATCGTGAGCAAATTGTCGGGGCCCAACGAATGGGTCGCTCCATCTCGGAAGTCGTGCAGGCACTGGGATTTTCACGAGCCACTGTGTCACGGGTGCACCGTGAGTACATCGAATCCAGTAAAACCATCCTTGCAAGTGCCTACTGCCGTGCACAACAGCGTGTGGATGAGCGGGGTCATGGTCGGCTAGCTCGCACTGTAACAGCGGATAGACGGACCACAGTGCAAGAAATCACTCGGAAATTTAACGCTGGTGCACAAAAACGTGTAAGCAGCCACACCATCCAGAACCATCTCCTCGCTATAGGGTACAGAAGCCATCGTCCCACGAGGGTACCGCTGCTGACCGCACATCACAGGGTGCAAAGCTTAGACACGTGGAAAAATGTTGCCTGATGAGTCGAGATTCACGTTGGTCTGATGAGTCGAGATTCACGTTGGTATATGCGGATGGCAGGATACGAGTACGGCGCAAACCACATGAAGCGATGGATCCTTCTTGCCAGCAGGGTACTCTTCAAGCTGGTGGGGGTGGCATTCTCGTCTGGGGACTGTTTACTTGGACTGAAATGGGATCCCTGGTACGTGTGACATCGTCCCTCACAGGTCAACGTTACCGAGATATCCTGGACGACCATTTGCTCCCGTTTGTGCGTCTTCAACATCCTACTGGGGACCTCATCCTGCAACAAGACAATGCACCGTGCCATCGCTTCCGAATTGTATCCGAATGGTTGGATGAACACTCCACCGACGTGACATCGCTGCTTTGGCCAGCTAGGTCACCTGACCTCAATCCCATCGAGCATATCTGGGATGCCATCGAGAGATATGCTCGAGGCTCTGACCCCCCCCATCAAATCTTCGTGAACTGTGGGAGCTTGTTCAGGGGTCGTGGATCCGTATGGATACACGTTACTAGACAGGTATATCTAATTCAATTGCTCTTCAGTGTATATTACACTCATACTTTTTGCAATGATTTTAATTTTGATAGTTTTCTACTGTTTTGTCGCAGGCTACACGGGCGACGAAAGGTAGAGGAAACGGGGTCCGTACCCCTCTTGGAATATCATGGTTCCCCTCACGGTGCTCTTTCTACGAAAGATTTCTGGTTCACATATTGCGAGTTATCGTTTTTTCAAGATGATTTCCCGGAGACCGCCAGCACGCTATGCACTTTTCTGGAAAACGCTTCAAGTATAATTTAAAAGATTGATTTTGCACAAATAACATGAATAGTTAACTCAGTGTTGTATTTCTCTTTAAAAAGATCAGTCAAGAATTCTTTAAATTATTTAAAAGCAATAACCAGGGCAATTTTTTTTTCTCCCTCTTTGTGTTTTTTTCTTTTTTGTTCCAACTCCGAATGTGTCTGATTCGAGATCAGGAAACCCAATACATCTGCCAAATAAATAACTAAAGAAAAAATAATTCGAACTCAAATTAAGCGATAAGTATGCTGCTACTTGTTGTGCACAGCAGAGCTGACACGGGCTGAGCCCGAAAGCCCGGAGCAGAGCCCGGGCCCGAATCGGGCTCGGGCTGTAGAATATTTACTGCGGTTCGGGATCGGACAGGCTCGGGCTCTTAGGGAGAGGGAGAAAATTTTTGTTATATATAAATGTGATTTTATTTGATTTAGCAAATGAGACACTTTATAGTTGGTAAAGGGAATTCTTCGGCAACTGGTTCTGGTTGGGGAGCGGGCATTCGAGATGGCTATTTATTCCGGGCTTGGGTAGAAAATGCCATAGACTGCGCATTAGTGTGTTTCTGCAGAGAAGAAAAAGTTTTTTTAGAATTATAGATACTGGATAGTTGATAGCATGCCGACGATAATTTACTCCCGATCTCCACGCAGTAGTTAGCAACGTACATATTGCTGCACAATATGGCGCGATAATATTAGCTTTATTGATGCAAGATACAATTGCAACACCGCCCGATCATTTTGTATATCAGGCCGCCCGAAGCACTCGGGTGGAAACGATCGTTCAAAGAAAATTGTGCAGTGACATTGTAAAAATAGATAGAGGTCCCTTCTCCACTCCCCATTTGAGAAATACATTGGTTAATTGCAGGAGGAGGAGAGAGTGGAAGTGTGGAAAAGGAGATGGTTTTTATTAATGGTTGAACAGGTTAGCCAGTTTTCGGGCCAGGGCTCTATCTTGCAATATAAAATTCGGGCTCGGGTGGGCTTGGGCTGATATACCATATGTTCGGGCTCCGAAAATTGTGCCCACACTCAGCTCTAGTACACAACAGGTCTTTCTTCGAGTTTTCTCACGTAGAATATTAACAAGCCTGGACAAATGAATGTGTGCTTTTGCTGCCAGACCCTCAAATGAAAATGCGCTGGACATATTGCTAGAACTGATCACTGTTGAACAACTGAAATTTTAGACTGGATACAAAAGGGCGGGCAGAAAAAGATCCAGAAGGAGTCCACTTGGAGATGAATGAATGAAATTCGGAATGCTGGAGTGACAAGCTCAAGACACAAAGTTGTGGAAGGCACTAGAGGAGACCAACCAGCAATGGATTGATGATGATTGGTGATAATTCAGGTGTCGTGTACAAGAATGTTTTTTGGTGGAGGGGAAGGGGGAGGGCAGCGACAAAAAATAAATTTTCTGAAATCCATAAACATAAAATAAAAGTTAATGAAAAATAGAAGAAAAAATTAAAGCATTATTTTCTAACGTAAATTGATGCATTTTTATTGAATTAAAGCTTTTTTTCTAATGTAAGTCGCATTTCAACAAAAACATGAAGCGCTTCGAAAGAAAAAGCAAGGTCACGGGCCCCCTCCCCACTTCCTGAATACCCTGGATATTATGTATGAGTATATATACTGGGGTTGTCCAAAATAATGAAAACAGTGACTTTGGTTTGTGCTGCTTTTTGAGTAAAACGAACATGTAGCTACAATTTTTTGTAAAAACGTGCTGCTCATAGTCTCAAGGGTCTGTGTCATTACATTGTAAATCGGTGTTTCAATAATTTCGTTCCAGGTGAAGGCACAATGAGTGACCTGTCGAAGTTCCAAAGAGGGCAGATTTTTTTTTTTTTTTTGATTGGAGGTTTAACGACCACCGTGAGCAACTCAATGGGCTATAAGCAGTAGCCCGTCCCTAATTTAGAGTCACTGGTTCCAGGGAAGGTAGAGAGCCAGTGCCGTAAGACAAACACAACATCCATGCCTCACCGGGATTCGAACCCGCACCCCGTTCGGACGAATGATCAGAGGCCATCGCTTAGACCACTGCGACACCGGGGCGGCGGCAGATTTTAGGAGCCCGTTTGTTTGGTGCGTTGGTAACCACAGTGGCACAGGTATTGGGGACATCGACAGGTACCGTGTCGAAGGTCATCACAGCATACAATGTTCACGGCACAACATCATCTGCGAGACACAACTGTGGAAGGAAAACCAAACTCACTGCGAGAGACAGGAGGACATTAAAGAGAATTGTGATTGCAAGGAATAAGACCACGGCGACGAAAGTGACTGCTGAGCTTAATGCACATCTCCAAAACCCAGTGTCGACGCATACAGTGCGAAGGGAATTGCATAAGCACAACATTTACGGCAGAGCTGCGATTGCAAAACCGCTGGTGTCACAGGTGAATAGGAAACGGAGACTACAGTGGTGCCAGAAACATAAAACGTAGACTGCGGATCAATGGAAACATGTCTTGTTTTCCGATGAATCAAGTGCCTCATTATTCCCCACCACGGGAAGGATTTACGTGTGGAGAACAACCGCAGAAGCCTACAACCCAGACTGTCTCCTTCCTACAGTGAAGCATGGGGGCGGTTCCGTAATGGTTTGGGGTATGATCTCGTGATTTGCAGCGGGACCCATTATCATCTTACACGGACGGATCATTAGCGGTGACTATGTCACTCTTTTGGCCGACCATGTGCATTCAATGGTGCAGACATTGTTTCCGTCAGGGGATTGAACCTTTCAAGATGATAATGCCTCGATTCACAGAAGTCGAACTGTTCAATCATGGTTTGAGGAACATGAGGATGAAGTTGCACACCTTCCCTAGTCTGCACAATCACCGGACTTAAACACCATTGAGCCACTGTGGTATGTGTTGGAAAAAAAGAATGCGATCCCGTTATCCTTCTCCGGCGTCTCTCCAGGAATTGGAGCAGTTTCTGCAGGAAGAATGGTACAACATACCATTTACCACCATTCAGGACTTGTATGCGTCCATTCCAAGGAGGATTCAAGCAGTTTTTAAATGCCAAGGGTGCTCCCACACCATATTAGGTGCGTAACACCTATTGTTTCAAAGTATTTCCATTATTTTGGACAACCCCTTTATATCCTACGGATATTTTTTTTTCTCTGGGTATTCTTTCTTTTCCTTTTTTTTTTCACTGTTCTTGCCCTGGTAGAAGTTGAAAATATTACGTTCCGCAGGGCCCGAGGCAGGCTATGTGAAAAATTATTTTTACTGAAACCATGTCCTTCACCACTTCATAGTTTCATTATTTTAGATTTAAGTTACAATTTTATGGATCCCTCATTGAAAGTTTTATGAATCCTCTCTTGTATCTGCAATTAAAAAAATAATCGTTTCGCTCAAATCAGAAACATTCTGTAATGTTACTGTGAATAATCTGTACTATAAGTGATCAGAGATGGCAGCACACAGCATCAAACTTTGACTGTGATCGATCTGTTACATTAAAAATTGCCGGAGGGCAATACTCACCGCAGCAGGCGTTGTCGTGCGGCTTCATCGAACTAATTGAAATTTGTCTAAATCTCATGACCCTTGGTTCCGCTGACGCAATCCTGTCGTTTTGTTTCTCTTTAATAGTCCGGAAATGCACCTTCCTTCGGGGAAGAAAAGTACGTTTTGCTAATATACAATGAAAACATTTTTCTTTTTAACCAAAGTGTGGCCATTTCATCTGTTATGAAGTGAAGACCAGCAGAATCTACATCAAGAAAGCAATTCACAAACTTAGGTAATATGAAGACATTAGTGTTTCCAACAAATTTTCCTGTGAATTAAAAACTATTTTGTTTTCTCGACGATAAATTTTTCAAGTTAGCGAGCACAAAGCAACTCTGGATATTTGCAGAACTGAGATCTTGTAGAAAAAACTTGATAAAAATTTAAAATTTCCTTATTTTCGCCATGATCTGCATAACCATTTTAACATTTCTAAAGAAATTTCTACGAAAGTGCGTAGATGTACACATTCCGGCAATTAAGTAATGAGAATCTTTAAAAAAAAAAAAAATCCCGGTAAAACACACGAGTCGGGAAGGCATGTTTTTGACTAGTCATTTAGCAGCTATATTGTGGCAACAGCATTATTTTACGCTCTGTATGACATCATTCGATGGAAGAATATTGTCGTTGCCACTGCTCTGTCATGAAGCAGACAGCAAATATCCGGTTCTGTTTGTAAATCAGTAAATCTACGTCTGCGATAATTAAATTATTGCTTGATGTGACGTCTAACTCGGTGGCGCAGTAGTTTAAGCGATGGCTTCTGATCATTCGTCCGAGATGGATCCAGGTTCAGATCCCGGCGTGGCATGGATTTTGTGTTTGTCTTACGGCACTGGCTCATGTCCATTCCCTGGAGTCAGTGACCCTTCACCTGGAGTCAGTGACCCTTCACCTGGAGTCAGTACCCTCCTGGAGCCAGTCCGTCGCTAGTCGGGACCGTTATCACTTGTCGTGTTGAAAATTCGGAACTTGGTTCGGACAGATGCACGTAATGAAAGGGTGGTGATGGTCGGCCCGGAACTGCACATATCTGAAACCAGTGACGGAAGACTCAATAGGTACCAAGGGACCCAGGCCGGACTACGTGAAAGCTGCCCAAACAGTTACACCACTTCCACATACAGTCCTGGCTTCTACACGCTGCCTGCAGTCCGCGCGATACCGTGTGAAACGGAATTCGTCAGACCATTTGACGCGTTTGCAATCATCCATTCTCCAGTTTCGATGGACCTTCGCAAACTGCATCCGAATCATGCGATCATGTGCCGTTAACATCGGGACACGATGCGGTCGTCGACTGCCGCAGCAGACTTGTGCTCTGTGTCGACGGATTGTCTTTGACTTGTGAATGCTCCTCCATTAAATTGTGGCGTGACTTCCTGCAAACAAGCCTTCCGCTTCGTCCGTAGGATGGGGGCAAATCGTCGGCGCCCTCGATCATTAGCACTTTTACGGTCACATTTCATCTGACTGTTAGCGGTTTGGCCGTATTTCACATACTCCTCGTACACACTTGCTACGGTTTGTCGCGGAATTCCTAACAGTTTCGCCGTTGCGCTGATTGAACATCCGGCCTACCTGGCTCCCACGACTTGACCTCGATCAAACTCACTTATGTCTCGTCCTCGACCCATGCTGGTACTTGACGGAATGTATTTCTGTGTATACCACTCTATTTATAGCCCCAACCGGTTTTCCTGCACACCGCGATTTGCTGCTGTCCTGTTGCTTTGCGTATATTCACCGGCGTGTACGGAATAATTTGTTTTTCAGTGTATATATATATATATGTTTTCTTTCAGTTATACGTTAATTTTACTTGATCGATTGAAAAAAGTACAAACAAAGTTCCACTGCATTATTGTTTTCGGATTTAATGACAACTATAAGCGTCCCTAATTTAGGGCCACTGGCTCCAGGGAAAGGAAAGACCCAGTGCCTCGAGACAAAAACACCACCCATGCTGGAACTCGAACACGGGTCCACCCTGACATTTTCTGATCACCCTGTATAGATATGCCTATACCTGTTTGTGTGGGTGTGAAAACTTATATAACGAACTGTATTTAAAGAAGCGCGGATACATCAGGATAGCCATAGACGCCATTGCCTTTTTCTGGAGATTTTAGTAAGTAAAATTTCAATACCTTCTTTTGTTAGAATTCAAAATTCAGAAATGTTCTTTATTCCGAAAAGTCAATACAAACATTGAAACAAAACACACACATCAATATTTACAAAATATACAATATATACGTGAATAAAGAATATAAAATAAAGAATAAAAATTTAGCCAAAAGGTGCAAAGCACTTAGCACAATAATCGGTACAGTCTACACTGAAGAGCAATTGAATTAGAGGCAGCTGGCGTTATGCAAATGTGACGCTGTGGGCGGCCCTGTAAACGGAAACGACGTGACGAATGCAGCGATCCGACAATATAAGGAGTGATGCTTCGGGAATCAGTAAGAGTTCGACGCAGTATGGGCAAGACGAAGGATCTAAGCGCATTTGATCGTGAGCAAATTGTCGGGGCCCAACGAATGGGTCGCTCCATCTCGGAAGTCGTGCAGGCACTGGGATTTTCACGAGCCACTGTGTCACGGGTGCACCGTGAGTACATCGAATCCAGTAAAACCATCCTTGCAAGTGCCTACTGCCGTGCACAACAGCGTGTGGATGAGCGGGGTCATGGTCGGCTAGCTCGCACTGTAACAGCGGATAGACGGACCACAGTGCAAGAAATCACTCGGAAATTTAACGCTGGTGCACAAAAACGTGTAAGCAGCCACACCATCCAGAACCATCTCCTCGCTATAGGGTACAGAAGCCATCGTCCCACGAGGGTACCGCTGCTGACCGCACATCACAGGGTGCAAAGCTTAGACACGTGGAAAAATGTTGCCTGGCCTGATGAGTCGAGATTCACGTTGGTATATGCGGATGGCAGGATACGAGTACGGCGCAAACCACATGAAGCGATGGATCCTTCTTGCCAGCAGGGTACTCTTCAAGCTGGTGGGGTTGGCATTCTCGTCTGGGGACTGTTTACGTGGACTGAAATGGGATCCCTGGTACGTGTGACATCGTCCCTCACAGGTCAACGTTACCGAGATATCCTGGACGACCATTTGCTCCCGTTTGTGCGTCTTCAACATCCTACTGGGGACCTCATCCTGCAACAAGACAATGCACCGTGCCATCGCTTCCGAATTGTATCCGAATGGTTGGATGAACACTCCACCGACGTGACATCGCTGCTTTGGCCAGCTAGGTCACCTGACCTCAATCCCATCGAGCATATCTGGGATGCCATCGAGAGATATGCTCGAGGCTCCGACCCCCCCATCAAATCTTCGTGAACTGTGGGAGCTTGTTCAGGGGTCGTGGATCCGTATGGATACACGTTACTAGACAGGTATATCTAATTCAATTGCTCTTCAGTGTATATTACACTCATACTTTTTGCAATGATTTTAATTTTGATAGTTTTCTACTGTTTTGTCGCAGGCTACACGGGCGACGAAAGGTAGAGGAAACGGGGTCCGTACCCCTCTTGGAATATCATGGTTCCCCTCACGGTGCTCCTTCTACGAAAGATTTCTGGTTCACATATTGCGAGTTATCGTTTTTTCAAGATGATTTCCCGGAGACCGCCAGCACGCTATGCACTTTTCTGGAAAACGCTTCAAGTATAATTTAAAAGATTGATTTTGCACAAATAACATGAATAGTTAACTCAGTGTTGTATTTCTCTTTAAAAAAGATCAGTCAAGAATTCTTTAAATTATTTAAAAGCAATAACCAGGGCAATTTTTTTTTCTCCCTCTTTGTGTTTTTTTCTTTTTGTTCCAACTCCGAATGTGTCTGATTCGAGATCAGGAAACCCAATACATCTGCCAAATAAATAACTAAAGAAAAAATAATTCGAACTCAAATTAAGCGATAAGTATGCTGCTACTTGTTGTGCACAGCAGAGCTGACACGGGCTGAGCCCGAAAGCCCGGAGCAGAGCCCGGGCCCGAATCGGGCTCGGGCTGTAGAATATTTACTGCGGTTCGGGATCGGACAGGCTCGGGCTCTTAGGGAGAGGGAGAAAATTTTTGTTATATATAAATGTGATTTTATTTGATTTAGCAAATGAGACACTTTATAGTTGGTAAAGGGAATTCTTCGGCAACTGGTTCTGGTTGGGGAGCGGGCATTCGAGATGGCTATTTATTCCGGGCTTGGGTAGAAAATGCCATAGACTGCGCATTAGTGTGTTTCTGCAGAGAAGAAAAAGTTTTTTTAGAATTATAGATACTGGATAGTTGATAGCATGCCGACGATAATTTACTCCCTATCTCCACGCAGTAGTTAGCAACGTACATATTGCTGCACAATATGGCGCGATAATATTAGCTTTATTGATGCAAGATACAATTGCAACACCGCCCGATCATTTTGTATATCAGGCCGCCCGAAGCACTCAGGTGGGAGCGATCGTTCAAAGAAAATTGTGCAGTGACATTGTAAAAATAGATAGAGGTCCCTTCTCCACTCCCCATTTGAGAAATACATTGGTTAATTGCAGGAGGAGGAGAGAGTGGAAGTGTGGAAAAGGAGATGGTTTTTATTAATGGTTGAACAGGTTAGCCAGTTTTCGGGCCAGGGCTCTATCTTGCAATATAAAATTCGGGCTCGGGTGGGCTTGGGCTGATATACCATATGTTCGGGCTCCGAAAATTGTGCCCACACTCAGCTCTAGTACACAACAGGTCTTTCTTCGAGTTTTCTCACGTAGAATATTAACAAGCCTGGACAAATGAATGTGTGCTTTTGCTGCCAGACCCTCAAATGAAAATGCGCTGGACATATTGCTAGAACTGATCACTGTTGAACAACTGAAATTTTAGACTGGATACAAAAGGGCGGGCAGAAAAAGATCCAGAAGGAGTCCACTTGGAGATGAATGAATGAAATTCGGAATGCTGGAGTGACAAGCTCAAGACACAAAGTTGTGGAAGGCACTAGAGGAGACCAACCAGCAATGGATTGATGATGATTGGTGATAATTCAGGTGTCGTGTACAAGAATGTTTTTTGGTGGAGGGGAAGGGGAGGGCAGCGACAAAAAATAAATTTTCTGAAATCCATAAACATAAAATAAAAGTTAATGAAAAATAGAAGAAAAAATTAAAGCATTATTTTCTAACGTAAATTGATGCATTTTTATTGAATTAAAGCTTTTTTTCTAATGTAAGTCGCATTTCAACAAAAACATGAAGCGCTTCGAAAGAAAGGGCAAGGTCACGGGCCCCCTCCCCACTTCCTGAATACCCTGGATATTATGTATGAGTATATATACTGGGGTTGTCCAAAATAATGAAAACAGTGACTTTGGTTTGTGCTGCTTTTTGAGTAAAACGAACATGTAGCTACAATTTTTTGTAAAAACGTGCTGCTCATAGTCTCAAGGGTCTGTGTCATTACATTGTAAATCGGTGTTTCAATAATTTCGTTCCAGGTGAAGGCACAATGAGTGACCTGTCGAAGTTCCAAAGAGGGCAGATTTTTTTTTTTTTTTTTGATTGGAGGTTTAACGACCACCGTGAGCAACTCAATGGGCTATAAGCAGTAGCCCGTCCCTAATTTAGAGTCACTGGTTCCAGGGAAGGTAGAGAGCCAGTGCCGTAAGACAAACACAACATCCATGCCTCACCGGGATTCGAACCCGCACCCCGTTCGGACGAATGATCAGAGGCCATCGCTTAGACCACTGCGACACCGGGGCGGCGGCAGATTTTAGGAGCCCGTTTGTTTGGTGCGTTGGTAACCACAGTGGCACAGGTATTGGGGACATCGACAGGTACCGTGTCGAAGGTCATCACAGCATACAATGTTCACGGCACAACATCATCTGCGAGACACAACTGTGGAAGGAAAACCAAACTCACTGCGAGAGACAGGAGGACATTAAAGAGAATTGTGATTGCAAGGAGGAAGACCACGGCGACGAAAGTGACTGCTGAGCTTAATGCACATCTCCAAAACCCAGTGTCGACGCATACAGTGCGAAGGGAATTGCATAAGCACAACATTTACGGCAGAGCTGCGATTGCAAAACCGCTGGTGTCACAGGTGAATAGGAAACGGAGACTACAGTGGTGCCAGAAACATAAAACGTAGACTGCGGATCAATGGAAACATGTCTTGTTTTCCGATGAATCAAGTGCCTCATTATTCCCCACCACGGGAAGGATTTACGTGTGGAGAACAACCGCAGAAGCCTACAACCCAGACTGTCTCCTTCCTACAGTGAAGCATGGGGGCGGTTCCGTAATGGTTTGGGGTATGATCTCGTGATTTGCAGCGGGACCCATTATCACCTTACACGGACGGATCATTAGCGGTGACTATGTCACTCTTTTGGCCGACCATGTGCATTCAATGGTGCAGACATTGTTTCCGTCAGGGGATTGAACCTTTCAAGATGATAATGCCTCGATTCACAGAAGTCGAACTGTTCAATCATGGTTTGAGGAACATGAGGATGAAGTTGCACACCTTCCCTAGTCTGCACAATCACCGGACTTAAACACCATTGAGCCACTGTGGTCTGTGTTGGAAAAAAGAATGCGATCCCGTTATCCTTCTCCGGCGTCTCTCCAGGAATTGGAGCAGTTTCTGCAGGAAGAATGGTACAACATACCATTTACCACCATTCAGGACTTGTATGCGTCCATTCCAAGGAGGATTCAAGCAGTTTTTAAATGCCAAGGGTGCTCCCACACCATATTAGGTGCGTAACACCTATTGTTTCAAAGTATTTCCATTATTTTGGACAACCCCTTTATATCCTACGGATATTTTTTTTTCTCTGGGTATTCTTTCTTTTCCTTTTTTTTTCACTGTTCTTGTCCTGGTAGAAGTTGAAAATATTACGTTCCGCAGGGCCCGAGGCAGGCTATGTGAAAAATTATTTTTACTGAAACCATGTCCTTCACCACTTCATAGTTTCATTATTTTAGATTTAAGTTACAATTTTATGGATCCCTCATTGAAAGTTTTATGAATCCTCTCTTGTATCTGCAATTAAAAAAATAATCGTTTCGCTCAAATCAGAAACATTCTGTAATGTTACTGTGAATAATCTGTACTATAAGTGATCAGAGATGGCAGCACACAGCATCAAACTTTGACTGTGATCGATCTGTTACATTAAAAATTGCCGGAGGGCAATACTCACCGCAGCAGGCGTTGTCGTGCGGCTTCATCGAACTTATTGAAATTTGTCTAAATCTCATGACCCTTGGTTCCGCTGACGCAATCCTGTCGTTTTGTTTCTCTTTAATAGTCCGGAAATGCACCTTCCTTCGGGGAAGAAAAGTACGTTTTGCTAATATACAATGAAAACATTTTTCTTTTTAACCAAAGTGTGGCCATTTCATCTGTTATGAAGTGAAGACCAGCAGAATCTACATCAAGAAAGCAATTCACAAACTTAGGTAATATGAAGACATTTAGTGTTTCCAACAAATTTTCCTGTGAATTAAAAACTATTTTGTTTTCTCGACGATAAATTTTTCAAGTTAGCGAGCACAAAGCAACTCTGGATATTTGCAGAACTGAGATCTTGTAGAAAAAACTTGATAAAAATTTAAAATTTCCTTATTTTCGCCATGATCTGCATAACCATTTTAACATTTCTAAAGAAATTTCTACCAAAGTGTGTAGATGTACACATTCCGGCAATTAAGTAATGAGAATCTTTAAAAAAAAAATCCCGGTAAAACACACGAGTCGGGAAGGCATGTTTTTTTGACTAGTCATTTAGCAGCTATATTGTGGCAACAGCATTATTTTACGCTCTGTATGACATCATTCGATGGAAGAATATTGTCGTTGTCACTGCTCTGTCATGAAGCAGACAGCAAATATCCGGTTCTGTTTGTAAATCAGTAAATCTACATCTGCCATAATTAAATTGTTGCTTGATGTGACGTCTAACTCGGTGGCGCAGTAGTCTAAGCGATGGCTTCTGATCATTCGTCCGAGATGGATCCAGGTTCGGATCCCGGTGTGGCATGGATTTTGTGTTTGTCTTACGGCACTGGCTCATGTCCATTCCCTGGTGTCAGTGACCCTTCACCTGGAGTCAGTACCCTCCTGGAGCCAGTCCGTCTCTAGTCGGGACCGTTATCACTTGTCGTGTTGAAAATTCGGAACTTGGTTCGGACAGATGCACGTAATGAAAGGGTGGTGATGGTCGGCCCGGAACTGCACATATCTGAAACCAGTGACGGAAGACTCAATAGGTACCAAGGGACCCAGGCCGGACTACGTGAAAGCTGCCCAAACAGTTACACCACTTCCACATACAGTCCTGGCTTCTACACGCTGCCTGCAGTCCGCGCGATACCGTGTGAAACGGAATTCGTCAGACCATTTGACGCGTTTGCAATCATCCATTCTCCAGTTTCGATGGACCTTCGCAAACTGCATCCGAATCATGCGATCATGTGCCGTTAACATCGGGACACGATGCGGTCGTCGACTGCCGCAGCAGACTTGTGCTCTGTGTCGACGGATTGTCTTTGAGCATATAGGCTTGTGAATGCTCCTCCATTAAATTGTGGCGTGACTTCCTGCAAACAAGCCTTCCGCTTCGTCCGTAGGATGGGGGCAAATCGTCGGCGCCCTCGATCATTAGCACTTTTACGGTCACATTTCATCTGACTGTTAGCGGTTTGGCCGTATTTCACATACTCCTCGTACACACTTGCTACGGTTTGTCGCGGAATTCCTAACAGTTTCGCCGTTGCGCTGATTGAACATCCGGCCTACCTGGCTCCCACGACTTGACCTCGATCAAACTCACTTATGTCTCGTCCTCGACCCATGCTGGTACTTGACGGAATGTATTTCTGTGTATACCACTCTATTTATAGCCCCAACCGGTTTTCCTGCACACCGCGATTTGCTGCTGTCCTGTTGCTTTGCGTATATTCACCGGCGTGTACGGAATAATTTGTTTTTCAGTGTATATATATATATATGTTTTCTTTCAGTTATACGTTAATTTTACTTGATCGATTGAAAAAAGTACAAACAAAGTTCCACTGCATTATTGTTTTCGGATTTAATGACAACTATAAGCGTCCCTAATTTAGGGCCACTGGCTCCAGGGAAAGGAAAGACCCAGTGCCTCGAGACAAAAACACCACCCATGCTGGAACTCGAACACGGGTCCACCCTGACATTTTCTGATCACCCTGTATAGATATGCCTATACCTGTTTGTGTGGGTGTGAAAACTTATATAACGAACTGTATTTAAAGAAGCGCGGATACATCAGGATAGCCATAGACGCCATTGCCTTTTTCTGGAGATTTTAGTAAGTAAAATTTCAATACCTTCTTTTGTTAGAATTCAAAATTCAGAAATGTTCTTTATTCCGAAAAGTCAATACAAACATTGAAACAAAACACACACATCAATATTTACAAAATATACAATATATACGTGAATAAAGAATATAAAATAAAGAATAAAAATTTAGCCAAAAGGTGCAAAGCACTTAGCACAATAATCGGTACAGTCTACACTGAAGAGCAATTGAATTAGAGACAGCTGGCGTTATGCAAATGTGACGCTGTGGGCGGCCCTGTAAACGGAAACGACGTGACGAATGCAGCGATCCGACAATATAAGGAGTGATGCTTCGGGAATCAGTAAGAGTTCGACGCAGTATGGGCAAGACGAAGGATCTAAGCGCATTTGATCGTGAGCAAATTGTCGGGGCCCAACGAATGGGTCGCTCCATCTCGGAAGTCGTGCAGGCACTGGGATTTTCACGAGCCACTGTGTCACGGGTGCACCGTGAGTACATCGAATCCAGTAAAACCATCCTTGCAAGTGCCTACTGCCGTGCACAACAGCGTGTGGATGAGCGGGGTCATGGTCGGCTAGCTCGCACTGTAACAGCGGATAGACGGACCACAGTGCAAGAAATCACTCGGAAATTTAACGCTGGTGCACAAAAACGTGTAAGCAGCCACACCATCCAGAACCATCTCCTCGCTATAGGGTACAGAAGCCATCGTCCCACGAGGGTACCGCTGCTGACCGCACATCACAGGGTGCAAAGATTAGCATGGGCGCGAGAACATCGCCACTGGATCCTAGACACGTGGAAAAATGTTGCCTGGCCTGATGAGTCGAGATTCACGTTGGTATATGCGGATGGCAGGATACGAGTACGGCGCAAACCACATGAAGCGATGGATCCTTCTTGCCAGCAGGGTACTCTTCAAGCTGGTGGGGGTGGCATTCTCGTCTGGGGACTGTTTACTTGGACTGAAATGGGATCCCTGGTACGTGTGACATCGTCCCTCACAGGTCAACGTTACCGAGATATCCTGGACGACCATTTGCTCCCGTTTGTGCGTCTTCAACATCCTACTGGGGACCTCATCCTGCAACAAGACAATGCACCGTGCCATCGCTTCCGAATTGTATCCGAATGGTTGGATGAACACTCCACCGACGTGACATCGCTGCTTTGGCCAGCTAGGTCACCTGACCTCAATCCCATCGAGCATATCTGGGATGCCATCGAGAGATATGCTCGAGGCTCTGACCCCCCCCCCCCCATCAAATCTTCGTGAACTGTGGGAGCTTGTTCAGGGGTCGTGGATCCGTATGGATTCCCAAAGCTTCCGGTGTCTTGTCGAGTCCATGCCGAGACGAAACGCCGCCGTCATCAGGGCGAAAGGTGGTGCTACACGTTACTAGACAGGTATATCTAATTCAATTGCTCTTCAGTGTATATTACACTCATACTTTTTGCAATGATTTTAATTTTGATAGTTTTCTACTGTTTTGTCGCAGGCTACACGGGCGACGAAAGGTAGAGGAAACGGGGTCCGTACCCCTCTTGGAATATCATGGTTCCCCTCACGGTGCTCTTTCTACGAAAGATTTCTGGTTCACATATTGCGAGTTATCGTTTTTTCAAGATGATTTCCCGGAGACCGCCAGCACGCTATGCACTTTTCTGGAAAACGCTTCAAGTATAATTTAAAAGATTGATTTTGCACAAATAACATGAATAGTTAACTCAGTGTTGTATTTCTCTTTAAAAAGATCAGTCAAGAATTCTTTAAATTATTTAAAAGCAATAACCAGGGCAATTTTATTTTTCTCTCCCTCTTTGTGTTTTTTTCTTTTTGTTCCAACTCCGAATGTGTCTGATTCGAGATCAGGAAACCCAATACATCTGCCAAATAAATAACTAAAGAAAAAATAATTCGAACTCAAATTAAGCGATAAGTATGCTGCTACTTGTTGTGCACAGCAGAGCTGACACGGGCTGAGCCCGAAAGCCCGGAGCAGAGCCCGGGCCCGAATCGGGCTCGGGCTGTAGAATATTTACTGCGGTTCGGGATCGGACAGGCTCGGGCTCTTAGGGAGAGGGAGAAAATTTTTGTTATATATAAATGTGATTTTATTTGATTTAGCAAATGAGACACTTTATAGTTGGTAAAGGGAATTCTTCGGCAACTGGTTCTGGTTGGGGAGCGGGCATTCGAGATGGCTATTTATTCCGGGCTTGGGTAGAAAATGCCATAGACTGCGCATTAGTGTGTTTCTGCAGAGAAGAAAAAGTTTTTTTAGAAATATAGATACTGGATAGTTGATAGCATGCCGACGATAATTTACTCCCGATCTCCACGCAGTAGTTAGCAACGTACATATTGCTGCACAATATGGCGCGATAATATTAGCTTTATTGATGCAAGATACAATTGCAACACCGCCCGATCATTTTGTATATCAGGCCGCCCGAAGCACTCAGGTGGAAACGATCGTTCAAAGAAAATTGTGCAGTGACATTGTAAAAATAGATAGAGGTCCCTTCTCCACTCCCCATTTGAGAAATACATTGGTTAATTGCAGGAGGAGGAGAGAGTGGAAGTGTGGAAAAGGAGATGGTTTTTATTAATGGTTGAACAGGTTAGCCAGTTTTCGGGCCAGGGCTCTATCTTGCAATATAAAATTCGGGCTCGGGTGGGCTTGGGCTGATATACCATATGTTCGGGCTCCGAAAATTGTGCCCACACTCAGCTCTAGTACACAACAGGTCTTTCTTCGAGTTTTCTCACGTAGAATATTAACAAGCCTGGACAAATGAATGTGTGCTTTTGCTGCCAGACCCTCAAATGAAAATGCGCTGGACATATTGCTAGAACTGATCACTGTTGAACAACTGAAATTTTAGACTGGATACAAAAGGGCGGGCAGAAAAAGATCCAGAAGGAGTCAACTTGGAGATGAATGAATGAAATTCGGAATGCTGGAGTGACAAGCTCAAGACACAAAGTTGTGGAAGGCACTAGAGGAGACCATCCAGCAATGGATTGATGATGATTGGTGATAATTCAGGTGTCGTGTACAAGAATGTTTTTTGGTGGAGGGGAAGGGGAGGGCAGCGACAAAAAATAAATTTTCTGAAATCCATAAACATAAAATAAAAGTTAATGAAAAATAGAAGAAAAAATTAAAGCATTATTTTCTAACGTAAATTGATGCATTTTTATTGAATTAAAGCTTTTTTTCTAATGTAAGTCTCATTTCAACAAAAACATGAAGCACTTCGAAAGAAAGGGCAAGGTCGCGGGCCCCCTCCCCACTTCCTGAATACCCTGGATATTATGTATGGGTATATATACTGGGGTTGTCCAAAATAATGAAAACAGTGACTTTGGTATGTGCTGCTTTTTGATTAAAACGAACATGTAGCTACAATTTTTTTTGTAAAGAAGTGTTGCTTATAGTCTCAAGGGTCTGTGTGATTGCATTGTAAATCGGTGTTTGCAGAATTTCGTTCCAGGTGAAGGCACAATGAGTGACCTGTCGGAGTTCCAAAGAGGGCAGATTGTAGGAGCCCGTCTGGTTGGTGCGTCGGTAACCACAGCGGCACAGGTATGGGGGTATCGAGAGGTACCGTGTCGGAGGTCATGACAGCAGCATACAATGCTCACGGCACAACATCATCTGCGAGACACAACTGTGGAAGGAAAACCAAACTCACTGCGAGAGACAGGAGGACATTAAAGAGGATTGTGACCGCAAGGAAGAAGACCACAGCGACGAAAGTGACTTCTGAGCTTAATGCAAATCTCCAAAACCCAGTGTCAACCCGTACCGTGCGAAGGGAATTGCATAAGCACAACATTTACGGCAGAGCTGCGATTGCAAAACCCCTGGTGTCACAGGTGAATATGAAACGGAGACTACAGTGGTGCCAGGAACATAAAACGTGGACTGCGGATCAATGGAAACATGTCTTGTTTTCCGATGAATCAAGTGCCTCACTATTTCCCACCACGGGAAGGGTTTACGTGTGGAGAACCCCCGCCTACAACCCAGACTGTCTCTTCCTACAGTGAAGCATGGGGGCGGTTCCGTAATGGTTTGGGGTATGATCTCGTGATTTGCAGCGGGACCCATTATCACCTTACACGGGCGGATCATTAGCGGTGACTATGTCACTCTTTTGGCCGACCATGTGCATTCAATGACGCAGACATTGTTTCCGTCAGGGAATTGCACCTTTCAAGATGATTGTCCCGATTCTCAGAAGTCGAACTGTTCAATCATGGTTTGAGGAACATGAGGATGAAGTTTCACACCTTCCCTGGTCTGCACAATCACCGGACTTAAACGTCATTGAGCCACTGTAGTCTATGTTGAAAAAAAGAGTGCGATCTCGTTATCCTTCTCCGGTGTCTCTCAAGGAATTGGAGCAGTTTCTGCAGGAAGAATGGTACAACATACCATTTACCACAATCCAGGACTTGTATGCGTCCATTCTAAGGATGATTCAAGCAGTTTTTAAATGCCAAGGGTGCCCCCACACCATATTAGGTGCGTAACACCTATTGTTTCAAAGTGCTTCCGTTATTTTGGACTACCCCTTTATATCATACGGATATTTTTCTTTCTCTGAGTATTCTTTCTTTCCCTTTTTTTTTTTTTTTTTACTGATCTAGCCCAGGCAGAAGTTGAAAATATTACGTTCCGCAGCGCCCGAGGTAGCTATGTGAAAAATTATTTTTGCTGAAACCATGTCCTTCACCACTTCATAGTTTCATTATTTTATATTTAAGTTGCAGTTTTATGGACCCCTCATTGAAAGTTTTATGAATTCTCTCTTGTATCTGCAATTAAAAAAATAATCGTTTCGCACAAATCAGAAACATTCTGTAATGTTACTATCTGTACTATAAGTGATCAGAGATGGCAGCACACTGCATCAAAACTTTGACTGTGATCGATCTGTTACATTAAAAATTGCCGGAGGGCAAAACTCATCGCGGCAGGCGTTGTTGTGCGGCTTCATCGAACTAATTGAAATTGAAATTGTCTTAATCTCATGACCCTTGGTTCCGCTGACGCAATCCTGTCGTTTTGCTTCTCTTTAATAGTCCGGAAATGCACCTTCCTTCGGGGAAGAAAAGTACGTTTTGCTAATATACAATGAAAACATTTTTTTTTAACCAAAATGTGGCCATTTCGTCTATTATGAAGTGAAGACCAGCAGAATCTACATCAAGAAAGCGATTCACAAACTTAAGGGAATATGAAGACATTTAGTGTTTCCAACAAATTTTCCTGTGAATTAAAAACTATTTTGTTTTCTCGACGATAAATTTTTCACGTTAGCGAGCAAAAATCATATCTGGATATTTATAGAACAAATTTTGTAGAAAAGCCTTCATAAAAATGTAATGTTTCCTTGTGTTCAGCATGATCTGCGTAACCATTTTAACTTTCCTGAAGATATTTCCTCGAAAGTGTGTAGATGTACAAGTGCGTAAATTAAGTAATGAAATTCTTTTTAAAAAATATCCCGGTAAAACACACGGATCGGGAAGGCATGCTTTTTTTGACAAATCATTTATCAGCTATGCGGTGGCAACAGCATTATTTACGCTCTGTATGACGTCATTCGGTGGAAGAACATCGTCGTTGCCACTGCTCTGTCATGAAACTGACAGCAAATATCCAGTTCTGTTTGAAAATCGGTAAAACTACATCTGAGACAATTAAATTCTTGTTTGATGCGCATGGGGTTAATTGCCTATCTCGTACATAAATATTCCAATGGTATGCACGTTTCAAAGATTTTTTTTTTTTTTTTTTTTTTTGACGTAGGACTACGTCTAACTCCGCGGACCGCCCCGATGGTGCGGTGGTCTAAGCGATGGCTTCTGATAATTCTTCCGAGATGGGTCCGAGTTCGGATCCCGGTGAGGCATGGATGTTGTGTTTGTCTACCAGCACTGCCTCTCTCCTTTGCCTGGAGTCAGTGACCCTTCTCCTGGAGTTAGTACCCTCCTGGAGATAGTCGTTTGCTAGCCGGGACCAATGGAGTGGAGCGCTGTCGTGTTTAAAGATCGGGACTTGGTTCAGACATAGGCACGTAATAAAAGGGTGGAGATGGTCGGCCCGGAGCTGCACATATCTGAAACCAGTGACGGAAGACTCAAGAGGTACCAAATCTGGACCACGTGAAAGCTGCCCAAACAATTACACCGCCCTGTGGTACTGCAACTTGGCATGTGGGGTCCATAGCTTCGTGTGGTTTGCGCCACAAACGGCACGAGCAAAAGAACAATTTTATACTCTATCTAAATATTTTATATATATTAATGTATTTTCAAGTAACAAAATTGTGATTGTATGTATATAATCAGTCAACAAGTTTCAGCCCCCAAAATTTGTAATTGCCCCCCCTCCCCCCCAAAAAACTCTCGGAATACAACACTGCCGGGGCATCATACCACTGGGTAATAACTAGTGACTTAAACTTCCTCTTTCTCTCCTTTCTTAGGTTCTTCGTCATTGTTACAGCTTTTTAAAGGATGATCCAGTCAGAACAGATTAGTGTCAATCATCCACTTTGAATGATATAGCTAAAGGAGGAAGCAAATCTTTCTCATGTGCGCAAGTTGACTCGATCCAACCACTTACAGTCCACTTCTTAGACAGTAAATTTATCCGTGCGAGTTGATTCATCACCCCCTTATAGAAGAGGGTGAAGGCTGATTTCAGCCCATTTTCCTAACCCCGTGTGAATTTGTTCCAGCAAGTTAAAGGGTTAAATATGCTATGAATAATCTGGAATAGAAACTCGAAATTCGTTGTGTATGTTATTGCACTGAGTTCACCTACGGCAAATTTTTTTGGGTTGCTGCTTTATATATAGACACGCGTATGTGCTTTTTACTACCTTTTTTTTTTTTTCTTGAACGAGATCTGCATTTTATTTACTATTTTTTTTTGGGGGGGGGGGGCTTACATTTACATGAATTCTTAAACTGCAGTTCTGGACAGTCTGATTCAGCTACAACAAAAAACACTTTTTCATTTGAAAGCAATTTAATAAAAATTATTTTTTGCATTTTTTTATTTCTCTCACTTTATATAAATCCGCATTGAAATTCTTGATTTTTTCGTAACTATTTTATTAATAGTACGTAAGTCTTCAAAAAGAAATTAATTTCTGGCACATTTGGATTTCCGTTCTCACTAAAAGCGAAGAAACTTATTGCAATAAAATGCATAAAAATGGGATAAAGTCTCCGATAGTCTCTCTCTTTCACAGATTGTTTGTTGCTTCTCAGCAACGAAAGTAATTATTTTGTTCTTACATAAACTTTTATTAGATATCTGCGGTCCAGGAAAATGGGTAAAATGCTAAAAATAAATTGATAACGAGGAACAGTACACCAATTAAGTAGTAAATAGTAATACACTGCCGGACAATTGCTAAGGACGGATGACAATAGCAACGATAGCAACCATAAAATGGAAGGCAGGAAAATGTGGAAATTAGCATAAGTGCGGGATACAGTAAGACGTGTTGTGCGTATGCAAATTTTGGATTGCCGAACTTGTTCGTGACGTCATAGCGCTGATAAGAGATATAAAGGATTTGACGCGTATTGACCGTTGTTGTTCAAACGCAAAGTTGAAAGGGAAAGAATCAATTGACGAACTTGCAATTTTCAGTATGTCTTCCCGACATCACCTAGATGATTTTACGCGTGGCCGTATTATTGGCAAGATTGAAGAAGGGCGAAAAATAACAGATGTTGCCAGGGAGTTCGACGTCAGCCACAGTGTTGTTTCAAGGCTTTGGAAATCATTTCAAACAAATGGAGAGTGTAGCAAACGTCACGGGGGAGGTCGTGTTCGCAGTACGACTCCTGCAGAAGATCGGTACATAGTGCTATCAACAAAAAGACACCGGCGCAGCACAGCTAGTGAGGTAGCAAATCAGTTTATGGCTGCTACTGGCAAGCTGATCTCCCGAAAAATTGTCGCCAGACGTTTGCATGAAGGTGGACTATACGCCCGCCGTCCTGTTGTGTGCATCCCATTGTCCAGACGTCACCGTACCGCCCGTTTGCAATGGTGCCATCAACATCGCAATTGGACTGATAACGACTGGTCTGCTGTCCTCTTCTCAGGTGAGAGTAGATACAGTCTATCGTCTGATTGTCGACGACAACTGATCTGGCGTGATAGTGGTACTACATATTGTCCAGCCAACATACAGGAAAGGGACCGATATCCGACATGTAGTGTCATGGTATGGGCTGGCATCATGATCAATGGCCGTAGTCCTTCTATGTGTTTCCAACTGGGATTATGACTGGCCAACGATACATTAATGATGTTCTGCTACCTCATGTTCGCATGTTCCGTGGTGCTGTCGGTGATAGATTCATTTTCATGGACGACAACGCAACATGTCATCGAACAGTCGCTGTCCAGGAGTGTCTTGAGAGCGAGGATATTCAACGCCTCGTATGGCCAGTACGTTCTCCAGATCTGAATCCCATTGAAAATGTGTGGGATGCTTTGGGGAGGAGTCTTGCTGGTCGCCAATGCACTCCAATAAACAAGGACACCCTCATCCGTGCACTGACAGAGGAATGGGATAAATTACCCCAACAGCTGCTTGATAATGTTGTGCAAAGATGACACGCCGTGTGGAATCTTGCATCGCCCTCCATGGTGGCCATATCCCGTATTGACATCTTACGCCGGAACGCCTACGGACGGTAATTGCATTTTTCACGTTTACGTATTCTGCACAAAATGGCCTGTTTGTCCCTTGAACACGTTCCAAAACCTTATGGATTTCAGAGCACAATAAATTGTCTTTCTTGTAATGTCCTGGCATTCTGACATTATTTTATTTCACTTGGCATCCAACCACACTTACTTTTTTATGCGCTATATAGCCGTTTATGATCCGTCCTTAGCAATTGTCCAGCAGTGTATTATACTAGTCATCCGATTTATTGACGTAGGAAATAGACACATATTGTGCGACGCAATCACCTTCAACATCTTGACCCTCCGTGTAGATATGTTAGTTGAAAAAATTCAATCTTCCTTATCCTCCACACACAACAAAAAACTGGATTACTTGAGATGTTCCCAGACTCCAAAACCTAAAGATTTCGCTATTCCATTCGTCAATATTTCCAGCCGGACACTTTCCCAAGATGAAACAAAAGTTTTGGAGCTTGGACCAAAATTCTGCTTCCGAACCAGATCGAACCCAAAAAGCGTCGTTTCCGAATTCGAAAGCATAACATCGCAAGTTCCAAACGACTCAAAAGATGAACTACGCCAGCTCTGTTCTTCTAATTACGATCTTGGTACAATCCTACTAAAATGCCTAATAAATTTATAATTCCAAAGCCAGTTTCGATCCTTTGAAATGACTTGTCCATAATGTTGACTCTAACGGAAAAATCTGACCAGATAGCAATTATGAACGCAGCAGACTACAGTAAGAAACTTGAAGATTTTATCACTGATTCTGGTTCTATAGCCCTTCAAAGTAACCCTCTGAATTCTTGGATTGCGCAAGTACAAAGAGTGGCCCGGTTACTCGCTATTCCAGACTATCTCAGGAAAGCCTCCAGACTACCACCAGGACCTCAGATCCCAAAGCTCTTCGGAGGACTTAAGCACCATAAGCCCGGAAACCCGCTGAGACCCATCGTATCCAGAAAGTCTGCACCAACGTACCATTTAGAGAAAGCACCATCCAAATTCCTGCGTAGTTTTCTTCCTGAATCGGACTTTGTAATAAATTCCACTCTGGATTTTATAACGAAGCCAAGCACTCACTGTCTTACCTGGCGACATTATCGGCAGCTTCGACGTGGTTTCCCTTTACCCTTCAATCCCCGTTCCGGAAGCCATCAAAACATTAAAGGAGGCCATATCAAATTCAGCATTTCATGCGCAGGAGTCATGCCTCAGCATCTTCAAATTAATAGACTTGGTTACTAATACTAGCTTCTACAGTTCCCAAGGACAAGCATATAAACAGAATAATGGCACTCTGATAGGATCCTCACTTTCATTCACCCGTCCTTGCAGAAGCAATGCTTCGGCCAATTGAGCAGAATATATTCTCCAGCATTACCCCATGGCCTACCACGTGGCTGCGTTATGCATACGACGTATTTTTGCATGGCCTCGCGGAAAAGAGACTCTTCCAATTTTCCTTGATAAAATCCAAACTCCTACGATCAATTTCACGATGGAGCTTGAACACAACAACGCTTTACCTTATCTGGATGTTTTATTGAGAAAATCGCCTGACAACCGCCTCGGTACACAAGTCTACTATAAAGCCATGTCCGTCCCCTACCTGATGCTCCTCAGCTCTTTCTGTCCCGCAGAATACAAAGCAGCTATCTTCCGTTCTCGAATTCGAAGAGCCTTCGCCGTTTCCTCATATACCCATTCTTGACAACACGAAATTGAAAGCGTCATCAAGTTGGCCACTGATGTAGGATATTCAGTGAATCAAATACGTAACTTTATCCAAAAAGCCAGGGTCAAACATTCAAATCTTTTTTAGGCTCAATTCCCTATACATACCTTTATCCAAACAGCCAGGGTCAAACATTCAAATCGTTATTTAGGCTCAATTCCCTATACATACCAAATGTGTCTTACAAACTCAAAAACGTCCTCAAGAAGATGAACTACGGCGTCGGCATAAGGTCTCCTCCATCTTTATATACTATGCTAAAGAGAAATAGTGAAAAACCACATCTCTCCTGCGAAGCAGGTGTTTATGCGACCCCTGCAGCATCCGGACGGGTCTAAACGATATTACATTGGAATGACCAAGCGTTCGTTTGGAATCAGAGTCAACGAACATAAAAGGGACACAAAATACGGTAAAGTAGCCACGGCACTATCCAGAGAAGTCAAATTCAAGTCCGCTACTCCTATGTGGGATGATATAAAGAAATTAGCTACCTACTGTACCCTTAAATGTACAGCAATTCGGGAAATCTTGGAGATTATTACCAACAGCGATACTTGCAATGATTGCATCTCACTCGAGTTGCCACGAATTTGGAATCAATTCTTCAAGTAACGCCTTCTCCCAAATAGGATACCGCGCGCGCAACCAACGGTTGCCTCGTATCTTTAAATGAATCATCATCATCGTCATCATCATCATCATCATTGTCAACCATTCTCAATCCACTGCTGGACGAAGGTCTCCCCAAGTTTCCTCCACAACGGTCTGTCTTGTGCCAGTCTCCTCCATGTCACTCCTGCATACTTTCGAATTTCATCCACCCATCTCCCATGTGGTCTTCTTCTGGGTCTTTCCCTGTCCCTTGGAATCCAATCTAAATTTTCGGCTGTCCATCGATGGTCTGTCCTTCTGGCAGTATGTCCAGCCCATTGCCATTTCAAGGATTTTACTCTGATCGTGATGTCTTCCACTCTTGTCATTTTTCGGACCCACGAGTTCCTCTTCTTATCTCTCCTGGTTACACCAAGCATGCACCTCTCCATGCTACTTTGAGTTGTCTGCAGCCTTTGTATGTCTCTTTTAGTTAATGTCCACGTCTCTGTACCATACGAAAGCACTGGAAGGATGCATTGATCAAACGCTTTTCTTTTAAGACATAATGGCATATTGCTCTTGAAAATTATGCTGTTTCTTCCAAAAGCTCTCCAGGCAAGTTTTGTACGCCGATTAATTTCTTCATCAATGTGACCCGCACTTGATATCTGCTGTCCAAGATAAACGTACGTGTCTGTTATCTTCAGCTTTTCTCCATCAATCGATAAATCTTCGTTTCTTGTAAAAGCATTGAACATCACTTTTGTCTTCTGAAAGTTCATTTTTAATCCCACTTCTTTACTCTTGTCAGCAAGTTCCTGGATCATACTCTGCAGCTCTGATGGGGTAGTTGCAAAAATGACTATGTAATCAGCAAAACGAAGGTGGGTTAGATAATCTCCATTAATCTTTATCCCTTTGTTTTCCCAGTTCAGTGATTGAAAGACATTTTCCAATGTGGCATTAAAGAGCTTCGGAGATATGGTGTCACCTTGTCTCACTCCTTTTCCAATTTTTATGTGTGTTGTATTTTCAAACAGCCGAATCTTTGCACTTGCATTTTCATAGATGTTATTAATAATATTAATGTACGCATCTTTACTTTAAATCAGGGGTGCACAACCTTTTTATAAGTGGGGGCCAAGTTTATTTTTACATAATAAGTGGCGGGCCGCAAGTTACCTTTTCACATAGGCACTTGCCAAACCCTACCGCTAAAGCTAATTTTACTATTATCCGAATAACCTATTTTACCAGCAGACAAAAAATGTGTTTCAATACCATTTTTGTGTCCTCTAAATGGTTTAAATCCATTTTTGAAGTTTTTTGGCAAATTGCGTTATTAAGTTATCAAATTACTGATTTACAATCAACTTACTCCTAACTGGAAAAGGTTTAGGGGTATATAAAATAAAATAATACTATCACAAGGTTGTAAAATTTTTATTTTTACAAAAAACAGAATTCTTAACATCAAAGTATATAAAAAATTAAAATCAATATATCATCAAACTGACCATAAATTCAAGTAGTAGCCTAATGCTCCTAATGAGATGCTTGGCATTGTTTATTTTTCAATAGTCTGTCAATATCACTTTCAATGTTAGAGATGGTAATGCGCAAGTTTCCCTCCAATAGTGTATCACTTAAACGGGAACGACACTTTGACTTTATTTGTTTCATCAAAGAAAACGATTGCTCGCATAAGTAGGTACTTCCAAACAACGTTGCCGTTTTTAAAGCATGATCTTTGAGCAATTTCATTTCTTTCGGTAAGTAATTTTTGTAAAATTCTAGGAGAGAAACTTCAGAGTATTTTGTTTTTAACTCATTGTTACACTGAAGATCAATTAATTCCATCTGGAAATCTAGTGGCACTGACGCAACGTCAGTAGTGAATGGTAGAGAAAACATATCAAACAAAACCTCAAATTTTCTTATATCTTCAAATCGTCTTTTAAACTCATTGTGAAGGTCCACTACAAGAGATGCATATTTAGCCACATTTACATGGAATTCAGAACTTTCAACAAAACTTTTCATTGTTGGAAAATTTGCTAGTAGTCCATTGCTTAGTTGTGACTGCCATAAACTGAGTTTAACCTCAAATGATTTTAATATGTAACACATGTTGTTGATCATGTTGTTTTTACCTTGAAGCTTAATGTTTAATTCATTGAGATGTTGGGTCATATCAACTAAAAAACATAAATCACTCACCCATTCGCTGTTCTCAAAATGTGCTGCTAGTTGAGACTCATTACGACTGTGTAAAAACATTATGATTTCTTGATGCAAGTCATACACTCGTTTCAGCATTTTCCCAGCACTAAGCCAACGAACTTGTGTAAAATAAATAACATCATCATATTGGGATTCCATGTCTGATAAGAATTCTCTGAACTGGCGGTGATTAAGAGCTCCGGCACGAAGGAAATTGACCACTTTAATCACAACCTTCATCACATGCTCCATACGTATGCTTTTAGCACACAGATTCTCTTGGTGTAAAATACAGTGAATAGTAACTAGATCACTGCACTCTTTAGCAAAATAGCTGACAGCCCCTTGTTTACTTCCAACCATGGCAGGTGCACCATCAGTTGATATGCCATGTAGTTTTTCCATATTTAAATTAAACTTCTCTAAAATATTTTTCACTTCACGATAAATATCACATCCTTTAGTTGTGTCTTTCATAGGAACCAATGCCAGTAATTCTTCTGAAATATGAAAATTCTCGTCAACACCACGCACAAAAATACAAAGCTGGGCAGTATCAGTCACATCTGTGCTTTCATCGATTGCCAGTGAGAAGTATTTGAAATAATACTTTTTTTCTCTGGGAATGCCACATTTGCCACTTCTTCCAAGCATTCCTTAACTAGCTCGCCATCTTGAAACGGCTTCATTCTTTTTACTAAAATCTTTGACACAATAAAACTTGCTTTTACCGCAATTTGCGATTCATCGTTAACCTTACGAAAAAGATTTTGTTGAAATTTTAATTTTCTTTGCAGTTCTTTTACTTTCTCTTTTCGCATATTACCAGAAAATTCGTTGTATTTTGAAGCATGTTTTGTCTCATAATGCCTTCTTACATTGTACTCTTTCATAACACCAACTGTTTCTTTGCAAATTAAACACGTTGCTTTGCTGTTGTATTCAATAAAAAAATATCTCTCACTCCAGGTCTCTTGAAACACTCGACACTCGTCCGTCACTTTACGCTTTTTTACAGACATGATACTGATATTATAATAATAATGTAGAAACTCTGTAAACTGCACACAAGCTGTAACAACACACAAACAACTCACAAACGTGAACTCTGCCACGACAACAATGATACTCCCAGTGCACGACGTGGCGTCCAGTCAGAAATAACAAACCTATAAATAGCCTCGCGCTACACCCCTTCAAGGTCACACAGCGCCCTCATCCTCCCCTGCCGCACAACGATGAGTCGGTGTGTCAGTCACGTGCTCACATCCACTTGTATTGCAAGAGTGACTCCACAGTCAGTCTGAACCTTGCAGCAGTCTGGTTATGCAAAACTTAAAATCTGTCCAATAATTGTTTACTTTTTAATTTATTTTTAACAAACATTTTTATAATTTTCTTATTTCAACTAGGGCCTACAATAATGGGAAAAAATCTCATCATTCACAATATATATATTCACGTTTTCAATAGTATAAAATATTTATCCGCGGGCCGCATAAACTGACTTTGAGGGCCGCGGGTTGTGCACCCCTGCTTTAAATGAATATAGCGTCGTATCTATTCATTGTTAAGTCAAGTTCCCGCGTTCGAATTGTTAATGCGGTCTATTATTCACTTTGCAGTTTCTGTCTAACTTCCTTGAAAAAGCCATCTGGTTGATGTGCGAAAGCTTAGAAACGTTTATGCGTCTATTTCCTACATTTCAATGCAAAAAAACTGCAATGAATCTTTAAAAATGGTAATGCAGACACACTTTTTTTTTCTTTTTTTTTTGAGGGCGCGGGGTTATCTTCATAGGCGCCGACTATAGGGGGCAAGGTGAATCTTGCCCCTCTAATAATTATACTGAGGAACAGCGCCCACCCAATATTTTTGGCCCTGTTTAATTAAATAATCGCTTTAGCCTCATAAGGTGGACCAATTTCCACCTTATGAAGCCAAAGAGATTTATTTCCAAAAAATTAATAAATAACAAAATAAATAAAAACTTTTTCCCCATTCTCAGCATTGTTCAACTGATAAGAAACTGGATTGCCAGCCCCGTATTAATAGCGTTTGACATATTCTCGTGTTATGCGGTAAATATCTAAAACAATTAGCAAAAGTAAAATAAATAAAATACAGAAACGTATAATCTCTAGCGCCTTTATTTATCTATTTATTTTTTGCGCTTCTTGTTCTTTGTTTGAGTAACCCAGCTAATTTCTCATATTTTTGACTAAACTTTGGAAATAAAATCTCTCTGGATGTTCCTGTAAAGTCACAGGCTGCATTTTCTTTTGAAAAATATTAATATTCAGCAAAGTATTATCCCCGTGTTTACTTATGGAAGTGAAACATGGAGTATCACAGAGCGACAATATAAAAAAATAAGAGTATCGGTAAGAAAGTTGGAGAGAAGAATGTTAGGAATAACAAGAAGAGAGTTACAAATGCAATCATAAGAGAAAGAACAGGAATAACGGATACTATAAAAATAATAAAAGAATCAAAGTGGCGATGGGCTGGACATGTTGGAAGACTGAAAGATAAACACGATTAATAACAGAATGGCAACCGAGAGATGGAAAGAGACGAAGGGGTGCCAGAGAACAACATGGAGAGATGACCTTCAGAAATTTAGAGGTGCTAAATGGAGGATTGAGGCTAAGAGTCGAGGAAGTTGGAAAAGACTGGGGGAAGCCTATACCCTGCAATGGTGCTAATTGCATTTTGAAATATACGTCGAATCTCGTAGTTTATCTTTTGATCACCCTTTTTTTTTATTTTCCTCTCACGTCTGTCTGATCTCTACACGCCTGCCCCCCCCTCCCCCTAATTTGGAGAAGTCGGCACCCCTGGTTACCTTGATAATTTTCCCCGAAAGTGGGCCGCTCAAAATCAGCTTCCAGGGCCGTTTATGGATAGCCAGTCTGCCATTGCGCCACTGTGGAAGCGTTTTGACGTCGCACTACATCTAACTCAGAGGATAGTATGGGGTGAGTTACGGCAGATCGACTGTGACAAAAACAGCAGCTGAGATAATTATAGCGTTAAAAATACGTGCTGCACTAATCGTGTTAGCATATTCGTAAACAGCATGGAATCCAATTCGCGTACTGCGCAATATATCCTGAGCGCGACATTTCCTTCTCTTCCTGTGAGCGGGAGAGAAGGGAGCGTCGTTTCTTCGGAAGAAAATTGAAGCAGGGGTTAATGAGCATTACAAATAACACACACACACATACACACAGTAAAATGGAGACAGCAAAATTTCAGATTTTTTGTCCGACCTCAATCATCAGCCGCCCGTCTTGTTTCTGTTTCTGTGTCTGGCTGCGGCCCGCGGCCCTACATTTATATACAGTATATACTGTATGTGTGTATATACACTGGTGTGCAAAAACTAAGGACGAAGAGGAGAAATTAGCATAACAGCGGAACGAGCAGGCAGAACGGACCGAAAGACCACTCAGGAGATAGACTAGGGTCCGGTACGGTAGGGCATGCGAATATATGCAGCATGACGTAGGTGGGAGGGAGTGTCGTAAGGGTATAAAGCATACGGGCGGTGTACGCTCCGCGATTCGGTGAAAGCTATTGCACGGTGTACAGCGGTTTGAACGACGTCGAGTTGCTGCCACCGTGTGATATGGCCAACAGGCAATCCAGTAGACGACATCTGGATGACATTACTCTAGGTCGCGTCATTGGGAAGTTTTTTTTTTTTTTTGATTGGAGGTTTAACGACCACCGTGAGCAACTCAATGGGCTATAAGCAGTCGCCCGTCCCTAATTTAGGGTCACTGGTTCCAGGGAAGGGTGAGAGCCAGTGCCGTAAGACAAACACAACATCCATGCCTCACCGGGATTCGAACCCGGACCCCTTACGGACGAACAATCAGAGGCCAGCGCCTTAGACCACTGCGCCACCGGGGTGGCATTAGGAAGTTGGAAGAAGGTCGAAGTGTGACTAGTGTGGCCGAGGAGTTCGGGATCGCTCACAGCATCGTTTCAAGAGCTTGGAGAGCATTTCAAACTACAGGAACAGCTGTCCGAGAGTTTAGCAGTGGTCGTCCACGAGCAACCACGGCGGTGGACGACCGGTATATTGTCCTACAGGCGAGAAGAGACAGACGGCAGACAGCGGGAGAAATCGCAAGGCACATGCAACAGACAACTGGACGTCCGTTATCGCCGCCCCGGTGGCGCAGTGGTCTAAGCGATGGCCTCTGATCATTCGTCCGAACGGGGTCCGGGTTCGAATCCCGGTGAGGCATGGATGTTGTGTTTGTCTTACGGCACTGGCTCTCTCCCTTCCCTGGAACCAGTGACCCTAAATTAGGGACGGGCGACTGCTTATAGCCCATTGAGTTGCTCACGGTGGTCGTTAAACCTCCAATAAAAAAAAAAAAACGTCCGTTATCGCGTTTTACCATGGCCAGGAGGCTGCACAAAGGTGGTCTATTTGCATGACGACCAGTACGGTGTCTGCCATTAACGCCTGCTCATCGGAGACGGCGGTTTCTGTGGCGCCAGGAACACAAGAACTGGACACATCAGCAATGGGGTCGAGTTCTCTTTACGGATGAGAGCCAATTTAGTCTGACGAGCGAGTCTGGACGTATACACATCTGGAGAGAGCAGGGAACACGCAATCACACCTCCAACATCACCGAAAGGGAGCGGTTTGGAGGCGGCGGAGTTCTCGTTTGGGGCGGTATCATGCTTGGTAGCCGTACTGACCTCCACATCTTCCAATGATGTTCAGTCACTGGTGTCCGCTATTGTACCGAGGTCCTCCTGCCTCACGTGCGTCTGTTTAGAGGTGCTGTGGGTCCTGAGTTCCTCTTCACGGACGACAACGCTACACCTCATCGTAGAGTGGTTGTCGCAGAGCTGTTGGAGAGTGAAGATATTCAACGCATGGATTGACCCGCAAGGTCCCCGGACCTAAATCCAATCGAACACGTGTGGGACCTTCTCAGGAGACGCTTGGCAGCACGTCACCAGCCGCCAGCAATGATTCCGCAGCTGCGATTGGCGCTACATGAGGAATGGGCTGCGATGCCTACAACCTCGTCCTCAGAATGGACAGACGTTGTAAATCCTGCAACGCAGTCTGGGATGATCATATCCCCTACTAAAGACTGGATTTTTCTTGGCAGCCGCCTGTCACATGGACGTTTCTGTCTTCTGTCCCGTTGTGCTCGAAGCTACCTTTTCAATAAAGTGCCTTTGTATCCTTTGGATTCCTTGTTTGGACGGTTTTGCTCACTTGTCCCATATTCTTACATCTTGAGGATCTTATGGTATGATTTGAGTCGATGTGGAGCACTTTTGCAAGACGTTACATTCGAAAAACCGTCTCGTCGTTAATTTTTGCACGCCAGTGTACTATATATCTTACGGGGCTTTTTTTCTTTCTCTCAGTAGTCTTTCTTTTCCTTTTTCTTACTGTTCTACCTCTGGCAGAAGTTTAAAATATTACGTTCCGCCGCAGGGTGTAAAAAATTATTTTTACTCAAACCATGTGCTTCACCACTTCACAGTTTCATTATTTTAAATTTAAGTTGCAGTTTTATGACCTCCTTGAAAGTTTTCTGGATCCTCTATTGTATCTATAATCATTTCCCTCAAATCAGAAACATTTTGCAAAGTTATTTTGAATAATCTCTACAACAGGTTCAATAGTTTATCAGAGATGGCAGCACAATGCATCAAAACTATGACTGTGAACGACGATGTGTTACATAAAATATTGCCGGAAATAAGCACTACCGCGACAGGCTTTGTTGTGCGGCTTCTTTTTTTTTTGGATTGGAGGTTTAACGACCACCGTGAGCAACTCAATGGGCTATAAGCAGTCGCCCGTCCCTAATTTAGGGTCACTGGTTCCAGGGAAGGGAGAGAGCCAGTGCCTTAAGACAAACACAACATCCATGCCTCACCGGGATTCGAACCCGGACCCCGTTCGGACGAATGATCAGAGGCCATCGCTTAGACCACTGCGCCACCGGGGCGGCATTGTGCGGCTTCATCGAACTAATTGAAATTGTCTAAATCTCAAGACCCTTGGGTCCGCTGACGCAATCCTGTCGGTTTTGTTTCACTTTAACAGTCCGGAAATGCACTCTCTTTCAAGGAGGAAAAGGACGTTTTGCTAATATACGATGAAAACATTTTTTATTTTTATTTTTTAACGAAAATGTGACCATTTTATCTGTTACGAACTGGAGAGTACCAGAATCTTCATAAAGGAAACCAGTTATTATAAACTTACGGAATTTTAAATCATTTAGTGCTTCCAACAAATTTTCCTCTGAATTAAAAATTAATTTTCGGCGAAGATAAATTTTTCACGTTAGCGAGCAAAAAGCAAATCTCGATATTTATAGAACAAAAATTTTGTAAAAGATCCTTGAGAAAAATTCAATATTTCCTTGTTTTTATCATGATCTACATAACCATTTGATTTTTCCGAAGATATTTCCACGAAAGTGTGTAGATGTACACAATGCGACAATTAAGTATGAGAACTCTTTTTCTAAAAAAAAAAAAAAAATCCCGGTAAAACCTACGGGTCGGGATTTATCAGCTATACGGTGGCAACAGCATTTGAGTAAGAATTGCGCAAGTGATTATTTACGTTTTGTATGACGTCATTCGGTGGAAGATCACTGTCAGTGTTCTGTCCTGAACCAGACTGCATTGTTTTTTCGTAGCGTATAGTACCTATATCTAACATTCGATTCGGACAAAGTTTCATCTTAGTTGTAAATGCATTTATGGCACCTCTAGTCATAGTTATTTAAAAAATACCTTTTTAACGGGTCTTATAGAGGTTATTTTTCATGAAAGTTGGTTGTCAAATTTTCGAACTAAAGCCTAGATAGTCCTGATGACGAACTAGGCTTTAGTTCGAAAATTTGACAACCAACTTTCATGAAAAATAACCTCTATAAGACCCATAAAAGTTATTCCACAAAGTTTCATATTTAAGAGTTTTACAGATGTGGAGAATTGGATGTGCTACAAAAAATAACACATGTTCTGAAAAAGTTAAGAGATGGAGTGCAATTAGCATGTTAATTGTTACCTGATTTATGTTCAAACCTGCTATGTAACAAATTTGAGTGGCAACATATTTTTGCAGGCAATCAGACAGAATCAGTAGCTTATTGAACATTTATATTTTTCTCAACACGATGATTTAAACATTTCATTTTGTTGAAAAACTGTACATTGTGGACACATTTGAGCATTTTTTAATCAGCAAATCCAAAATTAATAAGAAGCAGGAAACAAATCTCAAACCATGAAGCTTGTGCAGGAAACAAATCTCAAACCATGTGTAATAAATCTATACAGGGTTACAAGGAAAGTCTGAGATCAGGCCAACATCTCACAAACTATGGCAGTTAGCGATTTACTTCTTGTGCAGTTGTACAGGGAACCCCTATGGCGCACACAATAGCACCACAAAGGATCCCTTTGCCCCCTTTTGGGGAGTGAGGGGGCTATCGCACCCCCTTTGCAGATAGGGTGAAAAAGTCAATTACAAACTTGTTCAGCGAGGCAAAAATAATACATAAATGTTTTTGTCCCATAACTAAAGATGGAAGGGAACTTTCCAAATGTAAAAAAAAAATGGAAAGCTACCCGAGTCGCTGTGTCCGAAGCATATCGCGTGAATTTCAAATGTGCTTTCTTCTCCGCCGTCAGAATACAAAAATGATATGCGTGGTGTCAGTATGCCTACACTTCGTGAACCAGTGATGGGAAGTCAAATGCTTTGCCACGTACGCAGGTGTCAATGAGATGTGCATACAGTTTTCTTATTGGATGAGTGTTTTGCTACTTTATGCTATTTTTCCTTCTCTCAGTGTAATTTTTACTGTATTGGACATCAAAGTCTGATACTGAATATGTCAAGGAACTGCGTTTTATTTCAGAACAAGAACTGTTGATAAGGTTTGTAGGAAAACTTTTCCTTTGTGCTTTCATTTACTTTGAACTTACCAGTTTAGATAAGTTCTAAGTAAGAAGTTCTTGTCTAAACACTCTGTCGTTGCTTCCGGATGCTGTGATTTTCTTGGGGCCACATTCCCGGTCCCCTTCCATCTTTTGTTATGGGACAAAAACATTTTTGTACTATTTTTGCCTCACTGAACAAGTTTGTAAGTGACTTTTTTGCCCTATCTGAAAAGGGGGTGGAGATAGCCTCCCTCAACCCCCTAAAGGGGGCGAGGGGATCCTTCATGGTCTTATTGTGTGTGCCATAGGGGTTTTCTATACAACTGCACAAGAAGTAAATCACTAACTGCCATAGTTTGCAAGATATTGGCCTGATCAAGGATTTTCCTTGTAACCTGGCTGTATATCAAAGCACTCATGTAGTATCATGACACACCAAATAAGCTAGCTATAAGTGTTCATGACAAGTCACCATCTGATGAATCTTTCATTTGTTCCAGTGTAAATGCTCATTAGAAATATTTTCAAATTTGATCCAAGACTTGTTAAACCTTGAAGAGGAAATGCTGAAAATATTTGAATCCTACAAAAAGATGCTGTGTAACCCACCATGTGCAGTGAAGTGGAAGGAGTTTTTAAGAAGTTATGTTCCTACTAACTTATAAACACTTTTCTTATGAGAGTGCTCTTAAAAATTTCAATTTTTATCAACCCTAATACAAAGAGTAAAACACAGGCGGGGTAAAAAAAAAAAAAAGAAGATAGAAATCTAAACTCAAGTGAAAAATTTGCATTGCAAGTTCAGGTCATATAAGCAGATTACCATAATAATCCAGTGTAACACAAGAGTACAGCTGACAATTTCAATAATTTTACAAACTCATCAATATTAAGAGTGCAACAAAAAGAATTAAAACCCATACTAAATAAGAGATCACAATGAAAAAGATTACCAGGTCAAATTGGCATTGAGACTTGGGTTTCCTGATGTTCGTGAACAAGTTGCTCAAGTAAAGGGTAAATCACAACAGAAATCACATACCTAGCAGCTGTAGATGTCCACTACTCAAAACAAAAAAACAATAGATGTTCATATTGCAGCATTTTTACTTAAAGATTTTAAACTTGGTAATAATTGGTGACATGGCTATTCCTAAATTTAATGCATTACAAATATCTCCAAATCATGGGTCTTTTTTCTAAGGATGAAAAGGAAATAATATGTTGAATTTTCGGGTAGCACTACTACCCCTTCTTTATAACTACAGTTATAGTATGTGTTGCCATTCGTGAGATAAATTCCAACCTTTTGAAATCATTTAATATTGTGCACCTCTTCTCTCTATTTCCAGTCCTTCGGACAATTTTCTTTTGAAAGAATGTTGTTTATGTGTCAGAACTTCTACAGTGTCTCTCTCAAAGCACTTTATGTCCTGTACTTTGGACATGTCTGTCCAAAACTGTTTTGTTTGTCATATTTTTAATTGCAGCTTTATGTTCTTCCAATCTGATTTTAAGCTGTTTGCCTGTCTCTCCCACATAGCTGAGACCACATTCACATTTTATATTGAAGACCATACCTTGCTATAAAAGGATGTTTCCTTCCTTTTGCTTTAATTTTAGAAGGTATTTACTAATTTTATTTTGTAATCCTGTAGCCAGTCTGATTAGAAATTTCTCTCTGATTAATCCTTTATGGTAAGTAATTTTCTACCATTAAGAACCATATGAAAAACTTCAGAGGATTAGTGAGAAGTTTCTAGTCAGACTGGCTCTAGGTTTACAAAATAAAATTAATAACTACCTTCCAAAATTTAAAAAATGAAGAAAATATCCTGTTACAGGAAGGTGTGGTGTTCAATATAAAATGTGAATGTGGTCTCAGCTATGTGGGGTAGACAGGCAAACAGCTTAGAACCAGATTGGGAGAACATAAAGCTGCAATTAAAAATGTGACAAACAAAACAGTTTTGGACAGACATGTTCCAAATACTGGACATAAAGTGCTTTGGGACACTGTAGAAGTTCTGACACATCAATAGCATTTTTTTAAAAGAAAATCTTCAGAAGGACTGGAAATAGAGAGAAGAGGTACAATATTTTAATTATTAGAAACTTTGGAATTTATCTCATGAATGGCAACACCTACTATAACTGTAATCCCGAGGAAGGGTAGCGGTACTACCTGAAAATTCGACATTTTTTCCTTTTATTCCTTAGAAAAATTCAATAATTCAGAGATATTTGTAATTAGATTTCAATGCTGTAAAATTCCTTTTCTCGAGTACAAAAGACTAGCCAGTGCCATTAATGCCCACCAGATGGAGACGTCTCAGTAGCTGAGCCCATCTTACGGATTTATGATGTCAGAAGCTGACTGAAAAACACACATAGCACCGTGGATTGTTGGCCACCGTGGTGTAAGGCTAATGCGCTCGGCTAGATATCAAGAGATTCGGGATTCAATTCCTCGATGGTGACCAAATAACAATTTTTCGGTTGCTGTGTGTTGGTAAAACATGGAAAGAGCGATGTATTTGTTTATTCAAGTTCACAATCTGAAATTAAACAAGCATTGTTTCCTCGTGCAGAATATTGTAAAAAAATTAAAAAAAACCCCTAGAGTTGGAGGTAAGGTCTGGCCTGAAAGAAATCATCACATCACCATCACCAAGCAATCTTAATCCACCCATAGATAAAGGTTTCCTTAAATCTTGTCTACAACTCTCTACACAAATTATTTTCCATGTCACTATGGCATGCTTTCAAACCTCATTCGCCTATTTCCCGTAGGTCTTCCTGGTCTTTTTCTGTCCATTGGTATCCGGTCTAGTATTTCGGTCGCCCAGTGGTGGTCAGTTCTTCTAGCAATACGTCCAACCCATTGCCACTTGAGAGTGTTTCCTTTGATCATGGTGTCATCAACTCTTGTCATTTTCTTGATGTAAGTTCCTTTTCCTATCTTTCTTGGTTAAATCTAGAATGCATCTCTCCTTACTTCTTTGAATCCTCTGAATGACTTTTTAGTTCAGATACATGCCTCTGGTCCACAAGTAAGAATTGGGAGAATGCACTGATTAAACATTTTTCTTTTCAGAAATTATTAAAAAAAAAATTATCATTTCAGTTCTGAACTCAGATGACTAATCCACATGAGGTACAGTTTGTAAAGGATAAACAATTCACAAAGAAATAACACAACCGTGATTATTCCTGGGTTGTTTAAATGATCAGTGGCTGTTTAATCTCTGGGCTGTTTAAATTATCAACAGACATGTTTCAAATGATCTAAAATACAGCTGTTTAAATGATCTGCAGACATTTCATGTCTCTTTATGTCCATCAGGTCACATTATCAATGTTCCATCAGGTCACATTATCAATGTTCCATCACATCACATTATCAATGATCCATCATATCATGTTATCAATGCTTCATCAGGTCACGTTATTAATGCTCATCGGGTCACGTTATCACAGCATTGATAACCCAACCTGATGGACATCAAAAGCCAAGAAACATCAGCAGATAATTTAAACTGCCTAGAGATAGGGAATAATTATGATTGCATTATTTCTTTCACAGTCTTGTTGGCAGAAAGCAAAAGTGAGTTGCAGAGTATGTTGTTCCAGATGTACAAAGTTTGCATGAAATTCAAACTGAGTATAAATAATGGAAAAAAACAAAGTTATGGTTTTTGAAAGAGGAACTGGTAGTACTGAATGTAATAAGTCTAAATGGCACATTGATTGACCAGGTGAATGAGTTTGCATATTTAGGAAGCATGTTTGACAGAGAGAACAAATTGGATGGTTAAGTTAGTAGGCAAGTGAATTCTTCATTGAAAGTTGTAGGTGCCTTAGGAGGATTCCACAGGAATGATGGATTCTCAAGGAAGTCCTGAATGTCTGTGTATGAAAGTGTAACTGTTCCTACTCTGATGTATGGCAGTGAAACCTGGGTACTGCAGAAGAAACATAGTCGTCGTTTGTGTGCAGGAAAAATGTGTTACTTATCGGGTTTTGTAGCAAGACACGTTCTGATTGTGCAAGGAATGAAGATGTGTTGCAGTTGTGTAATGTGAAGCAAAATATTGTTAGCAAGATGGAGACTAATATGCTTCGGTGGTTTGGCCATGTTGAAAGAATGAGTGATAAGATGCTTTCTAATAAATCTTTTTAGCCCAAGTGGCAGGAAAGAAAGGCAGAGGAAGGCCAAGGAAGTCATGGGAGGATCAGATTCAGGAGTGCCTGCATGAGAAAAAGATTATGAGTATGAAATATAGAAGATCTTGTGTATAGCATGAGATGGATGTCAGTGAAGCCTGAGTTATATGTTAAGATCGCTGTAAATGGAGAAGTTTGGTACAGCAGCAGTAAGTAAAAATTATCTGGTAGTTTGTTTTTCTTTGTGGAGATAACCTCTGAATCTCAGAGAACAGCTTAGTGCGTGATATGATGCTATGTATTATTTCTTTGTGAATTACTTATTGTCTAATCTAAGTAAGCTAACCTTTTAGTCATGGTAAATTCACAGGGGAGTACTGTGACATAGTTTATTTATTTATATTTTTGTTTGTTTCAGGGCTGGATGACCACCATGAGAACTGAAAGTGCTATAAGAAGAAGTGCATCCCTAATTTGTGGCCACTGGTTCCAGGGAAGAGAGACAGCCAGCTTCATAAGATAAAGACACCACCCATGCCTCAAACCCAGACCCATTTTGTACAAGTGATCAGAGTCAATGTTCCCAACCACTTGGCTACTGGGGTGGCTTAACATGGTAGTACTTCGACATTTGCTTACAAACACTCAAAGAACACCCTGTAATGAATCCTAAAATTTCTTTTCTTTGCCAAAGAACTCAAGTTACTGTGTTGAAAGTGGTACATCAAATTAGAAATTTAAAAGCACTGAACCTTAAAAAGATATAAAAAAAAAATTTAGAGAAATAAAACCACAAAAGTCTCAATTTATAAAATATCACAAAAATTTTATTAATTCTTAAACATACTGAATTTAATACATGTACACACTTCTCATGCAGAAGGTATTACAATACCTTTTTTGTCCTACATGAAAGACAGTATCAAACAAATCGATGAACTACCAGTTTCAAAGAACAAAAAATGCAACTATAAAAAAAAATCACAGAATTTTTAAAAGCAATGAGGAAAAGAAAAGGTCAATTAGCAACTTTATCAATCGCACCTCTACACATTTATGTCTAAAGAAGTTTTCCTACATGAATGTCTAGAGTGTAGTCCTATTTTGTCAAAACAAACAATACCTATGTTCATAACCACTTTTTTTTTTAAGAAACTCAATGATGATAAAATGATAAAAAGCTACATCTCTATAAGCTTTAAATATATTCAAATCCATTATGATAAATCAAGATTAATGTCTTGATAAAACTTAGTTCTGGTTGTTCTAAATTTTGTTCATTGTAAACATACAGAGGATAATTACAACTTGATTTAGCTAGTACATACAATGTGCATATGTACATAGCTTCTGAGAGGAGATGGAGCCACTAATTACTCCTAAATATCACAGGTCCTTGGTCTGGTGTTATATTTACACAAGTTTGAATTAGAAAACAATTAATTTACATAAAATTACAGTTCATACATGCTTCGCACAAGCTGAGCACTGCTATATGCAAAATAAAAGTGCACAATTCACACATTTGTCGGGTTTTACCTTCAAATATAAATAATTTCTTCTCCCCCATGAGCAGATAATTATGCTTTCTCAGTTCATTTAAATTATGCTTACAATTTATTCATTTAAATCATGATTACTATTTATTCATTTAAATCATTCTTATAGTTTATTCATTTAAATCACGCTTACAGTTTATTTTGGCAAACAATGCTTATAACACCCATCAGCTTGAAATTAATAACCAAGTCTCTTCCATAGTATTTCCCCAGATCTTTTTTAAACAAAAACTACACTGTCAAGACATTTCACCAAACTGCAATGTAATTTAAAAGTTTGGTAGCATTGTACCAAAAAAATTGGAAGTTCTAGTCAATGTTATTGAATGTTCATAAATCCATGGGCATAGATTTGTCCTAAAAGTTAGGGGGTAGTAATTATTAAATCAAATGATTTAAATATTCTGCATAACACCATGACATCAGACACAGCACCTCACTTGGGCTTGTGAACACAGTGATTGGACCCTGGAAGACTGGCAACATGTGACGTAGTCCAATGAGTCAAGCTACCAGTTGCTACGAGCTGATGATGGTAGGATTCAGGTGTGGCACAGATCCCATGAGGCCATGGACCCAAGCTGTCAAGAAGGCACTCTGCAAGCTGGTGGTGGTTCCATGCATGTGTGGGGTGTCTTTACATGGCACGGTTCGGGTCCTCCGGTCCTCGTAAACACACCATTATTTGGTATTCGCTTTGTTGCTTTAAGGGGTGACCATTTGCAGCCCTTCATGGACTTCACGTACCCCAACAATGATGGGATTTTCTAGGCAGACAATGCACCATGTCATCAAGACCAAGTTGTCCAAAATTGGTTCAAGGAGCATTCTGGACAGTTCCAGCTGATGATGAGCATTTGAAATTGCAAAATTTAGGGAAGCATAGTATGTTAAGTGATAATCTAAAGCCAAAAGTTGAAGGGGACTGTCCCTGCCTCAGGAAAAGTTAAGGGGGATACCCATCCACCCACCCATACCAGTCTCCCCATACAATTCTATGACCATGCATAAATCTTTAAACCGTTATCACCCTCACCCAATCAATTGCAGCTACAGCACTGTGCACCATATACATCTTACTTTCCAACACATCCATCCATATAAAGGAGATGCATTGCTAAAACAGTTAGCAACACTGCAATCACATTTTACAGCCCTTTAGTGATGTCAACATGTGCATGATAGCAAATCCACATATAATACAAATCAACACTCCAGTCACTTTATTTCAGTCACAATACATATGTGAGTATCATATTTATGCATCCTGTTTCTTTTTATTTCTCTCCTTAATTGATAGGAATAAAAATCTGGATACTTACTGGACACCCTTCATAGCTTCTTCAGACAAAATTCTCTCATTTTTTCATTGAATTACATATGTGAGTTGCAAATTTCTCCATTCTGCTGGTTGATGGGTATCTAGGGTGTTTGTTATGGTATGTAACTTTCTTGCAGGTATTTGTACACTTTCAAAGCCACATTATGGGTTCATAGCTTATGATCTCCAATTATCATTTGCACCAGTTTACAATTTTCAATCATTGGCATTGTGATTTCTTAGGAAAATTTACAATATACCTGCAAAGGCCACTGTTAAAGTAGATGATTAGAAACAGCATACAGCTTCAAAACAATCAAAAATGGCAAACAAAGGAAAGAGCTGGAAATACCAACAGCTCACATTCATAGGACACTATCACAGATCATAGAGTATATGCAGGTTTACTACTGACACTCTCGCATCAAGTCTTGTCTGTTGGTAAATTTAGAGACTTCCTGTTTTTAATGAGTAAAGCATTGATCTTAAAACAAGTACTGTGTGCATGTGTGTGCACACACACACAGTTGGTAAGATAAATATCTATTCTAAAAACACATTAGCCCACCAGCTGGATTCGCAACACTCACATATGTAATACAGTGGTAACTCTCAAGTCTTCGTTTGTTTTATGGCACCAATGCAGAGATTTTGAGAAACAAACAGATCACCTCATGATGAAAACATGCCTAATCATATAAATTACACCACATAATAACTATCATTAGCTACTATTTATCACTTTTTCCATTAACTTTGGAATTTGATTGAGAATGTGTCCTTGAGTTCAGGGTAGGAAAATGTTCTGCAAAACTTGGAGCACTGAAATGACTGAAATCTGTGTTTCTAGGGATTGTTGGACAAAAAGGAGTAAACGGACGTCTTCCCACCTGACCAACAACATTCTGCATTACCTGTTGGATTCCTTGCAAAAAGGCTGTTGTTGCAGAATCCAACATGGACTTTGCCAGTTCCATTTGCTCGCGAACAAAGTTCTCTTCCCACTGCTGCTGAGCTTCCATCTGCCTTTCAAACCAATCCTGATACTGACTTTGCCATTCACTTACATATATGGCATGCTTACGAGCATATTCATCTGCAAAGGCTTTCAAACAGTTCTCATGCAGATCTTTATCCTTAGACAACTCTGGTTCACTATCTGAAAAAAATTAATAAGTGAGATTGTTATTTTATCATTTTGATGTTATTTAATCATAGTCATGACACTTACAAAATTTTCATTGCATATGCTGTGGAACACCCTGTTGAGCACACACCCCAATAAAAATCACCTAGTGAATGTGTAATCTGTAGAAGTATCTAACACTTTTTTCATTTTAGAATTGCTTACTCAAAAATTTAGAAGCCTGCCCTTCATGACATGTAACAATCAAAAACTCCAATTAATACACTAAATTTCTTGCTTGAGGGAAAATTTTAGGGTTATGAATAGTAAATCAGTGTGGTTTTTTTTTTTTTTTTTTGTAAACACAAAAAGAACACTGATTTGCTATTCATAACCCTATACAAGGTCAAACCAAATGATTGTGTGTGGTGTTCTAAGAGGCCTTGCTAACCTGCAGGGTACTACTCTATGGCCACCACAAAACACTGTCAGTCACTGACTTGTACAAACATCATTTAAGCTGTTCTGACATTCACAGGTTGACTCTATCAAATTAAGAGTCAAATAATGGGGGTGCTAGATTTCACTTACTGTTGATGTATCAAACATCCCCATTTGAAATGATCTTGGCACACGACTAGAGCTTCACACATATCTATCACATCTTATTCAAGATCTAATGACGTTTGCTTTCAACACTTTGTTTCACCTCACACACCTGCAACGTATTTTCATACTGCACATGATCAACATGAGCCTTGCCACCCCCACCCCGAAGTAACACATCTCTTGAACAATAGATATGATGCAATTCACACGTAACATATAAATATAGGTTGTGGTAGAACACACATTATGTTTAGAAATTAAACTTTCGATGTATTAATATCTTAAATTTGGTTTCCAAGTTCTTAAATACAGTTGTTGCCAATATATAGTAGGTATTTCCAAATGACAGGGACAAAATAGTCTATCAGTGTTCTTAATATTTCAGTGGTCTCTCATGAAGCACTGAAATGCTCACCTGTTCAATTTGCAATATCAACAGCCCTTGTTTTGTCCCCATCATTTGGAAGTCCCGCCTATAATTTGGCAACAACTGTAATGAAGAACTTGAAAATTAAATTTGGCAACCAGTCTAGCTCCAAATATTTACATGTGATTAAGACCCAAGTTAGGTCTAAAGCTGTATCTTAAGCTTCTTTCCAAATCTAACATATGTGTGTTCTGTCACAACCTATACCTCTTGTACACATAAAGGACTCCATTCCTTCTGAAGTAACTATGTTCCACTATTGTGCATCAGAGTAGGAACCATTATACTTTTGCAGATGGAGATTGGGGACCCCATTTAGAGCACCCATAGGTCCAGTGAAATTCACACTCAAAGTTGAATCAACTTGCCTACTAATTTCACCATCTAATCTGTTTCCTCTGCTTAAGTGCTTACACAGACTCATTCATCTGTTCTAGCTCTTTACCACTTAGACTAATCTTGCACATTCAGCACTAGCAATTCCTCGCTCAAAAACCATAGCAAGTTTTTTCCTTCTTTATACTCAGTTCAAATTTTACACAAACTTTGTTCATCCTGGACATGCTCAGCAATTCCTTTTGCTCAGATAACATGACTGTGTCATCAACATACAGCAATCTACACACATGGATATTACCAAGACAAAATCTCATGCTGTCTATTCTGGCATCACATATGCACACATCCATAAGTTCTGCTGAAAAAGGTGGTATTTCTTACTGTTCACATACACGTCATTAAGCTGCTCTCCGAGATTCAGAGGTTAGCTCCTCAAAGAAAGACCATCTGCCAAGTACACATTTACCTGATCGAACTAAAATTTAGTTAATATTGGTGTATCAAATGTCTCCATTTACAATGATCTTGGCACACACCTCAAGCTTCATTAACATCCATCACACACAAGACCTTTTGTACTTCATACTCATAATCTTTTATTCATGCAAACATTTCTGAACCTGGTCCTCCCATGATTTCCTGGGCCTTCCTCTGCCCTTTCTTCCTGCTACTTGGGCTAAAAAAAATCTTAGTAAGCATCTCATCACTCATTCTTTCAATATGTCCAAACCACCAAAGCATATTAGTCTCCACCTTGCTAACAACATTTTGCTTTACATTACACAACTGCAACACATCTTCATTCCTCACATGAACAGAATGTATCTTGCCACAAACCCCCCTGTTAGTAACACCTTTCTCTAGCACACAAACGACTCCTATGTCTTTTCTGCAGTACCCAGGTTTCACTGCCATACAACAGAGTAGGAACAATTACTTTTATACACAGCCATTCATGACTTCCTTGAGAACCCAACATTCCTGTGGAATCCTACTAAGGCACCTACGACTTTCAATGAATTCACCTGCCTACTGATTTTGCCATCTAATTTGTTCTCTCTGTCAAACATACTTCCTAAATATACAAACTCATTCACCTGGTCAATCACTATGCAATTTAGACTTACATTACATTCAGTACTAGCATTTCAGGCATCTAATAGTGCCAGGTAATTTTACTGAATGGAATTTAAATTAGACTTAAATCCTTTGAAAAATGCATGGGTCATTCAGTTTAAAATGTCTAGAACGCTCAATTTTTCAAATAAGTGCCTATGACACATTCACTGCCATTAGTTTCGGAAATGTTTATTAGCATGACTAGTGATTGTGTCATACTTGTGACTCACCCATGCTGTCTCCACCTTGGCATTAGTAAAGTTGTTTGGGCTCAGACAATCATCTACCAGCAGCAGCCTGCAGTACATCACTGTGCTCTTACCTCTTGTGTTCATAATAACACGACATTTTTCAAAATGATTACCTGATTACTGTGCAGTAAATTACTCTTATCTCTCACATTATATAAGTTGTTAATAAGTCCATTTTTCATTATTATTATTATTACTATACCCTCGGTCAAAAATTTCCCCCAAACCTCGTTCGGGCATATTCTGCACCTCTGGTTACATGCTGATCTTATATATGTGAAACAGATGCATCATGGGAAAGGTAATGTCAGTACCACATGATGTACCAGATAATAACACAGTCAAGAAAAACATATCACAATAAGCATGTAAGAAGCTACATGATGGAATCAAGGAAGGAATAAACAATTGAACTTACTTGGATCCACACTGGTCAGGGGTTCTTCTGAACGTGGAGAAGTGGTGTTGTCCATTTTAGACTCTTCAGCATCTTCATTTTCTTGCTGTGTCATGCTCTCGAAAGCAATATCACCTTCTATTAACTCAACATGTACTTTAACTTCATCTGCACCATTTTCAGAATCTGAAATAAGAAAAAGTGGCCCCTTTAAGATCAATTTATGTATTTTTTAAATACATAATTATAGGATCTTATACAAACTAACCAAAACAGTTGCTGTACAAGAAATATTCATAATTAATGGCTTATTTTGCCAGGCATTCTGTTTTCTACAAGCTTCTTGTAAACTTGATAGTATTAAGATTATCACAGGATAAGATTGTGTTCTATATGAAAAGTATATGTTTACAATAAGCACAAGAAATAATGGGCTTATTTTATTTATTTATTTTTGGATTTGTGTGTAGAAGCATTTATTGGTGTTTTCAGTATATTTTGTACAAATCACAAAAATAAGCACAAGTCATTTTTTGCAATTCACCTTTCCATATGCACAAATCCAAATGCTAATCCATTTTTTTTAGGTAATCAAGTGATGTAACATTTGAATTGCCAAAACAGTTTTATTCAACTTATTTTTGATATACACTATTGTCAGACTTGTCATTCATAGAGCAAATAAAAAATATCTTTTGGGTCATTCCATGTTAAATCACCCAGCATTTTCACAAGATGTCACCCAACCATCTCAGATTTTTGTGAAAATTGGCACAAAGTATTGTACTGGTGAGATATGAAACCAGTTAAAATTTTAGGTCAGTGGGTCCAGTAGATCTTGAGTAATGCCACTTTAAAAATAGGGTAGCTTTGCCTTTGAAGTTTTTGCGCTATAAGCTTTCACAACTACACTGTAGGACAAAAAAATTCATAACTTCACAACTGACTGTTGCAGCCACATATTTTTTTCTTAAATGACCTACATGATCCATATATTTGGGAACAACTTGTTTCTGCACATTTTCAGAATTAAAAGAACACTTTTTCTTTAATTTAATGACAAAAGACATGGAAAAATAAGCTCACATTTTTATTAAACAAAACAATTTTTTTCCAAAATGAGCCCCCACTTCAAATTTGCCAAAAATATTTCCATGTGTGTATTACGTATAATGTAACCTTTCATTAGGAGAAAAAAATACTTTGGGCAATTCGCAATTTTGGCGAGGAAAAAAAATAATCCAAAATGGCGTGTTTTATATGTGGAACATTCCGACATGATATTACCCAATTTTTTAATTAAGTGGTTGCTTGACCATTTTAACCCCCCCTCCCAATAATTTAACCCTATCAGTGAGTAGCTCAAAACAGTTTTTATTTTATTTTTATGTGCCACCATTTTGGATATACGTTCATTTTTCTTTTCTGCAGCAGGCCAAAATAGGGCCACCCAATTTTGCTCTTATTGTAGATCAAAAGTTTTGGTTTTCACTACCTTTAAAGAGGATATTTTAGGCTTACAGAAAATGTGCAAAAATGATGGATTTTTTTTTTAACCTTGCTTAAAATGGCATTAAAATCTGCAATACCCGCAAGCATAAATCCCCATTTTTGATGGACAGTTAAGGTGACTGGGAGTTGGAACCCCAAGTTAAAAATTTTTGTGTAATCACTATGGCTAGTAGTTTTCAGTTATGGAGAACATAAGTCTGGGAGAACACACACATGCATGCACACACACACGTACGTTTCAGATCAGCAAATAAGTGAACTACTGGAAGAAAATCCTACTAGGAACAGAACTGGCACTACAGACAAAAATAAAGAGAAAATTGAATATTTATTCACAAGAAAAGTCACTTACCACAAAGGACTGTTTGAAAAACTAAAGAAAATCAGCACTAAATATAAAATTAGGTTAGCTCCAGGTTTAAATAACAAAATTAAAAAATACTTACCATCCCTAAAACAAAAAGAAGAAAATACTTTACTCCAGGAAGGAGTCATTTATAAAATCGAGTGTTCATGTGGATTACCATATATAGGAGAAACAGGACGAATGTTAACCGCCAGAATTAAAGAACACAAAGCAGCAATAAGGAACATCTGAAATAAAACAAGATTAGACAACAACAAACTGGCCACAAAATGGACTGGGACTCCTTAAAAGTGATCAAGCATCAATCCCACGCAATTATCCGGAAATTAGAGGAATCCCTGGAAATTTACAAGACACAAGGTGACAACATCAATGACTATGTTGGATGGAAAATCCATCAGGCTTGGTCGCCAGACCTGTTGAAGTAGTAAGGCGCAAGAACTCTTGACGATGATCTAGTGAATAGATCGAAAATTTGAGAGGTAATGTACCTTAATAAATTTATCCTCGATAATTCCCGTTAAACATTTATAATACTGAAAGTAATAAGAGGAAGCCATGAAGTCATTAATTATTAGAATAAAATAAGTTATTTTGGATCTTCAGATTTTTTTCGTAAGTACATAAACTCAACAAGGAGAAATATTCTACTTTCATATTTAAAATGTGCAATCAAATAAAAGTAATTTAAGCTGTTGAATGTAAAGTTGTAATAAGGTACTGGAATTAGTTTTTCATCCAGTGCATGTAAAAATACTATTACGAAAAAAAAAAAAACGTCCAAACTAAATTTTTTTGTATCAATAATGAAATGCCTACTATAAGTACTAATGAATGTTGAGTCCCCTTCCCCAAATCATTCCTCCTTATAGGACTTCAAAATAAAGTTCTATCCTCACTTCCTATCTCTGTTTATGCCTCCTACTTAAATTTCTAGTCATTGTGGATATTTCTACTTCCTTCAGTTTAGAAAAAACGTTGTGCATTACAACAGACTGTGAGAAATATTGAGTAACTGATGGTTGTTCTGCTTAATATTAAAACTGCAAGAATTTTCTGAACTTGCGCATCATGAACAGGATTTTTTTAGATTATTAGGGAAGCAGTCATTTTTTTCAGCAAGCCATGGCAAATCGCCATGTGAGGGTATTGGTGCAGATTGTAAAAAGGCTAACAACAAAACCCAGTTTGCAGCGACCTTTAGCTCAACAAATAACATCTGCTGCAACGGCCATTGATCATGATGCCAGCCCATACCATAACACTACATGTCGGATATCCGTCCCTTTCCTGTATGTTTGCTGGACAATATGCAGTACCACTATCACGCTAGATCAGTTGTCGTCGACAATCAGACGATAGACTGTATCTACTCTCATCTGAGAAGAGGACAGCAGACCAGTCGTTATCAGTCCAATTGCGATGTTGATGGCACCATTGCAAACGGGCGGTACGGTGACGTCTGGACAATGGGATGCACACAACAGGACGGCAGGCGTATAGTCCTCCTTCATGCAAACGTCTGGCGACAGTTTTTCGGGAGATCCGATTGCCAGTAGCAGCCATAAACTGATTTGCTACCTCACTAGCTGTGCTACGCCAGTGTCTTTTTGTTGATAGCACTATGTACCGATCTTCTGCAGGTGTCGTACTGCGAACATGACCTCCCCGTGACATTTGCTACACTCTCCATTTGTTTGAAATGATTTCCAAAGCCTTGAAACAACACTGTGGCTGATGTCGAACTCCCTGGCAACATCTGTTATTTTTCGCCCTTCTATAATCTTGCCAATAATACGGCCACGCGTAAAATCATCTAGGTGATGTTGGGAAGACATACTGAAAATTGCAAGTTTGTCAATTGATTCTTTCCCTTTTAACTTTGCGTTTGAACAACAACAGTCAATACGCGTCAAATCCTTTATATCTCTTATCAGCGCTATGACGTCACAAACAAGTTCGGCAATCCAAAATTTGCATACGCACAACACGTCTTACTCTATCCCGCACTTATGCTAATTTCCACATTTTCCTGCCTTCCATTTTATGGTGGCTGTCGTTGCTATTGTCATCCGTCCTTAGCAATTGTCCGGCATTGTATTTTTAAGCACGGCAACTATAAAAAAACTTTGGTGATTTGACTGGAGATTGTGAGCACGGCTTTGCAGGTTAGCATTTTGATCAATTACAAATTGAAATTAGTCACAATATTGAATTCAACAGTAAAAAATATAGTGAGTTGCAGTGCACTCACAGAAGTAAGGCTATACATCTAGACAAGTGTTGCTGCTAAAGTTTGTTAATCGCAAGCTGTACAATATGCCCCGGTAAGTTTTGTTTTTCAGTTTTTTTATTTACCTTATGTACAAATTGTACATATAAGTATTTGGTAGTTAAAGGTGTTTAAAATATACTTCCACAAGACTTAAAAAATATTTTGAAAACAGAAATAAGCATAAATATTCATCAGTTTCTGTGCATTTCGGAGTGCTGCAATGTTACCATTTATTCACAAATATTTCAGAGCCTGTAACTTCTAAACCAGTTTGAACAACAAAATTAAACTCACAGGTTTTGTTGAGAACAAGTAGGAGCATCCTTGGTGAAAAATAAGAAATTTTTATCTGGTCCCTTTTTTGAGATATGTAACCTTGGAAACTGCAAAAATTGAAAATTTTGCAACTTTGAGGGGGTAGGAAGAGGACCAAACCCAGACTTAAGTTCTCCATAGCCTAAAACTCTAATTAGCCATAGTTATTAGAAAAAAAATTTTCAACTTGGGGTTTCAACTCTCAGTCACCTTTCGATCTACAATAAGAGGAAAACAATTGCCTTTTTTCAAACCCATTGTGAGGCCCTATTTTGGCCTGTGGCAGAAAAGAAAAATGAACATATATCCAAGATGGTGGCACATAAAAATAAAATAAAAGTTGTTTTGTGCTACTCACTGTGATAGGGTTAAACTATGGGGGGGGGAGAGAAAGGTGTATGAAATGGTCAAGCAACCACTTAATTAAAAAACTGGGTAATATCATGTCAGAATGTTCCATATACAAAATATAAAACACGCCATTTTGGATTTTTTATTTTCCTCGACAAAATTGTGAATTGCCCAAAGTATTTTTTTCACCTAATGAAAGGTTACATTATAACAAGGTTAGTAGACTCCAAAGTTATGCTTATCCGACACTTCCGCTGAGCACTGTCTCAGGGGTCACCTTCGTGACGTCACAGTCCCGGAGATCTCAACACCTCATACACCTAAAGCTGCTTGCTCCCGTTTTTCTGGTTCAGGGTCTGAAAGCTCTCATTTGAAGCTAGGTATTTGTAGCAAACAAATTTTCTTTTCCTTGGTTATACGTTAAACACTGAACATGCCTGGTTCGTGCGCAATAGCAACGCGTCAAAATTATTATTCGAAAACCAGAAGGAATGGCATTAATTACCATAGGTTTCCGAAAAATGAAGTTTTGCGTAAAACATGGAAATTGAGATGCAAACGAGCTGACAGTTTCAACGAAATGAATTCAGCTATTTGTTCGGAACGTTTTCCTGAGGAAGACTACGAACGCGATTTAAGGAATGAACTTCTAGGTTTGCCTATCCGCAAAATGCTAAAGGACACAGCTGTACCAAGTTTAAACCTCCCGGGAAACTTTAATGTAAATTCTAATTCAGAGAGAAAGAACAGACAGGAGAAAAGGAAACGAACTGATCTTGTTGGCGATTTGATAAACTCTGATAATGCAGAGGAAATTTTGGAAGACATGTGGAGTGCCAATGATGAAAATACTGAAATTGAATGTATGAAACACCTGAAAACAGAAAATGAAATTCTATTGAAGGAAAATTATATTTTGATGAAGGAAAATGAAAAGCTGAAAAAACAAATATTATATTTGAGCTCTTCAAACCATAGTCTAACTTTACGTGTAAAAGTCCTCAAAGTAAAACAGAATCAAATGCAGAAAGAATTATTAGAATTGCGAAGGTTACGGAAAGATGAGAAAAAGACAGAGAAATGTGCATAAAAAATTTGCTTTCTACAGTGTTTACTCCAGGACAGATAAGGGTTTTGTTATGCCAAAAACGGATTGTTTGGAATTCTACTGATATTGCAGCTGCAATAACATTAAGAACTGTTTCCAGGAGAGCATATCACTACTTGAGAAATAAAGTTAATATTCCGCTTCCTGCTTTGTCAGCGTTGCGCCGATGAGTAGCTACAATTAAATGTTCACCTGGAATTCAAGCCACAACTTTAAAACTGATGCAGAGCCAAGGAATGCAAATGACTGAAGCCGAAAGAACATGTGTAATTTCTATAGATGAAATGATAGTTTCCAGCAAAATGTGCTATAATATTGAAACAGATGAAGTTATAGGACCGTGTAGGTACGTACTGGTATTCATGGCAAGAGGACTTGTTAATCCCTGGAAACAACCAGTATTTTACAATTTTGACGTTAGTGGTTCCAGTCTCAGAGAAATATTAATGAAAGTAATTTGTGCCGTAGAAAATATCATGTTTCCTGTATTTGCTCTTACTTCAGATCTGGGAGCTTTAAACCAGAAATTATGGAAAGAACTGGCTATATCGCCTGAGAGTCCGTTCTTTGAAAATCCTTTCGACAAAAACAGACATAAATGCATTTGCTGACATTCCGCATATGGTAAAGTTATTGCGAAACCATATTTTGGACAGTGGCATAAAAATAAGAAATATAGTGATAAATTGCTCCCTATTTGAAAAGCTATTAGAGAAGGACAGTAAGGAATTAAAAATAGCGTATAATATGAGTGAAACACACATACGTGTTAAAGGAGCAAATAGGCAGATTGTACGTTATGCTGTACAGTTGCTTTCGGAGCGTGTTGGAAATGCCATCAAATATTTATTTCCCGAAGATGATGAAGCAGCAAATTTTATTCTTCTTGTTGACAGATTTTTTGATACAATGAATTCGAGGCAACAGTTCTCAGACAAACCATTCCGATGTGCTTTAGGTAACAATCAACAGCAATTTCAACTTCTGAATGAGGCTTACAACACTTTTTCGCAGATGCGCGTTGTTGTAAGAAAAAACGCCCTACCATTTCAGCAAGGTCTTCTGGTCAGTATTACATACGTAATGGCTGTCCACAAGATTCTAAGCGAAAAATATGAGCTAAAATATTTTTTAACTCACAGAGTTAATCAAGGTGTCCTAGAAAATTTTTTCTCACAGATACGTGCAGCAGGGAATACCTATGATCACCCTTCACCACTGGAATTTCAAAATCGTCTCAGACTGCTGGTACTTGGGAAAGTAGTCTGGAACTGTCAGAAATCTAACGTTTTGCCTGAGTCAGAACAACATTATTTAACTGTCTCCATGCTCTCGTCTTCCTGTGTCTTACACAATAATGCATCCTGCAATGATGAAACAGCCCACACAAGTGAAAATGAAATTACGGCTGCACTTCGCGAAGAACCCACAACTGCAATTACCTCTATAATGAATTAGCTTTTACTGCTAGTTGTTGTGTGGTAATTATTATATCATGAATAAGCTTAACTGCTAGTAGTTATGTTGTAGTAGTAGTGATTTATGATGAATAAAGTCTTATGCTGGTTGTTAATAGTAACACTTAATGAAAGTGACCTAACAGCCAGACAGAGGTGTGACAAAACTATGAACTGAGAAAAACGTACTTACTAAGAAAACCTTTTATTAGGGAAACTCCTGGTATTATCCACACATACTTCACACGTCACACAACTACTCGATATCTGGCTCTCACATATAACGAAGTTCCTCTCACATAAACGAAGCTCTCTTTACACCAAACGAAGATCTCTTTACACATAAAACAAAGCTCTCTACGCACATAAACAAAAGCTCTCCTAGGTATCGTTGAACGCGCCTATTTATACTGCCTACCACCACGTCATGACTTACACTCATTGCCATATATCATTCAGTGGGAGAAATAACATCTCGTTGAGTAAGAAGATAATTTACATAGGAAAATAAAATAACGAGAGATAGTAAAATCAAAAGGAAACTGAATCTAGAGTATACGTTACACGTCTTCTAGTGACAGCATATCGTACCAAGCTTTACGATACCTTACTGGATATGTTGCATTTAAATGCCAAACAACGTGTCCTGGGCTGGGGGACAAAAATGCACATCTGGACCTAGTGCAAGAAAAAGGAATTCTTTGCGACTGGATTAGCATCATAAGCAGAGACTGCTTGCAACATCCAACAAATGAGTGGATGAGCATGGTTATCCAACTAGAAGAAATTTTTAAAACTACATGGGAAAAATAATTTAAGGAAAGTTAAAAGAATTGTTCACACCGCAGTGGAAGCTTCTGCCCATCAGTTCCCTCCAAATGTGCACCCTGCCATCAAACTATTCATGAAAACCCGAATTATGATCCGTATGCGCCATATTAACGCTCAGCAAAAAATATATTGCCAACCCAAGAAGAGAAAATTGGTTAAAACAGTTACCTAAGGAACATGACAAAAAGGTAAGTGAAGAAGGAATTTGTTTACGTTAAATAATGTCCCGATTCTTAAAGTTCTCAAAACAAAATTTAGCGAATAAAATATGACTAAAGAAACAAACAAACAGAAATTGCAAAGATCTATGATTTTAACTTTTCTGTTCAGCGATTAGTTACAAATAATAACAGAGCATTTAGTGAAATTAATTTCCAACTTTTTAATTAAGCAAGTTAGTGGAATGCTACTCAAGTTTTTATTTGTTCCGCATAAAAGGATTTCTTCATGAGGTTCTGACAGCATAATCTTATAAGTTTTTTTCCTTCTTTTGAATTTATTTAAAGACAGTATTACAGTTGCATATAAATAAATTAGAAGGTATAATCACTGTCCCTGCACTTTTCCTTAGTGTCATGTCAATATCCTATTTAGATATTTAGATTAAACAGATTTGAAAAAAAAAAAATGAAAGAAATGCATAATAAGTTTCTTCACATTCTCGGTTTACTCTAAATAAAATATTCACATGGATGTCCGTTTTTCCTGATTATATTACAGATGTGCTTTTGCATTACATCTTGGTTGCAAGCTTTCAGATTCAGAGCGTATTTGAGTAAAAAGTTGTTGACATTTCTCCCGCGAGTGCTTCAATTCTATTAACAGTCTATCCGTCCTGCTGGCTGCGCCGTGTGGTACACTGACGTCACTACGTAAGGGACCGGCACTTTCGCTGCGAGGGAGGCAGGATGAGCAAACCTTACTGTCTATTAACCTTGACATTATAATACACACATAAAAATATTTTTAGCAAATTTGAAGTGGGGTCTCATTTTGAAAAAAAATTGTTTTGTTTAATAAAAATGTGACCTTATTTTTCCATGTCTTTTGTCATTAAATTTTAAAAAAAGTGTTCTTTTAATTCTGAAAATGTACAGAAACAAGTTGTTCTCAAATATATGGATCATGCAGATCATTTAAGAAAAACAAATTATGTAGCTGCAACAGTTAGTTGTAAAGTTATGAATTTTTTTGTCCTACAGTGTAGTTAGGAAAGCTCACAGCGTGAAAACTTCAAAGGTGGAGCTACCCAATTTTTAAAGTGGCATTACTCAAGATCTACTGGACCCACTGACCTAAAATTTTAACTGGTTTCATATCTCACCAGTACAATACTTTATGCCAATTTTCACAAAAATCTGAGATGGGTGGGTGACATGCCCTGGGTGATCTGACATGGAATGACCCTTTTTTGAAACACACACACTTTCTGGAAGGCATGACAACTTCTACAGAAACCTCGGACCATTATTTGGGAAGTTATTATTTTCAACCTCACTGACAAAATGCTTCTCAGCACTCGCATGCAGTAGCAAAACAAATCTTGACAGAAATATTCCATGCCACCCCTTTCACCAACCGAAAAGACAGTTTTTTTTACGGGCATATTTGGATTATAAAAAAAATGGTATTAATGGAAATCTACTTAATAGTGTAAAAGCTGTGTATGCTGGCAGTAAAGCGTGTGTACGAGCGAATGGTGTTGTAACAAAATGGTTTTCTATTGGTGCAGGAGTCGGACAAGGTAGGGTAATGTCACCATGGATGTTTAACACGAGTACGTTTATGGAAGTGTGCATGCATGATACCAAAATGAACAATACTGGTTTATGTCTTGGTTATATCCATGTGTGCAGGTTGCTGTATGCTGATGACACAGTCCTGTTGGCAAAGAGCAAAAGTGAGTTGCAGAGTATGCTGCCCTGGATGTAAGAAGTTATTGTATGAAATTCAAACTAAGTATAAATAAGGGAAAAACCAAAGTTATGGTTTTTGAGCAAGGAACTGTAATTAGTATTGAATGCAAGATAAGTCCAAATGGCACAGTGATTGCCAAAGGGAATGAGTGTGTCTTTAGGAAGCACATTTGACAAAAGAATAAATTAGACGGTGAAATTAGTAGGTGAATGAATTCTTCATCAAAAGTCATGACTGCTTTAGAAGGATTTCACAGGAATGATGGGTTCAAAAGAAAGTCACAAATGGCTGTGTATGAAAGTGTAGTTGTTCCTACTCTCATGTATGGCAGTGATTCCTGGGTAATGCAGAAGACACAGGAGTCGCTTGTGTACTGGAGAGGTATGTTACTTATGGAGGGTTTGTGGCAAGACACTCTGATTGTGTGAGGAATGAAGATGTGTTGCAGTTGTGTAATGTGAGACAAAATGTTATCAGTAAGGTGGAGACTAATATTCTTAGGTGGTTAGGCCATGTTGAAAGAATGAGTGATGAGATACTTACTAAGAAAAAATTCAGCTCAAGTGGCAGGAAAGAAAGGTAGAGGAAGGCCAAGAAAATCATGAGAGGGCCAGATTCAGGAATGTCTGCATGAGAAAAAGATTATCAGTATGAAGTACAGAAGATCTTGTGTATGTCATGTGAAGGATGCCACTGAAGTTCAAGCTGTGTGCCAAGATCACTGTAAATGGAGATGTTTGATATGGCAACAGTAAGTAAATAATCAGTTAAACTAAATTAATCTGATGGATTGTCTTTCCTTGTGGAGCTAACCTCTGAATCTCAGAGAACAACTTAGTGATACATATTATTTTAATATAATATATAATATGGAGTTGTTTGTTTGGTTTTTTTTTCTTCTGCAGTAGAGTTCAGGAAAATAAAATGATGAAATCATATTCTCTGTCTACACTTAATTTTTGTAGTTTTCTTCCTGTAAATTAGACAAAATACAGTAACACCTGTTTAAGACAGAAACTGTATAAAACAGAAACCTTCCCCAAATGCAATTTTATTTGGTTCCGAAATGAAAGATAGAAAAAAATTGAAATGAAAGATAGAAATCTGAAATGATAAAGATGGCTTGATATAGAAAATATCTAAGATGGCATGATGGCTTGATATAGAAAATATCTGAAATGAAATCTGAAATGATAGATAGAAATCGGTCTGAAATGAAAGATTTAACCTGTCTAAAATAGAGCCTGCACAATGCAGAAACGGAAATGGCAAGAGGATAAATCAACCTGCTAACAAGGGAAAGTTCCCAGATGTTCCCATGCCATCAATATAAAAAACATTACACGTAATGATGAATTCATATTGAACAAATATGCTTGAAGTTGTAAATAATATAATTAAACAGAGAGATTGATTTGGAGTTCTCTACACAAAAACTGCATCACATCCACTGTTTAGCTTCTTAAGCTCAAGCTGTGACTCAGGTTTAGTCATGTGACCGACATTGCACCTTTGCTGGATGCAAAGTCCAAAATCTTCACACAGCTTGCTGTTTCATACAGATTTCAATGAGATGCTTGGATTTAATTCTCTTAACATTTATTCACAGAGATGACCATTTACTTGCCTCTTGCCATGCTGCCAAAGAATAATATTCTCAATTTGGATACAAAAGTTATATTTATTAAAATGCATGAAAAAGAAAATGTGGGTATCAAGCATTTTGCAGAGATTTCCAATTTCATAAAAATACAAATTTATCACATTTTAAAGTGAAAAGATGAGACAACAGAGCAGTGGTGTAAAGGTAATAAATAGCACAACAAACAGAAAAATGCAGAAAGCCAGAAAAAAAGAGGTGGGGTTAGTCGATCAAATAAGGCTGTCTGGGAATGGTTTGTTATTGCAAGATCGAGAAATTTGCCAATTGATGTAAACACAAGCAAGAAATGTAGCCAGAAAAACTTAAGAAAAGAGTTCCATGCTTCAAAAGGATGGTCAAAGAGTTTTTGTAAAAGGCACAACACTTCATGCATGCAAAGAAATTGTGGAGATGCGGCAGATGTCAAAGAGAAAAGTTTCGAAATGGATACAAAAATTATCAACATCAAGCATTGCAAAATATTCAGGATACAGTTAACTCTGGATATAGTGAACTCTGTTATAGTGAACCTAAATTATTGGTCCCAACCCAGAACATCAGAAATGTACATTAAAATTTTTGTTTACAGTGAACCTTCAACTTTGGTTATAGCGAACCTAAAAATAAAACTTCGAAGAAAAGAATGTACTTGTAACATGAAATTGTAACTTATTTCAAAACAAACCTTTTTGTAAAAACTTGAAACAATATGTTGAGAACAACATTGTAGGCCTACTACTCTTTAAGTGCATTGAAGGACAAAAATAGGATTAGTTTTTATTCTCTTTTAAAAGAGGATATTGTGTCCAGTATGGACGAAGAGGGGTGAGTGTAATTTCCTGGAACTGAGGTTGTTAAGTCTTGTCCATTTAAGCATCAAAAGAGAACGGTAAGAGAAAGGGAATGGGGGTGATGCCCAGAGAGTAAATGCTGGCAAAATTCCAACGGCATTCAACCCCTATCCACACACACACACACACGCACTTCCAGTTTGTAAAAGTGAACCCAAAATAGCCAAAGGCAAAACAAACATATGTAGTTTTAAATAAATAACTTCCAGTTCTAACCATTTTTAACTATAAAAAATTCAACAGTTCTTTGTTTTTTGAAGTTTTTCACATTTTTAATCCTAGATATTAAATCTAAATGTCTCACTACTAAAAATTTTCAACCTTTGAAAAATGTGCTTTAATCTAACACCCCAAACTTTTCCACACACACCTCCCCCTTCCCACACACACACACACACACACACACATATTTAAAATTCTTGGATAAAACCATGATTCTAGATACATCACTAGTTCACTAGTTTTATATCTGAAGGTATATTATAGCCAGGGATATAGCTTGGGGGATGCCGGAGGAGGCTCAGCCTGCCCTAAGAAATACTCAGTGAAAATACCAATAATTACTGCATGCCAAATTTGGAAAAAAAGGAAAAAAATTGAATGTAAAGAATTCATTATCGTACTTAAAGCACTATATACAAGTCCAACCGAAAGAAAAAGCCCGTAAATCGGCTAATTAAAAATTCTGTCTACTGAGCTGTCTGTCAATAGGAAAATTGGAATTTATAGATAAAAACTGAATCACACACACATTTTTACCAAAGCTTGTTTAAGAAACAGCGAAACAGTTAATAGATCAGTATGTCCACAATCACACACTGCACAATCACACAAGTGCTACAATCACACACTGCATGTCTGTCCCTTTCCTCATACTCATAACAATTACTCATTTTTAAATGCTTTTGATTTCAGTAGATGGCAAAAAAATTTAATCCCATCTTCTTTCCCAATTTAGCTGTGGTTAAATTCTTACCGAGTGTGTTGTCAAGCTAACATAAACTGAGCCTTAAGTATAAAAATGCTTGTTCCTATAGGAGGGAAATTTATGTTATGTTGTGCAGTTTGCCTGCCATGCAGCTTTTATGCTAATGTGGTGCTTACCCTGAATTTTTTTCATAAACTACTGTTTCACAAACAGCTATCAAAGTTTGAGAGTGATATATATCTATCTCACAGGAAACAGTCATGAATTCTCTCCCCTTTTTACACCACATGTTTATCCCTGCAAGGTTACTAAGAATAAGAGAAAGATTCACCACCACCATTTTCCCCAATGACTTGTCTTTTCCACTTTTTTAAAAAAAACTGCACTAAACAAAAGTTTTAGAACACAGCAAAATCTATCAAATATACCGAAATTCAGTGTTATGTCATCACTAAATTTTATTTTAATGAGAAAGAAACATGGGTAAATGTGTAGATTAGCATCCTAAATTATTTTGTTGGAAAAATGTTAGTACCTGGGAAAAGTGCGACGTGCAGATTTAGATTATAAATGGAAATTAATGGCAAATAGTACAGAAATTTCATGTTTTAAATGTCTTTTAAAGATTTTCATCGTAATATTTACCTGCAAGTGCGATGCTGTGAAGAGACACTGAGGTAGGCCTAACGCATCGATACAGTGACGATGTCAAGCTTTGCTCCGTTGAAAGGAAGATTCGCTGCGGTATGTAATTCACGCGCGGATGACTACAAGTACAGCTGCGTACGTTGTTGCCAGGGGAGCAAAGCATCATGTACTAATACACTACAGAACATAGTTAGCATAGTTAGTTCATGTTTTGTCATTGTTTTTAAAGCAGATGTCGAGAAATGTTTTGTTCTTTTACACATGATTCCCTGATTCCAAATAGTTAAAAGTACGAATATGGCTTTCTATGTTGTACAGGAAACTGGGAAGTATTAACTTTCGGTTCTGCTTAGAACGGCTTCCATTCATAGCTGATTTCCTGTGGCACTGCAGTTTTTCTTCTCCTGTTAATTTAATACTTTGTTTGCAGGTCAGTTTCTATCTCACTGACACATATATTTTGCAAATTAAAGAGGTTTCTTCCAGTTTTTCCTGCCAACAACATACAGGATACAACAAAATAAAGGGTGGATAATCTGGACCTATTTTCTATAGCGTATCACAACAACATTTATTGCTCTCCTGCCAACAACGTAACCGCTTTCTCTTGTACTCTTCCGCCTGTCATTTTGGTACAGCAACGAAACTTTCTTTTAACGAAGCAAAGCTTGACATCGTTGCGGTAGCAATGAATTAGGCCTACCACAGTGTCTCTTCACAGCATCGCACTTACAGGTAAATGTTATGATAAAAATCTTTAAAAGATATTTAAAACATGAAATTTCTGCACCATTTGCCATTAATTTCCATAACTCTAAAATCTGTACGTCGCACTTTTTCCAGGTACTAACATTTTTCCGACGAAATTATTTAGGACGCTAATCTACACATTTACCGAAACATGTTATAATACCTGAATTACTGTCTTCAAAAGTATTTAGTTTAAAATAATACACAAGTATTCCTATTTAACAATAGCAGCTTCCATAAATTTAGACCATCTAGTTGGCTCTAGGGAGAGTGAACTTTGTAGTTGCATACATCTTTGATTTGTATATCATGGTTTATGTGCCTTCACCTTCTCTCTTGCCAGCTTTTCACTCTTGTAGAGTGGCAGGCAAATATTGACTATATCCCTCCCCCTCCCCTCTTTATGGGCACTTTCCCTCTCACTGTCCACTAGCACACTGCATTGTTGAACCTCGGAATCTCTTTTGACTCTTCCTTATCTGGGAGGTTAAAGCCAAGGACAGTGACTACCATTCATGATGGAGTTGAGGAACATTTTTCTTGTACCGGGTCAGCATTAACTTAACAGCCAAATATACAAAAAGAATTCATAGCAGTAAACCCACATTTCTAACATATTACAACCTGCAGCACTTCCAAGACATTATGCAAAACAGAATTGTGTTTCTGTGATGTTCCACAAAACAGGCCTTTTTTTTTTTTTTTTTGCCTAGAGATTTAATGACCACCGTGAGCACTCAATGGGCTATAAGCAGCCACCCATCCCTAATTTAGAGTCACTGGTTCCAGGGAAGTGAGAGATCCAATACCATAAGAGAAACATAACATCTGTGCCTCACCAGGATTCAACCCCGGACATAGGCGTAGCCAAGGGGGTGGTCCTCGGGTCTGGACCCCTCCCCCTTGAAGGGAGATTTAGTAAGAATTTAAAATGATATATATGCATATATTGTTCTTTCATCAATGAACCAAACTGATGGACCACACACACACACACACACACACACACACTTAAGAAATTTCTGGCTACGCCACTGAAGCCGGACCCATCTCAGATGAAATGGTCACAAGCTAGCACTTAGACCGCTGCACCACCGGGGCAGCCAAAACAGGGTGAAAACTTATTAAAAATAACATGGAGGGGTTAACATCATTATACAAAACAAAGTTGTGTTTCTGTGATGTTCCACAAAACAGGTTTAAAACTGTTATCAAAAATAGAAGGGGGGGAGATCAACAACCACTGTGTGCAACTCAATGGGCTATAACCAGTTGCCCATCCCAAATTTAGGGTCACTGGTTTCAGGGAAGGGAGAGAGTAGTCATTGCTGTAAGATAAATGTAACATCCATGCCTCACCAGGATTAGAACTTGGATCCCTATTGGACAAGTGGTCAGAAGCCAGCGTTTAGGCCACTGCACCATCATGAGGGCATTAATTTTGTTTCATCGAGCAGTGTATATTTATGTATATATACAGATACTAATATACACCATTAAATTGGGAATGTACGTATATTTATCATATAAAAAGAGAGATTGGGGGTGCAATATTATGTGGTTTGCTCCAGATGCAGAAATGTGTTATAACACCTCTGCTTGATACACATGACATTGTTTGTTTGTTTGGGCATTTAACAACCACCAAACAAATAAAAAATGTCATGTGAGTAAAAACTGTCAGTATTGTCATGTATGAGCATATACAGGGTGTTTCCGAAGTCGCGGCTCACTTCTATAACTCGAGAATGAATTGGAACAGAAAAACAGGGTCAACGGGTATTAATAAGAGATGATATGATCTATTTAAGGGACATGCGAATGACCCCCAGATCAGGGGGCTAGGGGGGCTATCTCGTAAACAAAGCAAGTTAAGAAAACATTTCCAACTACAAAGTTATACAGCGTTTTTACCTTAGTGTAAATCCATAGAAAAATTCCTAATAGCTCTCCAGGTTCGGGCTGTGCCATCCTTGAGCTATTGCACATCTACAGAAGGAAAAGTTGTTTTCCCCACAAATCTTTAAATGTTTCTGCCTTTTCCTGAGCTTCATGAGAAAAGGCATCTGAGGGGATGATTTTTTCATTGGCGAAACTAAGGGTTCACACTTCTCACGCTTTTGCCAAGAAGCTGTAAATTCACCTAAACTTTGCGCAAAATGCCGCTGTGTAGTAAATTTAGGGTTTCAGTTTATGTATCTAGAACTTTAGAAGGAAATCTTGGAAATTATGGTCCTAATCTATCCCCGAATCCCCGAAATAAATTATTTCCTATGGTAACCTCTCTGCAGGAGCTCAACAAATACAAAAATCAACAGATATTTAGTCTATCCAATGCCTAAAACTACAAACAGCTCCATCCCAGCTGCTTGTAGTTTTAAGCAATCATTTGGACTGTGTTGACCCTATTACAGTGGCGTATAGAATTTTTTTTGGGGGGTTCGACAAAAAATGGAAGTTTTGAAATCCACCAGAATAAAATAAAATTTAATAAAAAATACAAGAAAAAATTAATGCACCTTTTTTTAATGTAAGTTAAGGGGGCTAAAGGGGAATCCCCGATGCTCCCCATTTAAATGCCCCGGCTTTTAACATAGTCCATGTAGGCTGTAGAATTAGCAGATGCAAAGACTCGTGCGACAGTCGTGTGCTGTTATTAGCATTTCACGACCTCTGACATCAGGAAATATGGGTTCTTCAATTCGAAATTTGTGAAATATAGCACAGTTAAAATTTACCGTAGCAGACCATGCTCTTTTACTTACCTTGTTGCATTATCCAGAAAAACATTTGCACCGAAGTTGAATTATGCCTATCTCTTATGGTGATTCCTCTATCGTGTATACAATGGGCCAAATGCTTTTATTCCTGAACTTGTTCAACAGGCCAAGCACTCACTCTGTATCAAATCCCTCAGAAGTCTTGATGTATCGGGGGTTGAAAAAAAAAAAAATGAAGTAAATGCGCGTTTCCCTCAGGAATGTTTTCATGGAATGTGTCAACCGGTAGGAAAGGACTAAAAACAACAAAAGAAACAGTATGTGTTCACCTGCACACATGAATTCCATACTGCAGCTAGTGACATAAGCAACAGTTTTAAAATTCCTCACATTAAAATAACCAACTTATTATTTTTCCCTAAAGTGCGGATTACAGCAATACGCTATCATTAATAACAGTTCTAAATAAACCATATTGTTACAAACTAGTTAAAGAAACAGAGTTCAGATTGTAATGAATAAAGAATATCGGTTAACAGTTAACGCAAAATTATCGTGTTTTAAACTGGATTGCAGAAACATTCGGATCTGAAAAAGAGATGCTTATCAGAACAAAAGCAGACTCGTATGTGCATATTTGTTCAGTTAAACCTTAAGAACACAGAATCCTAGCAGTGCCGTACATTTCTCTTAGAGCTGGTGGATATCTTTTGTGTCTGATTTTTTTATGGTCTTCCGCTTCAAAGTCGTCTTCTTATGTGACTTCAACACGATGGAGCCCAAGCACATAAAGTATTGCCTGTTCAAAATTTCCTCAAACAAACTTTCAAGGAGAGGATTATAGGATATGGCGGGAATGTAGAATGGTCACTCAGGTCACCGGACTTAACCCAATGGATTTTTATTTTTGGTGCCGTTTGAAATCCCAAGTTTATGCAACACCACCCGATGATCAGAATGTTTTGAAACAACGAATTATTAATGCCTGTAAGAGTATTCCTTCACATCAGCTGCGTAAGTTGGCAGAAACTGTATTTCGTAGAATTCAAACATGCGTTGTAGCTGATGGCAGACATTTTGAATTTTGTGAATGATTTCCATGTGATCTTTCCCCCACTATTACTGATGGTATTGTTATTAGAACGAGTTACTACATTAAAATGGCAAGTTTATACAGTTCAGCACGATTTTCGACTACAAGCCACTGTGACAAGTGAGAATAATTGCTTGGTTGAATTCAGCTATCAAGTTGGTGATAAAAAAAATCATCTACTTTGTTTTGTCCTGATAGATCAATCACACTACTGCAAGGGTCTCTTACTGTGAGTTGCTAACCCCCCCCCCCCCCCCCGCCGAAATATCTGTTGATTTTGTATTTGTTACCATAGGCAATAATTTATTTTGAGGATAGATTAGGACCATAATTTCCAAGATTTCCTTCTAAAGTTCTAGATACATAAACTGAAATCCTAAATTTACTACACAGCGGCATTTTGCGCAAAGTTTAGATGACTTTACAGCTTCTTGGCGAAAAGCGAGAGAAGTCGGGCGTGGGCTTTCGAACCCCTAGTTTCGCCAGCGAAAAAATCATCCCCTCAGATGCCTTTTCTCACGAAGCTCAGGAAAAGGGAGAAACATTTCAAGATTTGCGGGGAAAACAACTTTTCCTTGTAGATGTACAATAGCTCAAGAGGGCACAGCCCGAACCTGGAGAGCTATCAGAAATATTTTTGTCGATTTACACTAAGGTAAAAACGCTGTACAACTTTGTAATTGGAATTTTTTTCCTAACTTGCTTTGTTCACGAGATACCCCCCCCTCCCAGCCCCCTGGGGGTCATTCACATATCCCTTAAATAGATCATATGATCCCTTATTAATACCCGTTGACCCTGTTTTTCTGTTCCAATTCATTCTCGAGTTATAGAAGTGAGCCGTGACTTCGGGAAACACCCTGTATATATACACTGCTGGCCACCCAAAATGCAACACCAAGAAGGACACGAGATAGCAAAGCCAGATTTACTGGACACGTAACAACAGATACAAAGATGAAACGATTGAGCTTACAGGCACGTGCTACTTGTGGAACATGCAGACATCAATAATTCGTGTGGCCCCCATGGCTGGCAATAACGGCCGCGGCATCAAACAAAAGAGGCTTTGGATTTGGGCTTGGGGTATGTCGGTCCAGGCTGCTTCCACACGTTGCCACAGTTCATCAGGCGTAGCCACGGGTGGTGCATGCCGGGCCATTCGGTTGCCGATCAGCGACATATTGGGAGAACAGGTGGGCCACGCCAGCAGTGACACCTGGTGGGCCGTGAAGAATCGTTGCACGACGCGCCATGTGCAGGCGCGCATTGTCCTGTTCAAATGTGGCCGCTGGCAGGTCCTGCAGGAAAGGGAGGACTACAGGCTCCAAAACGTCGGAGATGTAGCTGTTGAATGTACCGCCGATGCGTACCAGAGGAGTGTGGGTGTCATATCCAATTGCGCCCCAAACTATAACACCAGGCGACGGACCGGTATGGCGATGCATAATGCAGGCATCATACAGTCCTTCGCCGCGGTGCCGCCACACGTGGATCCGACCATCGTGGTGTTGCAGGCAGAAGCGGGATTCGTTGGAGAAGACAATGTCGTGCCATTCCGTAGTCTAGGTGCGGCATTCAATGGCCCAATGCCGCCGCACTTGCTGGTGGCGTAACGTCAATGGTAATTGAAGCAATGGCCGCCGTGCGGCAAGTCCCCGCTCTTGCAGACGACATCAAACGGCACGTGCTGACACAAGTTGTTGTGCAACACACTCTAATTTCTGCGCTAATGTTTGTGATGTGGCAGTGCAAGCCGTCAATGCCCGCCGCACAACATGCCTGTCTTCTCGTTCGGTGGTGTGCCGCTGCTGCGGCAATCACTCACGTCGGTCCATCCGTCCCTCCTGCACCCACCGAATCCATACTCACCTCACTGTTGTTTTTTTTTTTTTTTTTGGTTTTTTTGTATTGAAGGTTTAACGACCACTGTGAGCAGGCTATAAGCAGTCGCCCGTCCCTAATTTAGGGTCACTGGTTCCAGGGAAGGGAGAGAGCCAGTGCCGTAAGACAAACACAACATCCATGCCTGACCGGGATTCGAACCCAGACCCCTTACGGACGAATGATCAGAGGCCAGTGCCTTAGACCACTGCGCCACCGGGGCGGCCACCTCACTGTGGCTGGATGTCGTCCCACACAGGTGGCAATGTCTCGGTACGATAAACCGCTGTCGTGATAAGCCACTATTCGTCCTCTGTCGAACTTCGAAACGTGCTGGAATGACTGCCGTATTCTGCAACGAGGCATCAGGAAGCTTCCCACGCACAGGTCCGGCAGCAAAACACACTTCCACTACTTACACCCCGCCTTATGTGCACCCTTCTTATAGTGCTTCTCGGTGGCGTGTTGGGCGCACATGATTTGCTTATGCCCTACAATGCTAATCGTTTGCATGTCCTCTCACGGGCGACACATGCTGCAAATTTCAGGCCAATCGGATGCTTCCTTCTTGGTGTTGCATTTTGGGTGGCCAGCAGTGTATATATGTACTCACACTTCTTTCTATTTAACCTTTGCATCAAATGAGGGAGTTATTTCACATTTCATTCTACATTGCAAATTTAAATGTGTAATAGTTAAAAAGCTGTAGAATTTGATTAATAGTCCAGAGATATATAAAAATAATATTTAATAATCTTAGAAATTGAAAAAAATTCTAACATAAAATTTATTGTGATCTTGAAGTGAGGCAGCAATTTCAGAGACTAATAACCGCGATAGTTACGACGGGAATAAATGACAACGAAATGACAACCTGAAGAAGGAGAATAGCATGGATTGGAATTCCCTCAAAGTCATCAGTTTCCAAAGCAATTTTCAAAAAAGAAAGCTAAAAGAAGGAATATAATTGAAAAAAATCAAAATTCCATTATCAATGACTGCAGAGGATGTTGTTCCCTGCCTAACATTTGGCATGATTTGATGAAAAATAACCGTCAAGGTTAACCATAACCACAATAGTGACAGGAATAAGTGACAACAAAAAGACAGCCTGAAGAAAGAGAAGAGTTTTCTCCAAAAATTTGCAATTTAAATAAAAAAATTCCTAGTAAAATTCCCATAATAGTTGTTTTTGATTAGTAATTGAATTAAGAAACTAGGAAGCCAATTCTCAAGATAAGCTTTATTCAAAAAATCTAATAAAGGGCTTTGTAAAAATAGAAACTGTTCTTTTAAAAAAACCTCGCTGAAGACGACTGATAAGAGGGTGCAAAAAATATTACTTTCACAGTGATAATAAAAATAATGATAATAATGTAAAGAAGTTCAATAATGATTACCTTTTTTTTTTTTAATTTAGTTTTATTTTTTCTTTCCAGTACGTTTCTGCTTCAATCATCCATTTTTACTTTTTTTATGAACATTCTTCTATAAGAAATAGCTGTTTAATATTTCTCACTTTACATTCATTCAGATATTTTTTGATAGCACAAATCTGGTTTTTCAACTTTCTATATGCCTTCAAAACTGTATTTTCAAGCTGGAATTCATAATCAATCTCTAAGAACGACTATTCAGTGCAAAAAAAATAAAAAAAATAAGATAAAGGAAAGTGCATTCAGGTTTTCAATGGCATATATTTCAGTTTCATATTCATGCATCAAGTTACTAAAAATAATTTAAATAATATGAACAAATAACTTCAAAACGTTCAGATACTGATTCAGATGTGTTATTTTTTTCATCTAAGGCTAAGAGATTACAAAATTCTTCTGTGCTGCAGAATTTGTAAGTAGCGTTTTTTTTTCAGGTGCAGCTCTTAGCTCAAAAATTAGTTCACGTGTGTGTGTGTATATATATATATATATATATATAAGGTGACACCATACCTCCCAAACTCTTCAATGCCACATTGCAAAATGTCTTTCAATCATTGAACTGGGGCAACAAAAGGATAAAGATTAATGGATATTATTTAACTCACCTCGTTTTGCTGATGACGTAGTCATTTTTGCAACTACCCCATCAGAGCTACAGAGCATGATCCAGGAACTTGCTAGTAAGAATAAAGAAGTGGGATTAAAAATGAACTTTCAGAATTTGACAAAAGTGATGTGCAATGCTTTTACAAGAAATGAAGATTTATCGATTGATGTGGAATAGCTGGTGATAACCGATACCTACATTTACCTTGGACAGCAGATATCAAGCAAAGGTCACATTGATAAAGAAATTAATCTGCGCATAAAACTTGGTTGGAGAAATTTCAGAAAAGTACAATTTTTAACAGCAATATGCCATTATGTCTTAAAAGAAAAGTGTTTAATCAATGCCTCCTTCCAGTGTTACATACGGAACAGAGACGTGGACCTTAACTACAAAAGATATACAAAGATTGCAGACAGTTGAAAGAAGCTTAAAGAGATGCATGCTTGGCATGACCAGGAGAGATAAGAAGAGGAACTCATGGATAAGAAAAATGACAAGAGTGGAAGACATGATCAGAGTAAAATCCCTGAAATGGCAATGGACTGGACATATTTCCAGAAGAATGGATCACCGACGGACAACTGAAATTCTAGACTGGAATTCAAGGGACAGGAAAAGACCCAGAAGAAGACCAGATGGGAGATAGGTGGATGAAATTCGAAAGCATGCGGGAGTGACATGGAGACTGGTGAAAGGCAGACTATTGTGGAAGAAACTTGGGGAGACCTTCATCCAGCAGTGGACTGATAATGGTTGATGCTGATGATATATATATATATATGGCTAGAACAAATGAATTATTTGCTTTAATTTGGTGCTTATAAATTTTTCAATAAGTATAATAGATTAAAGTTAATGTAAGGAAGTAAAAATTTCTCTAGCCTTTCCTATACAATTTAGAAATCGTCCCACCAATTTACCGCAAGTTATGGCTAACATCGTGCTGTGTGTACGTGTATCACGTGCTCATCCCTGCTATTACGCCTTTTCAATCGTAAAAATTTGTTAGCAAGGTACAGATTCGAAAAATTGCAATCTGGCACGAACCACATAGAATATACATAATCATCACAATGGGGTAGAACAAATGAATTATTTGATTTAAAAAAACAGACAATGGTGGCTTTGTTCGTACTTGCCTTCTGGAATGTCAAAAACTTGAGGCTGCTCCTTCATTCTTGCCAAGGAAAACCCTAAGGAATGAAGTTCCCGGACGAAGTCTTCAAATTTAGCGCAACCGTGAAGGGCCGCCATGATACTTTGGTCGTCCGGCGATTGGTCTCTCTGTGGGTAGCTATGGTGAAAAAGAACGGCAGCATCATCTGCCGAGGAGCAACTACGTAGCCTCTCTCTCCTCCGCCTCTGCCTCTCAGCCTCATTTAGGAGCCTCCGAAGTTTCGAATGTGCTTTCCTCAGATCTTCTTCGAGACAGCGAATCTGGAAAACGCCCTTATGATCCAATTTTCCCACAGACTGCAATTTGTACAGTCGATTGAGTTGAGATTCTAAAGTATTGATCCGAGCTCTAGTGGCTTCTTGTGCAGGCGAAGCAGAGTGTTTCGGAGGGGAAGTTGATCAAAACCCTCCGTGCCGAAATTCCCGTAGTCATCGTACGCAAAAGTGGACGCTGGAAAATCCGGAGGTTCCTGTTTTATCCTCTTGGCGGGCATCATTTTGGAATCCAGTCCATCCATCGCGTCTCCCTTACAATTGTCCCGTCGATCATTCGAAGTACTGTGACATCGGTTTAATTATAATCTGGATCGAATCACAAAGGCGTACCGTAGTACAACAGACACAAGGAGCAAGCTAGACCGGTCTCCTCTCGTTTAAATCCGCCGTTATACGTTTCTAAACATTCGCCGGTGTCCGGGACACAAAAAAAGAAACATCAGTTCGCTTCTCAACAAAGATCGGGAGGAATAATAAGCAGTACCGCGACGTACGCCTCTGTTCTCTGTCCCCCTGCAACAACAGTGGTCGCTGCCAGCCAGGCCGGCTGCGTACGTTGCTTGGCGAGATTGGGAGGGAGTTGCTGGGGGCTGAAATGCGCAGGGTCTGCATCACGTGAGCCTTTTCTGTTCGGCTCCGCAAGAATCGACCCGTGCGTATGCAACAAAAATGTTTGCCGCACGATCCGGTGAACGGTGGAGATGCAGCCCACGTACATGACCCGAATGCCACAGTACAGCTGAAAATGAAAAAAAAATAATAATAATAAAAAGTCTGACTTGATCGCGTGACTGCTTTCTTTCAAAGGCAGTGATTCTAATGCTTTGTTTATATTTTTATGTACTCAAAACTGGTCTATGAAACCCATTGCAGCTGTTTAAAATTTACAGTTTTAATCTTCGACGCATGTCTTAAAGTCTCATGCTCCGTCTTCGTTGGTGGGACTTTCACGTCGAGGGCCAAGTTTGGAATCCTAAATGAGACGTTTGTTTTCTTGTTCTGGTTTCTCTCTTTTCCTGCAGTCGTAGCCCTAGATTACAGATTGCTGCCCGTGTATACGCAAATGTTGAAACGCAGCTACGAAATAAATTACAAAAAGTGAATTCCAGTTAAAGGTGGGATTACTTCCTTCTAAAAAATTGGGCCTATTATTATTAATATATCTTACACAAAAACGCTCCTCGAAATCATGGTAGCTAATTTTCTTTGTTGAAAGACAGACCTTGTAATTTTTCTTCTTTGCTTGTTGGCACCCACTGTAGGGTATAGGCTTCCCTCAGTCTTTTCCAACTTCCTCGATCCATAGCCTCAGTACACCATTTTGCACCTCTAAATTTCTGAAGGTCATCTCCCCATCTTGTTCTCTGGCACCCCTTCGCAGGGCTCTATCATTCCTGTTATCATGGTCCAAACCTTTAGGCGTATATTTTCGCAAATTTCGTACTTCTTCTTGTTCCCAGTAAGCAGGGAGAATTCTACCCTGAGGCGTCGAGAGCAGGACGCGAGTCCCAGAAAAAAAAAGTAAAGAAAGAAGAAAATATAAGGAAGGAAAGGAAATACATGAATGCTATTTTTGAAGAACAGTGTTTTTAAGGCTTAATTATTTTTCATGCGTCAACGGAAACACGAGAACTGATTTCATGGAAGAACAAAAGATTTTGATAATTTACATCGCTCTATCATTCGGGCGTTACGAGCCGCGAAGGTTCCGCTTCTGAAGAACCTCGCAGATGGTGAAATGCCGGTTGGGAAACCGAAGATCATGATGTGAGCAAAATCATGATTAGGGTAATTAAAATCACAACTCAGTCCATTATAATCAGTCGTTCACTTTTTTTTTTGTTTGTTTATGTATAATAAGTAACAACTGTTGTTGTTTGGATGGAGGTAACGACCACCTTGAGCAACTCGATGGGCGATAAGCAGTTGCCCGTCCCTAATTTAGGGCCACTGGTCTCAGGGAAGGGGGGGGAGTTAGTGCAGTAAGACAAACACAACATCCATTTTCTTTTTATTGGAGGTTTAACGACCACCGTGAGCAATTCAATGGGTTATAAGCAGTCGGCCGTCCCTAATTTAGGGTCACTGGTTCCAGGGAAAGGAGAGAGCCAGTGCCGTAAGACAAAAACAACATCCATACCTCACCGAGATTCGAACCCGGACCCCTCTAGGACGAATGATCAGAGGCCATTTGTCATAGAAGGGTCCGGGTGCGCCAACATCCATGCCTCACAGGGATTCGAACCCGGACCCATCTCGGACGAATAGTCAGAAGCCAGCGCTTAGACCAGTGCGCTACCAAGACGGCAAAAGAGCGCCTGCAGAGTAGAGAAAAACAAGACACGCTAGAAATAAGACTGAATAGATAGTTTTTAAATGAGTTACAGGCCAGTCAGAGGCGCACAGGCCTCTGACCGTTCGTCCGAGTAGGTCGGAGTTCAAGTCCAGATGAGGTAAGGGCGGTGTGTCTGTCGTTCACAGCTGGTTCTCTTCCTTCACTGGAACCAGTGGCTCTAAATTAGATACCGACTACTGCCTGTAGCCATTGGGGTTGTTCGCGGCAGTCGTTAAAGCCCGGGGGTGGGTGAGCTTCAGTACATAATTCTTACCTTTCTTCCTATTGTGCCGTATACTTAGATACTTTACATGGTGAGGAGATAAATTTGATTGTTATGTGACCTCTGTTTCCCATGGGTCTGTCAAGGTCATTTTCCCCTAAGGTTCTCCTCTTTCTTCCACCTCTCAACCTTTTTCTTGGGGGGGGGGGTTAACTGCACCCCATGAGCATCTAAGAAGTCGGCTATCCCTAATTCAGAGCCACTGGTTGGTGAGGTGGGGGGGGGGTAGAAAACCAGCGCTGGATGGACAAACACAGTGTCTATGTCTTGTCTCGCGAAACCAAGCAGTACTATAATACTAACAGTCAGAAGCCCACACTTTAGTTCTGAGTGATCCATGTACTTCCTTTTCCTGGTTATACATACGTCATACGTCAATGCGTTGCATTCCCAACTTTTACAAATCGTAACAGGAAATCATACATTTGAGTTTCTCTCTCTCTCTCTCTCTCTCTCTCTCTCTCTCTCTCTCTCTCTCTTTCTCTGTCCTGAAGGAACAGTACTTCCGCTTTGAAACCAGGGGCGTAACGGAAAATCTCTGCCCCCCCCCGCAAAATTTTCCTAACAGGCCCCCAACATAGTAAAAATTAACACAAAAATTGAGGGTAAATATTTAACTTCGCCGTAGTAAAAATATATTTTCCAGATATTGATTCTATGAGCACTTATGTATTGCTTTTAATTATGTGAGCACTTATTCCGGAAAGTATCCTCGATAAATGTAGTACTCAGGGGAAAAAGTGCAAAATCTTCAAATGACAAATGTTGACGATATCAAATCAAGTAAAAACAAATACTGATCTTCGAGTATCTGGTTTCGAACTTCCTTTAAAGCTGTTTAATCCCTTTATACAATAATTTTTGAGAAAGAGGAAAAACAAGTGTGTTTACATTTTTCTATTTTAAATTTTTCAGCGATATTGTTTCTTTTTAGTGTCTTGTCTTTTAAATTCAAGGAGCAAGCATACTTTACAAAATAAAGAAAACTTACGTTACTAAAATCTGGATTCCCTTCTAAAGTCCTTCTTAGCGAACATTTCAATCAATTTCCTCACGTCTAGTTTTCTGGCTCGGTCATTTCCAATGCTTATCATCGCAAGTCCATCAAGCCTACTTTGAACGTGCGATGACCGAAGGTAGAAACCTCAGGTTCGATCCCAGGCCGGTACGAACGCTCGAACCACGAAATATCCGCCGTGCGTCGGCTGGGTACTTTAAGCCGTCGGACCCCGGGTACTGGCCCCCGGTAATAAATAAGGCCGTCTTCCTCCCCCTTTCTACCTCGCTTCCGTGTCACTTTCCTCTCGGCCACTCTAGCCCAAATCTATTTCTAAGGATTGTTTAAGACCTGGGGTCAGACACTCCCTTCCTAAAATCCTCTACATATGATCTGATCTGATCTCTAATCGGTGCGCAGATAAGTCTGTGTCAATGGGGCCCTTTAGTTCAAAAACTTTCGTATCCAAAAGATAGAAAATTTAAAACAAACATTTTTAAAGCAAGCAGAAAACCTCTCGTCTAAAATTAAATTGTTAAATAAAAAAAAATACATGCGTAGATCTGGGCCCCCTAAAATGCACGCCCCTGTTTGAAACGTTAATTTGCTGAAATTTTCTTCTTTCCCATGCAAAGGAAGAAAGAACTATATAAGATTTCAGACATCACTCCTTCGTCCTCCGATCGTCGGTTTGTCTGTTTATCCGTCCGGTGAAATTATTTTTCCGCTTCTAAAGGCCAGATTGAAGGAATTATTTCTGTGATAGACAGCGTCAGACATGTGCGCAAGATTATCAGCGTCTGTTTTCTGTTCATCCGTCTTCATAAAATTCTTTCTCTATTCGATGGAGAAAGCATGTGCTTAAAAATTCAGATATTTCTCCTTCTGCCCATCCATTTAGTATGTTTGTCCGTCCGTCCGTCCTCAAATGTCTCCACTTCTAACTGCCACACTGAAGAAATCCGTCCTGTAACTCAGCAGCAAACTGGCGATCTATGAACGGCACTGGAAGCTATTTCGTGCGGCCCACTTTTGTGAAAAATTATCAAGGTATGACATCCCTAAAAAAACATGTCAGCATAACCGTTTGCGGTGGGGAAAGTGGGGGTGGGGGTGTGGCCCCGAAACCGATGCTGTGTTCAGGGCATCTGTATATCTCTAAATTCGTCACTCTTTGAATCTGATTCTGATTTGCAAAATTGAAAAAGATATGTGGCGGAATAAGAAATATTTTAATGCACACACGACAGAAAATTAAAACAAGTTAGTAAAATCATGCAATGCATTGATTATGATACGCTTTCCAATATGCCAGAAATAATTACTCAAGTTATGTGGATAATGGCTGTGGAATAAATCTCGCTCCTGTGTCCTGACCTTTGACCCCATTTCGTTGATATTCAACAGAACCGGTTCACAATACCTCCGAAACAACATGATAAAGTTTTGTTGCAATCCAAGTATTTAGATAAGTTATGATGAACAAGGGCAATGGAATGGATCCCACTCCTGACCTTTGACCCCATTCCGCCCATTTTCAATAACTTTCGTCCCCAGGTGGTTCCTTACCACATACTAAAATTTCATGGAAATCGAACCATTTTTACGCAAGTTATGACGCATAATGGAAATGGAATATATCCCGCTCCTTATGCCCTGCCTGACCTTTGAACCCATTTCGCCCATTTTCAATAGGGTTCGTGCCCAGGTGGTTTCCTACCACATACTAAAATTTCATCGAAATCGAACCATATTTACGCATGGTATGACGCATAAGAGCAATGGAATGGATCCCGCTCCTATGTCCTGACCTTTGAACCTGCTTCACCCATTTTCAATAGGGTTTGTCCCCAGTGGTCCCCTACCACATACTAAAATTTCGTCGAAATCGAACCATTTTCACGTGAGTTATCGTGCGGACCGGACGGACGGACAAAGCTAGAGCATATACGCTTCTTCAACCAACGGTTGAAAAGCGTAAACAAGTTAGTAAAATCATGCAATGCTTGATTATGATATGCTTTCCAATATACTAGAAATCATTACTCAAGCTATTACTCAAGTTATGAGGAAAATGGCTGTGGAATAAATCTCACCCCTGTGCCCTGACCTTTGATCCATTTGGATGATATTCAACTGAACTGGTTCAGTATATCTCCGAAATAACAGGATAAAGTTTTGTCGCAATCGAAGCAATTTTACGGAAGTTATGATGCATAAGCGCTGTGGAATAGATCCCGCTCCTATGTCCTAACCTTTACCCGATTTCGCCCATTTCAATAAGATTCGTCCCCAGACAGGTCCCTACAACATACCAACATTTCATCCAAATCGAAACATTTTAACGTAAGTTATGACTCATAATGGCGATGGAAGTGATTCCATTCCTATGTCCTGACCTTTGACCCCCATTTCGCCAGTTTTCAATAGGGTTTGTCCCCAGGTGGTCTCCTACCACATACTAAAATTTAATCGAAATCGAACTTGTTTTACGTTAGTTATGACGCATAAGAGCAGTGGAATAGACCTGCTCTTATGTCCTGACCTTTGACCCCATTTCGTTCGCTTTCAATAGGGTTCCTTCGCAGGTGTTCCCCTACCACATACTAAAATTTCATCGAAATCGAACGATTTTTACGCGAGTTATCGTGCGGACCAACATACGCACGCAACGCGTGACGTAATGAGGCAGATGGGAATCGCGACCATCTGCTAGCAAGGTGTGACGTCATAAAACTTTAATAGTATCAACAAACAACACGTGACGTAATGAGATAGATGGCATGAACGCGCGCCAACATCTAATGGGGCGACGCCATGACACCACATTTGGAATACTTAATATTTTCTAAACCATAACCATAATTATACAATCCAACATTTTTTGTCTGCTGACGTCATGAAAATACAGGCCGCGCCATCTTTTTCTGACAATTAATGTGTTCACAAGGATGAAAATTTGAACATCGATTAAAATAGCTTCATTGTATAACTTGGAATACCTAATATTTTCTAAAACATAACCATAATTATGCAATCCAACATTTGTTTGTCTACTGATGTCATCAAAGTACAGGTCGCGCCATCCTTTTTCTGGTTTCAACACCACCAAAGGAAAAGTTATTGATTTTTAATATAATTATGGTTATGTTTTAGAAAATATTAAGTATTCCAAGTTATAATAAAGTTATTTTAATCGATGTTCAAATTTTCATCCTTGGGAACACATTAATTGTGAAGGAAATGTGTACAAAAGTTTTTCCATTGGAAGTATAGGAAGCAAAATTACTTGACGTCCACCTTAATAATATGGGATAAGAGTGATGGAATGGATCGCAATCCTATGTCCTGACCTTTGACCCCATTTCGTCCACATTCAATAGGGTTCGTCCCCAGGTGATCCCCTACCACATACTGAAATTTCATCGAAATCGAACCATTTTTACGCACGTTATGACGCATAAGGGCAATGGAATGCATCCCGCTCTTATGTCCTGACCTTTGACCCCACTTCACCCATTTGGAATAGGGTTCGTCCCCAAGCGGTCCCCTACCACATAATAAAATTTCATTGAAATCGAACCATGTTTACGCAAGTTATTACGCATAAGGGCAACGGAATTGCCCGCTCCTACACGACGTAGGAGCGGGCAATCCCGCTCCTACGTCGTGACCTTTGAGCTTCAACCTACGGTTGGAAAGCGTAAAAAATGACACAGCTCTGTGCTTCTTCGTTCCCGCGAAGAACACCTTTTAATTCATTACATTCTGAAGGATGCGTAGCTATGCGCAAATATCTGTAATATACATAACACTTTATCTTCATTGGAATAAAAATTACAGTCATTTAGCTGATATTTCTTCTACATTTTTTTTTTTTTTTTGTTAATATACATCCATACTAACTTTTCCTATGGCCGTGAAAAGGGGCATAGGTGCCCATATAGGGGGCAAGAGGAGCATTTGTCCTCTCCTGGAATTCGCACTTTCTCTTCTTGGAAGGTATTTCAGAGATTTTTGCGATAACACTCATTCTGATCGATAATTTTTCTGTAGAACTTGGTGCGAATGTATGCAATAAAAATAGTTAGAACGTTGAGAATTTCCATTATAGAAAGAGTGGAAATTTACAGCAGAAAGTAATAACGAAATTTCTCATTGCGTATTGAGGAACAGTACAAACGTGCAGTAAGAAAAAGTATGAAAAGCGAAGAATTGAAAAATATATCATCCTCTGCAGCAGCTATTCACTGCTGGACGAAGACCTCTCGAAATGTTTTCCATAAATTTGTCTGGGGGATATTTTTTTCATTCTTGGTGAGATGACCAGCTGAGTATCTCTGGTGTTTCGTGGCTCTTGTAACACAAGTTGCCAAAAGGATCGAAAGAACGACAAAGACATTTTCTTGTTGTCCTAACATGCTGTCTAATTTCATTTATCCATCTGTTTCTATGTAGTTTTTTGGGTTTCTTATCACTTTTTTTATTACAGGTTTAACGACCACCGTGAGCAACTCAATGGGCTATAAGCAGTCGCCCGTCCCTAATTTAGGGTCACTGGTTCCAGTGCCGTAAGACAAACACAATATCCAAGCCTCACCGGGATTCGAACCCGGACCCATCTTGGACGAATAGTCAGAAACCATCGCTTATAGACCACTGCGCCACCGGGGCGGGAAACTATACTACTAATCTGATTTATTGGTGCAGGAATACATGAATAAGAGTTGCCAAGCTTTCGCACATCAACCAGATGGCGTTCTCAGAGGAGTTTAGACAGTTTCTGTCGCACATCAACCAGATGCATTTTTCAACAATTTTTTTTTTTTTATTATTGAGGGATATCACCACCGTGAGCAACCCAATAGGCTTATAAGCAGTCGCTCGTTCCAGCTTTGGGATCACTGACTCCAGGGAAGGGACAAAGCCAGTGTCGTAAGACAAACACAATATCTATGCCTCACCGGGATTCGAACCCGGGTCCATTTCGGAAGAATGATCAGAAGCCATCGCTTAGACCACTGCGCCACCGAGGTGGCCTCATGAAATTTTTGTGTTGACAGTGTGACAAAAACTGTTAGATATTGATTACATGAACGCACAATGGAAATTTGCATACAATGTTTCTTTCTTTTTTTCTTTTCTTTTATTGAAGGTTTAACGACCACCGTGAGCAACTCAATGGGCTATAAGCAGTCGCCCGTCCCTAATTTAGGGTCACTGGTTCCAGGGAAGGGAGAGAGCCAGTGCCGTAAGACAAACACAACATTCATGCCTAACTGGGATTCGAACCCGAACCCCTTCACGGACAAATGATCATAAGCCAGCGCTTAGACCACTGCGCCCCCGGGGCGGCGCATACAATGTTTGTATATGTTATTCGTAGTTAAAATTTCTGTTTGCCCCATCCTGAAAATTAAGCTATGGACGCCCATAAAAGGGGCTCAAGTAGGTAGCCGGTAAACCGCCGCGCAGGAACAGTGCCACACATCCTTCAGCAACTTGGAGAACTGCCACACATCCTTCAACAACTTGGAAAACTTCCACACATTAAAAAACTGCCCCATGCTTTTCACTAAGGAGCTGTGCACAAATTGCTTTTCCTCTGAGAAACACTTGAATGTGCGGCAGTTTTCCAAACTTCCGAATTATGTATGGCAGTTTTCCGGGGTTACCAACGACGATTTTTTTTGGGGGGTGGGGGTCTGAGCTATCAGGCGGGTGTTCGACAACTGGTCCCAAAAGTTTAATGGGCGGTATAAGAATTGCAGTTTCTGGGTATATATTGAATTGGGAACTCCAAACAAAGTTCGAGAAAACATTCTATGTAAATCAAGCGAGGATTTTTACTTTAATTTGGGAAATAAATTTCCGTGACTTCGTACATTTTTAAAATCACTGTGTTCGACGAAACCACGCAATTACAGCATGGCTCATGCTATGTTCAGAAAAGAACGACATGTTGGATTTTTTTAATAACGCTGCGCTTTTACTTAGGCTGTAAATATTAGCATAACATGTCAACTTATTAATATTTCTCTTACTTAATTCATTCATAGGCCCTAGACTAGGTTTTTTTAGCAGTTTTTAATACATCGACTTCATATTCATAACGTTTACGTATCAAACCAAATTAATTATAGTACGCTTTTACTTACGCACTAAATATCAATTCATAGGCTCTAGGTCTAGGTCCTTTTTACAGTTGTTATGTTATATTCATAACGTTTACATATCGAGTCAAGTTAATAATATTGCGCTTTACAATATTAATCCATAGGCCCTTGGCCTAGACATTCTAACAGTTTTTATTCTAACGGTGTCATATTCATAACGTTTACATATCAAGTTAATGATATTACTCTTTTACTTAGGCACTCAATATTAATTCATAGGCCCTAGGTCTAGGCCCCTTTGCCAATTTTTATTCTAACGGTGCCATATTCATAACGTTTACATATCAAGGGAAGATAATAATGCGCTTTTACTTAGACACCAAAGGACCTAGGCATCAGGCCTAGTAATTAATATTTTGTACCTAACTAAAAGAGAAATATTAATTACTTGACATGTTAAGTAAATATTTAGTTCCTAAGTAAAAGCGGAGCGTTATTAAAAAATCCCAGCTCATCGTCTTTTTCCGAACACAACATGAGTCATGTTGTAATTCCGTTGTTTCGTCGAACACCGTAGTATTAAAAAATGTAATAAGCCCCGACAGTTCATTTCCGAAAATTAAAGTGCAGTAATGAGACCACTTTTCCTGGGCAAATCAGAAGGGCCGGAGGGCGGAGTCTCCAGGCGTGACGGGTGGCGGGGTACGTTAGATAAACGATCGATGTCTCGTCCGTTTACTCTGAGATTTTACAGAGTGAGGATCGCTTGCGAATTGGACAGCTGTGTGAGCGTCGCGTAACGGTCAAAATGCAGAAAAGTGTCGAACAGCGATACGCGGTAAAGTTTTGTGTTAAACTTGAAAAATCCGCGACCCAAACGCTTGCTATGATACAGAAAGCCTACGGGAAGGATGCGTCATCGGAAGCACAAGTGTTTTGGTGGCACAAAACGTTCACAGAGGAAAGAGAGGGCGCCGAGGATGAGCCACGCCCAGGGCGCCCTTCAACTCCTCACACTTCGGACAATGTGGAAAAAGTGAAAGCAGTTTTGGACTCTGACCAACGTCTGAGTGTTAGATTGGTAGCAGAGCACGTGGGACTCGCGAAATCCATTGTGCATGAAATCATCACGCAAGTATTACAGACGCGGAAAGTTTGCGCCAAATTGGTTCCTAAGGTTTTGACCGATGAACATAGGAACAACCGTGTGTCGATTTCTCGTGAGCTTGTGGACCGTGTGAGGAGTGAACTTGGTTTTTGGAGAAAGTGATAACAGGTGATGAAACGTGAGTCTTTGAGTACCATCCGGGGACGAAAAGACAGAGCTCAGAGTGGTACACTCCCGAGTCTCCTCGACCAAAGAAGGCTTGAATGTGCAAATCGAAGATGAAATCGATGCTCATTTTCTTCTTTGACTGTAAAGGTGTTGTCCATAAGGAGTTCGTACCACCCGGACAAACGGTCAACGCTGCATTTTAAGTGGAAGTGCTTCAACGGCTGAAGAACAGAGTTGCGCGCGCATCCTTCCGGAGATCACCAACACTTGGGTTCTTCACCACGATAATGCGCCGAGCCATGCGTCGCTAAGAGTGAGAGAGTTTCTCGCGAAACACAACGTGGCAACGCTGTCCCAACCTCCCTACAGCCCGGACTTGGCCCCGGCTGACTTCTTTTTGTTTCCCCGGCTCAAATACAGCCTGAAATTACACCATTTCGGGAGTGTTACAAACGTGCAAACTGCCACGATGAGTGCTATGAAAGCGATCCCTGTTCCCGACTTCCAGGCAAGCTACAAGGCGTGGCAGAACCGCTGGCAGCAGTGTATTGATGTTCAAGGATATTATTTCGAGGAATTTTAATGTTATGGAAGTATAACTTTAATTAAACGTCTGTTATTGAATGAGACTCATTACTTTCCGGACAGACCTTGTATATTAAAACTGCAACATAAAATCTGTCAAAGGGGTGACTGCCTAAGTGCCTTGCAAATACCGAAGGACTCAAGTACTGTATTCTCCTCATTAGCTTTTCATATACACAGGCGCCACGCTACGGGTGGGCTGGGGTGGCTTCAGCCCATCCAACTTTTCTTTGAGGTCACCCTTTAGCCCATATTAAAGCATTAGAACATACGGCGGGTGCAACATCTCATATTTTAGGGAACTTTGGTAAACGTACGTGAATTTCTCGAATTCACTGAATTTTTGTTATATAAAATGAATTCTTTGTTAAATTTAGTGTTTGTGTACTTATAGGAAATGGAGGGAGTCCTCTGAACTAATTTCTGAGAGAGTAGCAGAAAAACACCATTTTCGCAATTACAGTTTAAAAAGATGAGAGAGAGAGAGAGAGAGAGAGAGAGAGAGAGAAATGGATATTCCTTGTCATGTTGTAAACTAAAGTTTATAAGCAGGCCTTATAACAGAAAAAAAAAAAAAAAGAAAAGAAAAGAAAAAGAAAAAAACGACGTAGGTAATCTAAAATTACGAAGAACGAAGCAATAGCAACATGTTAAAGGATATGAAGGTTCGTATTCATTGTTCCCATGTACACTGAATAAATACTACGTATAGTATGCACCTGAACACTTTTTTTTTTTAACTGGGGATAGCATTGTCAGCTGGAATAAATCAGCAGCATTTATTCACAATTAAATATTTTATTTTAAGATCTACTATACTTTTTCTGAGCATTCGGCTTGGGAGAGATGGCATTTTTTTTCATCAGGAGAGATGGCATTTGTCCTGATGAAGCTAAGACAAATGCTCAGTAGATTTTAAATAAAATATTTAATTGTGAACAAACGTTGCAGATTTATTCTATCTTAAAATCCTAGGTGCTGTATCATAGTCGCATATATTAACCTTATGGGTAAAATCTACACGAAAGGAATTTTTTTGCCAAAACTTCTGCCAAGCACTTCAAAATTTGTGCGCCCCGCCCCCGCCCCCGGCGGGCTGCGGAAAGTAAATTTCGTTGACCGGGCCCGAAATTTCGAATCGTGGAGCATCCCCTCCCCCCCCTCCCTTCCCACTTCCACGAACAAACAGAACAAAAACAATGCCTAAGGAGCTTTGTTAATGATTAGGACCACCTGACCACTTACCTGGAGGAACGTTTTAAGGCACATCACAACAATTGCACATATGCCAAATAAAAAAATTAAAATCTTGGCTGAAACTGTTGAATTATTGACCGGGCCCGGGGCCTGAAGTCCCCGCCCCCATTATGCTTAGCTCCCCTAATAGCCCACCCAGTTCGGTGCGGCTGACGTCGCCACTGCATATACACCAAATATTAAAATCATAACCTGAGACTTGGTAGATTGTATGAACAAGCCTGAAAATTCAGACAAATAAAAGATCTCCTTCCAGTCGTTGAGAACCTTAGAAAACAAACGCACTGGAAAATTGCCACACATTCAAGTGTTCCTTGGAGGAAAATCAATTTGTGCAAGGCCCCTTAGTGAAAAACGTGGGGTTCTTTTCCTTTGTGGCGGTGTACAGTAAAAGCCTAAAGTCCTCTGGAGTAACTGCTTTTCCGTCATCTAGTTTTTATGAACTAAAGCAACGAAAATATTTTGTAAACATTTTATTACTTATTTACAGAAAAAGAAAAGCAAAAATTGCTTTGCTTTTCGATACTTCATTCAAATCTGCCTGAACTCCTGGCTATTTCTTTAATCAGTTTCCGCAAAAAATTTAGTAAAATCTTTTTGTTGAGATTAAAGGCCCTGTTGGATGCGAGGCTCGCCGCAATGCGAAGGTTGCTGTGGATCTATCAGTACGCTCCTGCATGCGCCATTGTTTTGCCTCTAAAGTTTCGATACATTAAAGGTAAAAAAAAAAAATGCAAAAATTTCGTCAAAAAAATCCCGTTGTTGCTGGTTTTACAGATTTCTAAAACACGCGCGCCTATGTTTGGTGGGGTGAAGCATAGCGCAGCAATTCCGTATGGTCTCAATGTTTTCTTCCATTAGTTCCTACGAAAGGGGTCACTTTTTAAAATATATTCATAAGTAATTTCTGGAAAAACATACATTTTCGTCTTCGCGATTTAAGATGTGTACACAAATAGCAAATTGAAATGGTGTTTCTAAAATAAACATAAAAACACAAGCGAAATAATTTAATGCTAAAGGCAATTACCAGATTTAGCTGGCATCTTTTACATATCTTATGTTTAAAAAAAGGAAGCTGCCAGCCCCTACCAATTTACTTATACTTTGCTGTGCCAAAGAGCTGTACGAAAGATTAAGGAACTGCAAAATGTAGTGGAAGATCCCTCAGCGGCCAATCTTTTCATAATCACTATCATAGTACAATCTTATTTCTATTTATTTTGATTTTCACATTGTTTGGATTTAGAAAATTACAGCACTGATGATGAAACCGCCACACAGACAGCAAACTTTCGCTACCTAGAACCTGTTATGTTTACAATTCATATATACTGTATACGTCTGTATATACATACTGTTCTAATTTCCGAGCGCTCCGATGGCCATTGGCCAGTAATTATTGCAACAGCCCACTAAACTATTTATATTACCTGTTTGCTAATAAACTTTTCTTAACCAATTTGCATATTCTGTTTCATTAAATTTGTTATATATGCCAATGAAATGAAGTATTCACTTTCAGAGGCAATATGATAAAAATAAGCAAATTATTTTTCACCAAGGGACCAGTGGACATTTTGACGGACCACAAAATTTACACAATCTGGTGGTCCAGTGGGCCAGTACAAGGTTCGCTCCTAACTCCATGTGTACATATACAGTATATACCCATAAAAATTGGAAAGGCAGTGAGACAAGGTGACACTATATCTCCCAAACTCTTTAACGCCACATTGGAAAATGTCTTTCAATCACTGAACTGGGAAAACAATGGGATAAAGATTAATGGAGATTATCTAACTCACCTTCGTTTTGCTGATGACGTAGTCATTTTTGCAACTACCCCATCAGAGCTACAGAGTATGATCCAGGAACTTGCTGGCAAGAGTAAAGAAGTGGGATTAAAAATGAACTTTCAGAAGACAAAAGTGATGTTCAATGCTTTTACAAAAATTAAGTTTTATCGATGGATGGAGAAAAACTGGAGATAACAGACACGTACGTTTATCTTGGACAGTAGATATCAAGTGAGGGTCACATTGATGAAGAAATTAATCGGCGTACAAAACTTGCCTGGAGAGCTTTTGGAAGAAACAGCATAATTTTCAAGAGCAATATGCCATTATGTCTTAAAATAAAAGTGTTTGATCAATGCATCCTTCCAGTGCTTACGAATGGTGCAGAAACGTGGACCTTAACTGAAAGAGATATACAAAGGCTGCAGACAACTCAAAGTAGCATGGAGAGGTGCATGCTTGGTGTAACCAGGAGAGATAAGAAGAGGAACTCGTGGATCCGAAAAATGACAAGAGTGAAAGACATCATGATCAGAGTTAAATCCCTGAAATGGCAATGGGCTGGACATACTGCCAGAAGGACAGACCTTCGATGGACAGCCGAAATTTTAGATTGGATTCCAAGGGACAGGAAAAGACCCAGACGAAGACCACATGGGAGATAGGTGGATGAAATTCGAAAGTATGCGGGAGTGACGTGGAGGAGACTGGCACAAGAGAGACCATTGTGGAGGAAACTTGGGGAGACCTTCGCCCAGCAGTGGATTGATAATTGTTGACAATGATGATGATATATATATATATATATATGCGTCGTCCGCGAGAGGACATGCAAACGATTAGCATTGCAGGGCATATGCAAATCATGTGCGCCCGGCACGCCACCGAGAAGCACTATAAGGAGTGTCCACAAAAGGCGGGGTCTAAGTAGTGGAAGTGTGTTGTGCTGCCGGACCTGTGCGTGGGAAGCTTCCTGATGCCTCGTCGCAGAATACGGCAGTCATTCCAGCACGTTTCGGAGTTCGACACAGGACTAATAGTGGCTTATCGCGACAGCGGTTTATCGCACCGAGACATCGGCGCCCGTGTGGGACGACATCCAGCCACAGTGAGGTGAGTATGGATTCGGTGAGGGCAGGAGGGACCGACGTGAGCAATTGCCGCAGCCGCGGCGCACCACCGATCGAGAGGACCGGCATGTTGTGTGGTGGGCATTGACGGCTCGCCCCGCCACATCTCGAACGTTAGCGCAGGAATTAGGGTGTGTTGCGCAACAACCTGTGTCAGCACGTACCGTTCGACGTCGTCTGCAGGAGCGGGGACTTGTCGCACGGCACCCATTGCTCCGATTACCATTGACGTAACACCACCGGCGAGTGCGGCGGCAGTGGGCCGTTGAACGCCGCACCTAGACTACGGAATGGCACGACATTGTCTTCTCCGACGAATCCTGCTTCTGCGTGCAACACCACGATGGTCGGATCCGCGTGTGGCAGCACCGCGGCGAGAGACTGTATGACGCCTGCATTATTCATCGCCATACCGGTCCGTCGCCAGGCGTTAGGCTTTGCGGCGCAATTGGATATGACACCCGCACCCCTCTGGTACCCATAGCCGGTACACTCAACCGCCACCGCTACATCTTCGACGTTTTGGAGCCTGTAGTCATCTCTTACCTGCAGGACCTGCCAGCGGCCACGTTTCAACAGGACAATGCGCGCCCGCACGTGGCACGCATCGTGCAACAATTCTTCACGGCCCACCAGGTGTCACTGCTACCGTGGCCCGCCTGTTCTCCCGATATGTTGCCCATCGAACACGTCTGGTCGCTGATCGGCAACCGAGTGGCCTGGCAAGCACCACCCGCGGCTACGCCTGATGAACTGTGGCAACGTGTGGAAGCAGCCTGGACCGACATACCCCAAACCCAGATCCAAAGCCGCTTTCGTTCGATGCTGCGGCGTGTGGCGGCCGTTATTGCCATTAATGGGGGTCACACGAACTAATGATGTCTGCGTGTTCCGGAAGTCGTACGGGCCTGTAAGCTCAATCGTTTCATCTTTGTATCTGTTGTTATGTGTCCAGTAAATCTGGCTTTGCTATCTCGTGTCCTTCCTGATGTTGCATTTAGAGTGGCCAGCAGTGTATATTAAAAAGACAGATGAGGGCGTAATATTTAGTGGTTCGCTCCGGGCGCAAAAATGCCGAGTTACGCCTCTGCGACGAAGTTATACATGTGTTGTTGTTTTTCACCACTATTACGGGTGTTTCGGTTTCGTAAGCCAATCACCACTGAACTTTATTTTTGTTTTTTTACATTTTTTTTTAATTCTTCGAAGATTCTTGTTAATTTTTAAAAGTATTTTTAAAGGCCATCTCAAGGATCCTCAAAGTGAAATTAGTACTGTCGGTTTGCGTCCTTGCTATCATCTCCCACCAGCACGTTCGTTCGTTTGCAAACTTGTTACCATGGAAACTGAGCTGTGGCTGCAAAGAATGCTGAGATAACCCTCTGCTGTTTTTATGGCGTTGGCAGAGGAGCATGAAGTGGTTATTGTTCTAAAAGAAACATTGAGTTATTCTAAATGGATTATCTCGAAAACGTGATCATTTTTTTTTTTTGCTTTGTGTGTGTTTTATGTTGTGCCAAAGTGTGTGAAAGCCAGGATGCCTGACACCTGCATGTGCTATATAAGGATATAAACCACGGTAAGTTTAAGACAGTTGAAAACATGCGAAAAGAATAATACGCCAGAATGGTGACAGATAGTGTTGATTAAGAATTCGTTCGTACTATGATTAATGTATTCTTGTTTTCGTTAGTAGTGCAAACGTAACAGTATTATTATATTTCTGAAGTCTGTCGATTATGAATAAATATGTACCGTGGCAAAGCAACGATCGTTTTTTTGTTTTGAATGTACGGTATTTCTGATGTTGTACATGTAGTGCTCATTATTAGAACTCGAAGTACTTCAATATAACAATTACTATATTCAATTATGGATATTAAGAAGAGAGAAATAAATTTTCTTTCAGTGTGAAAGTAACATTTACTGTTCGCTTTGTCGCGGCAGGAAAAAAAACATTTTTAATTTAAAATTTAATATACAAACAGTTTTTGTCTGTGGAACCCACTGGGACCGTATTTTCGGTTTCAATTTATATAATTATGTTCCACGAAAATAAAAGTTTTTATATAACCGACAAATTTTTATTAAAAATAGAGGACCTGATTTTCCATTTGAAAACCGTAGTGATAAGTTAATGTGTGTGTTTGTGTTGTAATCGTTTGAAGTTTTAGGGGAGCGGAGCTTCTTCTTTTTTTTTTTTTTTTTTTTTTTTTTGCATTCCGAATTCCTGGATTTTCTTTTCTGAGTTCATTCATGTTACATGCTTCTGTATCAACACATAGGAGGCACGTGTTAGCTAAACTGTGTTTGTCTCGCTTTTTAAATGTGAGTCATTCCTTGCCGGAAATGATGAAACCAGAGTTCTGTGTATGTGGCCCCACGCCAAGACAGAGTCTGGGCAATTCCTCTTTAAAACGTCACTGTTTTTCGCTTCCTTTCCAGACCAGTAAGCTTACCGAAATATTAGTTGCCCGATTTAAATATTTATAATACCAGGGTTAAAAACGAAAGGATTAATAATGAAAATATAATCAAGATTCATATGGATTTACTCGTATTTCATAACTCAAAAGAGAAGTTACTCTGAACCACGATCACATCTTCCTAAATTCGCTTTTTACAAAAATCCACCTTTCCCATTATTCTCATACTGACCACACATTTACATAATTGGTGCTCATCTATGATTATAACCACACGAATTTCAAGACAATGTCCTACATAAAAAGCTGGTGGATTAATTATAAATACTTTTTTGCAGAAAATACAATTTACAGGTAAAAATAGTAATAATCAATCAAGGATTTGTGCAAAAAAAAGTAACAAAAATTAGTTAAAAAACGTAAAAATAATAAACGCTACAAAATCTTTGCTGGATCAAACAAACCGTAAAATTACATTATTGGCAACATTTGTTTAGTCAGCAAAAAACTACAATAATAAGTAAAGAAAATGGTTAGTTATAAAACAGGAAGACATAAAACGTTAAAATTTCATTTAGGTAAATAAATAGAATATTTTTCTTTAAAAAAATTGTTCAAGTACATGGAAAATTTTGAAAAGCAATTAAGATAATGCATTCGCAGCGAGAAAAAGGATGAAGGCGACATTCTACTAAAACTTATATCTTACACCACTTAACTAAAACTTATATCTTACACCAATTAACACTTGAGTCTATCCATGCGATAGTCTGGAATGTTTATAATGATCTGAGCCACTTACATTAGATTTTTTGACAATAATCCAGCTGAAAATGTTAACAGAACTGTTTGTACTGCTGTTTCTTTAATTCCGAAATAAACCAGCGAGCTCACTTTGCGACATTTTCAGCTCAAGTATTATCAGAAAATTTAATCTAAGAGGCTCAAATCATTCGAAACATTCAGACTATCTCATGGATAGACTCAAGTGTTGATTCCATTTCGAAAATTAATAAAATTATTGAAAAAAAATGCGATGTGTTGCATTTAACAAGTCACTTGTATATGTGGCGCCATCTATTTGCAGGTCTCAACACCACCGAAGGAAAAGTTATTGATTCTTAATAAAATTATGGTTAAGGTTTAGAAAATATTAAGTATACTAGATTATAATATAAAGTTATTTTTATCGATGTGCCAATTTTCATGCTTGGGAATGCATTAATTGAGAAGAAAATGTCTACACAAGATTTTACCATTAGAAACATGGGACAAAGTTTTTTTTGGTGGATCTACCTTAAGCGCCCGGCCCGGACAGGCTCAGAATTTACAGTTTTCAGCACGTCCCGGCCCCACCCGTTTTAGACTTTCGTCAAAGGTTCTCTGCCACTTATTGCAAATAACGCAAGACTTCTATGAATCGGGGGATATACTATACATATATATATATATATATACAGTATATATATACAGTATATATATACAGTATATATATATATATATACAGTATATGTATATTTCACTATATATATACAATGAAGAGTAATTGAATTAGAGACAGCAGGCGTTATGCAAATTTGGCGCTGTGGGCAGCCCTGTAAACGGATACGACATGACGTATGCAGCGATCCAACAATATAAGGAGTGATGCGACGGGAATCAGTAAGAGTCGGACGCAGTATGGGCAAGACGAGGGATCTAAGCGCATTTGATCGTGGGCAAAATGTCGGGGCCCGACGTATGAGTCGCTCCATCTCGGAAGTCATGCAGGCACTGGGATTTTCACGCGCCACTGTGTCACGGGTGCACCATGAGTACATCGAATCCGGTAAAACCATCCCTGCAAGGGCCAACTGCCGTAGACAACAGCGTGTGGATGAGCGGGGTCATCGTCGGCTAGCTCGCATTATAACAGTGGATAGACGGGCCACACTGCAAGAAATCACTCGGCAATGTAATGCTGGCGCACAAAAACGTGTAAGCAGCCACACCATCCAGAACCATCTCCTCGCTATGTGGTACAGAAGCCAATGTCCCACGAGGGTTCCGCTGCTGACCGCACATCACAGGGTGCAAAGATTAACATGGGCGCGGGAACATCGCCACTGGACCCTAGACATGTGGGAAAATGCTGCCTGGACTGATAAGTCGAGATTCACGTTGGTACATGCGCATGGTAGGATACGAGTACGGCGCTAATCACATGAAGCGATGGATCCTTCTTGACAGCAGGGTACTCTTCAAGCTGGTGGGGGTGGCATTCTCGTCTGGGGACTGTTTACGTGGACAGAAATGGTACTCCTGGTACATGTGACATCGTCCCTCACAGGTCAACGTTACCGGGATATCTTGGACGACCGTATGCTCCCGTTTGTATGTCTTCAACATCCCACTGGGGACCGCATCCTGCAACAAGACAATGCACCGTGCCATCGCTCCCGAATTGTATCCGAATGGTTGGATGAGCCCTCCACCGACGTGACCTCGCTTCCTTGGCCAGCTAGGTCACCTGATCTCAATCCCATCCAGCACATCTAGGATGCCATCGAGAGAGATGTTCGAGGCTCTGACCCCTCCATCAAATCTTCGTGAACTGTGGGAGCTTGTTCAGGGCTCGTGGATCCGTATGGCTTCCCAACGCTTCTGGTGTCTTGTCGAGTCCATGCCGAGACGAATCACCGCCGTCATCAGGGCGAAAGGTGTTGCTACACGTTACTAGACAGGTATCTCTAATTCAATTGCTCTTCAGTGTATATATTAAGCGTATCCCAGCAGAAATAATACTCGCCCACCCGTCGCCTACTCTGATTTTAAAGTCTAGCGATAATTTTAGATTGGATTCCAAGGGACAGGAAAAGATCCAGAAGAAGACCACATGGGAGATGGGTGGATGAAATTCGAAAGTATGCGGGAGTGACATGGAGGAGACCGGCACAAGACAGACCGTTGTGGAGGAAACTTCGGGAGACCTTCATCCAGCAGTGGAGTGATAATGGTTGACAATGATTATATATATATATATATATATATATAATTGCTCCAGTTCCTTGAGCGACGCCGGAGGAGGATAACAGGATGGCACTCTGTTTTCCAACACAGACCACAGGGGCTCACTGATGTTTATGATCGGGGATTGTGCAGGCCAGGGAAGGTGTTCAACTTCTTCCTCATGTTCTTCAAACCGTGATTGAACAGTTCGACTTCTGTGAATCGGGGGATTATCATCTTGAAAGATTCAATCCCCTGACGGAAACAATGCCTCCGCCATTGAATGCACATGGTCGGCCAAAAGAGTGACATAGTCACCGCTAGCGATCCGTCCGTGTGAGGTGATAATGGGGCCTGCTTCAAACCACGAGATCATTGCCCAAACCATTACGGAACCGCCCCCATGCTTCAGTGTAGGAAGAAAACAGTCTGGGTTGTAAGCTTCTCCACACGTGAACTTGTCCTGTGGTGGGGAATAGTGAGAAACTTGATTCATCGAAAAACAAGACATGTTTCCATTGATTCGCAGTCCACGTTTTATGTTCCTGGCACCACTGTAGTCTCCGTTTCCTATTCACCTGTGTTTTGCAACAATAAGTATAAACTGTTTCCTTTTCGGACATTTTTTTTATTTTTATTTTTTATGGTGGCAAGATTGCGATTAATTTAAGACGGAATATTCATTTTGATTGCGGAGATTGAAATTGTCCGACTTTCTACTTCATGAAAGTCCCTATTGGAAGGAGACTGTCTTCTCGGCTCTGGACCTTAAAGTTATGGGTTCAAGTCCATTTGAATCACTAATGATTAGCCGATGTTCAGAAGTTTCGTTGATCCGTTGGTCCCGGGGTAGAGACTCCTCGTTGTAAACAAGTCTAACCCCAGTCCTGTGTGTAACATAAGTAGTGCTCGTTGAATCCACAAACCAACCAACTAATATAGGCCGCCACCGCTTCTGACTTATGGTGCAATAGTATAATTCCACGGAATTGTCAATTACATTTTCACACAAAGGAGTTTTTATTCCAGGAATTTTTCTTACTTTTTCAGTTTTGGAGATTTTCTGGTGAAGGTACTTTTTTCAGGATGATTTTTAGCTTATAAATATGAGCATACCAGCACTTCAAAATTTCCATTTCGAGCACTGAGTATTGCCAACTCTTGAAAAGAACGTATGACTAAAAGGTAAAGAAAATCATAAAGTGCGTAACACACCATTGGCAACGCCAGCCGCTCAGAACTGGATGGGTTATAAGGAGGCTAAGCATAATCGGGGGAGGGGGGAGGCATAAATTTTTAAGTGCTAGGCAGAAATGTTGGCAAAAAAATCCCTTCATGCTGATTTTACCCGACGCTGATAATGTTATCCCTAGTCACAAAAGGTTTTCAGGTGCATACTGTACGTAGTAATTATTGAAAGTATTTAGTACCGAGAACCACAGATACGAATCTCCACGGCCAGTTACTATTTCTTTGCAATTTTAGCTTACTTACGTCGTTTCTGTTTTCTGTCATTAGGTTGTTTTGTGAATTTTGATTTGTAACCTATCGAGAAATGCCTTCTTTCGTTCTCTCTCTCTCTCATCTTTTTGAACTACGGTTATTGACTATGATTATTACTATGATAATCCCGTTCATACGGGTTTTACCTGACGGGTTTTACCTGACGATAATGTTATCCCTAGTCATAAAAAGTTTTCAGGTGCATACTGTACGTAGTAATTATTGAAAGTATTTAGTACTGAGAACCACAGATACGAATCTCCACGGCCAGTTACTATTTCTTTGCAATTTTAGCTTACTTACGTCGTTTCTGTTTTCTGTCATTAGGTTGTTTTGTACATTTTGATTTGTAACCTATCGAGAAATGCCTCTTTCGTTCTTTCTCTCTCATCTTTTTGAACTACGGTTATTGACTATGATTATTACTATGATAATCCCGTTCATGCGGGTTTTACCTGACGCTGATAATGTTATCCCCAGTCAAAAAAGGTTTTCAGGGCACACTGTACGTAGTAATCATTGAAAGTATGTAGTACTGGGAACAACGGATACGAATCTCCACGGGCAGTTACAGTTTCTTTATAATTTTAGCTTACTTACGTCGTTTTCGATTTCTGTCATTAGTTTGTTTTGTGCATTTTGATTTGTAACCTATCGAGGAATGTCTCTTTCGCTCTCTCTCTCTCTCTCATCTTTTTGAACTATGATTATTGATTACAAACGTGGCGAAATGGTGTCTTTCTACTACTCTCTTAGATATTCTCTCAGAGGACTCCCTTTATTTCCCAGTACAAACACTAAATTAAACACAAAATTTATTTTATATAACAAAATTTCTCTGAATTCGAAAAATTCAGGTACGTTTATCCAAGCTTCCTAAATTATTTGATGGTGTCCAGCCATGTGTTCTAACAGCTTAAATATTTTCGTGGGGCTCAAAGAAAAGTTGGGAGGGGGCTGAATCGTGCCTATTACACACCCAACAATCTTCTGAACGTATCCTTAAACAAAAAGCGGTTCTATACGCGCCCTTCAGTAGCGTGAAATATCAAATGTAAATTTATTAACTTTTTCTGGCCTTTATTTTTTTCTCAACTGATCATTCATTTAAAATAAATAAGAAGAGGAAGAAGAAGAACTTAATAAAGGTTTAGAAATTTATTTTTTAACTTAAACGAAAAACTTACTTGGAGATTATTCAAATATTAGTGAGGAGCTTTTGCCCCACCCCACTAGTCCAGCGACGTGTGGATAAAATACTTTGCAGATTAGCTTTTGAATTATGTATACCCTTCGTATTAACGTTTCTACTTATTCTAATCCCTGATAGAGGTCGCCACGTCAGTTCTGCTCAAGAAATCTATGCTCCAGTTTCCGCAGAACCAATGACGTTTTTCGTTTCTACATTGTTATATATAATCAGACCGGCTAGCCTGGACCATTGGGGTAACCGATGATGTAGCCCCGCGGTTTCACGTAGATTCTTTTATTTACTAATATTTTTTTAAGTTTTGGGGTTCAAAGCCTTTAAAAATATTTTTATAATGCTTTTTTTTTTTTTTTTCCAGTTTCTGATCCTCTACTTTCAAATAGTTTACAGTCCTTCGTCGTACAGACTCTGAGATTTTCAGATTTCAGAAAGGAAATCATTATAACATTTATTCTAGAACGACATTACAACACGAGGAAAAACACACACACACACACACACACAAACAAAAACTGTTTGTATTACATACAAAAGGATTAAAAAAAATAAAGCCCAAAAAGCGTGAAAGTCGCTGACCATGAAAGAGTCTGTGTAAGAGAAGAATAGAAACAAGCGTCTGTAGTACAAAAAAGTGAATTTATGCGAAGCCGTACAAGCGTTCGAGTACAATAGTTCAGATTTCAGAAGAACAGAGACTGACAAATACTTCGGAGTTTGATTGAAATGCGTATGAATTTATTGTCTCAGCGAAACTCTTAGAAACATATTTTCTTACAAAGAAATAAAAATTATCAGTGTTTAACGAGTAACGACGTAATGTTGTTTTTGAATTCATCTTGCACACGTTTGAGTTTTCACTCACCTATATACCAATAGATGACGCCATGTTAGTTCCCTCAAGAAAACGAAACAACGCATCTGCAAGAGTTGACATTTGGCGTTTGTTTTTGTATTTGAATGGCCCTTAAAATCGTACGAAACGGAGAAGTAATATTTCCACGTAGCAGACGACAGTTTTGCCGTGAAAACAACTTTACGTGGCGGGTGCCGAAGCATCGCAGCCAGTGTTGCATTCAGAGAGTTTATTCGGGGGGGGGCAATTACGAATTTCGAGGGGGCTAAAACTTGTTGACTGATTATATACATATAATTACAATGTTGTTATATATATATATATATATATATATATAACAACTTTATATGTGTTAATATATATATATATATATTAACACATATAAAATTTTTAAATAGAGTACTAAAATTTTCTTATGCTTTTATATCACAAATGCAGATTCCAAGAAATCTACACATACAAGTGATTAAAAATGTAAAAATGTTATACCTTTGCTTTAATTCAGTAATGGACTACGGACTTCACCAAGGAGTGGTGTAAATTATTGAGGACGCTAGTAAAGGTAAGGCTGTGGTGGAGAAAATCCTCCAAGACATTAGGAGTGGTAAAAATGTCCTCCCCTTACTACAAAAACGTGTGGTGTAAGCTATTATTCCCCTGCCATTTGGTTTCAGCCCCTTTAGATTATTTAGATTAGCAAATTGTAGTAAAAAAAAAACACTAACTAACCGATTCGATTTAAGTTTGAGGTGCCTGGTTTTTTTGTTGTTGTTTTTTTGTCACAGAGTGTAAACCACCACCGCCAGAAAAACAACAACCTTATTGTTGGAACAATTTCAAATAATTTGCGATTGTTAAAAATTACGTAGCAAATATTTTGTTGTATTGGAAGCACTAACGTCACGTGCTACACTGAGGCTCAACCGTATACATGGAAAGTATGCATCCAGAAGACTGATATAAAACTGAATACCAGCTTCCAAAATATGATGATGTATTGCAGTGCAAACATCTCTACTGTGTGGAATTATTTATTGCGGAAGTAGTCCGAGTTGTCAGTGCTTGAAAAATTGCCCTTTGAGCGAGGACTGTTTAATGTTTTGTTGAAGGATGATAGAAATTTCATATTGAAGTTCATGTGGATGTTTTTTTTTATTAATAATATTTTCCCTCATTTTCTTAATTTTTGTAATTAATTTCTCTAAATATTCAGTTATAAACGAACATAATTCGACAAAATATAAGGGGAGATCGCCCAAAAACCTAAGGAGGGGCATTCATAGATTTTCGGGGGTGCTAAGCATCCCCGAGAAGATGCTTGAATACATCATTGATCGCAGCGGGTACGTACCGATTTTCAAATTTCATTTTGACCACTTTAAACGCCAAAAGTTCGTGCTCCGCAGACGTATTTGGTAACATATGACCACAAATAACACGAAAACATCAATTTTATGAAGAAACTCGGGTAAATTGTATGAAGCCGCTAAAGGAAACTAGTATGAAAATTTTTACCATGGGTGTAAGGCTCCTTCCGTAATGGGGAATTAAAGTTTTCATTTTCAGGGATTAATCTCCGAAAGATGCGTAGGACATCAAAACTGTGTTCCAACGGAAAGGAAGCGGTTCCGTCTAAAATTATTAGCAATCATAAAGTCCAAAGATCAGTCACGGGAACCTGAATGCATCTACATGGGAAAATTTGGGAATCACTCAATACCAGACGAAACCCATCGGAATCGCCGGTCAGTTTTTTTTTTTTATTTTTTTTAAAGAATAAACACATATGAAACAACAAATGTTAACTTTATTTGATTGACAAATTCATTCAACCACTTCAGTAAAGACAAAATAGTCCAGGTTCGTGATTTTTTTTTTTTTTTTTTTTTTTTTTGACTGAAGGTTTAACGACTACCGTGAGCAACTCAATGGGCTATAAGCAGTCGCCCGTTCCTAATTTAGGGTTACTGGTTCCAGGGAAGGGAGAATTCTCTCTTGTCTGAGACATATACGCACCTGGCCACCCAAAATGCAACACCAAGAAGGAAGCATCCGATTGGCCTGAAATTCGCAGCACGCGTCGCCCACGAGAGGACATGCAAACGATTAGCATTGCAGGGCATATGCAAATCATGTGCGCCCGGCACGCCACCGAGAAGCACTATAAGAAGGTTGCACAGAAGGCGGGGTGTAAGTAGTGGAAGTGTGTTGTGCTGCTGGACTTGTGCGTAGGAAGCTTCCTGATGCGTCGTCGCAGAATACGGCAGTCATTCCAGCACGTTTCGGAGTCCGACAGAGGACGAAAAGTGGCTTATCGCGACAGCGGTTTATCGCACTGAGATATCGGCGCCCGTGTGGGACGACATCCAGCCACAGTGAGGCGAGTGTGATTTCGGTGCGTGCAGGAGGGACGGACGGGCCGACGTGAGCGATTGCCGCAGCCGCGGCACCCCACCGAGCGAGAGAACTGGCATGTGGTGCGGCGGGCATTGACGGCTCGCACCGCCCCATCACGAACGTTAGCTCAGGAATTAGGGTGTGTTGCGCAACAACATGTGTCAGCACGTACCGTTCGACGTCGTCTGCAGGAGCGGAGACTTGTCACACGGCGCCCATTGCTCCGATTACCATTGACGTTACACCGCCGGCGAATGCGGCGGCAGTGGGCCGTTGAACGCCGCTCCTGGACTACGGAATGGCACGACATTGTCTTCTCCGACGAATCCCGCTTCTGCATGCAACACCACGATGGTCGGATCTACATGTGGCGGCACCGCGGCGAGAAACTGTATGACACCTTCATTATGCATCGCCATACCGGTCAGTCGCCTGGTGTTATGGTTTGGGGCGCAATTGGATGTGACAAACGCACCGCTCTGGTACGCATCGTCGGTACACTCAACAGCCACCGCACCATCTCCGACGTTTTGGACCCTGTAGTCCTCCCTTTCCTGCAGGACCTGCCAGCGGCCACGTTTCAACGGGACAATGAGCGCCCACACGTGACACGCATCGTGCAACAATTCTTCGCTGCCCGCCTGTTCTCCCGATATGTCGCCAATCGAACACGTCTGGTCGCTGATCGGCAACCGAGTGGCCCGGCAAGGAACACCCGCGGCTACGCCTGATGAACTGTGGCAACGTGTGGAAGCAGCCTGGACCGACATACCCCAAACCCACATCCAAAGCCTCTTTCGTTCGATGCCGCGGCGTGTAGCGGCCGTTATTGCCTGCCATGGGGGCCACACGAACTATTGATGTCTGCGTGTTCCGCAAGTCGCACGGGCCTGTAAGCTAAATCGTATCATCTTTGTATCTGTTGTTATGTGTCCAGTAAATCTGGCTTTGCTATCTCGTGTCCTTCTTCTTGGTGTTGCATTTTGGGTGGCCAGCAGTGTATATATTCTAATGTTCATGAAACATACTTTCACATTTGGACATCGCAAACAAGAAGAATTCCTGCTTATTAAGAAATTACTTATCTTATTTTCCCCCGTCATTATGGACAGGCTATATACGGAATAATATCCAAAAGTTCCCGGACTGCGCTTGTACGGCAAAGAACGTATATCGCTTACCCACGGTGATTATCGGATTACGTTGCGTTAAACATTATCCGCTCCCCCCTCCCCTTCCAGGGAAATTGGTTTCGTCCAACTACGTCACGCGCTTGCAATTCGCGGTGGATCGCAGCCCACCAGAGAAATAGTCTGGGCGCATCGGAACACGTTTCCGGTGGTTTAGAATTTCAATATTACAGTGAAAACTGAAATAGAGAATTGTTTTAGAATTTCGCTATTACAGTGAAAAATTGCATCACAAAGGTGACATATCGCTTCAAAAAATGCTTAACGTACTCTTTTTATTAAAAGAATGAGAAATAAAATTATTACGAGGTTGTAGCACCCGTTTTTTAAATCTGAAAAACAATTTGAGGATTCTGTACGTTTTTCTTTTCTTTACTTTCTTTTTCTTTTTTTTTCTTTTTTTTTCAGTCAATAACTTCAGTAACAGGAATGGATGATCGTAGGAGAATGTTTTCAAAACTACGTCATTGTTTTTAGCTGTTATAAAACAAATAATATATGAACTAATTGTAATGTGAAAACTCTCTCTACATATACTTCTCTTCCAAAAGATGAATATAAAACAAGAAGTGTTCACTGTTACCATTATGGGCAGTAGGCATGTAAAAATTTATATTCAGTAAATCTCAACAATATCAATTTGCTGAAATGATTTTATTCCAAATGCTTGACCAAATTAATTAATTAAGTACTTACGTATTTCCTAGAGGAAGTCATTTCATTTTCACATTACCAGAACGTAAGCTTCAGGGTTTCCCTTAAACTTCGCCTAATAACAGACGCATTATTAATATACCAACGTGCGAGTTTTTTTATGACGTGCCTGCGCCGCAGGACGCTCATGAGATAAAGGCAGATAGCAGTGAGAGCACATGTCCGCGTAGCTCAGTTGGGAGAGCGACTTACTCCGGAGTGAGGGGATCCGGAATCGATGCCCGGCGTGGACAAACCTGTGTTTTCACAGTGCCAAAATGCAATTTTTCTCTGAATATAAATTTAAAAAAGGAATCTTAAGAAAGCTGCAAGGATTGTTCATCAAACAATCTACACTAATTTTAAATAGCCAGAAGAACACTTTGTTTAGAGCTAAGGCAGTGATAAATGACAGAGACTGTAAACATGTGAAGATCCAAAGTACATACCCTAAAGTTTAACCTAACTTGAAAATGCGGGCATCAGCTAAATGATGCCAGCTTAGTCTGGGCATTTATTAGCTTATGGCAACGATGACGATGGAAATCGAAGGCGATTTCCATCGTCATAGTCTCCACGCAAGGAGAAATTCCGCCGGGATTCCGCCGGGATCGTCATAGTCTCCACGCAAGGAGAAATTCCGCCGGGATCGTAGCAAAGGTAAGATCATGCTAGTGGTCTTCTTCGACATCCGGGGTATTGTTCATCTTGAATTTATCCTTAAAGGACGCACTGTCAGAGGCGCAGCCAAAAGGGTGCCCCCCCGAGTCAAGATTTTTATGCAAACGCACATCACTATATAAGCATTTTCTGAGCGATGTATTTGCGTTTGATAAAAAATGTTGCTTAACCAAAACTGAAAGGCCTTTACTGGCTAACTTTCAGAGGTGCAGCCAAAAAGGATGCTCCCCACCCCCGCGTCTAGAGTTTTATTGCACAGGCCTGCAAACGTCAATCACTACATAAGTATTTTCTGAGCGATGTATTATTTGCATTTAATAAAAAGGGCTTTACTGACTACCTTTCAAAGGCGCAGCCAACAGGATGCCCTCCTCCCCCCACCCCCGAGTCAAGAGTTTTATGGCACCGGTTTGCAAACTTTAATCACTGTATAAGTATTTTCTGAGCGATGTATTTGCATTTAATAAAAAATGTTGCTTAACCAGACATTCACAGTGAATAGGTTTGCAAGTTTCCTTTACTTGGTTTAACAAAGTAAAAATACACCCCCTCCCCCCACCTACCCGGAGGTTCGCTTTTAAAGATGTGCGTATTCCCTTTTGGATTAATTTCCTAGGAGGCTTTCACCGATTACGCTAGCCCATGCCCCCCACACACACACAAATACCAATTCATAAATTTCTGGCTACGCCATTTTTACCTGTGTATGTGTGGTTTCTGCGTATGGCATTTGATTATCGCCTCTATCTGCGACTCTTCTGCCCCTGTGAACGAACGTCCTTGTTCAGCGGACTGTGCCTTTACTTGTGTTTATCGCATTATTATTATTATTATTAACACCCGCCTGATAGACTTTTCCTTTCTTTTGTTCGACCAGTCATTCAGAGGCGTAACTAGGGCGGGGCTGGAGAAAGCTCAGGGCGCAGCTGAAGAAAGGGCGCAAAAATCAGTGCTGACAATCTGCTTAAAATTGGAATTAAAACTTTTGCACCAGTTTCTGGTACAATTGTTTCGCGCCATACTTTGTCATTTGTCTATTTACAGACTTTGCTTATAAAACGCTTTGGCAGCTTAAAATTTACATTTCTTACTTTAAATGTTCGCAGGATGTTAGCTGCTCACATTCAGAAATTAAGAAGCGGTTTTACGTACGCTACAAGATAAGGATGTTGTTCACATTGTTGAAGACTCTCTGGGAGCTATTCGATCATTATTGCGGGTGCGAGCCACGACTGCCAATTCCGTTCTTTCCGTTTGTTGTGGTTTTGAAGGTCCGAACACCGAAGCAGTTTAGAAAAGCTGTACAAACCGTCACAGTCTGGGATTGTAAGATCTTTATACAGATGACGCTGGGAATGACGGTAACTTTTTTTTTTATTATTGGAGGTTTAATTACCACCGTGAACACCTCGATGGGCTATAAGCAGTCTCCCGTCCCTTCTTGGGAGTCACTGGTTCCAGTGAAGGGAGAGAGAGCCAGTGACGTAAGACAAACACAACATCATGCCTCACTGGGATTCGAACCCAGAACCCTTTCGGACGAATGATCAAAAGCCAGCGCTTAGACCACTGCGCCACCAGGGCGGCATTAATTTTGTTTCGTCGAACAGTGTATATTTTCGTATGTATACAGATACTAATATGCACCATTAAATTAGGAATGTATATACATCATATGGAAAGGGAGATGGGGAGTGGGCGCAATTAATTTATGGTTTGCCGCGGGCGCGGAAATGCCTAGTTGCGCCTCTGAGTCAGCCAGCTATTTTTTTGTACTTATCATTTACTGGCTTATTTATATTAAGTTCTGTTTGTTTTAGGCTGTCTGCGAGCGCCTGTTTTTTTATTGTAAATACTTTGTACAGGGGGTTTTATACCCTCTTTTTCAGAGCATTAAAAATTTTATGTAAATTTCTTCTTGTACACCGTTGATGTTACGAAATCGAAAATGAAAGCGCAGCATTCTGAGAAAACGCAGGTCCTCACACAGACTTGAAACCCTCGCGCCAGTAATCTCCAACCAACCAACGAGACTGATAAAGCCGAGGAAATGGAAATGCTGCATTAAAAAAAAAGGTTAACTGTGAATTCGTTTGTTGCGAGCTTGTTGGTCAACCATTTCCGCTGCGGCAATGCACAGCTTTGAAAGATACGACTGTTCGCGGCCACTTTCGTTTTCAGGCATTTTCCTCTTGCTGCGTTGCGTCGTGTTGAGGTTACGAACATTTGAAAATCACGGTACAAAAAGGGCATCTGTTCAGCTCTCCGCGAAAGGCGTGGACAAGCGTTTGGTTTACGTCGATCTTACAGCCACACTGACTTTGTTCGCCACGCATTTGGTGTATTTTTTAACGACGTTGGAGAAATTCATTCTTTCTTATTGTGCATTTCAGTTTGAGCATTTCTTTTCGGTAACCCCACGGATTTGCCAAATCTGCGCTGGGAGGCTGATTTAATTGAGCTCAGTCACAGTTTTAGGTCATTAGCTGTTTAAAACCGTAGAGTTTAGTGTGAAACAACAAAAATGGATCCTGATTCTCCTGCTGACGGTAAGTAATTCCTCTTATGACAGAGGATTTAATAATAATAACACTTTAAAAAAAATATCGTACAATATGCTGTTATATATACTATCAGGGGCGTATATAGATTTTTTTCGGGAGGGGAGGACAGAAAATGGAAGTTTTGGAAATCCATCAGGACAAAGTAAAAGTTTATGAAAAATAGAGATAAAATTTTAGCATTATTTTAAATGTAAGTCGATGAAATTTTATTGTATTAAATAATTTTTCTAATGAAAGTCGCATTTTAACAAAAAACTGAAACAAAAAAATTCGGGCCTCTTGTCTAAATACGCCCCTGCATACTATGTAACACGACGTAGATCACGCACTACTGCGACGACGTACGAATCAAATCGGCAGAGATAAGCCTTGCCGGCGTAGTTCAGTTGGGAGAATAACCGACACCGGTCACCCCGGTGGCACAGTGGTCTAAGCGATGGCTTCTGATCATTCGTCCGAAAGGGGTCCGGGTTCGAATCCCGGTGAGACATGGATGTTGTGTTTGTCTTACGGCGCTGGCTCTCTCCCTTACGAGGAACCAGTGGCCCTATATAAATCAGGAACGGCCGACTGCTTATAGCCCACTGAGTTGCTCACAGTGATCGTTAAACCTCCAATTTAAAAAAAAAACAAAAAAACGCCACAGGAATAGGAAGATATAGCTTTGATTTCACACCGGCAAAAAAGTTTTGCGCTATAATGCTTCTCAGAGTATTGCGATCAGAGAGCATTCAGAATTTTTTTTTTAAATTGGAGACTATTATTCATCAATTTCATCATCATTGTCAACCATTATCAATCCACTGCTGGACGAAGGTCTCCCCAAGTTTCCTCCACAACGGTCTGTCTTGTGCCAGTCTCCTCCATGTCACCCCTGCATACTTTCGAATTTCATCCACCCATCTCCCATGTGGTCTTCTTCTGGGTCTTTTCCTGTCCCTTGGAATCCAATCTAAAATTTCGGCTGTCCATCGATGATCTGTCCTTCTGGCAGTATGTCCAGCCCATTGCCATTTCAGGGATTTAACTCTGATCATGATGTCTTCCACTCTTGTCATTTTTCGGATCCACGAGTTCCTCTTCTTATCTCTCCTGGTTACACCAAGCATGCACCTCTCCATGCTACTTTAAGTTGTCTGCAGTCTTTGTATATCTCTTTTAGTTAAGGTCCACGTCTCTGCACCATACGTAAGCACTGGAAGGATGCATTGATCAAACACTTTTCTTTTAAGACATAATGGCATATTGCTCTTGAAAATTATGCTGTTTCTTCCAAAAGCTCTCCAGATCAATATATACTCTTATATATACGCAGTTAAGTCACGTTATTGTGACCACCTCCTACTTTTGAAGTCAACACGCGTATTCAATGAAAGAAGGCACGTGTCGTGAGTTGGCTTGGAGGGTATATAAGGTGTACTGTAGGCATTCTGAAAACATATCACTCGTTGCTGTCAAGGATAAAAGGAGCGATTTATCAGATTTGCAAAAAGGGATGATTATCGGCTTTCGGGTCAAGAGTGGGAGCATTTCTGAAACAGCGCAGTTTGTATTGCGAATAAGCAACGTGTAAACTGCGCGGAGCACCACGTGCCATTGATGTGAGAGGTGAACGTCGGCTGCGAAGATGCGTGAGGGCCGATTGGCACGCTACAGCGGAGCAACTCACTGGTCGAATAAACCAGGTGGATACCGGAAGTGAGTCACAAACGACAGTTCAGCGAACCCTGCTGCCTATGGGGCTCCGATGCAGACGGATGGTCACTGCACCTATGCTAAAAAAGGTGCATCGGCAGAAAAGGCTTGCATTTGCACTGCAGTATCGGAATTGGACCCCCGCTGATTAGCAAAGGCTTGCCTTCTCCGATGAGTCACGTTTTCTGCTTCTTCGAACTGATGGACGTTGGGGTATAAGGCGAGAAACATCGGAAAACAAACACTCTTCAACCATTGCTGGAAGAACACAAGCTGGTAGGGGCAGTGTTATTGTCTGGGGAATGTTTTCGGGGCATTCCCTGGGTCCACTCATACCTGTGGAAGGCACTATGGACCGAATTCGTTATGAAACCATCCTTGCAGACCAGGTACACCCATACATGCTAATTGTCTTCTCTGGGGCGGATGGGATCTTCCAGAACGACAATGCGACGTTTCACACAGCTAGAAATGTCCGAGAGAGGTTGGAAGAGCACGATGAAGACTTCAAAGTACTTCCCTGGCCCCCTAATTCCCCCAATTGAGCATCTGTGGTGCCACCTCGATCGTGTTGTTCGCTCTATGGATCCTTCACCACGCACATTTCAGCAGCTGTCAGCATGGCTCCACACCACATGCCTGAGAACGCCTTCCAGCACCTTACTAAGTCACTTCCAGCCCGTCTGCTGCTGTTCGCGCTGCACACGGTGATTACTCTGGATATTAACTGGTGGTCACAATAATGTGACTCGACCGTGTGTGTATATATATACTAATTTATATATATATCATCATCATCATCATCATTGTCAACCATTATCAATCCACTGCTGGACGAAGGTCTCCCCAAGTTTCCTCCACAACGGTCTGTCTTGTGCCAGTCTCCTCCATGTCACTCCCGTATACTTTCAAATTTCATCCACCCATCTCCTATGTGGTCTTCTTCTGGGTCTTTTCCTGTCCCTTGGAATCCAATCTAAAATTTCGGCTGTCCATCGATGGTCTGTCCTTCTGGCAGTATGTCCAGCCCATTGCCATTTCAGGAATTTAACTCTGATCATGATGTCTTCCACTCTTGTCATTTTTCGGATCCACGAGTTCCTTTTCTTATCTCTCCTGTTTACACCGAGCATGCACCTCTCCATGCTGCTTTGAGTTGTCTGCAGCCTTTGTATGTCTTTTTTAGTTAAGGTCCACGTCTCTGCACCATACGTAAGCACAGGAAGGATGCATTGATCAAACACTTTTTTTTTAAGACATAATGGCATATTGCTCTTGAAAATTATGCTGTTTCTTCCAAAAGCTCGCCAAGCAAGTTTTATACGCCGATTAATTTCTTCATCAATGTGACCCTCACTTTATATCTGCTGTCCAAGATAAACGTACGTGTCTGTTATCTCCAGCTTTTCTCCATCAGTCGATAAATCTTCATTTCTTGTAAAAGCATTGAACATTACTTTTGTCTTCTGAAAGTTCATTTTTAATCCCACTTCTTTACTCTTGTCAGCAAGTTCCTGGATCATACTCTGCAGCTCTGATGGGGTAATTACAAAAATGACTACGTCATCAGCAAAACGAAGGTGGATTAGATAATCTCCATTAATCTTTATCCCTTTGTTTTCCCAGTTTCAGTGATTGAAAGACATTTTCCACTCCCTTTCCAATTTTTATGTGTTGTATTTTCAAACAGCCGAATCTTTGCACTTGCATTTTCATAAATGTTATTAATAATATTAATGTATGCATCTTCAATACCGCAAGATTTCAGAGCCATTGTAACTGCTGGTGGTTTCACCGAATCAAAGGCTTTTTCATAATCGATAAAAGCCATGCACAATGGAAGTTCATATTCCCTCGCTCTTTCAATTAGTTCTCTCAGTACGTGGATATGATCTATTGTGCTGTAGCCACTCCTGAATCCAGCTTGTTCTCTCGGTTGAGCCATGTCCAGTGTTACCTTCAAGCGGTGTGAAAGAACTTTAGTGAAGATTTTATAAACTACTGATAGGAGGCTGATAGGTCTGTAGTTTCCGAGATCCTCAATGTCACCTTTCTTATGTAGCAGGATCATTGTAGCGTTGTTCCAATCCTCAGGAATCTTCTCTTTATTAAGGCATCGAGTGAAAATTTGGGCGAGTACTGTTTCGATTTCTCACTTGCTTCTTGTATGATGTCTACAGTAATTCCATCTTCTCCTGGAGCTTTTCCCCGCTTCATGTTCATGATTGCACATGCGACTTCTGCTGGGAGGACTGGAATAACTCTGGTACTGGTACGTTTCATGATGTCTGGAGTACATGTATCATCCCTTTCATATAATTTGGAGTAGAAATCTTTCACTCTTGTCAAAATTTCGCCTCTATTTCTTGTTACAGAACCATCTTCTTTTCTCAGTGCCATAATCTGTTTTCTTCCCTTACTGAGATGTCTTTTTGCTTGCTATCTTTAGGCTTTGGTTGTTTTCAATTGCTTTTTTCACTAGTTCACAGTTGAATTTCCTTACGTCTTCAATGATACTTTTTCGTACTGTCTTGCATAGCTCTATATATTCCACTTTGGAAGTCACATCTTCTTTAGTTGTCCTCATCTCTCTTCTTTTTTGCATCAACATTTTGGTTTTTCCTGATAATTTGTTCACATGCAACTTGTTCTTAGACCCAGCTAATTTTGTTGCTGTTCCCATAAGAGCTTTGGTTACTTTTCTGTTAACTTCAGAAATATCCACTTCTTCCAATGTTAGGCTTTCTAAAGCAGAGAATCTGTTCTTCAGTTCCAACTTGAAGGTATTATGATGTTTTTTAAGGTTGGTTATGTCAATACACTTTGTTTGTCTTATGAGCTTGCCACGTTCGAGTTTTGTGTTGAGGTGCATCTAACATCTCACCAATCTATGGTCACTACCTGTGTTGAACTTGTTTAGCACACTGCGGTCTTCTATGACTAATTTTTTGTTACATATAATAAAATCAATAGTTTCACTTGTCGTCCCATTTGGATGTCTCCATGTCCATTTCCTGTGTGCCTTTTTCTTGAAAAAGGAGTTCAAGATGGAAAACCCTTCTGCCTCTGCGAACTCAACGAGAGTATTTCTTCAGGATGACCTGTGGTGGGTGCATAAGTTTGAACAATCTGAACCTTGTATCTTCTCGAGAGTTGGATAACGAGTCGTGCAGCTCTGTCAGAGGAACTTTCAACTTCTACAACTTTATCCTTCAGTTTTTTGTTTATTATAAATCCAACACCACTAGTTCTGCCAGTGTCTGTCCCACGATAGTAGAAGAGATGTCCACTTTTCAGTTCAATGTGATCTTCTGCTTTTCTCCTTACCTCACTTAGCCCGACGATGTCCCACTTGAAACTTTGTAGTTCCTCTTCCAATTCAAGAAGCCTTGAATCAGAAGATAGGGAGCGTATATATATATATACACTGCTGGCCACCCAAAATGCAACACCAAGAAGGACACGAGATAGCAAAGCCAGATTTACTGGACACATAACAACAGATACAAAGATGAAACGATTGATCTTACAGGCCCGTGCGACTTGCGGAACACGCAGAGATCAATAGTTCGTGTGGCCCCCATGGCTGGCAATAACGGCCGCTACACACCGCGGCATCGAACGAAAGAGGCTTTGGATGTGGGTTTGGGGTATGTCGGTCCAGGCTGCTTCCCCACGTCGCCACCGTTCATCAGGCGTAGCCGCGGGTAGTGCTTGCCGGGCCACTCGGTTGCCGATCAGCGAGCAGACGTGTTCGATGGGCGACATATCGAGAGAACAGGCGGGCCACGGCAGCAGTGACACCTAGTGGGCCGTGAAGAATTGTTGCACGATGCGTGACACGTGCGGGCGCGCATTGTCCTGTTGAAACGTGGCCGCTGGCAGGTCCTGCAGGTAAGGGAGGACTACAGGCTCCAAAACGTCGGAGATGTAGTGGTGGTTGTTGAGTGTACCGGCGATGCGTACCAGAGGGGTGCAGGTGTCATATCCAACTGCGTCACAAATAATAACGCCAGGCGACGGACCGGTATGGCGATGCATAATGCAGGCGTCATACAGTCTCTCACCGCGGTGCCTCCACACGCGGATCCGATCATCGTGATGTTGCAGGCAGAAGCGGGAATCGTCGGAAAAGACAGTGTCGTGCCATTCCGTAGTCCAGGAGCGGCGTTCAACGGCCCACTGCAGCCGCACTCGCCAGTGGTGGTACGTCAATGGTAATCGGAGCAATGGGCGCCGTGCGACAAGTCCCCGCTCCTGCAGACGACGTCGAACGGAACGTGCTTACACAGGTTGTTGCGCAACACACCCTAATTCCTGCGCTAACGTTCGTGATGTGGCAGTGCAAGCCGTCAATGCCCGCCGCACAACATGCCGGTCCTCTCGTTCGGTGCAGTGCCGTGGCAATCGCTCACGTCGGTCCGTCCGTCCCTCATGCACCCACCGAATCTATACTCGCCTCACTGTACCTGGATGTCGTCCCACACGGGCGCCGATGTCTCGGTACGATAAACCGCTGTCGCGATAAGCCACTTTTCGTCCTCTGTCGAACTCCGAAACGTGCTGGAATGACTGCCGTATTCTGCGACGAGGCATCAGGAAGCTTCCCACGCACAGGTCCGGCAGCACAACACACTTTCACTGCTTACACCCCGCCTTCTGTGCACCCTTCTTATAGTGCTTCTCGGTGGCGTGCCGGGCGCACATGATTTGCATATGCCCTGCAATGCTAATCTTTTGCATGTCCTCTCGCGGGCGACGCATGCTGCGAATTTCAGGCCAATCGGATGCTTCCTTTTTGGTGTTGCATTTTGTGTGGCCAGGAGTGTATATATACTTTTGAATTGCGATTCGTGTTGCCTATTGTAGTTGAGAGTACATGCATATGATATTCTGCCAGCACAAAGTCTGATTTCCAGCCAGGACGTAACCAAATAACCAAAGCTCATGTGCGCCGTTCGGTGTTTCCTGGCAGTGGTCTATGTCAGTTAGCACGGCCAGCTTTTTTCTTTTTTCGAGGGTAGGGGAGCGGGAGGTTAACGACCACCGTGAGCAACTCAATGGGCTATGTGCAGTCAGTCGCCCGTTCCTAATTTAGAATCAATGACTCCTGGGAAGCGAGAAAGCCAGTGCTGTAAGACAAACACATCACCAATGCCTCTTCGGGATTCGAACTCGGACCCATCTCGGAAGAATGGTCATGGGCTCGCTTTAGACCACTGCGCCACCGGGGTGGCTTTAGAGGACGCCGAGCTGAACTTCTTTTCTGTGCGAAATTGTAGCGTGAATATATAGAAAACGAAAATTTTCCGTGCGGGTATTGTAATTCGAGACGATGAGTTCTGATGACTGGGGGACGATGAAAGGTCTCGCTGTCACTGGAACAATCCAAACCGTCACAATAGAGTATTTTTACAATTAAGCGCAAAATGGAGCGTGGCTTTTGGCGTTGACTTCTTTTTGGGTTGAGTGAGGGTTAGCAACTCGATGGGTAGGCTATATAAGAAGTCGCCTGTCCCTAATTTAGGGCCGGCCACTGGCTCCAGGAAAGGGACAGAGCTAGTGCCGTAAAACAGATCCTGGTGAAGCATGGATGGACGCCAGATGAGAGAGAGAGGGGCAAACGGAGTAACTGCCCAGGGCCCCGGGCGTCGGGGGGCCCGAAACTAGTGGACATTTGTCATGGATTTTTAGGGAAAGGGTCCAACAGAAAAGCAAAATATTTGCGCCTCCCGGAGCAGCCAGTTTAGTTCCCATGCTTGCATTCTCCCCTGTAACAAAAACTAAAAAACAGAAACTTACCAATGGAAGTTATAATAGATCAACCATGGTACAAGAAAGACTGTATGAACTAACCACTCCTTCTACGGAGGCAGATCTTGCTCGTACTTTGAACTTTGATGAAGTAATTGGCGACTCTGCATCTAAAAGAGCCAGAAGAGCTACTGTATTTTATAGAAACTATAAGAACTATTAGGCAACCAAATTTGTTTATTATTATTTTTTATATTTTGATATTTAATTGTAAAGTGTGTTTTTGTAGATTGACCAAAGTTTCCCTGTTTTAGTTTTAAAATATTGAGTACTCAACATTTAGCAAAAAAGTTTTAGCTTTAAAATTATATCGAGTGATTCTATGTATAAGTTAAGAACGAATTTCAGAATTGTACATAACAATCATAAATTAATTCTGATAATGTAGAATGAATAGAATACACACCGTCTTTACACGCTTTAAAAACTTGATGAACTCCTAAAGCTTACACACGTTAAAAATTAGTTTAATACTAAAAAGTTTAAAGTACATATGAACATGAGACCTTTCGAACCCACAGTCGGTTCATCCTCAGATGTTTTATATATTACAGGTTGATAGTAACAAGTTTATATTTACTTGATGAAAGTAAATATAAATAAAAAATATAAACAATTAAATAATATAACAAAAATATAAATAAAAATATAATATAAACAATGAGACCTTTCGAACCCACAGTCGGTTCATCCTCAGATGTTTAATATATTACAGGTTGATAGTAACAAGTTTATATTTACTTGATGAAAGTAAATATAAACAAAAAATATAAACAATTAAATAATATAACAAAAATATAAATAAAAATATAATATAAAAACAATGAGACCTTTCGAACCCACAGTCGGTTTATCCTCAGATGTTTAATATATTACAGGTTGATAGTAACAAGTTTATATTTACTTGATGAAAGTAAATATAAACAAAAAATATAAACAATTAAATAATATAACAAAAATATAAATAAAAATATAATATAAACAATGAGACCTTTCGAACCCACAGTCGGTTCATCCTCAGATGTTTAATATATTACAGGTTGATAGTAACAAGTTTATATTTACTTGATGAAAGTAAATATAAACAAAAAATATAAACAATTAAATAATATAACAAAAATATAAATAAAAATATAATATAAACAATAAGACCTTTCGAACCCACAGTGGGTTCGAAAGATCTCATGTTCATATGTATTTTAAATTTCTTAGTATTAAACTCATTTTTAATTTATGTAAGCTTTAGGAGTTCATCAAGTTTCTAAATCGTGTAAAGACGGTGTGTGTTCTATTCATTCTAATTCTGATAAAATTTTACAATTTGATGGAAGTTTGTTTTACATTGTACAAGGTTTTGTACCTGTGGTTAATCTAAAGTATATTAATTCTGCACTCTCCTAAAATCTTTTTGTGGGGAAGAGGGACTGAGGGAAACTTTGGGGGCCCCGGACTCAAGATTGCCCAGAGGCCCAAAAATCTTGTCGTCGGTCCTGCATGGATATAAGACAATACCCATGCCGCATCGGGATCCGAACTCGGCCTCATCTTGGATGAATGATCAGAAGCGGGATCCGAACTCGGCCTCATCTTGGATCACATACTGCGAGCTTCACCAATAGAAAGCTAGCTAGCCTCTGACTTGGAACGGGCGCGGCGCTTCTCGAAAACTCGGAAATCTAAGGCCGTAAAACAGATCCTGGTGAGGCATGAATGTAAGACAATATCCATGTGTCATCGGGATCCGAACCCGGCCCCAAAAAGGTAACCTCACTATAGGGTTTTTTGCTTTTTTTGTTTTTAGCACGTCTTTTGTAAAAAAAGATCTTGCTTATGTTACCGGTTTGTCCGTCAGTCCGTCCGTCTGTACCCACGATATCTCTGCAACTATTAGTCCGATTTGAAAAATTATTTTTGCATTGGAAAGCTTGAAATATGCGAAAGATGATCCTTTATTTCGTTTTTTTTTTTACGATGTACAATTTCGCCGCTAGAGGGCGGAAATGCAGATGATGTCGAATTAAAAAATACGTTTTATTCCACATATTTGCTTCTAAACATCCGATTGAAAAAATTATTTTATCTTTCGATTCCATTTATGTCGAAGAGTTTTAGATATAGTTACTTTTTTCAAATTACGCATAAAATTTTCGCTAGGGTAAAATTAAATTGCAGCCCCGGTGGCGCAGTGGTCTAAGCGATGACCTCTGATCATTCGTCCGAACGGGGTCCGGGTTCGAATCCCGGTGAGGCATGGATGTTGTGTTTGTCTTACGGCACTGGCTCTCTCCCTTCCCTGGAACCAGTGACCCTAAATTAGGGACGGGCGACTGCTTATAGCCCATTGAGTTGCTCACGGTGGTCGTTAAACCTACAATAAAAAAAAAAAAAAAATTACAAATTACATTTCCCCCGATAACTCTTCTTCTAAAACTCCAATTTGAAAATTTTTCTCTTCAGCGGATACACCTCCTGATGGAAAATCTCTTGCAAATAATTTCAAATTTTTGGTAAAGAATACTTTGGCCACCAGGGAGCGTAAGTGTTAATTTTTGCTTCTGATGTATTTACCATAAAATCGGAGCTTCTAAAATATCGATTGAAAACATTCTTTCGTGGACTGATGCCACTCACATTGATAAACCTTTTCGGAATATTTTCTTCTTAAAATATTCCACGGTTTCTCCGCCAGGCGGCGTAGGTGTATATCTTATTTTTGTCAATATCTCTACTTCTAGGCGTCCGATTTGAAAAATTCCTTCTTTGTTGGCTAGTTTTTTCAGTGTGACATGTTTTTCATATAATTTCAAAATTTTCAAGTAATTCATAGACTTTCCGCTAGGGGGCGTAGTGGTAAATTGCGTTTCCCTCTATATCTCTGCTTCTAAATCTCCAATTTGAAAAAACAATTCTGCACCCGATACAGCTCCTGATGGGAAATAGTTTGCACATAATTTCTAATTTTTGTAAAAAAAAAAAATGGTTTGTCCACCAGGGGGCGTAAATCTTCATTTCCGCTTCTGATGTATTTGCAGCAAATATGAGCTTCTAAATTCTCGATTGAAAAAACACGTCGTTTGTAGACCGATACCACTTTTGAAAAATTCCTTCTTTGTTGGATAGTTTTTTCAGTGTGACATGTTTTTCATATAATTTCAAAATTTTCAAGTAATTCATAGACTTTCGGCTAGGGGGCGTAGTGGTAAATTGCGTTTCCCTCTATATCTCTGCTTCTAAATCTCCAATTTGAAAAAACAATTCTGCACCCGATACAGCTCCTGATGGGAAATAGTTTGCACATAATTTCTAATTTTTGTAAAAAAAAAAAAAATGGTTTGTTCACCAGGGGGCGTAAATCTTCATTTCCGCTTCTGATGTATTTGCAGCAAATATGAGCTTCTAAATTCTCGATTGAAAAAACACGTCGTTTGTAGACCGATACCACTCATGTTGACAAATATTTTAGAAACATTTTCTTCTTAAAATAATGCATGGTTTCTACGCCAGGGGGCGTAGATGTATATCTAATTTTTGTCAATATCTCGACTTCTAGGAGTCCGATTTGAAAAATTCCTTCGTTGTTGGATAGTGTTTTCAGTGTGATATGTTCTTCCTATAATTTCAAAATTTTCAAGTAATTCATAGACTTTCCTCTAGGGGGCGTAGAGGTAAATTGCTTTTCCCTCTGTATCTCTGTTTCTAAATCTCCGATTTGAAAAATTCTTTCTGCACCGGATACAGCTCCTGATGGGAAATCCTTTGCAAGTAATTTTTAATTTTTGTAAAAAATGGTTTGGCCACCAGGTGGCGTAAGTCTTAATTTCCGCTTCTGATGTATTTGCAGCAAACATGAGCCTCTAAATTCTCGATTGAAAAAAAACGTCGTTTGTAGACCGATACCACTCATGTCGACAAACATTTTAGAAACATTTTCTTCCTCAAATAATGCATGGTTTCTACGCCAGGGGGCGTAGATGTATATATTATTTTTGTAAATATATCTACTTCTAGGAGTTCGATTTGAAAAATTCCTTCTTTGTTGGATAGTGTTTCCGATGCGAAATGTTTTTCATATGAATTCAAAATTTTCATGTAAATCATAGACTTTTAGCTAGGGGGCACAAAGGTAAATTGCGTTTTCTGCGTTATCTCTTCTTCTAAAACTCCGATTTGAAAAATTCTTCCTATATCGCATACAAGACCTGATGAAAAATATTTTTCACATAATTTCTAATGTTTGGTAAAGAATGGCTTGGCCACCAGGGGGCATAAGTGTTAATTTCATTTCCAGGGACCATTCGATGAAGAAATGGATCCTTTTCCTGTCGGCTGACAAAAGAGTTGCAGATAGTGGAACGCTAGGCTTTATTGTCAGGTGAAAGTTGGTGTGGAACCCAAACTCCTTGTCTATAGACCTTCCCTATCTGTTGCAGGTGCTCTTGAACAGTAGACCATGATACATTAAGATATTGGAATAACTCATCAATGGTTTGACGAGAATCTGTCTCAACGGCTGCACGCAGCAGGTCATTGTCCAGCTCCATGGGGCATCAGAAAGGTCAAAATTGCCCGACCGGAATTGGGCGAACCAACGCTGGCACTTACGGACATTCAATGCATTCGAATAAAGAGCACAAATGTTATTGGTGGCCATGGTTGCATTTTTCCCCTTGTGAAATTCATACAACATACAATGACGAACGCGGCTCTCCTCGAGTTTTACATCACTCATTTTGTTCTGCAAATCTGGAAGACAAAAACACCTACATCATTGTAGTTAAATTGTGCATTACGGGGATTACTAGGATATAAGTTTTCACTTTGTCAAATTTTCGGGTTGTACCACATAACCAAATCCTTCGTCAGGACCGACTAAGATAGAAGGTGCTGCCACTCAATGCCATGTCTTCATTAATTCACAAGATTAAATCAGAATACGGGTTAGAAATATGACACCTACATAAGTTAAAGGGAAACAGTTCATTCACCTATACATTCACCTGTACGTTGAACGTACATAAACACCTCACAACTGCTCCCCAAACTTAGCCCCCCCCCCCAAACGACATTACTTTCCGGTCCCCCAATAACAAAAACTTTTCTAGTCTGTCCTACATTACTAGTAGCCTGCCCTAGAATTTATCACTAACAACGGCCTTGTGCAACAGACAACAGTCAAAAAATAATATTGTGTTTTTTTTTATTCATTTGTAATACAACAGTTAAAAAATATAATTACATAAAATCTTATTTTTGCGATCACTTTTTGTCTAGGGATGGAATATGAATTCTTGCCCGAGAATGGATACTCGTTTTGTAATGAGACTGCCTCCAAGACACATAATGTCAACTCTAGGGCATCGAAAAAGAGAGACAGAACTATTGCCCCCTTGCCCTTTCATGAGCAGCCACATCAGTCAGACATCCAAAGTAAAAATTATTACAAATACGTTTTGTGGATTATATGTATTTTGTGCTTGTAAATGAATAAATACATATCCATCTCATACATAAGTCCTTCCCAGTTTAACTCATTGGTGGCTCGTGGGGTAAAATGTCGGTGAGGCAAAGACCCAGCCCACAACATATATAAGTTATGAAAAATAAAATAACTAAAGGCAAATTTTGTAGGGAAGAGATTTGATATGTACTTATGTATATTTTATATATATATATTATTCAACGGTAGTTCAACAAAATCATAGGAAGACATGAAGTACGGTGCAGGGAAGAGAGGTAGACTCCACAAAATTCCAAACAATTTCAAGGGAAAACATCTACATTTTATGAAAAAAAAAGTGGAGGAAGAAATGATTCACCCATTTTCCTTTACGTCTTCATTCCTGGACGGAAACACACATTTTGCGCTCTATTTCTTTATCTAGCGATAGTTAATGAGTGGTCACATTGCATCGAACACAACACCAGTCGAACGTGCACTACTCCAAAAATTCAAAGTAAATACTTTTAATAGAAAAACTACTTAAGAAGTGAAACATTGCACTTTTGGGGTTCTTATAGGCATCTAAATATATCTAATAAACTTCTCAGCAAGTTCCATAGCCACATTTGTTTTTCTGCAGCTGCACAGCATCCACTGCTTAAATTTTCATTTTGCTGATATCTTTGTTTCCCTTCCCATTTCTTTATTGTCGTTTCTTTTTCTTTCTAATTCCCTTGGATGACAATTTTATCCATCATGAATGAATGATAGCTTGCACTATTTTAGATAAAAGATGAATAGTGTAACTTTGAAAATATAATTACTTTTGAACACGATGCATCAATTTTTACAAATTCTTCAGCTTCGTCACTTTCATTTTCGGACCCTCCCCCTTTATCAAGCTGAAATGCAAAACTTTTTTTTGGGGGGGAGGAGGATATTTAAGAATACAGGATACATGTTCTGACCATCGTTGGGAAGAAAAATAATTACAGTTACGGGGGAAATCTTTGCTACGTCAGATTTCCGTTTTCGGACATCCCCCCACCCCCACCCCATTTTCAAGTTGAAATACAAATATTTATGAAATAAAATTATATTTAACAACAATACTAGGCAGAGGAAACATCACGTGAAAAATAAAATAACGATTACGGGAGAAATCTTCACTGCGTCTAACTTCCGTTTTCGAAAGTTTTGAAAGACGAAACTTCCGCTTTCGAAAGTTTAGAAAGTTTCAGGCGGAAAACATCCTCCCACCACTACTAATTGCCCCAAAATTTCTGTTCATTTATGCATCGTTCTCGAGGAAAACCCAAATTATGACGGAAAAGGAGAAATTTCTCGAAGCCGCGTCGCACTCTCATGCCTAAAGATTACAGTGAAATTTTTTCACCGTCGAATTTCCGTTTTCGGAAATTTTTCCTCCATTTCCAAACTGAAATACACATATTTATGGAATAAAATGATATATAACAACAATACTAAACACAGGCAGCATCACAGGAAAAAGAAATTACGATCACGGAAAAAAATCTTTATTTCGTTTACTTCCGTTTATGAAAGACGAAATATCGTCCTGATGCGTATTTTTACGAATTGGCAAAATTCTTCGATGCGTATTTTTACGCGCCGAGAAAAATTACCGACGCGTACTTTTACGCTTCGAGGAAAATACCCGGCGAGTAAAAATGCGCGTCGAGAAAAATTCCCGATGCGTATTTTTATGCATTGGTAAAATTTCGATGCGTACTAGACGCGTAATTACGCATTTTGGCGAACTCTGGTCGGCACGTCACTTGAGCACTCCCGTGGAGAGAGAGCTACCGCACGACATCACGAAGACTGCGAGTCAAAGACGACATCATCGCGTGACACAGCGCTCGTAAGGTCCGGTAGAAAATCAAAGTGGATGGTCCCAGGGGATTGAAATAATTCGATTGATCAATCGAATTATTAAAAAATCCGTAAGAAAAGACCTCTATCCGTAAAACAGTAAAATTAAGCAGAAATCCGTAACAGTTGGCAAGTATGCTAATATAAAGCGATGCAGAGCCGTAACTAGGGCAGGGCAGTTACGGCTCTGCCTATTTCTCTTGGCTGCCCCGGGCGCAGCTCAAGAGAGGGCGCAGAAATCACTGTTTGGAATGCAATTACAATTGGAACTTAAGCTTTTACACAAGTTTTTCGCACAATTAAAATTAGAATTACCTCCCCAAAACGTTCAGGAGTTGTTAGTTGCTCACATTCAGTAATGAAGGCGTTGTTCTATAGTCCGTCCAACTGAAGAAGAACCATGGCCTCCTTCTACTCCAATGGGGCTCCCAGTACTTCTTCATACACCAATGGAGCCCCCAATACTTCTTCATACGCCAAGGGGGCCCCCAGTACTTCATGTTGCTCACATTTTTGAAGATTGTCTGGAGGCTATTCAGTATTTATTGTAGCTGCATGCCACGACTGTTAGCTACATTCGGTCCGCTTGATGCGGTGCCTAAGGTCCGAACTCCGAAGCAGGTGCGGAAAGCTGTAAAAACAGTCACATTTTGATTGTGCCTTTTTTACGCCTCGTTTCGTTAGAAAGTCTTTGTAGTGCTGTTATAGTTTTGAAATTGTATCTGCTTTTTGCTGTTTTTAAATTTAAAGCTATTTTTCTTGAAAATTCTTCTCTGCAGCTTATGCTCGCTTAGATTAGATTTTCAATGCTGTTTTTTGTTCTTTTGGTATGTGTGTGTGTGTGTGTGTGAGAGAGAGAGAGAGAGAGAGAGAGAGAGAGAGAGAGAGAGAGAGAGTGAGAGAGAGAGAGAGAGAGAGATAGAGAGAGAGAGAGAGAGATAAAGAGAGACAGAGAGAAAAAGAGACAGAGAGTGAAAGAAAAAGAGAGATAGAGTGAAAGCGAGAGATGGAGAGAGTGAGAGAGATAGAGTGAAAGAGAAAGACAGAGTGAAAGAGAAAGATAGAGAGAGAGAGACAGAAAGGCAGACTGGGGCGCAATATTTTGCGGTTTTCCCCGGGCGCAGAAATGCCTAGTTACGCCCCTGAGCGAGGCCAACAAAACTGTCCAAATGTGGAATAGATGCATGGATTATTTCCATTTTTGATTTCGAAACTTTAATTTAAAAAAGGGCTGAAATTTCATTAATTCCATTAGAACAAACGACAGGAAAGTATACCGAACGTTCCAAATATGTCCAGAATAAAAATTTATTGTCAAAGGTTCTTCCCATGCTACATATTTCAATATTTTTAGTACACACTATCGATTCCATGAATTGGGACCACATATAAATAGACTGCAGTAAATAATATCAACGGTACAAAAACGAATGAATTTATTATTGACCATATTTCCAAATCAAACTTTTTTCCTGAGTCAAAAGAGGCATTGTATTAAAGTATATTGTACATCATCGGATTTTTGTGGTTAACAATTTGTAGTAATTTTCTACATTAAAATTATGGGGGAAATCATATTTTTTAATACCATTTGCCGCCCCGATGATGCAGTGGTCTAAGCGATGGCTTCTGATCATTCGTCCGAATGGGGTCCGTGTTCGTATCCGGTGAGGCATGGATGTGTTTGCCTTACGGCACTGGCTCTCTCCCTTCCCTGGAACCAATGTCCCTAAATTAGGGACAGGCGACTGCCTTTAGCCCATTGGAGTTGCTCACGGAGGTCGTTAAAGCTCCAATAAAAAAATATACCATTTCAAACAAAGTTTAAAGTTCAGATTGGAATAATTAAATTGTATGTAAAATTAAGTGGTAAAAGTGTATGACACTGCTTTGTGACAAACAGCCAGAAAAGACAAGTTAATAAAATCATGCAATGCATTTATTATGATACGCTTTCCAACATACCAGAAATTATTACTCAAGTTATGAGGATAATGGCTGTGAAATAAATCTCGCTCCTGTGTCCTGACCTTTGACCCCATTTCGATGATATTCAACAGAACTGGTTCGGTATACCTCAAGAATAACATACTACAGTTTTGTCGCAATAGAAGTAGTTTTACGCAAGTTATGAGAATAATGGCAGTGGAATAAATCTTGCTTATGTGCAATGACCTTTGACCCCATTTCGTTGATATTCAACAGAACCGGTTCACTTATTCCTTCGGAACAACATGATAACGTTTTGTCGCAATCGAAGCATTTTTAGGTAAGTTATGCTGCACAAGGGCAATGGAAGGAATCCCACTCCAGTGTCTTGACCTTTGATCACATTTCGCCCATTTTCAATAGGGTTCGTCCTCAGTCGTTCCCTACCACATACTAAAATTTCATCGAAATCGAAACATTTTTACGCAAGTTATGACGCATAAGGCCAATGGAAAAAATCCCGGTCTTATGTCCTGCCTGACCTTTGACCCCATTTTGCCCATTTTCAATAGGGTTTGTGCCCAGGTGGTTCCCTACCACATACTAAAATTTCATCGAAATCGAACTATATTTACGCATGTTATGACGCATAAAGGCAATGCAATGGATCCCGCTTTTATGCCTTAACCTTTGACCCCATTCCGCCCATTTTCAATAGGGTTCGTCCCCAGTGGCTCCCAACCACATACTAAAATTTCATTGAAATCGAACCATATTTACGCGTGTTATGACGCATAAAGGCAATGGAATGGATCCCACTTTTATGCCCTGACCTTTGACCCCATTCCGCCCATTTTCAATAGAGTTCGTCCCCAGTGGTTTCTTACCAAATACTAAAATTTCATCGAAATCGAATCATTTTTACGCAAGTTATGACACAGAAGGGCAATGGAATAAATCCCGCTCTTATGCCCTGCCTGACCTTTGACTCCATTTTGTTAATTTTCAATAGGGTTCGTGCCCAGGTGGTTCCCTACCACATACTAAAATTTCATCGAAATCGAACCACATTTACGCATGTTGTGACGCATAAAGGCAATGAAATGGATCCCGCTTTTATGTCCTGACCTTTGACCCCATTTTGCCCATTTTCAACAGGGTTCGTTCTCAGGTGGTTCCTTACCACATATTAAAATTTCCTTTAAATCGAACCTTTTTTACGCAAGTTATGATGCATAAAGGCAATGAAATGGATCCTGCTCCTATGTCCTGACCTTTGACCCCATTTCATTTATTTTCAATAGGGATCGTCCCCAGGTGGTTCCCTACCACATACTAAAATTCCATCGAAATCGAACCATTTTTACGCAAGTTATGACACATAAGAGCAATGGAATGGATCCCGCTCCTATGTCCTGACCTTTGACCCTGTTTCGCCCATTTTCAATAGGGTTCGTCCCCAGGTGGTCCCCTACCACATAATAAAATTTCGTCGAAATCGAACCATTTTCACGTGAGTTATCGTGCGGACGGACGGACGGACGGACATAGCTGGAGCATATACGCTTCTTCAACCAACGGTTGGAAAGCGCAAAAAATATAGGTCCACAGGGACAGTTTTAGCAAACCTCCAACAAAAACAAACAAGTTAGTAAAATCATGCAATGCATTGATTATAATACGCTTTCCAACATACCAGAAATCATTACTGAAGTTATTACTCAAGTTATCAGAATAATGGCTGTGGAATAAATCTCGGTCCTGTGCCCTGACCTTCGATCCCATTTCGATGATATTCAACAGAACCGGTTTGGTATACCTCCGAAATAACATGATAAAATTTTGTCGCAATCAAAGCATTTTTACGTAAGTTATGATGCATAAGGGCTATGCCGCCCCGGTGGCGCAGTGGTCTAAGCGATGGCCTCTGATCATTCGTCCAAAAGGGGTCCGGGTTCGAATCCCGGGGAGGCATGGATGTTGTGTTTGTCTTACAGCACTGGTTCTCTCCCTTCCCTGGAACCAGTGACCCTAAATTAGGGACGGGCGACTGCTTATAGCCCATTGAGTTGCTCACGGTGGTCGTTAAACCTCCAATCTAAAAATAAAAAAAAATTCTTGTATGTATTTTTTTTTAGATTGGAGGATTAACGACCACCGTGAGCAACTCAATGGCCTATGAGCAGTCGCCCGTCCCTAATTTAGGGTCACTGGTTCTAGGGAAGGAGAGAGCAAGTGCCGTCAGACAAACACAACATCCATGCCTCACCGGGATTCGAACCCGGACCCCTTACGGACGAATGATCAGAGGCCAGCGCCTTAGACCACTGCGCCACCGGAGCGGCCATATAAGAATTGCTACTTTAAGGTGGACGTCAAGTAATTTTGCTTCCTATACTTCCAATGGAAAAACTTCTGTACACATTTTCTACACAATTAATGCGTTCTCAAGGAAGAAAATTTTAACATCGATTAAAATATCTTCATTTTATAACTTGCAATACTTAATATTTTCTAAAACATAACCATATTTATGCAATTCAACATTTGTTTGTCTACTGACGTCATGAAAATACAGGTCGCGCCATCTTTTTTCTGGACAATTAATGCGTTCACAAGGATGAAAATTTGAACATCGATTAAAATAGCTACATTTCATGACTTGGAATACTTAATGTTTTCTAAACCTTAACCGTGATTATGCAATCCAACATTTTTTTGTCCACTGACGTCATCAAAGTACAGGTCGCGCCATCTTTTATCTGGTTTCAACACCACCAAAGGAAAAGTTATTGATTTTTAATATAATTATGGTTATGTTTTAGAAAATATTAAGTATTCCAAGTTATAATATGAAGTTATTTTAATCGATGTTCAAATTTTCATCCTTGGGAACACATTAATTGTGAAGGAAATGTTTACAAAAGTTTTTCCATTGGAAATATAGGAAGCCAAATTACTTGACGTCCACGTTAATAATATGGGATAACGGCAATGGAATGGATCGCAATCCTATGTCCTGACCTTTGACCACATTTCGTCCATTTTCAATAGGGTTCGTCTCCAGATGGTCCCCTACTGCATACTGAATTTTTTTTTTTTTTTTGGGGGTTGGAGGTTTAACGACCACCGTGAGCAACTCAATGGGCTATAAGCAGTCGCCCGTCCCTAATTTAGGGTCACTGGTTCCAGAGAAGGGAGAGAGCCAGTGCCGTAAGGCAAACACAACATCCATGCCTGACCGGGATTCGAACCCGGACCCCTTACGGACGACTGATCAGACGCCAGCGCCTTAGACCACTGCGCCACCGGGGCGGCTACTGAAATTTCATCGAAATCGAACGATTTTTACGCACGTTATGACGCATAAGGGCAATGGAATGCATCCCGATCCTATGTCCTGACCTTTGACCCCACTTCACCCATTTTGAATAGGGTTCGTCCCCAGGCGGTCTCCTACCACATAGTGAACTTTCATTGAAATCGAACCATATTTACGCAAGTTTTGTCGCATAAGGGCAATGGAATGATCCCGCTCCTACGTCGTGATCTTTGACCCCATTTGTCCCATTTTCAATAGGGTTCGTCCCCTGGTGGTCTCCTACCACATACTAAAATTACATCGAAATCGAACCATTTTTACGCCAGTTATCGTGCGGACGGACGGACAAAGCTGGAACATATACACTTCTTCAACCTACGGTTGGAAAGCGTAAAAAATCACTCATTATTAAATATTTTGCCACATTACAGGGTGTATCAGTATTATAGGATTTAGTACTGCATAAGTATTTGCACACATACACAGCATATACTTTTGCACAGGCCCGGTTTGTAATTTTGCAGGGTACGGCAAAATTTGTGAGACCTAGAAAAAATCTTACATTTTAAAAGCGTTGCGTGAAAAATGTTCACTGTAATTATTAAAAATCATTTTGTATTTTGAAACTAGAACACATTTTTTTTCTTTTTCTACACACGAAAACTGTCACAAAGAAAAAGTAATTATTTGGAAAAGTATTTGCTTTCAGACTCGGAGTTAAGACAAAAGCCCATAATGGGGAAAGATGGATTGAAGAAGCATTAAAAATCTATGATTTGCTTTTGTGTTAGAGATGGTTGCATGATGACTCATATAAAAAGTTTCTGATAAAAAGATAACTTCAAGTGATCTCAAAATTATTTATTTGATTTTTAATTAGGGCATTTAGCAAATGTCAGTATATGTTTGACGAAGGGCTGTAATCAATTTGAAAGAGGTAACTAAGAAGGGAAACACATTGTAAAATAATATTGTTATAATAACTCTATGCCTCCCCCACAGATATTAATAACAAATATAAAAAAAAACTGGTGACAGAGGAATTTATTTTACTTCAATTTTCTGAACTCCATGGCATGATAACGGTGTAGGGCCCACGACACCCGGTCGCCCCTATACTCTAGCCGGCGCTATTTTTGCTTTCATTTTACGAATCTCAAAGGAAGGGCGACCCCTAAACTTGTTGAAAAATACATACGAATATATATATTTTTTTATTGGAGGTTTAACGATCACCGTGAGCAACTCAATGGGCTATAAGCAGTCGCCCGTCCCTAATTTAGGGTCACTGGTTCCAGGGAAGGGAGAGAGCCAGTGCCGTAAGACAAACACATAATCCATGCCTCACCGGGATTCGAACCCGGACCCCGTTCGGACGAATGATCAGAGACCATCGCTTAGACCACTGCGCCACCGGGGCGGCACATATGAATATAGAATAGAGGCGCGGTTTGGATGAATTAAATTAATCTTCAATCTTTCTTTTTTCACTGCATTCAGAACAGACACTTCGTCAAATGAGACGAGTGAAAAGACTTACTTTTGATGTACTTTAATAAACAGCTAATGCACAGGAACTAGTGCGTTCTCCACAATAAACAGATAAGAGAAAATTATTAATACAACTGATTTCAATAAACACGAGTGCAAGAAGAGCGGGAGATTGGTCATTTATATTCTTTGGATTGGTGCTGAGAAATGTTTACATCTGCGGTTGAATTCCTCGCGTTCGCTCGATGATGACGACATGCTCAAATCTCCGAAAATTGTTCAGAGCCGCGCATCCAGGCGCATCGCTGTTACGGCGAACTACGGCCCACCTTGGTTATGGTTACGGCCAACTACGGCCCTGCTTGGTTACGGCAAAGAATATATTCTTTGGTTACGGTTACGGCCACGCGCTGCTGCCGCATTGTTGGGCGGTTGGGCGCTTAGCAAAGCCTTTCGCTCCATGTGTAATGGGTATCATCGTGTTTGTGGGACTTGTTGACTTTTCTTATGATTCTCATCCATGTATAGACATTCTTTAGAACTGAGCTGTTGTGTTTTAATAACTGTGAACGAAGTTATTTCTATGTGAGTGTGTGTTAGTTTATGATAATGGAGAAGTTTTTAAATAAAAAAAACGCGCTGTAGAAGTTGCAAGTAGTTCTAACAGGCGAGAACCAGTGGCCCTAAATTAGGGACAGGCGACTGCTTATAGCCCATTGAGTTGCTCACGGTGGTCGTTAAATCTCCAATAAAAAAAAAAAAAAAAAAAAAAAGGAACAATTATGTTGACACCTGCTTAGATTTCGGTTTCATGTGCACTGTTGTTAAGAAGGAAGAACATCCTCAGTGTGTAATCTCCAGGAATTTATCATGTAATGTTCAATTAAAGTATTATTAATATATTCAATTCAATAGAAATATCCGATTTTCCTCTCTTACCATTTGTGTTTCTGCTTTAGACAGGTTCCGTTTTAGATAGATTACATAGTATGTAATTTTTTATCTTGCATTTTGGGACCAAAAAAAAAGTTCTGTTTTGGTCATGTTTCCATTTTATCTTCCATCAAACAGTTTTTACTGTATTTGAAAATTTTTTCCTCTGCACAAATGCTATCAGTGGCAAAATGAATGGTTTTAAATTGGACTTTCAGAAGGAGAGATTTGCATTAGCGCTCCCTAGTGAGAAAATTAAACTTTATTTTGAATAAAAAAGTACACATAAATGTTTCCTAATTCAGTGAGTGGAGTCTTGACTGAAAAACTCTTTTTTCAGTTGAGTGTTTTAGAAGCAAAGATGCCATTGCAAACATGTGAAAAACAGAAATATGTACTTATGCACTGAGTGACAAAAAAATTGGTCACAAAATGTTGTAAATTGCATGCAAAATATTGATCTTCTACCTAAGGAAAACATGATTTTTTAAATCCTTAGAAGCAGAACTTGAGGGAAAACACAATATGCATTTACACCTCTAGTGGTGACACCATTTCAAATGAAAACTGTACATAAAATGGTCTTCATGGTGAAAGATATCAAAAGAGGAAAACAATTTTTTAAATCATTAAAGCAATAATTGTATAGAGTAAAAACATATTGTGAATTTGATAGCATGTGCATTTTTGACACTCTAATGGCAAAGTTAGGCAAGCCGCCCCGGTGGCGCAGTGGTCTAAGGCGCTGGCCTCTGATCATTCGTCCGTAAGGGGTCCGGGTTCGAATCCCGGTCAGGCATGGATGTTGTGTTTGTCTTACGGCACTGGCTCTCTCCCTTCCCTGGAACCAGTGACCCTAAATTAGGGACGGGCGACTGCTTATAGCCCATTGAGTTGCTCACGGTGGTCGTTAAACCTCCAATCAAAAAAAAAAAAAAAAAAAAAAAAGTTAGGCAATGGGAAATGACCAAAGCATATGGATCATTATTCTTATAGCTCAGGCTTTTGACAGCAAAAATAATTTCTCAAATTGGAGTATTAGCTACAGAGATATTGTATTCACAGAGATAGACAAAAACATAGTCACAGTGATACTACAGTATGTGCAAATTTTTTTTTTCAAAAGATATGCTAAAAAAAGAAAGCTGAGGCTGTGCACATTCAGAAAAAAGAAAAAAATTCAATGCCTGGTTTATTCTTCCACGTAATAAAAAAAATCTTCCAAACCCAGGGAATTTCTACTTTCATTAACCACACAGCATAGAAGCTGCTGGGTTCTTATTGTAGTACGTATACCACCAGTGGTGAAAATGGGAATTATTTGCTGGCCGGAACCTAATGTACAAGGGAATGCCATAAAAATTTAATTTGCATAAACCCATTCGCAGTTGATATAAAACCATGTAAGGAAATTTCATTATTAAACTTTAAAATGAAATACTCACATTTAGCTGAAATCAGAGTTGTTTTCTTTTTCAGAGATGAATAATTCATACAGATGGTGTCTTTAATTGAAACATTTGTATAATATAATGCATTGTGAAATGTTTTAATCAAATTAAATGCTCCCTTTCTTTTGGTATCTCATCACTCTCGGAACGTGCTGTTCCGCTGCATTCCAGCCCATTTCCACCACTCGATACCACAATATGTTGCACTACCTTCTTAATGTACCAACAACTACTTCGGTTCTAGTTTTTGGTGGAATGTTTGCATTGTTTTTATGTTTATATTTTAAACTGACTTCTTTTTCTCTACTGTAATCTCTTTACCACAAAATGGTTACAACTGGATTACCATGTTTTATAACTAGAATGTGTTTGCATGTTGGATATAGTTAGGGAACCTCTCACTCTGAAATATAATTTATTTTTAGCATCCCAAAATTGCTTGCAATTGAATTAAAGCACTCTTACAACTGTGCTTTTATCTTCTAGGGGTTCACTTACCTACAAACAATGGAGAACCAAATCTCATCCAACTAATAAATAATGTACAAGAGAAATTGGTGAGTTCCACTGGCCAACCTTTAAACATTTCTCTGCCACAAATAACTGTTATTGGCTGTGAAGGTGCTGGCAAAAGTAGTGTCCTGGAAAAGATTGTTGGCAGGTAAGACTCCGAATCAAATAGATATGGTTCAAGTTTGAAACTGAAAAGCATTATTTCTGAACGTTACATAACTCACCTTCTTGTTGATCTATTCATTTTTCCACATTCATAGCACGTTACTTCCTCTGACTGGCCGTTTTTATGTCAACATTCTATGAATGTGGAAAAATGAATTGATCAACAAGAAGGTGAGTTGTGGAGATTTTTTGTTTAATTAATTTTGATTTGACATGTTTTTTGCTTAAAAACCTATTTTGAATGTTCTTGACATCCTTGTAGGTAGCTGTGACTAAGAATATGGTGCAATTATACAGTTGTTGGATGTTTTAAAGTTCTTTTTGCTTCAGTGCTTCTACACAAGAAACATATTGAAATAAAGAAAAGCAGCAAGAAAACATTGGTAGACACACTTATATAGGTTGTTTCTTTTTGCTAAGAAAAGACTGTGTCCAGTCAATTGAATTTATTAAATAGTCAATTGCAATTGAATATTCCAATAGATACCTAGGAATAACAGTTGGTTAGCCCAACCACTTTAAAAACACTTTTGCAGTTGCCGGGGTCACACATTCGGAGATAGACCGAATGGTTGCATATTCCAATAGATACCTAGGAATAACAATTGGTTAGCCCAACCACTTTAAAGACACTTTTGCAGTTGCCGGGGACACACATTCAGAGATAGACCGGATGGTTGCATATTCCAATAGATACCTAGGAATAACAGTTGATTAGCCCAACCACTTTAAAGATACTTTTGCAGTTGCCGTTGACACACATTCAGGGATAAACTAGATGGTTGCATATTCCAGTAGATACCTAGGAATAACAATTGGTTAGCCTAACCACTTTAAAAACACTTTTGCAGTTGCCGGGGGCACACATTCAGAGATAGACAGGATGGTTGCATATTCCAATAGATATCTAGGAATAACAGTGAGTTAGTCTAACCTCTTTAAAGATGCTTTTGAAGTAACATGAGACACACATTCAGAGATAGATGAGATGGTAGTATATTCCAGTAGGTTTCTGGGGATAACAATGGATTAGCCCAACCCCTAGGATAAATAGAGGGCACACACTCATTCGTTTTCAACATTATCACGTGTTCTGATACATTGTTGGTTAGGCCATTGTTGCTTTAAGATCTTCAATTATATAGTATAGTTACAAATTTTGAAGATGACAATCCGATTTTTGGCGTAAATGTGACAAGGATGATTGTCATCTTCAAAATTTGTATTATATGGCATAATCCCATATTTCTTTCATGATATAGTATAGTTTTTAACCATTTGTCAAGCTACATTTATGCTTGGATAAATATAACTACTTCCAGGTGTAGCAATTTCATATATGGAGGTAATATGTTTTTAATTTTCCCAGTGTTTTACTAAACAAGGTTTGCCTGAAGAATTTTAGGGCTAATTTTGTTCAAATGATCTTAGTAATGCCATGTGTTTTCAACTGTTGCAACTATTCACTACAAAACCTGAACTGACTTGATGCCAAGTTTCAGCATCATGCACAAAGTGGTTGTACTGGAACATGTTTAAGTTAGTGCAGTAAAATCACCTCACATCATGGATTCAAATACTGAGTAAAAAGTGGCAATCAAATTTTGTTTTAAAGCTGGAAAAAGTGCAAGCAAAAATACATATGGAGATGAAGCACTGCCACAATCCAACATTTTTGGGTGGTAGGGGCAATTCTGTGCAGGGTTGTGACATGCTCAGGAAGTAGCCCTTCCAATCTCGCACGAACTCTAACATCAACAAAGTTCTGTAGCTGTTAATGGAAAATCACCACCTTGCCATATGAATGGTAGCAAATGAGCTTCACATCAGCAAGGATGCCATGCATTCAACTGTTGTCAAGGATTTGCAAATCAGAAAAAAGTGCTAATGCTTCTGCGTGCATTAATGGCAGAACAGGAGGAGTGAGTTCCGTGTTAGAATGTAATTGATAAAGTATACAGTGTAATCCAGCCTTTTTGTTGTTGTTATTAATGGCTGGTGATAAATCCTGGTGCTTTACATACAACACTGAAATAAAAAGGCAACTGCAATCAGCTGCATGCATTGGAGGAGACTTGTCGAAGCTGAAGTAACTCCAGTTTCAGAAGTCTTGAACCAAAATGACGTTGATCTCTTTTGATTTGTAGGGAGTTGTGTACAAAAATTTCAATGGGAAGGAAGGGAAGTTAACTCTGAATTTTGCAGAGGAGTAATGGACAGACTGCTGAAAATAATTCTGCACATTAGTTCGGACATGGCACAGTCAGGTGACTGGTTCTTACTTTACAACTACGTACCTGCACACAACACAATCCTCCTCAAGCGGTTTCTTACACAGAAAGGCATTACAGTACTTTACCATCATCCATGCCGCCTCGGTGACGCAGTGGTCTAAGGCACTGGCCTCTGATCATTCGTCAGTAAGGGGTCCGGGTTCGAATCCCTGTGAGGCATGGATGTTGTGTTTGTCTGACGGCACTGGCTCTCTCCCTTCCCTGGAACCAGTGACCCTAAATTAGGGACGGGCGACTGCTTATAGCCCATTGAGTTGCTCACGGTGGTCGTTAAACCTCCAATCAAAAAAAAAAATCCTCCATGTTCACCAGATTTGGCACCTTATGATTATTTTCTGTCTCTCCACCATTTTGACAGCATTTTGAAGATCCAAAACAGTATGATGAATGAGGTAAACATAGTTCCACAGAGCCATGCAGAAACTGTATGACCAAGAAATCTTACTTAGTTAGGAGAGACATTCTTTGAAGATTAAGTGGCAACAAAGTTTTTCTCTTGAAATTTCTATTTTTATTTATTTATTCATTTATTTATTTTTATGAAAGTAGCCCCAAAACTTTTCAGACGTCCTTAGTATTTAATTTCCTTACAGAAACCTCAACATGTAGAAGGCTTTTGTATAATTAAGTTATATTCTTTATTGCAGAGAATTTTTGCCTCGTGGTGAAAATACTGTGACCAGAAGACCAACAGTAATTCAGCTTCACCCATGTGACAGAGGTAAAAGAAAATGGATTTTAAATTGCTATATTATTATTAATGGTTCTTGAAAATGTTACAAATATTTGATTACTTATAGGAAATGTATGTGCTAAGATTTCCATTGAAAATATATTAAAAGATACAATTTCCAGAGTTAATCATCAAGCAAGAAAAAGGTAAATAAGTTATAATGGATGAAAGGGATATACAATTATGCAGAGCAGCATTATTATGGACAACAGAGAAATTATTAACTGAAATATTATCATCTGTGTGTTAATGAGAATATGCTAAGTCAGAAACAAGATGACAGAAAATGCTTCAAAAGGCATGTTAATATTTGCAGAAAACCAGGTCACTGGTTGCTATGTTGCCAGTTGGTGAAGGAAGTAATAATTATTTTTGCCTCATACATCAGTAAACTGGTGAGAGCAATGGGATGGGTAAAACTTAATCAGGAGCCATTTAAACATTATGTCCCAGTTATGTGCATTTAGGGCTGGAGCAAACTTTTCTTATCTGGGAACATGAGACTTGAAATTGCACCCCTTCATGTTCAAAAGTTTCCCACTTCCATTCAAATATTAGGCAGTTTTCACTTTATCATACCTCTGTCATAGGAAAGTAGTTAAAAAATCTCATTTCTGATTTTTGACATAATTTTACCAAAAATGTGAAAAACAGGTAAATTCCCAAGAGCCAACGGTTGTAAATATCAAGTAAAACATAAAATTTATATATGAACTCTCACAACACAGTACACCACATCATAGGCGTAACCACTGAGAAGTTGGGAGGAGGGGTATCAGAACCCCTCCCAGATTTTCAGAGTCGGGGGACCCCCAATGTAAAGAACCTCCAAAATTTTTGGGTATATAATGATATAATGCACACTTTTTTATGATGTGAACCAATTAAATTTAATAATATAAGATTGCAATTCTTCGTAGAATGCAAACACGTTATAATGTGTACATAATAAAACAGTGATATAAATTCCTAATGAGCAAAGTCAGTTCTACAACTTTGTAATTTACATTTCTGCCCTATTTATCATAGTTTTCAGTTGCATTTGCTAAGTTCCACAATTCGCCAACAGAGGCACCTATGTCGTGCCCTTTAGATCGCGCTGCAGCAACTGCTTTGTTCCTGTGTTTGTGTAGGGAGAGGGGGTCCCAAACTCTCTTATACAGTATGTATAATATTGTATATATATATATGCATTCATGTAATGTGTGTACGTGTGATCGGATCCCCAGATTTTGAAACATGGTTACTCCACTGCACCACATGAATTTAAAATGAAAAATGAATCAACACAGAATGAGCTTGGAAATTTTCTGTTCAATGCTATGTAAATTATCTGAGGGGCTTTCTGAGTCAGAGCATGACGAATAATAATTAGCTGTTTGTCCCTACAGCACATTCTGAAAAGTCAAAGAGGTCAGGTATATCCGCATATTGTTTTATATGTCTCTCTGCTGTTTTGGATATTTCTTTCTTGAAAATGAGGGGTCCACACTTCACCAAGCATGTTACTCAGTACCCTGGTTAGCTACAAAGAGTGCTGTTTGTGGCTAACTAAAGTTTCTAAAAGAAGAAATTACTGAAGTTTATAGCACTTTTCAGTTACAGTTTTCAGCAAATTCATCCACCACACATGAATTTTTATTTTTTGCACCCTTCATAGTATGAAATTATGCTCCTGGTATGACCATTCTGGGAAAGCAACCGCCCCCTTTCTGTAGCCACAACCCTGTGTGCATTTAAGACACTTTTTCTGAACTGTGGAGTGTATATTTACTCTAGAAATTTCCAAGGCTTTTGGTAACCAATGGAGTATGTTTCAATACATTTGAATCAAGTCGATGGATTCACATGAGGGACCACATCCTGTAATTCTCCAGATACTGTTAGTCTGCCAACCACTTCTTCAGAAAGACCCCATCAAAAATTACATATTTGGTAAAGAGTTATTTCCTTCAAGTTAGTAAAAATATATGTTTGTGTGATATAAGGATGCATTTTGTTGTACATAGAACTATTTGATGCTGTTCAGCATGTTGCCAGTCTAGATGTCATTATATACCTTGAAAAAAAGTTGTCACATATTGCACATAAGCATTAGGTCAGGCATGAGATTCTTCCACTTTTTTTTGCTATCTTGTGTGTCATCCTTGAGATCGATGCAAAACTTTTTTTGCTATCTCGTGTGATTTGCTTTCTGCTCAACTGTGAGTTGTTTGGGTACCTAAATTCCCCTATTTTACACCTTCCCAAGTTGATGCAGGTGCTTGATAATGTTCATGTTGGTAGTCCCCAGCTGTTTGGCCAACTCCCGCATGGTCACATGTGGATCGGTCTCCACCTAAGGTCTTCAGCATGTCCATATCCACTATTGCGGGTCTTCCAACTTTGGTATGGTCTGACAAGTCAAAATTTCCCTCTCGAAACTTATAACACTTGCAGGGGGTGCTACCATGACAAAATTCATACAGCATGCAATGGTGGGTGTGCTCTTCATCCACTTCCATGTTGACTGCCACTTGCACTCTTCACCTTCTGATGGCTAACTTCCACTGACTTAAGTCACCTGCATGCTGATGTCATGCTGGTGTGCTTCACAATCACAGTGGCCAATGTGTGCCATGGCCGGGGTTTCAACTTTGGGTATCTTGTCATCGGACATTACTTTCTTTCCAATCCAATAGAAGGTGTGTTATTTTTGTATAAAGGGAATGTGTTGTTTTAGCTTTTCTGAAAGTCTAGATTTGGTCTTGTCCATGTAGGAGGTATGAAAATTTATCAATAGAAATTTTGTAACTGAGGATTCTTGCACGAAAAAAAGTAAATCAAAAAGCTTGAATAACATTAATTTGTTTTTTCCAGTTGATTGTTATTTTGTGTCTTAATGGCCATTATATTTAATTGTGACCATCAGATATAAAATGTGGCAGATATCTCTTCATTAAAGACTTGTGAAAAATGCAGTGTTATTGCAGTCCTTGTTGAAGTGATGGCAGAATTCTGCTTCATGGTGTTCTGATATGTGTTCACTGTTGCTGTAATGTTATGGCTGATGTCTGCAGTTTTCTTTTCTTCTTCTTTTTTTTTTTTTTTTTTTTATGGTGATCAGTACCTTCAAAAATTTGTGATGTTCTGTGCTGGAAATATTCTGGCACTGAAGATCCAAAACTGGCATCCAAAAGGTAACTTCAAAGTGCTGTAAGACAAACATACCACCTACACCTAATCCAGGACACAAACTTTGGCCCATTTTGAGCAACCGGTCAGAAGCCAGCATTTAGATCCTGTGTTCACAGGTCCTAAATTGACAAACACATTTTTCATGCTATTTATTTCAGTGGCAGTTTTTAACCAAAGCCTGACATTCAAGATGTCGTACAATTTTTCTAAGAGAACTGATAACTCATCAAGTTCTTCAAACTTTTGAACTGTTTGTCCTAGGGTTTTTTTCTTAGCAATTAGCAAAAAAGACAACAGATATAATATAAGACTAGCTCCAAGTTTTGAGAACAAAGTTAAAACATTTTCCCCAAAGATAGCTCAAAGAGAAGAAGATATTTTTAAAATGCAAGGAGTAGTCTATGAAGTAAAATGTAGTTGTGGACTATCATACATAGCAGACAGATTGCAGACTAAGAACTCAAATAGCAGAACATAAGCAGCTATAAAAAATTGCTCCAACAACACTGGTCTAGATATGCATGTTAGAGCAACTGGTCACAACATGGACTGGAATTTTCTTAAGCCATCAGTTTCCAAAGAAATCTTCAAAAAAGAAAATTAAAAGAAGGAATAGAAATTGAAAAGAATCAGAACTCCACCATCAATGACTGCAGAGGCTCGTTCTTACCTAACATTTGGTGAAAAATAACCATAACTATCAAGGTTAACCATAACCACGATAGTGACAGACAAAGAGTGACAACAATAGACTGCCTGATAAAGGAGAAGATTTTTCTCAAAAAATTAGCGATTTCAAACAAGTATTTCCTGGAAGAAAACCCCCGTATTAGAAGTTTAAGTGTTTAAGATATAATTAGTTTGACTATTATATACACTGAGATGTCAAATATTAGGTATATCATCCCTCTTATCACAACTCATTTCAAATGTAATATTCTTACATTTGGAATGAGCACAGCATGGGGCATAAATCATGTAAACCTATGTCCTATGATCAAAACTTCCAAATTTCATATCCTGTTATTTAGATTTTTACTGAAGGTCATGATTTCATATGTATCTGTTAAAATAAAAAAAGGAAAAACAGGAAATGGTATTTGAATGGTTTCACTTTGTTTTAAAAAATGGTCGTAGTACATACAGTTAAGTATTTTATTTTTCCCATTCTCTTACTAACTGTCATCAAAAAAATTATTAGCTTATGTTCATTACAGAATTTGCTATTTTTGAGCACAAGAAAGAAAGGGAATTTACAGATTTTTCCGAAGTTATGGCAGAAATTGAAGCTGAAACTGCACGTCATCCTGGGCCTGAAGGATTTTCCAGTATACCAATAAATCTCCAAATATATTCTCCAAATGGCAAGTATACTTACATCTTCATGTTTTATAGATGTATGTATGACATGATTAACTCTTAAATGATGTGATATTTCTTTCTTAAGAAGTTAGTTGACCTCTTAAAATAATACAATTTTAACTTAAAAAATCTGCTTCTAAATACAAACTGAATAAACATGTTGGCATGAATATAGCATTTTTCTCATTTATAAAATGAACAAACTTGTAATCATGTTTTTGGTATATCAAAAACATCAAAAAGATTTTTAGTGCATTAAACATGTCTTCAGTAAATTGTAAGTTTGTTAGTTGTTACACAAGATGATATGTCAAAAACTGATGAACGTGTGTTACAGTTTTGTCTGTTTGTCAGCTAATATAATTTCTTTTTTTTAAAGTCATGCTATACATAGGAAGATAACCAATTTTTCCACATCTTTTTTCCTTTTTTATTTTCTAAAATATAATATTCTTGATAAAATATCTATGCATGTATATTTGCATTTTGTCATGACATCTGTTTCTAGAAGATAGATTAAAACAATAAGGTGCAGAATTACTGCATAGGAGGAGCTTATGGATGGCAGTTTGGTTGGAAGAAGAAACTAGGACGCTTGTTTTGAAGCTGCATTTTCATAGCAAGCACACTGTTTTTAGAAGTGGGACTTGTTGCTGAATATCAGATGGTTCCATTCATCCCACCATGCATGTCTGGTACAGTGCCACTGCAACCTTGTGCAACAATGTGTGGCAGATGAGTGGCAGTCATCACAATGGTTGGCAAGAGCACAAACTTGCTTTAGCCACTCTGCGATTCAAAGTCCACGTTGATATGGGGATGTCCGTAGTTGTCTGTGGGCCTTGTCAAATCTCCGCTGTGGATTGTTGCGCTGCTGCAGCTTGCCATCAAATGTAACAATTGAGGCATTTGTGTGTCCACCTACATGCAGCAGTCCCTCTACAGTGCTGCACATTACTTTCACCCAACCACTGTCATCATTTTTTGCTGACAGTTGTTGTATCCTGATGCATTTCTTCCACCATATGAAGCAGGAACCAACCAGCAATATGTAGCCCTATGATGAAGCCTCTGGTTAAAGGCCTACATGATGGTAGGATTCCCCATAATGTTACCTAGCATTCTCACTCCTTACATGTGCTTTCACCACCAAAATCACTTTGATGCGGTGGTCCACACACCCAGGTGAGGACGATCAAACTTAGCAATGCTGAGCTGTTTTGTCCTTTTATTTATCCCCCTCACCTCTCACCTGATTGGTTTGCAAGTGCAATCATTTACATAATCCAACTGTCAACAGATACCCACAAATTTGCAGAAATACTTTCTGGTGAGATATTTTCTATATGGAGCAGTGTATTTAATTTTTTTTTTTTTTTTTTGTTATTTGGGGTGATTGGCGGGGAGGGGTTGAATAACAAGCCCCTGATGTTCTCTGTAGCCACCCCTTAATGCTATACCTGAATTGGAAAAAAATATTTGGAATAAAAAATGAATACAGGCCCCAAAATATAGAGTTGAATGCAAGCATTCTCGCCCTGTGGTTATCAGCCTGAAGATACATTTTATTGTGTGTTAAAAAGCTCAAAAACTGCAAAACTTTCCATTTTCATATTTTGCAAAACTATTTCATTTAGGGAAAGCCATTTTCCTTATACAATTCTTCATGGTTCCTGCTCTTCACCACTGATATGGAATCATTAGTTTAGCAACTGAACCACTTCTGCCATGTTTGAGAGCAGTTCAGTCTCAGTGTGACTGGTATAATGGTATTCAGATTCAAAGAAAATACTGGAAACGTTTGAGATTAACTGTGTTATACCATGTGGATGCAAGTTGCTTCTACTTCTGTTTTTAACATCTATGAGAAAACTGGCTAAAGAAAGTAACTGTGGATGTTAAAATAAGCAACTCTGGTATCAGCAGTGTGATGTATTGGAACTGCATGTTTGTACTCGTATTTGTTGTGTGTTGCGAACTACTATGAAAACGTTAGTATTTAATAATCTAGAGTTTCTATACTATATGTTGGTGTTTGTCAGTGCAAAGAAATTAAGCTGAGTGAGCTTAAGAGTCATTATTTAAAAAAAAATCCACATAATGAAAATTGTGCTTAAGGTCATAAAAAAGTCAGGAAATTCCATTTCTAAAATCCAGTATACACCCTGATATGGTATTCATAACTTATGCAGATGATATAAGCAGATTTTTACGTAGATCTTATGGACTATCATTAAATATGGAAGACTTTCCTTTTAAACAGTCTATAAAATTAAGGCTGTACTGTATTTAAGAAAAAACATGTTTCAGCTTGCCAACATGTGAATTTTTTTATGAAATTTTTAATGAATTTATATGATTTTTTTTTTTTTTTTAGTTTTGAAGTTGACATTAGTAGATCTACCTGGCCTTGTGAAAAATGCAGTTGGTAACCAGTCTGAAAATGTGGTTAATGAAGTTCAAGACATGGCCATGGAATACATTTCTAAACCAAGGAGTCTTATTCTTGCCATTTCTCCAGCCACCCAAAGAATTGCAAATTCTGACGCACTGAAATTTGCAAGATCAGTCGACAAAGATGGTAAGTTCAATTCCTTTTCCTGTGTAGTAAAATATTTAATGACAAAGGAATTGGATCCTGTCTAGAGCTGAAACTTAAGTTTTTTTTTAAAAGAAAGGTTCAGTTCATGGCAAAACATAAAATTCTTTGGGAACTGGAATTAACTTTTGTTGGTAAATGTCATCTGTCACATTTGTCTTCCACCACCAACATTCATGTTTCTGCTCATGCAAACCAGTTGTTATCCATTTAGCATATCACCCTGCATGTATACATGAACCAACTTCACATGAAAATTGAAATATGTTCAGTACATGTGAAGTTCCTCTACATGAATCTGCATAATTTCAGTCCTGACTGGTTTATTTATATTTATTTGTTTGGATGTGTAAAGACCACCGTGAACAACTCAATGGGTAGTTTGCCTGTCCCTAATTTAGGTCCATTGATTCCAGGGAAGAGAAAGAAACAGTGCCATAAGACAAGCACAAAATTCATTCCTCACTGGGATTTGAGCCTCCAGCTGCCTTGGGCGAATGGGCATAAACCAGCTCTTAGACCCCTACACCACCAGTATGGCTTGTTCTCACTGTAATAGCATAGACTTGTCCTAATGGTAATATGCTGATATTTGAATGTGTAAAAATATACCAGTTCTATCATCACACACTTAATAAAGGTCATCTGGTGGTTCAGTTTTAGGATCCTCACACCTCATGCAATAGGCTTGGATTTGGACATTGGGTGGCCACCCAATGGCATAGTAGTCTAAGCGCTGGCTTCTGACTATTCATCCAAGATGGGTTTGGGCTCAAATTTCAGTGAGGCATGGATGTTGTGTTTCTCTTACAGCATTGGCTCTCTGCCTTCCCTGGAACCAGCGGCCCTAAATTTGGGATGTTAGAGATAGTAGGCTGATAGGTCTGTAGTTCTTGAGATTCTTAAGGTCTCCCTTCTTTACATAGCAGAATCATGATAATATGGTTCCAGTCCTGAGGAATCTTCCTTTCATTGAGGCATCTAGTGAAAACTTGGGGAGTGTAGTTTCTGTTTCTCCACTGATTTCTTGTACAATATCCATGGTAATTCTATCATCACCTGGATTTCTTCCCTATTTCATTTTCTTAACTGCATGTGCAACTTCAACCAGAAGGACTGAAGGAAATTTGGTGCCTTGTAAATAGGTTTATCATCCCATTCATATATTTTTTTGTAGAACTCATCAACAGTAGTCAAAATTTTGCCTCTGTTTTTTGTTACAGTATCATCTCTTCTTAATCAGAGTGCCACAATCTGTTTTCTTCCATTATCAAGTGAACCCTTTGTTTTTCTCAGGCTTTTGTTGTTCTCAACTGTTTTTTTGGTGCTATGCATCTTTCCTGAAAGGGGTAGTAAAGTAAATCCCAAGTTAAAATTTTGATGTAAAGGAAGTGACACAACAATTGAAACCATACATACAGAAACCATACATGTCCAAAAAATTTCGAAAATAACTTTTTGCAGAAATGGGCTTGTCTAGGGTCGACACGTAAGTTGTGATGAAACCACGAGTCCGTGGCTTCTTGTAGTATATATAGGGCCCTGAAAAAAGTGTTGGGTGCGGAAACCACATGAGTCACTGACTTATGTGGTTGTGGCAACTGTGGTGTAAACTGCTTTGGTGTTAAAAACCTAAAAACGTCCAAGTCTGAAATGTTTTTGTACCATGAGAGGGAAGCTCACAAGAGGGGCAAATGAGGTCTGCAGTTTTTTGGCAAGATACCAAAACAAGTTTTTCTCTCCAACAGTGAAAAATCTGTACCTTTTTTTCTGATGGTTGTACGGGACAGAATCAAAATCACACAATGATTAGATTTTGCCTTGCTTTGACTGATTCGAGGCGTTTTGACAAAATTATTCATTATTTCCCAATTCGAGGTCATTCCTTTCTCCCTAACAATAGAGATTTGGGGCGATCAAGAAAAAATATAAAAAAATACAATCGGGTGTACATCCCACAGGAGTACAAAATTCTGGTTGAACAAGCCAGCAGCAAATTTCATGTAACTTCATTGAATTGGACGTCATAATTTTCGATATACAAAAAAAAAAAAAAAAAATCCTATTGCTGTGGAATTGCATGAGAAGGTAATCCCTCAACAGCTAAAGGTGAAATTTGCACCAACATGGTACATTGAATTTTGTTACAATTCATAGAATAGAGTCGTGACTGTTTTCAACTTTATTGATGGCTTATTAAAACATACGTTTAACCTGAGGAAACCTCGTCAACCACGCCCTGAACCCATCAGCTTGCCTACTACTCCTTGCTACACATCCAGAAAAGTTTGTATAAATAAGAAAAAAATGGAAGACGTCAAAAAAATGAATGAGTACATATTACAGGAATATCGTGGTTTTTATGAAGAGCTATTCTCATGGCCTGTCACAGAAGCTGATCCCGAAGCTGCTGTTGAGAATGAACTTTTTGGAAAAAAACAGTTTCCTACTTACTAACATATTTTACATATGTGAGTTTTGTTTTTGAAGTTTTTTTGTAATTTTTTCAATCCCAAAATGAGGTGAATTGAGAGTTTTGTTAATTTTTCAATAAAAAATATGATTACTTCTAATAGAAAAAACGTTTGGGTTTCACTATCCTGGAGTTATTATTCATTAAGTATAGAAACAACATAAGTTCAATCTGGTTTTTGAATATGTATACAAATGCGTGCAACGGGAATCAACAAAACATTATTAAAAAATATTTACAAATAAAACATTTTAGTTAAAATATTAATTTATAATTTTCAATCAAATACCCACTCATTTGCACACTCATACATTTAAAACTATCCATTAATTAAAACATATCTCATTAGAAACGGCTATACTCATCAGGTCTGGAGACATGCCAGAGGAAAAAAGGCTTCGTCGACGATATCATGGCAAGCGCTTTCAATGCTCCATGAGCACTATCATCTGGCCATCAACAACCTACACGAGGGTTCCTCACGTAAGTTTTAATTAATGGATAGTTTTAAATGTATGAGTGTGCTAATGAGTGTTTGATTGAAAATTATAAATTAATATTTTAACTAAAATGTTTTATTTGTAAATATTTTTTAACTAACAAAAACTTGTTCCATAATTAGGCTTCTCTCAAGGTGGGAGCACGTGTCTCACGGAGCGATAACGTGCGATATACCTTTCAATATTAGGAACGCAATACCTTTGATATTATATTTGTATTACCAGATTATGTTTCTGCAGTGTATGTAGCTTCAAGGATTGAGTGCAAGAAGCCCCATGAAATCAGGTTTTTGATTCAGTTTACCCAACAATATACACTGCTGTTAATAGAAATTGCAACACCAAGAAAGAAACAAGCAATCACAATGAAACTTATGGAAGTGATTAGTTATGGTACAAGCTGCAAACGATCACAATTTCATACCTGTTTGTGATGAGGAAGGCCAAAATATTAGTAATAAGTAAATCCACCATGGGCGGTGATAACGGACCCCACATGCCATGGGATCGAATGAAACCGAGTTTGGATGGTCGTCTGCGATATTGCATTCCATTCTGCTTCTACACGCCTCCACAATTCATTGGTTGTGACAGGCTGTGAGACCATGCAAACCAGTCATTGCCCGATGACACCCCAGACGTTTCCTATAGGTGAAAAATCTGGTGAATGAGCTGGCTGGGGAAGACGAGCGACTTGATGCGCACAGAGTACGTCTTGGACAGTACGAGCAACATGAGGTCGGGCATTGTCTTACTGGAAGACGGCTGCCGGGATCATCTGAAGGAAGGGTAGAAGTTCGACTTCCAACACTTCTGTGTTGTATTGTTGGCTGTTCAATGTGCCTAACTATGTGTGAAGGGAATTATCTTTGGTGCAGAGTAGGCATACCATTGCCTACATGCAGTCTAGTTAGCTGATGAAGGCATCTATGCATTGGCAGTCATCTCATCTGCTTCCTACATGCTTTGAGCATTAATTGTTTAATGATCTTGACTGTTTCTGGAAGTGAAGAATTTCTGTTACTGAAGTGCATGATGCACACATAGGTCTCTGATTCATATTTGTATATATTTATTATAATATATTTAGCATAAATATAATATTTTAGTATATATTTATTTATAATTCTCTGACTCAAATTTTAATGTTACCAAATTTTTGAGTGTTCCTTCTTGTGAATGAAATTACTGAATACTTTGCATTTCTCATGTTTCTTTCAGGTGAAAGGACCATTGGTGTATTAACTAAACTGGATCTGATGCAACCAGGTACACATGCTAGAGATATTCTGGAAAATAAAGTTATTCATCTTAAAAGAGGTAAGTGAGATTTATGCAGAATTTTATAACGATGTAAATTATTTGGTATACAAACTTATAAAGCCATCTTTTGGAGAAAGATATACAGGGTGGACATAAAGTCTTTCCCTCATTAAGAAAATTTTTATTTTAAAAACTATGATAGGTAAAAACAAGTGGTTTGTGGCATGATGTATGCAAACTAATAGGGTTCTTTTTCTATATTGTTAGTAGACCTCCACATGATCGTCATTTGTATCCTGGAGCACATCTAGTTTGTATTAAATTTTACACTCTGTTTTGCCTAACATCTCTTTGGAGGCTGTGGTAATAGCACCTGTTATCCTCCTCTGCAGAATTTCAATATAAGACACTGGTGTTGAACAGACTTTATCCTTGACATAATCCCACAGGAAAAAATCTATGGGTGTTATGTCAGATTATTGGACTATTGGACCATCCCTCCTAATCCATCTGTTGAGAAATGTGGTATTGAGGAATTTTCTAACAATTAATCCCCAATGTAATGTGATGGGGCTACCAATTACCCATGGTCGATATTCATCCAACTGTGACGAAACAGGAAGCTCCATCATGTCCAGGTACACATTTGCTGTTATTGTGCGTTCACAAAAAATGAAATGTCTGAAGACTGTTGTGCATGAGACCACACTAAACATTCAGTTTTGAGCTGTCCCACTGTTTTTCAAAGACAACATGGAGGAGATTTTCTGATGCACATTGTGGCTGTTTATTTCACCAGAAGTGTAAAAAATAGCTTTATCTGAAAAACACACATGCTGTAGGTAGTTGTTGTTGTCATTGATATGCTGTAAAATATCATTTGGAAAAGCAGCATGATATGGGCAGTTTTCCATTTGCAGGGCTTGCAGTGGTGGCTGGTGACTACGTGCTACAATGCTGTAGCATGCTAAAAATTTCAAAATTGTAATTTGTATTAAAGAAATAATGTGAATCACAATTCAAATTATTTTTTTATTTTTTTTTTAGCAGAAGGTACATGCATGCATTAATTTTTTTCTGCCAGCACAAAATTTTATTTTTAACCGGGCTGTAGCCAAAGAAAGCTCTTTTTTGCCCATCGGTCATTTGTGCTATGTGTCGGTCAGCATGGCCATACAGCATTGCTGCACCTGCTGCTTATGCTACACACCCCTGGGTATTCTCAAGTAGTCCATAAGGACTTGCAGCATGCTGAACTTCTCTGAGCATGGCAGTACAAAGTTTTACCCGCAATTCCTACAGGATGCGGTAGTTGACCAAAATAGAAGGAAAGCTTACCTGATTGTTACTGGGCCTTCAAGAAATTTCTCAACCAATCTGTGAAATTTTTTTTGTGTGCCTCTATTTTTTTGTTCTTTGTTGTGAAATTTTTATAATTTCTTGAATGGTGACTGCAATTAATTCAGTAGATTCATTGTTGAAGTGATAATTTTCAGAACCGTAAATACTTAACGGGAATTATAGAGGATAAATTTATTAAGGTACATTACCTCTCAAATTTTTTTATCTATACACTAGATCATCATCAGGAGTTCTTGTGTCTTACTACTTCCACAGGTCTGGTGACAAAAATATATATGCCTTATAGGCTTGCTACTTTACTACAAAATATATGCCTTTATAGGCTTGCTACTTCCACAGATCTGGCACTAAGCCTTTATGCTTACTACTTCCACAGGTCTGGTGACCAAGCCTTGTAGACTTGGTCACCAGACTAAGCATTATACACTTGTTACTTCCACCGGTCTGGCGATAAAAATATATGCCTTTTAGGCTTCCTACTTCCACACAAATATATGTCTTGTAGGCTTGCTACTTCCACGCAAATATATGTCTTATAGGCTTGCTACTTTACTACAAAATATATGCCTTATAGGCTTGCTACTTCCACAGGTCTGGCACTAAGCCTATAAGGCTTGGTCGCCAGACCTGTGGAAGTAGTAAGATGCAACAACTCCTGATGATGCAACAACTCCCCCGACAGGTTTCCTGAGGTAGCATATGCCCTCAGAAAATTTGTTGACTTGTAGGTTGTAAATGCTGAAAATCTCCCGATCAGATGAGAAATTCTTTACAATTTACACTTTTAATACCCCCCGGACAAGTTTCCTGGGTAAGCACACATGCTCTCAGATAATTTATTGAGTTGTAGCTTGTAAATGCTGAATATCTCCTGATTGGACCAGAAATTCTTTATATTTTAGGTTTTAAGCACCCCTCCCCCCGACAAGTTTCCTGGTTTTCCAAATACCTGCAGAGAATTTGTTTAACTGTAGTTTATAAACCTTGAAAAATATTGTAAATAAGAAAATACGAAATTACGGAAATTCTATGTGTGTCAGATGACCAATCTTGGGAAACGTAGACATGGAGAAGTCCAGAACGCAATTTTTATACGGCTCCTTAAAATTTTTGTGGCCAGTTCCTTATATATTTCTTATTGTCCGCTGGAAGGGCAGAGAAGGACATGACCACACAGAGCGGCAGCAAGAAAGAAATAGAAAACTTGCCTGAATTCGCGGCGATGGACAGCCTCCTTGATGCCGAACCTCAGCAGTTAAAAAAAATTGTAATTCCTCCGCGCAGCTCAACATCTAAATTGTAAACATTTCCGTGCCATTTAACTGGCAAAGATTCCTTGAGGAGAGCAGTGGGAAAAAAAGGGTCATCAACGGCAAAGAGCAAAGGAAAACTTTCTACAACCACTTAATTGTTTCTATTTAATGTGATTCAAAAAAGAAAAGAAATTGATGTGATATAAAAAATTTGAATTCAGCAGTAAGAAAAAAAATGGGGGGTGATCAAATGGGAGGATAAAATGGAATGTAGATGTATATGTGGAGTTAATGGTCTAGCCAGAATCAAGTATTTTGTACAATGTCACTCTGTGTTATTGTTTGTAGAGTTGTCCTAGTTCTGTCAGAGATTGCCTAATAGGTAGTGGGGAGTAAAGTTATTTTTTTTGTTTTGAGAACAACATAATTTTTGCTGTGATGAACTGGAAGTAGCCTAAAATTTAAGCTAGTTGGTTATTGTAATGGCATGCCTTCCTCAGGGTAAAAGGTCTTAGGGAATTATTTTTTTTTTGTTTTCGGCTCAGTGAGGGAGTTGGCTTTGCTGATGGCCTAGTTGTCTTAACTAATTTTTACCAGTAAGGGACATAAATTTAAAATACATATACTTTTCTGGCAGTCGCAGTGGGAGTCCTTGCAGCAACTATGGACAGTTAGAGTTGTAGCAAAAGTCAGAAAAATACTTTTTCCAAGTTGTACATTTTATTGTTGTCAAAGAAAAAAACCCCTACTTACCTGTGTGTTATAACTTCATACCGGATATGTAAACATACTTGTTATACTTAATACCTATGCTAGACAAGCTTTAAGCTTGTGCTACTTTGAGTGAATCTGTAACACAAAAACCCAAAGTTGCAAAGCCGGCCATTTTTTTAAAAATTAAACTAACATCATCTACATCCATCACTTCAAAAAAAAAAAAAAAAAAAAAAAAAAAAAAAAAAAAACATACAGGTGGAAGAAAAAAAGCTTGGTTTGCAGACCAAACATTTTGTGAGGAAAGATTTAGGACTTTTTTCATTATTAGGACTGTACATTAGTGAACTGTCAACAAAAATTCAGTTTTTCTATTTTTTACCTTAACTAAGTTTTTGGCCTGGCTGCAAAGAAAAAAAAATATCTAAACAAAAAATAGCACTCACTGTAAACTTTCTCATTCATTTGCCTGAGAGCATGAAATAAAATCTGTTCAACCTGGATTACCTGTTTCGAGCAAATCACTTACAGTTGTTCGTGTTTTTCTCTTGTCAGTGGTGGTGGAATCACCTTCCATTTACTGGGAGTTTTTAGGGTCGAACCTTGGGTGTTAACCCATTAATTAAATTTCCTTTTTGAGGTTTTTAGATAGATCACCAGCCTTTTTCTTCTATTTTTTTCTTTTGAGAATAAATGTGTTGAAATGTTTATATTTTAAGAAGTAAGTTCAAGTTCATCATCATAATAGTAATTTTCTAAACCCCAATTTCCCCACATTTCATGAGCTGTGGATGGCGCATAGCTAGATGACGGTTCCTCGTTTGGCCATCTAAGCACCACTTTTGATAGGTACTCACTACAGCGCAAGCGAACAACCCACAAGCCGTGCCGCTTCCGAGATCATAGTTCCCAGGCACAGTGCCATCATAATTTGTCCTTTTTCAAACTCCGATAAATCGGCAGCTTTTCCTATTCTGACTCTGAACTACTAACTGAAAGCCAGATCTTAGATTATATATATGCTGCTATGTGAACTTCTTGTGCACCACCATTCGATGTCCAGACATGTTAATTTCTCTAGGCTGGGGTGGTCATAATGTAATGGCTTATTGGTGTAAATAAAATTTATCTGCAAATGCCTTAACATGCTTCCTGAAACTGTAATTTATTGTTTCTACCGTTTCAAACTGGACAAAAACATCAATCAGTAGATATAAATAATTTTTGTGCATCAGCATCAATATGTATCAGTATTTTTTTGTTTATCAGTATCAATATTTTTATATAGCAGTATCAAGATAGGAATCTGATATATTCTTATGTATAAGCTTCTGTATTTTTGTTGTTTACTAACTGAAAGTTTACAAATTTGGGATATTATTGCTTAGAGGGAAAACAGACTTTTGCCTGCATGCTATAATTTTGGAAATAAGGCTGATAAATTTTGACACTTAACAAAATGCATATTCTTACCTTTATTCTTTTATATATACTTTTGTCATTTACTAAATAATAATTTATAAACTTTTTAGGTATTAACAGTATGGCATGAAATATATCTCTTGCCTTAGAATTTCAAATTCTTGTTTACTAATAAGCACTTATAAATTTTAGACATATTTATAATAGTGCTCTATGTACAAGATGTCATATCATTAGTTAACTGTGTAACCGTGAAATTAAGTTTTTATGTTGAAATTTTTTATCATTGTAATTTTCCGTTTCAAGCCTATTTTAAACAAATTCAAAGCCATGATACTTCTTCCACAATCGCCATCTGTGATACTCATATTTTATATTTTAGCATAATGTAATGAAATTCACAATGTGTGTGTGCACATATTTTGGAAGAAATGTGCAAAAATATGCAATTGTCAGAAACAGAGCAGTTAAAACAAAATACAGGCCTAAGCTATGTAAGAATAAGAGAATGATGCAGCAACTTTCTAATTATATCTTATCTTTTTCAGCCATTCAAAGAGATCAGAGATATACTGTAGTTTAAAAGCTCCGGTGTCATTTTCTTACTTTTACATAACTTATTCAAGTACTATTAGGTTCTGTTATTTTTAGTATTTTTTAACTATTATCATTTTCTTATTTTTATGTGACTTAGGTGTGTATTTTGTGAAAGTAATTGTTTTGCTGCTGCAGACATGTCTCATCAAATTTCCGAGATGGTAATGAAGAAATAGATGCTCATTTTTCCACTTCATTTTGCATAGGGTATATTGGAGTTATCAACCGAAGTCAGCAAGATTTAAATGACAAGAAGACTATAGACTACATTTTGGATAAGGAAAGAAGGTTTTTTCATGAACATCCTCAGTACAGGTTAGTATTTGTCTTTCACCGATCGAAACTGATTTTTATATAGAAAATTCTAAGGTCTTTTTTTGCATAGTTACTTGAGTTCTATTACAGTGCCAAATCAAATGCTAAGAATTTAGTAGCATTATTTACATTGCTGCTTGGGATAAAATTGGGCCTGGCCACATGCGGCATAATCACACCCAAGCTAAAGCATGTAGCACCTGGTAGAGCAGGGTGATACTGATTACAGCATGGGCTGGCAGGGCACAGGAAGGTAGCCCCTTTTTTTTTAAATTGTTTTTTGAAATGACTATCACTGCTGAACTTTCTATTATTGTTACCATTATTATTATTTTTTTATTGGGAAAGTAACATGTGGGGAGTTTAGTTGCACCCTCTTACTGATCAATTTCCAATCCTTTCATTAAAGGAACAGTTTCAATTTTCACCAAAACCTATGTTACCCTTCTTTAGAATTGCTGCCTCACTTAAAGATCACAATCAATTTTACTTTTAATCCTGTATCCTGTATATTAATGAAGTCAAGGCAAAATCCTAGTGATGGGATATATTAAAAGTATAATTTCACAATACAGGGATCACTGTGATGATTTAATTTTTACTTTTTTTTTAATTTTCTGGTTGTTCAGTAGACACATCGTTGGACTGACTCAACAGACACAAAGTGCTGAATATTCAATTAACTGGGACTCTAAAAATTCTCTCACATCAACAGCACCTTGTAAAATGGAAATTGGAGGAAAGTCTACAAATAGAAAGAAGAGGTCCACAATCAAAGAACAGAAACATTGGATATTACCGCTTGAGTGGCAGCACCTACTCTCTTGAGTCAGTCCTGAAGATGGGTTGGTGGGCCACCCAAAATTTGACAAAAAGTAGAAATTAAGTCATTCTAGTAATCCTCATACTGCTAAATTATGCTTTCTTTTGAGTTTAAATATTATAAAATCTTTTATTACAAATTCTTTGGTTATCAATAAAATTTTATGATTTATCAAATATTACATGGATTTTGTCTATATATATTACAAAAGGTATGCTGCATTACAGAACTACAATACTGCCAATTTTCAATTTCAACAAATCTGAAAACTGGTGCTCACCAGCTGGAGAAAAAATGGAGTGCAAAATGTATTCTCAGTTGTCACCTATTGCTTTATCAAGGGCTGACACAGATCACAACTTTCTCATTTCTGCAGGCTTAAAAGTGTGGGTTTCTGTATCATACAAAAACAAAGAAAAACCAGGAAATAAATGATTAAGCCTAAACCTTTAAAGCCCTAACACTATAGAGCAACGGAGCCCACCTAAACCTTTTCATGGAAGGGTAAGTTTGGTAGTTGCATTATATATATATATATATTTTTTTGCAATATATATATCATCATCATCATCAACCATTATCAATCCACTGCTGGACGAAGGTCTCCCCAAGTTTCCTCCACAACGGTCTGTCTTGTGCCAGTCTCCTCCATGTCACTCCCGCATATTTTCGAATTTCATCCACCCATCTCCCATGTGGTCTTCTTCTGGGTCTTTTTCTGTCCCTTGGAATCCAATCTAAAATTTCAGCTGTCCATCTATGGTCTGTCCTTCTGGCAGTATGTCCAGCCCATTGCCATTTCAGGGATTTAACTCTGATCATGATGTCTTCCACTCTCGTCATTTTTCGGATCCACGAGTTCCTCTTCTTATCTCTCCTGGTTATACCAAGCATGCACCTCTCCATGCTGCTTTGAGTTGTCTGCAGCCTTTGTATGTCTCTTTTAGTTAAGGTCCACGTCTCTGCACCATACGTAAGCACTGGAAGGATGCATGTCCCTTTGCTATCTGATCAAACACTTTTTTTAAGACATAATGGCATATTGCTCTTGAAAATTATGCTGTTTCTTCCAAAAGCTCTCCAGGCAAGTTTTGTACGCCGATTAAGTTCTTCATCAATGTGACCCTCACTTGATATCTGCTGTCCAAGATAAACATACGTATCTGTTTATCTCCAGTTTTTCTCCATCAATCGATAAATCTTCATTTCTTGTAAAAGCATTGAGCATCACTTTTGTCTTCTGAAAGTTCATTTTTAATCCCACTTCGTTACTCTTGTCAGCAAGTTCCTGGATCATACTCTGCAGCTCTGATGGGGTAGTTGCAAAAATGACTACGTCATCAGCAAAACGAAGGTGGGTTAGATAATCTCCATTAATCTTTATCCCTTTGTTTTCCCAGTTCAGTGATTGAAAGACATTTTCCATTGTGGCATTAAAGAGCTTTGGAGATATGGTGTCACCTTGTCTCACTTCCTTTCCAATTTTTATGTGTGTTGTATTTTCAAACAGCCGAATCTTTGCACTTGCATTTTCATAGATGTTATTAATAATATTAATGTATGCATCTTCAATACCGCAGGATTTCAGAGCCGTTGTAACTGCTGATGGTTTCACCGAATCAAAGGCTTTTTCATAATCGATAAAAGCCATGCACAATGGAAGTTCATATTCCCTCGCTCTTTCAATTAGTTCTCTCAGTACGTGGATATGATCTATTGTGCTGTAGCCACTCCTGAATCCAGCTTGTTCTCTCGGTTGAGCCATGTCCAGTGTTACCTTCAAGCGGTGTGAAAGAACTTTGGTGAAGATTTTATAAACCACTGATAGGAGGCTGATAGGTCTGTAGTTCCTGAGATCCTCAATGTCACCTTTTTTATGTAGCAGGATCATTGTAGCATTGTTCCAATTCTCAGGAATCTTCCCTTCATTAAGGCATCGAGTGAAAATTTGGGCGAGTACTGTTTCAATTTCTCCACTTGCTTCTTGTATGATGTCTACAGTAATTCCATCTTCTCCTGGAGCTTTTCCCCGCTTCATGTTCTTGATTGCATGTGCAGCTTCTGCTGGAAGGACTGGAGGAACTCTGGTATCTTTCATGATGTCTGGAGTGCATGTATCATCCCTTTCATATAATTTGGAGTAGAAATCTTTCACTCTTGTCAAAATTTTGCCTCTATTTCTTGTTATAGAACCATCTTCTTTTCTCAGAGCCATAATCTGTTTTCTTCCCTTACTGAGATGTCCCTTTGCTATCTTTAGGCTTTGGTTGTTTTCAATTGCTTTCCTCACTAGCTCACAGTTGAATTTCCTTACGTCTTCAGTGATACTTTTTCGTGCTGTCTTGCATAGCTCTATATATTCCACTTTGGAAGTCACATCTTCTTTAGTTGTCCTCATCTCTCTTCTTTTTTGCATCAACATTTTGGTTTTTCCTGATAATTTGTTCACATGCAACTTGTTCTTAGACCCAGCTAATTTTGTTGCTGTTTCCATAAGAGCTTTGGTTACTTTTCTGTTAACTTCTGAAATATCCACTTCTTCCGATGTTAGGCCTTCTAAAGCAGAGAATCTGTTCTTCAGTTCCAACTTGAAAGTATTATGGTGTTTTTTAAGGTTGGTTATGTCAATGCATTTTGTTTGTTTTATGAGCTTGCCACGTTCCAGTTTAGTGTTGAGGTGCATCTTACATCTCACCAATCTATGGTCACTACCTGTGTTGAACTTGTTCAGCACACTGCAGTCTTCGATGACGAATTTTTTGTTACACATAATAAAATCAATTTCACTTGTCGTCCCAATTGGATGTCTCCATGTCCATTTCCTGTGTGGCTTTTTCTTGAAAAAGGAGTTCAAGATGAAAAATCCTTCTGCCTCTGCAAACTCAACGAGAGTATTTCCATGCTGGTTTCTGTTGCCGTGACCGAATTTACCTACTGAAGTTTCATTCTGTTGCCGGTGCCCTATTTTTGCATTGAAATCTCCCATAATTATCTTTAAGTGCTGCTTACCTTTATTATTTAGATGACGAATTTCCTCATAAAATTCTTCAATTTCTTCTTCAGGATGACTTGTGGTGGGTGCATAAGTTTGAATAATCTGAGCCTGGTATCTTCTCGAGAGTTGGATAACGAGTCGTGCAGCTCTGTCAGAGGAACTTTCAACTTCTACCACTTTATCCTTCATATATATATATACTTTTTGGTCTATATAGAGGTACAAGAGGTGTTAACTGTGCCTAGCCCCTGAAGACGCATCGATAACAGCTGCCATATTTCTATAATCCTTCCTTTTTCTCCTGGTTGATTCTACTGTCTCTGACTTTGGTTTTCCGAATCAGTTTTCTTCTGCTTTCATTGATTTGCTTTGGTTGATGTATTTTGCTTTTGCTTTTTCTCATACGCAGCCTCTGATGCTATGGAATTTCAAAAGTTGCTTTGTAAATTTATGAGACTACTTTAAGTTACCTTATATATATGTAGAACTCATGGTGTTTAGGGGAATTCAATCTTTCTGTACGACTAAAGCCATCATATTCTTAACATTTTATTCAAACACACAACACAAGTAACACAAGACAATAATTAACAACTTAAACGAATTCATTTCACACAACAAACAACTACGACCAACGACCTTCTCCCCTTCCTCTCTTTCTCTCTTTTTCCCTTCTGCTCTGTGCCTCGTTCTCATCCATGAAACTATTGTGTAGACAGTACTGTGCCACCATCTGTGAGGCAAAATTGTCATTCAAGTAGTTAGTCCATTTGAATAAGCAGAAATCCTACAGATTTGGTTATTCTGGAGGTCACTGTTCCCAGGGACATGTCGGATTAGAAATTAAGTCGCAAAACGCATTACACAGCACAAAAAATGCAAAGTGAACAACATTGGATGTGACCATACCATGCTTTATTGCATGATTCCACATTACAAAAAGAAGTATTGCACAAAATATAAATTCAACAAGAAGGATTGAACAAGTGCACAGGAATGCGTTATGAATAATAAAAACATTTTGTAATATTAAGAAAAAATTCACCACATTAAACTGTTGCATTTTTATAAAAGGGTTTCATTAGATCAGCGGAGGTGGTGGTCGCAATAGTACCTGAATGATCACTGACATTTTCAACCTCATATCTGTTTCTGGGATTCACTCTGGTCACCTTATACGGACTGAGAAACTTGGGTCTTAACTTCATACCCATGCTGAATTGAGTTCTTTGGATAACTACTAAGTTACCAACTTGATATTTGGGTGCCTTCTTCCTTTTCTTGTAAGTCTTCTTGTTCTCAGCTTGAATCCTTTGAATATTCTTCTTTGCCTCTTGCCTGATAAAACTTCTTTGGTCTTGAAACTGTTCTATCATCTCTTCTGCTAGGAGATTCCAGAGGATGATGTCCTCTTTGTTCCTCATTTTCACACCAGTCAAAAGTTCAAATGGTGTCCACCTTGTACTATGACTCGTTGTATTATTAAGAACTCTGCAATTTATTCACATGTCTGAACCACTTCATCGCATCGTCCAGAGTTAACTTGGTCAGGACCGGTATAAGAGTATGGTGGACTCTTGCAACTTGCCCATTCGGTTTTTCTTCAACCACTTTCACCACTTCAGATAAATATTCTGAATGCTGTGCTTCAATCTGTGGAAGCATAGTGACACTAAATGATGGAGGTAAGTCTGTGAGACATCCTGGAATTGTAGGTTCACTTGATGTTTTTACACTCGCTGCTATGTGAGCTAAATGTAAGTCACTCGCAAAAGCATTCGTGGATATATTACTTTCTGTTTCATTATGTTTGCAAAAATTGTCCTTCTGATCGGATTTATTCACACTGTTGAATTTTGCTATGCATGTTCTCTCCACCACTAACAAAATTACTTTGAATTTCACATGATGTCTTTCCTAAAGGCAAAAGTGAATGAATTTTTCTTGAACACAGAAAACTCCCTTGAACAATCCTTTGACTCATTTTCAAGATTTGCTTTGTGAATGACTTCCAAAGAAACTTCACATGGTCCTTTATCTTCAACTTCTAATGCCTGTTTATTCAACCTTCTCACCTTCTGCCTTCCTGGAGAAATGTGTCTGTTTGCTCATTGAGTTTCAGATGCCTCCTTCTGTGGCTTTCTAGTTTGGGGGACATAAAGTGGCATATCTGGTTTTTTCTGCTTCACCTGTGTGTCATGAACGTGACTCAGTTTGATTTCATTATCTTGTGTCAGTTCCGATATGTGCACGATCTTTGCCTCGTACCTACAAAATTCAGTGTCACTCATGCTGAAACTTATCGAAGCTTGGTCCAGAATGTTGGCACCAATTACCACCTGAAAACTTAGCTGCTGTGTGGGCATAACAGGCCATGTAAGTGAAAAATTATGTCCATCTATGGCAACCTCCCGCTCAAAAGATCCATTAGTCCAAACCTGCGACTCTCCAATTCCGAATAAAAGCAAGGGTTTGTTCGCCAACTTTGGAAGGCCAGCAACTTGTCTATATACATCTTCACATAGAAGGGATACTGAACTACCCGTGTCGACAAGTGCAACAACAGTCAAATTATTCAATGTCATATCTTTGGTTCAAAACTTCTCATTCACAATCTCCTTACACATTCGTGTAATGTGGGCATCCAATGCCTTTTCTCACTGTCTCTGTTTGCTGATGGACCACTGTCATTTTTGGTGAGTTCATGTTATTGGGGCTTCAAATGCTCTCTGTTCCCACACTTATAACATCTTATTGGAACTCTTCTCTAGAACTCCTTAGCCTGTCTGCCTCCAGAAATCCCTCTTTCAACAACTTTGTTTTTGTTGAACATCTCTGGAAAACCATGAAAGGGCAGCCTTGGGAACTTTGGTCGTTCATGCTCAACACCAAATGCTGCTTTCGCTGGAATTTTAACACTTTCATAATCGTAATTACCTAATATATTGGACACATGTCCGATATTGTATGGTTTACCTTAACGTGCAATAATGTAATAAAACATTTATGGGCAACTTACCATTTCATGGTCTTGCTCCCAATTTGACATTTCCAGCATGTGATTTGGAAATGTCAAATTGGGAGCAAGACCATGAAATGGTAAGTTGCCCATAAATGTTTTTTTACTTTCATAATCATCGAGCTTTTCAGATAATTCTACGGGAGAGACAATGCTGCTCCATTGTCCAAATAATATTCTCTGAAATTCACTGCAATTCGTTTTTTTAATTTGATCAGTGATGATCAAATCCCTTAATTGTTCAAAAGTTGTTATTTTTAAAGCCGAAATACAACCATCAAAATACGTAAATAATTCATGATAAAAGTCCTGCCAGGTACCGGTCTGTTTCTTCTGATGCGAAGCAAATAACTGACAAAAATTTTCAGGGGTTAACTTGAACCTCTTTAGCAACAACTCTTTCACGTGGCCATAACTCTCTACTTTTTCCTCTGACTCACGAGCAATCAGCTGATTTATTTCGTGGGGGAGAAGTCCAAAAAGATGAGTGACTCATTCCTCCTGCTGTAACATCACTTGATGAGCTTGCCAGTAAAAAAGCACTAGGTACAGGCTTATATGGTCTCCCATATCACATTTCTGAATTAAGTTTTTATACTCTTTACTGGGAGCTCTGGTATTTTCAATCTGAATGCTCCCATCTTGTCTAGATTCAGTCTCGATTCTTATTTTCGCGAGTTCAAGTTCCGTTTTGTCTCTCCTTTGCTTTTCTTCAAAGGCATCTTTCCTTGTATTTATGATCGTGTTCAACATCTCCCTGCAAAACTCTTCATTATAATTTTCACTTTCAAGAACAGCTCTCTTAAAATCTATAATTCTGCAATCTGGTGGTGTTTCTAACCCCATCTCATAGGCCAGTATTTTTAAATCCATTTTAAGACCTTTGCTAAATACGTCATCCTTAGTTATGTACTAAGTCTACAAATCACCAGACTAGAAAATGCATATATTCGAAGTTACCACATACAAAAGTGCACTGTAGGGCTTATTAAGTTAATTAGGCACTTGCACACACGAATTCTTACACCAACATTGCGAAACTGATAATTCAGTGCGAACAAATTATTAAACACTTTGTTATTCATTAAAGTCAAAATTCACTAATTAATTTTTGCAACCAGATATTCAGCACAAACAAATTATTAAACACTTTGTCATTCGTTAAAGTCAAAATCCACTAATTAATTTTCACTTCAACTAGCCTGAAATCTCCTTCACTCTGAGAACATAATTTGGTTGGAAGCCAGAAGACCCAAAGCATACATAAAAAAGATAAATGAAATTAGAGAAAATGTTAGCACAAAAAGAAATTTATTGTTCTTCTAATCCTTTTAGCCTCTTGGGTAGCATGCACCACAAAACCCCAGAGATCACTCAATTCATCAAGAACAGAAAAATACCGTCAAGACATGATAATTAACACAGCAATCAGACATTGCCAAATTGACTGCAATTACTGTTTCACACGTGAATTAAAACACATCAGAAAACTTGAAAATTTCATCGCCGTGGAGCGGGAATCAAACCCGCATCTCCCGATAACCGTTTGAGCGCGCTATCCGTTGCACCACCCACAGTGATGAATTTGCACGTATCTGTGTGTTAAGAACATCGAAATATTCTCCGACCGCGTTCTTATTCAATGCAGATTCTGCTGCCATCAGGTGTTGTTAAGTAAATCTCCAGTTGTTTAGGTATTCAGAGTTGAAGATATATTCTTCTCATAATACGTGGTAAATCCGTCATGATAATTAACACAGCTATCAGACATCGTCGAATTGACTGTAATTACAGTTTCACACGTGAATTAAATCATATCAGAAATGATGAAATTTTCAAGTTTTCTGATGTGATTTAATTCACGTGTGAAACAGTAATTACAAACAATTCGGCGATGTCTGATTGCTGTGTAAATTATCATGACGGATTTACCATGTATTATAAGAAGAATATATCTTCAACTCTGAATACCCTCAAGACAATTTTCTGAGAAAAAGTTTGAAAGATATTTGTCCAGCAGTGAATAGTTGCTGCAGAGGATAATGTATTTTTCATTTCTTTGCTTTTCATACTTTTTCATACTGTATGTATGTACACTGTTCTCCAATGTGCAATAGGAAATTTTACTTTCTACTGTAAATTTATCATTTTTCTACTGGAAATTCCCAATGTGTTTTCCTATGTTTATGGCATGCATATGCATCCAGAAGTTCTACAGAAAAATTTGCAAACAGAATTGTGTTGTTAAGTTTCCAGGAGAGGGTAAATGCCCCCTCTTGCCCCCTAATGGGCACCCATGAGTGTGTGTGTGTGTGTGTGTGTGTGTGTGTGTGTGTGTGTGTGTGTGGTGTCTTGAGTTCCTTCTGGGTATTCATGATGAATTCTTTATTGTGACCAATTTTTTGTCTTTATTATTACAAAGTGATCAATGTTTTATCTTAACCATTATCCAATATTTTTGCATATGGAAAGTTTTCATGTATCCCGAGAAATAAATATTTTCACATTTTTTTTCTGTTAATTTTAGGCATATGGCATCACGCATGGGAACAGAATACCTGAAAGTTGCCCTACACAAACAGTTAAGAGTTCATATACGTGCAACATTACCTGAACTGAGAAAGGAACTTGATGAACAGCTTACACACCACAGGAGAGAATTAGATGGTCTCAGTGAAAAATTGGGGAAGCCTGGAAGTGATAAATATTTGGTCATGATTAAGTAAGTGATTGCTTCTGATTTCTAGTTTTGTATTTTGGGAAAAAATGTTTAAAGAAAGAACAAGTACTTTTATTGTGGAATAGCTTTTTTATGGGTCTTATAGAGGTTATTTTTCATCAAAGTTGGTTGTCAAATTTTCGAACTAAAGCCTAGTTCGTCATCAGGACTATGTCACTGGAGTAGTTGCTGCCACTCAATTGGAAGAGTCCATCCGCAATTATCGTTAATTGTGGTACTTCTTCTTCTTGCTATTTCGATCCCTTCTTCTAGTTTCCTCTTTACTAAGTTTGACTGGTGGGCGATTATTTTCACTGAGTCCCAATTTATGGAGTGTCCACTTGCTTGTATATGTCTGTCTAGCCCTGTTTTGTTCCCAATGTTCCTAATAGCTGCTTAGTGTTCTTTCATTCGGACCTTAATACTTCTCCCTGTTTCTCCTATATAGCTGAGTCCGCAGTTACAGTCGATGCAGTAAATTACTCCTTCCTGCAATTGGATGTCCAATTCTTTCTGCTTTAAAGCTGGCAGGAATTTCTTTATTTTGTTATTAAGATCTGGAGCTAGCCTGATATTATATTTTGCTCCGATCCTTTTCAGGTTCTCGAAAAGTCCCTTGTGGTACGTAATTTTGCTGGTGAATTTGAAGTTGGTTTTCTCCTGTTTCTTTTTTGGCACTTGTTTAAATATTTTCTCAACATATGGGGAGGGGTAATTGTTTTCTGCCAAGAATTAAAGGAAATATTGGCAGAAAACAATTGGAAATATTGGCAGAAAAATAAGCTCCTGGGTCCTACATAATTTGCCAGATGACAACAAGCAGCAGTGGTTGGTTTGCTGTATGCATGTTGTTGCTCTCATATCAGCACAAGGAGCCCTTTCTCAAAAGTGTGCTCACCTGCAATGAGAAGTGGGTTCAATATCACACACTCAGTTTGTCATGGAATAAGTTAGTACCGCACACCAGTAAGCCACTTTTGTACTCACATAAAGTTTTTATGTGTTTGTGTGATGGACTGTCTAGGGCAGGGGTGTGGAACCTGTGGCCTTCTGGGTCATTAAATGTGGCCTTTTGAGTGAAACCAAATTTTGCAGAACAAATCCTTTTATTTTTATTAATATGTTTTTGTCCATATTTTTTTTTTAATCTTAAAATGACCGTATTTAAAATACCAAAGAGTAAAAGAAGATTCAACAAAATAATGCTCCTTGACTGACGGCCACAATCAAAACAATTAGTAAGTTATAAGGGCTATTTTGGCACCTGCTACACTCATGATTCCATTCTAATGTGACTCTATTATTTATTAGAGAATACAATGAAAGGTTCACTGACTTTGAGAATCATGACATCACATTCAAATTAACATTTCAATCTCTCCTGGTTGATATCTCCTTGGCTGCTAAAGAACTACAGATGGAATTCATTGAGCTCTCAGAAGATGACATTTTAAAGTCCTTATATGATGCTAAGAAAGATCCAACTGAAATATGGAAAAATGCATTAGAATATCCATAGCTTTGGCAACATGCACGAAAAATGCTTTCTTGTTTTTCAACCACTTACTGCCGCGAATCTACATTCTCCTACTTAACCCACACCCTTAAGGTCACAAATGACGGACACCCGCTTCAGAGAATCAGCTGAAACTGTAGACCTCCATGTTGCAACTAATTATTCAAATGTTTTCCATCAAAAAGCAGTCACAATAAAGTCATTACAAGAAGAATTTTAGAATTAACGAGTTTTTGGTTTTCTTCTCATTTTTTGTACCGTAATTTCGTGTAGATGAGCAGCGGCGTATATGAGTTCAAATTAAAATTTTCGGCCCGCGCGTCTTGTACATGAGGTGACCAGATATTGGAACACTGATTTGAGGACAAAAGGGCATGGCACCCCCAAATTGGCAGTTCATTTGGGGACATATACGTACTCAAAATAAATATGTAAATCTTTTTGTCACAAAACTGCATTGCTTCAATAAGTGTGATATTACATATGAAAATTTATCACAATATTTGCACTTTTAAGGTATTAAAAACCCCAGCAAAGTACGCATATTTACGTGCAATTCATTAATGATATATTATTAAAATAACTAATCGCTTACCCGAAAGATCATGGTCACTTTTTTCCTTTAACACTTCAAGCACGTCACCATCATAATGAGCTATTGTTGGCCTATGAGATTCATTCTTTCGGGGATGAAACATCGTATTTTCCTTTTTTTTCTTTTTTTTTTTTTTGTTACTTACTGGACAAAAAAGCAGGTTTCCCCTTGCCATACGAGACGTAAGCATAGCTTGTCATCTCCATAAAAACCTCACACAAATACACACCATACCACTCATTCATACATTCAGTTAAAAACACTATGTACATTAATTACACTATTTACATTCCCGGTTTTAACTGCCTGGGAATGTAAATAGTGTAATTAATGTACATAGTGTTTTTAACTGAATGTATGAATGAGTGGTATGGTGTGTATTTGTGTGAGGTTTTTACGGAGATGACGAGCTATGGTTACGTCTCATATGGCAGGGGGAAACGAGTATTTCAACCTTTGAAGGTCAACAACAGTGCATGATGATGGTGACGTGCTTGAAGTGTTAAAGGAAAAAAGTGACCATGATCTTTTGGGTAAGTGATTGGTTATTTTAATAACATATCATGAAAATTTATGTCTTAAAAGGATATATCTTGTGGAATGTTGGTAATTTGTATTGACAAAGTAGAATTATGATGGCCGGAACATATTAGCAAAAGTGAAATGCTTTACCTTGTATATGTGCCGAATTAAAATCAAGCTGCACACCAAACTAATTGCATGTCGAATTTTTCATTTTGGCAAAGTTTTTACAGAAACTTAGATCAAGTACAGTCAAAATTTGACCATACCAGTAGTTCAGTGTCCTAGTGCTGCCCACTGACCATTCGTACAAGTGGGTACGGGTTTGAGTCCCGACTGAGACGTGGATGGTGTGTTTGTCTTACAGCGCTTGCTCTCTCTCTTCCCTAGAACGAATGTCTCCAAATCAGAGACAGGTGACTGATTATAGTCATTAGAGTTGCTCACGGTGGTCGTTAAACTCGGAAAGAAGAAGAAAAAAAAAGTCAAAATTTGTTTTCACAAGAAGCATGTCGGAAAATTAGTACAATGAAAACTACTTTTAAGAACATTTTTCATTAGAAATCTAAGGAGCTAATGAGGAAGTGTAAATTCGAGGACATTTGAGGACAAACATCAAAATTTGAGGAAAATTTGCTTCCCCAAAGGCATCAGACGTTTTTGGGGACAGTAAACTAAATTTGAGGACTGTCCTCAAAAATTGGGGCTTCCGGTCAGCTTACTTATACAGTATGGCAGCGTATACAACTTTTTTTATCTTTCTTTTTTTGGCGGAGCAAAATTATGTTACAAAAAATGTTTTGGCTTGTTCCATTCTTTTTCCCCGCGGGAAATATCTCAATAGAGAGGGAATAGAATAACGATGTTACAGCCACACGCAATAAATTCCACCCAACCCCTCTTAAAACAAGACATGACAATAATAGGTTATAGGATTGAGGTGGGACAGGTAAAAGAGAGGTGACTTCGATAAAACTAAAAAAAAAAAATCCTTGCAGGGGAAACTTCGCAGGGAATCACCCTTGTTTCGTGCTCCAAGCAACTCTCTTTGAACTCATGACGTCATCAGCTCCACTCCGAGGCTAACGCTCTCTCTCCCTTCTTGAAACGGGATATCCGACTACCATCCAAGATCGATTGCCATTGGTCAATGACTCAAGGACAGCACGTGCAAATTTTGTCAGTGATGTGGGCATTCGTTGCATTCAGTTCGCCAAATCGCATTTTCTCGAGTACGCGTAGTTCTATGTTATAGTGGAAAGTAAAATGACGAAACGCAGAAGTTATACTTCTAGTTTTAAGCTAATGGTAAATAAATATGTTTTTCCGAATCCTGGAAAAACATCAAAACTTCGTCGATTATTTCGGGCTTCACTGAAGCAAACATTATTTCTAAAAACTGCGGTGAAACACCAGAAGACAGCGAAAGTGATGCGGACGACCCCAAAGTTTTTTTAGATGATAAGCTTTTAAAACTTTTTAATTCGGACAGTGAAGTTTTTGATTTTGATGGATTTGATTGAAAACATATGTGTACGATATATTTTCAGAATGCTATGCATGTAGTTTTTAAATTCTTGAGGTATAAATGTTTTATAATTGGTTTAATGCCTTATGAATTCTTCGAGTAGATTTTTATAAAATAGGTAGTAGGGTGAGTGTTATCCTTAAGATTGAATCTTGTTGAATTGATATTTTTATTTATTGTTTAAAAGATCGGGTACTATATTTTTATCTACGTAATGTTTTCAAGATTCCGCGGTGGTACTACCCCACCTTACTGCAAAGGTGCGGCGTATACAGAGGTGCAGCATTTCTGGTGATTTTGTTTTATTCCGCCCCTTTTTTTTATCACTGTGGCGTATATGCCAGTGTGGCTTATTTACCCGAAATTACGGTAGTTAGTGCATAGTTGTTAGATTTTTACAAAATAATGTACATTTCGAAGTATATCTAATTGAAGTTTCTTGAATATGGCCTTGTTAGATTACAGCTAACTTAATGCAGCCTTCCAACATAAAAAGGTTCCTCACCTCTGGTCTAGGGTATAATGCACTATGAGATTTTCCCACATGGAAACACTATCACAGCACACATGCAATACTGTAAACTACAATGGGTTGAGGATGCACCAATTTACAAGAATTCTGCATTAGTTAATCTGAAAGGTGTGCTTTTCCTTCAGGACTGAACCAGACTGCATGGAGCAAAAGAACTCTGGAAACCATAGAACATCTTGGCTGGAAAACAGTGTGTCATCAAATATATTTCCCAGACATATCTGCCTTGGATTACAGTTTTTTCCATGTATTAGGCAACCACCTCCGAAGACAGGAGTTCCAGAAATGAATAACAAATCCAAAGTACACTGGATTTTTTTCTTCATTGAAGAAAGCAACATTTAGCTATTGAGACATCCACATGCTGGTTTCCTGCTGGGAAAATTGTGGCCACACATGTGGATTACTTTACAGAATAAAAGGGGCTTTTTTTTTCTGTTATCTATGAGTCTTCTACAATGGCAGAAGCATTTTTAGTTACCCAGTGTGATACATTTTTAACTGGAAAATAGAGCAAAGTCAAGAATAATTATTTACAGCAAATGACAGACATAAAAGACCATTATTTTTCTGCACACACATCTTGTTATTCTTGTGAATGTCTCTTCAGGATTCAGGCTCATGCACTTCAGTTACTTATTAGATGCATTTGACCCCATCCTCCAAGTGCACTTTGTAAGTTTCCTGAGAGATAACTTCATTGATGACAGTAATGGCACTTCCAGGCGAAGCGTATTTTATGTAGAACACATTTTGTTCCATCTGTTGATATAATTTCATATGATAAACTTACAGCTTGCACAATTGATTTAAATAATGACAGTTGAATTACTTTTCTGGCTTATTAAGTAAGGTGTTATGAACGACTTACAAATTCACTGAACTGTTTTTTTCTTTATAGGCTTGTTCAGAAGTTTGTAGAAGTTCTAAATCTTCAATTGCTTGGACAATCAGAAATGGCTGACCTTGGAACTCTGTCTGGTGGTGCTCATATCAATTTCATAATGAGCACTGAAATTAAAAATTATCTAAACTTGGTACAATTTTTTTGTACTTAATTATCTAGTTCAAAAACCTCAATTTACATTTTAGTTGCATTGTACAATTATACCCATCTATAAAAAAAATGACTTGGTTGGAATGTTCCATAAATTCTTGATGACCACCAAATCTTTAAGGTTTATTATGCCAGTTACTTGTTTGATCTTCTCAACTACTTCCTCTGCCTGATCAACTGTCTTTTCCACAAACAGATCCCTGATCATGAAATTCATTTGTTGATGTACTGGTCCAAAGAAATTACACCCATTTCATGGCCTTTATCTGACTGAACAGTGAGCAGAAATTTGTCTCTTTTTTGTTGTTGTTTGTTTTTGTTTTTTGTAATTAAGTCCACATTTGTTGGAAGACAAGGGAACAGCCAAATTAACAAATCTGCTGATCTGATTGTTGGCATATAGATGCCATACATTTTACCGTTTCTTATGGAGTCATCCTTCACAAAACTTGGAAAATTAAATGGCCCTGGAATAGAAATCAAGCCTGCATTTCCAGATTTATGTTTGAGCAGGCTTTTCATGTATAAGTTTATGCTTTTCATGCATTTGTGAAGTATTATTTCTTCCATGGATTTGCTTCCCATTTATTTCTAAAATCAACCGATTTCCAATTCATCAGCGATTTTTCTTCTAATGGTACACTGTCCAAATGATTCTGCAAATCTGTTGTTATTCTTTGTTTTTGTAGTCAATACTCTTTTCATTGAAACTTGGCCCCTTAATATAACAGTTGTTCAGAAAGTTTGGAATTTCAACATCAGAGATATTTTTTCAGTTTTGTGGTTTGATGATTTTTGTATATCTAAGAACTTACAGGAATTCAGAATTCTCAGTTAGAACACGCAGTTTTATATATACAGTACCTATACATATACAGGATTCTTCTATGCACCAGATTGAAGGCAGAAGGCAAAACACTTTCAACCCTATCCATCATTTTCATTAAAAGAAAGCAACCAACATTATTACCATGAATTTGGTGGTCATAAAGAGTGAGTAACTGAAGTGTTTGAATTTTTGAAAATCCATAAGTTCTTTATTATTATCATTCTCTATCTCTCTCTGTATTACATTTTATACTTGATAATTAGCATTTCGTAGAAAAAGCAGTGAAAAAGCATTTCATAAAAAAGCCATGCAGTACTACGTGTAATGTATGTCTGTTATATTATTTGTAGACTTCTTATTTCTTACTTCTTCCTTCTTACATCTTTCTTCTTATTTCTTACTTCTTCTTTCTTCCCCCCTTCCCTAATGCTATTAGAGTATTCGAGGGCTGGGGATGAATCTTTCCTATTTACTTTCCTTTTTTTGTTTCTATCTTAAGCAGTGGAAGCCTGCCTTCCCTCCTAGCTGGCAGAAGCTATAAAATGTATCCTCCAACCCATCTTGTCAGGTGGGGGATTAGACCGATTTACCCCCTAAATGAAAATAAAACAATCTAATGATCAAGAAAGTTGGAAAAGACTGGGGAAGGCTTATGCCTGCAGTGGATGTCAACAGACTAAGAAGAAGAAAAAGCAGTGAAAAATGTTTTCATGTTATTAAATATCAACAGAATGTATAAATGGCATACCTGTAAAAATGTAAACCAAGTAATGACCCTTGCACCTTTCTGTCACTTTATACACTGACGGAAAAAAAAATCCCAACACCAAGAAGGGGTTGTGTTAGATAAACGACAGTTGGTAGGTGGTGAGAGTACATCTGTAAGATGATGTCTATGCAAATTGCACGCTCGGCGCATACGTGTGGCGCTAGTAGCGCCCCTCGGAACATGCAAAGCAGGTTTGCTGTAAATATGTGCTGTAACGTTTGTGAGCGTTAGTTATCATTGAGATTTGACGTAGGGTGTTGATGTTAGTCAAGAATGCCTTTAAGAAGACGAAGAAGCCATTATCAACAGCTCACGGAGTTTGAACGAGGTCGTGTAATAGGGCTATGAGAAGGTGGATCTTCTTTCCGCAATATTGCAGAACGACTTGGCAGGAATTTAGCCACTGTGCATGATTGTTGGCAGCGGTGGTCAAGGGAAGGTACTACCTCAAGAAGACCGGGTTCCGGCCGGTCACGTGGCACTACTGAGAGGGAAAACCGCCGTGTACGGCGTATGGCCGTGGCGCATCGTACCGCATCTGCGGCAGCAATTCGAGCTGCAGTTGCCACCACAGTGACACAACGAACTGTTACAAATCAGTTACTTGAAGAACAGGTCCGAGCCAGACGCCCTGTAGCGTGTATTCCACTTACTCCAAACCACTGCCGTTTGCGACGTCAGTGGTGTCAAGCTAGAGCTCATTGGAGGACGGAGTGGAGATCTGTTGTGTTTTCTGATGAAAGCCGGTTCTGCCTGGGTGCCAGTGATGGCCATGTGTTGGTTAGAAGGAGGCCAGGTGAGCGCCTGCAAACAACCTGTCTGCGGCCGAGACACACTGGACCTACACCTGGAGTTATGGTCTGGGGAGAAATTTCCTATGACAGCAGGAGCACTCTCGTGATTATCCCACGCACCCTGACAGCATAGTTGTGCGTCTGTCTGGTGATTCAACCTGTTGTGCTGCCATTCATGAACAGCATTCCAGGGGGTGTTTTCCAACAGGATAACGCTCGCCCGCATACCGCTGTTGTAACCCAACATGCTCTACAGAGTGTCGACATGTTGCCGTGGCCTGCTAGATCACCAGATCTTTCACCAATCGAGCGCGTATGGGACGTCATTAGACGACAACTCCAGCGTCACCCCCAACCAGCATTAACCGTCCCTGTATTGACCGACCAAGTGCAACAGGCATGGAACTCCATCCCACAAACTGACATCCAGCACCTGTACAACACAATGCATGAACGTTTGCGTGCTTGCATTCAACATTCTGGCGGTTACACCGGTTATTAATGTACCAGCATTTCACATTTAAAATGGCTCTTCTCGCGCTTTTAATAAGCTGTGATCTTGAATCCTTAATCGATTAAATCTGTTACCTATACAAATGTATTGCCGCCATTTCATTCCTCTACATCTATTTTTTCGTGGTGTTGGGATTTTTTTCTGTCAGTGTATGTAAGTACTAAAGGCATCAAGCAAGAGTCATCACATTCTTTAATATGCCCTTCATTTATGTCAAGAGGTCGTTAGTGCCTCTTTTTTCAATATATCTGGGGAAAGCTAATATGGTACATGAAACTAGACCATACTCTTAAAGTAAGAAGTTAGGATTCCTTCTTTAAAAAAATTAAAATTGTTGCTTAATTAAAGTTCTCAACATAGCTCATTTGGTAACATGCCTGTTGCTCAGCCAGTGAACATAGGAATTTCTGCGATCTCTAGAGTCTCCATCTAACTGTAATCCTTGGGATGCAGACTGCTCCCTAACATGAGTTAAAGATGTCTTCCACTGCTACACTCATATAAGGCCCAGGAAAAATTATGTTTTATGGCTACATAAGTGCAAATGTCAAGGCTTCAGGACACCTCTCCAGCACTTCTAACAGCAATGACATCTGAACCACAAAAAGCCTGTTGTTTTCATAACAACAATGAATTTATACATTTCTGAAGCTCCAGGAGTGTTTAATCTTCTTTTTATTAGTTGTGTTAACAAATTAAACCTTTCTTGTCTTTCACTAAAAATTGCCACTAAGCCAGTTTTCTTGATTCACCCACACAGAGCAATAAACATTTGCCATCAGTATAATACATTTGAAAAATGAGCATACTTCTATTCTCCTTGTGAATTTAACATTGTTCATCAAGTTTACCATGATGACTAATCCCTTATTGTTCAACACGTATGATACACTATCAAGACAAGAGTGCACTTGTCTTAATGGCATCACTAAAAATGATGCAAACAAACAAATTCTATGTGTGAATGCCAATATTAAGATATATTTACAATATATTAGTCCTGAATGGGGCAGAGACTCCTACAGTAAGCATAACAAAGAAACAGATTAAGTGAATCTACAGACAACATTCATGGTTATGTACATTTACAAGTATATTTTGTTCTGTATTTTATTTTGTTTTACTATGAACTTGCTTATGCAAAGTTACCTGTGGGATTATATTCAGCTTCTCTTAAATTTTGGAAAATTACCTCTACAAACTATTTTGCTATTAGAAATAAATGTCCACATAAATTCTATATAGAGTATAATGCAAGCTAACAGCAGTGAACATGAATCCCACTGGTGGATAAGTGATCAGAGGTGCCGGCTTTTGGCTAAACATCTGAGTTTTGTTTGAGTTTGAGTCCTACATGAAGCATGGAAGGAATGTTTATCCTATGGTGCTAGTTCAGTCCCTTTTCTGGGGTTAGTGACCTGAATTAGGGATGGTGATTTCACAGAATCTTAAATGCTTGTGGAAGTTGTTACCCCCCCCCCCCCAATAAAAAAACTCAGGAGCAGTACTGTACAACTGGGAATATGAAAATAAAAAAAATGAAAACTTTCTGGACAACTAGAAAAAAGAAAAAAATATGTAATCCACTGCAAAAAGTACTTTTGATGGATTTAGAAAAAGTATATTGTTATATCATGTTGCAAAGAAGTCAAGCTCTGAAAATCTCAAATGCCAAATTTTAGATTTAGGCTGAGAAGATAGCTTGTAAGAATAATGTTAGAATCTTTACATATAAATGATAACCTTAATTTTTCATTTTATGCAAAATAGTGTATCAGGTGACCATTGCTCACCTTTGAAGCAAAAGTTCCCAAGAGAAATCATTGGTGTCCCATGACCTCAGAAGTGGAACAGATATGTGAGAGTTTATATATCTAACATTCATGGAGAAGTGTTCCTAATGTTACATTGGAAATGAAATATGTGGTTCAAGTTACATAAATAAAATTATTGTTTAGGATGTTTTGATAGTGACTGCTATCTTCTTCAGCCATGGGATATGCGAGAATAATGTGAGCTAGTAGCACATGTTGATTTAAATGTTTCTTTTAAAATGATAGACAATCACTTTAGCCATTTGGAACAGGTTTCTTCATTCATGGTTGCATTGTCTGAACAAATCTTATGACATCTGATATTTTGATGATTTTTTTTTTTAATTTTATGAAATGCTTACCAAGAAACTTTGACTTTGTCAGATCCCCCAAATGGCACATTTTTTCTCTACATTGAATAATCCATTTCATCAAGCATTCCTTGATATCCAGACACTCTGCATATTTTATTCTTTTCCTTTTACCTTGGCCTCCTTTGATTTTTTTCTTTTTTTTGCTTTTTAAATACCCCTTTATTCTTTAGAATTTTAGGCAATGTATGACTCCGTATTCCAAAATCTTTTGCAATTTCATTCTTCTTATTGTTGCTGCTTTTAATAGATTCTTCTTATTGTTGCTGCTTTTAATAGCTTTTTTAATTACCTTAACTTTATCAGCAATTGGCAATGTGCTCAACTTATGTTTCGAAGCTATAAGTGTAGAAAAACAAAATTTAAAGAAACAGTTCTGGAATTTGTTTGGAACAACAGCACGCAACACAAATTTTACAAAAATTACTACTGAACACAACCTGTCTGTTACATTGAATGATAAGAACAAGTGAACTGGAATTCTTGCCGATCAGCTAAATATGATCGTTGGGTCTCTTACAGGTGAAAATTGAAGATGTGTGGCTTGGAATTGCTGTCTATCCCAGGCTTTAAGGTGGCAGGATTAACTTCTCCCTCCTTTTCAGCATCAAAACTCTCAGCATTTAATGCTTTCCACTGTTGTCTATTGTTATCAGTGGGTTGTGCATCAAACCCTTGTCATTTGCACTTGTCTATTGTTATCAGCGAGTTGTGCATCAATCCCTTATGTCATTTGCACTTGCTATTGTTATCAGTGAGTTGTGCATCAATTCCTTATATCATTTGCACTTTGACAGCTATTTTAGGTTTGCTTTTCACTTTTAGATGAATTTTTTTTCACCTTACCAAGACCACAAGAAATTTTTCAACTTATTGTGATCAAAATTGCATATACACTGGCGGAAAAAAAATCCCAACACCAAGAAGGGGTTGTGTTAGATAAACAGCAGTTAGTAGGCAGTGAGAGTACATCTGTAAGATGATGTCTATGCAAATTTCGCGCTCGGCGCATACGTGTGGCGCTAGTAGCGCCCCTTGGAACATGCAAAGCAGGTTTGCTGTAAATACGCGCAGTAACGTTCGTGAGTGTTAGTCATCGTTGAGATTCGACGTAGGGTGTTGATGTTAGTCAAGAATGCCTCTAAGAAGACGAAGAAGCCATTATCAACAGCTCACGGAGTTTGAACGAGGTCGTGTAATAGAGCTACGAGAAGGTGGATCTTCTTTCCGCAATATTGCAGAACGACTTGGCAGGAATGTAGCCACTGTGCATGATTGTTGGCAGCGGTGGTCAAGGGAAGGTACTGCCTCAAGAAGACCGTGTTCCGGCCGGCCACGTGGCACTACTGAGAGGGAAGACCGCCGTGTACGGCGTATGGCCGTGGCGCATCATACTGCGTCTGCGGCAGCAATTCGAGCTGCAGTTGCCACCACAGTGACAAAACGAACTGTTACAAATCAGTTACTTGAAGGACATCTCCGAGCCAGACGCCCTGTAGCGTGCATTCCACTTACTCCAAACCAATGCCGTTTGCGACGTCAGTGGTGTCAAGCTAGAGCTCATTGGAGGACGGAGTGAAGATCTGTTGTGTTTTCTGATGAAAGCCGGTTCTGCCTGGGTGCCAGTGATGGCCATGTGTTGGTTAGAAGGAGGCCAGGTGGGCGCCTGCAACCAACATGTCTGCGGCCGAGACACACTGGACCTACACCTGGAGTTATGGTCTGGGGAGCAATTTCCTATGACAGCAGAAGCACTCTCGTGGTTATCCCACACACCCTGACGGCACCGTTCTACGACGGTCTGGTGATTCAACCTGTTGTGCTGCCATTCATGAACAGCATTCCAGGGGGTGTTTTCCAACAGGATAACGCTCGCCCGCATACCGCTGTTGTAACCCAACATGCTCTACAGAGTGTCGACATGTTGCCGTGGCCTGCTAGATCACCAGATCTTTCTCCAATCGAGCACATATGGGACATCATTGGACGACAACTCCAGCGTGACCCCCAACCAGCATTAACCATCCCTGTGTTGACCGACCAAGTGCAACAGGCATGGAACTCCATCCCACAAACTGACATCCAGCACCTGTACAACACAATGCATGAACGTTTGCGTGCTTGCATTCAACATTCTCGCGGTTACACCGGTTATTAATGTACCAGCATTTCACATTTAAAATGGCTCTTCTCGCGCTTACATTAAGCTGTGATCTTGAAACCTTAATCGATTACCTATACAAATGTATTGCCGCCATTTCATTCCTCTACAACTATTTTTTCGTCGTGTTGGGATTTTTTTTTCCGTCAGTGTATTTCAAAGTTTACTTTTTACTAAAATTTCATTATGTGCATATATTTCAAAGTTTACTTTTAACTAAAATTTCATTATGTGCATATATTTCAAAGTTTACTTTTTACTAAAATTTCATTATGTGCAAAATTTCAAAAGTTTACTTTTTTCTTTTTGTGTGTTATCCAAAATTTTGTACCATCAAAGTTTGAGTTACTGTATTTGCTGCATCAGCATTCATTAAATGTAATATCAGTAGTAACTAAATATTGATAAAATGTGTTTCTTCACAAGGAGCTAGCCTTTTAAACCTTGAAGTTCAAATGTTTCTCAAAACTTGTTTATTTAGAAAAATCATAAAATAAGTAAATCCTATTCTGCAGATATTGCATGGTCTTTCCTTCCTCTGACAATACTTCGCATAAGTTTTTGTTTCAAAATAATAGTTTTATTTTTTTCCATAGTTCATTGTTCACTCTCTAGTATCAACACAGACAGGATGCTGAACATCACTACTGTTCATTATTGTTTAAATCAATAAAGCTGCACAAGGGACAAAATAATATAATATGAATTAGGGTTTGTAATAGCACAAGAAGCAAATGAATATTGAACAGACACTCACATGCTGAACTCGGAGGCATCCACCAGTATTCTCTCCATAGTGTAAATTAGTGCCAATGCCGCTCTGTAACTACCATCTATTAATACTTGTTATATATTTCTATTAATACTTTTAATACTTGTATTAATACTTGTTATATATTAATACTTGTTATATATTTCTATGTACTTATGTTGCCAACACACATTATAAAAAATAACCCAAAATGTATTGAATATGCTGTATCTTGTTTACATAATAAGAACATGTAGTATCAGAATACAACTTTTTTCTGAAAATAAATATTTAAAAATCTTTCAGACACTTACTCCTGACCCAAAGCGTTTAGCTATAGCTATTGCAAACATTTCTGGAGTTAGGTGAGTGTAGAATATGAATTTTTCTTTTTGGTATCTTTTAATTTCTATCTTTTAGTCAGCATTATTTGTTTTTATCATTTGAGTATAAGAAAAGTGCTCAATAAACTGTTAAAATGTTGAACAGAAAAAAACACATGATTAACTGTGTTTAACTGCAGGATTGCTAAATTATTATAATCTGTCTCAGAGAGAGGTGGAAGGAAATGTGTTGTAAGTAAATGAGAAACAGACAGAACTTATATACAAATAAAATTCAAGATTAACAACATTTATTTGCCATAACATAAATGTTATAAAATATGCTAAATTATACTTTGAGAAAATAAATGTCTCACTGTGATAAGATGAGATGAATTCAGATCACCTATATCCTTATTTTCAGAAAAATGCTGTACATAATTTAAAGTTCTTTTAAAATGTTAAAGCATAAGTTTTAAAGTTTTGAGTTCAGTTTAAATCTCCAAAAAATACCACTGGAGAGTTCATTTACACAACCATTCTCAAAGATTCCAAAATACACATATTTTATCATTCAAAAACTTCGATGCTCAGTGTGCTAAAGCACAATATCGCTATTACTCTATTTTGAACTGGTCAATTTTCTGCCCAGATGTTTAAGACCTCCAGGTATACTTCAGAGTACTTCAAAGTCTGTTGCCAATGATGAACCATCTGCTTTAAACATATATTTCTACCAATTTGTCAAATGTAAGGTTAAAAAAAGCTATGTGGTTGCAGGCTCTAAAGGTCTATCAGAAAACCAGTCATTGTTGGTATTCCACTTCCATTTTTGAAGTGGATGGCTATCGTTGACTGTGAGCTATAAAGCATGACTAGAGGTTTGAAACATCTGAATGAAAGTTAAACTAGCTTAGTATATAGTACTAGAGAGGTTTTCCACTCTTCTATAACTATTCTATCAGAAAAATCACAAAATTTTATTTTAATTAAGATAAAACAAGGGTTGTGCTGGTTTTTCTAAGGTTTTTGCCAATTTAGTCACCAAATTCAATTTGTTTTCGGCAAAGTTTTATAACACTATGAAAAGGTAATCGCCAAAGCTTTTTTCCCATCGCCAAAACGATTTCTTTTTTCCAAATTGCAAAGATGGCAATCGGCAGCGCGACCCCTGTAAAATTTAAACCAGGCAGTCATAGTGAGAGATAGGCCTCCCATGGAAGCTTTGTAGGCAACAATGCCATATGACTGGCAGTTGGGCTCCTGTTGTTTTAAAAAGTTGAAAAACATTAAGTTTCAGCAGTCATGCAAGTTACTGGAATACTAGTTCCTCCTGTGTGACATTGACAAGGAGATTCCAATGCAATGAGTTTTGTTCTGGAATTCCAAGGTGTTGGGCTGACCATGTGGAACCATTAGCTGTGGACTGATCCTCTGTTATTATGTATTTCTATGATTTTCATGGCTCAATGAAAGAACACAAAGGACTGAAATATGCAATATGGTCAAGCTATCCTGCTTGGACGGGGCTGGTTTATCTTGAATGTAAACAGGGTGGAGATCAAATACCTATGAGAAAACTGATAATAGCAATGTGAATGCAAGATTAATGTGTGGAGTGCTAAGATGTAGTGTATGGTATAGAAATAAATTAAAATCTTTAAAAATGTTTTTTTAAGGATTACGTAAAACCTCCCTAATGGACACTCCCAAATACCAGACACCTCTATTTAGCAGACAGTTTTGTGATCCTCAGTCTCAAGGTATGTATAGTTCTGTATATTTACCTTCACATAGCAGATCTTTTGAATAACTGCTGATGATTTTGGTCATAAAACAGTTAAAAGTGCAAACATTCAAGGGGAAAACCTAATTTTTAGCTGCAAAGAAATTCTTTAGTTTCTTTGGATGGGAGCAGGGTGACTTTTTGTCCTGAAGATCCCCATTACAAATCTACTACTGGTCTGTGGTTTCAATAAGACCTACCTTTTCTTGAAATTGGATTCAACAGCTCCCTTTGATTTTATCATTGAACCAAATGCCTATGAAGCATATCCTGAAACCCTTTAGCAGCATTCCGAAGAGCCCCAAACCCATTCAATGCTCCAAACCCCATTCTTCTTCAACACCAGTAAGCTACTGTCAATAAGTGGCACAGTTCATTTTGTTACTGAACTTTTTCTCTCTTCTTTGGAGAATCAGGAAGAGACCTTGGACAAAATGTCGACTTTAAACATGAAGCGTAAATGTAGCAGATCACCCCTATCTGAAAGTGAATCAATTCACTATCTTGTTTCACTGTCAATTGTCACTATTCTTTCAGTTAAACAGTGATTTTGTGTTTGCATAGTTTGTAAAAAATGTACGCAATTTTTATTTGAATAACTTGATTTTGAAAATTGTGACTGAGAGAAAACGATTAATGTTGAAAGAAAAACTGAAATTTTAAATGCAGCTTAAAAAGAAAATTTAAGTGTTCAGATTCTTGCCAAATGCTTCAAAGTAGGCAAAATGCAAATAAGTGAACTTTTGAGAAGAAGGGAGAAATCAGCAAACTGTTCATCAATGCCAATGAAAACAACAAGAATGTTAAAGTTTGCCAAATTGAGTGTGGTGCAATTGATCTGTGGTTTCAGTTGGTGTAATTCATTCTGGTCAAACAATATTCCTGTTAGCAGCCACTTGAAAAAGAGTTGAAAAGTGGCGACATTTCAATTTAATATATTAATATTCTATATTTTTTATTAATTTGTAATAACTGGATGCAGGATTAGTCTAAATGGTACAAAGATAAACCAGGTAAATTAATGTGTATATTTAGAAAGAATTTTTGACAGAGAAAATAGATTAAATGGTGAAATTAGTAGATGAATGAATTCATATTTGAAAGTCATAGATGCTTCAGGAGGGTTTTACAAGACTGATGGGTTCTTGAAAAGGTCTCAAATGGCTATATGTGAAAGTGTGATTGTTCTTATTCTGATTTGTGACAGTAAAACCTGGGTATTGCAGAAGCTAAATATTAGTCATTTGTGTGCTGGAGAGATCCATTACTTGTGGGGTTAGGAGAGTATTGCTGATCATGTGAGGAATGAAGATGTGCACCATATGTGTAATGTGAAGCAAAATGTTGTTTGTAAGGTGTAGACCAATATTCTTGGGTGGTTTGGCCATGTTGAAGGAATAAGTCGTGAGATGCTTACTAAGAGAATTTATTCAGACTGAGTGGCAGGAAAGAGAAAGAGAAAGGAAGGCCAAAAAATCTTGAGAAGACCAGATTCAGCAATGTGTGCACAAGAAAAAGATAATGAGTATGAATTATACAGAAGCTCTTGTGTGAGACATGTGATGAATTTCAGTGAAGCTCAAGGTTTTGTGCCATGATCACTGTAATGGAGATGTTTGATATATCAACAGTAAGTAAAATCTAGCTCCATCAGTTTTAAACTTTAATCTGGCAGATGAGCTTTTTTGAGAAGCTAACTTCTGAATCTCAGAAAACAGCTTAGTGATTTGTATATGTGTGCACTTTTTTACATATTTCAAGAAGAGAAAACCTTTCATAATTCTAAGGAATGTACACGTCAGTGGCATACCGAGGGGGTGCAAAAGGTCATATGCACCCCTCAAAATCATTTTGTTTAGTATTAAAAATTGTCGGTGACGTTATTTTTTTGCTAGTGTCGCCATTCCGATCTTCCTTAAATTGCCCCTAGTTACTTTTTTATTTGGAATGGTCAAATGAGGTCACATATGCCTATTGTTAATGCCCCCCTCCCGGTCACATTTCCCACTCTAATGCCACCAAAGAAAGAAGAGAGCGAATTGGTGTTGTATATTGTACTGGTCAGGGCATCGGTCTAATGAATGGTGGGGGCTGGGACTTGGGGGAGGGAGGGGGTAAGCCTTTTATCTTGAGTACATGCCATAGCAGGATAACAAAAATGTAGAATGAACATCACTTTGTAATTAATAGTATTTGAGAAATTAAAAATGCCTGTTTTCATGCACATCTTTTTCGTCACTTTAGGAAGGAATTATATCGTAGCTGCACTGATAAAACCAAGAATGTGAGAATTTTTTTATTGTTAATTTTACATATAAAATTTTATTCACTGATACATAATACAGATGCAACTTGATGTAAATGTTATGTTTAATGCTTGAACAGTCTGGTGTAATTGCAGAAGTGATTCTTTGATGAAATTTAATTTTTAAATAGAGATAATTCAAACTACAAAATTTCGCATTCATGGTTTTGACATTGCGGCATCAATATGCAACCCCCAAAATTAATTTCTGGGTACGCCACTGGTTCATGTTATTCTCCTGTGACATTTGGCATGAGATAATTTATCTTGTAGCTTATGTTTTAATTAGCTGCCCCCTTTCATTGAAGTAAATGCTAGAACTGTCAGCGAGTAATGCTGTATGTGTGAGGTGCATCATCTATAACTTTTTGATTGTAATTTGAGAATTTTAGGTTCTTGTATGTTAAATGCTAAACACAACACTTATTTTATCACTTATAGTCCAGAGATCGATAAGCAAGGAATATCAAAGAATAGAACTTAAAACCATTCATTTGTATCCTGGTGTTGATGTATACATGTAGAAACACTCTTTCCACAGAGATTTGTCATTATCCTAATATATAATTTGCTAGAGTCCTCCTCCATGACACTTTTTAAGTCATCATAGCAACAACTGAGAAATAAATGTTTGTGACGTCACGCTTAGCTTTTCGTGTAGGTGACGTCATCACCTACACACCCACAGATCAAGAGGAAAATCCACTTTGTTTTGTTGTCATAGCAACAAAGAACACAGCTGCTGGTGTGATGTCATCTAATCCAAATCATTCTCACATGACGTCAGAAATGCGTTATGTCACGCGGTCAACTCTTTAGAGATACAGAAACTTTACATCAGAAATTTTGTTTCACTACCTGAACCAGTGTTCAGCCATCTGTATGTGGCAACATTAGGAGTATGACGATCTGACGACCTCAAGATAAAAATAGTTCACAGAAAAGAACAGGGGAAATTGATATAGGGTTCACAGTCAGTGTATACGAAAAATGTTGTGCACCAGGAAGTGTTGATGAAATAGGGACTAAAGGTTTTATACAAAACACATAACAAACAGACAGCCCATCGTATCAAATTCCATAATCGACTGCTCGGGAAATTTTCAGAAAACTGTGAGCCAACATCGCCATCTATTGACGTGGAACTCAAAAACACAATAAATAAATGTAAATAATTATCATACATTTTATTTTCCCCCGTCATTACTGACGGGCTTTCACCTAGTTACATCATATGTGTGAACTGCACCAAAATATAAAATAAGTATATCGTGATATGATCACCATGCATTAAAAAATTTTTACCATTACCACCACTCCATATCCTCACACTCAACATATTTTTTGTTAACCTTTGGCCCACTATCAGTGTTGTCAAACCATATAAGAAAATTCAGGGAAGTGCCAGTCTGTTCAGAATGAAAATCAAATAGAGAAGTAACAAAATTTTCATAAAAATAGAAACTCGAAAAGGAACGTTAAATTAGAAATATATGTTATGCATTGTTGCTGTTGGTAGTGCTTCTGGAAATGCATAACAACTCCATATTATATAGATATATATTGAATTCGAAATTCAGAGCTATTCATGTATTGATAAATAAAATATTTTTCTGAATGCCATTGATGTGTGTTCCATTATATGAGTTACAAATCTCCTCTAAGTTCTCCCAACATTATATGAGGGGATTTATTAGTGATGTTATTTGTATGTGGTATATACTCCCAATTTTTAATTTTATGTGAAATCTTTTTAATAAGTAAACTACTGTGAGATATTTTAATATGAACTCCTAAGTTGAATTTAGTGGCTATATTTACTTCAGCATAGGAGCAGACTCACAACATTATGACATGGAGGCTAAGTATTTAAGAGGTTTGCTGATAAGATTCATTCTTATCAAACTGTCACTGTATCGAACGAATGCTGTGAAAAGAATCTGTATTCAATTGTAACTGATTCTTGGGTTATATATCACTATTTTTCGGTTAAGTTTATGTTCCATTTAAATCAAACAAGATTAGTGAAAAATTGCTCTCAAGTTATAACTGAAATTCAGATTTTTTATTTTTCTTTTTAAATCTGAGAGTGGCCTGAATCTTTAGGATAACAGTTGCGTTATGAATTGAGTTTCTATTTAAAGTGCAGTTGCAAAGCCATTTTCTAATTTCACCTGGCAATAAGAATGTCCACAAAAAGTAATCTATGTTTTTGCTTGCTTATTTTCAACAATATGTTAGATAGTGGGATAATAGTTGCTAGCTTTTTGATGAAATGCAGTTAACTGATCTTTACTATGATGCTTAGCATCGATGAATATATCATTAGAGTATATTTGATGAAGATGGTTAATTTAAATTTAGAACTGCTGATAACATCATTTCAATTTCTTCAGGAAGATTTCCAATAATTAAGTTGATTAAGGTGGACTTGTTGGAGCACCGAATGTTTTCCATAAAATTCTATTGTTGTGTCTGAAGCAATTGCTGTTGTTAATGTATTGTAAAATACTAATGATGCAATCAAGTGCAGGATTCTGATATTTGCCTAAATTGAACAAACCTTGATAAAAAAATTTTTTAGCTGGATCAACTGCACTGCTTGGATGGAGAATTTGTACAAAAAGACTATCCATAAAATACTTTTTGATATCACCATGGTAATTCATAAGGTTTCTGGAGAGTTCTTTAAGATGTAGTCACATATAAAAGTAATTTTTTTAATTTTGAAGACATAGCTTCTTAATCTTGTGAAGATACATTGTGAACATTACAGTATTTAATTTTATCTGAAGCGCTCCTGAAACTGTGCAATTATGCAGTTGAACAATACTTTATTTATTTCACAGAACTTCAATCTCCGTTCCATCCTTGTCAAGTGATGCCATGTGGAGAATTCTTATGGAAGAATTTAAAGTGCCTGTAGAACATTGTGTGGACACTGTAGCAAAAGAATTGTACCAGGTTGTTTCTGAATCTGCCAATGAAGTAAGAACGTTTGCAAAACTATGTCATAAATTAGCATTATACTGGTCTAAAGAATGTTAGATATTAAAAGTTGTTTGAGTTATTTTGTCAGATGTTTCATGTATTTGTAGAGTGACTACAAATGCAATTGTAATTTTGCTGAATGATATACAGTTTTGTTTTGTTTTCAAAATGATGTAGCACTTTGGGGAAGAGCATTCACAGTATAAGTTATCAAATAGGATAAATGTAGAGAATATCATTTTGGTTATTGATAGTATACTCACCACATTTAAAACATTTATACATATCATTTGTTCGCACATCTAATGTGGTTCAGACTCATTAAGTGTAAGTCTTTTCCTTGAGTATCTGTCTTTTTGCTTTAAAACTATGCATCTTACACTTGTGTTCATATGTTTCTTGTGATGTCTCTTTGTGCAATTGTAAAAAGTAGTCTCCCATCATTATTTTTATTGTATCCTTGTGCATTATAAGAGCAAAAGTAACAGTAATCACCTTGATTTTTTTTCTCTCCAGATCATTGGCATACCAAAACAAATGGTTTTCTTCCTTACTTCTGGTACACTACCTCAGTTCTTTAACACAAATAGCACAGACCTCATGTAGAACCAATGATTTGTAGTGGCCCCTAAGTTTCACTTCGAGATATACATAGTAGGCTTTTTTTACAAAGTGTGTAAAGTTCCTTTGTTGGCTTTTAATGGCAAACACCCCATAAATATAACAGAAACTGTCCAGATATTTAATACACCCTCACATAGCCGTTGTTACAAAAACTGCATTTTTACATTAGAACCAAACACAAATATAATATCTTGCGTATCAATGGGAAAGAAATTTCCCTGAAGAAATAATACTTCACATATAAATGGAAGCCAATACAATATCATCATCAGCACAAATGTGCCACATTTCCACTGTTTCCTATGCAGCCACCTCTTCAGAACTTGAACATTACGTTTTTTAATGGATAGCATGCACGGACAAAAATCAGGAGATGCAGATTTAGTCTCCTGGGTGATGTAATTTTAAAGTTTTCTGAAGAGGTGGCTACATAGAAAACAGTGAAAATATGGCACATTTGTGCCAATAATTACACAAATATAATAAATTGACAACTGTTCAGTACAGAGGCAAAACTCCAATTGGCAGCTTTCAACCTTATATACAGAGTAGGATCCAAAAGTCCCAGGATTGCACCTGTATGGCAAAGTATGTGTATTGCATACCCATAGTGATTATTGGATTACGTTATGACATTATCCCTCCTCACAGGGAATTGGTTTCATCCAGTTATGTCATGTGCTTGCTGCTTTACTTCTGGGTATTGTGAGCAACTTACGCAGTGTTCGGCAATTGATGAAAAATGGTGTTTTTTTAGCAGCACGTTAGCATTAAGTTTTGTGTTCATTTGGGCAAAACTACAACAAAAACTTAAGATATGTTAAAGCAAGTTTATGGCGAAAACACCCTGTCATAGTCACAAACATTTGGTTCGCATTGATGCTTTAGAGAAGGCAGACAGAAGGTCAAAGACTACAAACAATTTCGAATGTTGCGACCATTGTACGTGCCAGCAGATGGTCGAGCAAATAGCAGAGGCTGCTGGGATATCAAAGACTACGTGTCAACAGATACTAACATATGATCTAAAGATGCACCGGGTATGTCCACACATCATCCGACACATGTTCACTGAAGATCAGTTGGCCATACAGATGGAAATGGCGGGTTATCTTATGACCACCGCTGACCAAGACCCACAATTTCTTAGAAGAATCCCAATGAAAAATTATGCTTCCTCTTCGACCCATGGACTGAGCTGGACATCAACTACATGGAAATCCCCATCATCTCCTCACAAACAGAAATTCTGCTAAGATCGCACCAAAGGCAATATCATGCTGAAGATCTTCAACATCCAGGATATTGTTCATCTTGAATTTATTATTGAAGGGTGCACTGTCAACAAGAAGCTCTATCTGGACATCATATAATGTCTACATGAGTTGATACACAAGAAAAGGCCTCAACTGTGGAACAATCAATCATGGGCTCTGTTGCATGACATGCATCAGCAGTCTCTGACAATGCACCAGTTTTATCTACCATAATTTTAAAATTGTAAATAAAGACGTTTTTTAGATCCTATGTTTTTAGATCCCGTAATGAAGATGTGCCTGTATACATTCCCTCTCTCTAATATATCATTAAACTTGGACCAAAATGCTGTAATGAAGGCTTGCCTGTATACATTCCCTCTACCTGGAGGAATGTGATTTTGTAGTACTCTCAGGAAGAAAAATCTGAATTATTACAAACAAATTTTAAACAATAATTTGTAGTGAATGGCAATGGTTTATGTGTTCATTTACATAATGTGTATTACTTATGCTCCTGTCTGTTACTATTTAACCATGTGCCGTTCTAATCTGGTTTCACTCAATGGCCTGATGATGCGGCCATAGTGTTCGTGAAGTGCTCACCAGAGCTTTTATCTACCATAATTTTAAAATTGTAAATAAAGACGTTTTTTTTAGATCCTATGTTTTTAGAAGGAATATTTAAAATGTCGTATGTGTGCTTTGGCTGCTTCAGGAAAAATTTACTGTGCTTCGACAGCTTTGAATTCTTCTTATTTAATGCACCAGCAGAAAGGTTACTCCTCGTCCTTGAGGTTCTTACCAAAACAAGGACTGTTGTCCTCCCACACCCACCATACTCACCTGACCTCACCCCTGCAACATTCACCTATTCTCTGAATTGACATGTGAACTTCAGGGTTGTCGGTTTTCGAGTCCAAAAGAAGTGAAAAATGCATCGCTGGTTGCATTGAAGGACATTGCAAAGAATGGGTTCCAGAAGTGTTCCGACGAACTCCTCTCCAGCCGATGCCAGAAGTGCATTTTTGCAAAAGGGTCTTATCTTGTAGAAGCATATGTTTCAGCTTTGTAACTCTAACTATCAATGGACTTCCAGACCCAGTCCGGGAACTTTCGAATCTACCTCGTAGAGGTAGAGATGCGCTCAGGTGCAAATTCAAACGTGTTTAAATTTTGATTCCAAATGTTTCGTTGCCCTCTTAAACCCCTCCACCATCAATACTTTTCCTCTCCTGCCCAAGTGTTAGCAGATCAATTTTCTGACCTGTTACAGAAGTCTCTGAGTGGCAGCATTATGTTGTAGAAGATTGCACAGAGACTCAATAACTTATGAAACCTTTACTTTAGCTTAATGTTCTGACCTGTTAGCAGATTAACGTTGTAGCTGAATGTTTAGCAGATTAACCTGTTACAGAAGATTGAGTGTCAATAATGTGTTGTGGAAGATCACACAGACTCAGTAACTTACAAAAACTTTTATGTTAGCTTTAATGTTCCAACCTGTTATAAAATTAATATTTCAACCTGTTGCAGAAGTCCCAGTGGCAACATTATGTTGTGGACAATCACACTGATGCAGCAACTTATAAAACCTTCATTTTTAGCTTCCAATGATTAAAAAATATCCTTTTGTGGAAAAATCGCATGTGATAGACAAATTTGAGAATCATTCTTGAAATTGGCACATTGAAATTAATAAGAAATGGGCAACAAATCTCAAACAAGATTGTTGTACACCTTTGTAATTAATGACAGTAAATGATAAATTTAAGGCATTACTGCTGTCATCGACATAAATAAAGTTCTTTATCTTGCTTGTTAATTGCCAAATTAAAAAATGTGAATTTTTAAAGGCGCATATTATTTTGGAGCTGGTGATTGTATAAGCAGAGTTCACATGGCTCCTGGAATCCTGGAAAGTGATTTCTCTGTTTTTCCAGGCCTGAAAAGTCCTTAATTTTTCATATTTTTGTGAATGTCCTGGAATTTTTTCTCAGAATGATTAAAAGAATCGGTCAAAATGTTTGGATTGACTGCATCACCTTGTTTTAGCTTCCTTGCCACATCTGTTCACAGTGACATCACTTCTAATCTATTCATCAAGAATTCAGTTTCCAATATCATCTTAGAGTTTGTACACATATGCAAAAAAATTTATGCAGATATTCAAAGCAAAAAGAATATAAATTCTGTATTTGCTTGAAACACTTACTGGTCAACCCTGTAACACCTCTCAGAAAACTTGAAAATTCCATCGCCCTGGAGCGGGAATAAAACCTGCATTTCCTGATTTCCATTTGTGTATGCTATCCATTACACCACCCAAGACAGTTAAGTTCCAAGCAGCTGAGACTAAGCAAGCTTAGCTTAGAAATCTGAACATCCTCGGAATTTTGCTAGTCGAAGCATCGTTGTTTCTTCGTAGTGTTTTGACCGAACTCCAATTTGAAAACGGATGTAGGTCGGAAATCATCAGTACCACAGAGAAGTCAACGAAGGAAGAAATATTCTACATAATACAAGGGAAATTAATAGAATATTCAAAGCAAACAGGATATAAATTCAGAATTTATATTCTGTTTGTTTGAATATTCTATTGATGTCACAAGTGTTATGAAGAATATTTCTTCCTTCGTTTGATTTAAAAAATAAATTCAAGGATTTTCTAGGGGTTTTGCAGGAGTTCATTGAAAAGTTCCACAAGCTCAAATTATTGCTACAATCAAAATACTTTGTTTTATAATTGCAAATTGGGCTGAAATTTATTGTGTATTTAAAATTCTTATGAAGTCCTATGGGATCTGTTGTTACAGAGTGTTATTGAGTATGTGTTACATCTTCAATAAAATGGCAAAATTTCCTCATATAAAAACTGTTCTGTATAAAACTTATGTGAAGCAATCTGGAACCTAACACAATGATAGCAATACAAAACAATTTTGCCATGGCACTGAAAATTTCCTGTTCCCATGTACATTGGTGGCAGGGAGGCCAGATGTCAATCTCCTTCGATGAGGACAGTGTGCATGGGAAGGTTTTCACACTGTGTTGTGACTCCAACTATACACAACTATCATGCCATAAATCTAGGTGGCTGGATGACTTTAGATCTGGTTGATGAATAGATTTAATCTGTATGGTCCAAGATACAGATTAAATCTACTCGTATTTTTCTCAGTATTTGAGCTACCAGTTGCACTGCTATGCTAATGGTCCAAGATGGTTTGTTTGGTAAGGTCTGAAGCCATACCAATGCAAAAGTGGATGCTCAGTTCTTAAGGAAGCCTGTAATCATCATAACTGTGTTGTTGTAGCCTCTTAACATCGTACCCATCAGCTGACCACTTAAAGTGCATATTCAGTGCCTATATATCAAATGGATACAAAAATTATTGAAGATTACATCAATAAATAGCCTTTAAATGGCCATACTGATAGAAAAATGCAATTGGATTCTTGAAACCTGTCAGTCTATTTTGTAAGATATGCAAATATCTTTAAGTTACTAATACGCATGTTAACAAGATTGGTAGGAGGTCAATTTTCTGCAATATTATTTTCACAAAGAAAGCTGCCAACAGGATGTGAATAATAGTGTGGGGACCAATTGGCTAACTAATGAACTTAATTATACTATTACACCTAGTTGTTTTGTTTGTATTTTGTTTTGTAAAAAAGTTATTTCCCAATATGTATTACTAATTTTTATAGAAGAAATGTTACCAACTATCATAATTTTAAACAACAGAACATCAGTGTTTGGTGGGTTCATTTTGACACTTGGCAGTTTTCTAAAAGAGCAAATTATTTCCGTTATTTGTGAGGATTTTAGTTTTCTTAAAAATAAGTACATAACATTCTGTGCACATATATCACAGCTTATTTTTTGGGGAGAAGGATACATTTTTATCAAAAAAAAAGTGCTGCTTATATTCATGAGTATTTATCTCTGCATGTAAACAATGTGTTCCATAAAGTATCAAATCCTCAGAAAATTGAATAATAACATGTTCTCATAAAGTTTCTGTTCTAAACTTTTCATAATCAGCATTTCAAGGACCTAATTATTTCTTTTCATTTGTTTAAATAAGTAGTTTAAACACATGTTTGAAGTTTAATTTTTTTTTCTTTCAAGGTAAAGGAATATCGCACCCTTTATGATCACCTGATTGACAAAGTTGATACCTTCATTTCAAAACAAGTAAAAGTAACAAAGGTATTTATCTTTCAGATTACCTTGTATAGTTTTAAATGGAAACATATCAGCACTTGGATTTCTATCAGCTGGTATACCTAACTTTTAGTTTTTGCAAAAGACATTTTCTTTAAAAAGACATGTCATGAGAATGATTAAAATATTCTGATTGTAGGTTCTTTATGTAATGGAAAATCAAGTTTATTTGAAAAATATTTAGTTGAAATTTGTTGTGTTTATATTTTAGTAGTTTTTTACATGACATGTAATAACCTTGATATCATGAGATTTAAATTATTACGTCAGATTTTAGAAATATACGGCTAACCTGTAAACATTTGGTAGTATTTTGCTTCACAAAATTACTTTTATTACCTTTCAGAAATTCTTATTTTGAAATACCGTATTTATTGGCATGTAACACTCATCGGCGTATAACACGCACCCTAATTTTAAAAAGGAAATTTGAGTAAAAAAACAACTTAAATTTAAAATGAATTAAATACATATATAATAAATATATAATTAAATATATTCAGTCGCTATTCGTTGTTTACAAAAATAACGTGGACAGAGCGATGACATCGTGTATTTACATTATCTCCACGTATTTAAAATATATTCACCATTTAAAATAAATTACTTGGGAGCTCTGAAATTTTTATTTAAATAACACACGTTTATTAATATTTATACCGCTTATAAGGCAAATAATATGACAGAAAAAGCATCTGTTTGAACAAAAAACTTAGATGTTAGACCTGTTACAAAAATTTTAATCAGAATCACTGCTATCTTGGAAACCATGAAACTCTTCATCTTCACAGCACGAGTTGTTTAACTGAGGGCACTCTGCACGCATGAAAGTGATGAGCCAGACTAAAAAATAAAAAAACAGCCAGAATTCTGGGTTCGTTAAACCGACACCGGTTGCCAATAATGCATGGTCATCGTTGCAAGAAATGTTACCCTCGAACCAGCATGAGAAGACCCCGCATGTACTAACGATTTTTATCACCAACTGTCAGGCACAGCAGTAAGACATCACCGGAAGTTTCATCATATTTTTCCTGAGCAGCTGCTACTTAAGCAGGTTGTACTATGAAAGCAACTTAATGAGAGCAAACGCTTAGGCGGTGTCGCGTCAATTTGTCGCCTGCATCAATTCATCGCAGACCAATTCTTTGACTATGTCAGTTCATCGCGGTCAAATTCATCGCGTTCTTAAATTTTGGTTACATACAAATCACATGCTGAAAAATGTATGATCTCAGTTGTCTTCCGCCGTGATCATATTTATAAGGTTTGGACACCCAGACAGGTTAGTAATATTATGCCTTTTCTTTGGCACTAAAAATAAATTAATATGCCTAGGCCTAAGCTTAGCCCTTTTTAACAGTTTTTATTCCATCGTACTTATATTCATAAAGTTTAGACACCAAGTAAAGTTAGTATTGTTGCACTTTTACTTAGGTAATAAACATTGATGCCTAGGCCTTTTTAACAGTTTTTATTCCACTGTGTTCACATTTATAAGGTTTATGCACCATGTCAAGTTAGTATTATTGCACTTATACTTAGGCATTAAATATTAATACCTTGGCCTAAGATTAGGGCTTTTAACAGTTTTTATTCCATCGTGCTCATATTCATAAGGTTTAGAAACAAGGTCAAGTTAGTATTATTGCACTTTTACTTAGGCATCAAGTATTAATACATAGGCTTAGGTCTTCTTAACAGTTTTTATTCGATTGTGCTCATATTTATAAAGTTTAGACACAAGGTCTAGTTAGTATTATTGTGCCTTTACTTAAGCATTAAATATTAATACCTTGGCCTATGTTTAAGCGTTTTTAGCAGTTTTATTCTGTCGTGCTCATATTTATAAGCTTTGCATCAAGTCAAGTTAGTAATATTGTGCTTTTACTTAAGAATAAATATTTCATACACTTGAATAAAATCTGTCAGAAAAGCCTGGACCAAAGGCCTATTGATTAGTATTTAATGCCTAAGTAATAGCGCAATATTACTAACTGGGCATCATGTTCGAACCTTACAAAAATGAGCATGACAGAATAAAATGTGTCTAAAAAGCCAAGGCCTATTTATTAATATATAATGCCTAAGTGAAAGTGCAATAATACTAACTTGACTTGGTGTCCAAATCTTATGAATACCAGCACAACGGAATAAAAACTGTTAAAAGGCCTAGGCCTAAGGCCTACTTATTAATATTTACTGCTTAAGTAAATGTGCAATATTACTTAAATGACTTGGTGTCTAAACCTGATAAATATGAACACAATGGAATAAAAACTGTTAAAAAGGCCTAGGCCCAGGCATTAATATTTAATGCCTAAGTAAAAGTGCAATAATACTAACTTTACTTGGTGTCTAAATCTTATAAATATAAACACAGTGTAATAAAAACTGTTAAAAAGGCCTAAGCTTAGGCCTAGGCACATTAATTTACTTTTAGTGCCAAAAAAAAAAAAAGCGTAATATTACTAACCTGTCTGGGTGTCCAAACTTTATAAATAGGATCATGGCGGAAGACAACCAAAATTGTACGTTTTCCTGCATGCGATTTGTATGTAACCAAAATTTGTAAACACAACAAATTTGACCACGACGAATTGACGTATAAACCACTTTGGTTTAATATGGCAGCTTTCATTCGCTCCTGAAGCGAGTGAGGTTACAGTTGGGCACTTAAAAAAGGTAAATCAGGAGTCTGTCTCAAATGTTTTTGTGCTAATCTTTCTGAAGTACTGAAGATTGTATTGATACCACTTTTAACAAGATCTATCAGAAAACAGAAGAGATGCATTAGAGAAGCATCTGGAGTTGGAGTAAAGTGCTACCAAACCGTAAACATTTGTCAATGTCGGGATGTGTCATACTATGCAGCAGTGTTCATTTTACTTAAGTTTAAATAAAAAATGTAGTATACGCGTACAACACGCAGGTAGCATTTCAGCCCGAAATTTCAGGGGAAAAATTGTGTTATACGCCGATAAATATGGTATGAATTATTGTAGACCATTTTATTAAGGCTCCAGGAGTTGATGGCATAACTTCTGAGATGTTGAAATAGGTGATGACTATAAAATTGACTGGTTAACTGAAATTTGCCAGTTGTGCTGGGAGTTAGGAATGGTCCCTCGGGATTGGAAGGATGCTATTGTTATTCCTTTATATAAGGTAAAAGGTGATCAGACTTACTGCAAGAACTATCATGCTATTAGCCTACTGAGTACGCCAGGGAAAATGTTTGGTAAGGTCATTATTGAAAAAATACGGGGTCTTACATCAGAGAAAGTGTGGGATGTTCAGAGTGGTCTTATGCCTGGTAAAGATTACATTAACCAAATTTTTGCATTACACATAATGATTGAAAAGTATCTGGTTGTTGGTAAGAAAGTTTTTGCTGCCTTCATACATTTAGAGAAAGCTTATGACCAAGTAAATAGGACACTTTTGTGGAAGGTATTGAATAAATATGGTGTTACTGGGAATCTACATAATAGTGTAAAAGCCATGTATGCTGGCAATAGAGCTTGTGAATGGTGTTTTATCAAAATGGTTTTCTGTTGGTGCAGGAGTCAGACAAGGTTGTGTAATGTCACCATGGCTGTTTAATATATTTATGGATACATGCATGCATGATGCCGAAATAGCTAATTCTAGTTTATATCTTGGTGATATCCGTGTGTACAGATTGCTGTATGCTGATGGCACTGTCCTGTTGGCAGAGAGAAAAAGTGAGTTGCAGAGTGTGTTGTCCCATATGTACGAAGTTTGCATGAAATTCAAATTGAGTATAAATAAGGGGAAAACCAAAGTTATAGTTTTGGAGTGAGGAACTGGTAGTACTGAATGTAATATAAGTCTAAATGGCACAGTGATTGACCAGGTGAATGAGCAAATTGGATGGTGAAATTAGTAGGCGAGTGAATTCTTCATTGAAAGTCATGGCTGCTTTGGGAGGTTTTCACAGGAATGATGGGTTCTCAAAAGAGCGCCACGTGGCTGTGTATGAAACTGTAATTGTCCCTGTGATGTATGGCAGTGAAACCTGGATACTACAGAAGAAACATAGGAGTCATTTGTGTGCTGGAGAAATGCGTTACTTACGGGGAAGGGGGTGTGTGTGTGTGGCAAGACACGTTCTGATTGTGTGAAGCATGAAGATGTTTTGCAGTTGTGTAATGTGAAGAAAAATGTTGTTAGCAAGGTAGAGACTAATATTCTTAGGTGGTTTGGACATTTTGATAAAATGAGTGATGAGATGCTTACTAAGAAAATCTTTTTAGCCTGAGTGGCAGGAAGGAAAGGCAGAGGAAGGCCAAGGAAGTCAAGGGAGGTTCAGATTCAGGAGTATCTGCATGAGGAAAAGATTATGAATATGAAGTACAGGTCTTGTGTATGTCATGTGATGGATGTCAGTGATGCCCGAGTTGTATGTCAAGATTGCTGTAAATGGAGAAGTTTGATACGGCAACAGTAAGTAAATAATCAGTCAAAAATTTTTCTGGTAGTTTGTATTTCTTTGTGGAGCTAATCTCTGAATCTCAGAAAACAACTTAGTGATATGTATGTATGTATGTATGTATGTATGTATGTATGTATGTATGTATGTATGTATGTATGTATGTATGTATGTATGTATGTATGTATGTATGTATGTATGTATGTATGTATGTATGTATGTATGTATGTATGTATGTATGTATGTATGTATGTATGTATGTATGTATGTATGTATGTATGTATGTATGTATGTATGTATGTATGTATGTATGTATGTATGTATGTATGTATGTATGTATGTATGTATGTATGTATGTATGTATGTATGTATGTATGTATGTATGTATGTATGTATGTATGTATGTATGTATGTATGTATGTATGTATGTATGTATGTATGTATGTATGTATGTATGTATGTATGTATGTATGTATGTATGTATGTATGTATGTATGTATGTATGTATGTATGTATGTATGTATGTATGTATGTATGTATGTATGTATGTATGTATGTATGTATGTATGTATGTATGTATGTATGTATGTATGTATGTATGTATGTATGTATGTATGTATGTATGTATGTATGTATGTATGTATGTATGTATGTATGTATGTATGTACGTACGTACGTACGTATGTATGTATGTATTTTATTAAGACAAAAAGAATGTAAATAACACATTAAAATGTCCATTACTTTGTGTATATTCCAGATTTTTTCCCTATATCACATAGTAATGCATAAGTTCAATGCAAGATTCAGAAATATGTCAAAGCATTCAACCAAATTTTCCTTTACTTCACCATTTTAGACGTTTTTCTAAAGAGATATATTATGGAGAATTTACTGATATAATGCTGAAAACCTTTCTGCTTCTCTTTTAAATGTGAAATTTTCTTCAAAAACCTCAACTCTTGATTTTCACAAGACATTCAGATTCTTCTCTTAAAAAATTATTCATAGCTTACTTACATTTAAATTTGGCTAATAATAAAAAATATCAAAGCATATGATCCAGATTCTAATTTTCAGTTTGACATCAAATATGGAAGGAATTTTTACTAAAATCAATCACTTTAAAAGTGATAGATACACTTTCTTCTTGGAGAACAAAACAGCAGCTTTCAGCAGTACCTGTGAAAGATTTAATCTCAGCTCATATAGAACAGCTAGCCTTTTACAATATTTTAAGTGTCAGTAACACTATGAAAGATTTTCATATAAGTATGTCATGAGGATTGGTATAACTTTCTGATAAAAGCTGTAATTGAAGTTGAGAAATTTAGATTAAAAGCAGGAGACTTAAATAAAACTAACGAGCAAAGATAAAAGCAGGTACAGAATATTGCCTGAAATGGAGACAATATTGTTGAAAGTATGAATGAAGAAAATAACATTGTGGAAATGGAAAAGTCAACCTGAACACCATGGATTCCACCACTTTGAGATTTGGACTGCTTTTAATCTAATTTTTTTAGCTTAAATTACAGCTTTCATCATATGGTCTTTGATCTTCATTGGCTTTTAAGCCATGTGTTTGCACCTTCTCTCACTTGTCAAAACATTTTGTTGCATTTCTTGGTTCACTATTGGCGGTACAGCTTGCCCTCAGTGATTGCTGCAAGGACTGTTCTCCATCTACTGATATTTGTTTTTAAGCTGTGTAAATACATAATTGCTTTTTTTGTACAGTTATTTTACTCATTTACTGAAGTTCAACTATTTTCACATTTTGGTTGTTGAAAAGGCCTATCTGATAACTACACTGGTGTCCAAAATTAAAGTCATGGAGGCATTCTCAGGGCTAAAAGGAAAATCACATAACAGTAGGTAGAGACATTTGGCTTGTAAAGGGACACAGTTATAAGGGTAATAAACATTTTATAACAGAGGAAATACACAATTTACTTATGCAGGGTCACATCCACAAATGTCACCAAGTTCACATGTAAGGATGTAATCTAAAAATATCTTAATACAAAATGTGATTGCCTTGTAATGGGCAGACAACTCTCAAAATGATACATACTCATCAGCAGGTTGTTGATAAACTCTAGATCCAAATAATTCCATTCCTTGATTAGGGTGTGTAGCTTGGGAACATTCTAGGAGGAGGCTTACAAGCTGCTATGTGTTGTCCCAGAGCATCACAAGCATGCTCTATGGGGTTGAGGTCAGGAGACCTAGATGGCTAGTCCATATACAGAATATCCTTGCTCTGCAGGAAATTATCAACAAGCCAAGTCCTTTGTGGGCAAGCATTGTCAACCATTAAAAGGAACTGAAGGCCAATAGCTCCCCAAAAAGTCTAACAGAAGGCTCTAGGTTCTTGTCCTTACATTGCTCAGTGTTCACATTTCCTCCTGCAAATATATGGAGTGGTGTTTGGCTGTTGAGCATAATACCACCCTACAGAAGTAGACAACCATCTCTGAAAGAGCCTTGTTCATGGACATTTGCTGGATCATTATGAGTTTACTGTTCTCTCCAGACGAAATACTGATGAAGATTAATTTGGAGACTGAATCTTGACTTGTCAGTAAAAAGAACACCAGCCCACTTATCTGGGCTCCAGAAATGATGTTGCCTGCAGCAGTTCAAGCAAGATCTCCAGTGAGATTCAGTTGGTGGGACACAAACCATGGATTTCCTAGCATAAAGTCCTGGCATAAGCCTTTAGTATATTGTTTTGCCATAATACAATAGTCCCAGTGGCTGCAGAGAGCTTAAAAGACAATTACTGAGCTGTATAGGACATGTGATGGCATGCAGTTAAAGCAACATAACAATCCTCATGAGGTGTCATACATCTTAGACAAGCTTGACCAGGCCTTCATGACACCCCATCAGTGTTTAATTGCTGTCGTAACTGTGAAATCACTCTGGGGTGAGTACTCACATCCCTTGCACCTTAGGCCTGAGGCAAAGATAGCATTTGCAGCCACTAGAATGCATTTTACATGTACTGTCAATGAGAAATGCCATTGCCATTCTCATTGGCTTTAAGTATGCAACTCAATTTACATAGAATTGAGTTGCATACTTAAAGCCAATGAGCAATGACAAACATGCCCCTCTTCAACAAGCCAATGGTTGAGACATGTGCAATTGAGACATGTCCCTATTCTAACCTTTTTTCATTGCACATGTCTCAACCATTGACTTGTCCTATTTAAGACAACTGCACTTCTGTTTATACAGTGTTTTAAACCTGACGAATGACCTGTTGTGACAGGGTCCGAAAGATCTTGTGTGTATTTTAATTAAATGATTTTCAACTTGTAAATACCATCTCTTCAAGTTTATTTTAATCGTGTATCAACAGCCTTTTAACAATTATTACTTTTAAGAATTAATTGATGCGTGTTTTTTCTATACAAGTACCCGTGAAGTTCGAGCAGAAAGTGAAAATTACATGTCAGGTACTGCATTTAATTAATTTTATATCAGTTGTTTTCTAATGTGGTTTTTAAGACATTATGCAGAGCAACTTCTCACAAGTTTCACTGCTTTTGTGACATTATGCAGGGCAACTTCTCACAAGTTTCACTTTTGATAAAAAGCAGTAATGAGCAATCAGTTAAATCCTAAAAATAATCACTAAAACTTCCTTAAAAATAATCACTAAAACTTCCTTAAATATTTGTATCAGTTGGATGTCTGAAGTTATTTCAATCAGACCTTCAGGAAATACATATCTGTATGGAAATCAGTGCTTTTAGTTCCTTCAAAAATCAGCTGACAACTGATCAGTAAGTTTATATCAGTACTTACACTGATGAACCATTCCATTATTACCACCCCAGCCTAAAGAAATGAGCGTGGCTGTAGACCGAACAGTGACACAGATGAAGTTCACAGAGCAGTATACAGGGTGCATAGGAAAGTCCCTTTAGCCTGGAATACCTTGCAAACGGAGAGAGGTACAGTCATGCAAGTGAGATAACGGTATAGTAAAGTGACCACGCCCGATCGAATGCAACCAATAGCAGTGCCCCTAGTGGCGAAATGCGGAAGTTAGCCATTGCAAATCGAAAAAAAAGAGATAGAGCAAAATTTCCAATTACAAAGTTGTAGAGCATCAATTAATTAGTACAAAACGACATTTGTTTCACACAGATAAGATAAATTGTCGCCTGAATACTCTACAATGTACGAAATCGATGCGCAACGATTCGAATCTGCATATTCACATTTTGCAAATGCAGCCGTATGCAAATGCAGATTGTGACGTTGTACCATACCAACGATATAAAAACCAGTAGCAGGATGTACCCTGATCAGAAGTTTAGGTCTACGTACGCTGTGTGAGAATGGCAAGCTTGGATTTCTGGGATTACGTGAAAAATCAGGTGTATGCAACAGCGCCTACAAGTCTGCTGGATCTACGTCGTCATGTTACAGATGCTTGCAATAGTGTGACACCTTCCATGCTGAGGAATGTGCATGCAGAGTTACTTTCACAAATACAAATGTGTAGCGTGGGCAATGGTGAACTCTTCGAACATACTTGACATTAACTTTTTATCACTGTGCGCCAGTTTGCCTTTTTTGTTTTCGTTTTGTCTAACGTCATCAAACTGTATTGATATAAGTACGCATTTATGCCATAAATTGTGTGTATTTGCTCATACCTATGTCTGTTCCCTTCAAACGTTCACACAAAAGGTCGTGCATCAATTTCGGACATTTTAGGGTATTCGGGTGACAATTTATCTTATCCGTGTGAAACAAATGTCGTTTTGTACTAATTAATTGATGCTCTATAACTTTGTAATTAGAAATTTTGCTCTATCTCTTTTTGTTTTAAATTTGCAGTGGCTAACTTCCGCATTTCGCTACTAGGGGCGCTGCTATTGGTTGCATTCGAACTGGCGTAGTGGCTTTACTGTACAGTTATCTCACTTGCATAACTGTGCCTCTCTTCATTCGCAAGTTATTCCAGGCTAAAGGGACTTTCCTATGCACCCTGTGTATACAACCGAAGGACGAGCTTTCGGTTAGTAGAGCGTTCGGAGTCAGAATGGGAAAAGCTGCCGATTTATCAGAGTTTCATAAAGGACAAATTGTGATTGCACGGCACCTCGGAACTACGATGAAAACGGTGCAGCTTGTGGGTAGTTAGTATGTATCAAAAGTGGTGCACAGATGGCCCAACGACGAACCGTCGTCTGCAGCTCATTGATGCCAGAGGGGAGCAGAGACTGTCGTGCATTGTTCACAGCGACTGCAGGGCTGCAGTGCTGCAAATCACCGGCAGCTACAACAGTGGTGATCAGGGCAATGTGTTGCAGCACACAGCCTTCTGTGAATGGGCCTGTGTAGCCAAAGACCCAGCCGGGTCCCCGTGCTCACTGCACGCCATTGCCAACAATGCATGGAATGGGCCTGAGTTCATCAAGATTGGACCGTGGATGATTGGAAGAAAGTGGCCTGGTCTGACGAATCAAGATTCCTGGTGCATCATATAGACAGATGAGCACAGATATGTTGATTACCAATGGAGGCTATGGCACCTGGATGAATTGTTGGACGGAAACAGGCCAGCAATGGCAGTGTTATGCTGTGGGTGATGTTTTTTTGGGACACTTTAGGCCCCATTGTCCCAATAGCACAATCCCTGACAGCTGTTGGGTATCTGAACATCGTTGCAGACCAAGTTCACCTATTCACGGCAACTATGTTCCCTGCTGGTGATGGCCATTACCAACAGGATAATGTGCCATGCCACATTGCCAAAATCTTCAAGGAATTGTTTGAGGAACATGCTGATGACTTTCTGTTAAAGCCCTGGCCTCCAAATTCACCTGACATGAACTGAATCGAACATTTGTGGTTCGACTTGGAAAAGCGGGTTTGCTCTAAATCACCAACACCCTGAAATGCACAGGAACTGGAGGACCTGCTGTTGACATTATGGTACCAGATACTCCAGGATAGTTATCGCCACCTCATTGAATCGATGCGTCATCAAGTGGCCACTGTTTTGTGTGCTAAAGGGCGTCCTACAGCTTATTAGGTAGGTGGTCATAATGTAATGGCTCATTGGTGTATATCTGTGTTCTTCTAATGCATCACAAGTGGTATGAACAGTATCATATTATTGGCACAAAGGCAGTGGCATAGCCAGAGGGGGTGGGGATTTGGGGTTTGACTCCCCCCCCTTGAGGGGAGATTGAGCACAAAGTTAAAGCGATATATATGTGTATACGAGGCTTTTACCAATGAACGAAACCCATGGACCTCCCCCCCACCTTAAGAAATTTCTGGCTACGCCACTGCACAAAGGTGCCATATTTTTACTGTTTCCCATGTTGTTACTTCTTCAGGAAACGAAAATTACATTGCCCCGGAGTGGGATTCAAACCTACATCTCCTGATTTCTGTTTGAGCATGCTAAATTGGGAGATGCAAGTTCGATCTCACTCCAGAGCGATGTAACTTTTGTTTTATGAAGAGGTGGCAACAAGGAAAACTGAAAATATGTCACATTTGTATTCCCTTTCATGTATTTGTGCAGAATTACTTCTTCAGGAGGATTCATTTTCCATTGATATCTAAAATGTGGTACAAACATCAGATGCAGAGAAATAGAAAAAACATTTTGTGTATTAGTAAGCATTTGAAGGTTATTTTGAATCTTCTGAAAGAACTCTCATTTTTACCTCATATAGTAGAATGTCAATCAGGAACACTGTTGTGAATTATAAGTTTCAGTTAATTCAGTAAATACTGTTGTAGATTATGCATTTCAATAATTTTGTTTATTTGGTCATTCATTTGTTCTGTGTGCAAAATTTGTTTTAATGTAATATTTCCACTCTCTCTCTTTCTCTCTGAATCTGAATATGTATATATATTCGCACTTATACAAGTTACTTCTTTGATTCTTATTCTTTTTTCTCCAGGAAATCTTAAGGAATCATGTTGAAGCTGAAATGAATTACATCAACTTGGCTCATCCAGATCTTGATTTTTCAAAGTAAATATGTATTGATTTGAACTAAATCTGAATTGTCACGTGAAAATGTTTATTTTCCTTCCACTTTTTCACTGAAATTTCATAAAAGCATTATATACCAATCTTGACACCAGTCAGAACTGGTTTTGGGACTGAATCCTGATATGATGCATACCTATATTGTACAATTTATTTCTAACATGAACCATCCTGCCAAAAGTACAAACAACTACATTCAATTACATTGCCCACAGTTCATTTTACACAGACCTGTTCATGTGTGCACATGCATGTGCACACATTGTTCAAGAAGTTGATCTTAAAGATATTGCCTGAAGCATACTGTATAGCTGTTCAATATGTGCTGCCCAAACCAGTTTTCCATTTCCCATCCACTCTATTAGTTACCATCTCTGCCCTCGCACTGACCAGTCATCTCTGAAAAATAAGTTAAAAAGAAATTGGAAAAGCTGACTACCTCCCCAGTGTAAATATACTTTTTTTCTTGTTGTTGTTGACAATGCTATAGCACTGCTACTTGACCTTAAAGGTCTCCACATTCTATGTTCCCTGCCTTTATTTTTGCATCTGGCTGTCAATAAGGAAAAGGGTTGTACAGGGAGTTATTCAAGAGTATATTAAATGTTTGTAGCAAGCTTTGTATGAATAAAAGTGAGGAAACAAGCTGCATGAATACAAAGTGTGCAAACAGTTCCCAAACTCTAAATTCAAAAAATCCTCAGGCATTTTCTAAATGTGTATGAAATAAATCAGTATGATAGCTTCATGCAAGAGCTCGTTGAGATTATATACTGCACATGACCCAAGTGTAGGGCTGTTTGATATCATATCAAAACCGAAAGTGCAACTGAAACTGGGATGTGATTTTGCGCATGTTTCAGAACTGCATCATGCCTTCCATCATTAAGTAGACATATAATGGACACTGTAGTTGTCGTGGAAAATTTCTGGAATTCCATATGTCCTGGAAATGTCCTAATTCTGTTACATCTCCTGGAAATGTCCTAATTCTGTTACATGTCCTGGAAATGTCCTAATTCTATTACATGTTCTGGAAATGACCTAATTCTGTGACATCCTGGAATTTTATGTTTTCCTGTTGTTTGCCCCTACGCAGTGTTTTGTAGTTCAGGAGTTTTCTATGTTGTATTTATTCATAGCTGCCAGGTGTCTCGATTTATTCTGATTTTATAATTTGAATCACTTATTTCAATCCATAACAAAGACCCTGTCAGCATGAAACAGTGATCGGTATATGTGGTTGTAATAAATACAATTGGGAACACGAAAATGTTCGTCAACTCCTGTTATTCAAGTCATTGATAGCTCTGCATTCAATGGAGGAACTGCAACGATGTTCCAAATAAAAGTTTAAACAGTTGAAGATATGATCAATTGCAACTCAGATGAGGAAAAGCAAACTGGGCCTCCATGCTGAACGAACATTAAAATCCATCCATGTTGGTTTCATTGGTGCAAAAATGGTATGCAGAAGTGCATAAAAAGCAAAAGTCCTCAGTAATCTTTGAACAGTCAGTAACTCATGCCTGGCCACTGTGACACCCTTCCACTGTTGGTACACCAGATTAACCAAATGGTTATTCTATGTGTTTATCTAATGGTTCATCAATCTGTTTGCATAGTACATCAGATTAACCAAATAGATATTTTGACTCTGAAAACTTTGAGGATTTTTTTATATTACAAAAAAAAAAAAAAAAAAAAACACACTGATTAACTCCTTATCAAGATTCTTCATTTTAAAAGGACATGAAGACATAAACAAATAAAAACATCCATTAATCTAACCCAAATGTTAATGTTATGCAATTCATGATTACTTATTAAATGTATGGTTACTTGTTAATTATATGTGATTGTTATTCTCTTTATAAAAGTAGACATATGTTGTCATTAAAGTGTCATTCAGATGACATTCAAGTCTTTCAGGAAATGATAACAAAACATGTTTGCCAGAAATTAGAAACTCCTTAGGTAACTCAATTGAAATTCATAGATGCTTGCCTACACATATTATTGAGAAGAAAAAATATTGGAAGAATGGAATTTTGGTGTTTGTGGACAAAATTTTCAACAGCTGGATAGAATTCCTCTTTATAAATTTTCAATCCATAACTTCACTAATAATGTTAGAAGAAGTGTTAAGTAGATTTCCAGATCAAAAATTGACACTTAGTTCTTCTTTTGACTGAGATTAACATTGTTTATTATTCAAATATGAACAACAACAACAACAACAAAAAGTGAGACCAAGAGAATAAGTATTCTGGTACTCTTTGCAGATAATTTATGCTATGCATCTTTCACATGCCAAGATCTTCATGGGTGTGAAATAAAACCAGTAATTCAAGAGTAGGCATTTATTTACATGCAACACATTGCATTTATTTGCATCGTTCACGACCACACCGAACCAGAATCTAGTACATACTAAATGGAATTAAATCATAAGAACAAACAATAAATCATGAATGGAATACGGGATTAGACCATACAGTACAAATTTTGAAGATGTGAATCCGTTTTTTGGTATAAATATGACATGGATGGTAAGTTAGATAATTTCTGAAAACTTGAAAATTTCGTCGTCCTGGAGCGGAAACCAACCCTTCGCCACCCGGATAGTGCCTGAGTATGCTAACCACTACACCACCCAGAACATTCAAGTTTCCAATTAATTTGAATATAACCATCACATGATTCGCTAGTCAAAGCAACCGGCATTCATGTTTAGCGAATCTGGAGGGTAAGAAATTTGCTCCTCCGGGAACTGATGGGATAGAATTCTTAACCTCCAGATTCTCTAAACATAAATGCCAGTTGTTTCAACTTGCGAATCCTGCGATGGTTATATTCAAATTAATTGGAAACTTTAAATTTGGTCATTCTGGGTGGTGTAGTGGTTAGCATACTCGGGCGTTATCCGGGAGACGGGGGTTCCATTCCTGCTCCAGGATGATGAAATTTTCAAGTTTTCAGAAATTATCTGACTTACTATCGATGTCATATTTACACCAGGAAAACGGATTCACATCTTCAAAATTTGTAACAAACAATAAGATTTGCTAATTCTTGACATTGAGCTGTATTTGGGTAGGTGGATTAATGAATGTCATTATCGTAAAACCCAAATGAAAGAAGGTATGTGAGTCATAAAAGTAAATATTTATTAAATTATGGTGGTGGCAATAGTAAGTATTTTGGTTGTTCAGTTTTTCAAAAACAATCTTTTTTTCGTATATTCAGATTTAGATGAACCTAAAAATTGACCCTGAAACCGATTAAGTGTGATGTAGCTACGAAGGTCCATCTGTGCATGCACAAGCTAATATCTGACTTCAAGACAAAGAAAAACTGAATTGCAAGTTAGTGAGGGAGATTAGTAACTTTTGGTCTAGGATATCTACAAGTTACACCATATCATGTTATACATAATTTTAGAGCCCTCATCAATAGCAAGTAACCCTACCAAATTTCACTGAGCATCAAAAATGCATTTTAGCATCAGGTTCTTGTAATTTACTCAGATTGCAATGAGGTAGTGTTACATAAGTAAAACGTGATGAAATAATGTTCAGCTGTAGTTTAGTAAAATATATTGTTGAGTAACAATGAAATTAACTATTGTTGTGTCACTTCATGGGACAGCATTAAAAAATCAGATTTCAAGAATGGTTTTGACTACGAGTACATCTGTTACCCATTTTCGTTGCGTAGAAATTTTGTGCAGGGGATTTACTTTACTGCTGTCGGGGAAGATGCGCATCATCAAAAAATAATACAGTCAAACCTATTTATATTGGACTTAAGGGGACAGTCATAATCATTCAATATACGGAATAGTTGGATATGCAGAACTCAATGCAAATGTTTTGCATGAATTTGCAGAACTCAATGCAAATGATTTGCATGAATTTGCAGAACAGTAGTTATTTCACAACACATGATTCTGAGATTGCCTAAAATTGAGCCTTGTTTATTTGTGTGCATTTTAAGTGTTGTGAAAATGCAAATAAATAATTGGCGGCAGAAGGTAAGGGACGGGGGTTGACCTCTTGGGATTTTATGGTTCCCTCGCTAGAGTAGGGTCTTTGTATGAAACATCTGTAAAATTTCTGGTTCATATATGGTATAACATTTTTTTTATGAAAATTTCCTGGAAACCATCACTACATTTAGCAGTTTTCTGGAAAACGCTTCAAGTACAACTTTGAAAATGGATTTTGCACAAATAAGGTGAAAAGTTAACTCAGCATTTTTTTTTTCACTTTAAAGAAGATCATTAAATAATTCTCAAATAGCAATGAGCTGGATATGTTGCTACATGAACTGACTGACCACAGTTAAATAACCGAGATATTAGATTGGATTTGACCAAAGGGTAGGAAAAGACCCAGAAGAAGACCACCTGGGAGATGGGTGGATGAAATTCGAAAGTATGCTGGAGTGACTTCAAAGAGGTATGCTCAAGACAAGTTATAGAAGAGACCTTCATCCAGCAGTGGATTGATAATGGTTGATGATTTGTTAGAGTACTTGCATGTATAACCTACGGTCTCTCTCTCTTTTTTTATTGTTTTAATTCTCAGGAAAGCTGGTCCCCCCTTGAAAATATCGGATTCCACCACCCATATCATGTAATTTGATATTTGAGAAAGTGGTTGCATTACATTAGAAAAAGACATACCACACTAAACTTTCTATTGGTTTATACAGAAAATAAATTTGTAAGCTTTGTCTGCATTTTTATATTTGATGCTTGCATTAGCATGCCACTTTCAACTTCTTGAATTTTACTAAGCTTTGTTGATTACCATCAATAGCTGAACAATACTGCAGCAACACCAAGTATTTCTTTTACTCTGTGGAATGGTTCTGGTTCCACATTGCTGCCTGCCCTCATCACTACCATGCTCATTTGTCCCTGTTGCATATACAACAATATTAGCATCAGTTCTTTCACCTGCAACTTGAATATCTTTATCTGCTTTCAGAAAAACTTCAAGCTGTACATCTTCAAGAACAGATCCATCAACAGCACATGAATTTTGCCTCACTATGAGAAGATCATAAGAGCCCAAGGTCTAACAACTACTTGTCTCCCTCTTGTCAGAAAATCCACAACACAGAAAGCAATTTCTAATTATACTTAGAAACATTCTTCCATGTTTTGTATATCATTTCTATTGCATTTAGCAAGTCTATTTTTTGCTATGCATTCCAATGCAAGTTTGTGAGAAATCTTTCCACCACAAGCTTTCAATAACCACATTTAAAGGAATAAGTGACACCTTGGTCTAACGATTCGACAACAAATGTTGTATTTGGAAGCAAAAATTTTATTTTGCTATTTCTTGTTTTCAAACCACAATAAAGGGCAGAATGGTCATTGAGAAGTGAAGAAAATTTGCTCCCTGCCTTTGTAAACTCTATCCCAGCCAGAAGCGATTTCGAAAATAACCCTATAGCAATTCAAGTCATCCTGTTAAACACATAAGTTACTAGTAGTGTTGAACATTTCTTAAGCATCTTGGAGATTTGCTCTTACCAATGATTAATGGCTTGATTTTCACAAAGTGATTCAGATTGGCTGCCAGTAAAACTATAATACAAATCGTGATACTTATCATTGTGAGATAACTTATCAGCCAAAACAAAACTGTCTCATATGCGATATAAATGTTACTATATTGATACCACGCCTGTATGTCAGCCCATTTTTGTTGCAACTATCTTTGAATCGGCTGCTTGCCTTTCTCCACACAATATTTTTCTGACAACAGCATAGCGATTTTTAAACTGCTGCAACACTCTTACTTGCATTGAAATCCTTCTTTCCAAACCTGGATGCAAAGTATTTTTGCTATCTGTTCTAGCACTGGAATGTTAAGCCCCGACATCCACAAACCACTTATGAAAGGCTTTTTCCACCTTGTTTTATGTAAGAGTACTCATACCGTTGTCATCGTTAACTTTCAGATGTTACTTGATCTGCTTTTGATATCTCTTTCATTTTTAAAATTGTGCTTAGGGTTTTCTTGGGTACCTTAAGATGACTTACTACATTACATTTTTTTTACCACTATCAACTTGGTGAACTACTTTGAGCTTTGCTGAAAGGGGAAGGTTTTGTCTTCATGTTTATTGGCATTTTATGAAAAAATTCTGTGCCTTTGAGCATTTCAAATGAGATATATGAACTTTCCTTATCCCAAATTTTCTCTTTGCAGTAGTCCATCACATAGTCAACTTCTCTATGTCATGGAAGAAGCATTTTCGTGGACAGAATCCTTCCCTGTTTGTTGCCTTTGGGTTCTTTCTGGCCATAAATAGTACTACCTGTGCCCCTTTCATTTTGTTTGGAAGTTTTCCACTTCAAAATATTTGTGCACAACTTTGAATTAGCTCCTGCATCAAAGTTTTGAAGTCTGAAGTAATGTGCTATAGTTGATGATCTGATCCTGTGAATGGTTTGTGTATTGTGGGCATCAAATGTTCGATACATACATTATGACTGCTATGTTTTGTTCAATATAATTTCTCCCCTTCATATATTTTATAATGTGATTTTCACAGTGACTTTCTGAAGTTTGATATAGGGAATTATTTGATGTATCCATGTATGATATCAGTAGGTTTGACTGAAATGAAAAATTCTAAAATACTGTCTATGCACATAAAATTACTTAAAAATAATACAAAATTCATCCGACACTTAAAATCTTTACTAAAATCCTAAAAATATATAAGTACGGGTAAAAATAAAAGTAAGATCTTTCCAGAGCACTATGCTCTCATCATCAGACAAAATGTGATGTTGTGTCCTGGTATATATACACAGCAGCAAACGCAAGGTGACGTAAAACGACAATCAGGAGCATGCTCCACATATCCACCAGTGCACTCCCCCACAGAGTCTCAAAGGAAGCTGGGCGTTAAGTAACAGAAAATGGTGTATAGGAAAACTCACCATTAGTGAGGTAACGACACTGTTGACATGCTTGGGAATAAATCCCTCTATGGCTGTGAAACTTCGCATGGGTACTTGTCATTACAACATCTAGATCTATGAATGAAGATATATAAGCTTTCAGCTAAAGCAATGAGGGTGTATCTTGATGGGTAGACAGGACACGAGCCTGATCCCAGAAGGTGTGGTGGGTACCACCGAGGGTTAGTCTGGCCAACAACGTGTTCTGGGCCCACGTTCGCACTCTATATTTGTGTTCAGACAAGCGCGTCTGAAGAGACAGCTTGGTGGAACCTATGTAGAGTTTTGAAGGAGTGTCAGTGTCCACAGATTGCATGGGAATGCAATAAACACCATGCTGTCCATGCCGTGCCACTGGATCTCTGTCTTTCTTGATTAGCAAAAGAATGTTTTAAGTCTTGACCCTAATACCCAAGTCATGATGTTTGCAGATGTTCTTCAAAACCGCCACAGGTTTAGGATGAAAATCGATTGAACCAACATATCTCAGGTTGGAACATACTCTCAAAAGAGTTGTAGATGATCGATCCATTAGTTTTCTAAGTAACTTATCCACAATAGTGACCTCATATCCATGCCTACAAACAATGTCCTTAATTTTGTGAATCTCCCTATTGCGTAATTCAGTACTTGAATCGAAGAATGCATTATGGCATGTTTGACCAAAAATCTGATGGCTGAAAGCTTGTATTCCATGGGATGAGATGACTGAAAAGGTATGATTGACATGTTCATCATAGGTTTTCTGTACCCTGAAAATTAGAGAGTATGATCTAGTGGGTTCCTAGCCAGGAAAAGGTCAAGGAGTGGTAGCGAATAGTCAACCTCAGTCTCCTACGTAAAAGATATTGAGGGATATTGGTTTGACATATATTCAGTAAACTGAGAAAGATGATCCAAAGAATATTTCCATAAAATCAAAATATCCTCCATGTACCTGATGAATGCTAATGGTCTGTTAGTCCAAGACAGGAGAGCAGTGTCTTCTAAGTGTTGCAAAAAAATGTCAGCAATCACTGGGACAGAGGGGGACCCTTGGGTGCCCCACTCTCCTGTTTGTACATGACACCGCTATATCTAAAAAAGGTACGGTTTTTAATTACTCTCAGAACATTCAGGATGGCTTCAACGTCTGTGGCTCAATCTCCCCGTGTTAAGAGTTTGGTTTCATTAATAGAATGTGCTTAGTCCACTGGTATACTGGGAAAAAGTCAAGCAACATCTAATAATGTCGGAATGAAAGGAACACGTTGTGAGTTGAGGCCTTTAATTCTTTCTGATGCTTGAAAAGAAGTAGTCACTGAAAATGCCGAACCATGTGCTAAAGGACTTTGCAACTAGAAAGACCAAACTTACCTCTAAGATCTTGGCTTCTTTCCTTTAATACACTCCATGCACATTATTCAGAATAGTTGTTACACAGCTGGCTTTTTGGGTTTAGACTTTCTTCATATCTGCTCGCAGATTGCTGTTGTTTTCCCTCAGGTCATGAACCTTCTTGTTTTTATTCGCAGGAGGATGCTACAATATGTTGAATTCTTACTGTTGTTTGATGTACATGATATCTCGTTTATATTAGATGCTTACTCACTAGTATGTGAGTGTTGTAGACATTCATTCACCTTTTTTTTTTTTTCCTTCAATAACTTTCCGTTCAAATTCACACTTCTAAAAACACCTGCGAGCAGATATGAAGATTCACACTTCTAGCAACCTGCGAGCAGATATGAAGAAAGTCTAAACCCAAAAGACCAGTTGCATAACAACTATTCTGGTTAACGTGCATGAAGTGTATTAAAGGAAAGAAGCCAAGAATTTAGAGGTAAGTTTGGTCTTTCTAGTTGCGAAGTCATTACAGACTTGCACGTAAAATAGTGCACTTAATTGGTAATTATAGCCGAAAAAGATGCAAATAATGTCATATGTTAAAGGTTTAAGATATTTAGCCATTGCCTGTTCTAATCTGCGTAGGGGATTAACCTTTCCTGAAACCAGTGGTCGAACTGGCATACCGTCCTTGTGAGTTTTGATGGTACCAAACAAAGCTGGTGCCCTGCTACCACTGGGAGGAAGAAATTGGTCTCCAAGAGTAGATGATAGGGCCGAGTGGTTCTGTAAATGGCTAAGAGTAGAAACTGTAGTCCTATTTAGATGGGTTTGACTGTATAATAATGTCACCAGAATAACATATTTAGAGATATTTTCAGTAAAAATCATGACAGAAAATATCTGTATTCTTGAAATTAACATGAACCAGCTTAATTAGGTGAAACCACACTCACTATGTGGGAAAGACTGGCAGATAGCTTGACTAGATAAGATAGTGTGGTGCCAAGCTATGTGGGAGAGACATATAGACAGCTTAAAACCAGCTTGGCAGAACATAAAGGTGCAATTAAAAATATGACAAACAAAACAGGTTTAGACAGAATGTACAAAATTCAGAACATAAAGTGCTTTGTGATACTGTAGAAGTTCAGACACATCAACAGCACTTTTTCAAAAGAAAATTTGTCAGGACTGAAAATAGACGAGAAGAAGAGGTACAACATTAAATGATTTGAAAGGTTAGAATTTACCTGATGAATGGCAATACCTGCTATAGCTGTAGTCCTGAGGAAAGTTAGGAGTGTTACCTAAAAATCTGACATATAAATATCCTTTTATTTCTTAGTAAAATCCCATAATTTTGAGATATTTGTAGTTCATTAAGTCTAGCCATGTCATCAATTAGTTCATTAAATCTAGTCATGTCATCAATTATTACCAAGTCTGTATAAAGTCAAATTATGTAATTATGATGAAAACATTTTTGGGATATTAAACATATATGCTCTAAATTTTTTTACTTTTGTTTTTCATAGACTGATGAGTAATGCTCCTCCAACTGGTCCAATAGCTTTATGGAATGAAGAAATTTCAATTCACGAAGACACAGAGGAAATGTATCAATCGTTAGATGCTACTGGTCTAAACACTGCAGAAACAACAACAAAGGATGATGCAGCTCAGAATTCTGAGACTTCTACAAAAGATAGTGCAGCAGAGAATGCTGGAACTTCTGCAGCAAATAGTACAGCTAAAAATGATGAAACAACTACGATGCATAGGAGTGTTCAAAACATTAAAAAATCTAGATCTGATAATCTTTTGGTAAGAATATTAAGATTATGTGCTTACATTTTATTCTTAGAGCAACAGTCAAAACTTAATACACCACAGTTTTGTGGTCAAGATTTGCATTTTTTTTTCCTGATTTCAATTATCATGAGTAAAGCCATAACCAAAATGATCACATCTACTACTATAAAAATACACTTTCTGTAAAGCCTTCAAAACACCATCTATAGATTTATCAGCCTGACTTAAGAACTGATTACAGTAACAGAGTAAGAAATAGTGAGAACATGCATGTGAATTTACACAGACGAGTCACATTATTGTGACCACCTCGTACTTTTGACGTCAACAGCATGTAGCCAATGAAAGAAGGCAGGCATGTGTTGTGAGCTGGCTTGGAGGGTATATAAGGTGTGCTGTTGGCATTCCGAAAACATATCACTCATTGTCATGGATAAAAGGAGCAATTTATCAGATTTGCAAAAAGGGATTATTATCAGCTTTCGGGCCACGGGTGGCAGTATTTCTGAAACAGCGCAGTTAGTGAACTGTTTGTGTGCTGCTGTGGTTAAAGTGTATCGTGATTGGAGAAATGGCACCATTATGAATAAGCGATGTGGAAACTACGGAGCACCGTATGCCATTGATGTGAGAGGTGAATGTAGGCTTCGAAGGCGCGTGAGGGCCGATCAACACGCTACAGTGGTGCAACTCACTGGCCGAATGAACCAGGGAGCTTCCGAAAATGCTTCTAAAACGACAGTTCAGCGAACCCTGCTGTATATGGAGCTCCGATGTAGATGGATTGCCACTGAACCTATGCTAATGGAGGTGCATTGGCAGAAAAGGTTTACATTTGCTCTGCAGTATCGGAATTGGGCCTCCACTGATTGGCAAAGGATTGCCTTCTCAGATGAGTCACATTTTCTGCTTCATCGAATAGATAAACGTTGGCGTATAAGGTGAAAAATATCGGAGAACAAACACTCTTCAACCATTGCTGGAAGAATACAAGCTGGGGTGGAAGCATTATGGTCTGGGGAATGTTTTCGTGGCGTTCTCTGGGTCCACTCATACCTGTGGAAGGCACTATGGACTGAATTCGTTATGATCCATCCTTGCAGACAACGTACACCCATTCGAGTACATGCTTTTATTGTCTTACCTGGGGTGGATGGCATGGTTCGTACATGTCCTGGAAATCCTGGAAGAGTCCTGGAATTCCATTTTGTCCTGGAAATGTCCTAAAATTCTGCTACACGTCCTGGAATTTTATCCATTTCGGCCTTTTTGTCCCTGCGCGATGGTTGTAGTTGAGGACTTTTCTACTGACGTAACTTATGTCTGACAAATCCCCTCCCCACCCTCTGCAAAATGCAGGGGGGGGGCTGTTGGGTTTTTTGCCTGTTAGGAAGACTGAAGCTGTGTTATTAGCATCTTTCGGCGTCGTGTTTATGTTATCACATTGTCTGTCTGACCGGGAAAACCATATGTCTGCAATTATTAGTTCGATTTGGGAAATTCTTTTTGCATTGGGAAGCTTAAAATTTGAGAATGATAATCCATTTGTTCCGGGGTTTTTTCCCGAATCACTCGCCGCTAGAGGGCGCATGAAGATCGTATCGAATTTAAAATTCATTTTATTTCGTACATTTGCTTCTAAATATCCAATTGAAAAAATTCTTCCTTTTGATAACATTTATATCGAAGACTATTTTAGTTACAGTCCCTTTTTCAAATAATGCATAAATTTTCCGCTAGGGGGCGTAACGGTAAATGCGTGATTTTTCCAGTATCTCCGCTTCTAAAAGTCTGATTTGAAAAATTATTCCTGCATTGGATACAGCTCTTGAGAGAAAATGTTTTGTATATAATTTCCCATTTTTGGTAAAGAATAGTTTGGCCGCCAGGAGGCGTAAGTGTTTATTTTTGCTTCTGATCTATTTGCAATAAAATCGGAGCTTGAAACTCGATGGAAAAAATTCCTCCGTGGACTGATGCCGCTCACCTCCAAAAACTTTTTGAGAATACCTCCTGCCAAATAGTGCATAAATTTCCCACCAGGCGGCGTACACGTATATCTTATTATTGCCTATATCTCTGTTTCTAGGAGTCCGATTTGAAAAATTCTTTCTTTGTGGGAGAACATTTTTGGTGCGAAATGTTTCTCGTATAATTGCAAGTATTTCTTAATGCACAAGTGCACCTTTAGAGGGCATAAACTCACATTTCCGTTTGCAGCAATATCTACGGGACTAATAACTCGATTGAAAAATATTCTCTTTCGACCAGATAGAGAATATTTTTCTAACTATGAAAACTCCTTGTGTGTATTTTCTTCCCAAAATAATGCACAATTTCGCCGCTAGGAGGCACAAATATTTAATCTATTTTTACTCAATATCTGTACTTTTAAATGTCCGATTTAAAAAATTATTTTAACAACAGATACCACTTACTTTATGGAACACTTTAGGTTTGTATTTGAGGAGGTTTGTGGTTCACAATTCTGGTGCTGGGTCGTGCTCTGCACTTCCGTTTGCAGCCTATCTCTGCCTCTAAAAACTCTATTGAGAAATTTCTTTTTTTACTGTATGTCATTCTCTATAATAAAGATTTTCAACTTTTCCATTGTGAAAAATTCTTCCACTAAAAGGCATACAGTTATATCATGTTTCCTTCTCTATCTCTTCTTTTAATTGTTTGATTTAAAAATCTTTTTGTCTCTAATACCTTCCTTCTGTTATGCGAAACTTTTTTTGCACCATTTGTTAATCTTCGTAACATACTTTTTAGCCACTGGTAGAAGTAGCTGATTTTTTTTTTTTAGGGTTATTTTGACCTTTACTGAAATTTGCTAATGAATGCTGTATATAAAAATTCGCCATAAAATTAGATTGCTTTGTAACATCAGGAACTTAAATCTATTTGTTTCTTAGTATTTTATGTGCAAACTAATCACTTTGCATCTCCTACAATTAAGTAGTTTTCTAATAATGCCCAGTTAAATTGCCTTGATCACTAATAAATGCAGTTGTACATAGCCCTGGTATTTAAGGTTTTCCCATTATTCTCTTTCATTTCATGTTGGAAATTTTTGTGCATACTTTGTTTGCTGGCGAGTACAAATTTAAAACATAGCTACAGCATCAATATAGTGTTGAAAATTCCTTCCCTAAATAAAATGTAACACAAATACTTGCTCCCATGATTATGTGTTTAAGAAATAACAATCCCTTTGGTCCTTTGAAAAAGTTCCAAATATTTCACCTTTTTCTTACCCTTAAATTTCCAATGTAAGCATTATTTCAAGATAATTAAATATAAATAGTATTTTATGTATTGATTGTGTGGTATATGAAAGCATTGTAAGAGTAATTGCCTACCTGTGTGTTTGAATCGTATGTCCTGGAGTTTTATGGGTTTTTTTTTTATTCTGTAATTTGCTTCAATAACTGAATTAAAGCCAAAGTAAAAAAATAAGTTTCTCAAAATCAGTGTAGTATAGTATACAAAAGTGTAGTAGATATTAAATCTGGTCACATTTTCAGTGACAGTTTCGGTATTTCAGTATTTATCCATGATTCTAAGTTTCTGATTAGCTGCAGTGGACAACATTTTTAACATTCTGCATTAAGTTTGCCCAAGCATGTAAGAAGTTGTTTGTTGTAGGTTACAGGTTGAACAGACCTATGGTTTCATTATATTTTAAGTAAGAGCGTTTGGATCGTATGTCCTGGAAAAAAATCCAAAAGTCCTGGAAATGTCCTGGAATTTTGTGATTGAAAAAGTGTATGAACCATGGGATGGGATCTTCCAGCACAACAATGCGACATGTCACACAGCTATAAATGTCCGTCAGTGGTTGGAGCAGCACGATTAAGACTTCAAAGTACTTCCCTGGCCCCCTAATTCCCCAGACTTAAACCAAATTGAGCACCTGTGTGACTACCTCGATCATGTTGTTAGCTCTATGGATCCTCCACCACACACCCTCCAGCAGCTGTCAGATGCACTGCCGTCAGCATGGCTCCACACACCTGTGAACAACTTCCAGCATCTTATCGCGTCACTCCCAGCCCATCTAGCACCCGGCTGTTACTCTAGATATTAGCTGGTGGTCACAATAATGTGACGTGCCTGTGTATATATAAAATACAAAAGAATATCATGGAAATTACTGGAGAAAGAATTTTTGCATATATTGGGTTGTCGGAAAAGCCATGACGTATTTTAGCCATGTTTTGCAAAGGTCATTTATTGATAGAAAGAAGAAATATCAATCAATGATATAATGCCCGTTTTGTTCGATAACCTTTTGCCATTTTTCAGTGAGCTGCAGAATGCTTCGTTCATAGAAGGACCTGTCTTTCGTGGCGAAAAACTGTACAAGGTGTTGATTTACAGCCTCATCTGAATTGAACGTTATATCATGCAAGGACTGTTGAAGAGAGCGAAACAAGTGGAAGTCTGATGGTGCAAGGTCAGGCGAGTATGCTGGGTGGGGCAACGCATCCCACCCAAGCTCCAATAATATTTGGTGAGTGATCAAACTTGTGTGTGGTCTCGCGTTGTTGTGATGGAACACAACACCTTTATGATGAACGGGGTCTGGACGTTTCTGGATGATGAATTCATTCAAACTATCCAATTGCCGACAGTACACATTCGAATTCATTGTTTGGTTCCGTGGTAGGAGTTCGAAAAACACACCTTTAAAATCCCACCACACTGAGACCAGAACCTTCCGCTGATGAATGTCTGTTTTGGATGTCATTTGAGGCGAAGCAGCACGTCGGGACCAAGACCATTTGCGCAGCACATTGTTGTACACAATCCATTTTTCATCACCAGTTATCAGTCGCTTCAAAAAAGGATCGTTTTCTTTACGTTTAATGAGCATATTGCAGATGTTAATACGTGCCGTCAATTGAGCTTCTTTGAGTTCATGAGAAACCCACACATCAAGCTTGCTTACGTATCCCAGCTTCTTCATGTAGTCGTGAACGCTTGAATGATGGATGTGCAATGTGTCGGCAATCTCTCGTGTCGTGTAACGTGGGTTTGACTCGATCAATGCCTTGATTTGGTCGTCATCATCTTCAGTGGGCCTCCCGGACCGAGGAGCATTGTTGAGGTCAAAATCACCAGCACGGAATTTTGCGAACCACCTCTGGCACTGACGTTCTTGTAGAGCATTATCACCATACATTTTACGCAACTTTTCATAAGCTTAACGCGTGTCCTTCCCTTTATGGAAGTAAAACATTAAAATATGGCGAAAATGCACAGTTTGGTCTTCCATCTTCAACTTGATGTCAAATCTCCGCAAATCAACCAAATCACTCGCTATTCCTTTTAGACTGCAGCTAGAACTGGCACCTGTCGAATGCCATAGTGATAACAGAACTGCACATGCCTCTAGTACTTCCAAAACCGCCCAACCACCATCGGGTGCCAAAATACGTCATGACTTTTCCGACAACCCAATACATGGCAGCCTTATAAACATATTTATTTGCTCCATAGAAAAACCCCATTTAACTGTATTCATGTCAACAACTCACGCATGAAGTTGATTAGAATTGTTTTTTTGCTGTGAGCAGACACTGGATGCCTCAACCAATGTAATTTAAAATTCCTGTAATTCAGTTGAAATATATGTCATGTAACAGTAGCATGTTTAACGGAAATGAAAAGATGTGCATTGGATTTCCACTTCGAGACTATTGAATTTTCAACTTTTCTGAGGAATTGGCTACATGGTGGCAGTTAAATACTACACTTCTATGGCAAAAAATAATATGCCTAAAATACAAAGGGTTTACATTAAATAAAAGCCTAAATAAAGAAATCAATTTTCTGGTTTTGTTTAGAAACAGTATGCACAGTAAAAACTTGCCAGGACTAACCCAAACGAATTTTCATGGCAGATAATGAATTTTTTTCATGTAATATAATGTACAGAAATTAACAACGATATCTTTCCATAACAGCAACCACATCTAGAAGTCCGATTAGGCCAAAATTCTAGAGTCCTTGAATACAAAATTTACTGATGCATCATTCTTCATTTTCATTTTAATCTCATGCCTGTGTACCTGTACATTGATCGTGTATGTTTTTGGCATTAATCGCATTTAAAAAGCAGAAAGAGAGAATATGAGAAAGAAAATTAATTTAATTTGCTGATGAACTTTATATCTTCCTATCTATAGCAAGATTGTCTACTTGTGCTATATTGCTTCCTTGATCACATTAATTTCTGATTTCACTCCTATAACCCATCTTGTTCTGGATGTCCTTCCTTATACCAGAACACATCATGCTAAACCAGTCAAGAAACTTTCATCTGATAAATTTTTCAATGGTTTTACTGATGTCAAACACATTCAGAGTGAATTTTTCTGATTCTTTAGCTAATTCCATTTCCTTCCATTTATTCTTGATACGTTATGCACTCGACTCTGAACTATGACATGGGAGTTTTATTTGCATTTTGAGGTGATTCAGATAGATTTCTTGATTAACTTAATAAATAACAATTCTTGAAGTAAAAGCATTTTCAAGCTTAATATACACTGAAGTGCCAGAAAAACTGGTACAGACAAACTTATGCAAAATACATAGCAATGTCACCTATGCGCGTACTAGATTGTGTCCGCCAGTGCGTATATAAAGCGATAGACATCCTTGCCAGCTGTCAGAGCTGTTTTTGGCATGAGAATGACAAGTAATAATGATTTAAGCAATTTTCAACGGGGTGTCATAGTTGGCACTCGTGAGATGGGCCATAGTATTTCGGAAGTAAAAACGAAGTTCGAATTTTCACGGACGACCACTGTAAGGGTGTACCGTGACTACAAGAATTCCGGCAAAACCTCCAACCTACGATTCCAGTATGGCCGTAAAAAGACATTGGGTGAATGTGACCATCGTTGACTGTTAAGAATCGTTTCATGCAATATCGTGCAACACTCTCGCAGGTATCATCGGAATTCAATGCTGGAGCCTCAACAAGCATCAGCGTCCGGACTGTGCAACAACGTACCCCGCACGATATGGGCTTTGGGAGCCGACGCCCAACTAGAGTCCTATTGATGGGTGCACAACACAGAGCTATGCGCCTCGCTTGGGCACGGCAACACCGCCACTGGACACTTGATGACTGGAAACAAGTAGCCTGGTCTGAAGAGTCGCATTTCCAACTGTATCGGGCAGATGGAAGAATTCGTGTGTGGCGCAAACCCCATGAAGCCATGGATCCCGCCTGTCAACAGGGAACTGTACCGGCTGGTGGGGGCTACGTAATGGTATGGGGTGTGTTTAGCTGGGCTTCACTGGAACCCCTGGTACCTCTACAAACGTCTGTGACCGGCCAAAGCTATGTGCGCATCCTTTCTGACGAGGTACACCCGTTCATGTCCTGCATTCATGCTGATGGGTTGGGCCTGTTCCAACAGAACAATGCACCTCCACACAATTGTCAAAATGCCACATTATGGTTGGAGGAGCATTCATCTGAGTTTGGGGTGTTGCCATTCCCACCCAAGTCCCCAGATCTGATCGTGATAGAACACATTTTGGATGCCATGCAATACGCTATCGAACATAGGAATCCGAGACCTTGGAATACACCCAAATTGTGGAACGCTCTGCAGGAAGTATGGTGTGCATTGCCTACAGCATATTTCCAGCAGCTAGTGGAGTCCATGCCCCATTGTATTTCTGCAGTCCTACGCTCCCTTGGGGGACCAACCAAGTATTAGACTGGTGTACCAGTTTTTCTGGCACTTAAGTGTACACTTTGAATTAGGATGTACATTATAAACATAATATTTTATTTATAGCTCTTATTTAGTCACTCTAGCATTTTGGATTTTCTTGCCTGTTTTCAAAATAAAAGGTGTCTTCTATGGGCAAACAAGCCCTATCACTAATACATGTAGGGAAATGAATCAACTTAAGATACTTTGCTTGCTTAGAAGTGTATTATCATAGATGGTATAATGAATTAGAAGAATTCTTAATATCATATCACGCATAAGTTACGTTAAAAAATTATAAGTGGTGGGATGTTTTAATAGTGACTATTACCTTCATCAGCCATGGAATGAAACATGCGGAATGAACCATGTGGTGTAAGCAACAGTTGTTGCCAGATTTCAAAATAGCTTTCCAAATGATAGGGATGTGAAAAGGTGCATCTGTATTGCAGGTGTTAGGGGTAAGGTAGATTTCAATGCTTTCACAGTACCTGCTGAATGGAGCGATTCGTTTAACATTTTGCCAATTGGGAATCGCAGACGTATTGCTGATAGTTAAAATTGAAAGGGAGGTGGAAGGGTTGCCTTTCTTAACTTCAGCAATATGTTTCATCAATCGTCAATTGATGCTGTGGTAAAATTGAGGTTGGAAGGCAACCCTTCCACCTCCCTTTCAATTTTAACTATCAGTGATATGTCCCAATTTCCGATTGGCAAAATGTTAAACGAATCGCTCTGTTCAGCAATCGGAAAGCCCTCGGGTATCATGAAAGCATTGAAATCTACCTTACCCCTAACACCTGCAATACAGACGCCCCTTTTCACATCTTTATTATTTGGAAAGCTATTTTTAAACCTGGCAACAACCGATGTTTATACCAAATGGTTCATTCCACGTGTTTCATTCCATGGCTGATGAAGGTAGAAGTCACTACCGAAACATCCCACCACTTATAATTTTTTAACGTAACTTATGCGTGATATGATGATATTAAGAATTTTTCTGATTCTAATTTTTTGTGTGTTACATGTTTCACTGCCAATCCTTCTCACTATGGTATAATGGTTAGTACACTTATGAATTAGGATTTTCTATTGTAGGAATGATCTGACATTCAGAATTTTCTGTGTTTCATGTTCTTACTGTGTTTTTAGCTGATACTGAACTAGTTAAAAAAACTAATAATAATAATAAACTAAGCACATATTAACTTGGTCAGATATTTCAGTCTCAAAATGTGAGTGTGACTAACATCTGGTGTCTTATTATTTAAATGATCAAAATAGGTTCTTTGCATCAGTCCACTGTATATCTGTGAAGATGAAATTTATTGTTAAAGATAGCTAGTTGGTCTTGTTTGTCAGATTTCTTTCATATAAATCATGTTTCAAGCTTTATTGCTCTTAATACTTTTCATTATCTTAAGTATTAATTATGGTACATAGTTAATGGAATAAAAAAATTCTGAACAGGCCTTTACTCTTTCAACACGGAAATGATAATGACAAGTTTAGTACCTCCTGCATTACCGTTATAACAATTTACTGTAGAACATTTTGCTTTCTAATAGGACAGCATAACTATGTAACAGTTAAATAATAATTGACATGCTATTTTTCTCTCTCTAGGGAAGACTTATGTCTAGTGCACACACTCAGCACAAGGTAGAATATGTATCCAGAGTTCTAAATCTGTATATGGGCATCGTAAAGAATTCCATTTATGATTTGACAGTCAAATACATAATGTTTTATTTGATAAAGCAAGTAAGTCTTTTGTTTTCACTAAATTTAAGCTGAAACCTGTGATGTGCAAACACTTGAAGTGTTAAATGCATATGGTGATCAATACAGAATAAATGCCACCATGTTTTCCTTTCTTTTTCTCCTTTTTTTTAAAAAGCACAACAGAATGAAGACGCACAGCTTCATTCTTGCTTCATCTAGCTGTAAATGCACAGCTTCATTCTGTTGTATTTAAAAAAAACAACAACAATAGAATGAAGCTTTGCGTGTTCTTTAATGAAGAGCTATTAATTTTCTCTTGTCAGAAATCAGTACATTGCCATCCCATGTTTGGTCGTTATGACTGCATTGACCCATCCATGCACATGTTCCATGAGGTTCTGGTAGGTCTGTAGTGTGTGTGTGTGTGTGTGTCCCCTGCAAATCTGTTGTAGAGGAAGGTTTTACTGATAAATATCATTATTTGGCATTCCAGTGTATCCCACAAATGTTTTTATGGAACAACGACTTATCCGTGGAGACCGGATAACTCGTTGTCCCATAAAATCCCACACGTGCTCAATGGGGAACAAATCCGGTGAACGTGCAGACCATGGAAGTTGTCTCACATCCTGAAGTGCATGTTGCATTGCATGTGCCGTGTGTGGGTGTGCGTTATCTTGCTAGAAAACACCACGATCGACCGACCTTACAAATGGCACAACAACGGGCTGAATGATGTTGTTGGGCCGCCCCGGTGGCGTAGTGGTCTAAGGCGCTGGCCTCTGATCATTCGTCCGTAAGGGGTCCGGGTTCGAATCCCGGTCAGGCATGGATGTTGTTTGTCTTACGGCACTGGCTCTCTCCCTTCCCTGGAACCAGTGGCCCTAAATTAGGGACGGGCGACTGCTTATAGCCCATTGAGTTGCTCACGGTGGTCGTTAAACCTCAAAAAAAAAAAATGATGTTGTTGATGTAGGAGGTGCTGTTTAATGTACCCGGTACAAACACTAGTTGTGTACGGGAGTGATAGCTGATCGCTCCGCACACCAGGAGACCAGGTGTAGGCCCTGTGTGTCGCTGGCAGATGCAAGAAGGGTGGAGACACTCCCCTGTGCGTCTGCGAACACGCATACAGCCATCGGAGGCTCCTAAGCAGAATCTGCTTTCATCGCTGAACACGACAGATCGCCATTACGTTCTCCAGTGCAGGCGTTGGCGACACCACTGCAGCCGTTCCTGACGGTGGGCTGGAGTCAGTGGTACACATGCCAGAGGCATACGTGCACATAGTCCTGCATCCAGTAGACGGTTGTGGATTGTTCGCGTAGTCACCTCAGGTGCAACGGCAGTTCGGATTTGCGTTGCAGTGAATGTTCTGCTTGACAACGCCGCTCTTCTTATGCGTCGATCGGTCAGCTCATCAGTCCGTCTGTGACTCCCGGTTCCACGTCTTTTCATGTGGGAATGTTCCTCGGACCATCTACGCCACCATCGTACCACCACTGATACTTCCCGTCCAATTTGCTCCGCAATACGACGATACGACCACCCAGCCTCGCGGAGTCCGACTAGACAACTTCGCTCATAGTCCGATAACTGCTAAAATCGTACACATCTTCCATGTCCAGGCATTGAAGCTTCTTCAGGGTCTTCGCACGTGTTCGTACACTGACGGCTGATTACATTCACTTCGCCGTACTCCTTAAATACCACCGACGATAATTTGCATATTATGCCGTGCTGTGGCGTAAGCGCTCACCGGTTGGTCCCGGAATTAACATCGCACCTACGTAAACTCGACCCCATTAACATATGTAAATTTCATGATCGTCCGCCAATTCCTTCTTGGTGTTCTTTTTTCACTTTCCGCCAGTGTATATGTAGCATAATTTATGGCATTGTGGGAAGCATTGGGAGCCGTAAGAGCCAATAACATTTCACATGCGTCAAATAGTTGCGTACACAGCATGCTTAATTATATTACCATGAAGCATGTTGTGTACGCAACTATTTGACGCATGTGAAATGTTATTGGCTCTTACGGCTCCCAATGCTTCCCACAATGCCATAATCTATGCTATATATAGATTGAATGTGATTTTGTTCAATACATCTGAGGATGAGGTAGCCACTGCCTCGAAAGTGCTCATGTACGTATGGTTTTTAATTGTATATATTTTTCATCTTTTATCATTAAATCGTGCCGAAGACGGTAATTTTTTCGTATCAATGTTTAAGATTAACTGCTTAATAGAATTCCAAATCATTAGTTACAAAATTTTACAACTTCTATGAAAGGTCAAAAATGTCTTTACCTTGAAATGGATAGTCAATGAGCGACATGCTCATGAACGCTAACCTAATAACTAACATACTAGTCCTTAAGCAAAAGGAAAAGTCCTTCCACAGCATAAACACAACAGGAAAGTAACGGAGAAAGCCAACAGATACAACCCATGTGAACCCCCCATTAGTCTGTAGCATCATTGGCAGGGACTCAGCATAGACACCCCGATGCTGTTTCATCAGCAGGCAGAAGAATTAACCAAGAACATCCAGCCAGCACTCGACCAGGTCCACAAATGAAGTTGAATATGCATAGAGGTCCATGGCATCATTAGTAGGGACTCAGCATAGACGCCCTGGTGCTGTCTCGTCAGCAGGCAGAAGAAGTAACCAGGATCATCCAGCCAATGCTCAACCAGGTCCACGAGTGAAGTTGAATATACATGGAGGTCCATGGCATGAATTAGTAAGGACTTGGCATAGACACCCTGACACTGTCTCTTCATACATCAGCAGACTCCTCCACAGTCATCCTGAACCAGCGCCCTAAGAAGAGCTACAGGCAACAAAACTCTCATAACATTCAGTAATGCTCCAAAAGTGAAAAGTGAGTAAAGCCAAAAAAAGAACGAGAAAGGCCAATTGAATCTATAGTACATGTTCTTTTATCTTTCCTTAGAACAGAAGGCAAGATTACGCATTCCAATTAACATTCAAATACAATTTGAACAAAGAGTCCTGAGACTCATGTTCCAGAATTATACAAATGCCCATGACAGGACATTGACCGAAGAAGAAGAATTCCAAGGAAGCATCTTGAGGTCTTTAGATTCCCTCTCATGCCACTATCAATACCTGTAATGTGACAGTGTTGATACAATCTCTCCAATAAATCCACCTTGCTTGAAACAGCTGTGAAGGGTTACTGAGTTAATGTTTCTTAATGGCAGAAGCAATCCAAAGTATAGCATCTAAGACGGTGATACTGCCGGAAAAAACACTTGCAGCTTAAGCCCCTTCCATCTTCACCAAAAGCTGCCTCATCACACATTGACGGTAGAATTTTTTGAAGCATTTTATTTATTTCTTAAGATTTCAAGATGTGCCCAAATAAAAGAAGGCAGGTACTGTTTCCAAGGTTTAAATTTTAAATATTGGTACTTAGAGTGCATTATTGCCATTCACTGCCAAATACACAGTACAAAGCATCTTGTAAAATATCTTGCAGCAGCTTTTTTCGGATCAGATCAGATCATATGTAGAGGATTTTAGGAAGGGAGTGTCTGACCACAGGTCTTAAACAACCCTTAGAAATAGGAAGCTAGGAGATTTGGGCTAGACTGCCCGATAGGGAAGTGAGGTAGAAAGGGGGAGGAAGATGCCCTTATTTATTACCGGGTAGGGGGCAGTACTTGGGGTCCGACGGATTAACATGCCCATCAGACATACGGCAGGTATTTAGTGGTTCGAACGTTCGTACTTGCCCAGGATTGAACCTGAGGTTATCTCCATGGCAGTCACGAATGCTGACTACTAGGCCATGCGTGGCCCACAGCAGCTTATTTGATCAAATGATCATATGTAGAGGATTTTAGGAAGGGAGTGTCTGATCCCAGGTCTTAAATAACCCTTAGAAATAGGAAACTAGGAGATTTGGGCTAGAGCGCCCGATAGGAAAGTTACACGGAAGCGAAGTAGAAAGGAGGAGGAAAACGCCCTTATTTATTACCGGGGGCCAGTGCCCATCCGACGGATGGAGGATATTTAATGGATCAAACCTGAGGCCCTTTCCGTGGCAGTCCCAAATGTTGCCTACTAGGCCACCTGTGGCCCCAGCAGCTTATTTGAGTGATATGAGAAAATATTAATGCAATTTTTTAAATATTATACTGGGAATTTTGTTCTCTGGGTGAATTTATTAGCTTTAGGCCCCACAGCCTTCTTCCTTTGCCGTATTTTGGCATTTTGTATGAATGTTAATTGAAAATAATGCATTTCCCACAAAATCTGTTATGTCATTGGAGGGGTTACTGAACAAATTCAAGTAAATTTGCTGATAAGGGCCAAGAATTGTACTTAACATATTTTCTTCTCCTGATGGCAGTGAGTTGATTAACTCAGAGTGTTGCCCTATGAATGCACACATGTCGCTAGTTACCAGGCTCACACCTCTAAAAAAAGCAATTAATTGGCTGTAACTTTCACATTTTTAAATGAATTTTCTATAATCAAAATACATTAAGTTCACTTTGAATCTTGGCAAATAGCTTAAATTCATTTTAAGACTTGAACATAAATCATTCGATTATGAAATTTGGACTATTTACAGCGAATTTAAATGTCAGAGTCTGAATTATTTTTCATAACTTAAATGAACTAGATCAACAAAAACATCAGTAGCTTAAATATAAGTGACAATGTTTTTCCATTTATTAAGTCTAACAAAAATTTGAGCTCATGGATTTTTTTGCTGAACTCCTGGAAAAGTCCTGGGATTTATTTTCTGTAAATGAGTGTCAGGAAAGAAAGGCAGAGGAAGGCCAAGGAAATCATGGAAGAACCAGATTCAAGAATGTCTGCATGAGATAAAGATAATGAGTATGAAGTACAAAACGTCTTGCATGTAGCGTGTGATGGATGTTAATGAAGCTCGAGCTGTGTGTCGCGATCGCTGTAAATGGAGACATCTGATACAACGACAGTGAGTTCTTTCTTCTGAATATCAGAGGACACCTTAGTGATATGTGTGTAAATGTGTATGAACCCTATTACAGTAAGTATGTATCTGACTTGTTTATCTCCCTCAGGTGGTTTAGGTTACCTTCGTTTTTGCAAATTGGGACTCAGCAGATATGTGGATGAGTACTGCATGTAAAATAAATTATACTTTCTCTATAGTTTGATAAATGTATATATTTTTTCTGAACACATGACCTGAAATAAAGATTGAATATGGTTTATACTTGAATACTGCATAATGATGTGAGGGAGCCAGTATTATTTATGTAATTCTGCTTTAGAAGAAAAGCAGACTAGGAAATGTTTGTCAAAACATATAAACCATTTCAAAAGAGCTGAAAATAATTTTTTGTTCTAAATATCAGACTTTGTACATGATGTTTACAAAAATGTTGCTATTTTATGTGCTCTGTATAAATTTGTGGCATTGTTCAAGTTTGATCCACACAGTCTGATAATTTTTTAAATTACGATAACGTTGAGCAAAAATAAAAAAAATTCTGTGTAGAAATGATCCACACTGTACATATAGGATTTGAAAGTACTGAAAACACCATATGTTTCATAAAGTCCTGAATAGAAAAATTGGCAGTATGCATGTGATTAATTTGATGTGATTCTCGTTTTATCATAGAGCATAGGTGTAGCGTGACCGAAAATGGGGAGTGGGGGTAGTGACGGACTGGGTCTAAAAATATTGGTTGCCAGGAGACGAAGAGGGGCCCACCCACTACTATAAGGTTATCATTGAATTTTTATAAGAAACAAATAAAATTTTCAAAAATATATGGGGGGGGAAGGCACAATTAAAATTTTTGCAGAAATAAATTTATATTTTTTAATAATTACAGTGTTCATATATTGTACATATTGCTGGCAGTAAAATGTACAATATAGTGAAGCTCCAATATTATTGCATACAGTAATAATATTGGAACTCTTATTACATTTTCAAGCTACGAAAAGGTCATTAACATTTTGTGTTTTGAATTTATCAATTTTGAGTTTTAGTAACTTATGGCTGATGTTAACTGATAGGAAGAATATGTTCTATATATTATTAAGAATATGTTCAGCTCTTGACATATTTCTACTGTTCTCGTCCGCTCCTTGCTTTTTGTATCCACTACCGAATGGTGACCTCGAAGGAGCCACGATCGAGAAGAGTGTTTTGTAGGATCAAACTGGGTTAAAGAAGGCCCAACAATTATTAAGAATAATAATGAGGTTATTGCTGTGAGTGAAACAAAAGATCTAACTGAAGTGATTCTGAAATTTGTCTCAGTACAACGTCTTTCACATTCACTAGAAGATACAGCAATGATTTGCACATATTGTCTAATGTTTAAGAAGGCCCACTTCATCAGGGGCCCACTTGCCATTGGGCAAGCTGATACCCTGGCCAGTCCGCCACTTTGGTGTTACAAATAAGTGTAAACTGATGTTTTTCTTGGGGGAGGGAGGGAGGGCATACTTGGAAATAGTTTCTCCAAAAATGCTCCTGTTCAATTACTATTAGTACCATAACTCAGGTTTTTAACATGCCTAATACATCCAAAACTGTGAAGGTGCCAAGCTTGCATTGATTCACCCTAATGAGGGTGAAAAAACAACAACATGCCTTTCAGAGCACCTCATGCAGTCATCTGATTATGTAAACCATTATCAGATGACTGCATGCTATTGTGCACAGAATGACTGCTGGAAAGCAGTCATAACAATCCTCACTGTTGTGTAGCATTGTTCCTTTGGCTGTATGTCACACTTCATAACATTTAAAAGGTGAGCGATTAGTTATTATTTTTTTCAGTTTCTAAGTTGGGGGCACGTGCCCCCGACACTACACCAGTGGTTTGTTTACTGAAAATGTGTATAACGTTTTTATTACATAATAAATGAGTGAATTTAATATGTACTGTTTGTATATTATAAATGTGTACAAATCATAAAAAGGAATAAGGGACTAACTGGTTTACAGAGAAAGCAAACTGCTAGTGTTCCTTTAGCAGGGCTGTCCATGATCAAAATTGGTTTGTTCAAGGTTTGCAAATGAACTGCTTCCAAAGTCATTGTGGAATTAGCAAATATGTAGAGAAAGTATCTACAAGAATGAGCAGTGGTTGAAAACAAAACTCACTGAGACTGTATAAAGGACATTGTTAAGGATTGTAAGCAGAAGTCACAAAATTGTTTGCTACTGCAATAATCATGGAATTCAGTGTGCATCTCAACAGTCCAGTTTCCAGAAAAAACAGTTCTGTGGGAGCTGCATAGAGCTATTATTCGTGACTTAGTTGCTGTTACTAAACTACTTATTACGCTTGCTAATGCTGTAAAGCAGAAGTGGCATAGTTAGCATAATAATTGGGCATAACATAAATGAAACTGTATATGGTCTGAACTCTGAAGAATAATCTTTTACACTGCTTTTAACATCCATCAGGGTTTATGCTTGGAGAATACCAAATTCCAAAAAAATCTTTGTCTGGTGTCGATAAGTAAAATAAGAAGGTGAAACAATGCTTTTGAGAAAGATTATAGTACTGCTTACAGATATCAATCATAATATAACTGATATTCTCTGAGTTAATTCTGGTTGACTTTTTGTCTTTGTTAAGAATTGCATTGGCTTCACAAGAAACTCCATGTACCACTTTGTGGCATATTGCATGCCAGTGTATCTCAAGTTTTTCACTTTTATAATACAGATTTTCTTACAAAATCTATTCCAAATCAAATGAAAATTAATAAGATAAACCTTCAACTGTAAGCGTGCTAATGAATTGCTTAACAAGTTTATTATATAGCTCATGAATTTCTTTTGTTCAACATGGATGTAATTTTTTTTTTTTTTCCTTTTCAAGGTGATAGACTTTGTTTCAGCAGACCTTCAAGCAGACTTGAAATCTTCAGGGAATGTAGTAAGTATCATCACCAATAATATTTATTATATGTTGATAATAAAATGTGTGTGTGTTGATACAGTATTGATCAAGTTTACTTTTGCTTCAAATATTTGGGTATATGATGATGTACAGGATGGTTAGCTTGAAAAAGATGTCATCCCAAGATCATTTGCCACTTGAACAGCACATTAAAATTAGAGCAAATAGATCTGGGAAAAAGAGCAATCATAAAATTTGAATTTCTGATGAAGGAAATTTATTTTATGTCTTGTTAAGAATAGATTCATAATTCAGTATCTGCATTTAATTCCTGATGGGACTGCATGGAAATTCATTCATGCATTTCACAATATAACTGCTCTGTGATCTCCCTTTTCAACATCGTATCAAATGCTCCATATTTTTTAATTTCAATTTCCAAGCTGTTTGTTTGGTACAGTGACTTTTACATGTCCCTGGGATTTTATGAATGTGGCTTCTTTTTTTCTGTAGTACTGATTCTTTCAACTACTCTATAAATTAGCCCCATTCTATAAAAATTTCAAAATCCCTGTCACAGTGAATCCCTCCTGGCTTCTACTGTGTTCGTAACACAGCAGTTCCCCAGCTTTTTCCTGCTGGTTAGAAGATTTATTTATAATTTTGGAAACACCCTAGTTAATGCCAATGCAGAAACAATGAATTAATGAGGTATATCACTCAGGCTTCATAAATTAAAGAGTTGTGAGTATGGAGACAATTATTCGCAGTACTAATGTTTTATATAGGAGTTTCAGTAGATATGGGGTTGCTGTGAAGGAAGAGTAGAAATCATAGACTGAAGCTAATATCCTTTTTTCCCACCAAAAAAAGACCCTAATGGTGAGAAAAAGGGGTGGATGTCAATTCTCAAGCTTGCTGATGGGGGAAGTTGTTTAGGTAAACAACTGTATTCGCTTTCCATGGATAGAAAAACTCTAAATTTATGGATCAGGAAAAAATCAAATGGATTTTGAATCAGCTAATTTTTTCATCAAAATTGATACCAATCATAAAAACCTTTGAAAAGTAAAAAGAGAAATAATTATGTCTACTAAAATGTAGCAACTTTTTAGGTATATTTATTGGAAAACTTTATTTTTCCCAATACTAAAGTTGGTGCTGGTCTTGATTATTTATTTGCACTGAAGTTGTGAGACATGCTGAATTAGCCATTGCACCTCAGCCGATGATGAGGAAGTTGTTTGTGGTGGTGTAGGAACGTATGGATGTAACTGGGAGAGGGTAGAAGGATTTCATCAAACCTCGCTGACCTTCTGTGATAAAGCAAAACAAGATGTTTCTACTGAAGTGTGTGTGTGTGTGTGTGTGTGTGTGTGTGTGTTAAAGGTCCACTTACTAAAATAAAATGGCCCAGTTTTATATCTTCTCCTAGGAAGTGCCCAAAAGAGATACGTTTCTCTATTTCCTGTGAGTTTGAACTGTTGTTAATGGACATTTTTGAAATGGTGCCTTGTTCTTAACTATTTACCTCTCAAACACACAGCAGTGTACTTACATTTTTGTTCATTACTCTGTTGTACATCTACCACTGGTAGATACACTTTTTTCTCCCTTGGATAAATTTTTTTCCCTTTATTTGTGATATAGTCTATTAAGATTTTGACTTCATAAATTCTAAAAGAAAAATCTTAATTTCCTGCAGCAGCTATTTATAATTGGTGAAGATATGCATCAATAATTTTGCAAATTTCAATTCTTGTTCAAAATTAATCGTAATACCAACAGCATTCAAAATATTTCAAATTAGAAGTGATATAAAATTGGCATGTAAGTACATTTTTAAAACTGCATGTTTAGAAAATCCAAACTGGATGCCATGCCATTTAACTGATAAATACCAAGCAAAATGTAGAATTTGTTATAAAAGTTTTAGTATTGCATCAATGGAATTAAAAAGCCACATGAAGAGCAAAACAAGGTTCCTGCACAATCTAGAAATCACAGAAAACCTGGAATTATCAGGGAATTTGAAAATAGCTCCAAAAGTCAAAGGAAATTGCATTTTATTTATGTGTGTGTGTGTGTGTGTGTGTGTGTGTGTGTGTGTGTGTGTGTGTGTGTGTGTGTGTGTGTGTGTGTGAGTGAGTGAGACAGTCAGAAAAGTTTTTTATTAGGAAACTGAAAAATCAGAGGATTTCTTTATTTTTCCAAAAACTTTTTTTCCAGATTTCAGACTTTTATTTGCAATTACTACCTGCCTAGAATTTGATAGACCTTACTTTCAATACATTACATTATTTCTTAATTCCCTACAGAATGTCAAAAATAAATTTTAAGAATTGTCTGTTGTAAAGTTTTGATTCAGTTTCTGCAGACAGTTTGCTTCATGTCTTGTAACACGGTGCAAGTGGGGGCCTGATACACTCTTGGTGGGAGAAGCACATCACAAGAGAATTAACAAACCAATGGTTCAAAGCCTTTTGTTGATTGGTTCTCTTGTGATATGTTTCTCAGAACAGAAACCCATTTGGACTAAGCTTAGCTGCATTGTGTTATAGAAAAATAAGCTAATCAACTGACAGATTTTTCCATGCATATGATGAACTATTTTTATGGGAATGTATTAAAAAATTCTACATTGCAGTATATCACTAAGGTTCACAAAAAGATCCTGAAATTATAGTGCTAAAATAGTTATTAATAAAAAAAATGCAGGCAATTGTATAAAGATCAGTTATTTAAAGAAATTTACAAATGTGTGCTTTGGTTAGAAAATGCAAGAATGGAAGGAAATGTAACAATTTATCGCAGCATGATTTGGGTCACCGCTCTGGAAAAAACTTTGAAAACCACTTTGAAAAGTCAGGGAGGTTTTTTACTTTTCAGTGAGAACTGTGTAAAAACACACAATGATTTAATTCAGACACTGCTATTATCAAGCATTTTTTTTATTGCAAATAAAGGTCCTAAATTAACTGTCTTAGAAACAGCCAAAGTTATTTCATCTCAGTTAGATGACATGTTTTGAAGCAAGATGTCTTGGATTCTGAAATTATACAGATGCTTGAATCAATTTAAAATCACTATTCATATAAATCAAAGTAAAACATTGAAAATGAATAAGAATATTGAAATGTTTTTCTTATTTATTGTTAACAAACAAAATCTTAAGGATTTAATTCCCAAAGATTTGTAAATTTAATATGTGCATGGTATTTTGAACAACCAAAATTAAATAAACATACATCGTTGTACTTCGTCATATCTCAAATTCCTAAGACATTTCATATGCATGGGCTGTAGAATGTCTTCTGATACCTAATCTAACCCTAACTGTTTAACTGTTATCAACTAACCTAATTTCAATTCTAAAACTTTAAAATTTAAAACACAAATGTTTAAAAAATATTTCTTTCTCTTCATAGTAGTTTACATTATTTACACTAATCCTATCAGCTATTTACAAAGAACTCCAAGAAAGATTAATGCATTCCTATGCACGTGTCATGCACTAGGCTAAAAAATTTTAACACAGAATATTATCATTTAATAACAAAACTTTAATTTGAGCACCATTAAAAAATGGTGTTTAAATTAATTTTGTTATAATTAAAGATAGTATGCTGTGTTAAAATTTGTTTGAGCTAGTTAGTATATGACACTTGCATAGGAAAACATTAATTTTTGGAATTCTTTGCAAAAATTAGCACTTTTACAGTACCAATTTTTGAAGTGCTGTCTTCTTTTTTTTTTACATTCTATGTTATTAGTAGAGATAGGATTTCTGCGTTCAGCATGCAGTACCAAATTTTATGCAGGCATGTATAAGATTCCAAATCTGATCATAAATATGTAAAATCAACTTATTTTAACACCCCTTATGTGTACTCTCTAGCATGCAAAAGCCGTTTCTGAATGCAATCTTGAATCTTGCACGCAAACCAAATATCTGCACCCAAAATAAATACAAAATTTACTTTTTAATGTAAAATTTACAGTTTATCTACCATTTTTTATGTGTATCTCTGAGAGAGAAACCATGAGGAAAGGAAAGTTGCAGAAGTATGGATTAGTGCATTCATTTCTCTCCCTCTCTCCCCCATGCAATGAAATAGGCGCAGTTCTGAAGAAGGAGGAAGAAGAACGAAAGCAGCACGCGCACGGTTTATTTCGCATTCTTTTTCTCTCCGTTCAGCAGTAAATAGAAAGAAAGCAACAATTAGTAAAATCTGAAAATCTAAATTCTACAGTATTCTAAAGGACTTTCAAAATGAGGGGTTTGAAACTGATGGTGCTCTGATTTTGTGTACGTATTGTGACAAGAAAAACATAGTGGATGATAAACACCAAAAGTTGACATTGAAGAGACACGTGGAATCCGTCACTCACAAAAAGAACAAAGAAATTAGAACAAAAACCAAGGAAAGCAGTACAAAATGTCCGTTCATTGCGGACGCTTTTCGACAAGCATCTAAGAAAGCCGATCAAATCAACCAGTTTAATGTTGATATTGCCGTTGCTCTAATGGGACCAGGAATCCCTTTGTCTAAAGTCAACCATACTTTCCTAAAAGTATTTTTGGAAAAATACGCGCAAAGGAAAATCCCTGATGAGAGCACTCTGAGGAAGAACTACGTGGATGTTAACCATGACCCAACTATACTTAAGATAAAAGGCATTATAGGATATTCTATAGTGGCATTCATTCTGGACGAAACAACAGATGCTCAAAAGAGGTATGTCCTTTCTATTCTTGTTGCTCCTTTGAATGGAGAACCATCTTGCTTCATGTTATTCAAAATGTATCATTTGGAGAAAACAAATAACTGCACCGTAATGCAGGCATTCAACGATGCTTGTTCGAAGTTGTGACCAGAAATTCATTATGACAAGGTCTGGTTGGTGGTCACATATCAGGCATCTTACATGCTGAAAGCATTTTCGCACCTGAAGCCTCTCTATCCGAACTTACAGCACGTTACCTGCTTGGTGCACTCCTTGCATAGAGTTTGTGAAGCTGTGAGGGAAAAGTACGAAGTTGCAAACCAGTTCATTGGATTAATGAAGAAAGTGCTGCTTAAGGCCCCAGCGAGAATCAATGTGTTCCAGCAAACCACCCAATTTGCCCTTCCTGAATCGTCAGGTGGGATACCTGGATCTCTACTGTGGTATACTACTGTTTAAACTTTGCCCAGACCAAGGATTTCATTGCCCAACTTGAAGAAGATGGTACTGCAGCAGTTACAAAAGTTTAAACAGTAATACCACAGCAGAGAGTCTTGTGGTCAGTAAGGATCTGGAAAAAGAGTTGTACATATGAGGCATACAATTACAAGTTCATTGTAGACAGTATTGCAGCTTGAAGAACGGAACCTAGAAAAGCAAATACAGTGGAAGATTTTTAAGGAAGTGGAAAGCCGTATGGATGACTTTGCCAAGGCAAAGCTGGAAAATTCTCTTCCGAAGAACCCTGACGTCATTGCCTTCATCAGTGAGAACCAAGATCATGACATTCGCATAAAGACCAAGTTTGCGCCCCTAGTGAGCATGAAGGTGGAGAGATCTTTCTCTCAATACAAAGACTTTTTGACTGACAAAGGGCAGAATATGATTTTCCAGAACATTGAAAAAATGTGTATTGTGCGACAGAATTACTTTGTATGGAATGAAAAGGAAAAAATAATATAGAAATAACTGATAAGTCATTTATTTTTATTACATTAAAAGATTGGGAATGTTAAAATATTGTATAGCTCTACATTTGATATCGCACACAATAGGAAAGAAAATTTGCACGCAATTTAGTAAAAATTTGCATGCAAGAATCCTAACTCTAGTTATTAGGTATTTACTTTTTCTGAGAAATTATGCAACTTTAACAATACAATTGTAGAATGAAAAGGAATCTTAATGTAGTTTGCTTTCTAAGTATTTAACATTATTTTAGCCCCATTTCTTTGCTTATTTATAACTCCTCTGTTAATTTTTTTTTTCATTTTATTTTAGAATTCACTCATGATGGAATGTGAGGATGATATTCAACGACAGAAACATTTGGAGGAGGCATGTGATGCTGTTAGTTATGCGAGAAATGCCTTATATTCTTTTTAAAAATATTTTTTTACCCTTAAATTATTTTTTCCTGTCTTTCTGGACTAGTCAATCATCATTTCAAATAGTGTACACATCTCATTTGTGTGAAATATAATTATGATAATTTTCTTATTAAATGTATAAGTATGTGCTTATGCTTGTTGTGGTTTCCTTCCTTCTATCTCTTTTTTAATATTATGTACTGCAATCACATTTCTGCTTGTTATCTTGGAGCACCCAAGTTAATTCAATTCAATTTGTTGAACCCTTTTGCAATCAGGATATGTAAAAGAGTAGAATGGTACATTATCCACAAATAGTCACCTTCCAACCAAAAACCGTGGAGCTACATCCTTATTTTGACAGTTATTTTACCACTGTGTAACATTTGTACATTAGGAAGGGCTAGAGTATACTCCCTAAAAGTTACAAGAAAAGGGAAACTCTTCTGGCCCTAGGTTAAAAAAGCAAGATATTGGAGCAGTAAAAAACCAAAAACATTTCCATCCAACACTGAATTGTAAATGGAGTCAAACCTATTTCTGAAAGTAAAAATTCTTAACCAGCTAAACACAGGAAAATCACTTTGAATATCAGAAGTCTTGCTTGTTGAGGAAACTAAAATTCACAACTGCAGTAGTAATTATATGTGTGACCTATCTTACCATTTTAAAAAATTAATTGAAGAAAGCACAAAAAAAAAAAAAGAAAATAAAAAATAGCAAGTACTTATCATTCATAAATAGCACCAAAACAGCAGATCACAATGTAAACAGTAGAAAACAAGCAGCAACCCTGAAATCCCAGTGCCATATTATCACTTTGAAGAAAATGTTTGTGGAACAGTACAGTAGCCTGCTGGAGAAGGGCTCCTCGCAAGACCAAAATGCTCATAGAATTAAAACTTGCACAGATGAGTTTCTGAGGGTTTTCAGGTGTTTTTTAAGCAGTGAAAAGTTCTTAAAGGGTTGTAACAGCTAGAAAAACAATGTACTGTGAAACTGTAAGTTTATTTAAATAAAGTGCTGCAAATAAAAAAAGTAATAACAGTTTTTATAGTACTTGAAGGTATGTTTTCTAAGATACATCAATTAAACATATTCTGTTGTATTTTGTTACAAACACATCATCTTCATTCTTCTTGTTGCAAGTGTATGGACAGTGCCCTTAATGAAGAAAAAAATCACGTACAATTCCAGGGAATTTTTTTCTTTTTCAATGGCATAATCTCTGCAATATTTATTTGGCTTAAAACAGTGTTTGAATTCCCCAATGAGCTTTGGCAAGTTAAGTCTGAACTACTTATTTTACTAATGCATTTGGCTGAAAAGAGTTCTAATTAATAAATGAATTAAGACTACTTCTTGTCATTGTTCATGAATATGCTTGTAGAAGCATATTCATGAAAAAATTGCAAAAATGTTAAATTAATTTCGTTATAACTAGGGCTCAAATTTTTATGATTTTTCTTTTCCTTTTTTTTTTTTTTGTGGCAATACTAAAACATTTAAGTGTATACAAATGTGTTTTACACAATCATGCAAAACTGAGCTGATAAGTATCTTTGTTAAGGCATTTTTTTTTGTGTGTGATTTTTAAAAAACCTTGGGTTTTTTAGTCGTTTTAAGGCTCTTTTTTTGTTTTGTTATTTTTGAGTCATTATTTTGCATATTTTGATATTTTCGATATAAAGAGCATTTTTGGATGACTTTCCCTGACACTCCATTTTCCCCTGAAAGCCAGAAGCCAGACTGAGAAAATTGGGAGGGGGCATGCTTATGTTTAAAACATCTGTATATTCGTCATAGCAAAGAGCGGCACTATGATGATGGTAAAAGCACTTTCACCCCTCCCTTCTTTCAAGCCAGTGATAAGCTGTTCTCCCATTTAGAGTATGGCTGTTGCCATTATGTCAGATTTTTATGTCTTTTTCTTGTTTTCTTTTATAAGACATATTTTTCATTAGCAAAAAAAAAAAAAAATTAAAAAAAAAAAAAAAGACTCAGTTTGGCACACACAGAAACTGTAAAAAGTTAAATTGTATTTTTAAGTTTTTTGGGTTTTTTTTTCTTATGGGACATGTTTTTAGGCAATAAATTTTTACTTTGGCATAGAAATTATAAAACAATTAAGATGTATTTCTTGTTTATTCTTCGTTTTGTTCTATAGGTCGTGCGTTGGTTAGTAAAATGAAGAATTTCAGTTGACACAACAATAATCAACAGAAAATTATATTTTTTAGTTTCACAAGGAAATAAAAAAAGAAATGTCCACTTGTTAGGCTATTTTTTTTATACAGCATTCCTTTTTTTAGTTTTTTGGGTCATAAATGCATTTTTATAGGGCATTATTTTCTAGCAATTTTAGGTCATAAAAATCCTTGCCCAGGTAATAAAACACAAGTGTGTTGTGTTATAAGATATAACCCCCCCCTGGGATGAATTGGATAAGTTTGTTCACAGTTTTTTTTTTTTTTTTGTGTGTAGTTTGTCAATATATAATATAGGATCATTTAACCCATTACTGCAATTACCTGAAGGATTAGAAATGCAATACTAATAACACTACACTGTTAGCACATCTACACAGGATTTTGGATGAGTTTCAGAGTTGACAATGTGCACCTATGGAAAAATGTTGCTTTGAAGCTTTATCTGATACATTTTTGTACAGCCTTGGGTTTATGGCATTAAAAATGAGTAGTAGGCAATGCACGTAACTAACAAATAGGTTAAGTTGACGGTAGTTGAGAAACACGCTAAGTTACTTATAAAAGTTTTTAAGGCAAATATATTTCAGCCATTTACTATGGCCTTCATCAGTGCGACTCAGTGGTGTAGCCACAAATCTTCTTAAGGGGGGAGGTCCATGGGTTTGGTTCATTGGTGAAAGCCCCATCATCATCATCATCATCATTGTCAACCATTATCAATCCACTGCTGGACGAAGGTCTCTCCAAGCCTCTTCCACAATGGTCTGTCTTGTGTCAGTCTCCTCCATGTTACTCCTGCATACTTTCGAATTGCATCCACCCATCTCCCATGTGGTCTTCTTCTGGGTCTTTTCCTGTCCCTTGGAATCCAATCTAAAATTTCGGCTGTCCATCGATGGTCTGTCCTTCTGGCAGTATGTCCAGCCCATTGCCATTTCCGGGATTTAACTTTGATCATGATGTCTTCCACTCTTGTCATTTTTCTGATCCACGAGTTCCTCTTCTTATCTCTCCTGGTTACACCAAGCATGCACCTCTCCATGCTTGTTTGAGTTGTCTGCAGCCTTCGTATGTCATATATACATATATATCGTTTTAAATTTATACTAAATATCCCCTCAAGGGAGGGGGTCTGGACCCGAGGACCACCCCCTTGGCTACGCCTATGGTGTGACTACGATTTCTTTCGTTGCCAGATTGGAAAGGTAAGTTTTGTTATTGTTACAAAAAAAAACCTTTCTAATCTGGTAATGAAACAAATCGTAGTCACACTGATGAAGGCAATAGTAATGGCTGAAATATATTTGCCTTAGAAACATTTATACGTAACTTAGCGTGTTTTTCAACTACCATCAACTTAACCTGTGCATGGCATTATCTTGAATGCATATTATGCATATAATGCCATACAAGGTAAGATCCAAAAGTTTCTGGACTGGGTCCATAAATTCATAAATAGAGTTACAAAGCTGGAGCACAACCTCCTTCAAAATAAGGCACTCTTGCAACAACACACTTCTTCCAGCAGCTGTAGAGCTGGCCGAAGTGAGTTGTAGGTAGCTAATTCATTTAGGAATAGAGTAGGTAGCTAATTTCTTTACATCATTCCACATAGGAGTAGCAGAATTGAATTTGACTTTGTTGCCGCCCCGGTGGCGCAGTGGTCTAAGTGATGGCCTTTGATCATTCGTCTGAAAGGGGTCCGGGTTCGAATCCCGGTGAGGCATGGATGTTGTGTTTGTCTTACGTCACTGGCTCTCTCCCTTCCCTGAAACCAGTGACCCTAAATTAGGGACGGGCGACTGCTTATAGCCCATTGAGTTGCTCACGGTGGTCGTTAAACCTCCAATAAAAAAAAAAAAAAAAAATTTTGACTTTGCTGGATAGAGCCATGCTTACTTTACCATATTTTGTGTTCCTTTAATGTTTGTTGACTGTACGGACACAAAATACAGTAAAATAACCACGGCCCTATCCAGAGAAGTCAAATTCAAGTCCGTTACTCCCATATGGAATGATATAAAGAAATTAGCTAACTACTTCACCCCTAAATCTGCAGCCATTCAAGAAACCTTAGAGATCATTACCAACAGTAGTGCTTGCAATGATAGCGTCTTTCTGGACTTGCCATGAATTTGGACGAGTTCTTCAAGTAATGCCTACGTTACGCACTATGGCTCATCTGTCCGGGCCGGTCGCTTATATCTCTGTGCGTTCGACCTTGTCACGTGCACTCCATGACCCGTCTGGGGGGATACACTGTGATTCCGGGGTGGTCATATTATTCTAACACGACTGTGTATTTTATAATGAATTGATGCATAACTTTTGCTACTGATAAAAAATATGCAATTTACTTCACGAAGATTAAACTCTATACTGTGTTGGACAACTGAAAAAGACTTGCACTGTGGTGTGAGAAGACATTTCTTTTTGACAGCATTCATATACCTTAGTACATCAGGTACCAAAGTATTCTCAAGCTTTCTATGTTCCACAAATTTTTTGGGAAATTTTACATTTTTTTACAAGCTTCGAAAAATCTTTGAATATAAGAAATATAAGCTCTAAAAAACTGCTTATTTTCCAGTTTGTTGCTTGACAACCACACTGTAAAGCATTATGTACAACATCTGTTCCATAAAAACTGAGAGTAAAATCACACAACATGAAGAAATATAGGTACAGCAAAATATATGGTATTCTTCCTCAAAGTATCTTCCCTCGGATATGTAACGGTACCACATTCAGTACACTTTTCAAAGCATGTGGCAAAGGCATTTTGTGGAAGCAGCTTTAGCGACCCCTACAGTTTGAATAACATCAGTATCTGTGTTGAATGATGCTCCACGGAACTTCTCCTTCATTGTTGGAAGCAACCAGATATTGCATGGAGCGAGGTCAGAACTGTAGGCGGGCTGGGGCGTGATTTCAATACTGAATTTCGTAAGAAATTGTTGAACATAAGCAGCCAGACGTGGGGAACTAGATAGTACATCGAAATAAAGCATTTGGTCGTTACACAGCTTGTTATGTATTCTATTGAAAAAAACACCGTAACTTCTTCCACAGTGTGCGGGGGGGGGGGGTTACCCAACATGAGAATGTTGTCTAAAGTACTTCTACCCCTTGAAATCTCAGTTTTTAATACGCACTAAATTTTTAGGCTTCCTCTTTCCCTTGTCTCCCCCCCCTGTTCTGCTTCTTAATGCCGGAGTCAGGGACGTATATAGATTTCTTTTTCGAGGAAGGGCGGGGGCTACGAAAAATGGAAGTTTTTGAAATCCACAAGAACAAAACAAAAGTTAATGAAAAATAGAAAAAAAAATTAAAGCATTTTTTTTCTAATGTAAGTTGATGCACTTTTATTAAATTAAGGCATTTTTTCTAATATAAGTCGGCCGCCCCGGTGGCGCAGTGGTCTAAGGCGTTGGCCTCTGATCGTTCGTCCGAAAGGGGTCCGGGTTCGAATCCCGGTGAGGCATGGATGTTGTGTTTGTCTTACGGCACTGGCTCTCTCCCTTCCCTGGAACCAGTGGCCCAAAATTAGGGACGGGCGACTGCTTATAGCCCATTGAGTTGCTCACGGTGGTCGTTAAACCTCCAAAAAAAAAAAAAATAAAAAAAAAATAAGTCGCGCATTTTAACCAAAATCATAAAAAAAAATTAAGACACTTTTGGGGGCAAGGCCCCCTTGGCACCCTTCTAAATATGCCCCCTGCTGGAGTTTGGTTGCTTTTCCGATGTGATCACAGGTAATGTAGATTACATTTTCACCTTCTTAACGGGAAACCTTATACTCCAAACACTATTTCTTTCCAAACTTTTTATTTTATTATTTCTTAAAAGGGCAACCTGCTTCTATTTTTTTCGGATGGGGGGCTTGGCTCCCCTCTAAATACGCCCCTGGCTGGAGGTTGCACATCGGATGTGATCACAAGTAACGCATGTAACGTAGCTTACACTTTCACCTTCTTAACCGTATGGCGTATGCTCCAGACACTAATTCTTTCCTAACTTTTTCTTTTTATTCTTTCCTAATAGGGCAACCCGCTTCCATTTTTTCAGCCTTATCAAGAGACTGAGCGAGTTGCAGCAAGAAAGGCAGTAAACCTTTTGAGGTTTTCATCGTATCACAATCCGCACTAAATATCCGGTAAGCGTGAGAACCCTATACTTTTTCGACGGACTGCTTTACATAATTCCCAAGCACAGCGTACACATATTTTATGCGCCATTAAAAATTTGTGGGAGTAAATAAAAACACGAAGGCACACATACAGAGGAAATAAAATGCGAGGTATTTTGTTTTTATGACGACGATTATCGTAATCTAAAAATCGGTTATTTAAAGGAAAGCGAATTTAGCAGCTACGCAGATCACGTGATGTTACTTCCGGTGAGTTTATTTTATATCAGGATAGCGTCGATGAATTGCTGGTAGCTCCAAGGGTTTTCGTGTGGTGCTCACAGTTAAGTAGCAACCTTGAGACATCGTTTGGTTTTGGTTTCGGAAGCCATTGAACTCCTCCTTTAAGCTTCAAGCCACGTGCAACTAATCTGCGGATTCATTTCGCCACAGTCTCATTCTGTTGCAATAGCCGCATCAAATCTGTCGGGCGCAAATATGGAGAAATATTTTAGTCGAGATCGCTTACCTAAGGGAATGAAGGACCCGCGAATCAAACTGGACACTTATTGGCTGCGTCAGAGTAAGTAATTGAACCCAGTTGTGTTCCCGTTTTTTGGGGTTTTTTTTTTCCTAATTTTCTGTTTGCTTTGCGTTGTTAACCCCAAGGGGCCGTCCATAATTTTTTACTATTTTTAGACTTCCCCCTCCCTACCCCATGTCACATTTTGTCTGACTGTTGACGAGACCTCCGCCCTAAAAAGTACGTCCTAATTCCCGCAACCCCCTTTATTTTTGACGACTGCTTTTCGAAGTCCGTTGAGAAACAGAAAGAAAATATGTAATTATTTAAAGGAATCATCCACATATTTACACTTTTTCTTCAGAAAATATTTATTATTTAGGCATTAATTTATTCCCAAATGCTACCGGAACTTTGTCTTTCTGAAATAAAGATCTACAAATGAATGCACGCATTCAAGGTTGCAACACACTGGAGCATACCATCTACAAAACACGATAGATTTGTTAGTACAAATAGGAGAACTTAATATTAATATTCTGATTTAGCTAAATGCCATCAGAAATCTGAAATATTTTCATACCTTTTTTAACTATTAAAAGGAGAAAAAGAGACAAAACAAAGCGAAGAAATACCATCCACTATATCTTTGCCGCTGGACGTCCGAATTACTAAACCTTCCCCATGTCACAATCGGTCCGGTTGTCAGGAACCTCCTCCCCATGTAATCTCGGGTGTACTTTATGGAAGGCCCCTAAGTAATGTTCATGAGGTCTTACAGCCAGACAACTCTGGCATGTGGAATCAGCTGTTGAATGTTTTGGCCCCACCCCCCCCCTCGTTACACAAATGGTTCCTCACGCTGCTGAAGTGTCCTGAAGTTACTGAGTGATGCATAGCGAGATCGGAGGTTTGGCTCCGCCTACTGGTGAAGCAACTGCGAGGTCGCTCCGCTTAATTCTCCGATATATTTCTTATCGGGAGGGGGACGGGCGACTTGACTACAAGATCAAAAGTTCAGGAGTTCCACTCAAATATTTTGCATCTTCTACGACATAGGAAAAAATTCTGATCGTTCAAAAATCGCACTTTCGATTTTTGACCTAATTTTACTAAAAACGTTAAACTGCGTATCAAGTAAAGTGTGAAAAGCCGGGTGGCGCAGGGAGTCCAAGATATGGCTTGAGATAGGTCCGGGTTCCAATCCCGATGAGGCATGAATGTTGTGTTTGCCTTATGGTACTGGCTTTCTCCCTTCCCTGGATCTGGATGCAGTGGCCCTAAATTAGGGACGTGTAACTGCTTATAACCCATTCAATTGCTCACGGTGGTCATTTAAACCTCCAATAATAATAAAAAATTGTGAAAGTTATGTGAACGCCAATGACACAGCACGCCTCTGAAATGCAGAATGCAAAACGAACCAACACAGAAAGAATTAATATCAGATAGTGAACATATAGGAAGATGTTTAGGTAGGGCTTGGAAAATGCCATTCGCAAGGTAAAACGTTCAGAGGGCCTTCCTGGGACAGATAACTATTTAGCTCGTCATCTATATACGGCTCATTCGGAAAGGTAATGGAGGTTAGGTATATCCACATACTGTTTATCGTGCCTCCTTCCGATTTTTTTCGCGAACGGGGAGATTTAATAAGCAAATCTGCCCCGTCGATAAGCAGCCCACATTGTGCCACTCTGTGGGTTGCTTATCCTTAATTTAGGGCCATTATTTCCAGGGAAGGGAGAAATGCCGTAAGACAAGCACAACGCCTACCAAGGCCATAGGCGTAGAATTTTGTAAATTTCTGGGTATTCTAAAAACACTTTGTACACTAATTTTTTTAAAAAATAAGTGGGAAAATAAAAATGTGTCAGTATTAACCGTTACCAAGTGTAAACTTTTGAACTGATTTGAAATAATGCTGGTTTTTCATTCAATTCTCATGCTTGAGCACATTTGAATATATTAAGAGGTACTGGTTTTGTGTGTGTGTTAGGAGGTTTAATTACCACTATGAGCGACTCATTGGAAGATATAAGCAGTCGCCCATCCCTAATTTGAGGGCACTGGTTCCAGGGAAGGGAGAGGGCCAGTGCATTGAGACAAGGGACCATCCATATCTCACCCTGGATTCGGACCCAGACCCATTTCGGGAGAACGATTGGCAGCCAGCGCCTCGTACCACTCTTGACACCGGGGCAACTCCTTGTTTTCCTTCATATTTGTCTTAATAACTCTCATTTCTTAGCACACCCTAGATATGAAAAATGTTTGTTGTAATCAACTCAGTATAAAATTATAACTAATATAATACAGAATTTATCTGTCACAGTGGCGCAGTTGTCTAAGCCCTGGCTGGCTTCCACCACTTACCTAGCTGAAGCGAACTTTTTTAAATTTATTTATTCAATCGTCACCCATTGAAATCGACATTTTTTTTAACACATATAATATTAACCGAGTTTTTTCTCTTCTTCGCTCTCTATTTTTATTTGTTTATTTATTTAATTTATTTATTTTGTGGCTATGCACAAATCCGTAGACTTTTTGTTTACCGAAACCTCTTTTTTTTTTTTTTTTTTGATTGGAGGTTTAACGACCACCGTGAGCAACTCAATGTGCTATAAGCAGTCGCCCGTCCCTAATTTAGGGTCACTGGTTCCAGGGAAGGGAGAGAGCCAGTGCCGTACGACAAACACAACATCCATGCCTGACCGGGATTCGAACCCGGACCCCTTACGGACGAATGATCAGAGGCCAGCGCCTTAAACCACTGCGCCACCGGCGGCTTTACCGAAACCTCCTCAGACATAGCTACAGAAGTGGGAACCACACAGTATGTAATATACAGGCTGTACACACCCATGAGTCATTACATTACGACCACCCCAACCTAGAGAAATTAGCGCGCCTGAAGACCAAACGGTGACGCATGTGAAGTTCACAGAGCAGTATATAGCGGACCGGCTTTTGGTTATTAGAGTGTTCGGAGTCAGAATGGGAAAAGCTGCCGATTTATCGGAGTTCGATAAAAGACAAATTGCGATGGCACGGTACCGCGGAACTACGATCTCGGAAACGGCGCGGCTTGTGGGTTGTTCACGTGCCGCTGTAGTGAGTACGCATCAAAAGTGGTGCACAGATGGCCAAACGATGAACCATCGTCCAGCCGTGTGTCGTCCGCAGCTCATTGATTCCAGAGGGGAACTGAGACTATCGCGTACTGTTTCACAGCGACTGCAGGGCAACAGTGCGACAAATCACCTGTAGCAACAACAGCGGTGATCAGGTCGGTCAATGTGTCACAGCACACAGTTCATTAGAGCCTTCTGCGAATGGGCATGCGTAGCCGTAGACCCAGCCGGGTCCCTATGCTCACTACACAGCAACGCATGAAATGGGTTGAAGCTTATCGAAATTGTACAGTGGACGATTGGAAGAAAGTGGCCAGGTCTGGCGAATCAAGATTCCTGGTGCATCACGTAGACGGCCGAGCGCGAATACGCCGATTATACCAACGGAGGCTATGCCACATGGGTGCACTGTTGGGCGGAAACAGCCCGGCGGCAGCGGTGTTATGCTGTAGGCGATGTTTTCTTGGGACCGTTTAGGCCCCATTATCCCAATAGCACAATCCCTGACAGCTGTTAGGTATCCGAACATCGTTGTGGACCAAGTTAACCCATTCATGGGAACTGTGTTCCCTGCTGGTGATGGCCATTAGCAACAGTATAATGCGCCATGCCACACTGCCAGAATCATCAAGGAGTGGTTCGGGGAACATGCTGGTGACCCTGTTAATGCCCTGGCCTCCAGATTTACCTGACATGCACATAGTCGAACATTTGTGTTTCGACTTGGAAGCGGGTCCGCTACCTATCGCCATATCATCGAATCGATGCCTCGCCGAGTGGCCGCTGTTTTGGGGGCTAAATGGTGTCCTACGGCATTTTAGGTAATTGGTCATAATGCAATGGCTTATCAGTGTATACACTGAAGTGCCAGAAAAACTGGTGCACCAGTCAAATACATGGTAGGTCCCCCACGGGAGCGCAAGACTGCAGAAATACGACGGGGCATGGACTCCACTATAGCTTGTGGAAATATGCTGTTGGCAATGCACACCATACTTCCTGCAGAGCGTTCCACAATTCGGGTGTAGCCTATTCCGAGGTCTCGGATTCCTGTGTTCGATAGCGCGTTACATGGCATCCCAAATGTGTTCTATCACGTTCAGATATGTGGACTTGGGTGGGAATGGCAACACCCCAAACTCAGATGAATGCTCCTCTAACCATAATGTGGCGTCCCGACACTTGTGTGGAGGTGCATTGTTCTCTTGGAACAGCCCCAACCCATCAGCATGAATGTGGGACCTCGTCAGAAAGGATGCGCACATAGCGTTGGCCGAGCACAGACGTTTGTAGACGTACCAAGGGTCCCAGTGAAGTCCAGCTAAACACATCCCATACCGTTACGAACCCCCCACCAGCCGGTACAGTTCATGTTGACTGGCGGGATCCATGACTTCATGGGGTTTTCGCCACACACGAATCCTTCCATCTGCCCAATACAGTTGGAAATGCGACTCTTCAGACCAGGCTACTTGTTTCCAGTCATCAAGAGTCCAGTGGCGGTGTTCCGTGCCCAAGCGAGGCGCATAGCTCTGGTCGTGCACCCATCAAGGGGACTCGAGTTGGGCGTCGGCTCCCAAAGCCCATATCGTGCAGGATACGTTGCACAGTCAGGATGCTGAGGCTTGTTGAGGCTCCAGCATTGAATTCCGATGATACCTGCTAGAGTGTTGCACGCCTATCGCGTGAAACGATTCTGACAGCCAACGATGGTCACGTTCACCCAATGTCTTTTTACGGCCACACTGGTATCGTAGGTTGGAGGTTTTGCCGGAATTCTTGTAGTAACGGTACAACCTTGCAATGGTCGTCCGTGAAAATCCGAACTTCATTTCTACCTCCGAAATACTATGGCCCATCTCACGAGCGCCAACTATGACACCGCATTGAAAATCGCTTAAATCGTTATTACGTGTCATTCTCATGCGCAAAACATCTCTGACAGCTGGCAAGGACGTCTATCGTTTTATATACGCACTGGCAGACGCAACCGAGTACGCGCATAGGTGACGTTGCTATATATTTTGCATAAGCTCGTCTGTACCAGTTTTTCTGGCACTTCAGTGTATATTCGATTTCAAAGGTATCGGCCCCCCACCCTTGCCTTCCATATCTGCTGGAGTCGATAACGCTAGGTCTAGTCTTCGGAGCTCCACGCCATTTCTTTTCTTCAGGACTGCACCACCAAAGATGCGTCCAGGTTCGAATAAAAATTAACATCGAATATTTGAACCTGGACCCATCTCGGTAGGACTGCATCCTACCGAGATGGGTCCAGGTTCGAATTCCGATGAGGCATGGATGTTGTGTTTGTCTTACGGCACTGGTTCCCTCCCTTTACCGGAGTTGGAAACGGGTCAAAAATTTTGGGCCCGGACGTCACATAATTGGACCCGTCCCGGATCTGTAAGTGACCCTGACCCGAACAAATCTGCTTTGAACTATAATATATATACAGGGTGTTTAAAAAGTCTCTCCCCAGTGGGTATCTTAGGTTATATGGAAATCAAACAAATATATGTATTATAGGAATGTGTAATTTACTTACTTATAGAAAGTTTTCAAATTTTCGTCCTTCATTTGCAAATCATAGCCTAACTGACTGTTTTAAACATGTTTTGAAACACATCTGCGGTAGTCAAAAAGTCCCTCCGCAGTAATTTTAAGGCTGGTCCACCAAATTTTGATGGCGCTACAGTAAACGTTTTTGAATTGAGCAACTTATTGCATGTTTAATTTCAGTTTTTTGCTGTTCCCTTGATCACATATCAAGTTTCAGACATTTTTTTAACATAAATAATTTTAACCGAGTTTTTTTCTCTTTCTTCTTCTTAGCACTCTCTTTCTCTGTATAGTATTTTATTTATTTTTTCGTGGTGGCTATTTACAAATCCGTAGAACTTTTGTTTGTCGAAACCACCTAAGAAATAGCCAAAGAAGTGAGTACCAGACAGTATGTATATATGTACATTCGATTTCAAAGGTTTCTTGGTGCCCTCCCTTCTTCCCTCTCCATCATATCTGCTAATGTCTTAGACAAAGGGGATTGAGTACGAATTTAAAGCGAGTTTTTGACTTTTAAAGATTTTGGGCAAATTCTCACTTGGTGCATTTTTTCTGGGAGGCATTGCTATGAGTGCTTTGCAGCAGTCATTCCAAACACAATAGCATGCAGTCATTTGATGATGGTTTTCATCAGATGATTGCGAGAGGTGCTTTGAAAGGCATGTTTTTTTTGTTCTTTGTTTTTTATCCTCATTCGGGTGAAACAACCAACCCTGGTGGTACAACCTTGTAGTTTATTTTATTATTTTTTTAATTTAATTGGTGGTTTAACGACCACCATGAGCAACTCAGTGGGCTATAAGCAGTCGCCCGTCCCTAATTTAGGGCCACTGGTTCCAGGGAAGGGAGAGAGCCAGTGCCGTAAGACACACACAACATCCATGCCTCACCGGGATTCGAACCCGGACCCTGTCGGACGAATGATCTGAAGCCATCGCTTAGACCACTGCGCCACAGGGGCGGCCTCGTAGTTTTAGATATATTAAGCATGTGAAAGCCTAAGTTATGGCAACTAATAAGGAGCATTTGCGGAGAAACTATTTCCGAGAATGCTTCCCCAAATTATCAGTTTACACTTATTTGTGCCCCCCCCTCCAATTTTTAAGTAGGGTATTATGGAGCTACTGTAGATGCCATTTCTTGTTCTATACGGAAACGGCATTTTACCCTGTTTAATTGTGTCGGAAGAAGTTAGGAAATTGGGGGCCAGCACGCAGCAGAAAGGTATCCAGCATTTCTTCAACCCTTACACGAAGCATGTTCTGAGTAGTGCAGCCGAACTGGACGCGGAACGCCATTATGGATGTAAAATAAAATACAGGAGGTGAAGAGGGCGAGTGAGATAAACTACAGAAGGTGAAGAGGGCGAGTGCAATTCCCAACTGCTTCTTCAGTGCTTGGGCTTCTGGTTCCTAATTACACGGACCGAATGCAGCTTGCAGTAGTGGCAGTAATGATTGAAATGCCCCCAGAGAATCTTCAATAAGGAGATCTTTATCTTGCAACGTACGTACAAAAACGCCTTTATTTCTGAATGTTAGCAGCTAACAACCCCAGCACATTTTGAGGAAGAAATGCGAATTTTAAGCTGTCCAGGCTACCAAGCTGGAGAAAGATATGAGCCAATTTTGTGAATAAATAAACGACAACGTATAATACGAAACATTTTTGTACCAGAAACTAGTGCAAAAGCTTGAATTCCGATTTTAATCATATTGTACGCAGTGATATTTGCTCCTCCTGCCAGCTCTTGTTAAGCCTCTACAGGGTACAACAAATATTCAAGTCATGTACATCACCAAATCACATAGCGAACATGTGATACAGTATGCCAATTTATCAAATAACAGAGAGAGCCAGTGTCGAAAGTCAAACACAACATCCTTGCCTTACACGGGATTCGAACCTGGACCCCGTGCTGGGCGAAGGATCAGAAGCCATCGCTTAGACCTCTGCGCCACCAGGGCGGCCAAAGAATTTCTATTGTTTGTTTGGGTTGTGACGTATTACAGAGGTGAAAACGTGTGTCAAGACGACAAATCTGCAGCGAGGCATTCTGTCCGAGAAGCTCAGGTGGGAGAGAGACTTACTCCGGAGTGAGGGGACACGACTTTGATTCACGTCACGGACAAACTTGTGTTTTCACAAGGTGTTTAACGACCATCGTGAGCAAGCAGTCGTCCGTGCCTAATTTAGGGCCACTGGTTCTAGAGAAGGGAGAGAGCCAGTATCGTAAGATCAACACAACATCTATGCATCACGGAATTCGAACTCAGACTCATCTCGGACGAATGATCAGAAGCCATCGCTTAAACCACTGTGCCATCGGGGCCGCAAAAACTGGAGCAAATGAATAAGGTGCTATATGAATGTTTTTTTTTTGTTTTTGTTTTTTATATTGGGGATTTAACGACCACCATCAGCAACTCAGTGGGCTATAAGCAGTCGCCCGTTCCTAATTTAGGGTTACTGGTTCCAGGGAATGGTGAGAGCCAGTGCCGTAAGACAAACACAGCATCCATGCTTCATCGGCATTCCAACCTGGACCCATATCGGACGAATAGTCAGAAGCCATCGCTTAGACCAGGGGGGGGGGGCTCAAATCCTCTATTCTCTGCTCCATGAATGACCCAAGGCATGATGGGGAATGGCTATTCCTTCCGATACGGACAGCATGCTACTGGGTTCAAACAAGTATAACGAAGTAAATTTCTCCGTCATTTTTGTCCACGCCGGGCATCGAACCCAAGTCCCCTTATTCCGTAATAAGTCGCTCTACCAAGTGAGCTACGCAGACGTATATGTTCTCGCTGCTATCTGCCTTTATCTCATGTGCGTCTCGCTACTACCTGCCTTTATCTCATGTGCGTTTCGCTGCCTTTATCTCATGTGCGTTCTGCGTGGATCCAGTCTTTTGATGTTCACGCACGTACGAACGGATAAAAACTTCTATGCATATTTTTTTATATGCGTTTCTGTCAAAGAAGCCTCAGAAATGTTCCCGCATATTCAGTTAGGTAGGGTGAATCTATTACAGATTTTGAGACAATGCTTGAAGGGGAAGACTAGGGAAATAAAAGTGCTGTGCAATAGTTCTGGTTCTCAATCTTCCCTGCTGCCCGTAACATTAAGAATGCGAAATTGTTTGAAGGATTCGACGTCTTTAATGTTTTTAAATACTAAAATACAACAAAAATAATTGATATAATCAATCATTAATATCTTATTATATTTTAAAATGCTTTAAATAAAGGTTTCGTCTATTTTAGTGTTTTAAATTTATCAAAAATTTGGTTATACCAACGACTGGGGAGGGGGGGCTGCAGCCCCCTGCCCCCTTTATGGGAGCCCTTGGGCTCAGAACAGAAGTGCTGGAATTACGGCCTGTTTGGTCTTGAGACACCGTACGAAAACGGAAAGCACGTAGTTTTTCCCCGTTGCAAAAGTGTATATACTATAACTAAAGAGAGAAAGAGTGAGACAAAAGAGAAAGAAAAAGGTACGTAAGAAATAGTTCAATCAGCTGTGTGTTTTAGTTCAATGTTATATTCAGATTCGTGCATTGGTCACTGAAGGATAAGCTAACCTGGTCCCCGTGCTCGAGTGGTTAGAGGCGCAAGTTTCTGGCTAATTATAAGAGCAGTTCCCGATGAGACATGGGTAGTGTGCTTTTTTTTTTTACGGCGTTGGTTCTCTCTCCTCTTCCTGAAACCAGCGACCCTAAATTATGGACGGACGACTGCTGATCAATGTAAATACCCCTAAATGGTAATGGGCCGAATATACTTCTAGAAAAACGAACTTTCATTTGAGAACTGAAATACTAGACTGGATACCAAGAAACAGGAAAAGACCCGGAAGAAGACCCCGTGGGAGATGGATGGATGAAATACGAAAGCATGCTGTAACGACATGGAAGAGAATTCTTCGAGACAGAGTGTTGGAGAGACCTTCGCCCAGCAGTGGATTGAGAATGGTTGATGATATTCTTCAAGGCAGAAAGTTGGAGAGACCTTCGCCCAGCAGTGGATTGAGAATGGTTGATGATATTCTTCAAGGCAGAAAGTTGGAGAGACCTTCGTCCAGCAGTGGATTGAAAATGGTTGATATTCCTCAATACAAAGTTGGCAAGACCTTCGTCCAGCAATGGATTGAGAATGGTTGACGATATTCCTCAAAGCAGAGAGTTGGAGAGATCTTCGTCCAGCAGTGGATTGAGAATGGTTGACGATATTCTTCAAGGCAGAAAGTTGGAGAGACCTTCGTCCAGCAGTGGATTGAAAATGATTGATATTCCTCAATACAAAGTTGGCAATAACTTCGTCCAGCAGTGGATTGAGAATGGTTAATTATATATGAAATATTAGAGAGAGAGAGAGAGAGAGAGAGAGGCGATTTAAGGGATAAAACATCTCTCCCCCAAGGAATGAAATTTGGGCTACGTCACCGCCGAGAGGTCACGCGAAACGGGGAACTTTTTTGCATTTTTAACTGCATGTAGACTATTTTAATTTTAATTACAGTGGAAATATCTTTATAACAATATATCTTTATAACAATTAAAACAGCTTTGGTTTCTGTGACAGCATCTGAAACATGTTCTCCTCGTCCTACTGAACTTTGGGGCAGAAGTCTTTTCAGATTTTTTTTTTTTTTTTTCTGAGTACAAAAAGCAAAAAGGAATTTTGCGATATTTTCTTTCGCTATTTGTTAACATATCTTTATTCATCTACCAATGCTTTGTTTGAAACTGTCAAAAAGTCCAGCCACTCTGGGCGTGTGCATAAATACACTGCGCTTCCCGCCATACTATGGTGTGTGAGTGTGTGTGGCGAATTTGCATGTGTTCAATCGCTGTTCAGATTGGTCCACTGTGATACATTGCAAAGGCAGCGAGCAGCTTCTTGCTATTGGCAAAGGTTAACCTTCAGGGAGCAAAAGAAAACGAATTTTCGGTTTTGGTTTCGGAAGTCAGCAATGTGCGGACAATAACAACCCGGTGATAACATCAGTTCTTTGTCCGACTTTGAAGTAAGCGGTTATGGATTGTTATTCACCTTCGTGCGGTGTGTCGCCATTTTCAGCAAGTTCTCGTTGTCGTGGCTCTTATGGGAGGGATGATTTTCGTGTGAGATTTCGGCCAAGTAAGTACGAAAGATAATTTTTTTTTGTTAAAATTTGTTTTTTAACAGTGTTTATTGTGATATTGAAGGTTCGAAACAGCCGTTTTGAGAATTGGCAGTGTAATTTAAGTCGCCACATCCAAGTAGAAGAGAAAACTAACGATATGCTGACTCGGGGAAACATCATTTCAACATCACAGTAAGGTTTATAGCATGCATTGTTCGCTGTGTTGCGAATCACAACTGCCTGTCTGTCCTGTATGTTAAACAGACTCGGGATTTTTTTTTTCGGAACATCAGTTGTCAACAAAATAATTTTTGTCACATTATAGTTAATATGAGCAAATGGCATTCTTATGGGTCCAAACTTAATTTTGGTATTGTTAACGCTTCATATTTTTGGCAACTCAGGATGTTAATATTTAAAAAAAAATTCCCGGGAGGGATCCTTGGGCTTGGTTGGTTGTTAAATTTTTATGGCGCAAGGGCCATCCATGTGTGGCCAAAAAGAACCGAACACAAGACAATCAAACAAACACTTTATCCTCATGCCAGAAGTCTTTTTACACCGTTCCGTGACGGTGGAGTATTGGGGTGATTAAATCAGGTAGTCTTTCGATCCGCTACACACGCACATTCCTTGGAACGCCTCAGCCGCAGCGGAATACTTTCCCAATTTAGTCACACTGACAAAGGCTTATCACTGCTACTTGCCGTCTTGAGATGTGCGTCACTTCTGTAAGCACATCACATACATTCCCCCTTTAGAAAGGGCTGGAACGGAATCGTTGGTTTCCGTGTCAGCTGGCAAACCATGCTGAAAAGCTCGTTGTAAAAGGAATTCTCTTTAATTCCAGACGTTGTGCAGAAGAAGCGTCACATATTTTTGAAGTGATGTATCAGGAATTGGCATTTTTTTGTCATTAATTCTATATGTGGAAGGAACATCGCACATTTTTCGAAGAACCTAACGTCAAGTCGATCCATTTTTACGTTCGGGCGCCAATGTGAAAACCCAGATTAGCCGGTGGCATGGCTCGAGCTCCACATCCTTCCGCTCCGGAGCGGAATGCTTTCCCAATTAAGCTACATCAACAAGGGCTTAGCACTGCTACTTGACATGTGCACTTCTGTAGTACATCACAATGGATGAAAGAGAACTATGGAAATATTAATTATAAAAGGAATTCAGTCATGAACAAATTTTAACGGTGAACGAATTTAAAAAATCCTCGCATGATTTAATGTATGTGATTATTTCCTGGGGAAAATTTGTTTTTGACAAAGAAAAACACGTGAGTCTCATGAAGACCCAAATTCCTTCTAAATCACCATGAAGATCATTTCGAAATTTAAAATGTGCACGTGTCACATGGCAATATTTCAACGTAAATTTTATATTTATTTGGTAACTAATCACATGTTCAGCGTAAAAATGAAATAGTGAAAATATTTCAAACTTTTGATATTCTTAGAGGAAACGTCAAAATAGTGGCAATTCAAAATATTTCAAACTTTTGAGATTCTTAGAGGGAACATCACCACCGTCAGCATCGAACACGGTGATCTCGATGAGCATGATTTTATTTGGTTTTTGGATTTAATCAAGGCCTTGATTTAACTAAACCATTTATAGGATTGGGAATAAATCTTATCATTTTCAGCATCCACTTTCTTGCAAATACGTAAGTAATTGATGCTAAATTTGGTTGCATTTGGTAGATTCCTTTGAGAGGGGTACAAGTTTTGTTCAGTACATTTTTCACTAAACTGTTTCTTCAAGTGAAATTTAGGACTTGGAGTATTCCTTCTCATAGAGATAACATACAGGTCTCCCATGATTTCTGTTTGTTCAGTGTATAATAATTTTCTGGCTTCAGATATTTTTTCCTGTACAGAATTACTATGAAATTTAGGTACAAAATCAAAGGTAGCTTTGTTTGCATGTGCTGCTAACTGTAAGTAACATTTAAAATTTATCAGAATATTCTACATGACAGAATTTTGTTGCTTTTTTATACGTATTTCACAGGAAAATCGTCTTTCAGATCAATCGTATTTTTTTCCCCATGAAACTGGAAAATTGTGGTACAGTTCATAGCATTCTTTGCTAATCTTCAGCTTTACCATAATGTGCCAGATGTTGTCTTCAATTATGTTCTCATTTTGAAACGAAATTGTTGTCAATTTTGCATTGTAATTGAGGACAACGTGTCATTTTGTCATCAATTTCGTTCTCAAAAATCTGGTCACCTTAGTCTAATATAAGTTTTTTGCAGCAATTAATTTGCGAAAGTAAGGTATTGAAAAAAAATTCGAAGGGCAAACTACGAAACTACAAACTTTGCATTATATTCCTAACATGAAATTCTTAAGAGGAAATAACAAAATCATATAATTTTTAAACATGTAAGGAGTTTCTAATGAAGAAAAAGAAATAGCCTTTACATTTTAACCACACAGCAGACTTTTTGAATGCAAGAGATTTTTCGCGGATTCGCAAAATTTTGCCTTTTCTTTTGTGTGTGTCATCATTTGGGGTCATTCTCCAGATCGATGTAAAACTGAACAGATGGTGGTGGTGGGGGGTCTGGGGACGGTATTTCATCTTTCAAAACTTTCGAAAACGACAGTTAAAGGGAGTGAAAAATGTTTTTCCCGTATTAATTTCTTTTTCTTGCAATGTTTCTTCTGACCAGCATTGTTGCTAAATAACGTTTTATTCCGTGAATATTTGTAATTCATCCTGAAAATGGAGAAGAATTTTCCGAAAACGGAAGTTAGACAGCGCGAAAACTACTTACCTGTAATCGTCAACATGAGATTCTTCCATTTGGTTGGTTGTTGAGATCGATGCATAACTGAACAGAATTTGGGGAGGGGAGCGGGGGCGCCGTTTTCCGTCAGAGGACAGAATTCTGGTTTTCGAAAACGGATGTTAGATGGAAAGGAGATTTATCCTGTAATCGTAATATTTTTCTCGCGCTGTTTCTTTTGCCCAGTATTGTTAAATATAATTTTATTCCAAACGGAAGTTAGACTGCGCAATATACACTGAAGAGCAATTGAATTAGACAGCTGCTCGCGTTATGCAAATGTGGCGCTGTGGGCTGCCCTGTAAACTGAAACGACATGACGTATGCCGCGATCCGACAATATAAGGAGTATTGCGACAGGAATCAGTAAGAGTCAGACGCAGTATGGGTAAGACGAAGGATCTAAGCGCATTTGATCGTGGACAAATTGTCGGGGCCCGACGAATGGGTCACTCCATCTCGGAAGTCGTGCAGGCACTGGGATTTTCACGAGCCACTATTTCACGGGTGCACCGTGAGTACATCGAATCCGGTAAAACCATCCCTGCAAGGGTGAACTGCCGTGGACAACAACAGCGTGTGGATGAGCAGGGTCATCGTTGGCTAGCTCGCATTGTAACAGAGGATAGACGGGCCACAGTGCAAGAAATCACTCGGCAATTTAACGCTGGTGCACAAAAACGTGTAAGCAGCCACACCATCTAAAACCATCTCCTCGCTATGGGGTACAGAAGCCATCTTCCCACGAGGGTACCGCTGCTGACAGCACATCACAGGGTGCAAAGATTAGCATGGGCGCGGGAACATCGCCACTGGATCCTAGACATGTGGAAAAATGTTGCCTGGACTGATGAGTCGAGATTCACGTTGGTACATGCGGTTGACAGGATACGAGTACGGCGCAAACCACATAAAGCGATGGATCCTTCTTGCCAGCATTGTACTCTTCAAGCTGGTGGGGGTGGCATTCTCGTCTGGGGACTGTTTACGTGGACTGAAATGGGACCCCTGGTACGTGTGACATCGTCCTTCACAGGTCAACGTTACCGGGATATCCTGGACGACCATTTGCTCCCGTTTGTGCGTCTTCAACATCCCACTGGGGACCTCATCCTGCAACAAGACAATGCAGCTCCCGAATTGTATCCGATTGGTTGGATGAACACTCCACCGACGTGACCTCGCTTCCTTGGCCAGCTAAGTCACCTGACCTCAATCCCATCGAGCGCATCTGGGATGCCATCGAGAGAGATGTTCGAGGCTCCGAACCCCATCCATCAAATCTTCGTGAACTGTGGGAGCTTGTTCAGGGGTCGTGGATCCGTATGGCTTCCCAACGCTTCCGGTGTCTTGTCGAGTCCATGCCGAGACGAATCGCCGCCGTCATCAGGGCGAAAGGTGGTGCTACACGTTACTAGACAGGTATCTCTAATTCAATTGCTCTTCAGTGTATATGTTTTCAGCTGGAAAATGGTAGAAAAATGTCCAAAAACGGAAGTTGGGTGGAGCGAAAATTACGCCCGTAACGTTAATCCCCCCCCCCCCCGATGTTTCCCTCTATCCTGTGTCGTTGTTAAATGTCAGTAATTTTAAATTTCGAATACAGTGATGTGCTGCTGTTCGACATTTATATAAAAAGTTTTCAGTGAACAATTGTATCTTTCCATGGTGCGTTATATTCGCACTGTTTCGTCACGCGTTTTGATTTTTCACCCGGTTAAAAGTTAGTTTTTTTTTTCTTTGGCAGTCTCGTATATGAAAAACAGCAAATTAGGGGGGGACTAAATTTATTAAGAGTGAATGATTAAAATAAACTGGACGCAGAATTATTTTGCTTATACGCTAGTTTTCTAATTGATAACGAGGAACAGTACACCAATTATATACGAAATAGTAATACTTATACTAGTGGTCCGATTTAGTGGTGTGGGAATATATACATAAACGTTTCCAAGCTTTCGCACATCCAACCAGATGGCTTTCTTCAAAGAAGTTAGACAGAAACTGCAAACTGAATAATAGAACGCTTTAACAATTTGAACGTGGTCACTTGACTTGACAATAACAGATACGACGTTATATTCATTTAAAGATACGAGGTATGACGTTGGTTGTGCACGCGGTATACTAGTAGGGTTCTGAAGGCGTTACTAAATTCGTGGTAACTCGAGTGAGACGCTATCATTGCTAGTATTGCTGTTGGGAATTATCTCTAAGGATTCCCGAATGGCTGTAGATTTAGGGATAGAGTAGGTAGACAATTAATTTAAATCATCCCACATAGGAGTAACGGACTTGAAATTCACTTCTCTGGATAGGGCCGTGGCTACTTTACCGTATTTAGTGTCCCTTTTATGTTCGTTTCCTGTGCCGCAGCTTCGTTATTTAGTCTCAATTCCCTACATATTAAATGTATCTTACAAACTCAAGAACTCCCTCACGAAGATGAACTACGTCGTCGGCATAAGTTTTCCTGCATCTTTTTATACTATGCTAAAGAGAAATACAGTGTTCGAAGCGGGCCGGTATGGCATACCGGTATAATTAACAAAAATGGAAGTGAGCATACCGGCAGTTAAAAAAAACATTATTTACCATCCCGGTATGTAATAAATTATAAACCCGTCACAAACTACGTAAAGAAATTAGGATGAAAGCACAAATGGCACTTTTAACGGATAAAATTGATAAAGAATTAGCAGCTGGGACTGAAAGAAACCACAAACCCTTCAAAGAAGGGTTTTTTTAAATTATTACATAATTTTTTTTAATATTATGTACATTAATTTTTAATACCAAAAAAAAAAAAAACATTATGTGGAACGGTATGTATTTCGAAACCTCCTATTTATACTTCGTAGATCGAAGGTCGACACCATACCGGCAGTAGCTCTGTGCCACTTCGACCACTGGAGAAATACTGAAAAACCACCACTTTCCAGCGTAGCAGGTGATAATTTATCCGAGATCCCCCTATGGTATCCGGACGGCTCCAAACGATACTACGTTGGAATGACCAAGCGTACGTTTGAAATCAGAGTCAACGAACATAAAAGGGACACTAAATACGGTAAAGTAGCCACGGCCCTATCCAGAGTAGTGAAATTCAAGTCCGCTACTCCTATGTGGGATGATTTAAAGAAATTGTCTACCTACTCTACCCCTAAATCTACAGCCATTCGGGAATCCTTAGAGATCATTACCTACAGCAATACTTGCAATGATAACGTCTCACTCGAGTTACCACGAATTTAGTAACGCCTCCTAAACCCTACCAGAATACCGCGTGCACAACCAACGTGATACCTCGTATCTTTAAATGAATATAATGTCGTATATATTTATTGTCAAGTCAAGTTCCCGCGTTCAAATTGTTAAAAGTTCTATTATTCAGTTTGCAGTTTCTGTCTAACTTCCTTGAAAAAGCCATTTGGTTTTCATTGACAGTTTCGTACATTTTTTTCTTTTTTACCAGCCCTGTATGTATTTGTTATCCTTTCTTCTACAGTGTGTGATTATGCACTGATAATATTTGCGTGATGTTATTGCAAATCTAATGACATAAAAGGTATAAGTTATGATATAAATTTATATTGAAAAAGGGCTGCATTTTTGCAATAAATCCATATGTTTAAAAGCACATATGTATTAAGCAAAAATTTTATCAATATAGAGACAAAATAAAGGGAAAGCATAGATGAAAAGTTATTCAACCAACTGTGTGCTTCGGACGCAGCGCTCATTTCAAATTTGCATATTGATCACTAAATAATAAGTTAACACCGCCTCGGTAACCGAGTGGTTAGAGGCGCGGGATTCTGGCTAGTTGTCCGAACAGGTCCTGGATGGGACATGGGTGTCTTGCCTGTTTTATGGGGTTGACTCCCTCTCCTCTTCTTGGAACTAGTGACCCCAATTAGGTACTGGCAACAACTTTTTAGGTCTTTACTAGAGTTGCTCACGGTGGTCGTTAAACCCCGAAATAAAAAAGAATAAGCTTGTAATTTCTCTCCTGGTACAAGGATTTTTTTTTTAAAGAAAAGGTACTTTTTTCTCTATTAACATAATTCTGCTTTTCGGCTCATTGTCCCAAGGGACAGGAGAACACGAGGGAGATGGGTGAATGAAATACAGAAGCATACCGGGATGACATGTAAAAAAATTCAAGATAGAAAATTGTTAAAGAGAGGTAGAGAGGCCTTCATCCAGCAGTGGATTGAGAATTCTTGATGATATGTCAGAGAGAGAGAGAGAGAGAAAGAGATTGAGAGAGATTTAAGAGACAAAACATTCCCAGGAATGAAATTTTGGCTGCCTCATTGCTAATAGGTCACGCGAAACGGTAAATTTTTGTAAATTTTTAACTGCGTCATTAAAGACTATTTATTTTAGTTACACGAAAATTGTTTTTTTACTTAACTGCACTCGCAAAGCAAAATAAAAATTGGATTTAATATATATATATATATACATATGCATCACATTCTTGCTGTCCAAGATAATAATAACAGATAATTTATCTTGCGCAGCAGATATCAAGTGAAAGTCACATTGATGAAGAAATTAATCGGCGTATAAAACTTGGATGGAGAGCTTTTGGAAGAAATAGCACAATTTTTAAGAGCAGTATACCATTATGTCTTAAAAGAAAAGTGTTTAATCAATGCATCCTGCCAGTGCTTATGTATGGAGCAGAGACATGGACCTTAACTAAAAATGACATGTACAAAAACTGCAGACAACTCAAAGAGGCATGGAGAGATGCATGCTTGGTCTAACCAGGAAAGATAAGAAGAGGAACTTGTGGATAAGGAAAATGACGGGAGTGGACGACATCATGACCAGAGTGAAATCACTGAAATGGCAATGGGCTGGACATTTTGCCAGAAGAACGTACCACCGATGGACAACCTAAATTTTAGACTGGATTCTGAGGTACAGGAAAAGACCCAGAAGACCCCCATGGGAGATAGATGGATGAAATTCGAAAGTATGCTGGAGTGACATGGAGGAGACAGGCTCAAGACAGGCAATTGTGGAAGAAACTTAGGGAGACCTTCATCCAGCAGTGGATTGATTGATAGTGGTTGATGATGATGATGGTGACATCACATTCTTATTTACGCTGCTTATTTCCCGTTATGAACTTGCAGTAGGTAAATCTTAATGTTTTGTTAAATGACCTTTTCGACATTTTTTATTCAGCCAGTTCAAAAATTCATTTGCCACCTGATTAATCACAAAATTTTTTTTATACTTTCTTACTTTTGTACGTCGCACATAAGATTTTCCCCTCTAGAACCTGAAAGTCGTTAGGGGTCGAGGTATCCTTGTTTAAACAGCTATTGAGGTAATAGGTAACAATTAAAATCTTTTTGGTGCTATAACAACTCATGGAAAAAAAAAAAAAAAACACTTGCACTCATCCTCCTCCCCGCCCAACTGAACTTCGAGGCAGGGCAGTGATTTCATTCTTTTTTCTTTTTTTAATTTCTGTTTGAGTGTATAAAAAAGATTTTGCTATAGATTTATATTTTGTTATTTGTTAGCATCTTCTTACTGATGATCTGCTTAAAATTGATCTCCCCACGCATGCACGTAAATACGCTCTGCCCTTGCCGCCATTCAATTGTATGTGTATATGTGGAAAATTTGCATGTTTTCAGTAGCAGTCCAAGTTGGTCCAGTATGATTCATTGGAAAGGCAGCAGACACTTGCGTCTTATTGGGCAAAGGTGAAACTTGTGGGGAACAGAAGCAAACGCATTTAAGGTTTTGGTTTCGGAAGTTCGTGATGTCAGCCGATCTAGTGAGAGAGGAAGGGATTGTTTCAGTTCTTTGCCCAACTACGAAGGAAGCAGTAGTAGAGATGGATTGTTATTCCCCTTCATGCGGTCTGTCACCATTTTCAGCAAGTTCTCGTGCCTCTTATGGGAGAAATGAGTTCCGTGTGAGATTTCGGCCAGGTAAGTACGAAATATATATATATATATTTATTTTTTTCGTTTAAAAGTAATTTAGTAGTGTTAATGCCGTATAAACGTTTCGAAACAGCTGTTTTGAGACTAGGCAGTGCAAGTGTTAAGTCGCCACATCCCCAGGTACAACAGAAAATACTGACATGCCTAAACAAGATATCAACTCCATTAGTAAGTAAGGTTTAACTTGCATTGTTCGCGGTGTTGCGAATCACCTGGATGATGACCAGACTCCTTTTGCTTTTAAGGAACATCAGTTGTGGACAAAATATTTTTAGTCGCATTATATAATTTCAGGGACGCGCCAAGCGGGGTTTCAACGGATGCTAAGCACCCGGGCGCCAGATTCCGGGGTCGGAAGGACCCACAATAAATTTTTTCGGTTGATAAATTAATATCAGTGACGTGGGAGAAGTTATGAAAACGTTATACTGTGAGAAATCGTAATGCTAAGTGGAACGTTCACTTTTTTATTAAAAATAACTCGTTTATAATTCAACAAAAAACGTCTTGAAATCAGAGAATAATTTTTACTGTTTTGTTCAGTAACAGATACCGCGGGCAAAGGATTGAAAATTCTTTTTCTAATTTTTTTTTTTTTTAAATCTTGAAGATTTCAGCATTCATGAATGTGTGGCCAGCGCTATGACAAATGGGGCCAATACGTAGGAAAAACACAATGGACTTCAAAAAGCATAATTTGTCGACTTAAGACCCTTACGCATTTTATGTACTTTGAGCGGCTCATACTTAAAACTCTGGTCGTAAATGACGACGAAAAAATTTCCCTACAGATTGTGAACATTTTCAGCATTGTTCAAAAAATATATGCTTACTTTTCTGAATTACCTTAACGTTGGCAAATTTTTAAGAAAGAGCTTCCAGCGTTGACCGTAAAACAGGGTGTGAAAATATAGGATCGATGCAATACGGGTAACGAGCACTGGGGTACAATTTCAATGTATTCCACGATATTAGATATTTTGGTTAGAATAGTTAGAGACGCTCGTCATGTTTAATATTGCATGTATATATATCCTCCTCATCCATTATCAATTTTCTGCTGGATGAAGGTCTCCCCATGTTTCTTTCACAACGGTCTGTCTTAGACCAGTCGCCTCCATCTCACTCCCGCATGCTTTCGAATTCCATCCACCCATCTCCCACGTGGTCTTCTTTTGGATCTTTTCCTGTCCCTTGGAATCCAGTCTAAAATTTCGGTTGTCCATCGATGGTCCGTTCCCTTGGCAATATGTCCAGCCCATTACCATTTCAGGGATTTTACTCTGATCATAATGTCTTCCACTCTTATCATTTTCCTTACCCACGTGTTCATCATCTTATCTTGCTTAGCTACACAGTTATGTACTGTGTGTGTATCCATCAAGAAGCTGTAATATGTTTATTATCGTACATGATGAAACTTTTTTTTTTTTTTACCGGTAATGCAGGCTTTCGTGTAAATTGACAGAGAGAGAGAGAGGGGAAGCTGACTTCTTGAATTATTCGTAGCGTCATCCGAACTAGAGTTTTGCAGATTTTTTTTTCTTCAGTTTTATATGAGACAGTAGTTTTTTATGGAAAATCTCAATTTACCGGAAATAGAAAATAGTGTTGCTAAAGATATTTATTTCATGTAAAAATGAATAAAAATTGAAAAATATTCTCGTTCAAGGGGGCGGCAAATCTGGGCATGCATCCGGGCGGCAAATGCCCTTGGCGCGCCCCTGTCTATTGTTACAATGCAATGGTATGGCATTCTTATGGTTCCAAACTTCTGAATTCTGGTGTTATTAACGTATCAGATTTTCGAAACTCCGAATGTTGTTTTTGTAAGTAAATTCCCACGAGAGGCTTTACCATGGTCAGAAGCCTGTGCGTGTATTTATTGTTTTCAAAACGTCTATTTTCTACATTCGTAAGTGGTGGCAGGAGCGGATACAAGGGAGATACTAGATAGTTAGTCTGTTTTATTATTATTATTATTATAGGTTTAACGACCACCGTGAGCTATAAGCAGTCGCCCATCTCTAATTTAGGGCCACTGGTTCCAGGAAAGCGAGAGAGCCAGGGCCGTAAGAGGAACACAACATTCATGACACACCGGAATTCGCACCCCGGACCCATCTCGGGCTAATGGTCAGAAGTTATCATTTAGAACATTGCGCCACCTGGGCGGCATAGCCTTACCCTTGAGAGTTTACTAAATTAAATTTTGTTTCATTGTATTGTTCAGCGGTTGCTCTTGGCTTTTAAAAAGTTTTCGCCAACCTTTCGCCAAATTAAAAATTGTTTCGCCAAATGTAATCTGAAGTCGCCATTTTTTTTATTACTCTATTGTAAATATAAAAACCATGAAAAAGTGTTATATAATAGTACAAAAACATAGGTTATGGATTGATTCTTTACAGTTAAAACACCAAAATATTATAGATACAGAATCCTCATAGAAAGAAATATAGATACTTATTTTCAATTTTGAATTCATTACTACCTAGAAATTTTTTTCAAAGTATTATTGACAGGATAATTTTAAATTAATTGAAAAATTGGATATTACATTCATTCTGTAGTTTGGCTCTCAAAGAGCCAGTGTAAAAAAAAAAAAAAAAAGAGAGAGAGAGAGATGTTGAAAAATTGCACTTATTACTTACAGAACTTTCATCGAATAACTATTTTCATATAAGTGATGCAACATTGGTTGATGGTTAACATCAAAACATAAGAAATTCACGAATACGATTGAATTTAAAAGACTATTAAAGTATTTTTTGAAGTACCTTTGGCATTGCCGATGCACAAAATTTGACATTGGCCCGATTAGAGTCAAGCCTCAGAATAATTCAAAATAAATAATTCAAGCATATACTAATCAAATAAAATTTAAAGATTGTTTTGTTCGGACATCTTTAAAACAGGTAATCGCCAATATTTTCGCCAAATTTTTTGTTCATCGCCAAAACTTTATTTTTTCGCACATAATGCGATCGGCTGGGCGACCATGCTGTGTGTCGTTGATATTAATGTTATCTATTTTATTCTGTGATGATTTTTTTCTTTTTGTTTCTCTTTCCTTGCAGATTTTTAACATTAATTAGGTCTCTTTTATGTGTAAGATTTATTTTATTTATGATGTACATTCATATTTTTTTTTTTTTTCACGTCGGCGAAACCTTGTGCTTTCTTTCATGGGGAAGCGGGTTGCCAGAGGCGTAACTAGGGTGGGGTAGGCGGGGGCGGCTGCCCCGGGCGCAGTTCAAGAGACTGTGCAAAAAAAAAAAAAAAATCATTACTTAGCATCTAATTGAAACTAGAATTAAAACTTTTGCACCAGTTTATTTTTTTTTTTATTTTTTTTATTTTTTTGCGCCATGCTTTGTCATTTACCCATTTATAGAATTTGCTTATTATATGTATCTCCAGTTTCAGTCGCCTCAGAATTTTCAGGGGATGATAGCTGCTCCCATTCAGAAAGGAAGGGGCGATTATACTTGTACGTACGTTGCAAAGTATAGATGTCGTTCGCATTGCTGAAGATTCTCCGTGGGCTGTTCTATCATTACAAGCCAGGACTGCACACGCTGCATTCAGTTTGTTTGATGTGAAACAGAAGGTCCGAAGTAGTGTAGAAAAGCTGCACAAACAGTCACAGTTTGATTTATTGTGTCTCCTACGAATAGATAATATATAACATTTGAGTGTAAAGTTAATTTTGTTCTGTCGAACATTTTATGTTTATCTGTTCCACTAAATGATGAATGTCATCCACTTCTACAACTTACTCTCTTGATTCAGTCACCTCTACATGTTTTCAAATTTCATCCACCGATCTTCCACGTGTTCTTCTTCTGAATATTGCCTTGAAATCCGGTCGTAATATTTTAGTTGTTCAACAGTGGTAAGCAATATGTCCAGCCCATTCAGTGGCGTATGCTGATTCAACAGTGGTCAATATGTCCAGCTCATTCAGTGGCGTATGCTGATTTAACAGTGGTCAGTAATATGTCCAGCCCATTCAGTGGCATATGCTGATTCAACAGTGGTCAGCAATATGTCCAGCCCATTCAGTGGCGTATGCTGAATCCAAGAAGTGGTTAGTCTATACTTAGCTGTAAATCGGAAGAATGCAGATACAAACAAACACACATTAAACAATTAATTTCACCGCATTAAAATTTGCATTGCAGTTGCAGATTTAAGAACGTTCTAGACAGTGTGCATGATAAGATAATTATGTATGACAACTAATTTACATGCTAATTTACATAACTAATTACATAATTACAGAATATTCAAAGCAAACTGAATTTGCTTGTACCACTTACTGGTCATCCATATGACACTTCCCAGAAAACTTGGAAAATTTCACCATCCTGGAGCTGGAACCGAAACCCGTAACCGAACCGAGTTTTCGGAGAAGTGTTACTCGGATGACCAGTAAGTGGTACAAGCAAATTCAGTTTGCTTTGAATACTCTGTCGATTTTCCATGAATTATGAAGAATATTTCTATTTCTTCCTTCATATATTTATACACGGTCGAGTCACATTATTGTGACCACCAACTAATATCCAGAGTTAACCGCCGTGTGCAGCGCTGACAGCAGCTAGACGGGCTGTGAGTGACTCAATAAGCTGCTAAAAGGTGTTCACAGGTATGTGGAGCCATGCTGACTGCAGTGCATCTGACAGCTATTCGAGAGTGCGTGGTGGAGGATCCATAGAGCGAACAACACGATCGAGGTGGTCCCACAGATGCTCAATTGGGTTCCACAGATGCTCAAGTCTGGGGATTTAGGGGACCAGGAGAAGTACTTTGAAGTCTTCATTGTGCTCTTCCAACCAGTTACCACTCTCGAAACTTTCAAGCTGTGTGACACATCTCATTGTCGTGCTGGATGATCCCATCTGCCCCAGGGAAGAAAATCAGCGTGTATGAGAGTGTACGTGGTTTGCAAGAATGGATTCATAACGAATTCGGTCCATAGTGCCTTCCACAGAAATGAGTGGACCCAGAGAATGTCACGAAAACATTCCGCTGCACCCACCAGCTTCTGTTCTGCCAGCAATGGTTGAAGAGTGTTTGTTTGTTCTCCGACGTTTCTGGCCATATACGCCAACGTCCATCCGTTCGATGAAGCAGAAAAATGACTCATCGGGGAAAGCAATCTTTTGCCAATCAGCGGAGGTCCAATTCCGATACTTCCGTGCAAAAATGTAAACCTTTTCTGCCGATGCACCTTCGTTAGCATAGGTGCAGTGACCATTCGTCTATATAATATTAATAATTAAATATTATAATATTTAATCATAATTAAATATTATGCTGCTATGAGCTGAGGTAAAACCGAAATCGTTGCTGCTGAGAGGTGCAACGATTTTGGAAAACGACGCAGAATTATTTTGTAGGTACTGTACTCAGTATCTTAGCATAAATACTGTCACAAACAGCGCGCACCCGGCGGGCAACGTCACCGACCAGCCATCAAGAGGCATGAAGAAGCAGCTAGTAATAAGTGAATCATTGCGAATTCAGTCACAGAGGAGATAACGTGTTTCGTGAAGTACTTGCCATGGAGTGGGGCGATTATGAGAATCGTGTTACTGTAATAGCGCTTCACAAAGTTGGAAAATCAGCTTCCGAGATTTTCAACATGCTGAAGAAGCTGAAAAGCTACCGAATTTTTGCCTACCGGACCATAAAAAGGTTTCTTGAAACTGGGACAGTCGCTACCCCCACCCCCACCCCCACCCCCATCCCCACCACACACACACATCGGAAGAGTCGACCGCGTACCATGATGACTGCTCGCCTGGTGCAAGCAGTGGCAGTCCATATTCGTCGAAATCCTGTCAGAAAACAATCAGTGATGGCGCGTGAGCTGAACTGTCGATGTCACGCGTGCTGCTGAGTGACCTAAGGGTGAGAGCTTACCGGCGACGTACAGTGCACTTCCTCACCCCTCAACTGAAGCAGCAGAGGGTGCTAAAAGCAAAACGTTTGCTGCGGCTTTAAGTAGACAATCGCCACAGACAGTTTCTTTTCTGTGATGAAAAACAAAATCACTATTGAAGAGGCTTTCAACCGCCAAAATGACGGTGTATGCCTCAACCTCACGAGAAACTCATGAGAAAGCTCCAAGGATCATGAGGGGCCATCATCCTGTTTCTGTCATGGTTTGGTGGAGAGTCTCCTACGAGGGTACCACGGAGCTCCATTTCTGTGAGAAAGGAATGAAAACATCCGCCAAAGTCTACCAGGACAGGGTTTTGGAGCCAGTGGTCAAAGATGTGAGTCACACCCACTTCCAAAACTGACAGCGGAGCTTTCAGCAGGATTCCGCACCTGTCCACAAGGTCAAGTCAAACCAGGAGTGGCTTCAGTCGAATTTGCCAGACTTCCATTTATCCAGCTGATTTTGGCCTTCCTGCAGCCCATAACCTCAACCCATTGGACTACAAATTGTGGGCCACACTGGAGGACATGGCCTGCAGAAAGAGACACTCCAGTATTGACAGTCTCAAACGCTCTTTAGTGCGGCACTAGCAGCATTCCCTGTGGAGACCCTGCGTGAAGCTATTGATGCGTCACCACACAGACTGAAATGAAAAACTGTGTGAAGGCAAAAGGATGCTATTTTGAAAAGTGATTGGTGCCATGTGTTGTTCACAAGGTACATTAAAATATCTTATGTTATATCACAGGTATATTAAAATTTCTTTAAATTTCTTTTGCTATTTCATTGAATACTTTGTAACAGTATTTATGGTAAGACTAGGTATATTAGTTTTCATGTTGGCAATTTAGTACACTGCGACTGCCACAAAATAAGTTGCTACTAAAATTTGAATTCTGGGGAAAATATTTTCTAACATACAGAGATCAAAAAATTTGCAAAAAACAATGTTTATTCCCTGTTGTCAGACAAAATTTACTATAAGACAGGACTGGAAAAAAGAAAAAAATTTGATTGCGTTTGAGAGCTCTTAAAGTGGATATGTAGCATGAGTGAATTTTACCTCAAAGATGCTATTAAGATCGAATACTAAAACTGTCTTAGAAAAGAATAAAAAGAATCGTTAAGTATTTTTTTAGCACACTGTTGTTGAAATGACCTTGTAAAAAACCTAAAAAAGTACTCCAAGAAATGAAAACCGCGAGTATAATGAAATTCTATAAGATCATGGTTATAGTTGGGAGTATTTATATTTTTCTGGTACGAGTAAGGAGCTGAATGAAATAGCTTCGAACTAACATAAAAAAATAATTTAAAAGTTCATACGCTTTTTATCAAACGTTTAAAAGAGATTAAATTTTCTTCCAAAAATGAGAGTTACTTTTAAAGGTCTTAGTTAACTTAGATCCGTATTCATGCTGTTCCATTGTTGGGTCAATAACCTGAGGAAATGCGTGGAAGACTTGAATTCGTGCTGTATCGAAAACTTTTTAGTCTGTTGCGACACTAAGGGGGGTAAAGATCAGAATTGAATGGACGCCACTGAAAAGCGAATTGAACGAAATCGCCAACAGACGACGCTTTTCTTTCGTTGTGGCAACGGATGTGTTGATTAATGACATCCTTTCACATCACGTTTTTGGTTTAGAATGATCTGCTTAGTTTACAGTTTTCTTTGGTACGTCTGATTTTTGCTGATAACGTTTCATCGGGCGGAAGCGAGCTTTCTGCTGGCCTTCTTCGAACGAACACGTGTGAGCAAGCCGTTAAAAATACGTCTGGAGGTCACGTGAAGCAATATGCAAGCTGTGTTTGAGAGAGTTTTGGGTTTTGGTTCTCGTTTGAAAAGTATGACTTGGCAACGGTTTAGTATCTCATTTCGGTTCGGCATTTAGCTTCAGAAACATGGAATGTTATTCGCCCTCCTGTGGTACCTGCTTACCGTTCGCGACGCCTTCGTACTTGGCTCGTGAAAGAACATCACAACCCCTGAAGGACCCTAGAATCCAGTTACGTAGCAGCAAGTATTTCTTCGGTGAGTTTTTTCTTCCATGTTTATGTCGTCAGTAAAACATATCTTTATGATATGATTGTATTGGCTGCCCCGGTGGCGCAGTGGTTATCTTAAGCGCTAACTGCTGATCATCGTCTGAGATGGTCTTGGGTTCGAAGCCCGGTGCAGAGTTGGAAACGGGTCCGGCCGTCACATAATTGGACCTGACCCGGACAAATCTGCTTTGAACTATAAATTCGAATTTATCACCATCATCATCAGCAGCATTGTTAATCATTATCAATCCACTGCTGGATGAAGGTCTCCTTCGTCCATCTAATCTCCCACATGGTCTTCTGGGGATTTTCCTGTCCCTAGGAATCCAGTCTAAAATTTCGGTTCTCTATCGGTGGCCCGTTCTCTTGGCAAATATGTCCAGCTCATTTCCATGTCAGGGATTTTACCCTGATCACGATGTCTTTCTACCCTTAGTCATTTTTCTTACCAACGAGTTCCTCTTTTTTATCTTTCGTTACACCAAGCATGCATCTCGCCAGGCTTCTTTTAAAGTTGTCTGTAGTCTTTGTGTTTTTAGTTAAGATCCACGTCTCTGCTTCGTACATAAGCACTGGAAGGATGCATTGATTAAACACTTTTCTTTTAAGACATAATGGCATATTGTTTTTAAAAATTGTATTGTTTCTTCTAAAAGCTCTCCAACCAAGTTTTATACGCCAATTAATTTCTTCATCAATGTGACCTCGATTGATATTTGCTGTCCTCGGTAAAGCAGGTATCGGCGATCTCCAGCTTTTCCCCATCAATCGATAAATCTTTACTTGTAAAAGCATTGTACTTCAGTTTTGTCTTCTGTAAGTTCATTTTTAATCCCATTTCTTTATCCTTCTCAGCAAATTCCTGGATCATACTCTGCAGCATTATTTCAAAAACCTCTGAAAGTTTCTTTGAAATATTTTTTTTTTCAAAAATAAAAAAACTGAAATAAGACTGGGTCAAAACCGGGTCAGGAACACCTTGCCCCGACTCGTTTGACGCGCAAGAAATTGTTGACACGCTGACCCGTGACCCGTTTCCATCTCTGTCCCCGTGCGGCATGGATGTAGAGTTTGACATACGGCACTGGCGCTCTCCTGTCCGTGGAACCATTGGCCCAAAATTAGGGAGAGACTAAGTTATTTCTAGCTCAATGAGTTGCTCATGGTCGCCGTTAAAGAACCTCCTCCCCATCCTAAAAAAAAAAAGCAAACATAACAAAAATTGCCTTGCTTTGAGAAATCGTAATTGGCAATCCAGGAATTTTTAGAATGCCTTTCTAAAAAAAATTACATGATTAATACAGGGTTTCCGAAAAATAACTGCGCACTGAAAGTAACACCATGTTGAACTGGTTCCTATACATAAAGGAGGTGTTGGAAATGGGCCCCACCGACGTTCAGACATGTCCGTACACGCTTCTGCATGTTGAAGATCTTTCTCAGGGTATACACCAAACACCGACATTCTGGTTGTGGAGAGACACTTCCTTAAATTTGTGGGGACTTTCAGTACCCGACAGATGAGTGTTTCGGATGTTGATTTACTCGGACATGTGGAACTATGCCTCATCTGTAAAGAAAATCACGTCCAGAATGTCCTCACCTTCTTCAGACAGGAACCCTTGGAATAACCTGCAGTCAGTGTTTCTTTCAGGCATACATCCAGGGGCGAAGCCCTCCCAGAAACGACCCCCCCCCCCTTGAGAAATTTTAGGTTACCGAGCTAAATTTTAATAAATTCAGGCTATGATGAAAAAGGAAGTTTTGTTTCTTTTTATGCTACAAATATTTCTCCAATTATATTTTTTAAATATTTGTTCAAATGGTACTAGTTATAATTTATTTTATTGAAAAGTGCATTACGACGCGTGGTATTCTTCAAAATATAATAAGTAGACTAATCATACCTCTAATTGTCGATACATTTTTATTAAATTAAAGCATTTTTTTTCTAATGTAAGTCGCATTTTAACCAAAAAACAAAAAAGTGACACATTTTCCTGGGGCTGGACAAGGCCCTCTCTAAATGCGCCCCTGTGCTAGATATATAGTAATTACTTCTATATATATATATATATCATCATCATCATCATTGTCAACCATTAGCAATCCACTGCTGGACGAAGGTCTCCCCCAAGTTTCCTCCACAACGGTCTGTCTTGTGCCAGTCTCCTCCATGTCACCCCTGCATACTTTCGAATTTCATCCACCCATCTCCCATGTGGTCTTCTTCTGGGTCTTTTCCTGTCCCTTAGAATCCAATTTAAAATTTCGGCTGTCCATCGATGATCTGTCCTTCTATATGTATATCATCATCATCATTGTCAACCATTATCAATCCACTGCTGGACGAAGGTCTCCCCAAGTTTCCTCCACAACGGTCTGTCTTGTGCCAGTCTCCTCCATGTCACCCCTGCATACTTTCGAATTTCATCCACCCATCTCCCATGTGGTCTTCTTCTGGGTCTTTTCCTGTCCCTTGGAATCCAATCTAAAATTTCGGCTGTCCATCGATGATCTGTCCTTCTGGCAGTATGTCCAGCCCATTGCCATTTCAGGGATTTAACTCTGATCATGATGTCTTCCACTCTTGTCATTTTTCGGATCCACGAGTTCCTCTTCTTATCTCTCCTGGTTACACCAAGTATGCACCTCTCCATGCTTGTTTGAGTTGTCTGCAGCCTTTGTATGTCTCTTTTAGTTAAGGTCCACGTCTCTGCACCATACGTAAGCACTGGAAGGATGCATTGATCAAACACTTTTCTTTTAAGACATAATGGCATATTGCTCTTGAAAATTATGCTGTTTCTTCCAAAAGCTCTCCAGGCAAGTTTTGTACGCCGATTAATTTCTTCATCAATGTGACCCTCACTTGATATCTGCTGTCCAAGATAAACGTACGTGTCTGTTATCTCCAGCTTTTCTCCATCAATCGATAAATCTTCATTTCTTGTAAAAGCATTGAACATCACTTTTGTCTTCTGAAAGTTCATTTTTAATCCCACTTCTTTACTCTTGTCAGCAAGTTCCTGGATCATACTCTGCAGCTCTGATGGGCTAGTTGCAAAAATGACTACGTCATCAGCAAAACGAAGGTGGGTTAGATAATCTCCATTAATCTTTATCCCCTTGTTTTCCCAGCTCAGCGACTGAAAAACACCCTCCAATGTGGCATTAAAGAGCTTTAGAGATATGGTGTCACCTTGTCTCACTCCCTTTCCAATTTTTACGTGTGTTGTATTTTCAAACAGCCTAATCTTTGCACTTGCATTTTCATAGATGTTATTAATAATATTAATGTATGCATCTTCAATACCGCAGGTTTTCAGAGCCATTGTAACTGCTGATGGTTTCACCGAATCAAAGGCTTTTTCATAATCGATAAAAGCCATGCACAATGGAAGTTCATATTCCCTCGCTCTTTCAATTAGTTCTCTCAGCACGTGGATATGATCTATTGTGCTGGAGCCACTCCTGAATCCAGCTTGTTCTCTCGGTTGAGCCATGTCCAGTGTTACCTTCAAGCGGTGTGACAGAACTTTAGTGAAGATTTTATAAACTACTGATAGGAGGCTGATAGGTCTGTAGTTTCCGAGATCCTCAATGTCCCCTTTCTTATGTAGCAGGATCATTGTAGCGGTGTTCCAATCCTCAGGAATTTTTCCTTCATTAAGGCATCGAGTGAAAATTTGGGCGAGTACTGTTTCGATTTCTCCACTTGCTTCTTGTATGATGTCTACAGTAATTCCATCTTCTCCTGGAGCTTTTCCCCGCTTCATGTTCTTGATTGCATGTGCAACTTCTGCTGGAAGGACTGGAGGAACTCTGGTACTGGTATTTTTCATGATGTCTGGAGTGCATGTATCATCCCTTTCATATAATTTGGAGTAGAAATCTTTCACTCTTGTCAAAATTTCGCCTCTATTTCTTGTTACAGAACCATCTTCTTTTCTCAGTGCCATAATCTGTTTTCTTCCCTTACTGAGATGTCCCTTTGCTATCTTTAGGCTTTGGTTGTTTTCAATTGCTTTCCTCACTAGTTCACAGTTGAATTTTCTTACGTCTTCAGTGATACTTTTTCTTACTGTCTTGCATAGCTCTATATATTCCACTTTGGAAGTCACATCTTCTTTAGTTGTCCTCATCTCTCTTCTGTTTTGCATCAACATTTTCGTTTTTCCTGATAATTTATTTACATGCAACTTGTTCTTAGACCCAGCTAATTTTGTTGCTGTTTCCATAAGAGCTTTGGTTACTTTTCTGTTAACTTCAGAGATGTCCACTTCTTCTGATGTTAGGCCTTCTAAAGCAGAGAACCTGTTCTTCAGTTCCAACTTGAAGGTATTATGGTGTTTTTTAAGGTTGGTTATGTCAATAGATTTTGTTTGTCTTATGAGCTTGCCACGTTCAAGTTTAGTGTTGAGGTGCATCTTACATCTCACCAATCTATGGTCACTACCTGTGTTGAACTTGTTTAGCACACTGCAGTCTTCTATGACGAATTTTTTGTTACACATAATAAAATCAATTTCACTTGTCGTCCCATTTGGATGTCTCCATGTCCATTTCCTGTGCGGCTTTTTCTTGAAGAAGGAGTTCAAGATGAAAAACCCTTCTGCCTCTGCAAACTCAACGAGAGTATTTCCACGCTGGTTTCTGTTGCCGTGACCGAATTTACCTACTGAAGTTTCATTCTGTTGCCGTTGCCCTATTTTTGCATTGAAATCTCCCATAATTATTTTCAAGTGCTGCTTACCTTTATTATTTAGATGACAAATTTCTTCATAAAATTCTTCAATTTCTTCAGGATGACTTGTGGTGGGTGCATAAGTTTGAATAATCTGAGCCTGGTATCTTTTCGAGAGTTGGATAACAAGTCGTGCAGCTCTGTCAGAGGAACTTTCAACTTCTACAACTTTATCCTTCAGTTTCTTGTTTATTATAAATCCAACACCACTAGTTCTGCCAGTATCTGTCCCACGATAGTAGAAGAGATGTCCACTTTTCAGTTCGATGAGATCTTCTCCTTTTCTCCTTACCTCACTTAGCCCCACGATGTCCCACTTAATCCTTTGTAGTTCCTCTTCCAATTCAAGAAGCCTTGAATCAGAAGATAGGGAGCGTCCATTGTACGTAGCCAAGGTCAGCATCTGATGGCAGCCTAGTCCGGTCCTCCGGGGATTCTTAGCACCCTCTGCCTTCATGTCGCACTGGCCGCTGCCTTGGCCAGGTACATTCCAGCTGCCGGAGACTGAATGCCAAGATTTAAGTTGTGGAATCATTTTGGAGGGGTTTGGCCATAACTCACCACGCTGGCCAAGCGGGTTGGTGAGAGTGGGATAGAATTTCCTCTAATCCCGATGGTATAGTTATACCGCTATTGGCGGTCATCCGTATATGTATATATATATATTATATATATATATATATATATATATAAAAGCAAATTTTGAACAAAGAAAAACCAAAAAACAAAAAATCGGGGAACGAGAAAAAGAACAATCACCACTTTCCAACCACCCGACGATGGCGAGTTTCAAGCGCTGTAAATTTAACGAACAGAAGAATGCAGGGAGGGGTCGTTAAATTTACATCGCTTGAAGCTCGCCTGCGTCGGATGGTTGGAAAGTGGTGATTGTTGTTCTTTTTCTCGTTCCCCGATTTTTTGTTTTTTGGTTTTTCTTTGTTCAAAATTTGCTTTTATGTTTCACATTTTTATTTATTTGATCTTTCTTCTATGCAGCCTCTGGCGCTTTGAAATTTCAAATTTGTTCTTTTTTTTTTTTTTTTTTTTTTCCTTTATATGCTTTTGCTATATACTGTATATATATATATAGCAAAAGGAAAACTTGCCCCCTCTAGGGGTTCCATTTGCCCCCCGGCCAAAAAGTCTTGAAAGAAACACTCCCTGCAGTACCGAACACGGGCCTCGTGGTCTATTTCTTTCAGCTGATGCACGACAGATAATTTGTGCGGATGGGAACGCAACTTCCTTTTCAGAATACCGTGTGGGCTTTGGCACGTTAGCTTGTTGTAACAGCCGCCTTACGGACTTGTGTGGTTTCCTCTGTATCCTGTCCGATCTTGTCTGCCGTGGGCAGCTTTACCTGGCGGGGGGCGTGCAGACTATTGCCTGTTTTGCGGAACTTCGTTGTGAGCTGACGTACCGCATTACGGTGGAGGACGTAATCACGAAATTTCCTAGGGAACTGTTTTTGGACTTCGTCCGTGTACTTGTCATGGCGAAAGACATGTTCCATAAAAAATGACCGTCAACGCCATTTTCCTTGTGCCGAGACGAGTGATCAATCGACACGCCTTCCTCCGTCGAACAATCGCTCGGAATGACACCTGCGCGCACCTCGGGATGGGGAAACATGAAGGTTACCAGACACAGAGTATTTCCACGTGACGGGTCACTTCTGCTGTAATTCCATTCAAAATTTATTTATTGTTACATTACTGCAATTCGTACATTTAGTGCACAGTCATTATTCGGACACCCTGTATTAACATCTCAGCCGTTTGTAGACACCATCCCAGTGCACGTATCAGTCCTATTTAAAATCTCTTTACATTTCTTTACATTAGGAAGCTTGAACGATGATCCCTACATACACGGCTCGAACTTATTTTTTCCTATTGTAGATTAAAAAAAATATGATTTTTTTTTTTTTTTTTTTAGATGAACAATTTTTTGGTGTAAATTTTGAGGGTGTCTATCGTGTTACGAAAAGTTTACAGAATGACACGGAATAAAAATTGTGAGCCATTATTCTAGCGGGAATGAGAATGTTCTGTGTTTTCCTCTTTTTTGAATTTTCTGACAAAATCAAGCTTTTTTTTTTATTTCTTTTCCTGAATATGTTCTTGATTTTAATATTTTTTTCTTATTATGTTTCCTTATTTTTTTTTTTTCGGTAATTGTGCTAAAGTGCGCCTTTTATTTTTATAAAATGTGCTGATGAAATGCATGTATTCCTAACATTAAAATCAGTTAACACAGCCCCCCCCCCTCCCCCCGTTTTAAACGCGAATATAAATTTCTAAACCGGTACTTAAAGTATCCGTAATGGAATGAGCGCCATTTGTGTGGCACGTGAAGTTCTTTTCACGGCAGAGTTAAAAACGGCAGTACATTTTTTTTTCAAATTTAGATTCGCTTGAAATGTCTGTTTTTCGATTCATATTAGACCTTTCGGTATCTATTAGCAAAAGCGTTTTGCCTTCAGTTTAAGACGAAATTAAAGATGAAAAAACGGCAGTGTCTGGGAATTTGCACATACAAAAGGAAAATGATTGTTCTTTTTGTTTCCCTATATATATATATTTAAGAAGAAGAGATTCAGGAATGAAAAGACATATTTTAAGTGAATTAAATTTCATGTAACCGTTGCCCTCCCCTTCCCTACCTTTTTTTTTTTTTTTTTTGTCAATCTGACGGATGAAAATTTCTGAGGGGATAAGAAGGGAGAAGGGGGCTCCTGAACTTTTTAGCGCCTATGGCCCCAAAAGATCTGAAGTCTCCTCTGCTCTTGGCCAATTTTTAAAATTTTAACCTCTTGGAGTATGACAACGAATTAATAGAGGTACAAGGCGAAGAAGATGAAATTAATATCTTAGAAGAACAAATCTAGGTTGCTAAAATATACCAAGACAATTTTGTGTCCGATGTTTATTTCAAATGATGCAAGACAAATAAATCGCCATTAGTCATGGTGAAATTTTTAGTGAAACATTTCTCAGACACTGCATATTAAATTTCAAGATTTTATTGCCAGACATTAGGAAGACATCTGAGAAAAACCTGGATTTTTTTTTAATTTTTGATTTTTCTAAACGAAATATTTAGAAATCTAGACAAATAGGTGATAATAGAAAGAGATGAGGTTTGGTGATAATAGAAAGAGATGAGGTTTATATAAAAAAAAAAACTAAAAACTTTCCATTGTCGCCCGCAAGGCAATATACTAAAAAATAAAATGAATGCGTAGCATTAAATAAAAGAAAAAGTATAGATATGTTTCACTCTTTGGAGAAAGAACGTACAAATTAAATCGCAACTTCCCTTTTTCACATTTTTTTGGAAATTAAATATCGACGGAATACTACCAGGTTTCAACCGCCTTCTATTCTTAGTGCCATATTATTCAAAATCTTTCTCTCGTTAAAGTGGACAGAACATATTGTACTCGAGAATGCACATTGAGATGGAAATCATCGCGTTTCATTTTACGCAGCTATTCCGTTAACATTTTCGGCCTTTTTCTAGAAAAATTATGCGAAAATATTTCTTCTTCTGTTCATTTTAGGTGAAACAGGATTTATTAGCTTCCATACGATGGTAGTTATTAGGCATGTGGTTGATAAATTTATTAAAATCGCGATTTTCTTGAATCCCTGCAACATATAACGCCTTGTTAAGCAATGGGAAAACGCATGTAAACGAGCTATTGCTAATCCGCAGACACGGAAAAGTTTTCCCATGATGCAATGCGAAGTGAATAAGATCCATTTCTTTTTCAAGACTTACTATCATTAATAAAAAAATTACCAGAAAATCTCTTGAGAAAATTAAAAATGTCAGTACAAATTTATGAAGTGAGAGAAGTTAAAGAACCTGAAAATTATTTTTTATTTAATTACTTTCAGCTGATAAGTCTTTTTTCGCTGTTGCCGAAACAGACCTCCCAGAACTGCAGTTAAAAAACTCGTGTAACTGGAAGGTCCAAAATGTAGTAAATCAGATGCAGATCTCGTGCAAAAGAGAATATAAAAAGTTGCAACTCAAAAATTTTACCGTAGGTGAACTTCAATGCATTAACGTACTCAATGAATTTCGATTTTCTATTTCTGACTGTCAATAGCATATTTATTTAGATTATATTGATTATTCAATTGCAACTGGCAACCTCCTTGGGTAGAGGACACCAGCTCAAACGGATGGGGCTTAAGGAATTGGAGGAACCGGAAGAGGGCGTACCAAAACGGGTTTGGCTCATTAGCACATTTTCTTGGTAAGTTTCTTTTTTTTCGAAGCCGTCAAAGTGGCAGGAAAACTTTATTGTTTCAGCATTGCTTGCTTTTGTTCTGCAAAGATATTGAAGTGTAAGTATATATATATATATTTTATATATTTTGTTAGCCTTAAGCAGCCCCTTTCTGCCGAGAATATGGCGGTCTAGTTACTTGCTAACAACCAAAAAAAAAAAAAAAAAAAAAAAAGTCGAAGAAACATATTTTGCATGCTTATACTGTGGGTTTCTTTTCAATGTGCATGTGCTCAACAAATCAAACCGGTAGATGGCACTGACTGTCAGGATTTTCATGATGCATGTTTTATCTCGCTGTTCTTGAGTGAAATGATGATGTCTTGTTACTGTAGAAACTGATCTGTCAGAGCGTCAAACAGTTAGGTATCGGGTTTATTGGAAGCACAGATAATTTGTTTATGATAGATAGCCTATCTGTACGCAATGGGTCCTAAAGATTCGACAGATGGTAAGTAACTGCTTTTAAGGAAAAACAATAATTGCTTTCAGAACCAATTTTTATTCATTTATTTGACCTTGTGATTAGGATGTGAACTTCTCTTACAGGAATATCTGGGTTTATATCCAGTGGCGTAACTATACCACCCCCGCAGCTTGGGGGGTACGAAGGGGCGTACTGCAGCTGCCAGTTATAGTTTTATGAAAAAATTCGAATACGCACAATAATTAACCCAAAGATTCATATTTCACTTTAAGATATACTATTTAGCTGTGCCTAAATAAATGCTTAGTTTCACTTTTAAAACACCGAATGTCCTACAGATTGAAAGTGTTCGGCTCTGACTGCGGGTTGTAAACAATACGATCGCTCTCCAATCGCCCTCTCTCTGCGCTGCTGAGGAAAAAAGCGCAAGGAGCCGCCCCGGTGGCGCTGTGGTCTAAGCGATGGCCTCTGATCATTCGTCCGAACGGGGTCCGGGTTCGAATCCCGGTGAGGCATGGATGTTGTGTTTGTCTTACAGCACTGGCTCTCTCCCTTCCCTGGAACCAGTGACCCTAAATTAGGGACGGGCGACTGCTTTTAGCCCATTGAGTTGCTCACGGCGGTCGTTAAACCTTCAATCAAAAAAAAAAAAAAAAAAAAAAGAAGAAAAGCGCGAGGCCACAATGGGGGATGTGGGAAAACAGTCAGTTACCTAGGATTACATGCAGGACAGGGGCCAACATTTATTCACAGCATCCGCAGAATAAATGTTGGCGCCTGTCGTGCAAAATAAATAACTTGAAGAATTACCCTCTGCCATGTATCAGAGGGTGATTTATTTTAGTTTTGGACAAAGCAATTAAATGTATTGTTAAATCTGTTACCTAAAAAGTTAAAACTAATGGGTTTTTTAGGTACGGCCTGTAATAACTTTTCCAGACATTCTCCCTGACTTCATACCCCCCCCCACCACCACCACCACCACCACTGTTAGAGGGCTTGGTGCTGAGTTATTACAGCGCCATGTGTGCAGGGTTCGTTTGATGCTTCGTTTGCCGCAAGTTCTGTATCGGGGTTTTTCCCGTATTTCTATTTCTCCCGACTGGAGCAGATGTAAATAAAATACAAAATATAAATAAAATCGAATAAAGTTAAATTTGCTCTTGCAGTGAGGAAGATTTTTATTCAAATGTCCTGGGGAATGTCTCCAAGCATTGTTCATCGTTTTTGTTCTTTCATTATCTTATTAACACGTCGTATCTTCTTCTCTCTCTTAATCATCAGCCCCATTGCTTACTACTTGTCTCCGTCACGCCGACTAGCGAGTCATTCGCCCCTCACACCTTCTTACCCCTGAACTTTCTGCCACCGAGTGCCACGTCCTCTTGCTGAGACCCCCCCCCCCCCAAAAAAAAGTCGTCCCCTGCCGAAGAGTGAAGTTCAACGCCTTCCAAGAAAGCGCGGACAATCCTTAAAAATGCCTTCTCTCTGAAAACTCGGAAGTTTCCTTTAATTGGCTTCGCTGTCTCTCTTACTCCCTCGGAGGAAAGTGTTCCACGTAACAACTTCCCCTTGCCTGGGACGGCTGAAAAGCAATAATGTCCTGTTCCCTTTTTCTCACATCCACGAAACCATAAATCTAACACCCCGTCATTTGAATGGACGCATGAGAAAAAGCGCACTTTGACCGTTCCTTGCCCAGCTCATCAAAATGGCGGGAATTGGTGGAAAATGAATACAGTTTACTATCCTTAAAAATGGCTACTGAACTTCACGTCTGATATATATGGATGCCCAGGTTACACCACCACACACACACACACACCGCGAAAAATGCATCCTCCCTCGTGCTCGAAATCGTGCGGGAGAGGGGGTAGGGCGCATGTTGTGCTTGTTACGCCACTGTTTATATCGGATGTAAGATATATATGTCGGGTTGGCCGACGCGTGCGAGCCCACTCTCGCCTTGTCTTAAATATTTTGTGAAACATAAAATCATGACTTTTGTTCTTCCTGCATTACACAAGAAAAAGGGAAGGTGGAATTGGCGTCATTCATAGTGTATGGTAGAAATGTATTTAACGTACGAGCGTATGCTAATATCAGGCCTGACGAGAGGGAGGGACAAAGGAAGTAACTTATGTCCCACCCGTCGGGGGGGGGGGGGGGGGAGTCGATCCTAGTAGACGTCTGTAACCAATCCAGCAGAAAAGTAAAATATTTGCGCCTCCCAGAGCAGCCGCTTTGTTTCCCACGCTTGCATTCTCCCCCTCTCACAAAAACTATAAAAACTGGAACTTGCCAATGAAAGTTATAATTGATCAACCATGAGACAAGAAAGACTGTGTGGACTAACCACTCTTACCCATGGAGGCAGATCTTGCTCGTACTTTGAACTTTGATGAAGTATAAATTGACGACTTTTCATCTAAAAGAGCCAGAAGAGCTACTGTATTTTATAAAAACTATTAGATAACTAAATTTGTTTATTATAATTTTTTTTTCTACTCCGATATTTGATTATTAAGTGTGTTTTTGTAAATTAATAACTAATTTGACAAAAAAAATGTTACCCTGTTTTATTTTTATAAATACTGAGTACTCAATATTTAATAAAAAAGTTTTAGCTTTAAAATTGTCAAGTTATTCAATGCATAAGTTTGGAATGAATTTCAGAATTGTACATAACAACCATAAAATAATTCTGATAAAATATTAGCTATTTGATAGAAGTTCGTTTTATCATGCACAAGGTTTTGTACCTGTGTGGGTTAATCTAAAGTGTATTAATTCTGCACTCTTACAAAATCTTTTTGTGTCGAGGAGAGACTGAGGAAAACTTTGGTGGGTCCCGGCCTCACGATTGCCCAGGGTCCCAAAAATCCTGTCGTATGGTTGGCCTTGCTGACATCTTCCCCTCCGTAATGGCAGGGAAGATGTCCGTAATGCTTCTGTTTCTCAAGCTCTATAGGTTGGATTATGGCGGGTACAGTGGTGTGCTTAAGTTAAAAGAAAGGAGTTAAAAGTTTAGTTCTGCGCGAGGCGAACTCTGGCTGTTACGTGCGTTTCACTCGCAACCTGGTGTATGTGTTTACGTGTGTGTGTGTGATGGTGGTGGTGGTGGTGGGGGGGGATGGTGCGTGAAACGTTTTCAGTTGGTGGCGGTATGTATTTGATTGTTGATTGGTCCCTGTGGGTTTGTGCCTGTCGCTAGTAAACTGTGCAGTTCCACTTCACTGTTCGGATTTTCAACGGATTAGACTACTTTCCTAAATTCCTCTACACGATGATCACGTGCGGCGGAATCTAATAATTTCAGAGGAAGTGGTCTAACTTCTTCAAGAGCTAAAACAATAAAAGAAGAAAAAGAAAGTTACCAAGAGAAAGGAGAGAGACCGTAGGATATATATACACGGAAACACCACCAGATTTTTTTTTTTTTTTTTTTACTAAACAAATCAAACTAAATAAAACAAAATGTCGAAGCTTGTTCCGGAGGGTGCGCCTAAGTCAGCTAAACCTCATGGAAAGCAATAATTTAATTAAAAACATACAAGAAGAATAACAAATGAATATCAGAAGAAACGAATAAACAAAAGAACAGGCTTTTTCAAGGGAGCATCAACCTGTGGGAGTGGCTTTTTTGGTACCAGCGGACGATAGGAAAAACCAAATGTCGGCTGGTAATGCTCCTGAAGCCACAAAACTAAATAAAACGAAAAGAACTTACCATCCACGAGCATCATGGAGTGCAAGAAGAAACACAAAACCCTAACTTCAGGCGTGCAAATTCATACTACAACGAAAAAGTGTTGGTCACGGTTAAATCATAAAACCCAACAAGCCAAAAAAGTGTAAGGGACGTAAATATGCAAAACTGTGTCCTGTATGTATCTTCAGCCACCAGAGACCCACCAGGTGGCACTTTGTGAAACCTATGTATATTTAATTTTGTAAGGTTCTGGGTTAGCATTAGTAAAACATGGTCATGTGTAATTTAAACCCCGGCGAGACCGAATTAAAGTGCTTAATTAGTTGATCAAAATAAAGCTTGAGAAAAAATATGGAAATTTATTTATTGTTAATCATTTTTGAAGTTCTTGTAGATTTTTAACTGCAAAATCCTGTGTGGAACAACAAATTGCGACAATTCTGCGGAATTGAGATGGATTAGGTTACGGTGCACTTAGGAGGCGGATCTAAGAATTTTTGAAAGGGGGGGGGCTGACCGGGCGAATTTGTTAAAAAGTATATATATATTAAACAAAGGGGGTAAAAATTCTGAATAGAACAAGGTACAAATGTGGGGGGAGGGGAGCTTTTAAAAGAAAACATGACTAAAGAAAAGAGTTTGTTTCAACTTCGTTATTTTTTTTTTTTTTTTTGCTAAGGAACTATTTTAATATAGAAAAGAAAATATATTAAGATTGTCATCTAATTGAAAAATTATTTGTTAGTGTAGTGCAATATCAGTGTGCCATATTTAGAAAGCGAAGAAGTAAATGAAATTCAAAAGTTTATTTACTTACCCATTTCGACCCTTGAGTACTTCGGTAAGCTGGCTTTCTGTTTTTCTTTATTAAATCACAAACACGAATTTGATGTACTCGTATTTATCTAGTAATAACACCATTTATAATTTCGAAATGCCAGAACGGAATCGAAAGTGGTTGTGTTGTGCAAGTAGAAATGCTAGATGAGCGGCACTGCAAAATTTCCATTTGGAGCACTGTTCTTAATGAAAACCATTGGTACAGATTATTTTTTAAAAAAAGTATTGAAGAGGTGAACGTTTTTCGCCGAAGCGGTTTGCAGAAGAATTACGATTGGTGTGTCTCAGAGCTCCGATTGTTGCAGTTGTTATTCGTAATAAATTGTATGTGCCACAATTTTTTTATGCATGGCATACATTTGCAATTTTTATTCGGTGTGCGTCTGTTAAGCTTTAATTTTATGTATTTCGGACATGAGCATGGGATTGGTAGAAACATTCGAACGTTTCTTTTCCAAAGAAAGAAAAAAGTGTAACATGCAACATTTAATTTTTGTGGTGTTTTATGAATATTTGGTGTTAAATGTTATGGGATTTGCCGTAAGAAGTATAGTGTACGAAAACTTTATGGTTTTTAAATGTCGACTAGCATCCGTGTTATATCACTCCCTGTTCCAGGCTGTTAGATAAAATTCATGCCACGTGGTTTTTTACCAGGACATTGCTATCTTCGTTTTTATGCTTTCTATGCTGTGACAGATTTTGATGAGAAGGGAAACCGCATTTGCTGCCGTAACTCCACTTATGCAGAACGGTAGTGTTGTCACATCGTCTTTTATCTGTCAGATAAAGTAAATTGGATCACTTTCCTCTCTACCCTACCATACCCAACACTGAGGAGTGGTGGTTAGTTGGAGGCAGGAAGCAGTTTTTGTAGATACTACTGTAAAATCCAAAGTACTGTACTATGTGTATGTTAATGTTTTAGAAAGGTTTTCGTTGAAGTAATGCGCGCTATGCTGTATAGTAAAGTGTTTCAGTCAATTTTTGACACAACGGTGTTGAACGAAAAAACATACGACATAAAAACTGCTGCAGTAGCATAATTCCATAGACAGCCGCAGCCGCCCCTTGTTATTTCATTATTAGTTTTTTTAGGGGGTGACACTTATTTGTAGAAATACTTTCACTTGTCATTTTAAACCCGTTACTACACTACTGTTTCTGAAAATCACAGTAAGAAAGAATCGCGCTATTCAAATGAAATTTATATCACAGGTTCCTTGTTTTACAGGATCTAACGAATTACATTTGTAGAGCTATACAAGATTTTTTCGCTTCAAAACTCGGTATCACGTGAAGCCCATCCCCAGCAACAATAACAACCTAGCTCTACACTGCGTGGCATCGAATGGAAGTGGTTTTTGATATCGTCCTGGTGAATAGCCTGCCAAGCTACTTCTATGCAATACCAGAGTTCATTTGTGGTGACTGGTAGAGGCGCTTGACGGGCCAGTCGCTTTGTTACTATGGCCCAGACATGTTCAATTGGGGACATATCCGGCGAACGTGCAGGCCACGAAAGAAGCGGTATCTCCTGTACATGGAAGAAGCCTTGGACGTTCCGGCCATATATGGCCCAGTATTGTCGTGCTGGAATATAGCGCCAGGACAACTGTAAAGGAGGAAAGGATATCCAGTGCCCTCTCATCACTTTTGGGGGCACTGTGCCTTCAAAATTTTCGGGGCCCCTGACCTTATATATATATATATATATATATATAGAACATATACAACATATGGTATTATTACAATATGTGGTTATATTTTTTTTATTCACATATGGCATTATTGCATTATATACAACATATGGATATACACTGAAGTGCCAGAAAAACTGGTACACCAGTCTAATACTTGGTAGGTCCCCCACGGTAGCGCAGGATTGCAGAAATGCGACGGGGCATGGACTCCTAGCTTCTGGAAATATGCTGTAGGCAATGCACACTATACTTCATGCAGAGTGTTCCACAATTCGAGAGTATTCCGAGGTCTCGATTCCTGTGTTCGATAGCGCGTTGCATAGCATCCCAAATGTGTTCTATCACGTTCAGATCTGGGGACTTGGGTGGGAATGGCAACACCCCAAACTCAGATGAATGCTCCTCTAACCATAATGTGGCGTCCTGACACTTGTGTGGAGGTGCATTGTCCTGTTGGAACAGGCCCAACCCATCAGCATGAGGAGGACATAAACGGGGGTGTACCTCGTCAGGAAGGATGCGCACATAGTGTTGGCCGGTCACAGACGTTTGTAGACGTCCCAGTGAAGTCCAGCTAAACACACCCCATACCATTACGGACTCCCCCTTCACCACCAGCCGGTACAGTTCCCTGTTGACAGGCGGAATCCATGCCTTCATGGGGTTTGCGCCACACACGAATCCTACCATCTGCCCGGTACAGTTGGAAACGCGACTCGTCAGGCTACTTGTTTCCAATCATCAAGTGTCCAGTGGCGGTGTTGCCGTGCCCAAGCGAGGCGCATAGCTCTGTGTCGTTCACCCATCAAGGGGACTCGAGTTGTGCGTCGGTTTCCAAAACCCATATCGTGCAGGGTACGTTGCACAGTCCTGACGCTGATGCGTGTTGAGGCTCCAGCATTGAATTCCGATGATACCTGCGAGAGTGTTGCACGCCTATCGCGTGAAACGATTCTTGACAGCCGACGATGGTCACGTTCACCCAATGTCTTTTTACGGCAACACGGGTATCGTGGGTTGGAGGTTTTGCCGGAATTGTTGTAGTCACGGTCGTCCGTGAAAATCCGGACTTCTTTTCTACTTCCGAAATACTATGGCCCATCTCATGAGCGCCAACTATGACACCACGTTGAAAATCGCCTAAATCGTTATTACTTGTCATTGTTATGCCGAAAACAGCTCTGGCAGCTGGCAAGGATGTCTATCGCTGTATATACGCACTGGCGGACGCAACCGAGTACGCGCATAGGTGATGTTGCTATGTATTTTGCATAAGCTCATCTGTACCAGTTTTTCTGGCACTTCAGTGTATATATAACGTATGAAAATTATTATATAAACCACCATCACCATGTTATCCCTATGAGAAGAAACATTCAATATCCAGTAGCCTTTTAAATGCCATTTTAATGAAAAATGGTGCATGACATAAATTGTAGAACTCCATGAAGTCTACCAGATGCACTCACATTTAGTTGCTCATTAAATTGCAAGAAAATGGGTGCTGAAAGATGATGTTCCTTCCCCATTGTATAAGTCATTCAACGAAAATTAAATTAAAACAAGAAAGAAATAAACCAATCAGCGCCGTTTCCAGACAATGTGACTCACCGGACAAAAATGCCGATATGGGACCCCCGTCATTGGTATTTGTTTAAACAGCAACGATTGAAAGTAGCCCAAGTGGGCAAACCCCAGTGATAAACATACATACGTGCACTTCTTCTTGTGGACAACATAAATGACTGTTTAGAAGTGAAAATTGCGATTTGTGCGTGGCCGTCATGGCCCTCGAGGCTCAAGCCTCACCCACACGCGGGATCGGGAGGGAGGTCGGCTTTCTATGTTATTTTGTCACAAGATATCCACCCTAACACCTAACTTTCCTCCTGCCTCCTCGGAAATCGAAGCTACGAGCAAGGTTTAAAAAAAAAAAAAAAAAGGCAAGGAACTTCCAACTTTCTGGATTGATGTTTCTTCTTTTCTTTAAATATAAAAAAAAACCTGCTGGTGAGTGGTCAAAGTGTTTTGACTTTTTGTAAATCCATAAGAACTCTAGGGGCGTTCGGGGACCCAGTTCAGGTGGGGCCCCTGGGCGCCGGCGGTTGGCCCACTCTTTAAGACGGCTATGAGGATATCGCCTCTGCCTCTAAAACATCCCTAATGTACCGCCGGCTGTTTAGGTTTCCCTCAGTTCGTATAAGGCGAGATCGCGAATTGAGCCCAATGGTGCCCCACGCTTGGTGTTGGGCCGGTATGACGCTGCCGTTCATCACGATGTCTTCGAACACGTATGCGACCATCATGTTGAATCGAGACTCGTCAGAAAACACGACCTGCTGTTAATAAGCGCGCCAATGTCTTGTGTTTGAGATCCCACTGCAGCCTGAGGCGTCTGTGGTTAGTTAGTTAGTTAGTTGATTTTAGTGGCGCAAGGGCCAGGTTTGGCCAAAGAGCGCCAGACACAGAACTATCAGCTAAAGATTTTTAATTAGTTAGTTAGTTAGTTAGTTAGTTGATTTTAGTGGCGCAAGGGCCAGGTTTGGCCAAAGAGCGCCAGACACAGAACTATCAGCTAAAGATTTTTAAAAGCGTGGAGAATGATTAAGAGCAGACAGGCTTAGTAAAAGTTAGAAAAGAGGATGATGAAAGATGTGAAGACTAGTTAGTTAATTAGGTTTAAAGAGGCGTCTGTGGTTGAGGGTCAAAGGAATGCGCGGCAATGGGCTGTTTGCGACCAGTCCTCTGCTAAGCAGACGATGTCGAACTGTGTTGGAGGACAAGACCTGACCTGTGACAGTGCTCCACTGCTGCGCTAACTAACACCGTGGATGTCACTGTGCGATCGGTCACTGCCATGCGGTAGAGGGGTTTGTCATCCCGTGCAGTCGTGATGGCTTGGACGCACAGAAATCCATTTCCCGGATTTCTGTGCGTCTGAGCCTCATCTGTCCACTGACGCCACATTCGCATCACTGTACTGGCATTTCGTCTGTACGAGTGGCAATTTCGCTGTAGGTAAATCCAGTTTCTCCCATCCCAACAATCTTTTCTCTCTGAGTCGGTGCTCGAAATGGTTTCAAAATAGCTTTAATTGACTTAAAGGAAAGGAAGACGAGCAACACAGTGACGTCTCAAAGAAAGAATACACATAAGTCCCGTGCGCGGTGATTGGCAAGAGCAGTCATATATTCCAGGCGAAGCTGGGAGAGAATGCGTGCCAGGAAGTAACGCATCAGGGCGGCGCCAGCCTGGAGGGGAGACACTAGTTGAGGAGACGCCACGGAGCTGCTGATGGTACACATAAATCACATGCTTCACGAGCACAAAGGCGGGAGACGTGTCGGCGTGTCAGCACGCAGCAGAAGAGTCCGGTGAGCGTCAAAGGAGAGGTCAGTAGTGCACGAACGGCGAGCGATGGCGAAGGCAAAATGTCGGAGCGGCAACAGGACTGGACAATACAAGTATAGAGGCGATGTACATTCGCGCAGAAGGAGCACAGATGAGAAGAAAGGAGAGTCATGGGATAAAGAATAGTACGAACAAGAAGACGGTTATGTAGGAACAGCCAAGTGAGTATAAGTTTCGAGCGGAGACGAGAGAGGGGAGAGAGCAGCAGACCAGACAGCAGTAGTGGAGGCAGGAGGGATGTCAAGAATATGGAGGGGTGGAGTAGAGGAAGAGGCAGAGAGAAAGCGTTAGAAAAGTTTCGCAAATAGCGTAGACAGAGGTAGAGAGGAGTCGAAAACCGGCAAGAAGAACGGGAGCGGGGCAGAAAGGACGAAAACGAGCCCAGCAGAAGTAGCGAGAGGAGGGAAGAGAGAAACGATAAAGGAGCGGAGAGAGTTGTAAACGAAAAGTCAAGAGGAGTAGGAGAGGAGACAAGAGTAGAGGAAAGACTGGAGAAGGGTCTCCAGGACAGATCAGGGTTAGTGAGATCACGGACAGTCACTACTCCAGCACGGAGCCAGGAGGGAAATGCGAAGCAAAAAAGATTAGGGGCCTGAAGAATGGGGAAAAGAAGAGGGGCTCCGAGAGAAGTTCCAGAGTGGGAGTGGAACGAGCAGCGGCGTCGGAACTGCCCCCGCACGCAAATGAGTGTGGGGGCAAAATATCACATTTCCCCCTCAGTTTTCTTCCTTTTCAAATTACATATGTTCGTGATTGGAAATCTCAGACATTCGGGATTTTTTTTTTTTTTTTTTTCTGAAGTTCGTGTTAAAAAAAAAGAGTATTGCTCTTCCTTTTTTTTGCGCTTTCCAACCGTAGGTTGAAGAAGCGTATATGCTCCAGCTTTGTCCGTCCGTCCGTCTGTCCGCACGATAACTGGCGTAAAAATGGTTCGATTTCGATGAAATTTTAGTATGTGGTAGGGGACCACCGGGGGACGAACCCTATTGAAAATGGGACAAATGGGGTTAAAAAATCGCGACGTAGGAGCGGGATCATTCCATTGCCCTTATGCGACATAACTTGCGTAAATATGGTTCGATTTCAATTAAAGTTTACTATGTGGTAGGAGACCGCCTGGGGACGAACCCTATTCAAAATGGGTGAAGTGGGGTCAAAGATCAGGACATAAGATCGGGATGCATTCCATTGCCCTTATGCGTCATAACGTGCGTAAAAATGGTTCGATTTCGATGAAATTTCAGTATGTAGTAGGGGACCACCTGGGGATGAACCCTATTGAAAATGGACGAAATGTGGTCAAAGGTCAGGACATAGGATTGCGATCCATTCCATTGCCCTTATCCCATATTATTAAGGTGCATGTCCGTCAAGTAATTTTGCTTCCTATACTTCCAATGGAAAAACTTTCTTAAACATTTCCTTCACAATTAATGTGTTCCCAAGGATTAAAATTTGAACATCGATTAAAATAACTTCATATTATAACTTGAAAAACTTATATTTTCTAAAACATAACCATAATTATATTAAAAATCAATCACTTTTCCTTTGGTGGTGTTGAAACCAGAGAAAAGATGGCGCGACCTGTACTTTGATGACGTCAGTGGACAAAAAAGTTGGATTGCATAATTACGGTTATGGTTTAGAAAATATTAAGTACTCCAAGTTATGAAATGAAGCTATTTTAATCGATGTTCAAATTTTCATTATTGTGAACGCATTAATTGTCCAGAAAAAAGATGGCGCGACCTGTATTTTCATGACGTCAGTAGACAAACAAATGTTGAATTGCATAAATATGGTTATGTTTTAGAAAATAGTAAGTATTGCAAGTTATAAAATGAAGATATTTTAATCGATGTTCAAATTTTCATCCTTGGGAACGCATTAATTGTGAAGAAAATGTGTACAAAAGTTTTTCCATTGGAAGTATAGGAAGCAAAATTACTTGACGTCCATCTTAAAGTAGCAATTCTTGTATGTATGTATGTATGTATGTACATTTTATTTTGAAAACGGCTCTAAGAATTTTGATGAAAGTCGTTAACCTACCGTTTTCTGGTACTAGAAATCGATTTAGCTTGATCTCTACTTTAGGAGAATTCGTTTAGTGGGTTAAATAACCACCCCGAATTATAACGTTTTTAATGATGGCGTTGTTCCATTAATGTTACCAATGCTTAGAAATCTTATGACGTCATAATCTCGCCTTTGAGAATGCTGGCGCGCGGTCACGCCATCTGTCTTATTACGTCACGCATTGTGTGTGGATCCTATTAAAGTTTTATGACGTCACACTCTTGCGGCAAGCAGATGGTCGCGAATCCCATCTGCCTCATTACGTCACGCGTTGTGTGCGCATGTCCGTCCGCAGTATAACTCGCGTAACAATCGTCGATTTCGATGAAATTTTAGTATCTGGTAGGGGATCACCTGGGAAGGAACCCTATTCAAAGTGAACGAAATGGGGTCAAAGGGTCAGTACATAGGAGCGGGATTCATTTCACTGCTCTTATGCGTCATAACTAACGTAAAAAAAGATCGATTTCTATGAACTTTTAGTATGTGGTAGGGGAGCACCTGGCGACAAACCGTATTGAAAATGGGAGAAATGGGGTCAAAGGTCAGGACATAGAAGCGGAATCCCTTCCATCGCCATTATGCGTCATAACTTACGTAAAAATGCTTCGATTTGGATGAAATGTTAGTATGTTGTAGGGTCTTGCCTGGGGACGAATTCTATTGAAAATGGGCGAAATGGGGTCAAAGGTTAGGACACAGGAGCGGGATCTATTCCATAGCCCTTATGCATCATAACTTACGTAAAAATGCTTTAATTGCGACAAAACTTTGTCATATTATTTCGGAGGTATACCAAACCGGTTCTGTTGAATATCATCAAAATGGGATCAAAGGTCAGGGCACAGGACCGAGATTATTTTCATAACTTGAGTAATGATTTCTGGTATGTTTGAAAGCAGATTATAATCAATGCATTGCATGATTTTACTAACTTGTTTTTTACCATGAACTATCTAGAAATCTGAATTGTTTTTTAAGGCCAGTCCTGAAATGCCAAGAAATGCTAGCTAGCCCCATTAAACAGTCCAGAGGGCTGGTTCCTGTTTGAAGACCAGCAACGTTTTGTGTCTTATTAGGTGTAAAAAATGTGCCTTCCTCTAAAAAAATAAGCAAAAATAAATGGTGAAGTGGAAGTAGGATGAGGAATGAGATATAAATTCCTTCAATGTTCAATTACAGCGTCAACGGCTACACTTCCTGCGGAATTCGTACCAATCCGGAAGTATCAAAATCTATAGTGTAACGCAGTTTGTGTGTGCAGTTAGTTTACACTGAGAAACTACAGTATATATGGATATGAAAGTGTTTTTTTTTTTTCATAGATGAATCTTTAATCGATTTTTTTCCCAGCAAATTTTCCTAATGAAGTTAGCACGTCTTCTTTTACTGTAAATCGATAAATTTTGTGCCATGATAAAATATTTTGTTCTCCGATATCGTGCACCCGCTGTCATAAAAGAGTTCCGACGCCACTGGAAACGAGAGAAAGCGAAGAATAACAAGGGCTTCAGAATAGACTGGTGGAAGACGAGAAGAAAGAGGACAGCGGTCCATGAGGAGAAGAGTATAGCGAAGGCGAAGTGAGGGTTGCGCGGAGAGGCGATGACATCACGCACGGTGAACAGCCGAGAGTACAGGCGAGGTGAAGAGGCGCAAGAACAAAGTAAGACGGGCCTTGTAATACTACGGAACATCGATCAGACGAATACTACCAAGGGATGGTGGCAAGCAGAGCTTGTAGACGCCAATCCAATGATGACAGGTCCAGACATCGGAAATGATGCAGCGTGCAACGTCCGTAAGGCAAAGAGCAGGAGGCGGAGAAGCCATCCAGGAATAAGGTGCACTGAGACATAACAGATAGGTGCGAGCCAGGCAGGCTGTGTGTACAAAGTGCAGGACTGGGTGCGACACCAAGAGGCAAACGTGTGCGGAAAGCTATCCAAGTAGCAGTCAATGCGGCCAGTGGAACACCGAGGTGGACGCCCGGAAACTTTTGGATGGGTGAATTGGATGGGTGAAGACCAGGAAGCACCCCAGGGGTAGTCAGTGCGGTGGGACCACGACCCACACCGAAAACCAGTGCTCTTGGAGACGTTGAGAGATGCAGCAGAGCAAGCAGCGTAAGTCTCATAGAGACGGAGGAGCTGAATAAACTGAGCGTCGTTCCGAATACATAAAAGTAATGTCATCGGCGTAAGCGGAGTAGTAGATGAAATGGTGACGTGTAGGCTACTTGCGATAAACGGCGGTAGGCTTTCCTCACGGAGCAAAGAAACTGTTCAATGGCGAAAAGTTGCCCGGATAACGAGCAGCCCTGTCGAATACCGCTACGGAAGGGAATCGGAGCTGTAAGAAAGGAGATAGACTTGACATGGAAAACTGCGTCCCGATTGGGAGCGAGAAGGAGAGACGTGAAGGACGGAGGAAAGCCAAAGCTAAGAAGCGTAGCGGAAAGATAAGCATGGGCAGTGATGTATTCAGACATCTTCTCTGGGGTGCTTAGCACCCTCGAAAATCCATGAACGCTCCCCCCGTAGGTTTTTGGGTGATCTCCCGTTATATTTAGTCTGTGTTCGTTTCTAGCTGAATATTTGGTTAAAATAATTAAAAAAAAATAAGAAAATGAGGGAAAATATTATTATAATAATAATAACAAAAACATATCCACATTGACTTCAATCTGAAATTTCCATCATCCTTCAACAATACATTAAACAGTACTCGCTGAAGTGGCAATTTTTCAAGCACTGACATCTCGGACTACTTCCGCAATAAAAACCTAATTCCACAAAGTAGAGATGTTTGCACTGCAGTACATCACATTTTAAAACCTGGCATTCAGCTTTATTTCAGTCTTCTGGATGCCGGCTTTCCATGTACACGGTTAAGCTTAAGCCTCAGTGTACCTAACGTGATGTTAGTGCTTCCAATACAACAAAGTAATTGCTACCTAATTTTTAACAATAGCAATTAGAAATTGTTCCCATAATAAAGTTTTTTTTTTTTTTTTTTCTGGCGGTTGTGGTTTACACTCTGTGACACAGAAAAAAAAATAATAATCGAGGCACGTCAAACTAGAATCCTAAGGGGTAAGTTAATTTTCTTCTTCTTTTTTTACTACTATTTGCTAATCTAAAGGGGCTGAAACCAAATGGCATTCTTGCACCATACGTTTTCAGGTAACTGTAATGATTCCTTAATAATAATCAGAAACACGCTTGCAGTAAGGAGAAAACATTTTTTACCACTTCTGTCTTGGTGGGATTTTCTCCAGCACAAACTTACCTTACCATTACCAGCATCTTCAATATTTAACACCACTCCATGATGTATTACTGAATTAAAGCAAAGGTATAAAATTTTTACATTTTTAATCACTTGTATTTGTAGATTTTTTGGAATTTGCATTTGCGATATAAGAGCATAAGAAAACTATTGTACTGTATTTAAAAATTTTATATATATTAATAACAAAATTGTGATTATATGCATATAATCAGTCAACAAGTTTCAGCACCCTCAAAATTCGTAAATGCCCTCCCAGAAGAAACTCTCTGAATGCAACACTGAGCATGAGAGACATTATCCAAAGCGGAACGTTGGTCGAATTTAAGCAGGGCGAGAGGTTCAGAACGAGAACGTGCAAGATGGAGGCGATCCCGAAGGAGGTTAATATTATGGGAAATGGAGCGGCCAGGAATGGTGTAAGTTTGATTAGGAGAGATTATAGAGGGAAGGGCAGAATTTAGACGTCGAGAGAGGAGTTTAGTATAAAGCTTGTAATCTAAATGTAATAAAGAGGCCAGTTTCCCAAGTCAAGCGGGTCACCTTTCTTGGGAAAAAGAACAACATGGGCAACTGTGAAACTTCTTGGAAAAGAAGAGAGGCGAAAAGCAGTGGTGAAGGCGCTGAGAAGAAATGGCAGAATTTAAGACAGAAAGATGCGATAGAAGAGAAGTAGAAGAAGGCCAATCAGGTCCAGGGACGGCTCGAGGGTTTAAAGAAGAAAAGAGGGTTTAACAAACTTTTCTTCAGCTAAACGAGGGGAGGTTCGGGGGAGAATCGGCAAGCTGGAGATTTTTATCTACTAAAATGCATTTAACACACTCTTGATCCTGAATCACGATTCCCAAACAATTAGATGTGATTAGTCTACTTATTATATTTTCAAGAATAGCATGCTTCGTAATATATTTTTTAGCGAAATCAACTGTAATACTTGAACAAATATTAAGAACAATGTAATTGGAGAAATATTTGTAGCATAAAAAAGAAACGAAACTTATCATTTTCATCATAGCCTGAATTTATTAACATTTGTTTAGCTCGGTAACCTAAAATGTCTCCGAAGGGGCGAATGGTCGTTTCCGGGAGGGCTTTGCCACCCCGAATGTATGCCTGAAAGAAACACTGTCTGAAGAGATGTCCCCAGAGGGGAGACGGAGGTGCCTAAGGGAGTTGTTAGAACGACGAGAGGATACCTTCGAAGAAACGAACTCGTAGTGTAACGTACCAGGAGATGTGACGTACCTGCCAGAAGGACGCACACGACATAGAGGCAGATAGGAATCAGAATAAAATGTCCGCGTAGCTTAATTGGTAGAGCAACTTGTTCCGGAATAAGCGGCCTCGGGTTCGAATCCCGGCATAGACCAAAAATGACGGAGAAATTCACTTCGTTATAATGGCGCCCGAACTATCCGGATGACCCGACCGTTCACAATCTCGCAATGGTGTGATGTTATTTCCACACCGCGAGATAGGAAAAATAAGAGCAGCACTTCAAAAAAAAAAAAAAAAAATAAGGGGGAGATGATGTAACGTACCAGGAGATGTGACGTACCTGCCAGAAGGACGCACACGACATAGAGGCAGATAGGAATCAGAATAAAATGTCCGCGTAGCTTAATTGGTAGAGCAACTTGTTCCGGAATAAGCGGCCTCGGGTTCGAATCCCGGCGTAGACCAAAAATGAAGGAGAAATTCACTTCGTTATAGTAGGATTAGGCATTCGGTGAGAGATGCTGGAGACGAAGACTAACCTGCCGAGCAAGTGGTTCAAAAACCGACTTGAGTTCGGCCTGGTAGACCGGGAAAAGGGGATCAGCTAGGTTTAAGAGAGAGAGAGAGCATGCTCCGAACATGGTCACGCTGCATCGTCCGGAGGGTCGTGGCTGTGAAGGAGAGTTGTCAGACATGAAGTAGTAGAAGACTCTTGACCTCTAACCAGTACGTGAGAGCACAAGGAGCGGACCGCAGGTCATCACGATGATCAGCAAGGAATGCACGAACGGAGGAGCAGAAGGTAGGATCGTCAAGGAGAGTGGTGTCGAAGGTCCACGGACGGTTTGTCCGAGGCAACGGCGGAGTGGCGCAGGCAGTCAAGGCACAATGGTCAGACGAGGTAGCAGGACAGTGAAGAGAACTGGTGACAGCAGAGAGAAGAGTGGACGTAGCACAAAAGCGGAAGAGGCGGGCCGTCGTAGAGGAAGGAGCGCCGGCCGATCTGCAGGTGTGAGAGGCATCCGTGGGGTGAAGGTGGCGGAAGACGGAAGATAGTCAACCAGGCGAGAGCGATATTCGCGTGATAAAGGCACACGACTTAGCTTCGGGTTAAGAGTGCAATTAAAGTCACCTCCCACTAACACATGGTCAGTGAGCGAGACGCGAGAAAGAGCTCCCCGGAAGCAGGTAAACAGCGTAGATAGATAAGTGGTCGTGCAAGGAATATAGATGTGTTGAAGATTTTATTCCATAAATAATTTGTATTTCAGTTTGAAAATGGAGAAAAATTTCCGAAAACGAAAATTCGACGGCGAAAAAATTTCGCTGTGATCTTTATAGGCATGAGAGTGCAACGGCTTCGAGGAATTTCTCCTTTTCCGTCATAATTTGGGTTATCCTCGAGATCGATACATAACTGAACAGAAATTTTGGGGCAATTAGTAGTGGTGGAGGATGTTTTTCGTCTAAACTTTCTAAACTTTCGAATGAGTAAGTTTCGTCTTTCAAAACTTTCGAAAACGGAAGTTAGACGCAGTGAAGATTTCTCCCGTAATCGTAATTTTATTTTTTCACGTGGTGTTTCCTCTGCCTAGTATTGTTGTTAAATATCCTTTTATTTCATAAATATTTGTATTCCAACTTTTGAAAATGGAGAGAAAACGTCCAAAAACGGAAATCGCACGTAGCAAAGACCCCCCCCCCGTAACTGTAATCCCCACCCCCCATGATGATCAGAACATGTATCCTGTATTCTTAAATATTCCCCGCAAAAAAGTTTTGCATTTCAGTTTGATAAACGGTGGAGGGGGGGGGGAGAAAACGAAAGTGACTAAGCTGAAAAATTTGCAAAAATTGATGCATGATGTTCCGAAAGTATTTATATTTTCAAAGTCACACTATTCATCTTTTATCTAAAATAGTGAAAGCTGTCATGCATTCATGATGAATAAAATTGTCATCCAAGGGCATTAAAAAAAAAAAAAAAGACTAAAGAAATGGGAAGGAAAACAAAGATATCAGCAAATGAAAATTTTAGTTTAGTATTGAAACACCACAGGTTTGTGAGTCTAACATTGAACAAAATTAAGATTTTACTTTATGGTTTTTTAAATTATTTATTATTTTAAACACAGAGATATTGCTAGTATATGTGGGCATATGCAGAGATTTTTACTTTATATTTATTAATATAATTATGTTTTGTGGTAAATGGCGTTTGCACGAAAGTTTTACTGATGTACATTTTCCAAAGTTGGCAAGTATGTAGTACATTTTTGGTCTAACTCTAAATTTTATACATATATATTTTTGAGTTTTATATATTTGTTTTGAAATCTTAATAATGTGGTATACATAAACGTCCTATGGAATTTAAACCTGGTTATGTTTGTATGGACAGTTATGGTGTTTCAGTTTTTATCTGTGATTCAAAACTTTAATAGGTTAAGAAAGCATTTTAAAAATTTTACGTTCTGTATTAAATTTGCTGCCTGTAGGGTTTGTTTGATCTGTGGTTTCAGTATATTTTAAGTAGGAGTACTTGAATCGTGTGTCCTGGAAAAACATATAAAAGCTATGGAAATGTTATAAATTCCATGAATTAAGGAAATGTGACGCAGATAGGAAACATGAGACTCAAGAGTGAGACATTAGGAGACCATGATTGTCATACTGAAACGGTCACCTGCAGGCGATCTTGTTACTTTTATTTCAGGCAATGGAAGATGTACGGATGAAATTCGAAAGCATGCTACCTGAGTAGAGGAACATCCAATGGGAAATAGTTGCATGCAATTAGAAAGCATGTCAGAGTGACACCAATTGAAAGCATGTCAGAGAGTGTTAGGAACCGATTGTTATCCATTTGGGATATCACCCCTGGATGTGATCCTGAAACACTGGAGAAAGGCAAAATTCTAACATTCTAGCAATATTTTTGGTCTTAAATGATACCACTACAGGAACAATAAATAATGGGAAATCATTTTTAGGTACTTAATGCGGGCATTTTTTGTGTATAACGAAGTAATTAGTTGTAAACTCATTTTTTAATTGAAATACAATTAAAATTTTTATGCTTGTATCTTATAGGTTTCGACTCTGCTGTAAACTGTAGATCAAAATCCTTAAATGAAGAGCCAGATCTTATCCAGGTTGTGAATGACCTACAGGACAGATTGACAGCTACTGGTCAATCTTTAAACATCTCTCTGCCACAAATAGTTGTAGTCGGTTGTCAAAGTGCTGGAAAAAGTAGTGTTCTAGAAAACATTGTTGGAAGGTGAGTTTCTGAATTTAAAAAATGTCTTAAGAGAATTGAGCAGAAAATTCAGTTACTGGGCATCTGCAGAACGTTATTTAGTATCTTTGTTATTATGCCTCTGTGTTGTATCTTTTGCACTGTGTAAGCAAAATTAACCAACTTAAATCCTCCTTGAGCTAATAAAATTAAACAAAAGTTTCTTCTAAATTATGCTATAATATTTTCAGTTGTTTAGATATTTAAAAAAATTATGGTATAGCCTACTACTTTTTGTTTAAAAGCCAGGAAACAATGAACGTTCTCTAGCTGAAAGCGCATGTAGACAGTGGTTCCAACAATTCAAAGGGAATGATTTCGATGTGAAAGACAAAGAACGTGAAGGTGCAGCAAAAAATTTGAAGATGCTGCTTTGGAAGCATTACTGGATGAAGATCCATGCCAAATACAAACAGAGTTAGCAATGGCATTACATGTTACCCAACAACGCATTTCTCAATGTCTACATGCAATGGGGAATGGTTCAAAAGCAAGGAAATCAGGTCCTACATGAATTGAGAGAAAGAGACATTGTAAAGCACATAACCATATGTGCATTACTCCTGCAAAGACACACAAGAAAATCATTTTTGCATCGAATCATTATGGGAGATGAAAAGTGGATTCACTACAATACTCCGAAACGACCCAAAAGCATGGGCGTGTCCAAGTACATCAGGTCCATCAACGCCGAAGCAGAATATTCATGGCAGTAAGGTTATGCTGTGTATCTGGTGGCATAAAAAAGGTGTGGTGTACTAAGAGCTGCTGCAACCACGCCAGAGCATCAATGCTGAATGTTATCAACAACAACTAATCAATTTGAGCCATGCATTGAGAGCAAAACGTCCGAGATATGTGAAAAGACATGTCAAGTTTGTTCTCCATCATGACAACGCCAGACATCATGTCGCTATATGGGTCGAGGAAACTGTAAAAGCGTTTGGCTGGGATGTGTTACCCCACCATCATATTCACCAGACATCGTGCCATCAGATTACCATTTGTTTCGATCTCTGCAGAGCGTGCCCTTTCTGGAGAGCGGTTCCGTTCTTATGAGGAGATCCATAATTGGCTTGATAACTGGATTGCTTCCAAACAAGCGGACTTCTTCTATCGCAGAATCACCTTATTTCCTGAAAAGTGGGGGAAGGTTGCATGTTTTAAAGGTAAATATTTTGAATAAAATAATAGTTATCTGTCTATAACAAACTATTACCTTTTTCGACCAAAAAATTATGTAAACTTATTTGTACACCCAATACATGTTCTGTTGATCAGAGTAAATAGTCACTTTACACATCAACCTAAAATAAAAGCCGTGTTCCATGTATAGTTTTGAAATCATATACAGTATGTGTATGAACTAAGAGTTATAAAGATGTGTGTGTGACTAGCTGTTTGGTTTCCACTTTAATAACCATTCATTGCTCACTGAGTAACTTTTTGAGCTTAGTGTAAAAGGGTGACAACAAGGGCTTATTCTCCTATGTGGTAGAATAATATTGTTTGATTTTGCATAAAGAAAATGAAGTATAAAAGTCATGGCTGCTTTGGGAGGCTTTCACAGGAATGATGGGTTCTCAAGAGAATCTTGCATGGTTGTGTATGAAAGTGTAATTTGTTCCTACTCTGATGTGTATGGCAGTGAAACCTGGGTACTACAGAAGAAACGTAGGAGTTGTTTGTGTGCTGGAGAAATGCATTACTTATGGGCAGGGGCGGTTCGTCATTAGGGCCGGGCCCCACCTAAAAATTTCTATTTCTAGAAATAAATTTTTTTTTTGCCCTGATTCTTATTCACTCTCTTAACTACATGGTGATAAACTTTTCCCTTCAAAAACCATTACCTAAGAATAAAGTTTCCTTCAAAAACGAAAAACTATTCCCTGAAGAAAGAGATCACATTCAGTGTGTGAGGTTATTGGGGCCAGCTCCAACAGGCCCCAGTAACATCACTACGCAAGTGAAGAGGAGACTATTTCTTCCCTGTCTCATTCAGTATGATGACCTACATACAACACTGCCTTAACTGCGTCTGCAAAAAGCAGTGGGGCTGGATCTATCTGGCCCCGTGCTAATTTGATTGGCCGGGAGAGTATCCATTTCCTTAATGCCATGAGTTGACAAAGCTTACCCCGACCAAACTCAAGGGTGGCGGAAGGGTTTCAAATGTCATAGCAAAGTTCAGTTAGTTGTTTTTTCTGTGTGTCTCTCTCCCTCGGTGATGTGTTGTTCCTTTGTGTCGTGACTTTTTTGCTTGTCGAGTACAATGAATGGAGTGGATATTTTGTTGAAATCTCTGTTCTTTGCATTAAATCTGGAAGAAAAACTTCACTTAAAAAACTCGGTGCTTATCACCCCAAGAATTTTTAGTTTGAGCTTCAATTAAAAAAACACAGTGCTTATCAGCCCAAGAATTTGAGTCGAAAAGCTTCACTTAAAAAAACTTGTTGCTTATCAGCCCAAGAGTATGAAGTTTACACAGCACTTTGCAGAAATAATTTCAATTTTAACTAAGATGATTTTCTATGTTAAAAATAAATAAACAAATAAATGAGAAAACTTGTAAGTGTAATTTGTACATTAATACATGTATGTTTGTAGGTTTCACAAGTTCTTTAAAAAAAAAAAGGTTAAACTTTTCAAATAATGCAAATGGTAGTATGGTACTCATTCTGTATAGGACGAAATTCATGAAACATTCCCTCCCTGCATATATTTGGAGTTATTATTTGTTCACTACATTTTTTTATCCTGTGAATCCTGTGATTATTCCTCAGTTGAGAAATCTGAAGAAACACAAAGCACAACTAACATAAATTAATGCTCATATGTTTTAAGATAAAAAATTTATTTAAGGAGTTTTAACATTTTTCTGTTAATAGTTATGCATTCTATTCTGAGGAATTTTTTTTTGTGTGCAATACAATAGTTGACACATTCCTGCCTGATTTGGGCATTATTGTGGGTCAAAGGGGTAAAAAGCGGCAGAGTAAAGGAATCTTGGGGGGGGGGTCTGAATAGTTGGCCTATTAATGACTATTTTTTTATTTCATTGTTTGACTTCGGCTACTGGACCCACCTGTTTCAGTTGCCACGAGCCGCCACTGCTTACGGGAGGTTTGTGGCAAGACTCGTTCTGATTGTGTGAGGAATGAAGATGTGTTGCAGTTGTGTAATGTGAAGCAAATTGTTGTTAGCAAGGTGAAGACTAATATGCTTCAGTGGTTTGGCCATGTTGAAAGAATGAGTGATGAGATGCTTACTAAAGGAAATCTTTTTAGCCCAAGTGGAAGGAAGGAAAAGAAGAGGAAGGCCAAGAAAGTCATGGGAGGATCAGATTCAGGAGTGTCTGCACGAGAAAAAGATTTTGAGTATGAAGTATAGAAGATCTTGTGTACGGCATGTGATAGATGTTAGTGAAGCCCGAGTTGTGTGTCATGATCGCTGTAAATGGAAAAGTTTGATACGGCAACAGTAAGTAAAAATTATCTGGTAGTTAGTATTTCTTTGTGGAGCTAACCTCTGAATCTCAGAGAACAGCTTGGGGATATGTATGTACATGTATGCTGTAAATGAAGTATATCTTCACATTTAATAGAAAGCAGTGTTTTTGAACTGCATATCATAATAAAAAACTGTATGAAAAGTTAATTTAATTTTCTAAACATCAATGTAGTAACATGCCACTGCTGTGGAAAGCAGATATACACTGCTTTTCATTGAAATTACCCCACCTAGGAAGAGTTCACACAGTAATTACCTGGTCCTATGTTGCAGCTGCATTCTGGAATGACTGAGGAGAAATTTGCAAGCATTGTTGAAAGAGGTCCAGTACACATTTGATTCGTGATAAATCTGGAGATCCATGGAAGCATATATGCGGATCCCTTGTAGGCTTGCTTGGGTGATGTTCGTTGTGCATGTCCAAGCATTATCTTGCAGGAAAATGTGTTCTGGGTTACCACTCAGAAATGACAACAACGTGGGCTATAAAATGCCATCCACATACCACTGGACTATCAATGTGCACAGCTGGGCCGTGTCGTTGCCTTACACCAACTGGAAGATTGTCAGCACCAAGGCATTTTAAAATATTATTATGAAATTCTTATATTATTTCTATAGGAAATGTTCCATCTTTTCATGAAGTACAGTAGTTTTCCCCTAGGATTTTGAGCTTGTAATGGTGCATGTAAGGTTTCATAAAAGATGCACCAAGCTGTTGCTCACCTGTTTCTGTATGGGCATGGGAGAAAAAACTTATTTGTACATGGTATATATGTAAAGTTTTGCAAGATATTTCTTGTTCACATCAGCTCTTTAGTAAACGTGAGTTTTTTATGATAAATAATTGAAATTATGTTTTCTGTTTTAGGGAATTTTTGCCCCGAGGAAGTGGAGTTGTGACCAGACGACCAACAATTGTTCAGCTTCATCCTTCTCCTGAAGGTAAAATATTGCTAAAGTAATAAAATGAAAGAAATGCTGTGAAATACAATTAAAAGGACAATATGTTATACACACCCAGCCAACAATGTGTGAGCCCACTTTTTGCCATCATGACAGCAGCAACACTTAGTGATGTGAACTCCCTTCGGTGTTGGAAACATTCAGGTGGCATTGTGCCATGATTCCAGAACAGCCCTCTGTAAAGTGCTGTGTGTTGCTAGTGGTGTGAGTGCATTGATTATTCACACTTCCGTCTAGTCTTGCAGATTCACAATTGGACAACCAAAGGTTGTCAACATCTATTCTAGTATTTTGATCATTCACACTACCATCTTGTCTTGCAGATACACAATCGGACAACGAAAGGTTGTCAGCATCTAGTCTAGTCTCGCAGATGCACACAGTGCCAACTAAAGGTTGTCAATGCACTGGAATGCTCCTCCAAGCAGTCCTTTGCAAGTAGGAGCAATGAGATGTTGCATCACCTAGTTGAAAAAAGATATCCTGATGCATAACCATGAATGAGTGTAGGTGTTCAGAGAGTATGACAACATTGCCTTGTGTGTTGATGGTTTTCTCAGTATGTACAAAGCTCCCATAGATGGCCCCTGTGAACACACCCCAGAACATTATAGCTCCCATAACAGCTTGTAACACCCTGACTTGAGAATTGAATTTCATAGCATCATGATGTTCTGCACAACACATGCATCTTCCTGTTGGTGCATTGTAGTTGGAATCTTGATTCATCAGACCAGTGTACCCATTTTCAATCATCCACGGTTCGCCAGTGATGTCCTTTCAACCCATTGCAGCCTGTTTTCCCCTCGATGTACTTTTAACAAGGGTACTCAATGTGGGCATCAGCTGCCCACATTGAGTACCCTTGTTTTGCCATCATATGCTAAAGGGTTTTTGCACGGGTCTTCTTAGGGGCCTTGTTGTTAAATGCCAACATTATTCTGTCCATTGAGTAGTATTTTATTCTGATGTTACAATAGAGTACAGGTGGCACTCTCTGCATGTTTATGGCCTATGGCCACATTTTACCTTTTAGCTGTCAATCATGAAGAAGTAGTGGTACAGATGTGCAACAGTAGCATGCGGAAATCGCAGGTCCTGCTGTCATGTAGATGGAGCACTGTACCTTCTTCATGCCAATTGCTCACAATCGAACTTGTTAAGATCATTGTATTTACTGTTCATTAAAGTTGCAGTATGTATCTGACCTTGTAGTATATTTGCAATATCTCAGAACGAATGTATGAGGAGCAAGAATAGACGTGGTTCCGTTCTCAATATTGTAGTACTCACGTTGGCACTTAAACTTTTTGTTCAACACATTATTTATTTATGTTTACTTTTTCTGTTTGTTATGTGTTGAACAGAAAGTTTAAGTACTTACGCGAGTACTACAATACTGTATCTGACATCTTTATAACCTGCAGGCAGTTTGGGCGGGCCATATTATTGTGGCAGTGTAAGGAAAATTTTGGGGTGGGTCAGGGGGCGGGTCTGTATAATAGATTATGCTTTCAGTGCAGATTCTGATGTGCTAGTTTAGTGTGACTTATCTTTTGTTGGAAATAGCAGTTAGCACACAATGCGAAGAATGTGTTTTATGCATTATGGGAGGGGGCTGGAGTCGATTAAAATGTGGCAAAAAAATCTGCATGATAATTTTATAATTCATGTGTTTCTGCAAACTTGCACTGCTCAATGTAGAAAATGGCATACTATGAAGAATTTGTCAGGTGCCATGCAAATTTGTGGGCATGTACCAACAGTTAGATTATGAAAATGACTTCAGTTGCAAACCAATCTCATGATAGGTAAGGAAGGTTAAAGGGCAAAATTGCTTGGCATAACATGTTGGTTGTCCTAACCTGAGTGTGTGGACACTATGTCAGAGTGAACTTGGTAGTGAAAGTATGTGTAAGAAGAGAAAATGCCTAGGTGATGCAATTGGGAATCCTACCATCACTTAGACACCTTTACCAGATGCTTCATCATAGGACTGTATGGCTGGTTGGTTCACACATCACATCACAGAAGAGGTGCTTCAGGATGTAACAACAGTTAGCCAAATGTGGCAATAGTAGTTTAAAGAAGGTAACTTGCATTACCATAGTGGGATCAGTGCACATAAGTGGATGTTCAAATTGGGTGAATCAGGATTTTTGTGAGAGGGGCACAAATGTCAGGAATAACCTGGGACCTTTCTGATATTTACGGCAAAATGAAAAGGTGTTCTTAGTATGTCTATAAGTTCTTCCAATTAATTAACGAAAGTAATATACTTTTACTAGTCTAAAACAACTATTATGGGAATTTTACTAGGAATTTTTTTCATTTAATTGCAAATTTTCGGAGAAAACTCTTCTCCTTCTTCAGGCTGTCTTGTTGTTGTCACTTATTCCTGTCACTATGACTTTTACGGTTAACCTTGACGGTTTAGGTTATTTTTCAACAAATCCTGCCAGATGTTAGGCAGGGAAAATCCTTTGCAGTCATTGATGATGGAATTTTGATTTTTCTCAATCTTCTATTCCTTCTTTCAGCTTTTTTTTATAAAATTGCTTTGGAAACTGATGACTTTAGGGGAATTCCAATCCATGCTGTGCCCAGTTTCTCTAACATGCCTCTCTAATCCAGTCTTGTTTGAGCAATTTTTTATAGCTGCTTTATGCTCTGCTATACGAGTTTCTAGTCTGCGACCTGTTTCACCTATGCAAGATAGTCCACAACTACAATTTACTTCATAGACTGAATTAAGAAACTAGGAAGCCATTTCTCAACATGAGCTTTATTCAAAGTAATATACTTTTAAGTAATACTTCTTTCACGAAAAAATATTCAATTTGTTATTAAAATCTAACAAACTGAAGCTTTTCCTTGGTTCGGGGGGGGGTGCATGCCTTCCCTCTGGATCTGCCCCTGGTCCAAATGCCTCAATAGCTGTATTCAATGGGAAGCTGTAGCTGCTCCACAGTCCAGTATGGATGCTATTTAATGAGGTGTACAGGCAGCTATGGACATCCCCTTACTGACATGGACCATGAATAGCAGATTGGCAGAGGCAGGTTTGCACTCTTATTGACAGTGATTGCAATGGCTTCCACTCACTGCAGCACATTATCATGCAAGGTTTCAGTGGTTCCATACCAGGCATATGTATGTTATGAGTCAGATGGAATCATGTCATATTCAGCAATGAGTCATGCTTCTGTCTCAGTGCAGCTAATCACCAATTAAGAATCTGGAAATGTTGTGGTCACTAGAGTGATTTTGCTGCCATCCGTGAGAATCATATCAATCCTTAGCCTAATGATGTAGTTTGGAGCGCTATCAGCTTCAATAGTTGTTCATTGCTAGTACACATAGCGTGTACAATGAGAGTATGATGGTACATCAATGAGATACTGCTGCCTATGCTATTAAGAAACAACCAGAGGTGGTGTTACAGCATACTGACTTGTTCCACCCATGTAGCTGGTAGCTGTTATATCTGAATAAATGGCCCAACTGCTCTGGAGTTGCATTAATTTCCTTTCCTATACATGTGCATTGCACATACCCATTTTCATCTCGGTTAGATGATTCCTTTTTGGGTGCTTCATTTTTTTTTTTTTTTTTTTTTTTTTTTTGAAAAAGTGTATTTTTTAATAAAGCAATCTCTGACATTTCATGTTTCATAGACTTTTCAATCATTTTTACATTTCAGTTGTTACATGTGTAGCTTTCATTCTGATTGATATATGTGCAGCTTTCATTCTGATTGTTACATGTGTAGCTTTCATTCTGATTGTTACATGTGTAGCTTTCATTCTGATTGTTACATAGTTTCTATTGATGCAGATAATATCTATCATACAAAACATTCCTTCCTTTTCTGCTAACCTAGTTTTCCAAAGATATGCTTCATGCATCGTATATTGGCTTGATTGTTAATATTGATGTGATTGTAAGGAACGAGGGTTATTCAACTGCAGAGCTACATACATGATCCTTAAATTAATAGTGTAGCTCTTTGTCAATACTTGTTTGATTTTTACTAACTTTCTGTCCTCTGCTGTGAGTGACGAGAGAAAAACCCCATCCTGATATACTATTTGAGCATTTAACAAAAAGTAATCTGTTGAGCACAAATATATCTTCTAACATGGTCATCCTAGTTTTGTAATTCAATAAGTGACATGTTTTACTATGTGAGTTACTAATTTGAGTTCAAACAATGTGGTTTACCTTACCCATATGATATCCAACTGAGCTTCAAAAATTAGTTTGGTAAGTCATTTCGTTTCTGTCCCATAATAAGCTGAGACTTCTCAGTCAGAGGTTTTTACTAAATGTAATTTGATAGCAGTTTTTCATATAAACAGACATATCGAATAGATATTATCCATATGATCTTCATTATGAACTTTTTACTTTTTTTGCCTATTGTGGTTAGTGGTTTGTAAAACATACTCATACCTCTTTTCATTTTGTAAAATGTATCACTTATAATTTTTTTTACGTTTTAAACAAGATTTCATAGAGTTGAATTTATTTATTTATGATTTCATTTTCAGGCCGTCTTGTCTAAGTAATTGTTAAAGTAGGTGGTATCAATCATAATATACTAAACACCCACTGTGGTCATTTGTACAAGAAGGCTCCTTTTCACTTCTCAGTTTCTTACTCTTTGTCCAAGAAACTGGACATTTTATGAATTGATATTATTTAAAAATATTCAGTTATCAATAGCACTTTTTCAAATAAATAATGAGAGGACTGAAAATTAAGAAAAGAACAGGGGTCATAATAAATTGCTAACACCTACTTTTTAGCAGTAGCCTAGATGACTAACTAGGTTTTGTGGCTGCAAATTTAGTTGTGAGTCGAAATGCCACTTTAGATTCTTTGTGGAAAGTTATTATTATTTTTTTTTTTTTTGGATTTAAATTTTAGAAATAGTCATGCATTTTCTTATTGCTAATGTTAGGTATGTTTATTACAGAATATGCCATTTTTCTGCATAAACCATCAAAGAAGATCACAGATTTTTCTGAAGTTAAACAAGAAATTGAAGAAGAAACTTTGCATGACCCGGGACCTACAGGATTTTCCAACAACCCAATCAATGTCCAGATCTATTCTCCAAACGGTGAACACATATATCTATCTATAATATATAATGTTGATTAGTTGATGTTATGGATTTTGCAGATTCAACTTTTTGATCTGCATTGGATGATCTTTGTAATTGGCATAATATCTCTCTCTCTCTCTCTCTCTCTCTCTCTAAATCACATTTCTATTTTAACACAATGAGTGAACTCTTAATACAGCACATTGTTTCCTTAAGAATATCTTGGTGCAATTCATCAAAAATATGTATATGAATGTCAAAGAAAGTTTAAAACTCTGCACTTGCAGATGCTGTTCTTGTAGAAATGTTGATTGTTATTGTTATTTTATGTATCTAAACAATGTTAATGGCAAAAAAATTCTGTGAGTACTCCATCTGCGAGGCATGCCAAACCTGGGGGAAAATGTAAAGAGTTTTCAACTTTCTTTGATGGATTCACATGTTTTTGATGAATTATGCCAAGATATTTTTAATGAAGGTATGAAATCACATTTAAGAAAGAAAATTGTGTTACTAATGAAACTTATGTAGCTTTTATTCAAAATTTTACACTGAATTATAAACTGAGTGGAGTGAAGCATGTGTGCATCAGTAAAATATAATTATTTTAGCTTTTTGATGACTATGGTATAACAAGACAAACTGAATTGTTACTAATCATGTGGCATAAGCTGCATAATGTATCTTCAGTAGATGTTCAAAGCATCTGACACCCATAAAAAACGCAGTCTTCTGTCCTTGAAGATGGTGCATGTTTGTTTGTTGCATGATTGAAAAAATATTTCTAACCATTGTTTTCCACTAATCTGTTCAGTATTATTATTTTTTTTTTTTTTTGGTAAATACCTTATACATTGGAAACATGTCCAATTTCATACATAAGGTTTAAATTAAACATGCAACAATGTAATTAACACATTCAGGACAACTTACCATTTCATGGCCTTGCTCTTAATTCCACATTTCCAGCACGCGAGTTGTGATCAAAATGTTGCATGTTTTTAGAGGTAGCATGTAGTCGCTTTTCTCAGCTGAAGTAATTCACTTTTATTATATTGTGTTCCTGGTTGTGTAGGGTTAATACGACCAGGAACAGAGGTCAGGTTTATATGACCCTATACGATCAAGAACAGAATATAATAAAGTGAATGACTTCAGCTGAGAAAAGTGAATAGCCCCCATGCTACCTCTAAAATCATGGGACATTTTGATCAAAACTCACGTGCTGGAAATGTGGATTTGGGAGCAAGGCCATGAAATGGTAAGTTGCCATGAATGTATTAAGTATTATTTCTGTTCAGTTTCTCTAAGCTGTGTGATTTCTTTTACTAAGAAATCTCAATACAAACAAGTTGAGTTAAGTGAGATTAAGGCGAGAGTACTTATCTGGGAACTACAGAAAAGGCAAGCCCCCCCCTCCCCACCCATTTTATGTTCATAGTTTAGACAGTCACTCCATTTTCCTGCTGCTATCAGCAAATTCCCCCACCAATTCCTTCAGCAGTTAGTGAATTTAATAGCATTTTGCATTCACTCCTCAAAAACAAGTTTTGCTAGTGGCATTTACCACATGCCACTAGCAAACATTAGTGTAACAGACGTTTTTTTGTTGTGTTCTGTTTGTGGGTTTTTAACACTCCACATTCTGCTATTCTGTTTATATGTCCATTGGAGCAGGGGCACACCCAAAAATTCGGAAGGGGGGGGGAGGTCTGACTCTGCAAATAAAAATGTTCATGTATGTGTACTTATGCAACGTGACTGTTATAATAAATGTTTTGATCTGTGAAAGAATTTAATACATTGCATTCATGAATCATCCAGCTGCAAATGATGTTTTCATTGTTGTTTTTACTTTTAATAAAAATTTATATTTCAGAAAAGGAGTTAACCACAAATGCAATTATTTTATCTATTATTATATTATAGTTTCAGAGAATGTATTTTAGAACAAATTCTATAATGCATGATTTCAGCAATTATGAAAATTGGAGAACAGTTAGAGGGTTAGGAATGTCTCGTGTCGGACCGATGGTGTGGGAATCATATTACAAAACATTTGGCCTTCTGGTGGTCCAGACCTGGGTACCCTCGCCTTGGGTGTTCCCCCTGCATTGGAGTGGAATAGCAGTTTACAACAACTCCCCCCCCCCTCCACCCACCGTCCAGACCTGGGGTTTCTCGCCTTGGGTGTGCCTCTTGCGTTGGAATGGAACTGCGGTTTATAACTCATCTCCCCCCCCCCCAAAAAGTCAGTTGTAATTCCCTTTTATGGAGAATGGTAACTAACTAACTATTTGATCTGATTTCTTTTTGTATGGTTTGGCTTCTCTCTCTCTTTTTTATTTTTTCATGGATATGATAGTATATGTATTATTCCTACTGCAACTGTAGCTTTTAGCTTTATCAAAAAATCCTGTTTCTCTGGTTTAATATTCTGTTTCTGTTTTTTGTTCTAGTTTTGAATTTTTATACCTTCAAAAATATATTCTACTTTACTTGCAGTTCCATGTTAGCTGAAGGGTGTTTTTGGGTTTTTATTGTTTTGTTATAAATTTCAAGTTTTAATTTTACCCTGTTTTTTTGTTGGTGCTATTCTATGTATCAATACTGGGTACACTTCAAAGCTTCCTAAATAAGACTAGACACACATGGAAAACAGCATCAGATGCCTACCATATTAGAATAAATGTTGGGCATGTAATGAAATAAATGTTTTTTATTTATGTCTTTCTGTAATCTCTATTAGAAGATCTTAGGTACATTAAATTAAAATAAAATGTTTTGTTACATAACTATTATATCTGTAAGTCGAATCTGAAGCAGTACATCAAGTAAATCAGATCAGTCCATAAGTCCTAATGGGTTACTGTCGTACGGAGATGTAATATCTGTCAAGAATAATTTTAAAAACAAAAAACTTTTTTGAAAGCATACCTGTTTATTGATACTATGTTTCATTGTTGCAACAGACTCATTGCTTAAAATGACTGCAGTTCATAACTTCAGCATTTTAGTCACACAAAACAATTCGAGTTAATGCCTTGCATTCGATTTTTTTCAAGTTGTAAGCAGAAAAGTTTTTCTGTACAAACATGTACAACCTTCATACTTGATAAGGAAACCATTTTTTCCTGTAAAATCTATCACTTGTTCATGATTTGGCATTTTATGCAACATAAGGTTTGGAAGCTGTTTTATATTTACTTTTTGTTATTACAACTTTGTTAGAGATATTGTTCATTATAAAATATGCAATTTTACTTGACATTTTCAAAGTTCTTTCAATTATCTGAAGACGACATTAATGTAATGCACTAAGAAAAAAGGAAGGAACAAAAGACAACAAACAATACAGAGATGCCAACCTAAGTAAGGGGTCATCAGTAAAAAAAAATCCGAAGTTTTCAGTAAAACCGCTTCGACCTTCAGTAAGATTTTCAGTATATCAAAAATATTTATTTTAAAATCTCAGAATCGTTTATAACACTTTTTAATAAAATGAATAAGTTCCAAAATGTAGTTTTATTTAAAAAGAGTATATTTCTGCAGTAGAGGCCATAACTTAGTAGTGAAAGTTCAGTTTTTGCTCGCTATCTCCGACATACGAGCTATAGAGCACCCGCCACACAAGCTTATTCAGCGAAAAAGAAATGTTCCACAAGCGTCACCATGTGAGCTATAGAGACGTCATCAGCATGAAGGGCAACACCCGAAACTTAAGATATTTGGCGGAAAAGAAATGTCTCGCAAGCTTCGACGTACGAGCTATTGAGGCGTCTTAGGTGTGGCGGATGACACCCAACCTATTCGGCGAAAAAGAAATTCTTCGTGAGTGCTGACATGCGATCTTTAGAGGCATCATTGGCATGGTGGGTCACACCCGACATGCCGATGACATTTCTTTTTATCTATTCGGTGAAAAAGAAATGGCTCGCGAGCCCCAACGTACGAGCAATAGAAGCATTATAGGCATGGTAGATGACACGCAAGTTATTCAGTGAATTCGAAATGTTGGGTGTCACCCGACAGTTAAGTGGAAAGGGTTAATTAAAACATTTGCACCGGAATTTTCACAAGCCCAAAGCTACATATAAAGAATTTGCAAAAGGCGCTCCTTCTCGGCTTTTGCGCACAGCACTCTCAAATGACTGTACGGGGAATCATGTGACAAACAACATGAGAAGCTCCGCCTCCATTGGCGGGGGAAGTCAGAAAGAAATGGAAAAGAAATGTCCCATGAGCGTTGCCATGTGAGCTATATAGACGTCATCGGCATGTAAGGCAATACCCTACGACACTCAAGATATTTAGTAAAAGAAATGTCTCGCGAGCTTCGACGTACGAGCTATAGAGGCATCATAGGTATGGTGGATGATACAAGACCTATTCGGCGAAAAAGAAATTCCTAGTGAGCGCCGACATGCGAGCTATAGAGGCATCACTGGCATGGTGGGTCATACCCGTCATGCCGATGACATTTCTTTTTATATATTCGGTGAAAAAGAAATGTCTCGCGAGCCCCAACATGCGAGCTATAGAGGCGTCATAGGCATGGTTGATGACACGCAAACTATTCAGCAATTTCTTAATGTCGGGTGTCATCCGACAGTCGAGCGGAAAGGGTTAAAACGTTTGCACTGGAATTTTCATGAGCACAAAGCCACATGTAATCAGTGTAAAGAATTCGCAAAAGGCGCTCCCTCTTGGCCTTAGTGCACGGCATTCTCAAATGACTGTACGGGGAATCACGTGACAAACAACGTATGAGAAGCTCCGCCTCCTTTGGCGGGGAAATCAGAACATCGAAGGCGTATAGGGACTACCTGTAATGTGCGTTTTTTCAATCAAAATATAGCAAAAAAAAATATAAAAATTGCACGATTGGGCTTTTCTGTGGTTTTTTGGATGACTTTCGTTAAAACTATGGAAAATCCGTAAAAGTTGGCATCTTTGACAATATCAAATAAACATGAAAGTGAAACTGATAAATAAAAAAGGTAATGGCAAAGAACCTCCCCAAAAAAGTAGTATTTGAAGTTGGCATGGTAGGTTTTGAAACAGTCTGGTACATATGAGGCAACGAGGCACAAAGAGGATTTGTTAGTTTAAGGCACCCAAATACTGCCATATCTTCTTCTTCTACCCATGCTAGCTAAGGTTTCTCTCCACCTCTGCATCCTAGTTCGTGTCCTCCTCCTGATGTTTCTCCTGGCGGCTCCACTTTTTCTTCCGAGACCTTATGTGCGCCCAATTCAATATCCCACAACTCACACCTTGCCCATTCATCCCACTATTAATTAAATTTCTCTCATTCTCTATCTCAGCCTTCCATTGGACTGCAGGGGTTAGTAGTTTGGTCCACTTTCTCCAGATATGCATCCGCTTGCCTCTTCATTCTCCGCTGAGATCTTTTGTGATTTGTTGTGTGCCATTTTTTTCATTTTACTGTGGATGGTTTGCCCCATCACCTTTCTGACATTGATGCCTAACCCACTGGTCACACCAAATGGTGGACTGCATTTGACTCGACTTGTCATTTGCGTTCCCGTTATGAAGCTTCTCGCTACATTTTAGTGCCTGCCAGTGTATTTGGTTCTTCAGCTGAGGACTTCTGTGCTTACTGCCAGTTGACATTCTGTCTACTTCCGCATGACAAGGTTATCTGCTGGTCTTTTTCCAACTTTTGGCCCTTTCCACCTGAGGAAATTCTAGAACTTTCGTAATGTGTGCCGTCTTATGCGCTTTTCTTAGCCTCTGATCCTAGCTTAGCTTATTCGCTTCAGTTTGCTGTGTGCTCCAGCTCCTGCATAGCATTCTGCTCTGCTACCCAGCTCACCTCTTGCTCCATGCTATGTTTCTGCGCCTGCCTTTCTCATATACTTTTCTTCATGCTCCACGTTCTGCGCCTTTGCCTCACTCGCCGTTACTTTATCATTGTACATATATCTCATCGCTCATTACGTAAATATTTTCGTGGGCATTGGTAACCGCTCCAATCATTGTTTCTGTATCCGAATTTTGCTAGTGGTTTAGTAAATCAGCGGCGTATATTCGAGGCTAGCTGCGAAGCCCAGAGAATGCACAAATAAAACTGAATTAAATATACACAAATAAAAGTCAATTATCAACTGTATTAAAATATGTCGATACTTTCGCTGCGAAAAAAAATGCATGTGGATTCGCTTCTTTGATTCAGTCTGATGAGCGAAAACCAACCGCATAATGTAAGCAGCTCTTCCAGAGTCTTCACAATTCTGATGCGAAAACCTTCTGTACAATTGCCTACTAGCATTTCCATGACAACATGAATCAGCTGCTAGAGGGGATTGGCCCATTGCTTTGGGAAATGGTTTGCTCTGAAAAAAGAGACAGATTATCTCAGTCACTTGCATACTCCCGCCCATAAGAGTGTTTCGCGAGAGTTGTTTCAGTTTTTGTGAAGTGTCAATGAATTAAAATCAAAGATATTATATCTTAAATTCATGGCTTTGTAGGATTCGAACTGTTTTGATAAATTTTGTGAAAGCTTCCCTGAACATCTACTGTCAGAACTTAAAAGAACTCTATGCTTCAAATTTTGATACAGCTCGACTAAAAAATGAACTGAAGGTGTTTTATTCCTTTGATGAATACAAAAACAAATCAGTAAGAGACATTACGTGTTACATAAAGTTGAATGAATTGGACAGAGTGTTTAGGTGTACAAATCAGCGGACCTAATATTAAACTTTTCATCAACAACCGCAACTGCCGAAAGAAGTTTTTCAGCATTAAAAAGAATCAAGATATATCTTAGAGCCACACAAGGACATGCACATTCGAAAAACTTGGCTGTTTTGTCAATAGAGAAAAACATTCTTTTTAAATATGAAAAAGTACTCAGAAGGAACATTTTATGAAATTGTAACACTCAAGTTCACACAAAAGGAAAGAAGAATGGAGTTCATGTTGTACATATAAGTGTTCAAATCCTAATCTTCGTAATTATTTGGTATCATGTTAGCAATGGCATGTACCTAAAATTTAGAAAAAAATTTACTTCCAATACTTAACAATTAAAAATTAAACTTCGCAATTAAAAAAAAACAGTAAAGGAGGAGAGGGTGAGATAGCCCAGGTCTCGACCCAAGATACGCCACTGTGGTAAATGATGGGTCGTTTTGCAACCAGGCGATTGTAACACTTACCAAGCGTGAGAGGTGTTTTTGTTCTTTTTTTTTTTTTTTTTTACCATGGGAAAACTTTTCAAGCAGTGAAGTTCGACCTGAGTCAGTCATGTGGTGTGGTCTTGTGTGCTGAGGAAAGCAATGGGTTGAGGGAAAGCATGTTCTTTTATCGATGTAAGACATGTGTGTTATTTTTGTGCACGGATATACTGGTGTTCAGGTTTTGTGTAAAACAGAAACATACTGGATTACGATAGTCAAACATACCTAAGGTAAGGATATGATTTTTATGTAAGTGGTAATCAAAATTTTTGTTGGTTTAAAGGCTAAGATTCGTAGCATTTTAACTATTGCCTGCAGTACCTAGGAAAATGTGAATTTGCAGAATTCATTAACTAGGGACAGTCTGATATATTATTCTGCATATGAGAAATTCACTGTTCTTTCAGTGTGTCTGGGCGTTATCTACTATTCATCATGATTTTGCATTTACTTCTTTAATTATTAAATGTTGATGTCCCTTTTTGTTGGTTAAATGCTCTCTAGAGGAAATTTTTATGTGCTCATTTTCTTCATTACTGTTCTTGGATCCAGAGGTCAAACCCAAACATTCTGGTTTCATCTTGTGTGTGGCATTTTAAAACTTATTTGGGGCAGAAGGCCACCAGCGAAGTAACAAATATATTCATGATTCTAATAATTGAACATGCATAGAAAAAAAGAATCTTTATATCACTGTACTAAAATAAAGAAAAAAAACTAAACATTGATTGCCTACTGAATGAAACTTAACATATTTTTGAAAGTAATATTAGTCAATCTGTTAAATAATAGTTTATTAAAGAAATTCTTCTTTTTTAAGTTCTGAAGTTGACGCTGGTAGATCTTCCTGGCCTTGTGAAAAATCCAGTGGGTGAGCAAACAGACAGTGTTGTTACTGAAGTAAGAGACATGATTATGAACTACATCTCCCAACCAAAGTGTCTGATACTTGCTGTTTCTCCTGCTAATCAGGACATTGCAAATTCTGACTCTCTGAATATTGCAAAGTTAGTTGACCCAGAAAGTAAGTTCAGTTCGTACTTAATGAATGAAAGTGTGTGCATGTGTAGAAAACAAAACTAGGTGTAGAATTTTCTTTTTAATGTACTGTGCTCTGTAATTCTTGATGTAAGAAAATAAGCTGGCACACAGCTGAGTGGTTTAATGAAGTTAAGTGTTGTTAAGAAGGATGTTTCATACATAACCACACACATACAGGTTTTTTTTTTAAACGTTTGACCAAACTTCGGGAGCTTGTTCTGCTGTCAGTTCTGATGAAAATTAGTCATAAACGTAGGACCAAAAATGCCTTCCTAGAGAGATAAGATAAGGCATGTGTGTGTGTGTGTGTGTTAAACTAAAAGTCATGCAAACTCAGGAAGTGAAAGGTGATATTCCAGTTAGTATTGTACATTGAAAATAATAGAGGATGTAGCGTGATGACAAAATGAAGGGGGAGATCATGAGTGTAAACTGTTTTCTTTTGAAGGAGGGGGCATGAATAAGTGCAAAGTGTTGTTTTCCTTGGGTAGGTCATAAAACATGTAATCTGTTGTTTCGTTTCAGGGCACTCAGTTCTTAGAAGCAGAGTCTCTATAAATGGCACAAAATTCGAATCTTTTATGTGCAGAACAAACATTTTTTGTTATACAGTACTCTTCCACCATTTCTGATAATAAATGATGATGAACAGTCCAGTATATTTTTTAACAGGATGCAAAGTTTTGTGAAAAAAATTCCTGTCTTATATTACAAATTCTTTTAAATATCACATATCTTTTTGCTGATATATGAATAATGTTTATATAGTGGACTCTCTACATTGACATTGTGCCATGCTTTTACTTCTTAAAAAATTCATTGCCGAATCTAAAAGGTACATATAGCACCGTGTGTGTGTTTATAATGCTGTTTGTATTTTTCCTCTTTGAACTTTGTAGCAATTCCATTTATCTTTGCTGCCCCATCGTAGACTTGCCTTTGCATTTAAATTTTCTAAAGTTGGAGCTCATATGCTTCTGTGTGTCTCCAATGCTATGGTGCAAAACAACTGCTTATTTGCTATATCACAGAAAATGTTTGAAGTGGTCTCTGCAAGCAGTAATAAATGCTCTGTAGTATCAGCTAAGTAATCCTCTTACATGTTCAAGAAGAGTATTCTGCATTGATGTACAACCATACAAGAATCTATGGTGAGAGCATTTCATTAGGCATTAGTGTAGCATTAACATCTGCCTTCAGCTGTCCCCATGCAATGAAATCCATTGGATTCATTTGGGAGGAGATTGTGGTGGCTATGCAATTTGCTCACCTGTACCTATTCAATGGCTAGGATAGGCACGATTAAGATGATTTCAAATTGTTCGACAAAATTCTGCTGGCACTCCATCATCCATGAACCACATGCACCAGCCTGTTGCTCTTGCCTCCTCCAAGAAGTGTTGGTACTGTTGGCCATTGAGCAATGGTGGCAAGAACAGACCGATGAGATAGCCACTAGTGATGTTAATACAGATGATGTTCACATGGGATCTCTGTGCTGATGTTGAGACTGCCTGATTTCATGCTGATGGTCCTGTGCCCAATAATACATGTTGTGAAAGTTCACAATGCGATCTTGGGTGAATTGTAATTCATCTGTAAAAACCATATGATGGGGAAAACCAGGTTTGGTTCATTTTGCAGAAACTATGGAGTAAAACTGACTCGAGTGGGAAAATCCACTGGTAAGAGTGCTTGTACCCGTTGCATGAGGTAAAGAGTTGCTCCTGATGACAGAAATGCCACAAAAAGGAATTTTGTGTAACCTCTTTGGCAGCTGCTCTTTGTACATAGTGTACCAAGGATTACTACTAATTTATTTATGATTGGTATTTTTACACAAGGAAATATAATGTAGTATGTTTTAAAAATATGTATCAGCATGATTTAAAAAATCATTCATTTTTGTTTACTTTTTAACTTGAAATTTTGCACATTTAATGTACTTAGTTCATCAGTATTATTGTGACTACAAAAGAAGTCGCTAATGACGTCAAACAATTTCAGTGCATTGTTAAGTTTGGGTACTGATGCACTTACCTGGGAATCATCCCTCTTTTCATTGGTGACATTTTCATTGTACTTTTTGTTCTCTTTCATTTCATATAGAGCAATAAGTGATGATGTTGCCACATCCACATTGCAATTAACAATGTTGGAAGCTGAATTTATGTTCCTCTTCAATTATAGCATTCTAATCATATTGCAAAACAATATCTTCTTGAGGTGTAGATTCATCTGGAAAGCGAATGCAAATGAAGGTCTCTAGGAAAGAGTCCAATATGACAGTGTCAAGCAAGAGCAAGGCCCCATCACAGGTGCCAATTGAGCTAAAGAGCGTGCATATCCGGCAGAGTAAGTCATGAAGCAGGTGGATGGCAGAAAATGGGGAGAGTGAAAGGAGGAGGAAGGCAGTATAGATTGGAAAATAGGGAACGCAATTTTCAGAAAAGGGAATGGTGAAAAGAGTTAGGCAAACAGAAATAGCGTGTTTTGAATTTATAATAAACAACACCACAACTTAACGTACAAATGAGAAAGCTAATTCAATTAACATGTAATTGATAAAATTTAACATTAAGGGCAATTCAGAATAGATTTTGCAACATTTTAATGTATTAACAAGAAAACATATTAAGTGAGAAACATATGAATGGGATTCTACTGTATGTTTTAATGTTGTGCTTTCCAATGTGTAATTGCTTGTGTATCATGAACGGTTCAAGACAATGTATTTAAATCAATTTTTTAGTTAGTGCTTTGTAAATAACAGGAACAATGAGTACACACACACACATCACTAAACTGTTCTCTGAAGTTCAGAGGTTAGCTCCACAAAGAAAGGTAATCCACCAGATAAATGTTTAACTTATTATTTACTTATTGTTGCCATATCGAACCATCTCCATTTACAGGGATCTTAGCTCATATCTCGAGTTCACTGACATCATCACACAACACGCACAAGACCTTCTGTACTTCATACTCATAAAAAGTACTTGTATATAGCAAATATTAATAACATAACAGATCTAGAGTAAAAATGTAATTTTAACAAACTGCTTAAATCATCAAACTGCAGAAACACTTCTGATAACTATACATTATTATTTTCAATATACGCTGCATGTTCCTTTAGTAATGTTTTCACTAGAATATATCGTAAGACAATTCTTAGTGATAAGTTTACACCTTAAAGTTACAAGTTTAATGCTATTAATAGATATGAGATAACTACAAGATAAACCTTTGAAACATTTATGATCAAAAGCATCAATGTTTACCTGCAATAATCTCAATTCTTTTAACGGAATTGGTTAGGTGTATTTTTCCACTGAGATGTGCATATGTTTGACTGCATGTGGGGGATTTTCAAGAACAATTCTTAATTGAAAATCTGTGGGGCTGATAAAAACAATCAAATTGTTTTTATGGACTATAAAGAATATTCTGAAAAAAATGGAGAAAGCCATACAAGAACTGAATTGTGAATTCATAACCAAAGATGCCACTGATAGGCAAATTACATATCTTGCCAAAATTAGAAAATACAGCACTCTACCATACTCCCTAAAAATTGCAAAACCACCAAGAAGTGCTACTGTACCTAGTGTTATAATTAAAATAAAAACCCTTAAAGATGAGAAACCTTTTAGACTGATTATCACAAGTAACTTGGAGAAAAAAATATACATGCCACCTTTGTTCATGAAAAATAAACTCAGCATTAAAAACTGCTTGGCTTTTTTAGAATTAATTAAAAGAATTGAACAAGACTTATAGCTACAAAATGGCAAGTTTGGATGTTACCTCATTATACCTCAACACTCTTGTCTGTGAGGCTATTCAAATTGTTGTTAAAAAATTAAAGGAAAGAAACGAATTACACTTACACCAAATTGAAGAACTGAAAAACATTTTATATTACATCATCATCATCATCATCGTCAACCATTATCAATCCACTGCTGGACGAAGGTCTCCCAAGTTTCCTCCACAACGGTCTGTCTTGTGCCAGTCTCCTCCATGTCACTCCCGCATATTTACGAATTTCATCCACCCATCTCCCGTGTGGTCTTTTTCTGGGTCTTTTCCTGTCCCTTGGAATCCAATCTAAAATTTTGGCTGTCCATCTATGGTCTGTCCTTCTGGCAGTATGTCCAGCCCATTGCCATTTCAGGGATTTAACTCTGATCATGATGTCTTCCACTCTCGTCATTTTTCGGATCCACGTGTTCCTCTTCTTATCTCTCCTGGTTATACCAAGCATGCACCTCTCCATGCTACTTTGAGTTGTCTGCAGCCTTTGTATGTCTCTTTTAGTTAAGGTCCACGTCTCTGCACCATACGTAAGCACTGGAAGGATGCATTGATCAAACACTTTTCTTTTAAGACATAATGGCATATTGCTCTTGGAAAATTATGCTGTTTCTTCCAAAAGCTCTCCAGGCAAGTTTTGTACGCCGATTAATTTCTTCATCAATGTGACCCTCACTTGATATCTGCTGTCCAAGATAAACATACATATCTGTTATCTCCAGTTTTTTTCCATCAATCGATAAATCTTCATTTCTTGTAAAAGCATTGAACATCACTTTTGTCTTCTGAAAGTTCATTTTTAATCCCACTTCTTTACTCTTGTCAGCAAGTTCCTGGATCATACTCTGCAGCTCTGATGAGGTAGTTGCAAAAATGACTACGTCATCAGCAAAACGAAGGTGGGTTAGATAATCTCCATTAATCTTTATCCCTTTGTTTTCCCAGTTCAGTGATTGAAAGACATTTTCCAATGTGGCATTAAAGAGCTTCGGAGATATGGTGTCACCTTGTCTCACTCCCTTTCCAATTTTTATGTGTGTTGTATTTTCAAACAGGCGAATCTTTGCACTTGCATTTTCATAGATGTTATTAATAATATTAATGTATGCATCTTCAATACCGCAGGATTTCAGAGCCGTGGTAACTGCTGATGGTTTCACCGAATCAAAGGCTTTTTCATAATCGATAAAAGCCATGCACAATGGAAGTTCATATTCCCTCGCTCTTTCAATTAGTTCTCTCAGTACGTGGATATGATCTATTGTGCTGTAGCCACTCCTGAATCCAGCTTGTTCTCTCGGTTGAGCCATGTCCAGTGTTACCTTCAAGCGGTGTGAAAGAACTTTAGTGAATATTTTATAAACCACTGATAGAAGGCTGATAGGTCTGTAGTTCCTGAGATCCTCAATGTCACCTTTTTTATGTAGCAGGATCATTGTAGCATTGTTCCAATCCTCAGGAATCTTCCCTTCATTAAGGCATCGAGTGAAAATTTGGGCGAGTACTGTTTCAATTTCTCCACTTGCTTCTTGTATGATGTCTATAGTAATTCCATCTTCTCCTGGAGCTTTCCCCCGCTTCATGTTCTTGATTGCATGAGCAACTTCTGCTGGAAGGACTGGAAGAACTCTGGTACCTTTCATGATGTCTGGAGTACATGTATCATCCCTTTCATATAATTTGGAGTAGAAATCTTTCACTCTTGTCAAAATTTCGCCTCTATTTCTTGTTATAGAACCATCTTCTTTTCCCAGAGCCATAATCTGTTTTCTTCCCTTACTGAGATGTCCCTTTGCTATCTTTAGGCTTTGGTTGTTTTCAATTGCTTTCCTTACTAGCTCACAGTTGAATTTCCTTACGTCTTCAGTGATACTTTTTCGTGCTGTCTTGCATAGCTCTATATATTCCACTTTGGAAGTCACATCTTCTTTAGTTGTCCTCATCTCTCTTCTTTTTTGCATCAACATTTTGGTTTTTCCTGATAATTTGTTCACATGCAACTTGTTCTTAGACCCAGCTAATTTTGTTGCTGTTTCCATAAGAGCTTTGGTTACTTTTTTGTTAACTTCCGAAATATCCACTTCTTCCGATGTTAGGCCTTCTAAAGCAGAGAATCTGTTCTTCAGTTCCAACTTGAAAGTATTATGGTGTTTTTTAAGGTTGGTTATGTCAATACATTTTGTTTGTCTTATGAGCTTGCCACGTTCCAGTTTAGTGTTGAGGTGCATCTTACATCTTACCAATCTATGGTCACTACCTGTGTTGAACTTGTTCAGCACACTGCAGTCTTCGATGACGAATTTTTTGTTACACATAATAAAATCAATTTCACTTGTTGTCCCAATTGGATGTCTCCATGTCCATTTCCTGTGTGGCTTTTTCTTGAAAAAGGAATTCAAGATGAAAAATCCTTCTGCCTCTGCAAACTCAACGAGAGTATTTCCACGCTGGTTTCTGTTGCCGTGACCGAATTTACCTACTGAAGTTTCATTCTGTTGCCGGTGTCCTATTTTTGCATTGAAATCTCCCATAATTATCTTCAAGTGCTGCTTACCTTTATTATTTAGATGACGAATTTCCTCATAAAATTCTTCAATTTCTTCTTCAGGATGACTTGTGGTGGGTGCATAAGTTTGAATAATCTGAGCCTGGTATCTTCTCGATAGTTGGATAACGAGTCGTGCAGCTCTGTCAGAGGAACTTTCAACTTATGGCCAAACACCTCCAAAATGACTCTACAACTTATATTACATATATATATATATATAATTTCTTCAGATACAATGATATACTCTATATAGACAAAAAAAAGGAGGCCCCCCCATGGGTTCTCCGTTATTCACTATGTTTGTAGAGGTCATTCTAAATGACATAGAAGAAAAACGTATTGAACAACTTGACAAAAAACCACTATATACCATAGATATATGTAGATGACATTTTCACTCTCTCTAAATTACAGAAAGATTAATTTCAAAAGTTTGCAAAAAACACACTGATATGTATTCGTCTATAAAATTGACACTTGAGAATGAAGAAAGTAATTCTATTAACTACCTTGATGTTCAGATAATATAGATGGAAAATTGTTTTGAAGTATAAAGTCTATAAAAAAAACGGCCTACTTATCTGTCATGATTCCAAGCAATTCCAACCACCCAAGAACCTACAAGACCAATAGTATACTTACCTTGATAAAGAGAGCATTCACACATTCACCCAGCAGAATTTTCAGAGAACAGGAATTAAAATGGATAAAAGAAACATCAAGAGCATATGGGTATGCAACCAAGTTTGTTAACAGTTTTTTTTTTTTACTTTTTTAAATTAAAAAGCATTAGGGCATCTATGATAAAAAAAAACAGAACTAATAACCCAACTAAAAGTCGTACAGACAACATCAAGTACAAAGGATCGCTAAATACTGCCGTCCTAAGCAAGGAAGCAGTAACTCCAATTTTGGCCATTTGGAGTTAACGCATGCAGCAGGTTCTATATCATTAAATCTGACATCCTACAATGCTAGAATGAAGTACAAGACCTTGTTCCTATCAAAATCGTCTACGACATTTGCCGTATGTGTCACTGAAACAGCTGAAAACATAGCTAGAAAGCAGTTAGTGACGTTCACTAAGCTTGAATGTAGTACGTACAATGAATGTGGAATTTACTGCTTGGTAGTGCAGGATGAGACTGCTTGCTCCCTGCACGAGCAGGCGATTTTAAGCTTGAAAGCAGTATCTCCTACATTTGTGGGATCCACTGCATTTTAGTTAGGATGAGCCCCATGATGACCTTGGAATGCTAGGGATGTTTTATTATGACGCAGTAGTTTGATTACGCAGTTGTGTGTTTGTTGTTCATAGTTATCACAGTGAGTTTTACAGAACAGTGATTAATAATTACTTTCCATTCTTTCTGGTGTGTGCGACAGTCGTTTTAGACTATGAAAGCTGGTGATCGTGTGACTCAAGAAACGGCTGTAAAGAGGTATGAACTATCCCTCATTCAGTCTGTTATTAGCCGCATTAGACCATCGTATGTTTTTACAGAATCCCGCATTTTTAACCATTTGCACTGTCTGCACCATTTTCGATTTTGTCTATTAATTCCTGTCGAGGTTCGTTAATTGCTGATGGCAGCTCAACGAATTGGAGGTGAAGAATTCTGTGTTTTGTTTGTGAGTAGATACATGCTATGTAGAAATATATCCTCTTAAGCTAACTTGTTTTTTCCATTTGTCGTATCTTCGGTCGCTGCGCTGAGGTGTGAAAGAGTTAACTACGCGTCGCAATGGTCTTTTACAGTGGCAAAGAAATGGTTGAACTCGCACAGCTAAAATGAAATCAAAGTGTTGGTAGTGAACTGCTGCAGCTGCAGTCTGACATGATAAACATGTCGATCAACACAAATTATACATGCGCTACCGACAAGGGAGCATCAGCAATTATCTGAGCGAGAAGATGCTGAAGTTGAACTTTTGTACATATCGTTTAGTAGATTTGATGACAAAGAATATCAAACTTCAGCTGATAATGATTTTCCACAATCACGTGATTCATTTAATGACCCAGATTTTTTACAAAGCTAAATTTCGGAGGAATGTAATGTTGCTGCTGACGATCCAAAGCCACCACCCAAAAAGGTGAAAACAAAGTTCGACAGGTCACAAGATTCTTCAACTCTGCCAGAAAATCGAGGACATGAAGCAGCAGAAATAATCGCCAATTCTTGCAGAATCACAAAAAATGAAGAATGTTTTAAAAAGGGAGAAATTTGAAAAAGAAGAAAATATGAGAAAAGTTTGAAAGAAAGAAAGCAAGATAAATTAATGCAAGAAAGAAGAAATCATGGTGTTCGGGCTTGTTGCGAACACTGCAGATTCATGTGCAATGAAAAAATATCCGATGACCGTCGCAATGCTATTAATAATCAGTACTGGTTTTTGAATTGGCAGGAAAGGCGGATTTTTGTCTCTTCCAGTGTATCAGCTGAAGACATTAAATGAAGGCGTATGAAAAGTGAAAAAAGTAAGCGTACAAGGTTACTCAGATATTTCCTAAAAAACGAAAATGGGGAAATATGCAAAACATTTTATCTCACTATGCCGGGATATGAAAGAAAGAATGACCAGATTATCGCCAATGTTTTTTGCAATGACGGTGGGTCAGCAATTTCTCCTGCAAGTGATGGGAGAGGTAGACATCAGAAAACACCAAAGACTGATAGAGAGCTGATTAAAAATCATGTTGAATTGTTCTCACCGACTGTATCCCATTACAGGAGGGAACATGCGCCGAATAAAAGGTATTTGCCGAGTGACATAACTATAAAAAGAATGCACGAGGATTTTACTAAAAGTCATCCTGATGTGAAATGTTCCTATGAACTCTACAGTAAAGTTGTGTCAAAAGACTTAAACATTTCTTTTACATCTATCTGCCATTAAGAGTGTGAGCAATGTGAGAGTTTCAAGCTGCATAATCCAGCACGCAACGCAAATTCCTTATCCCCTGATTGAACGATTTGCAGTGCTTGGAAAGTACATAAAACTAAATCTGAGGAGGCTCGTGAGAAGTACAGGTGTGATACCAATGATATAAGGCCAAATACTGGGTGCTTGTCAGCTGATCTTGAAAAGATAATTATGCTACTACGGATCAACATGTTGAAAAGGGTAATTTTTTGCCAAAGAATTATCGTTTTTAATGAGAGTTTTGTACCAATGGGGATAAAACAGAAGCTGAAAACCTGTGCATGCCTGTGGCATGAATTTATTTCTGGACGGAAAAAGACCTTGTAAGCACGTTTCACGCTTTTCTGCTACACATGCGTGATTCTCAAAACATCATTCTCTGGCTGGACAATTGTGCTGGTCAAAATAAAAACTGGACCCTGTTTTCTTACTTGGTTTATGTTATTAACTCTATGATACTTCGAGGCTGGTCATACTTTTATGTCTGCTGACAGTTTCCACCAAGTTGAACTTTGTCTTCAAAGAAAGAAGAAAGTATATTATATGCTTTCGCCGATTTCGTTAGTTGTGTACAAACATCGAATTCTGGAAAAGTCGATGTTAAGGAGATGAAGCAAGAAGACTTTTTTGTTTGGCCGTATAATTCATCTTCATATAAGATTAATCGCATCAGTCCCAGGCTGTATTTAAAGCACATGGTTGAAGTTGTCTCCGAGCAAGGAAAGCACACATTGGCCTACAGAACCAGCTTTAAAACCACAGATGCTTTCTATGTTTTTAATTTTTTGAAACTCAAGCCCTTCAGTAGGAACTTTGGAAAACCACCAACCATCGCAACTTCAAGAGGCATCATGGAACAGAGAAAAAACATGTTCTTGCAGCACTTGATACCATTAAAACATGTTCTTGCAGCACTTGATACCATTAATTCCAGAAAATAGGTGTCAGTTTTGGAGGAATCTCTCGCTCAATAATGATGCTGCAGACTTCCGAGTGGAATTGGATGAGTGATTCCGTTTCTTGCACCCTCGCACTCTTTTGCCTCAACTGTTTAGAAACATTTAATGCAGGATTTTGTATTACTTTTACCTTTTTTTTTTTCTTAGATTATTTTCTTTACTATCGCTGTACATTAAAAAGGGTTTTATAGCATTTCCGTCAGGTTTGTCCCAGGTTTGTCACATATTAAAACATTCATTCAAGGTCACTGATAATTCAATCATTTATCTCTCACATTATTTGGATTTGGCATTAATAAAACAACTTCTGACATTTGTTCACTGTTTTAATTTCATGTTCATTTGACCACTTTTTTTAGGTCATGAACATTATTTTATACAATGGCTATTATTTCAATTTTATTCCAGGTTTAATAATAATTAAACATACTCCTTTCATCATAACATTTCATGCCAGTGTTGATTAGATGTTATTGCACAACAGTGGGTTTCACCCTGGTGATGCATTGCTAAATTGCAGTACAGGTTTTTACTGCTATTTAGCTTAGTATTTACCACTAACATGCTGACAATGTATTACACTGAAAAGCAATAACTGCCATTTTTTTTATCTAAATCATAAAAATACTATTTTATGCAATGACATTGGAATGTGTGTCATATTGCAACAAACATGTGTTATTATCATGATGAAAATCAGATTTCAATTGGTGGCCCAGCAGCAGAAACGTTTAAAGCAGGTTTTCTTGAATCTTCGAAATTGGAGTTACTGCTTTCTCTCTTAGGATGGCAGTATATATAGGGAAGGTAAACCATGCAATTAATAGCATTGGAAAGAAATATAGCATAGGACTAGGATGGACAATCTGCCTCTACAATAGCAGATATAATTTGCAACTGCAAAGATGCCCATGTTGAAACAGACAGGCATTTATCACCTTCCCATTCATGATGAAAATGCAAATAGTACTAAAATGTTGCATATAGGTAGTACAAGAAATGGACTTGAAAAAAGTCTAAACCAGCATATTAACAACCAAAGGAAGAAAGAAAACAAAACAGTGCTAATTCAAAATTGCCTTTAAAACCAAAAACAATCAGATTTTGAGAACATCAAGATCCTTAACACACCTATGATGAGTTTGAGTTGTGGTACTGTGAATCGATTACAATCGGAAAACATAAATCGACGCATGCAATCTCCGTGATTCTCCGAAGCTTCGAAGTTAATAATAAAAAAGGACGTTGGTAAAAATGAGTTCAATCAGAAGGAAAAAAATATATCAAAAAAATATATGCATATCTCATTCACACATGACACCAGCAGATGGCAGCATATCACCTAATGCAAATTATGCCAAAGTGGCTGATTGGAAGGCATCAGATGATAGTACAAAAAAAGGAGAACCCGCACTGTGCAAGACATCACACGTGGATGACGAGTAATAGCACACAATGAAAACATTCTTAGGATGCTGTAGTCACAGCAAAAAATCTAAACAAGTAAAATTCAACCCGGGGATATATATTGACTGTTAGCATCAATATATGGCATTCATATTTCAAAACTTTCAGAATCAATCTTTTTTAAAACACCAAACTTTGGTTAAATAACATGCATGGGCCCCAGGTATGTTCTCTTCGTTGTCTGTTTTTTACTGTATCTTAACATATAAAATTTCGTAAGTGTATATAAGTTAAATAGAATAACTCATAAGACTGAAAATAACAAAATTTTGTAATTAATAATTTGTATAGTTAAAAATCCCGTGCATACAGTCAAGCATACATCTCCATGCAAAAATGCACCTAACCGATTGTGTTAAAAGAATTGAGATTATTGCAGGTAAGCATTGATGCTTTTGTTCATAAATATTTCAAACGTTTATCTTGTAGTTATCTCATATCTAGCATTAAAGCTGCATATTCCTTTACTTTAATTATTGGTAGGAGTAAAAAAAAGTTTTAAGGATTAAATGTAATAGGTGACTTTTCGGTTCTTCTAACCCTATTATCCCCTATAAAATTTTATGTTTGCAATCAGCAAGACTTTTTGTCAATAGAACCCTGATATTTGGCAAGGGGCTACAGTGTATTTATAATATGAAAGAACACGTGTGTGTGTGTGTGTGTGTGTGTGTGTGTGTGTGTGTGTGTGTGTGTGTGTGTGCGCGCGCGCAAAATAAATTACACCTTACAGTGTGATGCAGGCTACTCATCCATCCTGGATGCTCGAACTTGGGTAGCTTGTCTGAGGGAGCATGTGTGTGAACTGGTAATCTACCCACTATATTTAAAATTCTTTTGTTACACTGACAACAACAAACTTCCAATTCTGCCAAGGAAACTCATTTCTTTGGGGTTGTCAAGTACCTACCATTTCTATGTGGTTTTCAGCATTCAAGGCTGTGCAAAGTAAATTAATTACTTTCTTTAAGTGCAGTGATTGCAGAATCTTCCTTCTCCTCTCAGAGGGCATTTGACTTTCACCAGGGGTGGCACTAAACCATTGGGGGGAGGCTTAGTCCTCTCAATCGCATCTGACCCCCCCCCTTCCCCAATAATCCTACAATAATCTCCAAATAAGCTTTACATTCAAGTTAAAAATACTTTTCTTAACCTTTACGAAGTTCGGAATAGTATTAATTGAAATCAATGATTAATCATCAAAACATAAATAAAGAAAGAAGACAACAAAGTTAATAGCAAATCTACATTAGACCATTAAATGCTACTGAAAGACACCTAAGAGCCACCTCTTACTTAAGGACATGTCGGATTGTTAGGTGTATAATGTGGTTCATATATTTTTTAATTTTTTTAGCCATAGGTTCTTTTCAAGAGTTGGCAATACTTGTAAGTAAGCATGTGGTTGATGATGTGGACACTCAGAGATTTTGTGTCTTGTGTCCTGAATTTGGTGTTACAGGGCTAGTTTTCTTTCCCTATGGAGGGACTCTGTCTCTGTTGCTCTTAATTGCCTTTATTGCTCTTAACTACACTGAAGCACTGCTCAATGCTCCTCGCTCCAGCAAAGTAACTAGGGGGGCCATCCCCATATTATTAAATTCACCGAAGATGGGAAAAGATCAACATTTAAATTAAACTGTATTAATGCTGCATCAAAATTAATCACCTAAAACTGAAGATCTCAGGGATACATTAGTTGTACGTGAAATTAACTTAATTATTCAATATTTGAAATGTAATTAAATTAAAAGTGGCAACTATCAATTTTGAAATTTTGAAAAAAAAATTTTTTTCCATTACGGAAGTGGGGGTAATTTGGTGTGTAATAAGGTAGCGAAAAAAATTAGGCCCTGTTCAGTTGCCCCAGTGTTTAGTCTAACGAAGCCCGACTTCACAGATAGCCCTATTCATAAAAGTGAGTAATGCTGTGTTGCAGCATAGTATGATGTTGTGCAAAAAAGCAGGCTTATCATTGAATGAAATATGAGACTGCACCATTGTACGATACAAATTTTGAAGTTGTGAATCCGTTCATTAGTGTAAATATGACATGAATTGCAAGTCAGATAATATCCAAAAACTTGAATATTTTTAAACTGCTCCAGGACAACAAGTTTTCGGATATTATCTTACTTACCATTCATGTCATATTTACGCAAAAAAAAAAAAAAAAAAAAGAAGATTCACAACTTCCAAATTTGTAAAGCTCATCATCATTTCATTGCTGAGAGGCAACATCTTTGCTCACTGTTGTGTCTTGCATTTGTTTATTTCTACTGCTAAAACCATAAATGCTATACAATAAAGTCTTTGATGAATTTGTACAGGGCAAAAATCAAAGAAAGGATTATATCTCATGTGATTCTATCATAAAGTTCACATACCAGTACATGACCACAAAGTTCCTCAGAAAGACGCTTTGACGTCTGTAAGTTTTCTTTTTCTGTTTTACACGTTATGTAAAGTGGGCACAGTCTGTGGTGGTGCCTTAAATTATTCAACTAAGATATAAATCGGTTAAAAGTCCTAAAAATGTTACTCACGAAAGCGCGTGTTCAGTCCGACGTCAGTAGTGATTGAGAGTTTCTTTGTCCAAAGTTGTATCTTGCTTCAATATGGTCAGTTGTTAGGGTTAGCTCGAGAGCCATTTCGTCAAAAGTTGCATCCTACTTCAATTATGTCCAGCTGTTAGGGTTAACTCGGTTCTGGTTGTGTCAACATGATATTAAATGGGCAAAGCTTTCCAGATAACAATTAAATATTCTTGAATTAAGAGTTACTATTTACGTACCACTTGAAGTTCCACGTCGTACTTGGCCACTAGGGCTATTTCATCAATGTTGTACTCTCGTAGAATTCCAGAAGAAATCTTCAAGTTAGATCAGGTTCATACAAATAAAAAGCTTTAAAAAATTCAAGTTAAAATCATTATATACACTATATAATAACTATATACACCACCCCATACTGTGCACTGTCTCAATCGCCGGACGCGCATTTCACCTATGCTCTACCCTGGCGTTTCTTGTAAATCATTTTATGTAATATTTATAAAAAATATGAAAACTTTCATACTAATATCTTAGCAGTTCAGCTTTAAACAATCGTACATGTTATTTGCTGAAAATAGTTTACTTTGATGCATTTGAACTTGGTGCTGATATCTAATTTTAAAATCTTCAAAAATTTATCTTCTTGTTCAGTGATGACAATTTTATATTGTAACCACTGAAGAAAACTATTTTTATGTAAAATAAAAAACAAAGTTTGCATCAAGTACATCACATTAAAATGTTTTCTGTGTGATGCTTTATTATTTTTGATTTAGACTGCTCACTTCAAACTGGGAAGCAATTGTTCTCTGGTGTAATTGCCATAATCAGCCTAAGTTTTCTCTGTCATTTTAAACTGTGTTGGCCAAATTAAAATTTCTTGCTCTGAAAGTGTTCTTGAATTTTACAGTATCTTCTTGTGTGATCTTGCAAATTTGTCCAGTTGCTGTTTTTTTATCCACTTTTTTGCAATATGTCAGGTCTTGGCAAATTTAAAATATATTCTTTGAAGGTGTGTATATATACACACACATATTTACAGAAGTAATATTATCAATTTTGCTATATTGTAGAATTTGAATAAACTAACTCATATTCTGTTTTTGTCCACTGGGATAAAACAGTAAAGTTTGTGAGTGTTGGGTACTGTTCTTGACGTCTCAAAATGTGGCTGTAACAGGTTTTTTCAGCTTCATACTGATTTTCACTGAGGCAGTTAAAATCATAAGCTGGCATATGTGTTTGGTTGTCCAGTTATAAATTCATAGGGTGTCATAATCTGCGTTATTATATGGCCTTTGTAAACTTTCTTTAGCTGTAACACTGAAAATTGCCACCATCACAAGCACTATTACCGTAGGATGTTGCATAAAAGTTCCACTGAGCAACTGTTCCAAAATCTATTAATTTTAACAGAAACTGATCAATTTTTTTCTGTTCTTATATTGTGCTGATCCACCTAAATAATGAAAAATATTTGTCTTTTTTTAAACTTTTATTGAAATATGCAAACAATGCTGAAAAGGATGAACTGCTACTGCATTGTGTTGCAATCTTTCCAAAATTATGCCATAATTTGTGCATTCATTTTCTCTGATTTTTTGTAATATGCAACAAGTAGGTGCATTGTGGTTCAAAAATTATTCCAATGGAATCCTTGAGCAGAATCTTGGAACAGAAATTAATAATGCTAAGAGAGAGAGAGAGAGAGAGAGAGAGAGAGAGAGAGAGAGAGAGAGAGAGATCAGATATTACAAAAATTCACCAGCTGGCAAATTTTCTCATAGTTCATTATGAAAACTGCCTGCTATTTAGCTATAAATAAATGTCTTAGATAAACAATTAATTTTTCAATAAAAAACAAACAAAACTATAGAATCGTCAATGGTTTTTGTTAGTGTAAGTGTGAACAATTTGTGGATATTCACTGCTTGTAAGTTATATCATCAATTACATTAGATAAAACAAACCATTAAAATTAGTTTCAAATTTTTCAGTTCCTGGGCATTTTGTTGTATTCACCTTAAAGAGCAAGCTGGTGAAGGCAATTCACACTATGTAGTCTTTACATGTTTAAATTTTGACCTGCATCATTCTTGGCAGATAACTCTTCCATTTTGTTACTAATTAGCATTAATTGACATTTTGTTGAATAGTAGTACACAGATAATGTGAGTGCCACTTGTGCCAGCAAGAGAACAATTTTTTGTCATTCATTCACAAAACTTGGGAAATCCAATTTTCAGTGTGGGATATTTTGCCTTGCAAAATAATATGTATGCTTCCTGCAAATTAAAGCAATGCAAGAAATGGAAGTTCTCAAAATCCACTAGAACAAAATAAAAGTTAATGGAAAATAGAAGAAACAATAAAAGCATATTTTTCAATGTAAGTTGATGCATTTTTCTAATGTTTACATTAGAAAAATGAAACTATAAAAATCACATTTACAAAAAAAGATTACAGGTCCCATTTCAACTAAAAAAAAATAAAAAAAATTAGAGGTGGGGATGCCCTCGAAATATGGTTTAAAATTTAATTTGCAGGAAGAAAATTGCCGAAGCCCATCAGTTCCCACTTACTACAATTTAAAAATTCCTATAAAATTCTCACTTGAAAAATCTGTCTGCTCTCTCACCAATAATAATGGAAAAACCACCATTCATTAGTTCCAACCCTTTGCATGGATCCTTCTCTTATAAGATGTGTAAACTTTTCAAAACTATGGGCTACACTCTCACAGTGAAACCAAACCCTTCTACAATAATGTGCCCGCTTAAAGACAGGGATCATGTCTCACCTTTGGACACCCCTGTAGTTTATTCTATTCCCATTTCAAATTCCTCTGGTCTCTCAGTGTATATTGGAAGCACATACCAAAGCATCAAAACAAGACTTGGCGAACACAAAAAAGATGTTTCCAATGGTCTTCCAAAGACAGCTTTATCTGCACTAACCATTTTGTTCACCAAAAACTGCAATTCAGAGACCCTTCACCTAATCCATTTATTTGGATCTCTCTTCTAAAATCTGGCAACAGTTCCAACACCCCAATTTCAAATTGTAGTTCTGGCAACCAGCCTATCCAGTCGATCGCGGGTGATCAATGTCGTAGGATGACCGAAAGCTACCGCTAAACTAACCTTTTACCGTATGTGACTGTGTGTTTCGCTCGTTTTATGTTTACCCTCTAAATATGCCCCTGATGAACAGCTCTAAGTTCCTGATTTTTAAATCTGAACTGTAACATTACACTAAGGACAAATCTGATTGGCTTTTAGAAGGGAAGACCAACTTCACACTGGCTAAAGCAGTTTTTTATTTATTGTAAATAAAGCAATACTAAGAAATCTTATTTTAACCATTATCAAGAAATTAAGCATTAAAAAGGTATCCTATCTTGGTAAACATTTCCCCCACCCCCACCTAAATGTTACACAATAAACTTTAATCTATGCATTGTAATTAAAAAAAAATAGGTAGGAATAGATGTGATGCATTAACTTGAAGACAAAATTTCTTTGTAACTCTAGAAGTTTTTTAGATTGCCATTCCCCAAATTTTTTAAGTCAAGGATATCAAGAAGTTCAACATAAAATGTCACTTTTTGAAAATTTTAAAATTTAATTTTTTTAATTGAAAGGGAAATTTTATGATGGAATTTTTATCATGTTAAAGTTTGTTTAAATAAGCTTTCTATTGACACCAGAATCAACTGGATAACACATTTTTATCTCAAGATATTAAAAGTTAAATGGTTACAGATTTTCAAAAAATGTACAGAAATTCAAAATTTTGACCTTTTTTATTTTCAAAACAATCCAAAGGAAAATTCCAAAAAAAATGTTTTTACTTTACTACCTAAGGACTACCTTCTTTCCAATTTTCGTTAAAATCGGAGATGTCAAGGTTGAGTGCTGTGTTGAATTGACGTGGAATGACCCATAGGAAAAGTTTATCTTAGTGTGTCTGTCTATTTAATATATTAACTTCTGTGCTTTACGATTTTCAGGAGACAGAACCATTGGTGTGTTGACAAAGTTGGATCTAATGGATCAAGGGACACATGCTAGAGACATTTTGGAAAATAAAGTTCTTCCTCTCAAAAGAGGTAAGTTGCAATTTTAGCAAAATCAGACTGCAATTGTGAATTTCTTTCTAAGGATTGTTCTCAGAAAAAAATTCAGATACAAGCAGCAGAATCTTTATTTAAATTTCAAGTGCATTTCAGTCCTACTGTGTAAGTCATTTTTTTAAAAACATTATCTGAAAAGGTCACAGTTATAATTAGTCTCCTGTATTGTGATTTAAAATAGTGAATACACTCTGGAGATTGAGGAATGTATCCAAAATTGGTTAAAAGCTCAACATAAGACTGACATAAACTCACAGTACAGAAAGAAAGAAAAAAACTTTTTGATAAGGTATCTTCAATCTCTTTGAAATGTCAGTTCAAAGAGTTGAAAATGATATTGGAAATTCAGTTGGACATTTTATACATTGACATTCAATTAAAACAAATAATTAAATAAAAACCACTTTTCTGACACAACAAACAAATATGAAAGTGATATTGTACTTAAACAAAGTGTTATTTGCAACCTAGAATTGACTTTTGGGCCCACATAGGCAATTTTCAAATTAGAGCCTATTTGATCATCACAACTATCACTGGAATTGAACTTCAGCAGTGATAGTTCTGACGATGAACTAGGTTTTAGTTCAAAACTTTAACCACCAAATTTATTCAAAATTACCTCTTTAGAACCTGTAATTAAAAGTTTTTTCACTGTAGATTAATAATTGGAGTGATGTCATTAATTACTGAAACTTTGTTTGGCAGAACATAAACCAGCAATGAAATACACACACTAGGAAGCCTATTTTCAACATGATCTTTATTCAAAGAATCAAACATGTTCAATTAAAAAAAATGGTTATACAAAACATGAAGTGGGATCACCTAAAATTATTAATTGTCAGCAGGACATCGTAATAACGAAATCAAAGGAAGAAAGATCCCATCATTTATGATAGTTACTAGTTGCCAGAAGTGGTTAACCATCTATTGCAGTGATAGTTCTAAGATATGGATCTGACAAAAGATTATTCATCTTGGAAAATTTGCCCATTGTATTTGTGGAACTAACCTCTGAATCTCGGAGAACAGCTTTGTGATATATATGTATGGAAATTTGCCCATAAAAATACATAATAACGTAGTATAAAAAGACGTGCAAATTTAAGAAATTGTTGGTAAAAAAATTTATGGATGGGTATAGGTACTGAAAAATGTAAAATGCCTAGAATCAAACCAGTTGTGGATGATACAATCAGTAACCATATAATGTTGATAGCATCAAGATGTCATTTACTACTCATGCACAATAAAACATCTTTGATCATAATATCCTATATAACACATCTCTGTATATCTTTATTGATCATAAAACAGAAAAAAAAACAGAAATAAGTAAAAGTATTCTTACTTTATTACTGTTTTCAGTGCACACTACAAAAACAAATAATTATCTACAAATTAAGCTAACTTGACTTTTTGAGCCATCAATTTCACAAATTCATCAATAACATTATCAAAATCTATTTCTAAACACAGGACGCTTTGGAGACCATCCAAGAATCCTCCTAGCAGCTTTTTATGTACATAGCAGTGCACCAGTCATTTAAGTTAACCTCCAGCTCATACAGTAGCTTGACCTTCCACCAGACAAGCCCCTTTTTTGAGGAATAAAAAATACATGTGTGCTCTGTGTTCCCCTGCTGCTGTGTGTATGTGTTTGAATCCCTTACAGTTACTAATTAACTGTTCAATTTAACTATCTGAAACCCTGAAAGATGCCTTCATTTAACTGGCACCTGCAATGGCCCTGAATGAGATCATATCAGTGTTATGCTGGATGCTGCATTCTAGACAGCAACTAACTGTGAACCACATGTATGGCAGTTAGCTAGTGAAGGTAGTGACGTATGAGGTCCCACACATGCTTTATGGGCAACCAGTCCAGTGGTTTGGGCAGCCATGGGAGAATGTCCATATCTTGGAGACTTGTTCTTTAAAACACAATATTTATGCAGATGAGCTTTGCACTACTGTAGGATGGTTTCCAGCATGGTAGCAAGTAAGGTCGTATGAGAGGATTGACAATGAAAACTGACATAGTATCGCATTGTCCTGATGATGAAAGGAATATGGTCAAAGAGATGTTGTTGGCTGCTGTGTTGGATTCCATGCCATGCCAGTGTCCAACATTAGGGCAATGCATATCTACTGATTGCAAATGTCACACTGCATGTCGGTGATAATAACACTGCTGTTTGGATGTGTTATGGAACACCAAAAACAGAACCGGGACTTGTCTGTGAATAACATACTACTCCATTCAGCAGTTTAGTGCATCTCTTTGTTCACCGTTCTGAATGAAAATCCCTTGTAACGTGTCAGCATTGGGAGGTTCTGGGCAGGGTGTTTAGCCTGTGATCCTGTTTGTTATACAAATACTGCATCATTTAGCCAGACGCCTCTGTACAAGTAGCAGCACACAGGTTGTGCTGCAGGAGCATAATCATGGGTAATGGTTAAGAAAACTCCCTCGACAAAGTAGGTGTTCTTCACATCTGGCCTGGAATGTTCATTCACTTCCTCTGAACCTTCATTCAATTTCTCTCTGTCATGTATGTTATTTGGTGCATTATTGAGTGTTGCACTATGCTTACATTATGCTACATCCAAGTGAAAATTGCTTGTTGTTTGCATGACCCCTAGAACTAGATTTTCTCTTTTTCCAGACTTAGAAAGTCTTTAATTTTTCATATTTTTGTGAAAGGTGCTGGAATAGCTCTGGAAATTTTTCTTGCAATGGGAAGAAAAAAATTAGTCAAATGTTTGGATTGTTTGTGTCATTTTAGTCTACTCCCTGTGCTGTCTGCTATCAATGACATCACTTCCTTCCATGGAGTGTGGGGATGTGATGTCATTTTCTGTGATACTGTAGTTCAAGATGTTTGAGTGCCATATTTCTAGTGACCTTGGTTTTGTGGAATAGCAGTTGTTTACAGTTGCAATTCCCAACAGTATGTGGAAATCTTACCCCAGGTCCAAGATGATCGTTCCTTTCCTCACTGAAATAGTTGATATCTGACTTCCCAGCCACCAATGTGTATGGGAATAGATGACTATGGAGTCTTTAGTACCATGACAAATTTGTTTTGTATTATTATCGTTGTGTTCAGTTACATAATGCTTCATGTAAGTTTTATACAGAACAGTTTTTATACGAGGAAATTTTGCCACCATGGAAAATGTAACATACATTGAAAAACATTCGTTAACAGTGGAACCCATAAAATTTCATAAGAATTCTGAATGCATGGTAATTGCAGAACATAAAAAAAGCATAGCAAAAATTTAAAGGTCCTGGAATTTTTTAAATTAACTGCTGGAAGTGTCATGGAATTTATTTTCTGTTACCTGTGTACAAACCCTGTGTGTATCGTATCTTGCCTTTTTAACTTCAGATGGCTAAGAAAGGGCAATGACATCGATTAACAACTATATAAATAAATAAATAAACAAACAGGTTTCAATTTTCGTGGTATCACTCAGTTCTGATATTCATTTCTTAAATAATATGTATCAAAAATAATAAAAATAAGTTTCAGTTTTTCGTGGTTTCATTCATTCACAGGATATGTTGGTGTTGTCAATCGAAGTCAGAGAGATATAGAAGAAAGTAAAGATATTAATTACATTTTGTCTAAGGAAAAACGATTTTTCGAGGAGCACCCTCAGTATCAGTGAGTGATATTTTGTTTACATCTCTAATAAATTGATACAATCTTTATTTTTGTATGTGGAAATGTCAAAATCTATATATTAATTGTACAAGGTTTTTTACTGTATGGCCAGTTGTGAGAGAACTACTGAACGTAAACATATATTTGAGGTATCAAAATAAAGGTCTTACCATGTAGATGTGCCAGTCGAAGAGAAAAATGAGTCTGGGGCAACAGTTCAGGTGTTGTGGTGGGGTGGCAAAGTTTCCATGTAAAATCTATGAGAGAAGTGTGCGGTTGACATCCGATTGCCTTTGACTCACGCACTGTTGAAGGCAGAAGTATGGAGGGACTCAGTCCAAAGTCCGAAATCTCTCTTCTCAGTGAACCGTTCGATAGCAGGAATTTGTTAGAAAATTCTTACCGGAACAATGAACACTCGTAGACCTGATTGCATTGTTCCATTGGACTGTGTGATGTATACATACAATTTAACATTTATTCGATCCAGTTTATTCACGTAGGTAAGACGTTTCCAAACCATTATGTCAAGATGTAAATTACCTTTTCATAACTAATCGTCGATTTTGATGGGTTTCATCTACCAGGAAAAAAAAAAAAAAAAAAAAACTATTCATCATTTCCGACGGGTTTCATCTACCGGGTTTGAATCCCGGTGAGGCATCGATGTTGTGTTTGTCTTACGCCACTGGCTTTCTCTCTTTCCTGGAATCAGTGACCCTAAATTAGAGACGGGCGACTGCTTGTAGCCCATTGAGTTGCTCACGGTGGTCGTTAAATCTTCAGTCACAAAAAAAGAACAAAAAAAAAAAAAACCGAACCTGGACTATTGTCTTTACTGAAGTGGTTGAATGAATTTGACAATCAAATAAAGTTTACATTTGTTGTTTCATGAGTTTATCATTTAAAAAAAACAAAACAAAAAAACTTACTCTCAAATCCGACGGGTTTCGTCTAGTATTACTTAAGTTCCAAATCATTTTGGAATCACATTATACCATTCCATTTTGATGTAGAAAATCAGCATCCAAGTGACTGACATCTCAGAAAGCTAGGAACTTGTTCAGAAACAAAAATCAAATTTGCATTTTTCAGTTATCTGTTAAATATAGCACAATTACACAGAACACGTCATTTTCAAGCAACTGCTACATGTATGGATGAAGCGTCATTCAGAGCAATGTGCATATTTCAAGTTACAGGGGCCTCTATACACAGCATTCGTTTGGCGACCCCTGTTACTTTGTATACCATTCTGGAAAAGTGATGTTTTGATTGCTGCACTCCTTCCCCCACCTTTACTTTCTTTCTCATGCTAATGAATGAAAAAGTATTGGAATTACAAAAAATCGATTTGGAGATTTCAATAGAAATACCCATTTTAGGTTTCTGAACATGATACTGACTATTTTGACAGCAGTGTCTGTTTTGTGTAGTTTGTTGCTGCCATTACTATTCAAGATAAAACATTCACATAGAAGATCATTTTACATTCAATCTTTCGGAGAATAGAAACATGCAGTACATGTCAAAGTAAAATTAAATTGAAAAAAAAATGAAGATTGGATGTAGATCTTTAATTTAGAAAATGCAATGTAATTTGCTTTTTGTTAGCAAGTTTAAGCCTGTTCCTAATACCATAACTTGAAAATAAAATCTGATGACTACTTAATGATTACATGGCTACTTTAGTGCTTGAAACATTAATGACTACATATAATTTTAATATAGGTTTTACCAGAATTTTCTTTAATTTTGACAAATTTTCAAAGTATACACCACTGCTTCCTCAGGTCTCTTTCTGTTGTTTGCATTTGTTATTAAGTCAGTGTTGGTCATACTTAAAGAGGTTTTTTCTGTCTTTTTTGTTATGGCTGAGAAAATATTTAATTCCTTTCATGTGGGAGTGTCCAGTCTAAGTGGTCATTGATGATGGATTTGTTTTTTCTTACATGTTTTTTTTATTACAAAAAATGCAATTCATGAGGCATAATCTTTTAATTAATAGTAAATTTTAAACGTTTGATTGTGCGAGTGAATGCATGTGGAACTGAAAATATATAACCTAACTGTTTTATTTCTGTAAAAACTTTTTATAACTAACCAAAGGTCCATAACATAAGAGACCTCTTGTGCTGGGAGCACATGCCTCACAGAGCAACAATGTGCAAAATACTTTGACAGTATCAGGTAAAAATACCTTAGATATTATGTATATGTTTTAAGTAGTTATTTTAATTTTATGCTTATAACTTGTGGTTGATAATATAGCTCAAAATACAATTGCCCACTTTCATTTATCAAAGACTACAGAATCATTAACTACAAAGTAATAATAATAAAAAAAAATGCATTAAGAAACTGAATAAAATAAAGTGCTGAAGAGAGATTTCAGACCACTTTTTTTGTGAATAGAATGAATGGATGTGTTGGAAGTTACATATTTTGGATGTGATGGAACAGGTATCACTCATTTATCTGACATTATTCTGACATTCCACAAATTTGCCAAGTTCCATTAAACATTTACCAGTGCTAGATGTTCATTTCTTTATATACATCATTGTTGAGTATTATATTTTAAAGTTTTTATGCTGTATTGATTTTTATCTGTAAAGGGTAAGATTTTGGGGTGTGCAACATGCACAAATGGCAACAGAATGATATAGACTTCTGATAATTACTTATCGCAAAATAATACATGATATATATACAGCACTTAATATGCAAATATACACCGTACATAGAGACAAACTGATAAATCTCATGCTATCTGCACTATAACAGTCATGACTTGAAGGTTGCCTCCTCTGTCTTGCTTTTTTTTAATACCTGTAGCACCATGTGTTAGTATCAGTATTAGCATACTGCCCTGCTTCTTGCTCTGAAGCATCTTCAGTTAAGAAATTTTATATTGGAAAAACCATACTCAACATTAATAATATCTACTATTACAAGTCTGACGGAACGTCTAAAACTGTGGAAATATATTTGCAGTGTTTCATAATACTGTGAAAGAGAAGTGATATTGGTGTGCTTAAGCACAAACGTTAGGTCCTAGGGTTAAGAGTTCCATTTTTCCTTGTGATTTTTCATGGTGTCTGTCATGTCTTCATTTCTTTTATTTTAGTGATCAATATATTCTTATTCATTGACTGCTTCGAAATTACTTCTTTCAGAAAAATGTAGTCTTCTTTTCTTTGTAATTATAGGCATTTAGCTTCCCGCATGGGAACGAAACACCTTCAAAATGTACTTCATAAGCAATTGCGAGCTCATATTCAGTCCACCTTACCTGAAGTGAGAAATGAACTAGATGTTAAGTATACTACGTACAGAAAAGAGTTGGATAATCTTAATGAGAAATTAGGAGAGGCTGGTAGAAATGATAAACGCATGTTCATGATTAAGTAAGTTACTACTTTGATATTTTACTTCATGCTCTATGTTATTTTCATTGTAAAAAAAAAAATCATTCTTAAATGTAAATTGGATATGCTAGTTAATATACACACCAAGACTGAAAAATTGTAAGTTACTGAAAAAGCACACCAGAATCTTAATTAGTACATGAACATAGTAAAACACTTGGCTCTTTGTTTACTATGTCCACTTACCACCAACTAACTGTACCGCATTTTCTGTATGTGCATCTCTCTGGGTAAGTAGCATGTAAGCTGCCATTCTTAAGAGTAGCTTACATGCTAGTTACCCAGTGACCATTCTCAAGGGTATGTCGTATGTCAGTGCTCCGTGCATACAAACTGCTCGCCAAGTTGATGCTGCTGACATCTTTATGGTTCTCACCATCATTGTGCCAATTACGAGAATCGTCGTTGGCACCATCTAGTGTCGTCCTGTTTCTCAATCTTCTATTCTGATGTCTATTTGATCTTCTTGTTTGTGATATCTGTTGTTTTTCTTGTTTAATCATATTCAACCATGCTGGTGATAGTTCGACTGGTACATTCAAATTACAATTGTACATTTTGGTTTTCTGGATCATAATGGTCTCAGCTGTCAGGATCTTTTCATGTGTGGTATGAGAAGTAATCAAACCAATATTCTCCCAGTCAGGTGTGGCCTCAAACATCACTAGTACAATACTGTCATAATAATGAGGCCACACCTGACTGGGAGAATATTGGTTTGATTACTTCTCATACCACACATGAAAAGATCCTGACAGCTGAGACCATTATGATCCAGAAAACCAAAATGTACAATTGTAATTTGAATGTACCAGTCGAACTATCACCAGCATGGTTGAATATGATTAAAAAAGAAAAACAGTGGATATTACGAACAAGAAGATCGAATAGATATCAGAATAGAAGATTGAGAAACAGGATGACACAAGATGGTGCCAACGACGATTCACGTAATTGGCATGACGATGGAGAGGGCAGCAGCATCGACTTGGCGAGCAGTTTGTATGCACGGAGGAGTGACATACGACATACCCTTAAAACTGGCCACGAATAATGTATGCTGGGAATGCGTTGGGACTTCAATGTTTGGATTCCTCAGTGTTGTTGGGCATTTCACTTTAGTGTATTCGTTCTTTCTTTTTAAAGTTGTAGAAACCCTTTTGCTACTCAACTGTTTACGATATCTTTTGTAAGATGATGGGATCATTTACATATAATCTTGGTTTGGAATGTGCCAACAGCTTGTGGTGAGACCAAGATTAATGCTAGTCATCAAGTTACCATTATGAGCCTTTGACGTAGGCGAGTGAATTCTTCATTGAAAGTCACAGCTGCTTTGGGAGGTTTTCACAGGAATGATGGGTTCTCTAGAGAGTCCCGCATGACTGTGTATGAAACTGTAATTGTTCCTACGCTGATGTATGGCAGTAAAACCTGGGTACTGCAGAAGAAACATAGGAGTCGTTTGTGTGCGGGAGAAATGCGTTACTTGCGTGGGGTTTGTGGCAAGACACGGTCTGATTGTGTGAGGAATGAAGATGTGTTGCAGTTGTGTGATGTGAAGCAAAATGTTGTTAGCAAGGTGGAGGCCAATATGCTTCGGTGGTTTGGCCATGTTGAAAGAATGAGTGATGAGATGCTTACTAAGAAAATCTTTTTAGCCCAAGTGGCAGGAAGAAAAGGCAGAGGAATGCCAAGGGAGACATGGGTGGATCAGATTCAGGAGTGTCTGCATGAAAAAAAGATTGTGAGTATGAAGTATAAAAGATCTTGTGTACGGCATGTAATGGATATCAGTGAAACCCGAGTTGTATGTCAAGATTGCTGTAAATGGAGATGTTTGATACGACAACAGTAAGTAAAAATATCTGGTAGTTCGTATTTCGTTTTGGAGCTAACCTCTGAATCTCAGAGAACAGCTTAGTGATATGTGTGTATGTATGATGATACAGTGTTGGACAGACAGATTTTATTTTATTTTCTTGGGTTGGTTGTTATGTCTCTGTCGGAAGATAGGATTTTTGCTTTTAGTTATTACAGGGTTTAGCTATCATGAGTATTTTAATAATGTCACCAGCTGTGATTCATGTTAAAGAGTCTATCCCCACCCCCCTCTCCTTTTTGGCTGCATACTGCCCAAATGATACTTCAGATTAATGAACTCTCATAATTACTCATGTTGCTCCAGATGAATGTGCATCAGTTGAATGTGAATGGTAATAGTGAAATTTCGCCAAACGGGACTAGCCAATAAGGAACATTTACTGACTGACAAAAGGTAACTTTCTATTCAGTCCTCAATTTCAAAGGTTACTTTATATTTGGTCCTTTTTTTATTGATTGTACAGTATTACTTACTCTAGGTTTGACACCCGACGAATAATTATATTTCTATAGGGTCCAGACAGTGATTTTCAATGGCCTTGTTAAAAAATGTGAAGAACAGAAGAATAGCGAGATATTATGATGATTTCTCGTTGTAGTTCATCGAGCAGAATCACGATCAACGTAATCAGAATGAGACAAAGGAGACAGTGCTGCGGGAACACAAGGGGTGAGAAGGCGGCGAGGTGGACACACGGTGTGAGCTTTCTATTTATGAAAATGAGTCCAAAGGCAAGTTGTTATTTTGCCTTGGTTACTGGCCACTGACAGATGGCAATTAACCAGTTAAGAAGAAAAAGTCTGCCCATGAAAGACATCCTCAAATCCATGCCTGTTGGTTCCTTGTGTTAAGTGCCAGCAGTAAGGCTTTTCACATAAATTGTTTTTTTTATTGCTGACATTATTGGAAGTATCAGAAGGGTAATGGGCAGCAGGGAGAGGTGAAGAGGTCAGCCATGTTTTGCCTCAACGTACTAATGAATAAATATCACATGATATAAAAGTGTTAAACATGAGATGGAATTAACTTTAAAAAAGTACATCTATTTGCTATTTTTATTCTTATTTGCTTTTGCTACTAAGAAAATACAGCTGTGTGAAAGGAAAGGACCATTCTAGATTCATTTTGTTGAACAATATTTCCGTTTCCTTTTTGTGGAAGCCGCTCCTGTGGCGCAGTGGTCTAAGCGATGGCTTCTGATCATTCGTCCGAAAGGGGTCCAGATTCGAATCCTGGTGAGGCATGGATGTTGCGTTTGTCTTAAAGTGCTGGCTCTCTCCCTTCCCTGGAACCAGTGACCCTAAATTAGGGACGGGCGACTGCTTATAACCCATTGAGTTGCTCATGGTGGTCGTTAAACCTCCAATCAGCAATCAGCAACAACAACATTTTGTGGAAAAGTATTATCAAAAGTATTATCAAGTGACTGATTCATGGATGTGATTAAGTCTTTGTAAAGACGAATAAATCAATTTGTCCTAATATAAAGTAGAACATCAGTATTTAAGAATTCCTAATTTTTGTACACTTTTAATAGACATGACATGCAAATGTTTTATCACATACATTAATCTTTTGAAGAAATTGAATATAGTGTGTTTGTGTGATAAAAAGCAGTTGCCATACATTTGAGTGCTGCTAACTTCTAAATTGTAGCTGGTGCAAACTCAGTTTTGATCTTGTCCTCAACATTGCATCAAAATTATTTGATTAGTATTTTAAACTAGATTTTTGACCACATTCGCAATAATATTGATGTAATTTCACCTGAATGAAAGAAAAGGGAAATTGTATTAATTATTTATGTTAACATGTTATTGCTGCACTACTGTGATGTAGGAGGATGCTAAATGCTACTGAGAAATCACAAATGAAAATACTGCTGATACTTTGATGGACAGCAAAGAATTCTCTCCCATCTGTTTGAAATGCCAAATTAAATCAAAATTCCACTTCACAGGATGACAGGAACACTTGAAACTATTGAATGCATTTTTGACTCTGTAGTAATACAATTTTTAATACACTGAAAGGGCAGTTTATTTCACCCATCCATCTTATAATGTGTGGGCCTACTTTTTGCCCTCTCAACAGCAGCAACACGTCATGGTATGAGCTGTACCAGGCTTTGGGAACATTAGTATTGCATTATCCTCCATGATTCCAGGACAGCCATCTATAAAGCATCAAGAGATGCTATGCTGGTGGTGTGTTTTAGAATTGAATGCATCACTCCACTCCATCCACTGATACTCAATTGAGTTCAGATACGTGATGTGAAAGGGCCATTTAATGGTTGCAAATTCACTGGAATGCTCCTTCAACGAGTCCTTTACCAAACTTAAGTGATAAGATGGGTCATTGTCTTGAAAAAGCCATATTTATGTGCGGAATTCATTGCTTTGTGTGGTAATAGTGGTTTCAGTAGGTGTGAGGGACCCTAATGTGGATGGCTTACATAAACACACCCAAGAGTTTCACTACCTCCTCTGGTCTGTTCCCCAACTTGACAGTTGGGATCCATGGCTTCGTGTGGTCCATGCCACATGTGCATCCTGCTGTTAACATGTTGTAGTTGGAAGCTTGATTCATGAGACCAAGCTACCCATGCCAGTCTTCCGTGGACTAGTCATAATGTTCCTTTGCCCACTGCTTCCTCATAGCCTTGGAGATGTTCTATTTACAACGTATTTACTGTGGGCATTGGTTTGCCGTAGTAGAATTTTGCCACCGTGTGTTGAATTACTTTGCCCAAAACTTTGTAAGTGCTCCATCATTGGATGTCAATATTAATCTCACCACTGTGATCCTCCATTCCGACATTATGATGCAGAGAGGCAATGCTCATCTTGAACATCAATGCCCATTTACAGCCACATTTTCCAGCAGCTGTCTGTTTTGACATAGTTCTGGTACACACCTGTGATATTGACATGCTGAAATCCCAGACATGATACAGCTGCTGATATGAGCACTCTGCCTTCCTCACACTGACTATCTACCTATGGTTGAACCAGCTCAAGTGGTTGTGTTCACTCATTATCTATCACATTTGTGGATATTCTATACAGCAGGTAAATGTAGACCTATATAATAGCATACAGGAGGTTTTGGCTGGTTGTATTATTGTTGTAGGGTTAGGGCAGTTTGTTTGTGGATGGGTGCGGTACATACCCTTATTTCCGTTATGTAATCCATGGATAATGTGTCAAAATAGTTTTAAATTCAGGCCCTGTGGATGATATGGTACTTTAAAAAAATGCTTTTGCTGTAATTAAAGTTTGTACAATCTGTGTTGTTAATTGACTGGAGAGGTCATATATGGTATTTGTAAAATTACCAAACATGCCTTAACATCAGGAAAACATAACACAATACAAAGAAGATACATGTCAAACAATTATAAGTTTTGTTCTTTTTACTTACAAGCATTTTGATAGAAAATACAATGCAATGAAGGCAGTATTATTTGCTCTTGCAGTGTTGCACACATTTGTGGGTGTGCAAGTCTTAACTATGCAACTGCATCAGTACTGAAAAAAACAACGTGATTTTTACTCTTTATTCACTTGTAAGTAATGCAAAAGCACTTAAAAAGTGAGTTTTTTAAATAAGAGATCATTGTTTCCCATTCGTTCGGATTGCTGAGGCATCCTATGAATCACAACTTTTCTGTAAGAAATTACAGTTCTGGATCTCTCAACACAGCAGGTGTGGACTATAAGTTTTTTTTTATGTGTTTCATGATTTTTTTTATGTATTTCATGGTCTAAGAATTATGTGATGCCATGGATTATGTGAAGGAATTTTTCCCTCTGAATTTTACTGTCTGGATTATATGACAAAAAATGTTGTATGTTCCTTAACATGCACCAGTGAAAGTCTGTCTTCTGATTGCAGTGCCCATATCATCACTAGAAGTAGAAATAGGGCATATGGAATTTAACTATTTTTTTCACATTTCTGACTACTGTTTCTCATGGCTTCTAAGATGAAATATAATATTTTCTTGTCATCTTTTTATTCTTCTGTGATTTTTGGATTTAAAGGCAATTTTAGCTATTACATGGTGGTTCATGAACATTTATAAAAGAAAAATAGTGGTAAATAGTAACGCTCTACTAGTGATCCGATTTATTGGCATAGGAAATAAACACATAAGCGTTTCCAAGCTTTCGCACATCAACCAGATAGATGGCTTTTTCAAGGAAGTTAGATAGAAACTGCAAACTGAAAAATAGAACGCTTAACAATTTGAATGCTGGAACTTGACAATTAATAGATGCAACGTTATATTCATTTAAAGATACGAGGCATCACGTTGGTTGCACGTGGGATCCTGGTAGGGAAAAGGCGTTACTTGAAGAATTGGTTCCAAATTCGTGGTAACTCGAGCGAAACACAATCATTGCAAGTATCGCTGTTAGTAATGGTCTCCAAGGTTTCCCGAATGGCTGTACATTTAGGGGTAGAGTAGCTAGCTAATTTCTTTATATCATTCCACATGGAAGTAGCTGACTTGGATTTTACTTCTCTGGATAGTGCCGTGGCTACTTTACACCGTATTTTGTGTTCCTTTTATGTTCGTTGACTCTGATTCCAACCAAACGAACGCTTGGTCATTCCAATGTAGTATCGTTTAGAGCTGTTCGGATACTGTAGGGGATCGCATAAACGCCTGCTTCGCAAAAGAGAGGTGGTTTTTCACTATTTCTCTTTAGTATAGTATGTAAAGATGCAGGGGACTTTATGCCGACGCCATAGTTGATCTTCTTGAGGGCGTTTTTGAGTTTGTAAGACACCCTTGGAATGTAGGGAATTGAGCCTAAATAACGTAGCTGCGGCACTGGAAGACTGGAATGTTGGGCTCTGGCTTTTGGATAAAGCTACATATCTGATTCAATGAATATCCTGCATCAGTGGCTAGCTTGATGACGCTTTCAATTTCGTGTTGTCTAGAATGGGTATCAGAAGAAACGGCAAAGGCTCTTTGAATTCGAGAACGGAAGATAGCTGCTTTGTATTCTGCGGGACAGAAAGAGCTGTGGAGCAATCAGGTTGGGGACAGACGTGGGTTTATAGTAGACTTGTGTACCGAGGCGGTTGTCAGACGATTTCCTCAATAAAACATCCAGATAAGGTAAAGCGTTGTTGCTTTCAAGCTCCATCGTGAAATTGATCGTAGGATGTATATCATTGATTTTATCAAGGAAAATTGGAAGTCTCTTTTCTGTGGGGTGTGAATTTTTAGTTTTAAGATTCACAAAGACAGAGTTCCATAAATAACAGCATCGTAAACTCAAGTGCTTCCTCATTTATGGTATGGCAAAGCATATTTGCAAGTTTAATATGATTTGTCATATCTGTTTGCTTGTTTCCTTATCTATATAGTAGTAGGTATGTAACCCGTACTTTAATGTTCAAATAATTAAATATAGTATTTAAAAATTTGTGAATGTACTTTTGTAATTTGTTTACATTTCTGTTGACCACTTTTTATTTTTCAGACTAGTTCAGCAATTCGTTGAAGCCTTGCATACTAAACTGGTTGGACAATCTGAACGCATTGACCTGAAATCGTTATCTGGTGGTGCTTATATTAATTATTTAATGTACACAAAAATCCAGGATTATTTGAACTTGGTATATTTTTCACATTTAATTTTTAAATCTCTTTTATTGAATTTTAAAGTCATAAAAATGCAAATTATGTAGAAATCTGTGTGTACATGTGTGCCCAGATTTTTCCAGATTCATTTTTGCTAAAAAATATATTTCCCTGTGAAAGAATTTTCCATCAATATCTTCTCTTATGGTACAGAATGTCTTTTAGTTTATCAAATTAGGAGAGAATTTGTGAGCACTAAAGTTCTATGATTCATGTAATACAATTATAGAACCCAGGAAAATAACTATAAATCGACAAGTGTTTTAACCTGCAAATAACATGTTTAAGTTACAATTACATAAAAATCTGTTGATAAAGGAAGCTTTCAACTAATAACTTTTTAACTTCAGAAAGGACTGACAATTGCAAGTTCTGTAATGTTCTTAGGTTTTCCCCCTTCTGTAATGTTCTTGGATCCCCCTGCCAAGATGTGATGGGTCTGGAAATGTTTTTCGATAGTACTCAGAAGTCACATAATAAACATTTAGCATCAGATATGTATAATAATAATAATAACTATTGTTTTAGCTGTTACATTATACCATACATCAAGTTTATATTTACATTTGAGTATAACAAAAATAATTATTATAACAGCCAGGGAAATCAGGGAGGGAAAAGGTCTTTAATGGCCTGACTATAAAGCCCTGATCTCCCTACTTAGTAGATACAAGTTATGTAAAAATTGTCAGAGTGAAGGTAAATAGTAGGTAGGTCATGCAGTAGAGCAGCAGTTGTTAGTAGATATTATTATGTAATAAAATTTTTGTAACAAGATGAACGTTTTCTGCTTATGTAGCTGGGCATTTGACTGCAGTGTTTCCCAGTAAGATGTTATTTTTTGATCTTCTAATTTATTGTGGAATAACTTTTTTATGGGTCTTATAGAGGTTATTTTTCATGAAAGTTGGTTATCAAATTTTCGAACTAAAGCCTAGTTCGTCATCAGGACTATGTCACTAGAGTAGTTGCTGCCACTCAGTTGGAAAAGTCCAACCGCAATTATCGTTAATTGTGGTACTTCTTCTTCTTGCTATTTCGATCCCTTCTTCTAGTTTCCTCTTTACTAAGTTTGACTGGTGGGCAATTATTTTTACTGTCCCAATTTATGGAGTGTCCACTTGCTTGTATATGTCTGTCTAGCCCTGTTTTGTTACTAATGTTCCTAATAGCTGCTTGGTGTTCTTTCATTCAGGCCTTAATACTTCCCCCTGTTTCTCCTATATAGCTGAGTCCGCAGTTACAGTCGATGCAATAAATTACTCCTTCTTGCAATTGGATGTCCAATTCTTTCTGCTTTAAACCTGGCAGGAATTTCTTTATTTTGTTATTAAGATCTGGAGCTAGCCTGATATTATATTTTGCTCTGATCCTTTTCAGTTTCTCGAAAAGTCCCTTGTGGTACATAATTTTGCTGGTGAATTTGAAGTTGGTTTTTTCCTGCTTCTTTTTTTGGCACTTGTCTGAATATCTTCTTAACATATGGGGAGGGGTAATTGTTTTCAGCCAATATTTCTTTTAATTCTTCTTTGTGAAGATCTTTTTCAGTAGCTAAAGAGACCAGGATTTCAATTTTTTCCAAAAATTGTCTCGCCGTATTCGATTTAATATAATCAGGGTGGAATGAGCTGAAGTCTTAACATCGTATGTTTTTCAACTTAACGTTAGACTTCTTTGTGTATAAATATCGTTTACATAAAATATTGATCAGTTTAAAAAGGCATGTAATTTTTTTTTGTATTATTGTGTTGATGCCTAAAGTTAATATGCAATCAGTGCTTCGTACATGATGAGTTATAGCTTTTAGCAAAGCTAACTGTGCACTGTCAGTGTAAGGTAATAATTATTTTTATTCCTTTTTAAAAAAACATCCTGCAACAAAAATTAAGTGGAAAAACTCTGCTTGTGTCAAACAGGCCTTAATGACCTCTCCCTCTTGACACTCGGAGGACACTGTGCTCTCTTCTGATATCTGCTCCCCCACCCCACGCCACCTTCCTTACAGAAGTTTTGACGTAGTATGTCATGATTAGGGATGTGTGGGGTGGTGATGGGTTGAAGGAACAAGAGCTTGCACCGAAAACGAAGGGTAGAGTCCCTGGAAGGTGACGACTAAGCTAATCCCATCTCGAAATGACTTCTGGGAACTCGTATTAGGAAAAAAGTTCACAGCGTTGATCGCAGATATCCACATCAATACACTTAATATTTTCCCATGCATTTTTACATCGGATATCGTTTTCACGGATATTGTGAGTAACGGATACATCAATACACTTAATATTTTCCCATGCATTTTTACATCGGATATCGTTTTCACGGATATTGTGAGTAACGGCTATAACAAGCAAAATGGGGCATTCCCATAGCACTCGTTATAACTGAGTTTGACTGTATTTGGATCTCTACCAAAATCTAGCTAGAGTTCTTGCACCTCGAATTCACATTGTAGTGCTGGCAACCAGTCCTCTGATTTAGTTAGTTGCTGGTAATCAAGATCATAAAACTGTCAAAAGCTTTTATGTAATGAAATTTCAAAGTTGCCAGCTGACCTGGAAACCAGGAAAACTCAGGGAATCCAAAAATAAGGCTTAAAAGCAGGGAAAACTCAGAGGAAAATAAAATTGTTAGCAGAAACTGGTAAAAGCCAAAGAACAATAATACAGTGTATATTCGTAAATGTTTTGTGACTAGATCAAACAGAAATGCTGAGCCATAAATTGGATGGAATTTATTTGCTATTGGAATGAGTGACATTTGGTTTGAGAGATAAACTTATTAAAAGCAAAGTTTTTGAAGTAAGTTAAGTAGCAAATAAATGGAGATGTTTTTTTATAGTTTATATGTTCCAGGGGCAAGTGGTAATATACTATGACACAATTCTGCACTTTATGTGATTAGTTTGATTTTGAGGTGCTGTGGAGAAATAAAATTTGCACTATGAATTGATGTAGCCAGTAATATTAATTGAAATGTACAATGATAACTTTTCTTCTTCTTGTATTGAATATATTGCATTATAGATGTTGCATTTAGTATGCATATGATCAGGGAGTTATATATAATCTGTGAATTTTACCTGAAATTTCCAGTGAAATTATCTTCTAGAAAACTCAAAGAATTTTTTAAGGTCAGTGCGAGTGGCAAACCTGATTTTATTACTAAACATAATTCTGTGTGTTCTCGCTTAATTCTTTGGTGGTTATTGTTGCATTTTTGCATGAAGCTTGAAGCCTGCTGTTTCCAAACATATTACAAATAAATAAATGCTCTCACTCTTTGTAGAGAAAGGTTTGACTCTATTTGATATTGTTGTCCGGAGATATTAATAACTGTAGCATTTAATATTTTATCTCCCCTACAAAAATCAGATTTTTTAAATGGTTATATAGAAGATATAACTGATAGAGTTCAGTTATTTATACCTCAGTGCTTTCTTTTTTAAAAGTGATAAAATCCATTTTAAAATGAGCATTTTTTAAACTCTTTTAGTCACTTGAACCAGATCGGAAGGAGTTAACTATTGCCATCACGAACATTTCTGGATTTAGGTGAGAATACAGTATAGTTTATTGTGGCTTTTGAGTGTTTGGATTTATATTTTAGTTAACATAACCTGTGTGTATTTGCTACAGTCATGCATATTAAGATCAGATATCTCTTTAATTCAGCAAGTGGTGGTGGTAAGTCCAAAAATACACTTGGGGCAAATGAAAGTAACTTAGCTGAAATATTACAATTACAGTTTAGTTACTTGAGATGTTCAAGGGAAATATATTTTAGTTACTTGAGATGTGTGTAAAAATAAGTATATTTTAGTTATTGAGATATGTATGAATTGTATGCTCACAGCATTATATACAAATATGAATAAGTGGCAATGCATGATCTACCACAAACAGGAGTTATGTAGAATTCACTAAAACAAAAGCTTGAGAGGGAGTGTAGTAATGCTTACTCTGTGAAGCTGTCAGCTGGATGTAAAAATCATGACTTGTACAATACTCATGTTTATCAAATTTGCAAGATTAACATGCAAAAGATTAAATTCAGACATATGTTTGACTTCCTTGTTTTGTTATATGGCAAAAATTTTGAATTCAGCTTCAGTCTGTAACTAGGTGACGTAATTAAACTTTCAAGAAATTCATTGGGTGTTTGACCTCCTGATAAGAAGTTCCGAGTTTGTGAGCAGGGGCATTACTCACTTGAGATTTAAAAAGGAAAAGAGAATATAAGTGAGAATAATATTCACTTCAGTATAAGTGGGGATCGTGTTTACTTTACACAAACAAACATATACTGTATGTAGGCACACACAAACAAGCACACAAAAGCAAATCAGTTAATTTTATGTGTTATTCGGCCTTTAAAAAAATATATTTTTTAGAGCGCAAAACACTCCTGCAAAATTTTTTTTCATTTAAATGCTATCAATGAATATTACCTAAAAATTCTAAATTCTTCCACGAATTCCCTAAGTATACTTATATTTTTTCTTACTAGATAAAGTCATATAATTCCTTTGCCATGACTCAAATGTTTTGTACACATGTAAAATTGCCAAGTTAGTGAATTATTGTTGTCACACCTATAACCTCAGAATTATTTTGAAATGTCAAAGAGCTGGAAAAAGTATTCTGCAGAATGTGTTGATATAGAGTTAGTGAAATACTGACTAGGCATTTAGAAATCAATACATGAGGAGGAGCACAATCATCACTACTAAGAAAGTTTTCATTTTTTTAAAGCTTAAATGATTACCAATTTCTTAATAGGTGCTCCCCACTCATTGATAAATTTCAGTGGGTGCCAGAGTGTTGAAGCACCCTCATAATCAGTGTCTACAGGTAACATGACTTAAGACATACAACTCTATATTAAGCTGCCATTCTTTAGCAGGCATAAACCATCACCCCTGTACTACCATGAGGGGAAGTTGACTTGAAAATATTCAATTATTCCATGTAGTTTTAGGGGCATCTTTTGTATAGTTTTTGTGTATTATGATGTGAAAGCAAATAAGAAGATCCACTAAAATTCATTTAATGAATCACACATGCTAAAATTTTAAATAGCTGCAAAGGAACAAATTTGTTTTATTACCATATTTTCCGATTGTATAATGGCACTGCACTAAACTCAATTTCACAAACATGCAGTTCTGAAATGTGGTCTTCAACTAGGATGACAGCTATAACCATTTTTAGTAACATAAATTTCAATTGTCATTCACGAAATTAGAACAAATCGTTTCATGAATCATTTATGACAGATGCCAAACTGTAAATAATTTGGGGTGCTGACTCTTCATTGATTATTAGCATGGGAATGTAGCAGTAACACAAATGAAGTTTCAAAACCTGCTTGATTACATTGAAGAGGTATAGATCATCATAAATGGATCATTAACGAGGTTTATTGTGTAATAAATTTATTTTTTATCTGGAATACCCTGAAACTGAAACAATCCCAGGAAAACTGAGACATATGGTATTCCTACCCATATATATATCTTCTTTGTTTACATTTTTTTTTTTTTTGTAAATCTTCACTGCACTTCACGGTCAGTGTCTTCAAAAAAATTACACACCTCTTTCACAACTACATCAGATGCTTCCTCAATCAAACTATTTTCTTTGTGTTCTCAAAGCAACAAATTCATGCATATTGTGTGGGGCACGTCTTCAATAAATAGATTTTCATAAACCATAATGAAATCATTTGCATTTTTTTCTTCACCGTTCAGACACATACGTGTAATTAGTTTAATTAGTTTTAAAATGGTATCTGAATCTGAATCTTTTAAAGGACAATGAATAAATACCTTATTTCATTTTAGAGAAGTTCTTTTGATTACTTCTTAGAAAAGATTAGCAATATTGAAACCACAGACTAGTAATTTTTGTAATACGGATCTGGAGGACAAAGCCCCTTCCTACAGACACCTAGTGATTTTTCTCCCCCCCCCCATACTTTCAATAAAAAAAATTTCGACCTTATTTCCTCAGTGAAGAAGGGTTTTCCATACATCAAAATTGGTGCACTGATAAAAACATCCTGACTTATTTGTCGGAAAAGTCATGACGTATTGTAGCCATGTTTCGCAAAGGTCATTTATTGATAGAAAGAACAAAGATCAATCAATGATATAAGCCCGTTTTGTTCGATAACCTTTTGCCATCTTTCAGTGAGCTGCAGAATGCCTCGTTCATAGAAGGACATGTCTTTCGTGGCGAAAAACTGTACAAGGTGCTGATTTACAGCCTCATCTGAATTGAACGTTAATACAAGGGCTGTTGAAGAGAGCGAAACAAGTAGAAGTCTGACGGCGCAAGGTCAGGCGAGTATGCTGGGTGTGGCAACACATCCCACCCAAGCTCCAATAATTTTTGGCGGGTGGTCAAACTTGTGTGTGGTCTCGCGTTGTCGTGATGGAACACAACACCTTTACGATGAACGAGCTCTGGACGTTTTTGGATGATGGATTTGTTCAAACTGTCCAATTGCCGACAGTACACATTCGAATTGATTGTTTGGTTCCGTGGTAGGAGCTCGAAAAACACGACATCTTTGAAATCCCACCACACTGAGACCAGAACCTTCCACTGATGAATGTCTGCTTTGGATGTCGTTTGTGGTGGAGCAGCACGTCGGGACCAAGACCGTTTCACAGCACATTGTTGTACACAATCCACTTTTCATCACCAGTTATCAGTCACTTCAAAAAAGGATCGTTTTCCTCACATTTAATGAGCATATCGCAGATGTTTATATGTGCCGTCAATTGAGCTTCTTTGAGTTCATGAGGAACCCACACATCGAGCTTGCTTACGTATCCCAGCTTCTTCAGGTGGTCATGGATGCTTGAATGATAGATGTGCAATGCGTCTGCAATCTCTCGTGTCGTGTAACGTGGGTTTGACTCGATCAATACCTTGATTTGGCCGTCATCAACCTCAGTGGGCCTCCCTAACCAAGGAGCATCGTTGATTTCAAAATCACCAGCACGAAATTTTACGAACCACCGCTGGCACTGACGTTCTTGTAGAGCATTATCACCGTACACTTTACGCAACTTTTCACAAGTTTGACGCGCGTTCTTCCCTTTACGGAAGTAAAACATTAAAATATGGCGAAAATTCCCAGTTTGGTCTTCCATCTACAAGTTGATGTCAAATCTCCACAAGTCAACCAAATTGCTCACAATTCCTTTTAGACTGCAACTAGAACTGGCACCTGTCGAATGCCATAGCGATAACAGAGCTGTGCATTCCTCTAGTACTTCCAAAACCGCCCAACCGCCATCGGGTGCCAAAATACGTCATGACTTTTCCGACAACCCAATAGATCGTACAATCGATGTTTTTTACAAAAAAATTTCCTGAACTATATTAAAAATCAATAAATTTACTTTGATGTAACACTAGCTGATGACACTACCTGCACCGTCAAAGTGCTGACTTCGCAGGGAAATGCGGAACTCTCTCGAATAGTTTTTGGGATAGATGGTATCCCTAGCCGGCGTTCCGACAGCCAGCCTGTCAGTCACCGGAAACCACGGTCTTCTACTCTCGGACAGATTCGGTCTAGAGACCTGTGGGGATCTGCCTCCCCACGGGACTGGTACCTTACACCCCCTGTCACAACCCGTGTGTGCGACGTGCTATGGGCAGTCGGGGCAAGCAACTTTTTTCAAAAATATCTCATCTCGTGGCCGGGAGATCGCCCGCCAACGCGAGTTTTTTTTGGGACTACTGTCCTTTATTTAGAACTCAGCACAACTACAAAAATTTTCACTATGAGGGTCGCATGCACCCCTCTCACAATAGTCAAACAATCACATTACAACATTGAATTATTTACATTGTTCACAGCTCTAGGGCCAGAGCTGTGTTGTTGACCTCGGGCCAGGGTCTAATCAAACACTTTGGTCAGTCGACCGAGAAACTCATTATTGAGAGTTACGTACCTCCGAGGGTACTTCCATTTGTCAACGGTAGTTGACCCGACTCTTTCTTTGCTCAAGTTCCCTAACAAGACTAGGACATGTCTTGCTGAAGCTGGAGTGAGCAACGTCCAACTTCAGTCGGAACTTGGCATTTGCAGCGGAGCAGTTGCTGCAGTTCGGTGCGGCTGCACACCGATGGTGCTGGTGCCCAACTTCACCACAATTGCCGCACCTTGCATCAGTCTCGGGGCAGTTGCCTCGGAAATGGCCGAAACCATTACACCGAAAGCACCTGACCTCCCTCAAAAATTCCTTTAGACGGAGCACTGACCAACCCAAGTTCAGTGACTTCCGCCTCACCAGGTGCTTGAAGGCCTTGGGTTCCACGTCTGCCACCCAGTGGACCCTACCTCCCTTGCACCTAATGGGAAAACAGGCTTTGAACCCGTTCTCGAGCTCTGGGTTCTGCCCACAAACCATCCGCTCGAACTCTTTCCCGGAGAGTCCCTCGTCGACACCGTACACAATCAACCGAGGGTTTCTCTTCCGTGGGGCCGTGGGAAGTGTGCAATCCTTGGTCAGTGGATTGCTTCTCAACTCCTGGGCAAGGCGGTCGAGCTCCCGGGATGGGAACACTCCACGGCGACCCCTCCTTTCCTTATACTCCGTAAGCTCTTGACCCCTATCTGCAGTTTTGTTGGGTTCACTGCCGATTTTAGGGTTTTCTTTGTGTCCTCTGAGGACGCACTCTCAACTGTCGGGTAGACCAAGAGCACGTGTCTCCTGTCCACCGACTTACCCTTCTTCTTTCTACTCTCGATCGGGGCGGGCGAAGGCCCTTTCGCCTTGATAGCCCCCTTCCTAGCCGCTTCGGCGTAGGAAACCACTTTCACATCGGCCTTAGCGCCCGATTCCTCCCTCACGGATAGCATGCCCTCGACATGGGCCACCCGTGCTGCTTGCCCAAAACAAGCATCGCTAATGCTCCTCAAGGCAGCAAACACCTTCTCCCTCACTGAGGAAGTGACCCGCAAGTCCAAGATCACGGACTGTACTTCCGAGGTGAGTTGGGTGATGCGTTTCAAGAACAACTCCTCGGGTGAAAGCACCGGGGTGTCCCGGGGATGCGTACCTCCCACCGAAGGTACCTCTCTGGGCACCCCGCGGACGGCCCCTCAGGAGCCCGAGATTCGGGCTGGGGTGTTGTTTTCCCCTTCCTTGCCATGGGCGGAACTGGCAAGGGGTGCTTACACCCTTCGTGGGCGTAACGGCTTTAGAGCCCCTTGCCTGGGGAATCGTCTTCGACAGTTTTTCCCCAGCAATGGGCTCTACCTTCCGGCTGCTCTCGGAAGAGGGGCTAACCCCTTTAGCACTGCCGACAGGGCATGGTAGTGCTTCTGCCGCTACCTTCTGCGTCCGGGTTGTCCCGGACGATTTGGGGACGGGCCCTTTGACTTCACTCTACCCTTCTGGGTAGAAGGCATCTCTGAGAGAGATGAAAAAAAAAAAAAAAAAAAAAAAAAAAACTCTTCTAAGTACTGAGTGGGCACCCGCAGGTTCTCCCACTCTAGTCTAACCCTTAGAAACCGGGCGCTCGGGCTTTGGGCGGGCGAGGGACCCTCGTCCGCGGGACCAGTACGGCGACGACGTACCCGATGACTGATGCCAGAGTCTCTATGCGAGCTGATCGGAACTTCGCCCTCACAAGGGCGTTTTTACTAAGTCCCGTCACTGCTCTATTCGACGGGCAAAATATTATACCCAGATCGAAAAAAAACAAAAATCGCGAGATCGGGATTGAAACCCGTCTCGCGGTTGGAATCGTCAGTTCTGCTCAGTAGCGCAGTTCAGCTCTTAAAAACACACACGGAAACTCTCACCCGGTCGGCATCAGACTGACCGGTCTTACTTTGATGTAGGGAAAAGGAAGAGTGACAGCTAGTATCATAAACTGCATCGAAGTAAAATTATCGATTTTTAATATAGTTCAAAAATTTTTTTTTGCAAAAAATGCAAATTGTACAATCTAAGTTAGGATGGGTTTTTTTATCAGTGGGTTGAAAAGAAACATCGCTGAGGAAACAGGGTCCAAATTTTTTCCATTGGAAATATAGGGAGAAAAATCACTAGATGTCCACCTTAAACAAAACCTTTGAACCTTTGCCACTAAATTTCGATTTTTTCCCAATTTATGTTTTTAATTGTTTTATGAACAAGATCAGCATCTTATTATTCAGAGGATCCACTATTTGGAGGTAAATGTACAAAACTGTATGTAGTTTGGGATTGGAGATCACAAAAAGATCAGCTATTTTGGAGTGTTCATTAAGGAAGTTTTACTGTAGTAATGAATCATGTTTTAGTTTGTTTTTTTTTCCCTCTTAGATTTTTTTATTTCATGCTAGGGAGTGTCACAAAAGTATGAACTGTTACAAAAAGTGTACAAGGAGCTTTTACAATTCTACAAAATATACATATAAATTAAGAAGAAGGTAGTGTAGAACATGCTAAAACGTTGGTTTCCAAAATCGGTATGCTCTGAGGTTTAGAGAAAGTTTGGAAATTTCATTTTCCAAAAATTGCAACTGTGAGCTTCCCATTTTCATTCCTTACATCTGGAAATCCCTCATTGCATCACGTCACCCAGAGTTACCATTACAAAACTTACCTTTCCAATCTGGCCACGTAAACCAATTGTAGTCGCACTGATGAAGGCCATAGTAATGGCTGAAATATATTTGCCTTAAACTTTTTTATTCGTTCTACACTACCTTCTTAATTTGTTTGTTAGTTACGTGCATTGCCTACCACTCATTTATATCATACATATATTGCTTTCCATAGCAGCTATCTTATGACTTTTAAAGTGATGCTTATGCAATTTTAAGAGGCATCATGTTAACTTGTTGTTTTTTTCTCTTTCCTAACACATGCACCAAATGGAACATCAACATGCTTTAGAAATTTTGATGCTTACCAAATGTAACTTTTTTTTGTACATAGACATACTTAGCTGTGAGCCTAGAACTTAAAGTAATGACACTCTCTCTACCATAATGCGCTAGGTCACATCTACTAGTGTGTCCTTATCTATGCTCAGAAAATAATTATCCGATTCCTGCACTTTCAACTATAACTTAGTGACAGAGGACAATTTACTGCATCGTAAGGGAATGGCAAAAGTCTCTCCCTCACAGAGCCTGAGACATTCTTTGTCACTCTGTTACATTAAGACTAAAATGTACCAAAAAGTCATGAAATGATTCCATCACCAAAAAATTGTTTAACATATAAGTGGAAAAGAGCACTCCTTATGTGGTTGTTCTATTTTCTTTCCTTCTGGGGGGAATGGGAAGGTTCTGAAGTCCAAATATTTCCCAAGATGGCAGGATATTAGGATGGACATTTTTACACAGTCACTATATTTGATGGACATTTTTACACAGTCACTCAAAGCATTAAAAGAAATGGAAATCATTTTTCTTATTTATTTTGGGTTCCTTGTGTCATGCCACAAATCTGAAAACTTTTCTGAACAAGTAAATAAAACTGGAAGATGTAGCCAGGGCCTTTGTGTCACAAACTGTTGCAAGAAAAAGTGTCTTCAGAAAATTCTAGTATTCTGTTTGTAGCATCCATTCAGTAAGTGCTACAGATAATCATTATTGCTGTATTTTATATTGCTTTATTTGTGTCTTTCCATTTGCCTTGGTGGTGAAGTATTTATTGAAACTGCTTGAATAAGCTGTAAATAAATTTATGGCACCTCTATTCATAGTTTACTGTGGAATAATTTTTTTACGGGTCTTATAGAGGTTATCATTCAAAAAAGTTGGTGGTCAAATTTTCGAACTAAAGCCTAGTTCATCATCAGGACTACGTCACCAGAGTAGCTGCTGCCACTCAGTCGGAAATGTCCACCAGCAATTTTTGTTAATTGTGGTACTTCTTCTTCTTGCTATTTCAATCCCTTTTTCTAGTTTTCTCTTTACTAAGTTTGACTGGTGGGCAATTATTCTTGCTGAGTCCCATTTTATGAAGTGTCCACTGCAAAAAAGAAGCAGGAAATAAACAACTTCAAATTCATCAGCAAAATTACGTACCACAAGGTACTTTTTGAAAAACTGAAGAGGATCGGAGCAAAATATAATATCAGGCTTGCCCCAGATCTAAATAACAAATTAAAGAAATTCCTGCCTGCTTTAGAGCAAACAGAAATGAACATCCAATTGCAAGAAGGAGTAATTTATTGCATCGACTGTAACTGCGGCCTCAGCTATATCAGAGAAACAGGAAGAAGATGAAAGAACACCAAGCAGCTGTTAGGAACATTAGTAACAAAACAGGGCTAGATAGACATATACAAGCAAGCAGGTGGACACTCCATAAATTGGGACTCAGTAAGAATAATCGCCCACCAGTCAAACTTAGTAAAGAGGAAACTAGAAGAAGGGATGGAAATAGCGAGAAGAAGAAGTGCCACAATTAACGATAATTGCGGTTGGACTCTTCCAACTGAGTGGCAGCAACTACTCCAGTGACGTAGTCCTGATGATGAACTAGGCTTTAGTTTGAAAATTTGGCCACCAAATTTAGAATGTAATGCTATTAAAATCTTAATTCTCAAAATTGGATGTGTTTTAATCCTGCATAGACGGTTGTTAATTTCAAATTTATCTACACTGCTGGCCACCCAAAATGCAACACCAAGAAGGAAGCATCTGAATGGCCTGAAATTTGCAGCATGCGTCGCCCGCGAGAGGACATGCAAACGATTAGCATTGCAGGGCATATGCAAATCATGTACGCCTGGCACTCCACCTAGAAGCACTGTAAGAAGGGTGCACAGAAGGCGGGGTGTAAGCAGTGGAAGTGTGTTGTGCTGCCGGACCTGTGTGTGGGAAGCTTCCTGATGCCTCATCGCAGAATACGGCAGTCATTCCAGCACGTTTTGGAGTTCAACAGAGGACAAACAGTGGCTTATTGCAACAGCGGTTTATCATACCAAGACATCGCCGCCCGTGTAGAACGACATCCAGCCACAGTGAGATGAGTATGGATTCGGTGGGTGCAGGAGGGACGAACGGACAGACATGAGTGATTGTCGCAGCCGCGGCACACCACCGAACGAGAGAAACGACATGTTGTGCGGCGGGCATTGACGGCTTGCACCGCCACATCACGAACGTTAGCGCAGGAATTAGGGTGTGTTGCGCAACAACCTGTGTCAGCACATACCGTTCGACATCATCTGCAGGAGTGGGGACTTGTTGCACAGCTCCCATTGCTCCGATTACCATTGACGTTACACCACCAGCGAGTGCGGCGGCAGTGGGCCGTTGAATGCCACACCTGGACTACGGAACGGCACGACATTGTTTTCTCCGACGAATCCTGCTTCTGCCTGCAACACCACGATGGTCGGATCCGACCACGGCGAGAGACTGTATGACACCTGCATTATGCATCGCCATACCGGTCTGTCGCCTGGCGTAATGGTTTGGGGCACAATTGGATACGACACCAGCACCCCTCTGGTTCGCATCGCTGGTACACTCAACAGCCACCGCTACATCTCCGACGTTTTGGAGCCTGTATTCTTCCCTTACCTGCAGGACCTGCCAGCGGCCACGTTTCAACAGGACAATGCTCGCCCGCACGTGGCATGCATCATGCCACAATTTTTCATGGCCCACCAGGTGTCACTGCTGCCGTGGCCCGCCTGTTCTCCCAATATGTCGCCCATCGAACACGTCTGGTCGATGATCGGCAACCCAGTGGCCCGGCAAGCACCACCCCTGGCTACGCCTGATGAACTGTGGCAACGTTTGGAAGCAGCCTGGACCGACATACCCCAAGCCCACATCCAAAGCCCCTTTCATTCGATGCCGCAGCATGTAGTGGCCGTTATTGCCAGCCATGGGGGCCACACGAACTATTGATGTCTGCGTGTTCCGCAAGTCGCACGAGCCTGTAAGCTCAATCGTTTCATCTTTGTATGTGTTGTTATGTGTCCAGTAAATCTGGCTTTGCTATCTCGTGTCCTTCTTGGTGTTGCATTTTGGGTGGCCAGCAGTGTAGTTGGAAGTGATTTTTACTTTTCCTGCAAGACACAATTTAGAACAAAAATGAATCACTTTTTGATCTCACTCAAGCTCTCATTGTTTGACTGTTCTACCCCCAGTTTTCCAATTTTTGTCATGAAATAATGTGTAGGTGGTACATTGCATTCAATTGTCCCTCTAAATGTGTTTTTGAATTTTCATAGATTTTTTTAGTGATTATATGGAATTTTATCTGTTCATTAATTTGCAGGACTGGTATCTCTGTTCCATCCTTGGCATTTGATGCTGTGGGTAGAATTCTCATAGAAAAATTTAAATTGCCATTGGAAAAATGTGTGGAGACTATAGCCAAAGTGCTGAGCGAAGTTGTGTCCGAATGTGCTGATGAGGTAAGAACTCAGTAAATGAAAGTGAAGAGATCGAATGTGTGTGTGTAAAAAATTGGCTGCTGTCATATGTAATTTTTTTTTTTTTTTTTTTTTTGCCAATATTAGGATTGCACTGTAGTTTTTTATTTTAAATTGTAGATCTCATTTTCCATGAGAGAGACTGCATTCATGGGAAAAATGTATTCAAGTTATATTTCTTTCATGAAGAAAAGTTGTTTCTTTATGATAGCTATCAACAATATAATTGTGACATTCGTAATACTGTTTCACACGTTATTCGTGAACATGTTGACTACCGGGGGATGTAATATGCAACATAATACATAAAACAATGTGCATTCTATTATGGAATTATTCAATGTCATATCTACATTATTCAATGTTATATCTAGGAGTATTCACCAGACTTCAGTTTGGTTGTATATTCCAATAGGTTTATGATTGGAGTGCTTGATATTCATCTTCCTTTCTTAGCCAAAGGTTGTACATTTAAAAAATATGAAGATTTGTATGATGAGCAGCATGAAGTAAAACTTTGAACAGGTTGCTATTATTGGCAGCATAGAACAAGCATATATTTCCATGAAACGAGAAGACTTTCATAAAAACGAGACTATATAAGAAATGAGTGTAAAATCAGTGAAAGATGAATTCTCATGACTGACAGTCGACAGTAAAAGTAAACTCTTCGTTAAAATTAGACGTAGCTATGCAAGAAGTGGATGATTTACAGGAGTACGATTTAACGTCAAAAAGACAAAAACCAGAAAATGAAGAAATTAAAATATTCAATACAAACCATTCACACTCCTGCCAGTAATGCGCCCATACTTATAGTTTCAGCTATCTCTCGTCATAGCCATCATCTGTAGGTATATGAGCGTTGAGCTCATATACCTACAGATGTTGGGAAGCTTGACTTCCCAACATCAAGCTTCCCAACACCTACAGTTGTTGGGAAGCTTGACTCACGTCGCATTCGCTTCTGGACCATGTCACAACTGTGCCATGTCGATGCTGCGGTGCATTTCATCAATTGTTCTTTTTGCCCAACTTTCATTGCGCCTCTGGTTGGGTGTATTCGTATTCATTCACCCTATCTTGTTGGTTGTCACGTTATCTGTGGATATATTCAGTCACCATCTGTTATGAAGGATATCCTTAATTGTTACTAATTAAATCTATTTTTGAATTTCGGTTTGTATTTCCATTTTACTTCTCTTTTCTTTCCTGCTCAATCAGGTACTTCAAGGGGTAAGGTTATTCTGTTGGGGTATTATGACATGCTCCAGAAGTGAATGCAATATGAGTCAAGTTTCCTCGCAACAACAGGTGGTCAATGCGCATATACCCACAGATGATGGCTATGATGAGAGCTAGCTGAAACTAGTAAGGGCGCATTACCGGCGTGAGTGTGAATGGTTTTTATTGAATATTTTAATTTATTCATACTGGTTTGGTCTTTTTGATGTTAAATCGTACTCTCTGTAAATCATCCACTTCTTGCATAACTACATATAATTTTAATGAAGGGTTTGCTTTGACTGTCGACTGTCCGTCATGGGAATTCTTCTTTCACTGATTTTACACTCATTTCTTATATAGTTTCGTTTTTATGAAAGTCTTCTCGTTTTATGGAAATATACACTATCTACCAACAATTAATTGGACACCCCTGCAATCGACGATATCTGCGGTCCTGATACACGGCCACTGCCATTAAATATCGTGTGGGAAACAACAACGCAACCAGTCGCATGTAAGATGCCACGTAGTTCGGAGCTCTCTTGATTTCGAGAAAGGTGTAATCGTCGGTTATCACAGAAATGGCCGATCTATACGTGACATATCCAGCGAGTTGAAGTACAAAACCGACAGTGGCCTATGTGATTGGCAAGGGGAAGATGAGAGGTGACTGTCGGAATGTGCCCCGACGCGGCAGACTCACAAAACTGGGAGTTAGAGACCGACGGGTGCTGGTCAGAGAAATTTGGAAAAACTGCACCAAATCTATGGGCCACATCCGCGAGGAGTTTCAACAGGCATCTGGGAGTGTTCTTTCGATGAATACCATCCATAAGGAAGCCCATCTGCTTGGTTATCATGGACGTGCTGCCGCCCACAAGCCTTTGATCACCAAGTCCAATAGCGTGGCTGGGCTAACTTGGTGCAAAGAACGTCGACAGTGGTCCGTTGAACAGTGGAAACAGCTTCTCTGGAGCGACGAATCAAGGCTCTCGCCCTCTACCGTTCGGATGGCAGGGTCTGGGTTTGGCGTCTGCCTGGAGAACGCCTCCTGTCGGAATGTATTATGCCAACTGTGAAGTTCAGCGGCTGTGGAATTATGCTATGGGGGTGTTTCTCCTGGTATGGCACGGGACCCTTGGTCGCAATTCCTGGTAGACTCAACACCGAGACCTACTGCACCATTTTGGATGACCATGCGCTTCCTACGTTGTGGCAGCTTTACGGGGTGGACCCATGTTACTTTCAGGATGACAATGCCACCTGTCATGTTGCGAGGTCCACCATGGCTTGGTATGGTGACAATTGGGTTAATTGAATGGACTGGCCTGCGCAGAGCCCGGACCTTAACCCTATCGAGCACCTCTGGAATGAGTTGGAGCGTCGACTTAAGGGGTGCCCCCACCGTCCGAAATCGGTGAAGGAACTGACCTGTCTTCTCCAAGCCGAGTGGGAGAAAATACCGCTAACCGTCGTACAACGCCTGGTTGAGAGTATGCCCCAGGGGGTAGCAGCTGTAATCGCCACTCGTGGAGGCTCCACCAACTATTGAAGGTGAATAAACTTTGTTTTCCTTTACTATCACAGGTGCCCAATTACTTGTTGGTAGATAGTGTATGCTTGTTCTGTGCTGCCCATAGTGGCAACCTTTTCAAAGTTGTACTTCATGCTTCTCATCGTACGAATCTTCATATTTTCAAAATGCACAACCTTTGGCCAAGAAAGGAAGATAAATATTAAGCACTGCAATAATAAACCTATTGGAATATACACTATCTACCAACAAGTAATTGGACACCCGTGATAGCAAAGGAAAACAAAGTTTATTCACCTTCAATAGTTAGTGGAGCCTCCACGAGCGGCGATTACAGCTGCGACCCTCCGAGGCATACTCTCAACCAGGCGTTGTACGATGGCTAGTGGTATTTTCTTCCATTCGGCTTGGAGAAGACAGGTCAGTTCCTTCACCGATTTCGGACGGTGGGGGCACCCCTTAAGTCGACGCTCCAACTCGTCCCAGAGGTGGTCGATAGGGTTAAGGTCCGGGTTCTGCGCAGGCCAGTCCATTCGATTAACCCCATTGTCACCATACCAAGCCATCGTGGACCTCGCAACATGACAGGTGGTATTGTCATCCTGAAAGTAACATGGGTCCACCCCGTAAAACTGCCACAACGTAGGAAGCGCATGGTCATCCAAAATGGTGCAGTAGGTCTTGGCGTTAAGTCTACCAGGAATTGCGACCAAGGGTCCCGTGCCATACCAGGAGAAACACCCCCATAACATAATTCCACCACCTCCGAACTTCACAGTTGGCACAATATATTCCGGCAGGAGGCGTTCTCCAGGCAGACGCCAAACCCAGACCCTGCCATCCGAACGGTAGATGGTGAACCTTGATTCGTCACTCCAGAGAACCTGTTTCCACTGTTCAACAGTCCACTGTCTACATTCTTTGCACCACGTTGGCCGAGCAGTGCTATTGGACTTGGTGATCAAAGGCTTGTGGGCGGCAGCACGTCCATGATAACCGAGCAGATGGGCTTCCTTACAGATGGTATTCGTCGAAAGAACACTCCTGGATGCCTGTTGAAACTCCTTGCGGATGTAGCCCATCGATTTGGTGCGGTTCTTCCGAATTTCTCTGGCCAGCACCCATCGGTCTCTAACTCCCAGTTTTGTGGGTCTGCTGAGTTGGGGCACACTCCGACAGTCACCTCTCATCTTCCACTTGTTAATCACATAGGCCACTGTCGATTTTGGGTACTTCAACTCGCTGGATATGTCACGTATGGATCGGCCATTTCTATGATAACCGATGATTACATCTTTCTCGAAATCAGAGAGCTTCGAACTGCGTGGCATCTTGCATGCGACTGGTTGCGTTGTTGTTTCCCACACGATATTTAATGGCGGCATCCATGACGTACACGTCTGCAATTGACGATATCTGCGGTCCTGATACATCAGGACCGCAGATATTGTCGATTGCAGGGGTGTCTAATTACTTGTTGGTAGATAGTGTACAACCGAACTGAAGTCTGGTGAGTACTCCTTGATAACATTGAGTAATTCCATAATTGAATGCACATTGTTTCGTGTATTATGTTGTATACAACATGCTCAATCGGGTAGTCAATATGTTCACGAATAACGTGGGAAACAGTATTACGGATGTCACAGTTATATTGTTGGTAGGTAGCTATTGTATCATGAAGCAACATAAGCCACGTAGTTAGGGTTCGATAAGCTTATTATACGAACTATCAGAATGTAAATTGGAAAGGTTGTTGCTTTGAATTTGAAATGGAAGGGTTTGTTGGCCCTTTCTGTTTATTTAACTAATTTTACTACTTTTGTGCTTTTTTTAGGTTCCTGATCTTAAAATACAGTAAAACCTCTGAATAGTGGACACCCTGTGACTTCAACATTTATCCGCCATTTGGAAGGTTGACTTCTGAGCCCAAGTAGGCTTATAATACAGAAAACTTCATATTAAATACTTAACTTATGTACAATATATAATGAAAATCATGTTTTTTATTAAATGTTTCATTTTTTTACTGTTGTTTTACAGTGTGAAATAATACAACACACATGGGTATACTCAGTACATGTACAGTACGTTCATTTTAAATACAGGACATAACAATACAGAGGTGCTGCCAATCACATTCTTCACAATTTGCGAAAAAGAAATCATTTTGGCGATGGAAAAAAGTTTTGGTAATTACCTTTTTGTACTGTTATAATTACATTGGCAAAAAAAAAAAATTGAAAAAAAAAAAAAGCCAGTGCAACTTCTTCAGTGTACATATTTTGATGCATATGTAAACATACACACATAAAAATTAAATATGTTACACCATGAATTTTAAAAGTGCTTGTACTTACCACTCATTATTTAATTCAGTCAGCAATTTTTGGTTGCAAAAATATGATAAAAGCTTTGAAAACCACTATTTTTGACTTACTAAAGTAAACAAACTTCTACTATGGGTTTTTTTCTAGGAACTTTTTTTATTTTAAATTGCGAATTTTTGGAGAGAACTCTTCTCCTTTATTGGGCAGTCCCTTTTTGCCACTCTTTCACTGTCACCCTCGCAGTTATGGTGAACCTAACCTGGATGGTTGCGGTTATTTTTCACCAAATCTCGCCAGATGTTAGACAGAATTCTGTCTTATATCGTGTGGAAGAAATATTCTTCTCATCATAATACATGGCCAATACGTCATGATAATTAACATAGCAATCAGACATTGCTGACATGCTAATGGATAGCATACTCAAACAGTAATTGAGAGATGCGGGTTCAACTCCTGCTCCAGGGCAATGAAATATTCAAGTTTTCTGTTGTGATGATATTATGTGTGAAACAGTAATTGCAGTCAATTCAGCAATGTCTGATTGCTATGTTAATTATCTGTAGTCAAATTTTAACCTGTATTTCTTATTACAGTACCATCTGTTCTGAGTTACACCAAAATTTCCCATTTTGTTGGTGATGAGATTCAAATCCACACCTTACTATTCCAGAGCAGCATTTCCACCAACTGAACTATGCCTGCAAGGCTTATTGCTGAAACTTGCTGTTTTGGCTCTTGCATCACCTTTGTATTGTATGTCACAGAGAGTCATGATATGTTTTGTTCCATTACTGTGATAATCCACAATTCTCTTCAGGCTTTTGTTGTTTTCAATTGCTTTTTTCACTAGATCACAATTGAATTTCCTTATGTCTTCAGTGGTACATTTTGCACTGTCTTGCATATCTGTATATGTTTCACCTTGAAAGTTACATTTTCTTTATCTTTATTGCCCTTCATTTTTGCATCAACAGTTTTTTGTTTTGATATTTTCTTCATGTGCAATTTGCTGTTATTACCACCTATTTTTGTCACTGTTTTCATAAGGGCCTTGGTAAGGTTTCTGTGAACTTCAGAGATATCTTCTTTTTCTATAATTAGACCCTAGAGCAGATACTTGGCTTCTCAGTTCCAATTAGAAAGTTTTATGATGTCTTCTTTAAGGCTCATCATTTGCTTTATTAGCTTGTGGTGTTCAAGTTTTGTGTTAAAACTTTATTGAGTGTTTATTAACTTAGGTGTATGTTTAATAGAGTCAAATTTATTATTTTCTAGGTAAAAGAATATCCTACTCTGCAGAATGAATTGAAATATAAAGTTAATAACTGCATTAAACAGCAAGAAAAAATAACTAAGGTAATAGTTACCTAAATTTATTGCATTTATTCCTTTGTGATTAAAATGAACTATATTTCTGTTTATTATCTGGGCATCTTTTGATTCTATTGGCAAAACTGCTTCAAAAATGAACCTTAAACACTTGTAATTATTTTCTTTCTGAAAGCTTCATCTGAGAGCTGGGAGAAATAAAAAAAATATTTTGCATATACATTAGTAATACCTTAACTTTTATCTTTTTATTTTTTGAAAGATGAAAAGCAATACATGTGCATAAGCACTGATCCCACAGTTCTTCATTTTATCTTTTCACCATTCATAAAAAATTTTCCCTGAGTTGATTCATTTAAATTAATCAGTCACAGTTCCTTCATGGTTTTTTTTTTTTTTTTTTTTGCAAATCTGATTACATCATAATTGCTGCTGATGGTTTTCTCAACCAGGTGTGATTCCTGGTAAACAATATAAAGATAGTCAAGTTTTGAGTTATTTGTTTAATTATCTTTAGGTTTGAGCACTTTTTACATGGAAGCTCATTTCTATGATAAGAAACAATACACAAAAAGCTTGCACATAGGCTACTATGTGCAAAAATAGGCATTAAAGAAATTTATTAGACCAAAGCTTATGATAACTAGAAGCTTTTATCATGTGAAAGCATGTTGATAAAGGGATATCTGTTCGTAATTAATTATCATCAAAAAAGATGAAACTCAGATATATCTTAGTTATAGAAGTATGTTCCGGTTAATGGGGCATCGATTAATTGGGGCAGCCATTTATTTGGGACAGTTCTTGAAGAACATCCCAAATTAGTTCTTTGGGATAAAGCTTCACATAATTGGGGCAGCCACTTAATTGGGCCAAAGTGTTCTAGTCCCAATGTGTCCTAATTATCTGGAATCTACTGTATTTTCATGTTGTTATGATTCCAAGTACTGGAAATGGCCCAAATGGTATTATTAATGTATAGGGTGTCTATAAATGCAGTATACAACTTAAGTATGCTATTAAAACAATACAATGGAAAAAAACTTACTCTAAACGTCAAGAGAAATGGCAAGTGTTAAAAGTTTGTTAAGTCAGATGATAGACGGCGCCAGGTGTCTCATGTAATGAAAAATCTCTTCAAATATGGAATACAACAAACATGGTTTCCCCAGTGGAAAAAGCGACATGTGTGTGTTGTTTTGCGGAGTCAAAATCTCTAACAATAGTTCAGCGTAAGTTCAGATAGAAGACAAGAGACAGCTTCTGACACCAAGGAGCATTGAACAATGGGTAAATAAATTCAAAGCAACAGGAAGTGTCTTGAAAGGCAAAAGCATTAAGAGACCTTCCATTTTAGGCAAAAAGGTGGAAAATGTGCATAAGGCTTTTCTAAGAAGCCCAAAGGAGTCCGTCTGCATTACCAGTCGTAAACTTGAAATACCGCAAGCAACAGTTCACAAGGTTCTGCATGCCTATATGTGTATAAAGTGCAGTTACTGTAAAAACTTCTACCAAATGATCAACCACATTAAAAAAACATTTGCAGTAGACATGCTTAACCACATTGACGAAAACCCACACACTTCTTTCACAGATCTGTTTCAGCAATGAGTCGACATTCCATGTTTAAACATGTTCCAGATTCTGCAGTTATGTTTATTCAGAGTGAAACCTCTATAAAACCAGTAATGACGGCATGAAAATATCATCGACATAACGAATATATAACAGAGGGGGTGGAGAGAATGAAGAAAGGGTGGAAGTTTCAAGGTACTGCATGGCACAAGTACGCTGGACAAAGGGGAGCCCATGGGCACTTCACTCACCTGTCGGTAAATGGTGTCTTTAAATTGAAAGTAAGTACGTTTGGAGACAAGGGTTAAATGCATCAACGACAGCTTGAATTTGAGTCAGGGTTGCTTGACCACTGTCGATAAGTTTTGTTTGAATAATATCGTGAATTTCATCAACAGGGATACTGGGGAAGAGTGCCGCAGTGTCAAGGGAAACCAGAACAAATGGAATAGATTGGGTGTAGTGAATGAGCGAATTCTGGAAATAGCATCAGATGAACTAGACAAGGGAGTAATGGGAACTAGTGGTAAGGGTTGATAAGTAAGAAGCAAGAGCTAACCAAAGGTCTTGTGGGACTACTATGGCTAGAAACAAAAGGAAGAACAGGTAAACTAGGTTTATGGATTTTGATTTTACCAAATAAAGGGGCAATAGAAGGACTACTAGGTGGGATCATGGAACGAGAAATACAAATTGGCAAATTACTACTATTGCGAAGTTTACTTAATGCAGTTATGGTAGCCCAGGTAGGATCAAAATTAATAAAAGTATGAGGGATAAGTAATATTGCTTCAAACATTTTTTCGTCATAATCCGAGCGATCCAGATCCAGTAAAACAATCTGAGAAGATTTATCAGCACAACAAATAACAAGTTCAGGGTTGGATCGAAGTAAACGCAAGTGCTTCTGTTCTTCTAACAGATGAGCTGGGATCTGCAAAGTGTCCCGGTGGTTAAGTTTTACAATGGCTCTAGCAACTTTTGAGTGAGAGAAGTCACGTTCACTTTCTCTGCTGAAGGCATTCTTAATGACCTACCTGAAAGCGAACGTGACTTCTCTCACTCAAAAGTTGCTAGAGCCATTGGAAAACTTAACCACCAGGACACTTTGCAGATCCCAGCTCATCTGTTAGAAGAACAGAAGCACTTGCGTTTACTTTGATGATATCTCATCTGTTAGAAGAACAGAAGCACTTGCGTTACATCATTCCATGATCCCGCCTAGTAGTCCTTCTATTGCCCCTTTATTTGGTAAAATCAAAATCCATAAACCTAGTTTACATGTTCTTCCTCTTGTTTCTAGCCATAGTAGTCCCCCAAGACCTTTGGTTAGCTCTTGCCTCTTACTTATCAACCCTTACCACTAGTTCCCCTTACTCCCTGTCTAGTTCATCTGATGCTATTTCCAGAATTCGCTCATTCACTACACCCAATCTATTCCATTTGTTCTGGTTTCCCTTGACACTGTGTCACTCTTCCCCAGTATCCCTGTTGATGAAATTCGCGATATTATTCAAACAAAACTTATCGACAGTGGTCAAGCAACCCTGACTCAAATTCAAGCTGTCATTGATGCATTAACCCTTGTCTCCAAACGTACTTACTTTCAATTTAAAGATGCCGTTTACCGACAGGTGAGTGGAGTGCCCATGGGGGGGGGGGCGCTCCCCTTTGTCCAGCGTACTTGCAGTACCTTGAAACTTCCACCCTTTCTTCATTCTCTCCACACCCTCTGTTATATATTCATTATGTCGATGATATTTTTATGCCGTGGCCACATTCCATAGACCTTCTGAATTCGTTTAAAGCTCACTTATCTTTGCCATTTCCCTCCATTCAATTCACCATTGAACATGAAATTAATTTCTCCCTGCCTTTCCTTGACTGTTTAGTTACCCGGGACCCTATGACCAACTCTTAATCGTTTACTGTATATCGTAAACCAGCTTTTACTCCTATCTTTATCCCTTATGATTCCTGTCACCCCAGAAAATATAAGCTTGCTGCCCTTCGCAGTTTGGTGGCGCGAGCCCATAGCCACTCGTCTACTATTGTCTCCCACGACTTAGAACTTTCTAGGGTCTTTAATATTGCTGAACATTTTAGTTAGCCTCGGATGTTGAAATCCTTATTTCAAAGTATCGTCGTGTAAGCTCTATCGCTCTTACACCTGTGGATAATAAAACAAAAAGATTCGTCGGTTCATTCACTTATCACCCACTTATTACTCCACTACTTCCTAATTTATGTCGAAAAAACAAAATTGATTTTGGTGACTACTTGTTGTCTTTTTGGTGCCTTTCGTAATGATAAAGATAAACCTGACAACCTAAGACAATGTGGTGTATACAGTATTCCCTTGGTGAGTAATAACTCCCCACATACTACTATTACTACTTACATCGGATCCACCCTTCGTAGCTTATCGGCTCGAATCCAGGAGAACAAGTATTCTGTAAGAACTGATTCATCTGCTACAGCCCTTGCTCGCCTAATGAAAGAAGACTCTTTCATACCATTATGGAACGACGCATTTGTTATCTTACGAACTCATACCAAAAGACTTACTTTATTTTCTGAAAGTATGTTTATTATCACATATGGGGAACAATGTTGCAATAATGAAACCCCAGTTATTATACCTTCGTCATGGAAACAATTAGCAAGGGATTCAGTTTTAATTTAGTGTTTGAAATTACATACATACCTCTTTCCATGTTTATTTATTGTACCCTGCACAGATTTAGGCGCATGCATTTTCTGATATATATACCTGCATGCACTGGACTTGATCAGTAGATAGCCTGATGATGCATGTGTAGCACATGCGAACAATCTAGCGTTTTTTAGTGTGCATATATTTTAGATTTTATTAAACGCTTTAAGACCTACATCATTTTATCGTGCTTCGACGGCTATTAGATTGTGTTAAACTATAAAAAAATTTTAAATTTTATAATTCAGATGAAAAATATAATATTGCTATAACTAAAAAATCTTTGCAGGCAGTAAACATAAGAAATAATTGCACCATGGGATTTCATGGACTTGTTTCTTCTATTCTAAATACTTAGACTGTTTTAGAAAGTGTTTTGCCTTTTCTGCAGAAATTGAATAATAATTAAAAAGGTTTTAGTTGGACTATTTATTACATATATTTTTATAAATGAATATTTTTATTCCTAGGCTTTGTTGGTTGGTAGTGTTTCTTTGCAGTTATTGGCTCAAAAGCCATCTGGGGCTAAAGAGCACCAATCCTTATATTAATGTAGAGAAACAAGATAAAAACATTAGTTAAAGAAAGAACAATCATAAAACAGATCCATGAAACAGAAACAAGTTAAGTTTCAAGAACTGGTTTAACAGATTACAGTTCTTTTCAGACCACAAAGCTTGCCATGTATGTTTAATATGCTCCTTCCTGGTCCCAGTGGCACAGTGGGAGTGATGACTAATGAAGAAACTGACCTGTCAATAGTAGCAGCTGACTCAGTTCTCAGCATGGCTGAGAATCCAGCAGAAACCAGTCTGAAAACCAGCCTCATGTGAAGAACAGAGTAAGCATCTCTTAGAGCTTAAGGTAGAATACTCACCACACTCTGCAGAGTAGAGCATTTGTAATAATCTAGTTTACCCTTGGCATATGAAGTACAACAGGTCTTGTGTGCATCATGTGATAGATGTCAGTGAAGCTGGAGCTGTGTTGAGATGGCTGTAAATGGAAACATTTGATACAGCAACAGTAAGTAAATTCTAGTTCCATCAGTTAAACATTTATCTGGCAGATTTTCTTTGATGAGCTAACCTCTTGAATCTCAGAGAACAGCTTAGTTATATGTATGTACACTGAGATGTTTACTGTTCAAGACAAAGTGCATGGTTCCCAGCATGAATTTTAGCCAAAAATGCTTTTGGTTTGAGGCAGAACTACGACTTGTAGATGGTAAGCTGCAATATAGGGATATTAATGAAACTAAGACACTTAAAGCTTGATGACTTTCAATATTTACAAGGAAACATGATTGGTAGGGTAGGTTTTAGTATTTCTGATTGAAAAATGGCAAGATGAACTGCAAAGCTATTTCCGTCTGTGTGTCGTGATTCCCCAAGAATTTTCACACTCATGCAGGGAACCTTTCATTTAGCTGTAGTAAATTCATTTAAGTATTTGTGTTGATTGTCACTCACCTGTTCTGCATAGAAAAGTTTTTCATGCAACATTTTACTAGCTGTGCATTAAAATAATTGCATATTCTTTTGTAGACATACATGGAGTTTCTTTTTCTCTCTCTAGGACATAATAAAAAGTCATGTTGAATCTGAAATGTATTACATCAACTTGGGCCATCCAGACTTCGAATATTCCATGTAAATATCTGTTATAGCATCATTTAAATTTTAATTCTCTTGTGTGCATATTTTTGTATTATCAAGTAGTGAAATTATTTGATTGCGACATACTTTTTTTCAACATAAGTTCTGTGACACAACTGATTTGTCTGCAAACCCTATCTTCAAGTTGGAGAAATGTCATGATTTTTAAGTTTGTTGGTTTACCTTATTTCAGGCAATAAGATAAATTATTTTTAAAAAATTTCCTTCTGTTTGTTGCAAGTATTTTTGTACAGCACCAAGAGTGTTGACAGTTCAAGAAACTTCAAATGTGTGGAAATGTCGTGAGAATAATGGAGCCAGATTTTATTGTAATTAAAAAAAATCAGTTTAAATATGCAACTTACTCTTCATTGTGGATTTACTGAGAATTCCCTTTCCAGTTGAGAGAACTTAGGAATTAAATTACTTGCATATTATAGATCCCTAAAACCTTTTGTTATGGAGATTCATTGTTCTTATGAGGATGCACTTGAGTAAGAAAGTAGTCATCATACAATTGACAAATAGGCCTTTTTAAAGAAATAACAAACAAAAATCCTTGTGTATCAATTTTCAAACTTCTGTTACAAAGAGTGATCATGGTGGGTGAAGTAAAAAAGTGCTAAAAAATATAAAAAGCTGAATGAAAATGAAATTTTTTTTTCTTAAGGTATCCAGAATTAACAAGAAAAAGAAATTTCCTAGAACATAGTGTCACAGCAGAAGAAACATCATGAAACAATTTTTTTTTGTGACATGTTTTGATCTGTATCTCAAAAATTTGTCCAAAACTTCATCTGATTCTAGATTTGAGTAGTAACTTTTAAATAGTAGACAATTATGATTTATGAAGGTGGGAAAAATTCTGTAAAAGGAAAAACAAAACAGTTTTTTTTACAAGATCTGTCTAAGATCTGTTCCATTATAGAAAAACATTTCCAAGGCATTATGGAATGGAAAGATGGGATGAAAAGATTTTATAGATTTAGGTGAAATACAAAGCAATCATGTATCTGAATTCAGTCTGTAATCTGGCTATGTATGACACAGTGTTTTGACCTACATTCTTTGACAGCAGTGCTTGGCAGCAAAATAAAGGTCCCTGATTAAGTTAAATGTGGCCAAGTATATGAATTGTAAGATGTATATTGGGAGGGGGCGGGGGAGGGGGCAGGTGAATTCAAGGATGTAAAAGAATTAAAAAGTAGATATTAGATCTGAGTTGGATGTTTTATCTATAACAGGCAAAGTTGAAGAAAACATTACAGGAGAGATGCAAGATTATGACAGCAACAGTACTACTGCATACATTGTGAAGCAGTCAATCACAAACAATAAAAGGAAACATAGAATAAAATGAATTAGTGGCATTAAATGGATCTTTGGTGATAGTTATAATAATTTGTTATAGTTATAATAATTTGTCAAAGGTAAGGAATGTCACAATGGGCCAAGAGACAAGGGAAATTTATACGTAATTTTCACTAATCTGTTATCATTAAAGATTATTTATATCTTCCATAATCTTTTGAATATGTATCATGCTTTTTATCTTTGGCTTGGAAAGAAAGTACTTTGATGCATGGATAATACAGCTTCATTTCATTGCACGCTGATAAAAACCTTGTTTACAGTGATAAAAACAGTATTTACAGCCAATAAGATGTAATTGCAAATGCTCTAGAATATGATTTAGTAAAAGTACTGCTTTCTGTAAAAAAAAGTTAATGTCCTTTTTCAAAATTTATCTGCCTATATAAGGTTGAAGGCAACATTACAGTGCTTAGTAAAAACCACTCTTCCAGTCCAAAGTCAAGTTTTGATATCCTTAACTTTTTTAATTTCTTAGCTAGCAGGTATGAAAATTAAATTAGGGTTTGTATCTCAAATAAAAAAAAGGTCTGCAAATAGACCGTAACTTTCTTTACCTTACTTTTATTGACTTCTTTAAAATGACAAACAAGGACATTTAAAGTGATGTAGTCCTGATGATGTCAGATGATGAACTAGATTCTAGTTCAAAAACAAAATTAATACCACCAAATGTAAAACAAATTACTTCTATAAAATCCATAAATCCAGTTCTTTCACTGTAGATCACAGTATATGATAGTCAGGTAGCACAACTCTAGAAAAAAAAATTGCCTGTTAATTTCACTTGTCACTAGGTGGCGCAACCAACATGTGAGCCATTGATTCAACACAAACTATGCTTAGGAAGGGAAGGGGCAGAAGTATCTATTTTCTAAGAATACTATTTTGCTTGGAATTAAAACAAAACAAAACCAGAAATGCTTCATCTTTTGTGCCTACGATGTGGGATACTGTCAAATACAGCTGCATATATATATATATTTATGCTTGGTAATTGTATAGATTATTACTAAGCATGCATTTTATTTCATGTTTCCACACCTTAATGTGAGCCAGTTTTATTTTTTATATGCAGAACAGAAAATTTAAACTGGCAGTCAATAGTTTTTTTCCCACTACCGTAAGGAAGTTATTACTATTAGAAAAACAAAACAAAATGTTTATCCATGCATCTCTGCCATTGTTTCATGCATACTACCATTTGCAGTGATATAATGTGAACAACTTGCTTTTCTAGTTTGTGTTTCATCTGTTAGGGCTTTTAAAATCGATATGCATTCTTTACATGTCATATAACCTGTCAAACAGTTTACAAAGTACTTTCACCCCATATCAGAAGCAAAGAATTGAACTGATCCTAGTCTGACACACAACTGCACTATAAAATTAAGTGTGCTGCTAAGTTGAAAAAAAGTTGATGTGCTTTATTTCCTGTAGAGAAATTTCAATGTTTCTGGAACTTCAATAGCATACAATTACACAAAGTAATTAATAAAAATATTTGAGATAAAAACCAATTGACCACTGATGAAATCATAAACACTATGCATTTCTATGATGATTAACATGAACAATCAGCCCACAACACCTGCATGCTCCCTGGTGAGCTGTGACATTAATGATCCATTTCTGTAACTGTTGGCTGTATGGGCAGTTGTATCACCTGACTATGGTGCACCGTTCTGTAGATAGAGGTTCCATCATGTCATTAATTACTAGCAACGTATTCATGTTTAAAGAGTTTTTTGAACCTCCTCAAAACATAATATGCCACTGCACTACAATTTTTAGCAATTCAAAATCCAGTGGCTGAATTTGCACCTCCAAATAATCTTTTCCTAGTTCTTCTCCATGGTCTTCTTCCTAAAGACATAATAAAATGTGTATATACAGTAATTTTTAATAGTCTATTACTATAGCATGCTACCACCGGGAAATGGGGGCATAGGTGTGATGTGTCATACTCTGTGCAGGGTTTGTACAGCCCCTGGATTTCTGGAAAAGTCCTGAAGTTTGATTTCCCTTTTATCTAGGCCTGGAAAGTTCTTCATCTTTCATATTTTTGTGAAAGTTCCTGAAATTGTCCTGGAATTCTTTCTTTGCAATTAAGAAAGCTGATTGAAAAGTTTTAATTCATTGCAACATTTTGGTATAAGTAGTTCAATGCATTGGCTGCTTGTGATGACATCACTTCCAGTGTGCAGACATGTCATCTGTTTTATTACATGTGGCAAAGCAGTGCAAGTTATTTAAGTGCCGTATTCTCAGTGACCTTGGTTTGAGGTATAGCAGTTGTGCATAGTTGGAGTCTCAACAGTGTGTTTAAATTTTTCTGCAAGTCCACAATGGCTGCTTTCACACACTCCTCATTTAAGTCAATGTGCATGGGGAATATTCAATGTCAGTCTCTGTTTAATTGGGCAGGTGCTCATGCATTTCATTACCATAGTTGTGTACAGCTTCAGACACACCAAGCGCATACAGCTTCACAGGGGTCACGCTGCCAATCACAATTTGCAAAAAAGACATGGTTTTGGCGATGGAAAAAAAAAAAAAACTTTGACGATTACCTTTTCATAGTGTTATAACACTTTGGCAAAAAGAAATTGAATTTGGCAACTGAATTGGCAAAAACTTTAGAAAAGCCAGCGCAATTACTGGCTTCAGCCACATCAAGGGATATGGATTCATCGAAGTCACTATGGGAATCGTTGGTCTGCTACGGAGTGCTGTGAAATTGAAAATCTCGGTGAAATAATGTTTTTCAACATCTGTGTATAGTTTATTTTTACAGTTTTAAGATTCTTAACATTTATTAAACAGTATTGGGATTGTTTATTAGATGTTTTAAATATCATGACATTTCTTAAATGAATGTTTTCCAATATTTTATGCACAATGCCATTTGCTGGCCAATTGATCCGTGCCATTTGGAATTTTTTTACCAAGCTGCACCCCTCATTTCTGTTCTTGATTTTATTCCTATTTTTATGTTTTTCTGATCATGTTTCTTGTTTTTAATATCTTCAATAATAGTGAAAAAGAGCCACTTCATTTTTCACCTTTCCTAATGAAATGCATATTTCCAAGTTAGTCACGTGAACTCTACTTAACACATATTTAGTAAGTCATTATGTTTGAGCCAACCACCCCCTCAGTTACTGACAATATTTACATATTAAAATAAAAGTGAGTAAAAAACACTGTAACCCATTCACAAGTTAGTTAAAACACTACTAAATTTAAAAGAGCATGGTAAATGTTTATTTAATGTATTCTAAATTCATAGTAAACTTCACCCCAATATACAAAATATAAAACAAAGCATTATGATTCTAGCAAAAAATTGAGATCCTACAAAAATGCTGGAATTTATTTTCTGTAATTATGTATAAACCCCTGTTTGTGAACAACGTAATGTTTTTTTCTATGCGACGTAACTGGGAAGAAGTTGACACCTGTGTCAAAAAAAAAAAAAAGAAAGAAAGAAAGAAGAAAACCTCTAACTAGTGAAGAAACAACTCCCTACTGAAGCTGCACATGAAACCCCCGATGTCAGGTAAATATATGCTGGAAATAGCTTACGTTGAAGTGGCAGAAGTTATCAATAGTCATTTAAAATTAACAGAGATCCCACCCAGGTTATTACGAATTCAAGTTGCAGAACATCAGAGACTGTGCAGTCAGTGAATTTGGTAGCCTGCTTATCAGCTGTTAACTGAATAGATCATTGTTAGTGTTCCAAGATTGAAAGTATGTAATATGATCATGAGCAGCACATTGTATTCATACATGTTTGTTTAATATTGAAGCACAATAATGTTAGATGGTTGGCAGCAGGAATGTATTTAGAGGGGGGCCCATTGGACCTCCTGAAAGTGATACATTTTTTTGTTTTTTGTTAAACTAAACTTAATTAGAAAGAATGCTTTAATTTAATCAGAATGCATCAACTTATTAGGGGGGAATGCTTCAATTTTTTCTTCCATTTTTTATTAACTTTTATTTTTTTCTGGTGGACTTGAAAACTTCCATTTTTTGTGACAACAAAAAATGGAAATTCTACATAGGGCAATGGTTGGCAGTGTGAAACGGTGTGATGTTCAGAAGTTTAAAGAAAATTTAACTGAAAAATGTGTAAATCAAGCTCATTTTGAGCACTGGCATCTTAGTTAATTAAATTGAAAACTGAAAATGAAAGCTGTATGGGATTACTAGGAATTAGTTTTATTTTAAACTTGCACATTTTCAGAATAAAACTCTTCTGCTTCTTTAGGAAGTTATTTGTTCTCAACAAATAGCTGCCTGAAAAAAGAAGATATTTCCCCAAAATTATCTAAATTGAACTTGAAAATAATTCCTACTATAATCCATACAGCTTTCCAATTTAGTTTTTAAGAAATACCGGGCTTTAATTCTAAAAAAAAAAAAAAAAAGAAAGAAAAAGAAAGAAAGAAAGAAAGAAAAAGAAAGAAAGAAAAAAAAAGAAATGCTTCCTCTTTTTTTTTTTTCTCGGGTTGAACCCCAACCCTTTGTCAGGACTGACTAAGATAGAAGGTGCTGCCACTCAAATGGTAATGTCATACCGCTATGTTCGTTAATCATGGAACCTCTTCTTCTCTCAATGTTGTAGACTTTCTTCAAGTTTCCGTTTTAGGTAGTGTTGTTGGTGTGCAAGAATTTTTAAAGATTCCCAGTCCATTGAATGTCCAGTACTTTCTACATGTTTATCAAGGCCTGTTTTGCTTGTAATGTTCCTAATTGTGGCTTTGTGTTCAGCTACACGGGCGTGGAGTTGTCTTCCAGTTTCTCCTACATATATGTTACCACAATTGCAGTTTACACTGTAAATAACTCCTTCTTGTAGTAGCATATTATTTTCTTTTTGTTTGAACTGTGGAATATATATTTTTTTATTTTATTGTGTAAGTGAGGAGCAAGACGAATGTGGAAGTTAAGGCTAATTAATTATCTGCAGCCTTTCAAACAACCCTTTATGGTAAGTTATTTTTCTAGCGAGTTTAATGTTTTTATCAGACTTTTATGGCTTGGCTTATCTCTTTTTCCTTAAAAATTTTGTCTATTCAATTTTCAGAGTAATTTTTATCTGTCAGCGACTTCTTTAATTCTTTTTTGTGGATTTCTTTGGAAGTCATTTCAGAATCTAAAGTTTCTATTTTTTCTAGGAACTGTGCGGTTGTTACATTGTATTTAATGTAGCCGCACAGTTCTTAGAAAAAGTAGAAACTTTAGATTCTGAAATAACTTCCAAAGAAATCCATAAAAAAGGATTAAAGAAGTCGCTGACAGATGAAAATTACTCTGAAAATTGAATAGACAAAATTTTTAAGGAAAAAAAGATAAGTCAAGACATAAAAGTCTGATAAAAACATTAAACTCACTAGAAAAATAACTTACCATAAAGGGTTGTTTGAAAGGCTGCAGATAATTAATTAGCCTTAACTTCCATATTCGTCTTGCTCCTCACTTACACAATAAAATAAAAAATATATTCCACAGTTCAAACAAAAAGAAAATAATATGCTACTACAAGAAGGAGTTATTTACAGTGTAAACTGCAATTGTGGTAACATATATGTAGGAAAAACTTGAAGACAACTCCACACCCGTGTAGCTGAACATAAAGCCGCAATTAGGAACATTACAAGCAAAACAGGCCTTGATAAACATGTAGAAAGTACTGGACATTCAATGGACTGGGAATCTTTAAAAATTCTTGCACACCAACAACACTACCTAAAACGGAAACTTGGAAGAAAGTCTACACATTGAGAGAAGAAGAGGTTCCACGATTAACGAACATAGCGGTATGACATTAAAACTTGAGTGGCAGCACCTTCTATCTTAGTCAGTCCTGACAAAGGGTTGGGGTTCAACCCGAAAATTTGACAAAGTGAAAACTTATATCCTAGTAATCCCCGTAATACACAATTTAAGTACAAGAAATGCTTTGTGAACAGTGGGTAGTTGAAACAATTTGTCAGAGCATTATAAATGAATGCTATGTATACTTTTTTTATGTAGTGCATACATATTCTTTCACACTGACAAACATTATTTTTCTATTTCCATTTTATGTTAAACCTTTTTCATCTTGCTCTAGGAGGGTTTGGATGTGTTTCACAAAGATGGGATTTGGAGCTTTTAGTGGCATTGCAATCTTGTGCCTTATTTCTATTTTGTAAACAATTTCAGTCTCTAAAAATAATAATTTATGTTTAAAACAATTTTTTTTCTCATAGTTTGAAGCAAGTTGCTCCTCAAGCAGGTCCAGTGATGGTATGGAATGAAAATTCATCTTCAGCTTCTGGGACAAATACTAAGCCAAAGTATACTGAAAGTGTTGGAGAAAAGTCTTCACAAGAAATGTTTTTGGTAAGTTTGTTCAATTACAGTGTATGCATCAATATAATATGTGAAACAGAAAAATAAGCTTACCATAACTTTATATACATGCATGCATGCATACATATGTACGTACATACATATCACTAAGGTGTTCTCTGAGTTTCAGAGATTATTTCCTTCAAGAAATCTCATCTGTTGGATTAAAGTTTAAAACTGATGGTGCTTGATTTCTAACATAATTCTATGTTTACCTTTAATTTTCATGTGTTTATGTGTACCTTAAAAAGTGTGTGTGAAGGAAATATAAAATTTATCATCTATAGTATTACGATAACTGCATTTTATCCTATGACTCCTTACTAGGTTTTTATGTGTAGAAAAGATATCTGGTGGTTCTAGTGTATCAGTTGTGGTGACCATTAGAGTTACAGCAGCTTAAACAAAATTCCTGGTAGTTATTTTAAACTGATGCTGATAGGTAAGAGTAAAAATGTTGTACAAAGGATGAGTCAAAAGTTTTGCAATATTTGGGTCACTTTGTCTTCATATATACTTTTAAGACGAAAGCTGACTAGCATTCAAAGTATAGGCCATCATGTTTCACTGTCTTTACCCATCTGTTTGCCAGTTGCACTGTTTTAGTCATCAGTACCAGTTCTTGTCCTTTGAGGCAAAGAACTCCTTCACCCCAGCTGCCACCTCCTCCTGGTTGTTTAAGTACCACCCGTGAAGGAAGTGGGCCATGAACCGGAACAAGTAATAATCCGATGGGGCAAGGTCTGGACTGCATGCTGGATGTGTCATCAATTCAGTGCTCTCAAGTCCCTGGAGTTTTGCCTGGGTTGTTTGCTCAGTATGAGGCTGAGTGTTGTCCTGCTGTAGGAGAGTGCGTTCTGCTCACCAGTGCAGTGTCGGGTACTTCTCCAAAATGGCATACATCCGCTCCAGCTGTTCAGAGTAGAGGTTGGCGTTGGTGACCCGACTGTCTGGAACAAATTCGTAATGGATTATCCCCTCAAAATTCCACCAGATGCAGAGCATCAACTTGTGTCGAAGTGCCCAGGTTTGGCAACAGGTTCAGGAAGCTGGCCCAGGCTCAACCACTGCTGTTGTGTGTTAGGATTACAAAAATAGATCCACTTTTAATCGCACGTAACAATTCTTGTGATGAAATGTACATCGCACAGGCTTTCTACGAGTTTCGTGCACACTTCCACTCTGCGGTTTGCTTCAGCTGGCGTCAGTTCATGAGGGACAATGCGGCAGCTCAGCTCCTGTAGACCTTGCAGAGGTCCTGAAGGTGATGAACCATGGTGGTCTGTGATATTCCCAGCGTGCCTGATAATCTCCGAGTGCTGGTTGTCAGATTTGCTTCTACGGCCTGGCACATGACCTCCGAAACCATGGTTCGTGGATGGTTCGTGGCCTACCTGACCTTGGCTAATCATCGAGGTTTCTGTCACCTGAGCGAAATTTCTTGAACCATCTGGTTGTAGTGCTGTGGTTCACAGAACATTCCCCTTTCACCTGACAAATGTTTCATGTTGCTTGAGCAGTGTTATGGCTGAGTTCAAACTCGTAAAGCAAAAGTTTTCTAATTAGCCGGTTGTGGCTGTTTCTTTTAGGTGTCCCAATCACAGACAGAATGATGGCATATAATGCTGTTCACAGTAACAACTACCACTTTATATCCCTTTCGATTGACTGCAGTGCATGACTTGAACTAGTTTAAATATGTGACATGCCTGCCGCAGCACATGTGTTTATGCAAATATTTCAAAACTTTTGATTCGCCCTCTGTAAATGAAACATATCCTAGGGTGAAGGAAAACTATAAACTGAATTTATAAAGCCTATAAGATATTTTTGAAATACTAATCTACCTTTTAGTAAAAAGCTGACTAATGGATAAAAAAAGCCATGGGTCTACTACTGCAACTTCAAAAACTCCCGGTGATTCACACCTTAAGACAATGTGTTGTAAAGATTTGAGCATGTGGAATACGTAAACAGAACTTGTATCCTTTAATGCTCAATATCTTTTAAGATAATTTGATAGAGTTGTGAGAGTATTACTAAGATTGGGCCGGATGGCTGCTTTCGTGGTCTATTTTCTGCAGAACGATGACAGAATTGGCTGTAAAATTTGGGTATTTGGATGAGTTAACTTTAAAATCATCATCTGTAAAGTTCAGATGATGTCTGTAATGGCAATGACTAGATGTATGGAAATAAGTGTAAGTCTACCTCTTATTTTGTCCTGTTGAACAAGGTTCTGAACACTTTCTTGGTTGCTCACTTACTTGCTTGCCTGAAGAAAAATGTCATTCTCAGTATTTTATTTTTGTTAATGCACTAATTGATTACAATTGGATTTTAGTTCATTTCTAGTTTTATGATTTTGTGATGGGTAAGATGACAGTTCAGTCATAGATTTAATCAATCTATAAAATTTGCCATGCCTTCCCGGCGGGCAAGTGGTCAGAGGTGTTGATTTCTGGTTGAGTTCAGAATTAGATCTGGATTCAAGTTTCAGCTGAAACATGGAGGATATTTTTGCCCTGTGGTCTTGGATTTGCTTTTTCCCAGGTACCAGTGGCCCTCAGTTGAGGACAAGCAATTCTTTATGGGGATAATTGAACCTAGGAGGGGAGAAAAACATATGAATTATGTGTCTGCTATCACAGTAATGATTTTTCTGCCAAGCATGTACAATGACTGTAGAGATGTGAAATGGTCCTGCACCACCTTTTTTTGTATGTAAACTGCTTGCCTAACCATGAGGGTTGTACCGAAAGTAATGCAGAAGTAGGCATAACTTTTTTATTAACTGGCAGAGGTCATTAAAATTGCACATGTTGCTGGAGTAACTCTTCCTTTATAGTAACCCTTCTTCTTCATTGCAGGTAAATAATTTATTACAAGCCAGAAGCTGCGTGCTGTCATTGAGTTCTTGACAAAGGAAGGGTGCAGGCTATCTGACATCTGTAGAAGGCCTACAGAGATGACACCATTGACAAGAGCAATGTGCACAGATGGATGAAGTAGTTTAAAGAAGGGAAAACCAGCATTGAAGACAAACCACACAGTGGGAGACCATCATCTGTGACCACTGACATGAATTGTCAGCGACTGCATGAATTGATTGGCGTGTACAGACAAGTCATAATCCGTGAGTTTGGCACAACTCGACTGTGGTCACAATACCATATAGAAGATGGTGGAAGACTTAGAGTATCGGAAAGTGCGTGCAAAGTGAGTACCTCGGCAGTTGACACCCGACTTGAAGGAGAGAAGGGTGGATGTCCGCTCTGATCTGTTGAAAGCGTTGAAGCCACTGAAGACACGTTTTTTCCTGATCTGTTTTTTTATTGTTTATGATTTCCCTAGTAATCTGTCGCTTTTATTGTTGTTTATGATTTCCCTAGTAATTCTGAAATTTAGTTACATTCTGGTTAACTGTTGCTTTCTTTAAAAGTTTTTAAGTATTTCAGTGTATTTAAATGTGTAAGATGCCATCCTGCACAACAAGACAGCATTCGGGTAAAATGAATTGGTTACATACTTGAGCATCAGGAGGTAATAGTTTGTGTGATTTTTTTTTTTAAATACAAATGTTCTATTGAATGATAATTGACACTTTTTTTTCTGAATCCAGGATAAACTTATGGAAAATGGACCTACTCAGCAGAAAGTAGATTATATGTCTGCTATGATAAGCAAGTATGTGGAAATAGTAAGGAAAACTATAGGAGACATGACCATCAAGTACATAATGTTTTATCTAGTAAAAAGTGTAAGTGAATTTTTGATAAATTTCAGTTGTTCATTGTTACAGTGCACTCAGAGTATTAATTTACATTCATACAAAGGTATGTAATGTCAGTTATAAAAGTGATGGTTAATGGGGGATTTTAGGCTGATAAAGAGTGAGGATTAATGGCAAATTTAAAGTGTACACTGATGAAGCAAAAGTATGCAAAAAGTCACTTCTAGGTAGTGCAGTATCATTGGATTGCTGTCTAGAGATAGGGAGACTGCCAGGGGGGGGGGGTTACATCACTGTTGTTCCCCCTCATTTACCCAAAACTTCAGGGTTGTTTTTATCAGTTGCAATTCCATTCATTTGCATGTTGTAATCACAGTTTTGTGAATGGGATTTGCTAGCAGTTCAACTTCAGTGCATCTTAGCAACAAATTCATGAAATTAAATATCCTTGGATACTTTTACCTCCTCAGTGTACATACAGCCTGAAGTAGCCCATCGGAACCCCCCCTACCCTTTTATGATCTATTTGCACCAAAGAAATGATGTCCTAACTTTGCAGTTGACATTTTTGCTCTATCATGTTTTCAAAGTTCGGTGAGCAAAGTTTCACGAACGTGCCACTAGGGACACTAAAATCGAGTTGATGGATTGTGGCACTTAGGACAACAATCTCATTGGTTCTACATCATTATGAATCTGTTCATCTGTGAAGTGGCTGGTTTACAACTTTACACCCTGCATATCTCTATAGAAAAGCATTTCAGGTCCTATGTTTATATGATGTTTCTCATTAGAATTAGTGGTACAACAAGTTCTTAAAGTTTGGCCTAAAATTTTTTAACCTTCTAATACATGTATATTTATTTATTAGTAAACTGTATACCATATATATATATATATCATCATCATCATCATTGGCAACCATTATCAATCCACTGCTGGACGAAGGTCTCCCCAAGTTTCCTCCACAACGGTCTGTCTTGTGCCAGTCTCCTCCATGTCACTCCCGCATACTTCAAATTTCATCCACCCATCTCCCATGTGGTCTTCTTCTGGATCTTTTCCTGTCCCTTGGAATCCAATCTAAAATTTCGGCTGCCCATTGATGGTCTGTCCTTCTGGCAGTACGTCCAGCCCATTGCCATTTCAGGGATTTAACTCTGATCATGATGTCTTCCACTCTTGTCATTTTTCTGATCCACGAGTTCCTCTTCCTATCTCTCCTGGTTACACCAAGCATGCACCTCTCCATGCTACTTTGAGTTGCCTGCAGCCTTTGTATGTCTCTTTTAGTTAAGGTCCACATCTCTGCACCATACGTAAGCACTGGAAGGATGCACTGATCAAACACTTTTCTTTTAAGACATAATAGCATATTGCTCTTGAAAATTATGCTGTTTCTTCCAAAAGCTCTCCAGGCAAGTTTTGTATGCCGATTAATTTCTTCATCAATGTGACACTCACTTGATATCTGCTGTCCAAGATAAATGTACGTGTCTGTTATCTCCAGCTTTTCTCCATCAATCGATAAATCTTCATTTCTTGTAAAAGCATTGAACATCACTTTTGTCTTCTGAAAGTTCATTTTTAATCCCACTTCTTTACTCTTGTCAGCAAGTTTCTGGATCATACTCTGCAGCTCTGATGGAGTAGTGTTAAAAATGACTACATCATCAGCAAAACGAAGGTGGTTTAGATAATCTCCATTAATCTTTATCCCTTTGTTTTCCCAGTTCAGTGATTGAAAGACATTTTCCAATTTGGCATTTAAGAGCTTCGGAGATATGGTGTCCCCTTGTCTCACTCCCTTTCCAATTTTTATGTGCGTTGTATTTTCAAACAGCCGAATCTTTGCACTTGCATTTTCATAGATGTTATTAATAATATTCATGTATGCATCTTCAATACTGTAAGATTTCAGAGCCCTTGTGACTGCTGATGGTTTCACCGAATCAAAGGCTTTTTCATAATCGTTAAAAGCCATGCACAATGGAAGCTCATATTCCCTCGCTCTTTCAATTAGTTCTCTCAGTACGTGACGTGGATATGATCTATTGTGCTGTAGCCACTCCTGAATCCAGCTTGTTCTCTCGGTTGAGCCATGTCCAGTGTTACCTTCAAGCGGTGTGAAAGAACTTTAGTGAAGATTTTATAAACCACTGATAGAAGGCTGATAGGTCTGTAGTTCCTGAGATTCTCAATGTCACCTTTTTTATGTAGCAGGATCATTGTAGCGTTGTTCCAATCCTCAGGAATCTTTCCTTCATTAAGGCATCGAGTGAAAATTTGGTCAAGTACGGTTTCGATTTCTCCACTTGCTTCTTGTATGATGTCTACAGTAATTCCATCTTCTCCTGGAGCTTTTCCCCGCTTCATGTTCTTGATTGCATGAGCAACTTCTGCTGGGAAGACTGGAAGAACTCTGATACTGGTACCTTTCATGATGTGTGGAGTACACGTATCATCCCTTTCATATAATTTGGAGTAGAAATCTTTCACTCTTGTCAAAATTTCACCTCTATTTCTTGTTACAGAACCATCTTCTTTTCTCAGTGCCATAATCTGTTTACTTTCCTTACTGAGATGTCCCTTTGCTATCATTAGGCTTTGGTTGTTTTCAATTGCTTTCCTCACTAGTTCACAGTTGAATTTCCTTATGTCTTCAGTGATACTTTTTCGTACTGTCTTGCATAGCTCTATATATTCCACTTTGGAAGTCACATTTTCTTTAGTTGTCCTCATCTCTCTTCTTTTTTGCATCAATATTTTATTTTTTCCTGATAATTTGCTCACATGCAACTTGTTCTTAGACCCAGCTAATTTTGTTACTGTTTCCATAAGAGCTTTGGTTACTTTTCTGTTAACTTCAGAAATATCCACTTCTTCTGATGTTAGGCCTTCTAAAGCAGAGAATATGTTCTTCAGTTCCAACTTGAAGGTATTATGGTGTTTTTTAAGGTTGGTTATGTCAATACATTTTGTTTGTCTTATGAGCTTGCCACGTTGAAGTTTAGTGTTCAGGTGCATCTTACATCTCACCAATCTATGGTCACTACCTGTGTTGAACTTGTTTAGCACACTGCAGTCTTCTATGATGAATTTTTTGTTACACATAATAAAATCAATTTCACTTGTCGTCCCATTTGGATGTCTCCATGTCCATTTCCTGTGTGGCTTTTTCTTGAAAAAGGAGTTCAAGATGAAAAACCCTTCTGCCTCTGCAAACTCAACGAGAGTATTTCCACGCTGGTTTCTGTTGCCGTGACCGAATTTACCCACTGAAGTTTCATTCTGTTGCCATTGCCCTATTTTTGCATTGAAATCTCCCATAATTATCTTCAAGTGCTGCTTACCTATATTATTAAGATGACGGATTTCCTCATAAAATTCTTCAATTTCTTCTTCAGGACAACTTGTGGTGGGTGCATAAGTTTGAATAATCTGAGCCTTGTATCTTCTCGAGAGTTGGATAACGAGTCGTGCAGCTCTGTCAGAGGAACTTTCAACTTCTACAACTTTATCCTTAAGCTTCTTGTTTATTATAAATCCAACACCACTAGTTCTGCAAGGATTTGTCCCACGATAGTAGAAGAGATGTTCACTTTTCAGTTCAATGAGATCTTCTCCTTATCTCACTTAGCCTGACGATGTCCCACTTGATCCTTTGTAGTTCCTCTTCCAATTCAAGAAGCCTTGAACCAGAAGATAGGGAGTGTCCATTATACGTAGCCAAGGTCAGCATCAGATGACAGCCTAGTCTGGTCCTCCGGGGATTCTTAGCACCCTCTGCCTTCATGTCGCACTGGCCACTAGTGGCCTTGGCCAGGTACATTCCAGCTGCCGGAGACTGACGGCCAAGATTTGAGTTCCGGAGTCATTTTGGAGGGGTTTGGCCATAACTCACTGCGCTGGCCAAGTGGGTTGGTGAGTGTGGGATAGCATTTCCTCTAATCCCGATGGTATAGTTATACCGCTATTGGCGGTTGTCAGAGCCCCTTTAGTGGGAACAGGATGCACCACGAGAAGGCGGGGTTGACATTTGTCAAGGAGAGGCTGTGATGTTACGCATCACCTGACCCTTACATCTTATATATATATATTTATATTTATTTTACAAGAAACACATGTATATGTAGTTTTGTTAAATTAATGAAAACATAATTGCATCATGTATTATATGCATAATCATTAATGATTAGTTTGTTTTATTAAATGCATGTGTTAACATAAATGCATAGTTTATAAAAAAATTCAGTATTTGTTTTTCAGATTTTCTATGACTTTTCAAAAATTGAAATTTCATAGGAAGAATATTAATTATTATCAATAGAAGAAAGAATAATAATTATTATCAATAGAACAACAAATATTCATGTTAGAAGGTATAAATATTTTTGCCACTTTTATTACTGAGTCACTTATAAAGTCAGAATGAGCAGCCACAAATGTGTTATAAGTTGTTGTAGCAGGTGCTGTGCTGGATTTTCTGAAGTTTTCACCAATTTAGTCGCCAAATTCAATTTTTTTTTTGCCAAAGTGTTACAACACTATGAAAGGTAATCGCCAAAGCCTTTTTTCGCATCGCCAAAATAATTTCTTTTTCGCAAATTGTGAAGATGGCGATCGGCAGTATGACCCCTGAGTAGTAGTCACCGAGTTTAATTCTGGGAGTTAAATGCGTATATTTCTTTTATTTTGTTGTTTTCGTTTCTTTGTATTCATATTTTCGATTGTTTTAAAATTTTGTTCATTAATGCCTACTTTTTTTGCCCTGGATTGTTTTAAAATTTTGTTTATTAATGCCTACCTTTTTTGCCCTGAAATTTCACAGTAGTCTTTTAAAACTTTGGAGTTATTTATTTTCTTATAAAATTAATATTTTCTTTCTTTTGGATGACCTCTGCAAACTACACTGCCGAAATTTTTTGTGAGATTTATTAGAATCCCTTGTACTTCATTTATGTAACGTTAAATATTAATATATACAATGAAACTCCGTTATAACAAGATCCAAGAGACAGAAAATATTGCTCGTGATAGCTGCTACTTGTTATATCTGTTATTGTAACTGTTTTACTTTTGCTGTTACTTACTCGTACTACTTTTACCATGCTTTTGCATACAGATATTAATTTATGTTAAAGATATAAAAAACAATAAAATAAACACAGTTTATGATTACATGATTAACAGTTTACATACATGTATGTATTCAATATTTATGCACTACACAACTCCCAAGAAAAATATGTACACACATTTATTCGTGTAATCAAATGTTGATTCATTATTATATAAGTCTTGATGAAATGCTTTACTTGTGATACTTTATTCTTTAAAGAAGTCTTGCAATGTCTATTTCAAAATTTTTTAAAGTGAAATTTATGAGTAATGTCTTTCATTTAACTGAGATAAAAATAAACATTTCTAAATCAATGTCACTGGTTTCATGAAACAAAAAAAGATTTTTTAAACAGTTTGTGCTCCACACTACCGTAACTAGACACTTACTATCCTCGTTTTCCTCACTGTCATCTTCAAAAGCATCTTTTTCTTTTTAACAGCTTTGAAAATGTCCTCGTCCATTGGTGCTGTGGCAGCCACAAGGCTGTTTTGTGTGTGTTTTCACGGTCTTGTAATCATCCATACATGCCACCCCAATGTCCAAGTTATGTTTATTCAGTCACACTGAAAATAGAATATTGTTATAATTTTCTTCAGTGACCACTGATTCCCATGGGCTTTAGTCCTGCCTTCATTTCCATGGACTTTTGAAAAAGTCCTGCCTTCATGAAATAGTTTGTGAAGGTTGTGATTTGAACTTATCACACGCCTCACTCGTGAATCGGATGGTATCAACAACAAAAAATTTAATTCATGCTTTTCTTTCAATGAATTCTATACTTATCAATATTAAAAGTTTCCTGAAATGTAATTTAAAGCTCCAAACAACATTTTGATATTTTGATCCACACAGGCTGAAGAATAGAGGTCGAGTTTAGTGGTAAAAATACAATTTTGTTTCTTTGAATAAAGCTTTTGTTATTGGCTTCCTAGTTTAATTCAATTACTAATCAAAAACTTAGTGACGAGAATAAGTGACAACAAAAGACAGCCTGAAGAAGAAGACAGAAAATTTGCAATTAAAATTAAAAAAAAATTCCTAGTAAGAATTCCCATAATAAAAGATTTTGATTAGTAATGCAAGTTTGATGTTAATTAGGTTTGAGAAGATGTGATGGGCAGTTGTCAAAAATCAGCAAATTTTTTCTCTCACTTTTTTTTAAGCTGCTCCTCCCAGTTACACATTTCTTCAAAACTGAATGATGTCATCCAGACGTTTTCTATTTGATTGGTACATTACTAGAAGTTTTTTAATGTTCTTAAAGTATGTACATCTTAGATTTTTTGATTTGCATACTAAGTTTTCTTTCTTTTCAGTCCCACTCATATTTGAGCAACTCAGAACAGCCAGTCAATCTTAGGATAATTATCCTCCTATGCACATTTCACCTTTAAACTTGTGGGTCATATAGTAGGCAATCGATAAAACACACTGGTTTCATCAGCATTAAAAATGTCCCCTTCATAGAAATCTTTTCATATATTAATATATGGTCACACATTTCAATCTAGCCATTACTTTTTTCTTCATCTACATCACCAGATTCACCACTTGCCATAAATAATATCAGTGGCTTTAAAGATTTGCTTGTTATACCCATGAAGCTTTCAGCTACCACAATTGCTTTAGCTGTGAAATTTGGCTCCTAAAATACCTCATTTCCAGCCAACTCTTTTCTCTTTGCTCCCAGTATCCAAGACCTCCTTATGACTGTGCTCATTATAAGTTGAGTTTGACTTTATATACACTCATCAGCAAAAAAATAATTGCACCCAGAAGAAAGCAACCGGCAGGAATGAAACTTGGTCGTTAGGTTTAACATCATGAGACATGCAAATGATTCAAGTACCACGCTCAGCCGCTCATGTGACACAAGTAAGGAGGAGTTGTAGCGCTGTGCCTGACCGGCTATATAAGGTTGTTCTGTTGTGTGTGCTTGCCATTCTGACTCATGCTGTTGTGTTGGTTGCATCCTTTGCAAGTTAAATATACCTCGGAGAATAGTTCGGAAGCAATTCGAGCAGTTGGAGGAGTTTGAGAGGGGAAGAGTGTCAGACACCGGGAAGTGGGATGGTCTTATCGCCGTATTGTGTGTCATACTGGTCGTGTAGATATTACCTTAGCACGCTGTTGGCGGCGGTGGATAGAACAAGGCATGCAGCAGTGACAGGAAGGGTCTGGGAGACCTAGAAGAACTATATATAGAGAGAGGACCGACGAGTTGTACAACATTCATGGAGTGACCCAATGGCCACGTTTGCGGATATTCAACAAGCAGTGGTGCCCTCCATGCATCGTACAATTTGTGCCAGCACCATTTGAAGATGGCTGCATGACATAGGACTATACGCCTGCAGACCATTACGATGACTGTCCTTAACACCATTGCATTGCCAAAGACTGCAATGGTGTGTGACGTTCCTGCCATGCAGGACATGCACGAGATCAAGGCAGATAGCAGCAAGAGCATAGAAATTTACTTCATTATTGGTGTTGTGTCAGATTGTCGTGGAGCCACTCAGAATGGCAGTGGGGGATTTTCAGTGAAGAGTCCCGCTTTTGTCTTGGAAGAGATGACCAATTAATCCATGTGTGGAGTCGCTGTCGTCAGCACCAAGATGCACTGTTTGTTGTTAAAGGTCACATGTCCAGAAGGCACGGTGTAGGGTGCAATTGCCTACGATGCCCTATCACCTTTGGTGTTTATTACAGTCACTTTGATAGCCCATCGTTACGTTAATGAGGTCCTGCAACCCAGTAATCCTACTTTTTCTGACAGCCCACTCCGGTGCGATTTTCCAATAGGAAAACACTCGTCCACATACTGCTGCTGTCTCGAGAGCTTGCCTTCAAGGCACTGACACTCTGCCATGGCCAGCCGCATCACCAGACCTATCGGCAATTGAACATGTGTCGGATGCTATCGGACTCGCTATCCACACTCCACCCCTACGGTACAATTTGCAGGAACTGCATGAAAAGATTAAAGCTGCATGGAATGGCTTATCGCAGGACACCATTAGGTACCTGTATAACTCCATGCCGAGAATCCTGGTAAGCTGTGTGAGCGAACATGGCAGCCCGACACCATACTGAGAGACACTACTTATTGGCATGTAGCTCAATAAATATTTCCCATATCAGTCTTAATGTTTAATCATTTATTGTTCCTGGTCACCTTTACCTTCCTTCCAAAATAGCATTGCAATCCAACAACTCTTTCTGGGTGCAACTATTTTTTTTATGATGAGTGTGTATATATATATATATATCATCATCATCATCATCATCATTGTCAACCATTATCAATCCACTGCTGGACGAAGGTCTCCCCAAGTTTCCTCCACAACGGTCTGTCTTGTGCCAGTCTCCTCCATGTCACCCCTGCATACTTTCGAATTTCATCCACCCATCTCCCATGTGGTCTTCTTCTGGGTCTTTTCCTGTCCCTTGGAATCCAATCTAAAATTTCGGCTGTCCATCGATGATCTGTCCTTCTGGCAGTATGTCCAGCCCATTGCCATTTCAGGGATTTAACTCTGATCATGATGTCTTCCACTCTTGTCATTTTTCGGATCCACGAGTTCCTCTTCTTATCTCTCCTGGTTACACCAAGCATGCACCTCTCCATGCTACTTTGAGTTGTCTGCAGCCTTTGTATGTCTCTTTTAGTTAAGGTCCACGTCTCCGCACCATACGTAAGCACTGGAAGGATGCATTGATCAAACACTTTTCTTTTAAGACATAATGGCATATTGCTCTTGAAAATTATGCTGTTTCTTCCAAAAGCTCTCCAGGCAAGTTTTGTACGCCGATTAATTTCTTCATCAATGTGACCCTCACTTGATATCTGCTGTCCAAGATAAACGTACGTGTCTGTTATCTCCAGCTTTTCTCCATCAATCGATAAATCTTCATTTCTTGTAAAAGCATTGAACATCACTTTTGTCTTCTGAAAGTTCATTTTTAATCCCACTTCTTTACTCTTGTCAGCAAGTTCCTGGATCATACTCTGCAGCTCTGATGGGGTAGTTGCAAAAATGACTACGTCATCAGCAAAACGAAGGTGGGTTAGATAATCTCCATTAATCTTTATCCCCTTGTTTTCCCAGCTCAGTGACTGAAAAACACCCTCCAATGTGGCATTAAAGAGCTTCGAGATATGGTGTCACCTTGTCTCACTCCCTTCCCAATTTTTACGTGTGTTGTATTTTCAAACAGCCTAATCTTTGCACTTGCATTTTCATAGATGTTATTAATAATATTAATGTATGCATCTTCAATACCGCAGGTTTTCAGAGCCATTGTAACTGCTGATGGTTTCACCGAATCAAAGGCTTTTTCATAATCGATAAAAGCCATGCACAATGGAAGTTCATATTCCCTCGCTCTTTCAATTAGTTCTCTCAGCACGTGGATATGATCTATTGTGCTGTAGCCACTCCTGAATCCAGCTTGTTCTCTCGGTTGAGCCATGTCCAGTGTTACCTTCAAGCGGTGTGAAAGAACTTTAGTGAAGATTTTATAAACTACTGATAGGAGGCTGATAGGTCTGTAGTTTCCGAGATCCTCAATGTCACCTTTCTTATGTAGCAGGATCATTGTAGCGGTGTTCCAATCCTCAGGAATTTTTCCTTCATTAAGGCATCGAGTGAAAATTTGGGCGAGTACTGTTTCGATTTCTCCACTTGCTTCTTGTATGATGTCTACAGTAATTCCATCTTCTCCTGGAGCTTTTCCTCGCTTCATGTTCTTGATTGCATGTGCAACTTCTGCTGGAAGGACTGGAGGAACTCTGGTACTGGTATCTTTCATGATGTCTGGAGTGCATATATCACCCCTTTCATATAATTTGGAGTAGAAATCTTTCACTCTTGTCAAAATTTCTGCCTCTATTTCTTGTTACAGAACCATCTTCTTTTCTCAGTGCCATAATCTGTTTTCTTCCCTTACTGAGATGTCCCTTTGCTATCTTTAGGCTTTGGTTGTTTTCAATTGCTTTCCTCACTAGTTCACAGTTGAATCTCCTTACCTCTTCAGTGATACTTTTTCTTACTGTCTTGCATAGCTCTATATATATATATATATATATATACACGTACACAACATGAAATCATTGATATTGAATAAATAACATGTCAGACCAGAAACAGAACAATAAATTAATTGTATGTATATATTCTATACGTAGCTTAAGATTTTTATACTCACCCAGTAAATGGAAGCAATTATATTTGACAGAGTGAAGTTGCTTTTACATTTTTAGTATCACACAAATTAACTGTTTATCCTAGGTAAAGCCATGCAACATTATTAGTTAAATATATATATTTTTTTATTTCTCAGTTTCTTTTTATGTTACTCTTTAAATAAACAGATGCATTGTAATATATGTTATGGTTCCAATTCATGCTGATTTTAAATATTTGACAGAGTGAAGAGACACTACTGAGAGAGCATTTCTAATGTTTTAGGAATACTTACATAAATCCTTTTATGGATGGTACTTGTGCACTTTTCATGTACATTGAGTGATCCCTGAATTATGACCACCTACCTAATACTTTGTAGATTCTCCTTTTGCCCTCAGTACATCAGCTATTCGACGTGACATCGATTCAATAAGATGCCGGAAGCAGTTGGGAGGTATGTCCAACCAAGCTGTGTGTAATGCAGCCTTCAATGCAGGTATGAAGGTGATTGGTGTGTCCAGATGCCTGATATGCCATTCCGTATTGTCCCACAAGTATTCTATGGGATTGATATTAGGGGTGTTTGGAGGCCAGTTGATATGCTTTGAAGTCTGAACTGTGTTCCTCAAACCTTTCCTGCACAACAGTAGACATGTGGCTCAGCACTTTGTCACTTTGGAACACACCGTCGCCATTCAGGAAAAAATGCCACATTGCTGGGTGTACAGAGTCAGCAAGAAATTCATGATAGTAGGCACCAGTCATATGTTGTTCCACATGCACCAGGGTCCAAGTTCCTGCCAGGTAAACATGCCTCACATCATACAACTGCCTCCACTGCTTTGCACTGTGGAAACCATGCAGGATGGATTGAGTGCTTCATGTTGTTTTCACTTAATACGTACACGACCATCCATGGGGTGGAGTAAAAAAATGTGACTCATCAGACCAGCACACTTTTCCCCAGTCATTTGACATCCAACTTGCATGGTCTTTGCACCAGGCGAGTTTTTTGCACCAATGAACAATGGTTAGGAGAAGATGTCGTTGAGGTCATCTGCCCATGCATGGTCCTGACAGACACTGTTCTGGGTTGACTTCTGCTGTAATGGGTAGTCAACTGTTAAACAGTGCTGTATCTGTTGGTCAGTACGAGTCATCGGACCCGGTGCTCAACTCTCACATCAACCTTTCACTCTCGTGTGCAGTTCTGCCTCCACGTCATTGGTTGACCATTTTCACGCCAGTCCTGATACACCTTTAACTACAGCAGTTTGCAAACAACCCACCAGTTCAGCTGTTTGGGTACTTGAGGCACAGGATCTCCAATCTCTCACAATCTGTCCTTTCTCAAAGTCTGATAAATCCTTCTGTTTATCAATCATGCTCCAAATTTTGCTACCTACTGCTCCACTCAAACCTTATATATTATGTCAGTCAACTAACTGTGCCTTCCCGACTAATTGTGCCTTCTCAGAAATCATGAAGTCAATGGGCCACATCCACTTTTGATAGCGATGGTCATAATTCAGTGATCACTTGTTGTAAATGGACAGTACTTCTTTGCTTGATGCATTGCTGGTCAATGCTTTTATGCTTGTTCCTAACTGTTCTGATACCTTCCCTTGTTTTATTCATTTGTAATAATTTCTGCAGCTGGCAGCACCACAATGCATAACTCTTGCTTTTCAGTGTAAGACACATCGGATATTATGTAGAATTAGTAAAACATTCATACTATATCTTTCTGATGGATATAAGAAAACATAATAACTGGAAGCTAAGTTCATGTAGAGTGGTTATCATCATTAAAAGTTTCACAAAATTAGTAGGTGAATTTCACAGACCATTAAAGTCATATGCTCATGAATATTAATTTCACACCTGTACAGAAACGTCACCAAGGGAAGCGCACCCTGAAATTTTTCTTTCCCCACCCTGTTCATATGTTTTACTCACCTAGTTCAATATGTGCATTTTTTTAATTTTAAAATATGATCTGGAATTTTTGCAAGTAATAATGCATTTGGTGTTTTTTTGTCATGTAGCCTTACATACATATTTTCCCCTAGGAAGTGTAATTGTTGACTTCTCCATAGAAAGGTTATCAAAATAGCATCCACTGAACCATGAAAAAATTCAGTTGTTCTCCACTCTTTTAAGTCCTTAGGAAGAGTCCATACAGAATGGAGGGAAATTGGATTTGGAAGAGTGGATGCATGAATTCCTTTGCAGCCTGTAGTAAAAAACATAAAAAAAATATTTCTTTCAGTGTTTCATAAATAAAGTTGCTATCAAACTTGCCCCAACAAGAAATAATACTTGCCCACACTGATTTTGAAGCCTAGCAATGTTTCTTCACCTGTACCCATCTTAAAGTGCTTATGAATTTCTTTCATGAGAAATTTTATTGTAGTTAAAATTGAAGTGTTTTTTATATTTTCATAGGATAACTTTTCATTTCATGGAAACTACAAATGGGAGGTCATTAAAAAGTATCTATTATATTCTGTGAAAACATTGCAGGATGCTGCAATAATTTCACAAATTTAAATTGCATGTTTTTGCTTTATTTAGGTAGAGATTGTTCATGAATTTATTAGAAATTGTTCTTGAATTTAGAAATTTCAATGTTATGTTTGTGAATATATTTTTGTGTAGATGTATGAAGTTAAATTCGATTCTTAATTTAAGGTGCTGGATTTTACCAAAGTTGACCTTCTAGCACGTTTGCTAGATTCAGGAAACGAAGTGAGTATCATTATTGTGTTGATTTTCTTTGATTATATGCAAATCCAGTTATTGATCTGTTTCTGCATCATGTATTTAAAGATGTATTCAAATGTATATATTAAGATAATACAATGTAGTTTGTTACAAATATTTATTTTTTCAAGCTGACCATGGTTTCGTTGTGTGTTGACCTAGCTTCATCAGGGCGAATGGCAAGTAAATATTTATGTGCCAAATATTCTGATTCACATAAATATTTACGTTTATATTTATGTGCCAAATATTCACATAAATATTTACGTGCCATTCGTCCTGATGAAGTTAGGTCAATACCCAGCGAAACCATGGTCGACTTGAAAAAAATATTTGTGACAAACTACATTGTATTATCTTAATATATATAATGTCACAAGAGTGTAGTCTTTGAGATCAAGAATGTATTCAAATGGTTTGGTTGTCATACATATTATTTGAGTCTCTTGAATTTCCATTTCAAACCATTTGGACAGATGTTTTTTGTGTATGGTCAAGTAGAAGTGAATTCTTATGTTAGGTTTCCTGTGATATATTATTGTAATTTTGTAATTTTATTTTATAAAACACATTTAAATTATTACTGTGCTATATAAAAGTTGCAATTTTGTTGTTTCCCTTACTGCTGGAGTTTAACATTCCAGATAGCAAAATAAGTAACAAAATTAAGGTACAGCAGGAGTTGTACATTATGTTTACTATGTTAGTTTTCTTAATCTGTGCACACATATCCACTCTCTACTCAGAGGCATCCTAATGCAGTCAGGAGTCCTTTTCATACTAACTTTTAAATTTCCAAAGTTTTGCATTAATGAGACAAATATGTTGCTTTAACAAATGATAATCTGTTGATAAAAGCAAACTCAGAAAAGAAATAAAGAACTAGATCTAAATTTAATAAGGCAGCTTCCAACTGAAACTAAAATTAATATTTCTGCCCATAATAATAGCGTTATATCGAAATTAAATCAACAGAAAATTTTGTTTCCTAAGATTAAGCATTAGTGCTGAGTGATAGCGCATCAAAGTAACAATAAAAATATATAAATGAAGAATATGAACATACCATTATATCAATAAAAGACTTCCGTAGTTAGGTGTATATATAATATATTTATTTATTTACTAGCTGAGCTTTCGCACCTCAATGGAGGGCTTTTTCAAGGCTTCATACAACTGTTAAGAACAACTGTTAAGAATTCTTAACAGTTGTATGAAGCCTTGAAAAAGCCCTCCATTGAGGTGCGAAAGCTCGGCTAGTAAATAAATAAATATATTATATACACCTAACTACGGAAGTCTTTTATTGATAGATATGGGTGTATAATATTTTGTTACATACCATTCTATGTTTAATTTATAGAATTTTATTGAAAAATCTAGAATTTCACGTCCTGACTGTTATGCGTTATGTACTGCTTAATTTTCTATCGCCAAACTTTGAAATAAAAAAAAAATCACAAAATAAACAAATAAACCTTGCCACCAACTTGGGGCTCCTGTTCAGGTCGGGGTCCAGTGGGCACACCAGTTAAGACACCACTGTCTTAACTGGAAAACTGCACTGTTGTGAAGTCCTTTATCAGCATAAAAAAATGCTGATAAAGGACTATCAGCATGATAATCCTTATCAGCATATACTACCATTCAGGATACAATTACTGACCAACCACTTTCAATTTATTCTGTCATTCAGATTGACTAGTCACATTCTGCACATGCTGCTATGCAGTGCACAATTGATCAACCACTTGAAGCACATTCTGTCATTCATTACACAACTGACTAGTCACTTTCAATGCCTGCTGTCAGTCAGTACACAATTGACAAGTCACTATAAATACACATTGTCATTCAGTGTACAACTGACCAGGCAAGCCCACCCCCACCTCAATATTTAAGCGGTCAAAACATATGGCAGGTGCAACAATCTAAGATTTTTAGAGGATTTGGATAAAATGTACGTGAATTTCTTGAATTCACGCCTTATGACAGCAAAACAAACAATTAAAAAAATGACAAACAAGCTAAAATTACAAAGAAATAGTAACTTGCTATAGAGATTCATATACATGGTTCACATACTACATACACTGAATAAATACTAACTTATATTCACTTGAAAATCAGCTCGGGTAAAATGCACATGAATGGAATTTTTTGCCAAAATTTTTACCAAACACTTCAAAATTTGTGCCTTCCCTCATTATGCTTTAGCCCTCCCCAATCTGAGTGGCTGTCATTGCCGCCACTGCAACTGGTAAGCTGCTTTCAGAACAGATTAACTGTACATGAGGGATTGACCAGTTGGGGTAAACACATGCTGGCATTTAATCCGTGACCGACCAGTCACTTCAAACAGTACATGTTGTTCAGTACCAACTGAGCAATCACTTTCAGCATGTGCTGTTATTTGGCATGCAACTGATCAGTCACTTTTAAGCACATGCTGTCATTCAGTACACAACTGACCACTCGATTTCACCACACGTTCAGTATGCAGTCAACCAGTCACTTCCAACATGTGCTGTCATTCAGTACACAGGTGACCAGTCTCTTCCAGCTCATGCTTTCTGTACACAGTTGACCAGCCACTTTTGCTGTCTGAACTTCTTGATTAAATACAAGGAATAATGTGGATCCTTTGCAAGTTTACTAAGTAGTTTTTTGTGTGGATGACGGGTAATAAAGGCATTTTATTCAGAAAACAATGATCTTAAAATACAATTTGCTTTTGTTGTATTAAAACAGCATCTGAAAATGCCTTTTCTTTTAAATATTTGTTTCATGGTGATTGCGTTTGCATTTAAATGAAAGTTTATCATTGTCTTTTTAAAATAATGTTGTCAGCATAGTGGATTTTTATTTTTCTCCATCTACAACTGCTACTACATTTTTTTCAGGAATCGCTAATGCAAGAATGTGAGGATGACATTCTAAGACAGGAGCAGTTGGAAGTAGCATGTGCTGCTATAAGTTGTGCTCTAGATGCCATACACGAATTTTGAGTAATTTAAACTGACTTTTTTTTCATCCATATAAACAATTTTCATCTATCACTATGGCCAAACTGAGTTCCATTTGGTATGCAAGGGGCATACATCTCATTTCCTTTTATCTATCATTATGGCCAAGCTCCTGAAAATAAATATTTTTTGATAAGTGTCAAATAAAAATTGTCTCATTTAACTTTGGTCTAAATGTCTTGTTGATCTACGTAATTCATGCCTTACACAACAAATAATTTGCAGGCTGTATGTAAATTTAGTACAATAATTCATAGTGTAGCATCACAAGAACATTTTTTTATATATATTTTACAAGGTCTGATAATAATACAGAGCCATCAATCATAAAAACTTAAGGTAGCAATCTTAAAAGCACGATAATTAAAACACTACGCAGGCTTCCGATTAAGTGAAGAACTTGTTTAATGTATAAGTTAAAAGATTAAAAGTAAAGCCATAAGAACTTTCGGTCTTCCTAAAGACCATCATCAGATGGAAGTACTTCAGTACAAAGGTAAATAATGAAGTACTTCAGTACTTCCATCTGATGATGGTCTTTAGGAAGACCGAAAGTTATTATGGTTTTATTTTTAATCTTTTAACTTATACATTAAATAAGTTCTTCATTTCATCGGAAGTCTGCGTAGTGTTTTAATTATAGTGCTTTTAAGATTGCTACCTTAAGTTTTTATGATTGACTCATTTTGCACGAGAACCTGATATCTTGATACAGAGCCATATTGTGGTTATGGCAAAGGTAAATAATGAGATACCTGAAGTTTTTTGCAAAAACTGACAAATTTGTTTGCAGTGGCATGGAAGTACCAAAACTGTGTACCCTTGAAGACTAGGAAAAGGCTGCCTGTTCAGATGAATCACATTTTCAGTTAATAGAACACTGAACGGACCAGAATGTGGCATCAAATGCACAGAATGGTCAATCCTAGCTGCCTAGTGTTAACTGTATAAGCTTGTGTGAGAAGTGCAATGTTCTGGGTTTTTTTTTTTGATGGGCCGCATTGGGTTACCTAATATCTCTGAAATAGCATTTCGATGCTACATGGTATCTTGACATCACTGTGGAATTGTGCATCCTGATGGAGAGGGATACTTCTAGTAGGATAATGAGTCATGCCAGAAGGCTTGGGGTCATAACACAGTGCCTTCAAAGTAATAAAGTGGTCTCCACAGACTGCAGATCTTGAACCAATTGAACACCTGTGGGATGAGATTGAGAGAGCCATTTGTAACAGAGATCCTCCTCTAGTGAACATTCAGCAATTGACAGATACCATCATCTCAAATTGGCTGAACATGCCTGTAGCATGATATCATCACCTAGCAGAATCCACACCACATCAAATCCAGACTGATTTTAAGCTTAAAAGTGGCTCAACACGTTATGTATATGATACCGTTAAAATGTATAATTCAGTTATTTCATGAAATAATTGATCAAGTTAGTTAAAGCGTGTAATAAATTAATAATTCCTCACTTTAACTAGTTATTCTATGAAATAACTAGGTATTCTATAAATTAACTAATGATAGACAGTTAAAGTGTAAAATAAACAATTTAACTGAATTATACAACATACAAAATGTTATTTATATAAAGACACAATAAAATCATTTGTTACAACAGGGATTATTAAAATGGCATTTGGAATTGCATAGAACATTATTTCTAAAACAAATACATTTTTTGTTGACACACTGCGTTTCACATGAACATTTTTTAAATCCCTGACCAGTACCTAAACTTTGAGCTGTAGCAACCGACCGGAGCGATTTCTCTATATCGGGCACTTCTTCGAACTGAATTAGTTTTTGTTCACAGATGCTAAACTGGGATCGGGAATATAGCTGTTTTATGCCGCCGTTTCTTGTTCCCAATTGAGAAAATCCTTCTTTTATTTTCATGATAATAGCTAAATAGATCTGGCGTCACCCCTCTTCCTCTGTCAACTTCAGGTACTGGGATACGGACTGTAGCTCCACAGAGGCTTCAGAATGAGATTTATCTGACATTAATTTCATCTTCTTAGCATGAATTTCCAAACATTCTTTAGAGTTTTCTCCTTCCCTCTTAACATTCAGTTCATTAAAACACAATTTGCAGATCTTCTGTACAACTTTGTCTTCCTAAACATAGTCTTCTAAACATGACATGTCAACAGGCTCATTACATTTCGAACAAACTACGTTCACTGCATTCTTGTGAACAAACTATACATACTTTACTAATTGCATTATTTAACGTTATTTCAACCAGCACTTCGTTATCAGATTGAGACGAAGTACTCATTGCAGTCAAAGCACCTTGTAATTGATCTTCGTCATCCAGTGAATCAAATGCTTCCTTTGGAATAGGAGTTGTTGACAGTCCGACTCTAGTTGCGCAACCAAACATAGCCTTGTAAGGGGACCTTTTAATACCTGAGTGAAACGCGGAGAAAAAAATATTCGGCTACAGTAATCTCTATATATTAAGTTCAGCAAATCATCATTAATTACAGAAATATTGCGTGTAAATGAAAGTAATGCTTTCCATATTCTTAAACGAAACATAAAAGTTAATATCATTATTATTATATAACACTTTATCAACTTTATAGTTGATTGAAAATGGTGTGCTATTTTTGACCAGTGGCTCTCACTTTACAGCCTTTTGAATTTGGGATTTATTTACTCAGTTATTTTACACTTAAACAGGGTGTAGATCGTTATTCTATGAAATAACTAGTTAAACCATAGAATACAAGTGTTTTACGTTTTAACTGACTTGATCGGTTATTTCCTGAAATAACTAGGTATTCTATGAAATAACGGATTTCATACTTTAACGATAACATATATATGTCTATCATCATCATTATCAATCCACTGCTGGATGAAGGTCTCCCCAAGTTTCTTCCACAACAGTGTCTTGAGCCAGCCTTTTCCATGTCACTCCCACTTGCTTGCAAATTTCACCCACCCATCTCCCTTGTGGTCTTCTTCTGGGTCTTTTCCTGTCCATTTTAATCCAGTCTAAAATTTCGGTTGTCCACAGGTGGTTTGTCCTGGCAGTATGTCCAGCCCATTGCCATTTAGGGGATTTTACTCTGATCGTGTTGTCTTCCACTCTTGTCATTTTCCTTATCCATGAGTTCCTCATATTATCTTTCTTGGTTACACCAAGAATGCATCTCTCCATACCTTCTTTTAGTTGTCGGCAGTCTTTGTATGTCTTTTTTAGTTAAGATCCACGTCTCTGCTACTTACGTAAGCACTGGAGGAATGCATTGATTAAACACTTTTCTTTTAAGACATAATGGCATATTGCTCTTAAAATTGTACAGTTTCTTCCAAAAGCTCTCCAACCAAGTTTTATTCGTTGATTAATTTCTTTATCAATATGACCGTTGCTTGATATCTGCTGTCCAAGGTGTGTGTGTGTGTGTGTATATATATATATATATATATATTCTATAAAGAAGATACCTAAGCAAAATGTTGTGAGTCAAAATTATATATGTATTTTTTTGCTTAGGTATCTTTTTTATAGAATGTGAATTCTGAATTTTCAAAACTGCTGCGTTGCGCGTTTTGATTTTCAGGTTATTTTGCAACCTTCATTTTAAATTCTAAAGTTTTCCTTAGTCTTCAGTTTTGCTCTTAAGTATATATATATATACTTAAGAGCAAAACTGAAGACTAAGGAAAAACTTTAGAATTTAAAATGAAGGTTGCAAAATAACCTGAAAATCAAAACGCGCAACGCAGCAGTTTTGAAAATTCAGAATTCACATTCTATAAAGAAGATACCTAAGCAAAAAAATACAAATATAATTTTGACTCACACCTAGTACAACATAGAAAAGGTTATGTATCTACCTGTGTGAGTAAAAGGAGAAAAGATAAAAAAATAAAATAAAACAACTGAATGTAGAAGGTGTCGAGAATACTGAGCCTTGGCAGTGCTAGGTCATGCAACTCTACGGAGGACATGACATATATATATATATATTTTAAACTATTTTAGGTGGGAATGTTACTTGCATCTATGGCCTTGCAGAAACCCATTTCCAACTAGGTCTTTGTGGAAGTGAGAAAATGCAGAGTTTTTGCTGGTCCTTGATAAAGCCAAGGCTCAGTATTCTCGACACCTTCTACATTCAGTTGTTTTATTTTATTTTTTTATCTTTTCTCCTTTTACTCACACAGGTAGATACATAACCTTTTCTATGTTGTACTAGGTGAGTCAAAATTATATTTGTATTTTTTTGCTTAGGTATCTTCTTTATAGAATATATATATATATATACACATACACACACACCCCCAAGAGCAGAGTCAAAGACAAAATTTTACCTAAGAATTTGAAACTAAATTTGCAAAAAACCTGAAGATCATGACGCGCAACGCAGCAGTTATGAATTTTCAGAATTCACATACTATTAAGAAGAGACAGATGGAAAAAAATCTTTATCTGGTACTAAAACAACTAGGAAATACTCAAAAACCAACAGGTATGAGTAAAAAGGAGATAAAGTAATAGCAACCTGAATGTAGAAAGTGTCTAGAATGCCGAGCCTTGGCTTTATCAAGCACCAGCAAAACTCAGCATTTTCTCACTTCCACAAAGACCTAGTTGGAAATGGGTTTCTGCAAAGCCATAAATGCAAGTGTAAAGCCCGCAAAAATATTTTTATAATTAACATAACTTCCTCAGAGTTGCATGAGGAATAATTTAGTTTAAAGTTTTTGCATGCATCTATAACCTTCCTGGCCCAAACCTACGCTCGTCATCTGCCACAAAAAACAGAAAAACGATTACAAAAACCACAAGTTGTGAGAGTGTCTGAGATTTTTTGAAAATAAATATATAAATAAGGACACTATTACTATTATGTGTGCTGAAAGGAAGTATTTTCCATTACACTTTGCCAGCTCTGATTGACTGCAGATTGTGGGCATCGAAGATAATAAAAAATAGTGAGATAGCTTAGAAATAAAAATTGCATGCAGAAGTGCATATTTGGAACATTCAGGAGAGATGAGTAAAAGTAGTAAGAAAGCAAAGAGGACTAAATGTAATTTCATAAAAGCTAAAAAGGGAGAGAAAAAATCATTTCCTGAAATAACTAGGTATTCTGTGAAATAACGGATTTCATACTTTAACGATAACATACATATGTCTATCATCATCATCATTATCAATCCACTGCTGGATGAAGGTCTCCCCAAGTTTCCTCCACAACAGTGTCTTGAGCCAGCCTTTTCCATGTCACTCCCACTTGGCCCCGTCGTGCCAGGACGGCTCTGTTAAAGGCGGTGGTGACTCTGGTGGTTTGAAGAGCCTTCTTGTGAGACACATTAGGTCCCTTTGTGTGCCCGAAGAGGTCCTTAAGCACTGCGCGCTATCAGCATGTGCTGGCTGATTATCTACACGCCTTCATGGCCTTTGCACATTCTGCGGCCGATGAGTCTGTTTCAGCAAAACGAAGTGCCACCCCACCGGGCCGCAACCACCCAGGCTTGGCTCGAGGAACACTCGTCTGAGTTTGGAACCATCCAATGGCCGCCAAAGTCCGCGGATTTAAATCCTGTGAAAGCTCTATGGGATGCATTGGAGTGGAACAACAGATCCATGGATATGGACCGACATCTTGGGCAGGGCCGGATTAAGGCCATAATGGGCCCCTAGGCTAAGACTTCTGAGTGAGCCGCCCAAAAATGTATGACAGGAAATCATTATGAAGTCCGTTAAAACACGAAACTGGAGCAATATGATTATGATGATTAATACGTAGTGCATTCTACAAACTAATACATTATCCACACACTTTTCAAATTAGTCACTGTATTTTTCATTGTTCTCACAGAACATGAGTTAAAAGCTTACGATTCCTAGATTTTGTCTTGGATTTTTTTTTATCATTTAACATTGTATATTTTTATTAGTACATCTTTTTAGTTATGCACTGTGAAGCCACGGAGGGGGGGGACTTTGACCATTAACTGTTCCAAGTGCAAATTGGGAGGTGTGGGTGGATGGTAGTGAAAAGCTGAAACTGTTTCTCCGATCCCGCTGTATACAGCGATATGAAACCTTTACCCTTGGTGAGTCACTGCCTTGAAATCAGTTCGTCTTTCAGCCTCTATTTCTGACCAAGTGGAAACCATACGAGACAAAAGTAAAACTATTTTATAAACCTCTCTCTTCTTTGCCCAGACATGCTTCCTGTGCCAGTGATAATGGTGGGCCCCAAGGCTATAGACCAGCACTTAATCTGGTCCTGGTCTTTGGCGGAGTTTTGGACAATGCTACAACAGCCATGGCTGGCATTACCTCCTGAAACCCTCTGGTATCTGGTGGAGTTGATGCCTCTGCGTGTACAGGCTTTTATTCGCGCTAGAGGAGAGGACCAGAACGCTATCAGGTATACTGTATATCAAATAAAGGTAACTTGATCCCGCTAGTTACGTTAAATGAAAACTTTTACAAAAAGTTCGTTAGTTGGAAGCTTTCGACCTTATCTTAGGTCTTCATCACGCCAATGGAGGACTAAGATTGTTGCCAGATTCTAAATTATTTTCAACTCAATGACTTGCAATTCCGAATCTCCTCTCTACATTCTGATGATCTGGAGATCAATTCTAAGTTTTGGCAACAAAATTAGGAAAAATTCAAATGTAGAATCTGGCAACAATCTTAGTCCTCCATTGGCGTGATGAAGACCTAAGATAAGGTCGAAAGCTTCCAACTTAAGAACTTTTTGTAAAAGTTTTCATTTAACGTAACTAGCGTGATCAAGTTACCTTTATTTGTTAATATTGTTACGTGTTTTGCCCATCATCGTCATATACTGTATATATACACTATATTGACAAAAGTCACCGGGCATCCATTACAAAAGCAAATAAACGGATCCGCTGCTTTGTTAAGATGTGCGGTACAGCTGCAAACGGTATAAAAACAAGCCTGCAGCTGACCGCGATCGTATCACCCTGTGAGGCGTGAAAATATCGCGGCGGGAGAGAACTGTCGTTGAGAAAGATAAAATTGTTGGGTGTTATATTAGTGGGTTGTCCATAAGAGAAACCGAGAGGCGTTTAAACATACCCAAGTCAACTGTTTAGGATGTACTGAATAAGTGGAAGACGCATGGCGTGCCTGAAGCAGCAAAACGTACTGGCAGACCAAATAAAATCAGTGATAATGGATGTCGAAGCCTCAGGAGAGTTGTTACAGCTAATCGACGGAGTACTGCACAAGACCTCGGTGTACAGGTGAGTAAAACTGCTGGAAGCTCGGTATGTACACGTACCATTCGCAGAGAACTTCATTCCATGGGTTACCGTGGTCGTGCGGCTTTCATCTCCACTCGGAATGCTACTCGTCATCTAGCATGGTGTAAAGAACATCTATCGTGGAACTTAGATCAATGGAAACGGGTCCTATGGACTGATGAGCCCAGATACACAATCCATCAGTCCAGTGGCGGCAGAACTGCCCGGGCCCGGTCAATAATTTTAGCCAAGATTTTTATTTTTATTTTTTTTTATTTGGCATATGTGCGATTTTTTGTTGTGATGTGCCTAAGAAAATTCCTCTAGGTAAGTGGTTATGTTGTTCTAATCCCTAACAAAGCTCCTTAGGCATTATTTTTCTTCTATTTGTTCCGGAAAGCGGGAAAGGAGGGGGGGGGTGCACCACGATTCGAAATTTCAGGCCCGGTTAACGAACTTCACTTTCCGCCACCCCTGCATCAGTATGATGGCCGTGAGTGGGTATGGCGGCAGCTGGGGGAACGCTATTTACCACAGTGTACTGTTCCTATGGTCAAGTTTGGAGCTGGCAGTGTACTTGTGTGTCGTGTGTGTGTGTGTGTGTGGGGGAGTTCGTGGTATGGTCCCGGCCCATTGGTTATCGGGGACAAACCTATTAACGGCACGTTTACCTCGATATTCTGGACAATTATGCCCTACCAACCTTGTGGCAGTACTATGGAAACGAGCCTTGTTGGCACCGGCAGGATAATGCACCGAGCCATAAAGCAAATACTGTTACGGCATGGTTTGACGATAATTCCGTATCGTGTGTAGACTGGCCAGCACAGAGCCCTGATCTTAATCCCACAGTGCCCCTATGGGATGAATTACAACGCCGCATAAGAAGTTTGGAACTAAGGCCTACTATTATGCAACAGTTAGTGGCAGCATTATGTACTGAGTGGAAGGTATACCTATTGCTGTGTTCCGAAACCTTGTCGAAAGCATGTCTCGAAGGGTCAGTGCATACATTAAGGCCAAAGATGGACCGACACCGTACTAAAGTATGTCAATAAATGCTATGTTGTGTTTCTCTTCTAGGTGTCCGGTGACTTTTGTCAATATAGTGTATATATATATGTATGTGTGTGTGCGTGTGTGCATCGTGATATATGGCGTGCTGTAGGCATTCTGAAAACATATCACTCATTGCTGCCATGGATAAAAGCAGCGGTTTATCAGATTTGCAAAAAAATATGATTATCGGCTTTCGGGCCAAGGGTGGCAGTATTTCTTAAACAGCGCAGTTTGTGAACTGCCCGCGTGCTGCTGTGGTTAAAGTGATCGTGATTAGAGAAATGGCACCATTGCGAATAAGCGACGTGGAAACTGCGGAGCACCACGTGTCATTGATGTGAGAAGTGAACGTCGGCTACGAAAGTGCGTGAGAGCCGATCCACACGTTACAGTGGAGCAACTCACTGGCCGAATAAACCCGGGGGCTACCGGAAGTGTCTAAAACGACCGTTCAGTGAACCCTGCTGCGTATGTTGCTCCGACGCAGACGGATGGTCACTGCTCCTATGCTAACGAAGGTGCGTCGGAAGAAAAGGCTTACATTTGCACGGCAGTATCGGAATGGGACTTCTGCTGATTGGCAAAGGATTGCTTCTCCGATGAGTCATGTTTTATGCTTCATCGAACGGATGGACGTTGGCGTAAATGGCGAGAAACATCGGAGAACAAACGCTCTTCAACCATTGCTGGAAGAACACAAGCTGATGGGGGCAGTGTTGTGGTCTGGGGAATGTTTTCGTGACATTCTCTGGGTCCGCTCATGCCTATGGAAGACACTATGGACCGAATTCGTTATGAATCCATCCTTGCAGACCACGTGCACCCATACATGCTGATTGTCTTTCCTGGGGCGGATGGGATCTTCCATCACGACAGTGCGACGTGTCACACAGCTAGAAATGTTCGAGAGTGGGTGGAAGAGCACGATGAAGATTTCAAAGTACTTCCCTGGCCCCCTAATTCCCCAGACTTAAACCCAATCGAGCTTCTGTGTGTTTAAGTCGGGCATCTGTGGGTTTTAGTCGTTGTGTGGATCCATAAAGCGAACAACACAGTTGTTCGCTCTATAGGTCCTCTACAACGCACCCTCCAGCAGCTGACGGATGCACTGCGGTCAGCATGGCTCTACATACCAGTGAACACCTATCAGCACCTTATTGAGTCACTCCCCGCCCGTCTAGCTGCTGTCTGCGCTGCAGGCGGTAACTCTGGATATTAGCTGGTGTCACAATAATGTGACTTGAATACTGCGTAGATATTTTTAGGGAAGATATGCTCATAACGAGAAGTGTGTTCCCCGGGACTACCGGCGCTAGGCGACTTCGGAATCACGGCGGCTTTATCGCGATTTCTGCCCATAAGTATCTAATATCGAGACTTCTTTCCCCCAGTATCCCGATTTCTACCTCCAAGGAGGACCCAGCGGTGGCTTGAGGCGGCGAGGCGTCCGCCAAACGATTTTACAAGTAAATTTTGGGGCGGCGTTTAAGCAATTCGGCTACCTTTTCTAAGAGCCGCCGTTGGGCCCTGTCCCCAATCACCCAGTATCGCGATTTCTGTCCCAGCCCTGACTTCTAGGTCACGCAAGACGCATCCCATTTTTGGTGAAGTGTCGAGAAGTACATAGTAGGACAGGGCTGTAACTGCACAGTGGAAAGTTAGACAACTTCCTTTACTTCCCATTGTCTGTCGTATGCAACTCGCTTTCGGGATAAGTTTAATCGATCATTAGTTTCATTCAAGGGAAGTGTGAAATTTGTTTACTTTCGAACAAGTTTATCGGGATGTCCCCGCTGCGCGGAAGTTTAAAACTCTTATTTCTGATCCATCGTGGTCGTCAAGGAAGTCTTGAGGCCACCCATGGCCGAAAACTATTACCAATTAACCCCTGTTGACCTTCAAGGTAGTTCTCACGGGGATAGGTCACGCGCTGCACCCACGCCTCTCAGTGGTTGGAGAAGAGTTCGGGCGGGAGGTCAGCACTGTTGTGTTGCGATCGTAATTTGGGAGGTTGGGACACATCAGTGAGTGTTTAATTCTAATTGCCGCTATTAGCGGAGATTTTCGGTCCGCTGTTATTATTATACTGAAACAGGAGATTCATGAAGGTCCACTCTCGCTACATATAATTGCCCCCAACGGGCAGAAATCACTTATGAATTGCTTGGATGTTCAAGTAAATCTCGCGTGCCCTATCAATGTATGGGTCACGACAGTTTTATCTTTTTTTGGTTGCACAATTGTTTTGATTATTTGCAGTTACTTTTGCGCATAATATCAGCATCATCATTTTAGAAACACGGACTTGCTTTAAAAGCAGAGATTTTCTACTTTGTTGTCCAGGCTCATTATTTCTATTTTCAGTGAAATAAATAAATAAATAAATAAATAAAAATCTACGTCAGCGATAATACGAGTAGACAGATGCTTTAACAATAAAATATTTAAATCAATGAATGAAATACGTGACTACACCATTGTACAATACAAATTTGGAAGATATGAATCTGTTTATTGGTATAAATATGTCATCATCATCATCATTGTCAACCATTATCAATCCATTGCTGGACGAAGGTCTCCCCATGTTTCCTCCACAACGGTCTGTCTTGTGCCAGTCTTCTACATGTCACTCCCGCATACTTTCGAATTTCATCCACCCATTTTCCATGTGGTCTTCTTCTGGGTCTTTTCCTGTCCCTTGGAATCCAATCTAAAATTTCGGCTGTCCATCGATGGTCTGTCCTTCTGGCAGTATGCCCAGCCCAAAGATTCGGCTGTTTGAAAATACAACACACATAAAAATTGGAAATGGAGTGAGACAAGGTGACACCATATCTCCGAAGCTCTTTAATGGCACATTGGAAAATGTCTTCCAATCACTGAACAGGGAAAACAAAGGGATAAAGATTAATGTAGATTATCTAACCCACCTTCGTTTTGCTGATGACATAGTCATTTTTGCAACTACCCCATCAGAGCTGCAGAGTGTGATCCAGGAACTTGCTGACAAGAGTAAAGAAGTGGGATTAAAAATGAACTTTCAGAAGACAAAAGTGATGTTCAATGCTTTTACAAGAAATGAAGATTTATCGATTGATGGAGAAAAGCTGGAGATAACAGACACGTACGTTTATCTTGGACAGCAGATATCAAGTGAGGGTCACATTGATGAAGAAATTAATCGGCATATAAAACTTGCCTGGAGAGCTTTTGGAAGAAACAGCATAATTTTCAAGAGTAATATGCCATTATGTCTTAAAAGAAAAGTGTTTGATCAATGCATCCTTCCAGTGCTTACGTATGGTGCAGAGACGTGGACCTTAACTAAAAGAGACATACAAAGGCTGCAGACAACTCAAAGCATCATGGAGAGGTGCATGCTTGGTGTAACCAGGAGAGATAAGAAGAGGAACTCGTGGATCCGAAAAATGACAAGAGTGGAAGACATGATCAGAGTTAAATCCCTGAAATGGCAATGGTCTGTGGTAATGGATGTTTAGTCAGATAATATGCAAAAACTTGAAAATATCCTCGTCCTGGAGCGGGAATCGAACCCTCGTCGCTGATAGAAAATATTACTGATTAAATATTTTTCCGTAATGATGGATCTTTTATTTAACAAACAAAACAAAACAGAAGCAGGGTTTAAATTAGAAACAAAAACTTTATAATGCTCATGTGCACACAAGAGAGATCATTTTTTTATTCTTGTAAACGCTCTCAGCGTACTCAGAGCAGTGCGGAATTAAAACTTTAAGAGGTTTTGAAGTCCCAAGCGCAACCTGGTTTTGAAGCCCCCACCTCTAAAAACCTAAAATAATGTTTTTTGAAGGATGTTAAACTAAAATGCATGATTCGAAAAACAGTACATTTTCTTTAATTAAACAAAAACGCGTACTTATAAGAAATTACATACTCGCGTGTGACAGACAAAATCACATTGTGCATCCCATTTAGTATTATTAAAGTTCGACCACGTGCGTGTTGCCGCACACGAAGTCGTTTGTCTTACTAACTTTATTTTATTTTCCGGTGCTTCTCCTTGATTTTACGTACCGTGCGATAGCAGTGAGCTTAGTTCCGATTTCAGCCACCAGTTAAAAGCAGATGGCGCTGCAAGTACTAAATGACGTCAGAGCGTTAGGGACAGACGTAACCTATCATAAAGGTTTACTCTGCAATTTTATTCCTTTTTATGAAATTACTCTGCAATGCGAAGAAAATGAAATAAAACACGACATAATACGTACGCAACAGAACAAACGCCGCCGACAATTGTTAGAGCACGTGCGTGTTGCCACAGACGAAGTCATTTGTCTTACAAACTTTATTTTATTTTCCGATACTTCTCCTTGATTTTACGTACCGTGTGATAGCGGTGAGCTTCGTTCCTATTTCGGCCACCGGATTAAAGCAGATGGCGCTTCAAGTACTGAAGGACGTTAGGGACAGACGTAGCATATCATATACGTATAATTATATCGTACATGAAAAAAAAGACGAGTGCGCTGAATTTTGCGACTAAGAATAAAATCGGTCCCCATAGCCGACGAGATGATGAAAGTACACATGGAGGTAGAAAGCTTACAAGGTACATTAGCTGACCCTGTGACCTGACATGCAACTGGTCACCGGGTCAACTAATGGTTAGTGGCATCATCATCATTCTCCATTTCTGACGGTATAATCGTGCAGAAATCCTTTCGTCGTTTCAAAGAGAGAATATCTGTGTAAGAGAACAATGAGTTATCCGAGAAAAATCTGTTAAGTTGGCAGTCCAAGTTTCAAATTTAGTGCAAATGACGTCAAATTGACTTTCGGAAAAGTTGCGGTTTTAAATTGCTGATGGCTCCTGCCAGAGCATTTCGGAATTGAGATTTACCTTAGTCACATGGGTTTCACTCTAGCTTTTTTTTAAATAGACTTTCTTGCCTATCTTGCTGGAACGAATGTCTTCTGTTTAATTAATTACTACTTTAATAATCAATTTACTTTCAAAATACTGTGCTCCCCGTGACATTGTTTTTTGTCTTCTAAAGTTCGATGCCCTCATGAAAGGCAAACAAAATGTATGATGATGAGGAAAAATGAAACGATTTCAACATCTGAACAAGAATTGCTCTCGGCGAGCTTTGACAAAACATGCAAATTGTCCCCTGATGGATGAATTCTCCTCATCTTTTTCTATTTCGGACATCATAATTTTCTTATCCGTTGACTTCTTGTACAATGTAAAGTGAATTCATTTATTTATGCATGGCCTTGTTACTGTTGTTTGAAACCGTATCCAGTACAGATCTTCCCATTCATTGGGCAATCTTCAAGATCTATTTTCATACGCTGTTATGGGGAGAAAACGCATATGGTATACTTTTCTTTAATGGAAGACAGGAGGGAATGCTGCTTTTCTATAACAATATGTGTTAGCTGACAGCAACTCATCTAAGTTGTCTAACAGTTTCTATCTCAAAATTTTTCTCGCACACTGATTTTATGTTCCGTGTACACCAACGAGCCGTTACATTATGACCACCTACCTGGTAAACTGTAGGAACCCCTTTAGCCCACAAAACAGCGGCCACTCAGCGAGGCATCGATTCGATGAGGGGGCGATAGGTATCATAGAGTATCTGATACCATAATATCAACAACAGGTCCTCCAGTTTCCGTACATTTCGGGGTGGCGGTGATTTAACACGAACCCGCTTTTCCAAGTCGAACCACAAATGTTGGATTGGGTTCATATCAGGTGAATCTGGAGGCCAGGCCATTAACAGAAAGTCACCAGCATGTTCCTCAAACCACTCCTTGATCATTCTGGCGGTGTGGCATGGAACATTATCCTGTTGGTAACAGCCATCACCAGAAGGGAACACAGTTGCCATGAATGGGTGAACTTAGTCCGCAATGATGTTCAGATACCTAACAGCAGTTAGGGATTGCGCTACCGGGATAATGGGGCCTAAAATGTCCCAAGCCCACAGCGTAACACCTCCACCAACGGCCTGTTTCCGTCCAACAGTGCATCCAGCTGCCATAGCCTCCGTTGGTAATCGTCGTATCAGCGCTCGGCCATCTGCATGATGCACCAGGAATCTTGATTCGTCAGACCAGGCCACTTTCTTCCAGTCATCCACGGTATAATCTCGATGATCTTGGGCCCATTTCCTGCGTTGTTGGCAATGACGTGCGTGAGCATGGGGACCCGGCTGGGTCTTCAGCCACGCATGCCCATGCGCAAAACTGTGTGCTGTGACATATTTCTCTGATCGCCACTGATGTAGTTGCAGGTGATTTGTCGCACTGTTGCCGTTCGGTCGCTGTGTGCGCGCCAGTCTCCGTTCCCCTCTGGCATTAATGTAGCTGCGGATGATACACGGCTGGACGACGGTTCGTCGTCCAGCCGTCTGTGCACCAGGTTTGACATCGTGAGACATACAAATGATTCAAGTATCACGCTCGGCCGCGCATGTGACGCAAGCAAAGAGGGGTCGTAGGCCTGTGCCTGACCGGCTATATAAGGTCATCCTGTTGCGCGTGCTTGCCATTCGACCCATGCTGCTGTGTTGGTTGCATCCTTTGCAAGTGAAGTATGCCTCTAAGAAAAGTTCGGAGGCGATTCGAGGAGTTGGAGGAGTTTGAGAGGGGCCGCATCGTCGGGCTCCGGGAAAGCGGGATGGTCTTATCGTCGTATTACGTGCCATACCTCTCGTGCGGATATCACCATAGCATGCTGTTGGCGGCAGTGGATAAAACAAGGCACACAGCAGCTACAGGATGGGTCTGGAAGACCTAGACGAATTACGGAGAGAGAGGACCGACGGGTTGTCCGACATGCGCGAAGTGACCCAACAGCCACGATTGCGGATATTCAACGAGCAGTGGTGCCCTTCATGCATCGTCTAATTAGTGTCAGCACCATTGGCAGACGGCTGCACGACGTAGGACTACACGCACGCAGACCGTTACGACGACTTCCCTTCACTCCAGTGCATCGTCTCCAAAGACTGCAACGGTGTCGTGCCAGACTGTCATGGAGCCACGCAAAATTACAGCTGGTGATCTTCAGTGACGAGTCCCGCTGAGGAGATGACCACCGAATCAGTATGTGGAGGCAACGTGGTCAGCGCTAAGACGAACGGTTTGTTGTCGAGTGTCATACGTTCATAAGGCCTGGCGTCATGGTATGGGGTGCAATTGCCTACGATGTCAGATCACCTTTGGTGTTCATTACAGGCACTTTGACAGCTCAACGTTACGTTAATGAGGTCCTGCAAACAGTGGCTTTTCTGACTGCTCACTCCAGTGCAATTTTCCAACAGGACAGCACTTGTCTGCATACTGCTGCTGTCTCGAGAGCTTGCCTTCAAGGCACTGACACTCTGCTTTGGTCAGCCGCATCGCCAGACCTATCGCCGATTGAAAATATGTGAGGTCCTATTGGATGCGCTATCCACACTTCACCCCTACCACACAATCTGCAGGAACTGCTTGAGAAGATCCAAGCTGCATGGGATGGCTTTTCGCAGGATAACATTAGGAATCTGTACAACCAACTCCATGCCGAGTCGTGTGGCATGCTGTGTGAGCAAACATGGCAGCCCGACGCCATACTGAGAGACACTACTTATTGGCATGTAGCTAAATAAAATATTGCCCATATCAATCCCAATGTTTAATCATTTTTTTGTTCCTGGTGACCCTTACCTTCCTCCCGAAAAGCATTCCTATCCGACACGTCCTTCTGGGTACAACTAATTTTTTGACGATGAGTGTAATATATATATATATATATATATATCATCATTCATCATCATTGTCAACCATTATCAGTCCACTACTGGATGAAGGTCTCTCCAAGTTTCTTCCACAACTGTCTGTCTTGAGCCACTCTCCTCCATGTTACTCAGGCATGCTTTCGAATTACATCCATCCATCTCCCGTGTGGTCTTCTTCTGGGTCTTTTTCTGTCCCTTGGAATCCAGTCTAAAATTTCACTTGTCCATCTGTGGTCCGTTCTTTTGGCAACATGTCAAGCCCATTGCCATTTCAGATATTTTACTCTCATCCTGATGTCGTCCACTCTTGTTATTTTCCTTATACATGAGTTCTTCTTATCTTCCCTGGTTTCACCAAGTGTGCATCTCTTCATGGTTCTTTCAGTTGTCTGCAGGCTTTGTATGTCTTTTTTACGCTTTCCAACCGTTGGTTGAAGAAGCGTATATGCTCCAGCTTTTTCCGTCCGTCTGTCTGTCGGCAAGATAACTCACGTAAAAACGGTTCGATTTCGATGAAATTTTAGTATGTGGTAGGGGACCACCAGGGGACGAACCCTATTGAAAATGGGTGAAGTGGGGTCAAAGGTCACGCCATAAGAGCAGGATCCATTTCATTGCCTTTATGCGTCATAACATGCGTAAATATGGTTCGATTTCGATGAAATTTCAGTATGTGGTAGGGAACTACCTGGGCACGAACCCTATTGAAAATTGGCAAATTGGGGTCAAAGGTCAGGCAGGGCATAAGAGCCGGATTTATTCCATTGCCCTTATGCGTCATAACTTGCGTAAAAACGGTTCGATTTCGATGAAATTTTGGTATGTGGTAAGGAACCACCTGGGAACGAAACCTATTGAAAATGGGTGGAATGGGGTCAAAGGTCAGGTCATAAAACCAGGATCCATTTCATTGCCTTTATGCGTCATAACATGCGTAAATATGGTTCGATTTCGATGAAATGTTAGTATTTGGTAAGGAACCACTGGGCACGAACCCTATTGAAAATGGGCGAATGGGGTCAAAGGTAAGGCAGGGCATAAAAACGGTATTCATTCCATTGCCCTTATGCGTCATAACTTGTGTAAAAATGGTTCGATTTCGATGAAATTTTAGTATTTGGTAAGGAACCACCTGGGGACGAACCCTATTGAAAATGGGCGAAATGGGGTCAAAGGTCAGGTCATAAAAGTGGAATCCATTCCATTGCCTTTATGCGTCATAACTTGCGTAAAAATGGTTCGATTTCGATGAAATTTTAGTATGTGGTAGGGTGCCACTGGGGACGAACTCTATTGAAAATAGGCGAAATGGGGTCAAAGAAAGGTCAGGACACTGGAGTGGGATCCATTCCATTGCCCTTGTGCATCATAACTTACCAAAAAATGTTTCGATTGCGACAAAACGTTATCATGTTGTTCCGGAGGTATAGTGAACCGGTTCTGTTGAATATCAACGTAATGGGGTCAAAGGTCATTGCACAAAAGCAAGATTTATTCCACAGCCATTATTCTCATAACTTGCGTAAAACTGCTTCTATTGCGACAAAACTTCAGTATGTTATTCTTGAGGTGTACTGAACCGGTTCCGTTGAATAACATCGAAATGGGGTCAAAGGTCAGGACACAGGAGCGAGATTTATTCCACAGCCATTATCCTCATAACTTGAGTAATAATTTCTGTTATGTTGGAAAGCGTATCATAATCAATGCATTGCATGATTTTACTAACTTGTTTAGTTAAGGTCCACGTCTCTGCTCCATACGTAAGAATTGTGTGAAAACACAGGTTTGTCCACGTCGAGCATCGAATCTGGGTGCCCTCACTCCGGAGTAAGTCGCTCTACCAACTGAGCTACGCGGACATGTGCTCTCATTGCTATCTGCCTTTATCTCATGTGCGTCCTGCGGTGCAGGCACGTCGCACCCGCCCCCGAAAGAGGGCCAAGAGGCATGCCCCACGTATCAGCCGGGACCATGTGTCGCTGTAGGCAGTCATCCAATGAAGAACGTGCATTTGAGAACTCTCAGACATTTTGGTGTGTGGAACGTTATTATTTTTTCGAAGCACTGAAGAAGGGATTCTCATTTTTCCTGTCACGCGGTGTGGAAAGAACATCTCACCATTGCGGGGAACTTAACGGCCAGATCATCCGTGAAGTTCGGGCACCAATGCGAAAACACAGGTTTGTCCACGCCGGGCATCGAAACCGGGTTCCCTCACTCCGGAGTAAGTCGTTCTCTCAACTGAGCAACGCGGATATGTGCTCTCATTGCTATCTGCCTTTATCTCATGTGCGTCCTGCGGTGCAGGCACGTCACAACTGGAAGGATGCATTGATTAAACACTTTTCTTTTAAGACATAAAGGCATATTGCTCTTAACAATTGTACTGTTTCTTCCAAAAGCTCTCCAGCCAAGTTTTATACGCCGATTAATTTCCTCATCAATGTGACCCTCGCTTGATATCTGCTGTCCAAGGTAAATGTAGGAATCGGTTATCTCCAGCTTTTCCCCATCAATTGATAAATCTTCATTTCTTGTAAAAACATTGTACATCACTTTTGTCTTCTGAAAGTTCATTTTTAGTCCCACTTCTTTACTCGTGTCAGCGAGTTCCTGGATCATAATCTGCAGTTCTGATGGGGTAGTTGCAAAGATGACTACGTCATCAGCAAAACGAAGGTGAGTTAAGTAATCTCCATTAATCTTTATCCCGTTGTTTTCCCAGTTCAACGATTGAAAAACATTTTGCAATGTGTCATTGAATAGTTTGGGAGAAATGGTGTCAACTTGTCTCACTGCCTTTTCAATTTTTATTAGTGCTGTATCCCCAAATAGCCGAACCTTTACACTTGCATTTTCATAGAAGTTATTAATAATGGTAATGTAGGCATCTTCAATACCGCAGGATTTCAAAGCCACTGTAACTGTTAATGGTTTCACCGAATCAAAGGCGTTTTCATAATCGATAAAAGCCATGCATAATCGAAGTTCATATTTCCTCGTTCTTTCAATTAGTTTTCTCAGTACATGAATATGATCTATGGTGCTGTAACCACTGCTGAATACAATTTATTCTCTTTGTTGAGCCATGTTCTGTGTTACCTTCAAGTGATGTGAAAGAACCTTAGTGAAGACTTTATAAACCACTGAAAGGAGGCTGATGGGCCTGTAGTTCCTGAGATCCTCCATGTCACCTTTTTTTATGTAGCAGGATCATTGTAGCATTGTTCCAATCCTCAGAAATCTTTCCTTCATTGAGACATCTAGTGAAAACTTGGGCTAGTGTAGTTTCTATTTCTCTGCTTGCTTCCTGTACAGTGTTCACGGTAATTTCCATCTTCTCCTGGAGCTCTTCCCCAATCTCATATAGTTCTTAGTACGACCTATTTTTGTTGTTGTTTCCGTAAGAGCCTTGGTTAGGTTCCTGTTAACTTCAGAAGTGTCCACTTCTTCCGATGATAGACCTTCTAGAGCAGAAAAACGGTTCTTCAGTTCCAACTTGAAGGTATTATTATGATTTTTAAGGTTGGCCATATAAATAAATTTTGTTTGATTTATGAGCTTGCTACGTTCCAGTTTAGTGTTGAGGTGCATCTTACATTGCACCATTCTATGGCCACTACCTTTGTTGAACTTGTTAAAAAACACTGCAGTCTTCGACGACAAATTTCTTGTTACACATAATAAAATAAATTTCACTTGTCGTCCCATTGGGATGTTCCCATGTTCATTTCCTATGTGGCTTTTTCTTGAAAAAGGAGTTCATGATGAAAAACCTTTCTGCTTCTGGAAACTCTACGAGGGTATTTCCACGCTGGTTTCTGTTGCCATGACCGAATTTGCCTGCCGAAGTTTCATTCTGATGCTGTTGCCTTATTTTCGCCTTGAAATCTCCCATAATGAATTTCAAGTTTGCCCTTGTTATTTAGATACCGATTTTTCTCGTAAAATTCTTCAATTTCTTCCTCAGGATGACTTGTGGTGGGTGCGTAAGCTTGAATAGTATCTTTTTGAAAGTTGGATAAAGAGTCGCGCAGCCCTATCCGAAGAACTTTCAACTTCTAGAAATTTATGCTTCAGTTTTAAGTTTATTATAAATCCAACACCACTTGTTCTGCCAGCATCTATCCCATGATAATATTATAGAAAGAGGTTTCCACTTTTCAGTTCAATGAGATCTCCTCCTTTCCGCCTTACTTCACTTAGCCCGATGACGTCCCAATAGATTTTTTGCAGTTCCTCCTCCAATTCAAGAAGCCTTGAATGAGAAGATAGGGAACGTCCGTTAAACGTAGCCAAGCTCAGCATCAGATGGCAGCCTAGTCCGGTCCTCCGGTGATTCTCAGCACCCTTTGCCTTCATGTCGCACTGAGTGCTGCCTTGGCCAGGCACATTCCCGCTGCCGGGGACTGAGGGCCAAGTTTTCAGTTTCGAAATCATCTTGAGGCGGTTTGGCCTTAATCCACTACGCTAGCCAAGCGGGTTGGTGAGTGTGGGATAGCATTTCCTTTAATTCCAGTGGTATAGATATACCGTAGTGTGTCAGTTGTCAAAGCCCCTTTTACTGGGAATAAGATGAATCACGAGAAAATGGGGTTGAAGGAACAAGATGCACCACGAGAAGGTGGGAAGGTGGCATATACACTGAAGTGCCAGAAAAACTGGTACACCAGTCTAATACTTGGTAGGTGCCCCACGGGAGCACAGGGCTGCAGAAATACGTCGGGGCATGGACTCTACTAGCTTCTGGAAATATGCTGTAGGCAATGCACACCATACTACCTGCAGAGCGTTCCACAATTCAGGTGTATTCCAAGGTCTCGAATTCCCGTGTTTGATAGCGCGTTGCATGGCATCCCAAATGTGTTCTATTACGTTCAGATCTGGAGACTTGGGTGAGAATGGCAACACTCCAAACTCAGACGAATGCTCCTCTAACCATAATGTGGCGTCGCGACACTTGTGTGGAGGTGCATTGTTCTGTTGGAACAGGCCCAACCCATCAGCATGAATGCAGGGCATGAACGGACGTACCTCGTCAGAAAAGATGCTCACAGTCACAGACGTTTGTTGACGTACCAGGGTTCCCAGTAAAGTCCAGCTAAACACACCCCATACCATTACGGACCCCCCACCAGCCGGTACAGTTCCCTGTTGACAGGCGGGATCCATGTCTTTATGGGGTTTGCGCCACACGCAAATCCTTCCATCTGCCCGATACAGTTGGAAACGCGACTTGTCAGACCAGGCTACTTGTTTCCAGTCATCAACTGTCCAGTGGCGGTGTTGCCGTGCCCAAGCGAGGCGCATAGCTCTGTGTTGTGCACCCATCAAGGGGACTTGAGTTGAGCGTCGGCTCCCAAAGCCCATATCGTGCAGGATACGTTGCACAGTCCGGGCGCTGATGCGTGTTGAGGCTCCAGCATTGAATTCCGATGATACCTGCGAGAGTGATGCACGCCTATCGCGTGAAACGATTCTTGACAGCCGACGATGGTCACGTTCACCCAATGTCTTTTACGGCCACACTGGTATCGTAGGTTGGAGGTTTTGTCGGAATTTTTGTTGTCACGGTACACCCTTGCAATGGCCGTCCGTGAAAATCCGGACTTCGTTTGTACTTCCGAAATACTATGGCCAATCTCACGAGCGCCAACTATGACACCGCATTGAAAATAACTTTAATCGTTATTACTTGTCATTCCCATGCCGAAAACAGTTCTGACAGCTCGCAAGGATGTCTATTGCTTTACATACGCACTGGCGGACGCAACCGAGTTAGCGCATAGGTGACGCTGCTATGTATTTTGCATAAGCTCGTCTGTACCAGTTTTTCTGGCACTTCAGTGTATATATCTGGACCCAACGTTTCCCATAGCATGGTTGTTCCTGGGAATATCCTAAACTTTTATAACATGTTCTGAAATTTTATCAATTTTCGAATTTTGTTTTTACCGGAATTTTTTGAAGTTCAGGATTTTTCTAGTGTTGTAACTTTTGCATAACTGCCAAGTGTCCGGATTTAATCTGATTACGTCCGGCTTTCAAACTCAGTGTTCGGATTTAATCGAATTGTGCCCTAGTTTTCGAATTCAGTGCTTGGATTTAATCAGATTGTGTCCAGCTTTTGAACCCGCAGTGACCAGATTTAATCGGTTTATGTCGGAATTTAGAACCCAGTGTCCGGATGTAATCAAATTATGTCTGGTTTTCGAACTCAGCGTCCCGGAATTCTGTTTTTTGAGGAAACGTCGGACTTTTGTTAAATTTTAATAAGTTGTAATTTTTTTATTCATTTTTTTTCGGCAATATATTTCCTGTTTGCAAGCCAACTATTCGGGTAGTCACTATGGTAATCTCTGGTGCTCCACAGTGTGTAGTAAAGTCGAATATACTACGGAAATCGAAAATCTCAATGAATAATGTCATTCAACATACCTAAATATTATTGTAAGGTTTTCAATATTCTAGCATTTATTAATCATTTTTGGGAATGTTTATTGGATGTTTCTAATATCGTGACATTTCTTGAATGCATTTTTGATAAGTCTCCATGCCGTCCGCCGGCTTAGAACGTTCCAAACAGCCGGAAACGGTTTTTCTAGCAAGAATGAGAATGTTCTAAGAGTTTTAGAATTTCGAATTTTCTAGACCAACCTACGTTTGCCCTCTTCATTTCTATTTCTGATTATATTCTTATTTTTTACATCTTTGTGATCATGTCTCGTGTTTTTAATGTTTGGAAATAGTGAAAAAGAGCGACTTCCTATTTTAAAGAAATTTCCCAGTGAAATACGTGTGTTTTGCTACTTCTAAAAGTATCTTCTTCAAAACCAATTAGTATAATCTCCCTTTACATTTTTTAAAGCCAAATAAAATTTCAAAAAGGGTACTTAATCTGTTCGTGATGGAATACGCGCTGTTTCGGTGACTTGTAAAACTGTTTTCAGGACAGAGTGAACAATGCAATATCGATTTTTGGTGTTTAATATCGCTTAAAACATATACCACTGAAATAGCGCAGTTGGTTCCGTCGCTATGCACTGTGCGGGAGGCGACGGTTCTGACGGGTGTTTGAATCCCGGTCCTATACCGACCATATAGTCTGCGGGTTTTCCGCAGACTCCCTGTGTTTGGGGACGCGAATGCCCTTTCAAGTCGGCCCCGGACGCATTTTGTCCTTCAACCCCCTTCTAGAGGTTGTTTGCGTTTATCAGATGAGTGTCAATGCGCTGGTATTATAGTAAAACAATATAAGACGATTGTAATCTGATGCCTCGTGGCACCAGACACCTACAGGAGTCTTCCCATGGTTGTTGTTGATGATGATAAAACGTATGGGTGAGCTTTTTTAATCTTCTGTTTAAAGCTAAACTGTGTACAAAAGCACTACTGCATGCTTACTACTCAGACAAACCGACTTTACGGGGAACAAAAGATGGTGACAGAGAGTTGAAGTTTCGATCATTTTGCTGTAAACAAAAGGAAAACGGTTTGCTCTTTTTGTTTGTTGATATAACAAGAAGTCACAAAGCAATGTAAACCATGCATTTTTCAGAGAATTTTAACTTTAAAGAACGATAATGACGCCTTTGCTGTTAAAACAATTGTACGGGTCATGGAAATGGTGCAGTTCCTAAAAAGATGAGCCATTGTATTCGGACCATCCCCAACCTAGAGAAATGAACGCGCCTGGAGACCGAACAGTGGCGCAGGTGAAGTTCACAGAGCCGTATATATACAACCCGAGGACCGGCTTTTGGTTAGCAGAGTGTTCGGAGTCAGAATGGGAAAAGCTGCCGATTTATCGGAGTTTGATAAAGGACACATCGTGATGGCACAACACGATTTGTCCTTTATCAAACTCCATAACGCCCAAGAAATGTATTTGTCCTTTATCAAACTCTATTTAACACACAAGAAATGTATTTGTCCATTTCTTGGGTGTTTTCTTTATTTTCACGATTTGTCCTTTATCAAACTCCATTTAACACCCAAGAAATGTCAATAAATCCAGGCCGTGATGATATCCCAGATAAAGCTCTGTGACTTATTCCTCCTCTCTACGAAAGATGAGTGGCTTAAAAAAATCATCATTAAGCCTCTCCTCTTTCTACGAAAGAGGAGAGGCTTAATGATGAATTCCCTCGTTGTGGCACATGTTTTCGGAAGGAGCAACTGACTTCTGTCCCAGGCAACGTTTGCCGATTTCTCCTCCAAAGATTCGCCACAATTTGAATCATGGTCTGAAAAAGCGGGAAGGCAATTCACACACAGCTTCCAAGTGGCGGTATATCAAGTATGTTTTGTGTTGAAAAAGTAGGTTGGTGCAAAAATATACTGCATGTTGGCGGATGTCAAGGGTGTGGCGGTATATCAAGGGATCGATGGATGTTTTACATAGGACAAGGATGGCGGTAAATTGAGTGGCGGTACATCGAGAGTTGACTGTATTTCAGCTTTTATCTGTGATTCTATGATTTTTATTAGGAACAGCAAGCATTATTTCCAACATTCTTCTCAAGCCTGTTTGCTGTATGTTACAATTTGAACAGACTCCTGTGGGGTTTCAAGCGGGGCGCGCCAAGGGCATTTACCGCCCCTTGTACGAGAATGTTTTTCAATTTTTACTCATTTTTACATAAAATAGATACCTTGAGCAACATCATTTTCTATTTCCCGTAAATTAAGAGTTTTCATAAAACACAATTGTCTCATATAAAACTGAAGGAAAAAAACCCTGTAAAACTCTAGTGAAGATGACGCTGCGGCTGATCCAAGATGTCAGCTTCATCTGTCAATTTACACGAAAGTCCGCTTTACCGGTAAAAAATGTTTCGTTATGTACGATGATAAACATATCACGGCTTTCCCCATGGTGGGGGTCAATTGTGATTTTATATATATAACATTGAACAGCATGACAGGCGTCTCTTTAACTATTCTAACCAAAAAATCTCTCATATAAGTACATATACAAATAAGTTGTATAAAACTAAAAGCAGAATTTGAAATAATTAGTTTTCGTATAAAATAAAAATATTGTTTCCTATAAACTGAAAACTGAAGCTCCAAGAAAGCACGCAAGCATGCGTAATTTCAGCTAAAATAAATTTTTGTTGTTTTTTTTTTTTTTGTTACAAACTTTTTAACAATGTCTGAATCGTCTACGCCTGCCGCAATCTCGTTTTCAACACTAACGATACTTATATTTGAAAGTCGTTCCTGTTTCATATTTAATCAAAAGTAACTTTTCATGATTTTAAGTTTGGAAAACGATCTTTCCTCGTAAACCACTGTCACAGAGAGTAAAAATTAGAAAAAAGGGTTCTGTGCACCCATATTACCGCTATCAATTCTATGGAATGGAAAAGGGGGCATGTGACGTATATTCTAAATTAACTTTCCTTTTTAGTTTCTTTCCCTATGTAAATCTTGAGTTTATTCTCAGGTATTCTTCACGCTTAACGAAAGATCTTTTCTCTCAAACGAATACGTTTGGCAACACAATTGAGGTTGAATGCATGTGAGCCGCCCCGGTGGCGCAGTGGTCTAAGGCGCTGGCCTCTGATCATTCGTCCGTAAGGGGTCCGGGTTCGAATCCCGGTGAGGCATGGATGTTGTGTTTGTCTTACGGCACTGGCTCTTTCTCTTCCCTGGAACCAGTGACCCTAAATTAGGGACGGGCGACTGCTTATAGTCCATTGAGTTGCTCACGGTGGTCGTTAAAATTCCAATCAAAAAAAAAAAAAAAAAAAGAATGCACGTGACGTATGCCTGATCTTGATAAGAACAAGAGATAAAAACGTCGACTGATCGATTGCTGGGGAGCGTTGTAAGAGAGAGAGTTGTACCGTCGAGAGCGTTGCTTGAGAGCGTTGTAAGAGAGCGATTATTACGAGCGTTGGATTGTAAACTGATTATTATTAATAGGAGTGATGTGTGGTGTGTGGAGTACACTGTGATGTTATCGTTCAGTTATGGAAGTGGTACTACAGCCTGAATAAAGCATCTTTTCCGTAAGTTGACTTCTGTTATTTACATGTTTCGTCTGGCCGTTAAGGTTTCTTTCATTTAGGAACTATTTCTTAAGTGTTGATGTGTTAAAACAGCGTAGAAGTAGAAAAGACTTTTATGCTACAGGCAATATAATTTTAAAGACCTTTTGGATTTCAAGTTTAACAGCAAGAAAAAAGAAAGATATGTATTTTTATGCAGTGTAAGAATCCACAAAATCCAAAAAAAGTTTTCCACAAAATCCAAAAAAAGTTTTCGTTTAACTTAGCAGCATGGGAAACGTGTCCCCCTCCCCTTCCAACCGTATTTTGCTACAGACATCATCAAAAATATTTTTTAAAGCCACTGAATTGTTTGGAAAGCATATTAATAAGTCATTTGAAAATATGTATTCTAAGGCACTATGGGTTTATGTATTGTTTTTACGTGGTCTGACAAATTCAACAGTTGGAAATTGTGTTTCGCAATGTTTCCTCGGCAATTGTTTTATCTTCAGCTAACATGCCTTTGAAACTCCCACGTGTTCTACATTCTTCTAAACAGCCATTTACTTGTTTTAGCATTTCTGTTATGGTTAGTATAACTACAACAGATTTTAGCATTGATTTCCTATTAAGAGTAAGTTTTGAAGAAAGAGTGTTCCAAGTCTTTCTGGAACAAATAAACTTGCATATTTTTGTTGTTGTTTTTATTATTTTTTCTAAGAAAGATTAGTTCAATTTCGTGTATCACTGTCTCTAAAAGATTCGTTAAAGCGATAATATAATGTATCGTGGATTGCATCTAAATTGCACACCAGTCCTCGTTACCCTTATTGCATCGATCCTATTTTCTCACCTAGTTTCAGAGTACGGTTTTACGGTCAACGCTGGAAGCTCTTTCTTAAAAATTTGCCAACGGTAAGGTAATTCAGAAAAGAAAGCATATATTTCTTGAACAATGCCGAAAATGTTCACAATTTATAGAGAAATTGTTTCGTCGTTATTTATGACCAGATATTTATGACCAGGCGAAAAATTATGTTTTTTGAAGCCCATTGTGTTTTTCCTTCATATTGGCCCTGTTGTCATAGTGCTGGCTGGCCAAGTATACCATAAAAACTGAAATCTTCAGGATTTAAAAAAAATTAGAAAGAAAAAAGTTAGATCTTTGCCTGCGGCATCCGTTGCTGAACAAAACGATAAAAATTATTCACTGATTTTAAATCGTTTTCCATTGAATTATGTAATGAATTAGTTTTGCTAAAAAATAAAAATATACGTGCCACGTCGCATTAAGATTTCTCACAGGAAAACGTTTTTTAACTTCTCCCACGTTACTGATATTAATTTATCAACCGTAAAATTTGACTGAGGCGTTCTGTCGCGTGCCGCCCCGGAATCTGGCGGCCGGGTGCTTCGCACCCTTTGAACCTCCGCTGGGTGCGTCTCTGGGTTTCACTGTATTTTAAATAAGAGTATTTGGATCGTATGTACTGGAAAAAAAAAAATCGAAAGTCCTGGCGATGTTCGGAAGTTCTGTGATTGAATACCTATTTGAGCCATGCCTACAGTTCCCACTACGAGAAATCCTAATTTATTGGCAAATTCGGGATTGCTGGTCAATGCATGAAAAGTCCTTTTATTTATCGATGGAAAATGAATAAATCCAGTTCGGTTTCTGACAGAGATAAATAGGTATGGTGTTAGAATCAGAAGATAACGTAAGCATGGCGCCATTTTGTTTTATAAACAAACAGAACTGAAATTTAAGTGCGTCACCATTTCTTTCGCAAAAGATGTTCTAGTACTTTTCCGTAACAGTTTATCGCTGTAAATAGGATTGGGCCGCACCCAACACGATTTTGAAAATGTGACGCACATTTATTTATGTACATTCAAGCTTTAGTTTTCGGCAAGTAAATTTCTTTTTGAGGGAACAAAATGTTTTGCGAAGAAAGCATTTTTGTGCAAGATTTCCTTTTTCGCCACTTATTAGACCATGAACCCTAAGACCTGAATTGATTAACCTGCAATTTAAGGAGATAGTATGATAATATTGTCATCATGTCCGTATTAAGGCGGAGGGCGTTTTGTGGATGATGTCTTAATGGCGCAATTATGCTTCAATGAAAGAGGACAGTGATGTGTCTAGTGAAAACTGGTAACCGCACATCTTAATCATTGACCACGAGTCCTTCCTTGTGCATTTCCCTCCCTCCAACCCTTCGCCGGCCCACAATGGGAGCGAGTAATTGGTCAGTGATTACCCGACGATGATTAGAGTAATCTCAGCAACTGCTTGCAAAATGATGACCTTTCGAAATGTTACTCCAACGTTTTAATTAATTTCTTGAAACCCATCTTCATGATCGCAGTCTATGAAATGCGTTAAGTCGTGTTACTTATATTCAATTTGGAAGACAGGAAGATTGAACAAGTAAAACGGATGCATTTACATAAATACAAATACCCCTCTCCCCTTGTTTCGTAACATGTTTACTTTTGGAATAACAAGAGGGTCTAAGATGATTACGCACGATATTCTGAAAAACCGTGAAATAGCTCTTTTAGAAAGCGCGAAGTTACATAACTCTTGGTTTTTTAAGGACTAGTACATAAGGCAAGAGCGTATTTAGAGGGGGACCATCTCTCCCCCGGAAAGTACTTCATTTTTGACGTAGAACTACGTATTTCCCCGCGCTGGGTAAGGGGGTAACATCGGAAGCACGGATGCAACGAAAACATGTCACACTTTGAACGCTTGTATCTTCTAAACTAATAATCGTGGAGTAATAAATAAAACATCATTAGATAGTTTATAGAGTCCATTTATAACAAAGCAAGTTTCAATCCTCCACCCCTTAACCCTTCGGTGCAGCGACGTTAGAAAGTTAAGCTAAATTTTGCGTAATTTTGTTTCGCCTCACACCGTTTTAAGGTTGATAACTAGTGAATAGATAATGATAGCGATGACCTCAGCCCCGCATTCCGAGCTAACGGACGTATGTGATAAACCGAAATAAAGTAGATTTAAAGTTTATTTATTTTTTAGATAAAAAAGAAATCGTGACGAAAATTTAGAAATGCGGCGAAAATTCCGGGAAAATTACCATGAGAACCGACGAAAGTTGAAGAAACAGCTAGAGGAGAAGAAGAGAAATCCGAAAAGGCCCGCTAATCATCAACCAAAAGGTCATGGAAATGTAGGGAGCGTCAGAAATCCGGGCGCCAGGATGCGTTTCACCCGAGTTCAACTTTAGAGCCACAACCTTCCATTTCTACTGCACAAATTGAACCTGAACAGCAAGAAAAGGTGAAGATTGATGTCATCGATCTAAATTTTCAAATTTTCACACAGAGCATGGAATACCAATGTACATCGCCAGTCTTCACAACTTCGCTGGATAATGAATGTATTACTACATCTCAAACCTTTACACCGCCGATGCATTCTGAATCTAGACAAGAACAAGAGCAACAACAAGAAGAGTACATTAAGCCCGAGACGTATCGCCAAATTTATAACAAGGCAACTAAGGAGTTTGAATTCTACGTCTACTAACATTAATTTATAATCAGCATAAGTTACTATGAATTGTATATAGTATAAGTTCCTTTTAAGTAAATAAAGCAAAACATTTCGCTTTATTTCTTAAAAATTTTATATCTGTAAACAATCGAAGGGGCACGTTAGCAATTGTGCCGCGACCTACAACATAAGGCTACGTCAACTGTCCTTCAATACTTTAAGGAAGTAGAATTAGTGAGATAGTTCCATGAAATTGTGGCAGTTGACGTAGTTCTACGTTGTAGGTTGCAACGTCAACTGTCCTTTGCTGAATACTTTAAGGACATAGAATTAGTGAGATAGTGCCATGAAATTGTGACAGTTGACGTTTCTACGTTGTAGGTTGCTACGTCAACTGTCCTTCGCTGAATACTTTAAGGACGTAGAATTAGTGAGATAGTGCCATGAAATTGTGACACTTGACGTAGTTCTACGTTGTAGGTTGCAACGTCAACTGTCCTTTGCTGAATACTTTAAGGACATAGAATTGTGAGATAGTGCCATGAAATTGTGACAGTTGACGTAGTTCTACGTTGTAGGTTGCAACGTCAACTGTCCTTCGCTGAATACTTTAAGGACATAGAATTAGTGAGATAGTGCCATGAAATTGTGACAGTTGAGGTAGTTCTACGTTGTAGGTTGCAACGTCAACTGTCCTTTGCTGAATACTTTAAGGACATAGAATTAGTGAGATAGTGCCATGAAATTGTGACAGTTGACGTAGTTCTACGTTGTAGGTTGCTACGTCAACTGTCCTTTGCTGAATACTTTAAGGACATAGAATTAGTGAGATAGTGCCATGAAATTGTGACAGTTGACGTAGTTCTACGTTGTAGGTTGCTACGTCAACTGTCCTTTGCTGAATACTTTAAGGACATAGAATTGTGAGATAGTGCCATGAAATTGTGACAGTTGACGTAGTTCTACGTTGTAGGTTGCAACGTCAACTGTCCTTTGCTGAATACTTTAAGGACATAGAATTAGTGAGACAGTGCCATGAAATTGTGACAGTTGACGTAGTTCTACGTTGTAGGTTGCTACGTCAACTGTCCTTTGCTGAATACTTTAAGGACATAGAATTGTGAGATAGTGCCATGAAATTGTGGCAGTTGACGTAGTTCTACGTTGTAGGTTGCAACGTCAACTGTCCTTTGCTGAATACTTTAAGGACATAGAATTGTGAGATAGTGCCATGAAATTGTGACAGTTGACGTTTCTACGTTGTAGGTTGCAACGTCAACTGCCCTTTGCTGAATACTTTAAGGACATAGAATTGTGAGATAGTGCCATGAAATTGTGACAGTTGACGTAGTTCTACGTTGTAGGTTGCTACGTCAACTGTCCTTTGCTGAATACTTTAAGGACATAGAATTGTGAGATAGTGCCATGAAATTGTGACAGTTGACGTTTCTACGTTGTAGGTTGCAACGTCAACTGTCCTTTGCTGAATACTTTAAGGACATAGAATTGTGAGATAGTGCCATGAAATTGTGACAGTTGACGTAGTTCTACGTTGTAGGTTGCTACGTCAACTGTCCTTTGCTGAATACTTTAAGGACATAGAATTGTGAGATAGTGCCATGAAATTGTGACAGTTGACGTTTCTACGTTGTAGGTTGCAACGTCAACTGTCCTTTGCTGAATACTTTAAGGACATAGAATTGTGAGATAGTGCCATGAAATTGTGACAGTTGACGTAGTTCTACGTTGTAGGTTGCTACGTCAACTGTCCTTTGCTGAATACTTTAAGGACATAGAATTGTGAGATAGTGCCATGAAATTGTGGCAGTTGACGTAGTTCTACGTTGTAGGTTGCAACGTCAACTGTCCTTTGCTGAATACTTTAAGGACATAGAATTGTGAGATAGTGCCATGAAATTGTGACAGTTGACGTAGTTCTACGTTGTAGGTTGCTACGTCAACTGTCCTTTGCTGAATACTTTAAGGACATAGAATTGTGAGATAGTGCCATGAAATTGTGACAGTTGACGTAGTTCTACGTTGTAGGTTGCTACGTCAACTGTCCTTCGCTGAATAATTTAAGGACGTAGAATTAGTGAGATAGTGCCATGAAATTGTGACAGTTGACGTAGTTCTACGTTGTAGGTTGCAACGTCAACTGTCCTTTGCTGAATACTTTAAGGACATAGAATTAGTGAGATAGTGCCATGAAATTGTGACAGTTGACGTTTCTACGTTGTAGGTTGCTACGTCAACTGTCCTTCGCTGAATACTTTAAGGACGTAGAATTAGCGAGATAGTGCCATGAAATTGTGACAGTTGACGTAGTTCTACGTTGTAGGTTGCAACGTCAACTGTCCTTTGCTGAATACTTTAAGGACATAGAATTGTGAGATAGTGCCATGAAATTGTGACAGTTGACGTAATTCTACGTTGTAGGTTGCAACGTCAACTGTCCTTCGCTGAATACTTTAAGGACATAGAATTGTGAGATAGTGCCATGAAATTGTGACAGTTTGTCGTAGTTCTACGTTGTAGGTTGCAACGTCAACTGTCCTTCGCTGAATACTTTAAGGACATAGAATTAGTGAGATAGTGCCATGAAATTGTGACAGTTGACGTAGTTCTACGTTGTAGGTTGCAACGTCAACTGTCCTTTGCTGAATACTTTAAGGACATAGAATTGTGAGATAGTGCCATGAAATTGTGACAGTTGACGTTTCTACGTTGTAGGTTGCAACGTCAACTGTCCTTTGCTGAATACTTTAAGGACATAGAATTGTGAGATAGTGCCATGAAATTGTGACAGTTGACGTAGTTCTACGTTGTAGGTTGCTACGTCAACTGTCCTTCGCTGAATACTTTAAGGACGTAGAATTAGTGAGATAGTGCCATGAAATTGTGACAGTTGACGTAGTTCTACGTTGAAGGTTGCAACGTCAACTGTCCTTTGCTGAATACTTTAAGGACATAGAATTAGTGAGATAGTGCCATGAAATTGTGACAGTTGACGTTTCTACGTTGTAGGTTGCTACGTCAACTGTCCTTTGCTGAATACTTTAAGGACATAGAATTAGTGAGATAGTGCCATGAAATTGTGACAGTTGACGTTTCTACGTTGTAGGTTGCAACGTCAACTGTCCTTTGCTGAATACTTTAAGGACATAGAATTGTGAGATAGTGCCATGAAATTGTGACAGTTGACGTTTCTACGTTGTAGGTTGCAACGTCAACTGTCCTTTGCTGAATACTTTAAGGACATAGAATTGTGAGATAGTGCCATGAAATTGTGACAGTTGACGTTTCTACGTTGTAGGTTGCAACGTCAACTGTCCTTTGCTGAATACTTTAAGGACATAGAATTGTGAGATAGTGCCATGAAATTGTGACAGTTGACGTTTCTACGTTGTAGGTTGCAACGTCAACTGTCCTTTGCTGAATACTTTAAGGCCATAGAATTGTGAGATAGTGCCATGAAATTGTGACAGTTGACGTAGTTCTACGTTGTAGGTTGCAACGTCAACTGTCCTTTGCTGAATACTTTAAGGACATAGAATTGTGAGATAGTGCCATGAAATTGTGACAGTTGACGTTTCTACGTTGTAGGTTGCAACGTCAACTGTCCTTTGCTGAATACTTTAAGGACATAGAATTGTGAGATAGTGCCATGAAATTGTGACAGTTGACGTTTCTACGTTGTAGGTTGCAACGTCAACTGTCCTTTGCTGAATACTTTAAGGACATAGAATTGTGAGATAGTGCCATGAAATTGTGACAGTTGACGTAGTTCTACGTTGTAGGTTGCAACGTCAACTGTCCTTTGCTGAATACTTTAAGGACATAGAATTAGTGAGATAGTGCCATGAAATTGTGACAGTTGACGTTTCTACGTTGTAGGTTGCAACGTCAACTGTCCTTTGCTGAATACTTTAAGGACATAGAATTGTGAGATAGTGCCATGAAATTGTGACAGTTGACGTAGTTCTACGTTGTAGGTTGCTACGTCAACTGTCCTTTGCTGAATACTTTAAGGACATAGAATTGTGAGATAGTGCCATGAAATTGTGACAGTTGACGTTTCTACGTTGTAGGTTGCAACGTCAACTGTCCTTTGCTGAATACTTTAAGGACATAGAATTGTGAGATAGTGCCATGAAATTGTGACAGTTGACGTAGTTCTACGTTGTAGGTTGCTACGTCAACTGTCCTTTGCTGAATACTTTAAGGACATAGAATTGTGAGATAGTGCCATGAAATTGCGACAGTTGACGTTTCTACGTTGTAGGTTGCAACGTCAACTGTCCTTTGCTGAATACTTTAAGGACATAGAATTGTGAGATAGTGCCATGAAATTGTGACAGTTGACGTAGTTCTACGTTGTAGGTTGCTACGTTAACTGTCCTTCGCTGAATACTTTAGAATTAGTGAGATAGTGCCACGAAATTGTGACAGCTGACGTAGCAGTGGCGGCGGAACCGCCTGGGCCCGGGCCCGGTCAATAATTTCAGCCAAGTTTTTTTTTTTTATTTTTTATTATTTTTTCATTTGGCATATGTGCGGTTTTTTGTTGTGATATGCCTTAGAAAGATGTTCTAGGTAAGTGGTCAGGTGGTCCTAATCCCTAACATAGCCCCTTAGGCATTGTTTTTCTTCTGTTTGTTCCGAGAATCGGGAAGGGATGAGGGAAAGGGGGGGGGGGGGGGGTGCACCACGATTCGGAATTTCGGGCCCGGTCAACGAACTTCACTTTCCGCCACCCCTGTGACGTAGTTCTACGTTGTAGGTTGCTACGTCAACTGTCCTTCGCTGAATATTTTAAGGACACAGAATTAGTGAGGTAGTAACATGAAATTGTGACAGTTGACGTAGTTCTACGTTGTAGGTTGCTACGTTAACTGTCCTTCGCTGAATACTTTAAGGACGTAGAATTAGTGAGACAGTGACATGAAATAGTGACAGCTGACGTAGTTCTACGTTGTAGGTTGCGGCACGATTGCTACTATGCCTCTTTGATTTTTTGTTAAAATGCGACTTACGTTAGAAAAAAATGCCTTAATTTGATAAAAATGTATCAACATTAGAAAATAATGCTTTAATTTTTCCTTCTATTTTTCGTTGGAATTTGTTTTGTCCTGATGGATTTCTAAAACTTCCATTTCCTGTTGCCTTCCCCACCGGAAAAAAATTCTATATATGCCCTTGACTTAGCCATGAAAAAGGAAAATTCCTGGTAGGCAGCCGGATTCTGGGCCGGGAAGCATAGGCACAGCTTTAAAAACCCCACCTTTAGGAAATTTAAATGTGAGGACTCCAGGAGCTCCATAAACACACACACACACACACACACACACACACTATTATTCTCACCTTTTAGATTTAGCCATGATTCGTTTTTGTGAGGATGCAAAACCACGGCAAAATGCTATTTTTTTACAGAACTCATTATTCGAGGGCCATCCAGAAAGTACGTACCTATCGCGCATCACTCCCGCGCAAGTATTCACTTCGGAGTCGCACATGCGCAGTTGTTTTGCCTCATCCATTAGCCACGCCCTGAAGCCATTTTGTGAGCTTGTGCTTGTGTTAAAGGTTTGTGCCATAGTAGGCCAAAGAGATTTATTTTCAAATAATTAATAAACAACAGCATGCACTTTTCTCCCATATTCAGCATTACTCATTCGATGAGAAACTGGATTACTAGTACGCTATTGTGTTTGACATGTTCTCGTGATATGTTGTAAGTGTTCAAAACAATTATCAAAAATAAAATAAATAAAAATACAGAAACGTCTAATCTCTAGCACCTTTATCTATTTTTTGTGCTTCTTGCTCTTTGTTTAAGCAACCAGTAGCGCACCCAGAAGTTTCCCAAGAGAGGGGCCCGTGCGCCGTGGCACACAAAATTTTCCCAAAATAGGGGTGACCCCCTAAATTTACCGGGAAAAACAGTCAGGTGCTATAACAATTAAGAGGTTGACTTTTCTACATTTATTCTTATCCAGTTACTAGTGTTATATGGAAACATTCAAACTTCATTTATATTGTAACTTTTGTTATTTTGTGTGCCAACGACAGTGGGAAGTTTCCTCCTCAGCCAAAAAGGCGCTCAGCACAGATTCATTCATTTCGGAGAAGGGTCATTCTCTTGTCGATCGTGGGACCCCTCCCACGAACAAAAGGACACCCCCTTTCCTCCAGCCGTCAGCGACAATCGGAGTAGCAATTAAATGAGTACAATTCCTTACGTCAAGGGTACACAGAGAGTGAAGAGGAGTTTGAACGTGGCGGTCATAAAAGGGGAGTCTTTATGGAGTTCTCGAGGAGAAAGATAGGGACAATTTCGCTCGGAGACAAAGTAAGAAAAACGCTTTAGCACGGGATGAGGCAGAAAGAGATTTTCACGTGGTATTGTAGCCAATAAGATAGGAACAGATGTGGCGAGAAAAGCGTAGAGAAGGCCGTCCATAACATCTAACTCCCGCTGGAAGTATTTACTATTTAATCAGACCAACTATTATACCAATATTTCCCCTTTCCTCCCATCTGATGAATAAAGATATGTGCAAAAGGAAACATCTGTCATAACGTTCAATTTTTAACTACTTGTTTATTTGCTTCCCAGCTTCAACGACAGGAACCTGCAACCGATTCTTCTGATAAGTTGGCGTCTCCCACAATACATTAAAATAAACCAAGACAACACTAGTAATGTTACAAGAAAATTAAATGATTAGAAGAAGCAGTAGATGAAATTCTTTTCCTGGTTAGATTTTTCTAAATTTATTTAACAGAACTACTCCCTTATAATTATTATATGTTATAATTACACTGAAGAGCAATTGAATTAGAGATACCTGTCTAGTAACGTGTAGCACCACCTTTTGCCCTGATGACGGCGGCGATTCGTCTCGGCATGGACTCGACAAGACGCCGGAAGCGATGGTAAGCCATACGGATCCACAACCCCTGAACAAGCTCCCACAGTTCACGAAGATTTGATGGAGGGGGTCAGAGCCTCGAATACCTCTCTCGATGGCATCCCAGATGTGCTCGATGGGATTGAGGTCAGGTGACCTAGCTGGCCAAGGAAGCAAGGTCACGTCGGTGGAGTGTTCATCCAACCATTCGGATACAATTCGGGAGCGATGGCACGGTGCATTGTCTTGTTGCAGGATGAGGTCCCCAGTGGGATGTTGAAGACGCACAAACGGGAGCAAATGGTCGTCCAGGACATCCCGGTAACGTTGACCTGTGAGAGACGATGTCACACGTACCAGGGATCCCATTTTAGTCCACATAAACAGTCCCCAGACGAGAATGCCACCCTCACCAGCTTGAAGAGTACCCTGCTGACAAGAGGGATTCATCACTTCATGTGGTTTGCTCCGTACTCGTATCCTGCCATCCGCGTGTATCAACGTGAATCTCGACTCATGAGTCCAGAAAACATTTTTCCACATGTCTAGGGTCCAGTGGCGATGTTCCCGCGCCCATGCTAATCTTTGCACCCTGTGATGTGCGGGTAGCAGCGGTACCCTCGTGGGACGATGGCTTCTGTACTCCATAGCGAGGAGATGGTTCTGGATGGTGTGGCTGCTTACACGTTTTTGGGCACCAGCGTTAAATTGCCGAGTGATTTCTTGCACTGTGGCCCGTCTATTCGCTGTTACAATGCGAGCTAGCCGACGATGACCCCGCTCATCCATACGCTGTTGTCCACGGCAGATGGCCCTTGCAGGAATGGTTTTACTGGATTCGATGTACTCACGGTACACCCGTGACACAGTGGCTCGTGAAAATCCCACACTGTAAAAAAAATTTGTAGATTTTACGGTTTTAAACCGTTTTCCAGGGTGCCAACACAAAACCGTAAAATCTACAGTTTTATGCCGTGTTGGAGCAAAGCTATAGCATTGCTCCAACACCGCATTTAATGAAGAAAACAGCACAGAATTTGGCTGGAGCGAGTCACAGTCCAAATAATCACGAAAACACAAAAATTTGGCTGGAACGAATATATTAATTGTGTTGGAGCAAAGCTATAGCTTTGCTCCAACACTGCATAAAACTGTAGATTTTACGGTTTTGTGTTGGCACCCTGGAAAACGGTTTAAAACCGTAAAATCTACAGTAACTTTTTTACAGTGCATCCTGCACGACTTCCGAGATGGAGTGACCCAATCGTCGGGCCCCGACAGTTTGCCCACGATCAAATGCGCTTGTATCCTTCGTCTTACCCATGTAGGGGTAAGGAAACAGCAAATGGTTTCCGATAAACTGTTGTACTAAAGGATCCTTCTGAGTGTGACAAAGGACGTCAAGGAATGGTAAGCAGACATTATTTTCAGTCTCACATGCAAACTGAATATGGGGATCAATTGAATTGATAAGTTCAACTAATTTAGGTATTTCCTAGTTCATGCCATTCCAGAGAACAAAAGCATCATCTACATATCGAATCCATAGGTCAAATGTGAAAAGCTGAATGAGTTTGTCTTCAAAGTGACGCATATAGACTTCGCATAAAATAGGCGACAGTGGACTGCCCATTGCAAGGCCTTCCGTCTGTTGGAAAAATCTTCCACGAAAAAGGAAACTGTTTTGTCTGATACAAATTTCCACTAGTCTTAAAATATCTTCTACTTCAGGTTCGCTAAAATGATGTTCAGAGAGACTAGCTTTCAAAGATTCGAGTGCTCCATTTAGTGGGATACTTGTGAACATGGATTTTACATAGAAGGATAACATGAATTGATCGTGGTATGGATGTCGTTTTAGCCGATTGACAACCTCGATGAAATTTTTCACAGCTGTTTTGATTGAAGAAGTCGTTAAGGTAGATACTGCAGTTTTGAAGACAGAAACTTGGCCAACTTATGTGTAGCTGAGCCGATATTGCTGACTATGGGACGTAAAGGGATACCAATGTAATGTGCATGTATAATATCTTTGGAAGTGCATTGAAACGTGGACAACGGGCATATGAGGGCTTTAGACGACTTTTTGAGCTTTGGTCAAGAGTTACAGAACTTGATACCAATATCCGAACTTCTTTTCATTGTTTCTCCCATGGATCATTTTTTTATTTCTTTATAGGGTCCTTCGGAAATAAGTTTTTCGACTCTGCCTCATAATGTTTTTGTCCAGAATAACAACTTGTCCTCCTTTATCGGCTTTAGTAAGGATAATGTCACGATTTAACTGTAATTATTTAAGAGCATTGTATTCTTCCTTGTTGGGATTGGGTTTAAATGGAGGAGAAGACTTAGACGTTATTATCTGGCTGGCATCTAGACATTGATCAAAAGAAACATTTAGACACAATGTCTAATTGTTTCTTTTTGATCAATGTCTAGATCGCTTTTTATCAAGGACTCCTCAACCGAAGCCACGATATTGGTACCTTTTTCGAAACTGCAAAATTCGAATTGTAACATAAAATCTGTTTTTGAATTTCGTTCGGCTTGAAACAAGAAAGGTTAGATATTACTTCAGTATATGTGAAGGTATCCTCAATTTGCGAAATAGAATTTTCTTTATTGTTGCTGTTTTTTGATAATTTTTCAAATTTTCATTCAAATGTCCTTTTATGAGTAAACAACATATTGGAACTGCTTGACCAAGTTTTGCCGTGCAAGTCAGAAAAATCTGGTAACATTTTAGCCAGTAAAAGGTGTACAGTAAGTCATACAGTTCGACCTCAGCGTTTGCAATATTTTTTCTGTATCTTTAATAATAGCTCTTAGTAGTGCAAACGAAGCATTAGATATGGCTTTCTTGACATTTGAAAAGTTCGTAAGTTGCATTTCACAGAGATAAAATTTGGTAATATCCGACATATTACCATTGTTATTTTGACCACCTCCTACTTTTGACGTCAACAGCGCGTAGCCAATGAAGGAAGGCACGTGTCGTGAGCTGGCTTGGAGGGTATATAAGGTGTGCTGTAGGCATTATGAAAACGTATCATTGGTTGTTTTCACGGATAAAAGCAGCGATTCATCAGATTTGCAAAAGGGGATGATTATCGGCTTTTGGGTTAAGGGTGGCAGTATTTCTGAAACAGCGCAGTTTGTGAACTGTTCACGTGCTGCTGTGGTTAAAGTGTATCGTGATTGAAGAAATGGCACCATTGCGAATAAGCGATGTGGAAACTGCGGAGCACCACGTGCCATTGATGTGAGAGGTGAACGCCGGCTTCGAAAGTTCCTGAGGTCCGATCGACACGCTACAGTGGAGCAACTCACTGGCCGAAGGAACCAGGGGGCTACCGGAAGTGTGTCTAAAACGACAATTCAGCGAACCCTGCTGCGTATGGGGGTCAGATGCAGATGGATGGTCACTGTACCTATGCTAACGAAGGTGCATCGGCAGAAAAAGCTTACATTTGCACGGCAGCATCGAAATTGGACCTCCGCTGATTGGCAAATGATCGCCTTCTCCGATGAGTCACGTTTTCTGCTTCATCGAACGCATGGGCGTTGGCGTATAAGGCGAGAAACATCGGAGAATAAACACTCTTCAGTCATTGGTGGCAGAACACAAGCTGGTGGGGGCAGCGTTATGGTCTGGGGAATGTTTTCGTGGCTTTCCCTGGGTCCACTCATACCTGTGGAAGGCACGATTGACCGAATTCGTTATGAATCCATCCTTGCAGACCACGTACACCCATACATGCTGATTGTCTTCCCTGGGAAGGATAGGTTCTTCCAGAACGACAATGCGACGTGTCACACAGCTAGAAATGTCCGAGTGTGGTTGGAAGAGCACGTTGAAGACTTCAAAGTACTTCCCTGGCTTCCTAATTTCCCGGACTTAAGCCCAATTGAGCATCTGTGGGACCACCTAGATCGTGTTGCTCGCTCTATGGATCCTCCACCACGAACCCTCTGGCAGCTGTCAGATGCACTGCAGTCAGCATGGCTCCACATACCCGTGAACACCTTCCTGAGACACTCCCAGCCCGTCTAGCTGCTGTCCGCGCTGCACACGGCGGTTACTCTGGATATTAGCTGGTGGTCTCAATAATGTAACTCGAACGTGTATTTTCGCTTGATGTCTCGGAGAACAGCTTAGCGATATGTATGTACAATTACAGGAACTCTTTAACTGCCACTTTGCGAAGGCAATTTCAGTTACAGGAGAACTGCTTTATTCTATTTAAAAGAAATTAAATGAGCGTCAATTATCCCACTCTTTAATTTCTCCCACTTTATAAATTTGCACTAAATTTTTTTGCAGTTCTTCAAATTTTCAGTTTTTTTAAGAATTTTTTTGTAATTATTTTGTTCATGTCTTGAAAAATATTAAAGCGTCTGTGAAACTCAAAGTCCGTTTGAAGCTTGCTTCTTTGTGAATAAGCAAAAAAAAAAAAAAAAATTTATAAATTCGAATTCAACTATCGCAATAAAATTTATTGGAGTAGAATTAGATCTTCCAGTTTATCTGTTAGAGAAAGTACCATGTCTGTTGCTTCTGCAACGGATGTAATGCGTTTCTTTTCTACATTAAAATTTATTAAGAATAATCTTATACTACAGTCCTGAAAAAAGGGGGAAAAATTGGAAATTTTGTTTATTAGTTATTGCCTCAACACAATTTAGACTTGTGGTGGAAGATTAAACATAAATTGGTGATGTTGAGATACAGGTGTTTATCAAAATAATAAAAACACTTATGCTTTGTGAAGAAATTTTTGTTGATAAGCAGTGTTGGCCCACCTCGGGCTTTCAGAACAGAAGTAATTCGACTTGGAATAAACGTATACAAATCATGCACATATGATAATGGGATTTGGGGCCATTTATAAGCGCTGCTCTCTGATCATCAGTCCGAGACGGGCCGAGGTCCGAATCCTGGTGAGACATGGATGTTGTATTTGTCTTACGGCACTGGCTCTCTCCCTCCCTTCCCTGAAACCAATGGCTCTAAATTAGGGACAGGCGACTGCTTATAGCTAGGCGAGTAATTGTTCTTTTTCGCGAATTTTAGTTTTTCTGTAATTTTGCGAATATTAAATACATCCGCGAATTTCAGATTTTTTTTCCTATTTTTGTCGAATTTCTAATATAATTTTTAGATTATTTTTAATATTTTAGTAATTTAATTACTACCTTCATTGGAATTTACACGAAAAATATGCCGCAAAGTAATCCTACAACAAAGTCCAAATCATAACTTAAAACCTTGAATTACTCCTCAAGATTGTTCATTACGAAGAGGCTTATCGAACAAGCTTCACGGGTAATTTCAGGTCACATTCACTCTGCTAAAGAATGTACGTGTGGTCTTTCGTGATTTCCACCCCGCTACTGTTGAATGACCTAGGCGACTTGCTGCACTAGTAAACCTTAAACCGGATGTCGTCAACTGTATTAGTAGTTTTATCTGGGAAAAGCAGCTAACAGAAAAGAGTGTTTGAGTTTCGCAGACGCTTACTTAAAAAGATTTTGTGCTTTCGTGTGAGTATTTATTCAGTTTCTAGATACTATTTGTTAATTTTCAGAATGAGCCACGTGAGTAAAATGAGTTCATCTGAAAGATGCAAGCAGTACAGCAAAGGAACGTCTGTTGTTCTGTTCGTGTTGCTACACACAGTCGATTTTTCAAGAAACTACAGTTGTGAAGAGCATTTAGCAAGCGAGCTGCAGTAAAAAAATTGTGTTCTAACAGTCAACCGAAAATAATGCAGAAATGTGTTGATGAATTAATTGAGAAAAGAACTAAATAAAAACAACATCGCTGAATTGAACATTTTAAATTAACTGGTGCATTTTGTGCATCTAACATCCCACTTTCCAAACTGGATAACCTTACATTAAAAAAAATTACTCAGAAAATTCTTTGAAAAATATTGGTGTTATTCCAAACGTAAATTGGATGCGGAAATGTTATTTGTCGGAAATATATGAAATTTACCAGCAACAAACGAAAGATTTAAAAAAATCAGTATCCGGTGCAAGCATCGTAGCAGACGAAACAACTAATTCAGAAAATAGGTGCATTTTGAATATTCTTGCTGTTCTATCAGCTGAAACCTTTTTGAATGGAATCTTCAACGAGGGCATCACTTTGGAATTCATTAATTTTAAAGCAGTCAGCGAGGCAATACTTCAGTGCGTTATTCGTTTGAGTATGAAATACTTTTTGCGAGTATAACCGCTTTTGTGACAGACAACGCATCTTACATATCCAAAGCGTGGGGAAAGAGCCTCGAAGCCAAATTTTGGAGGAAATACGTTATTTCGTGAAATTTCGGGGTAAATTCCGAAATTTCGCGATTTACCCCGCTACCAAGCCGCGAATTTTGCCTTTTTTCCCCCGCGATACAATTACTACTCTATTTATAGCCCATCGAGTTGGTTACTGTTAACACCCCTCCCCAGGAGTGACCTTGGAGCTAGTGCCTGTCTAACAGTTTGATTTGCATACTGGTCGCAACACACTCGCGTATGCAAATCAAATCACAACCACAAATCCTGAACGACTTTGTGCATTGTTCTAGGGTACCAGAACAACTGATGGTCAGAAATGATGGTCAGGCTGCAAGTTCGATGTGCTTTTGGATTAAATAAGATTTGGAAGCCCAGAAGCGCCAACATACAGCTAGCTGTACAGGACATTGATATTATCTGTGGTTTTGTATGGATCCGATAAACTTGAAAAACTATATGCAAAAAAGGACATAATTGAAGTAATGACGGCCAAGAGATTGCTGTGAGGCGGACATGTGGATAGAATGCCAAGGGACTAATGGACTACATACCTAGGTGTGTGAGACCTATAGGAAGACCAAGAAATAGGTGGGAAGATTGTGTGAGGGGAGATGTGAGAGCAACAACGGGAAGGGGTAATGGCGAAATATCCAAGAACTCTGGAGGCGAATGTTGGAGGTATCTTGTGGTACACGCATCCAACCGATTCATGAGGATAATCACAAATAATAACGTAAAAGAGGTATTTATTGCATTTTACAAAAGATTATATTACAAAAATAATTTTTATATGCGATGTAAAATCAACAAAACGAAATTATCTCTACGATGTTTCTACAAGGAAGTATAAAAATGCGGCACGTGATTGTGTAATAGTGCGATAAACCTTCGTAAAGTGAATGCCTGTCCATAAACTTTAGAAGTTCATAGGAAATATTTCGTATTGCAGTATGCCGCGCCTTTGTCCAGCGATCCTTTCTATCGTATAAGGCACTTTCAAAGAGTCCTTTCTCCTTTTTCTTGCATTGTTAGAAGGCGAGGAGTCGCTCAGAGCCCGTCACACCTGTAAAATAATAATAAAAAAAGCAAACTTCAATTACTTCTAAGAAAATTACTTGAATTTTAATATGGTTGCAATTATACAAACAATTTATAATTTCCAGAATAAATTGGGCTATTTGTTTAACCACAAGTTACAAAAAAATAAAACAAGTTAGTAAAATCATGCAATGCATTGATCATGTTACGCTTTCCAACATACCAGAAATCATTACTCAAGTTACTACTCAAGTTGTTAGGATAATGGCTGTAGAATAAATCTCGCTCCTATCACCTGACCTTTGACCCCATTTCGATGATATTCAACAGAACCGGTAAAGTATGCTTCCGAAACAACATGATAAAGTTTTGTCTTAATCGAAGCATTTTTACGCAAGTTATGACGCATAAGGGCAATGGAATGCATCCCGCTCCTATGTCCTGACCTTTGACGACCCCACTTCACCCATTTTCAATAGGGTTCGTCCCCAGGTTGTCCCCTACCACATACTAAAATTTCATCGAAATCGAACCATATTTACGCAAGTTATGACGCATAAGGGCATGGAATGGATCTCGCTCCTATGTCGTGACCTTTGACCCCATTTCGCTCATTTTCAATAGGATTCGACCCCAGTTAGTCTCCTACCACATACTAAATTTTCATCAAAATCGAACCATTTTTAAACGAGTTATCGTGCGGACAGACGGACAAAGCTGGAGCATACACGCTTCTTCAACCTACGGTTGTTGTTTTTTTGATTGGAGGTTTAACGACCACCGTGAGCAACTCAATCGGCTATAAGCAGTCGCCCGTCCCTAATTTAGGGTCACTGGTTCCAGGGAAGGGAGAGAGCCGGTGACGTAAGACAAACACAACATCCATGCCTCACCGGGATTCGAACCCGGACCCCTTTCGGACGAATGATCAGAGGCCAACACCTTAGACCACTGCGCCACCGGGGCGGCCACCTACGGTTGGAAAGCGTAAATAAACAAGCCCTGAAATAAAACTTTTTCGTCATTGAAGAGTGGCATGCTTTTTGCCACGTTTCACTAAGGTGACTCAAGAGTCAGAACAGCAAGTTGCCGGGATAAGCCAAAGACGGTGTAGTTCAGTCGAGAGAATTGGCTCCGGGACGTGGGTTCGAATCCACCACTGGAAGAAGGTTTTTTTTTTTTTCAGAGTTTGTCTGCGGAAATGGTGTTTGTGCTATAAGAAATCGGATTGGAGAAAATTTTTTCGCATCTGATAAGAGACAACCATGGTTGATAATTTCGTTTTGTTTTTTGTTTTGCTTTTTTGATCGGAGGTTCAACGACCGCCGTGAGCAACTCAATGGGCTATAAGCAGTCGCCCGTCCCTAATTTAGAGTCACTGGTTCCAGGGAAGGAAGAGAGCCAGAGCGGTAAGAATACCATGTCTCACTGGGATTCGGACCAGGATCCATTTGGTACGAATGATCAGAAATCGCTTAGACCACTGCGCCACCGGGTAGGCAAACTAATCTTTCAAGAGCAAGAATGATTTGTTCACAAGTACAAGAATGATTCGGTGAACAATGACGACACTATAACTTTTTTTTTTTTTTTTGATTGGAGGTTTAACGACCACCGTGAGCAAATCACTGGGCTATAAGCAGTCACCCGTCCCTAATTTCGGGTCACTGGTTCCAGGGAAGGGAGAGAGCCAGTGCCGTAAGACAAACACAACATCCATGCCTCACCGGATTCGAACCCTGACCCCTTACGGACGAATGATCAGAGGCCAGCGCCTTAGACCACTGCGCCACCGGGGCGGCCACTATAACTCCAAGTGAAACTATGACGACAGTTTATAATTTCGATTACAGGAATGGTTTATCACTTCCAGTGAAATGACAGCGATACTTTCATTAAGTTGACGAATCTGTCTTGCTTACACTTTTACGTCGAAATTATTGCTACGCTAGATAGTACGCTGTAATTTATTTTTCTTCTGTATTTTAAAAGATTATAAAACAAACGAGTAAACTCTGCAGTTATTTAGAAAAACTAACACAGAAGTCCTTATTTAAATGAAGTAAAACTAAGAACGCGTGCCTTGTTTAGTTGGTGTACGTAAAGAAGCGTTCATTTCGCACATCGCCGTACTGCTCCCAACATCTCGGTCTCCCCGACGACGGACTACTCTAATGACGTCACAATCCAGTGCGCGGGCCTCTAAGTTATAAGGAAGTGATGCCCTAGGGCAATGAGGGAGTAGGGAAGTGGCTGCGATTGCTTTGGAAGAGATGAGTGCAAGACAAGGTTGCTAGTCTGAAGGAAAGGAGTTAAGGACGGAAAGGGTGTTGACTGCGTGTCCTTATTTCCCCTTTAACTTTAAGCCACGGAAACATTTGCTTTAAGACTTTTTTTTCCTGGGCATGAAATTTTCTTTTAATCAGTGCATGTTTATTATAAGGGTACGTAACTCTTTAGGTTTTACTAATTTTATTAAAAATGGATGGACAAAGCATTAACAAAAAGTGACTCCAAGCTGTGGACTCTTTTGTATTCCACCAAAAAGTACAAAAACTTAAAAAAAAAAAAACAGTTTCAATATTCATGAGCATACACGTTACACAAACACCTTTGCAGCTTGTAGTAAAAGCATTAGGAATTCTTTCTCTCAGTATTTCGTAAACAAAGTTGCTATCAAACTCACCCCAGCAAAAATTATACTTGCCCACCGTCGCCCAGCTTGGTCCCAAAAAAGTCCTGTGGAGCCAACATTTCCTCCACCAGTAGAAGCTTACAGGGCACAATTCTACCCTGGATTCGTGCAGATGAAAGAAAAGTCAGGGAAATATACCAGATATTAATGCCAGACAATAAAAAAAATACTTTATCTTGAATGCAAAAGCTTTTAATTAATGATTCAATGAAACTGCTCATATTGTTTCCGACTCAGATTTTTAAACATTTTAAAGTACCTACATCATCGCCTTGGAACAGTTCCTGCCGTGTTATGAGTCTTATGGTCATAGGTATTACTAGAAAGGTCGCTGTCGTGCAGAGGCGTTCCCAGAAAATATTTTAGGGGAGGGGAGTTACGAAATTTATATTTTTTGTACAACTAAATGTGTCGTGAGTGCATGTTTAAAACGTATGCAGCATCCGTGCAAAAATATTGCTGGAAACTATTATTAATATTCCAATTACCTATATTCTAATCACTACATAATGGTTGACCACTTATATTTTGCTATTTATCTGTGCAGAAAGCAAGACTACTACACTACTTACTGTGTTAAATACAGCAGTTAAAAGACACAAGTAATTCTAGAACGAAATAAAAATTTACATTCTAGTGAAACATTCTTTATTCGTATAATGGCGTTTTTACGTTTACCAACCGTAGGTTGAAGAAGCGTATATGCTCCAGCTTTGTCCGTCCGTCCGTCCGTCTGTCTGCACGATAACTCGCGTAAAAATGGTTCGATTTCGATGAAATTTTAGTATGTGATCCCTATTGAAAATGGACGAAATGGGGTCAAAGGTCAGGGCATGGGAGCGGGATCCATTCCATTGCCCTTATGCGTCATAACTTACGTAAATATGGTTCGATGTCGATGAAATTGTAGTATATCGCAGGAGACCACCTGGGAATGAACCCTATTGAGAATATGGGTAAAGTGGGGTCAAAGGTCAGGACATAGGAGCGGGATGCATTCCATTGCCCTTATGCGTCATAACTTGCGTAAAAAAGGTTCGATTTCGATGAAATTTTAGTATGTGCTAGGGGAACACCTGTGAAGGAACCGTATTGAAAGTGAACGAAATGGGGTCAAAGGTCGGGACATAGGAGCGGGATCCATTCCACTGCTCTTATGCGTCACTCATAACTAAAGTAAAAAAGGTTCGATTTCGCTAAAATTTTAGTATGTGGTAGCGGACCATCTGGGGACCAACCCTATTGAAAATGGGCGAAATGGGGTTAAAGGTCAGGACATAAGAGCGGAATCACTTCCATCGCCATTATCCGTCATAACTTACGTAAAAATGCTTCGATTTGGACGAAATGTTAGTATGTTGTAGGGGCCTGCCTGGGGACAAACCCTATTTAAAATGGGCTAAATGGGGTCTAAGGTTAGGACACAGGAGCGGGATCTATTCTATAGCCCTTATGCATCATAACTTACGTAAAAATGCTTCCATTGCGACAAAACTTTGTCATGTTATTTCGGAGGTATATTGAACCGGCTCTGTTGAATATCATCGAAATGGGATCAAAGGTCAAGGCACAGGACCGAGATTTATTCCACAGCCATTATCCTCATGACTTGAGTGATAACTTGAGTAATGATTTCTGGTATGTTGGAAAGCGTTTCATAATCAATGCATTGCATGATTATACTAACTTGTTTCTTTGTACCGTAAGACTAACAATTCCTGACGCTGACGACGCTCATAATTCGACAAATATTTTTTATTTGATTCAACTCTTACGTTACTTTTACTTACTATTAGTTGAGTCGTATTTCCAGCCTTCTACGTTTTTTTTGCTTTTTCATCTAAAACTTCTTCAGCTTTCGGTGTGTATTCTCGATGAATGTGAAGTAATGCTAACTCATTAAGTCTCAGTTCTGATATAGTATTAGGAAGATATGATTTTAAGGAACGCAGTGTTAAAACCGAAAGCTCACTTTGTGAAGTTGTCACTGGTAGAGTATCTAGTATGTGAAACAATGTCTTTAGATTGGGTATCCTCACTGTAACACAGTTTTAAAGCACTTAATGCGTCTTTTCTCCTGTGCTCCTTTTCTTTGCAGGTGGTCCTACTCCGGCACTATCCGGGAAGCTCGGGTTCGATTCCCTCTCCAGGACGACGAACTTTTCAAGTTTTCGAATATTATCTGACTTAACATCCATGTCGTATTTACAACAATAAACAGATTCACATCTTCCAAACTTGTACCGTAGTTTTAATTCTGTGATTAGTTCTTCTTGCGAGCCATTCAAGCCACCTGCATAAAATTCAGTTGTGTTAAAACTATCAATATCTTGAGAAGATGATTGCACAATGGGACTTGTTGGGAACAGTGAGACTGGAATTCTGATAAGATCGATTTGTGTGCGAGTAATTTATTTTCCAAAGCACTAATAAACATTTCTAAAAATGGTACATAAATTGAAATCCTGTAATAGTCTTCCGAGTTTTTTGGTGCTTATGTTACAGTGTTGGTTTTATTTTGATATGATTCTTGCTAGTTTAATCAAAAATCCTTGCTTTTCATCGTGCTTTTGAATAATCTGAAATAAGTCATGGAACTTAAATTTGGCATTGCCCATCGCCACAGAAACTGTCAGTATACCCAATGTATTAACTTTTCATTGCAATAGGACATTCTGGTCCTTAGTTCCTTGGCATTTCCTCGTCTTCATGGAGACAACACGTTCAATCGTTGCCATGAGACAAAAACAATTTCAAATACTAACAAAACTTTGACTTTAAAAATCGCGTTTTTGAAATATTGGAAGGTTCTACATTTTTTTGGGGGGTGGCTCTTTCCTTTGGGCACGCCACTGCTGTGGTGTTAGAGTAACCTGAGGTAATGGTCTCTGACTATTCCTTCGAGAGGAGCCCGTGCTCAAGTCGCGGATGAGACGTGGGCTTCTCACCCCTTCACCCCCCCCGGAATCAGAGGCCTCATAACCCAAGAATGGCTGGTGATCGCTTGTCGCAGCGAACGGGCCGCGGGTGGCCTGGTGGGTAACATTCGTGACTGCCACGGAAAGGGCCTCAGGTTCGATCCCAGCAGGTACGAACGCTCGATCCACTAAATATTCGCCGTGCGTCGGATGGGCACGTTAAGCCGTCGGACCCCGGGTACTGGCCCCCCGGTAATAAAAAAGGCGTATTCCTCCCCCTTTCTACTTCGCTTCCGTGTCACTTTCCTATCGGGCGCTCTAGCCCAAATCTTCTAGTTTCCTATTTCTAAAGGTTGTTTAAGACCTGGGGTCAGACACTCCCTTCGTAAAATCCTCTACATATGATCATGATCAGGATCGCTTGTAGCCTCAAGAGCTCTTCATGGTAGTCATTTAATACCGAAGCATTGCCAGAAAGATGCTTTAATATTCGACAGCATTAGCTCATTATATCGTCCATTTATTTTCTGTTTTCAAGTCTAGTTTTTACAGTAGGTTTATTCTTTTATCGCAGTGCCAGAGATGGTCGATACCAAAACGCGTATTTAGCTCTTTTCACTGTCTGTTGTTGCTCTTTACTTCTTTGTCATATGAATTAAACTTGATATCTTCTTTTTACCACCTCAAATGCATTTTTTACATATTATTTACATTCTACTTTCGGATGAAATTATGAATAGGTGCAAAGCCCGTTTTGATCCTTTCTGATGGTTTTCAAGTACAGCGTTCGAATTATTCGGTGGTCCACCGGTCCAAGACTGTTAAAAATCGAGTTGGACCACCAAAATCAAAATGACGGTAGTTCGATGGGCCAGTCACGTGTTTTTCGGGTAACGTCATTTATCTAAAAAAAAACAAAACAAAAAGATTGCTGCATTTTTTCCTGTATAGTAAAACTGCAAAATATTTTTCGTTCATTGCTATTAGCGAACAACTCATAAATTATTACTATCCTCTTTAAAGTCCAATGGGTGGGCATTGAAAATTTAGACACCTAGTACAGAAGTTGAGTGGATTTCCTTAGAAAAGTCATTGTTTTCTCATAATGTGGAGCCCACTGAATTGTGAAGAGATAAATTCACATCGCTTGGCCTTGGAAATATTTTTGCTGCGACTAATGCGTTGTATTCCTTTACGTCATCCGAGAGTGAACGGGGATTCAGAAACATGAGTGAAACCAAAACAGACTGGCGAAAGAAACTGAACACTGAGTGTTTCAGACTTAATGAAGGTGTAGAGAAAGATAAATCAGTCTCCCAAGTGTACATGCACGTACCGGAATTTTTAGTTATTTTATGATATTCAAATTTCTTTGTTTGCATACAGGGGAAAGAATCTGTTTACTAGTCGAATTCTGAAGACCTGAAGCAGAGATATACGCCTACACCAAGGAAAAGCAATTAGGACGTCTGCTCGCCTTAATGGCTTCGACCAACGTTAAGTTAGAAATGGCTGCTGGACATCCTTTACGCAGAAAGTGCTCTATAGAACTAGATCCTTTGAGATCATAGCCTAAAGGCAGCTTTTTTGCCAACTGCAAAATAAGCCAATTTAATTATTGTATGTTCGTGAACTTTTTCCCGATGATCACCTGTTCTCAAGGGCAATGCAGGTGCTTTTAAGAAACATGAGCTATTTTCGGACAGAGAAGGAGTCCTCTATATATGCGATGGGGAAATGACATCTGAGCTTGAGGAACAGGTAACCGCCCGGGTCAGACGAAAAGTGAAGACGACTGATATGGTGGTCGAGAACGAGAAACGAGATCGAAAGGCATGTTCATGAAAGAAATACGGGATTACACCATATAATACAAATTTTGAAGATGTCAATCCGATTTTTGGTGTAAATGTGACAAAGATGGTAAGTCAGAAAATATCCGAAAACTTGAAAATTTCATCGTCCTGGAGCGGGACAGGACGATGAAATTTTCAAGTTTTCGGATATTTTCTGACTTACCATCTTTGTCACATTTACACCAAAAATCGGATTGACATCTTCAAAATTTGAAAGGCATATTTTTGGTTGCAAAAACGCGAAGAGCCGGACCAGATGAGGCTCTAAAAAAGAAGATCCACGGAGAGGTCTCCCGGGTTTCGGAGTCTAGGTTCTAGCGTGAGCATCCGCTGCATAATCAACGGGAAAGGACGATCGCAGGGAGATCCAATGATTTCGGATGCAATGACTTTTATTACCTTAACAAAAGTTTGTTTGATGCCACTGCACATATTACCTCAGTACCAGATCCTATGCAAATACGTAAGGTGAGGTAGGAGAACTCCCGTTTTCACACACACACACAGACGTGAGGGTGCATCATGCATATTCGTCGTCGTTAGTTAGAATTCCTTTCCCTCCGCGCCTCTTACAAAGGGGATTACTAGATGCCTCAGATAGTGCACAATTTGATACATTTCCAGAAGTGGCACTATGAGTCCATTTAGGCGAAAAGACGAAAAAGTTGTTACTGAACCTTACACCCGTCAAAATGCCAACTAAATTTAAATGTTACTTACATGTTCATTAGCTGAGATACAAATTTAAATCAGTATGAAAATATTTTGCAATACTTGCACTATATCATTTAATTAATATGAAATTAAAGTTTGCACTTCACTGTCCCCCACCTCGAAGAAGAGAAGTAAAACTACTACAGATTGCATATTAAATGTATTAATGTTTGTGTCACTCGCTGATCATTAAAAATGGCTGCGAGTGACCGAATTCTGGTATACTCTAGTCCTGTTAACCAGAGAGTCGTTTTTAAAAATTTTACTACTGAAGTACAGTTGGTGGTCATACCAACGGTATTGCAGAAAACGGAGGTTAAAACCGAAAGCAATAACCATATGGACGCTTGACGTTTTTGTTGTATGACGCAAGAAATTAATTTCAGTCACTTTTATTCCTTAGAACCAAGAACGGACATTATGGAAATTAATTCTCGCTCTTCCAAGCAAGTTGCAGACGAGAGAACAATGCTTTTGGTTACCAAAGTTTGTCGACAAATGCTACCAAGGGAAAAAGCTTTTCAGAAATCTTAAAATCGCTATTGCTATGGATCAAATCGATATATCTCCTCTAGCATAATGCTAGTCATTGTTGAGTGCAAGAGACCAATATCTCAGAAACGAACGTTTTTAAATCTCTGAATAATGGGTTTTGCCGTTGTAAATCATATCGTAACTTTCCTGTTAATATGTTGGGAGTATTGAACAAGGAAGATGACGCCAAATTCTTGGGTGTAATCAGCGCGTCTTTCGAATCCTAGAAAAAAATACCTGAAAGCCGATTTTTAGAAGAAAAAATGCAACGTAAAAAGAAAGAAAATCTGTGCTTAATTTAATATGTGCGATGTTAATTTAATATTTAGAGTGTATTAAAAGAAATATTAACTGGGTTTCTGCACAATTGATAAAACATCCACGATAGCTAATTTCGTCCACTAGCGGCTGAAATATGTGCTACGAAAATTCATAAATTATGTACAAAAGTTTCTTATTATAAAAAATATCCAAGGCAAAGGGGAGTTTTTCAGATCGAGTTCTTTGAAACGAAGATACGGTTCCAAGTATGGTACAAATAGAAATAAAAACTTACAAAGCATTTCTCATAACGAAAGATGTCCAAGGCAAAGGGGATTTTTCAAATCGGGTTCTTAGAAACGACGACCAGACTCCAAGTATAGTACAAATAGACACTAACACTTTTCTGGTGGTGAAACCGTAATGTACAAAAATTGGCAAATATTTGAAAATTATTCCTCGCTACAGACGCTATGAGTAACAAAAGGTTTAAATCAAACTTTTAAAAAGGGGGATATCATTACAGAGCTTTACATTAACCCCTCTAAGGGCAAAACTAAACATTATTTTGAGAAAAAGTACACCTAAATGTTTTCCGCGATGAGTGGCATTTGACTGAAAATGATTTTTTTTTCAGTTTGATTTTTAGAAGTAAAGATACAATTGCAAATATGTTAAAAACAGAATTATGCTCTTAGACCCTTACTGGCAAAGCATTTCGTTGCAAATTATTGTAATCTGCATCCAAAATATTCATCGTCGTGACCCTTATCTAACACATTTCTTTAAATCCGATTTTTAGAAGCAGGGGTTTCGAGAAAAATTCAATATAAATTCACGCCCCTTAGGTGTGACACCATGTATATTATTTCAAACAGAAACTATGTAAAATGGCCTTTGTGGTGAAAGGCATCGGAAGTTTAAAAATTCTTTTTGAATCGGCTCTTTTGAAGCAATTGTATAGAGGAAAATATATTTTGAATTTAATAGCATGAACATTTACTCTCTCTAGCGGTAAGTTTATTAATCGGAAAAATACTAAATCTTATGGATCGTTGTTCTCACAGTTCAGGCTTTCGACTGCGGAAATAATTTTTCAAATCGGACTAACAACTACAGAGATTTGGTGTCCTCAGATAGACAGACGGACAAGTGATACTACAAGCACACACTTTTTCTCTCTTTTTTTTAAAGACGTGCTTTGGAAAGCAAATTCAAAGCGCTTCTTTCAACGATTCACGGATACTTTTCCGGTGGGACTACTACACTTAGTAGATAAGAAAGAAAAATGTATAGATTTTGTGGGATTTTCGAATTCAAACCGATCTGCACATAGAACATAATACACCAGTCATAGTAATTGATATAGCGATTCCTGAAGATGCTAGAGTTGACGAAAAAGAACTGGAAAAGATGACTAAATATAGAGACCTGGCCATAGAAGTTACCCGATTATGGACCAAACACATAACAGTTACACAATATTGTCATCGGGGCACTTGGAACAATGTCAAAAAATTTTATGAATAATTTCGAAAAATTGCAGCTTCCTGATATACCACCTAGAGAACTGCAGAAGACAGCTTTACTTGGGACATCAGGTCTCCGGTGGAAACTCGTATCAGCTCAACAAAGTCAATGATAATTTTGTTGTTTATGTTTGATTGTCATAGGCTGTGCTTCGTATATTTCGAATAAAGAAGATAATAATAATATCATGGATTTATTCATACAGTATTATTGTTATTATATATATTATTCATATAATTATTATTTTATTCATATATTTTATTATTGTTAGTATTATTACTGTTATTATTATTATTATGTTTTTGTATTCATATTATTATCATTAACCCCTTTTTAGTAATAATAATAATAATAATAACATGTAGGGAAAAATTAAAAATACCAAAAACGAGAAAATAAGAAGAAATATAAATTATGTAAAACTATATATGAAAAATAAATATTAGAAAAAGAAAAGCAAGAGAGGGTAGGTGTTTAGGGAACCGGACGTATATCCGTGCAATATTCCTTGGGTGGTTTTAAGCTAGATAAGAGATAAAATTAAGCTGTTCAGAACAAACGATCAGTAATACAACAAATTTTTTAACGAGAAGTCAATTTAAGACAAATTTAAGCACTCGGATAGATACTTCTTCCTCTACCGTTCCATAAAATATGGGAGAAAATATCTTCTAATGAACCACAAAAAATATTGACATTTTTTTCCAACAAACACAAGGAAACATGGAACAAAATTTCTTCTTTCAGAAAAGTCCGTCCAAGAGAAAATGTTGTTTTAAAGACCGTCCAAGAGAAAATTTTGTTTTTAAAGACCATCCAAGAGGAAATTTTGTAACTGCATTTGCAATTTTAGAGTCAGTGAAAATTTAGAGCCCAGTTTTATTTTGATAAGATGCATTGAAAAGATGATGTGAAACACCTCTTAAGGTCACCAAGAGAAATGGCAGACTTGCGGCCTGTTGTCTTGTGAATGGTTTTTCGTGCACGAAGAAAAAGCGCAACACAAGAAATTAAAGTGGCATCAGGATGGAAAAAATGCTAGAATAAATGTCTTTGCTGTGAACGCAAAAAGAAACTGAAACTGGCTGCCATGTTCAACAGTCGCTGCACCACAAAGGTTGTTCGACGTCTAACAAAAAAAAAAAAAAAAAACAGGTAAGAAAATTTAGTCGCAAAAATCCTAAAGCAAAGCATATGAACGAAACGTATTTTCTACAAAATGAAATGCGCTAAAATTACAAATTTCTTATTAGAAGTGAGAGACGGTTGGTTTGGAATATTGAATTTCGTTTAGTAAGAGTGAGACTTCTTCAAACAGCGCCGAAAACAAGACGAGTGAACAGAACAGGCTACTAAAAGCGAAGTCGCCCTAGACGTTTGCGTTTGCCGTCTTGGTGGCGCAGTGGCCTCTTGCTGTTCTTCCGAGATGCGTCCGGGTTCGAATCCCGGTGAGGCATGGATGTTATGTTCGTCTTGCGGCACTGATTCTATCCCCTCCCTGGAACCAGTGCCCTTAAATTAGGGACGGGCGACTGCTTGTAGCCCATTGCGTTGTTACGGTTATCTTTAAACTCCTAAACAATCACACCAACGGGGTTCGAGGGTAGGCACAAGATTTTCTTGCCCAACTGCGCAAAGGCAGTTCAAGATGTGCCATTTTTCAATTTTTTAACATTAAAAAATAATCCGGACTTTTTCAGTAATATTGAGTCTAGAGTTTTTCGACGTGTGGACCTAAGTATTTTCCCCTATAGAAGAGAGGTGCTCTGAGTCTAAGGTTTTTCGACGTGTGGCCCTACGTATTTTCTCCTATAGAAGAGAGGTGCTTTGAGTCTAGGGTTTTTTGACGTGTGGCCCTACGTATTTTCACCTATAGAAGAGAGGTGCTTTGTTTACTTCTCCGTAGAAAGGTTACTAAAATAGCATTCACAGGGCCGTGAAAATTCATTTGTTCTCCACACTTCCAAATTTAAGCTTCTTTTCATATTAGTATGGGCATCGGCAAATGAGGAGGAAGGATAGGAATTCACTGAGGGATGTCATTACTAATTGCTTTGCTGTTTGTTCTACTAAGCAGGGGATTCCAACACGGAAAGTGAAGTTTAAAGCTACACCAGCGCTCTTAAGCCTGCCCCGGGGCATTGAGGGAGATAAACGTGGCTGAAGACTGCTTTGGAAGAGAGGAGTGCAAGGTAAGGTCGCTGGCTTGAAGGAAGGGAGTTAAGGAGGGGGAAAGTATGGTGTTTGCGTGTCACGACGTTAAATTTTTATTTAGGTAACGTTTTTCTTTATAGAAATTGTTCAAGTGCAGGCCCATTTTCATAATCAAAAATATAAAGTTTTCAAAAGCAACTAAGAAAATGCATTCACAGCAAGAAAGAAGTTGAAAGCAGCAGTACCAACATTTGTATGTTACACCACTAATCCACTAGTTATTGTCATGTTATCCTGTTGGTTTACCAGGGCCGTAACTAGTCTGATCCCGTTGTATGTGCGTGTGCATTCGAGGGGGCCGGATGGCGCCGAATTCCTTAAAAAGCATTAAAAATTAAATTCCTTCTTTCAGTGTTTTGTAAATAAAGTTGCTATCTAACTTGCCCCAGCAAAAATGGGGATGATCCACCTATGGCGGACCATCCCATTTTGCTGGGATTAGTATTCCCCCCTTCTCCCTTCTTCCTTCCTCCGGGACTAATGCCGCAGTTTACTTCGGAGATCTGCTCTCTCTCTCCCTGCCTCTGATTTTCTTTCCTATTGAGTTCATTTACTCAAATCTCCTGGCTTCCAATTTCTAAGGGCAGTTTTAGACTTGGGGTCAGGCATTCCCACCTAAAACTTCTTCAAACAAGTTCAAGTTCAAGCCCCAGTAAAAATAATACCTGCCCACCCGTCGACCACCCTGATTTCGAAGTCTAGCGACCAGAATTGGAGACGGGTCAAAAATTCTGGACCCGGACCCGACAATCACGTAATTGGACCCTACCCGGACCTGACCCGGACAAACCTGCTTTGAGCTATAAATTCGAATATATCATCATCATAATCATTATTGTCAGTCATTATCAATCTTCTGCTGGATGAAGGTCTTCCCAATTTTCTTCAAAAACGGACTGTATTAGGCCAGTCTCCTCCATCCACTCACCTCCCACGTGGTCTTCTTCTGGGTCTTTTCCTGTCCCTTGGAATCCAGTCTAAAATTTCGGTTGTCCATCGGTGGTCCGTTCTCCTGGCAAAATGTCCAGCCCATTTCCATTTCAGGGATTTTACTCTAATCGTGATGTCTTCCACTCTTGTCATTTTCCTTATCCACGGGTTCCTCTTTTTATCTTTCTTAATTACACCAAGCATGCATCTCTCCATGCTTCTTTCAGTCGTTTGCAGCATTTGTATGTCTTTTTTATTTAAAGTCCACGTCTCTGCCCCGTACGTAAGCACTAGAAGGATGCATTGATTAAACACTTTAAGACACAATTGCCTATTGCTCTTAAAAATTGTACTGTTTCTTCCAAAAGCTCTCCAATCAAGTTTTGTACGCCAATTAATTTCTTCATCAATGTGACCCTCGCTTGATATCTGCTGCCCAAGGTAAATGTGGGAATTGGTTATCTCCAGCCTTTTCCCATCAATTGATAAATCTCCATTCCTTGTAAACGCATTGTACTTCAGTTTTGTTTTCTAAAAGTTCGTTTTTAATCCCCATTTCTTTACCCTTCTCATCAAGTTCCTGGATCATACTCTGCAGCTCTGAAGTATTATTTCAACGATCTCTGAAGTGTTGTTTGAAATATAATTTTTCTTTTCAGAAATAAAACGGAAATAAAAACTGGGTCGAAATTGGGTCAGGAACACCTTGATCCGACCCGTTTGACCCGCAAGGAATTGTCGACCCGTTGATCCGCTGACCCGTGATCCGTTTCCATCTCTGCTAGTGACAACCCTAAGACCATTTACACAACCACCCCAGTTCACTGGCGAACATAGCACCAAATTAGGGGGTCCGAGTGTTTTTAAGTCATCAATAAATTTCAGGGGGGCCCCTGTCCTCTCTAATGAGGAGAATATCAAATGAAGAATCTGAAGCAAATGACTCGGACTTTTCAGAACTGCAGGTACCTCGTAAGTAATGTGCCCCAAAATGCACCCAAAGGCTATGAATTGTAGCGTTCTTTTAAAGTTATTGACATTTTAATTAAATATTTGATTTCAAGATTTAAATCAAAACTTTCCACTTTCCTCATTAAGACTGAGCAGTTTACAACCGATGCAACCAATGACATTGAAAAAAATGTTGCATTTTGTAAAGATGATATTGAGATCAGGACATATTAATCTTGTACGGAGATGTGACGATATATATACATAAAGAACGCACGACAGAGCATTGACAGTTTTAATGGCTTAACCTATATCCCCGAGCTTAAAAAAAAGAAGACGCCTACATAAAGGACAAGCTCCCCCATCCCGGTGTCAACATGCGCTGCTGAAAAGCTTAATTAAGTTGTACATGAGATCAACTATAGGTCAGAGCCAGCTTAATTCCATTACTCTTTTGAACTCTCACGATTTCACTATACCTAAATGAAATGGCAAACGAGTTTACCGCCAATTTTGAGATACATCGGGAAACATTTGCAGTAAAACGGGGGAGAGGAAAAAAAGAAAAGAAAACATCACGAAGGGAACAGGCATAAATCTGAGACAAAAACAAACAAACGGTTTTTATATTTCTTCATAATTAACTTAATTTTTCTGTTATAGACAGTTCTTTTTTCTCTGCAATAAAACGTAAAAAATAATTATTAATTTCATAGAAAATGTAAAACGGATTCAGAACTGAAAATAAGTTTTATTAAAAAAATTATCTCTCATATTTTTGCTCTTAAATCACAGTCTACTTCTAACGTCGTAAGATAAAATTAAACGAAATACGGTAGCCAGATGAATGACCCCCCTCCCCCTAAATTTGCAAGTTAGAGCCTATGCTGGCGAATCACCTACTTTTACGAGGGAGTGGGTTATGTCGCACGCTGTTTCTTTTTTTTTTAATTTTTTTTTTCCGAGGTTTAATGACCACCAAGTGCAAAACTCATAGGGATACAGGAAGTTGTCCGTCCCTAACTCAGCCGAGAAATTTTACCAAACTGAGACAAATGACTGGAATTCGGAACTCATGAAAACTTTTTTACCAAACTGGAACAAATGACTGGAAGTTGGAACTCGGGAAATTTTTTCACCAAACTCAGACAAATGAGTGGAAGTCGGAGGCCTCAGATCATTCTTATGAACACATGAGAACGATCTAAGTTACGACGTGTTCATAAAATTATATATTGATAGAGGAACTGACCCTTGGAAAACTGAAATGCGAGACTGGATTCCAAGTGACAGGAAACGACCCGGGAGAAGACCTCGTGGGAGATGGAGGGATGTAATTCTGAAGCATATCGGACTGACATGGAAGAAAATTTCTCAAGGTATAGTGTTGTGGAACAAATTTGGGGAGATGTTTATTGAACAGCGTACTAAGAATGGTTGATGATGATGACATGTGGGGAAATCGAGTATCGATTAGATGTCCTCTGTGCAACCAAGAAAGATCCCACTGAAACGAACTAATGAAATTGTAAGCTATTTTATTAGAATATCTTCATTGTTTTGAAAACTGCTAGTTAACATATTAGGAAGTCCACTTGTTGTAAAATTAATAAAAGAAGTGTATATCTTTATATTGGTCACCCTGTATTCAGTAGTCTCAGGTATGGCCGTTCATGTTTGTTATCACTCTCTGACGCAGATTCGTAACTAGGGCGGGGCAGGTGGAGGCGGATGCCCCGGGCGCAGCTCAAGAGAAGACGCAAGAACCACTACTTGCTGTCTGATTAAAACTGGAATTGAAACTTTTACACCAGTTTCTGGTACAGCTATTTTCGCACCATACTGTGTCATTTGTCCATTTACAGAATTTGTTTATACGTAATATGTTTCACCAGTTTCGTTATAGCCGTGGCAGCTTAAAACTCTCACTTCTTCTTCAGAATGTTCAGAGGATGTTGGTTACGCCCATTCAGAAATAAACATGGGTTTGTATACTCCGTCCAACTAAAGAATAACCTGGGCCTTCGTCGATAACAATGGAGTCTGCAGGGGTTTTTTTAGTTGGGTAAATTTTAAAATATGTCGTTCACATTATCGGAGATTCTCCGCGGGCTATTTGATAATTACTGTAGCTGCGAGCCAGGATTATACATATGTCATATAGGAGAAACCCACGTTCGCTAGGTCCCTGTGGAAACGAGAGAGGGGTGGTTCGTATTGGTTCTTGAAAAACCCACAAATTGCTATATACTTGTATGTATGGACAACCACAACTTTCTCTCGTGAGCCAGTCTCCTCCATTTCACTTCGACTTGCTTCCGAATTTCGTACATCCATCCCCCGCATAGTCTTCTTCAGGGCATTTTTCCTGTCTCTTCAAATGCAGTCAAGCATTTCAGTTGTCCTACAGTGGCAGTTCAGCTATCACCATTTCAGCTTATCACATTTCAGCGATTTTCCTTAATCATGATATCAACAACTTCTGAACTCCTGTCATTTTCGCATGGATCTCTCTCTCTCTCTCTCTCTCTCTCTCTCTCTCTCTCTCTCTCTCTCTATATATATATATATATATATATATATCATCATCATTGTCAACCATTATCAATCCACTGCTGGACGAAGGTCTCCCCAAGTTTCCTCCACAACGGTCTGTCTTGTGCCAGTCTCCTCCATGTCACCCCTGCATACTTTCGAATTTCATCCACCCATCTCCCATGTGGTCTTCTTCTGGGTCTTTTCCTGTCCCTTGGAATCCAATCTAAAATTTTGGCTGTCCATCGATGATCTGTCCTTCTGGCAGTATGTCCAGCCCATTGCCATTTCAGGGATTTAACTCTGATCATGATGTCTTCCACTCTTGTCATTTTTCTGATCCACGAGTTCCTCTTCTTATCTCTCCTGGTTACACCAAGCATGCACCTATCCATGCTTGTTTGAGTTGTCTGCAGCCTCTGTATGCCTCTTTTAGTTAAGGTCCACGTCTCTGCACCATACGTAAGCACTGGAAGGATGCATTGATCAAACACTTTTATTTTAAGACATAATGGCATATTGCTCTTGAAAATTATGCTGTTTCTTCCAAAAGCTCTCCAGGCAAGTTTTGTACGCCGATTAATTTCTTCATCAATGTGACCCTCACTTGATATCTGCTGTCCAAGATAAACGTACGTGTCTGTTATCTCCAGCTTTTCCCCATCAATCGATAAATCTTCATTTCTTGTAAAAGCATTGAACATCACTTTTGTCTTCTGAAAGTTCATTTTTAATCCCACTTTACTCTTGTCAGCAAGTTCCTGGATCATACTCTGCAGCTCTGATGGGGTAGTTGCAAAAATGACTACGTCATCAGCAAAACGAAGGGGAGTTAGATAATCTCCATTAATCTTTATCCCCTTGTTTTCCCAGCTCAGCGACTGAAAAACACCCTCCAATGGGCAAATGGACGATGTCATCGCTCTATCCACGTTATTTTATAAACAACGCATAGCAACTGAAAAATTGTATTCCGGCACGGCTGGGATCGAACCCCAGAACTCTCGATAACTAGTCACTAGTTATCGAGAGTTCTGGGGTTCGATCCCAGCCGTGCCGGAATACAATTTTTCAGTTGCTATGCGTTGTTTATAAAATAACGTGGATAGAGCGATGACATCGTCCATTTACATTATCTCCACGTATTTAATATATATTAACCCTCCAATGGGCATTAAGGAGCTTCGGAGATATGGTGTCACCTTGTCTCACTCCCTTTCCAATTTTTACGTGTGTTGTATTTTCAAACAGCCGAATCTTTGCACTTGCATTTTCATAGATGTTATTAATAATATTAATGTATGCATCTTCAATACCGCAGGTTTTTAGAGCCATTGTAACTGCTGATGGTTTCACCGAATCAAAGGCTTTTTCATAATCGATAAAAGCCATGCACAATGGAAGTTCATATTCCCTCGCTCTTTCAATTAGTTCTCTCAGTACGTGGATATGATCTATTGTGCTGTAGCCGCTCCTGAATCCAGCTTGTTCTCTCGGTTGAGCCATGTCCAGTGTTACCTTCAAGCGGTGTGAAAGAACTTTAGTGAAGATTTTATAAACTACTGATAGGAGGCTGATAGGTCTGTTGTTTCTGAGATCCTCAATGTCACCTTTCTTATGTAGCAGGATCATTGTAGCGGTGTTCCAATCCTCAGGAATCTTTCCTTCATTAAGGCATCGAGTGAAAATTTGGGCGAGTACTGTTTCGATTTCTCCACTTGCTTCTTGTATGATGTCTACAGTAATTCCATCTTCTCCTGGAGCTTTCCCCCGCTTCATGTTCTTGATTGCATGTGCAACTTCTGCTGGAAGGACTGGAGGAACTCTGGTACTGGTATCTTTCATGATGTCTGGAGTGCATGTATCATCCCTTTCATATAATTTGGAGTAGAAATCTTTCACTCTTGTCAAAATTTCGCCTCTATTTCTTGTTACAGAACCATCTTCTTTTCTCAGTACCATAATCTGTTTTCTTCCCTTACTGAGATGTCCCTTTGCTATCTTTAGGCTTTGGTTGTTTTCAATTGCTTTCCTCACTAGTTCACAGTTGAATTTTCTTACGTCTTCAGTGATACTTTTTCTTACTGTCTTGCATAGCTCTATATATTCCACTTTGGAAGTCACATCTTCTTTAGTTGTCCTCATCTCTCTTCTTTTTTGCATCAACATTTTCGTTTTTCCTGATAATTTGTTTACATGCAACTTGTTCTTAGACCCAGCTAATTTTGTTGCTGTTTCCATAAGAGCTTTGGTTACTTTTCTGTTAACTTCAGAGATGTCCACTTCTTCCGATGTTAGGCCTTCTAAAGCAGAGAACCTGTTCTTCAGTTCCAACTTGAAGGTATTATGGTGTTTTTTAAGGTTGGTTATGTAAATAGATTTTGTTTGTCTTATGAGCTTGCCACGTTCAAGTTTAGTGTTGAGGTGCATCTTACATCTCACCAATCTATGGTCACTACCTGTGTTGAACTTATTTAGCACACTGCAGTCTTCTATGACGAATTTTTTGTTACACATAATAAAATCAATTTCACTTGTCGTCCCATTTGGATGTCTCCATGTCCATTTCCTGTGTGGCTTTTTCTTGAAGAAGGAGTTCAAGATGTAAAACCCTTCTGCCTCTGCAAACTCAACGAGAGTATTTCCACGCTGGTTTCTGTTGCCGTGACCGAATTTACCTACTGAAGTTTCATTCTGTTGCTGTTGCCCTATTTTTGCATTGAAATCTCCCATAATTATTTTCAAGTGTTGCTTACCTTTATTATTTAGATGACAAATTTCCTCATAAAATTCTTCAATTTCTTCTTCAGGATGACTTGTGGTGGGTGCATAAGTTTGAATAATCTGAGCCTGGTATCTTTTCGAGAGTTGGATAACAAGTCGTGCAGCTCTGTCAGAGGAACTTTCAACTTCTACAACTTTATCCTTCAGTTTCTTGTTTATTATAAATCCAACACCACTAGTTCTGCCAGTATCTGTCCCACGATAGTAGAAGATATGTCCACTTTTCAGTTCGATGAGATCTTCTCCTTTTCTCCTTACCTCACTTAGCCCCACGATGTCCCACTTGATCCTTTGTAGTTCCTCTTCCAATTCAAGAAGCCTTGAATCAGAAGATAGGGAGCGTCCATTATACGTAGCCAAGGTCAGCATCAGATGGCAGCCTAGTCCGGTCCTCCGGGTTTTCTTAGCACCCTCTGCCTTCATGTCGCACTGGCCGCTGCCTTGGCCAGGTACATTCCAGCTGCCGGAGACTGAGGGCCAAGATTTAAGTTGTGGAATCATTTTGGAGGGGTTTGGCCATAACTCACCACGCTGGCCAAGCGGGTTGGTGAGTGTGGGATAGAATTTCCTCTAATCCCGATGGTATAGTTATACCGCTATTGGCGGTTGTCAGAGCCCCTTTAGTGGGAACAGGATGCACCACGAGAAGGCGGGGTTGACATTTGTCAAGGAGAGGCTGTGATGTTACGCATCACCTGACCTTACATCCCTCTCTCTCTCTCTCTCTCTCTCTCTATATATATATATATATATATACATGTGCATATATACAGTATCATCATCATCATCATCAAGAACAACAACCGTTATCAATCTACTGCTGCATGAAGGTCTCCCCAAATTTCTTCCACAATTGTCTGTCTTGGGCCTGTCTCCTCCATGTCACTCCAGCATACTTTCGAATTTCATCCTTCCATCTCCCATGGGGTTTCTTCTGGGTCTTTTGCTGTCCCTCGGAATTCAGTCTAAAATTTCGGTTATCCATCGGAGGTCTGTTCTTCTAGCAACATGTCCAGCCCATTATCATTTCAGTGATTTCACTCTGGTTATGATGTTCTCCACTCCTGTCATTTTCCTTATCCACAAGTTCCTCTTCTTATCTTTCCTGGCATGCACCTCTCCATGCTGCTTTGAGTTGTCTGCAGTCTTTGTATGTCTTTTTTAGTTAAGGTCCATGTCGCGGCTCCATACGTAAGCACTGGCAGGATGCATTGATTAAACACTTTTCTCTTGAGACAAACTGGCATAAAATTGTACTGTTTCTTCCAAAAGCTCTCCATCCAAGTTTTATACGCCGATTAATTTCTTCATAAATGTGACCCTCACTCGATATCTGCTGCCCAAGATAAATGTAGGAATCGGTTGTTTCAAGCTTTTCTCCATCAATCGCTAAACCTTCGTTTCTTGTAAAAGCATCGTACATCGCTTTTGTCTTCTGAAAGTTCATTTTTAATCCCACATCTTTACTCTTGTCAGCAAGTTCTTGGATCATACTCTGCAGCTCTGAAGGGATAGTTGCAAAGATCACTACGTCATCAGCAAAACGAAGGGGAGTTAAGTAATCTACATTAATCTTTATCCCTTTGTTTTCCCAGTTCAATGATTGAAATACATTTTGCAATGTGGCGTTAAAGAGCTTGGGAGATATGGTGTCACCTTGTCTCACTCACTTTCCAATTCTTATTTGTGCTGTATCCTCAAATATCCGAACCTTTGCACTTGCATTTTCATAGATGTTATTAATAATGCTAATGTATGCATATTCAATATCGCAGAATTTAAAAGCCATTGTTATTGCTGATGGTTTCACGGAATCGAAGGCCTTTTCATAGTCAATAAAAGCCATGCATAATGGGAGTTCATAATCTCTTGTTCTTTTGATTAGTTCTCTCAGTACATGAATATGATCTATAGTGCTGTAGCCACTCCTGAATCCGGCTTGTTCTCTTGTTTGGGCCATGTCCAGTGTTACCTTCAAGCGATGTGAAAGAACCTTAGTGAAGATTTTACAAACCACTGAAAGGAGGATGATGGGCCTGTAGTTCCTGTGATCCTCAATGTCACCTTTTTTATGGAGCAAGATCATTGTAGCATTGTTCCAATCCTCAGGAATCTTCCCTGCATTAAGACATCTGGTGAAAACTTGGGCGAGTGCAGTTTCAATTTCTGCACTTGCCTCTTGTATAATGTCCACGGTAATTTCATGTTCTCCTGGAGCTCTTCCCCGTTTCATGTTCTTAATTGCATATGTAACTTCTGCAGGGAGGATTGGAGGGACTTTGGCACTAGTACCTGTCGTAATGTCTGGAATACATGTATCATCCCTTTCATATAGTTTATACAGTGTATATAATAATAATTTCAACAGGAAATACCAAGCGCCGCGTGACAGGTCCCTTGTGGCTGAAGAACATTTACATACACAGTCTTGTACGTATTACATACGCTCACCTCTTTCGGCCAATTAGGGCATTTCTTATTTTGTTTAACTTTCATTTTCACCAATTCCGTGTTACTTAATTAGTATTCCTTCCGTTTATATTTCAGTCTCTCGATTTTCAGGAGCTTTATTACTAAGTCCAGCCGTAGGATTCAGCCGCGATTTGGTAAGTCTCTGTTCCTTATATTTATTTCAGTTTTGTCATTTGGGTGTTTCTTATTCTATTCCTTTTTTAAGTTTCAGTGGCTTAGGGAGCATGGTCAGTCGACTATTGGTTTATTCCTAGTCGTTTACTGATACCTAAAAAGCCATACTCCCACAGGCTGATGCTCTCCTGATGATGGCAGCCTGGTTTTGAATTTTAATTTCTACGTTCTTCTAATCACATTCATATATAATGTCCGCTTTTTAAATGTCATTTTTCCTAGTTAATTCTTCACTATTAAATATTATCGCTAATTCCTTCGTCATGCAGCATACTGCGCATCCGAGATATTGGCCTCGTTTATTAGTTAGATTTTTAGATTTAATTTTTCAGAATTTATTTTCACAGATGTATTTTTGTGTTTATTGCTTTTTCTTGGGTTTTTCTTTCAATCTACTATATACACTGACGGAAAAATAAAATCCCAACACCACGAAAAAATAGTTGTAGAGGAATGAAATGGCGGCAATACATTTGTATGGGTAACATATTTAATCGATTAACGTTTCAAGATCACAGCTTAATGTAATCCGAGAAGAGCCATTTTAAATGTGAAAGGCTGGTACATTAATAACCGGTGTGACCGCCAGAATGTTGAATGCAAGCACGCAAACGTTCATGCATTGTGTCGTACAGGTGCTGGATGTCAGTTTGTCGAATGAAGTTCTATGCCTGTTGCACTTGCTCGGTCAATACAGGGACGGTTAATGCTGGTTGGGGGTGACGCTGGAGTTGTCGCCAACGATGACCCATACGTGCTCGATTGGTGAAAGATCTGGTGATCTAGCAGGCCACGGCAACATGTCGACACTCTGTAGAGTATGTTGGATTACAACAGCGGTATGCGAGCGAGCGTTATCCTGTTGGAAAACACCCCCTGGAATGCTGTTCATGAATGGCAGCACAACAGGTTGAATCACCAGACCGACGTACAACTATGCCGTCAGGGTGCGTGGGATAACCACGAGAGTGCTCCTGCTGTCATAGGAAATTGCTCCCCATTCCATAACTCCAGGTGTAGGTCCAGTGTGTCTCGGCCGCAGACAGTTTGGTTGCAGGCGCTCACCTGGCCTCCTTCTAACCAACACACGGCCATCACGGGCACCCAGACAGAACCGGCTTTCATCAGAAAACACAAGAGATCTCCACTGTCAAGCTAAATCTCCAATGAGATCTAGCTTGACACCACTGACGTCGCAAACGGCAGTGGTTTGGAGTAAGTGGAATGCACGCTACAAGGCGTCTGGCTCGGAGCTGTCCTTCAAGTAGCCGATTTGTAACAGTTCGTTGTGTCACTGTGGTGTCAACTGCAGCTCGAATTGCTGCCGCAGACGCAGTACGATGCGCCACGGCCATACGCCGTACACGGCGGTCTTCCCTCTCAGTAGTGCCACGTGGCCGGCCGGAACCCGGTATTCTTGAGGCAGTACCTTCCCTTGACCACCACTGCCAACAATCATGCACTGTGGCTACATTCCTGCCAAGTCGTTCTGCAATATTGCGGAAAGAAAATCCACCTTCTCGTAGCCCTATTACACGACCTCGTTCAAACTCCGTGAGCTGTTGATAATGGCTTCTTCGTCTTTTTAAAGGCATTCTTGACTAACATCAACACACTACGTCGAATCTCAACGATAACTAACGCTCACGAACGTTACAGCGCGTATTTACAGCAAACCTGCTTTGCATGTTCCGAGGGTCGCTATATATATATATATATATATATATATATATATATAGCTATGCAAGACAGTACGAAAAAGTATCACTGAAGACGTAAGGAAATTCAACTGTGAACTAGTGAGGAAAGCAATTGAAAACAACCAAAGCCTAAAGATAGCAAAGGGACATCTCAGTAAGGGAAGAAAACAGATTATGGCACTGAGAAAAGAAGATGGTTCTGTAACAAGAAATAGAGGCGAAATTTTGACAAGAGTGAAAGATTTCTACTCCAAATTATATGAAAGGGATGATACGTGTACTGCAGACATCATGAAAGGTACCAGTACCAGAGTTCTTCCAGTCCTCCCAGCAGAAGTTGCACATGCAATCAAGAACATGAAGCGGGGAAAAGCTCCAGGAGAAGATGGAATTACTGTAGACATCATACAAGAAGCAAGTGGAGAAATCGAAACAGTACTCGCCCAAATTTTCACTCGATGCCTTAATGAAGGGAAAATTCCTGAGGATTGGAACAGCGCTACAATGATCTTGCTACATAAAAAAGGTGACATTGAAGATCTCAGGAACTACAGACCTATCAGCCTCCTATCAGTGGTTTATAAAATCTTCACTAAAGTTCTTTCACACCGCTTGAAGGTGACACTGGACATGGCTCAACCGAGAGAACAAGCTGGATTCAGGAGTGGCTACAGCACAATAGATCATATCCACGTACTGAGAGAACTAATTGAAAGAGCGAGGGAATATGAACTTCCATTGTGCATGGCTTTTATCGATTATGAAAAAGCCTTTGATTCGGTGAAACCATCAGCAGTTACAATTGCTCTGAAATCCTGCGGTATTGAAGATGCATACATTAATATTATTAATAACATCTATGAAAATGCAAGTGCAAAGATTCGGCTGTTTGAAAATACAACGCACATAAAAATTGGAAAGGGAGTGAGACAAGGGGACACCATATCTCCGAAGCTCTTTAATGCGATATTGGAAAATGTCTTCCAATCACTGAACTGGGGAAACAAAGGGATAAAGATTAATGGAGATTATCTAATCCACCTTCGTTTTGCTGATGACGTAGTCATTTTTACAACTGCCCCATCAGAGCTGCAGAGTATGATCCAGGAACTTGCTGACAAGAGTAAAGAAGTGTGATTAAGAATGAACTTTCAGAAGACAAAAGTGATGTTCAATGCTTTTACTAGAAATGAAGATTTATCGATTGATAGAGAAAAGCTGGAGATAACAGACACGTACGTTTATCTTGGACAGCAGATATCAAGTGAGGGTCACATTGATGAAGAAATTAATCGGCGTACAAAACTTGCCTGGAGAGCTTTTGGAAGAAGCAGCATAATTTTAAAGAGTAATATGCCATTTTGTCTTAAAAGAAACGTGTTTGATCAATGCATCCTTCCAGTGCTTACGTATGGTGTAGAGACGTGGACCTTAACTAAAAAAAACATACAAAGACTGCAGACAACTCAAAGAGGCATGGAGAGGTGTATGCTTGGTGTAGCCAGGAGAAATAAGAAGAGGAACTCGTGTATCCGAAAAATGACAAGAGTGGAAGATATCATGATCAGAGTTAAATCCCTGAAATGGCAATAGGCTGGACATACTGCTAGAAGGACAGACCATCGATGGACAGCCAAAATTTTAGATTGTATTCTAAAGGACAGAAAAAGACCCAGAAGAAGAGCACATGGGAGATGGGTGGATGAAATTCGAAAGTATGCGGGAGTGACATGGAGGAGACTGGCACAAGACAGACTGTTGTGGAGGAAACTTGGGGATACCTTCGTCCAGCAGTGGATTGATAATGGTTGACAATGATGATGATGATGATGATATATATTAAAACGCCATTGTTCATCAATCGCCGAACACTGCGGAAGTTGCTCACAGTACCCGGATGTACCACAGCGAACGCGTGACGAAACAAATTTCCGTGTGAATGATAACGTCGTAACGTAATCAAATAATCACCGTGGGTATGCGATACACGTACTTTGCAGTACAAGAGCAGTCCGGGAACTTTTGGATCCAACTCCTTACATATATATATATATATATATATATATATATATATATATATATACACACACACACACACACACACACACACACACACACACACACACACACACACATGTACATGATGTCTCACGAAGAGTGTTCGAAAGGAATAGGAAAGTAACGGTTGGTCGTAGCAGTAAAAAGAAAAATGCAAAATGCGCAGCAAACAGAGGACAAGTCAGCTATGATAGTTGCATCCCCGGAAAGGATAATTTCCAAAAAATACGAAAATTCAATATTTATACGGTCCCCATGCAAACCAAAGTCAATGATGCTTTAGAGGAATATTTCACTGAGATATCGATAGCTGAAATTCTGGACGTATGCGAGCTTACCGCAGTGAACATGTGCATCGTTAACGTCCGCGAAGTGTAGTCCAGTCCATTCGATTAATCCCATTGTCACCATACCAAGCCATGGTGGACCTCGCAACATGACAGGTGGCATTGTCATCCTGAAAGTAATATGGATCCACCCCGTAAAACTGCCACAACGTAGGATGCGCGTGGTCATCCAAAATGGTGCAGTAGGTCTCGGCGTTGAGTGTACCAGGCATTGCGACCAAGGGTCCCGTGCCATGCCAGGAGAAGCACCCCCATAGCATAATTCCACCGCCACCGAACTTCACAGTTGGCACAATACATTCCAGCAGGAGACGTTCTCCAGGCAGACGCCAAACCCAGACCCTGCTATCCGAACGGTAGAGGGTGAACCTTGATTCGTCGGTCCAGAGAACCTGTTTCCACTGTTCAACGGTCCATTGTCGACGTTGTTTGCACCATGTTAGCCGAGCAGCGCTATTGAACTTGGTGATCAAAGGCTTGTGGGCGGCAGCACGTCCATGATAACTGAGCAGAGGGCTTCCTTACGGATGACATTCATCGAAAGAACACTCCCGTATGCCTGTTGAAACTCCTCGCGGATGGGGCCCATCGATTTGGTGCGGTTCTTCCGAATTTCTCTGGCCAGCACCCGTCGGTCTCTAACTCCCAGTTTTGTGGGTCTGCCGGGTCGGGGCACATTCCGACAGTCACCTCTTACCTTCCACTTGCCAATCACGTAGGCTACTGTCAATTTTGGGTACTTCAACTAGCTGGATATGTCGCGTATGGATCGGCCATTTCTGTGATACCTGACGATTACACCTTTCTCGAAATCAGAGAGCTCCGAACTGCGTAGGATCTTGCATGCGACTGGTTGCGTTGTTGTTTCCCACACGATATTTAACGGCGGCGGCCGTGACGTGTATCAGGACCGCAGATATCGTCGATTGCAGGGGTGTCCAATTACTTGTTGGTAGATAGTGTATATTGCCAGTGATACGGCGGAAGAGTATGAATCTTTTAGATATTTTGGCAAGATCTGAGCGAATTTGTTCCAAAGGAAAGAAAGTACCTGCGCATAAACCAAATTATTGCGAAATGAGGTACATTTTTCACAGTAGCATGTTGTGACACTTCTACCTTCGTGTTATTTTCTCACAATCAACAAGCATACAACTAACATTAGCAAGGGTCTAAGGGCCCGGTGGCGCAGTGGTCTAAGCGATGGCCTCTGATCATTCGTCCGAAAGGGGTCCGAGTTCGAATCCCGGTGAGTCATGGATGTTGTGTTTGTCTTACGGCACTGGCTCTCTCTCTTCCCTGGAACCAGTTTCCCTAAATTAGGGATGGGCGACTGCTTATAGCCCATTGAAGTTGCTCACGGTGGTCGCTAAACCTCCAAATAAAAAAAAAATACGAAAAAAAAAAAAAAAAAAAAAAACGTTAGCAAAAGAGAACTACCACATATTTCGTACAAACTTTGACAATTTATCTGAAAGTGACAAGACATGGCAAGCTGGGAATGGGTTTGGGGAAGAAAATAGAAAGAGTTAAATATCTCGTTCTATGACGTATACTCTAAACTAACTTTCACTTTTAGTTGCTTTCTCTATGTAGATTTGAGTTCCTTCTCTTTTAACGTTTTTAACCTTAAAGTTATACAAATATCTTCTCGCTCAATGACGTTGGCAACAGTTCTGAGGTCAGAAAGCGTGACGTATGCATGTCACAGATAACAACGAGATATATACGTAATATAATGTTGAAGCAGCAGCCAAAAGGTGTGTGGTGGAGGAAGCTGTATTAGACTGGAACTGTGTTTATTTCAAGTCTACGTATTCGAGTTGTGTTGTTATATATTTATACACTGCCGGACAATTGCTAAGGACGGATGACAATAGCAACCATAAAATGGAAGGCAGGAAAATGTGGAAATTAGCATAAGTGCGGGATACAGTAAGACGTGTTGTGCGTATGCAAATTTTGGATTGCCGAACTTGTTCGTGACGTCATAGCGCTGATAAGAGATATAAAGGATTTGACGCGTATTGACCGTTGTTGTTCAAACGCAAAGTTGAAAGGGAAAGAATCAATTGACGAACTTGCAATTTTCAGTATGTCTTCCCGACATCACCTAGATGATTTTACGCGTGGCCGTATTATTGGCAAGATTGAAGAAGGGCGAAAAATAACAGATGTTGCCGGGGAGTTCGACGTCAGCCACAGTGTTGTTTCAAGGCTTTGGAAATCATTTCAAACAAATGGAGAGTGTAGCAAACGTCACGGGGAAGGTCGTGTTCGCAGTACGACACCTGCAGAAGATCGTTACATAGTACTATCAACAAAAAGACACCGGCGCAGCACAGCTAGTGAATTAGCAAATCAGTTTATGGCTGCTACTGGCAAGCGGATCTCCCGAAAAACTGTCACCAGACGTTTGCATGAAGGAGGACTATACGCCCGCCGTCCTGTTGTGTGCATCCCATTGTCCAGACGTCACCGTACCGCCAGTTTGCAATGATGCCATCAACATCGCAATTGGACTGATAACGACTGGTCTGCTGTCCTCTTCTCAGATGAGAGTAGATACAGTCTATCGTCTGATTGTCGACGACAACTGATCTGGCGTGATAGTGGTACTGCATATTGTCCAGCAAACATACAGGAAAGGGACCGATATCCGACATGTAGTGTCATGGTATGGGCTGGCATCATGATCAATGGCCGTACGTCCCTCTATGTGCTTCCAACTGGGACTATGACTGGCCAACGATACATTAATGATGTTCTGCTACCTCATGTTCGCATGTTCCGTGGTGCTGTCGGTAATAGATTCATTTTCATGGACGACAACGCAACATGTCATCGAACAGTCGCTGTCCAGGAGTGTCTTGAGAGCTAGGATATTCAACGCCTCGTATGGTCAGCACGTTCTCCAGATCTGAATCCCATTGAAAATGTGCGGGATGCTTTGGGGAGGAGTCTTGCTGGTCGCCAATGCCCTCCAATAAACAAGGACACCCTCATCCGTGCACTGACAGAGGAATGGGATAAATTACCCCAACAGCTGCTTGATAATGTTGTGCAAAGCATGACACGACGTGTGGAATCCTGCATCGCCCTCCATGGTGGCCATATCCCGTATTGACATCTTACGCCGGAACGTCAGCGGACGGTAATTGCATTTTTTTCACGTTTACGTATTCTGCACAAAATGGTCTGTTTGTCCCTTGAACACGTTCCAAAGCCTTCTGGATTTCAGAGCACAATAAATTGTCTTTCTTGTAATGTCCTGGCATTCTGACATTATTTTATTTCACTTGGCATCCAACCACACTTACTTTTTTATGCGCTATATAGCCGTTTATGATCCGTCCTTAGCAATTGTCCAGCAGTGTATATTTAGTGTTTGGAGTTATCAAATTTTCTGCTTACTAAGTTACGTTAATCAGTGTTGAAAGATTAGTACTATTATGATTTGCTCCTCACGTATTTTGGAATGTTCTAGTAAGAGAGAGAGAGAGAGAGAGAGACAGTGTAAATAACACAATATGTTGATGGACTAAAAAAAAAAGGGAGCAGTAAGTAAGTCTTTCTGAAACTTTATTCGAGTGACTTTGTCTCACTGAGAGAGGGAGAGAGAGAGTGTGTGTGTAAATAAGAAGAGGTAGTATTCTGAAAATCTTAAGCAGTGTTCTTAAGCCCACAAGTAGTAAAGAACACTACAGTTCTGAGCTACGGTTTGGGCTGCAGTCCTGGAATAGTTTGAGGTTTTAAGTAATTAATTTCAAGAAATAATGTCATTTAAACTGAAGTTCATTCAAGACAGAAAAGAAAGTTTAAGAGAAAGATTTGAAGAAATGGACAAGAAAATTAGGAAGCAAAGAAACTGCAGCAGAAAATAAAAGGAAATTAATAATTTAGTGATGATAATTTAATAACCGTCCTTGATGAACAGGGAACGTGTACTGTCAATTGGCTTTATGGAATAAACCTACCGAAACTCAGTTCTTTTCCCTTTAATCATGTGTTAAAGATGTGAGAAAATATTCACTCCGGAAGAGAAAGAAAAATGGAGAGATTTGCTCATGAAATGACACTAATTTATTTCTAAAAGAAATGGTTCTGCCTTCAGCATAAATTTACTGAGTCCAAGTGTTCAGAAAAATCGAAGCGGAATCTATTCTTCGTAAAATGAACATGGCATTCTGGAAGCACTTCTTGTGTTGCAGAAAGAGCCTATAACGAAGTAAATTTCTCCGTCATTTCTGCCCACGCCAGGATTCGAACCCGGATCCCCTCATTCCGGAATAAGTCACTCTACCAATTGAGCTACGTGGACGTTTTGTGCTGATTACTATCTGCCTTTATGTAGTGTGCATCCTGCTGGCAGGTACGTCACATCTCCCCCCGAAAGAGGGCCGGGGGCATGGCTCACGGGTCAGCCGTGACCATGAAACGTTGCAAGCAGCCATCCACTGTAGAACGTGCAGTTGAGAACTCCTAGTCAATTTTTTTTTCGAAGCGCTGGAGAAGGGATTCTCTGATTTTTCCTATCTCGCGGTGTGGAAATAACATCACACCATTGCGAGATTTTGAACGGTCGGGTCATCCGGATAGTTCGGGCGCCATTATAACGAAGTAAATTTCTCCGTCATTTCTGTCCAAGCCAGGATTCGAACCCGGATCCCCTCATTCCAGAATAAGTCACTCTACCAATTGAGCTACGCGGACGTTTTGTTCTGATTACTATCTGCCTTTATGTCGTGTGCGTCCTGCTGGCAGGTACGTCACAAGCCATTCTGAAGAGAGTTTGTGTGAAGTATTAATTTCGCATTGTTCCATGGCAAATCCAGGTTTTAATACATATTTGTTTCTGGTGTTTTTACCCAAGGGATTTCTAAGAGAAATATATTTTAAATACCTCTTAACAGATATACATAGCTTGTCCCAAAACAACTGACAATGTTTTTACAAAAAAAAATGTGCAATACTGCGTTCGACCTTGGCACGAGTCTAAAAAAAACCAGTCGTTATAGTAACCATAGCAACCACCCACACCTGTTTATGACGCAAGCGTCGTCGGTAGTGCGCAGTTTAATAAGCGTTGTTTCGTGAATCCCTAACAAGTGTTTTCGCGCTGTGAATTTTCGAAAAAATGCATGTGAAAGAGGAACAAAGATGCGGCATTAAATTTTGCTGTCGACTTAAAAAGTGTGTCGGAGAGAATTTCCGTCTTATGTGAAAGGCTTCTAAAGATGAATGTCTAGGAAAATCAACAATTTACAGATTGTATAAAGAATTTATGGATGGTCGTGAGTCGGTGGCTTCAATCACGCTTGGAGGAAGACCTTCAACGAGTGTTACAGAGGTAAACGTCAATACAACAGGTGTTATTATACAGGAAGATAGGCACCTATCCATTAGAGGTATCAAAAGTATGGTTCACATTTCAAAATCATCAATTCAAAGAATTTTAACCGAGCATTTGGGCATGAAATCAGTTTGTTTAATTTGGGTTCCCCATTTCTTTTCATGTGAGGCTCAATGTAAGGCCACACATGGCCAGTTCTGTCGTTCGTTGTTCGGAGAAATGGAAATTAAGTTGATGACCCACTTGCATATAGTACAGACTTGTCACCATGTGACTTTTAGTTGTTCCCCATTTTAAAGGAGACATTACGGGGCGACAATTTGAGACTGATCAACAACTTATTACAGCTGGGTGCTTCAACAGCATTTCAGAAGAAGAATTCCAGAAGACATTCAAAAAGTGGGAGGAATGTTGGGGCACCTGTGTTCGATGACGGACAGTATTTTGAAAAAGATGACCACTTCCTTGATAATTAAGATAACATCTTTTACCTGTGAAGGTAAAAGAGGTTCTCCAAAAAGGTATGAACGCCAGGGCCTTTTACTCGGTACGGTACCGCTTGGAGGAGAAATTTTTTTAGGATTCTTTCCTGAAATGGTAAACAATACAGGAAGATCTCGGTTTAGATTCCTCTTAAGGAAAGAAGCGTCTCAAATCGGTTATGACTTAAGGTTCAAGATGATTTCAAAAAAGAAGAAAAAAAAATGTATTCAGTGCGTATTTGATCAGGAAAATCTCTGATGACGCGAAAAAAGAAATTGTGGGACTTGTTCGATAACTAGAATTTTGTCTTCCGACGGTTGTGGCTTGTTAACGTGACTCATACCGTTCAGCAGACGCCGTCACACCGAGCATTCTTTCACTGAGACGCAGTATACAAACACCAAAGATTACTCAGCTTAGACTTGACGCAACTACTCGAAAAATTTCTTTGGCACATCAGAAAGAAACGACAGAATCAAAAGTAAAAAAATAAACTAAGTAATAAATAAAGAGAAAGTTATTGGACTTCGTAAGAACCGGATCAACCACTAGATTGATGAGTAATGCAGTGTAATGTAGCGTTTCGGAACAACATTAAAAATCATCATGCTCGTGACGAAGGATAAGGAAATCCTGTTAAAGGGAGAGGCACGGTGTGAAATCGGTAAATAAGTTATCGATTCAAACTTCGATAGAACAGAAATTAAGATTCACATCTTCACAGGGTTTCAAATGAACTGATTCATCCTACTAGTAATATATCGGATATAGTATAATTCATTCATGTTCCCAAAATTAAAAAAAATGATCTATATTTTTGCTTAGGAAATGAGTAAAATGCATCTTTCATGGCGAGCTACCAAGGACTGTTGATTATTCTTTGACTAATTTTAATCTCATGCTAATTGTTTGTTTCAGAAGAACTAGACGTTGATCTTTCCAAGCGCAGAATTATTTTATGCAGCAGCTTAAAGAAGGAACACTTGCTTTTCAGAATGGTAGTTTGGTTTCACGCAGTCATCTGAGAGACCTCATAGTAACAATTGTAACGTATACTCTATATTCACTTTCCTTTTGATTTTACTATCTCTGGTTATTTTATTTTACTATGTAAATTATCTTCTTACTGAACGAAATATTATTTCACCCGATGAATGAGATCTGGCAATGAGTGTAAGTCATGACGTGGTGGTAGCTAGTATATAAGCGCGTTCATCGAGACTTAGAGAGAGCTTTTGTTGTTGTTATGAGAGAGCATTGTTGTTTACGGAAAGCGTTTGTAATACGAGGAGAGATTGTGTTCTTTTGAGGAGAGATTCTTCATTATTGTAAAACAAGTTGTGTGTGTGCTTTAGTTGACCAAGAGTCTTATAATAAAGAAGTTACCGTAAGTTAGTCTTTTTCAATTCATAGTTTTTGTCAGACCTCTGTCTGGCTGTTAGGTTTATAACATTAGTTTTTCTTACCATAAATAACCAGCGTTAAGACTTTATTCTCGTTCGTAATTAACTAGTAACAACCATTTTGAGTTCACTATTTTGAAGCTTAGTACAAGTATATCATTAGCTAGCTGGTAGGAAGAGCATCATTCATATTAATTAGCTTAGCGGAAAGAAAATAAAGCTAATTCATTATACAATTTAAAGTATTTTGATGAGTAACTAAGCTATCTTAAAGAGAATGTGTCTTTTTCGAGTAGGGTAATCTGCGTGAAACTCTTGGGATATACTGTATAACATACTTTTCGAAAAAAAAATAATATTCGTTCTTTGATGCTGACAGAGTTTCAAAGGATTGCTATAGTTATTAATAACTACTGTTCGAGTACCTCGACCACGTGGACAATAAAAACATATTTCATTCATTCAGAAAGGCTTGAAACATGTCAGCTACTTCTGCACCATAGTTGTTTCTGTTTCGAATATTTCCGACTATCCCTCGCATACGAATATTTGCTTTCTCACATATACATCAGGTTGCATTATCTTTACAAAGGTCAGAGAGCACCTAATTACAGTACATCCAATTTTCTTTAAAAAGAGTTATGTCTGCTTAATATGACCCAAGCTGAGCATCTCTTATCCAAAATGCTTGGGGCGGGAAATATCTCAGATTTCGGATTGTTTCGGTATTTGGAGAGTTTGTATACGACTGTTAATGAGACACCTTGGAGATGGGACCAAGAGTGACGTACCTAGCTCAGAGGTGAAGCATATGTCAAGACGACAAGTAGCAATGAAAAACCCTTGCCGGCGTAACGTAGTTGGAAAAGCATTCGGCTCCGGAGCAAAAGGATTCGAGTTCCGACAACGGCAATTTTTAGGTTTCACATTGGCGCCCGAACGCAAAAATGGATATATTGGCCGTTGGGTTCTCCGAAAAATGTGTGATGTTCCTTCCACACATCGCCTGGAATTAATCAGAATTCCTTCTTCTGCATAGAGTTACTTGAAGTGTGGTTTCTCGGCTGAGCCAGAAACCTAAGATTCCGTACTAGCCCTTTCTCAAAGGAGGAGGGGATCTATGTGACCCACGCAGCACAACCTTGCAGTTTAACATAGGCCCAACACTGGGCCACCGTCTTCCATTCCTAAATGACGGTGGCTCAGTGTTGGGCCTACGTTAAATTGCCAGGCGGTGCTACCTGGGGACGTACCTACCTCAGAGGTGACGCACATGCCAAGATGGCAAGTAGCAGTGACAAACCCTTGCTGGCGTAACGTACTTGGAAAACCATTCGGCTCCGGAGCAAGAGTTCTGCTAAAGGCAAATTTGGGTTTCACGCAAATTAAGAGTTCTGCTACAGGTAAATTTGGCACTAAATCGATTTATATTTCAAGAAATTAAAGTCGTTCGAGAAGAACGATTCGGCAAACTGAGTCGTTTGCTAATGATTCTTTTATAGCAAGAATTGATTATACGAAACATCCAATTCCCTCAAATTTTGGTTAGAATTGCTTTACACTAAACATCAGACATCAGGTTTATGTTCCGAACCTTATTCAGAAGTGTAAAAAATGCAATAAATTTCATGAACAGTTTGAAACGTACTTATCTAAAAACAGAAAAATCTTTTTCTGTGAGATTTAGGAACAAATTTAAACTGAAAGTCGGTCAATAAACTGGAAGAGTCAACGAACGACAGAAACGGATCCGACTTCGAACCGTTTTGCGACAGTCATTCCCTGCGAAAATCGTTCAGCGGAAGAGTCAATGGACGAAACGAACGAATTGTTTTTAGTGTGTCGAATACAGAGAATTGATTCTTTCAAAAGAAACGATTCTCTGAAAAGAATTGGTTTGCGCATCGCTGCAACAGAACAGAACGTCAAAGTCCCAATTGGGCACTTACTTTTTCTCCCAAAGAAGTGAAGAAAATACAGAAAGAATTCTCTGACATAAGAGAAAAAATTTGAATATTTTGTTACTTGTTGAGAAAGATCGACTCTCCTGGAGTTATTTTTTGTGTGATTTAACTGCCACCATGAGTACCTCAAAGGGATATAAACAGTCGCCCTCTCTAGTACGGCGCCATGGGTTCCAGGGAGGTAGGAGGAGTAACACCGTAAGACAGGAGCAGCACTCACGATTCATCTGGGACTCGAACCCACTACTACCTCGGACGATTGGCCAGAAGACAGCGCCTGTGACCACTCGGACACCAAAATGCGGGGTCGCCCATATAGGGGTACAAGAGAGGGCATTTGCCCTTCCTGGAAACGGAATCACGCTCTTTCTGTCCTTGGAAGGTACCACTTAGATTTTCGCGGTATATTTTTCTGGAGAACTTCTGGTTCCGCGTTTATATAGAAACTTAGGAAAAACGTTGGAAATGTCCGGTAGAAAACAGCGTAAATTTACAGTAGAAAGTAATAATGAAATTTTCCATTGTATGTTAGAGAACAACGTGCATACGTTGTAACGTATACTCTAGATTCACTTTCTTTTTGATTTTTACTATCTCTGGTTATTTTATTTTACTATGTAAATTATCTTCTTACTGAACGAGATGTTATTTCTCCCGCTGAATGAGATCTGGCAATGAGTGTAAGTCATGACGTGGTGGTAGCCAGTATAAATAGGCGCTTCAACAATACGTTGAGAGAGCTTTTTGTTGATGTGCGTAGAGTGAGCTGTTGTTGTACGAAGTGAGCTGTAGTTTATGTGTCAGAAAGCTGTTGTTGTATAAAGAGATCTTCGTTTATGTGAGAGCGAGAAGTTTACCAAATAAAATATTGTCATAGTAAGTACGTCTTTCTCAGTTCATAGTTTTGTCAGATCTCTGTCTGGCTGTTAGGTTTATTTCATTAGTTGATTATTATTAACAACCAGCATAAGACTTTATTCATCTTAATTATTACTACCACATTACTAGCAGTTAAAAGCTTGTTCATTATTATTACTACACTACTAGCAGGAAAGTTTATTCATGATATAATTAACAAACAACAACCATTAGAAGAAGCATTGAATTCATTATAATTCGTTAGAAAGAAGCTTATTAGTAGAAAAAGCCGAATTCATTATAATTAGCTTACAAGAAGCGTTATATTCATTATAATTAGCTTAGAAGAAGCGTTATATTCATTATAATTAGCTTAGTTAAAAGCTATATTCATTATAACGTACAGTATGGAAAAGTACTATGAAAGGCGAAGAAATGAAAAATTGCAGCCCCGGTGGCGCAGTGGTCTAAGGCGCTGGCCTCTGATCATTCGTCTGTAAGGGGTCCGGGTTCGAATCCCGGTCAGGCATGGATGTTGTGTTTGTCTTACGGCACTGGCTCTCTCCCTTCCCTGGAACCAGTGACCCTAAATTAGGGACGGGCGACTGCTTATATAGCCCATTGAGTTGCTCACGGTGGTCGTTAAACCTCCAATCAAAAAAAAAAAAAAAAAAAAAAAATGAAAAATTTATCATCCTCCGCAGTTGTACAAAGATTTCTTGAAATTTTCCCCAGAAATCTATCTTGAGAGTATTTTTTCATACTTGATGACCGATTGAGTGATCTCAACGATTTCGTGGCAGATGTGACACAAGTGGTCAAAATGATCAAAAGAACGACAAAGAAATTGTCCTAACATGCTGTCTAATTTCATTTATCTACTTTTATGTAGTTTTCGGATCTTTTGGTTTCTAATTAAATTTAAGTGCTGAGAGTGGGTGGTAAAAACGATTAGATAACAAGAAAGCACAGGGATTTGTGTATGTTATTTGTAGTCACAATTCCTATCATTTCCCTCCTGAAAAGCAAGCTATGAGCGTCCGGGCCAAATTGTCCTCCTGAAATTCATCTAGTATTGTTAATATCAGATCCTCACCTCGTCGACTCTTAGTTTCGAGACGACTATCATACTTCAGTAACAGCTGATCACATTTATAGCAAAAAGTTTAAGATAACGGAGATCATTAAATACCCAAAGCATGCTACTTAGGGGAGCATGTAACTTTGATGACATTATGCAAACTAATCGTGTGGTATCTTACCGAAACGTAGAAAATACAAGTCGAGTGTGACGTAGACAGCTAAATCGTGCATATCCTTATGAAAATTAACGTCTCTGATGTTAAAATGCATAAATCACACATTGAGATAAAAACGAAGGTTTTCCGGGAGTTCCCTTAATCTGTCGCGTTTATCGTAATATTTCTTTCCTCGAAATCTTTGGTTCGAACGATGTTTCAACATCATAATTTACCGGAGCCAACGGCATGGAGAACTATTGGCAGGCTGTGGAAGCAGGTCAGATACAGCGGGGAGTAGCAGAAGCCATAGGAGTGTCAGGAAGTGTCGTTTCCCTACTGTGGACACGATTCCACGATTTGAGAAGTGTTCGAAGAAAGTGATTTCAAGGCTGTCCATGAGCAACTATAGCAAGGGACGATGGTTATTTATTGTTAACAGCCCGTCAGAACAAGCAGCAAAATGGTACTCAGCTCCATCTAGAGCTAATCCTTTCAACAGGACACAGGCTATCAACTCAAAGTGTCAGCAATCATCTTCGCGAAGTGGCCTGTATGTACGTAGACCAATGATGTGTGTCCTTTTAAACGCACGACACCATATGGCCCTGAGAAACATCGTGGTTGGGGATACTACGAGAGGAGTTAAGTTCTCTTTTCTGATGAGTCGCGATTCAGTCTGGAGTCTGGCAATGGACGAGTTCTTATCTGAAGGGAACCCGGCGCACGAAATAACCCAGATTCTGTGCAGGAAATATGACTTGAAGGCAGACATGGATTGGTGGTGTGGGCAGGCATAGTATTGGTGGACGTACAGACCTATACGTCATCCGAAATGGCAGTCTGACGGCCCACAGACATAGAGACAAGATTCTCAAACCTATTGTCATGTCGCACTGCAGCAGTAGGCGATTCCTTCCTTTTCATGAACGATAACGCTCGATCTCATAGAGCTCGGCTAGTAGACAACATGCATCAAGAGGAGGGAATCGAGCTTATGGAGTAACAAGCATGCTCCCCTGATTTAAATCCAATTGAGCATACCTGGGACGCACTTGGTAGACTCATATCAGCTCGGCCGGCATCTTCGGATTCGTGAACCGGAGAGTGGCCTCATTAAGGAGTGGCGAAGATACCCTCGAAACCTTCTCGATAACCTCATCAATTCCATGCTACACAGGTGCTCAGTGGTCTTTGCCGTTCGAGGGGACCACACATCCTGCTAGAGGTCAATTAAAAAAAGTCATTTTTTCCTTGTACAGATAGGCATATTGCTGTATAACACAGCGCATTATGTGCGTTAAACACGGTGATATTTCATAAAAATTCGCTGATGTGCCTTTTCTTATCCGTATTACCGAATACTCTGCTATATCTTACATAAAAATAATATTTTACGTTTAACAACTTCAGTCGCACATGATTTTATTCACAATATATCTTGCTTCCCTAATTCCTGAGCAGTGTAGGTTACCCAGAATAGTGAGAATGTCATGTATTAGCAAAAGTAGAGTCTAAACTGATCTACGAAGTTCGTGGTTGAGCAAGTGACATTTTACAGCACACTTCGAATATGTTGGTTGTGAAAACGCAAGTTTGTCTGCGACGGTCATCGAACCAATGCCCCCTCACTCCGAAGTAAGTCGCTCTCCCAAATGAGTTAGCGAGCAGAATATCTCGCTGCAGACTTGTCGACTTTCCACCTCTGTAGTACGTCACGTCATCTCCCTTTTAATTGTTTTTCTTTTTGAAGCGAAGTAGGAATTTTTTATTAATTCCAAAAATGTGTGGGACAAACATCACACATTTTTCGAAGAAACCATCGGCCAGTGGATCCATTTTCCACAATCGGGCGCCAACGTGAAAACACAAGTTAGTCCGTGTCCTCTCATTCCGGAGTAAGTCGCTCTCCCAACTGAGCTACGCGGACAGAATGTTTCGCAGCAGATTTGTCGTCTTGACAGATGTTTTCACCTCTGTAGTACATCACATGGTTTGTATGCACTTTGCAGACCCTTCTGACGTTCTCAAAGGATATGACGCCTGTTCTCGTAAACAGATTTTTGCAGATATTGATATTCATCCGGGTCAAACTATCACGGCGGGAAGGTTATATCATGAACTTGACATTATGCATGGAAAACTGTCCTCAAAATAGCTGGTATTAGTCAGCCGCCACTACCCCATATTGGTCCATGATAACGCGAGACACCACGTTGCGTGTTAGGTGACCCACAAGCTGCGCTAGTTGAAGTATGAAACCTCACCTCATCCACCTTATTCACCTGATCTGTCTCCTACGGACTATCACTTCTTCAAGCACCTGGACACTTTTCTACAGTGTCAAATGTATCCTAATGAAAAATTAATTGAAACCGTGTTTAATGAGTTTATTGCACCCCGAAGTTCGGTATTTTTTCATGACTTCATACAGAAGTATATAGAGGGTGTTTCACGAAGAGTGTCCGAAAGGAATAGGAAAGCAACGACTGGTCGTAGCAGCAAAGTAAAAAATGCAAAATACGCAGCAAACAGAGGACGATTCGGCTATGATAGCTGCACCCCCCTCCGGAATGGATAATTTCCGAAAAATACGAAAGCTAAATTTAAATGCGAAAACTAATCTCCGAAAATTACGCGAATTCGGACACTTTTCGTGAAACACCTTGTATATCGTTGGCAAAAGTATTTTACAGCTGATCCCAATTATTTTGATGAATAAAGTTAGTTTACTTTGCATCGCGTTTTGGTTGTTTGAAATTACTAACAATATCCCGGCATTTTTTTTTATATAGAAAGAACATTAGAGGAACATCTCTCATAAGATCAGTCGATAATAGAAAAATCATTGAGAATAAACAAATCTGTATGCATTGCATTTATAAACATAGGAAAAGCCTTTGATAATGTTGACTGCAACATTATGTTCAAAATCACGAAAAATCATAAAACAGATTTCAATGACAGAAGAATAATATATTAATTATACAAAAATTAAACGGCACTAATACGAAAAAAAGGAAAATGAAGCAAAAATAAGCAAAGGAGTCAAACAAGGATGTGGGCTGTCGCCACTTTTCTTCAAGGTTTACAATGAGGAAGTTATGAAAGAATTCGCTGAAAACAATGACATAGGAGTAAATGTCAATGGAAGGATCTACAGCACAGTACGATTTTTTGATGGCATTGCAGTAATAGCAGGTAAAGAAAGGGACTTAGAGTTATTAGAAGAATGGGAACAAGATTCTTAAAGATAAATACAAAATGAATATGCACTCACGGACAATGAAATTTGCCCACCAAAAAGGAAGCATCGGATTGAACTGAAATTTTTTGGACGTAACGATACAGGTGAAAAATACACATGATGGCAAAAACAGAGCTGCAGGACAATTACTGAGAGATCTGTGGCACGCAGTCAGCTCATCTTCAATAGCGCATCGCGCCGCCTCGTGTGGCGATACATGCTGCAATATGGTCCGGCATGGAGGCGAACAGACGCCTGATGTTGTCCTGCGGCAGACTGGCCCATACATTTTGGACGGTGTGCTTCAAATCCCGGAGAGTGCGGCACGGCGGCAGCTGGCGTTTCAACTGGTCCCACACATGCTCGATAAGGGTCATGTCCGGGGAGCGGGCAGGCCATGGAAGTATCTGGACATGACGTAGGTAGTCCTGGGCAGCCCGAGCCATGTTCGGGCGAGCATTATCCTGCTAGTGTAGCGCATCTGGAATCCCGGTCAGGGATGGAAACACATGGGGCCGTAGGATCTCATCCACATACCGCTGGCCCGTCAATGATCCGCGTACCACCATTAAAACTGATCGGCTATCGTAGGCTATGGCTCCCCAGACCATAATGTCTGCATTGGGGGAGGTGCGGCGCTCATTAGCAAGGTTGGGATTGTGCCGTTGACTCGAGCACCTCCACACCCAGACACGATGCTAATCTGTCCCCAAAACGAAGCGGCACTCATCGCTAAACACCACACGTCGCCAGTCTGTGACGTTCCACGTCGCTCTGGCCTGGAACCACTGCACACGGAGCCGGCGATGCTCCGGTGTTAATGGCAGCTCACGTAAGGGGCGCTGCGATCGCAGATTCGCTTCCGTGAGGCATCGGGAAATGGTTCGTGAGCACACAGGAGCCGCTACATCTGCGTGTATAGTGGACCGAGTTCCCGTGGGATCCGTTCGTGCCTGGCGCTCGATCCGGCGATCCTCTCTACCGGTGGCCTTCCTGGACCTTCCGCAGCTGTTCCGCCGTGTGGTAGTGCCGTCATGTGTCCACTGCCCCCAACACAGTCGTACGGTATGGTCATAACGATCCACGTGGCTGGCTATACAGCGCGCCGACCACCCTGCGGTTTTCAACCCGATGATCCGGCCTCTCTTAAAGTCCGTAAGTTGCGTAAATCGACGTCTCTGGCGTCTACCCGGCATTCTTGTCACTCTGTACTCTTGCTTACGTCAGCCGGTGCGTTTCGCTTTCATGTGGCATCGACTACACGCCGGTTTATAAGGCTGCCGGTTCGTGCTTGTAGCGCCATCACAGGGCGTGCGGTCATGCGCAATCGCACCAAACGTGGATCATTTGCATACCAGCACGCACTCTAGCTATTTGCGAAGTTTCGCGGTTGTAGTATGTTCTCTTCTAGGTGCGCAAATTTCATTGTCCGTGAGTGTAAATGTGCAATAATGAAATGTACCAGAGATGAATAGCAAAAGATTAATATCATATTAAAAGAAAAAGAGTAACACAAGTTAACGACTTCATTTACCTAGGTAGCCTTTTTACATCCAGTGGAAAAGATGAAAAAGTTGTGAGAAGTAGGATAGTGCAAGCAAAGAATGCTTTGAATAAGAAAAGAGGACTATTAAGATCCATCTCTCTAGAAACAAAAAAAAATGTTTTACAAAAACTTTTATATGTGTGTGGAATGTAGCGATTTATGCATCTGAAACTTGGACACTGCAAAAAAGAGACGGGGCAAAGTTAAAGTCATTTGAAACGTAGAGGTGGCGATGTATGATGAAAATTGCTTGGACAGAAAAAATGACAAATGTGGAAGTGTTAAAAAAATCAGTAAAAACGAGAAATATTATGGACTATAGTATACAGAAAGAAGAGACAGCATGATATGCCAACTCATAAGACACTTGGAGTGGTGTGCCAACTTGATTGAAGGTGGAATGGAAGGGAAAAACTGGAAGAGGACGCCCAAGAATTCAATATATGCAGTAATCGAAATGGGCCGATATACGCCGGTATGGCATAACGGCACTTCTTTTTTTCCTAGCACTTCATACTGGCACTTTTTATACCAGGAATTTACATACCAGCACTAAATTTAGTGGTGGGAACTGCAGAAATGATTTTTGTTTTATCGCTGACTTACGAGCGCACATTCTTTAACATACACTGGTGTGCAAAAATTAAGGACGAAGAGGAGAAATTAGCATAACAGCTAAACGAGCAGGCAGAACGGACCGAAAGACCACTCAGGAGATAGACTAGGGTCCGGTACGGTAGAGCATGCGCATATATGCAGCATGACGTAGGGGGAGGGGAGTGTCGGAAGGGTATAAAGCACACGGGCGGTGTACACTCAGCAATCGGTGAAAGCTATTGCACGGTGTACATCGGTCTGAACGGCATCGAGTTGATGCCACCGTGTGATATGGCCAACAGGCAATCCAGTAAACGACATCTGGATGACTTTACCTGAGGTCGCGTCTTTGGGAAGTTGGAAGAAGGTCGAAGTGTGACTAGTGTGGCAGAGGAGTTCGGGATCGCTCACAGCATCGTTTCAAGAGCTTGGAGAGCATTTCAAACGAGAGGAACAGCTGCCCGAGAGTTTAGCAGTGGTCATCCACAAGCAACCACGGCGGCGGACCGGCATATTGTCCTACAGGCGAGAAGAGACAGACGGCAGACAGCGGGAGAAATCGCAAGGCACATGCAACAGACAACTGGACGTCCGTTATCGCGTTTTACCGTGGCCGGGAGGCTGCACAAAGGTGGTCTATTTGCACAACGACCAGTTCGGTATGTGCCATTAATGCCTGCTCATCGGAGACGGCGGTTTCTGTGGTGCCAGGAACACAAGAACTGGACACATGAGCAATGGAGTCGAGTTTCCTTTAGTCTGACGAGCGATTCTGGACGTATACACATCTGGAGAGAGCAGGGAACACGCAATCACACCTCCAACATCATCGAAAGGAACCGGTTTGGCGGTGGCGGAGTTCTCGTTTGGGGCGGTATCATGCTTGGTAGCCGTACTGACCTCCACATCTTCCAAGGAGGTTCAGTCACTGATGTCCGCTATTGTACCGAAGTTCTCCTGCCTCACGTGCGTCTGTTTAGAGGTGCTGTGGGTCCTGATTTTCTCTTCATGGACGACAACGGTACACCTCATCGTACAGTGGCTGTCGCAGAGCTGTTGGAGAGTGAAGATATTCGACGCATGGATTGGCCCGCAAGTTCCCCGGACCTAAATCCAATCGAACACGTGTGGGACCTTCTCGGGAGACGCTTGGCAGCACGTCACCAGCCGCCAGCAACGATTCTGCAGCTGCGATTGGCGCTACAAATGGAATGAGCCGAGATGCCTCAACAGCTCCTTGAAAACCTCGTCCTCAGCATGGACAGACGTTGTAAATCCTGCAACGCAGTCAGGGTTGATCATATCACCTATTAAAGACTGGAATTTTCTTGGCAGCCGCCTGTCACATGGACGTTTTTGTCTTCTGTCCAGTTGTGCTCGAAGCTACCTTTTCAATAAAGTGCCTTTGTATCCTTTGGATTCTTTGTTCGGACGGTTTTGCTCACTTGTCCCATATTGTTATATCTTGGGGATCTTATGGTATGATTTGAGTCGATGTGGAGCACTTCTGCACGACGTTACATTCGAAAAACCGTTTAGTTCTTAATTTTTGCACGCTAGTGTAGAAGCATTATGTTCTTCGTGTCCTTGCGAATAACTGTGCAGGAACCGTAAATAGTAGAGGAATGGTGTACACATAGGTCATAGATTCAATCCTCCAAAGGATGGAAATGAAGCTACCCATAGCATATGATCATATCTTGACCAAGCCCCAGATCATTCCATTAAAGATGTCTGTAATTTTTATTTAATTATTTAATTTAATATATTCAATTTGAAGAACTTCAAGGAATGAAGAATTGGGAGTAATATATTAAACACAAATTTTAGTTTTGCAGCAATGAGTATAAACTTTCTCCACTTCGGACTTTATTTTTTGAGGATGGTAAGATTGCTGTTAATTAAGATTGAATATTTATTCTGATTGCGGAGATTCTAATTGCTCGACTTTCTACTTCATGAAAGTGGTTATTGGAAGGGAACTGTCTTCTCGGCACCGGGCCTTGACTTTCTGGGTTCAAGTCCAGCTGAGTCACTAATTATTAGCTGAGGTTGCGAAGTCTCGTTAATCCGTTGGTCCAGGGGTAAAGACTCCTCGTTATAAACAAGTCCCAGTCCTCGGTGTAGCATAAGTAGTGCCCGCTGGATCCACAAACCAACCAACAGAAATAACCGCCTTCGCTTCTGACTTATGGTGCAATAGTATTTTTTTTTTTTTTGGTTGAAGGTTTAACGACCACCATGAGCAACTCAATGAGCTATAAGCAGTCGCCCGTCCCTAATTTAGGACCACTGGTTCTAGGGAAGGGAGAGAGCCAGTGCCGTGAGACAAACACAACATCCATGCCTCACCGGGATTCGACCACGAACTCCGTCTGGACGAATGAACGGAGGCCATCGCTTAGACCACTGCGCCACCGAGGCGGCCAATAGTATTCCATGGAATTGTCAATTACATTTTCACACAAAGGAGTTTTTCTTCCGGGATTTTTTTAACTTTTTCAGTTTTTGCAATTTTTCGGCAAAAATTATTTATTTATTTTTTTTTCTGGATACCGGCACTTCAAAATTTCCATCGCGAGCACTGAATATATACAGTCGTGGCCAAAAGTCCTGCATCAGTAGACCGAAAGTCAATTTTTGATGTTTGAAGTCAACTTATACAGCGTAACGGTAAAGTCAGGAATATATATTATACATCATTTTAAAGGAAATTTATGCTGAATTTAAATAGTTTTACAGAAGGTTGTTACCAGTTATAGAAGGGAAGTTACAAGCAAAAGTACAGCGTCTATTAAAAAAAATAGCAAAAAATTGAGGATTTTGTGAGATTAGTGTACAATGTATTTAACGTAAAATTACTGTACAGTACATTCATGAAACTTGCAGGACACTTGAAATAACAGCCCAACAAGCAAAATACGCTTTAATATTTAATTGGATAACCACGGTTTCTCAGTAACGAAGTGCACCTTCTTGGCATGGAACTAATGAACTGCTCTAGTTTTCCATTGGTGATAACACGGTGCCATACGGCCCTTACGCACTCAATTAATGCTGTTATGGGTCCTTGTTGGCGGATCTTTTGCTTCACGCTCATCCACAGATTCTCTATGGGATTAAGACTCAGTGACTGTGCCGGCCACTGAAGTTTTCGTATAACTTTTCGATTAAACCACTCGTCAACCCACTTTGACCGATGACATGGCGCGTTATCGTCCTGAAAGATAAAATTCTGCAAATCCATGTCTTGTGCAGATATTAGCAGTTTGGACTCCAAAATATCCCCAAATTTCGATCCATTCAATGTGCCATCAACAATGTGCAGACGGCCAACACCACTGGCTGAAATACAGAACCATAACATCCCCGAATGTGGGTGCTTCATTGTTGGCTGGGTGCAGCATGCCTTATACTGTATCTTTCACCAGCCTGAACACGTACATAATTGTTTCCATTATTAGCGGAAATAGTAACAGTTGTTTCATCACTGAAAGTAACATTTTTACCATTTATCAATAGTTCAATTCTTGTGTGCCTTGGCCCAAACAATTCTTTTAAGCCGTTGTTGTTCAGTAAGGAAAGGTTTTCGTGCAGTCAATCCATTTTCTTGAAGCCTACGACGAACCGTACGCGCAGATGCAATATACTTTCTTCATTCTCCCACTCATTTCTTAAATCAGTGGCTGTTTTAAACCTTGATTTTAAGGAACGACGAATCAACATGCGATCATCACGTTCAATACACAGCCTTTGTCGACCTGTTCTTTTTCTGTTTCCCACACATCCAGTTTCTGCAACCCTTTTAATGGTGCGCAAGACAGTGGAATGATCACAGCCACATTTAACAGCAATTTTACGACTACTGAATCTAAGTTCATGCAAAGTAATAATTTTTGCCCTGGTTTGAAGAGGCAGGACCAGTTTTAGGGTCCTTGACATTCCGAAATTCAAATATCACCAGGAATTCTGCATAAACTTCCGTCAACTGACTAATAAGCAACTGCGTTCTACAGTATTTCTCATTTTCTTGTAGGACTTCCGTCCACAGTGAGTAGAATTTAGGTCCCAGCCACCTACAGCGAGATCGCCTTTTGGGCAGGACACAGAAACGGAAGGAATGAGGTCAAGTCTAGCGACTTTGACAGAACAGTTTGTAGTGAGATTAGAGTACAGTAGATGGCGCCACCATACAAGTACGATGTTGCACACAGAGAGGTGAGAGAATTTCAGGGGGGTGGCATATGTAAGGATATCCATTTAACCAGTGGGTCCAGCCTGGGGGCCGTCACTTAACGTGCTCGTCCGATGCACGGCGGATATTCTGCGATTGTTAGTAAATCACACCATCTCTGAAAGATCAACCCAGGTTCGAACCTGAGGACCTTGGATCGATAGTCTGACTCGCTAACCACTAAGCCATCCGCGGCTCGCAACTGCGTTCTAAGTCGGCAGACGATTCTACATCCTTTTACATCTCACTAGCGGACGTCGGAGAAAGCTGTAGTGGATTAGAGGGGGCCCGAACGCTTTTTCCAGAACTGGATTTGTGTTTCCTCACTTGCACATTGCTTGTAACTTCGCTTCTGTTACTGGTACTAACATTCTGTAAAAATATTTTTGAATTAAGCATAAAATTTCCTTTAAAATGATGTATAATATGTATTCCTGACTTTACCATTACGCTGTATGAGTTAACTTCAAACATCAAAAATTGACTTTTGGTCTACTGGTGCAGGACCTTTGGCCACGACTGTATATATGAGTCAAATAACAAGAGAAAGACCCTAACTGTACATCAAGTTGGCTCAGGAAAGAATTCCTTTGTGGTTTATGACCAATGCTACCCACCAACCTTAGGGATGAGGAGAGAAGGAAGGCAACACCATATCTGGTATATATATACAGAGATTAATTTAGAAACTATCTATGCAGTATTATTTCCAACATGGTTTCATTTTCCTTTACTTTGATGTAGTCTCACTTTGCTACTCAGAAAAAAAAAATGTTTGTAATTTGTAATATCATAGCATGAGTTGTGCAACTTCAACTTCAGTAAGATCTCCCCAACAATGAAGTTCATGAGCAAACATAGCAGTTGATGAGCTTCATCACGCATATAAGCTCAGTACCAGAATTCTTAATGTCACTGCGTGGAAACTAAGCAGCAATTTTTGTTTTGTTTTGTATGACAAACATTGTCTACTAAAATATCATTTTGCTGTTATAATTTATCTTTAGGAGAGAAAATATACACGCGTCATTCCACGTTTACCGCCTGGGTGCAGTCTGGCTTCTGACGATTCGTCCGAGATGGGTCCGAGTTCGAATCCCGGTGATACATGGAGGTTGTGTTTATCCGACGGCACCGGCAGTCTCCTTTCGCTGGAAACAGTGACCCTAAATTAGGGACGGGCGACTGTTTATAGCTTATCAAGTTGCTCACGGTGGTCGTTACACCTCCAAACGAAAACAAAAAACAAAAATAGGAAGGAAGGCAGAGAAAAGAATCAGCCGCCCCGGTGGCGCAGTGGTCTAAGGCGCTGGCCTCTGATCATTCGTCCGTAAGGGGTCCGGGTTCGAATCCCGGTCAGGCATGGATGTTGGGTTTGTCTTACGGCACTGGCTCTCTCACTTCCCTGGAACCAGTGACCCTAAATTAGGGACGGGCGACTGCTTATAGCCCATTGAGTTGCTCACGGTGGTCGTTAAACCTCCAATAAAAAAAAAAGAAAAGAATCAACACAGGACTTAGGTAATAGTAACTGTATGTTTAACCTGCTTAGCTAAATGTTTTTAGAGAATTTTGTAGAATGTACTCGTATATCCAAAATCTGAATAATTAAGTAACTGCTAAAGGCCACAGAAAAGTATCAACATAAGACTCTTACGTAATACCACAGTAATTATATGTTCAACTTAACTAACTTTTTAGCTAAATGTTCTTAGAGAACTTCATAGAATATATATAACACTTTGAATAATTAAGTAACTGCAAAAGGCCAGAGAAAAGAATCAACGCAAGAGACTTACGTAATTGTATATTTAACTTGCTTAACTCAGTTGTTAGCTGAATTTTCTTAGAGAACTTTGTAAAACATGTATTCAAATTTTTGAATCAACATAAAAGACTTACGTAATAGTAATTGTATGTTTAACTTGCTTAACTCAGTTTTTAGCTAAAGGTACTTAGAGAAATTTGTAGAACATATATTCAAACTTCCTGAATAATTAAGCAACGGCTAACGACCAGAAAAAAGAATCAGCACAAGAGAAAAGAGATTCACGTAACGTCTTTATTCTGTCATTCACTGAATGGTCCAACCCACTGGTACAACGTGACTCTCAGGTTTCGACACAGAATTCAATCCAAGGACAGCAATAGTTGATCGCACATATCCCAATAAGTTTTCTGTTAACATTCAAACATCTCATCATGTAACAATCTACTTGTAATCTCTACAACCACACGTACATATATCTCGACAACTCCACTCTACAGTACTACCTTCAGTGTTGGCATTTTATCTTAGGGCGACCCACTGTCAGCGTTGCCGAATTGCAAAAGCTGTTCTGGGAATTGATGTGTGTGACGTGACTATAATTTAACATCTTCCTTTTTAGTTCTTATGTAAATTTGGGTTTACTCTCGTTAAACATTTTAAGTCTGAATGCCACATTTTCTCTTTCTACGAATTTGTTTTTGGCAACCTGACAACAGATCAGACGGTAATCACGTAATCGAAAGCAAGAGATGAGTGTATGACTTGTTCAGAGCATGTGTTACCGGAACACTTTTATCACGAGCACTTTATTATTAGTGTCACTTGCTTTCTGCAGTAACACTTGATCAGTCTCACTTGTTTTACTTCACGATATTTTGAGCATGAAAATTTGAATTATTTCTATTTGCTATTGTACCAAAGCGATTGCAGTCTTGTAACACTGCTGAGTACAGAGATGATTGTTTTACATGGATATTTCTGCTGTCAGGTATATTGATTTAAGGAAATGTCTGACTAGTGACATATTTCCTGAGAAATGCAAATAAAGCGCGGACCTTGTAAGTACTGACTTATGCATTTTCCTGGAGGTTATATTTCTTACAGTGCTTAATTAGCTCTTTTATCTTTAATTAAGGTTATAAAGAAAAGTAAAGCTGTCCAGGTTTAACTAAAGTAATTCAGTAAACTTTAGAATGAAGTAAGTTATTTCGGTAAGTTGAGTCGTAGTGTCTAAACAGTGTAGTGCTTTGCAGCAAAATGTTATGTTAGGTTAACAGTTATCAACCAATTTTCTACACGTATCGTTCAGTGAGAAAATGTTTAACCAAGAATTAACGTAACTTGCATAAGAAAACAGAAACTGAAAAAGAAGGTAAAATAGATGCATGCATCACAGAGCATAATGCCCCCTGGTTTATGACGTAAATATTTCAATTTCATTGTTTAACTTTCATTTTTAACTTTAATTTAACCTTTATTTTTAGTTTCATTCTTTATGTAAAATTGAGTTCGTTCTCTTTTAGCGTTTCAACCTTAATGTTATATCTTCTCACTCGCTGAATGATGTTGGCAAAAATCGTTAGATCAAACAGCGTGACGTATGCATGTTGATAGATAAGAACAAGAGATGTGTATAATGTTGAAGCACGCAGCAAAAAATGTGGTGAAAGCTGCTATGTTTACTTGAAGTCTGTGTGTTCGAGTTGTGTTGTTATATATTTAGTGTAGGCGTTTGTCGATCAAGTTTTCTGCTTATTTAAGTTAATCAGTTTTAAAATATTAGTACTGTTTTGAATTAGTTTTTCCACGAATGATGGAGTATCTGAGTGAAGTGCTCATGCGATATTGGTGGAATAAAAACGAACTGTAAGCCTTTCTGGAACTTTGAGTGACTTTGTTTCACTTTGATTGAGTGAATAAGAAGATGAAATTTTACGTAGTGTTTCCCTAAGCCACAGACACACGTTTCGAATAATGAAGAATGCTACAGGTTGCTTTAAGCATATATTTTATTATAACATGCTTTATTTTTGGCTACCAAACTGCAACCTTTATTCTTAAAATAATGTAACTTATGGCAACATGTGCAATATTTCTTTACTTCAGTAATAGCAATAATTTTTCATTAATTTAAACGCTAATGATTATGGCTAGAAGTATAAGGACGTCACGTCCTCAACATGTTTTCTACGCTCATACTCATCACTCAGTTTTGATTTCACGTAATGAAATGTTAATTCTTCATCTAAATAACTTTCTAAAGCTGATATTAATGAATTGTAACTATCTGGTGTACTACATGATAACATCACTCTGAAATGCGTTTCCTTAACGTGTGCAGCTCAGCTTTTCTGAAAGCTCACATACTTCCTTAATAGGCATATGTATAGTGACAGAGACATTGCATTTTGTGCTATTATTGCGAACTCGCGTTTTTCTATTCTGCAGGTGGCTCTTCTTCTAACTAAATTATAACCGTAGGTTTATTGCTGCAACTTTGCCAATTTGTTTTATACGTCACCGCAGAAATACGTCATCTTCGTCATGTTACGTAGCACATTACAACTATAGAGTGTTTTCAACAGATATGGTTGTCTTGAACTAGTTCTTTCTTCTATCTTTTTACTTTAACCTAAATATTATCTGGCACTAGTTTCGTGTAACATATACTTGATCATAAATGCTATCTGGCCCTAGTTTCGTGTAACATATACTTTATCTTAAATGCTATCTGGCACTAGTTTCGTGTAACATATATCAATACTTTATCATAAATGCTATTTGGTACTAGTTTCGTGCAACATATACTTTATCATAAATGCTATTTGGTGGTAGTTTCGTGCAACATATACTTTATCATAAATGCTATCTGGCACTAGTTTCGCGTAACATACAATAGTGGCCAAAATTGTAGAAACCTTTTGGAAATAGTGCATTTTTGCGGTTTTATGACTCATAACACCCCTTTTGTTTGGAGTATTACCATAAAATTATATATCATTGCAAAGATAATTTCATCAAGATGTAATGCAATATGTTTTATGAAGGATTTTGTATTAGCACAGCAGTTATAAAGAAGAAAAGTGAAACACATAGAAAAAATGAGATATACAAAAATTCTCATCATGTCAGTTAATACTTAGTTGGGTAACCTTTAGCATTAATTACAGCCTTACAACGCCTTCCCATGGAGTGAACCAAGTTTTTTAGTTCTGCAGCTGTTATAATGTGAAACCAAGATAGAATTATTGCTTCTATTAATTGGGTTCTATTGCTAAGTTGCTTCTGATTAACAAGTTTGTTTAGTCGGCTTCATAGATTTTCGATGGAGGTAAGGTCTGGGCTAATTCCAGGCCATTCCAGCAGTAGTATATGATTATCTTGAAACCACCTTTTGCACATAGCAGCAACATGACATGGAGCTGAATCCTGTTGAAATATAAATGCTTCATTATCTTGGAAAATATCACGTGCGGAAGGCTTCAGTTTGGGCTCAAGTATTTCATTAATGTATTTTTGGCCATTTATATTCCCATTAATCACGCAAATTCTGCTCATATCTTTTGATGTCATACAACCCCAAATCATAACACTAACTGGGTGTTTCACGGTACATGTAATGCAATCAGGATGCAAACCTCCGGTTCTTCTCCCTACGTATTTTATGCCATCGCTACCAAACAGGGAGATTTTGGTCTCATCACTCCAAATAACACTGTCCCAATGTTCTGCTGTCCAGTTAACATGGGGTTTTAGCCCATTTTAATCTTTTCAACCTTTGTTTGAAACATAAAAATGGCTTTTTTCGTGGAATTCTAGCTTTTAGATCAAATTCCTGCAGTCTGCGCCGAACAGTCCTTGCACTCAACTTCACATTGCATTGCGCCATTTCATCTTGTATACACCCAGATGATTTTCTTCTGTCACCTAGGCACAGTCTCTTAATTCTTCTATCATCACTTGCTGTTGTGCACCTTTTCCTGCCTTTACCAGTCTGGTTTTGTAGTGACTGAGTCTCCTTATACCTATTCATAAATTTAGAAATGCCACCTTTGGTTAAGTTTCCACCAATTTTTCTTCTAATTTCTTCATAACTGAAGCCTTGTTCACTTAATAGTACTATTTTACATAACTTTCTGGGTGACCAGTCAACTCTTTTCGCCATTTCCTTAATTTTATTACGTTTTACAAGCTCACTAAATGAAATAAAACAAAAAACCCAACCAACTTGATAGCAATCACATAACATCCTGACAAATGTCCTCCTCTCAGCTACAATACATGACATCAATAGCTGAATCCTATTGTGACCTGATTGGCTCATTGCCAAAACAAGATGACACCTGATTGGCTATCTAAACACTCATGCTCATTGGCTACATTCAAATGAAAGAAAGCTACTTCATATCAACCTAAGCAAGTTGTGCTGCCTTTTTCTTGTTATTTGGCTATAACGTTTCACAGAATACAGATAATTGAACACATTTTATTGTATTACATTCTTGATGAAATTATCTTTCCATTGATATACGCTGAAGTGTCAGAAAAACTGGTACACAAGTCTAATACTTGGTAGGTCCCCCACGGGAGCACAAGACTGCAGAAATACGACGGGGCGTGGACTCCACTAGTTTTCTGGAAATATGCTGTAGGCAAAGCACACCATACTTCCTGCAGAGCGTTCCACAATTCGGGTGTATTTCGAGGTCTCGGATTTCTGTGTTCGATAGTGCGTTGCATGGCATCCCAAATGTGTTTTATCACGTTCAGATCTGTTCACTTGGGTGGGAATGGCAACACCCCAAACTCAGATGAATGCTCCTCTAACCATAATGTGGCGTCCCGACACTTGTGTGGAGGTGCATTGTTCTGTTGGAACAGGCCCAACCCATCAGCATGAATGCAGGACATGAACGGGTGTACCTCGTCAGAAAGGATGCGCACATAGCGTTGGCCGGTCACAGACGTTTGTAGACGTACCAGGGGTCTCAGTGAAGTCCAGCTAAACACACCCCATACCATTACGGACCTCCCCCCACCAGCCAGTACAGTCCCCTGTTGATAGGCGGGATCCATGGCTTCATGGGGTTTGCGCCACACACGAATCCTTCCATTTCCCCGATACGGTTGGAAACGCGACTCGTCAGACCAGGTTTCTTGTTTCCAGTCATCAAGTGTCCAGTGGATGTGTTGCCGAGCCCAAGCGAGACGCATAGCTCTGTGTCGGGCACCCATCAAGGGGACTCGAGTTGGGCGTCGGCTCCAAAGGCCCATATCGTGCAGGGTGTGTTGCACAGTCCGGACGCTGATGCTTGTTGAGGCTCCAGCATTGAATTCCGATGATACCTGGGAGAGTGTTGCACGCCTATCGCGTGAAACGATTCTTGACAGCCGACGATGGTCACGTTCACCCAATGTCTTTTTACGGCAACACGGGTATCGTGGGTTGGAGGTTTTGTCGGAATTGTTGTAGTCACGGTACACCCTTTGCAATGGCTGTCCGTGAAAATCCGGACTTCTTTTCCACTTCCGAAATACTATGGCCCATCTCACGAGCGCCACTATGACACCGCGTTGAAAATCACTTAAATCGTTATTACTTGTGATTCTCATGCCGAAAACAGCTCTGACAGCTGGCAAGGATGTCTATCGTTTTATATACGCACTGGCGGACGCATCCGAGTACGCGGATAGGTGACGTTGCTATGTATTTTCGCATAAGCTCGTCTGTACCAGTTTTCTGGCACTTCAATGTATAATTTTATGGTATTACTCTAAAGAGAAGTGGGGTTATGAGCCATTAAACCTTAAAAATACAGTTTTTCCAAAAGGTTTCTACAATTTTGGCCACTACTGTATACTTTATCTTAAATGCTATCTGGCACTAGTTTCGTGTAACATACAATCCGTCCCATACATATATGGCAACATAATTTTGTAAACGAAAACAGTTGCATGCAGAAATTAACAAAGGCTTCTAGTGGAACATTATGTATTATGGCCAGCAACATAATATACACACCTCAAACGCTGTTGACAACATATACTTTACATAATATTCTAGCTTTATGAAATTAAACTATGCAACATTGTCCCAGAATTATATGGCAAAAAACCCCAGAAGAATATTTAAACGGCAAAGACAATAATAATTAATTGACTTTCCTCCACGCGCGATAAGCTGAAATATGCGTTCTGGCATAATGTATATTAAATTATGCATAATTGTACCGTCAATTCTATGCCAATAGTTCAGAATTTAGGTTTGCAGATCTTTAACACTTGAAAATTGTTGGTGATTGGCATAAACACTTCGAACCAAAATTCCCCAAAGATTTTCAATTGGGTTGAGATCCGGTCTGCGAGCTGGCCACGGCAGTAATTTGACATTTTTCGATCTCATCCAGGCCATCGTAGAGGTTGCTCTGTGAATGCTCACATTGTCTTGCAGGAAAACCCAATCCGGACCACCTATTTGAGCAGCAGCTGGTAGCAAACTGTCTTTTAAAAGTTCTTGGTATGTTACGGCCCTTTAACGGCCTGACAAAACGCAGATATTACCTTGCCTATTAAATAAAAAAAGGCCCATATCATCACGAAGCCTTCTCCGTTTTGTCGGCTGAATATTTGGCGTTTTTCCGTTCTCATATCCTGCGAATAATATTTCGCACCGTCTGGGCCATCTAAAGTACATTTCTTTTCATCACTAAATATTACTTGGAACCATTTGTCCTTCGATGACAAATGGTCTTTGGTCCAGTTTAGTCGAGTATGTGTGTGCTGTGGAGTTAAAGGCGGTTTCTTTAACAGTCTTGCATATTTCACGAGGAATGTCTGCTGCAATACACTGTGAACCGTACTATTCGACATTTTCACGTTTCCATGTTGACTTATACTCTGTGTGGACAGATTATCATGCACAGTGAGTTTTCGGATATGTCGTTTCATTCGAGGCGAAATATTACTATGCCGTCCAGTTCGTTTCTGAGCTGGATATGTTTTGCTACCACTTAAAACGTTATAAATAGAAGATTTAAATCTTTTTTAATTTTTTGAAATCGCACTTACATTCATTCCTTGATCGTGCCACTACCGAACGTGAATTATCTCCTTTGCTGACAACTCTTTCCCACGTGGCATTGTTAAAACAGCATCAGGCTCATCACGTTTACCAACTATTTATTCTGCTTGACTCCAGGCTAATTTGCATAACAATGCTTGTTAGTGTTCACGCGTTTGTGGGAAATTTTATATAATTGTGGGACAGTGTCAGTACACTACATGTTTAAAACGTTTAATACATATCCGAAATTATTATTTTCTTATCCGCTAAATATGTCTGCAAAGACTATGTGGTTTATTTTTACCACTGTGTTAATGGGATGCGTACATTTTCACTAATCGTATATTTACTCTGTGTTTACACCTTTACATATAATTATGGGATGGATTGTATACTTTATCCTAAATGCTATTTCGCACTAGCTGCTTGAGCTATATCTATCGAAGTGCCGGGTATTTGTTATTTAAGAGTTAACGTTTAGAAATTTTTCATTTAAGTGAGTCAACAAAAAAAGTCTCCGAAACACAAAACCTAAAAACTTAAAAACATTTAAACTTTGATAGCAGCACATGTTAAATTTGCTTTTTATTCAGGTATACTTTTGCCGAGTTTTTGGGTGTAGCCTCTTAGCGTATTTTTATTCTTTGCAAGCATTTTATCGCAGAAAAAAAATACCATATGGTATATTTCTTTCATATAAGTGATATCATCATCAAATAAAACCGAACATCGAGAAGAAAATAAAATCTCAACAGTTTATATCCTGCCCAAGAGGAAGTCTCTTCCACTTTATTCACGCTGCAAAACAGTTCGCGGCAAATCTTGTTCCTTCTTCTTCCGTTACCTCTTCAATTGTCCAGATGGTTTTGGCGTTAATTCCCTGAGGGAATACGTGATCTTTCTTCCACTTCTGTTGAGAAACCTATGCTGGATGTTGTTGACAAATCCGATTATACGAGTATATCTCCTGCTACTTCTCTCGCCCTCCCTCTAGTTAAAAAAAATGAAGGGAGGCTGGGAGATTCATGCCACCATCATAAGATTCTTAGGTTGCTTCAGACTAAAACTTACTACTCTTGTAGTTCAGTCAGCTTTCCTTCTGTTCAGGAATCGTACATCTGAATAATACCGATTTCATGTTGTCTGTTACAGATGACGTTAAACTTTTTTCTGCGTGTTGGGAACTTACGTATGTATAACCTATTCAGAAAAAATGAGATTCACCGCGTCCTTCAAACTGTGCGCCAATAGCTGTAATGTATGAAAAATCCGTTGGATGGTTGGCTTCACACAGAAAAAAGTTTAACGTCAGACGGGTGGCTTCTTTAGGCAGGCGCTCACTCTAAATCAAATAAGAGAGCAAGAGAGAGAGAGAGAGAGAGAGAGTGTGTGTGTGAGAGAGAAAGAGAGAGAGAGAGAGAGAGAGAAGCGGTTGTAAATAAAAATTCAAAACTCAAAACTTAAAATTTTAAAACGTGACAAATGCTTAGATTCTAACTAAAAATTTATGTAATCTGCACGAGGTTTAATCTGAGCATCTGTCACGTTTTGTATTGCTTAACTTTTGAATTAGTGAAAATCCTCTAAATACGTGGCGTCAATGAATAAACGAAGACATCGCTCTTTCCACGTTTATCAACATATAGCAACCGAAAAATTGTTATCCGGCAACTGCTTTGTTGGCCATTGTAGCGTAAGGCGAACGCACTCGGCTGCTAGTCGAAGCAACCATCCGGTTGCTTCGAATAGCGAATCCTGTGATGGTTAAATTCAAATTGATCGGAAACTTGGAACTTGGTCGTTCTGGGTGGTGTAGTGGTTAGCATACCTAGGCGTTTTCTGGGAGACGCGGGTTCGAGTCCCGGACGATGAAAATTTTCAAGTTTTCGGATATTATCTGACTTACCATCCTTGTCACATTTACGCCAAAAATCGGATTGTCATCGTCAAAATTTGTAACATTTTTTCGTTTGCTCTGTGTTGATAAACGTGGAAAGAACGATGTCTTTGTTTATTCAACTTTTGAATTTTTTGTTAGAACCGCTTCTCATTTACTTTAGAGTGAGCGAGTTCGTGATGATGCTACCCGTCAACTTCCTGATGATGCTACCCGTCTGGTGTGCGAAAGCTTGCATTGTGTTATTGCATGTTTACGCCAATAAACGCATTTTTCATTGATTACAGCTATTGTTCTTGGTGTATTCTACCCGATGTTCTTCAAATTTTTTACTTACGAACCAATAATTGAGCACCCACTGATATATCTGCAATCTTCCACGATGAGTGATGATTGTTAGCAGTAGCAGCTCGCGACTAGAGAAACAGGTGAAGAGTTACAAAATAAGAATCCATGAAAAAATGCATGTATTTCTTATAAAGAAAGGTCCGTTCTTCTATCTCTCAAGAGAGCATAGCGATCAATGGCGTCATCGTGAAATGACTGTTTAACTACAAGTTCGGAGAGAAGTTCTTTTTGTATCGCGGTATTGGATAACGACGATAGTCTTTGCTGTGAAATAATGTTCCTTAGGTAATTTTTTATTCATTTCAAACAGGAAAAACTTCTTTCTTCTGGCTCAGCGGTTGAGGGTAAAGTAAGAACTAGGGAGAACAATTTATATACTTCTTGGAATACATCCTTGGGCACATTGTAACAACGTGCACACTGTTTAATTTTCGGGCTCATTTTTTTAAAACAAAAGCATGGACCCAGAACACACGGAGAATAATAAAGAAACAGCACTGTAACTGAAGTTAACACTCACAGTTACTGTATAGACACAGTGGATCTCGAGTTACTCACAGCTACTGTATATACACAGTGAATCTCGAGTTACTCGCAGTTACTATATAGAACCGTCTAAACTCAAAATCGCACTGCGCGGAAGTGATGGCTGTCACTTCGCTTCGATCATTGACGTCACTGATTGCCATAGCAACCACCTTATTCAATGAAATCCAGGTTCCTGCGTCGGCGCTCTTCACGGTCCCTTTGTGAAGTGATTTAGAACTGCGGCTCTTATTTCTTCACATGGCATCAAATCGTAGTGTAATTTTGAAACGGCGTGCTCACACTTCTAGCTCGCCTCGAGAAACGGTAGACCTTTAGTTTTAAAGCCACAGCATTTTCCAGAAATCCAGAAATCATTCTTGTAAACGAAAAGGTGACTAATTTTAAGAATCCGCAAAATCATTCGAATTTTTTTTTTCATTTTTGGTGAAGTGGCACCTCATTTACTTCACCCGACGAGCCGCCACTGATTGTCAGTATAATTCCGTCAAAAATTGTCGACAAGGCACAACACAGACTCCTTGTTTGGAATACCAGCATGTAAAAGTCTGACCCACGTCTCTTCTTTAGGTCAAACTTAGTCTCGGTCGGGCTCCAGCTTCCTCTTTGGTTGTACGATACATACTGTAGTTTCAGATGGTAGCTGGTGTGTTTTGCTAATAATTACCATGTTCCTCAGAATTATTTTTTTCGCTTAGTCTCTTTTTTTTTTCTTGCATATCAGTGAACTCTTATGTACTTCAATTAACCCATCTCACTATTTAACGTATGGTAGTATAATGGATCTTATGTCTTTATTCATTTCTGCCTCCACTGTGGATTTTGGTCATTTCTGGTTTGCAGGAAATGTTTGCAAAAAAAACGAATCTGCCTCTATTAGTCACGAGAGAGATTTAACTTTTTTGAGAAAATAAATCAATAACTAAATTAAAAAAAAAAAAAAACTTGAACACGGAGAAGTTCGTTTTTTTCTTGGCCCGAATATATTTTTAAGATATCATGGATAAGTAAGCTGCTTTTCCACCGAAAATCTTAAAAAAAAATTTTTCTTTTAATTAAGACGGAAATTTTAGTCTGGACACATTTTGACTTTGCCTAAACTTTAATTATAATGGGCCACAAGACACTATTTAATATTTCGGATGTCGTATCAAGATGAAAATTAAAAATTTCTTGTTTTTGTGCAAAAATTAAATCTTGAAAAATTAAAAATAAAAAAAAACCAGCAAAGAAGTTTGTGGACTCTATAAAGGAGATCACGTGGAACTACGAAAGACAGGTGCTTATGTAGAACTTTATTTGGAGGGCTGGACTACAAAATAGGAAAGGTTTTGAAATTCACCAGGGCAAAATAGAAATTAATGAAAAACAGAAGAAAAAAATTAAAGCATATTTTTTCTAATGTATGTTAACGCATTTTTATTAAATTAAAGCATTTTTCTTCTAATGTATGTGCCATTTTATCTAAAAAATAAAAAAATGAAACGCTTTCTGGAGCAAAGTTCCTTAGTCCCCGCTCTAAATACGTCCTTGACGGAAGAGATAGCGGAAGCATAATAAAGAACCTCTTCATAAATGGCGCGTTGATAAAGTGATCGTCAAAGGGTAATAAATAATTTCTTCAAAAGTAATGGTCAAACGATAATGAAGAGCTTATCCGAAAATCATGGTAATAGGAAAATAAACAGCATCGTTATGAGTACGGGGGTTATGACAAAAGTTCTGCACACTGTCCATTTTTGAGCAAAGTGTGAAGTAACGGAGAAAACTTACATTATTGCCGTTCAATGTACTCCCTCCTCTGCTAATGACAACTTGCCAGGGCTGAGGTATGTCCTGGATGTCCAGTATACGCCATCTTTGTTCAGCTGTCGTATTACTCGGGTCACGTCCAATGACAGTTCGTCCAGCGATTCATAGCGAATGCCACGGAGCCCGTTTTTTAACTTTGGAGAAAAGATCAAAGTCGGGTGGACAGAGATCAGGGCTGTACGGTGGGTGGGATAAAATTTCCCAGCCATAATTCGATAAAAGTTCCCATACCGACGCTGCACCATGACACGATGCGTTGTCATGCAGGAAGATCGCTCCCGCTTCCAAGTTTGGACGATTTTGACGAATTTTCGGTCTCAACTTTGTCCTTAAAAAGAAATTGTGCTTTGATCAAGAATTTTTTCGCCACAAACTTCTTGCAAGGCAGTGTGGATCTGTGTCAGAGTTTTCCCCAGCAGAGTTTCTATTTTTACGTTCGAGCGCTGGTCTAACGCCGTGACTCGACCTGAGGAGCTACACGCTTTCATTTCCAAACCCTTCCACGTCCACGCAGCACATGATAGCGCGTCGTTCCGACACCACTGCGCTGCTGAGAACCTGACTTTGACATGAGGCAATCATTTCCTCGATTACATCATCCGTTTCCGTTTTAGGTTAATGTGTGCAGAACTTTGGTCATGACCCTCGTAAAGAATGAAAGCGAAAGGATAATAAAGTGCTTTATCTGTGTTTCTCTCTATCTGTATGACTCTTTGTCTCTCTCTCTCTCTCTCTCTCTTTCTCTCAGGCACCCAAAGAATAATAAGTTTCTGTTTTCTGTTTTTATTAAGTGTCAATAAAGAGCCACTCTATAAGTAATAAATAGCCAAAAAATAATAAAGCGCTTAGCTGAAGGTCATGATAATAGAACGATAAGGATTGTTATCAAAGTGGTAGTGATAAAAAATTTACGGAAGGGGAACGAAAGGATAATAAATAACGTTTCCAGGCGTGGTACCTAAAGTATAATAAGGAAACTCTGCACAACACATGATCATAGGATAATAAAGGCCTCTATAGGGATGATTATTAAAAGATAATGAAGAGCCGCTTCAGAAGTAACAGTCAAAAAATAATAAAGAACATCTCCAAAAATAATAGTCAAAGGATGATAATCCGGGTGGCATAACCATAGCATTATAAAGAATCTCTCTATAAGTGGTTGTCGAAATTTGATAAAGAACCTCGACGGAAGTGAGAGTCAATGCATAATTGGAACTTTTAACCGTACGTGATACCAAAAGAATTAAAAACGCGAGGCAAGTCTAATGCAGCGCGTCATGATATTTTGTGGTAGAATGAAAAACACAAAGTTGGGAATGTTAGTAGTTAAGGCGAAAAAACTGACGATGGGTGCAACGAGAATTATAAATTTGAGACTTTTGGAAAAAGTGAAACCGGTTTTTGTAAATCAGGAAAAAAGCTAATACGACACTAATGAAGGTGGGACGTACTACAGAAATGAAGCACGTGTCGAGACGACATATCTGGAGCGATACACTCCGTCCGTGTAGCTTAGTTGGGAGAGCAACTTACTCCGGAGCGAGGAGACGTGAATACGATACGTCACCGACAAACTATCTGCTTTCACAAAGGAACTGGCTTAAAAGCGTTTTTATGATATGAAACGTGTACTAATTTTTATATTAAAAGATTGTAACTAACGTTCTAACACGGTTCAGTATTTTCTCGAAAACCAGGCGCTTCAAAACATAAAATGTTCGGAAGGAAAAAATGAAGGTTGTGTAATTTTAGTCATATTTTAAAAATCATAACCCCTGACCTTATATTCTGCGACTTACAAATTCTAACGGTGTGACCAAGTTTCGTTAATTATTAACACAGTTTCTTTTCACTCCTTGATTTGTTGTCTATAAAGAGTGGCGCAAGGGTTTTTTTTTACGACTCGGAGATTTCTGTGATCCGTGCTTTCCAGTCTTCTACATATTGTTTCCAAAGATTATACATTTTGCTCAGTGTAGACATACACTAAAAGGCCTTTGGCCTGATTTCCAGCGAAGACGCTGATTTGTTAAATTATTCCAAAGTGTTAGGTGCAAATAATTGTTCCAAAAATGTAAGGGGGAAATATATACTGTATGGTATAACGACGTAGATTTCTCCGTCATTTTTGGTCCACGCCGGGGATCGAACACGAGTTCACTTATTCCGGAACAAGTCGCTCTATCAACTGAGCTACACAGACGTTCGTTCTTGCTGCTATCTGCCTTTATGTCGTGAGCGTCCTGCGGGGCAGGTACGTCACATCCCCCCTCCGAAAGAGGGCCGGGGCCATGGCCCACGGATCAGCCGTGACCATGAATCGTTGCAGGCAGCCATCCGCTGTAAAACGTGCGCTTGAGAACTCCCAGTCAATCTAGTGTGTGGAATGCAGCATCACACATTTATTTTTCGAAGCGCTGAAGAAGGGATTCTCTTATTTTTCCTATCTCGCGGTGTGGAAAGAACATCACACCATTGCGAGATCTTGAACGGCCGGGTCATCCGAGAAGTTCGGGCGCCATTATAACGAAGTAAATTTCTCCGTCATTTTATGTCCACGCCGGGGATCGATCCCGAGTCCACTTATTCCGAAACAAGTCGCTCTACCAACTGAGCTACGCAGACGTTCGTTCTTGCTGCTATCTGCCTTTATGTCGTGTGCGTCCTGCGGGGCAGGCACGTCACAATGGTGAAGAAGCAATCAGTAAGTTGTTATCTAACAGGTTTCAATTCGGTGAAAGAAACTTGATTCTCGGTTTTAAAAATACCTAAAACTTCAAGGAAAACAAAATTGTAGCAACTTTTACGCCTCACTGCTGTATCTTCTAATGTAAAAGATGATTTTCTCAGATGAACTTGATAATAGCCCCAGCTAGGTCTTCTCTCTCAGTCACAATAATAATCTTATTAATAACAAGTAATTAATAAGAACTGTACCCCAATTACACTTAAAATAGTATAACTGCACTAATAATCAGAATTTCTTGATGTAAATTATAATAATCTTATTGTTATTCATAAAAATTGTTAGACTTCCGGTAGCCCAATCTGATCCTACAAAATGCGCTTCCAATCGTGGCAAGTGGAGGACACTATTCAGCAGTCGATACGGCAAGCAAGGAGCAGATAAGAATGTGTAACGCCCCCACCTCAAAGGTGACGCACATGTCAAGACGGCAAAGGTGCAAAGATAAGCTTCGTCGGTGTAGTTTTGTTAGGAGAACAACTGGCTCCGGAGCGAAGACCGTGAATTCGAATTTCACCACTGGCAAAAATGGACTTTTCTTCATATTGGCGCCCGAACGTAAAATCAGCCTCCTGGCCGTATGAAGCTCCACACATCGTCTGGAATTAATTCCACAGATCGTCTGGAATGAATAAGAATCCCTTCTCCAACGCTTCCAAAATGTGTGATACTTTTTTCGCACATCGTCTGCAATTAAAGAGAATTCTTTCTTCAACGCTTCAAAAATGTGTGATGCTTCTTCCACACATCACCTGGAATTAATGAGAATTCCTTCTTCAACGCTTCAAAAATGTATGATGCTTCTTCTACACATCGTCTGGAATTAATGAGAATTCCTTCTTCAACGCTTCAAAAATGTGCGATGCTTCTTCCACACATCGTCCGAAATTAATGAGAATTCCTTCTTCAACGCTTCAAAAATCTATGGTGCGTCTTCCACACATCGTCTGGAATTAATGAGAATTCCTTCTTCAGTGCTTCAAAAATGTGCAATGCTTCGTCTGGAATTAATGAGAATTCCTTCTTCTTCAACAGTGAGCTCCTTCAAGCATGGTTTGCCGACTGACCCGGAAACCTATGATTCCGTCCCAACCCTTTCTCAAGGGGGAAATATACACGTAACGTACCTATCTGAGAGATGACCTACATGTCAAGGCGGCAAAGTTGTAGCAATCAGCTTCATCGGAGTAATTTAATTGGGAGAACAACCGGCTCCGGATTGAGAAGGCTTGAGTTCGGATCCCATCGCCGGCAAATGGGCTTGTTTCTTTATAAACTGCGGAATCCTCTTAAGTGTTGAAAAAAAAATCAAAAAGCACAGTAGCAACTGTGACGCAACCTACAACGTAGAACTACGTCAACTGTCACTGTTTCATGACACTATCTCACTAGTTCTATATCCTTGAAGTGTTCAGCGAAGGACAGTTGACGCAGCAGTACGTTGTAGGTTGTGACACTGTTGCTACTGTGCCCCTTTGATTTTTTTCAGATATAAAATTTTGATGAAACAAAACGAAAGAAATGTTTCACTTTATTTACTTAAAAGCAACATATACTACATACAATTCATAATAACACATGCTACTTATAAATTAATGTTAGTAGAAGTAGAAAGCGTAATATAATCGTTGCCAGTAGTTATTGCTAAAATTGTTTCTGAAGAAATCGTTCTTCAGAAACAAGTTTTCAAACTCTTAGTTGTCTTGTTATAAATTTGGCGATACGTCTCGGGCCTAATGTACTCTTCTTGTTGTTGCTCTTGTTCTTGTCTAGATTCAGAATGCATCGGCGGTGTAAAGGTTTGAGACGTAATACATTCATTATCCAGAGAAGTTGTGAAGACTGGCGATGTACATTGGTATTCCATGCTCGGGGTGAAAATTTGAAAATTTGGATCTATGACATCAATCTTTATCTGTTCTTGCTGTTCAGGCTCAATTTGTGCAGTTGAAGTGAAAGGTTGGGGCTCTAGAGTAGAACTTGGGTGAAACGCATTCTGGCGCACGGACTTTTGACTCTCACTATACATTCCCGTGACCTTTCAGTTGATTACTCAGCGGGCCTTTTCGGATTCCTCTCCTTCTCCTCTAGCTGTTTCTTCAACTTTCGTCGGTTCTTATAGTAATTAGCCGTGGATTTTCGCCGCATTTCTAAATTTTCGCCACCAAATTTTTTTATCTAAAAAATAACTAAATTTTAAATCCACTTTATATCGGTTTATCACATACGTCCGTTAGCTATGACTTTCAGCTACGGAATACGGGGCTGAGATAATCGCTATCATTATCTAGTCACTAGTTATCAACCTTAAAACGGCATGCGGCGTAACAAAATCACGCGAAATTTAGCTTAACTTTCTAACGCTGCTGTATCGAAAAGTTAAGGGATGGAGGGTTGTTTGTTATAAATATGACTCTATAAACTATCTAATGACGTATAATTTATTACTTTATGGTTATTAGTTTTTTTTATTGGATTTTTAACGACCACCGTGAGCAACTCAATGGGCTATAAGCAGTCGCCCGTCCCTAATTTAGGGTCACTGGTTCCAGGGAAGCGAGAGAGCCAGTGCCGTAAGACAAACACAACATCCATGCCTGACCGGGATTCGAACCCAGACCCCGTTCGGACGAATGATCAGAGACCACTGCGCCACCGGGGCGGCGGTTATTAGTTTGGAAGATATAAGCGTTCAAAGTGTGACATGTTTTCGATGCATCCGTGCTCCCGATGTTACCCCCCCCTCTACCCAGTGCGGAGAATGACGTAGTTCTACGTCAAAAATTTGGCATATATTTTAGAACTAAAATGAAATTCCCTTCCGTTCCTCAATGTAATGTAATCCTTACTGCAAATTTAAATCTAATTTTGTGGGCAAGATTGACAGAAATTTAAATTTTGGCATTTGTTAAGCATTATAAAAACATTACTGAATACTGAAACTTTTTAATGTCATGATTTAATACAAAATAAACAAATAAATTATGTTTTTGCAAATTTTGAAGATGACAATCCGTTTTTTGGTGTAAATATGACAAGGATGATAAGTCAGATAACATCCGAAAACTTCGTCGTCCTGGAGCAGGAATCGAACCCGCGTCTCCCAGATAGCGCCCATGTATGCTAACCACTACACCATCCAGGTCGCAAACTTTTGATTAATTTGAATATAACCATCACAGGATATGCTAGTCGAAGCAACCGGCATTCATGTTTAGCGAATCTGGAGGTTAAGAATCCTATCCCGGAGTTTTCCGGAGGAGCAGATAAATCATGAATGAAATTACACCAAAAAACGGATTGTCATCTTCAAAATTTGTATTATAAGGTGTGACGTATATTCTAGATTAACTTTCCTTTTTAGGTTCTTTCCCTATGTAAATCTTGAGTTTATTCTCAGTATTCTTCACGCTTAACGAAATATCTTTCTCTCAAATGAATACGTTTGGCAAAACAATTGAGGTTGAATGCACGTGACGTATGCCTGTTATAAGATAAGAACAAGAGATAAAAGCGACGACTGAACTGTTGTAGGAGAGCGATTATTGAGAGCGTTGTACCGTCGAGAGCGTTGTATGAGAACGTTGGATTGTAAATTGATATTGAAAAGAGTGTTGTGATAATGTGTGGAGAGTGTAGTGCATTCCATCGTGAATAAAGGACATTTCCCGTAAGTTGACTTCTGTTTACATGTTTCATCTGGCCGTTAAGGTTTCTTTCATTTAGGAACTATTTCCTAGTGTATTGATGTGTTAAAACAGCGTAGAAGTCGAAAAGACTTTTACGATACAAAAGTGTAATCTCGCATTTCATTCATGATATGTTTTCGCAGTTTGTACCACACAAACATCGTAAAGGAAAATGCTCAAGAAATATGAGTTGCTTTTTATTAGGTCAACTTCCTAAGCCCCGTTGAAAGCAACGTATGTTTAAGTGTTCCGGTACTTTTTTCTTAAAGAAAAAGTCTTTGGTAATAAGAAACTTTGGTGTTGACATAGGCGTGCGAACAGGAGGATGGAGCTTATGGATCCAGTAAAGATAAAAGTGCGTGACTCCAATGTTTTAAAGTCGCCGTTCAAATAATGAAAACCAAATTGTTTAGAAGTGAATAGTAAGAGTAAAGAAGAAAGCAAAGTGTTATCCTAGTCTGCGGGTGAATGTGGAATTTAAGCGCGTTCAACTTATTCTAAAACAAGCGGCAAAAAAGTAAGGTAGAGAAACAGCCTTTCTGAGAAAAAATAAATAAATCGAGAGGTACTCTTTATGCATCTTTCAAAGCATGCCAAGATCTTTGTGGGTGCAAAATAAAACGAATCATTTAAAAGTATACATTTATTTACGTACAACACGTTGCATTTATTCGCCTCACTCACGACTACACCAAACCACGGACCGGTATATCCTAAATGGAATTAAATCATAACAAGTTAGTAAAATCATGCAATGCATTGATTATGATACGCTTTCCAACATACCAGAAATCATTACTCAAGTTATGAGGATAATGGCTGTGGAATAAATCTCGCTCCCGTGTCCTGACCTTTGACCCCATTTTGATGATATTTAACAGAACCGGTTCAGTACACCTCAAGAATAACATACTAAAGTTTTGTCGCAATAGAAGCAGTTTTACGCAAGTTATGACAATAATGGCTGTGGAATAAATCTTGCTTTTGTACAATGACTTTTGACCCCATTTCGTTGATATTCAACAGAACCGGTTCGCTATACCTCCGGAACAACATGATAATGTTTTTGTCGCAATCGAAACATTTTTTGGTAAGTTATGATGCACAAGTGCAATGGGATGGATCCCACTCCAATGTCCTGACCTTTGACCCCATTTCGCCCATTTTCAATAGGGTTCGTCCGCAGTGACTCCCTACCACATACTAAATTTTCATCGAAATCGAACCATTTTTACGCAAGTTATGATGCATAAGGCCAATGGAACAAATCCCGCTCTTATATCCTGCCTGATCTTTGACCCCATTTCGCCCATTTTCAATAGGGTTCGTGCCCAGGTGGTTCCCTACCACATACTAAAATTTCATCGAAATCGAACCATATTTACGCATGTTATGACGCACAAAGGCAATGGAATGGATTCCACTTTTATGCCCTGACCTTTGACCTCATTTTGCCCATTTTCAGTAGAGTTCGTCCCCAGGTGGTTCCTTCCCAAATACTAAAATGTCATCGAAATCGAACCATTTTTACGGAAGTTATGACGCATAAGGGCAATGGAATAAATACCGCTTTTATGCCCTGTCTGACCTTTGACCCCATTCGCCCATTTTCAATAGGGTTCGTGCCCAGTGGTTCCCTACGACATTCTAAAATTTCACCGAAATCGAACCATTTTTACGCAAGTTATGACGCATAAAGGCAATGAAATGGATCCCACTCTTATGGCGTGACCTTTGATCCCACTTCACCCATTTTCAATAGGGTTCGTATCCTAGTGGTCCCCTACCACATACTAAAATTTCATCGAAATCGAACCATATTTACGCAAGTTATGACGCATAAGGGCAATTGAATGGATCCTGCTGTTATGGCGTGACCTTTGACCCCACTTCACCCATTTTCAATAGGGTTCGTCTCCTGGTGGTCCCCTACCACATACTAAAATTTCATCGAAATCGAACCATTTTTACGTGAGTTATCGTGCCGACAGACAGACGGACGGACGGACAGACGGACGGAAAAAGCTGGAGCATATACGCTTCTTCAACCTACGGTTGGAAAGCGTAAATACGGTGGCGCAGTGGTCTAAGCGATGGCCTCTGATCATTCGTCCGAACGGGGTCCGGGTTCGAATCCCGGTGAGGCATGGATGTTGTGTTTGTCTTACGGCACTGGCTCTCTCCCTTCCTGGAACCAGTGACCCTAAATTAGGGACGGGCGACTGCTTATAGCCCATTGAGTTGCTCACGGTGGTCGTAAAACCTCCAATAAAAAAAAATGAAAGCGTAAATAAGACAATAATATTGACTAATTCCTGATATTGAGCGGTACCTTGGTAAGTGGATTAATGGCAGTTATTTTCGTAAAATCAATGAAAGAAGATATGTGAGTCATAAAGGTAAATATTTACTGAACTATGGCTTCGGCAATAGCAAGTATTTCGACTGTTTAGTTTTTCAAAAACAATATTTATTTAAATTATTGTTATATATTATTCAGATTTAGACGAACGTAAGAAACGGCCCACGAAATGTGGTGTCGCTACGAAAGTCCATCTGCGCATGCTCAAGCTAGAATCTGACCTCAAGATAGAAAGAAAAGCTGAACCGCAAGTGTGCTAGTAGTGAGGGGATTGGAAACATTCGGTTTAGGATATGTACACTGTACAGGTTATACACCTCATCGTGTAATATATCACTTTAAAGCTCTCGTCAATAGCGTTTTCGGACATGTTCTCTCCATTTTCAAGTTTAAATACAAATATTTATGAAATAAAATGATATTTAACAACAATACTGGACAGAGGCAACGTAACAGGAAAAAGAAAGAACGATTACGGAAAAAAATATCTTTACTTCGTTTACTTCCGTTCCTGAAAGACGAAATACCGTCCTGATGCGTATGTTTACGAAGTGGTAAAATTCTTGACGCGTATTTTTACTCGTCGAGAAAAATTCCCGATGCGTATTACGCGTTTGTGAAATTTCGATGCCAAAACACATTCTTCGATGCGTACCAGACGCGTAATTACTCATTTTCGCGAAATCTGCTTTCGGGCTCGTTCGGGCCCAGGCTCTGTCTTCCAATACAAAATTCGGGCTCCGTAGGCTCTTAAATACTGAGCCCGAACTTATCACTGGTTCTCACGGCACATGTCTTTGTCGAGCAGCTTTTCATCCACAATTTTGCAGTGGTACACAGTTATTATTATTTTTTTTATGATTAATAATATCATCCAGTAGTAGTGCAAGTTCGTTTTCGAGTGTGTCTAAACGCAAGAATGCTGTGATGAGCCTCAGTGATAAAATAAAGTACGTGTTAGATAACCTTCTTTCTGGGATGTCTGTAGCATCCGTCGCCTGCGAATTCTGTATGAATGAATCCACCATCCGGCTGATCCGCCCTTAAGAAGAAGATATACTTAGAACTGTGCGTGAATCGGCACCAGAGAGTGCAGATATTACATCTGTGATTCGTGATGAGGCACCTGAAAAATGGAAAAGCGTTTAAGTTTATGTATTAATGAGATGGTGAGTGATAAAAAAAGTACTGTGGATGTCACTAGTATCCGCCTCAGAGCCAAACAGATCTATGAAGATGTCACAAAGGGCCAAGAAAATACAAAAAACGTGAAGGCTCGGCCAGTACTGGATAGCTTACTCGTTTCAAGAACCGATACGGCATGAAAAACATTAAACTTTCGGATGAGGCAGAGTCAAATGATGCGGAAGATGTTGAAGTAGTTAAAATATACCTGCTTCAGCTCATCGAGGGGGAAAGTTACATCCCCGAGCCAGTGTTTTATGCCGATGAAACAGGGTTGCTCTGGGGTTGCTCTACAAGAAGACAGGAAAGCGGACGTACATGTCACAGATTGTCAATAAAACGCCTAGCTTTAAAGCATTCTAGGATCTTTCCACCCTGCTTTTCTACGTGACTGTTACAGGTGATTTCAAAAGGAAGCCCTACATAATGTACTATTATACATTTTTTTAAAAGAAGGGTACACGAAATGATGAGTTTATGGTGAGCGGCTGCAAAAGTACTTAATGAGCAGAGTCCCACAAAAACCTATAGCCCCCTTCCCTCGTAGGATCAATAGTTTCGCATTCACGGGGTCTTCAAAGAACCTAACCTCCGCGAATAGCAAGGATTGAGTGTAATTTCAATGAATAAAAAATGACTTTACCGAAAAAATCCCCTTAAATTAGGGGTTAAAAATGATAAACAGGAAAAGAACCCTCAAATCTTCAAAAAAATAAATAAAAATAAAGCAGTATCCCTTTTATCCGACCGGAACCGATAAGACGTCGGGTAATAAAAAATATCGGAAAGTACAGAAGGTTAAAATGAAATGTATCGAAAGTAAGTGCATATTGGTAAAATATTATGTACTTTTTACCTTTTTATTCGTTTTAAACACAATTTGAAAAACTGTAGACAGAAATAAGACACAAAGCACAAGTATATTGAATAAGCAATGCACAAATCGAAATATTCTTAACGTTAAAAAAACTGGTAATGAATAATTGTTCTGAATTGTCCTTCCTTTTCTATATGCGACAAGATCTTGAAAACGTCTGCATATGCCCGTATGTTATGTTCTACATTATTTTATACTAACAGTCAAGCAACCGGCTTCTCTCAATGGTGTGCGCACACTATTATCTATGTAAAAACCTTTGCAATGAAATTAAAGAGAAGTAGGATAAGAAGGAATATTGGATAATAATCGGAGGTCTGGTAGTCGCAATTCGACTCTACTGGAGTTCCTTAATTCAATATTTCGTGAAAAGCGTTTTATTTTTCTTAAAAAACTCATTATTCCTTCACGAAACTGGAAAGGAACGTCAAAGAATTCGAGCAAGCGTTTTTATGGAAAACAATTTCATCGAAGACGAAATTATCGAAAGCGAATTCATCGAAAAAGAAATAATCGAAACCAAATTTATCGAGCTGGCACTTTACCATAAGACAATTCTTTCGAAAATTATGAAACGCTTTTATCGGAATAATTTTTTCAATGAATTGGTTTAATAACTTGGATAAGCAGTTTTATGAACTTTCTTAATAGCAACTGTTACACATCGCTTAAAAGGAGCCCACGATCAGTGTAATAAATAGGTGGTATAAACTTTTTCTATATCCGATAAAGAATATAATTTTTCGTCGATGTAATGGTTAATGAAGTTTTACGTTCGCGGAAAGTCTCATTTTCTCATTGAAACACGACATATTTTAACACTTACAAAACTTTCTTTAAATCATTCTGAAATGATACAAACTCTTGAACTTTTTAGTAAATTTAAAAGTGATTTGGGAGACTTTAAAAAAATTCACGAGATAGTTTTGTTTGTACATGCTTTATGAACGCCTTTGATCAGTATTTACTATTGCAATTTTAATATTTTTGGAAATTTTTTACCGTTTATTAAAATTTTAACATATTAAAACACGTGCTCTCTCATAAAAAACATTTTAGCGCTTTTAATTTCTTAATCTAAATTGTTATTTGGAGTCTAAGAGTATGAAATTATTTAAATTTATGATTTAAAAATACACGTCGCAGATTCCTAAAATTTCCTTAAACCATTTTAAAAGAAATTCATGGTTACAAGTAATCCGACTAATATTAAAAAAAATCACACCAAAAAAAAAAAAAAAAAAAAAGACCGGCACGTTTAAAATTCCGTGTATAGAATTTCACCATCTTTTATCAATACAAAAACCTCCTTAACGGACACTCCCCATTAATGGACACTCCCCATTAACGGACACCTCCATTTATCGGACAGTTTAGTTGTCCTCAGTCCGAAAGTATATACGATTCTGTATATTTACCTCCAAATAGCGGACTCTCCGAATAACGGGCAGTGAACTTGGTCATAATATAGTTAAAATCATGAACGTTTAAGGGAAAAAAAGATCGGCGCATTTTTCCAGCAAAAATTTTATTTAGCTTCTGTGGACGGAAATAGGGTACTTTTTGTCCCCCAGATCCCCATTACAAAAACTACTGGTCTGTGGTTTTAGTATGGCGAATGGTTTCTTAGAAGTGGGCAAAGCAGGTTCTTCCAAACAAAATGGGGTATTCGTTGTCTATCCCGAAGAAGAGCATTTAGACGCCATTTTTCAAACTAATTACATGTCTAAACAGTGATGAAAGTTTAAAAGATTTCATTACGGTCGATGAAGATCTGCGTATCGATGAGTTCTTTGCATTAAAAACATCGGAAGAAAGGGATTTGATTGAGAAAGTATCGGATGCAGTTACAGAAGAGGTGAGCGATTCTTTTAAAGACGTTGTAAAGTGTAGTGAAGAGTTACAATGCTTTTTGTAAACAAAGAGAATGGGAGGGGGGGGAGGTAGCACTACAGAAGAATTTAAAAACAGATTTAAAAAAAAAACATGCTATTAATCCCCCCCACGAAAAAAACCCCTATTTTATCAGATTTTTTACAGCAAAAATTGCTGGCTGAAATACACTCACGGACAATGAAATTAGCGCACCTAGAAGAAAACATGCTACAACCGCGAAACTTTGCAAATAGCTAGAGTGCGTGCTGGTATACAAATGACCCACGTTTGGTGCGACTGCGCATGACCGCACACACTGTGGTGGTGCAGCAAGTACGAACTGGCGTGTAGTCGATGCCCCATGAAAGCGAAAAGCACCGGCCGACGCAAGCAAGAGTACAGAGGGACAAGAATGCCGGGTAGACGCCAGAGACGTTGATTTACGCAACTTACGGACTTTGAGAGAGGCCTGATTAAGGGGCTGAAAATGCAGGGTGGGGGCTGCGCCGTATATCCCGCCACGTGAATCGTTATGACCATGCCGTCCGACTGTGCAGGGAGTACTTGATACATGACTGCACCGACACACGGGGAAGAGGCTCTGGACAGAATATGAGGACGACCGGTAGAGAGGTTCAACGGATCATGCGCCAGGCACGAACGGATCCCACAGAGACCCGGTCCGTTATACAGGCAGATGTAGCGGATCCTGTGTGCCCACGAATCATTTCCCGACGCCTCGCAGAAGCGAATCTGCGATCCGAGCGCCCCTTACGTGTGCTGCCATTAACACCGGAACATCGCCGGCTTCATGTATAGTGGTGACAGGCCAGAGCAACGTCACAGACTGGTGATGTGTGGTGTTTAGCGATGAGTGCCGCTTTGTTTTGGGGACAGATTATCATCGTGTCCGGGTGTGGAGGTCCCGGGTCAACGGCACAATCCCAACCTTGCTATCGAGTGTTACACCTCCCTCACTGCAGGCATTAGTGAAGAGTCACAATGGTCTGGGGAGCCATTGCCTACGATAGCCGATCAGCTCTAGTAGTTGTACGGGGATCATTGACGGGCCAGCGGTACGTGGAAGAGATCCTACGGCCCCATGTGCTCCCATTCCTGGCCAGGATTCCAGGTGCGCTATACCAGCAGGATAATGCCCTCCTGCTCACGGCTCAGGTTGCCCAGGACTTCCTACGTCATGCCCAGACACTTCCATTGTCTGACCGCTCCCCGAAAATGTCTCCTATCGAGCATGTGTGGGACCAGTTGAAACCCCAGCTGCTGCCGTGCTGCACTATCCGGGAGTTGGAGCACACCGTCCAACACGTGTGAGCCAGTCTGCCGCAGGACAACATCAGGCGTCTGTTCACCTCCATGCCGGAACGTATTGCAGCATGTATCGCCGCACGAGGCGGTGCGACGCGCTATTGAAGATGACCGGACTGCGTGGCACAGACCCCTCTGTAATTGTCCTGCAGCTCTGTTTTTGCCATAATGTGTGTCATTCATCTGTATCATTACGTGCATAAAATTTTAGTTCAATCCGATGCTTCCTTCTTGGTGCACAAATTTCATTGTCAGTGAGTGTAATTAAATAATGAGCGGTAAGAATATGCGTTTTTATATTCATGGTGTAACACATTTTATTGTTACATGCGTATGTTAAAATATGCATCAGCATAAAATAATTGTATGTATTATATTTTAAAATAAAAATACTGTACATGCACAGTGTATATCCATAAGTACTGTATCGTTTGTCACTGTGAAACAATAGCAATAAAAAAGACATTTATTCAGAAAACATTAATTTAATTATGTACACTGAAGTGCCAGAAAAACTGGTACACCAGTCGAATACTTGGTAGGTCCCCCACGGGAGCGCAGGACTGCAGAAATACGAAAGGGTATGGACTCCACTAGCTTCTGGAAATATGCTGTAGGCAATACACACTATATACTTCCTGCAGAGCGTTCCACAATTCAGGTGTATTCCGAGGTCTCGGATTCCTGTGTTCGATAGCGCATTGCACGGCATTCCAAATGTGTTCTATCACGTTCAGATCTGGGGACTTGGGTGGGAATGACAACACCCCAAACTCAGATGAATGCTCCTCTAACCATAATGTGGCGTCCCGACACTTGTGTGGAGGTGCATTGTCCTGTTGGAACAGGCCCAACCCATCAGCATGAATGCAGGACATGAACTGGCGTACCTCGTCAGAAAGGATGCGCACATAGCGTTGGCCGGTCACAGACGTTTGTAGACGTACCAGGAGTCCCAGTGAAGTCCATCTAAACACACCCCATACCATTACGGACCCCTCACCAGCCGGTACAGTTCCCTGTTGACAGGCGGGATCCATGGCTTCATGGGGTTTGTTGTGCCACACACGAATCCTTCCATTTCCCCGATACGGTTGGAAACGCGACTCGTCAGACCAGGGTACTTGTTTCCGGTCATCAAGTGTCCAGTGGCGGTGTTGCCGTGCTCAGGCGAGGCGCATAGCTCTGTGTCGTACACCCATCAAGGGGACTCGAGTTGGGCATAGGCTCCCAAAACCCATATCGTGCAGGGTACGTTGCACAGTCCGGACGCTGATGCTTGTTGAGGCTCCAGCATTGAATTCCGATGATACCTGCGAGAGTGTTGCACTCCTATCGCGTGAAACGATTCTTGACAGCCGACGATGGTCACATTCACCCAATGTCTTTTTACGGTCACACTGGTATCTTAGGTTGGAGGTTTTGCCGGAATTCTTGTAGTCATGGTACACCCTTGCAATGGTCGTCCGTGAAAATTCGAACTTCGTTTGTACCTCTAAAATACTATGGCCCATCTCACAAGTGCCACCTATGACACCGCGTTGAAAATCGCTTAAATCGTTATTACTTGTCATTCTCATGCCGAAAATAGCTATGATAGCTGGCAAGGATGTCTATCGCTTTATATACGCACTGGCGGACGCAACCGAGTACGCGCGCGAATAGGTGATGTTGCTATGTATTTTGCATAAGCTCGTCTGTACCAGTTTTTCTGTCACTTCAGTGTATATTGTAGGCAAGAATTTAATACAAAGTTTTTTCTATTGTGAATCTAGTTCAGTGGTGGGGAACCTTTTCATGCTGGAAGGCCACATTAAGTTAGTTGTAATCTAACAAGGTCACATTCAAGAAACTTCAATTAGATGTACTTCGAAATGTACATTATTTTGTAAAAATCTTACTATGTACTAACTAACTTAAAAAATGGAAAAAAATAATTCTACAGTTAACTAATTTTGTAGTGATTTTACTGTGACTGCTTTTTTTGGAAAGCATTTGAGTTTTTGGTTGCAACATGGTGGTCAGCACTTTTAGCTGATCCTCTAGATGGATGTCAGTCATGTGACCTTAAGGGCGTCTTGATTTGGGTTAGGTGGGAGAATGTACATTAGCAGAAATAAGTGGTTGAAAAGCAAGAAATCATTTTTGGCGCATACTGCCAAAGGCGTGGGTATTCTATCGCATATTTTTTAATACTTCAACTGAATCTTTCTTAGCGTCAAATACCGACTTTAAAATGTCATCTTCTGAGAGCTCAATCAATTCCATCTGTAGTTCTTTAGGAGCCATAGAACAAAATCATGAGCGTAGTAGGTGTCAAAACAGCCACTATGACTTACTAATGCTTTAATTGTGGTCGTCAGTCGGGAAACATTATTTCATTGCATCTTATTTTACTGTTTGGTATTTTAAATTCTGTCATTTTATGATTAAAATAAAAATAACAAGTTAATAAAATCATGCAGTGCATTGATTATGATACGCTTTCCAACATATCAGAAATAATTACTCAAGTTATGAGGATAATGGCTGTGGAATAAATATCGCTCCTGTACCCTGACCTTTGACCCCATTTCGATGATATTACACAGAATTAGTTCAGTATACTTCTGGAACAACATAGTAAAGTTTTGTCGCAGTAGAAGAATTTTTAGTGAAGTTATGAAGCATAAGGGCGATGGAATGGATTCCGTTCCTATGTCCTGACCATTGACCCCATTTCTTCCATTTTCAAAAAAGTTCCTTCCCAGTTGTCCCCTACCACATACTAAAATTTCATCAAAATCGTACCATTTTTACGCGAGTTATCGTGCGGACGGATGGACAGACAGACAGACAGAGAGACGGACAAAGATGGAGCATATATACAGTGAAGAGCAATTGAATTAGAGTTACCTGTCTAGTAACGTGCAGCAACACCTTTCTCCCTGATGACGGCGGCGATTCGTCTCGGCGTGGACTCGACAAGACACCGGAAGCGTTGGGAAGCCATACGGATCCACGACCCCTGAACAAGCTCCCACAGTTCACGAAGATTTGATGGAGGGGTGTCAGAGCCTCGAACATCTCTCTCGATGGCATCACAGATGTGCTCGATGGTACTGAGGCCAGGTGACCTAACTGGCCAAGGAAGCGAGGTCACGTCGGTGGAGTGTTCATCCAACCATTCGGATACAATTCGGGAGCGATGGCACGGTGCATTGTCTTGTTGTAGGATGAGGTCCCCAGTGGGATGTTGAAGACGCACAAACGGGAGCAAATGGTCGTCCAGGATATCCCGGTAACGTTGACCTGTGAGGGATGATGTCACACGTACCAGGGGTCCCATTTCAGTCCACGTAAACAGTCCCCAGACGAGAATGCCACCCCCGCCAGCTTGAAGAGTACCCTGCTGGCAAGAAGGATCCATCGCTTCATGTGGATTGCGCCGTACTCGTATCCTGCCATCCGCATATACCAACGTGAATCTCGACTCATCAGTCCAGGCAACATTTTTCCACATGTCTAGGATCCAGTGGCGATGTTCCCGCGCCCAAGCTAATCTTTGCACCCTGTGATGTGCGGTCAGCAGCGGTACCCTCGTGGTACGATGGCTTCTGTATCCCATAGCGAGGAGATGGTTCTGGATGGTGTGGCTGCTCACACGTTTTTATGCACCAGCGTTTAATTGCCGAGTGATTTCTTGCACTGTGGCCCGTTAATCCGCTGTTAGAATGGGAGCTAGCCGACGATGACTCCGCTCATCCACACGCTGTTGTCCACGGCAGTTGGCCCTTGCAGGGATGGTTTTAGCGGATTCGATGTACTCACAGTGCACCCGTGACACAGTGGCTCGTGAAAATCCCAGTGCCTGCACGACTTCCGAGATGGAGTGACCCATTCGTCGGGCTCCGACAATTTGCCCACGATGAAATGCGCTTAGATCCTTCGTCTTACCCATACTGCGTCTGACTCTTACTGATTCCCGTCGCATCACTCCTTATATTGTCGAATCGCTGCGTACGTCATGTCGTTTCCGTTTGCAGGGCCGCCCACAGCGCCACATTTGCACAACGCCAGCTGTCTCTAATTCAATTGCTCTTCTGTGTATATATACGCTTCTTTAACGGACGGTTGGAAAGCGTAAATAAAAGACGAAGAAAAACACATTAATGAAAATAAAAGGATTTGTTCTGAAAAATTTGGATTCACTCAAAAGACTGCACTCTACGCAGGTTTCCCACCCCTGGCCTAGTTGGTCTCAGAAGTCATCCTCTCCATTAGTGGACTCCCCCAATAGCTAAAAATATTGAAGTCCCAAGGGTATCCGCTATTCAGAGGTTTTACTGAATATTCTTAAAAACTTATGGAAATAAAGTTTCATGAATGACTGAGTTTCCACAAATAATTGATCTTTAATTTCTTTTATTAAACACTGCCCTGTAAATTATTTTTTAATGAGGAAAAAGTTAACTTCATTGGAAAACGTTCTTCAATATATAAGCTTAACCAATTAACGGAAACTCCCAATATGGGCTACTGAATCACCGCTATTATTCCACAGTGTAACGTATACTCTAATTTAAATTTGATGTTATCTTACGCAAATTTTGGATCATTCTCTTTAAGCAGTTCCTAATCTTAAAATTATATTTTCTCTCTCGCTGAATGTTGGTTAGGCAACTTGAGCTAGGTCAAAAGTGAATTACGTATGTTAACGAGACTGATAGGAGTCATATTAACGATTGTATCAGCGCTCTTGTTAGAAGTAGGCTAGAACATGAACTTGTAATTGCTTTGGAGAAAGATTGTTGAGAGAACTCAGATTACTTTGATGCTATGCGATTAACTTTCGAACTTATGCAAATGAATTAATTCTTTCACATTGAATATTACGCTTATTTGATCACTGAAGTTAAATTGTTTTAGAGCGGTAAGACTTGAAGGCTACTCTGTGTTAAGAGAGTGTTTTATTCTGATATTGAAGGTAACGATTATTTACACTCCAAGCTGGAATTATACTCTACATTGTTGTGCAGATATTTAAGTGCCTAAAATGGACTTATTAAACAAGTTGATTATGTAAGTACAAGGCTATTCATTTACCTGGCCTTAGAGCCATTTAGTCATCAAGCTATACGGAGAACGAAATTAAGCTCTACAGTGAAACCAAACTCTGCAGTACGTGCAAATCAAGAGGTGCTGTACAATGAAACGATGTAGAGTTTAGGTGTAATATAAATAATTAAAAATTCCTTCACAACCATTTAAACATTACAACGGATATGATTCCGTTTACTTATATTTGTAATTTGCAAAAAATGTTCCCTTCGCGTTCGATGATTTCAAATTTGATGATTTCACCTAGAGCCCAAATTTTTGAAAAACTTGCACTGCGATAAAGAAATTAAATCGTGCACCAAAATATATTAAATTGAAAACAAATGCCGTCTCCTGCACGATACACTTTAATGATAAAAAACTATATACAATTAAAATAAATATACACTGACGGAAAAAAATCCCAACACCCAGAAGGGGTTGTGTTAGATAAACGACAGTTGGTAGGCGGTGAGAGTACATCTGTAAGATGACGTCTATGCAAATTTCGCGCTGGGCGCATACGTGTGGCACTAGTAGCGCCCCTCGGAACATGCAAAGCAGGTTTGCTGTAAATACGCGCTGTAACGTTCGCGAGCGTTAGTTATCGTTGAGATTCGACGTAGTGTGTTGATGTTAGTCAAGAATGCCTTTAAGAAGACGAAGAAGCCATTATCAACAGCTCACGGAGTTTGAACGAGGTCGTGTAATAGGGCTACGAGAAGGTGGATTTTGTTTACGCAATATTGCAGAACGACTTGGCAGGAATGTAGCCACTGTGCATGATTGTTGGCGGCGGTGGTCAAGGGAAGGTACTGCCTCAAGAAGACCGGGTTCCGGCCGGCCACGTGGCACTACTGAGAGGGAAGACCGCCGTGTACGGCGTATGGCCGTGGCGCATCGTACCGCGTCTGCGGCAGCAATTCGAGCTGCAGTTGCCACCACAGTGACACAACGAACTGTTACAAATCGGTTACTTGAAGGACAGCTCCGAGCCAGACACCCTGTAGCGTGCATTCCACTGCATTCCACATACTCCAAACCACTGCCGTTTGCGACGTCAGTGGTGTCATGCTAGAGCTCATTGGAGGACGGAGTGGAGATCTGTTGTGTTTTCTGATGAAAGCCGGTTCTGCCTGGGTGCCAGTGATGGCCATGTGTTCGTTAGAAGGAGGCCAGGTGAGCGCCTGCAACCAACCTGTCTGCGGCCGAGACACACTGGACCTACACCTGGAGTTATGGTATGGGGAGCAATTTCCTATGACAGCAGGAGCACTCTCGTGGTTATCCCACGCACCCTGACGGCACAGTTGTACGTCGGTCTGGTGATTCAACCTATTGTGCTGCCATTCATGAACAGCATTCCAGGGGGTGTTTTCCAACAGGATAACGCTGGCCAGCATACCGCTGTTGTAACCTAACATGCTCTACAGAGTGTCGACATGTTGCCGTGACCTGCTAGATCACCAGATCTTTCACCAATCGAGCACGTATGGGACATCATTGGACGACAACTCCAGCATCACCCCCAACCAGCATTAACCGTCCCTGTATTGACCGACCAAGTGCAACAGGCATGGAACTCCATCCCACAAACTGACATCCAGCACCTGTACGACACAATGCATGAACGTTTGCGTGCTTGCATTCAACATTCTGGCGGTTACACCGGTTATTAATGTACCAGCATTTCACATTTAAAATGGCTCTTCTCGCGCTTACATTAAGCTGTGATCTTGAAACCTTAATCGATTAAATATGTTACCTATACGAATGTACTGCCGCCTTTTCATTTCTCTACAACTTTTTTTTTTTTTCGTGGTGTTGGGATATTTTTTCCGTCAGTGTATGTTTAAGACCTTTCAACGCCACAACGGCGTCATCCTCAGAAACAATGCAGCAGTGAGCACAGATGTGAGTGGCTTATGTACTTTAACACGACAAATAGCAGTTAATGCGCATGTGCAATAACGGCAAAGTCCAAATCAAGTTCAGTGAGTACAAGCATAGTTGGTGGGCGTGCAAAGTCTCGACAAAGATGTAACACCAGAATGCGTCCTAAGATTATATTGATGTTCCTAAATGCTGCTTTCCAAATTACGAGTGGCGTTGAAAGGTCTTAAACATATATTTATTTAATTGTACATAGATTTTATCATTAAAGTGTATCGTTCAGTGGACGGCATTTCTTTCCAATTTAATTGCGCTGCGATGAATTCTCCATTCGATGATTTCGTTTTCGATTATTTCATCTTCGATGATTTCGTTTTCGATGTTTTCGCATTGGATGATTTCGATTTCGATGAATTCACCTGGAGCCCAAAACACTGTGACATTTGCGTTTTACTTTTTATCACTTCACTGTTTTATGTTAAGAGCATCACTGTGTGCAAGTTAAACTATTTTCTAATTTTTTTTTTTTTTGAGTGAAGGTTTAACGACCACCGTGAGCAATTCAATGGGCTATAAGCAGTCGCCCGTCCCTAATTTAGGGTCACTGGTTCCAGGGAAGGGAGAGAGCCAGTGCCGTAAGACAAACACAACATCCATGCCTGACGGGATTCGAACCCGGACCCCTCTCGGACGAATGATCAGAGGCCATCGCTTAGACCACTGCGCCACCGGGGCGGCACTTTCTAAATTCAATAATTCCTTATACAGTATAACGCCGAGTTGCTCTCCCAAACGGATTCCATATCGAAGCTGTGACCTGTGTTTAAAGATTCTCTGCGGCCTTTCGCGAATGATATATCATATCTATGTTTTATTTTATTTTAACGTTTCTGCCGGTTTCTTTGTTTATGAGATGAAACACTCTAAAAGTGAGAGAGTAGTGTTCAGTGGCGATTATTACATGATAGGCCCATAAGTCTTCAAATTTCTGTTCTTTTTCATCTCTGCTGAAAATGGTGGTTTCCTGAAGCGCAAATATTACGAAGCACATTTACTTTGCATGAAACATAATAGAGACGTGTCAAAGATGACTGCGTACCTCTTGTTCATGGCAGGTACGGGAAAACAGTCTCAGGAAAATTACTGGTTTCTGCACCTTTCACAAGCACCGTGGCTATAATTATCTTTTTGTCCTACCGAAACATCTCATTCATCGGTTTCTCCTGAAAGACATTGTAGAATAAATCTTCCGTTGATTGTAGAGGTGCAAACAAGGAACTTTCAAAATTCTCAGAGTGGATTCGACGCTTTCGTTGGGAGCCGCGAAATAAGTCGAAATGGATATTCAAAGATATAAAATCACGCTTTTATTGCGCTTCTTTCGGAGATACATTTATAAATGATTAAATGCATTGAGCTCTTGCCTGTGATTATATTTTTCAATTCAGCAGTCCTTATGTAATAATGACATTACCAGACGAAACCCGTCGGAAACGACGGTTAGTTTTCTTTTTGTTTCTTTTCTTTTTTTTTTTGAAAAAAATAAACTCATTTGAAACAACAAATGTTAATTTTATTAGATTGACAAATTAATTCAACCACTTCAGTAAAGACAATAGTCCAGGTTCTGGATTTTTTTACTGAAGGTTTAACGACCGCCGTGAGCAACTCAATGGGCTATAAGCAGTTGCCCGTCCCTAATTTAGGGTCACTGATTCCAGGAAAGGGAGAGAGCCAGTGCCGTAAGACAAACACAACATCCATGCCTCACCAGAATTCGAACCCAGACACTTCACGAACGAATCATCATAAGCCAGCGCTTAGACCACTGCGCCACCGGGGCGGCCAGATTCGTGATGAGCACCACGACTGCACCCCTTTTCAGTCGTGAAATGTGAGGCGGAAGTCCACTCATCTTGATCTGTGCAAACATTCAACTGGATAGCGCACTCTTTCACTCTCACCTTCAGTCACAACTGTGTTTGTAAATGTTGTTCGAATGAGATTCGCGTTGCGAGTACTCTTCCCCGTCGGAATCAACGGTTAGTTTTTTTGTTTTTCTTTCTTTTTTTTTTTGAAAGTAATAAACTTGTATGAAACAACAAATGTAAACTTTATTTGACTGACAAATTCATTCAACCACTTCAGTAAAGACAATAGTCCAGGTTCGTGATTTTTTTTTTTGACTGAAGGTTTTACCGACCACCGTGAAGAACTCAATGGACTATAAAGCAGTCGCCCGTAATATTTTCACTAACAATGGTCAACGAAATGTTTATTTACATCTTTACATAATGGGAAACGTCTTACCTACGTGAATAAACTGGATTGAATGAATATTAAATTGTATATATACATCACACAGTCCAACGGCATAACGCAATCAGGCCTTCGAGAGCGTTCGCTGTTCCGATGAGAAGAACTTTGATACCAATGCGTGCTAGCGTTGTTTTGCGCAACCGTTGGCTCAGAAAAGAGACTTCGACTATCTCAGTCCCTCCATGCTACCTCCTTGAACAACATGTGAGTCAACCGCACGCGTCTCCCATAGACTTTACATGGGAAATTTGCCGCCCCACAACGCCAGAACCGTTGCCCCGATCTCATTTTTCTCTTCGACTGACACATCTACATGGTAAGACTTTTATTTTGTTACCTCAACCATACTTTTACGTTCCGCCGTTCTCTCAAAATAGGACTCACAGTAAAAAACATTTTAGAATTAATATATAGATCATCATCAAGCAACAAATAAATCCATTGCTAGATTAAGGTCCCCTCAATGTATTCCACAACTTTCTGTCCTGAGCCAGTTTTTTCAAGTCACTCCAGCATGCTTTAGAATTTTATTCATCTAACTTCCACGTACTCTTCTTCTGGATCTTTTCCTGTCTCTTGGTACCCAGTCCAGAATTTTAGTTATGCAACGGTGTGGTCAGTTTTTCCAGCAATATGTCCAGTCCATTGCTACTTTAGCATTTTTACTTTGATCATGATATCATCAATTCCTGACGTTTCCTTATTCATGTGTTCCTTTTCCTATCTTTCCTGGTTACACCAAGCATGCATATACAGAAGATGTTCACACATTTTTAGAACGTTTCTGATAAGAAATTACAGAAAATAAAAGAAGTTCACAGAAATGAAACTGGCAACAGCGTGTTAGGTGAACACGAAAGAAACATCTGCTGCAGTTAAATATCGTCTGCTAAGAAAATGGCGCACGTAAATAAGCTGTGGATAAAAGGTTATGTTTCTGCTCTTTACGAAAAAAAATATTTCTATTCTGTAATTCAAAGACGCTGTGAAAATCATGGAATTAGCATTTCTAAAAGTAAAATGAGCAGTATTATAAATAAAGGAGGGAAAAATAGTTAAAGCACTGCTTTTAGCAAGAAAAAAGAACACCAAACGGATATCCAAAGAAGGTACGTACTTTTACGATTATTTCAAAAGTAAGGTCTCTTGTCTTAAAAGAAAATCCACCGACCGAAAGAGTAATCGCTAAGTCGTTAAAAATATCTGTATTAAATGTAAACAAGGTAATGAACAAAGATTTGAATCTGAAAAATCTCCCTGGAGCGGGGATCGAACCTGCATCTCCCGATTACCGTTCGAGTATGCTAACCGTTACACCTCGATAAAGTCACAAGTATCTGTTTGAAAAAACAACACACATAAAAATTGGAAAGGGAGTGAGACAAGGTGACACCATATCTCCGAAGCTCTTTAATGCTACATTGGAAAATGTCTTTCAATCACTGAACTGGGAAAACAAAGGGATAAAGATTAATGAAGATTATCTTACCCACCTTCGTTTTGCTGATGACGTAGTCATTTTTGCAACTACCCCACCAGAGCTGCAGAGTATGATCCAGGAACTTGCTGACAAGAGTAAAGAAGTGGGATTAAAAATGAACTTTCAGAAGACAAAAGTGATGTTCAATGCTTTTACAAGAAATGAGGATTTATCGATTGATGGAGAAAAGCTGGAGATAACAGACACGTACGTTTATCTTGGACAGCAGATATCAAGTGAGGGTCACATTGATGAAGAAATTAATCGGCGTATAAAACTTGCCTGGAGAGCTTTTGGAAGAAACAGTACAATTTTTAAGAGCAATATGCCATTATGTCTTAAAAGAAAAGTGTTTGATCAATGCATCCTTCCAGTGCTTACGTATGGTGCAGAGACGTGGACCTTAAGTAAAAGAGACATACAAAGGATGCAGACAACTCAAAGCATCATGGAGAGGTGCATGTTTGGTGTAACCAGGAGAGATAAGAAGAGGAACTCGTCGATTCGAAAAATGACAAGCGTGGAAGACATCATGATCAGAGTTAAATCCCTGAAATGGCAATGGGCTGGACATACTGCCAGAAGGACAGGCCATCGATGGACAGCAGAAATTTTAGATTGGATTCCAAGGGACAGGAAAAGACCCAGAAGAAGACCACGTGGGAGATGGGTGGATGAAATTCGAAAGTATGCGGGAGTGACATGGAGGAGACTGGCACAAGGCAGACCGTTGTGGAGGAAACTTGGGGAGACCTTCGTCCAACAGTGGATTGATAATGGTTGACAATGATGATGATGATGATGATGATGATTGATATTACGTGGAGAACAGTAAATACAGTCAATTCAGGGATGTCTGATTGCTGTATTTATTATTATGACATATTTTCCACGTATTATCTGAGGAATATTTCTTCCAAACTATAGAAAAAACATAATGTTCACCGTCTTTTGTCTAGGAACGTGGCTGAGAGCAAGACACGGTGTGTAGACTTCTTAATGAAAATCACTTAGTCTGAAACAGATGAAAATTTATTGTGACTGTTGATGAAGCATGGATCTACCTAAACGACTGTAACAAAAAGAAAGGTCGATTTACTACCGCAAAAGAGCAGAAAGACTTATAAACTTGGTTCCGAGAATCCAAAGAAAGTTTCAGTAAAGCATTCATGTTTATTACTGGTTTCTTGTATAGTGGGAAATTAAAGTTAAGAAAAGTGGTAAAGAATGTTGAAATCAATTGTACATATTACAAAAATAATGCTTTAACTCCTATATTTAAAGAGGGAATACCATTACTTTACCCACAGAGACTTCAAAGAGCAGAACTCCATCAGAATAAGGCTACCTGTCATACATCCAAATCTACTATCTAAATCTATTTCTTGAAAAAATGAAAAAAAGAGACGGGTATCAAGTCTACACCTTTTGCTTACATTCCTTCAAAGTCCCCTGATGCTTCACCAATGGACTGTTGTACCTTCGGACTGCTAAAAAGAGGCTTTCTAAACGCAGACCTAAAACAATCATTGGACAATGGAAAGCAGTCGAAGAGGAGTGGAATAAAATACCACTGCCGATTTCAAGAAATGTCCTGTTATCTTGAAAATCTAGATGTAGGTTCATAGCTAGAAAAAGGGCTATCATATAGAGCATTTATGAAAAGATAATTTTATTTTAAACATTAATTATATTGCAGGAAAACCGTTCTAAAAATGCGTTAACATCCTCTGTGTCTATGCTTATTTCAGTTATTCGAAGACTCTGCATATCGTCTTTAGTAAAGGTCCATGTACCTGTTCCATAAGTGAAAACTGGATGAGTGCACTGATTAAAGAATTTTTCCTTTATGATATAATGATAATATGGCATAAAGGATGTCATGATAATTGCTCTTGAAAATACATTGTATTGTTTCTTCGTAAAGCTCTCAAGCCAAGTTTTATACGTCTGCTAATTTCTTCTTCGATGCGGCACTTGCTTGATATCTGTATCCAAGGTAATGAGGGCATCATTTACTGCTGGATTTGCCCTACCAAACTTCCATATCTTGAGTAATTAAAAAAAACATTGTACAGGGGAATCCTGTTATAACGCGGGTATACGGGAACAAGGCGATAACAGCTTCATAGAGATAGATACCCGTGGCATATCCGAATCTGAGTATGTATTTGTCTGTGTACATATTTTGTTTGGGTGACACGGTCGGACCCGTGCTATATCCGATTCCGCCGTACAATCGACTGCGTTATATCTGGCTTACACTGTACATCAACTATGTTTTCTGCGTAAGTCCAATTTTAAACCCACTTGTTTACTCTTGTTAGCAAGTTCCCGGATCATACTCTGGAGCTATGAGGGGGTACTTGCAAAAATGACTATGTCGTCAGTAGAACGGTGAGCTAAATAATCTCCATTAAGATTTATCTCCTTGTCTTCCCAGTTCAATGATTGAAATACATTCTGCAGTGTTGTAGTTAGTAGGTGAAAATCATCTAAATACGTGGTGTCAGTTGAATAAATAAATCCATCGCTCTTTCCACGTTAAGCAACGCACAGCAACTTTGCATTGCTTAACGTGGAAAGAGCGATGGATTTATTTATTCAACTGACGCCACGTATTTAGACGATTTTCACCTTGGATCTCGCCCTTTGGATTATTGCTATAATTATTTATAGCCAGTGCCGTTAATGCCCACCAGATAGAGACGTCTCAGTAGCTGAGCCCATCTTACGGATTTATGATGTCAGATGCTGACTGAAAAATAAAAACACACATAGCACCGTGAATTGTTGGCCGCTGTGGTGCAAGGCTAACGCGCTTGGCTAGATATCGAGAGATTCGGGATTCGTTTCCCCGACGGCGGCCGAATAACAATTTTTCGGTTGCTGTGCGTTGCTTAAAGTGGAAAGAACGATGGATTTGTTTATGTAGTAGTTAATAGCTTGAGATATATGGTGTCATCTTGTCGTACTCCCTTTCCAATTTTTGTAAGTGCTATGTCCTCAAACAGTCAAACTTTTGCATTTTCGTAGATGTTAATAATGTTGACGTTTGCGTCTTCAATACCGTTGGATTTCAAAGACATTAAAGTTGCTGATGGTTTCTTAGAATTAAAAGCCTTTTCATAAGCAAGAAAAGCTGTACATTATAGTGGGAGTTCGTATTCATTCGTTTTTCCAGTTAGTTTACCATGGATATGCTTTACATTGCTGTAGCCGCTCATTTATCTAGCTTCTTCACTGAGAAAAAAGGTTTGTTTGAAACAACAAAATAGTTTTGTTGAGCTGTTTTGTCGATTTATTTTGTTGCTTTAGTAAAACTTCATCGGAATTGTTTTGTAGGCAACACAAAATTATTTCGTTAGCTATATTTTGTTAATTCAAGTATATGGAGGTGGCATCAACCTTACGACAAAGCGCATGTGATTACTAGCTATTCCACACGGGCAGTACCCGTACCACTGACCAGAAGAATCTCGTTTTGCGCTTAAGATTTCGCTTTGAATTATGGCTGACTACGAAGTGAGTGCATTGTTAGAAGGCTGGGAACTGTCAACTCTGATAGAGACATTCAGAGGTAAGAATTTCTAATATATCTTAATAATTCCGAAGTATATTTATGCTAATGTTTATTGTGTGTTATTTTAGTTGGATTCGGTGAATTTAATGATAATTTGGCCTTACTTCGTAGACTCATAATTACAATGAACACGATAGAATCCGCATCTTATTAGATGCACAGGTGCACATATTAAATTTAAACCCAGATTTCTGACAAAGCAATAATACATTTCTTATGACGGCTTGCGGTTTTTGATCGCAAATAACAATTTCCCCATGAGGAAATGATAAGAGTTGTAATTTATGTATAGAGCTTGATTTCATGTATAGGCTATATATATATATAGGGTGTTTCAAAATTCGTGCGGCAACCAAAGATTGCATGGTGATAATACCCTGGAACATATAGAACGTTAAAAAAATATTACGATTTTTTTTTGTCTTACCAAAAATGTCAATAATTTGTTTCATCAAAAAACTAAGGAAAACATTTAAAAAGAAATCGGATTTAGAAACATGTTACACACGCACCAAAATAGTGTCAATGCATCGTTATGTCAAGTATAAATCGTCCGTGAACATTCCAGAAGGTAATAAACCCACCTTCAAATGCTGAATTCGCAGATAAGAATTTGCTTGCATGGGCAGGTATATCCGAGTGCTTCCTAAACTAAAGGTTTCAGGTTCGAATCCGCTCGGTGAGAGATTTTCCGCTGGCTCTGAAAAAATTTCCTCGTGACGTTGCACCGTCCAAATTCATTTAAACACCACTGGAAAGTAAATAAGTCGGGGGAAAAAATGGCGGACACTCCCGGAATAAAAAATGGCGGACACTCTGGGTCGAAGGGTACCGCCTAAAATAATTGCACCGGTAAAGTGTTGCCATCGGAAAAAAAGTTTAGGGACAAAGTGGCCCAGCTACATAACTCTAAATTTTGTTGGAGCAAGAAATTATTGTGTCACGATAACAATATGTTTAGTTGCATCAGCAAGTCGTTTTACACAATAACAATACATATTGTTGGATCAGAGGAATTCCCCAAAATCGACAAAATTATTTTGTTAAATGAACAAAACGTTTTGTCATGATAATAATACATTTTGTACAATCAACAATAATTTTCAACAAAATAAATTTGTAAGTTCAACAAACATTTTCAAACATTTTTGTTGACTGTATATCGACAAAATGTTTTGGTTCATTCAGCAATTTTTTGCTGAATTAACAAAACTTTTTTCTCAGTGTTCTCTTGGTAGAGGCATGTTCGTTAAAGCGAGGTGACAGTACATTAGTACAACTGACAGGAGGATGATAAGCCTGTATTTCCTGAAGGTACCCATGATGACGCCCAGTCATCGCAAACAACGCCTGGATGGGCCAAGGAACGTCGGCAATAGACCCTCGACACATGGAAGGAGGTCGTCTGGAGTGATGAGTCCCGTTTCCTTCTACGCCATGGCCAGGTTGATGTTTACACCATGGCCGGGTTCGCGTATGGCGTAAACATCATGAAGCTTTATCCCCTGATTGCACAGTTGGGGTTCAATTGGACGATGGAGGTGGTAATTTGGTCTGGGGAGCCTTTTCCTGGCAAGTCTTACGTCTGTTGGTTAGCATCCCACAAATACCAAATGGTGGACGCTACAGGGACCTGTTTAACCGACCACCTCCATCCATATCTGCAGGAGGTTTACTCAGACTACAGCGACATTTTTCAACAGGACAACGCACCATGTCACCGAAATCGTATAACAATTGAATAGTTGGAGGAACACGACAACGAATTCGGCACATTGCCTTGACCCCAAAACTCATCTGCTTGTAACACAATTGAACATTTTTGGGATATGCCAGAAAGGGGTGAGAGAAAGCAAGTGTCTAGGAGCAGAAGGATGCCTAATGCTTTTGGACTTATAACATACACAACCATGTCAGAATAATACGACCACTCCCGGAATCACAGTGTACCCGCACAGGCGCGTTACAGAGTGCACGTGATAAGGTAGACCACACGGAGACATTAGCGGCTGGTGAGGACAGATGAGCCATAGTGCGTTAGGTGAGCACTATGGGCAGAAGTAGTGATTTGACGGACGTTCAAAAAGGAATGATCATCGGCTACCGCGCCAAGGATGAAACGCTAGCACACCGAGTACCTCCCGACGTCATAACTGTAAATCCCCAAAGGCCATCGACCGTCGAAGGACAATATCGCCTCCGTTGATTGGTAAAGAGCAATCGACGCGCAACAGTGCAGCAACTGACCACGCAAATGAACGCTGGGGCACCCAGGTACGTGTCCCCGATAACAGAAGAGCGAACACTGTTGCGCAGAGATCTCCGGAGTCGACGGTTGGTCAAGGCGCCCATGTTAACCCAGGTCCATCGGCAACGACGCCTGCAGTTCGCATGGGACTACCGTCATTGGACAGTGGAAGAGTGGGAAAAGGTTGCCTTCTCCGACGAATCGAGGTTTCTATTCCACAGATGTGACGGGTGGTGACGGATATGACGTCAGACACACGAGAACCAACACAAGGACAAGCTTATCGGTCAAGTACAGGCCGGCGGTGGCAGTGCGCATGTCTGGAGGATGTTTTCCTGGTATGACCTGGTACCACTGGATGGGTCCCTGAACGCCAATGGCTACCTGTCCATCCTCTCTGACCACATGCATCCCTTCATGTTGGACGTTTACCCTGGTGGTGATGGTGTCTACCAACAGGACAATGGGCTCTGCCACGTCGCTATGGAGACGCGTGACTGGTTCCAGGAATACAACAGCGATGTCTCCGTTCTCCCTTGGCGGGCGAAATCGCCCGACCTCCATTCCATAAAGCACTTGTGGGACTATTTGGATCGACAAGTCCGACGCGCCGACCCACAACCACGTCATCTCCGGGACCTCCGTGCTCTACTGCAGTCTGAATGGCTGGCCGCTGTCATCAGGGGAAAAGGGTGGTTATTCCCATTATTGTGTAGGTGGTCATATTATTCTGATACGACTGTGTAATATATGTGAATTCGGAAAATTCACATACATTTATCCAAGTTATCCCAAATCTTAGATGATTGAACTCGCCATGAGTTCTAATTGCTTAAACATTTTGGGAGCTAAAGACTAGGCTCAAAGAAAACCTCTGCTTCGTGCCTGCACTGGCTCCAGGTGATAGGGTAGAGCCAGAACTGTAAGACAAACACCACCTATGTCTCATCTGGGCAAAACTCGGACGAATGATTCGAAGTTAAGGACACAGACCTCTCGGCCATTGGGGCGACGACAGAACGTTGCCATTCACTTTTTCACAAAACGGACTACTATGAAGGGCTTATCAAACAAATGACTGCATATTAAGACAAATTGTTTGGGTAGTTATCGTAAGGCAAACATTTCGAGAAGAGAAAAAAAACATTAATTAGGAAACGGGGCACGGCAGAAATCAAATAATTCTCTGCCCGCACTAGAATCAGTACACACAAGGAGTACGTCATCAACTGAGACGTTACTCCTTCGAAAAAAGAAAAATGAACGATGGTTTTGATAGATTTATATTCTGCACGGCATAACAATAGGGTGGGTGGAACAGTCTTCAGCTTGTGGGGTCATAGTTGAAGCCAGCGTGAGTCACAGTGGCACCAACAACAGGGTAAATCCAAGCGCTTGCTGCCAATGGCTCAAAAAGTAAAGCCTCAGAACTGCCGCCAGAAATATGCAAATTTATGGACCTCCTAGGAAGAATTATACCGCCCCCTCTTTTACTTAAACGAAACTTTCTATGTAAGCTTCCTTTATGATATCTAAACTGACACCCACACCTCTAGATTTTATTTTCGAGCAGGTTGCTGCGATGTTAATTACGCACTCACTCAGAGATTAGACATTTTAAGGATTAATTTTTGCTTCTTATTATTCAAACTTTCATGGCACAAAACAGGAGTCCTGTCGAACCAGAAGGATAACGAGAGCGTGTTTTCCACAATTCTGGGACAAAATTCACATCCTTAGGAAAAGCAGATCCCTGTTTTATTGTTACCATAAAACAAAAGTCGTGCGAATTTACGGAAAATTCCTTAAAACAACGTGCAGCAAACTTGCTGGTAGGTCTCCGACTTTAAACGAAAATTCCGTTTTGAAAAGTTTCCCTTTCTAATTACGGTTAGTATTTTGATAGATTTTTCGTTGTCACGAATTCCGCGTTTTTTTTTTTTTAGAAAAGTCAGTTTTAGATTTTTGCTTTATTATACAGAAACTTTGATTTCGACTTTCTCAGTCTTTTTAGTGGGGATTTTCTTCTAAAGTACAAAGTGAAAGACTCCTTCCTCTTTGCGGAGATCGAGCCTAGTATAGCGTGGACGTCAGCGAGAGAGCTACCGACTGACTTGGAGAGACACTTACCACTAAGATACACAGAACTGAAGACAACTGGATTCGTGCGATTATGAAATGTTTTTGTCATCAATGCTGGCTACTTAGTTACTTTATTTTCCGTAGGAGCTTATTATTTATCCAAATAGGTTTATGATAATTTAGCATGCCCGTATATGTGCATGATGTTTCCTGATAGAGAGAGCTATTTCCATCAAAACAATGCGGCATGCCACAAGGATCGCATCACACAATGGTTCCAGGAGCACGACAGGGACTCCAAAGTGTGCTAAAAGGGTTCGCACAGTCCCCAGATCTTAATTGACGGAAGCTTCTTTTTTTTTTTTTTTTTGATTGGAGGTTTAACGACCACCGTGAACAACTCAATGGGCTATAAGCAGTCGCCCGTCCCTAATTTAGGGTCACTGGTTCCAGGGAAGGGAGAGAGCCAGTGCCGTAAGACAAACACAACACCCATGCCTGACCGGGATTCTAACCCGGACCCCTTACGGACGAATGATCAGAGCCCAGCGCCTTAGACCACTGCGCCACCGGGGCTGCTGACGGAAGCTATCACACCCACTTGACAGAACATACCTGTAGAACGATATCAGAACTAGAGATGAGCACGGGCCCGAGCTATGAGAAAAAGCTCAGAAACGGATCCCGACCCGGCCTGAACCCGGTCATAAAATCTTTATGAATCAATTGAGATGTATATCATACATTACTCAAAATAGTAAAAAACTCTATGCACAGTTTTTTTCATGTTAGAAGCAAAGTCCAATTCTTTAATGGCTATAGGCAAAGCGCGGGAATTAACACAAAATGATGGAAGTGAATGTTGCAAAACTGAAGCACTTTACACAAAATAATATAATGTTAAAAAAGGTACCTTAAGTCCGACAAGCAACATAATTCTGCATAGATGTAAGAGTAATAAACTCTGCTTCATTATCCAATACATCGGAATAACACTTCAAAAAGACTAGATCTCGGTTGCAGGTCGAAGTATGTAGTATAATACCAATCCAATGAAGCTCCACTGTCCTATATATCGGAATATCCCTTTGCAAAAGTTAGGACTCCGTTGCAAGTCGATGTATGTAGACAGTTCAAAAGGCACATCCGAACTCACATTTAGTGTAAACGCATATAACGAATGAAAGATGAACAAAATTTAACTCCCCACTTGGCCACAGAAAAAAGAGACGGAAACCTCGCTACTTCACAAAAATACAATCAAACATCGTGCGACGTTACAATTGATCATATTCATATGGTTATAATATACAAAACCTTTATGTTTTCACCGAATCTCCAAATAACTTCAGTCATTCGGTGAAGACATGAAGTTGAGCGCATAGGCAAATGAATTAATTTGGTACACCTGGGAAACAAAATGAAGGACATTTTGTTTCCTGAATATGATGCACATAATAATATATTTCTCTCATTATTTTTTGGGGGAGGGGGAGTGGGTCGACATTAACGGGAAGCCCTAACATTCTTATCGGATGATAAAACATATAAATAGGAGTAAAACAATATGTTTCATTTTTTTCCTTATTCACTTAGGGAAATTTGCACAAATGTCCCAGATCAGATCAGATCACATGTAGAGGATTTTAGGAAGGGAGTGTCTGACCCCAAGTCTTAAACAACCCTTAGAAACAGGAAGCTAGGAGATTTGGGCTAGAGTGCCCGATAGGAAAGTAACACGGAAGCGAAGTAGAAAGGGGGAGTAAGACGCCCTCATTTATTACCGGGGAAGGGGGCAATACCCGGGGTCAAACGGCTTAACGTGCCCATCCGACACACGGCGGATATTTAGTGGATTGAGCGTTCGTACCTGCCTGGGATCGAACCTGAAGTCTTCTCTATGGCAGTCACAACTGCCCTCACAAATGTTCCAACTCGGGCCAGCCATAAATAATGATATAACGGACCTGGGCCTTAAAAAAAGGGCCCTGTACTCATCTCTAATAGGCATCTCCTTGAATCTATACCACATCGAAACGAATCTGTTTTGATGGACAAAGACGACCCAGCACTATATTAACCCTTTAACCGACTGGGACAAATTAACTCGAACGAACATGTTCGCTGCCCCCCCCCCAAAAAAAAGGGGTCGAACGCGGCTGGAACAAGTGAGCTTGCGCACTGGAAAGCGTAATTTTCCTCTTTATTATTCAAAAGTTTCATTCAGGGGAATGATTGGCACTAATCCGTTTTTTTCATTGGGTGTTTAACGACCACCGTGAGCAACTCGATGAGCTGTAAGTAGTCTCCCGTCCCTAATCCAGGGCCATTGGTTCCAGAGAAAGAAGAGAGGCAGCGCCATGAAACAAACACAACATCCATGCCTCACCGAGATTCGAAACCAGACTCATCTCGGAAGAATGGTGCGGAGCCAGCGCTTCGACCACTGCACCCCCGGGGACGGCCACTACTCCTTTGCGACTGTACGCCGCTAAAAGACTGAAACAGTGGCGACGAACCTAAGAAAGGAGAGAGAAGATGTTTGAATCACTTGTTTCTACCCAGAGCTAGGATGTCCGTGTCAGGAGGACTAGCTTTTCTCTGTCATTCCTTGCAACATGGAGCAGAGAATAAAGGCTGTCATGGGAGGAGAAAGGGAATTGTTTTGCCGCAACTTTAGTAAAACCTGGTCGTTATCTGAACACTTTTGTTTGAGGAGCGCGGAAAATTTTGAGCACAATTTGGTGCATGTACATAGCCTGCTTAAAAGGTTAAGTAGGAATTCCTAACAATTTCCTATTTCAGTGAATTTCACATGATATCACAGACAACAAAGAATTGTCACTGTTGCATGAAGTAAAAATTGCTTGCTACAAAGCAAAGTCTTCTTGAGCTAATAAAGATTGTGTAAGAAATCGTCATTTTCACTAAGAAACTCATTTTAAATTCAGCTCTTTTTACAGCTACCTGAAGGAAAGAGCTGAATGGGCATTGATCACTTGTACATACCGCTTAGTACACCAATCATTATTACACACCGCTCTTCGGTTCCTGAGTATTCTGAGGTGGTGGTCTCTGACTAATGATCAACAGAAACCGCTCGTTTTAACCACTGAGCCAGACTGATGAATCTTTTTTTTTTTTTTTTTTTGTTATTAATGCGAGTGATTTAGTCATTTTATTTTCTGTTGTAGCTTACTGCTCTTTTAAATCGATGCTCTTTTAAATCGATTATATCGGGATTTTTCCGAGCAATAGAAATCTTTGGAAATACAGACCTTTCAAATTAACAGTGACATTCAATTATCTTCAAGAAAAGGTGACATATACTGCTTTATATTATTATTTCACAAAACTCATAAACATTAAATTTACTCTTGATAGCTGTAATAGGTTTTTCCGAAGGGGTCCAAAGACTGATACATAGACATCGTACATTCACCTGTACAATAATTTAAGTACCGGGTTTTTCACGGTAACACAATATGCAATAGCTGGAGCACGAAATGGTAAGGAAAGGAAGGAATATCCGGTGCCACAATAACCTAAATATCATGGGATATGCTATTCACAATATCCGATCTCGCTACAGAAGTTTAAAATCAGATCCTTCGACAGACGATTGAAATTTAATAGCTAATATTTCCCCGAATCTCTACTATTACAGGAATAGTTTCTTCATATAGGTACAGAAACAGTGAGAACAGAAGTCTTCCGTTAAAATAAGAAAGGAATTGCGAAAAGGTTTCTGAAAATTCAGAATTTTCCGTTTGCACATCTAAAAAACGGAAATTCACCGTCAATATAAGAAAAGAATTCCGGAAAGGTTTCTGAGAATTCAGAATTTTCCTTTAACACATCTAAAAAACGGCAATTCATCATCAATATAAGAAAAGAATTCCGGAAAGGTTTCTGAGAATTCAGAATCTTCCTTTAACACGTCTAAAAAACGGCAATTCACCGTCAATATAAGAAAAGAATTCCGGAAAGGTTTCTGAGAATTCGGAATTTTCCTTTAATACATCTAAAAAACGGCAATTTACCGTCAATATAAAAAAATTGCGGGAAGGTTTCTGAAAATTTTCCTGGCGTACGGAAAATCCGTGAAATTCAGGTTTCTCAACGTCATTTCAGGGAAAAGATTGAATGAGAAATATGCTTTGTTAATTCACGAAAGGAATCACGGAAAGTGGATCGTCAATTTCAGAAAATTCTTTACAGTGTTGTACGAGGTGGGACTAGGCTCGAGTATCGGATGAAGCATATCTGGTCTGTTTGACCCGTGGCTCTGTCCCTTCCCTGGATCTAGCGTCCCCAACATAGGGATAGGTGAGTGCTTACAGGTCTCCGAGTTGCTCGTGGTGGTCGTTAGACCCCATTCTCCCCAGAAAAGTCATTCGCAACTCCCACAGGTAGAAAATTACTGATTTCTCCGATGAAGTGTTCTTATTCGCGTGTTGGAGTTACCGGAAGAATTAAGGATTTACGTATTCGATCAAAGTTTGAGCTTTAATATTCCTTCTTTAACTTTCTTAGTTTTCAGTACCTGATTTAAGTTCCCATACCTGCAACACACCGAACAGGAAAAAAATTGTGATGCATATAAAATTACAAGGGTTTTAATTTTTAATACTGTAGAAATATCGGTTTTAACGTTTAAGGTTACTTGACTTCAGTCTACTTATGTTTTAGTTCGCATCATCGTTTTCCAGAAGCTGAAAACTTAGGATTTGCATTAAATACTTTAAATAAGAGAAACTAGAGAAAGTGACTCAGCATAAGCATTACTGGAGTGATGAGAAACACACCACACATGCTTCATCCGAAATATGGCACGACAAGACGGTGAGGACAATTTACAAACACCAAGACGATAAATCTAGTAATTTGAACTACACTGTACTGACAAAAGTCACCGGACACCTAGAAGAGAAACACAACATAGCATTTAATGACATACATTAATACGGTGTCGGTCCACCTTTGATCTTTATGAATGCATTGACTCTTCGACACATGCTTTCGACAGGGTTTTGGAACACATGCGCTTCCATTCAGTACATAATACTCCAGCTAACTGTTGCTTAGTAGTAGGCCTTGGTTCCAAACTTCTTATGCGGCGCTCTAATTCATCCCATAGGTGCTCTATGGGATTAAGATCAAGACTTTGTGCTGGCCAGTCCAAACACGATACGGAATTATAGTCAAACCACGCCGTAACAGTCCTTACTTTATGGTTCGGTGCGTTATCCTGCTGGTACCAACGAGGCTCCGTTCCATAGTATTGCGGCAGAGTTGGTAGAGCATAACTGCCCAGAATATCGAGGTAGACGTGCTGGTTAAGAGGTTTGTCCACGATAACCAATGGCCTGGGACCATACCAAGAAAAACACCCCCACACGAGTACACTGCCAGCTCCAAACTTGACCATAGGAACAGTACACTGTGGTAAATAGCGTTCACCCGGCTGCTGCCATACCTACACACGGTCATCAAACTAATGGATCGTGCATCTGGATTCATCAGTCTATAGGACCCGTTTCCACTGATCTACGGTCCATGATAAATGTTTTTTACACCATGCTAAACGACTAGTAGCAGTCCGAGTGGAGATGAAAGGCTTATGAGCAGCCGCACGACCACACGATGACCCATGAAATGAAGTTCTCTGCAAATGGTACGTGTACATAGCGAGGTTCCAGCATTTTTACTCACCTGTACACCTAAGTCTTGTGCAGTACTCCGTCGATTAGCTGTGACGACTCTCCTGAGGCTTCGACGTCATCTATCATTGATGTTTTTTGGTCTTCCGGTACATTTTACTGCTTCAGGCACGCCATGTGTCTTTCACTTATTCAGTACATCCAAAACAGTTGACTTGGGTATGTTTAAACGCCTCTGGGTTTCTCTTATGGAGAACCCACTAATATAACACCCAACAATCTTTCCTTCCTCAAAGTCAGTTCTTTCTCGCCGCGAAATTTTCACTCAACCTCACAGTGCGGTTAGCTGCAGGCTTGTTTTTATACCGTTTGCAGCTGTACCGCGCATCTTAACAACGCAGTGGATCCGTTCATTTGCTTTTGAAGGGGTGTCCGGTGACTTTTGTCAATATAGTGTATTAGCTCGCTATAACAGACGTAAGTGTAATCAAAACACATGAGTCAGCTTTGAATTAGGAACACCTTCCTAATAATGCGTTGGTCCACCTTTCTGTACAATCATGGTTCTCAGACGCTTACGAACAGATTCTATAAAGGTGTTGAACATCCTCCATGTATAACTTGACCCATGTCCACTGCAGCAGCTTGTCAGTTCAGGCTCATTCTGTGGAGGAGCATCAGCAGTTCTGACACCCCGTTCTGGCATATACCACAAATGTCCAATTGGGTTAACCTTAGGGAGTTTGGTGGCCAAGGCAATGGGCCAAGTTTGCTTTCGTGCTCCTCCAACTACTCAGTAGTTATACGAGATCGATGACATGGTGTGTTGTCCTGTTGAAAAATGGCACGATGGTCTGTGTAAATCTCCTGCAGATATGGATGGAGACGGTCGTCTAAACGGTTCCCGTAGCGTTCACAATTCAATGTTTGTGAGATGATAACCAACAGACCTAAGGCTTACCAGGAAAAGGCTCCCCACACCAAAATACCACCTCCACCGGCCTGTTCAATCCCAACTGTGCAACCAGGGCATAGGGCTTCATTCTGTTTACGCCATATGTGAACATGGCCATCAACATGGTGCAGCAGGAAGCAAATGGGACTCGTCACTCTAGACCACCTTCTTCCATCTGTGCAACCAGGGGATAGGGCTTCATGCTGTTTACGCCATATACGAACCCTGCCATCAGCATGGTGCAGCAGGAAACGGGACTCATCACTCCAGACGATCTTCTTCCTTCTGTGCAACCAGAGGATAGGGTTCATGCTGTTTACGCCATATGTGAACCCGGTCATCAGCATGGTGCAGCAGGAAACGGGACTCATCACTCCAGGCGATCTTCTTCCATCTGTGCAACCAGAGGATAGGGTTCATTCTGCTTACGCCATATGTGAACCTGGCCATCAACATGGTGCAGCAGGAAACGGGACTCATCACCCCAGACGACTTTCTTCCATCTGTGCAACCAGGGGATAGGGTTCATGCTGTTTACGCCATATGTGGACCCGGCCATCAGCATGATGCAGCAGGAAACGGAAACGGGACTCATCACCCCAGACGACTTTCTTCCATCTGTGCAACCAGGGGATAGGGTTCATGCTGTTTACGCCATATGTGAACCCGGTCATCAGCATGATGCAGCAGGAAACGGGACTCATCACCCCAGACGACTTTCTTCCATCTGTGCAACCAGGGGATAGGGTTCATGCTGTTTACGCCATATACGAACCCTGCCATCAGCATGGTGTAGCAGGAAACGGGACTCATCACTCCCGACGATCTTCTTCCTTCTGTGCAACCAGAGGATAGGGTTCATGCTGTTTACGCCATATGTGAACCCGGTCATCAGCATGGTGCAGCAGGAAACGGGACTCATCACTCCAGACGACCTTCTTCCATCTGTGCAACCAGGGATAGGGTTCATGCTGTTTACGCCATATGCAAACCCGGCCATCAGCATGTTGCAGCAGGAAACGGGACTCATCAATCCAGATGACCCTCTTCCATCTGTGCAACCAGGGGATAGGGTTCATGCTATTTACGCCATATGTGGACCCGGCCATCAGCATGGTGCAGCAGGAAGAAAATGGGACTCATCACTCCAGACGATCTTTTTTCATGTGTCGAGGATCCATTGCTGACGTTCTTTGGCTCATCGAGGCATTGTTTGCGATGGCTGACCATCATCATGAGTACCCTCGTTGGTCTCTGGCTGTGGTATCCGAGGCCAAGCAAGGTGCGGCGCATGGTGCATATGGAAATAGGTGAACTGCAGCCATGTTGTACTGGTGGGCGAGCTGGGTGATGCTGCACGTCGTTGCTTAGATACCAGTCGTGACACCCGACGCTCCCCTCTAGGATCAGCCGCGCGTGGCTGATCTAAGTAAGCCCTTCTGCTAGGTGTCTGTGCATGGTTAATCCAATCCTGGTACACCTTTGATACATTAGTATGAGAGGAACCAACAAGTGCCGTTGTTTTCGAAATACTAGAACCTGCCCATCGGGCTCCAACTATCTAGTGGCGGTCAAAGTGGCTTATGTCACCACGTTTCCCCATTACTGGAAGACATTTACTGATTACGTTCAGAGGATAGGTGATCGCAATTTACAGTAGCCGCATGTGGCTTTGATATCACGTGGTACTTCTTTATTGCTCCGAATATCTAAAATGGAGTGCGTTCCTAATGCAAAGCTAATTTAGTATACAGTATATATATCTCTTCGTAAAACACTTATCGCTCTTACAAGATCTTATGTCTCTTGAGCTAAAACATACACTGTAAACAATAAGTGGTGTGAATTCAAGGAAAATTTCTGAAAATAACGTGCAGCAAAGTTGCTGGTAAGCATCAGTGTTTTTCCAGAAATTTCCGTTTTTAAAAGTGCCAGTTTATTTTAACTTCCATATTTACACAGATTTTCCATAGCTAGAAATTACGTTTATTTCAGAAAAATCCATTTCAGGGTTTTCCGCATTTAAATTGAAATTCCGTAAAACCGACGGTCCTGCATTTTCAGCACATTTCCCAGATAATCCTTCCGCTGCAGTCAGGATTAAACCCTCGCCGTTTGAACAGGTAACGCACGCCTTTACCCACTGAGCCACAGACACTCGGAATTCAAACCAAGTATATCGTAAAAAAAATTGCGTACAATGAATTTTTTTCTATATTTTGTCATTAACACGAGTGGTTTAGTCATTTTATTTTCTATTGGAGCTTATTATTTTTCTGAGTAGGTTTGTAACAACTTTTTTTTTTTCTGCAGGAGGACTTTTCACAAATTAAGCATTTTTCATCATGATTTTCGAAGCAACAAAATGTTTTGCAATTTTATTTTTTTACGCTTTCCAACCGTAGGTTGAAGAAGCGTATATGCTCCAGCTTTGTCCGTCCGTCCGCACGATAACTCACGTAAAAATGGTTCGATTTCGATGAAATTTTAGAATGTGGTAGGGTACCACCTGGGGATGAACCATATTGAAAATGGAAGAAATGGGGTCAAATGTCAGGACATATAAGCGAGATTTATTCCATTACCCTTATGTGTCATAACTTAAGTAAAAATGTTTCTATTGCAACAAAACTTTAGTATGTTGTTCCGGAGGTATACTGAACCAATTCTGTTTAGTATCATCGAAATGGGGTCAAAGGTCAGGGGAAGCAATATTTATTCCACAGCCATTATCCTCCTCCTCATCATCATCATTCTCAACCATTATCAATCCACTGCTGGACGAAGGTCTCCCCAAGTTTCCTCCAACGATCTGTCTTGTGCCAGTCTCCTCCATGTCACTCCCGCATACTTTCGAATTTCATCCACCCATCTCCCATGTGATCTTCTTCTGGGTCTTTTCCTGTCACTTGGAATCCAATCTAAAATTTCGGCTGTCCATCGATGGTCTGTCCTTCTGGCAGTATGTCCAGCCCATTGCCATTTCAGGGATTTAACTCTGATCATGATGTCTTCCACTCTCGTCATTTTTCGGATTCACGAGTTCCTCTTCTTATCTCTCCTGGTTATACCAAGCATGCACTTGTCCATGCTTGTTTGAGTTGTCTGCAGCCTTTGTATGTCTCTTTTAGTTAAGGTCCACGTCTCTGCACCATACGTAAGCACTGGAAGGATGCATTGATCAAACACTTTTCTTTTAAGACATAATAGCATATTGCTCTTGAAAATTATGCTGTTTCTTCCAAAAGCTCTCCAGGCAAGTTTTGTATGCCGATTAATTTCTTCATCAATGTGACACTCACTTGATATCTGCTGTCCAAGATAAATGTACGTGTCTGTTATCTCCAGCTTTTCTCCATCAATCGATAAATCTTCATTTCTTGTAAAAGCATTGAACATCACTTTTGTCTTCTGAAAGTTCATTTTTAATCCCACTTCTTTACTATTGTCAGCAAGTTCCTGGATCATACTCTGCAGCTCTGGTGGGGTAGTTGCAAAAATGACTACGTCATCAGCAAAACGAAGGTGGGTTAGATAATCTCCATTAAACTTTATCCCTTTGTTTTCCCAGTTCAGTGATTGAAAGACATTTTCCAATGTGGCATTAAAGAGCTTCGGAGATATGGAGTCACCTTGTCTCACTCCCTTTCCAATTTTTATGTGTGTTGTATTTTCAAACAGCCGAATCTTTGCACTTGCATTTTCATAGATGTTATTAATAATATTAATGTATGCATCTTCAATACCGCAGGATTTCAGAGCCATTGCAACTGCTGATGGTTTCACCGAATCAAAGGCTTTTTCATAATCGATAAAAGCCATGCACAATGGAAGTTCATATTCCCTCGCTCTTTCAATTAGTTCTCTCAGTACGTGGATATGATCTATTGTGATGTAGCCACTCCTGAATCCAGCTTTTTCTCTCGGTTGAGCCATGTCCAGTGTTACCTTCAAGTGGTGTGAAAGAACTTTAGTGAAGATTTTATAAACCACTGAGAGGAGGCTGATAGGTCTGTAGTTCCTGAGAACCTCAATGTCACCTTTTTTATGTAGCAGGATCATTGTAGCGTTGTTCCGATCCTCAGGAATCTTCCCTTCATTAAGGCATCGAGTGGAAATTTGGGCGAGTACTGTTTCGATTTCTCCACTTGCTTCTTGTATGATGTCTACAGTAATTCCATCTTCTCCTGGAGCTTTTCCCCGCTTCATGTTCTTGATAGCATGTGCAACTTCTGCTGGGAAGACTGGAAAAACTCTGGTACTGGTACCTTTCATGATTTTTTTAGTACATGTATCATCCCTTTCATATAATTTGGAGTAGAAATCTTTCACTCTTAAAATTTCGCCTCTATTTCTCGTTACAGAACCATCTTCTTTTCTCAGTGCCATAATCTGTTTTCTTCCCTTACTGAGATGTCCCTTTGCTATCTTTAGGCTTTGGTTGTTTTCAATTGCTTTCCTCACTAGCTCACAGTTGAATTTCCTTACATCTTCAGTGATACTTTTTCGAACTGTCTTGCATAGCTCTATATATTCCACTTTGGAAGTCACATCTTCTTTAGTTGTCCTCATCTCTCTTCTTTTTTGCATCAACATTTTGGTTTTTCCTGATAATTTGTTCACATGCAACTTGTTCTTAGACCCAGCTAATTTTGTTGCTGTTTCCATAAGAGCTTTGGTTACTTTTCTGTTAACTTCCGAAATATCCACTTCTTCCGATGTTAGGCCTTCTAAAGCAGAGAATCTGTTCTTCAGTTCCAACTTGAAGGTATTATGGTGTTTTTTAAGGTTGGTTATGTCAATACATTTTGTTTGTCTTATGAGCTTGCCACGTTCGAGTTTAGCGTTGAGGTGCATCTTACATCTCACCAATCTATGGTCACTACCTGTGTTGAACTTGTTCAGCACACTGCAGTCTTGGATGACGAATTTTTGTTACACATAATAAAATCAATTTCACTTGTCGTCCGAATTGGATGTCTCCATGTCCATTTCCTGAGTGGCCTTTTCTTGAAAAAGTAGTTCAAGGTGAAAAATCCTTCTGCCTCTGCAAACTCAACGAGAGTATTTTCACGCTGGTTTCTGTTGCCGTGACCGAATTTACCTGCTGAAGTTTCATTCTGTTGCCGTTGCCCTATTTTTGCATTGAAATCTCCCATAATTATCTTCAAATGCTGCTTACCTTTAATATTTAGATGACGAATTTCCTCATAAAATTCTTCAATTTCTTCTTCAGGATGACTTGTGGTGGGTGCATAAGTTTGAATTGTCTGAGCCTGGTATCTTCTCGAGAGTTGGATAACGAGTCGTGCAGCTCTGTCAGAGGAACTTTCAACTTCTACCCCTTTATCCTTCAGTTTCTTGTTTATTATAAATCCAACACCACTAATTCTGCCAGTATCTGTCCCACGATAGTAGAAGAGATGTCCACTTTTCAGTTCAATGAGATCTTCTCCTTTTCTCCTTACGTCACTTAGCCCGACGATGTCCCACTTGATCCTTTGTAGTTCCTCTTCCAATTCAAGAAGCCTTGAATCAGAAGATAGGTAGCGTTCATTATACGTAGCCAAGGTCAGCATCAGATGGTAGCCAAGTCCGGTCCTCCGGGTATTCTTAGCACCATCTGTCTTCATGTCGCACTGGTCGCTGCCTTGGCCAGGTACATTCCAGCTGCCGGAAACTGAGGGCCAAGATTTAAGTTGTAGAGTCATTTTGGAGGTGTTTGGCCATAACTCACCACGCTGGCCAAGCGGGTTGGTGAGTGTGGGATAGCATTTCCTCTGATCCCGATGGTATAGTTATACCGCTATTGGCGGTCTTATCCTCATAACTTGACTAAAATCCTTCTATTGTGACAAAACTGAGGTATATTGTTCTTGGGGTATACTGAACCAGTTCTGTTTAATATCATGGGAATGGGGTCAAAGGTCAAGCCACAGGAGCGAGATTTATTCCACAGCCGTTATCCTCATAACTTGAGTAATGATTTCCGGTATGTTGGAAAGATTATCATAATCAATGCATTGCATGATTTTACTAACTTGTTTGTCATTAACACGAGTGGTTTAGACATTTTTTTTTCTTTGGAGCTTATTATTTTTCTGAGTAGGTTTGTAACAATTTTTTTTCTGAAGGAGGACTTTTCACAAATTAAGCATTTTTCATCGTGATTTTTGAAGCAACAAAATGCTTTGCAACTTGATTTTTTTACGCTTTCCAACCGTAGGTTGAAGAAGCGTATATGCTCCAGCTTTGTCCGTCTGTCTGTCTGTCCGCCTCTCCGCACGATAACTCGCGTAAGAATGGTTCAATTTTGATGAACTTTTAGTGTGTGGTAAGGGACGACCTGGGGACGAACCCTATTGAAAATGGGCGAAATGGGATCAAAGGTCAGGACATAGGAGCAGGACCTATTCCATAGCCTTATGCTTCATAACTTATGCAAAAATGCTTCGATTACGACAAAACTTTATCATGTTGTTTCGGAGATATACTGAACCGGTTCTATTGAATATCATCAAAATGGGGTCAAAGGTCAGGGCACAGGAGTGATATTTATTCCACAACCATCCTCATAACTTCATTACAAATTCTCTTATTGCAACAAAACTTTAGTATGTTATTCCGGAGATATACTGAACCAATTCTGTTTAATATCATCGAAATGAAGTCAAAGGTCAGAGCACAGGAGCGAGATTTATTCCACAGCCCTTCTCCTCATAATTTGAGTAATAACTTGAGTAATGATTTCTGGTACGTTGGAAAGCGTATCATAATCAATGCATTGCATGATTTTACTAGCTTGTTTAAACTGACAATAACTTTCAATTATCTTTTAAAAAGGTTAAATGTACTTTTTTATAGTATAATTTCACACAAAAACAAACAAACAAACAAACACAAAAACTCCTAAATGTAAAATTTGCTCTTGAGATCTATAATAGCTTTTGTCTTAAGTTGTCCAAAGACTGATACATAGACATCGTATAACCATTTGTACAATAAGTTAAGTACCCAGTTTTTTACAGTAACACAATATATATATTAAATAACTGGTGCACAAAATAGGGGGAAAGGAGAAGAAATATCCTGTGCCACAATAAACAAAATCCATGCGATATGCTATCCACAATATCCGATCTCGCTATGGAACTTCAGAATTCGACAGACGATTGAAATTTAAAAGTTAATCAAACCTCAAGTATTCTCACCAATCGCTCCTATTACCGGTAATTTCTTGTCATACGGATACCCAAAAAGTGAGAACATATTTTTCCCGTTAATATGCGATAGGAATTACGGAAAGGTTTCTAAAAATTCAGAATTTTCCGTTAACACATCTCTTGAACGGTAATTTACCGTCAATATACGAATGAAACTGCGGAAAGGTTTCTGAAAATTCAGAATTTTCCTGTGGTACGAAAAATCCGTGAAACTCAGGTTTCTTTCTATCATTTCACGGAAAAGGTTGTTTCAGAAATATGCTTCCTTAATTCACGAAAAAAATGACGGAAAGTGGCTCGTGTATTTCAGAATTTTTTACAGTGTAGCACCGTACACTGTGTATAGTATATCGTACTCTGCTCAACAACAACGCATACTCTTACCGTACTTTGCTGATATTTTATTAATCTTCGACCCACTGTCAGGTTACCAAATTAAAAAAAAACTCGTCAGAAGGGATAATCTATCATTACGCAAGAAAATATTTAACGAGGAGAAACCAAATTTACATGAGGATACTGAAACTCAAAATAAGGTTAAATTAGAGATGCACGCCACAAGTATTATTCAAAGTTCAGGAGAAAACAGTAGCTATAATGAAGGAATTGCAGATTTATTCCGCCGACTCGAGAATCAAACAAAGATTAATTTCCGATTTTTTTCAGATTCTTTACTTCATCAGAAATTTAGTTTTAGAAAGAAATAATATGTGGTGTCACTGAGAACCTGAAAGTATTTTGATTATCGCTGCGTGGATAGTTTTATGTCCGAGTCAAGACACAACTAAATTCGAAATCGCTCTTTAAAGTATTGAAGGCATTGTGCTCATTGACATGGCACTAAAATAACAGGACGATTTGGTGAAATTTTCATATGTCAGTACTTTGAAACCGGTTTTAAAGTTAACGGTTAAATCAGTTTGGTTTTAAGTTAGTTTTCTGGAAGATCTGATGAAGCTGAGAAGTATTTGATACCATTTTCTGTACCGTATGTTCGTGAAAATTAAGTTTCGTAGAGTTGCTATGAAATTAAAGTACCGAGAGAAGTAGAACATGATTTCTCATTGAAATTCTTAGCCTTTCAGATGGACAAAATAGTTTAATCCACTTAAAAGGATAACCAGCAAAACAGCCCAAAATGCATAGTTAAGCAAATAACCACAGTTAACCAAACTGGAGGAATGGTTAGTTAAAGTATTAAAGTCAAGGTGACTCATAAAAGAGTGTACAAATGGCAGCGGGTGGCCTAGTGATCAGCGTTCGTGACTGCCATGGAGATAACCTCAGGTTCGATCCACTAAATACCCATTGTGCTTCGGATGGGCACGTTAAGCCGTCAGACCCCGGGTACTGGTTCCCAGGTAATAAATAAGGGCGCCTTCCTCCCCCTTTCTACCTCGCTTCCGTGGCACTTTCCTATCGGACACTGTAGCCCAAATCTCCTAGCTTCCTATTTCTAAGGGTTGTTTAAGACATGGGGTCAGACACTCCCTTCCTAAAATCCTCTACATATGATCTATGATCTGAAAAGTGTGTACATAGGAAATCAGACTTCATATTTAAATTTCCATTGCATCGAGAGGACATTCTATCCTGGAAGGTAAAAAACAGCACAAAACATCTTACCAAAGGATAACTGCTAAAGATCTCAACTGGAGGAGTGAGTTTAACATGATTTTTGATCAGTTTATTTGGCTCTGTACGACGCTGGATTTGAAAAATTCTCTCTACGTCCGATAACATCAGTCGCGAACAAGATTTTTGAGTGAAATTCTGAAACGTTTTTAGTGTAAAAAGTTCCCGCTAGGTGATGTAGATTTGAGTTCGCAGTTTGACAGTATCTTTGTTTCTAACTGTCGATTTGGGAAAATTCTATTAACACGAACCAACTTTGGCAGTAATCAGTTCAATGCGCATACTTCAAGAATTTCCGTATGAGCTATTTTCTCACTGGAAGGTGTCACGATGTGTTTACAATGGAAACTATATCTGATTTTGTAAAATTCCGATTTGGAAATTTCTTCGTGTATGAAATTTCTGTAGCCACGAACCGCAATTTCCTGTTGTTTCTTTTTTTGTAGATTTCCTAATGTGAAGTTTCTGATATTTATTTTGACAAAACCATTTCTTGAGGTCATTCTAGAAAATTTCCTTTAGCTCCAGTAGTTTGAACAGCAGTCTGCATTATCGATATAATTTTTTTGTTGTTATGCATGAATTACTTTACTGCGCAAGGAGCCTAATAACATATTTTTATATAACACTATCTGCGCTTAAAATGTCCTGTTTTCAACTAGTAAAATAATATGAATGATAAATCATGAAAGAAATACGGGATTACACCATAGAATACAATTTTTTGAAGATGACAATCCGATTTTTGGTGTAAATGTGACAAGGATGGTTAGTCAAATAATATCCGAAAATTTGAAAATTTCATCGTCCTGGAGCGGGACTCGAACCCGCGTCTGCCAGATAGCGCCCGGGTATGCTAACCACTACACCACCCAGAACGCCCATCACAGGACTCTGAAGTTTCCGATTAATTTGAATATAACCATCACAGGATTCGCTAGTCGAAGCAACCGGCATTCATGTTTAGCGAATCTGGAGGTTAAGAATCCTATCCCGTGATTTCCCGGAGGAGCAGATAATAACTGACTTACCATCCTTGTCACATTTGCACCAAAAATCAGATTGTATTCTTCAAAAATTTGTATGAATGATTACTGTAACAAGCAAAGCATTTGACGAACGCAAAATTTGAAGTAACTAAAGAATGAGGCAATTCTTGATTGTTTTGTGCTTATCATGATCGCTGTTTTAAATGTTTTGCAACTTCCTCTGACGCGATGGTTTAGATGTTTCTAGATGTAAAATAGATTCCAAGATTTTCTAAACAGAGATTCATTGATTGAAAGGTGGCGAGGGAAGGAGAAAAAGACAATATTTGCCAAGGAGATGTGTGTTTAGCAAGCGAGAGGGGAGGTAGTAAAAAAACAAATGAAACATTCTTGTTTTCATGCGAACTGACGCATCTGGCCAATGTGTAAGGGGAACCATGGGGTCAACATCAGATAGAGAAAGAAGAAGATTTAAAAACTAGGTGAATGCGACTTAATTTGTTTCTATACACATTTTTTCTTTATTTTTAGATCCATTCAAATACATAAAGAACATATCGCAGTGGTTTAAACGAAAAATTTTAAAAATTGTTTTTGTGTGAACGGGTTAACATTTTTGACAATGCCGCTGAATTCGCAGAATGAACGCAAGCAAAAGAGGAGAAAATCAAAACGAGAGGCAAGAGCAAGTGATGAGGAGTGTAAGAAGCCCGAGAAGACTGCATCCAACGAACTATAGAGTATCGGGAATGCCTGAAAGCAGCCGCCGCCAAACAAAAGTCCAACACACCCATCGAACCCATACCCGGCCCATCTCGAACTCTGCTTTGTGTTCGCAATGTACCCAGTATTATTTGTAAAAATTATGTAAGCTACTTTTCATATCATAGGCCTGTGTTGGCTATAACAAATTAAATAAACGTTTTGAAACCTTACTCGACTAGCTCATTTCAACTGTCCGATTTGCAAGTCGTAGTCCTACGTTCCAAACTGACGGCTCAATCAGACTGAGACTACCTCTATTTTATTTTTTTCATTTTGTTTATCTAAATGTCACAGAGAGAGAGAGAGCGAGAGAGAGAGAGAGAGAGAGTGAGAGAGAGAAAGAGAGAGAGAAAGAGAGGGAAAGAGAGAGAGAGGTGGAGGGAAAGAGGGAGGGAAAGAGAAAAGAGGGGAGAGAGGGCGGAGAGAAAGAGAGTGAGAGAGATAGGTAGAGAGAAAAAGAGGCACAGAGAGAGAGAGAGAGAGGGGGGGAGGGGCAACGTGAAGAAACGAGGCCCAAAGAAACGAGTAGAGAGAGAAAGACAGGTAGAGAGAAACAGAGACACAGAGAGAGAGAGAGAGAGAAGAAACGAGGCCCAAAGAAACGAGTCGAGACAGAGAGGGATAAAGAGAGTGAGGGAGGCAACGATTGCAACTGCTTAATTTGCTCTATTAAAAGGCGTTACGCTTTTTTGTTACTGAATTGGAGACAGTAAAAAGTTGGCAAGTTGACAATTAAAAGATGACCAGTTGCTTGGCACAGTTTTTTCTCTAATTTTTTATTCATTTGCTAAAGGAATATATAAATATTATTTTCATTCTCGTAATATAATAGAATGGTTTTATTAATAACAACATGAATACTACTGTTACTGATTATTGTAAAAAAAACAATAATGCCTTAGAAACATAAAGAATACAGTTGCTGAAAAATGCAGCACACTATAAGTGAACATTAAAACGTAAGTCTGGTTTATCCGGAAGGCTCCAAACAATACTGCATTGGAATGACCAAACGGTCATTTAGAATAAGAGTCAACTAGCCTAAGGAGGACATAAAGAGCGGCAAATTAACCACGCTATACCCAGAGAAGTTCAGTTCAAGTCTGCTGATCCTATGTGGGATGACATAAAGAAATTAGCTTCCTACTCTACTCCTAAATCCACTGCCATTCGGGAAATTTTGGAGACCATTACCAACAACGAGACCTGCAATGACAGCTTCTCGCTGTAGTTTCCACGAATTTGGAACCAATTCTTCAAATAGTGAATACCTATTGTTTTCCTCCAAGGATTCCGCGTGCAAAACGAACACAACGCCACGTGTCTTCAATTGTATAACTACCCAGCAAAAACACAAGTGTTGGGAAACTTCTGGCTATCAGCTGGCAGTGATGGGTCACAGCTGGCTGAAATCTGCTGCTCACGGAACGGTAGCGGTCCGTTGGTGACAGCGCCATCAGTTGGTAGCCATTGATGACTCTGCAGCATCGCCGTGAATTGCGGGCAACCAAGCAAGTGCCACTAGTGGCTCGTAGCTGGCAACAGATGAAACCCCAACACGAGTCGGAAGCAATGGGACTGCGCGTGCGCAGGAGTAACATGTGCTGTATCTCTTGTGGTACCAGTTAGTTGAGGACGACGTTATCGCCATCGTGTTACTTTAGTGGATGTTAAGAAAAAAAAGGCCATATGTAGAGAGGCGAATTAATTTCCTAATGAAATGCCACGTCGACGAAGATTACCGTCGAAAGAAAAATATGTAAAAAATTATAATGAACTGTAAGAAATAGTCAATTACTCTCGTGTATCTATAGAAACTCATTTCGTAGCAAAATTCCTGAACTAACACAATAAGAATCGAGAGTACAGACAGCCATGAAATACACCCACTCCTTTTCCATGAATAACAAGAAATAATTTCTGTGCAATCTTTCGTTTTAACAAACACTAAACCGTTGCGAAATAAAGTCCTGGAAAAACATAAAAAAGTTATGTTGGCAAAAATAAGAATTATACGCCCTACAAAATTTATCAATCATTTGAAAAAAACAACAAAAAACAACAACAAAGCAGTGTGGATATAATGTCTCAGTGAGAGGTTCGTGTTCCGGTCAGAAAACGTAATCTTATTTTGACGCGTAAAAATGCATTAAATGTCATAAACGTTTTGAAGATAATCATTTAAAAACTAAGAAAAACCTTTTTACGTAAGATTTAAAAATAAATTTAAGTTGAAAATCGTTCACTAAACGCGGAGAGTGAACGAAACGGATTCGACTCAGAGCCGGTTTGCGTGAATCATGCCATGCAGAAATTGCTTAACGAACGGAACGAACTAATCGATATTTAGTGGGTCGAATCGATAGAAACAATTTTCTTTTTCAAAAGAATCAGTTTTTCAATTGGTACAGCATATCAAAAAGTTAGAGTCCCACTTAGGATACCTGAAGTCATGTGACGTAACCACCAGGGTGCGCAGACCTCTGGGAACCATGGATGTTGCTAAACTAAGAACATTGGGGCAGCTGAACAGAGCTTAATTTTTTTAACTACCTTGTACTCACCCATTCCCCCACCCTTCCCTCTTCCGCAATGAAAAAAGTAAAACCGCTGAATTGTAAAGATGCATACAGGGACGTTGCACTGTCCGAAAGCTGGTGCTACCCAGCAAAAACAGTGTTGCTGGGCCACCACTCAAGCCAACAGTGTCAGCAGTGTCCCAACACTATGTTGCTGCTTCCCAGCCGTCAAAAAAATGTCCCGGCGACCACCATATGGGCCAGCAGCTGGACGACAGTTGGCACCCCATCAGTTGTGACAGGGACATCAGTTATCCATCACAGGCATTGGCTACCACAAGCGGCCCTGCAAGCACGTGCCGTAAATGATGGCTAGTCTAATGTGGTCCGCTAGTTTCCCGGCAATGGCAGACGGCAATCACGTGACGCAACTGATGGCTTGCCGAAACTTGTCCGCCAATTTCCCAGTAGTAGCCAAAAAAAAAAAAAAAGATAACCGCGGTTTACCAAAGGCACAACTGAGTGAGTCCTGCATTATGCTGCGCCATACTGGCCCTGCACCCGGCGTTATGATATGAGGTGCCATTGGATTCAACCCCCGCAGGCGCCTCGTCCGCATTACCGGTACGTTCAACAGTCATCGTTACATCACTGACGTGTTGGAGCCTGTTGTTGTACCATATCTTCAGGGACTGTCTGATGCCATTTGCCAACAGGATATGCGCGACCACATGTGGCACGCAACGTCCAAGACTTTCTGGATCACCACCATGTGCCACGTATTCCTTGTCCCGCGCGGTTCCCGGATATGTCGCCTATTGAACACGTGTGGTCCATGATCGCCGGACGACTGGCACGCCAGCGAACACTTCCGGCTAAAGTGAAGGAAGTGTAGCATCGTATCAAAGCTGCGTGGACGGACATACCCCGAACACACATCCAACATCGCTGGGTGTGTAGCAGCTGTAATTGCCGCCCATCGTGGCTACACCAAATACTGCTTGTTATGTGTTCCCCTCGTCTTACCGTGCTGTATTTGTAATCGATTCACCCTTGTATCATCTGCCTTCTGTACAATAAATATGGCTTTGATATCTCTTGTGTTTCGTGGTGTTGCACTTTTAATGGCCAGCAGTGTGTACATACAATTTTTGCCCAAAGTCCTGCACCGGTAGACTGAAAGTCAAATTTTTGATGTTTGAAGTCAACTTATACAGCGTAATGGTATAGTCAGGAATACATATTACAGTTTCATTTTAAAGAAAATTTTATTCTGAATTCAAATATTTTTACAGAAGATTATTACCAGTAATAGAAGTGAAGTTTCAAGCAAAAGTACAGCGTCTCGTCATAAAAAGCAAAAAATAGTGGAATTTGTGAAATTAGTGTACTATGCATTTAACGTAAAATTACTGTACAGTACATTACTGACACTTGCAGGACACTTGAAATAACTGACCAACAAGCAAAATGCGCTTTAATATTGGTATTGTACCTGGCCGAGCTAGGTTATGCATTCCAACGCTCGACACCCATTGATACGGCCTGTGGGAAACTATCCCACCGCTGTACGCCAATTGATACGATTTCGTTATTCGAGACATGGCGTTCGTTTAAATTCGGGCGCTGGTATATATATAAGCGAGAACGTTAGCTGAAATACAGGAATTATTCAATTATTTTTAACACCAGAGCCTATATAAAGCAAAGCGAGTAAGAGTGAAACACTTAGACATTGTACTGTAGGCGGAGCCTACCATCCGAAACATTGGCTACGGCGTACAAACATGAGCTATTCTCCTACTTTGGAAATAAATCAAGTCTATGCTAGATTTGAAGCGACAGTCTTTCGCCACTAGGCGTGTCACAGTTCCAAAAGTCTGAAATCGGCTGATATATTTAGTTCGCCAGATCAATCGAAAGTAAAACGAATAAACAAAAGTACTCACTTATTACTTGTTGCATGTTTGTAATCCATGGCACTATAAGGGAGGAGCTTTGAATATCTTAACCCACACACACACGTGGGAGAGCGCTTTATACGGCATGTATTGCCTTGCACATGTGTGATAAGCGCAGGAGGATTATCACTCCCTTTGTTTCACTTTCTTCGATGAGCCGTGACCCGTGGTGGATGCGGTAGGCTGCAGGATGAACAGGGTTTAGCACACTTTGGCCCCGTCAAGAACTTCGTCGTCAGCTTGGAGCGGACGCCCACTTGCGGTTTTTACGTAGGTCAGCGACCTTAAAATACTCAAAAGAGGAGAACATTTTCTAGAGAGAACTTCCAGAAGGAAAACAGAAGATCTTTGCTCCGTGTCCAGAGCCTTATTTCTCCTGGTGTTTCGTCGTGATTTCTTGTCGGGAACCGTGTATGAGATGACAGGCGCAGTCTCTGTGGCCCGTGCTCTGACAGCGGTTTATTATTTCTGGAAATAAATATAACGGCTCTTTTCGGCGTTAGTCGATCCGTCCTCTTAGGCGCTCTCAATTTGACTTTTTGGTGGGCTTACCCAGCCACCTAATTATCGGGAAGCTCTGCTTTTCTCGTATTCGGGCGTCTTACCTCAGCGCGATGAATATTATCGCATATATTCTTTCTCTGGCTGGCTCTCGCGGCCGTCTTACCACAGCGGACGGAGAAAACCAACTGCACTTCTTTTCTCTGTCACTTTGCGGAGGCCCCACAAAATTGCCTCCTTTCATCGTCAAGTGGCCTCGCTTTGTTCCTATCTGTCAACAACTTAATGTTAGCCCTTTTCACTTTCGTACAGAGCGCTCATAGCTTCTGCGAGAATGGTGCCGCAACTGACCTTCGCCCCTCATAACCATAATTTTAACGCCAAAAGCTGTTTCGACATATATTGCACCAAAGTAGGCATATTTATGAGGGTCTGGATGCCGCCGCGTTGCCCGACTGGATGGTCGAGGGGTATCTGTGTGTGTCCTCAAAGGCGATCTCACAATTCCTTTGTTTCCACCCAGCTAAAGCGAATTATCTGACTTCCCCCAATTTAAGCCTGCTAATTTTTCCAATTAATTTTGCAATAGGCCAAATATTTAATTTAAATATTATCGTAATTTGGTCACGCCCATCAAGTCCGTCCCTCTTTGTATAATTAATTAATTTAACCCCAAATTTCGCATCAATATTTAATTGGATAACCACGGTTACTTAGTAACAAAGCGCACCTTCTTGGCATGGAACTAATGCGCTTCTCTAGTTGTCCATTGGTGATGACACGATGCCATTCGGCCCTTACAGACTCAATTAAAGTCTTTAATTTAAACGATTAACCATTGTATAATATCCCAAGGCAGTTTTTTCTGTATAGAGTAGATGATGCAAGAATCCTTCAATGTTTTAGAAATTTCCTAACAACTTTGCAGAAACACGGATTTCCGTGTTTTTGGACCTACGATAGCAATTGGCTAATCGGCAGCTCTCGAAGCCCATGTGACTCTTGCACTGCCTATCTTTTCCCACAGCGTTTGGGGAAATTATTCTACCGGGCTTGCGGTTTCTTGCCTTAGAATGTAGGTTTTAATGTGTTACAGCAACCATTTTACAAAGCAGTTAGGAATTCCCACCACAGTGAGTGGGAAGTACCCATTCTACCAGGGGCGCCAACTTCAGCAAATTATTAAGGGGGCAGGCGTGAAGAGACGTCTCTTCCATTTTCAGGAGGAAAATAAGAAAAAAGGGACAAAAAAAAAAAAAAAAAAGAGAAACTAAGAGGTTCAACGTATATTTTAAATGCAATTGCAAATGCTCATCAGGGAATAAACAAAGAAACAAAAATATTGTTTTGCTGAATATTAATATTTAAAAAACTCAGCCTGTAATTTAATAAAAATATCCAGAGAGATTTTACGTCCAAACGTTTATAAAAAAAATATGAGAAATTAGAGCGGTTACCCTAACAAAGAACGAAAAGAGCAAAAACTAAATAGATAAATAAAGGCGCTAGAGATTATACGTTTCCGTGTTTTTATTTGTTTTTAGTTTTGATAATTGTTTTAAACATTTACCACATATCACAAGAACATGGCAAACACAAAACGGGGCTCGCAATCAAGTAATCCAGTTTTTTATCAAATGAGCAATACGGAATATGGATAGAGAGAGAGTTTTTACTTATTTTGTTATTAGTTTTTTGAAAATAAATCGCTTTGGCCTCATTGGTGGAGCTTCGTTCACCTTATAAAGAATAATACATTTCTATAAAGGAGAGAGATGATTAATACACACAATTGACGTGGATTAGGAACATCAAACAGAAGTCATCGCTCTTTCCACGTTTATAAGTGAATGGCGGAAAAATTATCATCGGTCACCACCGAGAATCGAACCAGGGTCTTCCAGTTATGCGCGGAACATACTACCACTGCACCACAGCGGCCTCGAATTATCCAGACTCACATACGACTAACTTCCAAACCGATTTCCGGTATTCCCGGTGGCGGCCGATGCCAATTTTTCCGTGACTCACTTATAAACGTGGAAAGAGCGATGACTTCTGTTTGATGTTCCTAATCCACGTCAATTATGTGTGTATTAATTATTCATTCGCCTCCTAGTTATTTGTTTAGTTGCTGCTTACCATCTTTGGTGAATCCTCAGCATTGTGCGCGGCCGGCTCCATGAAGCAACCTGCCATGTGGTTTGGCAGTTAGTTGTATGTGAGTATGGAGAATTCGAGGCAGCTGTGGTAGCATGTCCGGCACGTAACTGAATGACCCTGGGTTCGATTCCCATGGCGGTTGCCGATGAGAATTTTCCGTGATTCACTTACAAACGTGGAAAGAGCGATGACTTCTGTTTGATGGAAAGAGATGCATTTTTGCAAATTGCATAGCACACGGTAGCCTGAATAGTATGGCAAAACATCTTTTCTCTATAAAACAGAGGCGTAAATATTGCGGGGCAGGCGGCGCCGGCTGCCCCGGGCGGAGCACAAAAGAGGGCGCAAAAGTCACTACTTACAATCTGATTAAACTTGTAATTGAAACTTTTGCACCAGTTTCTGGTATAGATTTTTAGCCCATGCTTTGTTATTTGTCCATTTACAAAATTTTCTCATAATATGGTTCACCAGTATCGGTAGCCTTCGAAGCTTAAAATCCGCACTTCTTCTTCCAAATATTTAAGCGATGTTAGTTGCTTAAATTAAGGAACGAAGGTGCCGTTGTGTAGTCCGTTGAAATGAAGAACCACGGCATTCGTCGACAGCAATGAGGCCTGCGGTCTTTCTTTAGTTGGGTACGTTGCAAGATAAGGATGTCGTTTACACCGTTGAAGATTCTCTGGGAGCTATTCGATAACTGCCATGGCTTTGAGCCTCGACTGCCAATTGCATTCGATTCGTTTGATGTAACCACCGAAGGTTTGAACTTCGAAGCAATCAGCAAAAGTTCTACAAACAGCCATAGTTTCATATGACCTCAATTTTTATTTGAGATCCTAAATGACGTCCATTTTGATTTCAGAGGTGGGCTGTTAAATTGGGAATACATTTACATAAGGCCGAAATGCAGATGGCGGTGCAATATTTTATCATTGCCAAGAACGTTGAAAAGCATAGTTAAGCCTCTGCTATAGAAATATTTTGATTAGCGCATTTTGAAAATGGCATACTCATTCAAAAACTTATTTAATTAAACAGGACGGTAAATATTGGGTGGGGACTGACCCTCCAGTAAAATTATGCCCCCCCCCATATTCGGCGCCTGTGCACCCTACCGAAACAAGCCCATCAAATACAATTAAATACGAAGTCCATCAGAATCATTATGGAAATTGACAGAATACACAACTCAGCTTACAAACTCCACAAATTCACAGGACACAGAACTCAGCTTCCGAACTCCACAAACTGACAGGATACAGAACTCAGCTTCCGAACTCCACAAACTGACAGGATACAGAACTCAGCTTCCGAACTCCACAAGTTGACAGGATACAGAACTAAGCTTCCGAACTCCACAAATTGACAGGATACAGAACTCAGCTTCCGAACTCCACAAATTGACAGGATACAGAACTTAGCTTCCGAACTCCACAAATACACTGGCGTGCAAAAATTAAAGACGAGACGGTTTTTCGAATGTAACGTCGTGCAGAAGTGCTCCACATCGACTCAAATCATACCATAAGATCCCCAAGATGTAAGAATATGGGACAAGTGAGCAAAACCGTCCAAACAAGGAATCCAAAGGATACAAAGGCACTTTATTGAAAATGTAGCTTCGAGCACAACTTGACAGAAGACAGAAACGTCCATGTGACACGCCGCTGCCAAGAAAAATCCAGTTTTTAGTAGGGGATAAGATCACCCTTGACTGCGTTGCAGGATTTACAACGTCTGTCCATACTGACGACGAGGTTGTCAAGGAACTGTTGCGGCATCGCGGCCCATTCCTCTTGTAGAGCCAATAGCAGCCGCGGAATCGTTGCTGGCGGTTGGTGACGTGCTGCCAAGCGTCTCCCAAGAAGGTCCCACACGTGTTCGATTGGATTTACGTCCGTGGACCTTGCGGGTCAATCCATGCGTTGAATATCTTCACTCTCCAACAGCTCTGCGACAGCCACTGTACGATGAGGTGTAGCCACAGCACCTCTAAACAGACGCACGTGAGGCAGGAGAACCTCGGTAAAATAGCGGACATCAGTGACTGAACCTCCTTGGAAGATGTGGAGGTCAGTACGGCTGCCAAGCATGATACCACCCCAAACAAGAACTCCGCCACCTCCAAACCGGTCCCTTTCGATGATGTTGGAGGTGTGATTGCGTGTTCCCTGTTCTCTCCAGATGTGTATACGTCCAGAATCGCCCATCAGACTAAATCGACTCTCATCCGTAAAGAGAACTCGATCCCATTGCTGATGTGTCCAGTTCTTGTCTCCGATGAGCAGGCGTTAATGGCACACACCGTAGTGGTCGTCGTGCAAATAGACCAGCTTTCTGTAGCCTCCTGGCCACGGTAAAACGCGATAACGGACGTCAAGTTGTCTGTTGCATGTGCCTTGCGATTTCTCTCGCTGTCTGCCGCCTGTCTCTTCTCGCCTGTGGGACAATATACCGGTCGTCCGCCGCCGTGGCTGCTCATGGACGACCACTGCTGAACTCTCGGCCATCTGCTCCTGTCGTTTGAAATGCTCTCCAAGCTCTTGAAACGATGCTGTGAGCGATCCCGAACTCCTCGGCCACACTAGTTACACTTCGACCTTCTTCCAACTTCCCAATGACGCGACCTCGGGTAAAGTCATCCAGATGTCGTCTACTGGATTTCCTGTTGGCCATATCCTACGGTGGCAGCAACTCGACGTCGTTCAAACCGATGTACACCGTGCAATAGCTTTCACCGAATTGTTGAGCGTACGCCGCCCGTGTGCTTTATACCCTTCCGACACTCCCTCCTCCTACGTCATGCTGCTTATATGCGTATGCCTTACCGTACCGGACCCTAGTCTATCTCCTGAGTGGTCTTTCGGTCCGTTCTGCCTGCTCGTTCCGTTGTTATGCTAATTTCTCCTCTCCGTCCTTAATTTTTGCACACCAGTGTAGTTGTAAGACAAACTCCGGTTATTTCCGTACAGAGTGTTAGCTGCGCTAGAATTAAAGCCATCTGATCATGAGAAGATGAAGCATTATTGAGAGTGCTTTCACAATTTCTTACAAGATAAAGGAGTCAAAGTGCTGGGTAAAACATTTTACTGCTTGAGGCTTGTCTTATCAGGATACATTAACTCTCAAAACACTCGTTTATGGAGCTCAGAAAATCCCTTCAAAATTCATGAAAAACCATTGCACGAGCAGAAAATTGGTGTTTGTATAGCAACTTCAAGTTAACGAGTTATCCCTTGATTTCAATACTGCATTTCGCAAGAAACTGTGGAACACAAGCAGCTACATGTGAGCGGGCGTTATCATGCTGTAAGGTCCACTTACCTACCAGTTTCGGTACCCTTAATCGATATGTGTCGTCGCAGAAGCTTCAAGAATAAAGTTTAATACTCAGCATTGAAAGTAATTTGTGGAGGAACGGATTCGGTAGACTACACCTTTATGATCAATGAAAATTATTATCATCACCTTCCCAGCTGATTTGGTTTGGTGGACTTTTTCTGAGGAGGCCAGCCTGTGTGTTTCGAGACATTCGTTGCGCGCTTCGTGAGGGAGTCGAAACAGTGGACCCATGTTTTATCAACAGTTATTACTGTGTATAGAAAGTTTAGATCGCTCGCAATAATTTGTTTCCACTCATGACACACATGAACTCTGGCTAACAACTGTTCTGTCGTCAGGTGATGAGGTACCCATCTGGAACACACAAGGCAACATCAAGTTAAGTTTCTCGCAGTGATGTGGTGTTCTTTCCACACGGCGAGACAGGAAAAATGAAAATCCTTTCTTCAGTGCTTCAAAAAAATAAATCAGTGTGATGTTACATTCCACACGCCAAACTGTCTGGGATTTCTCAAATGCATGTTCTTCATGGGACGACTGCCTACAGCGATACAAGGTCACGGATCTCTTTCAGGGGAGGGGATGTGACGTGCCTGCACCGCAGGACGCACATGAGATAAAGGCAGATAGCAGTGGAAGCACATGTTCGCGTAGCTCAGTTGGGAGAGCGACTTACTCCGGAGTGAGGGGACCTGGGATCGATTTATCGGCGCGGACAAACTTGCACGTTATACGCCACTATGTCTTGATATGTCATTCGGCCATATTCTTGCAGGATTGCCCAAATAGCGGTAACAACATTTTCAGGTCGACCAGGCCTAGGAGCGAGTTCTGCCGTGAACGCCGTTTTTTGAAATCATGGTGTCATCTAAAAATCGTTGACTCACCGAAACTTCTATCTTTGAAAGTTTTTTTCATTAAATCAACTGTTTCTGGAGCCGCTTTACCCAAACGATGGCAAAATTTTATCGCACAACGCATTTCACTTCTTAACTCTGAATTAGTCACTTCCATAGCTGTATGGCGAAATGCAGACGTACCTTAAACAACTGCGCAATAACAAAACCAGAATCGTCTGCCACGGCTAATAACTGCTGCTGTAGATGCTTCCTTAACTCAGTTAGTCGTTCGCGCGGTTATTTCCTCCCTTCGCACTGTTGCCAACGCAAAAAAAATAACTCTCAGTTTTTATTATTTCAACTTTTCTTAACTTTAATTTCCCCTTGTATGAGAAGCCAGCAATAATCATGAATTATTTACTGAAACTGTCTTTGGATTCTTGGAATCGAGTTTGTAAGTCTTGTTCTGTTATTTTGCTATCGTAAATCGATCTTTTTTTATTACAGTCGTTTAGGTAGATCCATTCTTCATCAATAGTCCCAATAAATTTCCATCTGTCTCCGGTTAAGTGATTTTCATAAAGAAGTCTACACCGTGTTCTGCGTTCAGCCACGTGCCTAGGTGAAAGGCGGTAAACATTGTCTTTCTTTTTTATTAGATTCAAATCTTTATTTCTTGCCTTGTTTACAGTTGATACAGAGATCTTCAACGACTTAGAGATCGCTTTTTAGGCCAGTGGATTTTCTTTTAAGACCAGATACTTTACTTTTGAAATAGTCATAACCTTCTTTGGATATTCGTTTGGTGTTCCTTTTCGTGTTAAATGCAATGTTTGACTATTTCCCCCTGTATTATTAATAATATTGCTTCTTTTACATTTAGAAATGCTAATTTCATGATTTTCACAGCGTTTTTGATTACAGAATACAAAATGCCAATAGGCGTGGCGCAGTGGTCTAAGCAATGGCCTCTGATTATTCGTCTAAAAGAGGTCCGGGTTCGAATCCCGTAAGGCCTGGATGTTGTTTTTGTCTTACGGCACTGGCTCTCTCCCTTCCCTGGAACCAGTGGCCCTAAATTAGGAACAGGCGACTGCTTAAAGCCCATTGAGTTGCTCACGATGGTCGTTAAAATTCCAATAAAACAAAACAAAAAAAAGAACGAATATTTCTCTCGTAAAGGACAAAAAACATAACCTTCTATCCGCAGCTTGTTTTCGTGAGCCATTTTCTTCGCAGACGATATTTAACTTCAGCAGATGTTTCTTCGGTATTCACCTAATACCCTGTTGCCAGTTTCAATTCTTTGAACTTCTTTTACCCTTTGTAATTTCTTACAAAAACATTCTAAAAATGTGTGAACATCCAATGTTATAGATTAGACATAAAAAAGAGAGTGTATTCTATGAATCAGCGTCAGCCCGAAAAAAAAACACCAAAAACGCATAGCAGGAATCAAAATGGCAAATTCGAAACAGAAATAAACACTTTAACTCCACCCGGTGGTTGAGCGGTCTCAGGTGCTATATTCTAACCTTTCATGCGAGATTGGCCCGGGTTCGAGTTCCGTATAAGCAATGGGTAGTATATTTGTCTGATGGCACTGGCTCTTTCCCATCCCTGAAACCAGGTGCTCTAAATTAGTAGTGCGGATTGCCCAAAGCTCTTAGTGTTCTTTTTCTCATGGTGGTCGTCAAACTCCGAAAAAAGAAAGTGGTGCACATTCAATTGCAAGGAAATTTTCTGCACGTGAAAATAGTATGTTATAAAATTACTTGCCCTGGAGCATTTTCAAATATAGCAGCCACGCCATTCCAACCATTTTGTGCCCCCATAGACTGGTGCCTGTGAGCAACTTACCCTCTCTATTCCCCAGTCGCTACTGACTTTGTTATAATATGTAGAAGAGCGATACTCCTAAGTGAGTACATTATCAATCTGATACGTCTTACATGAAATAGACAATGCGGCAATTAAGTAATGATACTGTATTTTTTTTTAAATTCCTGTAAAACACAGGCCGCGAGGCATGATTTTTTGATAAGTCATTTATCAGCTAAGCGGTGGCAACAGCATTTGCGTGGAAATTGAGCAGATCAGGCGCGAACCTATGGGTCGGCCGGTGTGGGCTTCGTAGCGACCTAAGTAAGTTTTAGCTTATTTAGCCAACCAGTAACGATCTAAGTAAGCTAAAACTGCGAAGAATTAGCTCCCCAAAAGATTTTAAATCTTTTGGGGAGCTGATTCAAATTTAAGCGGTTGGAACATATGGCGGTTGCAAACATCTAAGATTCTAGAGAACTTCGATAAATGTATGTGAATTTCTGGTATTCACTCAAATTTTGTTATATAAAATGAATTCTTTGTTAAATTTAGTGTTCGTACTTATGGGAAATGGAGAGAGTGCTCTAAACAAATTTCTGACAGAGTAGTAGAAACAGACTTTTTTTTTTTTGTAATTATAGTTTTAAACGATGAAAGAGAGAGAGAGAGAGAGAGAGAGAGAGAGAGAGAAATAGATATTCCTCATCAGGTTACAATCTAAAATACATAAACAGCCTTATGAAAACAAAAACACGAAAAGAGAGAGAGAGACAGACAAAGACACAGAGAGAGAAAGAGAGAGATGGAGACAGATAGAGACAGGGACAGAGACAGACAGAGAGAGAGAGAGAGACAGGGACGGAGAGAGAGAGAGAGACAGGGACGGAGAGAGAGAGAGAGAGAGAGAGAGAGAGAGAGAGAAATAGATATTCCTTATCAGGTTACAAACTAAAATTCAAAAACAGCCTTATGTAAACAAAAACACGAAAAGAGAAAGAGAGACAGAGAGCGAGAGAGGGAGAAATAGATATTCCTTGTCAGGTTACAAACTAAATTTCATAAACAGCCTTATGAAAACAAAAACACGAAAAGAAAGAGAGAGAGAGAGAGAGAGAGAGAGAGAGAGAGAGAGAGAGAGAGAGAGAGAGAGAGAGAGAGAGAGAGAGAGAGATATTCCTTGTCTGGTTACAAACTAAAATTCCTAAACAGCCTTATAACAACAAAAACACGAAAAGAGAGAGGGAGAAATAGATATTCCTTGTCAGGTTACAAACTAAAATTCAAAAACAGCCTTATGTAAACAAAAACACGAAAAGAGAAAGAGAGACAGAGAGAGACAGGGACAGAGAGCGAGAGAGGGAGAAATAGATATTCCTTGTCAGGTTACAAACTAAATTTCATAAACAGCCTTATGAAAACAAAAACACGAAAAGAAAGAGAGAGAGAGAGAGAGAGAGAGAGAGAGAGAGAGAGAGAGAGAGAGAGAGAGAGATATTCCTTGTCTGGTTACAAACTAAAATTCATAAACAGCCTTATAGCAACAAAAACACGAAAAGAGAGAGAGACAGAGAGAGAGGGAGAAACAGATATTTAGATATTCCTTGTCAGGTTACAAACTAAAATTCAAAAACAGCCTTATGTAAACAAAAACACGAAAAGAGAAAGAGAGACAGAGAGAGACAGGGACAGAGAGCGAGAGAGGCAGAAATAGATATTCCTTGTCAGGTTACAAACTAAAATTCATAAACAGCCTTATGAAAACAAAAACACAAAAAGAGAGAGAGAGAGAGAGAGAGAGAGAGAGAGAGAGAGAGAGAGAGAGAGAAATAGATATTCCTTATCAGGTTACAAACTAAAATTCAAAAACAGCCTTATGTAAACAAAAACACGAAAAGAGAAAGAGAGACAGAGAGAGACAGGGACAGAGAGCGAGAGACAGAGAGAGACAGGGACAGAGAGCGAGAGACAGAGAGAGACAGGGACAGAGAGCGAGAGAGGGAGAAATAGATATTCCTTGTCAGGTTACAAAATAAAATTCATAAACAGCCTTATGAAATCAAAAACACGAAAAGAAAGAGAAAGAAAGAGAGAGAGAGAGACAGAGAGAGAGAGAGAGAGAGAGATTCCTTGTCTGGTTACAAACTAAATTTCATAAACAGCCTTATAACAACAAAAACATGAAAAGAGAGAGGGAGAAATAGATATTCCTTGTCAGGTTACAAACTAAAATTCAAAAACAGCCTTATGTAAACAAAAACACGAAAAGAGAAAGAGAGACAGAGAGAGACAGGGACAGAGAGCGAGAGAGGGAGAAATAGATATTCCTTAAAACAGCCTTATGTAAACAAAAACACGAAAAGCACTTTGCAAGAGGTTAATACCTTAAAAGTGCAAATATAATAATAGATATTCCTTGTCAGGTTACAAACTAAAATTCATAAACAGCCTTATGAAAACAAAAACACAAAAAGAAAGAAAGAGAGAAAGAGAGAGAGAGAGAGAGAGAGAGAGAGAGAGAGAGAGAGAGAGAGAGAGAGAGAGAGAGAGAGAGAGATATTCCTTATCTGGTTACAAACTAAAATTCATAAACAGCCTTATAACAACAAAAACACGAAAAGAGAGAGAGACAGAGAGAGAGGAGAAATAGATATTCCTTGTCAGGTTACAAACTAAAATTCATAAACAGCCTTATGAAAACAAAAACACGAAAAAAAAAAAAACTACCTAAGTAAGCTAAAACTGCGAAGAAATAGTAACTTGCCATAGAGATTCGCTTCTGTATGGTTTCCATACTACATATATTGAATAAATACTACGCACAGTATTCACTTGAAAACATTTTTTTACTACGGTTAACAGTAACGCAGGGTAAATGCAAATGAGCGGAATTTTTGGACAAAACTTCTGCCAAACACTGCAAAATTTGTACCCCGCCTCCCATTATTCTTAGCCCCCCTCCCCAATAGCACTGGCGCAAATTTACGTTGTAGATAACGTCATTCAGTGTAAGAACATTGTCGCAGCACTGTCGTGGAGCAGAGAGCAAATATCGGTTCTGTTTGACAATCGGTAAGACTGCATCTGTGACAGTTTAAATGCTGGGTGATGTGTATGAAGCTAATTGCATATCTCGTGCCCAAATATTTCGATGGTACATATCTGATAAGAATCTGGTATTGGGGGATACAGTGGAACGTAAGTTAAATGTTTTTCACTTTTATACGGCATTCTGCGTTAGTCCCGATAACCTACTGTAGTTTCGATTGCTCCTCCAACGCGGTCGTAAGTAGCTCATTAATATTCTTTTTTAAATCATACGTTAAATTTGAATTTCAGATTACCAAAAATACAGGGTCCTTGGAGTCTTTTTATTCGCAACGCAGAATGTTAAAACTTTGAGAGAATCGAGACATTGTTGCTATTTCACGGTGCAGCCAAAGTTGAACGCCCATCCCATCAGGGAACATTTAGGGATGGTATAGATTCTTTGGTTTGCGCGGGCGTTTTTATTTTTGCAGACATGAAATTAATGATGCAACTACAGATTTAATAAATAACGTTTACAATTTCATTTTTACTCTGAATTCCAGAAATTTGAAACGAGCAAAAATTAGTGAATATATTACTGGGCACACTGTAAAAAGTTTTCTGAAATTCAGGAGCCGATTGCCGTTCTTTCGTAAATTAACGAAGCATATTTCTGAAACAACCTTTTCCGTGAAATGACGGAAAGAAATCTGAATTTCACGGATTTTTCGAGCTACGGGAAAAATTCTGAATTTTCAGAATCCTTTCCGCAGTTTCTTTCTTATATTGACGGTAAATTACCGTTTCAGAGATGTATTAACGGGAAATTCTGAATTTTCAGAAACCTTTCCACAAATCCTTATGTATATTAACGGAAAAACTCCGTTCTCATTTTTTACGTATCCGTATGACGAGAAATTACCGGTAATAGGAGCGATTGGTGAGAATACGTGAGGTTTGATTGACTTTTAAATTTCAATCGTCTGTCGAATTTTGAAGTTCCGTAGCGAGATCGGATATTGTGGATAGCATTTCGCATGAAAATTGTTATTGTGGCACAGGATATTTCCTCTCCTCTCCCCTATTTTGCGCACCAGCTATTTATTACATGTTGTGTTATTGTAAGGAACCGGGTACTTAATTTATTGTACGATATCTATTTATTAGTCTTTATACGATATCTATGTATTAGTCTTTGGGCAACTTACGACAAAAGTTATTCAAGCTATCAAGAGTAAATTTTATATTTAGAAAATTTTTTTTGTGAAACAATACTGTAAAAAATGTACATTTCACCTTTTTTTAAAGATAACTGAAAGTCATTGTCAGTTTCAAAAATCAAGTTGCAAAGCATTTTGTTGCTTCGAAAAATCCCGATGAAAAATGCTTAATTTGTAAAATGTCCTCCTACAGAAAAAAAGTTATTGCAAAGCTATTCAGAAAAATAATAATCTCTAACACAAAATAAAATGACTAAATCACTCACATTAATAACAAAAAAAAATCATCGTCGCGTAATTTGTTTTACGATTAACGTGACTTTAGTTTCGGGGCGTTTGTGGCTCAGTGGTTAAAGGCTGCATTACCTGTCGAACCAACCCAAATGACGGGGATTCAATCCTGAGAGGGCTGAAAAATGCAGGGTCGTCGATTTTGTGGAATTTCAGTTTAAATACGGGAAAACCTGAAACGGATTTTTTTCTGAAATACACGGAATTTCTAACTACGAAAAATCTGTGAAAATACGGAAGTTAAAATAAACGGGCACTCTTAAAAACGAAAGTTTCTGGAAAAAAACGGACACCTACAGGCAACTTTGCTGCACGCTATTTGAATAAATTTTCCGTGAATTCACATCATTTATTTTCTACAGTGCACTAGTATTAAATCAAGTAGTGGTAAAATTGCTTATGAAAGAGCGATGCTAATAAATAATGAATGTGTACATAAAACAAAATCGTATTCGGTTTTACTACCTAGTTTTTCAAAAAAGTTTTTTTTTTTAATATTTTGAAAATATAAAATTGTACAGAATTCCTTAACCTAGTTTTAAAATTAGCATAAAGAAATTAATACAAAAGCCAAAATAGACATAGGTGGTAGCAAACAAAGTATCAATGTATGTATGTATGCCATACATTATAAATTAGCGACCCATAGCAGAAAGTTCCTGATCAGTTTGCGACAGATATCATGGTGCCACAAAATAATATGCCGGTGGTCAATGGGAAAGATAACTACTAGATACGAAAAATAATAAAAATTTGCAAAGGTAGAAATTTAGAAAAAGAGAGGGAAAAAAAACTGACCACCTTATATTCCTTCAACCTAGAGAAAATGTCTAACCTAGGTACTGCAGCAATTGCAATGATAACTACGATCAAGAACAATCTGCCCTCTGTGCCTATAGACCTTTGCTTTCGTTTTCATGCTAAAACTCAAAGATTTACGGAATGAAATTATATTTAACAGCAATACAGGGCAAAGGCATCCGTACGAAAAACAATTACGATTATAGGACAAATATTCGCTCCGTCCTACTTCCGATTTCGGAAATTTTTCTCTATTTTCGATCTCAAATACAAATATTTATGAAATTAAATTATGTTTAAACAATAATGCAGTGCAGGGAAAATCATCGGAAAAAAAAAAAAAAGAACGATTACGGCAGAAGTCTTTGCAGCGTTCAGCTTTCGTTATCGAAAATTGTTGAACGCGATAACGAAAAGCTGAACACTTTCGTTATCGAAAATTGTTGCCTCCATTTTTCACTTACGGGAGAAATTTTCGCTCCATCCAGCTTTCGAATTCGGAAAATTTTCCTCCATTTCCAATCTTAAATAAAAACATTTATTTAATAAAATGATACTTAACGACCATACAGGGCAGCGGGAACATCACGAGGAAAATAATTTAATCTCACAGAGCTTCGTCTAACATCCGTTTTTCGGAAATTATGGCCTTCATTTTCAAACTGAAACACAAACATTTATGCAAAAAAAATTATGTTTAACAGCAATACCAAACAGAGTGAACACGCGAGAAAAAAAATTACGACAATGGGATAAATCTTCACTCGGTTTAACTCGCGTTTTTGGAAAGTTTCGAAAGACGGCAAGCTTGCAGCCATGTTCGGAAGTCTGCAAAAAGAGGATCTAATGGGATTCTGGGAATATCGTTTCCGTCTGCCGGGCAAAAATACGAGTAAATCTGCGACGTACTTTCCCCGTCGCAACGATTCTGTTACAAGCGTAATAAAAAATTTCGATATTCTTTTGTTTTTTGGAGGCATTCAGAATTTTGAAATAATATTTAGCATTCCGAAATTTCTTTTATACACTTTTTACATTTATGCGTGTCTTAAAACAATCCCTAGAAAAAGGAGGTTCAACTGTATATTTATGTTTGAAATTCAGAAATACGGAAATATCTTCACGTGAAGGTATGAGTAAAAAAATGTTCATTATAGTGTATGGTTTATCGAAGCGTAAAAAATTTCAAAACCTCACGAAAAAATACTGGATTTCATCCTTACGGGGAGGGGGGGGGGGTAGAAATCGTGGCGGTAGTAGGTCGATAAAGATTGTTTAATTTGACTGACGGGCGTGACTGGATCGTGATACAAAAGGTCGTTGGTCAGGCTGCCTCACGGAAATTCCATCTCACAGCGCCTTTCTCTCCCAAATGAACCGTACACATTTTCTAAGATATTATTTTCTATCCATGACGTCACATCGTGCATCGTGCTAAAAAGATTGAGAAAAAAAAAAGAGTTAAATAAAATAAACCCGGGGATCTGAAGCCCACAGCGTTCGGCATTGAGCAAGAAGGCGAACCCTTTTTACGAATTCTGCTCACATTCTACAAGGGAAGGTTGGCAACACTCATTCGTCACACTTCCAGATAGGTAAAAGTACACAGCGGTAATTTTTCAAATCTGCCAAGACCCGCTATTGTCCGGCGGTGAAACTTACAAATAAGCTTGAACCTTTCGCTGAAGATAATTATTATCGCCTAACCTGTCTATTTGCTTAGGTAATCAAGGCGAGCTTTATGTAGTTAATCAAACGCTGCGATGACCCAGAGGCCAAAATGTGATCAAGTGACGAGGATATTGGGTGAAAAACAGCGAAAATGCTGATAGGTTTCTATGTTTCCGGATGCGCTTATTATCGTCTTCATCATCGTATAAAAATGGAAATGGGGGAGATTTCTGACCCACTTTGGAAGAAACCGAAACACGAAGGAGGAACAGGCTATTTACCTTTGCAACCGCAAAAATAAAAAGAGTGGATGCACGCACATAGAGCGACTGATGAAAAGATATCCAGAATAAGCGTGAAAATATAACACTTTTTAACAATTAGGTCAGAGGTTTTCTCCACAAAAATAGTTTCCTTCAGGAGGTGCAAATACCTCCAACAGTTATAGGTACTTATAAAAGAAAGCTTTTGGATCCCTTTATTGCTGCTTCTGGGTACAAATTCCCGGCAAAACCCGGATGTTCGTTCGTTCTGGTGCCCTCCCTACCCTGGAATTAATTTTTTTTTTTTTGTTCCAGGCTTTCATCGGCTGAAAAAATTAACTCGGGGTTAGTAAAATGTTCTAAAATTAACTGTTCGCTGTCTAAGAAGTGGGCCGGAAAAGGCTGGAACGAGTGAACCTTCGCATCAGAAAGCGTTGCTTGACATATTCTTTAATTTGAAAGCGTTGCTTGACATATTCTTTAATTTGAAAGCGTTGCTTGACATATTCTTTAATAATATATTTCCTCTTAGCTTTGTTATTCAAAGTGGCCATATAGGGAATATATTAGTTGTCTTAGAAGTGGGACGAACGCAGCTGGAACGAGTGAACTTTCGTATCAGAAAGTGTTGCTTTCCTGTTAGCTTTGTTATTCAAATTGGCCATATAGGAATATGTTCGTTGTCTAAGAAGTGGGTCGAACGCGGCTGGAACGAGTGAACCTTCGCATCGGGAAGCGTTGCTTTCCTCTTAGCTTTGTTATTCGAAGTGGCCATATAAGAATATATTCGCTGTCTAAGAAGTGGATCGAACGCAGCTGGAACGAGTGAACCTTCGCATCAGGAAGCGTTGCTTTCCTCTTAGCTTTGTTATTCAAATTGGCCATATAGGAATATATTCGCTGTCCTGTAAGAAGTCGGTCGAACGCGGCTGGAACGAGTGAGCCTTCGCATCAGAAAGCGTTGCTTTCCTCTTAGCTTTGTTATTCAAAGTGGCCATATAAGAATATATTCGCTGTCTAAGAACCTTCGCATCAGAAAGCGTTGCTTTCCTCTTAGCTTTGTTATTCAAATTGGCCATATAGGAATATATTCGCTGTCCTGTAAGAAGTGGGTCGAACGCGACTAGAACGAGTGAACCTTCGCATCAAGAAACGATGCTTTCCTCGAAGCTTTGTTATTCAAAGTGGCCATTTAGGAATATATTCGCTGTCTAAGAAGTGGATCGAACGCGGCTGGAACGAGTGAACCTTCGCATCAGAAAGCGTTGCTTTCCTCTTAGCTTTGTTATTCAAAGTGGCCATATAGGAATATATTGGCTGTCTAAGAAGTGGGCCAAACGCGGCTGGAGCGAGTGAACCTTCGCATCAGAAAGCGTTGCTTTCCTCTTAGCTTTGTTATTCAAAGTGGCCATATAGGAATATATTGGCTGTCTAAGAAGTGGGCCAAACGCGGCTGGAGCGAGTGAACCTTCGCATCAGGAAGCGTTGCTTTCCTCTTAGCTTTGTTATTCAAATTGGCCATATAGGGAATATATTAGTTGTCTTAGAAGTGGGTCGAACGCGGCTGGAACGAGTGAACTTTCGTATCAGAAAGTGTTGCTTTCCTCTTAGCTTTGTTATTCAAATTGGCCATATAGGAATATGTTCGTTGTCTAAGAAGTGGGTCGAACGCTGCTGGAACGAGTGAACCTTCGCATCGGGAAGCGTTGCTTTCCTCTTATCTTTGTTATTCGAAGTGGCCGTAAAGGAATATATTGGCTGTCTAAGAAGTGGGTCGAACGCGGCTGGGACGAGTGAACCTTCGCATCGGGAAGCGTTGCTTTTCCCTTAACTTCTTGATACAAGGTGGTAATTTAAAGGAAATATTGACACTAATATTTTCTGATTGATTACCTGATAAAAGAGCATAACAATGGCGTGCAACCTAAGAACGGAGAAAGAGACGTTTCAGTCGCTTGCTTCTACCCAGTCTCATGGTATTCATGTTAAGGGCACCAGCCTTTCCCCCGTGACTTGGATCACGGAACAGAGAATATAGAACTATAAGGGTGTGCTTATCATCTGTGACAGGTTTATGGTCAGTGCTGCTGAGACGAAAGGGGAAAGAAGGATTGTTTTGCCGCAGCTTTCGTTAAACCCTGTTTCTATATAAATATTTCTAAACTGGTGTTCAAAATTAACGTGGTAAATCCAAATTAAAGAATATGTCCAAAACGTGACGATCAGTTGTAAACATTTTTCAGAGACACGTGCAAGGGGAAACGTGAAGTCGACGTACCCAAGCAACGTTGTGCTAGATCTTATGAAAAAATGCGAATATCGACCGTGCATCATCGAGATGAAAGGCACGTGACCTGGATAAACTTTTTCCTGAGCAGGCTGCGGCAATTGAAGCTTGAGTTGGACTGTTGGTGGAAGAATGGCTCCGCACCATTGCTTAGAAGGCTCTTTACAGTGGACAATGATCGGTAGATCGGAAGCAGGGCAATCGCAAGCTGAGGTAGCAAGATGGTTGAATGCGTCGATGCAAGTGGTCTTCAATCTCCAAAGACAGTTCCAGGAAACCAGAACAATAACCAGATGCTCGAGACAAGGTCGCCCATAAGCCACAAATCAAGACGATCAATATTTGTTTCTAACAGCTCGCCGCCATAGGGAGCCTACAGCAAGGCAGCTACCGCAGGAGCTGTCTTATGCTAACATAGGGTCATACAGTTTACAGAAGACTCCTCGAGAGAGGTCTATATGTAAGAAAGTCAAGAGTCTGTATCCCAGTGGCCGCATCGCACCGAAGGGTCCGTTTGAATCGTGCCCTACAACATCAACCCTGTACCTGTGATCACTGGGCCAGTGTTCTCTTCAGTGACGAACCGCGGTACAGCCTAAACACGGATTCTCGACGTGGGTACATATGGAGAGAGAGACAAGAAGCCGAAATGTTTCCACAAATCTGAGGGAAATTGACCACTACGGTGATGGGTGATCGCTGGGTTAAGCTGGCACCATGTTGAATAGATGCACGCTACTACACGTGTTTTTAAGAGGCACACTGATTGCAACACGCTACAATGATTGCATCCTAGAGCCCTATTTACGGCTTTGCAGTGGAGCTAATGACCCCAGTTCCGTTTTACGGATCATAACTTCCGTCGCCATAGGGATCGGTTAGTCGACGAATAACTGGAGAATGAGGATCACAACATCCATGCCTCACCGGGATTCGAACCCGTACCCCATCTCGTACGAATAATAAGAAGCCATCGTTTAGACCACTGCGCCACATCATTGCGAGATCTTGAACGGCCGGGTCATCCGGAAAGTTCGGGCGCCATTATAACGAAGTAAATTTCTCCGTCATTTTTAGTCCACGCCGGGGCTCGACCCCTGGTCCCATCATTCCGGAATAAGTCGCTCTACCAATTGAGCTACGCGGACGTTCGTTATCGCTGCTATCTGCGTTTATGTCGTGTGCGTCCTGCTGGGCAGGCACGTCACACTGTTTATGGGAACATTTGATATCATTGGCTGTTGCTTCCTGGCAATTTTTTGAACACTGATTAACAAACATATTGCTTCGTATTACACTTCTTCATCCCTCACATGATCAGAAAGTTTTGCCACTAATACGTCTCACAAAATTTCTTATGATGTTTTCCTCTGAACTTTTTAAATACACGTGATTTAATTCCTACACAATGGCCCAATAACCTTCTGTGATAGAATAATTTTTATAAACGCAGTTTCGTGGTAACCAGGACCGGCTGGACCATAGGGGCAATCGGGGCGGTCGCCCCGGGCCCCGAGCCTTCAAGGGGGCTCGCAGTTTAGGAAAAAACAAAACAAAATAATTTTCGGTAGAATTCTTAATAATGATTTTTTCTGTGTAAGTTTTGGGCGTGTGGTGCTTAAAAAAGATATTAAAAAAATTCCGCGCTTTTTGTTTCCAATCTCCCCATTTTCGTTTAGGTTATCGTCTTTCGCTGTACAGATACCGAGTTTTTTAGATTTCAAATGATTATTGTAACCACCTTAATATTTTCCAAATTCATGAAATAACAAATTAAATTTCATTTTGTGGTTTCCTTACTTTTATATAAAAAGAACATTATCGACATTTGTTTTGGGATACATACAGAGGCCAATTATCTAGTGACTTTAAGAACATTACTAGAAATAAAAAAAATTTCGCGCTGCTCCACTTTGCATTAAAAATCAATCACTTAAGCATGAATCAGGGAAAAAACAAATTTGTACGAATTATTTTAGAGATATACTTATCGATATATTTTCTGCACAGAAATATTCGCAATGCAAATATTTTCGCTACACAGGGATCATTTTATCATTTTGTGAGGAAGCTTTTATAAAAGTCAAAATATAACTTATATAAATCAAAATATAACTCCTCGGAAAGAAAATCATAGATTTTAACACTTTTTATTCTCTCTCTCTCTCTCTCTCGGAACTTTAAATTCATATTATGTTTTTTTTTTCCTTAGCTTAAAGCAAATACTTTTTCGAAATAATCATTTGTCTTTATGATAGTTTTCGTGTCTGTTTTTTACTGACATTTTTTCACATACCGACTTTATTAAAATATGAGATTTCTTTCCTAGCGCCCGAAATGAAATTTTGTTCCGGGACCCCGCAATGAAATTTCGCTCCGGTCCCCACAAAAGCTCCGTCCACCCCTGATCATAACAATTTCAGCGAATAAATAATTATGAATAGTTGCAAAACATTCGAACTGCATACGCCGTGGCAAAGGCCAACGCACGTCGCTATTCCATTTCGGTGCAAAGAAGTGTCACCTGCTTCCATAGGTACACCTTAAACATCTTGTTCAGGGCCTCGGCATAACGGGAACAGCTTCTGCATGTCAGAGGTCAACGCAAAGTTCAAAACATCCGACCTCAACAATTGTTCGACTAACTTCTGATTCACGAAAGTCCGATAAAAATTATTCTCCCGTCCCCGCTGTGCCGAATACATTGAGATCACGCATTATCTCTATAATCGCATTCATCACTGCCTGAATATCCCGCGCGTGAGACCCAGACAGAACGTAAGAGGTTAGTCTAATCTTTTTCTCTGCATGGCTCGACATGTCTTATTAATTCGGCGTGTAAGTATGGCTACAAACACGCATATGAAACAAAGTGCTACTGTCCTGCTGGTAAAATAAAGATTGGGGCACAGGTAAAACAGCACACATAAATGACCAAAGCTGATACGAATCTTACCTCTGTTTGTTAACAGTTCTTATGGTCTCAACGGCAAGCGTAACAGGTATGAAATATTCACTTTCTTTACTTGCTTTTTAAATTGTGTAATTAAACATAGCATCATTATTGTCAACCATTATCAATCCACTGCTGGATCAAGGCCTCCTCAAGTTCCTTCCGCCAATTTTTATCTTGAACTAGTCTCTTCCATGTCACAGCGGTATGTTTTCGAATTCAATCCACCCATCTCCCAAGCTGTCTTCTTCAGGATCTTTTTTGTCCATTGGGATCCAGTATAATATTTCAGTTGTCCATCGGTGGCCCATTGTTCTGGCATTATGTTCAGCCCATTGCCATTCCAGGGACTTTACTTTGATCATCATGTCTTCCGCTGTTGTGATTTTTCTGATCCGCTAGCTCCACTTCTTGTCTTTCCTGGTAACACCAAGCATGCATCTCTTTCATCATCATCAACCATTGTCAATCCACTGCTGGATGTAGGCCTCTCCAAGTTTCTTCCAAAATGGTCTGTCTCCGTGTCACTCCTGCATGCTTGCGAATTTCATTCACTTATCTCGCATGTGGTCTTCTTCTTGGTCTATTCCTGTCTCTTGGAATCCAGTCCAGAATTCCGTTGTCCATCGGTGGTCCGTTCTTCTAGTAATAAGTCCAGCCCATTGCCATTTGAGGGATTTTACTCTAATCATGATGTCTTCTACTCTTGTTATTTTCCTGATCCACAAATTTCTCTTCTTATCTTTTCTGGTTACACCAAGCTTCTATCTCTCCATGCTTCTTTCACTTGTCTGCAGTCTTTGTATGTCTTTTTTTATTTTAGGTCCATATCTCTGCTCCATGTGTAAGCACTGGAAGAATGCATCGGTTAAGCACTTTTCTTTTAAGACATAATGGCGTATTGCTCTTAATATTGTACTGCTTCTTCCAAAAGCTCTCCAACCAACTTTTACGCGCCGATTAATTTCTTCATAAGTATGACCCTCGCTTGATATACACGGTTGAGCCACATGATTGTGACCACCAGCCAATATCCAGAGTAACCGCCATGTGCAGCGCGGACAGTAGCTAGACGGACTCAATAAGGTACTGGAAGGTGTTTACAGTTATGTGCAGCCATGCTGACTGCAGTGAATCTGACAGCTGCTGGAGGGTGCGTGGTGGAGGATCCATAGAGCGAACAACACGATCGAGGTGGTCCCACAGATGCTTAATTGGGTTTTAGTCTGGGGAATTAGGGGGCCAAGGAAGTGCCTTGAAGTCTTCAGTGTGCTCTTCCAACCACTCTCGGACATTTCTAGCTGTGTGACATGTCGCATTGCCGTTCTGGGAGATCCCGATCCCATCCGGCCCAACGACAATCAGCATGTATGGGTGTACGTGGTCTGCAAGGATGGATTCATAATGAATTCGGTCCATAGTGCCTTCCACAGGTATGAGTGCACCCGGATATTGCTACGAAAACATTCCCCAGACCATAAGGCTGCCCACACCAACTTGTATTCTTCCAGCAATGGTTGAAGATTGTTTGTTCTCCGATGTTTCTCGCCTTATGCGCCAACGTCCATCCGTTTGATGAAGCAGAAAACGTGACTCATCGGAGAAGGCATTCATTTGCGAATCAGCAAAGGTCGAATTCCGATACTGCCGTGCAAATGTTTTCCTGATTCTGCCGATACACCTTCGTTAGCATAGGTGCAGTGACCATCCGTCTGCATCGAAGCCCCATACGCAGCAGGGTTCGCTGAACTGTCGTTTTAGACACGCTTGCGGTAGCCCCCTGGTTCATTCGGCCAGTGAGTTGCTCCACTGTAGCGTGTCGATCGGCCATGACGCACCTTCGAAGCCGAAGTTCACCTCTCACATCAATGGCACGTAGTGCACCGCAGTTTCCACGTTGCTTATTCGTAGTGGTGTCATTTCCCCAAACACGATACACTTTAACCACAGCAGCACGCTAACAGTTCACAAACTGCGCTGTTTCAGAATACTGCCACCCTTGGCCCGAAAGCCGATAATCATGCCTTTTTGCAAATATGATAAATCGCTCTTTTTATTCATGACAGCAACGAGAGATATGTTTTCAGAATGTCTACAGCACATCTTATATACCCTCCAAGCCAGCTCAAGATACGTACCTTCTTTCATTGGCTACACGCTGTTGACGTCAAAAGTAGGATGTGGTCACAATAATGTGACTCGACTATGAATGTTGCCCAGCGTAAACGTAGATATCGGTTACTTCAAGATTTCCCCGTCAATCGCTAAATCTTCATTTATTGTAAAAGTATTGTGCATCAATTTTGTTTTCTGAGAGTTCACTATTAATCACACTTCTTTGCTCTGGTCAGCAAGTTCCTGGATCATGCTCTGAAGGGGTAGTTGAAAGAAAGACTGTGTCATCAGCAAAACGAAGGTGATTTAAATAATTTTCAATAATCTTCATCCCCTTGTCTTCCCAGTTCAGTGATTCAAAGACATTCTGTAATGTAGCAGTGAAGAGTTTGGGAGATTTCTTTTTTTTTTTTTTTTTTTTTTTTTTTTTTTGATTGGATTTTTAACGACCACCGTGAGCAACTCAATGGGCTATAAGCAGTCGCCCGTCCCTAATTTAGGGTCACTGGTTCCAGGGAAGGGAGAGAGCCAGTGCCGTAAGACAAACACAACATCCATGCCTCACCGGGATTCGAACCCGGACCCCGTTCGGACGAATGATCAGAGGCCATTGCTTAGACCACTGCGCCACCGGGGCTGCAGTTTGGGAGATTGAATGTTACCTTGTCTCAGTTCCTTTCAAATCTAATCTTACTGGTGCTGTATCTTCAAGTAGCCGAACATTTGCACTTGATTTCAGTATGTACAGTTTATAATTCCTATTCGTTTTCCGTAGAAGAAACGAATTCAAATTAATGCATTATGGGCAATTAAAGAGACCATTTTGAAGGGTGAAACCTTTAAATAGTGCCAGAGCACAGTAGGCGTAGATCTAAAGCTTAAAAAGTCTAAAGAGTTCGTACAACATGCATTTTTTTTTAGTTTGGGAGTTTAACGACTATTGTGAGCAACTCTAAGGACTATAAGCAGTTGTCCGTCCCTAATTTAGGGACACTGGTTGCAGTGAAGGAGATAACCATTGCTGTAAGACCAGACTCTTGGCTAGCAGGGAGCTAGAGGGGGACCCTCCCTCCCTGCAAGGCAAGCGAACCCCCTTCCCCCGGAAAACAGACGTTGTTGTAGATTATCTGAACTTTTATTTTTGGTGGTTTGTGAAAATTTATTTTGTATTTCATTATAATCATAAATAGTCTACTTTACAATATTTATTCGCATATAAATCGTTTTTAAAAAAAATTAATTTAAAATGATACAGCACAAACGATGAATAATTCAAAAGAAAGTATTAGTGGCAGTGAGTCAGTAGGAACAGCTGCGTCAATAATTCTCTGCCGCATGGTCATCCGACTTCTTGCTACTAAGAGTCAGGGCAGTGACGACACCAGCCGCTCAGAACTGGGTGGGCAATAAGGGGGGAGGGACTAAGCATGATGAAAGGGGGGCAAAGGTTTTGAAGTGTTTGGCAGAAATTTTGGTGAAAAAAACTGTTAATTTGCATTTTACTCGATGCTGATAATATTATCCCTAGTAAAAAAAGTTTTCAGTGCACGTAGTATTCAATGTACACTATATTGACAAAAGTTACCGGACACCACTCCAAAAGCAAATCAACAGATCCGCCGCGTTGTTAAGATGCGCGGTACAGCTGCAAACGGTATAAAAACAAGCCTGCAGCTGACCGCGATCATATCGCAATGTGAGGTTGAGTGAAAATGCCGCGGCGAGAGAAAACTGACTTTGAGAAAGGAAAGATTGTTGGGTGTTATATTAGTTGGTTGCCCATAAGAGAAACCGAGAGACGTTTAAACATACCCAAGTCAACTGTTTTGGATGTACTGAATAAGTGGAAGAAACATGGCGTGCCTGAAGCAACAAAACGTACCGGCTGACCGAAGAAAATCAGTGATAGAGGACGTCGAATCCTCAGGAGAGTCGTTACAGCTAATCGACGGAGTACTTACTGCCCAAGACCTCAGTGTACAGGTGAGTAAAAATGCTGGAACCTCGGTATGTACACGTACCATTCGCAGAGGACTTCATTCCATGGGTTACCGTGGTCGTGCGGCTTCTCATAAGCCTTTCATCTCCACTCGGAATGCTACTCGTCGTTTAGCATGGTGTAAAGAAAGGACATTTATCGTGGACTCTAGATCAATGGAAACGGGTCCTATGGCCTGATGAATCCAGATACACGATCCATCAGTCTGATGGCCGTGTGTGGGTATGGCGGCAGCCGGGGGAACGGTATTTACTACAGCGTACTGTCCCTATAGTCAAGTTTGGAGCTCGCAGTGCAGTGGTGTGGGGTGTGTTTTTCGTGGTATGATCCCAGCCCATTGGTTATCGCGGACAAACCTGTTAACCAGTACGTCTACCTCGATATTCTGGACAATTATGCCCTGCTAACTCTGTGGCAATACTGTGGAACCGAGCCTTGTTGGTACCAGCAGGATAATGCACCGAGCCATAAAGCAAGGATTGTTTCGTGTGTGGACTTGCCAGCACAATGGTCTGATCTTAATCCCATAGAGCACTTATGGGATGAATTGAAGCGCCGCATAAGAAGTTTGGAACCAAGGCCCACTACTAAGCAACAGTTAGCAGAAGCATTTATGTACTGAATAGAAGCGCATACCTACCGCTGTGTTCCAAAACCTTGTCGAAAGCATGTCTCGAAGGGTCAGTACATGCATTAAGGCCAAAGGTGGACCAACACTGTACTAATGTATGTCAATAAATGCTATGTTGTGTCTCTCTTCTAGGAGTCCGGTGACTTTTGTCAATATAATGTATATATACACCACAGATCAACAGACGCTATCTGCATGAAAGAATACAGCTTACAGATTCATACAGCCTCCACGACCATCACAACGCACCACACTTTTCGCTTCTTGCTCCAACAGCACCATTATACTGTATATCTCGTTCTTATCATGTTCACACACAACGTCACGCACCCTGACCTCAAGACTGTTGCCAGAAAACATTAAGTGAGTGAGAAAATATAACCTTAAGGTTGAAACGTTGAAAGAGGATAAACTCAAAATATACATAAAGAAAGACGGCTAAAACTGAAAGTTAAATTAGAGTATACGCAATGTATGCGGTTTGTTCAAAAATTATTGTTTGTAATATGCGATTAAAATTAAAAAGGATAATATGACAAAGAATATTCAAGGGATCTATAAAAACTTTGGTTTATGCGGAACTTCGCATTATTCGAGCTCCTTATGTGTGCTCGACTGTATATTGAATTTAAGCATATGCATTTACATCGGATAGAGGCAAGGCTATGAATGGAAGAAAATATCAAAACGTGTGGATTTTCTTTTTCACAGCTCAAGCTTCTCAAGCAAGGAGAACCTTTAAAGTTGGTCTAATAGGTGAAGAGCTATGATGCCCATGGACGGAACTAAGTAGTGATACTACTATAAGAGCGTAATGTTATTTTGAAATTACATGCTAAAAATGAATGCATGTCGTAGTTATGTGTATCGAAGTTAGCTGGAACTGCCTCGAAAACGAATGCCAGAATATAACAGTCTTCGATTTTACTGACCGTTCCTCTTAAATTGGGTAGGTTGTCCACCATATTTCCAAACAATGTCTGCGTTCACCTGCTTCCGGAAACCATTCCAAATTTTCCCTGGAATTTAGATTATAAAAGAAATGTATACTTACCGGCCAAGGAATGAGAGCCAAATCTGCAGTTTCATTGCTTGGTATGGCATAAGGCGAAGATGGTATGTCCGACTCTAGGCTGGGCGTTGGAGAACTGGCTGCCGACCAATTGCAAGACTGTATACTCGGTGATGTCATGTAGAGGGAAGACAATTGATGATCAAATCCCGTTTCTGGAGCCATCTGGACTGGCAAGGGTACGTGTGCTCGCTGGTCAAACAGAAAATAGTCCGCATTGCCTGGGTGGTGAATAAGGAGCTGTTGTAGCTGACGGATGTAGTCGATAGCTGACCTGAGAGTGTCGACTTTACTTAGTCTCTTTCCGCGGCTGGCTTGCGGAACGTACTGGCGCAGTTTGGCGAACCCTTGGTTCACCATGCGTACTCTTTTGCGCTCTCGCTCGTTTCTTCTTGCTACAGAACTTCCCCCGGCGTTTCCAGGCGTTGTTGACGATATGTGGTTCAAAGATGGTGACGCTGACACACTTAAAGATGGTGCCACATCATAATGGCTTGAACCGAAAGACGTGAAACAAGATGCCAGTGAAGGATACGGAGAAACGGACGTATCCATAGATTGATAGTATTCAGGCGAAGACGCTGCCATCTTTCATTTATCGCTGAACTTTAAAGCCTAAGAAAAGGAGGAAAAACAACGTTAATGTTAAAGGCGTGAATTTGAGTTTTATCTTTGTGAATAACATGAAGATGACACCAAAAATTACTTTAAGTATCAATAATTTATTACACTCATATTTGACAAGCAAATGATGCCCTTAGAATGGAGGCTGAATAGAATACTTCACTTTTTTTACCCCGTATTCTTTTCTTTATCAGTTATATAGGAGAGCACTGAATTGTCCTTGACCAGATCTTGACGCAAGTAAAACAGACGGAACAACAACCTCAAGAAATTGGCCAACACTAAATGGGACAGAAATCCAGAAAACCTATGTTCAACCACACCCGTACTCTGCTACTTCACAGTAGAATATGCGTACTCTGTTTGGGAGCTGTCACGACTTTCACCAAAACTAGAGCATGCACTTAACGCGATATGTCATCTCATCACGGGATGTCTGAAGACGGCACCTAGCAATAATGTCTACCAACTAGCCGGCATTGCACCACCATATAATAGAACAAGAAAGATGACACCGAATTTTCGGGTTGTAATAAGCACGTCTTTTGAATCCGTTCTGACGCAAATTAAATTTATCAAAGCTATTCAAAGTCAATGGAACCGGTATGGAAAACAACAGTATCTGACGGAAGAAAGAAGTTTTTCAATCGGGTTTTTAATCCCTCAGATATTGCTGTAAACGGAATTGTGATCTTACGCTCTTTGGTTGCAGACTTGTGCGTTAAGAAAAACATGAATTTATATGAGAAACATTTTGCACCGGAAACGTTCTCCAACATAGAAAGAATTTTTCAAATCGGACTCTTAGAAACAGAGATATCAACAAAAATAAGATGTAACTTTACGTCCCCTGGTGGGAAAATCATGCACTATTTTAGGAAGAAAGTATTCTCAAAAGGTTTTTTCATATGAGCACTATCGGTCAAAGAAAAAAAAAATTAGCCGAGTTTTCAGGAGCCCAGTTTTTGCTACAAATACGTCGGAAGCAGAAATTAACACTTATGCCCCCTGATGGCCAATTCATTCTTTACCAAACATTAGAAATTATGTGAAAAATATTTTCCATCAGGTCTTGTATGCGATACAGGAAAAAAATTTCAAATCGGAGTTTTAGAGCAGAAATAACGCAGAAAACGCAATTTACCTTTGTGCCCCCTAGCAGAAAGTCTATGATTTACTTGAAAATTTTGAATTTATAGGAAAACATTTCGCATCGGAAACACTATCCAACAAAGAAGGAATTTTTCAAATCGGACTTCTAGAAGTAGAGATATTGACAAAAATAAGATATACATCTACGCCTCCTGGCGTAGAAGCCATGCATTATTTCAACAAGAAAATGTTCCTAAAAGGTTTGTCGACATGAGTAGTATCGCTGAACAAACCACTTTTTTTTCAATCGAGATTTTAGAAGCTCATATTTTGCTGCAAATACATCAGAAGCGGAAATTGAGACTTACGCCATTTGGTGGCCAAACCATTTTTTTTCAAAAAATTAAAATTATGTGAAAAGGATTTCCCATCAGGAGCTGTATACGGTGCAGAAAGAATTTTTTAAATCGGAGATTTAGCAGCAGAGATATAGGGCGGAAAACAATTTACCATTACGCCCCCTAGCGGAAAGTCTATGAATTCATTGAAAATTTCGAAATTGTATGAGAACCATGTCACACTGGAAACACTATCCAACAAAGAAGGAATTTTTCAAATCGGACTCCTAGAAGTACAGCTATTGACTAAAATAAGATATACATCTACGCCCCCTGGCGTAGAAACCATACATTATTTTAAAAAGAAAATGTTTCTAAAAGGTTTGTCGATATGAGTACTATCTGTCTACAAACGACGAATGTTTTCAATGAATAATTTAGAAGCTCATATTTTGCTGCAAATACATCAGAAGCGGAAATTAAGATTTACGTCCCCTGGTGGCCAAACCAATTTTTTTACAAAAATTAGAAATTATGTGCAAACGATTTCACATCAGGAGCTGTATCCAGTGCAGAAAGAAATTTTCAAATCGGAGATGTAGAAGCAGAGATATAGGGGGAAACGCAATTTACCCCTACGCCCCCTAGCGGAAAGTCTATGAATTGCTTGAAAATTTTGAAATTATATGAGAAGCGTGTCACACTGATAACACTATCCAACAAAGAAGGAATTTTTCAAATCGGACTCCTAGAAGTAGAGATATTGACAAAAATAGGATATACATCTACGCCCCCTGGCGGAGAAACTGTGGAACATTTTAAGAAGAAAATATTTCGAAAATGTTTATCGATGTGAGTGGCATAGGTCCACGAAAGAATTTTTTCAATCCATATTTTAGAAGCTCAGATGTTATCGCAAATACATCAGAAGCAAAAATTAACACTTACGCCCCCTGGTGGCTAAAGTATTCTTTACCAAAAATTTGGAATTATATGCAAAAGATTTCCATCAGGAGATGTATCCGCTGAAGAAAAAAATTTTCAAATCGGAGTTTTAGAAGAAGAGTTATCGGGAAAAATGTAATTTACTTTTACGCCTCCTAGCGGAAAACCTATATGTAATTTGAAAAAGTAACTATATCTAAAATACTCTTCGACATAAATGGAATCGAAAGATAAAAGAATTTTTGTAATCGGATGTTTAGAAGCAAATATGTGGAATAAAACGTATTTTTGAATTCTACATCATCTGCGTTTACGGCAGATGATGTACATCTGATGATGTACTAGCGGCGAAATTGTACATCTTAAAAAAAAAAACGAAATAGAGGATCATCATTCGAATATTTCAAGCTTTCCAATGCAAAAAGAATTTTTCAAATCGGACTAATAGTTTCAGAGATATCGTGGGTACAGACGGACGGACAAACCGGTAACATAAGCACGACCATTTTTTGCAAAAGACGTGCTAACAAAAGTAGCGGGTAGGCAGGAAAAACTGAGTCAACTTGACTCCAGAGATCCACTGCACAACCACACCATCGTCGGGAAATATCTAAATTCCCCCAAAAGGTTTCACACTCGAGAAACCATAGGAATCCACTGCTAAAGTAGCAAGGTTGAACTCATAGCGCTTCAGTTTTGCTGCTTTGAGCCAGTCTTACATTTCAGCCTAGTCTTTACTACCATAGCTTTAGTTAAATCTTGCTAATTTAACTTTCAGTCCGATTTTGCTACTTTAGCTCCACCATGGAAGTGCGTCTGAAGAAACATCAATGCCACAAACACAAATTACAACACACTATAAGAAGGACAATCTCCCGTTGACTGCGATCAGAATCGGAGAACTTGGAAAAACTTCAACTGTTTATGCATCTGGCAGATCCGAAGTCAATATGCTCAAGTGGAGGTACTCTGGCTTTAGCAAATTGTGTGACTATGGGGAAAGATAGACTATGTGGAATAAGTAAACCTATGAGTAGGCTGACTTGTTTCATAGTCAGCATTGTTAGTTTTTTTATTGTGGAGGATTGGGTAGTTGGCTCACGGCATCTCCGGGGAAACGTAAGAACAGTATCTAACCCGTCACACTCAACTCCTGCTGGGTTCTTGCTGTTAAGCAGTACTTCCGCACTGACAACCCCTACATTTACGGCTATGACCTATTTGAAGATTTGTCTCAGAATAGCAAATTTGCCCGGTAAACTACCGAGCAAACGAAAGTGTATTCTGAGAAATCATTCTGTTGCTTTTAGTTCTAAACGCTAGGGACTACTTTTCGTAGCGGATGTAGCTCTTCCCAATCTTTCACACTAATACACTTTTAGGTTGCCTTGGCGTACAGTCCGCTGATACACCGACAGAAAAATGCATCCCGGAAGACCTCGCCGTCGCGCTGTGCTCACCACCGGAACGACATATAAAACTTTTTGGTATAAACTCCAGACGAAGAAGAGTTATCCAGTGGCTGATTCAGAGAGGATACCAGACTGGTCGGATTGCATCTGTCATTTTTATAGCATGTCTTGTTTTTGTGTGTCTTAAGTTCATTTTAAGCAGAGAAATGATATTGCTAAATACGTAGTTAAAAATAAATCCATTGCTTTTTCCACGTTAAGCAACGCCCAGCAACCGAAAAACTGTTATTCGGCCGCCGTCGGGGAATTGAATCCCAAATCTCTCGATATCTGGCAGAGCGCGTTAGCCATACATCAGATATCGGGAGATATCGAGAGATTCGGGGTTCAACAATACCGAAAGATTCGGGATTCAATTCCCCGACAGCGGCCGAATAACAGTTTTTCGGTTGTTGTGCGTTGCTTAACGTGGAAAGAGCGACGGATTTATTTATTCAACAGACGCCACGTATTTAGAGGATTTTCACGTAGTTAAACAGCTAGAGTGAAGGTTCGTATACGAACCTTCACTCTGGCTGTTTAAGTTTTAATTTATGATTTTTAAGCGGTTACTCCGTTCAAAATTAAAAACGTAGTATGACTATAGACATAAATTTTACAATTTATATGCACTGGTGTTAAAAGAAAAAAAGGCAACAATCACAAAAACATAGTTAACGGACAAACCCCCTCCTCGAAATCACACATAAATGATACACAAGAAGACGGTTATACAAAGTAGCAAATTCTGTGGCCAATAAACGAACAACTACACTATAGGAAATCACGGGATTGCAAAATTTACATATGCCATACACAAATGAATTTCATATGCTCTATATTATCAAAAGTATTCGGATACTACCAAATATTTGCATAAGTGCAAAGAATGGTTGCGCAGAAAGGTGCGCTCTGAGTGTGGAGGTACATACATAATGCTGAGATGTTCTGTTGCGTTATCAGTAACTTTCAAGCGGATATGCCGCTGGACGTGAACTTTTCGAGTTCCAGCGTTGGCTGGTCATTGGATTTCATTCGAGTAACGTTTCCATATGGAGCATTGCAGCTATGGACTAAACATACCAAAATCGATTGCAAGTGATGTTGTGAAGAGATGGAAACACGACGGTTCAACTACAGCAAAGAAAAAAAAAAGTCAGGAGGAAGGTCGCACAAACTTACGGAACGTAACGGAAGAACCATGATAACAAATGTTAAGAAATCCCGTTCTTCCTCTGCCGTTTCCATCTCTATGCTTGCAATGGCTCGATTAGTACCATAACTATTAGCAGAGAGTTGCACAGTGGGGGTTATTATGGTAGAGCAGCGGCACACAATTCACACATCACTACAGTGAATGCGAACTGCCGTTTAGAGTGGTGTGTCTCCCGTCATTCTTGGACTATGGGCGACTGAAAAGCTGCTCTTTGGAACTATTTTCGTCGCACTGTGTTCTTCGAAATGTCAAATTCAGCGGAGGTTCCATCATGGTATGGAGTTGTTTTTAGAGGATGGAACTTGGCCCGTTGGTAATTATACAACAAACTATGAACTCTGAAGTGTACCCCGCCGTTTTGCATATTTCTGACCTACCAGCAATGTGGAAATGACCGTTGTCTCTTCCAACATGATGGATCTCCCTGCCACCCTGCACGTCGCGTGCAGGACTGGTTTCTGAAAAATGAGGTGGAATTGTTAGACTGACCTGCTTACAGTCTTGATGTTAATCCTATAGGACACTTCTGGGATGAACTGGAGTGACGGATACGAAATCGACCACAACGACCGTCTTCGCTCTGCTTTTAAAACTTTTGCAGGACGAATGGTAAACCATACCTGTCGAGACCTACCGGAAATTGGTTGATGGTATGTCTCGACGTGTTGCCGCTGGCATTCAAGCAAAAGGTGGACGGACTAACTACACTGGTGTGCAAAAATTAAGGACGAAGAGGAGAAATTAAAATAACAGCGGAACGAGCAGGCAGAACGGACCGAAAGACCACTCAGGAGATAGACTAGGGTCCGGTACGGTAGGGCATGCGCATATATGCAGCATGACGTAGGGGAGAGGGGAGTGTCGGAAGGGTATAAAGCACACAGGCGGTGTACGCTCAGCAATTCGGTGAAAGCTATTGCTCGGTGTACATCGGTTTGAACGACGTCGAGTTGCTGCCACCGTGTGATATGGGCAACAGGCAGTCCAGTAGACGACAACTGGATGACTTCACCCGAAGTCGCATCATTGGCAAGTTGGAAGAAGGTCGAAGTGTGACTAGTGTGGCCGAGGAGTTCCGGATCGCTCACAGCATCGTTTCACGAGCTTGGAGAGCATTTCAAACGACAGGAACAGCTGTCCAAGAGTTTAGCAGTGGTCGTCCATGAGCAACCACGGCGGCGGACGACCAGTATATTGTCCTACAGGCGAGAAGAGACAGACGGCATACAGCGGGAGAAATCGCAAGGCACATGGAACAGACAACTGGACGTCCGTTATCGCGTTTTACAGTGGCCAGGAGGCTGCACAAAGGTGGTCTATCTGCACGACGACCAGTACGGTGTGTGCCATTAACGCCTGCTCATCGGAGACGGCGGTTTCTGTGGTACAAGGAACACAAAAACTGGACACATCAGCAATGGGGTCGAGTTCTCTTTACGGATGAGAGCCGATTTAGTCTGACGAGCGATTCTGGACGTATACACATCTGGAGACATCAGGGAACACGAAATCACACCTCCAACATTATCGAAAGGGTCCGGTTTGGAGGTGGCAGAGTTCTCGTTTGGGGCGGTATCATGCTTGGTAGCCATACTGACCTCCACATCTCCCAAGGAGGTTCAGTCACTGGTGTCCGCTATTGTACCGAAGTTCTCCTGCCTCACGTGCGTCTGTTTCGAGGTGCTGTGGGTCCTGAGTTCCTCTTCATGGACGACAACGCTACACCTCATCGTACAGTGGCTGCCGCAGAGCTGTTGGAGAGTGAAGATATTCAACGCATGGATTGGCCCGTAAGGTCCCAGGACCTAAATCCAGTCGAGCACGTGTGGGACCTTCTCAGGAGACGCTTGGCAGCACGCCACCAGCCGCCAGCAACGATTCTGCAGCTGCGATTGGCGCTACAAGAGGAATGGGCCGCGATGCCTCACCAGCTCCTTGACAACCTCGTCCTCAGCATGGACAGTGGTTGTAAATCCTGCAACGCGGTCACGGGTGATCATATGGACGTTTCTGTCTTCTGTCCAATTGTGTTCGAAGCTACCTTTTCAATAAAGGGCCTTTGTATCCTTTGGACTCCTTGTTTGGACGGTTTTGCTAACTTGTCCCATATTCTTACATCTTGGGGATCTTATGGTATGATTTGAGTCGATTTGGAGCACTTCTGCACGACGTTACATTCGAAAAACCGCCTCGTCCTTAATTTTTGTACGCCAGTGTACTAATCCCGATAATAAAGTCATTTGTCCCAAAACATTGTGGTGTCCGAATACTTTTGATAATATAGTGTATAAGCGATTGGAGTGCAATACGTGGGAAATTTTGGAGTCTGAAATACAGGTGCAGTGATAAGACGTCATTATGCCTGGATAGTTCGTTTAGATGGGTCATTGTGGTGGATAGGGATATTAGAAGCAGGGCAGTTTCAAGCTGAAGTGTCGAGATAGCTAAATGTGGATCAATTCGTTGTCTGCTCCCTCTGTAGACAATTTCAGGACACTGCAAAAATCTCGAAAAGACCTGGGCAAGGACGTCGGAGGGTAACTTCTCCTCGGCAAGACCGTTTATTGGTGTCAACCGCTAAGGGAAAGTCAAGGACCCGAAACGTTAATTGATGCAGACGCTCACTACGACAACTGGGTGAACTGTTATCCTGACATACGATGTACCGAAGATTGCGTAAGACTTGTAACGTATACCAGGAGATGTGACGTACCTGCCAGCAGGACGCACGCGACATAAAGGCAGATAGGAATGAGAATAAAATGTCCGCGTAGCTCAATTGGTAGAGTGACTTATTCCGGAATGAAGGGATCCGGGTTCGAATCCTGGCGTGGACAGAAATGACGGAGAAATTTACTTCGTTATAGACTGATCTGTATGCAAGACAGCCTGTTGTGTCTGTTCCTTTAAGCCTATAACAGAGAAGAGCTCGCTTTGACTGTATCCATCTCGGCTTCGAAACATTCTACTGAAAAAAATTCTTTCTGCACTGTATATCATTCCTTATGATGAAGATTGTGAACGTTATTCATTTTAAAAATAGCACAATCTTTTTCTTAGAGGTGGGGGTATGTGTGTAAATTGTTTTCTTGCTATATCTTCTTTTAAAACTCTCTTTTGAAAAATCGTTCCTAACTCATACTCATAGCTACTAGGTACTACGTGAAGCTTATTTTGCTCATATTTTCCATTTTTCATAATGCACACTTCTTCTGCTATGGGAGGAACGGGGAGGGGGGGGGGTGCAGTGTATCTTCAAAGTTGCAAGACTATCTCCGATTCTAAACATGTGACAGAGAAGTTCCTTTCTCGGTCGAATACCTTCGTCTATGGAGGACATTTTGTATCTACTTTCATCTTCAAATAACGAATAGGATAATGCCCAACCATTATTCAGCATAAGATTTCCACATAGTTTCGTGATTTAAAAACGTACTTTAAACCCGATAATTCGGTGTCATCGTTCATGTTTTCGTTGCTGAGTTCCAGAAGAGTCGGCTGTAGTCTCCCAGACTGCACAGTTTGAAGTTCATTCTAACATATATGCTGATAAAACAGCGTCTTTCCGAACAGTTCGTCAATGGTACCACCCAGTTTAATTAATTACGTGCTCACTACATCCATCATATACACTGACGGAAAAAAAATCCCAACACCACGAAAAAATAGTTGTAGATTAATGAAATGGCGGCAATACATTTGTATAGGTAACATATTTAATCGATTAAGGTTTCAAGATCACAGCTTATTGTAAGCGCGAGAAGAGCCATTTTAAATGTGAAATGCTGGTACATTAATAACCGGTGTAACCGCCAGAATGTTGAATGAAAACACGCAAACGTTCATGCATTGTGTCATACAGGTGCTGGATGTCAGTTTGTGGGATGGAGTTCCATGCCTGTTGCACTTGGTCGGTCAATACAGGGACGGTTAATGCTGGTTGGGGGTGACGCTGGAGTTGTCGTCCAATGATGTCCCATACGTGCTCGATTTGGTGAAAGATCTGGTGATCTAGCAGGCCACGGCAACATGTCGACACTCTGTAGAGCATGTTGGGTTACAACAGCGGTATGCGGGCGAGCGTTATCCTGTTGGAAAACACCCCCTGGAATGCTGTTCATGAATGGCAGCACAACAGGTTGAATCACCAGACCGACGTACAACTGTGCCGTCAGGGTGCGTGGAATAACCACGAGAGTGCTTCTGCTGTCATAGGAAATTGCTCCCCATACCATAACTCCAGGTGTAGGTCCAGTGTGTCTCGGCCGCAGACAGGTTGGTTGCAGGCGCTCACCTGGCCTCCTCCTAACGAACACGCGGCCGTCACTGGCACCTAGGCAGAACCGGCTTTCATCAGAAAACACAACAGATCTCCACTCCGCCCTCCTATGAGCTCTAGCTTGACACCACTGACGTCGCAAACGGCAGTGGTTTGGAGTAAGTGGAATGCAGTGGAATGCACGCTACAGGGTGTCTGGCTCGGAGCTGTCCTTCAAGTAACCGATTTGTAACAGTTCGTTGTGTCACTGTGGTGGCAACTGCAGCTCGAATTGCTGCCGCAGACGCGGTACGATGCGCCACGGCCATACGCCGCACACGACGGTCTTCCCTCTCAGTAGTGCCACGTGGCCGGCCGGAACCCGGTCTTCTTGAGGCAGTACCTTCCCTTGACCACCGCTGCCAACAATCATGCACAGTGGCTACATTCCTGCCAAGTCGTTCTGCAATATTGCGGAAAGAAAATCCACCTTCTCGTAGCCCTATTACACGACCTCGTTCAAACTCCGTGAGCTGTTGATAATGGCTTCTTCGTCATCTTAAAGGCATTCCTGCACGTCGCACACACGGGTTGTGACAGAAGGGTGTAAGGTACCGGTCCCGTGGGGGAGGCAGATCCCCACAGGTCACTAGACCGAATCTGTCCGAGTGGAAGACTGTGGTTTCCGGTGACTGACAGGCTAGCTGTCGGAACGCTGTCAGGGATCCTATCAATCCCAAACTATTCGAGAGAGTTCCGCATTTCCCTGCGAAGTCAGCACTTTGACGGTGCAGGTAAAGTCATCAGCTAGTATTAAAGGCATTCTTGACTAACATCAACACACTACGTCGAATCTCAACGATAACTAACGCTCACGAACGTTACAGCGCGTATTTACAGCAAACCTGCTTTGCATGTTCCGAGGGGCGCTACTAGCGCCACACGTATGCGCCGAGCGCGAAATTTGCATAAACGTCATCTTACAGATGTACTCTCACCGCCTACCAACTGTCGTTTATCTAGCACAACCCCTTCTTGGTGTTTGGATTTTTTTTTCCGTCAGTGTATTTACAGATATATAAACAAAGAAAATGGAGAAAATAATATTTTCTTTATTACGAAACACTTATTTACTGCACTGCATAAGATAATACGACTTCTGTTTTCATATCATTGATCACCGCTAAACTGGAGTGATTTTTTCTTTTTTTTAATAAAACTTGAATGGGTTTCGAGGCATAATTTCTTAGCTACTTCTGCTTGAATTTTGTACCTGTTTTTTCTCTCATTATCGGTTAAACAATTCATGGATCGTTTTCAGTTGAGGTAAATCTTTCTTGCAACTCCAAATTCCTCTACAGTATTTCTCCAAGAAGGCACACAATATGGACTCCCATAAGCTGGGGCAAGAGAACGCGTCTTTCCCCCTCCTAGAAATATCTTACATGAATTAAAAGAAATATTACATGGCAGCTAAAATTCATGCTGAATGCTTCTAAAATTGGTCAATTTAACAACAGCAACAACAACAAGAACAAAAAAAACAAAAAACAAAAAAAAACGTTATTCGTGGCTGCGACGGTGACCGAGTAGTCTGAGGAGCGGGTTTAAGATTTCTCTCCCCGAGCGTCGGCTGAGGCGTAGGATGTACGTCTGCCCCCACTCCTGCAACCTGGGAAGAATTCCTGAAATTCAAGACCTATTTTGCTATTTGTTTCGTGAATTAACGAAGCATATTGGCATATTCTTGTTTCAGCCTTTTTCCACGAAATGACAGATAAAAACTGAATTTCACGGATTTTTCATACTTGAATTGACAGAAATATTCTTGTTAATCTTTCTCCGGTTAATAACGCAAAATTGCCCTTTTTAAGAGGTATTATCAGAAAATCCTGAATTTCAGGGAACTTTTCTGCGATTCCGTTCGTACATTAGCCGAAGAGTTCTGTTTTCGCTTTTTCCACATACACGTGAAGAAAAATTACCGGTAATAAGATCGATTCACAGGAAATACTTGAGGTTTGATTAACTATTACACGCAGTGCGATCAAAAAGTTCCGAGACAAGGTATGTAGCGCGCCAACAGATGGCAGTAAGCAGATGCGCGCGCAGCAGTCGAGGTCGATGACCTTCATGAGTCATTGTGCCGAGTAGCGTCGTTCTGTGAACATCAAGAGCTGTGCTACACGATATTTGGTGTGCAGAACACAGCTGCGATTTCGGTATGGACTGCAAACTAGAACAGTGAGCGAACATGAAATTCTGCGTCAAGCTCAGCAAATCGGGAACGCAGACGCATGAATGTTGCGACAGGCTTATGCCAATGAAGTAATGAGTCATGCGAGGTGTTTTGAGTGGTACTGGCGCTTCAAGCACTGCAGAATGGCTCTGGAAGACGACGAGAGGTCAGGGCGACCGTCCACGAGAAAAACCCTCGAAAATGTGGACACAATTAGGTAACTGGTGCATGAGGATCGTCGGAGAACCATTCAAGACATTAGGACCATCGTCAATGTGTCATACGGAACAGTGCAAGGAATTCTGACGTCGGTTTTGAACATGCACCGCATTGCTGCAAAGTTTGTACCAAAGATTCTGAACCCCGAACAAAATGCGCTCCGTGTCGAACTCTGTCAAGATCTTCCTCATCAGGTGGTGAATGAACCAACGTTCCTGTCGCCGGTCATCACTGGGGACGAGACTTGGGTCTACGGTTACGACCCGGATACCAAACAACAGTCGTCTCAGGGGAAGAGCCCGGCATCTCCACTACCGAAGAAGGCCCGACAGGTATGGAGCGCAACCTGCTCATCGTGTTCTTCGACATTCGTAGGGTTGTGCACCGTGAATTCGTCCCCCAGGGCACCACCCTTTTTTACTGCGATGTTTTGCGGTGTCTTAGGGAGGACATTCGCCGCAAACGACCTGGAATGTGGCGCAGGGGCAGTTTCCTGTTCCATCACGACAATGCCGCAGCTCACAGAGCGTTAGCAACACGCCGGTTTTGCAGCCGCAACAGCATGACTACTCTTCCTCACCCGCCTTACTTGCCGGATTTGGCCTTCTGCGACTTCTTTCTGTTCCCGAAGCTGAAGCTGAAGTTCAAGGGTCGCCGTTTTGAAACCGTGGACGAGATCCAGCTTGAATCGCAGACGGTACTTGACACGATTCGCGAGCAGGACTTCCAGGGAGCGTTCCAACAGTGGCAAGAACGCTGGCAGCTGTGTATCGCTGCCCAAGGAGACTACTTTGAATGAGATCATAGCCAGACTTAAGTAACGTAAGTACTTTGCTGTATATCGGCCTAGTCTTCCAGAGAGTGTTCCAACAGTGGCAATCGCTGCCCAAGGAGACTACTTTGAGGGAGATCATAGCCAGACTTAAGTAACGTAAGGACTTTGTTGTATATCGGCCTAGTCTTCCAGAGAGTGTTCCAACAGTGGCAAAAACGCTGGCAGCTGTGTATCGCTGCCCAAGGAGACTACTTTGAGGGAGATCATAGCCAGACTTAAGTAACTTAAGGACTTTGTTGTATATCGTCCTAGTCTCGGAAAGTTTTGATGGGAACTCGTATTTCAATCTTCTGTCGGCAGCCCTGTTTTTTTTTTTTTTTTTTTTTTTTGCGAAACTGGATATTGCGGATAACATATCGCAAGATATGATATTCCTCTCTCAACCCTTTCATTTCTCTCACCATATTGTGTTACTGTGAGAAACCGTGTACTTGAAGTGTCGTACGAGTGATTGCATGATGTCCATATATCAAACTGTGAAACCCTGAATACAAAAGCTATTATGCTATCAAGAGCAAATTTTATGTTTAGGGATTTTGTGAAATAATACTATGAAGTCGTACATTTCACCTTTTCTTAAGCAAAATTGAAAGTCATTGTCGGTATAAAAAAATATCGACTTCCAAAGCATTCTGTTTGCTTTAAAAAATCGTAATGACAAACAAATGTAATTTGTGATCCTCCTACAGAAGAAAATAAAACTTTTATAAACTTCATAGAAAAATAATAAGCTCCTACAGAAAAGAAAATGACTAATAAACCCGCATTGATAACGACAAACATTTCATCATTGAGCGATTCGAGTACTCTGCATTCCTACCTGAAACAGGAGCTGTCGAGAAGTGTCTTGCTAGCTTAGTCAGTAGCTCTCCTTACTCGCGTGCATCGCGAGCAAGGAAAGAGGAAGATGATTCCTTCACCTCATAAGTCAGGAAAAAACGTATGGCAATCGTAAGAAAGAGTGGGAATGGAAGTTTCATCGGTATAGGGACTGAAAAAGACAAAATCGAAGTTCCTGGAAATAGGGAAAATTTCTGTGAAAACCCCGAAACTGACAATTCTTTAAAAAAGCGGAATTAGTGAAATGGAAAATCTATTAAAAAAAACATAAGTTTCCGTTGTCAGAAACGGAAACACTTCAAAATGGAAATTTCGTTAAAAATCGGGAGACCTGCTGGCAGTGGTTTAAGCGATGTCCTCTGATCGTTCGTTCGAAAAGGGTCCGGGTTCGAATCCCGGTGAGGCATGGATGTTTTGTTTGTCTTACGGCACACACACACACACACACACACACAAAACTCCTAGCAAATTTGCTGCACGCTATTTTGAGGAATTTTTCGTGAATTAACGCCACTTAATTTTACAGTTCACCACCTCAATGGCGCTGATCTTCGACAACTATACGTAGCTTCGCGTTGACGCGAGCCCATGATGATACTAGATAGGGCCAGCAGCTTTAGTATGGGTATAAAAGAAACGATCATTCGCAAACGCTTTGTTCTTTTCTGGTCTGTTTATTCTCAACATTATCAACAACCATTACCAATCCACTGCTGGATGAAGGTCTCCTACTCAACGCTCTGTCTGAGCAGTTCTCTTTCATGTCATGTCAGTTCTCTTTCAAGTTCTCTTTCATGTCATGCATCCAAATGTCATCCACCAATTTCCCAGGTGGTCGTATTCTGGGGTCTTTTCTTGTTCCTTGGAACGCAGTATAGTATTTCAGTTGCCCAACGGTGGTCAGTCCTTGCATTATGTCCAGCTCATTGCCACTTGAAGGTATCTTCTTCGATCACGATGTCATCAACTCTTCTCACTTCCCTGACCCGTGAGTTTCTTTTCTTGTCTTTCCTGGATACACAAAGCATGCATTTCTCCATTATTGAGTTGTCCGTTTTAGATAAGTTACGTTTACTAAAAATGACATGTCTCTGTATGTCATTTTAAATTAAAGTCCATGCCTATAGTCCTTTAGGACGAACGTGAAGGATGCATTTTGATTAAACACTTTTCTTTTTTGGGGTAATGGCAAATTACTCTTGGAAATTTTACTGTTTCTTCTAAATTCAGTACAACAAAGTTCTGTACGCATGATAATTTATACTTCGATGTGACTTGCGCTTGATATCTGTTGTCCAAAGTAAATGTAGTCATTAGTTGTTTCTGAATCAGCTTCATTAACCTCTAAATATCAATATATCAATTCTTGCAAAGAGAAATAAAGATTTAGAGGTTTTGTAAATGAAGATTTAGATTTAGGTTTTTTTGTACATCGGTTTTGCTTTTTATAAGTTAATCTTTAATTCCACTTCTTTACTCTTATCAGCAAGTTCCTGGATCACACTCTGCAAATCTAACGAGTATTTGCAAAAGTGCTTGTGCCGACAGCCAAACCGATGACAATTAAACTATCTTCTAAATCTTTATTCCTTTTATTCTTAGATTAATGATTAAAAGACATTCTGCATTGGGACATTGAGGAGCTCCTTAGTAATTCCACTTGCTCATTTCTTGAAGCACATGAAATGCAGTATATTACATAAGTGTTGAGTCATCTAGGAAGCAGAACAAATTTTGCTCTGTGACGCTCATACTTTGTTCCCAAATTTAACGTAATCTCTTTCACCTCTTTAGTCTCCCATCTGCTGACCCTGAATTGGCGTGAAAGTAGCGAATTTCTGCATCTGTTGTTCTTACTCGTAAGTCCTGTTGTTGAAACTTTGTTCAAGCTCATTGTGCGTTATTTTATAATACAGTTAAGTATTTTATGCTGTATTATTAGCCGTTGAAGCTACTGATTGAAACAAACGGTAGTCATGTATCAATTGGAAGCTGTATTTTTAAAGAGATCTGTTTACACTTTTATTCGCATTCAAATCATTTCATTCGTTGCTGAGACAATCTCGTAACGTTTGCTAGATTCCGATTCTATGCTGCCTTGGTTTTCATGGGAAAAAATGAATTAATTATGTCAAAATCATGGACGGTGTTTTGCACCTCTGAAAATTGCGTATGTGTTTCTATTTACTGTATAAATCTATATCTATTTTGCGCAGCATATTGCAATTCAATTCAGCTTTGCTCTATATACTGTTTGTTCTTGAACCTTTCCCTTTAGCTTTACCACAACAAAGTTCATAGCTGTAATTTACCTAGTTTTCAGGTACTTAAAAAAAGAGAGAGAGAGAGAATTGGGAAAATGAAAAGGCCGTATGTGCATTCAGTATTGACACGGAAAAATATCTGTTCGACATTATTAAAAACGTGTTTTCCAATTAGCATATATATTTTTCGAAATAAGAAAAAAACTTTCCTTTAATTCTGTTGCATTCTACGCATTATAAGTCTCTTGCGTTTGGGTGTGGATGTGTGTCTATCTATCCGCTCCTTGCTTTTTATATCCACTGCCGAATGGTGCCCTCAAAGGAACCACAATCAGCTGTATTTTGTAACATATCTATCTATCCACAAGGTGCTCTTTTTCTGGAGAAAAGGATGCCGGGACTCTTGAGCATAAGAACATAAGTTGCTGTAAAAGGTGAAGGGTTGACCTAATGCAAATCAGTTTCTTGAACATTGCGCTTTAAGCCTTATGACTGTTGTATGGCAAAAAATGGAAACACATGTTTTACATGATCATATTATATTAAATTATCATATATAAAAAAAAAACAGCATTCCGAAAAAGTTTTATAATGTATAACGGATGCATAAATCCAGATCTGTCAAACTTTTCCCCAAATCAGAGTGAAATTTTCCCTAAAGATTACATTGCACTGGGGAACAGGAAGGAACTGCAATTTGATTCCACAATTCTGTCCAAACTTTGTTAGTTTGCCGCCCCAGTGGCGCAGTGGTCTAAGCGATGGTTTTTGATCATTCGTCCGAAATGGTTCCGGGTTCGAATCCCAGTGAGGAATGGATGTTGTGTGTGTGTTACGGCACTGGCTCTCTCCCTTCCCTGGAACCAGTGGCCCTAAATTAGGGACGGGCGACTACTTATAGCCCATTGAGTTGCTCACGGTGGTCGTTAAACCTCCAATTAAAAAAAAATGTTTAACTCGCGAGATACTTCTACTGTTCTCTCCCGCCCCATAGTTTTCGTACCCAATGCCGAATGATGTCCTCGAAGGCACCACGATCGGCTGTATTTTAAAGAATCACACTAGGTTAGCGCAGGCCGAACAATTTTTATGAATAACAACGAAGTTATTGCTATGAAAGAGCAGATCTAACTAGGATGATTATCAAATTAGTCTCAGAAAAACCCTTTCACATTGTAGAAGATACAGCAAGAGTTTGCAAAGTTCACTTCATCTATAAAAGTTACTTAGGTTTTTATTTTCCTTGAAGTTGTAGGTATTCTATAAAACAACGAATCATGTCTCTTTCGACAAGTTAAAACCTGTTGATTCTTTCTTTCATCAAGTTAAAGCCACACTGATTTCTTGTTCACCATTATAGTATATTTCCCTTTATATGTATACATATACAGTAGATTCCGGTTAATTGGGACATTGGCTAAATGAGGCAGCCGTTTATTTGGAGCAATTCTTCAATATCATCCCACATTAGCTCTTTGGCATTAAGCGAGCAAGGCTTAAGTCACCATTTCTAGAGGCCTCGAATTTTATCATATGTTGATCTTTTATCATCATCCAATTTTACCTGTATATTATCTTTGAAAAAAGAAATAAATAAAATTAACAAAAATATAAGAAGTACGCCTTTTCGCTTTTCCTTCCTCCACTATTCTTTTTATGATGCCGTGAATGAAGCTACATGAAAACAGCCTTCCCCCAATTTCTGTGTTTCAGTGACGGTTGTTACCTTTTCCTCCATCTTTACAAAATAAAACAATAACAAAAGAAGGAATGAGTACTGAAGCTGTAATTGGCCTAATGGCTAGAGCAACTGCCTTCTGATTAGGTGGTCACTGGGCTGATACCAGATAAGGTGAGTTGCTCTGAACTACTGAATACTCGCCGTGTGTCTGATGGGCACGTTAAGCCGCCGGTCTCAAGAGGCATTGAATCCCCGTTACAAATACACACTGATTCATAAATAAGTATACAATTTCCAGATGTTGTAAAACAATAACAGTTGAAGACACGGACCACAACTGCGAACCGTCATGTAGATGTACTCATAATGTTTGTGACCCGCTACTGAGGGAAGTGACGTAGGCGATGGCGCGCGTGTCACGTTACTAGTGACTCAAAATGGCATCGTCTGCAGTGGAGAAGGCGCTTTGTGTTCTTGAATTGAGCAAAACGGAATCTGTAACTGTTGTGCAACGGCATTTTCGATCACGATTCGGAAAAGAACCTCCAACCAGAAAATCTATCTACGATTTGCATAAAAAATTTGGAACTACGGGCTGTTTGTGCAAACTTAAAAGTCCTGGACGACCGCGTGTATCGGAAGAAGTCGTCGATAGTGTTTGTACCGCCATTCAACGAAGCCCGGGAAAATCAACGCGGAGGGTGAGTCGTGAAGTGCAGATTTCACAGCCCACTGTCTGGAGAATTTTGAGGAAGAAGCTGAAAATGATTCCATACAAAGTGCAGATGTTGCAAAATCTCAATGACCTTGACAAGACAAAGCGCTATGAATTTTGAGCCAAAATGCAGCACCGTTTTGAAAATGACGATTTTGCCGATCACTTAGTTTTCACCGATGAAGCTACATTTCACGCGAGTGGTCAGGTAAACAAGCACAATGCCACAATGTTCGCTTTTGGGGAACGGAGAATCCCAGATTTACAGTGCAACATGTGCGAGATTCCCCTAAAGTAAATGTGTTCTGTGCTATGTCCCAAAAAAAAAAAAAAAAAAAAAAAAAGGGTACGGCCCCTTCTTTTTCCCGAGAAAACTGTCACGGGAGGCTCTTTTCTGGATATGTTAAGTCTTTGGTTGATGTCACAGTTGCAGGACGAGTGACAACTTTATTCTCTAATTGGATGGTGCACCACCGCACTGGTTAGGCAACGTGCGATATTATCTCGATGAACATCTTCCTCACCGATGGATTGGACGAGCCGCGGACTACAAATGACACTGACCCAATGACCACCCAGAAGTTCTGACTTAACACCTTGTGACTTTTTTCTGTGGGGGTACGTTAAGGACAAGGTATTTGCCCCTCCCCTTCCTGTTGATCTAGTGGAGCTGAAATAGCGTATCACAGCCACTATCACTGCACTTGATTCAGATATCTTACCTCGCGTTTGGGCGGAAATGGATTACCGGCTCGATGTGTGTCGTGTGACTAAGGGTGCACACACATAGAACATCTGTGACTGTCTCTAAAAAACTTGAAACATTCCCCTCCAATTCTGTTACAGGTAACATAAAATATCTTACATTGTTCTTCTTTTATAGTGCATTGAAATTGTATACTTCTTTATGAATCACCCTGTATAGTCATCTGTTTTTTCCCTTGCTCCTTTTCCCTGAAAGTGCTGGATGCGACGGCATAATCTGGTACTTTCAACTGTGTAGACTCGCACTTTGAATCTTGCATGATCTACCTGCCCATTGTCGTGGCTGAACCTCTAGTGTAACTTTGTTTTTGATACTTAGCACAAAGATCCCATGGGGACATAAGTAGTTGCGTCTAAAGCTTCCCTGTAGGTGTAAATCCTGTCAGAAATTGTAGGGTGCTGAGGAGAAATAAAGAAGGAATGCGTACTCATTAAACCAAACGGCAGGCAAAACTTTCTTGGATTGAGTAAAAAGCAGAACGTCTCCGGTTCGCTAATTTAACAAGATTACAGTTCTCAAACTTTTGACTACAGCTCACCAGCACAGATTATTTCATATATTCTATAACTTGTGTGCAGGTGGAGAGCAAGCGTTTCTTATATGGGAGGGCGAGAGTCAAAATTACGCCACTTCAAAAGTTCCCCACTTCCACTCAAATAGTGCGTAGTTTTTACTTTCTTATACGTTTCTTACAGGAAAGTACTACGACTTTTTAGAGATTCCATTGATGGTTTTTGACATAGTTTTACAAAATATATTTGCAAATAGTAAATACCCAAAAGCCAACTTTTGTAAATATCAAGTATAATATAAAAGCTATATCAACGCCTACAACACAGCACCAAAAATACTAAACGAAAAACGAACAAATCACCGAACGACTGAGTATCATATAGTGAACGTAACAATGGGAAAATGATTTTAGGGTAGAACTTCAAAAATCAAATTCAAGGTTAAGCGCTCAGAGGGACTTTTCTGCGATAGCGCACAGATGAATAATTAGTTAAAACTAAAGTAACTATCCGTTTATTGGCGTAAGGAATTAAACAGACATTTTGCCAAGCTTTCGCTCATCGACTGATGGCTAATAGCATAGAAACAACTTAATACTAGAATGTAATTATAAATACACCACACTGTGAACACTCAAAAAACGCATATAGCGTAATTAAATCCGTTTGTTTTTGCGGCGTAGTAAGTTCAAAAATTCGCCAAGCTTTCGCACTCCACTGGGAGACTTTTTCAAGGCAATGGTAGACATAAAAATGCAGATAATTGGAACACGTAAGCTTGGCGAATCTTTGAACTTACTACGCCGCAAAAATAAACGGATTTAATACGCTATATGCGTTTTTTGAGTGAATACTACAACCTTACAATTTAAATATGAGTACACTGTAAAAATAAGTGGTGTGAATTCACGGAAAATTTCTGAAAACGTGCGGCAAAGGTGCCGGTAAGAGTCCGTCTTCTTCAGAAATTTCCGTTTTTAAAAGTGTCCATTTATTTTAACCCGTATTTTCACAGATTTTCCGTAGTCAGAAATTCCATTTATTTCAGAAAAATCTGTTTCAGGTTTTACCGTATTTAACTGAAATTTCTCAAAAACCTAAGAAGCCCTTACACCAGATAATCCTTTCGCAGCAGTCAAGATCGAACCCTCGTCGTTTGGGTTGATTCATCAGATAACGCACGCCTTTAACCACTAAGCCAGAGACATTCAGGATTTAGCTCACGTTCGTCATAAAACAAATTGCGCGATGATGAAAAATTTTTGTTTCGTTATAAATGCGAGTCATTTAGTCATTTTATTTTGTGTTGGAGCTTATTATTTTTTCTGAATAGGTTTGTTAAAATTTGTTTTTCTGTGGGAGGACTTTTTACGAATAAAGTATTTTTCATCGTGATTTTTCGAAGTAACAAAATGCTTTGCAACTTGATCTTAAACTGACAATGACTTTCAATTATGTTTAAAAAAAGGTGAAGTCTAATTTTTATAGTATTATTTCACAAAACTCCTAAGTATAAAATTTACTCTTGATAGCTGTAATAGCTTTTGTTTTGACCAAAGACTGATACATAAAGACATCGTGTAATCACCTGTAGGGTAACCGGTTCCTTACAGTAACACAACATATAATAAATAGCTGGTGCACAAAATGGAGGAGAGGAGAAGAAATGTTCTGTGCCACAATAAACAAAATTCATGCGATATGATATCCACAATATCCGATCTCGCTACAGAACTTCGAAATCAAATACAGCCAAACCCCTATTTAACGGACTGCGATTTAACGAATTCCGCGATTTTACGTACATTTTTTATGGTACGGATGGAATCACATTGAAATTAATGCTTGGTGTTTCCCGATTTAACGAACACATTTCCTCAATTTAGCGAACATTTTTTTTTAACCACCAAACTACCTAGGTAGCACAGCTTTGCAATCTAATGTAGGCCCAACATTGAGCCACCGACTTTTAGGAATGGAAGGCGGTGGCTCAGTGTTGGGCCTAGGTAATTGTGCTGCCTGGTAATATTAACCAGCATTTTCATGTTAAAAGTTAGCTAGAAAGAGAGCCTCGTGTAACAGGAAAATTTTACGCATGCAGTTAACCAGCGTTTCAAAGAACACTATCTGCGACACATCTTGACGGAATCATAAATCAGTTTGCCTTTTCTGCGACTATCAAGCGTAAGCTTCTTACAGGAGGAAGCAAATGACCAACAAGTTCCAAAGGAGCGGTAACGTTTTCTTGCATGGGTGGGAAGCAGGGAAAAAAAAGGCGGTATGGGGGATGAAATCTAGGGTACCCTGCGAGATTCTTGTTTTCAGCTACAGACAGAACAACAGCATTCTGTGAACTCAGGAGAAACCCACACTGTACGTACCCATTCCTGAACCTCTGAAATTCTTCCAAAAATTGCACTTCTTTTTTCTTCTCAGTGTTAAATCTACAGGTCAAATTAAACAACACGTCTCGTTATGCAGCTTAGAATACTGAAATCGCTATTTAAGAAGCTAAACGCTCGGAAAAATTAATCATCGTATTTTTCTCGCAATTTTAAAGTACGCTTACATTTTGATGCTACATATTGAAATCCAACATCTACGAATTATGTATTTAATATGCAAAGTAAATGTGCACGTATCATAACATTTTTGAAAATAAATTTTGTAATTAAAAGTACTAAATAATATAAATAATTTAAATTTCACTGAAAGAAAGAGAACTTAGCTGCTTCATACCCTTTTACGAACACTAGCGTAATTTGAATATTGCATTCGAAAGGCTTCCTCGACTTAGCGAATTCCGCGATTTTGCGTACAAGACTGTTAGTCCTTTGAAGTTCGTTAAATCGAGGTTTGACTGTACTTCGACAGACTATTGAAATTTAACAGTTAATCAAACCCCCAAGTATTCCCGTGAATCTCTCCTATTACCTGAATAAGGAAAAAGGGAGAACGGAGTTTTCCCGTTAATATAAGAAAGGAATTACGGAAGGTTTCTGAAAATTCAGAAAATTTTCAGTAAACACATCATGAAAATGGTAATTTATCGTCAATAAAAGAAAGGTATTGCGGGAAGGTTTCTAAAAATTCAGAATCCGTAAAATTCCGGGTTCTTTCCGTCATTTCACGGAAAAGGTTGTATCAGAAATATGCTTCGTTAATTCACGAAAGAAATCACGGAAAGTGGCCCGTGAATTTTAGAATTTTTTTACAGTGTATGATATACAAATAAACAATGAATAGATACAGAGCATTTTCTGAATTTAAAGTTACGAGGTGTGTTGGTTGGGTTCGTGCAATTTGGTTGGGAAGAAAGATAATTAAGGTATTGGATCCAAATTTTTGGCCACTCCAGGGAGACGCTGTCGCAACACGCGTCACAGCTAGTGATGATCTCCAAGGTTTCTCGGAAGGCTCTTGCGTTTGGATTGGAGTAAGGAGCTAAGTTTTTAATACCGTCATACATAGGAACTGCGGACTTGAAACTCACTTTTCTGAGAGAGTTGTAGGCGTTCTGCCTTCTTTAGCGTCTCTTTTGTGTTCGCTGCTTCTGGCCCCGAACGAGCATTTAGTCATTCCGATGTACAGAATAAACATAAAGTCCTTACCTCATTAAGAAAATTTTTATTTAAGAAACTACGATAGTTAGAAACAAACACTGATGATCACAGAGGATAAGTATATCTACATGCTGTTTCATATGCCTCTTCGCTATTTTGGGCAATTCTTTTCGTACGTATGAAGAATCTACACATGCTAGGCCTAAGTTACACTATACCATGTGACTTGCTACAGAGGTAAACCACGTGTCAAGACGACAAATCTGCAGCGACACACTGCGTCGGTGTAGCTTAGTTTGGTAGAGCAACTTACTCCGGAGCGAGGGGGCGCTGCTCCGATCTTCGTCACGGACAAAAATGTGTTTTTACAGCCCTGGTTAGCTGCACGGAATAATATACGCGACTAACTGAAGTCTTTTAAAAACAAAATGATGAAGTGTACAACTTTCAGTAAATTTTTTCAAACGTTGCGCATTTCTATTTTTTACGCCCCCAGAGCATGAATTTACGCCTCCAGTATGATCATTTTGGGAAGGCAATCGTCCTCCCTACCCTCCCGGTAGCTACCGCCCTGCTTCCATTTATTTTTTCTTCAACCCGATAGCATATTCGGGCAAGGTCAAAGAGGTTAACCATATAAGCATATTATTCAATATACCACTCTTTGCAGTATCGGACAATTCGTTATGTTAATACGAGGGATCTACATCTCAAAGAATCGATTACGCTGTACAGTGGTTAGTGGAGCAGAATACTGTATGTGAGTAACTAAAAAATAGTCTTCAAAATACTAAAGTGTATAGGGTAAACATTGGTAATTTCATGGCACATATGTAAATTCGTGATAAAGCGTAAGCGGCTGTTTGCAGAGTAACTATACTGCCTTAATTAGTTTCAGCTTTTTATCATAAATGGCAGCAGATGTCCAGTTTCTAAAATCGGAAGGAGGATCGTCAGTAAATTATTTTGTTCGTGTCAGGGAGAAAGTTATTCAGCATGTGGCGGAGATCGAATAATTTTTTGTGATGGTATTTAATATACCAGGTAAAAGAGCGGATTTCAAGGTAGAGAATAGAGATAAGCAAACATTATTTAACACAGTTATTGATTAAATTCCTGCCTAATTTAAAAATGCACTTGCAAGTCATTTATCAGCATTCTATAGCGTGTAGAGACGGACGCATCATCAACGGACGCATCATCCTTAGCTTTGGGGAGATAACATTTTTAGGTATTAATGTTGATTTCAAAAGTAACTTTTTTTTTTTTACAATTTAAATTACAATATCCGGTTTCTGTACCGTAAACATCATAAAAAAAGCAAGTGGAGAAATTGAAACAGTACTCGCCCAAGTTTTCACTCGATGCCTTAATAAAGGGAAGATTCCTGAAGATTGGAACAATGCTATGATGATCCTGCTACATAAAAAAGGTGACATTGAGGATCTCAGGAACTACAGACCTATCAGCCTCCTATCAGTGGTTTGTAAAATCTTCAATAAAGTTCTTTCACACCGCTTGAAGGTGACACTGGACATGGCTCAACCGAGAGAACAAGCTGGATTCAGGAGTGGCTACAGCATTATAGATCATACCCACGTACTGAGAGAACTAATTGAAAGAGCGAGGGAATATGAACTTCCATTATGCATGGCTTTTATCGATTATGAAAAGGCCTTTGATTCGGCGAAACCATCAGCAGTTACAATGGCTTTGAAATCCTGCGCTATTGAAGATGAATGCATTAATATTATTAATAGCATCTATGAAAATGCAAGTGCAAAGATTCAGCTATTTGAGAATACAGCACCCATAAAAATTGGAAAGGGAGTGAGACAAGGTGATACTATATCTCCCAAACTCTTTAATGCCCATTGGAAAATATCTTTCAATCACTAAACTGGGAAAACAAAGGGATAAAGATTAATGGAGATTATCTAACTCACCTTCGTTTTGCTGATGACGTAGTCATTTTTGCAACTGCCCATCAGAGCTGCAGAGTATGATCCAGGAACTTGCTGACTAGAGTAAAGAAGTGGGATTAAAAATGAACTTTCAGAAGACAAAAGTGATGTACAATGCTTTTACAAGAAATGAAGATTTACGAATTGATGGGGGTAAGCTGAAGACAACCAATACCTACATTTATCTTGGACAACAGATATCAAGTGAAGATCACATTGATGAAGAAATTAATCGGCGTATAAAACTTGCCTGGAGAGCTTTTGGAAGAAACAGTATAATTTTCAAGAGTAATATGCCGTTATGTCTTAAAAAAAAAAGTGTTTGATCAATGCATCCTTCCAGTGCTTACATATGGTACAGAGACATGGACCTTAACTAAAAAAGACATACAAAGACTGCAGACAAATCAAAGTAGCATGGAGAGATGCATGCTTGGTGTAACCAGGAGAGATAAGAAGTGGAACTCGTGAATCAGAAAAATGACAAGAGTGGAAGACATCATGATCAGAGTAAAATCCCTGAAATGGCAATGAACTGGACATATTGCCAGAAGGACAGACCATCAATGGACAGCCGAAATTTTAGACTGGATTTCAAGGGACAGGAAAAGACCCAGAAGAAGACCACGTGTGAGATGGGTGGATGAAATTCGAAAGTATGCGGGAGTGACATGGAGGAGACTGGCACAAGACAGACCGCTGTGGAAGAAACTTCGGTAGACCTTCGTCCAGCAGTGGATTGATAATGGTTGACAATGATGATGATCCAATTTCTGAATTGTAATCATGTTAGTCGGGGTTCAAATAGACACTTAAGTCCCGTTTTTAATTAATTTTAGGCTGTCACGAAGTAACCAAGGTTACCGCGAATTTATCACCTGCAAGTGGTAACTACGTGATGCGTAATAGTTGATGTAATTGAAATATAACAAGATATAGCTCATACGTGCAGCTTTTATCAACAGGCCCATGCAAAGAGAAGACGATAACTGGGATGGCGAATTTTGTGTATAACGAGAATGTTAAGAAAAAGTGGAGTTTAGTGGGTTCAATGTAGCTTTTGCATGATATGGTACCACACGAAGTGCCAAAACTCTTACGGTGAAAATGAAGATATGTTCATGTGCGACGCCTGTGAAAGCTGCTGATAATGTCTGAAATTAAAATGCGAAAATTGCGCTTTATGGAAAAAGAGAGCATTTTATTGATAAAAATATGTATTTCTTCCATGTTGCACAGTTTACTCTTTAGAGTACACTGAGAAAAACGTTTTGTTAATTCAACAAAATTTTTTGTCGATATTCAGTCAACAAAACTTTTTGTTGAATTTGAAAAATTATTTTGTTGAAAATTATTGTTGATTTAACAAAAGGTATTGCTACCACGACAAAATGTTTTGTTCATTTAACAAAATGATTAGGTCGATTTTGGAGAATTTGTTTGATCCAACAAAAGATACTGTTATCATGACAAAATGTTTTGTTGCTGCAACAAAACATATTGTGTCCCGATAACAATATGTTTTGTTGGATCAAACAAATTTCCCCAAAATCGACCTAATCATTTTGTTAAATGAACAAAACATTTTGTCGTGGTAGCAAATACATTTTGTTAAATCAACAATAATTTTCAACAAAATAATTTTTCAAATTCAACAAAAAGTTTTGTTGACTGAATATCGACAAAATTTTTTGCTGATTCAACAAATTTTTTGTTGAATTTACAAAACGTTTTTTTTTTCTCAAACTGTGCAATATATCATGTACTATTATTTCTATATTTCTTTACATTCACCCAATGTTGTGCGTACAAATGGACAACTTGTTCACTATCACGAAGTTATCAAGGTATTACCACGAAGTTACCAAGGTGTGTAATCAGTGATCGAAGTGGCACAGTTACGGTCGGTATGGGGTCGACTATACCGGCAGTGCTTCTGTCGACAGCAAGATTTTAAATCGCGAGCCATTCTGCTTCAGTATGTTAAGTGCTCTGCTGCTACACTAAAACTGTAGAGTAGAAGCAAAGCACTTAACGCCTCTTCAGTCCCAGATGCTAATCATTTATCAATTTTATCCGTTGAAAATGTCATTTGCCAACTTTTGCGTTTAAAATTTGTGCTTTCCACTAATTTCTTTACGTTGTTTGTGACGGGTTTATAATTTATTACATACCGAGATGGTAAATAATGTTTTTTTAACTGTTGGTATGCTCACTTCCATTTTTGTTAACTACCGGTATGCCATACCGGCCAACTTCGAACACTGGTTATCATAGAATAACCACTGGCAAACATTATGCGAAAATATCTGTTGTGGAACACAAACATATAGTTCTACTGCTTTCAATGTTACTGGTATTATGCGCAAATGTGTTGCGTATGGGGTACTGGGGTTCCATAAACATAGGCGATAAAATTTTGTGGTCGAAATGGAAATTTCTGAATTTTTCACGAAATTGCCACTGTTTACCCTATAACTTTCTTTTCCTTTCCAGTTACAGTTTTCAGTAAACTTACTAACATGTTGTTCAATATTTTTTACGCCTCTGGTATGGCCATTCTGGGATCGCAGCCTCTCCCCCTTTCCCCCGGTAACTACGGTCCTGCTTATGTGTCATTTTTTTAAATATTTTAATTTCCTGTCATTGAAGGAAAGTAATTACTCAGATCTAATTAAAAACTGATATTTTGTTTGTTTGTAGGTTTAGCGACCACCGTGAGCAACTCAATGGGCTATAAGCAGTCGCCCGTCCCTAATTTAAGGTCACTGGTTCCAGGGAAGGGAGAGAGCCAGGGCCGTAAGACAAACACAACATCCATGCCTCACCGGGATTCGAACCCGGACCCCTTTCGGGCGAATGATTAGAAGCCATCGCTTAGACCACTGCGCCAACGGGGCGGCAAAAAAAAACAAAAACAAAAACTGATATTTTAACGATGCACGTTCTTTTAGTAAAAAACTACTGTTAGGGATCGCCAAATTACTAAGACCGGTGTTAACGAGCACGATTGCCGCCCCGGTGGCGCAGTGGTCTAAGGCGCTGGCCTCTGATCATTCGTCCGTAAGGGGTCAGGGTTCGAATCCCGGTCAGGCATGGATGTTGTGTTTGTCTTACGGCACTAGCTCTCTCCCTTCCCTTGAACCAGTGACCCTAAATTAGGGACGGGCGACTGCTTATAGCCCATTGAGTTGCTCACGGTGGTCGTTAAACCTCCAATAAAAAAAAATAAAAATAACGAGCACGATTATTAAGGCGCATCCATATACACAAAATCCAGTTGTCCTTTTTTTCTATGTACACCGAAAATGCGGCTGCTTTTACGTAACAAAGAAGTTATCGAAAATGAAGAAAATGAATTTACCAACACAAGAGAGCTAGGCTACCTCATGGCAGACGGCTTTAAAAGAAGCGGGTAAATTGCTTCAGGCTCCCTCCTAATAACCAAGATCTTGGATGATGCGGCTCGTTTCCTAGCAACACGGATACTGCTCTTGCCAGAAGACGTGGCCCATAGCGCTGGAGGCTCCGCCCTCCTTCTAGGAGCTGATTGGTTGAGGATGACGGTAGAGATGACCCGAGCGTGGAACGGTTACTTACTTGACTTTGGAAGAACAGCAAACATCACGCACGGCCAAGAATTTAATTCATTAAGCAAAACAAGATGATGATAAAATGTGATTAATTTGCTCCTCTTTTTTTTATTGCATATTTATACCTTTTGCTTTTATAACAAGTGCAGCGGTCCGGTATTTCCTTACCCCCGTCTTTTTGGTCTTTTAGTACAAGAAAGGGGGACACTACGCAGTTTTTCGAATCATTGCAAGCACGCCTGTTATCCTCATTTTAGTTTACAATGTGCGGAATACATTTCACCCTGAAAAAAGCGGTATTTAAGCATTTTTAAAATCTGAAATGCGGTTTTTGAGGATTACTTTTTTTTGTACCTTTTATTCTTAGTTCCTCCTCCTACCAGGGAGGTCGCTAAGGGGATGTGAGGGTGGGCTTAAGCTCACCCTGAAATTTGTTTCGCCCACCCTGCCGCCCACCCAGTTCAAAGAGTGCCATTTTTCAATATATTTAACGCTAAAATATAATATGAACTTTGCCAAGCAAGAAGTCTTGTGTTTTATTTCATGTCATCATCATCATTGTCAACCATTATCAATCCACTGCTGGACGAAGGTCTCCCCAAGTTTCCTCCACAACGGTCTGTTTTGTGCCAGTCTCCTCCATGTCACTCCCGCATACTTTCGAATTTCATCCACCCATCTCACACGTGGTCTTCTTCTGGGTCTTTTCCACTTGGAATCCAGTCTAAAATTTCGGCTGTCCATCGATGGTCTGTCCTTCTGGCAATATGTCCAGATCATTGCCATTTCAGGGATTTTACTCTGATCATGATGTCTTCCACTCTTGTCATTTTTCTGATCCACGAGTTCCTCATCTTATCTCTCCTGGTTACACCAAGCATGCATATCTCTCCATGCTTCTTTGATTTGTCTGCAGTCTTTGTATGTCTCTTTTAGTTAAGGTCCACGTCTCTGTACCATATGTAAGCACTGGAAGGATGCACTGATCAAACACTTTTCTTTTAAGACATAACGGCATATTGCTCTTGAAAATTATACTGTTTCTTCCAAAAACTCTCCAGGCAAGTTTTATACGCCGATTAATTTCTTCATGTGACCCTCACTTGATATCTGTTGTCCAAGATAAATGTAGGTATTGGTTATCTCCAGCTTTTCTCCATCAGTCGATAAATCTTAACCCTACGTATTTCCCCTTAGGAAGAGCTTTGTTTACGTCTCCAAAAAAGGTTATCAAAATAGCATCGTAGGCAATGAAAACTCAGTTGTCCTCCACTCTTCCAATTCCTTAGTTTCAACTCTTTGTCATGCTTGTATGGCCAAGGCGCTAATGAGGAGGGTGGATAGGAATTCACTAAGGGGGTCAGTACTAATTGTTCTGTTTGTTTATTAACAAAATAGGAGATTCCAACACAAAAAGTGGAGTCTAAAGCTACACTAGCGTTCTTAAGACTGCTAGAGAAAGTGCAGAAAGTGGTTGATGACTGCTTTGTGTGAGAGGAGTGCAAGGCAAAGTCGCTGGCTGGAAGGAAGGAAGTTAAAGAGGGGTGAGGTATTGTGTCTGCGGGCAACAACGTTAAAATTTGATTTAGATAAAAAAAACGACATTTTCTTTAAAATAAATTGTTCAAGTACAGTACTATTTTCGTAAACAAAAATGGAAAATTTTGAAAATAAATTTAAGACAATGCATCCAGAACAAGCAAAAAATTGAAGGCGACATTCCACCAACACTTGTATCTTACACTCGTGGCGTAATTAGTCAGGTCCGTGTATGCATGCATGTATGTATGTGTGTCCAAGTGGTGGGGGTCGGAATTGCACGAATTCTTTTGTAGCCGGTGGTGAAAAGCATTGTAACTGCCCCGGTGGCGCAATGGTCTAAGTGCTGGCTTATAACCATTCGTCAGAGAAGGTTCTGGGTTCGAATCCCGGTGAGGCATGGATGTTGTGTTTGCCTTACGGCACGAGCTCTCTCTCTTCCTTAGAACCAGTGACTTTAAATTAGGGACGGGCGACTGCTTATAGCCCACTGAGTTGATCACGGTGGTCGTTTAACCCCTTAAGATCCCAAGGAAAATTCAAAAAACCGGTAAAAAAACCAAAATGCAGTTGCTTTTTGCAAGGTATAAGTAGCTCGATTCCAGACAATAAACGTACATTAACCATGTTTTCAAAATATTAGTAATGAGCAACAGTGAAAAACTGTGAAAAACAAACATGACGAAATTCTGATCCGTTATATTACGGGCATCGTTCTGGTAGTTATAAAACAAAAAACGAAAGTTCCAGTACACATCGTGTGGAACGAAATGAAAGGACAATTATTTCAAAAGTCGATAATTGTGTGATATATGCGAAAACATGGCGCCCTACGCCCCTACCTCACATCAGTGGGGCCGTAATATTACGGATCTCGATTTTCTTGCACTATCATTCGTTAACGTAATATTACGTACCTGGACGCTTAGAGGTTAACCTTCAATTAAAAGGGAAAAAAACCCATTAAAAATTCGTTCTTTAAGCGTTTCGTAAAAAAAAAAAAAAATTGCTATTAAGCTTGCCCCACCAAAAATAATGCTCGCCCACCCGTCACCCATCTTGATTTCAAAGTCTAGCGACGTCACTGCTCCAAGGGGGCTGACATTCTTCTTGCTCACCCGGTTGAAGATGTTTCATTTTTCAATTTTAAAATATAATTTGGACTTTGTCAAGTGTCAAGAAATAACGAGTTTCGTGTTTTTCGCCATGTCACCTTACTATACGTATTTTCCCATATAGCAAGTACGTTGTTTACTTCTCCGTAGAAAGGTTATTAAAATAGCATCCGTAAGGCCATAAAAATTCAAATAGACAAAGGCATCGCTCTGTCCACGTTTTTCTTTAATTAACACACAGCAACCGGAAAATTGCATTTCGACACCGTTGGGATCGAACCCTAGATCTCTCAACAACTAGCCGAGTGCGTTCGCTTTACGCTATAGTTCCAACAATCCACGGAGCTATGTGTGTTTATCTGACAGCATCTGACTTCACAAATCTTTCAGACATTTCTCCTTTTTTAATCAGTGTGCCAGTGCTGGTGGCAGTATGTCATGTTTACTAAACAGGTATAGAACTCTTCAGGTTTTACTAATTTTATTAAAAATGAGTAAACGGAACATTAACAAAAAAAAAAAAAATCACCTCAAACTTTGGATTATTTGTATTCCAAAAAGCGCAAAAACGTCAAGACAGTTCTAAAATAATTAACGAATATGTGTCCAGGGGTGGGGGTGCGGATTGCACGAATTCCTTTATAGCCTGTAGTAAAATGCATCAAAGATTCTTTCTTACTGCATTTCGTAAATACAGTTGCTGTCAAACTTTCCACAGCAAAAATAACACAGCCCGACAGCAACAGCAAAAATCTAGTGCTTTGGAAGTTAAACCTATTCTTGGGTAAATTTGGGGCGTTGCTTCCAAAAATGGCATTGGTTTCGCCATGTCAGCTTCAGTTTTGGAAATACGGAACACCCACCTTAGATGCTGATGGGCAGAAATATAATAAAATGTATACTGTTGATTAGTAATTGTTCAGGACGATAAAAGAACATTGTGGTTCCCTGGCGTGTGTAGGTATGCCAACTTTAGCGACGATCCTGTGAAGCAAAGCTCGCCAAGAACAGAAATAGGTAGATAGTGAGTAGGATCGGATGAAAGTGGACGAGGTCTGTGTTGTGTTGCTTCGGAAGCTAAGGTAACTGAAATTATAACAATTACAATATACAGTATACGAATGCAATATTATACTGTATGATTGTAAAGCCAATGTTTGATAGCCTAATCGTGAGCTTGTGAACACCTGTACAACTAGAGAATGTAATGTGATCTATTTATGTTTGCAGATTGGGTAGACCACATGTCTTCCTCACGAAGAAACTGCTTGAATCATCCAGATGTCTTTTGCTGCATTCGTGGCGAGTACACTCTAAAAGAAAGTAGGAGACCTATTTCTGAGTTTGTGAAGACGGCATATCTTGGTTATTTTGAGGTCTAGCTTGGAGTCCAAGATAAATCGTGGGCTCCTATATCGTATGCAAAACTCGTACGAAGCATTTTCAGCAATGGACAAATGGAAAGAGGACTTGCCTGAAATTTGGAGTACCGATGGTTTGGAGGGAACCAAAAAAACATGATGAGTGTTATTCTTGACCTGTCAATATTAAAGTTGTCAATCAAAATAATCGAAGCCAGTGGACATATCCTGACCTAGATTCAGCAAACCGACGTCATCCACATACTCTAATGAGGCACCCATTCCGTTTTTCAGCCATCTACCAGAGCTCCCAGATGATGAAGAATCACGCATGTCTTATGACATACAATATAACAGAAGTGTTGAAAATTACAATGATTTTGTAGGAGCTTTATCAAGTGCTCAACGTTTTAACCAACAACAACTGAGCGACCTCATCAGGGATCTGAACCTCTCAAAACAGCCTTCTGAATTGCTGACCTCCAGGTTGAATTAAAATAATTTACTTCATTCTGGAACCAATATTCTGTTTTATCATAGCAGAGAAAAAGGATTTGCTGCTCTTCTTCTCTAAGGACAACAACCTAATGTTCTGATATGATGTCAGAGGCCTTCTGAGGAAAATGGATCTATCAAACTGATTTAGTAATAAGTTTATTTCAAAACATTTCTGAGCGAATTGGTTGAAATAAACTGATTTAGTAACATGTGGTTATTTTAATATTATGTAATATCAATACATACATACATGTCATTAAGCTGTTCACTGAGATTCAGAGGCTAGCTCCTCAAAGAAAGACCATCTGCCAAATAAGCGTGATAATACATATCACTAAGCGGTTCTCTGAGATTCAGAGGTTGTAACGTACCAGGAGATGTGACGTACCTGCCCGAAGGACGCACACGACATAAAGGCAGATAGGAATCAGAATAAAACGTCCGCGTAGCTCAATTGGTAGAATGACTTATTCCGGAATGAGGGGATCCGGGTTCGAATCCTGGCGTGGACAAAAATGACGGAGAAATTTACTTCGTTATAATGGCGCCCGAACTATCCGGATGACCCGACCGTTCAAAATCTCGCATTGGTGTGATGTTATTTCCACACCGCGAGATAGGAAAAATAAGAGAATCCTTTCTCCAGCACTTCGAAAAAAAAAAAAAAATAAGGGGGAGATGATGTAACGTACCTGCCCGAAGGACGCATACGACATAGGCAGATAGGAATCAGAATAAAACGTCCGCGTAGCTCAATTGGTAGAGTGACTTATTCCGGAATGAGGGGGATCCGGGTTCGAATCCTGGCGTGGACAGAAATGACGGAGAAATTTACTTCGTTATAAGGTTAGCTCCACAAAGAAATACAAATTAGCAGATAATTTTTACTTACTGTTGCCGTATTAAACTTCTCCATTTACAGCGATCATGACACAGAACTCGGGCTTTACTGACATCCATCACACGCCGTACACAAGATCTTCTATACTTCATACTCATAATCTTTTTCTCATGCAGACACTCCTGAATCTGATCCTCCCATGACTCTCTTGGCCTTCCGCTGCCTTTCTTTCCTGCCACTTGGGCCGAAAAAAAGAAAAAAAAAACTTAGTAAGCATCTCGTCACTCATTCTTCCAACATGCCCAGACTACCTAAGAATATTAGTCTCCATCTTGCTAACAACATTTTGCTTTACATTACACAACTGCAACACATCTTCACTCCTCACACGATCAGAACGTGTCTTGCCACAAAAACGCATTTCACCAGCACACAAACTACTCCTATGTTTCTTCTGTAGTACCCAGGTTTCACTGCAATACATTAGAGTAGGAATTATTACACTTTCATACACAACCATTCGGGACTCTTTTGAGTATCCATCATTCCCGTGAAAACATTTTAAAGCAGCTATGACTTTCAATGAAGATTTCTGCTAATTTCACCATCTAATCTGTTCTCTCTGTGTCAAACATGCTTCCTAAATACACAAACTCATTCACCTTGTCAATCATTGTGCCATTTAGACTTATATTACATTCAGTACTAGCAGCTCCTCTCTCAAAAACCACAAATTTGGCGTTTCCCTTATTTATACTCAGTTTGAATTTCATGCAAACTTCGTACATCCGGGACAACATACTCTACAACTCACTTTTGCTCTCTGCCAACAGAACAGTGTCATCAGCATACAGCAATCTGCACACACGTATATCACCAAGAGATAAACTAGTATTGTTCATCTTGGCATCACGCATGCACGCATCCATAAATTAATAGCATCAATATTTGTCAAAATATTATAAAAAAATTTCAGATTATGCGAATAAGAATCCCGAATTTCGACGGATCAACGGTTGAATCAGCATATAAGGTGGCTATGCCGTATCTCCAAAAATATAGCTGATAGGGAAAACCCCGTGCCACATTTGGAATTAGCGCCCCAAATATAATCAAGAATAGGTCTAACTTTCAATGCACCAAAATGTGTGTTGGGCAGTGGAGCTCTTGCTCACCCGTCGCTCATCCTGATTTCGAAGTATAGCAACGTCCCTGCCTCCTACATGTACACCAAGGTGAAATTTGTTCGAAATTTTTTTAATAGCAAGATATTCTATGCAATACTTTTTTTTTCTGGATAACGATTTCTTGATTTTGGGTAGCAATTTTTTTAGAAATTTCAGATTTCCTGGGAAGGAAATCATGCACTTATACAAGGGAAAATAATGCTGGAACAGAGGATAGATATTAGCGAAATGTGACATCATTCAGAATCACTCTCTGATTCATGTTGACGTTGGCTACACATTAGGATGCTTATGTTTCTTGCTTAAAAATAAATCATAAGCTGATTGTGAGTTTAAGTATTTGAGTTCTGAGTTCTCCAAAGTAATTCGAAGAAGATAATCTCAAGTCTTGTCTTCATTCTGCCGCAGCAGTAAGCCATATGGCCCAGGCCTATGAAAGGGTGATAAAGAACTTCGACATTTCCCTGTCCGGCACTCATGCAGTTACTTCATCATGAGAAATTGCGCAACTGGCCAGGGGCGAAGTGGGCCGACAAAACCAGGTTGGGAAACTTTAGTCTTTCGGTCCACTACAAAAAGATAAGTACTCATACGGGAACACCTCATAAATTCGCCCGTGAAAATATTCTGTTTGATCCTAGACGGAAGAAAACTGTTGGAATATGCATTGTAAAACGAATTCAGTGGTAAACAAATTTTGACAACAATTTATCGGTGAAATAATTTTTAAAATCCACCCATGATTGAATACAGTGTCAGAACCACGCTACATTCAAAAATAAGGAGATTTTTAAAATTCCAGATTTTTTTCCTTTTAAAAAATTGGTTTCAACAAAGAAAAAAAATTGCGAGTCTTTTGCAGGTCCCATTTCTGGCGAAATCGCCATGAAGTTCATTCTGAAAGTCGAAATGTCCATATGCCACAGACAATTTTCCTACGATATAAATTTTTATAATTCTTAGTCAACAATCGCCTACTGCGGAGTGGTATTACTCCTTGAGTTGATGCCTTTATAAAGTCTGCCCATTATTTTGACCCATGAACCGGTACTGCCCAAATCATTGTATCCTTTAAGATAAATGCAGGTCGGATACGGATTTCGGAATATCTCTGCCGGAGAATCGCTTTGTAGTCTTCGTCAGACTGCGGGTAAAGGGGTGGTTATGATGGACCATCCCAAAGGTACTGATGTCTCTTTCAAGATTTTAAAAGCAGGATGAGACCTACCAAGGACCCTGGCCTCCAAATTCAATGACATACGCATAACTGTATTTAGCTTTAATGAATTTGTAACACTGTTCTTGGCCCGGTGGCATTTTTCTCACAGTAAAGAGAATTTTGCTATGTCATTTCAGAGGACATATAGATACAAGGAAACGTTTTGTAATTTTTTTTAAGGAAATAGCGTTACAGGTAGAGACAAAGTTCAAATGAAGTTAATGATTATTATTTATATGTGCCAAAACAATTATTTGTACCCAAAATATCCAGGCAAAAAGATCATGAGAAAGTGCGCCATTTCTCGGGTGATCCACCGGGAAATATCCCGGTGTCCCAATCCACCCTTGCTACTGGCACTTTTTATTCCTGTTTGGAACCTACTATCACACAACTGAAAGATGGTTAGCAATAATGTGCACGCTCGCTTTTATCATCAGTCAAAAGTAGCTTATTTTTTGAAAAAAAAAAAAAAAAGACGTTGTGTCGCTTTAAAATTTTCATCGTAGAAATATGCTATACAAATCTGAAATTGTATCGCGATTCCATGTAATCTCAGTTAGGTATCTGCACGGTTCTAAATTTGCGAAGCCCGGCCCGACCCGGGACTGAATTTTAGGGGCCTGGGTCTAACCCGGCCCGACTCTGAATTTCCAGTTTACGGCCCAGCTGGCCACATTTCAGACTTTCACTAAGAGTTTTCCGCCACCTATTGCAAATAATGCAAGACTTCCTCTAGAGCAAAGAAGGGGAGGAGGGTCTCTAGTCTCAGAAGAAGGTCAAGGAGGTCTCTAGTCTCAGCAAAAATTCTTTACAAGATCTTTAAAAAAAATTTTACAAAAACTTTTAAAAACATTTTTGCGGAAACTTCGTTTGAAACTGGTTAAAAAATAACCAGGAATTTTTGACGGCAGCTTAGAATGAAGAATTAACGAGAAAAGCAATTTTTTTCGCGGTTTTAGATTATAAATACTGGATGATGAGAAGGCAGCTATTCCAGAGGATTTGAGGATCCTTTACACAGACATAGCTATAGTTTCTATGCATGCATATTAACAAGAGAACGTGAAGGAAATATCAGTTTGAAATATTTATACCAATGAATATAAGGTGTGACGTATTACAGTTGTGGGCACATAACTACGCATCCTTCAGAATACAATGAATTAAGTGAACTAAAAAGTAGTCTTCGCGGGGAGGAAAAATAGAGACCTGTGTCATTTTTTTTTTTTAACAGAGTCAACAGAAAAATTTTACTATGTGCAAAAACATTGTGGCATTATATTGTGTGTGTTTTTTTTTTGTTATATTCAAGTGTAAATAATTAAAGTGGTTTTGCTTTTTGTTTTGTGACACAATTCTTAATTGCTGGTTATTTATTTGCTTACTTATGTTCTGTATTTTCGTACGAATGAGAACAAGAAAGATGACACCGAATTTTCGGATGTAATAAGCACGTCTTTTGAATCAGTTCTGACGCGAATTAAATTTATCAACGCTATTCAAAATCAATGGAACCAGTTTAGAAAACAGTCAACTGGTTCCAACAATCGATAAAACATCCAGAAATAGGAACATCTACTTAGTTCCACCAGCGGCTAAAAAGCTTGTTACAAAGATTAAGAAATGGCGAACAAAAAGTTCCTCATGCTGCAAGGAAGGTACCAGAGACAAAGAGATTTTCAAATCGAACAGTTAAAAGAAGATATATAAAAAAAGAAACATGATATAAGTTTACGTCTGCTTGCGGAAGAATTTTGCATAGCGGAAAAGTTGAAAATAGGCGAAAATTATTTTTCATGGAAAAAGCGTTCGACCTTTACGCCAGCTAGTGAGAAATCTTTGCGTTACTTAAAGATGATAATGCTCCACATCTCTGTTGCAGCGAATGGCATACAGTGAAGAAGAAATTCCTCAATAGCGTTTTTAGAAGCACCGATACAGCTGCAAACTGAAGTACATAAACACCACCTACCGACAGAACTGTGAACTACAAAATTCCTCATTTACTAACCTTAAGTGTTTTACAAGGTAAATGGCCTCCGGTGTTAAAAGAGTTTTTTAAATCGCACATGTAAAAGCAGTGATATTGAGAAAAACAGAATAAGCATATGCGCCCCTAGCAGCGAAACTGTGCAATATTTTGGAAAGAAAATACACACGCAGTTTGCATAGTTAATAATATCTGACCGAAGAAAGAAGTTTTCCAATCGGGTTTTTAGTCCCACAGATATTGCTGCAAACGGAAACGTGAACTTATGCCCTCTCGTGGCAGACTTGTGCGGTAGGAAAAAATCTGAAATTATATGAGAAACATTTCCCCACGGAAACGCGCTCTTCAACAAAGAAAGAATTTTTCAAATCGGACTCTTAGAGGCAGAGATATCGACAAAAATAAGTTATGCCTTTACGCCCGTGGCGGAAAAACCAAGCATTATTTTAAGAAGAAAGTATTCTCAAAAGGTCTTTAAGCGATGGCTTCTGATCATTCGTCCGGAAGGGGTCCGGGTTCGAATCCCGGTGAGGCATGGATGTTGTGTTTGTCTTACGACACTGGCTCTCTCCCTTCCCTGGAACCAGTGACCCTAAATTAGGGACGGGCGACTGCTTATAGCCCATTGAGTTGCTCACGGTGGTCGTCAAACCTCCAATCAAAAAAACAAAAACAAAAAAAACCATCCATTTTTTCAATCGAGTTTTCAGGAACACAGATTTTGTTACAAATACATCAGACCCAGAAATTAACACTTACGACCCCTGGTGGCAAAACCATTCTTTATCAAATATTACAAATTATAGGCAAAGCATTTCCTATCAGCAGCTGTTTCCGGTGCAACAAGAAGTTTTCTAATCGGAATTTTAGAAGCAGAGATATCGAGGAAAACCCAATTTACCTTAACGCCCCTAAGCGGAAAGTCTATGTATTACTTGAAAAGTTTAAATTATATGAAAGCATTTTACACTGGAAACGCTATCTAACAAAGAAGGATTTTTTTCAAATCTGACTCTCAGAAGCAGAGATATTGACAGAAATAGGATATGGTTTCTCCGCCAGGGTATCTACGCATTCTGGCAGAGAAACCATACATGATTTTAAGAAGAGAATATTCTTAAATGTTTATCGACATGAGCGGTATCGGTCCACGAAAGAATTTTCTCAATCGAGCTTTTAGAAGCTCAGATTTTGATGGAAATACCTACGAAGCAGAAATTAACGCTTACGCCCCCTTGTGTCCAAACCATATTTTATAAAAAAATTAGAAATTGCAATCAAAACATTTTCCACCGGGAGCTGTATCCGTTGCAGAAAGAATTTTTCAAATTGGAGTTTTAGAAGCAGAGATATCAAGGAAAGCCCAATTTACCTTTACTCCTCCTAGCGGAAAGTCAATGAATTTCTTGAAAATTTTTGAAATTATATGAAAACCATGTCGCACCAGAAACTCTATCAAACAAAGAAGAAATTTTTCAAATTGGAACATTAGAAGCAGAAATATTGACAAAAATAAAATATACATCTACGTCCCCTGGCGGAGAAGCCACGCATTATTTTAAGAAGAAAATATTTTGAAAAGGTTTGTCGACGTGAGTAGTATCGGTCTACGATAGAATTTTTCAATCGAGATTTTAGAAGCTCAGATTTTTTCGCAAATACATCAGAAACAGAAATTAACACTTATGCCCCCTGGTGGCCAAACCGTTTTATACCAAAAATTAGAAATTATATGCGAAAGATTCCCCATCCGGAGCTGTATCCGCTGCAGAAAGAATATTTCAAATCTGAGCTGTATCCGCTGCCGAAAGAATACGCCAGTTCTCACATCACAAGTATACTTATTTTGCACGCACGCACACACGCATACACAAAATTTTCAAGACCGTAAATGTGTGCGAAGTAATTTGGTTCAAGATATCGCCAGAATTTTGCAAGGGGGAGGACCAGGAAATATTTAAAAGACACATATTAAAGAATTTGGAGAAAAGTTTCACAAATTGCTGCGTAGTTCTTTGTCTGTCTATTGAATCGCAAATGGCCACTATGAAATTAGTTCAAAAACGTTCATTATTTAAAGCGATCCTATTAGTTCTGGAAGCCTCTCGAGCCGCCTAGAGCGAGTCACTGAATAAGACCAATTATTCATTCTCCAACATAATTTTGGATATCGTTCCATTTAGTTGAAAATTAAACATCGTTTAAGTCATAGGTGAAGAATAAGTTCCTAAAAAAATGAATTTTTTGGAGTAAGTGTTTGTTATACACTGAGTGGCCACTTTATTATGACCACCCCCTCAGTACTTCGTTGGGCCACCTTTTGCCTTTAATACTGCGTCGATTCTTCGTGGCATGGACTCCACGTGATGTTGATAGGTGGTTTGTGGAATCTGAGACCATGCTTGATGAATAGCACTTTCCAGGAGTGTGAGATTGCAGGGTTGTGGATCCAGCAGTCTGATGGCTTGTTCAACTTCATCCCACAAATTCTCAATGGGGTTGAGATCTGGAGATTGTGGGGGGCCACCTAAGCAAAGTAAACTCACCGGCACATTCCTGAAACCAATCCTGTACAATACGAGCACTATGGCAGGACGCATTATCTTGTTGAAAGTAGCCATCGCCATTGGGATAAACCATTCACATGACAGGATGCACTTTGTCCACAACGATAATTAGATATGATGTACCAGTCAGACGTTGATCAACACGAATTAAAGGGCCCAAAGCATGCCAGGAAAACATTCCCCAAACCATAACGTTGCCTCCACCAGCTTGAAGGGTTGTAGCAATGCACTTGGGGTCCATGCTTTCGTGCTGTTTCCGCCAAATTCTCACTCGGCCATCGGCATAGTGCAACTGACAACGTGATTCATCGGACCACATAATTTGTTTCCAATTATCGACTGTCCAATTCTTGTGCTCCAGTGCCAACTGGAGACGTTTTCTCTTGTTAACTGCAGACAGTAAAGGTGTTCGAACAGGCCTTTATGGCTGCCATATCCCATCTGATGCAGTGTACGGCGAACAGTGCGTGCAGAGATTATTTGAGGGGATTCTTGATTAAGATGGTCAGTAATTTGCTGCACTGTTGCCCTTCTGTTGTCTGTTACCAGTCTAGACACTCTCCGTTCCGCCCGAGCAGTCACTAGTTTATGAGGACCACACGTCGCACGTACAGACCCAGTTTTTTGGCTGACAGTCCAGTCTTTAAACACTTTAACAACAGCTGCTCTGGAACATTTCACGAATGTGGCGGTTTCGGTTATAGTCGCTCGATGGCTCCGAGCTCCTGCAATCATCCCACGTTGAAAGTCCGTCAAATCGCATTTTTTACCCATCTTGTCACCCAAAAATCACTCCTACTACTGTCGCAAGCACTAAGGTTTCCCTTTTATACTAGCCTCGCTCTCTAGCGACAACAGCGTGCAGCCATAGCTTATTTGCTTAAAACTGCCAGGTGGTCATAATAAAGTGGCCACTCAGAGTATATTTCCTCCATATTATTCTTATGTTCCACCTTTGAATTTCTTTTCAGAAATGAAGCTGGGCAGATGACTAGCGTACACTTGGTGCTAATCCATTTTTGGATATGTGCATCTTTCCCGACAGCAGTAAAGTAAATCCCAAGTAAAAAATTTCGGTGTAACGAAAATGGGTAACGGAAGTAATCAAAACATCTGTTTAAATCTGATTTCTGAATGCCTCCCCATCAAGTGACGAAATAATAGTTAATTTCATTGTTACTCAATTATATATTTTATTAAACTATCGCCGAACATTATTTCATCACCTCGTACATAAACGTAATAATATCCACTGCAATCTGCGTAAATTACGAGAACCTGATGCTAAATGTGATAAAAGCCATAGCAAAAACCCATTTTTGATGCTGTGAAAACGGTGCGTCGTATTGAAATTTACCTTCCTCTCGACCCCCTAGGGAAGGAGAGTTACCTGCTACTCAGGAGGGCGTTAAAATAATGTATAACATGATAAGGGGTGTGTAACCTGTAGATATCCTAGACCAAAAGTTACCAATCAGCCTCACCAACAAACTCGCTATTCAGCTTTTCTTTCTATCTTGAGCAGAGCACATTTAAGGAGACATATGGCCCGGCGGCTGGGCAGTATTTTGGGGCCCCAGTATAAGTGGTTCATTTAGAATGAGTAGAATTTGTATTTGGGGACACAGCATAAGTGGTCCATCTAGGATGAGTAAAATGTGTATTTGGGGCCACAGTATTAGTGGCCTATTTGGATGAGCAAAATTTGTATTTGGGGCCCCAGTATAAGTGGCCCATCTAGGATGAGTAAAATTTGTATTTTGGGCCACAGTATTAGTGGCCTATCTGGATGAGCAAAATTTGTATTTGGAGCCCTAGTATAAGTGGCCCATCTAGGATGAGTAAAATTTGATTTGGGGCTACAGTATAAGTAGCCCATCTAGGTTGAGTAAAATGTGTATTTTGGGGCCCCAGTATAAGTGGCCAATCTAGGATGAGTAAAATTTGTATTTGGGGCCCCAGTATAAGTGGCCCATCTAGGATGAGTAAAATTTGTATTTGGGGCCACAATATAAGTGGCCCATCTAGGATGAGTAAAATTTTTATTTGGGGCCACAGTATAACTATGGGTGGATGAGTAAAAATACTCAGGAGAATACATTCCCAACATATCATGAGGAATCCATAAAGATATCCCCACCGTTGTGACGTGCCTGTACCGCGGGTCGCACTCCAGATAAAGGCAGATAGCAGTGAGATCACATGTTCGCGTAGCTCAGTTGGAAGAGCGACTTACTGCGGAGCGAGTGAGGGGACCCGGTTTCGATGTCCACAGCGGACAAACTTGTACGTTATATTGGCTCTCGAAATTACAGGAGGATCCGGCTGTTAAGTTTCTCGGAATAATGTGATGTTCTTTCCACACCGCGAGACAAGAAAAATAAGAGAATCCCTTCTTCAGTGCTTCGAAAAATAAGTGAGTGTGATGTTACGTTTCACACACCAAATTGTCTGGGATTTCTCAAATGCACGTTCTTCATGGGACGACTGCCTTCAGCGACACATGGTCCCGGCTGACCCATGGGCCATGCCCCCGGCCCTCTTTCGGGAGAGAGAGATATGACGTGCCTGCACCGCATGATGCACATGAGATAACGGCAGATAGCAGTGAGAACACATGCCCGTGTAGTTTAGTTGGGAGAGCGACTTACTCCTGAGTGAGGAGGGCCCAGTTTCGATGCCTTGCGCTGACAAACTTGTACGTTATATACCGTATTGAAGTGTGTATCCCATGATTCATGGACGAATCAGTTGTAGCAAGAAAATGTAAAAATGCATGGTTAAAAAATGGATACCAAATCAGTCCTGCTTTAGTCCCCTTTCCCCCGGGTTGGGTTCAACTGGTTGACATTAAATCGAAGTAGTGGGCAAAATAATATGATCCAAATATCATGATCCAAAAGAATTCTTAATGTATAAAAATTTCCCCTAATTACAGACATGTACAAAAAAAGTTCTGTGATGTTTTCAAAACGTCTGTGGATGGACTGGGGGCGTCTATTTTTTTTTTTTTTTTTTTTGCGGACTACTCCTAAAAAAGCGGAAAGAAATAGAAACTTTTTTTCATACGGCAGTTTCTTATAGTTTTTGCTGTGCTGTCTGCAGAGTAAACAAGACAGAAAAACTGTATAACTCTGTCAATTCTTCAAGCACCCTGCATAACTCTGAGGCCGCTTGAAAATACGGGGCCTGAGGTTGCAGCCCCCTAGCCCCCTCTTAAATGAACACTGATCTTGAGGTAGGTCAGATTTTAGTTTGCGCATGCGCAGATAGATTTCCGTAGCTACATCACATTTAATCGGTGTCAGGGTCGTTTCTTACGTTTGTTTAAATATGAATAATATATATAATAAAACTAAATATTGTTTTTGAAAAACTAAACAGTCGAAATACTTACTATTGCCGGCGCCGTAGTTTAGTAAATACTTACTTTTATGACTCGCATGTTTTACGACAATAATATTCATTAATCCACCTACCTAAGAACCGCTGAATGTCAGGAAGTAGTAAACCTTATTGTTTGTTGTTATGATTTAATTCCACTTAGTATGTATTGGATTGTGCTCCGTGTCGTCGTGAGTCACTCGAATAAAAAGCAATGTTTTGTACGTAAATAAATGTATGCTCTCGTATCACTTTAAAAAAAAATGGCCAAACATGACCACCGCGAAACTTTTTGGTTGAAAATTATAAGTCTATCACTGAAGGTTTCATCTGCAACACCTCGCAATGCTGTGAACTATGGTCTTGAAGTTACATATGTAGCGCGAAATTGTAGGACATGAACAAGTTAGATTACATTACACAAGTGCCAGAGAATACCTCTTCCTTTGAGTTTGGACTCCCTATTCTTCATGCCCATATACGTTTTTTTTTTTTTAGTGTATTCTGCACATCTACTACCGCTTATATTTTAAGAAATGGAAAGCAAGTAAGAAAGACAGAACCCGTGAGCTTCTGGAAAAAATGAAAAGAGTTGTCCAAGATTCCTACAGAATTTGTAGATGTCCCAAAACCAGTAGATGTCCTTATTGTAGATGTCCCAAAACCAGGCTATGGAACTACGAATAACAGCAATACCGCATGAAGATCCTTTACAAATCCCGAAATAAGTTCCGAAGTGACTGGAGTAGACCAAAATTTAATTTTTCGTTTTGGAAATATTTTGACAGCAATTTCATGCGGCCACGAAATAAATGTGACTAAATTCAATATCTACTGCATGGAAACAGCACAGTTATACGTGAGATTGTACCCCTGATATTATATGCCACCCAAGGTACATAAAATTCCTATTCATGGATCCGTAATTGTGCAGGCAGTTACTTAACCGATTGGAGAGCTTTCACAAGAGGCCGTTGAGTCCAGAAAAAAATATATTAGAAAATTTCGAGAAAGCTTTACCCGACCCGAAAAATTTCACGACGAGACAGCAATTCGGACCTCTTTCGCAGGTTAATGTTGACTTCTGACCCATTAATTTCCAGTTTGGGAAGACTACCTTCGGAAGTGCTAGGTCTGTTGGTTTCATCCGATGAAGAAGAGGGGGGAAAGAAGACGACGAATGTGAAACACCAGCTTCTGAAGACGAGTGACAGACTGGAGATCTGGGCCCTTCTTAGAGTATACTGTGAGTAATAATAATTCATTAAAATACTTAAATAAGCAAATATTTAGTTATCTTACTACAGTTTCTTTCATTTAAGACGTACAAATATTTTTGTCCGCCTTTCTTCTTATCCGGACCACTGTGTTCCGTGCCATCACAATTTATCCTTTATCAAACTCCGATAAATTGGCAACTTTTCCCATTCTTACTCCGAACAATCTACTAACCGAAAGCAGATCAGATCATATGTAGAAGATTTTAGAAAGGGAGTGTCTGACCCCGGGTCTTAAACAACCCTTAGAAATAGGAAGCTAGGAAATTTGGGCTAGAGTGCCCAATAGGAAAGTGACACGGAAGCGAAGTAGAAAGGGGGAGGAAGACGCCTTTATTTATTACCGGGGGGGGTGCAGTACCCGGGGTCCGACGGCTTAACGTGCCCAACTAACCGAAAGCCTGTTCTCGGTTTGTATATATACTGCTCTGTGAACTTCACATGTGCCACCGTTCGGTCTCCAGGCTCAGGGTGGTCATAACATGCTCGTCGGAGTAAAATCTCTGTTTAATGAATGATGAAATGATACCACTGTTTTTCAATGAGTTGGTGGAACATTGTCCAGCAGAGAGAGTCTTATGCCAGAGGCAACCTCCTCCACCCATTGGTTTCCCCCGTTCCCCCTCCAGTAAGCAAGTGCTGGGTGAGTGTAGCCGATCGCTTTGTTGTCTTCCTTTCGAGTGCAACTGACCTATCAGATAAGGATCAGAGACTGGGGTCAGCGCAACCGACCCATGTCCCTTTCGGCGTCCACTTATGACATTCCGAAATATGCGACGGCTTTACATCCTTATTCGTGCAATATACACGGTGGCAGCCATAGTAGTTGGATCATACACTATAATGAATAAAGTTCTCCGCTGTGGGCGTGTGTTGCAGGGAAGCTTACGTTAAGTCACGTTAGGGTTATTGGAAGGTTACTTGACGTAGCTAAAGTGTGCCTAATCTTCAAAGTGCTAAGAGTTTGTTTAGGTAAGACACGCACGTGCAATAAGTTCATTGAATATGGAACTTCTTTTTACTCAGCGTTCCTCATTATCTTGAACTTCAGTAATATAACTTCGGTTTTAGTACATTAGTACCTTGAAGGCTCCTTATTAGAGCGGTAAACACAATATACCCTGAACTTAACGTAGACACTCAATGAAATAGACTTAACGGCCAGACAGAGGTCTGACAATAAAATGAACTAAGAAAACGTACTCACTTTTAACCTTTTATTGGGGAACTCCTGGTATTACTCAAATACACACTCCAACAAAACACAACTACTGATAGACCGAACTTTCGTACTATCGTAGAATCGCATAACAATAATTAGGAAGAACCTATCACATATAAAACGAAGCTGCTTGATATAGTTGAGCGCGCCTATATATACTGCATACCACCACGTCATGACTTACACTCGTTGCCACATATAATTCAGCGGGAGAAATAACATCTCGTTAAGTGAGAAGATAATTTGCATAGGAAAATAAAATAACAAGAGATAGCAACGTATACTCTAGATAGCAATCTAGAGTATAGTGTTGTAACGTATACTCTAGATAGAAATCTAGAGTATAGTGTTGTAACGTATACTCTAGATAGCAATCTAGAGTATACGTTACAACACTAGGGCGTCACTAAACATATGTCACGTCCATCTCTTGCAATAATCCTGGTTACAAGATGGCAGCAAATAACCCAGTGCTGAATTCGGGTTCAATTCAAGAGCCCCAGTCCGTCCGAGAACGAAGTATGTCAGAGAGTATGAAATTTAATTTGGGGATGGAAAGTAACAGCAACCACCGAGGCAAAACCTGGTCCCATGGGCGTACATACAGGGGACCAAGAAGGGGAATTTGCTCTCTTCTGGAAATCGGATCACACCCTTTCTGACCTTGGAAGGTACTACAGAGTTTTTTGCGAAAACACTAATTCTGTTTGCCCATGTTCCTACAAAACTTGTGGATATGCGTTTATGCAGAACAAAAAGGAAAAAACGTAGGAAATTTCTAGCAGAAAAAGAGAAAATTTACGTTGGGAAGTAAAAATGAAAATTTTCGTTGCATGTTGTAGAACAGTGCACATATGGTACAATCGTGGCCAAAACTCCTGCACCAGTAGAACGAAAGTCAATCTTTGATATTTGAAGTCAACTTATACAGCGTAAAGTTAAAGTCAGGAATACATATTATACATCAATTTAAAGGAAATTTTATGCTGAATTCAAATATTTTTACAGAATGTTATTACCAGTAATATACAAGCAAAAGTACAGCGTCTAGTCATAAAAAGCAAACAATAGTGGAATTTGTGAAATTAGTGTACAATGTAATTATAAATACACCACACTGTGAATACTCAAGAGACGCAAATAGCGTATTAAATCCGTTTATTTTTGCGGCGTAGTAAGTATAAAAATTCGCCAAGCTTTCGCACTCCACTGGGAGGCTTTCTCAAGGCAATGGTAGACATAAAAATGCAGGGAATTGGAACACGTAAGGAACAAAGACGATTTTTGAAAAAACGCGGGTGACATCACGAGCGTATTATACGAATTTTCATCACGCAATTATACGGTGTGTCGCGATGTGTTTCCATCTTTTAATAATGCATGCCAAGTTCTTGGTAGTTCAGTAGAAACTATATCATTGCACGCTAGTTTGCTGGATAGAATTTCGACTGTTTCCCTGATGGCAGTCTCTTTAAAGTTCGTGTAAGGGGCAATTCTTCTAATATTACTCCATTGAGGAGCAGCCGAGGAATGCATGACTTCTCTGGCGAGGGCTGTATTCTGCATGTCCTGGTTAACACTTCGCAAGTGCTCTTTACACCTATAGTGTCCAAGGATCGCTTTGTCATTCCGATATATATCTTTCCCGTGTTGCCAGGTGTAGGGGTCGCCCGCAAACGAACTGTCAATTATGAATTTATGTACTTTTAATATTGTGACGAACACGTGCGGACGGACGTTTCATTCCGCCATTTTGTTGTTTCAGATAATAACTGATATTCTTCACCACCCACGTGGTACGATTTTAATCCTATGGGGGATTAAGAGAGGGGTGCATGAACACTTGGGGCATCTGACCTTGAAGAGTCAGCTGCTCGAGTGCTTCTGTTAAACAAGTTGTCATACTGCTTTTGTATACGTGCAAGGTTGTAATCCCCTGCGGGTATCCGACGACATTCCTGAGTTCAGGTATTTCACGTGCTGACCGGGAAAACCAGTTTTTCTTGCGCATGCGTGATAGAGGACAGAAAGGGCGAGGAGGATTAAGTGAGACAGTTGAGCTTCGGTCGTCAAGGAGAGAGGGTCCTGGTTTGGACACCAGTTTCTGACGGAAGGACTGCGGTTATCGCAGACGTGCAGCGTGGTGAACGGGAAGGAGGATTCCTTCGTCCACCGGGTATCGCGGAAAGAATTGTGGAAAGATAGCACGTGGTCAGCACGGGAACCTGAGCGGAAAATCATCGGAAACCCGTGAAGCAAATGTTATCGGAATAATAAAGTCTTGTTGTTGTTTTTATTTCCGTGTACTGGACTGTGTTTGTCGAGGTAATTATTCTTCTACACAAGGACGCCTTCAGCCGCCTTGATAGCCAGATTGTATAGTAAAGGCGAGGCGGTAGCTCGCTATACGGCGGGAAACAAAAGGTATCATCTAAGAATTGATATGTCTGGCCCTACAGCCAGATAAAGTGGCGCAGTCGGCAGGATCAGCCTGAAAGCGAGCTCATGAATGACGTGAATGGCGACACGTGTGAAGAAGGAACAACGGACTTTTTGTGAAACTTCCAGTGACCGAATGACAGAACTCTGACGACGTGCCGACCGGAAGAAAGAGACACCAGCGTGCTAGCCGAGATAAGGTATCCATCGTGTCGACAAAGACAAAGACAGTGTGCACCTCAACCTACGGAAATCCCAAGCAGGACGAGGACTTACAAGCAAGACAAGAGAAGAAGCCTGAGTGCTCCGGTAACGTACCACATTTTTTTTTCTGAGATTATTTCTGTGTCTTTGCCTGTGCATTTGGTATAATTTAGGGTTAAGAGTAGAAGTTCTCATCATGGTACTAGAAAGGAAAGGGAAAGCTAATAATTAGATATTCTCAGAGTAAAGCATTGTAAAGTAAAATTTTGTAACAGTTAATTTTATGTCAGTTGCTAGAGAATGCGAAGTGTCAAAATATTTTCATTAAGTAATAAGTGTTTAGATAGTTCGAGATTTCATGTTTACGATTTAAGAAATTTGAAGCTAAAATAGCGTAGTGATTTTTTTTTTTTTTTTTTTTTACGTGTAGTGAAAGAGGCAGAAGGAATATAAGTATTCTGAGTAAAACAGGATAATAGATGTTCGGGTAATGCATGAAGGTAGAGATAGGTTAGAAACAAAACAAGAAGCAGATTAACCTTCGATGATTTAATGCGGAAGTTTGCATGATTTCTTTTCTTATTTCTTTGCATGAGTGTATTTTTTGAATGTGTATTGTAGTGTATTATCATGACTGAGCTTTTGGAAGTGAAAGTTGAGGATAATTTAGACGCGGACAACGAAGAGAATAGTATTCTTAACGATTCAGAATTAGATTCTAGTAAAGAAGTAAGCATTAATATGGAAGACAAGAAAAATAATCCAGCTAGAATGGAATGGGAACTTCAATTTAAAATGCTTGAGATGGAAGAGAGAAAGGCTGAGAGGGAACAAAGAATGCTAGAATTACAATTAGCGGATAGGAAAGAAGAAAGGAAATTTGAGTTAAGAAAATTAGAATTAATTAATGAGAAAGAGAAGGAGTCTATTAAAAGTAAAAATGAGATTAAGTTGGCCGACTACATGAGAATCTTGGAAAGAACTTTACCCAGAAGTCCCAGTAAGCCGGAAGAAATTCTGGACTTCTTTGATTCGTTAGAAAGGGCATTTGTATTACACTCAGTACCGGAAGAAATGAAAGGTCGTTTGGTGATAGCCTTATTCAATTCAGAATGTATGAACCACTTATTTCGTCGTTTGACTATAGAGCAGTACGATAAGTACGAAATAGTTAAGGAGGCAATTTTGATGGAATGCCATTTGACTCCGGATATTTATTTGAAACAATTTGAGAATATTAGTAAGAACAAAGGGGAAAGCTACTTGCAGTTAGCGGGACGTATTAAGAGGACCCTAACATACTACATCAACAGTAGTGAAGTGAAAGAATTCGATCAGTTGGTCAATTTGTTGGTATGCGACAAATTCAAAACTTTGTTGTCCCCAGAACTGAAGACCTACATTCTTCAAAGAGGTTCCGTAGGGAAGTTAGTTCCTTCGACAGAATTAGGAGAACTTTGGGATTTATACGAAAGTCACGTGGGAGCTATGGGAATAGATCATCCCTCGGGAACGTATTTCAAAGGAGGTCAATCAGAAGCCGGGAAGAAGGGAAGTTTTCCGACAGGCGGAAACCAATGGAAAGGAAAGTTTTCCGGGACAGATCAGAGCATCGGGCATAAGCCGGGTTACTCAGCGGCGAGGCCTATCGTAGGGAATTCCAGTTTGGATAAGGGAATTATATGCTTTAGATGTGGAGTAGTGGGGCACCGTAAAGCAAATTGTAACCAGAAGGCATCCCAGAGTACTCCCAGCTCTTACTCTCAGAATTGGAAGAAAGACCCCCCAAATAACGTAAATAGAGTAGCGATGGGACAAAAGGGAGCCGAAGATGTTTCAGAGAGAAGGATAGAGGTCAGCGATGATAAAAGAATGACGGCTAAGGTAGATAGAGTTTTAGGCCAGGAAGGAAGTCAGAACGAGGTAATAGAAATTCCGGTAGGAGAAGTGAAAGGGTTAAGTCGGAATGCGGAAAGAGCACCGAAATCCTTATTGACTCAGGCGCGGAGGTGAGTTGTGTAAGAGGAGGGTTACTTGGCGAAGAGCTGTTGGAACCAAAGGGTAGAATAATTTTAAGAAGCTTCGATGGTAGTAAGGGAGAGTTTGTTATTAAACAATTGAATCTCCGATTAGATGAAGAGGGATTAGAAACAGGAGAAGCGCCAGAAAGTTTTTGTGAAGTGATGTGTGCAATTGTTCCTAATCTGGTAAACAGGGTAATTATAGCAGCGGAGGATTACCAGCGCATGAAAAGTTTAAGGAAGCTACTCCGATGTGGGCAACCTCGTGTGAAAAGGCGTTAGAGTTAGGGAATAGGCCGGATGTGCATCCAGAAACTGAGACTGGCGAAGCGCTAATCGAAGAGGAGGATATTCTAGGAATGGAAAGCCCGGCGACAACAGATACTTCAGCGGAGGAGGAGCAAGCGCGCTTGGTAGGTAAAGCGTGGCTTGAAGGGCAAAATAGCCCCAGGATATTAGCGCTCAGTGCTGGAGGCGGCGAGAAGAATCAGCGAGGGCAACAGCAGGTCGACCAATCAAGAGAGGCAAAGAGAGCTAGCGAGGGAACGGAGATAGCGTTACTGATTTGGATACGAGTGAAGCTCAGGAGAGTTCAGACAGACGCTTGTTTACAGAGCAACAAAAGAGGGATGTGACGTTAGTAGCCACTAGGAATGAGGCGGAAAATGGCAGAGGTGGTTATCTCTATACGGATGGAATGTTGTATCATCGGGAGCAAGTGTGGGGACAGGTTACGTTACAGTTGGTAGAACCTGAAGAAATCAGGATAGATAGGGAGAGGATAACTCGGGAGCAACTTAGGGAGTTACAGGAGCTGGTGAACAGCTCGAAGAAGTTCTTTTCGGGAGAAGTGGGAGAGACGTCAGTTGGGAAGCACACAATTACACTCAAGCCGGAAAGCGTACTTCGTACCCAGCACAGGTACAAGGTGCCACAATCGATGCAGAGAGCAGTGGAGAGCCAGATCCAGGAGTTGTGGGATCGTGGGATGATTGAAGAATCAAAAGAAGAGTATAGTCATCCGGTAGTATGCGTGGCTAAGAAAAATGGGGAGGTTCGGATGTGTGTAGATTACAGAATGCTAAATTCTCACACTGTTCCGGACGCATTTCCGATGTCTCATATCCCAGATTTGTTAGCGAAGGTGGGGGCAGCCGGGTATATTACTACGCTTGATATGTTAAAGGGCTACTATCAAATCCCAATGGACCCCGACAGTAGAAAGTATACCACTTTTGCAACGCATAAGGGGGCTCTATCAATGGAAAGTAATGCCCTTTGGGTTATCAGGAGCGGCGGCTACTTTTCAGAGAGCCACGAATAAGGTTTTGACCCCGCACCAAGACTATGCGATAGCGTACCTGGACGACGTGGCTATTTTTTCTGGCTCATGGGAGGAGCATGTGAAAGGAGTAATTGAAAGTTTGGAGGCGGCAGGCTTTACGGGAAATTTGAACAAATGCTGTTTCGCCCGTACGGAGGTGAATTACTTAGGGCACGTGGTCGGCTCGGGTCATCACCGGCCGGACCCCGAGAAATTACAGGCCATCAGGGACCTTTTGCCCCTCAGACAAAAAAGGAAATACGTAGCTTTTTTGGGATTATGTGGGTATTACCGTGATTACGTACCTAACTTCGCAAAGATAGCTAAACCTTTAACAGATTGCACAGGGAAAAGGGCGGCAGATAGGGTAGTTTGGTCGGAAAAGTTGGAGGAATCATTCAGGACTCTGAAGGAAAATTTGTGTAAGGCACCGGTATTAAACACCCCGGATTTCAGTAAGCATTTTATCTTACACACGGATGCGAGTTCCTTTGCGGTGGCATGTTGTTTGAGTCAGAGGGATGAGGAAGGCAACATTAGGCCAGTGGCCTATGCTAGCAAAAAATTAAATGGGACACAAGCCAGATGGGCGGTCAGCCATCAGGAGGCGTACGCCATAGTATGGGGTTTGCAAAGGTTTGAAGGGTGGATTTTCGGTAACCGGGTCGAAGTTATGTCCGATCACAACCCCCTTACTTTTCTCACCCGTTCCGCATCGCAAAGTTCAAAATTACAGCGTTGGAGTTTGGCTATTTCCCAATTTAATTTATCCATATCTCATGTCGCGGGCAAACTAATTCCTCACGCCGATGCGTTGTCAAGACTCAGTTTTAAAGAGTAGGGCAGCGCCATGGTGAGAAGGTTTCACGGCACAGGTGGAGATCCACAGAAGGTCTCAGGGTGGTACAAGTGTATATGTTACATAACGTGCGAGAAGTGAAAAAGTGTATTATGTTGTGTCACCCAAGATCAGCAGGCAAGGAAGAGACTGACTTCGAGAATACGGCAAAGACCATATCTCTCGTTCATTTGAGTGGGGGGCCTGTAGGGGTCGCCCGCAAACGAACTGTCAATTATGAATTTATGTACTTTTAATATTGTGACGAACACGTGCGGACGGACGTTTCATTCCGCCATTTTGTTGTTTCAGATAATAACTGATATTCTTCACCACCCACGTGGTACGATTTTAATCCTATGGGGGATTAAGAGAGGGGTGCATGAACACTTGGGGCATCTGACCTTGAGGAGTCAGCTGCTCGAGTGCTTCTGTTAAACAAGTTGTCATACTGCTTTTGTATACGTGCAAGGTTGTAATCCCCTGCGGGTATCCGACGACATTCCTGAGTTCAGGTATTTCACGTGCTGACCGGGAAAACCAGTTTTTCTTGCGCATGCGTGATAGAGGACAGAAAGGGCGAGGAGGATTAAGTGAGACAGTTGAGCTTCGGTCGTCAAGGAGAGAGGGTCCTGGTTTGGACACCAGTTTCTGACGGAAGGACTGCGGTTATCGCAGACGTGCAGCGTGGTGAACGGGAAGGAGGATTCCTTCGTCCACCGGGTATCGCGGAAAGAATTGTGGAAAGATAGCACGTGGTCAGCACGGGAACCTGAGCGGAAAATCATCGGAAACCCGTGAAGCAAATGTTATCGGAATAATAAAGTCTTGTTGTTGTTTTTATTTCCGTGTACTGGACTGTGTTTGTCGAGGTAATTATTCTTCTACACAAGGACGCCTTCAGCCGCCTTGATAGCCAGATTGTATAGTAAAGGCGAGGCGGTAGCTCGCTATACGGCGGGAAACAAAAGGTATCATCTAAGAATTGATATGTCTGGCCCTACACCAGGGTATACTAACGGTATAGCGTACACACCTGCCTTTTCCTTCTCACACTGCATATCCTTGCAATTTGATATCATATGTGATAACGGAGTCGGGGTCTTCAGTGCTATCAGTACGTTGTATTTACGTAATAAATTCTTTAACCAATATGTAAAACCTGGAACATATGTGATGGATCCTGTGAATCTCACCGTCTTACTAGGGGATTTTGTTATTGCTGACATTACACGATTTGTTACAGTTCTATGTATTCTGTCTATGTCATCTTTCTTATATCCAGCCTTTAGACCTTTGCTATAAATATTACCAATTTCCTTATTCTTTAGGTAGTCGGGGTTTTTTTTGTTTTTTTTTTTTATTGGAGGTTTAACGACCGCCGTGAGCAACTCAATGGGCTATAAGCAGTCGCCCGTCCCTAATTTAGGGTCACTGGTTCCGGGGAAGGGAAAGAACCAGTGCCGTAAGACAAACACAAAATCCATGCCTCACCGGGATTCGAACCCGGACCCCGTTCGGACGAATGGTCAGATGCTATCGCTTAGACCACTGCGCCACCGGGGCGGCGTAGTCGGGTTTGCATACGTTATATGATCTATAGAGCCATGCTCTAAACGCAGAAAGTTTATACTCTTTCGGGCAGTGCGAATCAGGAGGAACAAGGTTCAGTACTGCGGTCGGTTTATAATAAACTTCAAAATCGAAGCTGGATGTTTTGTTTCTTCTGAGCGTGACGTCAAGATAATTCAACGCTCCATCTACTTCAAGCTCCATGGTGAACTTTTTCGTATTGTGTAGTTCGTTTATCTTGTGCATGAAAGTGGAGTGCGAACGCTAGGCGAATCTTTATACTTACTACGCCGCAAAAATAAACGGATTTAATACGCTATTTGCGTCTCTTGAGTATTTAGTGTGCAATGCATTTAACGCGAAATTACTGTACAGTACATTTTTGAAACTTGCAGGACACTTGAAATATTTTACCAACAAGCAAAATAGGCTTCAATATTTAATTGGATAACCACAGTTGCTTAATAACAAAGTGCACCTTCTTGGCATGGAACTAATGAGTTTCTCTGGTTGTCCATTGGTGATAACACGGTGCAATACGAACCTTACAGACTCAGTTAATGCTGTTTTAGATGTGGGTCCTGGTTGACGGATCTTTTGTTTCAATCTCACCAACAGATTCTCTGTGAGATTAAGATCCGGTGACTGTGCCGGCCACTGAAATTTTCTTATAACATTTCGATTAAACCGCTCGTCAACCAACTTTGACCGTTGACATGGCGCGCTATCGTCATGAAAGATAAAATTTCGCAAACCCATGTCTTGTGCAGATGGTAGCAGTTTGGACTCCAAAATATCCACATATTTCGATCCATTCAATGCGCCATCAACAATGTGTAGACGGACAACACCACTGGCTGAAATACAGGACCATAACATCACCGAATGTGGGTGCTTGATTGTTGGCTGGGTGCAGCATGCCTTATATCTTTCACCAGCCCGACGACGTGCGTAATTATTTCAATTATTAACGAAAATAGTAACAGTTGTTTTATCACTCAAAATAACATTTTTCCATTCATCAACAGCCCAATTCTTATGTGTCTTGGCCCAAGGAATTCTTTTGAGCCGTTGTTGGAAAGGTTTTCGTGCAGCTTTTCGTGCAGTCAGTCCATTTTCTTGTAGCTTTCTATAAATTGGTAGTGTAGATGCAATAATGCCAACTTCATTCTCCCACTCATTTCTTAAATCAGTGGCTGTTTTAAACCTTGATTTTAAGGAACGACGAATCAACATGCGATCATCACGTTAAGTACACATCCTTGGCCAACCTGTTCCTTTTCTATTTCCCACACATCCAGTTTCTGCAAATCTTTTAATGGTGCTCAAGACAGTGGAATGATCACAGCCACATTTAACAGCAATTTTACGACTACTGAATCTAAGTTCATGCAAAGTAATAATTTTTGCCCTGGTTTGAAGAGGCAGGACCAATTTTCGGATTTTGACATTCGGAAATTCAAATATCACCAGAAATTCTGCATAAACTTCCGTCAATTGACTACAAGCAACTGCGTTCAAAGTAGGCAGACATCCTTTTATATCTCCCTAGCGGACGTCGGAGAAAGCTATAGTGGATTAGAAGGGGCGCAAACGCTTTTTCAAAACTGGATTTGTGTTTCCTCACTTGCACATTTTTGCTTGTAACTTCACTTCTGTTCCTGGTAATAACAATCGGTAAAACTATTTGAATTCAGCATACAATTTCCTTTAAAATGAAGTATAATATGTATTCCTGACTTTATCGTTACCCTGTATAAGTTGACTTCAAGCATCAAAAATTGACTTTCGCTCTACTGGTTCAGGACTTTAGCAACTACCACGACTGCATAGTATGAGAAAATACGAATGGCGAAGAAATAAAAGATACATCGTTCTCTGCAGCAGGTATTCATTACTTGACAAAGATCTCTCGAAAGGTTTCCAAGAAATTTATCTTGAGGGTATTTTTTTCATTCTTGGACACCACTTGCGTAGACTCAGGGGTTTCGTGGCTTGTGACACAAGTGGTCAAAATGATCAAACAAAGAAATTCCCTTATTATCCAAACATGCTGTCTAATTTCATTTATCCGTCTACTTCATGCAGTTTTGGAGGCTTCTGGTTTCCAGTTAAATTTACGTTTTGAGAGTGTGTATAAAAGGGTTAGCAAACAATAAGAAACACAGGAAAATTGCATATATGGTGTTTGAATATGTTATTCATACTTACAATTACCTTTGAAAAGAGAGAAAAAGGAAAACTAAGTGCGTTTAGAATCTCCCTTTCTTTGAACTGGTAAGAGGTAACAATAGAGAAGTCAATCCCTATGCAGATTAGGGACAGAAGAAAAATCCAGATGGTCCCACTCTCTCTCATACAACACACACACACACACACACACACACACCCTCACCCCTCTGTAGACATCCTCCGTCCCCCACTCAACACAACACACACACTCGCTCGGGGTAGAATCTTTTTTGTCGTCAACAAGCCCCAAAATGGTTTTACCATATTAACACCTACACATTATATTTAATTTATGACTAGTAAAGGAACAGTTAAACACACCAGGAAATCGGGGAACACGACTTTTTTCTTTCTTTACCATTGCGATAAAAACAATGGGTCGACTTAGCCGACCCGTGCAGACCTCTAGCTTGAACCATTAATCAGAAGCCCGTACCTCTCATCACTCAGCCTTCGGAGCGGCCGAAGATGATGCGTAATATATTCTGCAGTCATTTATTCAATCTACAGAAACCCAAAATGCTTCTTAATCAAGGAAGAACGGTTTGGTTTTCGTTTCGCGGGAAGGAGACATTTTACTTTTTCTCTTTCCAGTGGAGGATTCTCTGCGTGTGGGGTGGAAAAGCGGGGTTCAAAAAGTAAGATGTCGGAAATGCAAGGTTCATTTACCAAGGGGCTTCAGCACTTGTAAGTAATTTCCTTGCTTGAAAAAATATTTATGACAGACGGATAGCTTGCGCAGAAGAAAGTATTTGCCTATGTACTTCTTCAATGAAAAACACCCTTAATCGTCCGCAAATTGAGAACCTGAGTTCTCCAATTTATGATGATATGCTAGAGATATAATTATTTTGTCTGTGAGCAAAAATAAATAGCAAAATATTTCTTTAACAAGGCACACTGTTTTCGAGATTCGCTCAGCATTTGATAAATGTGAGCGAACCTCCCGTTGTGTGCCTTGAATTAAAAAGTGGAAGAGTCCATTGAGAGCGTCAGCAGAAGGAACATCTACGATTTTTCTTTCCTACTGTTGAAGACTGCTATGAATGCTCATGATATGCTGGACGAATTTTGCACAACAGCTTGAAACGAAACTCAAATGTCTTTGCTTATTAATATTTAGAATTAAAAGCTTAGATTGGTTCACCCCCTCCCCCGAACGAAAAAAAAAAAGCTATATCTGCGTTAGTAATACTAGTGATCCGATTTATTAGCGTAGGTTTCTGTCTATCTTCCTTGAAAAAGCCATCTGGTTGATGTGCGAAAGCTTGGAAACGCTTATGTGTTTATTTCCTACGCCAATAAATCGGATCACTAGTATTGCTACTTAATTGGTGTACTGTTCCTTGTTAGAAATTTATATCTGCGTTGTTCTCAAAATTGAAATACTGATTTGAATAGTAAGTTTCGGACTTTTCTCAACGACTCAGTAATTTTGACGAGAGGTATCAGAGATACGAGTATAGATGCGGTATTCTTAACTGACCTTTGACAGGGCCATAGCCGCGCCTAATGAAATAAGAACGCTTTGGTTTTTGGAAACATTTCATCATCGATTCATCTTCATTTCTACCTTACATGTGACAATGTGTTAAGTGTCTTTCTAGGTCAGTCGATAGCGCGTTGCGTTGTCGTTGAAAACGTACCCGATTGGAACCCTCTCTCTTTGCACGCTAGAAAAAAATTCTCGGATAAAAGAGCTGAAAAAGTCAAAGTCGAAACTTCTATATATAAACGGAAAAATTTGGAACTGACTTTTCTGAAATAAACTGACAACGGAGAATCTGTCAAATATTGAAGTTAGAAACGGAAACTTTTCAAAACGGAAATTTCGTTAAGAGTCGGAGACGTACCTGCAACTTTGCTACACATTATTTTCAGGAATGTTCGGCGAATTTACACCACTAATTCTTTACAGTGTAGTAACGCATGCTCTTTACTTTTATGTGTGGGAACAGAAACATGCGCAGTTCCTTCTTGTTGAAGCTGCTCCTTACACTCTTGTAGAAGCACTTCATCTGAAATTAATATGTGGAAAATCAGATGGTTAAAGCATCTCCGAGGTAGCCTAGTACTCAGAGGCGCTGGCTTCTGCGTAGTTGACAGAGCTGGGCCTGTGCCCGAAATCAGAGATGGAAACGGGTCACGAGTCAACGGGTCAATCGGGTCAGATCAAGGTGTTCTTGACCCAATTTCAACCCGGTTTTATCTCCGTTTGATTTCCGAAAAGCAAAAAAAAAAAAAAAAGTATTTTCAAATTTTATTCTCGATACTGGTGCCCGCGGACTGAAAAGCGAAGGAAGAGTGTCCTCAGAAGGCAGAGTACTCTTTCCTTCTGAGGCTCAATAATGAAAACAGCATTCACATTTTGGAAACTTTCAACACCTCCTAAACTTGTGAAAACTGGTGTTTGCTCTGAAACATATTCTGAAGCTTGCTATGTTATCAAGAAAACAGCAAAAAGTGAAATTAAACATACAACAAGTTGCTTAATTCAAAAATTTGGATTGTAGTGCCATCAAAATTAGAAAGAACTGCCTTAATATTACTGCGGAGGGATTTCTTAACTCTCGCAGATCTGTTTGAAAACATGTATAAAACAGTTAGGTTGTATCTTGCAAATGAAAAACGGCAGTTTCAGTACTTCCTGTGAGTAAATTGTACGTTCCCATAACACATTTGTTTGATTTTCATATAACCTAAGATACCCACTGCGAATAGACTTTTTGAACGCATTGTATATATACCGAGTGCGCGATATAAAAGTGGCCCCGTGGCCAGACGTTGTTAGGCGGGTTAAAGTTGTTTCGCGGGTTTCCAGTTAAAACCATTGTATTCCACTTCTAACCGTTTTCTGCGTGTACAGCTGCAAAGGAATTCTCCGGAGTGGTTAGTCACAGCCAGAGCAGTGTAGGTACGCGGTCATAAGTGTAAGGGAAGAGAGAACAAAGGCAACGGAAATGGTTTTAAGTACGAAACAGCTGATTTTTATTGTGGAACAGTATTTCAGAAATAACTCATACGAGGTTTTAAATGAATTCTTTACAGAAAAATTTCCACGTTGTGCAGCACCGGAGAAATCAGTGGTGCAGAAGTTAGTGCGGGAATTTCGTGAAACCGGCACGGTGTGCAACAGGAAAAGTAATAAACCCAAGACAATTTGTACTGAAGACAATAGCAAGGATGTGTGCACAATGATGTTACAAAGCCATCGGAAGTCGATTCGCCGATTATCGTCTACAACGGGAATATCTGCTACGTCATGCCGACAACTACTTAAGGTGGATTTGCATTTTCGGCCGTACAAAGTTATGGCGCTCCAAGAACTTAAAACTCCTGATTATGCAAAACGGAAGCTATATTGTAAGTGGTTTCAGGAGACCATTTTTAGGGGGAAATGGACGCAACACTTTATTACATGACAGATAAAGCATGGTTTCATCTGTCCAGGTATGTTAACGCGCAAAACAGCAGGATTTGAACCGACACGAATCCCAGACGGACAATGGAGATTCCTCTGCACCACCAAAAGAGAGGAGTTTGGTGTGCTGTATCTGCGAAGAGGATAGTCGGCCCATTCTTTTTCACTGACACCATCAACTCGGAGTGCTATGTTCAGCAACTGTTCAACCCATTTGTTGCCGCACTTACAGAAGAAGAGCGAACATATGCTTTCTTTCAGAAGGATGGTGCAAATGCGCAAACTGCGCGGAATAGTCTACGTGCTGGGTATGAAGTGTTTGGGGAGGACAGAACTGCATCGAAGGGGCTATGGCCACCGAGATCACCCGATCTCTCCACCTGTGATATTTATCTCTTGGGAGCATTGAAAGGGAAAGTGTACGCAACTGATCCGCCCACCCTTGATGAAATAAAAGTGAACATTACGGATGTCATAGCCCAGATTACTGCCGATGAGTTGTGGCACGTTACGAACAACATGTTCCGTCGTGTGCAGCTTTGTCTTGATGTCAGAGGATAACACTTTCAGCAGTTGTTGTAAACGCAGGTAAATTACTCCTGTTTTCTGTCATTTCAACTATTCTTTACCATGTATAGTAACATTGCCTGACTGTTGTCGTTCATTATACTCGGGCCTCTTTTATATGGCACACCCTGTATATTTTAGTTCAAAGCAGATTTGCCAGGGTCGGGCCCGGGGTCCAAAATGTTTGATCAGTTTGTAACTCTGCCCGAGACTCGAATGAGCCATTGGTTGTGGGTCTGGTGCAACTGCTTACAGTCTTCTCTGGTGGGTATTAAATCCCGAAACGCCATCCCGGTGATAGAATGGTTTGAGACGCTACCTTTTGGCTATTTATCGAAATTGTCCCCGGATTGGAGTACCGGATGAGGCATAAGTGCCGTGCTAGCCTGATGGCCTAGACTTAGCCCGTTCCCCGAAACCAGTAGGATGGGTGACTGAAACACCATCCCGGTGTCGTAGTAGTCTGAGGCGACGGCATATGACCGTTCGTCGAAGTTGGGTCCTGGTGCGAGTTCAGGGTGAGGTATGGGTAATGTGTTTGCCTCATGGCGCAAGCTTCGTTTCTTCCCTCGAACCAGTCCTAAATTAGGGACGGGTGACTGCTTGTAACCCTTGACTCGTGGTGGTCGTTAAACTTAAACCCGAAACAGAAAAGCAACGGAAAGAAAAAAAAATGTATAGAAAAAATCATAGGGGCACAGTCGCAACGGTGCCGCAACCTACAACATAGAACTATGTCAACTGTCACAATTTTATGGCATTATCTCATTAGTTCTACTTCCTTAAAGTGTTCAGCGAAGGACAGTTGATGTAGCCCTACGTTGTAGGACTACGTCAACTGTCCTTTGTTTTTCAGATGTAATGAAACGAAAGAAATGTTTTACTTTATTTACTTGAAAACAACTTATATACAATTCATAGTAACTTATGCTGATTATAAATTAATGTTAGTAGAAATAAAAAGCGTGGTATCATCGTTGTCAGTAGTTATTGCTAAAATTGTTTCTGAGGTTGCAAAACGGATGCAATATTGTAAGTAGAAATAAAAAGCTTGAGAAAGAATTTTTCAAACTCCTTAGTTGCCTTATTATAAATTTGGCGATACATCTAGGACCTAATGCACTCTTCTTCTTGTTGCCTTTGTTCTTGTCTAGATTCAGAATGCATCGGTGATGTAAAGATTTGAGACGCAATACATTCATTATCCAGCGATGTACATTGGCATTCCATGCTGCTCGGTGTGAAAATTTGGATCGATGACATCAATCTCCATCTGTTCTTGCTGTTCAGGCTCAATTTGTGCAGTTAAAGTGGAAGGTTGTGGCCCTGGAATCGAACTCTGGTGAAACGCACCCTAGCGCGCGAACTTTTGACGCTCCCTACATTCCCGTGACCTTTCCGTTGATGACTTAGAGATCCTTTTCGGATTCATCTCGTTCTCCTCTAGCTGTTTCTTCAACTTTCGTCGGTTCTTATAGTAATTAGCCGTGGATTTTCGCTGCATTTCTAAATTTTCGTCACCCATTTATTTTATCTAATAAATACATAAATTTTAAATCCACTTTATTTCGGTTCATCACATACGTCCGTTAGCTCTGATCTTCAGCTACCGCATGCAAGGCTGAGGTCATCGCTATCATTATCTATTGACCAGTTATCAACCTCAAAACGACGTACGGCGAAACAAAGTCACGCGAAATTTCGCGTAAATTTCCAACTCTGCTGTATCTAAGGGATGAAGGGTTGAAACTTATTTTGTTATAAATGGGACTATATAAACTATCTAATGAAGTATTATTTATTACTCTGCGATTATTAGTTTCGAAGATATAAGCATTTAAAGTGTGACATGTTTTCGTTCCATCCGTGTTTCCCGATGTTTTTTTTTTCCTACCCAACGCGGAAGAAGACGAGTTCTACGTGAAAAAAAAAAAAAAAAAAATGTTAGAATTATGTAAGTCACATGATTGTTGAAATGCTATTTAAACAATTAAAGAAATATGTGAAATACATTTCCTAGTTTTTGTTCTACCATGAAAAATCAAGAAATGTTTTTCTCTTGAAAATTCGGAATTTTGATGGATGTAACTACACTGAAACGTCATTCATTTGTGGTAATTGCGGGATACTAGAGCCCGGATAATCGAAAAACACTGTTAATACAAATTGCGTTTTATTGGGTTAAATACATAAAAAAACCTATAAAAAATATAAACATTCATGTAATACGTAAATACAAAGCTAAACATTTTGAAACTAATTTGGACCGAAAGTCCGTGATTTTTATTAACATTTGTTTTCTTTGTAGCAATATTTTTTATTTTATTTTTCATATGCGTTCACAAATTTGTAGAACTTCAATGTAATCAATATATGTCCCGTGCAGTTTGCTGATGGCCAACAGCAAATTCGGCTGAAAATCATGACACACTTTGAACATTTTCACGTCTTTTAAAAATCTCCAATTTATTTTCCAGTGTTAAAAGAACTGTTTTATTTCCCCCAACATCTTTCTGAGGTTGAAATGCTAGACCACAGCCTGGATCGAGCTTGAGGGGACACTCTCTACGGCCTGTGGAATGACCGCTGAAAGTAGGAATCGCCGCCCCTGTGGCGCAGTGCTCTAAGCGATGGCCTCTGATCATTCGTCCGATAAGGGGTCCGGGTTCGAATCCCGGTGAAGCATAGATGTTGTGTTTGTCTTACGGCACTGTCTCTCTCTCTCTTCCCTGGAACCAGTACCCCTAAATTAGGGACGGGTGACTGCTTATAGCCCATTGAATTGCGCACGGTGGTCGTTAAACCGCGAATTAAAAAAAGAAAAAGAAAAGTAGGAATCATTGGTAGTTCTAAATATCTCCACCAACGTCAGGAGGGCGCTGATTGCCCACTGTAAGATTACTATCTCGATTACAAGCCAAAAGATATAACAATTAATAATAGTAATTCCAATTTTATTTTTCTGGAACACTATATCGAGCAATCAAAGAACTGTAACAAAGTAAGACGAACGAGTAACAATATCTGCAATTTCCCAGTCAAATAAAATCTCAGGCTGTCCCATCACAATTGGATTTCGTAGAAAAAGAAAAAAAAAAAAAAAACAGGCAAAAAAGATGATAAGGATTGGAATGATGCTATAGCTGGTGAATGATCCGGATGAGTTACCGAATAAAGCATGTTGCATTACATCACTCATTTAAACAATATAGGAAGGTGGTGTAGTTATGCTTACTGCCCGATTTACACATAATTGGGCGCTAGCCACAGTACAAAGTGAGGTCCCCCACTCTTCCACATTCACGAAAGAGTAAGTTCATTTGTCGCCACTAAATATTAGCAATTAATTTAAAAATTGATTTGATAAATGGGGCACTGTGCGGGAAAAAATAGAAAATAATACCTACTTTTATTAAATCTTAATATTAACAAAGAAATTCGCACTTAAAAATATAGACAGGTAAATAAAACACTATTTAATAGTTTAGTATTGCTATTTTCGCATTTAATTATGTAATAATTCAAATATCCACAGATGTTAAGTTATGCATCCCTTTTTCATTTTATTTTTAACCGATGAACATTATTTAGACTTGGTATACACTGATTTTTTGGGGGCAAGGTGAACTCCCATGTATAATATAAAATTAAACACATCACCTGCGATGTTTTCAATATTATAATAGAATAATTTAATTTAGACCCAAGCAATTTTTAAATCTGGCACTTTTACAGTATGAAATATTCAAAGCTTCTACAAAGCGTCTTAGTAATGCAAAACCTCTCTGAAGAGGTGTGCAGTATAGAAAAGAACTTTTTTTCCATTCATAATAATTAATTAATAATTTTTTTTCTTCATTGTTATTCTGGGGCCCCTCCGAAACTTGCTGGCCTAGGCCTAAATCAGACCCTGATTATGCTTGCAGCTGCGGAAGTTGAAATACAGAATTCATGAAGACAAATGATTTCCCTAAATGAGCTTCAATGAAATGAGGAAATAAGGGAAAATAATTTTCACAGCCTATTTTAAAACTTCTAAACAAAAAAAAAAAAGAAAAAAAAAAAGGCGAAATTTTTTACCTACGTGCGTTTTTTCCATAACTACGCGTGTTTTTTTATCAACGCTTCATGCGCAGCGCCATTTGTAATTTTTTTTTTTTTGATTGGAGGTTTAACGACCACCGTGAGCAACTCAATGGGCTATAAGCAGTCGCCCGTCCCTAATTTAGGGTCACTGTTTCCAGGGAAGGGAGAGAGCCAGTGCCGTAAGACAAACACAACATCCATGCCTCACCGGGATTCGAACCCGGACCCCGTTCGGACGAATGATCAGAGGCCATCGCTTAGACCACTGCGCCACCGGGGCGGCATTTGTAATTTCGAAACGTAAACATCTTACACTGTCAGACTTAAAAATATTACTGCAACGTGTTATCCATAAATATCGTCCATTTACATAATTTATTACACAGGAAGTTGACATTTTGTATAGAACACTGTACAGAATTTCTTTCGGAGAAAGATGTTTACTTTTCGAGATTGCAAATGACGCCGCGCACGAAACATTGGAAAACCCGTATAGGTAAAATTTCGGTTATTTGTTTTTCTTTTCTGTAAAAAGAAATTAACAATCGACAGTGCAAAAACTTTTGACCGCCGCTTTAAACATGCCCCCCCCCATATGAAAATAGCCCACTTTAAGGTCTGGAGGCTGGAAAAAATATTCGTGCCTACTATTCTGTACAATTACCAAATAAAAACAGGATCTGCTTGAAGGAAATAAGTAGAAAGCCTATGAAATGTGAAATTTAAACAGAGTATACCAAAAATAAAGTTGCTCGATTAGAGATGATAACTTCGGTAGTCGAAGAAGGCTTAGTACAAGATACATTCACATCTCCCGCTCAGAATAACGACAACTGTAGGCTAACAGCGCCACCAGACGCAGAAAAACGGAACTACTACAAACATGGTGATTCCTGGCTTAACAATTGTTTTCTTCTGATCGCACAAGCCGCAGAAAGCGTCTCCTCACGCTCGATCAAGTCGGGCCGTGGCTAGACAAATTTGGTTACATAAGATGAGCACACGAACGAGCTTTCGTAAAGTTCAACAGACAAAAGACACTAGATTAAATTCGTAGCGCACCCTGGCGGCAGAACGGGAAACCGCAACAGTGAAATCAAATACGTTCTGCTAGAAAGATGACGCAATTTTATTTAATTATGGTTAGGATAGTAATTGTTTCGCGGCGCGAATTTCCGCGATTTTTTCGCGAATTTTAGGGTTTTTTTTTCTGTAATTTCGCAAATATCAAATATATTCGCGAATTTCAGATTTCTTTCCTATTTTTTTTTGCCGAATTTCTATTATAATTTTTAGATTATTTTTCACATTTATATAATTTCATTATTGGCTTTATTAGAATTTACTCGAAAAATATACCGTAAAGTAATCCTACTCTAAAGTCCAAACCAGAACTTTAAACCTTAAATTACCCCTGAAGATTGTTCGTTACGAAGAGGCTCTTATCGAATAAGCTTGGCAGGTAATTCCAAGTCATTGCACTGTGCTGGAGAACGCACGTGTGATCTTTCGTGATTTCCATCACCTGCTATTGTTGAATGACCTAGGTGAATTGCTGCATTAACAAACCATAAACCGGATGTCGTCAATTGTATTAGTAGTTTTATCTGGGAAAAGCAGCTCACAGAAAAGAGGGTTTGAGTTTCGCAGACATTTAGATCAGAAAATTTTTGTGCTTTCGCGTGAGTATTTAGTTCATAAAGTTTCTGGATACTGTTCGTTAATTTTGAGAAGAACCACGTGAGTAGCATGGGTGCATCTGAAAGCTACGAACAGTAGTGCAAGGCAACGTTTCATGTGAACAAAAGCCTATCGCTCTGTTCGTGTTGCAACATACCAGTGGATTTTTCAAAGAAGGACAGTTGTGAAAAGTAATATTTAGCAAGCAAGCTGCACATAAAAAAAATGTATCCGAACAGTCAACAGAAAATATTCCAGAAATGTGTTGAATTAACTGAGAAAAGAACTAAACAAGAACAGCGTCGCTCAACTTTCGAAATAAAAAAATTACATGAAAAATCCGTTGAAACACTGAGAAAAACGTTTTGTTAATTCAACAAAAATTTTTGGCGATATACAGTCAACAAAATTTTTTGTTGAATTTGCAAAATTATTTTGTTGAAAATTATTGTTGATTTAACAAAATTTATTGTTATCACGACAAAACGTTTTGTTCATTTAACAAAATGATTTGTCGATTTTTTGGGAATTTGTTTGATCCAACAAAACATATTGTTATCATGACAAAATGTTTTGTTGCTGCAACAAAACATATTGTGTCACGATAACAATATGTTTTGTTGTAGCAACAAAAGATTTTGTCATGATAACAATATGTTTTGTATTCCAAAAATCGACCTAATCATTTTGTTAAATGAACAAAACGTTTTGTCGTGATAACAATAAATTTTAAATCAACAGTAATTTTCAAAAAATAATTTTGCAAATTCAACAAAAAAATTTTTTTGACTGTATATCGACAAAATTTTTGTTGAATCAACAAAATTTTTGTTCAATTAAAAATATATTTTTCTCGTATTGGTGTTATTCCAAATGGAAATTGGATGCGGATATGTTATTTGCCGAAAATATAAGATATTCACAAGCAACAATTGAAAGATTTTTAAAATCAGTATCCGGTGTAAGCATCGTAGCAGACGAAACAACTAATTCAGAAAATTGGTGCATTTTGAATATTCTTGCTGTTCCATCAGCTGAAACGAATGTTGAAAGCTGTAATGCTGAAACCTGTTCCAAAGCAATTTTCCTCCAGTGCATCACTTTGGAATCCCTAAATTTTAAAGCAGTGAGCGAGGAAATACTTCAGTGCGTTAATAAGTATGAGATACCTTTTGAGAATATAACGGCTTTTGTTACAGGCAACATATCTTGCATGTCCAAATGTGGGAAAAGAGCACGAAAGCCGAATTTTTGAGGAAATACGGTATTTCGTGAAATTTTGGGATTTCTCACGAAAAATTTCGCGAAAAGTCGCGAACTTTTCGCGATTTACCCCGCGACCATCCCGCGAATTTTTGCCTTTTTTTCTCCGCGATAAAATTACTACCCTAATTATGATGCGATGTTATTAAAAATACGCAGTAATGACTTCTGTTATTTTATGAATTTATACATAGAGAATTGGAAAAAAATTGAAATTTGAATGTACTACGGTTAATCCGACAACTCGGATAGTCGACAATCGTCGTTTTGTTGTTTTTTTTGTTATGATTGCCATAATTCCAGGTTCGAGGTTTTCCCCTTACCTATTTAATTACTGCTTTGCTGTTATCTTAAGCTAAGAAAAACAGGTATGTGTCACCCCGTCTGGCACCAAAATAGATTGATATGAGACGTCAGGTTGAATAATCTGCAGCGCAAATTTATTTCCGAAGTGGCAAGACAAAAGAAAGCTGATTTATCACGGAGTGCAGTACCGGATCTTATCTGTCGCCTCGTTAATATTCACTCTAAGTCGGAATCAGGATTTCATTGAATAATTTAGACGACTGCGCAGTTGGAGGAAAGATTCCCACGCTCTTTGTGTGCGTCGGAGGGATAATAATTTTTGCATAATCATAGGCAGAAAATGGTGATTGGACAGACTGGCAGTCGATGTCAAAATCCCATTGTTTGTTCAGCCAATCAGATTAGTCAACAACATTAGCATTTGGCACGTGGACAAGATCGTGTTGTGATGTCGATGAAGTAAACAAAGAAACCGAAGGCCACCGCAGAAAGATCCTTCGCAAACATTTTCCCACAAACTCCTACTTCCTCCTTTTTCCATAGCGGCCAGTTTTTTTGTGCTTATTGCCAATTAATTACATTTAACCCTCATGTCATTATTGCGTGATTATGAGTTAGTGATTACGTCATCTCAAGCACTGTGGGAACGGGAGTTTGTGTGAAAGGTTGTCTGAGCGCAACGATTACCTTCAAAACGAATATATTTGAAACACATAAAAAAAGACGACGACTGAATGAAATGATTTCTGGATTTTACATTTACTTTTTTCTTTTTTACGCGTTCTGCGGTTCTGAGGAATATGAAATTTTAGGGGAAACTAATGGGTAAAACTATTAAGTTTGGAGAAGTTTGAATAAATTTTAAGAAATTTAAGTTTGTAAAGCCTTATATTTTATGAATTTCATATTAACACCTACAGATACACAAGAACGCTGGCAACACAAGTGTTCAAAATTGGAGCGACGTCTCTTATGGAAGGGGGGGGACAACTAGGTATATCTAAAACGGTTTCATATAAATTTGTGTTTTATACAAAAACTACAAATAAGAAAGCTGATGATGAAAGCTGATACCCAGGAGGATAAATAGTTAAGACGGCCTCAGTAGAGGATCACAGTGATAATTCTTGGGGCGACTATACTCAAGTACTATAATTCACCCGACCCGTACACATATAGCAGAAAAAAGCCCATGAAATGTGAATTTCCTTGACTTTAACATACAGTACATACGAGTACACGCAGTGGCATCGTTAGACCAATTTTTCGGGACTCAACCCCCCTTCCCCCCTCCCCCCAAAAAAGAAGCCCAAAGCCCTCCCAATTAAAATAAACCTTTTTTTGTATTAGCTTACCTTTACCTATGCAATATTTTTCCACTTAAAAAAAAAAAAAAAAAGGCAGATGGGAATTTTCTTAAATATTTTGCTGTCAAAGATAAAAAACCATCTTCTTTCGATTCCCTGCTTTTTCCGATGAGGGGGTCAAGTGTCACAGCAACAGCATTAAGATAACATTACTCTAGTTGGGGTAATCTCGGCGCCAGCTCTCTGCAGGGGTTAGGCCATTAGGGAACAATACGTCAAGCAACTTAGTGATTTACGGGGGCGGGAGTATCATGGAGGCACATACCATCAGTTTCAAGATAACAAAAGCCCAAACCCTGAGAATCAGCCGTAAGTCAAAAGACTGAAGGAACGATATACGACAGCAACTGCAACACCTTGTCGGAAACGGTAATATTCATGTGAAAAGGCGGCATCTTTACTAGGGTAATAAAAACATGAAAACAGCATGAAAGGGAGCAGAAGTTTCCACTAAATGAAGGCGTTAGTTTCACGGGGTAAAGGGATTTCGGTGGGGTATTAACGCATTTCTCGTTAGGGTAGTTTATTGGTGGATGTATTTGGCCATCGGGAGGGAAATAGAATAAGGGCGTTGAGAGTGGAGAACTGTCGTGTGATAAATTCTTTTTTACAGAACAGTGTTGCTACGTATTCTTCTCAATTAAGTGCAGTTATTTATATATATATATATATATATATATATATATATATATATATATATATAACGGATGGGCTTAGCCTCCCCCCCAATCCATCATTCCTAGCGACGCCACTGAGTACACACCAAAGACATTAGAGGAGAATAGACTGAGTTGGGTTGGGTTGAAGGTTTTAACGACCACCGCGAGAGCTACTCAATGGGCTATAAGCAGTCGCCCGCCCCTAATTTTTTTTTTTGATTGGAGGTTTAAAAAATATATATTGGACTTGGTTGATAGACATACAATGACATATATGTATATTGAACATATATTGGATTTGGTTGACAGATAAATACAGTACAGACATTTTTTTGTTTCAACGCCAGCAATGTACATATAGATGAACAAGGAACTTGGCAAATAAACCCCCGAAAGACAAACACAGACAACCATGCCTTACCTGGGATTCGAACCCAGACCCCTCCGTTAGGCGAATGATCAGAAGCCATTGCTTAGATCACTGCGCCACCCCGGGTGGCATGTCCCTAACTGAAAATGGACTGGCAGAGAGCATGCTATTTCTGGCACACATAAGCTGACCAGACGTCCGGAATTCTTGAGGACAGTCTTCGAATTTAATTTACTGTCCCCAAAAACGTCTGATGCCTTTGGAGACGCAAATTGTCCTCAAATTTACACTTCCTCATTGTTCGTTAGATTTCTAATGAAAAATGTTCTTAAAAATAGTTTTCGTTGTCTTAATTTTTCAACATGCTTCTTGTGAAAAAAGAAATCTGATTGTTTTTTTATTTTTTCCCCCGTTTTCCGAGTTTAACGACCACCGTGGGCAGCGCTAAAGACTATAAGCACTCTTATGTCCCTAATTTGGGGACATTCATTCTAGGGAAGGGAGAGAACAAGTGCTGTAAGACAAACACACCATCCATGCCTCACTCGGGACTCGAACCCGTACAAACTTGTAGGAATGGTCACTGGCTAGCGCTAAGAGAATTACACCACTGGGGCGGCCAATTTCCGACTGTACTTGTTCTGAGTTCCGCCAAAAATTTTGGCAAAATGAAAAATTCGCCATGCGATTAGTTCATTGGTGTGCAGCTTGATTTTAATTCAACACATATATCTAAGGTAAAGCAGCCTCCCCGGTGGCGCAGTGGTCTACGCGATGGGTCCGGGTGCGAATCCCGGGAAGCATCATGTTATGTTTGCCAAAAATTCGTGGGGATTCGTGTCAATAAATTATAAAAAATCACCTTCACAATGCTGTCGTTACACGATTTAAAAAGTAGGTCTCAGTTGCAATTAAAAATAAACTTTATTTACATCTAAAACCATCACAGGAAACATGCTAGTACTTTCGGACCCACACTGGGTCCATCATCAGGCAACATATTAGGGCAAACTCCTGTTTATAAGGAGATGGTTCGTCACCTAAAGTCACTGGTTGGATGACGTTTTAATTGCAACTGAGACCTACTTTTTAAATCATGTAACGACAGCATTGTGAAGGTGATTCTTTTATAATTTTTATGTTATGTTTGTTTTACGGCACTGGCTCTCTCCTTTCCCTGGACCAGTGGCCCTAAATTATTGGCGGGTGACTGCTTATTGCCCATTGAGTTGCTCACGGTGGTCATTAAACCTTCAATCAAAAAAAACAAAAAAACTAAAGCATTTCATTTTTGCTAATATGTTCTCGCCATAGTTGCTCTGCTTTGTCAGTACAAATTACCAACGTTCTACAAGATTTAAGACATACATTTGCAAATGTAATATCTCACTTATAAGTAGAAACAATACCGTTTTGTGGCAAAAAGATTTGCATATTTATATTGAGTACGTATGTCTTCCCAAATAATCTGCTGATTTGGGGACACCATGCCATTTTGTCCTCAAATCAATATCTGGTCACCTTAGGCATACATAGAAAGCCGCCATTATAGGGAGTGACTAGTTAGTGTGTTTACTTGTTTGCGCCAGTATTTCAATTCTAAATCTTTAAGATTTAAGTGTATGTGACGCGAAATTTTCCTGTTTAGTAGTTTTCTTTCTTTCGTTTTTTTTTTTTTTTTTCATTTCTCTGCCCTGTGTACATGGCCGGCCGCGATATGGCCTCGTATTTTCCTGCTCACTAGTTTCGTTTGTTTTTTCTTGGATATGAGCACTTGCCGATTATAATTCGATCTAGAAAGTTCTCGGGCCGTACGCGAACATTCTTTCTAAGTAATTTCTGCAGTACATTATGAATTGAATCAAACATTCTTGCTTATAGGAATCGGTTCAATGCCAACTCCTTTTCCCATTCATAGATGGCGCTGCATGTTCAGTTGGTCTCCGCTCCGTCGTTTCAGAACCGCTAGCATTACGTTTGTCAGTGTATGCTACAATTATGTCTTTGGTGGTGGTACACACACACACGCGCACATACACACTGTATGTATATATCATCATCAACTGTTAACAATCCACTGCTGAATGAATGCCTCCCTTTATTCTCTTCCACAACTTTCTCTCTTGAGCCAATCTGCCATGTCACTTCAGCATGCTTCACAATTTTATCCACCCATCTCCCATATGGACTTCTTCTGGGTCTTTTCCTGTCCCTTGGTATCCAGTCTAGCTGTTCAATTGTTTAACGGAGGTCAGCTGTTCTAACAATACTAGCTCATAGCTTGTGCTATGCACAGGTGAAAAAGCTGTGACGGAAATTTTTATAACACGAATCGCAACGCTGATTCCGTTATATGAAATAAAATAACGCTGATTTCTTTCACAACTTTCTGCCTTGAACCAGTCAAATAAAACATGTGTGACGTATATTCTAGATTAACTTTCCTTTTTAGTTTCTTTCCCTATGTAAATCTTGAGTTTATGCTCAGTATTCTTCACGCTTAACGAAATATCTTTTCCCTCAAACGAATACGTTTGGCAACACAATTGAGGTTGAATGCATGTGACGTATGTCTGATATAAGATAAGAACTAGAGATAAAACGACTACAGATCTACTGCTTGAGGGGCGTTGAAGAGAGCGATTATTAAGAGCGTTGTATTGTAAACTGATGATTATTGAAAGGAGTGTTGTGATCATGTGTGGTGTGTGGAGTACATTGTGATGTTATCGTTCAGTTATGGAAGTGTCTTCTACAGCCTGAATGAAGCTTTTCCGTAAGTTGACTTCTGTTGTTTCGTCTGGCCGTTAAGGTTTTCTTTCATTTAGGAACTATTTCCTAGTGTATTGATGTGTTAAAACAGCGTAGAAGTCGAAAAGACTTTTACGCTACACATGACATAACACCAAATAACCACAGAGGTCCAACTCTCGTGTTTATGACAGCGCCCCAGTAGTCGGACATGAAACTACGGTATCGTCTGTCACGGGATGTGGTACCAGTGGCTGTGTAAGTAGCACCGTGGAGAGAGTTGTAAACACTTGAGAGAAAAAAAGCAGACGGTTACGATTCAACGTTTCAGTTCCATATCCGTCCACTGGCGCGCTGTTGTATTGAGATCTTCGTGGCCAAATTCTTGCCATGGGTCTCTATGAAAGATTTACCTCTGAGTCTCCTGCTCTGTATACGTAACTGAACAAACGTCGCAGACAATTGTTCGAACACGTGCGTGTTACCACAGATGAAGTCGTTTGTCTTACTAACTTTATCTTATTTTCCGGTATTTCTCCTTGATTTTACGTATCATGCGATAGCGGTGAGTTTAGTTTCGATTTCGGGAACCGCATAAAAGCAGATGGCGCTGCAAGTACCGCATGATGTCAGAGCGTTAGGGACAGACATGGCCTATTATATAGATTTTATGTCCAGCCCATTGCTATTTGAGGTTCTTTACTTTGATTATGATGTCATCAACTGTTGTCATTTTATTGATCCAGTTGTTACTGTCTTTCCGGGTTACACAAAATATGCACTTCTCCATGCCTCTTTGAGTTGTTTGAAGATGTCTTTTTTAGTCCATGCCTTTGACCTGTAAGTAATAACTGGAAGTATGAAAGTTTAATTACTTTTCTTTAAAGATATAATGCTAAATTGCACTTGAAAATTATACTGTTTCTTCCAAATGCTCTCTAACCAAGATTTATACGTCAAATAATTTCTTTTTGGATGAGGCTCTCAATTGATATCTGTAGTCTAAGGTAAATGTAGCTATCGGCTACTTCTAGATTTCTCCTTTCAACTTCTAAATCTTCAGTTCTTGTACAAGCATTGAACAGGGTGTTCTGAATATCTTGTTACTCTCTGTTTTGATTACAGTGGAATTAATTAAACGAGTTATCTGCTTTCATATGGCTAATACATGCAACTATAGTGTGTAAGAATGGTTAGTAGCAAGTGTATGGACACATGAACGTCCACAGATTGGTAAAACAATAAGGAAAGTGCAACGTGACTTTACTGCAAGATTTAACAAAGAAATCCCACCGAAACAGACATTATTGAAATGGGAACAGAAGCTCCTCACAATTGGATCAATACTGGATAAGTGTACTGGAAGACCACAATCGAGGCAAGAAAAATGCGCAGCCGTGGAGGCATCAGTGCTGAGATTTTCCCAAAAAGTCTCTAAGGAAACGATCGGTGGAATTTGGAACCCCAAAGACCACCATGCTGACTCACGCGAAAACAGATATGCAATTAAAGCCTTATCGTTATGTGTTTATCAACGAGCTTACTGATGCTGATTTGAAGAAACGGAGTGCCACATGTGTAAGATTGTTGGAGACGTTTGTGACACTCCCTCAACGTAGGGTGGTGTTCTTCAGTGATGAATGTGCCATCTACCGAAGTAGCCGTGCTAAGAATGCTTATTTGGGAGCAAAGAAAACCCACATTATTATTACGAGTTGGAGCACAATACACCACATGTGATGATTTGGGCTGCACTTTCCAGTAAGTACTTGATAGACCCCTATTTCTTCGACTGCTTGGTCGATCAGGATTCCTATCTCGCCATGCCGAGCGGCTGGTTTGTTTCCGAGCTGCAAAGACGTGGTCTAGCAGAAAGCTAGTTCCCACAAGACGGCAGCTCATTAAGCTATCCGTGTTCGGGAGTATTTGGATGAAGTATTTCCTGATAGGTGGGTTGGGAGAGGATCTGCTCACATGCCTGCGCCTCTAAAATTGCATCTGCGGTGTCTAGATCTCTCCTCTTGTGACAATTCCCTATGGGGTATTATTAAGGACTGTGTATCCAAGACAAGGTACCAGACAACCGACCAGATGCAAAACGTTGTTCGTTTCGCATTTACACAAATTGATAAGGCGTAAAATCTCGAACAGGACATGGAGACGAATTGTTTTGTGTCACGAAAATGGTGGAAGTCATATTGACCTTCTGGATCTCTAACCTCGTAAGTTGGGGTAACAAGACATTTGGACCATCAATTCTGTAAGTTCATTTTTAAACCCATTTCTCTGCTATTGTTAGCAAGTTCCTGAATCATACTCTGCTATGTCGTTAGCAAAACGTAGGTGGGCTAAATAATCTCAATTAATGTTTGCCTCCTTGCTTTCCCAGTTCAATGGCTGAAAGAAATTCTGCAAAATGGCAGTGAAGAACATGAATGATATTGTCTCATTCATTTTTCGATTTTTATACACGCTTTTTCTTCGAACAGTCAAATCACTGCACTTTCAGTTTCGTAGACGTTATTAATAATATTAATGCAAGTAATTTTTATACATGGTATCATAAAAAAGATGTATCACACGGAGGAGAAATATAAGAATCCTTTGATGGACCAAGTAGTGAACGCATCAAAGACGAGGATGTACTGTGTTAGATAGCTTTTTAAAATCGTCCTTCTAAAGTCTTCTGCATCATTACCACTTAGCAATGTTAGATGCGTCCCTTCCGAAGTCAATATTTGCTTCCACTTCCCAAACGCTTCCACCACACTGTCCATAATTGCTGATAAATGATCGAAACTAAAAACACATACCAATAAGCGGCATATCTACAACGCACGCTCGTCCATAAGTGTTTCAAGCGTGCGTTGTAGATTGGGTGAATTACTGCCGTCTCAACACGATATTACAAGGTAAAAATACTTCAATGTAAATGCACCTTAGTTAAAAAACTTTACATATAAGTTAAAAGTACACAAGAACTTTCAAGTTCGTAGCGGACTCTTCATCAGGTGTGGGTTATATTATGCAAGCAGTGGGTTAAATACATCAAAGGAGGGGTATGACGTACTATACTGTGCAAATTAATTGGGACAAAGTAAAAAATCACTCTTTTTTCCAAAACTATGCCTTTATATCATTCTATGCCTTGATCATCATCATCATCATTGTCAACCATTATCAATCCACTGCTGGACGAAGGTCTCCCCAAGTTTCCTCCACAACGGTCTGTCTTGTGCCAGTCTCCTCCATGTCACTCCCGCATATTTACGAATTTCATCCACCCATCTCCCATGTGGTCTTTTTTCTGGGTCTTTTCCTGTCCCTTGGAATCCAATCTAAAATTTCGGCTGTCCATCTATGGTCTGTCCTTCTGGCAGTATGTCCAGCCCATTGCCATTTCAGGGATTTAACTCTGATCATGATGTCTTCCACTCTCGTCATTTTTCGGATCCACGAGTTCCTCTTCTTATCTCTCCTGGTTATACCAAGCATGCACCTCTCCATGCTTCTTTGAGTTGTCTGCAGTCTTTGTATGTCTCTTTTAGTTAAGGTCCACGTCTCTGCACCATACGTAAGCACTGGAAGGATGCATTGATCAAACACTTTTCTTTTAAGACATAACGGCATATTGCTCTTGAAAATTATGCTGTTTCTTCCAAAAGCTCTCCAGGCAAGTTTTGTACGCCGATTAATTTCTTCATCAATGTGACCCTCACTTGATATCTGCTGTCCAAGATAAACATACGTATCTGTTATCTCCAGTTTTTCTCCATCAATCGATAACTCTTCATTTCTTGTAAAAGCATTGAACATCACTTTTGTCTTCTGAAAGTTCATTTTTAATCCCACTTCTTTACTCTTGTCAGCAAGTTCCTGGATCATACTCTGCAGCTCTGATGGGGTAGTTGCAAAAATGACTACGTCATCAGCAAAACGAAGGTGGGTTAGATAATCTCCATTAATCTTTATCCCTTTGTTTTCCCAGTTCAGTGATTGAAAGACATTTTCCAATGTGGCATTAAAGAGCTTCGGAGATATGGTGTCACCTTGTCTCACTCCCTTTCCAATTTTTATGTGTGTTGTATTTTCAAACAGCCGAATCTTTGCACTTGCATTTTCATAGATGTTATTAATAATATTAATGTATGCATCTTCAATACCGCAGGATTTCAGAGCCGTGGTAACTGCTGATGGTTTCACCGAATCAAAGGCTTTTTCATAATCGATAAAAGCCATGCACAATGGAAGTTCATATTCCCTCGCTCTTTCAATTAGTTCTCTCAGTACGTGGATATGATCTATTGTGCTGTAGCCACTCCTGAATCCAGCTTGTTCTCTCGGTTGAGCCATGTCCAGTGTTACCTTCAAGCGGTGTGAAAGAACTTTAGTGAAGATTTTATAAACCACTGATAGGAGGCTGATAGGTCTGTAGTTCCTGAGATCCTCAATGTCACCTTTTTTATGTAGCAGGATCATTGTAGCATTGTTCCAATCCTCAGGAATCTTCCCTTCATTAAGGCATCGAGTGAAAATTTGGGCGAGTACTGTTTCAATTTCTCCACTTGCTTCTTGTATGATGTCTATAGTAATTCCATCTTCTCCTGGAGCTTTCCCCCGCTTCATGTTCTTGATTGCATGAGCAACTTCTGCTGGGAGGACTGGAAGAACTCCGGTACCTTTCATGATGTCTGGAGTACATGTATCATCCCTTTCATATAGTTTGGAGTAGAAATCTTTCACTTTTGTCAAAATTTCGCCTCTATTTCTTGTTATAGAACCATCTTCTTTTCTCAGAGCCATAATCTGTTTTCTTCCCTTACTGAGATGTCCCTTTGCTATCTTTAGGCTTTGGTTGTTTTCAATTGCTTTCCTTACTAGTTCACAGTTGAATTTTCTTACGTCTTCAGTGATACTTTTTCTTACTGTCTTGCATAGCTCTATATATTCCACTTTGGAAGTCACATCTTCTTTAGTTGTCCTCATCTCTCTTCTTTTTTGCATCAACATTTTGGTTTTTCCTGATAATTTGTTTACATGCAACTTGTTCTTAGACCCAGCTAATTTTGTTGCTGTTTCCATAAGAGCTTTGGTTACTTTTCTGTTAACTTCAGAAATATCCACTTCTTCCGATGTTAGGCCTTCTAAAGCAGAGAATCTGTTCTTCAGTTCCAACTTGAAAGTATTATGGTGTTTTTTAAGGTTGGTTATGTCAATACATTTTGTTTGTCTTATGAGCTTGCCACGTTCCAGTTTAGTGTTGAGGTGCATCTTACATCTCACCAATCTATGGTCACTACCTGTGTTGAACTTGTTTAGCACACTGCAGTCTTCGATGACGAATTTTTTGTTACACATAATAAAATCAATTTCACTTGTCGTCCCAATTGGATGTCTCCATGTCCATTTCCTGTGTGGCTTTTTCTTGAAAAAGGAATTCAAGATGAAAAATCCTTCTGCCTCTGCAAACTCAACGAGAGTATTTCCACGCTGGTTTCTGTTGCCGTGACCGAATTTACCTACTGAAGTTTCATTCTGTTGCCGGTGCCCTATTTTTGCATTGAAATCTCCCATAATTATCTTCAAGTGCTGCTTACCTTTATTATTTAGATCACGAATTTCCTCATAAAATTCTTCAATTTCTTCTTCAGCATGACTTGTGGTGGGTGCATAAGTTTGAATAATCTGAACCTGGTATCTTCTCGATAGTTGGATAACGAGTCGTGCAGCTCTGTCAGAGGAACTTTCAACTTCTACCACTTTATCCTTCAGTTTCTTGTTTATTATAAATCCAACACCACTAGTTCTGCCAGTATCTGTCCCACGATAATAGAAGAGATGTCCACTTTTCAGTTCAATGAGATCTTCTCCTTTTCTCCTTACCTCACTCAGCCCGACGATGTCCCACTTGATCCTTTGTAGTTCCTCTTCCAATTCAAGAAGCCTTGAATCAGAAGATAGGGAGCGTCCGTTGTAGGTAGCCAAGGTCAGCATCAAATGGCAGCCTAGTCCACGGTCCTCCGGGGATTCTTAGCACCCTCTGCCTTCATGTCGCACTGGCCGCTGCCTTGGCCAGGTACATTCCAGCTGCCGGAGACTGAGGGCCAAGATTTAAGTTGTAGAGTCATTTTGGAGGTGTTTGGCCATAACTCACCACGCTGGCCAAGCGGGTTGGTGAGTGTGGGATAGCATTTCCTCTGATCCCGATGGTATAGTTATACCGCTATTTGCGGTCGTCAGAGCCCCTTTAGTGGGAACAGGATGCACCACGAGAAGGCGGGGTTGACATTTGTCAAGGAGAGGCTGTGACACTGATAAATACCTGTATTAGTATGAAGTATGTCCTCCTTTAGTAGAAATGACCTCTTGAATTCGTTTTGGCATTGACTCCACTAATTGAGTGCACATATTTTTGACTTCATAACCACACTTTTTTAGCATTCGTTATCATGCGTTCTTTGGTTGTACAGTCCATTTTACCTAAACGTCTCTTCAAAATATTCCACAAGTTTTCTATGGGATTTAAGTCTGGTGAATTTCCAGCCAATCAAGCAAATGAATTTGATTTTCCAGCATGAAATTCTTGACCAATTTCGAATTGTGACATGCGGCCAAGTCATGTTGAAATGTCCCGTCAAAAGTTTGCAAGGATGGAACAATCCTACGTTGTAATATTTCTGCGTACTTGGCTGAATTCATCATACCTTGAACAGGAACTAAACTTCCAGTGCCACTTGATGTGAAAAAACCCCAAAACATCTGTTTCAGAGGGTGTTTTACAGTTTGTTTGACATGCTCAGGTCTTAAGGGTTCACAGTTGCTTCGTCTAACGACATTTGCTTGGTAACCCTGCACAAATAAATGAGTTTCATCACTGAAAATTACCTTTTTCCAGTCGTCAGCAGTCCATGATTTTTTTTTTTTTTTTTTTTTGGCCCATGCTAAACGTTTTATCTTCATTTTCGCATTCAAATATTGTTTTTTCGTTGGACTTCTTGCCTTCCGGCCAACTTCCACAAAGCCTACGGCGTACAGTTGAATCACGAACATCACAACCACTAGCCAATAAATCTCTTTGAAGGTCGGTGCTTCTTTTTTGGATTCGTTTTACTATTTCTGATTAGATATTTATTCGTGGAGTTGTTTTTCGTTTTCTTCCACATTTACCTCTCCTTTTTAGAGACGATGATCCAGATGCATTGTATCGCGTAAGCAGTCTTGATACACTTGATTTGCCTACACCAACTGCAGAAGCGATATCTCTCACTGTCACAGAAGTGTGATCCTTTAGAGCAACTATTTTTGCACGCTTCCTTGTGGAAATATCCATTTTTCAATACACGAAAGCAACACGTACTCACAGAGAGCAAAAACAAACATCCACCTGTCACACACGAAAGCTCACAACTGAAGCTGAAGTGCCTATTTCCTGTTTAAAACCGGTCAAACCACATTCTTACTATCAAGTTCTAACAGTCACACCACCTTACAGCTGATAAAACCGGTTTACGTGGGTTTCCGGCATCAACTGGCGATCACATTTCAATTCTGAGAATAAAATAGCTTGTCCCAATTAATTTGCACGGTATAGTATATTGTCATAAAGAACATGCGCACTATTGGTGAATCACCGTAACCAAATTCATAACATGTGATGGCATTTGTTATCAATTAATGTAAATATTTGGTAAGTCAATCTGAAGTAAATATTTCCAAGAGTTTGGCACGACACGCGGGAATTCATCATTGCAACACTGTTGCTGATGGGCAAAGATTTGCAGGATTTCATGAAAGGTTTTTCGGATTTTCTGTTACTGGCCGCTTGGCACTAAAATTCGCCGCCCAAAATGGATGTATGTGGTCAAGTAGTGTCCAGTCGCTTTTCTGGAAGTAATTGTAGGCATTCTACGAAACATACCACTAGAAAAGTAAAAATAAAACGCAATCGCCAGTGTTCATACAGACAGGAGATACCCCAGACAGAAGAGAGACCGTTCTTCAGTGTATTACCTTCGTATTGTACTCTTAGTTATGTTTATGATAAAATGTTTGCACTATTTTTCTGATTATTCCTAATGGAGTTTATTATTTCATCTTCTTTATTATATCATCATCATCATCATTGCCAACCATTATCAATCCACTGCTGGACGAAGCTCTCCCCAAGTTTCTTCCACAACGGTCTGTCTTGTGCCAGTCTCTTCCATGTTACTCCCGCATTTATGCCTTCCTAATTTCTGTACTTTAATTCACTCAAAACTTATGCTATTTTGATGATACCAAGTAAATATCTAGTGATACTAATGAATGCAAAAATTTCTTTTCCCCAGAGATATTAATAATGTAACGATATCGCATGCAAATAATTGGCGTACTGTTTATATAGCTTTCATCGATATCATACCCCCCCCCCCTCAGAAAAAAATTTCCGGTTGCGAGCTGACACTTATTCTAGTCATTCAATAAGTCACGCAGACACACACACACACACACACACACACACACAATTTCAGCATGTCGTCTATGGACACATTGTTCTAACAATGTAACTTCCAAGTTCACTGTTATCATCACTATCACCCACATAGGCGCCCATAGCTTACTTAGTTTGCAGGAGGGGCAAACAGAAATTGTGTGTAACAAAAAATAACATACACACACCGTATACAAATTTCCACTGTGACTTGTTATCGAATCCTTTTTATTATACCAGGTACTTAACCCATAAATTTAACTGAAAACTAGAATACGAGGGTCATAATAAAAGTTCTGCACACGTTTATCTAAAACGGGAGCGAATAATGCAATCGGGGAAATGATTGCGTCATGTCAAGGTCAGACTCTCAGCAATGCAGGGTATCAGAACGGCACGCTATCATTTGCTGTCGGGACATGGGAGGGTTCGGAAATGAAAGCATGCAGCTCCTCAGGTCGAGTCACAGCGTTGGACCAGCGCTCGAACGTGAAAATAGAAACTCTGCGGGGAAAAACGTCGACATAGATCCACACTGCCTTGCAAGAAGTTTGTGGGGAAGGAAGTCTTGATCGAAGCACAATTTCTCGCTGGGCATCGCGTTTCCGGGAGGGCCGAAGCAACATCGAAGATGATCACCGCTGAGGCCGACCTCAAACGGCGACAGACAAAACATCTGTATCCATTGTTGCAACGCTTCTCGAAGACAATCGCCGTTTGACAGTCGAGGAGATTGCTCATCAGGCAAATTTGTCCACCATGTCTGTTCACCGGATTTTGACCGATTCACTGGGAAAAAGAAAAATCGCCGCACGCTGGGTGCCCCGTCAGCTCACCCCCGAGCAAAAGGCAGCCAGAGTGAGCGTAGCACAGGATCACTTCCACGGGTTCGAAAGGGAGGACGATACCTTCGTGAATAGAATTGTCGCAATTGATGAGACTTGGACCCGCGATTTTGAGCAGGAACTGAAGTCACAATTAGCGGAATGGGGGCATCCAAGTTCCCCACGCTTCTCAAAGTGTCATCGGCAGCAATCCAAAGTGAAGCAAATGATGATTTTTGCGTACGATTCTCAGGGTGTTGTGGTCTCTGATCGAGTGTCGGTTGGGCTAAATGTCAACGCACAATATTATCGTGACTTTCTGGACAAAGTTGAGACCGAAAACTCGTCAAAATCGCCCCAACTTGTTTTGAAGCGGGAGCGATCTTGCTGCATGACAACGTATCGTGTCATGATGCAACGTCGGTATGGGGACTTTTGTAGAAATATGACTGGAAACTTTAACCCACCCACCATGGCTGCTGCAACGGATGATACGAGAGTTTCCATTCCTTCGCTTTTCATAATGCACGTATGTATGAAGGGCTTCAACATTCAATGCAAACATTCCATATTATTATTATTAAGTACTGTAAATTTCCAGTGTTTTCCCTATTTTACTGCATACACACGCATCCAAAAGTTAAATAAAAAATCAGCACCCAGGTTTACACCCCGAATTGGACACAACAAGCTTTGTGATGATTGTACATGTACATGTACACTGAAGAGCAATTGAATTAGAGACAGCTGGCGTTATGCAAATGTGGCGCTGTGGTCGGCCCTCTAAACGGAAACGACATGACGTATGCAGCGATCCGACAATATAAGGAGTGATGCGACGGGAATCAGTAAGAGTCGGACGCAGTATGGGTAAGACGAAGGATCTAAGCGCATTTGATCGTGGTGATCGTAGGCAAATGATGTTCGAGGCTCTGACCCCCTCCATCAAATCTTCGTGAACTGTGGGAGCTTGTTCAGGGGTCGTGGATCTGTATGGCTTCGCAACGCTTCCGGTGTCTTGTCGAGTCCATGCCGAGACGAATCGCCGCCGTCATCAGGCTGAAAGGTGGTGCTACACGTTACTATAGACAGGTATCTCTAATTCAATTGCTCTTCATTGTATATACGACTATTAAGGAGAGACAACGTTACTTCACAAGTATTTTATTTTTCGAGTCGACCAAGGTATCGCTAAGCTGTGACTCAGCTTCACCAGGACGAATGACACATAAACATTCAAATAGCATATGAGATCATCAACGGTGTTACGGTCATAGGTTTTCGTTAGCTGCTTCCACGCGTCTGATAGAAATGATGTGATGCCATGTTGTTAACAAGTTGCGAAGAATTTTGATGTACACTTTTGACAATATATAAATAAATAAATAAAAATCAAATAAAAAAAACGAAGCACTTAAAAGGAATCATCCGATCGAGATGGAAATTGGTATGTCCCATGTACATGTACAGGAAAGGAGAATCTACCTCCTATAACGTCATTTTGGAGATTGCGGTCGTAACAAAGAAGTTATCATTGTCTTAAGGTGAACCCACCTAAAATCTTTGTATTTCTAATGGGCAAAACTTCTGAAGCAATTTTCTTCACAATAAATATGTTCCCAAGGATGAGTTTTTGAACCGATAAAAATAACTTCATATTATAGCCTAGTATACTTAGTATTTTCCAAAACTTAACCATGATTATATTAAAAATCAATAATGTTTCCGTTGGTGGTGTTGAGACCAGGAAACAGATGGCGCAACCTGTACATTGATGACGTCAGTAGACAAGCAAATGTTGAATTATCTAATCATGGTTATGTTTTAGAAAATATTAAGTATACTAGGCTATAATATGATGTTATTTTTATTGATGTTAAAATTTTCATCTTTGTAAACGCATTAATTGTGAAGAAAATGGCTACAGAAGTGTGCCCATTGGAAATACAAAGCAAAGATTTTAGGTGGACCCACCTTAACAATAAAAATCTTGCGATTCATAAATAGCCATAGAGCGTGAACCAACTGTAACACGATCATTCGTTTGAATACGTTTGCGTATAAAACACAGCAATTGCCATTTCTACACTGGCGTGCAAAAATGAAGGACGAGACGGTTTTTCGAATGTAACGTCGTGCAGAAGTGCTCCACATCGACTCACATCATACTATAAGATCCCCAAGATGTAAGAATATGGGACCAGTATGCAAAACCGTCCAAACAAGGAATCCAAAGGATACAAAGCCACTTTATTGAAAAGGTAGCTTCGAGCACAACTGGACAGAAGACAGAAACGTCCATGTGACAGGCGGCTGCCAAGAAAAATCCAGTCTTTTGTAGGGGATATGATCACCTCTGACTGCGTTGCAGGATTTACAACGTCTGTCCATGCTGAGGTCGAGGTTGTCAAGGAGCTGTTGAGGCATCGCGGCCCATTTCTCTTGTAGCACCAATCGCAGCTGCAGAATCGTTGTTGGCGGCTGGTGACGTGTTGCCAAGCGTCTCCCGAGGAGGTCTCACACGTGTTCGATTGGAATTAGGTCCGAAGACCTTGCGGGCCAATCCATACGTTGAATATCTTCAATCTCCAACAGCTCTGCGACAGCCACTGTACGATGAGGTGTAGCGTTGTCGTCCATGAAGAGGAACTCAGGACCCACAGCACCTCTAAACAGACGCACGTCAGGCGGAAGAACCTCGGTACAATAGCGGACACCAGTGACTGAGCCTCCTTGGAAGATGTGGAGGTCAGTACGGCTACCAAGCATGATACCACCCCAAACGAGAACTCCGCCACGTTCAAACTGGTCCCTTTCGATGATGTTGGAGGTGTGATTGCGTGTTCCCTGCTCTCTCCAGATGTGTATACGTCTAGAATCGCTCGTCAGATTAAATCGGCTCTCATCCGTAAAGAGAACTCGACCCCATTGTTGATGTGTCCTGTTCTTGTGTTTGTGGTACCACAGAAACCGCCGTCTCCGATGAGCAAAGTGTTAATGGCACACACCGTACCGGTCGTCGTGCAAATAGACTACCTTTGTGCAGCGTCCTGACCATGGTAAAACGCGATAACGGATGTCCAGTTGTCTGTTGCATGTGCCTTGCGATTTCTTCCGCTGTCTGCCGTCTGTCTCTTCTCGCCTGTAGGAAAATATACCGGTCATCCGCCGCCGTGGTTGCTCGTGGACGACCACTGCTAAACTCTTGGACAGCTGTTCCTGTCGTTTGAAATTCTCTCCAAGCTCGTGAAACGATGCTGTGAGCGATCCTGAACTCCTCGGCCACACTAGTCACACTTCGATCTTCTTCCAACTTCCCAATGGCGCGACCTCGGGTAAAGGCATCCAGATGTTGTCTACAGGATTGCCTGTTGGCATTATCACACGGTGGCAGCAACTCGACGTCGTTCAAACCGATGTACACCATGCAATAGCTTTCACCGAATCGCTGAGCGTACACTACCCGTGTGCTTTATACCCTTCCAACACTCCTCCCCTTCTACGTCATGCTGCATATATGCGCATGCCCTACCGTACCGGACCCTAGTCTTATCTCCTGAGTGGTCTTTCGGTCCGTTCTGCTTGCTCGTTCCGCTGTTATGCTAATTTCTCCTCTTCGCCCTTAAATTTTGCACACCAGTGTACTTACATGGCCATCTATAAGTAAGTACCTTTGTTCCGCTGTAGCCATGAAAAGTTCCTCAGCAGTCAGCAACGCTAAGTCTAGAAAAAAGAGTGCCTTGGCGCCGCCAATCCACGCTATGGCCCTTTCTACATCCCTGGGAGATGCGGGTTCGATTCCCACTGAAGGGCGATGTAATTTTCAAGTTTTCTGAGGAGATGTTGCACGGAGACCAATAAACTACAGGCAATTCAGTATACAATTCTGATTGCTTTAAATAATCCAGTGAATTTCCCCATATATTTCTGAGAAAATTTTCTTCATCAAACAGAGGTCATCACTCTTTCCACGTTTATAAGTGAGTCACGGAAAAATTCTCATTGGCCACCACCGGGAATCGAACCCAGGGTCTTACAGTTACGCGCTGGATATGCTTCCACTGCACCACAGCGACCTCGAATTACTCCAGACTCACACAGACAACTCCCAAGCCTATTTGGCACGTTGCTTCTTGGAGCCCCGGACAATGCTGGGGATTCATGAAATATTTCTTCCTTAATTTCAATAGAAAAATGTGAATACTTTATGCTTCTACGTTACCACGCAGAAACATGCACTTGCCGCATCTAGCTGCAAAACTGCGTCGTTCATGTAGAAAACGCATATCCCGTCCTTTTATTCTTTTGTTTCTGGGTTTATCGACTACTGTGCGTATCTAAAGTAATGAGCAGTCTCGTGTCCCTAATTTCAGGCCATAGGCTCCTAGGAAGGGAGACAGCCAACGCCATAGGACAACAGACCATAGTTGTCTGACCCAAGACTCAAACCCGGGCCGATTCCGGACGATTACCCAGAAGACTGCGTCACCTACCACAGGGCCATCATGGCTTTCCGACAGTTTTGCACACAGTTTTCAGATGCAAAAGGAATTTTTGCGATTCGATTTTTACAAAAACATATATCGGGAAAAGACAAATTTTTCCGGTCCGATTTATCGCATGTTTCCATGCGATAAATCGGACGATGAGGGTCATTATCAAAGATCTAATCAAATCAAATCGATAAATCGGACGATGAGGGTCATTATCAAAGATCTAATAAAAATCAAATCGATTTTTATTAGATCTTTGACAATGACCCTCATCGTATTACCGATAGCAGATGTAAAAATAATTTTTCCAATTTATAGATACGGAGATATCATGTCTACAGGCAGCAGGACGGAAGTACAGAATGATACTATGAGCATGAACTCTTTTTTTAAAACACGCACTGTGACTTTTTCAGCATTCTGGCTCATAAGATATTGTTACCCATAAAGGCAAGAGAATCGAAAGAGTGACCATTCCATTAAAATTCTTCTCTCATCATTGCTGTCGATAGTAGATAGAAACAACCTCCCCCCATTTATAGATACGGAGTTATAACGTCTAGCTGGATGGAAGTGCAGAATGGTAATGTGAGAATGAGTTCTTTTTTCTTTTTTAAACAGACGCTGTGATTTTTTTCAGCATTCTGGTTCATAAGATACCGTTACTTATAAGACATCGTTACCCAATCGAAAGAGTGGCGATTCCATTAAAATTCCTATCACACCATAGTTATCGATAGTAGATGCAAAAATAATTTTTCCAGTCCGATTTATAGATACGGAGATATCACGTCTACTGGCAGCCGGACGTAAGTACAGAATGGCACTATGAGCATGAACTCGTTTTTTAAAACACACGCTGTGATACTGGTTCATAAGATATCGTTACCCATAAAGGCAAGAGAATCGAAAGAGTGACCATTCCATTAAAATTCTTCTCTCCTTTGCGTGCAAGAAGGTCTCTATCAGTATTTTATATATTACCCCATCAGCCATACCGCAACGCAAATCTTGAAACTAATTTCTACTTATGATAAAAATTATATTCTCATTTATTATTTTAACTCGCTTATTTGCTATAGCTCATATGGAAAACGTGACCTGTGCCCATGCAACGCAGCGATTCCTCTTCCTTCTGTATTTTTTTATTAGCATTTCTCATCCATCGCATTTGTAAATCATTACAATTTGCGATCGCATGTTCCCCGAGTAATAGAAAATCAAAACGAGCTTTATTAATACTGATCAGAGTGCAGATCATGTCACAATCAGACATCATTCGAAGGCTGAGAATCACGTTCTTTTGTTCCTCCGCGGGGCGGCGACGAGAACCATAAATCACGGGATAAATGCGCCATCGACAGCTAGTGCCGTTCGTAAGCCACGGCTTCCATCCTTCTCCCTCCCCTCCAGCAAACCCCAACCCCCGAGTTATGTGCGATGAGGTTAAATGACGGCCTGATTACCCGCTTAGATGCGTAATTCCCATGCTATGGAACCGCACCGAAAAACATCCACTTAATGACATAATCACCAACTCTGTCTATCCTCGGCTAACGTTTTGTTTCGTCTGACCCCAAAGCTCCCATATGGAAACTCGTTTTTCCGTTTAACTCCTCCTCATGCTCTTACTTTCCTCTCACCCTTTCCTCCAGCTTCTCTCTCTCTCTCTCTCTCTTTCTTTCTCCTCATCTCTTTCTCTCCCTCTCTCACTCTGGACGGATATATGCTGTATTTACATTATCTGCTTCCTAACGAAAAAACAAAACAACGGGTAATCAAAGTAGAAACGGCAACAAAAACCCAACAGATGAAAATAAACTTTTTCATCTCCGCCGGGTCTGCTACTGGTTGGGCGCGTGGCATTTTATTGATGAAAAAACATTATTAAGGTCCAAATTTTTGGAAACTAGCGAGACACTGTCGTTGCGCGCGTCACAACTAGCAATGATCTCAAAAATTTTTCAGAAGGCTTTTGATTTTTGGTAGCAGTTGGGAGCATATTTTTTAATACCGTCCAAAATAAGGCATGCGGATTTGGATTTCACTTCTATGGAGAGGGCTTTGGAGGCACTACCCCCTTAGCCTATTTGATGTTGACTGATTCTGGTTACGAATGGCAGTTTAGTTGTACCGATACAATATCGTTGAGTACCGTTAGGGTATGATTACGCTATGTCATAACCACCGGCCATATTGGTGATACGAAGTCTGTCAGACAATCCTGTAAGCATGCGGTATGAGGATGCCTTATGCCTACACCTATGCCTACACCGGGGCTTATGCCTACACCGAGGCTTTCCATTCTTAAAGCGTTCTAGAGGATGCAGGAAACACCTGAATGTAGGATATTGATTCCAGGTTCTGGAGCTGCGAGGCGGATAGATTAAGGTGTCTGCGTTGGAGCGTGTGCTTGGTTTTTCTAATGATGCTGAGTAATGATCTGAAAAACTTTGTCTTATATTCAGCTGGGCAGAATGAGCTGCTGTGCATTGGTTAGGGACTTTCTTAAGAATATGTTTTGCGTTTATGACGTGCACTCTAATTTAACTTTCATTTTTCGTTACCTTTTCTATGTAAATTTGAGATCATTCTCTTTTAGTGTTTTTCAACCTTAACATTATACCTTCTCTCTCGCGGAATGAGGTTGGCAACACTTCTGAGTTAAGAGCGTATGACGTATGCATGTGACCGATAAGAACTGGAAGAGATATAATGTTGAAGCAGCAGCCAAAAGAGCAGAGATGGTATCATGATACATTATAATCGTGGAAGCGGCGTTGTTTACTTGAAGTTGTGTATATTTGAAGGCTGTGTGTTGAGTTGTTATGTCCTATATATTTAGCGTTCGGATTTAAACGTATTTTGCCTACTAACGTGTGTTAATTAGTTCTGAAGTGTTAATACCATTGTGATTAATTCAAGCTTGTTGGAATAGTAACCTTCTGCATGATGAACAGTATACATGAGGTGTTGACAGAATAAAGGAAAAGATCTGTAAGTAACCATTTCTTTGGACTTTATTGGTGTGACTCCTGTTGCACTTTAAGTAAAGTACTTAAGAAGAAACTGATTATATATAGTGTTCAGTAAGCTATATATAAACGTTTCAAATACGTAGTAAAAGAACGGTAAACATTCTCTCTGTCGTTCGACGGGAAAGCAAGAATCGGTTAAACCGCAGTCTCTCGTGTAATTTTGAGTTCAGATTCTTATATTCTCTCACTTCATGTATGTGACCCAGAATATATATAAGAGTTTGTAGTCTGATGTATTAGGTGTACAAATAAGTTTTAAAGCGTTTTAAGACACCGCAACATGTAATTTGAGAGAAAACAATACCTTTACGAATCAAAATATGCTCCGTCATTATCTATCACCTACCTCCATCGGTCGGCCAGCTGACGGTTTCGTCGTGTGATGCGATGAAGTCGTCAACCCATTTTCGCACTTCGTCGCATGTCCGGAACCGTACAGCAGAGAGACCATTCTGCATCGATCAGAACAAATGATAGTCTGAAGGGACTGTGTCGGGACTACACGCCGGGTGCTCCAAAACTTCCCAGCCAAGCGTCAATAACGTTTCCTTTGTAACGTATACTCTAGATTCAGTTTCTTTTTGATTTTACTATCTCTTGTTATTTTATTTTCCTATGCAAATTATCTTCTCACTTAACGAGATGTTGTTTCTCCCGCTGAATTATATGTGGCAACGAGTGTAAGTCATGACGTGGTGGTATGCAGTATATATAGGCGCGCTCAACTATACCAAGCAGCTTCGTTTTATATGTGATAGGTTCTTCCTAATTATTGTTATGCGATTCTACGATAGTACGAAAGTTCGGTCTATCAGTAGTTGTGTTATTTTGGAGTGTGTATTTGAGTAATACCAGGAGCTCCCCAATAAAAGGTTAAAAGTGAGTACGTTTTCTTAGTTCATTTTATTGTCAGACCTCTGTCTGGCCGTTAAGTCTATTTCATTGAGTGTTTGCGTTAAGTTCAGGGGATATTGTGTTTACCGCTCTAATAAGGAGCCTTCAAGGTACTAATGTACTAAAACCGAAGTTATATTACTGATATTCAAGATAATGAGGAACGCTGAGTAAAAAGAAATTCCATATTCTTGGAATTTATTGCACGTGCGTGTCTTACCTAAACAAACTCTAGCACTTTGGAGATTAAGCACACTTTAGCTACGTCAAGTAACCTTTCAATAACCCTAACGTGACTTAACGTAAGCTTTCCTGCACTACACGTCCAGGCGGAGAATTTTATTCATTATACCTTGACCGATTTCGCGACATGCGGCCTAGAGTTGTCATGCAGTAATTTCACGAGATGCAATCCTTTGCATGAGAATGGACGTTTCCGACAGATTTACTGGTTCAATCGCAGCAATTGTTGCTTGTAGTGATCAGCAGTAACAGTTTGACCCTGTTCCAATAGTTCATAATAGAGCACACCCTTCATATCCCACCAGATGCACCGCAGAACTTTTTTGGAGTGAATACTGCGTTTCGGTATTGAAGTTGTTGCTTCACCGGAGTCTACACAAAGTTTGTTTTTTTTGCTTTTGGGATTGTCGTACGATATCCACTTCTCATCACCTGCAAAGATTTCCCACAGAAAAGACTTTCTGTGTTGTTTATTCAACAGATTCAAACACTTCATGACACGCTCATCCTTGTTCCTCTGTCTCAGGTCATGTGGCACCCATTTTCCTTCCTTCTGAATTTTTCCCATTGCGCGTAAACGATTGGAAATGATTTGTTGAGTTATCCCCAGTATGGTTTCAAAGCTAGTTCTTTTTGCGTTTGAGACGAATCTTCATCCAGCAATGCTTGCAGTTCCTCATGTGCAACCTTTTACGTAGCGACGTTACGTTCTCGATCGCCAACATGAAAATCACCTGCTTTAAACCGTCTGAACCAAAACACACGCGTGCTTTTCAATACAATATCCTCCCGCAGAACAGAACAGATCGATGCACATGCTTTTGTAGCACTTTTTTCTTGATGAAATTTGTAACGAATGCAATGTCGGAGAAATGCAGTCTCGCTTGCCTTTTTTCACCAACCGATGTGCAAGTGCGTTTGACTGTTGGGCAAACTTCTGTGTCGCATTTTATATTCTAGACTAGTTACAGTCACATGACAACAACGCGGGGGAATGTCGGATTTGTAAATCAGTGGTATACGTCACACAAAAAGACGCTTTCAAACTTATTCGTGTACCTAATAGTTGGCTTCAGTACAGCCAACTATTAGGTACAAAATAAGTTTTAAAGCGGTAACCCTCATGTCAAAGCTTATGTCTCTATAATCTAAAGGAGCAAATATGAAGCTCGTATCATTAATGGCTGTAATTTTTTTCCAGCTGTTATGAAGTTAAAGTGTGTGGAAATAAAACTTCAACAGAGAAGAGAAGTTTGCCAACGTGAAGTACCTTTTTTATTAAGGGATTAATTCCAAAGGGAACCCATGAGGCTATCTATGGTGGTAGCATTACCTGATGACTCCGACAGCATAGTCAAGAACTGAGTGGCTGAATTTAAAAGGGAACAGATGCCCACTCATGATGCACCCCTTAGTGGAAGACCAGTGTCCCAGTCAACTCGAGAAAACATTGACCTCCGTGTACAACTTCATAGTGGAAAATCGGCGCACTGGCATCTACATTATTGCTGAAGCTCTGCACTTGTCCTTTGGACGTGTACATCGTATTATTCCTGACAAGTTGTTGATGAAAATGTTATCTGCGAGATGGATACCAAAAATTTGACTCCACAACAGAAACAGGAGAGGGTTGATTGTGCAAAAGCTGTTCTTGACCATTTTGCACAGGATTCTTCCAAATTTGTGAGCTGATGTGTGACTGCATGAAATCTGGACTCACCATTATGATCTAAAGACCAAATAAAATTCTCTGGAGTGGAGGTATTCTGGTTCTTCCAGACTCCAAACATTTCAACGACACACACACACGCTAGCAAGGTGTTAGCATCAGTCTATAACAATGTTTATGCACGTTTTCGTACATTGCCTATTAAGTTTTTCTGGTAACTAACATTTGCACTGTACATTTACATTTGTTGAGTTATCTCCACTTCAAGAAGTCCTACTAGAAAAGTTTTTTGACGAAGGACTACGTCTAACTCCGCAGATGGTATGGGGCGACTTACGGCCGACTGCCTGTGACATAAATAGGTCTCAATTGAAATCATTATAGCGTTAAAAATCCGTGCCGCACACTAATTGTGTTAGCATATTCTTAAATAGCATGGAGTCCAATTCGCGTACTGCGCAATACATCGTGCGCACGACACTCCCTGTGCGCGGGGGAGATGATGCAATATTTCTGGGGGTGCCGCCGCATTTGACTCAGTCTCTCTCGACAACCGTGAGCGCAACACGACTGTGCGTGGTATCGTTTTAGAGCTCTCGATGAGATCTATTATATACGAAAAACATTTCGCAGTGGTTTGAACTGAACAATTTAAAAAATGTTTTCTTGTGAATCGGTGAACACTTTTGACAATATCGCGGTTTATCTGGAAAATGGAAAACCGTGAGTGCGAAACGACTGTGCATGGTATCGTTTTAAAGCTCTCTACGAGATATATTCAAATATATGAAGAACATATCGCAGTGGTTTAAACTAAAATTAAAAAAAATGTTTTCGTGTGAACGGATTAACATTTTCGACAATGCCGCGGAATTCGCAGAATGAACGCAAGCTAAAGAGGAGAAAATCAAAACGAGCAGCAAGAGGAATGTAAGAAGCCCAAGAATACAGAGCACCACGTTGGGTTATTCGTGTATGGATCTGCTTTGTGTTCGCAATGTATCCAGCATTATTTGTCAAAATTATGTAAGCTACTTTTCATATCATTCACCTGTGTTGGCTAAAACGTATTAATTAAACGCTTTGAAACTATACTTAACTAGCTCATTTCAACTCTCCGATCTGCCAGCCGTAGTCCTACGTTCCAAACTGACAGCTTAATCAGAACTGAGCCTACCTTTTTTTTTTTATTTCTTCATCTTCTGTTTTTTATTCACGCACACATACACCGAAGAGACACAACTTATGACCACTTGCCTAACATAATGTTGATGATCCACGTGTATCCAAAACAGCTCTTACCCGGCGAGGTATAGACGTTACAAGATTTCTAAAGGTGTCTTGTCGTACTTGGTACCAATATATTACGAGCAGATCCTTTAACTCTCGTGAGTTACGTGGTTGAGCCGCCGCAGATCGGATTTGTTATTCCAACAGAAACCATAGACACTCGATTGGATTCGTGGAAAGGGTTAATTTGATAGATTAAATCACATCTCGAGTATAGGATAGCTCAAAATTAAATTTAAGGGGGACCGATGACCCTTTTTCTTTCAGGACTTTGTGAAATTTGCTTTCTTTTTTTAGAATCAAGTTACCTCTTAGTCTAGTTAATATTGTGCCAGCAACTGCGGTAAGCACAATATTAACAAGACTAAGAGGTAACTTGATTCTAAAAAAGAAAACAACAACAACAACAAAAAAGGTCATCAAAGCAATATAATCGTAACCAGGTGCGTTTCTAGACTTAGAACTTTGAAGGAAAGAGGAGAAGTGAACAGGGCGTATGTTGTATTGCTGACTTGAGCTTTCAGTAAGTGGAACAAGGACAAGCTGATGTTACACGTAAGTGATGATTCTTTCGAAACACGTCGTTATTATTATTCGCTTAGTTTTTTCATAAGCTAGGTTTACGAGGGGAAATCAGTAAATAAGTCACAAACAGTTATGGGGTAGCTGATATTGGTAGTTATTAGTTTCTAATTGTGTCATTAGATGGCGGCACAATCCAGCTTGCTCGTAGTTCAGTGTAACAGATGCTAGGTATCGTATGCGCATGCTCAGCTTAGACTGCAAATGGCGCCTGTGCTTGTGGAGTGTGTGCCCGAAGAGCAGAGTGCGTTTTGATTGGGAAGAAGGACTTCCTGCAAAGGATGTTACTACGGAAATGTCTGTCGCGTAAAGCGGTACAGAAGTATGCCGATTAATTCTCTCAAGCTCTCAAAAGTTGCGGATGAAAACCAATCTGGTTGTTCTGTGAGTGGGTGGAGAAGATGATTCGAGCCGAGAGGCGGGTAATGATAGACAGTGATTCAGCAACTGCAGTAGGGTGTTCTCATGATTTAGCCTACAGCGTAATGCAGGATCGTTTGGATTTCAAGAAAGTGTGCGCACGGTGGGTGCCCAGAGAACTGACTCAGGAACACAAAATGAACCGAATGGGCCTATATTTGCAACATCTCTCTCGGTACGCATATAAAGGAGAAGACATGCTTAACAGGGGACGAATCATGGGTGTATCAGTATTAACCAGAATCAAAGCGTGCAACAATGCGATGGAAACATTCCTCTTCGCCTTCAACTGAGGAATTCTGAATTTCGCAATCAGCACGGAAGGCTATTCTTAGTGTTTTGGGGTTCACAAGAAGTGCTGTTAGCCCATTTCCAGAAGCGAAGTTAATATGAATGCTGCATCGTACTTTGAAATTTTGTTGATGTTTCTGGATGTAATTTGAAAAAAAAAGAAAAAAAAAGGAAAAAGGAAACCTCCAGGTCTACTGAATAGAGGAGCATTGGCGTAGGAAAGGCAGGGGATCTGGGGGCTCAAATCACCCCCATTGGATATCAAGGTACATTTTTCTCTCGAACGCAGAATTATATAATTTCTTCTTCTCTTTTAAAACCGAATTTTAAATCTTGTTTATTAAAAATATAAAGATGAATCTAAAAAACAGATAAAAAACTGACTGAAATCGGATTTTTTTTTTTTCCAACGAAGTCGCGGAGTTTTTCGAATCCATTTGAATTCGTTTCACTGGCGCATTTGTTCCACGTGCAAGCAACACGCCCGCGGGGTTCACCCGCTCTCGCTCACACTCGTGAAAAGTGCCTTTATGAACAAGACAAGAGGAAAGACCAGCTACTGCAATTGAATCCTTATCAATGAAAGAAATAGGGGATTACACTATTGTACAATACAAATTTGGAAGATGTGAATCCGTTTATTGCTGTAAATATGACATGGATGTTAAGTCAGATAATATCCGAAAACTTGAAAATTGCGTCGTCCCGGAGCGGGAATCGAACCGCGTCTCCCAGGTACAACCCGAGTATGCTAAACACTACACCACCCAGAACGACCAAGTTTCAAGTTTCCGATTAATTTGAAACTTGAAACTTTTTTTTTTTTTTTTACAAATTAATTGGGAACTTGAAACTTGGTCGTTCTGGGTGGTGTAGTGGTTAGCATACTCGGGCGCTTTCTGCGAGACGCGGTTCGATTCCCGTTCCAGGACGACGCAATATTCAAGTTTTCGGATATCATCTGACTTAACATCCATGACATATTTACACCAATAAATGGATTCACATAATCCAAATTTGTATTGAATCCTTATCAAGTTGTGAAGCTACTGTTTTTTTTTTTTTGTTTTTTTGTTTTTTTCTTACCCCAATATCAAGAAATTACTGAAAATTCTATCAACGCTTCCTGTCTCAACAGCTACTCCGGAAAGTACATTTTCTACTCTCAGGCGCCAGAGAATGCATCTTCGAAACACAATGTCTAATTCTCGACTTTCTGGACTTGCATTGCTGAACATTCATCGAAAAATACAGGATCCACATTTTCAAGGCAATGGCAGCGAAGCGCAGTTACCTTGTATAATGATGCTAAGATATGTAAGTACAATTTTATTAAAGTACTATACACTGAGTAGGCACTTTATTATAACCACCCCCTCAGTACTTCGTTGGGTCACCTTTTGCCTTTAATACTGCGTCGATCGATTCTTCGTGGCATAGACTCCACGAGATGTTGATAGGTGGTTTGTGGAATCTGAGACCATGCTTGATGAATAGCATTTTCCAGGAGTGTGAGATTGCTGGGTTGTGGATCCAGCTGTCTGATGGCTCGTTCAACATCATCCCACAAATTCTCAATGGGGTTGAGATCTGGAGATTGTGGGGGCCGCTTAAGCAAAGTAAACTCACCGGCATGTTCCTGAAATCAATCCTGTACAATACGAGCACTATGGCAGGACGCCTTATCTTGTTGAAAGTAGCCATCACCATTGGGATTAACCATCCACATGACAGGATGCACTTGGTCCTTCCCATTGCTTTTCTATCACCATTCTCCCTCTAGCGCACCAAAATTTCTTCGCCCTGTTGCAATTTTGTCTTGTATGATACTATTTTTATTCTTCTACTGCGCTATACTCCCAAAGCATAGAGCCCTTGCAGTTGATGGCGGAGAGTCTTTCTTTCAGAAGTCGCTTGCTGAGCATTTGATGTACTCCCTTCCCATTGCTTTTCTATCAACATTCTTCCTCCAGCACACCAAGATTCCCTTCTCCTGTTGCAATTTCATCTTGTATTGCACTATTTTATTCATCCATTGCAGGATAGTGGTTATACATTTTCTCTGCCTCGTTAAATATAGAATTTCATTAAATTTTGTTACTTCGCTTGTTAAAATTGGTCATCTTAGACTTCTCTCTGCTTTTTTAGATCCGGGGATTTCATTAAATTTTGCTGGTTAAAAAGGATCAAATTAGCTTTGAATTAACGTTGTAACAAGCAAAAGTTCCTGTTTTGCTCGTTATATATAGACTCTCGCTAAATGCAAGCTCGCTATAAGCGGGTTCTGCTATATAACGACGTCATCGACAAAAATTAATTAATTAAACAACTTCATCAACGCGTAAAAGCTCTGCACATAGCAATTTGAGGGTCTTTGATCATGATATCATCCATTCTTGGAATTTAACAGATCGATGCGTTCCTTTTCTGTATCTCGTGTTTATGCAAACGTATATCTCCATCCCTTTTTGAGCTGTCCTCAGCCTCTGTATGTCTTTTACGCTGTAGTTAAAGCCCATGACTTTGATTCATAATTAAGAACACGAGGACACATTGATTAAGCACTTTGACTATAACACATGATGGCAAATTTATCTTGAAAATTATACCGCTTCTTCCAAATGCACTCCAGCCAAGTTTTATACGCCAATCAATTATCTCCTTCGATGTGGCCTTCGCTTGATATGTTGTCCGAGGTAAATCTAGGAATCGGTTATTTCCAGATTTTTCCCATCAACCACTAAATCCTCAGCCCTATGTGTAACCAATTACAACACTAGGAGAAAGTCTGTCAATAATGACGGGGGAAGGGGGGTTAAGATATGTAAAGTTATTTTTAAATAACCAGACAGTGGCGATGCCTGCCTTTCAGAACTGGGTGGGCTAAGCATGATGGGAGGGAGGTTGGGTGGTGGGCCACATATTTTGAAGTGTTTGGCAGAAATTTTTTGCAAAAAAATCCGTTCGTATGCATTTTACCCTACGCTGATAATGTTATCACTAGTAAAAAAAATTCAAGTGAATACTGCACGTAGTATTCAATGTACACAGTCCCATCAGAATAATATGACCACGTACCTAATAATGGGAATGACCAACCATGGCCCAGATGACAGCGGTAAGACGGCGTGGCATGGACGCCGTCTCGGGTAACCTTCCAGAGCACGAGGCTCTGGAAGGTTACCCGTGGCACACGTGCCCATTTGGACTGCAGCAAAGCACGGAGGTCCCGCAGATGACGCAGTTCTGGGTCGGCACGTCGAACCTGTCGATCCAAATAGTCCCACAAGTGCTCTATGGGATTAAGTTTGGGTGATTTCGCCGGACAAGGGAGAACGGAAACATCGCTGTCGTGTTCCTGGAACCAGTCACGCACTCCCTTAGCGTCGTGGCATGGCGCATTGTCCTGTTGGTAGACACCATTACCACCAGGGGAAACGCCCAACATGAAGGGATGCATGTGGTCAGCGAGGATGGACAGGTAGCCATTGGCGTTCAGGGACCAATCCGGTGATACCAGCGGGCCCAGCTTTTACCAGAGAAATGTCCACCAGACATACACACTGCCACCGCCGGCCTGTACTTGACCGACAAACGTGTCCGGGTGTTGGTTCTCATGGGTCTGACGCCGCATCCGCCACCGCGCATCACTTCTGTGGAGTAGAAACCTCGATTCGTCGGAGAAGGCAAACTCTTTCCACTCTTCCATTGTCCAATGATGGTAGTCCTATGCGAACTGCAGGCGTAGTTGTCGATGGACCTATGTTAATATGGGCTCCTTGAAGCAGCTTCGACTTCGGAGACCCATGCGTAACAGGGTTCGCTCTACTGTCATCGGGGGACACGTTCTTGGGTACCCCTAGCGTTCATTTGCGCGGTGAATTGCTGCGCAGTTGCGCGTCGATTGTCCTTTACCAGTCGACGGAGGCGACGTTCTCCTCTGCGGTCATAACCTTTGGGACTCCACAGTTATGACGTCGAGAGGTACTCGGCGTGCCAGCGGTCCGTTCTTGGTACAGCCTTACTACAGCACCTCGCGAATCTGCTGCTTCTGAGATGCTTCCACCATTGCCGCGGTAGCCGATTATTATTCCTTTTTGAACGTCCGTCAACTCATTATCTCTGCTCATTAGGCGCACGTCACGCACTATGACTCATCTGTCTTGGTCGGCCGCTTATATCTTCGTGTGGTCGACCTTTTCACGTGCACTCTGTGTCGCGCCTGGGCGGGTACACTGTGATTCCGGGGGTAGTCACATTTTTCTGATACGTCCGTGTATGTAGTATAGGAACTATGGATACGAATCTTTGGGGCAAGTTACTATTTCTTCGCAATTTTAGCTTACTTAGGTCGTCTTTTTTTTTTTTTTTTTTGCCTTCACAAAGCTGTTTATGAATTGTTCTTTGTAACTTGACAAGGGATAATCTATTCCCCCCTCTCTCTCTTTATCTCTAACTCTCTCTCTCTCTCTCTCTCTCTCTCTCTCTCTCTCTAACTCTCTCTCTCTATTTAACTCTCCTCTCTCTCTCTCTCTCTCTCTAACTTTCATCTCTCTATTTAACTCTCCTCTCTCTCTCTCTCTAACATTCCTGTCTCTCTCTCTATTTAACTCTCCTCTCTCTATAACTATCCTCTCTTTTTCTATTTAACTCTCCTCTCTCTATAACTATCCTCTCTCTTTCTATTTAACTCTCCTCTCTCTCTAACTCTCCTTTCTCTCTAACTATCCTCTCTCTCTCTAACATTCCTGTCTCTCTCTCTATTTAACTCTCCTCTCTCTCTATAACTATCCTCTCTCTCTATAACTATCCTCTCTCTCTATAACTATCCTCTCTCTCTCTAACTCTCCCCCCTCTCTCTCTCTTTAACTCTCCCTCTCTCTCTTTCTCTAACTCTCTCATCTCTCTCTAACTCTACCATCTCTCTCTAACTCTCCTCTCTCTCTAACTCTCCTCTCTCTCTCTAACATTCCTGTCTCTCTCTCTCTCTAACTCTCTCTCTCTCTCTCTAACTCTCCTCTCTCTCTCTAACTCTCCCATCTCTCTCTAACTCTCCTGTCTCTCTCTCTCTAACTCTCTCCTCTCTCTCTAACTCTCCCATCTCTATCTAACTCTCCTGTCTCTCTCTCTAACTCTCCTGTCTCTCTCTCTAACTCTCCTGTCTCTCTCTCTCTAACTCTCCTGTCTCTCTCTCTCTAACTCTCCCATCTCTCTCTAACTCTTCTCTCTCTCTCTAACACTTCTCTCTCTCTCTCTCTCTCTCTAACACTCTCTCTCTCTAACTCTCCTCTCTCTCTCTCTTTGTCTGTCTCTCTCTAACTCTTATATATCTCTCTCTCTAACTCTCTCTCTCTCTCTCTCTCTAACTCTTATCTCTCTCTCTCTCTCTCTCTCTCTCTCTCTCTCTCTCTCTCTCTCTCTCTCTCTCTCTCTCTCTCTCATCGTTTTAAACTATAGTCACAAAAATGGTGTGTTTGTACTACTCTCAGAAATTCGTTCAGAGGACTCCTCCTTTCCCATAAATACAATCACTAAATTTAACAAAGAATGCATTTTATATAACAAGATTTCCGTAAATTCGAAATTCACATACGTTTATCCAAGTTCCCTAGAATCTTAAACGATTGCATTTGCCATATGTTCCAACTGCTTAAATATTTTTGGGGAGGCTAAAGGGTATGCTCAAAGAAAAGTTAGGTGGGCTCAAGCGCACCCAGCCCATCGGAAGCTTGGCGCCCATAAGCAGGTATTCTTTTTGTTTGTGATGTCCAAATGTGAAAGTATGGTTCATGAACATTACAACAATAAAAGAAAAAGTACATGGATTGGGGCAGGGATTCGACAGTAAAAAGAGGCAAGTGCTCTTTCCACTGCTGCACTAAAGTGGGGAAAACGTTCAAACAGACAGAGGAAATTATATTGTTTGTGATTGTATGTCAATGAACTTTGGAGGGAGAGCGAGGGGGTAAAAAAAGATGTGATTTGTACATATACCCCTTGTTTATATAAAATAAAAGGCCGCCCCGGTGGCACAGTGGTGTAAGCGCTGGCTTGTGATCATTCTTCCGTGAAGAGGTCTGGGTTCGAATCCCGGTGAGGCATGGATGTTGTGTTTGTCTTACGGCACCGGTTCTCTCCTTTCCCTGGAACCAGTGACCCTAAATTAGGGACGGGCGACTGCTTATAGCTCATTGAGTTGCTCACGGTGGTGTTAAATCTTCAATAAAAAAAATATAAATAAAATAAAAGACTCAGTTTTACTACTGATATTTTTAATAACACAATCCTCCGAATCTATGCGGCTTTGTCATTGTTACTATGCACTGTATAAAATAATTAGTTGGAATTCACTAACGTGCAGCAACGTTGCCGGCAGGTCTGCGACTTTTAACGAATTACCGTTTCGAAAATTTCCTTTTCTAATTACGGAAACATCAGAATTTTGATAAATTTTCTTTTGTCACTAATTCTGTTTTTACGAAAGGTGGGTTTTTCGTTTTTATACGGAAATTTCTCGAGCTTTGAAAAACTTCGATTTTGACATTTTCAGTCTTTTTAGGAGAGATTTTCTGACGTACGAAGGGAACGAATCCGTCGCCTTTATCTCTGACGGGGATCGTGCCCGTTTAAAGTTGAAACGAACAGGACTCGAATTGCGCAATGATGAAATGCTTTTCGCTATCATTGCGGGTTAATTAGTCACTTTATTTTCGGTAGGAGCCTGTTATTTTTCTGAATAGGTCCATAATAATTTTATTTTTTAAGGACTTATCACAAATTACATTTGTTTTTCATCATGATTTTCCAAAGCAGTGGACTGTTTTGGAACTCGAGATTTTTTTATGCTGACCATGACTTTCAAACATATTTAAGAAATGGTGAAATGTACTACTGTATTACTTCACAATACCCTTAAATAAAAAAAAATATAATTATTTTTTTGTTTTCTGTTGGATACTTGTTATAAATTCCAATTTTTTCATCATGATTTTTCGAAGCAACAGACTATTTTGGAACTCGAGAATTTTTTAAAATAACGTTGACTTTCAATTAACCGCCCCGGTTCCGCAGTGGTCTAAGCTATGGCTTCTGATCATTCGTCGGAGTTGAGTACGTGTTCAAATCCCGGTGAGGCATGGATGTTGTGTTTGTCTTACGGCACTAGTTCTCTCCCTTCCCTGGAAACGGTGGCTCTAAATTAGGGAAGGGCGACTGATTATAGTCCATTGAGTTGTGCATTCCGTCCGTGTAGCTTAGTTGAGAGATCAACTTACTCCGGAGTGATCGCCCCTCACTCCGGAGCAAGCTTCGCTCCCAACTAAACTACGCAGACGGAATGCACCGCAGCAGATTTGTCGTCTTGGCACGTGATTCACCACTGTAGTACGTCACATCATCTTCCTCTAAACTTTTTTTTTGAAGCGAAATAGGAACTTATAATTAATTCCAGACGATGTATCGAACAAACATCACATATTTTTCGAAGAACCCAACGGTCAGCAGATCCATCTGTACGTTCGGGCTTCAATGTCAAAACACGTTTGTCCATGACAGAGATCAAACTCTCGCCCTCCTCACTCCGGAGTAAGTTGATCTCCCAACTAAGCTATACGGACGGAATGCGCCGCTGCAGATTTGCCGTCTTGATACGTGATTCACCTCTCTAGTACGTCACGTCATCTCCTTCTTAACTTTTTTTTTTATTTTAAGCGAAGTAAGAATTTATCATTAATTCCAGACGATGTGTGAAATAAACATCACACATTTTCAAAGAACCCAACGGCCAGTAGATATATTTTTACATTTGGGCGCCAATGTGAAAACACATATTTGTCCGTGACGCCCCCTCACTCCGGAATAAGTTGCTCTCCCAACTAAGCTACACAGACGGAATGTACCGCTGCAGATTTGTGGACTTGACACGTGATTCACCTCTGTAGTACGTCACACATTCCCAAAAGGAATCACAAAAAATGGCTCCTGAATTTCAGGAAATTATTTACAGGTTGTGAGCATCCTTTCGTAAGCACGCCAAAACAATATAAACTAAACAGCTACATTTTCAGCAGCAGATCCCCCACGTTGCTACCGCTGATAGCAACTCACAGAAGCTTAGATAGCAGAACAGTCATTTTTCGCCTTCAAAGTCGATTAACTCATAAGTTTACTTTTTCTCAATGCCAGATTAATATCTGCTTTGCTGCATCCGATACCTGAAGAGAGTGAAAAAATGGAGTCAGGGTCTGCAATGCGGATGCGGTGACTGACGATCCAGCTGAGAGGGACTGCGTCAAAGAAGTTAGTTTTAAGCAGAAGAAAAGTTTTATCAGAACGAGGAATCGACAAACACAAGCATCGTGACCGCCCACAAATTAAGGCATTAACCGAAAATCCTTCTTTGCCACCTCTTTCCTGCACTCTCACCGGTGTAATTTGGAGGTTATCATGATTCTGCTCGAGTGGACGTGAACTGACTCGAGTCAGCAGGAACGATGATCGTGATGTTTAGGCGTAAAATAAATATGGAAAAATTGCAATACATACAACCTGTAAAAAACATGAAAAACGGCTTTTTTTTTCTCTCTTCTCGTTTTGAGGGGGTCCTTGAGTAAATTAATGGGGTTTTAATAGAGAATTCCTGTAACATTGTGGTACCGCTGTATTCGGGATTTGTGAAAGAGTTCGTGATGTTTGTTCAGTTTCATCAATCTTTATTATAACATATCGATCGTTCACAAATATCTTCATATTGATATCTAGTCAACCTTATTTGACTTGACACCAAAAACTGAACAGCAACGCAGCTCACGTCTAGATTTTTTTTATTTAACCCTTTAAGCGGCCTATGTACCAGAACAAAACGGTAACTAAAATTTTCGCTATCTCAAATAGAAATGCTGTCGTAGCAGAGGTGTTTTATGAAATCCTTTTCCACTCTCATCTGAGTAGCAGCGAAAATAAACCTGTCACAAGTGATAAAATCTCCCTTCTAGTCATGTGTTGTATAACGTACAAGTGGTCCACGCCGGAGTAAGTTGCTCTCCCAACTGAGTTACGCGGACATGTGCGCTCTTTGCTATCTGCCTTTATCTCACGTGCGTCCTGCAGGGCAGACACGTCACATCTCTCCCCCGAAAGAGAGCCGGAGGCATAGCCCACGGGTCATCCGGGACCATGTGTCGCTGTTGACTGTCATCCCATGAAGAACGTGCATTTGAGAAATCCCAGAAAATTTGGTGTGTGGATCGTAACATCACACACATTTAGTTTTTCGAAGCACTGAAAAAGGGATCTCATGTTTCTTGTCTCGCCGTGAGGAAAGAACATCACATCATTGTGAGAAACTTAACAGCCGGGTCATCCTGGAAGTTCGTGCGCCAATATAACGTGCAAGTTTGTCCGCGCCGGGCATGGGAAACCGGATCCCCCTCACTCCGCAGTAAGTTGCTCTCCCAACTGAGCTACGCGGACGTGTGCTCTCACTGCTATCTGCCTTTATCTCATGTGTATTATGCGGGGCAGGTACGTGACGGTTCTCCTTTCCATGACGCAAGAGATGATGGGGAATGGCTAGTCGCCCTGACATGGATATCATGCCACTACGTACAAATTAAGTTTGAATTTGAATTTAATGAAAATTCTGCCACACAACACAGTATATTTGACAAAACAAAAACATCAAGAATTGTCATATGTACTAAACTAAATTTAAATATTAATACAATATTAACACAATGGAGTAAAAACATGAAATCACAGTAATATCACAAAGTTCAATATAAATTAGTAACATTTAGTGCTAATTATTTACTCCAAAAGAAAACAAAGGCTCAGCCATCTCAAATGTATCTTGTATAACAATCATTAACATACGAGCACTTATCCCGTTTACAATTGACCAACAAAAAAATCAATACAATGTAATTCATTAGAAAAAATAACGTAATGTACTATGAAACTGTAACATGGAGCCTGGTAAAAAGGCTTAAATTTAAGCCTAACAAGCCCCCGATCTCCAGTGGTAAATGTGTCAGGTCAAAACGATAAAAATAGCAACATTAAAATTACGACCGGTGTTGAGCATACCGTGAAAAAAAGAGTACAAGAATTCAAACAAACAACAAAAACTCTCGTAGCACTACTCAAACATCTTTCTTTCTACACTACTCAAACATACTCAAACATCTCCTTTCTTACATTTGTCTCCATTGCTACAGCCAAAGGGCTGTAAAAGTATTCTGTAAGAAAGAATTATTGCCAATTATACCACTAATTGCCCACTCTGAATAACAAATCTAAGGAGGAAAGCAATGCTTTTTGATGTTCTAGTCCTTCAGGTCACTCGTTCGACCTGCGTTGGACTACTAAACACACCCTGAATGTACTCATCCCAGTCACATTCATCCCAATTCTTAGATAGCAAATATATTTGTCCAGTCGATTGCAGCCCATTTTGGTAACCCTGAGTTAATTCGTTCCAGCCAGTTAAAATGTTAAAAGCATTACCGTGTTCACTAACATCGTCGCACCAAAGGAACTAAGAATTATCGGGGAAGTCAACAGATACATCTCTAAGAAAAGTTTTATAAACCTAGTATCTGAAAGATAAAACTTATTCAAGGTAATCAATTGGTATGCACATCACTGTCGGCATATAGGTACTGTACTTTTTTATTATGTTTCCCATGGTGCCAATTTTTCGAAATCTTAAAAATTACACCGTTCCAGAACGGTAACCGAACCCGCATCTTCCGAGTTACATTCGAGCTACTGTTACCCACCTAGTACGACGAAACTCCATACACCGGAGATATGTTGACTCAGGGACGTATACATACATATTGTATATTGAATATTTGGAGTAATCAAGTTTCTTGCTTACTAACTCACATTAATCAGTGTTGAAAGATTAATGCTATTGTGATTAGTTCCTCACGTATTTTGGAATGTTTCAAGCAAAGTGCTCACACGATGATGATGGAATAAAAAAGAGTGAACAGTAAGTCTTTCTGAAACTTTATTTGAATGACTTTGTTTCAGTTCGAAAAAGTGATTGCAAATAAGAAGAGATAGTATTTTCAAAATCTTAAGTAGTGTTCTTCAGGATGTAAATGGTAAAGAACGCTACACACCAGTGACTGCCAAATGTAGCATGTCAGGATGAATGTAAGAAACTTTGCGGCGAATGCAGACTTGCCAACTTTCAAGAATTGAAATCCGTAAAAGGAGTTCAGTGAACGTTTATAATCGATATGTCAGACTGACTAATGTATCGAACGTACTGGCGAAATGTATGGAGCATATCGATTAAAAACCGATTCATTATGAGAACCTTACATCGATTTCACATGCTATGCAAATAAAATGTTTGGCAGTATTTCTCGCTTATAACAATTAAAATACAGTCAAAACGTAATTAAGTCATCCGAGTCATTAGGCTACATATACGAAAAATAATTAATTTGTAACCGCGAAAATGCAGCTACAGGCGCTATATTGCAGTGACTTTTTATTTTAAATTAAAAATGGTTTTGAACTTAATTTTGTGTCGGTAAGCTAAAGTACTGCACCTTTAAAAAAGCAATTTCCCTCTCTCTCTCTCTCTCTCTCTCTCTCTCTATCTCTTTAGTATCACTAATATTAATCTTACAAAGTTTATTTCCGAGTCTTTCCAAATTGGATGAAATGAGATAGGGTTGAAAAAAATTATGATCAGGGCAATCAGAAACATGCAGGTGCCGTAGTCCTTTGAGATAGTTATTCTTTCAGAAAAATGTTTAGGCAATATATTTAAGTATATATTATATATATGACTCTAATCTATTTCGAAAATAAAATCCGTAAAATGCGTCGTTCCGTAAAATAACCGTAAAACAAGTACAATTTGCGCAAATTTTACCGTTAAACCGTAAAACTGGGCAGTTATGCCAAAGGCTTCCTTCAATTGTGGCAAAATGGAAAATCTTGTTTGGAGCATTCTGGACTTTAAATAACCCCACAACCAGAAATCCACCGGTGTCAGATTTGGAGACCGAGGTGGCCACGGGATGCTGAAGTGACAGCTGAATAGTCTTTCTGCACCAAATGTGGTTACAAGAAATTTTTTTGCTGGAGATGCAACGTGAGCATTAGTACAGTTCCTGCATAAAGGTAGCAGTGTGCAGGGAATTGTCTTCTTGCAAACATAGTATCCATCACGTTTTTACGCAGCAGTTTCAGGTAACGTTCCGTGTTTACTGAGCAAGTCTTCCAACCGTTTCTGTGCCACGGTTCCTCAAAACAGAAAAAAAAAGGCCCGAGAATGATGGATGCAGTGACTCTATACCTCACTGTAACTCGTTGTGAATGTAGAGTCTCCTCTGTGTACGCATGTGGATTATGCAGTGTCTGTATTCGATAATTATGCGTGTTGACAGACCCATGTGACCAGAAATGAAAACAGGTCACGGGCCAACGGGTCAGCAGGTCAACGGGTCGGCAATTTCTTGCGGGTCAAAAGGGTCGGGTCAAGGTGTTTCTGACCCAATTTCGACCCGGTTTAAATTTCCGTTGTATTTTTGAAATGCAAAAAAAAAAAAAAAAAAAATTTTCAAAGAAAAATGCGCACTGTGGAATTTTGTGCTCGATACTGGTTGTCATACAAATCAAAGGAAAACTCCTCAGAAGGAAGAGTGTCTTTCCTTCTGAGAGACAATGATGAAAACAACATCCAAATTTTTGCAAACTTTCAACTCATCAAATAAAGCTCGTGAAAATTGGTTTTGAGTAGATACTTCATCCGTCCAAGCACGATAATTAAGCAAAAGGCAGAATGGAGCTCACAGCATCCACAATGCTAAAAGGTTTGAATTAAAATGCAAGTACTTTCGAACCAACTATTGGTCCGTCTTCTGGCCTAGAGCAAGCAGCCGAGGACATCTGTCTTATATGGTCTTTTTGTCGCATGTGTGAATCTGATTGGTATAGTCAGTTCACGTGGTCAATCGAATGGAATCCATGTCGCGAAATTATAATTTCAAATGACGTCATTATAGTCTTCCATACCGAGTTCCCTTTTCTTCTTCGTAACCACATTTCTCCAGGGCAAAGGTATGTACCTCGGAAGCTCATCGTTACAACATAATGATGATTTATGGAAGATATGGAGACTTTCAGTAAAAAGTGTAACGCTTTTTGTCCGAATGCTAGTTAGGATCCGTGCCTCTTCCCACACAGGTTGGTGGGTGCCCTTGTTTATAGTTCTCGCAAATGCCAGCGTTAGATGAATGTGACCTAATATCATATTTCTGTTCTCTCAATCTTTGATTTAAGGTCTTTGTGGTCGTTCCGATATATAATTTGTCAACATCCTCTGGATCAATAGCTTTTAGTGGGAAATTAAAAAAGTTAGTGGGAAATAAAAGCTATTGATCCAGAGGATGTTGACAAATTATATATCGGAACGATCACCAAGACCTTAAATCAAAGATTGAGAGAACAGAAATATGGTATTAGGTCACATTCATCTAACACGGCATTTGCGAGAACTATAAACAAGAGCACCCACCAACCTGTGTAGGAAGAGGCACGGATCCTAACTAGCATTCGGACAAAAAGCGTTACACTTTTTACTGAAAGTCTCCATATCTTCCATAAATCATCATTATGTTGTAACGATGTACATACCTTTGCTCTGGAGAAATGTGGTTACGAAGAAGAAAAGGGAACCCGGTATGGAAGACTGTAATGACGTTATTTGAAATTATAATTTCGTGACGTGGATTCCATTCGATTGACCACGTGAACTGACTATACCAATCAGATTCACGCATGCGACAAAAAATACCATAAAAGACAGATGTCCTCGGCTTCTTGCTCCAGGCCAGAAGACGGACCAATAGTTGGTTCGAAAGTACTTGCATTTTAATTGTATTTTAATTCAAACCTTTTAGCATTGTGGATGCTGTGAGCTCCATATTCTGCCTTTTGGTTAATTATCGTGCTTGGATGGATTAAGTGTCTACTCAATTAGTAGAATGCACTAAATACACCTTATTTAAAATTGGTTTTGCTGTGAAACATATTCTGAAGCTTGACATATTATCAAGAAAACAACAAAAACTGAAATTAAACATACAACAAATTACGTAATTCAAACTTTTTAACTGTACTGCCTCCAAAATTAGGTGGGACAACCTTAATATTACTGCGAAGGGACTTTTTGTAGCCCGCAGATGTATTTGAAAACATATGTAGAACAATTAGGTTACGTCTTGCAAATGAAGGACGACAGTTTCAATACTTCCAGTAAGTTAGTGAGTAAATTATACGTTGCCATGATGCGTTTGTTCGATTTCCATATAACCTACGTAAGATACCCCCTGCGGAGAGACTTTTTGAAATCCTTGTTTATATATACACTATATTGTCAAAAGTAACAGAACATCCATTCAAAATCAAATGAACGGATCCGCTGCGTTGTTAAGATGTGCGGTACAGCTGCAAACGGTACAAAAACAAGCCTGCAGCTGACCGCGATCATATCGCACTGTCAGGTTCCGTGAAAATGTTGCGGCGGGAGAGAACTGACTTTGAGAAAGGAAATATTGTTGGGTGTTACATTAGTGAGTTGTCCATAAGTAAAACCGAGAGGCGTTTAAACATACCCAAGTCAACTGTTTTGGATGTACTGAATAAATAGAAGACACATGGCGTGCCTGAAACAGTAAAACGTACCGGCAGACCAAAGGAAATCAGTGATAGAGGACGTCGAAGCCTCAGGAGAGCCGTTACAGCTAATCGATGGTGTACAGCACAAGACCTCAGTGTACAGGTTAGTAAAAATGCTGGAACCTCGGTATGTACACGCACCATTCGCAGGGAACTTCATTCCACGGGTTACCGTGGTCGCGCGGCTGCTCATAAGACTTTCATTTCCACTCGGAATCCTACTCGTCGTTTAGCATGGTGTAAAGAACATTTATCGTTGACCGTAGATCAATGGAAACGGGTCCTATGGACTGATGTATCCAGATACACGATCCATCAGTCTGATGGCCGTGTGTGGGTATGGCGGTAGCCGGGGGAACGCTATTTACCATAATATACTGTTCCTACGGTCAAGTTTGGAGCTGGCAGTGTACTCGTGTGGGGGTGTTTTTCGTGGTATGGTCCTGGCCCATTGGTTATCCTGAACAAACCTGTTAACCAGCACGTCTAAGTCGATGCTTTGGACAATTGCAGTATGCCCTACCATCTCTGTGGCAATACTATGGAACCGAGCCTTGTTGGTACTAGCAAGATAATGCACCAAGTCATAAAGCATGGACTATTACGGCGTGGTTTGACGATAATTCCGTATCGTGTGCGGACTGGCCAGCACAGAGCTCTGATCTTAATCCCATAGAGCACCTATGGGATGAATTAGAGGGCCGCATAAGAAGTTTGTAACCAAAGCCTACTACTAAGCAACAGTTAGCGGCAGCATTATGTACTGATTGGAAGCGCATACCTATCGCTGTATTCCAACTTCCAAAACCTTGTCGAAAGCATGTCTCGAAGGGTCAGTGCATGCATTAAGGCTAAAGATGGACCGACACCGTACTAATGTATGTCAATAAACGCTGTGCTGTGTTTCTCTTCTTTTGTCAATATAGTGTAGATGTAGATACATATATACATTATATTGATCGCCCAGTAATGATCGAAAAGCCTTCTGTGAATGCTTTGACAATATCTTAAACAAAATAAATAGCGAAAATAAAAATTGCATTTTTCTGGGAGATATTAATATCAACAACCTATCTCTAAGTGAAAACCATATAAATATGTTTTCAGGCAATTTTTTCAAGATGTGCATTTCGTTAGTTACTCGTGGTGCCAATACTCTAGACCATATTATTACTGAATACTGCTCTAGGATCTGGAGTAATCGACTTTAGTATTAGTGATCACAACTCTGTCTTCATTACACTTTCCAAACTTAACGTTATGTCTTTTCCCTCAAACGAGAATAATGTTGGCAACATGCTGAGGTCGGTACCCTCGTGGGACGATGGCTTCTGTACCCCATAGCGAGGAGATGGTTCTGGATGGTGTGGCTGCTTACACGTTTTTGTGCACCAGCGTTAAATTGCCGAGTGATTTTTTGCACTGTGGCCCGTCTATCCGCTGTTACAATGCGAGCTAGTGGACGATGACCCCGCTCATCCACACGCTGTTGTCCACGGCAGTTGGCCCTTGCAGGGATGGTTTTACTGGATTCGATGTACTCACGATGCACCTGTGACACAGTGGCTTGTAAAAATCCCAGTGCTTGCACGATTTCCGAGATGGAGTGACCCATTCGTCGGGCCCGACAATTTGCCCAAGATCAAATGCGCTTAGATCCTTCGTCTTACCCATACTGGGTCCGACTCTTACTGATTCCCGTCGCATCACTCCTTATATTGTCGGATCGCTGCATAAGTCATGTCGTTTCCGTTTACAGGGCCGCCCACAGAGCCACATTTGCATAACGCCAGCTGTCTAAATCAATTGGTCTTCGGTGTAATTACGCGGCCAGGGGCCGTTTGAGAAAAAACACTTAAGTAATCATTCAGTTTCTCTTCGTTTAGTTCCTTGCCGGCAGCTTCTTGAAAACACCATTTCTTTTTGAATACCTATAAGAGCTTTGAATCACGTTATCGATCTTCTAGATTAAACTTATGCAATGCACAGATCTTCAAGATAACTTGCTGTCTATAGATTTAATGAATAAACCACCTTTCGTCATTTAGAAAAAGTATAAGAAAATTCGGGAGAATCAACACGCCGTTCCGAAAGAAATCTAAGGGAGAAATAGTGTAATGGAAGAAAAGAAACTCGCAAAGGAAGATTAGGTTAGAGAATACGCCACATGCTATAAGACGCCGCTCGTTCCTAATTTATGGCAACTACTCCAAGAGTTCCTAAATTAGGAATAGGTACATCACACATGACTCATCCGGGACACGAAGCCTGTGCCTCTGACCGTTAAGCTCGATTTTAAAAGACTTAGAATTACAACGCTCTCCTTATGAAAAATTTAGCTTTGTAAAACCTGAGTTTCTATTTTTTTTGTTCAGAGAAGGGGTGTTAACGACCACCGTGAGCAACTCAATTTGCTTTAAGACGTCACTCGTCCCTAACTTAGGGTTGATGGTTCCAGGGAAGGAAGAAAACCAGCGACGTAAGACCTGCATACATAAGCGTAACTAGGGCAGGGCAGGTGAGGTGGCTGTCCAGGGCGCAGCTGAAGAAAGACACTGTGACGTACCTGCCAGCAGGACGCACACGACATAAAGGCAGATAGTAGTCAGAACAAATGTCCGCGTAGCTCAATTGGTAGAGTGACTTATTCCGGAATGAGGGGATCCGGGTTCGAATCCTGGCGTGGACAGAAATGACGGAGAAATTTACTTCGTTATAACACTGAGAGAGAGAGAGAGACGAGAAGAGACGGAGAGATAGAAGGGGAGAGAGAGAGAGACGGAGATACAGTGAGAGACGGAGATACAGTGAGAAACGGAGATACAGTGAGAGACGGAAAGAGGGGGACAAAGAGATAGGGGGAGAGAGGGAGGAGAGAGAGAGAGAGAAAGAGAGGACAGACAGAGAGAGAGAGAGAGGGTGGGAGAGCGAGGGAGAGAGCAAAAATATCACTGCTTAAAATCTGATTAAAATTGGAATTGGCCGCTTTGGTGGTAGCGCACTGGTCTAAGCGCTAGCTTCTGAGGATGGGTCAGGGTCTGGATCCTGCTGAGGACGACACTGGCTTTCTCACTTCTCCGAAACCAATTGCCCTGAATTAAGGACGGGCTACTATTGATATCCCATCAAGTTGCTCACAATGTTAGTTACCCCCCCCCCCCTCTTCTCCTCCCAACACACACAAAATGAAAATTTTGCAATTCTGCACCAGTTTTTGGTAGGTTTTTTTTTCGCTCCATACTTTGTCATTTGTCCATTCACAGAATTTGCTTAAAATATGTTTCGCCAGTTTCGGTAGCCCTTTGGCTACTAGAAATTCGTATACTTCCTGAAAATGTGCAGGGGATATTAGGTGCTCACATTCAAAAATGAAGGCGCGGCTGTACACGCGTATTCAAGATAAGCATGTCGTTCACATTGCTGAGGATTTTCTGGGTACTATTCGATTAGTACTGCAACCGCAAGCCATGATTTCCAGCTGCATTCGGTCAGTCTGATGTGATACCGAAGGTCCGAACCTGTACAAACTGTCACAGTTTGATTGTGCCTCCCCTATAGAGATAAAATTGGGAGGTGACGTTAATTTTGTTTTGTTGAGCTGTGTATATTTATGTACATATAAGATAGAAAGACACGTTGGGGCGCAAAACTTTGTGGTTCGCACCGAACCAGAAATGCCTCGTTACGTCACACAAAGCACACCATCAATGCGAGTGAATTCATCTTTGAAAGTCATATTTGCGTTAGAAATTCGTTACGCCACCGGGTAGTTGAACACAGACCCATCTCGGACGAATGATTAGCACCCAACGCTTCGTATCACTTGGCCACCGGAAAACCGAAGTAGAACAACATTCTACATTGATAATATTCATGTCGTGTTGTTCCAATGCTCAATTAATATTGAGCGAATCCTCGCGCTGCTACTCGTGCACATCGCTGACTTTCTGGGAATCTAGGTGTTGGAATAACGGAGAAAAGATGTTAAGCTAATTAGCACTTACCTCCCTTTTTGCGCATTTCGTGCAGATTGCGCGCAATAGACGATTGGAACAACTTCGTGGAATTCATTAAATCAGTTTTGGGACAACAACTCCATGCATAATTCACAGTGGGAGTGCTCACAAATCATTTGATGGATACGAAAGTGGAAAATTGATGAAAGAACTGTCTGGGACGAGTACCGTATGTTACTTCCACCCGTAGGAGTAACCCGTGATTGCTGTGTGTTTATACGCGAGCGCGTGTTTGTGTATGTGTATGCCAATGGGTTTTAGATGACAAGATAACCGGAAGGAATGTTTAATTAACCCCTTGACCTGATCTAGACCCCGCATTTAGCAGAGGCACGATCTATGAAGTGGGGGGGGGGGGATACCGACAATACTTTATGTATTACTTGAATCTTTTTCTGTATTTTCACATTTGCAACGAATCGATGACTCCCAACACTGATGTATGCCTACCTTGTAAAAGTTCAGTATTTTAAACACCGAGTTCAACGTGCCTCACTAATTCATTCCCCCCTTTTCCCGTTTCTGGTTATCACTTTTTTGCTTTATCTTGTGTTTGCAGTTATTTAATTGTTACTTCTTTTCCAGTTTTTCAACACCGATCATGGAAATTCGTGTTTGCAGTTTGTGTTACTGAAGATAATTTGAAGCTGATGTAACTTACCCGAAGCAATGTATAGCATTATATTAAACCAGCTGAAATGCCCGGCGCTTCTTGGGAAAATTTGGTGATAATTCACTAAACAAATTTTGTACAAATCAAATGAAAACGATTCATTTTTTACGGCATGAACCGTACCTAATACCGTATTTCATTTCTTCATGGAAGTAGAATTTTATTCTCTGTAGAGTCCTTAGACACACAATATTTTGAGTCTTTCCGTTTGATTTTTGTTATTTTTTAAATACAAACATATAGCAGGGATACCCGATATTTCCCGGGTGAATGTTAATATCCGTGGAATCACAAGGTTTCAGCGGGGGAAAGTTTATGAATGAAAAAGTTATTCCTGTAATTTTCCAGTAAATTTATTTTAATTCATTTAGGTCATTGCTTTTTGGTAAACAATATTTTTGATTTTTGGTTTTTCCATTGGGAGTAAAAATGTTCCATTTATCCATTGTGTTGCAGTTCTTCACTGGAAAGCACTTGTCACAAAAAAATCAATTCTTGCACTTATCATAACAAAAAAGTATTAAATTCCAATTCAAAATAAAAAAGTAAAAAATGGAACTTCTTACGAAAATTTTGTATGGGGCCCCCTTGTTCCCGGTCTCCGTGTCCTTCCAAAAGCAGTCTACGGTCCAATTTAGAGTACCATAAGATAGTATACCAAATTTGGTGGTTCTAAATTGAAAATTGTAGAACAACAAAAAGTATTAAATTCGAATTTAAAATAAAAAAAGTAAAAAATGGAAATTTTCACGAAAATTTTGTATAGGGGACCCTGGAGCCAGGGCTCCGACTCGATAGTTTACAAAATTTGGTGGTTCAAAATTGAAAACTGTAGATTTGCATAAAGGACAGACAAACAAACCATAAATTCGAATTAAAAAAATAAATAAAAAAAAATAAAAAAATGGAAGTTTTTACGAAAATTTTGTATGGGAGTCCCTTGACTTCGGGCTCCGACTCCTTCAAAAAGCTATCTACGCTCTAAATTAGAGTACAATGAGATATTACACCGAATTTGGTGGTTCCACATTGAAAACTATACATTTGCATAGCGGAAAAATAAACATTCAACTTTATATATTAGATTGCAAAGATATCAGAGCTCAAGAATTCAGATAATTTATTTTTTGCTGTAATATTTGGAAAAACGAAATTTTTTTATCCACGCAGGTTTCAATGTGCGCTAAATCCATGCAAACGACTAATTTGCTGCCTCTTACCGTCTTTAATAAAGTTTAAGGACATAATTTACAAAATTGATTTATTATATAGATTTTCAGGTATCTAATCCTTTTAGTGATACTTCCTGTAATGCCTCGCGGACGAAGAATTCGCAGTTGATAAACATCTTAGTAACAACAGATTTTACGTTAGTTAACCAGGAACTCGCAGAGGTAGTAAAAGATCCCCCTAAGGCAATGTCGAAGCCAGCGAACTTAGCAGACGAAATCACCTCTCACAATTTACACCTTGTAGTTTGTTTTAATCTGGGTTGCCTAAGCTGACTGACTACCAATGTTGCCAAACGTAGAAGACACTCTTGGAGTTCAGACATGACGTTAAGTACGGACAGTACACTGTAAAACAATTTCAAAAATTCACGAGCCATTTTCCGTCATTCTTTTCGTCAATTAACGAAGCATATTTCTGACACATCCTTTTCCGTGAAATGACGGAAAGAAACATGAATTTCTTAATTTTCAGAAACCTTTCCGCAATCCCTTTCTTATATTGACGGTAAACTGCCATTTTAAAGATTTGTTAACGGAAAATTCGGAATTTTCAGAAAAAGTTTACGCAATTCCTTTTTTATATTGACGGGAAATTGCCGTTTTTAAGATGTGTTAACGGAAAATGTTGAATTTTCAGAAACCTTTCCGCAATCCCTTTCTTATATTGACGGTAAACTGCCATTTTAAAGATTTGTTAACGGAAAATTCGGAATTTTCAGAAAAGTTTACGCAATTCCTTTCTTATATTGACGGGAAATTGCCGGTTTTAAGATGTGTTAACGGAAAATTTTGAATTTTCAGAAACCTTTCCGCAATTTCTTTCGTATACTGACCGAAAAACTCCGTCTTCACTTTCTTCGTATCCATATGACGAAAACTTTCGGTAATAGGAGCGATTCGCGAAAATACTTGAGGTTTGATTAATTGTTAAATTTCAAAAGCCTGTCGAAGTATCTGATTTTGAAGTTCTGTAGCGAGATCGGATATTGTGGATAGCATAACGAATGAATTTTGATTATTGTGGTATGGGATATTTCTTCTCCTCTTCCCAGTTTGGTGCACTAGTTGTTATATTGCAACGTTCAAAAAGTTCCGGAACTTTTTATATTAAAAAAAAAAGAATGAGTGCAGATAATACCTGTTTATGCGGTGTTTCCTTCGAAGCAGTTACCCTATGCAGCTATGCATTTTTGCCAGCGCCCATACAAAGATTAAAATGCAGATTGCAAGCTTTCTTTTGCCACATCCTCCAGTGCCTCCGTCGCAGCTCATTGTACTTCTTCGGAATTTGATAAGCGTCCCCCCTTAAACAAATTCTTCATCCGGGGGAAAAGTCACACGGGGCGAGATCAGGGAATAAGCTGGTTCTGGAAGAACGGGAATGTGATGTTTGGACAGGTAATCGGACACCAGGAGGGATCTGTGAGCCGGCGCATTATCGTAATGGAGCACCCACGAGTTGGTCTTCCAAAGATAGGGTCGCTTTCGTCTCACCAATTATTGGAGTCGTTTTAGGGCGTTGATGTTCTCTTCTTTAGTGACTGTACGACCATGTTAAAGGTATTCCTTGTGTACGGCCGCCTTGCAATCGAAGAAAACTGTTAACAAGAACTTTCCTTTGGAGCGGTCAGCCTCCAAAGGGAAGGTCTAAGGTCGTCCTGACCTCTCATCACCCTCTATACTCTGTCGCCCGTTTTCGAATCGTCGATGCCACTCATAAACTCTAGTTCGACTCATTGCACTCTCACCGTACGCTGACTTAATCATTTGAAAAGTCTCAGCGAAAGATTTTCCGAGCAGAACACAAAATTTTACGCTTGAACGCTGTTCAAAATTCGACATCGTTGTCCTCGCGACGGAGAGCCTCTAATGCCTGTAATCACGAACTACGCACATACGCTGTACGTGTTGGATCTGGATCAAACCGGTTCTGGCTGGTCCGTCACATCATGCTCTTCGCTTGCTCAGCGGGGAATGACGTAATTCACTGACATTTGGCAAATATTCAAAAAGTTCCGGAATTTTTTTTAACGTAGTTGTATATTGTGTTACAACAAGAAACGAGGTACCTAAATTATTGTACAGGTGATTGTACGATGTCTGTGTATCAGACTGTCGGTTCCTTAAGACAAAAGCTGCTATAGCTATCAAGCATAAATTTCATATTTAGCAGTTTTGTAAAACAATACTATAAAATAGTACATTTCTCCTTATCTTAGAGATAACTGAAAGTTACTCTCAGTTAAAAAAGAAATCTGAAGTTCTAAAGCATTCTGTTGCTTCGAAAAATCACGATGAAAATAAAAATACTTAATTTGTGATAAGTCCTACAGAAAAAATAAAATTATTACAAACGTATTAAAAATAATAAACTCCAACAGAAAATAAAGTGACTAAATCAATCGCATTAATAGAAAAAAGAAATTCATCACCGCCCGATTAAGTTTTACGTTGAACTTGAGTGTGAGTTCGAAGACTTTCTGGCAGAGTGGTTAAGAAGCGGTTCATACGCACTATGCCTTTTTCACTTATGCCTTTACCCGTTTTGCCTTATACTGGCGTCATTAGGGGTTGTAAAATGGAGAGACGAAATTTCAGACCAAGAGGAAGTCCTGCTTTGCGCTCCCGCTATACCTTATATTGCGGCCATAAAAAGGGGAAAACTTTACCTGCTAGGAAGGAGAAGTACAATCTAGGTTGTAGGCTCTCCATACGCAAACCCGTCCTGTGGTGGGGAATAGTGATAAACTTGATTCATCGGAAAACAACATATGTTTCCATTGATCCGCAGTCCACGTTTTATGTTCCTGGCACCACTGTAGTCTACGTTTCATATTCACCTGTGACACCAGGGGTTTTGCAATCACAGCTCTGCCGCAAATATTGTGCTTATGCAATTCCTTTCGCACGGTATGGGTCGATACTGGGTTGTGGAGATGTGCATTAAGCTCAGCAGTCACTTTCATCGCCGTGGTCTTCTTCCTTGCGGTCACAATCCTCTTTAATGTCCTCCTGTCTCTCGCAGTGAGTTTGGTTTTCCTTCCACAGTTGTGTCTCGCAGATGATGTTGTGCCGTGAGCATTGTATGCTGTCATGACCTCCGACACGGTACCTCTCGATACCCCCAATACCTGTACCACTGTGGTTACCGACGCACCAACCAGACGGGCTCCTACAATCTGCCCTCTTTGGAACTCCGACAGGTGACTCATTGTGCCTTCACCTGGAACGAAATTATGCAAACACCGATTTACAATGCAATCCCACAGACCCTTGAGACTATAAGCAACACTTTTTTTACAAAAAAAATTGTAGCTACACGTTCGTTTTACTCAAAAAACAGCACATACCAAACTCACTGTTTTCAGCGAGGTGTTTCCATTATTTGGACAACCCCTGTATATATCTTAAAATTACTTTTTTAAAACAGTATTTAATGATGCGCCATCAATGCTATGCTTTATATTTAAGATTTGTGTCATTTTTTTTTTTATTTAAGCGTAACTATTTAGGCGGCGGGGCAGGTCATACCTCAGATCTTTACGATGAAACAGCATCTGCTGTAATCTACCGACTGATTTAAACGAAAGGGAGAGGAGAGTAACTGCTGCTTAATTGTCCTCATCCGCGTTTTCATTCTTCACATTAGTGCTGTCATTCCACTGCGCACGTGGATTCTTCCTTGTCGTATTTTTTGGTAATATTTTTTAGACATTTAAAAAAAAATTGTTTTGCACAATCACTCATCAACTATGAATGATAAAACAGCAAAACAAAACGTCCACAGCCGCGATTTTAATTCAGCGTACAGTTGTGTTTTGTGCTATGTTATCTCGCCATAATGCGGTTTATTCTTCACAGATTCCAGCATGGAATGTTACCCAATCAGTTTCTTCAGGGGAACGTTGGTTAATAGAAGATTCAAATATGACAGCACATAATGGAAATACTTATTTACTAACACGGCAATAGCGCCATGTTGTAGCCAATCCAAAAACATTTTGAACGCACCTTGTATATATTTAACCATTTTGAAAACTAAGAAAAAGCAATGCTTGGATTGCTTTAAAACATGTTTTTGATTACGCGTTTTTCCTGGAAATTTGTCATTTTCTTCCGGAAATTCATCTGGTCTCAGATAAGTTCTTCCAAAGTTACGCATGATAATACGCATATGAAACCCTTCGATTCTGACGAAATTTTAGTTTGTTTTTATGGTCCCCGTGGGGGCCAACTTCTACTTAAAAACTCGCTGTGGAAAAATGGTCCGTATCAATGGAATGTATTGAAAATGGCTGAAATCGGATTAATACTCGGAGCGTATGAGAGGTATTAATTCTTCCACAGATTTGCACACCGCTAACTGCTTTGAAACAAACCAGGTGATTCCCTCCTTAAAAGGTATATTTCTCCTTCCTAGCAGGTAAAGTTTCCCCCTTTTTATGGCAGCAATTGAAAGCATAGCGGGAAAGCGAAGTGAGAGTTCCTCTTAATCTGAAATTTCGTCTCCCCGTGCATTCAATGACATAAAAATTCGCTAATGTGCTTTTTTGTACTCATATTCCTGAATTTTCTGTTGTATCTTACATAAAAATAATATAGGCTGTCCCGAAAATCCTTGACACATTTTAAAAATTTATTAGGAAAAGCTATTCGCGATAGGAACAAAAGATTTTCAGATTTTGTAAACTTACTTCAAAAAGATTTTTTTCGTATAGTCAATAAATTTCAATGAGTGCACCTTTTGTTGCACGGATTACGTCAGGCCGATATTCAATCTCAACCCACGTGCGTTCTGTAAAAGACGCAATTGCAGCAATTATGGGAGTTTTCAGTTCGTCAACACTTTGTACTTTGGATGAATAAACTTTGTCTTTCACATATCCAGAGAAGAAGAAGTCTGGAGGCATAATATCTGGATAACGGGTAGGCTACGGTGTGAGTCCATTTCGTCCAATCCATCTGGCTGGAAATTCTTTATTTAAAAAATTTCGAACAACCTTACCCCAATGTGATGGTGCACCATCTTGTTGCCAAGTTATTTTAGGATGTAAATCGCAAATCTGAGGGACAGCAAAAATTTTAATCATGCCCAAATAAATTTATTTTGTGACTGTGAATTCTTCCAAAAGGAAAAGTCCGATCTCACGATCTGCCATTAAGCCACACCACATATTCACTTTAGGTCTATGCCGGACAAATGTTCGATGAAGTGATGTGGATTCTCAGACCCCAAATTCTGATATTGTGACGGTTGATTTTACCTGACACATGAAAAGTTGCTTCATCTGTGAAAACAATGTTTCGTAGGAAGAAATTATCTGCCTCTAGATGATTTAGCATGTCCACAGCAACTCAGTCCGGCTATAAAGCTTGCAGTACCTGCACTTTGTAAGCATATAGGCGGAGTTTTGGTGTAAGACTAGATGCACTGTTGCACGAGGAATTGCCAATTCCTTTGCGGCAGTTCCTATCGATTTAGTAGGGCTACGTGAAAAGGCTTCACGAATGCTTTTGACGTCGCCTTCACCCGTGATTGGTCTTCCACATCTTGGCCTATGAAGGACACTTCCAGTTTCCCGAAACTTCTTGTGCCAAGCTGAGATGCTATTACGACTTGGAGGATCTTTCCCAAATTTCGAACGAAAATTTCTTTGCACTTGGATAAAGGATTTCATTTCGAAAAACCAACCAATACATATCGTCAAACTATGAACATGCCGTTTTGTACACGATAAAAATGACGAAAATGACATTTAAAAACCTTTAATGGTAAGTTAAAACCAATTTCATTAGTACTTTCAATCCTACTTTAGGACCATCCTCAGATGACAATGAACACGACCTAAAGATCATATAAGTTAATATAATGCACACATTACCAGATTACCGTATATGCGTGATTAATGTCTAACACACTATTGACGTAAGCAATTAATGTCCTATGAAACAGGGTCAGCATTCACGGTGAAGGATAGGGTTGTGACGTCCAGACTGTATGAGGTTCTTCCACACTCCCGATACAAACACCGGAACCTCTTCACTGCAGCACCGGTCCATATTCTTAAGAATTAACAAACTCTCTGCAAATAACAAAGATGACTTACTTGATGAGGTCACCACTACAGCCGATTTGTCCTATTCCGGTTCGTGTCCTCCTCCGCAAACAGTCCTTGCAAACGTTGTATTTTGTGCACCATTGCGGAAACTGTATTTGTGTTCCATAATTTTAGTCTCTAATTTCCTGGAGCTAGAGCCGATACATACAGACTCCGAATTACCTGCATCATTAGAACGTAATGGAATATTGTAAATTCCAAATTTGTCATTGTCTTTCATAGAATCTCGGTCGTTGCAGATCAGGGCAAAGATGTTTTTTGTCCTCACCCCAAAATCAATAGGATACTTTTGGCAGATATTTTTTAGGGCTTGAACAATAGTCGGCACCTATTGTACTGATCCCACATATCGTGACATTCGGTACTCACTGGACAGCGTGATAGTTGTCCGGTTCGAAACCCTGTGAATTACACTTCGTATCATGTCCTCAGGGTACCCGAAGGCTCGAGCCTGATTACTGATTATCTCTAGCTCCAAATTCCTAAACTGTAAAGAGGAAGAATGCGAGAAAGCACGTTTGACCAAGAAATGAAAAGCTGACATCTTCTGACTCCAAGGATGAGACGACGTAAATGGAATTAGCGATGGCACTGCGGAAGGTATAACGTAAAGTTCCTTTCGTACTGAAATCTTGTCGTTCTTACGTATTTGTATATCATTAGGTATGAATACGATGGAACACTTCCTTAATTAAACCTTTACGGTCAAACGAAACATTTAAACAGAAGTCAAACTTACGGAAATTGGCTTTACTCCAGGACTATATCAATAGATCAGATAGCACATTTCAACATAATTCACATACCACATCTCCAACACACATCCAACATCCCACCCGAGCAACTGTTGTATCGTAGTTTTTATCTATCGTTCTCATCTCATACAGTCGTACGTCACGTTCACTCTGACCTCAAATGTGTTGCCAACAGTATTCGTTTGAGAGAGCGAAGATGTCACGTTAAGTTGTGAAGTATAACTGAGAACAAACTCAAAATTTACATAGGGAAAGAAACTAAAAAGGAAAGTTAATTTAGAATATACGTCACAAAGGTTTGCGATAAACCGAATAAGTGACACTATGCAAAACTGAATCCCGAACTACTAAAATGTCTAAATAAGGAAGTGAAAAATTATTTTCCATTTCTACAGAAAACTTAATGGAAGGATAGAAAGAACCAAGTAAGTCAACGAATTCTTGTAAATCATCATTGGTAAACAGCCAGAAAAGTAAAACATCATCTACATATCGTATGTAAAGAATTGGTGAAAGCCTACATTGGTTAAGGGTTTGATTTTCTAAATTTTAAAGCATAATTTCTGCTAAAACCGGAGACATGGGCACATTCCAACTTCTTTTTCTTAAGAATATGGACCGGTGCTGCAATGATGAGGTTCCGGTATCTGTATCGGGAGTTTGGAAGAGCCTCATACAGTCCGGACGTCACAACCCTATCCTTCACCGTGAATGCTGACTCTTATTTCATAGGACATTAATTGCTTACGTCAATAGTGTGTTGAACCTTAATCATGCGTATACGGTAATCTGGCTATGTGTATGTTATATTAACCTGCGTGATCTCTAGGTCGTGTTCATTGTCATCAGAGGATGGCCCTAAAGTAGGATTGAAAGTACTAATGAAATTGGTTCTTAAAGGTTTTTAAATGTCATTTTCGTCATTTTTATCGTGCATAAAACGACATGTTCATAGTTGCTGATATCAGCACGATTGGTTTTTGGTGATGCAATACATATCGCTTTCTTTCCTGGAGTAGATATTTTGACGTAGGACAACGTCTAACTCCGCGGATAGTATGGGCGACTCACAGCCGACAAGCCTGTGACAAAAATAGGTCCCGATTGAAATCATTATAGCGTTCAAAATAGGTGTTGCACACCAATCGTGTTAGCATATTCATAAACAGCATGCACTCCAATTTGCATACTGCGCAATACATGGCGCGCGCGACTCTCCCCTCGGTCCCTCTGCGCGGGGAGATGATGCAATATTTTTGGGGGTGCCGGCGCGTTTAACTCAGTCTGTCTCGGCAACCGTGAGCGCAACACAACTGTGCGTGGTATCGTTTTAAAGCTCTCGACAAGATCTATTCAAATATACGAAGAACATTTCGCAGTGGTTTGAACTGAACATTTTAAAAATTGTTTTCTTGTGAACCGGTGAACATTTTTGGCAATATCGCGGTTTATCTGGACAATGGTGAGTGCAAAATGACTGTGCGTGGTATAGTTTTAAAGCTCTCGACGAGATCTATTCAAATATATGAAGAACATTTCGCAGTGGTTTGAACTGAACATTTTAAAAATTGTTTTTTTGTGAACCGGTGAACATTTTTGACAATATCGCGGTTTATCTGGACAATGGTGAGTGTAAAATGACTGTGCGTGGTATAGTTTTATAGCTCTCGACAAGATCTATTCAAATATACGAAGAACATTTTGCAGTGGTTTGAACTGAACATTTAAAAAATTGTTTTCTTGTGAGCCGGTGAACATTTTTGACAATATCGCGGTTTATCTGGACAATGGTGAGTGCAAAATTACTGTGCGTGGTATAGTTTTAAAGCTCTCGGCGAGATCAATTTAAATATATGAAGAGCATATTGCAGTGGTTTAAACTAAGATTTTTAAAAATTCTCTTCGTGTGAAAGGGTTAACATTTTCGACGATGTCGCGGAATTCGCAGAATGAATGCAAGCAAAAGTGGAGAAAATCAAAACGAGCAGGAACAGCAAGTGATGAGGAATATAAGAAGCGCAAGAAGACAGAGCACCACGTTGGGTAATTCGTGTATCGATCTGCTTTGTGTTCACAATGTATCCGTTTGTAAAAATTATGTACGCTACTTTTCATATCATAGACCTGTGTTGTCTATAACAAATTAAATAAAAGCTTTGAAACCATATTCAACTAGTTCATTTCAACTCTCCGACCTGCAAGTTGTAGTCCTACGTTCCTAACTGATGGCTCAACCAGAACAGTCTACGTGTATTTTTTTAACTAATCTTGCAATTGCAGCGCCACCCAGTGACCTATTTGGGAAACAGAAAAACTTTATTAAGTAAGTTAACAAAATCTGCGAAACTATGTTCATATTCCGCATAGTTTTTATTTTTTTAATTTTAACGATGTATCAAGGATTTTTGAGACACCCAGTATTTTTTTGGTCACACATGATTTTCATTACAATAATCCTTGTTCTGCAAATTCTTTTGAGCAGTATAATTCAGTGAGATACCTAAAGCTAACCTATGCTTTGAATAGCAAGGGAAAGCTATTCAAAATTTCCACACACTCGATTTTCCTCTAACTGCAGTTTTTGCAATATATTGCTGTTTTCAGGCTTGTGTTTATTGTTCATTCACACCAGCGACCCCCCCCCCCCTACAAACACATTTACATTTCCGCAACTTGTTTAAATTTCCACATTAATAATTCGACTGGGAGAGGAAAGGGATGTACCCCTTTTCGGTCATCTGCACTGACTCTCCTGAGGTCAACTCGTGATGCTCCGTCCATTAATGATAACTTTGACAACCTCAGGTGATTCTCTCAAACAACAAACTTCAGACACACGATCACTGTCGCCAACATTTTATTGTATGCAGAACGTTATGCTAATATTACTTTTGCTAATGCTACTTTTACTCGCATTTTCTCTTCAGATTGCAATTTTTTTGAATATCCAAACGAATGTTTCTATTAGTTTTCCCTTACTTATGCAAAACAACACTATTTCTTTTTCTGGAATCAACATCGTGTACAAAAGAATATTTTTTGGTAAAAAGGTAAAGGAAAACAAATTAGGAATAGTACATTTTTTCAAGACCTTGTTTTCTTTTTGCATCGCTGATTCGCTTTTCGCAAAGTGCTCGCAAAGTGAAAACTGTTACAATGGAAAAGCGACCCTACGTGGATTCTGCATCACATGGGGAAAAAATGAGGATTGGCAACAATGAGACGTAATCGTGTATGTGTCATAACGAGAAAATATTGTTAAAATTAATAACGAGGAACCAATTATGTAGAAAAAGTAAAACTATACTATTGGGTCGTTCATAATTATTGGCCGATGCCGACATGGCGAATTTGCATAGCCGGTTAAAAGGAACGCCTCGTAGGAGGAACTACCAAAGGCCCATGCAAATTGAATAGGTTCAGTTCAGGTGTACAAAACGGTATTTCAGACAGATCTCAGCAATTGGGAAACATGATGGTGCAACCCGACGTGAGATCAGTGATTTTGCACGACTTCAAACTTGGCCGGAATGTGTCCGAAACTGTCGCAAATGTCAATAGAGCGTGGGGTTGTCGAAACGACGAGTGACAGAAATGTCCGTAGACTGTTTTCCAAGTTCCATTCCGGTGATGTTGCCATCGACCATAAGCCAGGAGCCAGTCGTCCGGTTCTGTGTAACACTGTACATTTAAGGCGGAAAGTGGAAGGAAAACCAACGTCCATAGTACATGAGCTCAATGCCAAACTTGTCGTATCATCAGCGACAGTTTCCAGACACCTGGCAGCTATGGGCCATGTTAAAAACTGGATATCTGGGTTCCACACGAACTCACCGAACAGCAGCAGATACGGCGTCTGGAAACATGCAATGCCCTCCAAAAACGTGAGGCTAGTGCTCCCTTTATGCATCGGATCCTTACGGTTGGTGAAAAATGGGTGCTTTATGAAAAAAGAAAGCGAACAGCGCCGTGGCTGGATAAAGGGATACCACCCAAACACATGTCCAAACCCGAGTTGCATCTACAGAAGGTTCTGATCTCTGTGTGGTGGACTGCCAACACTGTGGTTCATTATGAGTTTTTGCCGCGAGGTCAAACAATCACAGCGGACGTGTGCCGCCGTCAGCAAAACGAATGTCACCAGAAATTATGCAGCAAACAACCATCGCTCGCCAATCGTTTGGGTCCCATACTGCTTCAGGATGGCGCATGTGTCTATTGGAAGCATGCGAAAAATCAACGCCTTGGGGTACGAGGTCCTCTCTCACCCTATTTATTCTCTTGACTTGGCCCCTTCAGACTTTCACATGTTTCGCCATTTGGACCACTTCTTGAGGGGCAAACGGTTTTCTAACAAGGATGCTGCGATTTCCACTGTTTAGCGATTCCTCGGACTACTGTGATGCCAGTTTCTGCCACCGTGGCATTTTTGCACTGAAAACACGTTGGGCACAGTGTATTGCTGCCGAGGGAAGATATTGTTTTCGAAATAAAATGCATTTCGTCGTCTGTTACTGCTGTTTGTTTCTTTGTGTCCGAATCGGCCAATAATTGTGAAACGACCCAATAGTAATCCGATTTACTGACGTAGGGATATACAGATAAGCGTTTCCAAGCTTTCGCACATCAACCAGATACCTTTTCCATGGAAGATAGAAGATACACTGTCTACTGTCTATCTTCCTAGAAAAAGCCATCTTGTTGATGTGCGAAAGCTTGGAAACTCTTATTTATTTATTCCTACGCCATGAATTGGATTACTAGTATAGTTTTACTATTTTCTAGAAATTGTTGTTTAAAGGCTTAACGATCCCCATGAGCAACCGATGGTATATAAGCAGTCTCCTGTCCCTAATTTAGGGTCACTGGTTCCAGGGAAATGAAACAGTCAGTGCCGTAAGAAAAACACAACACCCATGCCTCACCGGGATTCGAACTTGGATCCATTTCAGACGAATGATTAGAAGCCAACTCAGAGTACCCCTTGGTTACAGCAGCGGCTAAAAGATAGAGTCACAGTCGAAAAGTGATCATGTGATTCTGTTCTTACTTAACCTTTCCATGTGAGAACGGAGTGATGAATCGGCAGAATGTTTGTTAGCAGTGTTGTTTAATTCTTAAATTAGATGTGTAGTTAAATAGTTAATACCAACACTCCAATCGGTTCGGCACGCCGTAGAAAAGAAAAAGTTTTTTCGCTAGACCTTCATTCAAGGGGCAAGAATGTGCGTTTAACAATAATAGAACAAAGAGCACGTCATACTAGTAATAAAATCATATACCGATCTGAGTTGTATGCAAACAAATGGAAAAACTTTTAATTATAATACAAAGGATGATACGTAGACACAGTGATATCCAACTTGAGCTAATATGTTCTCAACATATAGATGCTCCACGATAATACAATAACGCACTTCTCGCTGACGCCAACAGACTCCATGTAGAAGTTGACTTCAGTCTTATCACATAATTGCGTCGCTGTTGGAGAAAAACACTTACTTAATAATAGGAAATACACATCATTGAAACAATGTTGCGTAACTGAGTCTAATGGTCGAGAACATTACATTTAATTAAGTTGCTTCCTTTATTCAGGAGCAGTTAGTTCTATTAACGAACAACATACATTGACATCATTGAACACATGACCTCGCACAAGCATTAATCACAGCACAAAGAAAAGAGTTTTCTTCCAAACCGAGCTCAAGGCATGGAGCAGGAGAGAGACCCGGATGTGTGGTTTTAAGGTACACGTAGTGTCAGATACGCCTGCCACGCAGTGATGTCGCAATCCATCTGGAGCGGCTGCAAACCTTCTCTGACGATCTGCGTTTTTTTAGCGCGTGGTGAGGCTATAATTTCAACGAGCAGCACCACAAACACAAGTAGTAAAATACACACGTAAGTAAAGATATGCACAGAACAGTTCTCTCTTAAAATTGCATCTTTTACAAATTTTCCAAGCGTTACAGGCAGAAGGGAGAAACAAGACAGATGAGCCATGTGTGGTCTAGAAGGAACACAATCGCCACATAGTCAAGCACTTCAAACTTACCTTAAAGTATTTAGGAGCAATTGAGTCTGCAAGGCGCTCTCTGTTTCCTTGAAGACCTTAAGCTCATGAAAACAAAATTAAGAATTTATAGCAAACTTCAGTACACAACCGAGCGCTCTTTTAGAATTTCTGTTGAGTTGAATAGCGTAGGCTACCTAAGTGAATGTGCTCGATGTTTGTGCGAAAAGATCACGTTTTTGTGTCTTGGTAGGATATGAGTTTCGCTCACTTTTGGCCATCTGTTGAACCAGTAACTTCATAAAAAGAAAAGGAACAGTATATCTCGTGGGCAGACTGGGGCCAGACTAAAGGTAAAACTTATTACTTTGCCAGAAAGCCCAGAGGGAAGCTGGAGGTTCAGACATTATCTTACCGGTGTTCAAACTTGTAACTTCCCGGGGCTCAAACCTATGTCTCAAACATATTCATTTATCTCACCGCTATACAAAGTATATCTTTCTGGGGCTGAAACCTATGAGAAGCTCAAACATACTCTATATAATCAAAAGTATCTGGACATCCGTTTTGAGTAGTGGGTTAACTCATATATGTAAAGCCATGTCCCATACAGGTATAAAAAGAGGCATGTGACCTGGCAAACGTCATAGGTGAGCATGGACAGTAGAATAGGCGGTACGACAGAGCTCAGTGACTTTCAACTTGGTACGGACATAAGATGCCATCTTAGCAACAAGTCACTTCGGGATATTTCTACCCTGCTGCAGCTACTCTGACAAACTATAAGTGATCCTACGGTGAAACGGAAACGCCTAGAAAAAACAACAGCGCAATCGCGACCTAGTAGGTGACGTAAAATGACACAGTCAGACCGTTTAGAGATGAAGCAGATCGTGAGACAAACTCGCCTGTCTTCGGTTGTGACACTCACCAAAATACCCCTGGAAACAACGCCAAAACCATAACTTTTCTTCGAGATCTGAACGGAATGGATTTCTATGGCCGGGTAGACACACGCAAGCCTAACGTTTGCAAGATCAACGTCAAGCCTAACGTTTGCAAGATCAACGTCAAGCATCCGTTAGAATGGTGCAAAGCTCAGGGCCAGTGGACTCAAGCAGTGGAAGCGCGTTCTCTGTAGTGATGAGTCAAGCTTCACCATCTGGCAGTCCGATGGACCAGTCGAAGGCCAGGTGAACGCCACCTTCCCGACTATACTGTACCAACTGTAAAATTTGGTAGAGGAGGCATTATAGGCTAGGGTTAATTGTCATGATTTAGGACAGGGTTGCCATATTGACTTTTTTGACGCCGAATTCCCGAAATGTGGCCTTTTTTTCAGTTTAGTTGGCATAAGAGAATTAATTTGGCTTGGTTAGTTTTTTTTCCCGGCTTTTTGCATTAGTCGCACGAAATTACATACCATCCTCTTTTAAAATACCTTTCCTTCAAAAAAGTTATTTTTGCTTCTGAATGACAGACTGAAGCAAAAATAACTTAACGACAGACTGGCCAGAAATCATAATCTACGCAGTTTAAACTTTGATTGACAGTTGACTCGGAGTTCCAGAGTATGTTAAATATTTTGATGAATTGGTAAAGGCGCTTAAGGCTTATTTCAATAGTGCTTCATTAGCCCAATCAAAGTTTAACACAAAATTCAAAGCAAGACTGTTAAAGGAAATAATGTCAGATTACAAAAATTACTTGCTCTTTGTGTTTACGACACCTGTTATACAGGAATTGGGAAGAATGAACACCCTTTTTCAGCAAACTAAAGCTGATCCTCATGAATTGTGTGACGTACTACATAGGTAAAGCACGTGTCAAGACGACAAATCTGCAGCGATACATTCCGACCGGGTAGCTTAGTTGGGAGAGCAGCTTACTCCGGAGTGAGGGGAGGGGGCACGGCTTCTATCTCCGTCGCGGACAAACTTGTGTTTTCACAATTGTAACAAGAATTATTCTTTATTCTTACACCAGAAAAGTCTTCAGAGCAGACTGTATGATGTCAATGGTTAGAAAACAAATATTCGTCAAACTAATATAAAAAACATTCATCAAATTAATATTCATCAAGTTGATTTTTGTTATTAAATTATTAACAGAATGTAGTGTGTTCCTATAGAAGAACAACAGTGCTGAGGCTCACCTGTAAAATAAAAAATGTCAAAAAAAGATATATGTATGTTAGAAAAAGCTATCAGTCAAGTAGCCTAACATGTAGACTTTCCTGCGCGAGAGATGCACTGGCGGAAAGTGAAAAAAGAACACCAAGAAGGAATTGGCGGACGATCTTGAAATTTACATATGTTAATGAGGTTGAGTTTACGTAGGTGTGATGTTAATTTCGGGACCAACCGGTGAGCGCTTACGCCACAGCACGGCATAATATGCAAATTATCGTCGGTGGTATTTAAGGAGTACGGCGAAGTGAATGTAATGAGTCGTCGGCGTACGGACACGTGCGAAGACCCTGAAGAAGCTGCAATGCCTGGACATGGAAGACGTGTACGATTTCAGTAGTTATAGGACTTTGAGCGAGGTCGTCTAGTTGGACTCCGCGAGGCCGGGTGGTCGTATCGTCGTATTGCGGAGCGAATTGGACGGGAAGTATCAGTGGTGGTACGATGGTGGCGTAGATGGTCCGAGGAACATTCCCACACGAGAAGACGTGGAACCGGGAGTCACAGACGGACTGATGAGCGGACCGATCGACGCATAAGAAGAGCGGCGTTGTCAAGCAGAACATCCACTGTGACGCAAATCCGAGCTGCCGTTGCACCTGAGGTGACTGTGCGAACAATCCGCAACCGTCTACTGGATGCAGGACTATACGTGCACGTGTGCCTCTGGCATGTGTACCTCTGACTCCATCCCAACTTCAGGAACGGCTACAGTGGTGTCGCCAACGTCTGCACTGGAGAACGCAATGGCGATCTGTCGTGTTCAGCGATGAAAGCAGATTCTGCTTGGGAGCCTCCGTTGGCCGTATGCGTATTCGCAGACTCACAGGGGAGCGTCTCCACCCTTCTTGCATCCGCCAGCGACACACAGGGCCTACACCTGGTCTCCTGGTGTAGGGAGCGATCAGATATCACTCCCGTACACAACTAGTGTTTGTACCGGGTACGTTAAACAGCACCTCCTACATCGACAACATCATTCAGCTCGTTGTTGTGCCATTTGTAAGGTCGGTCCATCGTTGTGTTTTCCAGCAAGATAACGCACGCCCACACACGGCACGTGCAACGCAACATGCACTTCAGGATGTGAGACAACTTCCATGGCCTGCACGTTCACCGGATTTGTCCCCCATTGAGCACGTGTGGGATTTTATGGGACAACGACTTATCCGGTCTCCACGGCCAGCCACGACCATCCCCGATTTACGTGTCCAGGTTGAGGATGCTTGGAACTCAATACCCCAAACTTACATCCAACATCTGTACGACAGACTCCATGCGAGAATTGCACAGTGTGTCGCAGTTCATGGCGGTTCAACCTCGAACTAACCAAGTTACATGGAAATGTTATTTTTCAGTTTACCAGCAAATACAGCTGTATTTTGCCATAATGTTTTGATCACGTTATCCTCTGTATTCCGTTATTATGCTGTATAAATTTCGTTGGTATCAGATGTCTCCTTCTTGGTGTTCTTTTTCACTTTCCGCCAGTGTATATTACAAAATCTATTGAAATTGAGCCATAACGTCATTTTAAATCAAGTTTCAAACATGGTGTTTTTAGAGTTACCCTTTACACACCTTGCAGAAAACAATATCAGCACTATTGAAGAACAATACAGAAAAATTCTTGTTGTCGATTGGAAAGGAAAAACTTCATTTAAGAAAGATGGACTTCCTACCGACAGTGACGAGTTTTTGGATTGGCGTGTTTCACCATCAACAGACGTTTAAATAGCTCGCCACTTTTCTCCTTGTCTAATTACCACAGTTGGTAATGTTGTAGTTGAGAGGATATTCTGTCTTGTAAAGTCAGTTAAAACAAAGGCGAAGACCAAAATGCAACTGAATTTTCTTGATGCTATTGCGAGAATCAGAGCAGAACTATTGCTTTCAAACAAATGTTGTAAAAGGGTCTTCACTCCATCTGCGAAAATGCTAAAAGACTTTACATCTGACGAGGTTTTATGCTGTAAGTAATATTTGTTCCAGTGAAGATAACAGTAATAAACTGGATCTAGAGCTTTTCAATGTGTGTGAGTATGAAAAATGTTTTAATAATGTTTGCCCTTTTTCCGTTTGGCTTTAATTCAAAAATTTTTCATCTGGCGACTCAGATTTGGGCTAGAACCACTACTTCCAATGGCCGGGAATCTTAATGCTTCTGCCTGTAATAACATTTTCGAAATCTCTATGCTCCCAATATTATGGGAACAGTTGGTGAATGTGCTTACCATTACCAACAGAACAATGCTCCATCCACAGAGCGAGGTCTGTGCAAGAATGGTTTGATTAAGTGCCCAGGGAAAAAAGGGCCCGGGAAAAATGAATGATCCAGTGCCCCAACACAGAAATTAATCGTATGGCAATGATACTTATTTATCGATCGCATTTAAAGTGTCTTGTTCAGAAATTTATTTTAGGGTGACGACGAAATGAGCGACCTAACGGACTTCGAAAGAGGGCTAATTGTTGGTGGCCAGCTAGCTGGTGCCTCTGTGACAACAGTCGCCAGGGTAGTGGGAGTATCGAGAGCTACTGTGTCTAGCGTCATGACAGGATACCGTGTTCGTGGCAAAACCTCGTCTGCAAAATACAAGAGTGGCCGGAAAACGACCCTGACTGATAGAGACAGGAGAGCATTAAAGATGATTGTTACCCGTAATAAGAAGACCACGGAGCCGAAAATTGGTGCGGAGCTCAATCTGTATCTCCATACCCCAGTACCAAAGAAAACAGTGCGCAGGGAACTGCATGAACGAGATATTCAAGGCAGAACTGCTATTGCAAAACCTCTGGTGACCCGGGTGAATGCACAACGACGACGATAGTGCTGCCACGAGCATGGACTGCCGAAAACCCAGACTGTCTACTCCCAACAGTGCAGCATGGTGGTGGTTCTGTCATGCTCTGTGCGATCATACCTTGGTTTTCAGCAGGTCACCTGATCACCTTGAAAGGACGGATGACTGGCAGGGCGTGTGAAATCATTTTGGCCGAGCAAGTCCATCCAATGGCTCAAGCAATGTTTCCTGCAGCGAATACCACCTATCAAGATGATAACGCTTCAGTTCACAGAGCTCGGAATGCCCCATCATGGTTTGAGGAACATGAGGACGAACTCTTTTTTTGTTATTGGGGGTTTAACAACCACCGTGAGTAACTCAATGGGCTTTTAGCAGTCCCCGGTCCCTAATTTATGGTCACTGACTCCAGGGAGAGAGCCACTGGCGTAAGACAAACATAACATCCATGCCTCACTGGGATTCGAACCCGGACCCATCTTGGACGAATGATCAGAAGCCATCGTTTAGACCTCTGGGACACCCCGGAGCGGCGAGGACGAAATTTCAAATCTTCGCTGGCCTCTCTAATCACTAGAATTAAACATCATCGAGCCACTGCAGTCTGTGTTGGAAAACAGAGTAAGATTCCGTTATCCTCCTCCTGCATCTCTTAAGTACTTGGAGAAGTTTCTGCATGAAGAATGGTGTAACATCCCACTAACCACCATTCAGGATTTATATGTGTTCATTCCAAGGAGGATATAGGCGGTTTTGAATGCCAAAGGTGGTCCCACACCCTATTGCGCGGGTAAAACCTTCTTTTCCTAGGTGTTCACATTATTCTGTCCAACCCCTGTATATCAACAAGCTTTCTCTCTTTCGCAATTATCAACGTTTAGCAATCTCCGTGCAATCTCTTGACATTTCTACAACTCCACTGCAACCCCTTTGAACGACGTTATTTTATCTACTCTGGCTCACGTTAAAGTCAAATGTATAACCTGGGAGTAACAAAATTTACGTAAGAACAAAGAAACTCAAAAGGAAGTTTATTTAGAGGAGCACGTCATACTCAGCAGGAGACTCAGGCGTTTTTATTTTTTTATTGGAGGTTTAACGACCAGCGTGAGTAACTCAATGGGCTATAAGGAGTAGCACATTCCTAATTTAGGGCCACTGGTTCCAGGGAAGGGAGAGAGCCAGTGCCGTAAGACAGACACAACATCCACGCCTCACCGGGATTCGAACCCGAACTCCTTCCGGACGAATGCTCAGAAACCATCGCTTAGACCACTGCGCCACCGGGGCGGCCTCAGGCAGTTGCCTCATCGGCCGGATGAAACAGTGGCTTACCGGAATACCCCCCCCCCCACTGCGCAAAAAATATCTTCGATGCCTTTTTGCAAAAATCTACTAGACTTCAACTATGGAACATTTTAAATTCCATATTATTGACTAGTTTTTATGTATGTTTTAATAATGCACATTTTTTGGAACTAGAGATATTTTTCCTGAAACCAAAACTGTTACACTTTATTGCGTGTAACACAATGTGCACATTGTGGTTAAAATGATTCCCGTAGTTTTATACCAATACAAAATACCACAAAACACTTTTTCCAAAGTTAATCTTAGCATAAAAACTTAATTGTTTTAGAGAACTAAGGCCAGCCTCTTTGAAATACGTCACGGTCACATGCACAAAACACGTTACTACCGTGTAATAGCGTCCGATGACGTTTTCCGATTTATACGAAAATACAGAATAAAAGTGAACAAATAAATAAGTAACAATTAAGAATTGTGGCGTGAAAACAACAGAACTACTTAAATCCTTTGCTCTTGAATACAAGCAACACACTTAACATAATATCTCAGTGTTTTGCACAGAGTAAAAAAAATTCTCTTGACTCAGTTATAAAACAAAATGACAGAAGTCTCTGTTTCCTCGGCTCGGCGAAGAGCACCGTTTAATTAAAACAGACATTTGACGTGGACTAGGAACATCAAACAGAGGTCATTGCTCTTTCCACGTTTACAAGTGAGTCACGGAAAAATTCTCATATTCCGCCACCGGGAACCCAGGGTCTTCCAGTTACGCGCCGGATATGCTTCCACTGCACCACGGCGACCTCGAATTCCTCCGGACTCACATTCCCGGTGGCGGCTAAGGAGAATTTTTCCGTGACTCGCTTATAAACGTGGAAAGAGCGAAGATCTTTGTTTGATGTTTCTGGTCCACGTTAAATGTATTTATTAATTATTCATTCGCCTTCTAATTATTTGTTCAGTTGCTACTTACCATCTTTGGTGAATCTCCAGCATTGTGCGGGGCTCCAAGAAGCAACCTGCCAAATTGGCTTGGCAGTTAGCGTGTGTGAGTCTGGAGGAATTCGAGGTCGCTGTGGTGTATAGTGGAAGCATATCCGGCGCGTAACTGGAAGACCCTGGGTTTGATTCCCGGTGGCGGCCAATGAGAATTTTTCCATGACTCACTTATAAACGTGGAAAGAGCGATGACCTCTGTTTGATGAACACCCTTTAGTTAATTACATTCTGAAGGATGCGTAGTTATGTGCAAACAACCCTATTACACAACACCTTATTCTAATTGGTACAAAAATTTCAAACTGATATTTCTTTCACATTTTCTTGTTAATATACAAAGGGCTTCCTGAAAGTAATAACTTTTCAAATTTTGAAGTGATTTTAATGAGACTACACTGATATGTGCTATGATTTATTTTCAATGTGGAAACAAAAAATTTTCAGAATCGGAAATAAAGATCATGAATGACAGAGAAAAGCAGCAAGCCATAATTGAATTCCTGGAAAAAGATATGTGAGGCTCCAGAAATCCACAGAAGACTCCTGGCGGTGTATGGAGCTGCCACAATCGATATCAGTAACCTCCAAAGATGGATGAAGAAGTTTCGAGAGGGAGAAAATTCAGTGTCGGACAAACAACGGAGTGGAAGACTCGCAACTGCAGTGACAGATGCCAACAAGCAAAGAGTGAAAGACTTCATCACAGCTGATCGTCGTGTCACTATCCAGGAGTTGTATGCTGCAATTCATTGTGGTAGTGCAATGGAAACATTAGTTAGGGATTTGGGCTGCAGAAAAATTTGTTCAAAGTGAATTTTAAGGAACCTAACCCGTGAATAATGTGAGCAAAAAGTGGACATTTTCCTGGACCTTTTGGACTGTTATGATAGGAAGGGTGAGGTGTTTTTCTCTAATGTTGTGACGGGGGATGAAACCTGGGTGTTCTTTCATGACCCAGAAACAAAACGTGCATCAATGGAATGGCACTGAACATCGTGACCTCGACCAAAAAAAAAAAAAAAGGCGAAAACAACTCGTTCCGCAGGGAAAGTGATGGTGACGATTTTCTGGGACATACGTGGTGCCATTTTGACTGATTTCCTTGAACGGGGGGCAACAATAAACAGTGCTCACTATGTGAAGACATTGAAGAAGCTAAAGGAAGCTATCAGAAGGAAAAGACGTGACATTCCGCTTCATAGTGTTGTTTTACACCATGATAACCCACGTCTCCACACCTCAATGGAGACTTCACAGGCTATTGCCAAAATAGGGTCGACGGTGATGCCCCAACCCCTACTGTCCTGATTTGGCTCCCTCAGACTTTTTCCTGTTTACCCCTTTGAAAAACACCCTTCGTGGGGAACGTTTCGACGATGTGACAGACGTTAAACTGGCTGTGAACTCATGGATGAAACGACAGCTTCAGGAATTTTTCCAAAATGGATTTTATCAATGGGTTCAAAGATAGCGGAAATGTTTAGAAAGTGATGGACAATAGTTTGAAAAGGCTAGCATTATTAACAATATGACTTAGTACACCTATTTTGCCATCAAGTTACACATTCTTGCTGCTACAAATAAAAATCTTATGAGGGAATAGGCACTGCTTCCAGGATGCCCTTTGTACATGTGTTATATGGCTGTGAAAACGGGCTACAAGTCCTTTGGGAAAAACTGGATACTTTAACATCATCCAGTTTTTATAAAATAAAACCGCGAAAATGATTTCTAAATATCTGGCTTATTTATTGAAAGAAAATGCCCAAAATTGTTTTTTGTTAAATACTTCACTCAAATCAGCCGTCAAAAATTATTGATATATTTCTTTAACCACCTTGATATAAAAAAAAATGTAATTTTGTTTTCTGAGGCCAGAGGCCCAATTCGTGAGCCCACAGCAATGCAGGAGTTGCGGGGACTTTCAGTATGCCTCTGGGCTTAAACCCATATCCTGCCGGGAAATCAACATTACCTATTTACATAAATGTTTGTATTTAAGATCCAAAACGGAGGTAGGACGGAGTGAAGATTTCTCCCGTAATAGCAATTATTTTTAGCGATGTTCCCTTTATCCTGTATTGTTGTTAAATACAATCTTTGTGTTTCAGCTTGAAAATGGAGATAAAATTCTAGGTATATAGTGCAGAGTGTTTCTTGATTCTGGTCATTGTTGCAATTGCTTTAGTATCTAGGTTAGACTTTTGTTTTTCCATTTCCTTTTTTCTTAGGCAGAAGTAATATAAAGGGGTCATTCTTTTCTCTCTCTCTCTTTAAATTCCTACCTGTGCACATTTTTATTGTTCTTCGTATCTAGTAAAATCAAAAATAATCTGCAAGTGGTCATCTTGACCAGTGACCTTCTGCAGATTATTTCGTGGTTCCATGATATCTGTCGCAGACTGCTCAGGAACTTTCTGCTATGAGAGTACACAGTGCTCTCACTAACTTTTTTTTTCCAAATTTTATATTTCAACTGTTGTTATGTTAATTAAAAGAGCTTAAAAGTTTAATGAATTAAGCATCCATGTATATATTTACATTATCTAATATATAGAGTTCAGTGTTTTGTTTGTCCGCTATGCAAATCCACAGTTTTCAATTTAGAACCACCAAATTTGGTATACTATGATATGATACTACCAATTTGGTATACTATGATATGGTTCTAGTCGGAGCCCGGGGTCAAGGGGTCCCCATGCAAAATTTTCGTAAAAAGTTCCATTTTTTACTCGTTTATTTTGAATTCGAATTTAATACTTTTTGTTGTGATAAGTGCAAGAATTGATTTTTTTTGTGTGTGAAGAACTGCAATACAATTAAGCATCGGTAAGTATTTCCATTCTTCTTCCTTTCGTTTTTGTTTTGTAAAAGTAAATTAACTAAATCAATTTTTTTCTATTTTTCACATTTGCAGCCATCCGGGTTCAATAACCTAAATGAATTAAAGTAAATGTACTATAAAATTACAGAAATATATTTTTCATTCATAAACTTTCACCCTCTGAACTTGGTGATTCCACGAATAGTAATACACTCATCATCAAAAAAAAAAAAAAAAAAAAAACTAGTTGCACCCTGAAGGACGTGTCGGATTGCAATGCTATTCGGGAGGAAGGTAAAGGTTACCACGAACAATAAGTGAATAAACATTGAGACTGATACGGGCAATATTTATTGAGCTACACGCCAATAAGTAGATTCTCTCAGTATGGCGTCGGGCCGCCATGTTTGCTCACACAGCATGCCAGACGTCTCGGCATGGAGCTGTACAGGTTCCTAATGGTGTCCTGCGATAAGCCATCCCATGCAGCTTGACTCTTCTCACGCAGTTCATGCAGATTGTGAGGTAGGGGTGGAGTGTGGATAGCTCGTCAAATAGCACCCTACACATTTTCAATCGGTGATATGTCCGGTGATCCGGCTGGCCATGACAGAGTGTCAGTGCCTTCAAGGCGAACTCTCGAGACAGCAGCAGTATGAGGACGAGCGTTGTCCTGTTGGAAAATCGCACCGGATTGAGCGTTCAGAAAAGGTAGGGTCACTGGTTGCAGGACCTCATTAACGTAACGTTGGGCTGTCAAAGTGCTTGTAATGAACACCAAAGTTGATCTGGCATCGTAGGCAATTGCACCCCACGCTATGGCACTAGGACTTCTGGACGTGTGACGCTCGACAACAAACAGTTCATCTTGGCGCTGATCACGTAGCCTCCACACACGGAATCGTTGGTCGTCTCCAGAAAGACAAAAGCGGGACTCGTTACTGAAGTTCACCCGCTGCCATTATGAGTGGCTCCATTACAGTATGACACGATACCATTGCAGTGTTTGGCGACGATGCAATGGTGTTAAGGGCAGTCGTCGTAACGGTCTGTGTCCGTGTAGTTTTACGCCGTACAACTGCCTGCTAATGGTGATGGCACTAATCGGACGAAGCATGGAAGGTACCACTGCTCGTTGAATATCCGCAATCGTGGCTGTGCGGTCACTCGGCGCATGTCGGACAACCCGTCGGCTCTCTCTCTCTCTCTCTCTCTCTCTCTCTCTCTCTCTCTCTCTCTCTCTCTCTCCCCGTTGTTCGTCTGGGTCTGCCAGATCCTTCCTGTCGCTGCTGCGTGCCTTGTCCTATCCACTGCCACCAACAGCGTGCTATGGTGATATCCGCACGACTGGTATGGCGCGCAATACGGCGATAAAACCATTCTGGTTCCCGAAGCCCGACGATGCGGCCTCTCTCGAACTTCTCCAACTACTTGAATTGCTTCCGAACTTTTCTCTGAGGCATACTTCACTTGCAAAGGATGCAAACAACACAACAGCACCAGTCAGAATGGCAAGCATGAGCAACGGGACAACCTTATACAGCCAGTCAGGCACAGCGCTACAACCCCTCCTTGCTTGCGTTACATGCGCAGCCGAGCATGATATTTGAATCATTTGCATGTCTCATGATGTCAAAACTACCCACCAAGTTTCATTCCTGTCGGTTGCTTCCTTCTAGGTGCAACTATTTTTTTGACACTGGTTGGTTGGTTGACCGTTTGTCTTTGGAGGTGTGTTTGATTCCCTCTTTCATGCCGAGATCCGAAACGCAAAAAAATCCAGCGGCATTTGGAAAGTGTGGGTCTACCGTGTTTTTACCACACTGCATGTCCCTGCCGATATTATGGCGTGGGGAACATTCCGCTACGACCGTCTTTCATCTTTGATATTCGTCTACCTCGATCTGACATCTCGCCGAGATTTTGGAATATGTCGTTCTCACCATCTTAGAGTGGTTCCTGATGCCATTTTCACTATGATAATTGATAACGTCCGCATAGATACTGTAGGGCCACTCGGTGGAAGAGTGACACTGGTTTCTGACCACTCGTTAGAGAGCCCGGGGTTCGAATCCCAGATGCGACATGGATGGAGTGTTTGTGTTAGAGCACTAGCTCTACTTCCCTAACCAGCGGCCCTAATTTATGGACGGGTGATGGCTTATTGCTGTTATAGTTGCTCACGGTGGTCGTTAAACCCTGAAACAAAACAAACACATACCTCTGAGGTTTTTCCTGAAAGTCTTCATAGCGTGGACATATTGTCCTGGCCAGCCATTACAAGCACTTTCCCAATTGCGCATGCGTGAGCCATGATGGGGCGCCATCTACAGACGAACTTCTAGCCAATATGGACCACGGCTGTTCTGCGGGGCTTGGTACAAGCGGCTTGGTGGAAAATAACGTAGGTTGCTATTCGATATCTGTATCACCCCACGTCGAGACGATTAGATCAATGTAATCGCAATCGAGCCGCCCCGGTGGTGCAGTGATCTAAGCGCTGGCTTCTGACCATTCGTTCGAGATGGGCCGGGTTTGAACCCCGGTGAGGCATGGATGTTCTGTTTGTCTTAAGGCACTGGTTCTCTCTCTTTCTTCGAACCAGTGGCCCTAACTTAGAGACGGGCGACTGCTTGAGTTGCTCATGGAGGTCGTTAACCCCTCTCCCCCTACCCCCAAATCGCAACCGAATTGGGTTTACATCATATTTAACAATCCATTGTAAGCGTCTTTTTGTGTCAGTACATGTGTTCATTTGTATCTGCAAATTTAACCAAGTTCTCCTCACTTTTTGACTGTCCGTTCTCTAAGTAGACTACCGGTATTCTTGTTGATTTAAGGTGGAACAATTTCAATGTCACAAAATCAGTGCTCGAAATGGACCGGTATACGCCGGTATGGCATACTGGAACTTCCTGTTTTTCCTAGTATTCCATACCAGTACTTTTTTTACCCGGAATTTACATACCGGTGCTAATTTTAGTTGTGGGAACTGCAGATATGATTTTTTTTTGTCCCTGACTTAGGAGCGCGCATTCTTCAACATAGAAACCTTAGGTGCCTCATGCCCTTGAGAAAAAGCTATGTGGGAACTGTAAAGAGTAGGTGAGGGGTGTACACATTTGGAGGGCGATGAGATTGCTATTAATTTAAGATTGAATATTCGTTCTGACTGCAGAAGTTCTAATTGCCGGACTTTCTGCTTCATGAAACTCCCTATTGGAAGGGAACTGACTTCTCGGTTCGGGACCTTAAAGTTCTGGGTTCAAGTCAGGGGAGGATTCAGAGGGCGCGCCCTTCCCTCAGAACCAAGGAAAAGCTTTGATTTGTTAGGTTTTAATAACAAATTAAATAATTTTTGGTGAAAGAAAGTATTACTTAAAAGTATATTTCTTTCCTTAATTAATTTCCTTCTGGGTGAAACTATTTTTTTGACGATGAGTGTAATAACCCGGGAAATACCGCGTATCCCTTCTATCTAATATATAAAAAACAACAAAAATCAAACGGAAAAATTAAAAATATTGTGTGCCTAAAGACTCTACGGAGAATAAAATTTAAATTCAATGAAGGAATGAAATACAGTATTAGGTACGGCTCATGCCGTAAAAAATTAATCGTTTTCATTTGATTTGTACAAAATTTAATAGTGAATTATCACCAAATTCTCCCGAGCAACTCCGGGCAATTCAGGTAGTCATCTATATGTCTAAAAGTATGTGGCCCTCTATGTGATTGTTTTAAAAACTTTGACTCTCTTTTTATTCTTTTGAAGACGTTAGTCTGCGACTCTGAGATTTGGACAGCACTGCTCCAGAGTAAAATTTCAATTCCAAATTGATCTACTGCGAAGCTTTTATCCTGGAGTACACTGGTTGGTTGGTGGTTTTTTTTTTTTTTTTTTTTTTTTTGGTGTAAGGGCCAAATTTGGCCAAAGAGCACCAGACACGAGACCAACAAATCAAAGACGTTAAAAGCGTGGTACAATAGTTAAAATCAGGCCAAAGTAGGAAAATATTTTAAAAGCTAGATTAGTTTTAAAATGTCAACATGTTCAAAAAACGAAAAGACAGCGAACGTATCGCACAGGTCCCCCAAAATCTTCCGCACCGTAGCTGCGCTGTCATCCAACAGATGAGTACGGAAATGTTGAAAACGATGTAACCGAAAACGAACACAAACACATAAAACCTGAATGAGAGTAAGTCGGCAGTTGCACGTCTCACACAGAGGGGCAGTGTCGCCACACAGCAAATAGCGGTGGGTGAAGCGATAATGCCCAAGGAGTACACTGGAATCTCAGCCTAAATATATTTTTAAGCCTTCCTTTTTATCTTGGGAAGGGGGGAGTTAACGACCACCATTAGGGCAGGCAATACCGTAAGACACAACATCTATGCCTCACCGAGATCAGAGTTTCAAACGGGTCAAAATTTTGGGAGCCGGACTGACCCGGACAAATCTGCTTTGAGCTATAAACTCGAATATATCATCATCATCATTGTCAATCTACTGCTGGATGAAGGTGTCCCACGTTTCTCCCGCAAAGGTCTGTCTTGGGCCAGTCCAGTCTCCTCCATCCACCAATCTACCCACGTGGTCTTCTTTTCTGGGTCTTTTCCTGTACATTGTATCCAGTCTAAAACTTTGGTTGTTTATCGGTGGTCCGTTCTCCTGGCAATATGTTTAGCCCATTGCCATTTTATGGATTTCACTCTGATCATGATGTCTTCCACTCTTGTTATGTTCCTTATCCACGAGTTCATCTTTTTATCTTTCTTGGTTACACCAAGCATACATCTCTCCATGTTTCTTTCAGTTGTCTGCAGCGTTTGTAGATGTTTTTTAGTTAAGGTCCACGTCTCTGCTACGTACGTAAGCCCTGGAAAGATGCATTGATTGAATACTTTTCATTTAAGACATATAACGGTATATTGCTCTTAAAAATTGTACTGTTTCTTCCAAAAGCTCTCCACCCAAGTTTTATACGCCAATTAATTTCTTCATCAGTGTGACCCTCGCTCGATATTTGCTGCCCAAGGTAAACATAGGAATTGGTTATCTCCAGCGTTTCCCCTTCATTTGATAAATTCTCATTCCTTGTAAAAGTATTGTACAGCAGTTTCTGAAAGTTCATTTCTAATTTCCATTTCTTTACCCTTCTCAGCAATTCCCTGGATCTTACTCTGCAGCTCTGAAGTGTTATTTCAAAAACCTCTGAAGGGTAAATATTTTTTTTTCCGGGTCGAAATATCTTGACCCGACCCGTTTGACCCGCAAGAAATTGTCTACCCGGTGACCCGTTTCCATCTCTGATGGGGATTCGAACCCGGACCCCTCTCGGACGAATGATTAGAAGACAGCGCTTAGACCACTGTGCCACCAGAACGGAATTTCCAAGTCTTCATTATTACTCTACCATGCTACAGAATTCAAAGAAGCTGTACAAAGTAACTAGTTGTCAGTGCAGTTAGTTCTCATCATGAGAGTCATTTCATGTTATCAGACAGTACAGCATAAAGAATTGGTTAACCTGATAACAAGAAAAGAAAAACATGAAAAAAGTAGAGAGCTGACTGTGTTTGTATCATCGCAAATAATAATGATGCGGTTCCTTTTCGTACCTTGAATTATTTGATAGCTCACTGCACGATCAGCTGATTAAGAACATGAAGAATTTACCTTGGGACATGTTATGGGAGAAACGAAAACCAAGTCCGCTTTCTTTTTCCTTTTTCGATTGCTGTGAGGAAACCCTTTGACCGTGGGGAGGTGTGAAACATCCATTACCAGTTCCCGATAGGGTCCCCAATAGCCACGCGGGGTCGCGACCCGGGACAGAGCTCCGGAGGCGCAAATTGGGTGATAATTCGTCGGCGGTCGTTGAATTGCAAATTCCCGCCGCAAATTGGCACCTGGGTGCTTGGACCGTATGATTAAGACCCGGAGGATGGGGAGTTTTGTGTACCGAAGACCGGGCTTCCAATTCGCTGCAGCAGCACTTACTCTTGCATAATCACCCCCCTGCGCTGTCTTGTTTGGCATTCATTACGGACGCTTACGAAATATTTGAGCCACATTTACGAGATTTGGGGAGATATCGATTTCGCTTTTCCTAATGCTATTTCGGTAATTTAAGTTAAAAAAAAAATGCCCTACAGATTCGACGATCACGATCGAAGGATATTAAATTCCTTCAACTCATTCCGTGAATATTAGAAATCATTCACCACTGGCTTATGGATACTTCGTTCTGCGTCTGCTCTCCTTTTAACAATTCAAACATTGATAGAAAAAAACAGGCATGACGATTTAAATACGAGAATAAATCAGCCATATTTTATTATACATGTTGTTACTAATCATGGATGAATCTTTATATTTCAGTTCTTACGACATTGTAAAAATTGCAGTTTCTCCTCTTTGTGTCCACGCCAGAGGAAAAACGAAGCTTTTCTTTTCATGGACTCAAAATAATGTTCTATAAGACAATAATGTTTACTGTAGCGATTAGGACACCAGAATATATTACTATTAATGCTAGTTCGTAACCCGTGCCATGCACAGTTGAAAAAGCTGTGGCTAAATTTTTTCTTATCATATAACACGAATCGTAATAAAATGCTATAATAAACGGTTGAATTATTAATGGGCAGTCTATAAGATGGATCACTAAAAACAAAATTTTCCAAATATTCCTATTAATTTTTTATTTTTCCAACTACTCGTATGCAAATTTAACGATGACGTTCCTCATTATTGTGTAAACATGTACTTACCCGTCGTTGACGGGCTTGCGTTGGAGTCAGAGATGGAAACGGGTCACGGGTCAATGGGTCGACAATTTCTTGTGGTTCCAACGGTTCGGGTCAAGGTGTTACTAACCCGATTTTGACCCGGTTTTATTCCCGTTTTATTTTTGAAAAGAGAAAAATATATTCCAAAGAAAAATTCACGTTGTGGAATTCTGTAGTCGATACTGGTGCCCACGGAGTGAATAATGATTTGCCATGCAAAAATATTGTCGTCTCTTTCTTAAATCAACAAAGATTTCCACCGACCGACGTCAGACAACCGACACCATATCGTAAAAAGATACTTCCTTTGCGTTCTTTTACAGTGCGATTGTCCAGGGCAAGGTACAGGCAAACGCCATTCGCCTGCTTCTCATCTGATTCACTCTCTCCGTACGAAGTTCGCTGTATGACTAAGAGTTACTTTTCACATCGCATCTTTTACATTGAGCATTCAGAGATTTTCGATTGATGTGCTAACATCCCGTTCCCATGACATGCCATGTCGTAATTAACTCCTTATTTGTTAATATGGATGGATTTGATATTAAAGAGGTTGAGAAAGGCGTCGAGGCCAACAAATACATGTTTGTTGAAAACCACAAGGGGAAGAGTGAATGCTAGAAATTGTTTAGTCTCATTAAGGAACCGGTGAATAATTCTGTGTTGCTTGGTTTTGCTTCTTGTTCAAAATGTGGAAAGTGTATAATTACAAAGAAAGATGTCGACGGTGTGATAAAAGATTATGGAACCAAAAATCTAACGGACCATATGAAAGTATGTGCACCTCCATCAAAGCGTGGAAAGAGTTAACAATCTCATCATCATCATTATTGTCAACCATTATCAAACCACTGCTGGACGAAGGTCTCCCCAAGTTTCTTCCACAACTGTATGTCTTGTGCCAGGCTCCTCCATGTCAATCCCGCATACTTTCGAATTTCATCCACCCATCTCCCATGTGGTCTAGTTCTGGGTCTTTTCCTGTCCCTCGGAATCTAGTCTAAAATTTCAGCTGTCCATCGATGGTCTGTCCTTCTGGCAATATGTCCAGCCCATTGCCATTTCAGGGATTTTACTCTGATCATGATGTCTTCCACTCTTGTCATTTTTCTGATCCACGAGTTCCTCTTCTTATCTCTCCTGGTTACACCAAGCATGCATCTGTCCATGGTTCTCTGCAGTCTTTGTATGTCTCTTTTAGTTAAGGTCCACGTCTCTACACCATATGTAAGCACTGGAAGAATGCATTGATCAAACACTTTTCTTTTAAGACATAATGGCATATTGCTCTTGAAAATTATAGAGTTTCTTCCAAATGCTCTCCAGGCAAGTTTTATACGGTGATTAATTTCTTCATCAATGTGACCCTCACTTGATATCTGCTGTCCAAGATAAATGCAGGCATTGGTTATCTCCAGTTTTTCCCCATCTATCGACAAATCTTCATTTCTTGTAAAAGCATTGTACATCACTTTTGTCTTCTGAAAGTTCATTTTTAATCCCACTTCTTTACTCTTGTCAGCAAGTCCCTGGATCATACTCTGCAGCTCTGATGAGGTAGTTGCAAAAATGACTACGTCATCAGCAAAACGAGGGTGAGTTAGATAATCTCCATTAATCTTTATCCCTTTGTTTTCCCAGTTCAGTGATTGAAAGACATTTTCCAATGTGGCATTAAAGAGTTTGGGAGATACAGCGTCACCTTGTCTCACTCCCTTTCCAATTTTTAGAGGTGCTGTATTTTAAAATAGCCGAATCTAGGCACTTGCATTTTCATAGATGTTATGAATAATACAGTATTAATGTATGCATCTTCAATACCGCAGGATTTCAAAGCCATTGTAACTGCTGATGGTTTCACCGAATCAAAGGCCTTTTCATAATCAATAAAAGCCATGCATAATGTAAGTTCATATTCCCTCGCTCTTTTAATTAGTTCTCTCGGTACGTGCATATGATCTATATAGTGCTGTAGCCACTCCTGAATCCAGCTTGTTCTCTTGGTTGAGTCATGTCCATTGCCGCCTTCAAGCGGTGTGAAAGAACTTTAGTGAAAATTTTATAAACCACTGATAGGAGGCTGATAGGTCTGTAGTTCCTGAGATCCTCAATGTCACCTTTTTTATGTAGCAGGATGATTGTAGCGTTGTTCCAATCCTCAGGAATCTTCCCTTCATTAAGGCATCGAGTGAAAACTTGGGCGAGTACTATTTCGATTTCTCCACTTGCTTCTTGTATGATGCCTATTGTAATTCCATCTTCTCCTGGAGCCTTTCCCCACTTCATGTTCTTGATTGCATGTGCAACTTCTGCTGGGAGGACTGGAAGAACTCTTGTACCTTTTGTAATGTCTGGAGTACATGCATCATCCCTTTCATACAGTTTTGAGTAGAAATCTTTCACTCTTGTCAAAATTTCGCCTCTATTTCTTGTTACAGAACCATCTTCTTTTCTCAGTGCCATAATCTGTTTTCTTCCCTTACTGAGATGTCCCTTTGCTGTCTTTAGGCTTTGGTTGTTTTCAATTGCTTTCCTCACTAGTTCACAGTTGAATTTCCTTACGTCGTCAGTGATACTTTTTCGTACCGTCTTACATAGTTCTTATATATTCCACTTTGAAAGTCACATCTCCTTTAGTTGTTCTCCTCTCTCTTCTTTTTTGCATCAGAATTTTGGTTTTTTCTGATAATTTGTTCGAATGTAACTTGTTCTTAATACCAGCTATTTTGTTGCTGTTTCCATAAGAGCCTTGGTTAGTTTTCTGTTAACTTCAGAGATTTTCCACCTTTTCCGACGTTAGACCTATACTAGAGCAGAGAATCTGTTCGTCAGTTCCAATTTGAAGGTATTATTCTTTTAAGTGTATTAGAAAAATCTAAATACACTTAAAAGAATACATTTGTGTGATCGTAAATAATGATTCCCATTTGTAATATACTCCATGGTCACGGTCATAGTCAGCCATTACTTCTGGATTATGCAAAATAGTGGCGCTATCTGAGTTGATACCACGCGTCAACCATGACTTGCGAGAGTATTTCACTTGGTTTTATTGCAATTCCTTAACCTTCAATGCTTCTAAAACAAATTGTGTTCTTTTCTCTGGTCGAAGTTTTGAGACAGTAACTTCTCCCTGTATCTATTTGAAAGATATTCCTTTGGGTTTTCAGGCAAATGTTAAATTTTTTGGAGTTCATCTGCAGGAAAATTTACTGTGGGATGCACATGTTGATGCCTTGGCGGTTAAGTTGAGATCTCGTATTGGAGTTTTGTCCAGGATTTCAAGTTGCTTGCCATTTAAAATAAATTTAGTACTTTTATTTATCCATTAATGTCTTACTGTCTTTTAGCTTGGGGAATGACAACTAGAGGAAATATTAATAGAAATTTTACTTTGCAAAAAAAATTTGTTCGTTTGTCAAATCAATCGGAAAATGTGGATAGTTTGTTCCACCGTTATAAGTTACTGATTTTTGAGAAACTGTACATTTTCAGACGTTGATGTATGATCGTGTCTATGCTGATAAGCATACACATCTAATTACTGTGTGTCGTCTTACACCTGCATATCACACTCGTGGTTTTACCGATTTGGTGATCCCCAGAACTTGGAAAAATGTGTTATATTATAAGATCAAAGCCACTTGCCCTCGACTTTGAAACGGGTTGCCGATTTACAACGATAATGCTGCGCCTTTTACTTCTACTAACATTAATTTATAATCTGCAATGAAAACATGTCGCTTTTAAGTAAATAAAATAAAACATTTCTTTCGTTCTATTTCTTAAGAATTTTATATCAAGAAATCAAAGGGGCACAGTAGCAACTGTGCTCCGCCCTGGCGGCTTAGTAGTCTAAGCCCTGGCTTACGATCATTCGTCCGAAAAGAGTCTCGGTTCGAATCCCGGTGAGGCATGGATGTTGTGTTTGTCTTATGACACCGGTTCTCTCCCTTCCCTGGAACCAGTAACCCTAAATTAGGGACGGGTGACTTCTTATAGCCAATTAATATTCTCACGGTGGGTGTTAAACCTTCAACCAAAAAAAAAAAAAAAAAGCAGCTAGCAACTCAGCCTACAACGTAGGGCCGTTCGCTGAACACTTTAGGGTCTAGGGTCGCAGAACTAGTGAGTTAGTGTTATGAAAGAGTGAAAGTTCACGTAGTTCTACGTTGTAGGTTGCGGTACAGCTGGTACAGTGCCCCTTTGAATTTTTTTTATCATCCTCGAATTTCTGAACTTAAATCAATTAAATTAACAAACTATTTTTTTTCTCTGTAAGTCGAGAAAAAGTTTTGAAAACTTTCTGCTTCACAATCTATCATCTGCCCTCGATTTCTGACTGTAACTTCAGTGTCCTGATGTTTCTTTTTACCGGAATGTTAGGCTTTTGAATAAGAAATTTCGTAATTTGACCGTTTATCTGGTTTTGTTAGGGCTTTTTTGGTGGTGTATTTGATTCCTTCTTTCGTGCCGAGATCAGAAATGCGAAAAATTCCAGCGACATTTGGAAATTGTACGCCTACCGTGTTTTTACCACACTACATGCCCCTGCCGATATTATGACGTGGGGAACATTCCGCTACGACCGCTTTCATCTTTGATGTTCGTTTACCTCGATCTCACATCTCGCCGCCATCTTGCCGAGATTCTGGAATCTGTCGTTCTCACCATCTTAGTGTGGTTCCTGATGCCATTTTCAGTATGAAAACGTCCGCACAGATACTGTAGGGCCGCTCGGAGGCAGAGTGATCTGGACTGGTTTCTGACCGCTCGTCAGAGTGGCCCGGGTTTGAATCCCAGATGCGGTATGGGATTTGAACCCAGGCCACTCTCTCCACTTTTCTAACCAGCTACCCTAATTTATGGAAGGGTGATGGCTTATACCTGTTATAGTTGCTCACAGTAGTCGTTAAACCTTGAAACAAAACAAACAAACAAATACATACCTCTGAGGTTTCTCCTGAAAGTCTTAATAGCGAGGACATATTGTCTTAGCCAGCCGGGTTTCCCGATTTCTTCCCGATTGAGCATTTGTGAGCCATGATTGGTCGCCATCTACAGACGAACACCTAGCCAGTATGGACGACGGCTGTTCTGCGGGACCTAGTAAATTTCACCATCATCTTTGTCCACGCCGGCCATCGAACCCTGGTCCCCTCACTCCGGAGTAAGTCGCTCTCCCAACTAAGCTACGCGGACGTATGCTTTCGCTGCTATTTGCCTTTATCTTGTGTGCGTCCTAAGGTGCAGGCACGTCACGCATGGCAGAAGCGGCTTGGTGGAAAATAACGTAGGTTGCTATTCGATATCCGTATCACCCCACGTCGAGACAATTAGATCAATGTAATCGTAATCGAGCCACCCCGGTGGTGCAGTGATCTAAGCGCTGGCTTCTGACCAATCGTCTGAGATGGGCCGGGTTCGAACCCCGGTGAGGCATGGATGTTCTGTTTGTCTTGCGGCACGGGTTCTCTCTCTTTCTTCGAACCAGTGGCCCTAACTTAGGGACGGGCGACTGCTTGAGTTGCTCATGGTGGCCGCTAAATCTCCCTCCCCCCAAATTGCAACCGAATTGGTTTTACATCATATTGAACTATCCACAGTAAACATCTTTTTGTGTCAATACATGTGTTTATTTGTATCTGCAAATTTATCATCTGTTCCTTAATTTTTTAACTGTCCGTTCTCTAAGTAAACTACCTGTCTTCCAGTTGATTTAAGGTGGAACAATTTCAATGTCACAAAGTCAGTGCCCGAAATGGGCCGGTATACGCCGGTATGGTATACCGGCACTTCTTTTTCCCCCTAGTATTCCATACCGGTACTTTTTTAACCCAGAATTTACATACCGGGGCTAATTTCAGTTGTGGGAACTGCAGAGATGATTTGTTTTTGTTCCTGACTTAGGAGCGCGCTTTCTTAAACATAGAAACCTTAGGTGTCTCATGCCCTTGAGAAATAGCTATGGGGGAACTGTAAATAGTAGGGTGTAACGTATACTCTCGATTCACTTTCCTTTTGATTTTTACTATCTCTGGTTATTTTATTTTACTATGTAAATTATCTTCTTACTGAACGAGATGTTATTTCACCCGCTGAATGAGATCTGGCAATGAGTGTAAGTCATGACGTGGTGGTAGCCAGTATAAATAGGCGCGTTCAACGATACCTAGGGAGAGCTTTTTGTTGTTGTATAGAGAGAGCGTTTGTTTATGTGGAGAGCTTTTTGTTGATGTGCGTAAAGTGAGCTGTTGTTGTACGAAGTGAGCTGTGGTTTATGTGTCAGAAAGCTGTGGTTGTATAAAGAGAGCTTCGTTCATGTGCAAGGAGCTACGTGTTATTTGAGTAGCTGTGTGTGAAGTGTGTGTGATGATACCAGTAGAAGTTCATAATAAAAGGTTTTAAGTAAGTACGTTTTTCTCAGTTCATAGTACTGTCAGACCTCTGTCTGGCTGTTAGGTTTATTTCATTAGTGATTATTATTAACAACCAGCATTAAGACTTTATTCATCTTAATTACTACTACACCATTACTAGCAGTTAAAAGCTTGTTCATTATTATTACTACACTACTAGCAGGAAAGTTTATTCATGATATAATTAACAAAACAACAACCATTTGAACAAGCATTAGAAGAAGCATTAGCTAAGTACAAGCATTGAATTCATTATAATATTAGTGAAAGCTATATTCACTATAATTAGCAATTTAGAAGAAGCATTTTATTCATTATAAGGGGAGTGGTGTACACATTCGGAGAGCGAATCTGACAACAGAAGTTCTAATTGCCAGACTTTCTACTTCATGAAGCTCCCTATTGGAAGGGGACTGCCTTCTCGGCTCGGGACTTTAAAGTTCTGGGTTCAAGTCAGGGGCGGATCCAGAAGGGGGCGCGCCTCAGAACCAAGGAAAAGCTTAGATTTGCTAGGTTTCAATAACAAATTAAATGATTTTTGGTGAAAGAAAGTAATACTTAAAAGTATATTACTTTCCTTAATTAAGTGGAAGAATTTATAGACATACTAAGAACACTTTTTCATTTTGAGGAAAAATATCAAAAAGGTCCCCGGTTATTCCCGACATTTGCGCCCCCCCCCCCCCATCCGCACGAAAATCCTAGATCTGCCCCTGGGTCAAATCCGGTTGAATTAATAGTGATTAGCCGAGGTTCATAAGTCCCGTTAATACGTTGGTCCTGGGGTAGAGACTCCTCGTTATAAACAAGTCTAATCCCAGTTCTTGGTGTAGCATAAATAGTGCCCACTGGGGTCCACAAACCAGCCAACTGTAATCGACCGCCATTGCATGGCGCAATAGTATTCCCCGGAGTTGTCAATTACATTTTCAAACGAAGGACTGTTTCCTTCGGCGGACATTTTTTTTTTTTGACGTAGGACTACGTCTAACTCCGCGGATAGTATGGGGCGACTTACGGCCGGCCGCCTGTGATAAAAATAGGTCCCCATTGAAATCATTATAGCATTAAAAATACGTGCCGCACACTAACCGTATTAGCATATTCGCAGACAGCATTGAGTCCAATTCGCGTACTGCGCAACACATCGTGCGCGCGACGCTTCCCTTGCTCCCTGTGCACAGGGGAGAGGATGTCATATTTCTGGGTGTGCCACCGCATTTGACTCAGTCTATCTCGGCAACCGTGAGTGCAACACGACTGTGCGTGGTATCGTTTTAAAGCTCTTGACGAGATCTATTCAAATATACGAAGGACATTTCACATTGGTTTGAACTGAACATTTCAAACATTGTTTTCTTGTGAACCGGTAAACACTTTTGACAATAACGCGGTTTATCTGAACAACCGTGAGTGCAAAACGACTGTGCATGATATTGTTTTAAAGCTCTCAACGAGATCTATTCAAATATTTAAAGAACACATCGCAGTGGTTTAAACCAAAATTAAAAAAATGTTTTCGTGTGAACGGGTTAACATTATCGACAATGCCACAGAATTCGCAGACAAAAGTGGAGAAAATCATAACGAGAAACAGGAGCAAGTGATGAGGAATGTAAGAAGCCCAAGAAGACTGCAGCCCAACGAACTAGAGAGAATCGAGGACGCCTAAAAGCAGCCGCCGTCAAACAAAAATCCAACACATCGATCGTAGTCCTACGTTCCAAACTGACGGCTCAATTAGAACTGACCCTACCTGTTTTTGTTTTTTTTACTTTTTCAGTTTTGGAAATTTTCTGGCAACGGGGTTTTTTTTTATTGGAGGTTTAAAGACCACCGTGAGCAACTCAATGGGTTATAAGCAGTCGCCCGTCTCTAATTTAGGGTCGCTGGCTCCAGGGAAGGGAGAGGGACAGGGCCGTAAGACAAACACGACACCAATGCCTCACCGGGACTCGAACCCGGACCCCTTTGGGACGAATGATCAGAGGCCATCGCTTAGACCACTGCGCCACCCCGGGCGGCGGTATTTTTTCTGGAGGAGTTTTAGGCAAATATGAGCATACCAGCGCTTCAAAGTTTTCATTTTGAGCACCGCACAAAGTTAATTCTTCTGACACATAAAACTACAAGAAATTCATTTTCTTTTTAAATTATGACTGCTTCCGTTTTCGAGAAGAATTCTTTTTAACCTCAATGTAAGAAATTCTACGGCCTTGTAGGCTTTCCGAAGATTTCTTTTGAGAAAATCCTGGGTTTTTTCTGTGTCGAATCAAGTTAGAAAAAAAAAGAGCTATCTCGAAAAATGGATAAAACGTAAAACCATATAAGCATCACGATCGTTCCTTTAATGGTAGGTGAAGGAATTTCTCTGATGTGAGCCATGAAATAATTAATCATGATAAATTTACCGCTGAGGCGTTTCGCGGCAGCTTCATAGCTTTGTGTTAACTGATTCCCTGGCGTAGTGTAATTAACTCATGGGTGTTTCGCTCAGTGGATTATTCGTGAAACTGCCGTGCCGCTTATTAGCACTCATCAACACTAGGAGGCGTTACAATCTAAGCACAGGTCAAAAGGTGAAGGGAATATGGCGACGAAATCACAATTAATGAGCGATCTTTATTCTAATCACATTACGCGGGAAGGAACTGTAAAGATCTCCAGACGCTATCATCACTACTTAGCACACGAGCATTTTCGCAGCTGATTCATTTTCCTATTTCGAATTGGACAAAGAAATGCACTGTGAACTTGAATCCTGATGATAGGGACTGAATTTAAGACCCATGTATTATTTTTTATAGTAGTAGTGTAAATCCTCAATAAAAAATTTCGATGCAACGAAAATGGGTAACGGTGGGTCATCGTCAAAACCATTGTTGGAATCTATTTTTTGAATGCTATCCTCTGAAGTGACGCAACAATAGTTAATACCATTGTTACTCAAAAATATACACTCATCGTCAAAAAAATAATTGTACCCAGAAGGAAGCAACCAACAGGAATGAAACTTGGTGGGTAGGTTTGACATCGTGAGATATGCAAATGATTCAAGTTTCACGCTCGGCCGCGCATGTGACGCCAACAAGGAGAGACGCCAGCATGGAGATAACCTCGGCTATATAAGCTCGTCCCGTTGCTCGTGCTGGCCATTCTGACTCATGTTGTTATGTTGGTTGCATCCTTTGCAAGTGAAGTATGCCTCGGAGAAAAGTTCGGAAGCAATCTGAGCAGTTGGAGAAGTTCGAGAGAGGCCGCATCATCGGGCTCCGGGCAGCGGATTGGTCTTATCGCCGTATTGCGCGCCATACCAGTCGTGCGGATACCACCATAGCACGCTGTTGGCGGCAGTGGATAGGACAAGGCACGCAGCAGCGACAGGAAGGATCTGGGAGACCCAGACGAACAACGGAGAGAGAGGGAGAGGACCGACGGGTTGTCCAACATGCGCCGAGTGACCGCACAGTCACGACTGCGGATATTCAGCGCGCAGTGATACCCTCCATGCATCGTCCGATTAGTGCCAGTACCATTAGCAGACAACTGTACGACGTAGGACTACACGGACACAGACCGTTACGACGACTGCCCTTAACACCATTGCATCGTCGCCAAAGACTGCAATGGTGTCGTGCCACATTGTCAAGGAGTCACTCAGAAAGGCAACGGGGATCTTCAGTAACGAGTCCCGCTTTTGTCTTTCTGGAGACGACCAACGATTCCGTGTGTGGAGGCTACGTGATCAGCGCGAAGATGAATGGTTTGTTCTCGAGCTTCACACGTCCAGAAGGCCTGGTGTCATGGTGTAGGGTGCAATTGCCTACGATGCTAGATCACCTTTGGTGTTCATTGCAAGCATTTTGACAGCCCAACGTTACGTTAATGAGGTCCTGCAATCAGTGGCCCCACCTTTTGTAAACGCTCCCTCCGGTGCGATTTTCAAACAGCACAACGCTCGTCCGCATACTGCCGCTGTCTCGAGAGCTTGCCTTTAAGGCACTGACACTGTGCCATGGCCAGCCGCATCGCCATACCTATCGCCGATTGAAAATGTGTGGAATTCTACTGGACGCGCCATCCACACTCCATTCCTACGGCACAATCTGCAGAAACTACGTGAGAAGATTCCAGATGCGTGGGATGGCTTATCGCAGGACACCAGTGATTAGGAACCTGTACAACTCAGTGCCGAGACGTCTGGCATGCTATGTGAGCAAACATAGCGGCCAGACGCCATATTGAGAGACACTACTTATTGGCGTGTAACTCAATAAATATTGCCCAAATCAGTCTCAATGTTTAATCATTTGTTATTCCTGGCAACCTTTACCTTCCTCCCGAATAGCACTGCGATGCGCCGTGTCCTTCTGGGTGTAACTATTTTTTTGGCGATGAGTGTATTTTATACAATACACAGGTGTTGGACAGAATAGTGTGAACACCTAGGGAAAGAAGGTTTTACGTACCTAGTTGTGAGACCACCTTTGGCATTCAAAACCGCCTGAAACCTCCTTTGAATGAACGCGTACAAATCCTGGATGGTGGTTAGTGGGAATTTACACCATTCTTGATGCAGAAACTGCTCCAGGTCCTTGAGAGATGCAGGAGGAGAATAACGGGTTCTTACTCTGTTTTCCAACATCGACCACAATGGCTCGATGGATGATCTTTAAGTCTAGTGATTGGGGAGGCCAAGGAAGGTGTGAAAGTTCGTCCTTATGTTCCTCAAACCATGCGTAGACATTCCTAGCTCTGTGAATTGTGGCGCTATTATCTTGTTAGATAACATCCCCTGCAGGAAACAATGAATGAGCCATTGGACGGACTTGGTTGGCCAAAATGGTTTCATACGCCCTGCCAGTCATCCGTCCTTTCAAGGTGATCAAGGGACTTGCTGAAAACCATGATATGGCCACCCAGAGCAAGACAACCACCACCCACCATGCTGCACTGTTGAGATCAGGCAGTTTGGTTTGTACGCTTCTGACGGTATTCTCCATACGTAAATATGTCCTCTGGTGGGGAATAGTGTGAATGTGGATTCATCCGACCACATTAAACGCTTCCATTAATCGGTAGTCCAAGTTGTATGCTCATGGCATCACTGTCGTCGTCGTTGTGCATTCACCCGGGTCACCAGAGGTTTTGCAATAGCAGTTCTGCCTTGAATATCTCGTTCATGCAGTTCCCTGCGCACTGTTTTCTTTGGTACTGGGGTATGGAGATACAGATTGAGCTCCGCATTAATTTTCGGCGCCGTGGTCTTATTAAGGGTAACAATCCTCTTTAATGCTCTCCTGTCTCTTTCAGTCAGGGTCTTTTTCCCCCGCTCTTGTGTTTCGCAGACGAAGTTGGGCCACGATAACGATATTCTGTCATGACGCTAGACATACTGTAGTAGCTCTCGATACCCCCATTAGCCTGACGAGTGTTGTCACGGAAGCACCAACTAGCCGTCCATCAACAATTAGCCCTCTTTTGAAGTCCCTTAAGTCGCTCATTTCGTCGTCACCCTGAAATAAATTTTGCAACTATGCACTTTAAATGTACTTAAACAGTACCTTGGGGTTCTAAACAAAGCTATTACAACTCCAAAGAAAAAGCGGTGGATACTTTTGCTTATTACGACGCACGCAGCTGCATTAAAAGTAACGTCTCCGAGCATGGTATTAATATTATTCTGTACAACCCCTGTACATCTCTAGTGGCTTGGTGGGACAAAAGCCCCAATCTAGTAAAAGTATTTTTCACAGTTTTCAAGAAAGTGGTAGTAAAATTGCACCATCTTGCATACTGTATGCATACTGTTGAGGGTATATATGAAGAATGTGTAAGTATGTCATCAACAAAACGCAGGTCCAAGTTGTGTCCTGCTACTTAATGTTCGATAGCCTGAGCTGCAGTCATGCATGCTTGGGCGTAAGGATTGTTAAGCGGAATATCTGCCAGGGCTGTCAAAATCAATCGCTTTAATTCTTTATTTGCATTACGATCAATACGTATATTAGTAGCTTCCGAGGAATCTATAAGTATAATTTTCACCAGTAAGTGGTAACAAATGCGAGATGTACAGGCGAATCTGTCCCTGAATTTTAAAGCAGTATTTAACATTGTCTGCAATTTTCTTTTTTGTGGCCGAGAGGGAAGCGAATGGCACTGCACTATTGTATTTCCGGATGTGTTGGACAAAATTGTCACTGTTCAGAAGTCTATTTTTCAGCCTTGTATTTATCTGCAGTTCTGGAAAGGAAATAAGGCCATTATGACAACAGGAGTTAAAATGGCCGTTAGTCTCCTCATTAGCAAAATCCAAAGCGTGGCAATGCGCACACTCAATATTCATAACACCCAAGCTATGCTCATGTATGGCAATTTCGTTCAATAAAGCTTTTCGGAAAGATAGGTTGCCGCGTGTATTACTGCGATCATTACGTGTGCTTTCAAAATTCCTTCGCTCTCGTACATTACGAAAAACTCGCCCTCATTTGGGTGGTCTCCCTCGAACACTATTCATAACAGAATCCTGTTTCCGTATTCACTGTAACACAGTTTACAGTTGAATGGCCACAGAGTTGTCCTTGACAATAGCCAATCAGCTCCTTGCTCGTCGGCTCCGGTTGGCGCCATCTGCCAAGATCGTACAACGTACACGCCTCCTGGCGTTGCGCAGAGACGAAGTGAGAGTACTTGGCGAAGCTAGACTGTGTGTTGTGACACGTACAACAGTCAGCTGATTAAATTTAGTACAAAACTTTTATTTTCTCCCGATTCTTGGGATCAGGATATGCAAAATGAGCAATATCCCATGATAGTGCGATGTACCTATGTCCCGCAATTTTGTGCAACACTACGGAATTATATATAAGATATACAAGAACCCAGGGGCGCAACCAGATAGAGTTTTAAGGGTTAAAGTCCCCTCCAGAGCCTAGAGCTTATTTTATTTTATTGAATTCGTATTAACAGTGATATTCTGCCATCTCCTATGTCTCTGTCTCAGTGTGGTTGAATTTTTCTCCCCAGTAAGCGCTCTTAAGACAAAACTCGAAACGTTTTCTGTTCCCACGTTATCAGGACTTTTGTCTGCAACCTGACTAGAGCACAGACGACACAGCCTCTGCTCATACACTCATGTTCATAAAACACCGAACACCTAAAAGGAGTCGAGCTACGACTTTGATTTTTAAAGGATATGTTCATTAGGCAATACAGAGCAAAGGATTAGCATCTCGGTGTCATACGTAACAGGTGCGTCGATGAAACTAATAATCAGTGTGGCCACCTCTGGCTTGTATCACCTGCTGTATATGTTCATTAGGCAATACAGAACAAATGACTAGCATCTCGGTGTCATACGTACCAGGTGTCTCGATGTAACTAATGATCTGTGTGGCCACCTCTGCTTTGTATCACCTGCTGTATATGTTCATTAGGCAATACAGAACAAATATATAACATCTCGGTGTCATACGTACCAGGTGCTTTGTTGTAACTAATGATCGGTGTGGCCACCTCTGGTTTGTATCACCTGCTCTATATGTTCATTAGGCAATACAGAACAAATGACTAGCATCTCGGTGCCATACGTACTAGGTGCCTCGATGTAATTAATGATCGGTATGGCCACCTCTGGCGTGTATCACCTGTTGTACATGTTCATTAGGCAATACAGAACAAATGATTAGTATCTCGGTGTCATATGCGCTAGGTCCGTCGATGTAGCTAATAATCAGTGTGGCCACCTCTGGTTTGTATCACCTGAAGTATGCGCTGAGGCATCGAATCAAAGAATGTGTGAATGGTGTCCTGAGGAATAACCATCCAGGCTGTATTGACCTGCGTCCAAAGTTCAGGACTTGCTGGCGAACGGTCGTACAGCTGCATTTGTCCTTCGAGCATATCCCAGAAATTTTCTGTTGGTGATAAATCCGGCGATCTAGCCTGTCACGGTAGAAGTGGAATGTTGTTATCCTTGAAGAAGGCACGTGTTGTCGTTGCAACATGCGGTGGAGCTTTGTCCTGATTAAATATGGTTCCAGAATGGCCCAGTTTAAATTCTTGCAGAAAGACGACTGTCAAATCCGGCGTCTGCATGTTTCCTTTGCAAGACACGTTACGTTGAAACAAAACACCCCTGAACTTTCTTCTTCACACACGTGCAATCTATTTATAGTAACTCTGTGACGTAATACCCGCAACACCTGTGGGTGGTTCCATTCCGCTGTGGTGTGGGCCTGTGCCCACTGATCGTTCGCGCCGGACGTTTCATTCGCACCAACCCAATATCTTGCTTCCGTGTCACTTTCGTGTCGGGTACTCTAGCCCAAATCTCCTAGCTTCCCATTTTTAAGGGTTATTTAAGACCTGGGGTCAGACACTCCCTTCCTAAAATCCTCTACACACTGTATGATCTGATCTGATCATTGGCTTTAGGACAATAACATTCATTAATCCACCTACATAAGTACCGCTCAATGTTATGAATTAGTAAACCTTACTGTTTGTTTTTATGATTTAATTCCACTTAGTATGTACCGGACTGTGGCTCAGTGTGGTCGTGAGTGAAACGAATGTGTTGTTATTGTTTGTTGTTTATAAGCAGTCGCCCGTCCCTGATTTACGCTCACTGGATCTATGGAAGGGAGAGATCCAGCGCCGTAAGACAAACACGACATCCATGCCTCACCAGGATTCGAACCTGGACCCCTCTCGGACGAATGATCAGTAGCCATCGCTTAGACCACTGCGCCACCGGGGCGGCGGCGCGGTGGTCTAAGCGATGGCTACTGATCATTCGTCCGAAAAATCGGGTTCGAATCCCGGTGAGGCATGGATGTTGTGTTTGTCTTACGGCACTGGCTCTCTCCTTCCCTGGAACCAGTGGCCCTAAATTAGGGACGGGCGACTGCTTATATTGAGTTGCTCACGGTGGTCGTTAAACCTTCAATCAAAAAAAAAAAAAAAAAAAAAGACCACTGCGCCACCGGGGCGGCAATTTCATCTTCCTGAAATAATTTGTGAATAATAAAAAAACCACGCGCCTTTGAGTAAATTATTCATTATTTCGGAAGATTCACACGCATCTATAGGGCTCATTCCTTTTGCAGTAGCAATGTAACCCCGTCTTATATCAGCAAGCGGAAACAGCCATCCAAAACAGTATTGCAATTTCCCATTAATTGTGATTCTAGGAATGAGTGGTACTGGTTTCTGTCGTTTTCACAGTTATATTGTAACGTATACTCTATATTCACTTTCCTTTTGATTTTACTATCTCTGGTTATTTTATTTTACTATGTAAATTATCTTCCTACTGAACGAAATATTATTTCACCCGCTGAATGAGATCTGGCAATGAGTGTAAATCATGACGTGGTGGTAGCTAGTATATAGGCGCGTTCATCGAGACTTGTGGTTGCGTTGGTTGGTGTGTTGGCGTTGCGAGGTGTTGTTATGAGAGAGTGTGTACTATAAGAGGAAAGTTTATTCATTATTATGTACAAGATATATGAGTGCCTTAGTTGACCAAGAGTCTTGGAAATAAACAAGTTTTCAGTAAGTTCAGTCTTTCTCAATTCATAGTTTTTGTCAGACCTCTGTCTGGCTGTTAGGTTTATGACTTTGATTACTTAATATAAATAACCAGCGTTGAGACTTTGTTTAAGTTCGTAATTAACTAGTAACAACACCCTTTTGGGAATTCATTATTTTGAAGTTTAGTGCAAGTATATCATTAGCTAGCTGGTAAAAGAAGAGAATCATTCATAATAATTAGCTTAGCGGAAAGCAAATAAAGCTAATTCATTATAATATGACATAGGATTTTTAGCGTACGTACTAGTTTGTGATGGCATTAGTAATTCTTTCTTCGTAGTTCATTCAAGCAAAAGAGTATTCGCAAATGATCATTTAAATGAGTGATCATTCACTTTCCATTCCCGATTCTCTCACTACTCTTACTGAACAAATAATTTTTTTATTGGAATTTTAACGACCACTGTGAGCAATTCAATGGGCTATAAGCAGTCGCCCGTCCCTAATTTAGGGTCACTGGTTCTAGGGAAGGGAGAGAGCCAGTGTCGTAAGACAAACACAACATCCATGCCTCACCGGGATTCGAACCCGGACCCTTTTCGGAGGAATGATTAGAGGTCATCGCTTAGACCACTGCGCCACCGGGGCCGCGAACAAACCATTATTTCATTTGATCCAAAGCGTAAATTGGCAAAATGCCCAGAAGAAGGTGAGCACAGTGATACATTCATCGTTCGCAAGAGCTCGTCGCGAACACATCGTTCAAATGAACGATGTGTTCGATATGAACATTTCATATTCCTATTCTTAGGTTTCACTATATTTTCTAGCTGGCTCGCTCACATAACGGTTGGCGTTTATTAATCTGGACTCACTTGTCTGAGAGCAAACTCGTTTCGGAACTCATCGGGTAGGAAGAAAGTTGAACTTGCTGCGACTTCAATGTGTGCCGTAGTAATGGCGAAGTGAGTGATCATTCACAGCTATGAGAGCAAACCATTCACCATTCACGGCGAAGGACAAAAATTGGCAACCTGCCTAGAAGAACAGCAGCTTAGTTGACCCATGACGCCCCGGTGGTGCAGTGGTCTAAGCCCTAGCTTGTGACATTCGTCCGAGATGCGTCCAGGTTCGAATCCCGGTGTGGCATGGGTGTTGTGTTTGTTTTACGGAATTAGCTCTCTCCCTTCCCTGGAGTGGCCCTAAATTAGAGACGGGTGATTGCTTATAGCCCATGGAGACCTCTAACAAAATAATAATAAAAAAAAATTAGTTGAGCCATTCACAGTTCACGAGATCCCATCGCGAACACACCTTTCAAATGAATGGCATTCATGCTTCATTCCCATTCTTAAGTGTCACCATTATTCCCTTGCTGACTGATCATTGCTCACACATATGACCGTTGACGCTTAACTCTCGCCATTACTTTTCAAACGGGAAATTCGTTTCCGAACTCATGGGTCTGGCAGAAAATTATCGCTATTCGACCAGTGTGTTTCGCAGTACCGATGGATTGCATGATCACTAACAGGAGTGTCTCCAAAACATTCATCATTCATGGTGAAGAGTCAAGCATTGTGAACGAATCGTTCACGAATAGTCCATCATTAGATCACAGTAATGACGGGTTGAATGATCATTCACAGGAGTGTCGGCAAAACATTGATCATTCATTGTGAAGAGTCATTCGTTGTGAGCGAGTCGTTCACGAATGGTCCATCATTAGATCCCAGTAATGGTGGATTGAATGATCATTCACAGGAACGTGGGCAAAACATTCGTCATTCATGGTGAAGAGTCACGCACTGTGAACGAATCGTTCATGAGTGGTGCATCATTAGGTCACAGTAATGGTAAACTGAATGATACTTCACAGGACTGAGCAAAACATTCATCATTCACGGTGAAGAGTTATTCGGTGTGAACGAACCGTTCACGAATGGTCCATCATTAGGTCACAGTAATGGCGGATTGAATGATCCTTCACAGGAGTGAGCAAAACATTCATCATTCATGGCGAAGAGTAATTCGTTGTGAACGAATCGTTAACGAAAGGTCCATCATTAGGTCACAGTAATGGCGGATGAAGTGATCATTCGCTGGAGTGTGAGCAAAACATTCATCATTCGTGGGGAAGCGTCATTTGTTGCAAACGAATCATTCACGAATGGTCCATCACTATTACATACACCCAAAGAGCGATATTAGCATCCCTCTTGCTGGACGACGATCATTCCTTTTTGACATTTTTGAGATTCTGTGCTAGACCAACAGCCTCAAAAGGATAAAACCTGGAACGTTTCTAGGAACAGCTGCCGTGAAATGTGCTTTCATATAACGAAGGCAGAATACGCTGTAAAAAAGTCGTGTGAATTCTCGGGAAATTTCTGACGTGATCTTCAATGTGGAAAAATGTAACGAGAAGAACAAAAATTTAAATTTCTGACCGCCGTTCGTCTAAGATGGGTATGGGTTCAAACCCCGAGGAGGAACGGATGGTGTGTGTGTGTGTCTCTTACGGCACTAGCTCTCTCTCTTCTCTGAAACCAGTGGCCCTAAATTAGAAACAGGTGACTGTTTATAGACATTAGAGTTAGTTGCACACGGTGGTTTTTAAATCGAAAAAATTATTATAAATTTGACATTTTTTATCGAAAACAAGGGGATACCAAACTCAAAATTTCAGTGGCACTCTTGCGCGAGCTGGGTACGGTTAAAGAAAAAGAGCAATATAAGTGCAGGGTGTTTCAATTGAATTACCAAATGGGACTGGGACGGGTGAGCTACGGTTTCAGTTATCAGGAATAGGGGTCTCGAATAAAAAGAATATTGAGCAGCGCCTGCAGTGAGTGACGTGATGCGAGCGATTATGTGATATTAGCATAACGTCTCCGGCACGAGCGCCTACTCCGCGTCAGAAGCTCTGCTGGGAGGAGAGGAAGATACAGAAAAGTTCGTGAGCGGCAAAAATGATGAGAAGAAAACGTGAACGTCCAATTGTTCCGAACAAAGGTCGAGATGGAATGGATAACGTCCCTTCTAGTACATCATCATATTCTTATTCCCTGTATGGACACCGCCACACGATTGTTTCAGACATTAGTATAACAAGACAACGGCCCAAATATTTTGAGTTTGGTATCTATTGAAATACTTTTTCTGGATCCCATGAAAGAAACGCATGACTTATTTTACAGCTCAGCGTCGCATTTATTAATTTTGATGTTCAAAAAATAGGATTTTTTTTCGCAGCAATGACCTGTGGTGGTCTTTTTGACAAATCTATACGCCTCCTTAATCACAGAAATTCTGGCGTCAAAAAGACGTCTATGGAAGTTGGAATATTTTGATATTTTGACGTAGATCTCGACGCTGGGAATGGGGGAACATCGGGAGCACGGATGCAAAGAAAACATGTCACTTTTTGAACGCTTAGATCTTCCAAACTAATAACCATAAAGTAATAAATAATACATCGTTAGATAGTTTATAGAGTTCCATTTACACTGAAGAGCAATTGAATTAGTGATACCTGTCTAGTAACGTGTAGCACCACCTTTCACCCTCATGACGGCGCGATTCGTCTCGGCATGGACTCGACAAGACACCGGAAGCGTTGGGAAGCCATACGGATCCACGACCCCTGAACAAGCTCCCACAGTTCACGAAGATTTGATGGAGGAAGGGGGGGGGGGGAGCCTCTAACAACTCTCTCGATGGTATCCCAGATGTGCTCGATGGGATTGAGGTCAGTTGACCTAGATGGCTAAGGAAGCGAGGTCACCTCGGTGGAGTGTTCATCCAACCATTCGGATACAATTCGGGAGCGATGGCACGGTGCATTATCTTGTTGCAGGATGAAGTCCCCAGTGGGGTGTTGAAGACGCGCAAACGGGAGCAAATGGCCGTCCAGGATATCCCAGTAACGTTGACCTGTAGGGGACGATGTCACACGTACCAGGGGTCCCATTTCAGTCCACGTAAACAGTCCCCAGACGGGAATTCCACCTCCACCCGGTTGAAGAGTACCCTGCTGGTAAGAAGGATCCATCGCTTCATGTGGTTTGCACCGTACTCGTATCCTACCATCCGCATGTACCAACGTGAATCTCGACTTATCAGTCCAGGCAACATTTTCCCACATGTCTAGGGTCCAGTGGCGATGTTCCCGCGCTCATGCTAATCTTTGCACCCTGTGATGTGCGGTCAGCAGCGGTACTCTCCTGGGACGAAGGCTTCTGTACCCCATAGCGAGGAGATGGTTCTGGATGGTGTGGCTGCTTACACGTTTTGGTGCACCAGCGTTAAATTGCCGAGTGATTTCTTGCACTGTGGCCCGTCTATCCGCTGTTACAATGCGAGCTAACCGACGATGACCCCGCTCATCCACACGCTGTTGTCCACGGCTGTTGGCACTTGCAGGGATGGTTTTACCGGATTTGATGTACTCACGGTGCACCCGTGACACCGTGGCTCGTGAAAATCCCAGTGCTTGCACGATTTCCGAGATGGAGTGACCCATTCGTTGGGCCCCGACAATTTTTCCACGATCAAATACGCTTAGATCCTTCGTCTTACCCATACTGCGTCCGACTCTTACTGATTCCCGTCGCATCACTTTTTATATTGTCGGATCGCTGCATGCGTCATGTCGTTTCCGTTTACAGGGCCGCCCAAAGCGTCACATTTCCATAACGCCAGCTGTCTCTAATTCAATTGCTCTTCAGTGTATAACAAACAACCCTCCACACCTTAACCCTTCGATACAGTAGCGTTGGAAAGTTAAGCTAATTTTTACGTGATTTTGCTTCGCGCACTCCGTTTTAAGGTTGATAACTAGGGAACACATAATGATAGCGATGACCTCAGCCCCGCATTCCTCAGCCTCGCAGCTGAAGGTTAGAGCTAACGGACGTATGTGATAAACCAGAATAAAGTGGATTTAAGATTGATTTACATTTTAGATAAGAAAAACATTTGGTGACGAAAATTTAGAAATGCCGCGAGAATCCAGGGAAAGTTACTATAAGAACCAACGAAAGTTAAAACAACAGCTAGAGGAGAAGGAGACAAATCCGAAAAGGCTCGATAAGTCATCAACCGAAAGGTCATGGGAATATAGGGAGCGTCAAAAGTCCGCGTGCCATCAGGAGGCGTTTCACTGGAGTTCGGCTCTAGAGACACAACCTTCCACTTCAACTGCACAAATTGAGCCTGAACAGCAAGAACAGATGAAGATTGATGTCATAGATCCAAATTTTCAAATTTTCACCCCGAGCATGGAATACCAATGTACATCGCCAGTCTTCACAACTTCTCTGGACAATAATGAACGTATTACGTCTCAAACCTTTACACCGCCGATGCATTCTGAATCTAGACAAGAATAAGAGCAACAACAAGAAGAGTACATATATTAGGCCCACGACGTATCGGCAAATTTATAACAAGGCAACAAAAGAGTGAAAAATTGTTTCTGAAGAACAATTTCTTCAAAAACAATTTTAGCAATAACTACTGACAACGACGATACTACGCCTTCTACTTTTACAAACATTTACGCCCTCTACTTCTTTGTACTAACATTAATTTATAATCAGCATAAGTTGCTACGAATTATTGTAGTATGTTACTATGAATCATAATATGAACTATTGTAGTAAGTTATCATGAATCGTATTGGCTCGGTGCATTATTCTGCTGGTACCAACAAGGTTCGGTTGCATAGTATTGCCACAGAGTTGGTAGGGCATAATTGTCCAGAATATCGAGGTAGACGTACTGGCTAACAGGTTTGTCCACGATAACCAATGGGCCGGGACCATACCATGAAAAATTCCCCCAAACGAGTACACTGCCAGCTCCAAACTTACGGTAGGAACAGTGCGCTGTGGTAAATAGCGTCCCCCGGTTGCCGACATACCCACACACGACCACCAGACTGATGAATCGTGTATCTGGATTCGTCAGTCCATAGGAGCCGTTTCCATTGATGTACGTCCACGATAAATGTTCTTTACACCATACTAAACGACGAGTAGCATTCCGAGTGGAGATGAAAGACTTATTGAGCAGCCGGACGACCACGGTAACCCATGGAATAAAGTTCTCTGCTACTGGTACGTGTACATACCGAGGTTTCAGCATTTTTACTCTCCTGTACACTGAGGCCTTGTGCAGAACTCCGTCGATTAGCTGTAACGACCCTCCTGAGGCTTCGACCTCCTGAATCACTGATTTTCTTTGATCTGCCGGTACATTTTGCTGCTTCAGGCACGCCATGTGTCTTCCACATATTCAGTACATCCAAAACAGTTGACTTGGGTATGTTTAAACGCCTCTCGGTTTCTCTTATGGACAGCCCACTAATACAATACCCAGCAATCTTTCCTTTCTCAAAGTCAGTTCACTCCCACTGCGACATTTTCACTCAACTTCACAGTGCGATATGATCGCGGTCAGCTGCAGGCTTGTTTTTATATCGTTCGCAGCTGTACCGCGCATCTTAACAATGCAGCGGATCCGTTTATTTGCTTTTGAAGGGGTGTCCGGTGACTTTTGGCAATATAATGTACTTGAAAGTAAATCGGGAGATGCGGTTTCGATTCCCGTTCCAGGACAATGTAATTTTCAAGTTTATAAAGACATGTCTACTTGCGTTGACGTAGGTCGTTGGATTTGGAGCCTTGGGTCATTGGTATGCCCTACTCTCATTTTGTAATCTCGAAGGAGACACCAGTACCCATTGCAATGTCCCATCATTCCCACCCCGTTATCCACAGACTGACACAAAACACAAAGTGATTCTCCGGCATAGACATTCAGAAATCCGTGCATCACTGACCTTTAACTTAAACGAAAGAACGATGTATTAGTTCATAGGTTAAAATATTGGGTAGACTTAAAAAAGACGTATATATTCAAAGAGGACATACCAATACAGTTGTGCAGTAGGTGATCAACGACCAAATATATATAAAAAATTAATTGCGTAAGAAAATTGGCATGTGCACATTTCTACTTTTAGAATTATCATGCGATTTTGTAAGATGACTGGTATGTATTTAGTTTTTTTCATTTTACTTTTGAAGACTATATTTTTTAAAACAAGATAATGGCCTCGTGCCCCACCTTGTTTTGAGCGTGGTTTGATGTTACATTCAGTCATGAGCGGATTTTAAAAATTATTGTAGCATTAAATTGCTGTTAAAATTTGTTCACGACTAAATGAGTTTTACAATGAGTAGCCTACTTCAACAATTCCCTTTCATCCAGGATTTAGCAGAACTTCCTTCATGAGGAATTTATGAGTTCTTTTGTGATAATGTATGTTTTTACAAGCAGTTAGGAACATCCCCCGTTTTACATATTCATAGCGATAACATATTCATAGCGTCACGTTTGTCTACTATAAATTGTGCACACCAATCCTACGTGCGTAATCAGTAAACGTTTCCCAGTTATGGAAAAAGCTCTGCGACAGTTACTGTACGATGAGGTGTAGCGTTGTCGTCCATGTAGAGGAACTCGGGACTCATAGCATCTCTAAACAGGCGCACGTGAGGCAGGAGAACCTCAGTACAATAGCGGACACCAGTGACTCAACCTCCTTAGAAGATGTGGAGGTCAGTACGGCTACCAAGCATGATACCGCCCCAAACGAGAGTTCCGCCACCTCCAAACCGGTCCCTTTCGATGGTGTTGGAGGTGTGATTGCGTGTTCCCTGCTCTCTCCAAATGTGTATACGTCCAAAATCGCTCGTCAGACTAAATCGGCTCTCATCCGTAAAGAGAACTCGACCCCCATTGTGGATGTGTCCAGTTCTTTTGTTCCTGGCACCACAGAAACCGCCGTTTCCGATGAGCAGGCGTTAATGGCACACACCGTACTGGTCGTCGTGCAAATAGACCACCTTTTTGCAGCCTCCTTGCCACGGTAAAGCGCGATACAGGACGTCCAGTTGTCTGTTGCATGTGCCTTGCGATTTCTCCCGCTGTCTCTTCTCGCCTGTAGGACAATATGCCGGTCGTCCGCCGCCGTGGTTGTTTCGTGGACGACCACTGCTAAACGTTCGGACAGCTGTTCCTGTCGTTTGAAATGCTCTCCAAGCTCGTGAAACGATGCTGTGAGCGATCCCGAACTCCTCGGCCACACTAGTCACATTTCGACCTTCTTCCAACTTCCCAATGACGCGACCTCGGATAAAGTCATCCAGATGCCGACTACTGGATTGCCTGTTGGCCATATCACACGGTGGCAGCAACTCGACGTCGTTCAAACCGATGTACACCGTGCAATAACTTTCACCGAATTGCTGAGCGTACACCGCCCGTGTGCTTTATACCCTTCCGACACTCTCCCCCTTCACCTCCTACGTCATGCTGCATATATGCGCATGCCCTACCGTACCGGACCCTAGTCTATCTCCTGAGTGGTCTTTCGGTCCGTTCTGCCTGCTCGTTCCGCTGTTATGCTAATTTCTCCTCTTCGTCCTTAATTTTTGCACACCAGTGTACTTGCTCCGGCCTCTTTAAAGAAGCTTCGAAAAAACTTGCTGGACTTTTCGACTTCATTTTCATCCAACTTTCGTCTCTTCCGCCCTTCGGCTGCACTTTTCTTCTTAGGTTTCATTGTTTTTTTACACAAGTTTCTAAATTTAAAATAGAATCCCATATAATTTGAAAAACTTCACTTCTCTTCACTTTCAAAAACTTAACGCTAAACGATAACTAAATACAAAACAATAAAAATAGGAGACCTCCTTCTTTGTCTGGTTTAAATCGTTAACTGACGAGACCGAACTTGGTAAAAGTATTTTTATATTACAATGGAATCTACAAGAACGTTCGCACACACAAAAGAACTGCTACCAAAGAAAACACCGAATTTTCGGGTGTAATAAGCACGTCTTTTGAATTCGTTCTAACACAAATTAAATTTATCAAAGCTATTCAAATTCAATGGAACCAGTATGGAAAACAATAGATCTGACAAAAGAAAGAAGATTTCAATCGGGTTTTTAATTCCTCAGATATTGCTGTAAACGAAATCATGAGATTACAAACTCTTAGAAACAGAGATATCGACAAAAAAGTTGTCACTTTACGTCCCCTGGTGGGAAAACCATGCATTATTTTAGGAAGAAAGTATTGTTAAAAGGTTTTTCAATATAAGCGGTATCGGTCCAAGAAAAAAAAAATTAGTCGAGTTTTCAGAAGCCCAGATTTTGCTACAAATACATCAGAAGCAGAAATTAACACTTTTAACCCTGGTGGCCAAACCATTCTTTACCAAACATTAGAAATTATGTCAAAAATATTTTCCATCAGGTCTTGTGTGCGATACAGGAAGAATTTTTCAAATCGGAGCTTTCAGTAGCAGAAAAACCGCACAAAACGCAATTTACTTTTGTGCCCCCTTGCGGAAAGTCTATGATTTACTTGTAAATTTTGAATTTATAGGAAAAACATTTCGTATCAGAAACACTATCCAACAAAGAAGAAATTTTTCAAATCGGACTCTTAGAAGTAGAGATATTGACAAAAATAAGATATACATCTACGCCCCCTGGAGTAGAAACCATGTATTATTTCAAGAAGAAAATGTTCCTAAAAGGTTTGTCGACGTGAGTAGTATCGATCTACAAACGACGTTTTTTTCAATCGAGATTTTAGAAGCTCATATTTTGCTGCAAATACGTCAGAAGCGGAAATTAAGACTTACGCCGCCTGGTGGCCAAACCATTTTTTTAAAAAAAATAAACTTTGTGCAAACCATTTCCATCAGGAGCTGTATCAGGTGCAGAAAGAATTTTTCAAATCGGAGATTTAGAAACACATATATAGGGGGAAACCCAATTTACGTTTACGCCCCCTAACAGAATGTCTATGAATTACTTGAATTTTTTTTAATTATATGAAACACATGTCACACTTGAAAGACTATCCAACAAACAAGGAATTTTTTAAATCGGACTCCTAGAAGTAGAGATATTGACAAAAATAAGATATGCATCTACGCCCCTGGCGTAGAAACCATGCACTATTTTAAGAAGAAAATGTTTGTAAAAGGTTTGTCGACATGAGTAGTATCGGTCAATAAATGACGTTTTTTTCAATCGAGAATTTAGAAGCTCATATTTTGCTGCAAATACATCAGAAGCGGAAATTAAGATTTACGCCCCCTGGTGGCCAAACCATTTCTTTACAAAAATTAGAAATTATGTGCAAACCATTTCCCAACAGGAGCTGTATCCGGTGCAGAAAGAATTTTTCAAATAAGAGATTTAGAAGCAGATATGTAAAGGGAAACGCAATTTACCGCTACGCCCCCTAGCAGAAAGTCTATGAATTACTTGAAAATTTTGAAATTATATGAAAAACATGTCACACGGAAAACACTATCCAATGAAGAAGGAATTTTTCAAATCGGACTCCTAGAAGTAGAGTTATTAACAAAAATAAGATGTACATCAACGCCCCCTAGCGGAGAAACTGTGGAATTTTTTAGGAAAAAATATTTCAAAAAGGTTTATCGATGTGAGTGGCGTCAGTCCACGAAATAATTTTTCAATCGATATTTTAGAAGCTCATATTTTATGGCAAATACATCATAAGCAAGAATTAACACTTATGCCCCCTGGTGTCCAAAGTATTCTTTACCAAAAATTTGAAATTATATGCAAAAGATTTTCCATCAGGAGATGTATTCGCTGAAGAAAATTTTTTTCAAATCGGAGTTTTAGAAGAAGAGTTATCCGGGAAAATGTAATTTACTTTTACGCCCCCTAGCGGAAAATCTATACGTAATTTGAAAAAATAACTATATCTAAAATACTCTTCGACATAAATGAAATCGAAAGATAATAGAAATTTTTCAATCATATGTTTAAAAGCAAATATGTGGAATAAAACGTATTTTTGAATTCGACATTTACGCCCTCTAGCGGCGAAATTGTAAATCTTAAAAAAAAAAAAAAAAAACGAAATAAAGGATCATCATTCGCATTTTTCAAGCTTCCCAATGCAAAAAGATTTTTTCAAATCGGACTAATAGTTGCAGAGATACCGTTTGTACAGACAGGCGGGCAGACAAACCGATAATATACGCACGATCTTTTTTTACAAAAGACGTGCTAAAAATGTCAGTCTTCTTGAACCTACTAGAAAACAAAGGTGCCGAGCCGACGGCCAGCCGACAAAGACACTTGCCGCCGAGGCGCCGCCTCGTGTCACCTGTCGCTCGAAGAGCTGAGTACACAGAGACGCCGCGCTAGTCGGTCTGTCTAGCGCGGCATCTCTGTGTTCTCCACGCACTTAACTGCAATCGCCGCGCTGCTGACGACAGCCATTCAAAATGAACGTTCCTTTTCCTTTTTATTACGACTTTGGATTTCTCAAATTCTTTTATCATCACGTTTGCTCATAATTAATTTTCTTCAACAAACAAACAGCCAACACACACTATTTCTCTCGGCTTTTTTGCGCCCCCCCTAACATTGGTGCTCAGGGCACGTGCCCTACTTAACCCACTCTAGATACGCCATTGACCACGCGTGGTTGATCCTAAAGGTAAGCATCTGTTGTCACGACTAGTAACTTAGCAACGACGTGTAACAGACACCCAGCTCGCCCACCAGTACAACAGCGGTGCAGGTCGGGCTATTTCCACATGCACCATGCGCTGTACCTTGCTTCGCCTGGCTTTACACAGCCAGAGACCAACGAGGGTGCCCATGATGTTGCCCAGTCATCGCAAACAACTCCTGGCATAGGCCAAGGAACATCAGCAAAGGACCCTCGATAGATGGAAGAAGGTCGTCTGGAGTGATGAGTCCCGTTTTTCTGCTGCACCATGCTGATGGCCGGGTTCACATATGGCGTAAATAGCATGAACCCAATCCCCTGGTTTCACAGATGAAAGAAGGTCGTCTGGAGTGATGAGTCCCGTTTTTCTGCTGCACCATGCGTACGGCCGGGTTCGCATATGGCGTAAACAGCATGAAGCCGTATCCCCTGGCTACACAGATGGAAGAAGGTCGTCTGGACCGATGAGTCCCGTTTCCTGCCTGCTGCACCATGCTGATGGCCGGATGCACATATGGCGTAAGCAGCATGCACCCTATCCACTGGTTTCACAGACAGATGGAAGAAGGTCGTCTGAAGTGATGAGTCCCATTTCCTGCTGCACCATGCTGATGGCCGGGTTCACATATGGCGTAAACATCATGAACCCTATCCCCTGGTTGCACAGATGAAAGAAGGTCGTCTGAAGTGATGAGTCCCATTTCCTGCTGCATCATGCTGATGACCGGGTTCACATATGGCGTAAACATCATGAACCCTAACCCCTGGTTGCGCAGATGGAAGAAGGTCGTCTGGAGTGACGAGTCCCATTTCCTGCTGCACCATCTGATGGCCGGGTTCACATATGATGTAAACAGCCTGAACCCTATCCCCTGGTTGCACAGATGGAAGAAGGTCGTCTGAAGTGATGAGTCCCATTTCCTGCTGCATCATGCTGATGACCGGGTTCACATATGGCGTAAACATCATGAACCCTAACCCCTGGTTGCGCAGATGGAAGAAGGTCGTCTGGAGTGACGAGTCCCATTTCCTGCTGCACCATCTGATGGCCGGGTTCACATATGATGTAAACAGCCTGAACCCTATCCCCTGGTTTCACAGATGGAAGAAGGTCGTCTGGAGTGATGAGTCCCATTTCCTGCTGCACCATGCTGATGGCCGGGATCACATATGGCGTAAACATCATGAACCCTATCCCCTGGTTGCAAAGATGGAAGAAGGTTGTCTGGAGTGATGAATCCTGTTTCCTGCTGCACCATCTGATGGCCGGGTTCACATATGATGTAAACAGCCTGAACTCTATCCCCTGGTTGCACAGATGGAAGAAGGTCGTCTGAAGTGATGAGTCTCGTTTTTCTGCTGCACCATGCGTACGGCCGGGTTCACATATGGCGTAAATAGCATGAACCCAATCCCCTGGTTGCACAGATGAAAGAAGGTCGTCTGGAGTGATGAGTCCCATTTCCTGCTGCACCATGCTGATGGCCGGGTTCACATATGGCGTAAACATCATGAACCCTATCCCCTGGTTGCACAGATGGAAGAAGGTCGTCTGAAGTGATGAGTCCCATTTCCTGCTGTATCATGCTGATGGCCGGGTTCACATATGGCGTAAACATCATGAACCCTAACCCCTGGTTGCACAGATGGAAGAAGGTCGTCTGGAGTGATGAATCCTGTTTCCTGCTGCACCATCTGATGGCCGGGTTCACATATGATGCAAACAGCCTGAACCCTATCCCCTGGTTGCACAGATGGAAGAAGGTCGTCTGGAGTGGTGAGTCACGTTTTTCTGCTGCACCATGCGTATGGCCGGGTTCGCATATGGCGTAAACAGCATGAAGCTCTATCCCCTGGTTACACAGATGGAAGAAGGTCGTCTGGAGAGATGAGTACCGTTTTTCAGCTGCACCATGCGCACGGCCGGGTTCGCATATGGCGTAAACAGCATGAACCCTATCCCCTGGTTGCACAGATGGAAGAAGGTCGTCTGGAGTGATGAGTACCGTTTCCTGCTGCATCATGCTGATGGCCGGGTTCACATATGGCGTAAACATCATGAACCCTATCCCCTGGTTGCACAGACGGAAGAAGGTCGTGTGGAGCGATGAGTCCCGTTTCCTGCTGCACCATGCTGATGGCCGGGTTCACATATGGCGTAAACATCATGAACCCTATCCCCTGGTTGCAAAGATGGAAGAAGGTTGTCTGGAGTGATGAATCCTGTTTCCTGCTGCACCATCTGATGGCCGGGTTCACATATGATGTAAACAGCCTGAAATCTATCCCCTGGTTGCACAGATGGAAGAAGGTCGTCTGGAGTGATGAGTCTCGTTTTTCTGCTGCACCATGCGTATGGCCGGGTTCACATATGGCGTAAATAGCATGAACCCAATCCCCTGGTTGCACAGATGAAAGAAGGTCGTATGGAGTGATGAGTCCCATTTCCTGCTGCACCATGCTGATGGCCGGGTTCACATATGGCGTAAACATCATGAACCCTAACCCCTGGTTGCACAGATGGAAGAAGGTCGTCTGGAGTGATGAGTCCCATTTCCTGCTGCATCATGCTGATGGCCGGGTTCACATATGGCGTAAACATCATGAACCCTATCCCCTGGTTGCACAGATGGAAGAAGGTCGTCTGAAGTGATGAGTCCCATTTCCTGCTGCATCATGCTGATGGCCGGGTTCACATATGGCGTAAACATCATGAACCCTATCCCCTGGTTGCACAGATGGAAGAAGGTCGTCTGGAGAGATGAGTACCGTTTTTCTGCTGCACCATGCGTACGGCCGGGTTCGCATATGGCGTAAACAGCATGAACCCTATCCCCTGGTTGCACAGATGGAAGAAGGTCGTCTGGAGTGATGAGTACCGTTTTTCTGCTGCACCATGCGTACGGCCGGGTTCGCATATGGCGTAAACAGCATGAAGCCCTATCCCCTGGTTTCACAGATGGAAGAAGGTCGTCTGGAGTGATGAGTCCCATTTCCTGCTGCACCATGCTGATGGCTGGGTTCACATATGGCGTAAACATCATGAACGCTATCCCCTGGTTGCAAAGTTGGAAGAAGGTTGTCTGGAGTGATGAATCCTGTTTCCTGCTGCACCATCTGATGGCCGGGTTCACATATGATGTAAACAGCCTGAACTCTATCCCCTGGTTGCACAGACGGAAGAAGGTCGTGTGGAGCGATGAGTCCCGTTTCCTGCTGCACCATGCTGATGGCCGGATTGACATATGGCGTAAACAGCATGCACCCTATCCCCTGGTTTCACAGATGGAAGAAGGTCGTCTGGAGTGATGAGTCCCATTTCCTGCTGAACCATCCTGATGGCCGGGTTCACATATGGCGCAAACATCATGAACCCGGTTGCACAGATGGAAGAAGGTCGTCTGAAGTGATGAGTCCTATTTCCTGCTGCATCATACTGATGGCCGGGTTCACATATGGCGTAAACATCATGAACCCTATTCCCTGGTTGCGCAGATGGAAGAAGGTCGTCTGGAGTGATGAGTCCCGTTTTTCTGCTGCACCATGCTGATTACCGGGTTCGCGTATGGCACAAAGCGGTGGGCGAACTGTAAAACGGGACTCATCACAGAAAGCGTGAACCGCAGTAAGTGTTGATATTTGCTTAATAATGTCACAAGCCTCAGCAGCATATCATTAAAATCCAAACAGGCAACGATGTTTTTCACCACTGTTTTTCAGGTTGACTTCAAGTCTGGGGCGGGGGAGAATTACCACTTTAACCTGACCGTTGTTTACAACTGGGAGGGGCCCGTTCTTAGACCACCCCACTTTGTACCTGTGTTTTTGTCTGTGAACAATCACAACACAAATTCCAAGAAAGATGCCTTGAATAAAGAAACCGCTTTTCTCCTTTGTAACCTTGAATGAGCAAAAATTTATTCCAATAACCGGGATTAATCCAATGCTCTTATTCTATTAACCGGAGCGTTTTATCATTATGTAAAAACGTTGTTGCGGTTTGGGAAACAGGAATTTTATTCGTTTAAGCGGGATATTCCACTATCCGATATTTTATTAAGTGGGTGCGATTGTACTTTGTATTGGGGCAAAACTAGGGTAATAATTGTAATTACAACGTACACATTTGTGTTACACGCAGTAAAGTGCAATACTTTTAGTTTAACGAGAAATACCATTAGGTTCCAAACAAACTGAATTATTAATGCTCCCTTAAAACCTAGTTAATATTATGGGATTTCAAAATTTCAGTAATTGAAAGCTAATAATAGATTTTCGCAAATGGGCCTTGAAGACAGTTTTGGCGGGTGAGTCCCGAATTTTTCAAGTACGCCACTGTTCACGAAGTAAATTCCTTCGCAGCGAGATAGAAAAAATTATAACGTTGAGTCATGTCGAGCTTTATTGTAATACGAAAAGGGTTTCGTTTGAAAATTATTCAGCATTGCCGTTGTTGGTTGCGGTAAAACAGAGCAAATACTATGATTTGCTTTCAGAACTTGCATCCGGAAATGTGGGTGTTGCTTACTGGTGATTTTGAAAAATGATTTTGTTATGAAAAATGGAAGAAACAAATTACTGTCTCTATGACCCTGCACGCAAAGGGCCGTTTCATCCAATCACTGCACCGGTCATACGCATGTGCAAATATATTCATTGTCGGCAGAGTGGACTTTGCCGAAGTGTTGATCTGAAGGAAAACCAAGTCGCCACCTTATGTTCACACTCAGGGTGACTGCTAACCCCGATGGAGAATCTTCGGTGACCTGTCGCTGCTGGAAGATGAGGTTAAATTCGTGATTTGGGGGACTCACGATTTCACTTTGTCGCTCCTCCCCCAACTGAGCTCCTTCCCACCCTGAACCCATCCTTCCCTTCTCACCTTCGCCTGTGATTGATTCCTCAGAGAAGTTCCTTAAGGTCGCGTGACAACCGAAACCAAGGAAGCTGTCGTGACTGATGAGGAGATGGACTCGCCTCAACTTCCATTACAAGCGTCTTCCACTTCTGACCTTGCTTTCTCAGTACGTTCGGATATCCGTTTAAACGGTCTACAATAAATACTACGGCCGTGCAGAAAATTCGCTCGAGGTCAATATTGAAGATGAAATAATTTCATCCCGGACCTCTATACTGAGAGCCTGCGGGGGCGTTCTTCAATTACTGCATCCCTAATATCGGGCGCTCTTTCCATTTCTTGGACACCCTGAAGAAAATAATTTCACAAGGTGTTACAAAGCCTTCGTGAGGTAGAAAAGTTATCAACTTTCTGATGTATTTATTCTGATAAAATTAAGAAAGTAATTTTTTTGCAATTGCTTACTTTGCTGTCAAAGAACAGCCGTCGCAAATGAAAGTAATGGCAACAGCCCAGTAGCGTAGCGAAGGTGATCGCTTAAGATATATTATTATTAGTGCCCTGATAATTAATACAGCAATCAGACTTAGCTGAATTGACTGTAATTACTGTTTCTCACGTAATATCAATCGCATCAGAAAACTTGAAAATTACATCGCCCTGGAGCGGAAATCGAACTCGCATCTCCCGATTACCGTCCAAACATGCTAATCGTTACACCACTCAGGACGCCAAAGTCCCAAATATTTGAGTGTTAATCACCATCAACCATTATCAATCCACTGCTGGATGAAGGTCTCCCCAAATTTCTTTCACAATTGTCTGTCTTGGGCCTATCTCCTCCATGTCACTCCAGCATCCTTTCGAATTTCATCCATCCATCTCCCATGGGGTCTTCTTCTGGGTCTTTTCCTGTCCCTCGGAATCCCGTCTGAAATTTCGGTTGTCCATCGGTGGTCCGTTCATCTGGCAACATGTCCAGCCCATTGGCATTTCAGTGATTTTACTCAGGTCATGATGTCGTCCACTCCTATCTTTTTCCTTATCCACAAGTTCCTCTTCTTATCTTTCCTGGTTACACCAAGCATGCATCTCTTCATGTCTCTTTGAGTTGTCTGCAGTCTTTGTATGTCTTTTTTTGTTAAGGTCCATGTCTCTGCTCTATACGTAAACACTGGCAGGATGCATTGATTAAACACTTTTCTTCTGAGACATAATGGCATACTGTTCTTAAAAATTGTACCGTTTCTTCCAAAAGCTCTCCATCCAAGTTTTATACGCCTATTGATTTCTTCATCAATGTGACCCTTACTCGATATCTGCTGCCCAAGATAAGTGTAGGAATCGGTTGTCTCAAGCTTTTCTCCATCAATCGCTAAATCTTCGTTTCTTGTAACCGCATTGCACATCACTTTTGCCTTTGAAAGTTCATTTTTAATCCCACTTCTTTACTCTTGTCAGCAAGTTCTTGGATCATACTCTGCAGCTCTGATGGGATAGTTGCAAAGATGACTACGTCATCAGCAAAACGAAGGTGAGTTAAGTAATCTCCATTAATCTGTATCCCTTTGTTTTCCCAGTTTAATGATTGAAAGACATTTTGCAATGTGGCATTAAAGAGCTTGGGTGATATGGTGTCCCCTTTTCCCACTCCCTTTCCAATTCTTATTTGTGCTGTGTTCTCAAATATCCGAACCTTTGCTCTTGCATTTTCATAGATGTTATTAATAATGCTAATGTATGCATCTTCAATACCGCAGGATTTCAAAGCCATTGTATAACGAAGTAAATTTCTCCGTCATTTTTATCCGCGCCAGGATTCGAACCCGCCCTCATTCCGGAATAAGTTGCTCTACCAATTGAGCTACGCGGACGTTTTATTCTGATTCCTATCTGCCTTTATGTCGTGTGCGTCCTTCTGGCAGGTACGTCACATCTCCTGGTACGTTACATCATCTCCCCCTTATTTATTTTTTTCGAAGTGCTGGAGAAGGGATTCTCTTATTTTTCCTATCTCGCGGTGTGGAAAGAACATCACACCAATGCGAGATTTTAAACGGTCGGGTCATCCGGATAGTTCGGGCGCCATTATAACGAAGTAAATTTCTCCGTCATTTTTATCCGCGCCAGGATTCGAACCCGGGTCCCCTCATTCCGGAATAAGTCACTCTACCAATTGAGCTACGCGGACGTTTTATTCTGATTCCTATCTGCCTTTATGTCGTGTGCGTCCTTCTGGCAGGTACGTCACATCTCCTGGTACGTTACAATTGTTATTGCTGATGGTTTCACGGAATCGAAGGCCTTTTCATAGTCAATAAAAGCCATGCATAATGGGAGTTTATATTCTCTTGTTCTTTCAATTAGTTCTCTCAGTACATGAATATGATCTATAGTGCTGTAGCTACTCCTGAATCCAGCTTGTTCTCTTGGTTGGGCTATATCTAGTGTTACCTTCAAGCAATGTGAAAGAACCTTAGTGAAGATTTTATAAAGCACTGATAGGAGGCTGATGGGCCTGTTGTTCCTGAGATCCTCTATGTCACCTTTTTTATGGAGCAAGATCATTGTAGCATTGTTCCAATCTTCAGGAATCTTCCCTTCATTAAGACATCTGGTGAAAACTTGGGTGAGTGTAGTTTCAGTTTCTCCACTTGCTTCTTGTATAATATAATGTCCACGGTAATTCCATCTTCTCCTGGAGTTCTTCATCGTTTCACGTTCTTAATTGCATATGTAACTTCTGCAGGGAGGATTGGAGGGATATATCATGTGTTAATTATCACGACGTATTGGCTACGTATTATAAGAGAAATATTTCTTCCATACTGTATTATTAGTGCCTCATGTGTGAAAACGCACATTTTTTTCGCGCCCCCTCACTGCGGAGTAAGTTGCTCTTCCAACTAAGCTACACTGGCGGAATGTATAACTGCAGATTTGTTGTCTTGACACGCGCTTTACCTCTGTAGTACATTGCACTAGGGTAAATACAACGCAGGCAATAGAGAAAGTGGTTTGAAGAAGTAATATGAGTATCGGTAAGCACCCTCTCGAGAAAATGTACTATTTCTATATTGCATATGTAATGAAAGTTTATTCAAAGTACATTTAATTTCATATCATATAATAATACGCTTAACTTTAATTCTTTAAGCTGTCGATGCACCTAAGCCAAATGATGCTCAAAATTTTCTGCTCTGTTCAAATAGTTCAAAGTTCATATAATAACCTGGTTTTACGAAAGTTATGGCAGAAAAAATTACTTTCCTCCTCTAATCTCAGCAGTACAGATCATAAACTTGTCACTTGTTATAAGTACTCCCTTTTAGTCTTTTATTCGCTTCTCGATGACACAAGGCATGAATCGAAAGAGCTATTCTCTCTGACTCGGACATCATGGTGTTGGAAACACAAGGAAACATAAGGTGCGTTTCGCAGTAGTCGAAGGGTAATAATAGTCCGCACGAGCGAGGAGGAGAAAAAATTGTTTAGAAATTCTCCTTGCACCGAGCGCGTGGCACATCACGTGAACTCACACACGCGAAGCGGTAACCGAACACCTGATAAGAAAAACACAGGTGTTTTTCTTATCAGGTGCAATGTTAAAGCAAGCTGTGAGTGTATTCTAAACGAAAATGAAGCATTACATTTATTCAATATGTCCTGCGTATAGTGCTCCTATTATTGCGTTATTTTATTAAGTAATTTTTTTCATCAAAGGATATCATTATTCAAGGTGAGTTCGTTCATGTATGTTATAATTCTTCTTTTCCGAAGCTTTAAGTCCGCCATTGGAGCGTTGGGCTACCAGCTTACGAAGGCATCAACGACAAAGTGTACATGCCGCCCCGGTGTCGCAGTGGTCTAAGCGATGACTTCTGATCATTCGTCCGAGAGAGGTCCGGGTTCGAATCCCGGTGAGGCATGGATGTTGTATTTGTTTTACGGCATTGATTCTTTCCCTTTCCTTGAACCAATGATCCTAAATTAGGAACGGGCGACTGCTTGTAGCCCATTGAGTTGCTCACGGTGGTCGTTAAACCTTCAATCGAAAAAGTGTTGATAGATAAACATTGTGGTTTATAGTGTATATCACACATACAACCAATACATGGAGCGAAATTTATTCCACAGCCATTATCCTAATAACTTGACTAAAAATGCTTCTATTGCGACAAAACTTTAGTGTGTTGTTCCGGAGGCATACTGAACCAATTCTGTTTACTATAATCGAAATGGGGTCAAAGGTTAGGGCACAGGAGCGAGATTTATTCCACAGCCATTATCCTCATAACTTGAGTAATGATTTCTGGTATGTTGGAAAGCGTATCATAATCAATGAATTGCAGTCAAGTTATGAGGCATAAAGGTTCATTCAGAAAGAATAAGTGTCAGTCATTCCCCCTAAATGACCACGTTGAATAAAACAGATGAGAAGAAAGCGTCGCTGTCTGATGCGCACGTTCACTCCCTCCAGCAGTGTTCGGTTCACTTCTTAGACAGCGAAAGTTCGAGCTGATTCCAGCCCATTTTGCTATCCCCAAGTTAATTCGTTCTAGCCGGTTAAACGGTTACCGTAGACTTGGGTGCGGGTTAACGATCCATTCATCCTCAAGGGGATCTAAGCATGCCTACTAGTTTCTATATTTAAAGCCGCTGGGTCCAGGGAAGAGAAAGAGCCAGTGCCGTAAGACAAGCGCACCACGTGTGCCTCATCTGGACTCGAACCCGAGCCCAAGCGGATGAACAGTATCACACCAGCGCTTAGACCACTGTACCACCGTGGAGGCGAAACCTAAATAAGACAGCCAACGAATTGCAAATGTTATAAATCGGTGCCGAGTCGAAGAAAGTAGCACCAAAAACGCATAGCAAGCAACTCATAAGAATGCAAATTAAAAACAAAAGTAGACAAGAAGGATGACACCAAATTTTCGGGTGTAATGAGCACGTCTTTTGAATCCATTCTGACGCGAATTAAATTTATCAAAGCTCTTCAAAGTCAATAGAACCGGTATGGAGAACAGTAGTATCTCACCGAAGAAAGAAGTTTTTCAATCGGGTTTTTTAATTGGGATATTGCTGTAAACGGAATCGTGAACTTTGCATCAAGAAAAATTTGAAATTGCACGAGAAACATTTCGCAGCGGAAACGCTCTCCAACAAAGAAATATTTTTTTAAATCAGACTATTTGAAGCAGAGATATCGACAAATATAAGATATGCATCTACGCCCCTGGCGGGGAAAATCTGCATTATTTTAAAAAGAAAGTATTCTCAAAAGATTTTTCGATGTGAGCGGTATGGGTCCAGGAAAGAATTTTTCCAGTCGTGTTTTCGCTCAGGTTTTTCTGCAAATACACCAGAAGCAGAAATTAACACTTATGCCCCCTGGTGGACAAACCATTCTTTACCAAATATTAGAAATTATATGACCTTAACTAAAAGAGACATACAAAGACTGCAGACAACTCAAAGAGGCATGGAGAGGCGCATGCTTGGTGTAACCAGGAGAGAAAAGAAGAGGAACTCGTGGATCCGAAAAATGACAAGAGTGGAAGACATCATGATCAGAATAAAATCTTCGAAATGGCAATGGGCTGGACATGTTGCCAGAAGGGAAGACCATCGATGGACAACCCAAATTTTAGATTGGATTCCAAGGTACACGAAAAGACCCAGAAGAATACCACATGGGCGATGGGTGGATGAAATTCGAAAGTATGCGGAGTAACATAGAGGAGACTGGCAGAAGGCAGACCGTTGTGGAAGAAACTTGGGGATACCTTCGTCCAGCAGTAGATTGATAATAGTTGACAATGATGATGATCATGATGATATGAAAAACACTTCACATCAGGAACTTTATGCGATAAGAATTTTTCAAATCGGAGTTTTAGAAGCACAGATATCGGGGGAAACGCAATTTACTTTTACGCCCCTTGAGGAAAGTCTATTAATTACTTGAAAATTTTGAAATTATATGGGAAACTTGTCGCACTGGAAACTCTATCCGATAAAGAAGGAATTTTTCAGATCGGACCATTAGAAGAAGAGATATTGACAAAAATACGATGTAAATCTACGCCCCTGGCGGAGATACCATGCAATATTTCAAGAAGAAAATATTCCGAAAAGGTTTATCGACGTAACTGGCATCGGTCCACGAACGAATTTTTCAATCGAGATTTTAGAAGCCCTGGATTTTGTGGGAAATGCATCAGAAGCATAAATGAACACTTACGCCCCGTGGTGGCCAAACCATTGCTTATCAAAAATAAAAATTATATGCAAAATACTTCTCATCAGGAGCTGTATCCACTGAAGAAACAAAATTTGAAATCGAAGTTTTCAGAAGTAGAGATATGGGGGAAAACGTAATTTACTTTTAGGCCCCCAAGCGGAAAATCTATGCGTAACTTGAAAAAGTGACTATACCTAAAATATTCTTCGACATAAATGGAATCGGACGGTAAAATAATTTTTTCAATTGGATATTTAGAGGCAAATATATGGAATAAAATGTATTTTGAATTCGATATCATCTGCATGTAGTGCCCTCTAGTGGCGAAATTTTACATCGTAAAAAAAAAAAAACGAAGTAAAGGATCATCATTCGGATATTTCAAGCTTCCCAATGCAAAAAATAATTTTTCAGATCTGACTAATAGTTGCAGAGATATATTGTCCATAAAAGGACGGACGGACAGACGGACAGACAAACCGATAACATAAGCACGGTCTTTTTTACAAAATACGTGCTAAAAAAAACCGTGCATGTTCAATTGCAAGGAAACTTTCTTCATATGAAAAGTGTATGTTTCCATATTATAAGAATACATGCCAAAAAAAAAAAACTGTGGGGTAGGGCTGTTTGCTCACGCTTTCAAACTTCAAGCATTGTATTTTGGAAGCTTTTCATGTATACAAATTTCTTCGCAACTTGTCAATGACATGGCATCTACTCCATTTCTGTCAGGCATGCGTAAACAACTGAGAAAAACCTATGACTGTCAACACTTTAGATTATGTAACGGCAAGTTGAATATTTACGTGCTATTATTCTTGAAGAACTAGACCAGAAGCACAGGGAAACCTTTGTCGTAAAAAAAAAGAACTTGAATAATTATAATTAGACGTTGTTTTATTAAGTTGGTACGAATGAAATGTCCGACGCGAGCGAGCAGTGGAGACATGCCCCTCCACAACGGAATGAAACCACCCACAGGTGTTTCGGGTATTACGTCACAGAGTTACTATAAACAGCTAGCACGTGTGTGAAGGTTCAGGCGTGGTTTGTTTGGACGTAACGTGGCTTGTAAAGAAAACATGCAGACGCCGGATTTGACAGTCATCTTCCTGTATGAATTCAAACTGGGCCATTCTGCAGGAATTGCCGCTCGAAACGGTAACAAAAAGTTTGGGAAGAATACAGCCAACGAACGAACCATTCGGTGATGGTTTGTGAAGTTTCGAAGCGGACATACGGACCTGCAAAACAAAGCACGTGGTAACCGACCTGTAGCTGTTCCTGACGATGTTTTGTCACGTGTGGTTGAAGAGGACCCCGAAAAACGTGTCGCGAGATAGCGGCAGAGGGTACGTGTCCACCACACGACAGTTGTTTGGCGTCTAGCTGCGCTGGGCAATGTAAAAAAGCTGGACATGTGGCTGCCGCATGAGTTGACAACTGCCAACAAGACTAGGCGTTTGGGAGTCTGCACGTCGCTGCTTGCCAGGGATAAACAGAAACCTCTACTGCATCGAATTGTCACCTGCAACGAGAAGTGGGTCCTTTATGATAATCGGGAACGTTCTGCACAATTGCACAGCCTGCTGGACGACATCCTAAGCCACCCCTACACAACAAGAAGATGATGGCCCTTGTCTGGTGGTCCATAGCCGGGATAACTTATTGGAGTTTCTTGGCAAGAGGCCAAATCATCACTGCAGAACGTTATTCTGCTGAATTACATCAAATGCACCGGAAATTGCTGCAGAAACAACCGGCTTTGATCAACAGACGTGGTATTCTTCTGCTCCCGGACAACTCTCGCCCTCATGTCGCACAACGAACGATGCTGACACTAAGTGCCTTGGGCTATGAAGCAATGCCTCATCTCGCTTATTCCTCGGACTTGCCTCCGACAGACTGTCATCTGTTTCGTCGCCTTGGATCACTTCCTGTCCGGGAAACAGTTCACGACAGACGACGAGGTTCAACGTGCCGCTGATGTCTTCTTCGGGTCCCAACCACAAGACGTTTTTCGTTCCGGGATCATGGCTGTGCCGGACAGATGGCAACTATGTGCCGATGCAGAGGGGGATTATTTTTCCTAGGTAAGTTGTCCTACTTTTCCGTTCTCGCCGTCCACGTGTGCTGGTCCTTTGTCGGACATTTCATTTGCACCAACACAATACTTATTCTTACATTTACCATGGTATTTCTGTTTAGGAGGATTCTTATTCGTAGCCTTTGTTAGGACGAGCAACATATTCCGTATGCAGACAGGATGAAAGCCAAATTTATTGTTTTATAGCCACCTTAATTTAAACAAGGGACAGAATGAATAGTGGATCCTATATGTTCTCCGCGTGCGGTCTGGTTTATTGAGGTGGCGAAGACACAGAGTGCCAGGTTTTAAGAGGCAAAGCTTCGCTGCGCTGAGGAGTGCTGAGCAGCGCAATGAAGAGCAATACAGAGACCCATCGCATGGCAAGAAAATTAGCCCTGTTATGACGTATGCTGAAAATTAATTTTTTGTTTTTAGTTACTTTCTTTATGTAAATTTGAGTTCATTCTCTTTTAGCGTTTTCAACCTCAACGTTATATCTTCTCGCTCGCGGAATGATGTTGGCAACAACCCTGAGGTTAGAGAGCGTGACGTATGCATGTTGGCAGATAAGAACGAGAGATATACAGTATATAATGATTGAAACAGCAGTCCAAAATTGTGGTGGTGGTGGAAGCTGTACTAGGCTGAAACCTTGTCTGCATATTCGGATTGTGTTGTTATATATTTAGTGTTTTTAGTTAATCAAGTTTTCTAGTTACTAACTTACGTTAATCAATTTTTGAAGTATCAGTACTAATGTGAATAGTTCATTACAAATTTTGGAACATGCGAGTAAAGCGCTCATACGATATTGATAGAATAAAATGTGATCAGAGAAAGAGAGAGAGAGAGAGAGAGAGAGAGAGAGAGAGAGAGAGAGAGAGAAAGAGAGAGAGAGAGAGTGTGAGAAAGATTGAGAGAGAGAGAGAGAAAGAGAGAGAAAGAGTGTGAGAAAGATTGAGAGAGAGAGAGAGAGAGAGAGAGAGAGAAAGGGAGAGTGAGTGAGAGAGAGAGGAAAAGAGTGAGAGAGTGAGAGTAAGACAGAGTGAGAAAGAGAAGGATGGAGGGAGGGAGAGTAAGATAGAGCGACAAAGAGAGGAAGGAAGGAGAGGGAGAGAGAGAGAAAGAAAGGGAGAGTGAGTGAGAGAGAGAGAGGGAGAGAAAAGAGTGAGAGAGTGAGAGTAAGACAGAGTGAGAAAGAGAGGGATGGAAGGAGGGAGAGTGAGAAAGAGAGGGATGGAGGGAGGGAGAGTAAGATAGAGTGACAAAGAGAGGAAGGAAGGAGAGGGAGAGAGCGATAGAGTGAGAGAGAAAGAGAGGAAGAGAATGAGAGGGAGAGAGGGAGAGAGTAAGAGTAAGACAGAGTGAGAAAGAGATGGAGAGTAAGACAGAGTGAGAAAGAGAGGGAGAGCAAGATAGAGTTATAAAGAGAGGGAGAGAGGGAGGGAGAGTAAATAAGAAGAGGTAGTCTCAAAATCTTAAGTAGTCTTCTCAAGGCTACATACGCTTCAAATAGTTCAGAACGCTACGCTATAGCCCCAAATCCAGCGTATGAGACCAAAAATCTCTGAGCATTCAATCGATCTCTACATCCATCAGACGCATACAGTACCGCCAGCTCTTCAGAATTTATAGCTAAAAGGTAAAAATATATACAAACAGCCTTACACAGCAGATGATTGTCGGGACGTGTCCTCAAACAAGAGGCGGTTCTTTGCGCGTCTTTCGGTCGCACATAATGGTCAAATGTAAATTGGTCATTGACTTTTTGTCTTCTTTCTTTCTTTATTCCCTAATGATTGAGCATTGATTTAAAATAATAATAATATCTGCAACAATCACATAATGAAAGTTGCAGACGATGACACCTGTAGAATGTATGTGAAAGCCAATGGAACAATGGAACACATTTTAGCCAGCTGCTCTCTTTTTGCTTCAAAACAATACTTTAAGAGACACGACCAGGTAACCCAGATCCAACATCAAGAGCTTGGCGTTAAATATGGCCTTATCCAAGGCTATACTCCACCTTATTACAATTACTAAACAGAACCTCGAAATAATACTTTAACAGAGACGACCAGGTAGCCAAGATCCTACATCAAGAGCTTGGCGTTAAATATGGCCTTATCCAGGGCTATACTCTACTTTTTTACAAGTACCAACCAGAACCTATTCTCGAGAATCAGAATTACATCATGTACTGGGACAAACTGGTCACCACAGACAATACCATTGAACACAAGCGACCTGACATTGTAACTGTCAGATCAACTGATAGATGTAGCAGTTTCACGTACAGAAAACATCCAACGAACAGTATCTGAGAAAATATCAAAATTTGAGAACCTGCGAATGGAAATTCAAAGGATCTGGAAACGATGCATGACACAGATCGTATTAGTTATCGCTTCGGCAACCTCAGTGGTACCGAATAACTTTCTGAAAAATCTCGAGGAATTAAAATTGACACGGGAGCTGCTTCGCCCAATCCAAAAAGGCAGTCACCCTACAAACCTGTCATATCACTTGAAAATTTCTAAACTTCCAGGCGTTCAGATGAATAACTCTGCCTCTTTCTCACCGGACCTGGCCAAGAAACTCGAGGACAACAAGAGAAATTGCAATAATAATCCAAACTTGCTAAAGATTATTAGGGGAGGAGGGGGGCTTAAAATACGATTGGTGACACTCTTAGACACGATACGCTTCGAAAGCAAGTGAAGAAAGACATACTGAGAAATAGTTACAGTAAAACGGGCCCCGTTGAACTAAGTAGAATTATGGAAAAGCTCGTACCTTTCGGGAAGAAATATCGGAAAGCAGTGATCTTCCAAAAGAGATGCAAAGGAGAGTAAATCAATTTTGGATCACTGTTAAAAAAATGAATGAAATATTTGTGAAAAGTGTATTTGAGATTTTTAAGAGGAGAGAATATGATGATGCATCCTTCTCACACATGTGGGAGACATGAATACTAAATACAACAAAGTAAAAACAATTCAAGAACCTCCCTAGAAAAGTAATGTTACAGGGTTTCTATTCTGCCCTATATAGTGTGTTCGTCAGGTCTTTTCTGAAAGACATTTAAGCAAATCCCGGGGTTTTCGTTATCCTCCCTTCGAAGAAAAAACAAAAAGATTACTCGCTGCAGGACTGTGCACTGTTACTCTTCTTCTTTGTTACAGTTCAGGGTGAACCTTGGCCTCCCCAACAAATTTTGCCATTGCGGTGCAGTCTTCTTGAGGTTATTATGTTTTTCTTTTTTTTTGTTGGAGGTTTAACGACCACCGTGAGCAACTCAATTGGATGTAGGCAGTCGTCTTCACTTATTCAGGGCCACTGGTTCCGGGGAAGGGAGAGAGCCATCGCCGTAAGATGAACACAACATCCATGCCTCACCGGGAATCGAACCCAGACCCATCTCGGACGAATGATCAGAAGCCGTCACTTAGACCACTGCGCCACAGGGGCGGCCTTCTTGAGGTTACGTAACATTAAGTATTTTTACGAGGTGGGGTTGTTAGCCCTACGCCTAACCCTAATCTGGAGGAGCAGGTCCTCGGATTTATGAAGGGATAAGGTGCGTCCGGGGTCAACTTCATCGGGAACCATCCAAGAATTTGCGTCCCCAAACAAAGAGAGTCTGCGGAAATCCCCGGGAAAACCGGACTAGATAGCAGGTAGGACCGGGATTCGAACACCCGTGAGAAACGTCTTCCTCCCACACTGTGCACAACGACTTAACAAAATGTGCTATGCCGGAGCTGCATGTTACTCTGGGATAATTCATTTCAGCGTAAGTTAGCTTAATAACCTTCCTTTAATATCATCTCACAATTGAAAATCATTTCTCTTTTCGTTAGTACTTTAAGGAGGTATTGAGATGGTCCCTTTACTAGTTTTCAGCTAGTCGTTAACCAGAGAGGGATCATGACCGCTCCGTACTTTGCTCCCAATGTTCAGAGAAAGCATTTTCGTTACGCGCATCGGCTGTTCATGAAATTCCATTTAGAAATGACTTTGCTGCACTGTAAATGGCTTTAAGGCATCAGTGTCTGCGTAGGGTGAGATGCGCACACTTGGCCATCTTGGAATTTTCAGTATGCGTCTCCCTTTTCACCAGGATCTGCAAGGAATAGTATCTCACTCATGAGAGAAAGAAGAAATTATGGTAATGCACACGTGGACAGTAAGTTGCTAATGAAGGGGTCCCGAGGCACACCGAGTTTGCCTAAGCATTCAGCAACTTCCCTGATGGTCGGAGGCAAATGGAAGTAACCCACGTTTATGGCGAGGCGAAATAATCGGGGATAAGTGCCCTAGGTTTGAGGAGAGCGCGGGAAAATGATTTCACTCTCTTAGAACGGGAAGCGCAAATAAAAGTAAATATTAATGCAGATTGGGAGTGAGGCGTCGAGGTAGAAATTATGTTGGAAACTGGAAATAGGCAGCGAGGCAACCCAACCGAACTACCCCAGCTAGGCATATCGCTATTGCTGAGGAGGCGTGTGAGCCAAATCGCAACTTGCCGATTTGGCTCATACGTCACCTCAGTAGTACGTCAACTACATCATGCCACGTGGTACGTTACGATGTCTAGAAACAGAGACAAAAGAAACAAGAAAGATGACACCGAATTTTCGGGTGTAGTAAGCACGTCTTTTGAATCCGTTCTGACGCAAATTAAATTTATCAAAGCTATTCAAAGTCAATGGAACCGCTATGGAAAACAATAGTATCTGACGGAAGAAAGAAGTTTTCCAATCGGGTTTTTAATCCCTCAGATATTGCTGGAAACGGAATCGTGAGCTTACGCCCTCTGGTTGCAGACTTGTGCGTTAAGAAAAACATGAATTTATATGAGAAACATTGCGCACCGGAAACGCTCTCCAACACAGAAAGTAGTTTTCAAATCGGACTCTTAGAAACAGAGATATCGACAAAAATAAGATGTGACTTAACGTCCCCTGTTGGGAAAACCATGCATTATTTTAGGAAGAAAGTATTCTCAAAAGGTTTTTTTTATATGAGCGGTATCGGTCCAAGAAAAAAAAATTTAATCGAGCTTTCAGGATCCCAGATTTTGCTACAAATACATCAGAAGCACAAAAAAACACTTATGCACCCTGGTGGCCAAACTGTTCTTCACCAAACATTAGAAATTATGTGAATAATATTTTCCATTGGGTCTTATATGCGATACAAGAAGAATTTTTCAAATCGGAATTTTAGGAGCAGAAATAACGCAGAAAACGCAATTTACCTTTGTGTCCCCTTAGCGGAAAGTCTATGATTTACTTGCAAATTTTGAATTTATAGGAAAAACATTTCGCATCGGAAACACTATCCAACAAAGAAGGAATTTTTCAAATCGGACTCTTAGAAGCAGAGATATTGACAAAAATAAGATATACATCTACGCCCCCTGGCGTAGAAACCATGCATTATTTAAACAAGAAAATGTTCCTAAAAGATTTGTCGACATGAGTAGTATCGATCAACAAAGGACTTTTTTTTCAGTCGAGATTTTAGAAGCTCATATTTTGCTGCAAATACGTCGGAAGCGGAAATTAAGGCTTACGCCACCTAGTGGCCAAATTGTTTTTTACAAAACTTATAAATTATGTGCACACGATTTCCCATCAGGAGCTGTATCTGGTGCAGAAAGAATTTTTCAAATCGGATATTTAGAAGCAGAGATATATGGGTTGGGGGGGGGTGCGTGCGATTTACCTCTACGCCCCCTAGCGGAAAGTCTATGAATTACTTCAAAGTTTTGAAATCAAATGAAAAACATGTCACACTGGAAACACTATCCAACAAAGAAAGAATTTTTCAAATCGGACTCCTAGAAGTAGAGATATTGACAAAAATAAGATATACATCTACGTCCCCTGGCGGAGCAACTGTGGAATATTTTAAAAAGAAAATATTCCGAAAAGGTTTATCGATGTGAGTGGCATCAGTACCCCGAAAGAATCTTTTCAATCGATATTTTAGAAGCTCAGATTTTATGGCAAATACATTAGAACCAAAAATTAACGCTTACGCCCCCTGATGGCCAAAGTATTCTTTACCGAAAATTGAAATTATATGCAAAAGATTTTCCATTAGGAAGTATATCCGCTGAAGAAAAAATTTCAGATCGAAGTTTTAGGAGAAGAGTTATCGGGAAAAATGTTATTTACTTTTACGCCCCCTAGCGGATAATCTATGCATAATTTGAAAAAGTAACTATATCTAAAATACTCTTCGACATAAATGGAATCGAAAGATAGAAGATTTTTTCAATCGGATGTTTAAAAGCAAATATGTGGAACAAAACGTATTTTTTAATTTGACATCATCTGCATTTACGCCCTCTAGCGGCGAAATTGCACATCGTAAAGAAAAACCGAAATTAAAGATCATCATCCGCATATTTCAAGCTTCCCAATGCAAACAGAATTTTTCAAAGCGGACTAATAGTTGCAGAGAGATCGTTGGTACAGACGGACGGACAAACCGGTAACATAAGCACGATCTTATTTTACAAAAGACGTGCTAAAAAAAGGAATCCTGTAAGGATTTCAGTGGAACGGATACTTCATTTAATATTTAAGCAAGCCGACTCGGAGCCGCAGTGATGGCTGCTGGTCATTCGTCCGGGTTCGAATCACGGCTAGGCATGGATGCTGTGTTCGTCTTACGGCACTGGCTCTCTCCCTTCCCTGGAACCAGTAGTTAGGGACGGACACTGCTTATAGCCCATCGAGTTGCTTACGGTAGTCGTGAAACCCCTAATAATATAAAAAATACATACTTAAATAGTGTTTTATAAGTTGCTTTTATTTTATTCATTATTATTTTATTTTTTTGATTGGGGGTTTACGACCACCGTGAGCAACTCAGTGGGCTATAAGCAGTCACCCGTCCCTAATTTAGGGCCACGGGTTGCAGGGAAGAAAGAGAGTCAGTGCCGTAAGACAAACACAACACCCATACCTCACCGGGATTCGAACCAGGACACATTTTGGACGAATAGTTAGTAGCCATCACTTAGACCACTGTGCCACCTGGAAGGCTTATTCATTATTCAAATTTCAGTTACAATATGTTTTTTTTTTCTTACATATGTTAAGTCTCAGTTACAAGACAAGTGTACGAAGAAGGCCAATTTTGACTCTTTCGAAAGACTGCTCGCCATCTTTGAAAGGCTGTTTCAAAAGACGCAATGTTATGTCGTACTTTTCGAAGAGAGTTGTCTTCCAATGCAAAGGTGATGTTCGGTTAGCCCGTTACATGAATGCAGGCGGTACCAAAACACATTGGTTAATGAGAGCGAGTCCATGGAGGTGAGGGTTCGGAAAAGAGAGAGAGAGAGAGAATGAGATAGACAGACGGAAGTTGCACGCAAAGATAATATACGTAGCTTTTTTGCGTTCTATGGGATATAACCCATAAAATATATACATCAAAATGCATTGTATCATAAGTGCTGGTAATAAATGATTCAGCATCATACTGACTGATCTTGAAGATCTTTCAGCTCAGGGCATGCACCCTATACAACGAACCCAGAAGGAAGGCCCTTAAAATTTTCAAAATCAATTTAAAATGTTATCTGTTGTTTCTATAAGTTAGTATTTTTATTATATTATTCATTATTTTACGAACTTTTATTAAAATTACTTAACTGGAGCAATTTTAAATTAAAAATACATGGGAGTCAGTGCTAAGAATATTTTAATACTGTTCCGACGTCCTATACCGTTCCAAATATTCGGTGTAATATGAATCAATGACACTGAATACATGTAACTTATGTGCCGCTGTTGTTTTTTACGCTTTCCAACCGTAGGTTGATGAAGCGTATATGCTCCAGCTTTGTCCGTCTGTCTGTTCGTCCGCACGATAACTCGCATAAAAATGGTTCGATTTCGATGAAATTTTAGTATGTTGTGGGGGACCACTTGGGGATGAACCCTATTGAAAATGGAAGAAATTTGGTCAAAGGTCAGGACACAGGAGCGGGATTCATTCCATTGCCCTTGTGACTCTTAACTTGCGTAAAAATCATTCGATGTCGATGCAACTTCAGTATGTGGTAGGGGACCACGCGGGAAAGAACCCTATTGAAAATGGAAGAAATGGGTTCAAAGGTCAGGACATAGAAGCGGGCTCAATTCCACTGCCCTTATGCATTCTAACTCTGGTAAAAATGCTTCGATTGCGACAAAACTTCAGTATGTCGTTTCGGAGATATACGGAACCGGTTGTGTTGAATATCATCGAAATGGGGTCAAAGGTCAGGACACAGGAACCAGATTTATTCCACAGCCATTATCCTCATAGAGTGCTTCTATTGCGACAAAACTTTAGTATGTTGTTCCGGAGGTATACCGAACCAATTCTGTTTGATATCATCGAAATGGGGTCAAAGGCCAGGACACAGGAGCGATATTTATTCCGCAGCCATTATCCTCATAACTTGAGTAATGATTTCTGGTATGTTGGAAAGCGTATCATAATCAATGCATTGCATGATTTTACTAACTTGTCAAGATTATGAAGTGGTAGTGGGGGATAACTTCTGGGGATAAACTTCTGCGTTGTTTTTTGCTTCTCACAAGGTATAATGACCACCGTGAACATCTGGGGCCATAGTCGCTGATCCCTGCTTTGGAGCCAATAGTTCCGGAGGGGGGGGGGGGCGCTCATCCCATGTCTTCCTTAGAGCTCGAGCCCTTCTTGAGAGATTGGCCAGAAACCCGTGCCTCTGACAAACTGGACCCCATAGCGTCCTTTTTCGTTAATCATAAAGAATCACAGAATGGACTCATGGGATTCTTTTTGTTGGAGCCGGCGGAGGGTGTGAGATTCGCTAACCCCCAGTTCAGGAAAAATAATAAATACATATGCATATGTTTATTCCCACGTGGAATTTCTTTGTGCGCGCCATTTCAGAGCAGAGCGGACGAAATAAGCATGTTTTAAGGCTGTCGGTTCTGATACACAGAATTAGCCGCATTACTGTCGGTTTATACATAAGTATGTCTAAGTTTATAAATGCATTGTACTTGTCTTGTGTGGCATGCGAATGTTTCGCAGGATGTGTTAATGAGAAAGACGCAAACTTAAGGGTGTTGTTTACAGGTAGCCAAAAATAGGTGAGTATTAACTCCGAAATCCGATTTAGTGGAAGCGGAGATTTGCTACAGGGCTTGGTACTGAGTTAGTGCCGTTTCAGTGCCGTCTGTGAAGGATCCGTTGATGCTTCGCTTGCAGAGAGCTTTTAGCTTCGGGAGTTCAACCCGTATTTTACCCGACTGGAACAGATAAATAAAATATAAATAAAATATGAGCTGAAGTTATATCTTATCTCATATACAGTGAGGAATGTATTTATTCTGATGTTATGGGGGAGGTCTCAAGTGCTGTCCGGATTTCCATTCATTCTCGATGAAATTTTAGTATGTTGTGGGGGACCACTTGGGGATGAACCCTATTGAAAATGGAAGAAATTTGGTCAAAGGTCAGGACACAGGAGCGGGATTCATTCCATTGCCCTTGTGACTCTTAACTTGCGTAAAAATCATTCGATGTCGATGCAACTTCAGTATGTGGTAGGGGACCACGCGGGAAAGAACCCTATTGAAAATGGAAGAAATGGGTTCAAAGGTCAGGACATAGAAGCGGGCTCAATTCCACTGCCCTTATGCATTCTAACTCTGGTAAAAATGCTTCGATTGCGACAAAACTTCAGTATGTCGTTTCGGAGATATACGGAACCGGTTGTGTTGAATATCATCGAAATGGGGTCAAAGGTCAGGACACAGGAACCAGATTTATTCCACAGCCATTATCCTCACAGAGTGCTTCTATTGCGACAAAACTTTAGTATGTTGTTCCGGAGGTATACCGAACCAATTCTGTTTGATATCATCGAAATGCGGTCAAAGGCCAGGACACAGGAGCGATATTTATTCCGCAGCCATTATCCTCATAACTTGAGTAATGATTTCTGGTATGTTGGAAAGCGTATCATAATCAATGCATTGCATGATTTTACTAACTTGTCAAGATTATGAAGTGGTAGTGGGGGATAACTTCTGGGGGATAAACTTCTGCGTTGTTTTGCTTCTCACAAGGTATAATGACCACCGTGAACATCTGGGGCCATAGTCGCTGATCCCTGCTTTGGAGCCAATAGTTCCGGAGGGGGGAGGGGGCGCTCATCCCATGTCTTAATTAGAGCTCGAGCCCTTCTTGAGAGATTGGCCAGAAACCCGTGCCTCTGACAAACTGGACCCCATAGCGTCCTTTTTCGTTAATCATAAAGAATCACAGAATGGACTCATGGGATTCTTTTTGTTGGAGCCGGCGGAGGGTGTGAGATTCGCTAACCCCCAGTTCAGGAAAAATAATAAATACATATGCATATGTTTATTCCCACGTGGAATTTCTTTGTGCGCGCCATTTCAGAGCAGAGCGGACGAAATAAGCATGTTTTAAGGCTGTCGGTTCTGATACACAGAATTAGCCGCATTACTGTCGGTTTATACATAAGTATGTCTAAGTTTATGAAATGCATTGTACTTGTCTTGTGTGGCATGCGAATGTTTCGCAGGATGTGTTAATGAGAAAGACGCAAACTTAAGGGTGTTGTTTACAGGTAGCCAAAAATAGGTGAGTATTAACTCCGAAATCCGATTTAGTGGAAGCGGAGATTTGCTACAGGGCTTGGTACTGAGTTAGTGCCGTTTCAGTGCCGTCTGTGAAGGATCCGTTGATGCTTCGCTTGCAGAGAGCTTTTAGCTTCGGAGTTCAACCCGTATTTTACCCGACTGGAACAGATAAATAAAATATAAATAAAATATGAGCTGAAGTTATATCTTATCTCATATACAGTGAGGAATGTATTTATTCTGATGTTATGGGGGAGGTCTCAAGTGCTGTCCGGATTTCCATTCATTCTCTATATTAGTATTAACATGGGGATCTCCTTCTCTCGGGGTCAGTATTCGCTTTCCCTAATCATTAGCGTCCATTCCTATTTCCCCTTAGCTTGGTTTTCAGCCAACCAATGAGATTCTCCCACCCCCACCTCGTTCTTCCGCTATCACCAACAGACTCCCTTTCCAAAAAAGAAGTAAAATCCACCGCTAAGAAAACCCTTAAGTACTGTCCCCTTCTTCCTAGAAGAAGCAGATGCTCCTTCATTGCCTTCCTCTGTAATCCCCTCAGAGATCATTATCCAGTCCTCCCTCGCACAACGACGAAACTCATAAATCTAACTTTCCTTCTGATGGGTCACTAAGATGCGAAAGACATCCCCATTGGCGCAGCTGCGTAGAAAAAGTTAAGTGGCGTCTTTGGAGGTCAGAAAGAAAAAGACGGGGACTTTGGTTCAGAGAGGCCGGGTCGTGGAATTGGCGTCTGAGGAAACGAAATATTTTCGGAAAGCATGGTTGGTATTGCGTTGACGTAGCTAAAGCGTCGGTTTACGAAAAGCACGAAGTGCGGGTCACGTGTCCTTAACGCGGACGGAGACCAGGTCAATCTCAAGTCTCCATTGACCTGCCCTGCGATAAGTTCCGAGCCACATAGATGTGTCAAAATAAACGGTTTGTTATTATTGTTACACGGAAGGTTCCGAACTCTATATTTTTTCAAGTGTGTGATTCTATGGATCGAACCAACAATATTCTGTGACGGTTCTCGCTGGATCCCAGCTATATTATTTGAAAGAAGTGGAATGAAGTTAAGGTCGTTACAGCAAGTTTAGCTGAAATGTCCTTCTCAACCATAAAGCACCTGTCACACCCTCTTTGGAGGGGGACGGAGGGAGAGTTAAACGACCACCACGAAGAACTCTAAGGACAGTAATCAGCCGTTCTTCCCTAATTTAGGGCCACTGGCTCGAAGGAAAGGAAAAAGCTGTGCAATAAGACAAGCACACCACCCATGCCTTCCTCGGGACTCGAACCCAGGTCCACCCAGACGAACAGTCAGAAGCTTACCCCAGAGCAGCGGCCGCTTGTCACTTCGTCTACATGCATGTTTAACTTTTCTGTGTTCCTTTTCCTCCTAGCAGTAGCAGTCGAAACGTGCCTTACTGCGTAATCCGACAGTTTAGTTTCGTCCTTGCAAAACGAACGTTCTGTTAAGGTACAAGTATGGTTTCATGTAAATCAGTGTCCTTTTTACATGATCATCTGCAAAAATTTATTTGCCCTGTTTAACTTCCCAATCAACCACAAGCTCCTTAGGGCCGCTAAGCCTAGAGAAAAAAATGCCCTAGTATCGCTAAGCTGCTCTAAGCCCAGAAAAAAAGTGCCTTAGTATCGCTAAGTCACACTCAGCCTAGAGAAAAAGTGCCATAGCATCACTAAGCCTAGAGAAAAAAAGTGCTTTAGAAACGCTATGCCGCTCTAAGCCTTGAGAAAAAGTGCCTTAGCATTGCTATGCCGCGCTAAGCCTAGAGAAAAATGGGTTTAATATCGCTAAGCCGCGCTCAGCCTAGACAAAAAGTGCTTTACATCGCTAAGCCAAGCTCAGCCTAGAGAAAAGTGCTTTAGCATATCGTTAAGCCGCGATGAGCCTAGAGAAAAGTGCCATAGCATCGGTAAGCCTAGAGAAAAAGTGTCTTAGCATAGCTAAGCCTGGAGAAAAGTGCCTTAGCATCGCTAAGCCTATTGAAAAAGTGTCTTAACAACTCTAAGCAGAGCTAAGCCGAGAGAAAAAGTGCCTTAGCATTGCTATGCCGCGCTAAGCCTAGAGGAAAATGGGTTCAATATCGCTAAGCCGCGCTCAGCCTAGACAAAAAGTGCTTTACATTGCTAAGATAAGCTCAGCCTAGAGAAAAAAGTGCCATAGCATCATTAAGCCTAGAGAAAAAAATGCCTTAGCATCGCTAAGCCGCACTAAGCCTAGAGAAAAAGTGCCATAGCATCACTAAGCCTAGAGAAAAAAAGTGCTTTAGAAAAGCTATGCCGCTCTAAGCCTTGAGAAAAAGTGCCTTAGCATTGCTATGCCGCGCTAAGCCTGGAGAAAAAATGGGTTTAATATCGCTAAGCCGCGCTCAGCCTAGACAAAAAGTGCTTTTCATCGCTAAGCCAAGCTCAGCCTAGAGAAAAAGTGCTTTACATAGCTAAGCCAAGCTCAGCCTAAAGAAAAGTGCTTTAGCATATCGTTAAGCCGCGATGAGCCTAGAGAAAAGTGCCATAGCATCGGTAAGCCTAGAGAAAAAGTGTCTTAGCATAGCTAAGCCTGGAGAAAAGTGCCTTAGCATCGCTAAGCCTATTGAAAAAGTGTCTTAACAACTCTAAGCAGAGCTAAGCCGAGAGAAAAAGTGCCTTGGCATCCCTAAGGCGCGCTGAGGCTCTTCACCACTGGCAACGAACCACTAACAAATTGGACCTGAAACCATTTCAGCAATATACTTTATTGGCGGAAACATAAGGGGATACATGCGTATCACATATGGCAAAATAAACTAGCCCCTGTCGTCATTCAACGGTGGAGAAGCGCAGTCTGACAAGACAAAATTGAAGAAGAAGAAACATGGAAGGCAGACAAAACGTAGTTTACGGGATTTTGGACAAAAGGAATACCTCACTTCTTAAATAATGATCCTGAGCGCTCGCTATTGTTGGAGACAAACCCGATTGACTTCTTTTGATCTACAGCCAAAGAAATTGAATTATGTAACGGTTGAACCACGGTATGTCAGAGAATCTGGAGTGTCAGTGTGGGCAATAGTGAAGCTGAGTGTATTTTATTTGAACCACAATTGTTGTCTGAACGAGGAGTTTTTAACCCGGAATATAAAACTTGTAGGGCATTGATCTTCATGTGCGTTACGGGGTTTCTCTGTAGCGTACGTTAGCTCCACCCCCGCCATGATGCGGCATTGGTTCTGCACTGGGTTTGATTGATGGACAGGGAGAAAAGGAGGATCGAGGGGAGTTTCGGTATCCTCAAAAGTAGAAAATCCGGAGGAAAACTTCACGTTCAGCTATTGGAACAATGTAGAATTTCGGAAAGTGTCTCGTACCCTTTCGTGACTGAGGCCTTGGGAAAAGATCCGGCGGCCGATAACATTACGGTACGGACCTTGACCTTTGACACGCTGCCGCCACCGTCATCGCCCTGTGGGTCATCTCGCGCCGTCTGGCGAGAAACAAACTAATAACTGTTTAGTCTCACAGTCGATGATAAACAACAATGATCTTTGACATGTGTGTTGTCTGTGCCACCTTCCTCCCTCTATCTGAGTGTTGTAGATTCAATAAAAAATGATTTGCACTTTTTATTTTAATTTTATCGTCGTATATTTATCTTAGATGATCGGAGTTTGACTGAACCTCATGTATTTGTAATAAATTTCCATGAAGTACACAAGCACATGCACGCGCGCTATCAGTGTTAAGACAGCACGACTGTTTTATCCGACTGCTGCATTCGCTATCTCTGTACATATTTTTTCAATTTTGTGAAAAATATAATTTTCTGTTCTCTAGAAATAATTTCTCCACTGTAACTATTTCGCTGTACTATCTGGCATTACCTCCACAAGGTTTCCGACTTCTTGAAAAAATATATGCAAATTCTTTGCTCTTTTACCTGTAATCCACCAAGACTTGTATGCATTAAAGAGCATATGTTATTCAAGAGACAATCTACGCGAGAATGTTTGTACTTAGAGAGAAGCGAAGATTTAGGTTTCGTTTAAAAAATCTGCTCTGTCTAAAGCAACTGAAAATGTTAAAAATTCGTTTTGTGGAGGGCATACAGAAAGGAAATAAGCAGCGAAATGAAAGCAATTGATGTGATTAAGGTGAACTTTCAAGCATAGGGGACAAGATATCTAACAGTGCACGAACTGTGACGTGTTCATGCACCTTTAAGTGAAAAAAATTTACGTGGAAACTATGTGAGGTACACTGGTGTGCAAAAATTAAGGACGAAGAGGAGAAATTAGCGTAACAGCGGAACGAGCAGGCACAACGGACCGAAAGACCACTCAGGAGATAGACTAGGGTTCGGTACGGTAGGGCATGCGCATATATGCAGCATGACGTGGTGGGGGGGTGGGGGGTGGTATGTCAGAAAGGTATAAAGCACACGGGCAGTGTACGCTCAGCAATTCGGTTAAAGCTATTTCACGGTGTACACCGGTTTGAACGACGTCCAGTTGCTGCCACGTGTGATATGGCCAGCAGGCAATCCAGTAGATGACATCTGGATGACTTTACCCGAGGTCGCGTCATTTTGGAAGTTTGAAGAAGGTCGAAGTGTGACTAGTATGGCCGAGGAGTTCGGGATCGCTCACAGCATCGTTTCACGAGCTTGGAGAGCATTTCAAACGACAGGAACAGCTGTCCGAGTGTTTAGCAGTGGTCGTCCACGAGCAACCACGGCGGCGGACGACCGGTATATTGTCCTACAGGCGAGAAGAGACAGACGGCAGACAGCGGGAGATATCGTAAGGTACATGCAACAGACAACTGGACGTCCGTTATTGCGTTTTACCGTGGCCAGGAGGCTGCACAAATGTGGTCTATTTGCACGGCGATCAGTACGGTGTGTGCCATTAACGCCTGCTCATCGGAGACTGCGGTTTCTGTGGTGCTAGGAACACAAGAACTGGACACATCAGCAATGGGATCGAGTTCTCATTACGGATGAGAGCCGATTTAGTCTGACGAGCGATTCTGGACGTATACACATCTGGAGAGAGCAGGGAACACGCAATCACACCTCCAACATCATCGGAAGGGACCGGTTTGGAGGTGGCGGAGTTCTTGTTCGGGGCGGTATCATGCTTGGTACCCGTACTGACCTGCACATCTTCCAAGGAGGTTCAGTCACTGGTGTCCGCTATTGTATCGAGGTTCTCCTGCCTCACGTGCGTCTGTTTAGAGGTGCTGTAGGTCCTGAGTTCCTCTTCATGGACGACAACGCTACACCTCATCGTACAGTGGCTGTCACAGAGCTGTTGGAGAGTGAAGATATTCAACGCATGGATTGGCCCGCAAGGTCCCCGGACCTAAATCCAATCGAAAACGTCTGCGACATTCTCGGGAGACGCTTGGCAGCACATCACCAGCCGCCAGCAACGATTCCGTAGCTGCGATTGGCGCTTCAAGAGGAATGGGCCACGATGACTCAACAGCTCCTTGACAACCTCGTCCTCAGCATGGACAGACGTTGTAAATCCTGCAACGCAGTTAGGGGTGATCATACCCCCTACTAAAGACTGGATTTTTCTTGGCAGCTGCCTTTCACATGGACATTTCTGTGTTCTGTCCAGTTGTGCTCGAAGCTACCTTTTCAATAAATTGCCTTTGTATCCTTTGTATTCCTTGTTTGGATGGTTTTGCTCACTTGTTCCATATTCTTACATCTTGGGGATCTTATGGTATGATTTGAGTCGATGTGGAGCACTTCCGTACGACGTTACGTTCGAAAACCCGTCTCGTCCTTAATTTTTGCACGCTAGTGTAATAGGAAAGACCTGAATGGGAACAGACAGAAGAATAAGGTAATGATTTTAGAGGCTTTCTCAAGAAAAGTTTGAAAAAATATCAGGGATTATGCTAAATAGCAAAATCGAGATTTGGAGGAAAACAGGAGAAAACATGAGTAAAATTTTGTTCATGTCTCCTTAAAAGATTATCAAAATATATAAATATTGTGAGAATCTTTTAAAGGAAAACGTGCAGAGAATATATATATATATATATATATTCTATAAAGAAGATACCTAAGCAAAAAAATACATATATAATTTTGACTCACAACTGGTACAACATAGAAAAGGTTATGTATCTACCTGTGTGAGTAAAAGGAGAAAAGATAAAAAAATAAAATAAAACAACTGAATGTGGAAGGTGTCGAGAATACTGAGCCTTGGCTTTATCAAGGACCAGCAAAAACTCTGCATTTTCTCACTTCCACAAAGACCTAGTTGGAAATGGGTTTCTGCAAGGCCATAGATGCAAGTAACATTCCCACCTAAAATAGTTTAAAAATATATATATGTCATGTCCTCCGTAGAGTTGCATGACCTAGCACTAGTTAACAATTTCGCTTGCATCCATTAACCTTCCTGGCCCGACCCATGCTCTTCATCTGTTACTATTAAACAGAGAGAAGAAGATTAAAGAGAACTCAAGCTGTGAGAGTGACATAATAATTAGAAATGATTTTCAGCCATAACGAAATGCCAAGTTCGTTTGAGAGAGAATTTAAACCTGAAAATCAAAGCAAAAGAAATCCAAATTTTTACATTGCAATTAAAAAAGGAAATATTAATTTTTAACGAACAGATTTTTGAAAGAAAACTTGAGTCTAAAACCCCTACTCTACAACTTATGACAGCACGAAAACGAGAATAAGTTAAAGATAATAATTAACTAAAGAAAACTTTGTGAAAGTTATATACCTTAAACAGTTAGTTGCAATATTTACAAAGTATTTCAGCAGTGCTTTAAGTGCATAATTAATTAGTTATTAAGAACTTAACTACTTTGAAAAAACAGCGCATAGAAAAGGAACAAGCTTAGCCAACTTCTGTTCCTAGGTGCCCCAAAAGACGCTCAAAGTTACAAAGAAAAGAAAGAGTTAAAACCCGCAAAAATGTTAACAGACAAACCAATGCCTAAAAGCTGAAAAGCTAAAAAACAACAGAGAAAAAGTACATGAAGTACAAACATTGAACTTATAAAACCTAGAGCCCAAAAACAAGGAAGAGAGCTTACCTCTTGTGTGACAAAAACTTTTCTCCTCACAAGAGAAGAACATGGCTGACCTCTTCCGCCACTCCCTAGTCGCTGGGGGGCAGTGATTGTGGGGCTGATGGCCTCCTCATACAGCAAGAAACCAACGCGCGGAGATTTTAACCAGAGAAAAAAATAAATAAACTTAAGACTGTGGATCTGTATGATCAGAAAGAGTAGAATTAACTCTCCAGAATACATGAGAAATATTATAAAATACACGAGCAGTGTATTTAATATTCTTTGCATGTATTAAATCACCTTAGTGAGCTTCTATAGATTAATCAGAATCTTATTAATTTTAATGTTGGTTTTACTATTTTTAGTATAGCTATCCTAGTGATGAATAACTAGTTTTCTTTTTTATTTGTTTTTATTTTCTTTTATAAACAGATTTTTAAGCTTTTTTTTGTGATTTTGTTTATATTATTTAATTTTTTGTTTTAATAGGACCGTCATATCCATAGCACTAAGGTTCCTTTAGGTAGTTAATAGGCATCCTCTAGCCAACTTCCTTACGGCTTTGATTGGTCAGAATCATATTATTAACTGTGTAGAAAATTAAAGCAGATCTGCCAACCTTACTCTATTATTCAGAATAATTTTTCTTAAAGTTCTTTTGATGAAAGAAGAAGGAATTTCGTTCTCTAGAAAACTTTCTAATAGTATATTAATGTGGTAATTGAAGTCCAAATTGTTGCTGCAAATTCTTGAAATTCTTAGGACCTGAGAAATTAGTACATTCTCAATTACTTTGGTTGAAATGTTATTATTCCAGTGTAGATATTTAATTACTTTGAAAGGAAAATTAACTCTTTTATCAAAGAGGCTAATAGATGGGTTACCTCTGTTGAGCTTAATGCTTAAGTCTAGGAACTCAAGTTCCTGATTACTGTGGTTGGTTTTACATAAGTTAAGAGAGCTAGGATAGATATTATCAAAATCACTTCTATAACTTCTGAATTATTGATACACAGCAGATCATCAATATATCTAAAAGTGTAAAGGTAGTTATCTGAGCAGGTGGGGTGATTTTTAATGAATTTATATTCCTTAAAGAACAGGAATAGATTTGCGATATTCGTGGATGTTGATGTTCCCATGGGAATACCGTTCACTTGCTTATAGAGAGTATTATTATATAAGATATGGTTATTTTTTATGCAGCAATTGAGATAAGAGTTCCAAGTTCCTACATTAACAAATTGGTTAAGTTTAAATTCTGCATACAGCTCTTTAAAGGTAGTTATTATATCTGATAGAGGCAGATTAGTATATAGGTTTTCAAAATCATAACTATTAATATCTAGGGGACAAACTTTGAGTATAGTAGAAATTACTTCTGCATTATTATTAATTATCCAAAAATCTCTGTACATCAAGTTAGAACAGTTTCTAATGTGTTTCAAAACCTTCTTTAAGACATCTTCAAAAGCAAGATCTATTTTCTTTTTATGACTCCTTACTCCACTAGCTATGAACCTGAACTTCACAGGATCCTTATGAAACTTCACCGTTGCAAAAAGAAATGGAAATTCAGGCTCATATCTTCTAGTTTGTGGAATTTTAAGTTTCTTGAAGAATGCCTTAAACCGATTTTCTAACTGCTTGGTAGAATAACTTACGGGCTCGTATGTTACTCTATTATTGAGTTCCATAGTTAACAATTCAAAATAGAACTTCTTACAGATAATTGCAAAATTATTGCTAGCTTTATCCGTAGTGGTAAAAATAAATTGGTCTTGTAGTTTGGAGAGTGACCTTTTAGCTTCTCCAGAGAAAAAGAGATTTCTGTCGAAACAAAAGTCCAGACCTGCCAACTCACCGGTGAAGCTATTGATAATATTATATTTCCCATTCTGCGAAGGCCTCAATAGACTGATTGTACGTTAAACTGGTTTTTACGATGTACCTATTAACATCTTGAGTGAAGCTCTCAAGAATCCTTTCTTTGGAAATTGTGAAGGAAGGTCTGAATTTAGAGCCATACTCTAATAAATTCCTAAGCTTGTCATTTTCAACAAAACTCAAGTTTCCGGTGATAATATGGTTGTAATTCTTATCATAGTGAACTGTTTCTTTATGTTCATCACAAGAACATGTAGTAATTACAGGAATGTAGCTCGAAGAGTTAAGTTTGTAGTTTTTAACTATTGACCCTAAGGTCTTAACATAATTAAAACTTACAATAGACTGGTGCCTGTGGATGGGGAAAAAAATTGCATTATTGTAGAACAGCTTCCTTACATTGAGATTATCGTAGGCTTTATTTAGAAACCTGATGGTAACAAAATTACTGGAAAATTCTTTAAGAGAAATTTTATCTTTAAGAATATGTTTAAGAATGTCCAGAACCAAAGCAAAAACATGCTTATCAACATGGTCAGCAGTTTCATTCCAGAATTTGAAAAAACTTTTAAGGACAGAGTGCTTGAATTACTTGAGAATTTTGTAAGTATTTTTAACAAAATTAGTGCCAGTTTTAAAGCTTTCCAGAGTTATTAGCAAGTTAGCAAAATCAACTTTGCTTGATGTGCGAAATAACCTCTGTCCTCTATTACCTCTAGAGCAGCTCTTATTATTAACAAGAAAGAAGAGTTCACGAATTGAAAATTTATGCTGATTATGCTTATTGTCAGATAGAGTGGAATTAAGGCCATAGGGATAAAGAGTCTGATGCTGCAAAATTTCAAGGGATTCAGTTTCTAGCAGAGCATAGAGGTCAGGGATAATATGTAGTACCTCTATTTTCACTTTGTCAAAACCATGAGTATGGAAATGCTCTAATTCAAAGGTAGAGTACTGGTTGGCGTTTGTGGAGGGGTTCACTCCTGAATTAGAGAACTTGTTAACTAGAGACCTGTGACCATTAATCCTAAGATGAAGAGGATTTTTACTTTGGCCAATATAGCTAAGGTTGCAGACAGTACAGGTGAGCTTATAGATGGTATTGTAGGCTTTGCAAAACTTGTTGGAGCAATTATCCTCAACAGAAGAATACAGGTTAGGATCTGCAGATTTATACTGATAAGACATTACATTATAACCACCTACCAATAAGCTTTAGGATTCCCTTTTGCCGGCAAAGCAGCGTCCACTCGGCGAGACTTCGATTCGAAAAGGTGGCGATAACTATCCTGGGGTATCTGGTAATATAATGTCAACAGCAGGTTCTCTAGTTCCAGTACATTTCGGGGTGGTGGTGATTTAGCGCGAACCCGCTTTTCCAAGTTGAACCATAAATGCTCGATTGGGTTCATGTCAGGGGAATTTGGAGACCAGGGTATTAACAAAAAGTCACCAGCATGTTCCTAGAACCACTCCTTGACGATTCCAGCAGTGTGGCATGGTGCATTACCCTGCTGGTAACGACCATCACGAGCAGGGAATATAGTTGCCATGAACGGCTGAACTTGGCTCGCAACGATATTCAAATACCCGACAGCTGTCAGGGATTGTGGTATTGGGATAATTAGGCCTAATAAAGTGTCCCAAGAAAACATCGCCCACAGCATAACACCGCAGCCACCGGCCTGTTTCCGCCCAACAGTGCATCCAGGTGTCATACCCTCCGTTGGTAATCGGCGTATCCGAGCTCGGACGTCTACGCGACACACCAGGAATCTTATTTCGTCAGACCAGGCCACTTTCTTCCAATCATCTACGGTCCAATTTCGATGATCTTGGGCCCATTTCATGCGTTGTTCGCGATGACGTGCAGTGAGCATGGGAATTCGGCTACCCAAGCCCATGCGCAGAAGGCTGCGATGAACTGTGTGCTGTTCTGATTACCACTGTTGTAAACTGCGGGTGATTTGTCGCATTGTGGCACTGCGGTCGCTGTGAACAATGCGCGACATTCTCCGTTCCCCTCTGGCATCAAAGTGCTGCGGACGACACACGGGTTTGTCGTTTGACCATATGTGCACCACTTTTGATACGTACTCACTACAGCGGCTCGAAATCGAACCATTTTTACGCGAGTTATCGTACGGACAGACGGATAAAACTGGAGCATATAGACTTCTTCAACCTACAGTTGGAAAGCGTAAACAACTTAGTGAAGTCATGCAATGCATTGATTACGATACGGTTTCCAACATACCAGAAATCATTACTCAAGTTATCACTCTAGTTATGAGGATAATGGCTGTGGAATAAATCTCGCTCCTGTGCCCTGACCTTTGATTCCGTTTCGATGATATTCAACAGAACCGGTTCAGTATACCTCCGAAATAATGTGATAAAGTTTTGTCGCAATCGAAGCATTTTTACGTAAGTTATGATGCATAAGGGCTATGGAACAGATCCCGATCATGTGTCCTACCCTTTGACCCCATTTCACCCATTTTCAATAAGATTCTTCCCCAGGCAGGCCCATACAACATACTTACATTTCATCCACATCGAAGCATTTTTGTGTAAGTTATGACGCATAATGGTTGTGGAAGTGATTCCGCTCCTATGCCCTGACCGTTGACCCCATTTCGCCCATTTTCAATAGGGTTTGTCCCCAGGTGGTCCCCTACCACATACTAAAATGTTATCGGAATCGAACCTTTTTTACGTTAGTTTTGACGCATAAGACAAACGGAATGGATCCCGCTCTTATGTCCTGACCTTTGACCCCATTTCGTTCACTTTCAATAGGATTCCTTCCCAGGTGTTCCCCTACCACATACTAAAATTTCATCGAAATCGAACGATTTTTGCGCGAGTTATCGTGCCGACGGACATACGCACGCAACGCGTGACGTAATGTGGCAGATGGTCGCGTGAGTGTGACGTCATCAAACTTTAATAGGATCCACAAACAACGCGTGACGTAATGATGCAGATGGCGTGACCGCGCGCCAACATTTCAATCGCGTGTCGATCGCGAGAGTGTGACGTCATGAGATTTCTAAGAATGGGAAACATTAATAGGACGACGCCATGACAGTAAAAACGTAGTAACTCGGGGTGGTTATTTAACCCACTAAACTAATTTTTCCAAAGTCGAGATCAAGCTAAATCGATTTCTAGTACCAGAAAACGGTAGGTTAACGACTTTCATTAAAATCCTTAGATCCATTTTCAAAATAATATTTACAAAGATTCAAGAGAGCGTACGATGAACTGTTTGTTCGGACACATTAGGCCCTTCACCACAATTAAAATTATGGGTAATGCCAACAATGAATCCCGATCTTATGTCCGGACCTTTGACCCCATTTGTCCCATTTTCAATAGGGTTCCTCCCCAGGTGGTCCCCTACCACATACAAAAATTTCATCGAAATCGAACCATTTTTACGCACGTTATGTCGTATAAGGGCAATGGAATGCATCCCGCTGCTATGTCCTGGCCTTTGAACCCACTTCACCCATTTTCAATAGGGTTCGTTCCCAGGTGGACCCCTACCACATACTAAAATTTCATTGAAATCGAACCATTTCGACGTGAGTTATCGAGCCGACAGACGGACGGACGGACAAATGGACGGAAAAAGCTGGAGCATATACGCTTCTTCAACCTACGGTTGGAAAGCGTAAAAAAGGAGAATACCAAAAAATTTGCAGGATCGCTGTTAAAGTATACTGTTACCCTCAGTCAGAAACTGGATATTTCTGAGATTAAAATGATTGTTTCTTGTGCATCAAGTAAAAAACATTGTAAATATTTCGATGCACCAGCGAAGGAATCTGAAGACTGTCATCCATTTTTGAACGAACGCAGTGGTGAGGATCGAAATGGCGTGATTAAAGACGTTCTTCCCGATAGTATTGAACCGATCCAGCACTGTGGACAATAATTAATAATTAGCAATCATATGATAGATTACTTTATTAAAATTCCTCTACCTCAAAATATGAATATGTTATCAGAAACACAAAGTGTATGAGGTGGTGTAAAAGAGTAGCCTCACAAAAGGAAACTTTTACCAGGTAAAAATAAAATAAAATTTTTTTTAGAGAAAGTCCTTAGAAAATGGATCATTTTATCAGGATCTACAAAAGAATCATTTTGCTGGGTGTATAAACCATTTTTAGTGCACTTATTTAATCCAAAAATGAATTAGTAACAGGATTTAATGATTGGAAGCAAGTTATGCATATTAAGAAGTAAATCTGGATATTTAATTCATTATATACACTGCTGGCCACCCAAAATGCAACACCAAGAAGGAAGCATCCGATTGGCCTGAAATTCGCAGCATGCGTCGCCCCCGAGAGGACATGCAAACAATTAGCATTGCAGGGCATATGCAAATAATGTGCGCCCGGCACGCCACCGAGAAGCACTATAAGCAAGGTGCACAGAAGGCGGGGTGTAAGTAGTGGAAGTGTGTTATGCTGCTGGACCTGTGCTGGGAAGCTTCCTGATGCCTCGTCGCAGAATACGGCAGTCATTCCAGCACGTTTCTGAGTTCGACAGAGGACGAATAGTGGCTTATCGCGACAGCGGTTTATCGTACCGAGACATCGGCGCCCGTGTGGGACGACATCCAGCCACAGTGAAGCGAGTATGGATTCGGTGGGTGCAGGATTGATGGACGGACCGACGTGAGCGATTGTCGCAGCCGCGACACACCGCCGAACGAGAAGACCGGCATGTTGTGCGGCGGACATTGACGGCTCGCACCGCCACATGACAAACCTTAGCGCAGGAATTATAGGGTGTGTTGCGCAACAACCTGTATCAGCACGTACCGTTCGACGTCGTCTGCAGGAGCGGGGACTTGTCGCACGGCGCCCATTGCTCCGATTACCATTGACGTTACACCACCGGCGAGTGCGGCGGAAGTGGACCGTTGAACGCCGCACCTGGACTACGGAATAGCACGACATTGTCTTCTCCGACGAATTCCGCTTCTGCCTGCAACACCACGATGGTCGGATCCGCGTGTGGCGGCACTGCGGCGAGAGACTTTATGACGCCTGCATTATGCATCGCCACACCGGTCCATCGTCTGGCGTTATGGTTTGGGGCGCAATTGGATATGACACCCGCACCTCTCTGGTACACATCGCCGGTACACTCAACAGCCACTGTACCATCTCCGACGTTTTGGAGCCTGTAGTCCTCCCTTACCTGCATGACCTTCCAGTGGCCATGTTTCAACAGGACAATGCGCACCCGCACGTGGCACACATCATGCAACAATTCTTCGTGTCCCACCAGGTGTCACTGCTGCCGTGGCCCGCCTTTTCTTCCGATATGTCACCCGTCGAACACGTCTAGTCGCTGATCGGCAAACGAGTGGCCCGGCAAGCACCACCCGCGGCTACGCCTGATGAACTGTGGTAAAGTGTGAAAGCAGCCTGGACCGACATACCCCAAGCCCACATCCAAAGCCACTTTCGTTCGATGCAGCGGCGTGTAGCGGCCGTTATTGCCAGCCATGGGGGCCACACGAAGTATTGATGTCTGCGTGTTCCGCAAGTCGCACGGGCCTGTAAGCTCAATCGTTTCATCTTTGTATCTGTTGTTATGTGTCCAGTAAATCTGGCTTTGCTATCTCGTGTCCTTCTTGGTGTTGCGTTTTGGGTGGCCAGCAGTGTATTATTTAAAACTCTCTGACTTTTGTTTTCATATGGCTTTGAAACATTACCCTTAAAGTTTCATACATATGTGTGTCTTTCTGTGACAGAGTAAAAACATGTTGTGATGGGGGGGCACGTAGACTTCTGCCCAAGGCCCCGGATTAGCATGATCGGGCCCTGGGCGTTTAATTACCTTTTAAATTTCAATCGTCTGTCGAATTTTGAAGTTCTGTAGCGAGGTGGGATATTGTGGATAACATATCACATGAATTCTGTTTATTGTCGCACAGGATATTTCTTCTCCTGTCCCCTATTTTGTGCACCAGCTATTTATTATGCATATATTTTGCTACTGTTAGAAACCGGGTACTTAACTTATTGTACAGATGATTATACCATGGCTATGTATCAGTCTTTGGACAACTTAAGACAAAAGCAAAACCTGCTATAGCTATGAAGGGTAAATTTTATATTGAGGAGGGTTTTTTTGTTTTTGTTTTTTGTGAAATAATACCATAAAAAAGTACATTTTACCTTCTTTTAAAGATAACTGAAAGACATTGTCAGTTTAAAACAATCAAGTTGCAACGCATTATATTTCTTCGAAAAATAACGATGAAAAATGCTTAATTTGCGAAAAGTCCTTCTACAGAAAAAAAAATTGTTACAAAGCTATTCAGAAAAAATAATGAGTTCCAACAGAAAATAAAATGACTAAATCACTCGCATTAATAAGAAAAAAAAATCATCGTCGCGCAATTTGTTTTACGATATACGTGCCTCAGATACCCGTGCGTTTGTGGTTCAGTGGTTAAAGGCGTGCGTTACCTGTTAATCCAACCCAAACGACGGGGGGTTCGATCCTGACTGAAGCGGAAGGATTATCTAGGGTAAGAGCAGAATAATGTAGGGTTGCGGAATTTGAGTTTAAATACGGAAAAACCTGAAATGAACTTTCCTGAAATAAATGGAAATTTTGACTACGGAAAATCTGTGAAAATCGAAAGTTAAAACACGGCACTTTAAAAAACGGAAATTTCTGAAAAAGTCGGACACCCATCGGAAATTTGCTGCATGCTATTTTCAGAAATTTTCCGTGAATTCATAACACTTATTTTTTACAGTGTGCTATAGCTATTAAGAGTAAATTTTATATTTAGAAATTTTATTAAATTATACTATAAAGCAGTTAATTACCCCTTTTCTTAAAGATAAATGAAAGTCATTGTTATTTAAAACGATCTTAAGTTCCAAAGCATCTTTTTGCTTCGAATAACCACGATGAAAAAAATACGGAATTTGTAATAAGCCTTCGGAATTAAATTGTCTCGAATTCATTCAGAAAAATAATGAGCTCCAATAGAAAATAAAATTACTAATTCACCCGCATTAATAGCGAGAAACATTTCATCATTGCGGAATTAGAGTTGTATCTGATACATGATGGTTATGTACACGTGTCTTTCTGGCTATAGAACTGTCTGTAGCACGCTAGCCTTTAGTTGAAGCCGAGCGGGGCTGCCTCGACCCAAACCAGGCGCAAGAAAAATGTCACAATTGAAGATTTTGGGAAATTTCTGTATCATCATCATCATCAACAACAACAACAACAACAACAACAACCATTATCAATCCACTGCTGAATGAAGGTCTTCCCAAGTTTCTTCCACAACGGTCTATCTTGCGCCAGTCTCCTCCATGTCACTCCCGCATGCTTTCGAATTTCATCCTTCCATCTCCCATGGGGTCTTCTTCTGGGTCTTTTCCTGTCCCTCGGAATCCAGTCTAAAATTTCGGTTGTCCATCGGTGGTCCGTTCTTCTGGCAACAGGTCCAGCCCATTGCCATTTCAGTGATTTTACTCTGATCATGATGTCTTCCACTCTTGTCGTTTTCTTTTTCCATGAGTTCCTCTTCTTATCTCTTCTGGTTACTACAAGTATGCATCTCTCTATGCTACTTTCAGTTGCTACAGTCTTTAGATGTCTTTTTTAGTTAAAGTCCACGTCTCTGCTCCGTATGTAGGGCCACAGATGGCTAAGCGGTCAACGTTCGTGACTGCCACGGAGAAATCTCAGGTTCGATCCCATGCAGGTACGAACGCTCGAACCACTAAATATTCGCCATGCGTCAGATGGGCACGTTAAGCCGTCGGGCCCCGGGTACTGACCCCTCGGTAATAAATAAGGGCGTCTTTCTACCTCGCTTCCCTGTCACTTTTCTATCGGGCACTCTAGCCCAAATCTCCTAGCTTCCTATTTCTAAGGGCTGTTTAAGACCTGGGGTCAGACACTCCCTTCCTAAAATCCTCTACATATGATCTGATCTGCTCCTAATGTAAACACTGGAAAGATGCATTGATTAAACACTTTTCTTTTAAGATATTGGGTTGTCGGAAAAGTCATGACGTATTTTGGCACTCGATGACGGTTGGGTGGTGTTGGAAGTACTAGAGGCATGCGCAGCTCTGTTATCGCTATGGCATTCGACAGGTGCCAGTTCTAGCTGCAGTCTAAAAAGGAATAGTGAGCGATTTGGTTGATTGGCGGAGATTTGACATCAAGTTGAAGATGGAAGACCAAACTGTGCATTTTCGCCATATTTTACTGTTTTACTTCCGTAAAGGGAAGAACGCGCGTCAAGCTTGTGAAAAGTTGCGTAAAGTGTACGGTGATAATGCTCTACAAGAACGTCAGTGCCAGCGGTGGTTCGCAAAATTCCGTGCTGGTGATTTTGACCTCGACGATGCTCTTCGGTCCGGGTGGCCTACCAAGGTTGATGACGACAAAATCAAGGCATTCATCGAGTCAAACCCACGTTACACGACACGAGAGTTGCAGACAGATTGCACATCCATCATTCAAGTGTTCACGACCACCTGAAGAAGCTGGATACGTAAGCAAGCTCGATGTGTGGGTTCCTCATGAATTCAAAGAAGCTCAATTGACGGCGCGTATAAACATCTGCGATATGCTCATTAAACGTGAGGAAAACGATCCGTTTTTGAAACGACTGATAACTAGTGACGAAAGGTGGATTGTGAACAACAATGTGCTGCGCAAACGGTCTTGGCCCCGACGTGCTGCTTCGCCTCAAACGACATCCAAAGCAGACATTCATCAGCTGAAGGTTCTGGTCTGAGTGTGGTGGGATTTTAAAGGTGTCGTGTTTTTCGAGCTCCTAACACGGAACCAAACAATCAATTCGAATGTGTACTGTCGGCAATTGGACAGTTTGAACGAATCCATCATCCAAAAACGTCCAGAGCTCGTTAATCGTAAAGGTGTTGTGTTCCATCACGACAACGCGAGACCACACACAAGTTTGATCACCCGCCAAAAATTATTGGAGCTTGGGTGGAATGTGTTGCCACAACCAGCATACTCGCCTGACCTTGCGCCGTCAGACTTCAACTTGTTTCACTCTCTTCAACAGTCCTTGCGTGGTATACTGTTCAATTCAGATGAGGCTGTAAATCAGCACCTTGTACAGTTTTTCACCACGAAAGACAGGTCCTTCTATGAACGAGGCATTCTGCAGCTCACTGAAAGATGGAAAAAGGTTTTCGAACAAAACGGGCATTATATCGTTAATTGATCTTTGTTATTTCTATCAATAAATGACCTTTGCAAAACATGGCTAAAATACGTCATGACTTTTCCGACAACCCAATATAATGGCATATTGCTCTTAAAAATTGTACTACTTCTTCCAAAAGCTCTCTAACCAAGTTTTATACGTCGATTAATTTCTTCATCAGTTTGACCTTTGCTTGATAACTGTTGTTCAAGGTAAATGTAGCTATTGGTAATCTCCAGTTTTTTCCCATCAGTCGATAAATCTTCATTTCTTGTAAAAGCATTGTAAATCAGTAACTGGAAGACCCTGCTAACTCGAAGACCCTTGCGCGTAACTGGAAGACCTGGGTTCGATTCCCCGTGGTGGCCGATGAGAATTTTTCCGTGACTCACTTATAAACGTGGAAAGAGCGATGACTTCTATTTGATGTTCCTAATCCACATCAACTGTGTATTTATTATACATCAGTTTTGTGTTTTGAAACTTCGTTTGCAACCCCACTTCTTTACCCTTGTCAGCAAGTTCCTGGATCGTACTCTGCAGCTCTGAAGAAGCAGTTGCAGAGTATGATCCAGACGTCATCAGCAAAACAAATGTGAGTTACATAATCTCCATTAATCTTTATCCCTTTGTTTTCGCAGTTCAATGATTGAAAGATATTTTGCAGTGTGGCATTAAAGAGTTTGGGAGATATGGTGTCACCTTGTCTCACTCCCATTCCAATTTTTATTGGTGCTGTATTCTCAAATAACCGAAACTTTACACTTGCATTTTCATAGATGTTACTAATAATATTAATATATGCATCTTCAATACCGCAGGATTTCAAAGCCATTGTAACTGCTGATGGTTTCACGGAATCAAAGACGTTTTCATAAATTTCTGCATACATATAAAAAAACATGAAACGAAAGTTTCTGAAGTAAACCGAATTACTGACCACAGAAATTCTGTCAAGATAGTGAAGTCAGAAGAAACGGTAACTTTTCAAAACGGACATTTCGTTAAACGGCGACTTTGCTGCACGTTTTTTTCAGGAATTTTCCGTGAATTCACACAAATTATTATTTGCAGTGTGTTCAAAGTATCCCACGACAGATTTCACTTCTCACTAGAAACCTTTGGCAACAATTAACGGTAAAGAAGAAAAGAGAAGTTTACAGTCAAAAAAGAGTTTATTTCTTGTACTTCGAAGTCTCAAAAATAGGATTTTTTTTTTCTTTTAGCTACAAAATGAAACATAAACGAAACTTACAATCTCATGAATAACTGAAATCTCTCTATAATAAAACAGACAGTGTGTGTGTCTGTCGGTCGGATTTCACATAGAATTAGGCGACCTAGAGCGACGAAATTTGTTATGAACGTACCTGTAGACATCTTCTGGTACACCTAGAAGCGATTTTTTAAAATTTGAATTTGATTTTTAGTTATTTAATGTTACGCGATTGTGCCCGATCTGAGTGTGTCTTTCCGCTTTGTTCACATCAACCTGATCACACCGAACGTTAAGGCGTGCAGAAAAGTAGTTCACCATAAATTTCAGGCGTTTCTTTTTTGAATTCCGTTACGACTCGGAGAAGAAAAAAGAAAATAGAACGTAGTTTTTCAATCTGCGTTATTAATTCAAAAGTGTCATATGTCAGAAGGGCATCATACTGTGACGACGTTGTAAGCTAGAAAATAGAACGTTGTATTAACGAAATTCTAAAATGTTACACGGCACTAGCAGTGTTCCTGCCTAGTCTGCCGGTAACGGTGCTTGAGACCTGAAGTACAATTTAGTTGGCCACGGCACCAGGTGAGAATCTCAGGTGCACTGCTGCACTCAAAGATTCACACCAGAACATAAAAAATGAAAAGTTGAAGAATGACCCGAAGCATAAGGCTTGGGTGAATCCCCTTGTGAACAAAATAACTACAACAAATAAAAAATAAAATAATCTAAAAAAAATGATACTTTGGGATCAGAGTTGTGATGAGGTTCACCCGCAATCACCAATTCGTGACTGAGTGTAGTGGTCCGGATCTTACTCCGGTACATTCAATCCCCAACCAGCCAGTACAACACTCACTTTCGCAAATAACACATGATTCTCAAATACACAACACAACATTTAATAACGTTCTGCGAGATTTAAACAGATCCGGCGCTCTCTAGGCGCATAGACAATTGCCCCTCATATGTGGGCAGCATACGGTGTCACACTTTACTGTCGGATAACGCAGCCGACTGAGTCTCCACCGGACTATCTGAACAAGAGATCCTACTCGTTTACACACTAAATAGAGCTGCAGGTGATATTCATATACAATTGCTTAGAGAATAAAAAAAAAATTATATGCAAACGATCACATTAAAAATACTCGCGACACAAAATACACAAGCACGTTAATTTGCGGTATAAGATTATAGGTGCGAAATACTGCCAAAGTTAATTAACTAAATCTAATAAGCATGCACATGCAGAACCCTGCCCCGCTGACGTTGGTCCTGAACCAAAGTTAAAAGAAACTGTCCTGCCCAGCGGAATTTGTGGCCACCCTCTCCCTTATTCATGTAAAAAAAGTAATCAGGAAATGGGCCCTGTAAGAAATTGAAATCTGTATGTGCAGGTATTTCCTCTGAGGTTCAGTCACTCAGCATTACTGCATCTATGTCCATGCAGCTTTGGGTGTCGGGATGGCACAAGTTCGCAGATGTGCGAAGAAAGAAAAAGGAAATATTCATCTACTTACAGTTACGTGACTTTGCTGTGCAAATCCGTTGTGCATCACATAATATCACACGACAAAAAACACACACACACAGACACTTGCACCATGTGGCAGCACCGATGATTCAACACTTCACTTTGACGCTTGATGTAAATGAAGCACACAATTAAAAATGGTAATATCACGCCGCACTTTGTTGCAATGATTAGAGTGCACACTGATCTATTCTCGTGACGATTTGAAGGTGGCCGTTAAGCAAAATAGGCCCTCTCACATCTGATGTTGCGGTTTCCAAGATTAATTTTCTCGGCCGAGCGAAATCAGACGTGCTTTTACCTTAAGCGTATATCGGCAACTCAACATTTCACCTGTATATTTGTTAGGTATCGAAGCCACCGCTCTTACGCTCATATTTTTCTTTCGACATGTTTTTTATCCCGTCGCACTTACACGTAGTGGCTTCTGCTGCTTACGCGACCACACACACGCACACATGGGGCCTCGCTTCACCCCCGTAAGACAAGCGCATCTCTTCACTTCCTCCACAGTAGGGGATGAATGGGGTGACGATTCCACACTGCAGTGGTTGGCATCCGAACCCGACTTTGCTTGGCTTCGCTTCTCATTGGAATGACCACTGTCCACTCGCAGACTTCTTAATTTGCCTGTAACTCGGCTTTCATTATAGGCCAAACAGTCGCTGAGTTCCATTACGCTCCAGCCTAGAAATTTCTGCTTTATCCCGCGGATTCAGGCATTCTGCTGTCTTTATGGCAAACTGGCATCTCCATCAGCCGCCTCGAGTTGTCTCCATTTCTTACCAAATGCGGGGAGGTTTGCTGCTTCATTTTCCCCAATTCATTTTGCTGCAGATCCAAGGCATCCAGCCTTTCACATCGGAGAGCATACAGACAACTAACTTTCTTCCTTATGTTCATGCCAAGTGCGAACTCTTATTTTTCTGCACGGACCACACAGAGAGCAATTGTTCGAAAATGCCCCAAACAATCGACGAATTTACGATTATTCGCTAAACCTTTTGTCCCCATCTTCATTCATTTACTCAAGTGGACCCCTCTTCGAAAGGTACCATTCCGTGTTGCTTAGTTTCCGTCAGCTGCGCCCTGATATTTATGACCTAACAGAGCTATTCTGAGACCACCCAGCCAGAGAGAGAATTCTTCGCCTCTTTTCTTTCCAAACCCCCAGATAAAACTTTATCTGCTGTTTACACTTTTAAACTCCAATCAAGCCTCGAACAATTAATACTTAATTAATTTCACACATCAACCACGCCCATTAATTACTAAATTAATGGCGGGGGTGGGTCGTAACATCGGCCCCTCCTCAAGAAATCTAGAAGTCCTCTTTCTGGGCCTATCGCTTTGCTCTTATCAATTTCCAGAGCAACCATTGAGTGCTAACTTTTCCCACAGGTAGAAACAATTCAAAATGGCAAAAATATTGCGTTTCTTGCCTTCAAAAGCATTGGAGCGACTTCCCAATTATCCCGCAATTTTGTTAATTAATTTTAGAGAACATCCGAAAGAAAAAACAACGTAAATGAGAAATAAATAAAAAAAACTGAACTGTAAAAGAACATGTGAGCCTGCCGAACTGTGATTCCTAGCTACCTCATACCATACGCGACATGGCGGACAAATTTTAGAGTTTTCTTCAGTTTTAGGATGGGGGGGGGTGTCCACTGTAACATTCCATCCCCCATGAAAGAAAAAAAGGGATGACTGGATGAAGTTTATTCATCCAATCACTCTATTTTTTTTTTTAACTGTAAACACTCAACCCTTTCCCACCGTCGCAAGGCACCTAATTCCGGATTTAAGTGCCCGGAGTGGAAGGAAAGTTTAAGGATTTCATCACACGTTCATTGCTACCCGTCGAGATAGGCGGAAAAAAATTTAAATATGAGGCATAGCTTCGAGAATCCACGAGTTCCACAGATCTCTCACGTTCGATGCTCCTACGCCCGCTTTTATCTGCGCTCGATGCCAAATTCTTGCGTTCCACTGTCTTCGAGTTCCTTCTCAACATCGTAGATAATCGTGGTGTCACAGTCTTCCTGGGGATCCACTATAATGTCGACTGCTCCCCGTCTGTCAGTGTGTGGCATGGTGTTACTAGCCCTTAACACCGCCCGTAATCATCCCTTGGTCTCAGCGACGCCCGCGAAATGATTGGAGGACTTTTGACCTGGCTTCCCTGCACTCGTAAGGGATCTACAATCATGCGGGTTCGCGCTGCAAAGGGTTCTGTTTCTGAGGGAGGCGGAATTGCTGCGGAGGGCGTTGGGTCGCCCGACTGTAGCATCCACATTGGGCTCTCCCATTCATCATCTTCATACAATTCTGCATCTTCGGACTCCCATGTGGTTCGTGCGAGGTGCTGTGACTCAGGTTCATCTCCCGCATCCCGAACTGTTTCCTGGAAATGCCACGTGTCGAATACCCTTCTGTGGGGCTTTAAAGATCCTATCAACATGGGTTAGGCGAGGACGCCTCATATCGTTCACCGGCACAATTTTGAAGTTAACTGGTGAAGTCTTTTCCACCACTCTAAAGGGTCCTATGGACGGTTTCATCAGCTTGCGCGATCTTGCCTTGGACGCCGAAGGGTCGTGTTGATAAACAAGATCACCCACCTTGATTTGCTTATCTACTGCCGTCCGTGCCCGATAGTCCCTTGAGTTCTGGGCTGCCTCTTCAAGGTTATCGCGAACAATTCTGAATGCTTCCTGCATTCGCATAACCAAGCTCTCTGCATCATTCGGGTGCTCAGAGTAGCTCCAAGGGATTTCTCGCTCAGCAAATGCCCAGGCATATTAAAGTCCCTTCCAAACATGAGGAAATTGGGAGTTTCCCTGTAGCGCTGTGAGTGGCCGCTCTGTACGCCATAGCTACAAAATCTGCTGTAAACTTATCCCAATCTTTCCCAGTCGGAGAACAGTAAAGCGCTAAGGAGTGCATCACTGTACGGATACTTCGTTCCGCTTGTCCGTCAGTCTCCGGATGCCTCGGGCTCGTATTCAGTTTCTTAATGCCTAATCTTCTGTAGAGTTCGGACATTAATTCTGACAAAAGTTCGTTCCTCTATTGTCAACAAAGTATGAGGTACACCATGTCTCGCTATAACGTGCGTCGAGAATTTTTCAGCTACTTCTTTGGCTGTTTGAGATTTTAAGGGGATTAGCTCAATATACTTGGTAAAAGAGTCGGTGACTACCAATAGGTACTTGTTCCCGTTCTCTGTCGTGGGAAGAGGTCCTGCGATGTCCATGGAAATTTTGGACCACGGAACTGGCACTATTTCCGGGGTAATTAAACCCGCCTTTTGGTTTCTCTTGTAGCCCCGGCGTTTTAAACACTCCTCACAACTAGCAGTGTAATTTTTTACATCAGCAAACATATTGAGCCAAAAATATTTGAGTCTAATTCGCCCCAATGTCTTCTCAAACCCTAAGTGCCCTGCGCTTATACCATCATGCTCAGCTCTCATTACCTCAGACTTTAGAGAGTCAGGCACCACCAACTGTTCAGTAACAAGTCTGCGTGGACTGTTTTTGGCTGGCAAGGAAAAATGATATAGCAGGTCGTCACGCATGAAGTAGGTATCTGTGATTTTATCAACAGCAGAGTAGTCACGCCCCTCGATGCAATCGATTACTTCGACCAAATTCGGGTCTGCCCGTTGTGCAGCCTTTATGGCCTCAGCATCAAATGTAGGGCCTGGAGCCGCATCACTTGCTACCACTGCTGCAATATGCCTCGACAACACATCCGCGTTTGTATTCTTCTTCCCTGGGCGATACATTACATCAAAATCATATTCGGATAGACTGAGATTCCACCTAACAAGCCTAGAGAGTTGGGAGTCTTTAGCGTCATCAGCCACTTTAAGGGTCTGGCATCAGTTATAACTGTAAACTGCCGACCCACTAAATATTCCCGCCAATGCGTGATGGATGCAACTATTGCCAAAGCCTCTTGCTCAGTTGCGCTGTAATTTTTGTTCTGCGGGATTAAGTTTTCTGCTGAAGAATGCAATAGGATGTCTGACGCCCTCTTCGTCCTCCTGCTCGAGTATACCCGCAATAGCCAATTTGGATGCATCTGTGGTCACGAAGAATCTTTTCGAGAAATCTGGGTAAGCCAACAGCGGCTCACTTATGAGCGCCCTCCTCAATTGCTGGAAGGACTCCTCACACTGCTCATCCCACATAAATTTTACATTTCTCCTGGTGAGATTTGTCAAAGGTTGGGCAATGGATGCAAAATTTTTGATATGGCGCCTGTAGTAGCCCGCCATTCCCAAAAAGGCTCGGACGTGCTTAACAGTGCGTGGGGCTGGAAAATCCCGTACGGCCTCCACGTTTTCAGGGTTTGGCCTTACTTCCTTGACCATCCAGAAGGTGCCCAAGATATGTAACCTCCTTGGTCGCAAACTCACATTTACTTGGCTTAATTCTTAAGCTTGTGCCTTCTTAAACGTTGGAAAATTAACTCCAATTTCTCCAAGTGTTCATTTAAGGTCTTAGATGCACACAAAATATCGTCCACGTACACTAGAATGCCATCATCACGCTTGTCCAAAAACAATGAGTCTAGAGCTCTTTCAAAAGTTGCAGGACTGTTGCACAATCCAAACGGGAGACGGTTCCACTCGAAATGACCAAATTCGCAGGAAAAAGCAGTTTTGTGCTTGTCTTGTTCCCTGATTTTGATTTGATGATACCCTGCCAAAAGGTCTATTTTCGAGAAAATTCGGCATCCATGCAAAAGAGATAGGGTCTGTTGTATTCTGGGGACTGGGTAACTGTCTTTTCTGGTTATCTGATTCAATTTTCTAAAGTCACAACAGAAATGATATGAATTGTCCCGTTTTCGAATGAGGACAATTGGGGAGCTATATGGACTATCCGACTTAGAAATAATTCCAGCATCCAGTAATTCATTCACTTGATCTTTTAATTCAGGTCTAAGAGCATGCGGAACATTGTATGGGCGAAGCTTAAAGGGTTTGTCATCTGTTAGATGAATTTCATGTTCAGCGAGGTCAGTGCCCTGCAAATCTATGGGATCCCGTGCAAAAACATCGGAATATGTCATCAGTAATTCCAAAACCTTTCACGTTCAAAATAATTCAAATGCTCCAATTTAAAATCACCGGCAGACACAGGCAAAGTACCGCAGCTGCGTTACACCTATTTCCCGTGAATTCTGAGTGATTTCCACAGGTTCTACTTGAAATAGCTTAGTATGTTTGTTTAACCAAATAGGGGAACTACTAGTGTTTGCTACTTTTACATCATATAAACCACTTGATGCGACATTATTAACAGACCGTGCCAAAAGTAATCCATCTTTGCGTGCACGTGGATGCGGTTCAAACAAGACAGTCTGTACTCTCATACGAAGCGGTGTTCCCAACTTCACTTGAAGGAACATTTCTGCGTTGGGAGGGACACAAGTTTTCTGCGCCAGGGAGGCAACAGTCACCCCCTCCTCAAGCATATCGTCCGCGTCCCTCTCTTTCTGCGGAGAGCACCGCGTGGGTGGGGGTCGGGAAACAACAGCTGATTCGAATGGGCAGAGAAGGTTAAGTGATGTGTTCGCATCGCATCAATTCTCAACAATGCTGAGTAATTTTTCACTCAGCGGGTATTTTGACACATGGGCTTTGACAAAGATATTTCTTCCTTTTGATTCGCAGGTTTACGTTGTAACATCCTAAGGTTGGAATGGTTTCCCCTGTGATGCTTTTTATCCTTAAATCTGAATTGATGGGAGTCAATTTCCTGCGACCTTTCAATCTTAAATAAGCATCTTTCGCCAAAAGAGTTACCGATGATCCCGTGTCGACTAATAACTTAATTTTGTCGCCTTCGAGATCTGCGTTAATAATCGGCAAATTGTCCCCACTTTGAATAGAAACATAACGCACCTGAGAGGATTTAAACTCTGACTGGGCCGAGATACCTCTTACAAATCGACCCTTATTTAGTTTAAAGACTTATTCTTGGAATCTGGTTTCTGTGTACCAAATTTTCCTGATACCTCGTAATGAGAATCTCTTCCACTTCCTCTGCTATATACCTGTTTGGGTATTGTCTCCGTCCTATTTGACCCATCCAAATTAGGGCACAACCGGATCACGTGGCCTTCTAATCCACACCCAAAGCACACAATTCTACTTTTGCTGCGCCGTGTTTGTTGCGATCCACAATTCTCCTCGAGTGAATCATTTCGATTACCGAAACCCCGGCGATCATCTGGCCTTGTTTCCTTCCATCTAGCTCGTTCCGCCCCGAAGAGCTGGGGGGTTAGATCGCTGAAATGTCTCTCTATTTCTCTCATTCCCTTCCGATTTCCGTCTTCTTCTTCCCTGAGAATTCCCGACTAACTGCCCTACCGTATTCTCCGTGGCTTCCAAACGCGACAACATCTGTTGCAAAGTGCGGGCCAGCATTACCGACTCCTCGTCCCCTCTGCCTCCTTCCACCGTATTCACCGAAGTTTTTCTACCCATGAGTGCTAAATTCTCCTCCTCTTGAATTGCGATGAGAACTGCAGCATCCAAAGTTTCCGGGCATTTTGTTAGTACCCAACGCCTAATCGATTCAGATAACCTGAAATAAATTGGCACATCGCTTCTTGATCCCTGTGCTTCCTTGTCTCTTCGGACATATCCGACTTATGACCATGATATTTCGTAGCTGCGCTCTTAAGACGTGTTGCGTACTGCCGAACGTCTTGTCTGGCAATTGCACGCAATTCATAAACTGCTTCATTCGCGTTACCAATGGCTCTTCGGCTTGGAAGCGATCAATGACAAGCCGTTTAAAATTTACATATTCGGTTTCAGCCCTCAGCTCATCGCTATCAGATAGAAATTCAGCAGCTCTCTCCGAAATTTAGATTTTGCAATCGCGAGTTTAGTTTGCTCACACCATCTACCCACCATCGCTACACTTTCGACATCCTGAAAAAACTGTTTAGCACGATACAGCGGATCAGTGCCTGTAAATAGCCTCAACATGTTTATGCATCCCGCTATTTGCTCACCGTAAACCATAGGTGCGGCTAAAGCTGTTTGTCTCAGCTGTGATGTACCCGCTGTACTTGTAACAGGTGTACTCTCTTCCGGAACAATTGCAGCCCCAGTGCTCACATGTTCTCCGTCAGAGTGACCACCAGAATCATCTGAATCCATGTGACTCGCAGATGACGATTTTTTTGTGTTAGCCATTTTGTTTTCCTTACCCACTAAAATTATGGCAGTTCTTAGAAAACAGCTTAAGGCTTACTTAATGCTAAATTATACAAAATTCGCACCGAACAAAACTAAATAAAAATAGTAATGGCAGTCAATTCGCACTTATTTTACGAACATGAGTGTTGTTCCGCTAGCTGCAAAATATAGGTATCGATCCTGGGACAACGGCACCATTAATGTTACACGGCACTAGCAGTGTTCCTGCCTAGTCTGCCGGTAACGGTGCTTGAGACCTGAAGTACAATTTAGTTGGCCAGGCACCAGGTGAGAATCTCAGGTGCACTGCTGCACTCAAAGATTCACACCAGAACATAAAAAATGAAAAGTTGAAGAATGACCCGAAGCATAAGGCTTGGGTGAATCCCCCTTGTGAAACAAAATAACTACAACAAATAAAAAATAAAATAATCTAAAAAAAATGATACTTTGGGATCAGAGTTGTGATGAGGTTCACCCGCAATCACCAATTCGTGACTGAGTGTAGTGGTCCGGATCTTACTCCGGTACATTCAATCCCCAACCAGCCAGTACACACTCACTTTCGCAAATAACACATGATTCTCAAATACACAACACAACATTTAATAACGTTCTGCGAGATTTAAACAGATCCGGCGCTCTCTAGGCGCATAGACAATTGCCCCTCATATGTGGGCAGCATACGGTGTCACACTTTACTGTCGGATAACGCAGCCGACTGAGTCTCCACCGGACTATCTGAACAAGAGATCCTACTCGTTTACACACTAAATAGAGCTGCAGGTGATATTCATATACAATTGCTTAGAGAATAAAAAAAAAATTATATGCAAACGATCACATTAAAAATACTCGCGACACAAAATACACAAGCACGTTAATTTGCGGTATAAGATTATAGGTGCGAAATACTGCCAAAGTTAATTGACTAAATCTAATAAGCATGCACATGCAGAACCCTGCCCCGCTGACGTTGGTCCTGAACCAAAGTTAAAGAAACTGTCCGCCCAGCGGAATTTGTGGCCACACCCTCTCCCTTATTCATGTAAAAAAAAGTAATCAGGAAATGGGCCCTGTAAGAAATTGAAATCTGTATGTGCAGGTATTTCCTCTGAGGTTCAGTCACTCAGCATTACTGCATCTATGTCCATGCAGCTTTGGGTGTCGGGATGGCACAAGTTCGCAGATGTGCGAAGAAAGAAAAAGGAAATATTCATCTACTTACAGTTACGTGACTTTGCTGTGCAAATCCGTTGTGCATCACATAATATCACACGACAAAAAAAAACACACACACAGACACTTGCACCATGTGGCAGCACCGATGATTCAACACTTCACTTTGACGCTTGATGTAAATGAAGCACACAATTAAAAATGGTAATATCACGCCGCACTTTGTTGCAATGATTAGAGTGCACACTGATCTATTCTCGTGACGATTTGAAGGTGGCCGTTAAGCAAAATAGGCCTCTCACATCTGATGTTGCGGTTTCCAAGATTAATTTTCTCGGCCGAGCGAAATCAGACGTGCTTTTACCTTAAGCGTATATCGGCAACTCAACATTTCACCTGTATATTTGTTAGGTATCGAAGCCACCGCTCTTACGCTCATATTTTTCTTTCGACATGTTTTTATCCCGTCGCACTTACACGTAGTGGCTTCGCTGCTTACGCGACCACACACACGCACACATGGGGCCTCGCTTCACCCCGTAAGACAAGCGCATCTCTTCACTTCCTCCACAGTAGGGGATGAATGGGGTGACGATTCCACACTGCAGTGGTTGGCATCCGAACCCGACTTTGCTTGGCTTCGCTTCTCATTGGAATGACCACTGTCCACTCGCAGACTTCTTAATTTGCCTGTAACTCGGCTTTCATTATAGGCCAAACAGTCGCTGAGTTCCATTACGCTCCAGCCTAGAAATTTCTGCTTTATCCCGCGGATTCAGGCATTCTGCTGTCTTTATGGCAAACTGGCATCTCCATCAGCCGCCCTCGAGTTGTCTCCATTTCTTACCAAATGCGGGGAGGTTTGCTGCTTCATTTTCCCCAATTCATTTTGCTGCAGATCCAAGGCATCCAGCCTTTCACATCGGAGAGCATACAGACAACTAACTTTCTTCCTTATGTTCATGCCAAGTGCGAACTCTTATTTTTCTGCACGGACCACACAGAGACAATTGTTCTCGAAAATGCCCCAAACAATCGACGAATTTACGATTATTCGCTAAACCTTTTGTCCCCATCTTCATTCATTTACTCAAGTGGACCCCTCTTCGAAAGGTACCATTCCGTGTTGCTTAGTTTCCCGTCAGCTGCGCCCTGATATTTATGACCTAACAGAGCTATTCTGAGACCACCCAGCCAGAGAGAGAATTCTTCGCCTCTTTTCTTTTCCAAACCCCCAGATAAAACTTTATCTGCTGTTTACACTTTTAAACTCCAATCAAGCCTCGAACAATTAATACTTAATTAATTTCACACATCAACCACGCCCATTAATTACTAAATTAATGGCGGGGGTGGGTCGTAACATCGGCCCCTCCTCAAGAAATCTAGAAGTCCTCTTCTGGGCCTATCGCTTTGCTCTTATCAATTTCCAGAGCAACCATTGAGTGCTAACTTTTCCCACAGGTAGAAACAATTCAAAATGGCAAAAATATTGCGTTTCTTGCCTTCAAAAGCATTAGAGCGACTTCCCAATTATCCCGCAATTTTGTTAATTAATTTTAGAGAACATCCGAAAGAAAAAACAACGTAAATGAGAAATAAATAAAAAAAACTGAACTGTAAAAGAACATGAGCCTGCCGAACTGTGATTCCCTAGCTACCCTCATACCATACGCGACATGGCGGACAAATTTTAGAGTTTTCTTCAGGTTTTAGGATGGGGGGTGTCCACTGTAACAAAAACAAATGGCTCAAATTTATCTTGAACTACTCATCTTCGCGCCTTCGCGTTGGGTGTGATCAGGTTGCATGTAAAGAAAGCGGAAAGGCACATGTTTTTTGTAAAGCGTTGTTTGCCAATTGTATTATGACCTTGAGGGCGGAGAAGAAAAAAAGAAAATAGAACGTTGTTTTTCAATCTCCGTTATTAAGCAACGGCACGAAATTATCTGTCAAGAAACTAATGAAGAATGTTATTGAAGCTATTATAATGACTGGACATGCAGCAGACAAAAACGTTTTTATTCCAAGGATCCCGATCATCCCATCTGATGTTCCGTTTAAATTTAAACGTCTTCAATTCCCGATTCGTTTGAGTTTCGCCATGAGCATCAATAAGGCACGAGGGCAGTCTTTAAAAGTTGTTAGACTGGATCTACAAATTCCATGTTTTTCCCATGGTCAACTGTGTACCTTGGTTGTTAAAGAGTCGGAAATGGGGAATCTTTACATCTTTGCTCCGAATGGAAGGACTGTTAATATTGTTTATCCCAAGGCTCTGCAAGAATAAGGTACTTTTCATCTCGATCAATTTCATTGCATAAGCCTTCTGTTTTCAAACTTTTTGAATTATTTACATTGGACGTGACAACTACTAAATAATTCAAATACATTTTTTTTATCCTAATATTCTATTCCGGGAAGTTGTACTACAAAGTTGTATAAACCTTGATTTACCAGTCTTAATTTAATTGCCGATATAGCTTTTACTTTATACTATCACTAACCCGTCAACGACGGGTACAACAGGCTAGTAAATTATGAACGCATATCGGATTCTGCTGGGACTGCAGGAATGCAACGTATAAGTGATAAAAACGTATAATAGAGAAACGTATAATCGGCGCTCTACTGTAATTATATTATTACTTTGTTACCGCTGAGATTTGGCGGTTTGCTATCCCCCCTCCCTACCCCCACCCCAAAGAGTAGCGTAAATTACGCTTCTGCCTGCTGACGTTTTGGGACTATTTCGAAAGCTGCCCATCCTTTGGCACTTCTCATGCTTGTGCTACTAGTCTGAATGTTTTGAAAACGAAGATATAGAATATCCCCCCCCCCCCCCCATTTTTTTTTTGTATTGTATAAATTTCGAACGTGAGTGAATGCGTCAGTATTTGTGGTTTACTGTTTTAATTTATTCTGAGGTTCCCTATTCTGGCCTCTGTCTCCTCCTTTTGTTCACAGCTTCCACCCGTCGTTTCACCATAATGCCCGAGAAATTGGTGGAATCCGTTTTGTTTCTTTTTAAGAGAAAGGATTGTTACAACACCCTCCTTTTCTTGCATTACTGGCTTTCGGCCATTATTCTTACTCAAGTGATCTCCCGCGGCGCGTGACGAAGACACCTGGTGGATATGATCACGCGATGCACGAGACACGTGAAAACCACGTGACCACCGCATTAGACAATTGACTTGTCACTCGTTTCCAAAGACCATGCGAATTCTGTGCATCGAATGGTGTATTGAATTGAAGACCACCTATGCACTGCGGTTTGTACCACACAGCAAGAAGTGCATGTTCTCGAAGAAAAGGTATGATAATCACCCTGACGCTATTTATTTCGAACAAGACAGTAAGATACATATTTTTGAAGAGTGTAGGCTGAACTCTTTGAAGGCAGTGGTAATGTTCATGTTTACCAGCCTCTTTTTTTTTTTTTTTTTCTAACTCTGGAAAGAATGTATCCATGCATATAGCAGTGTCTTGGAAAATTTACATTATCACAGAATTTAGAATTCATAGCACTTCTTTTCAGGGGCAGATCCAACAGCTTACTTTGAAGGGGAGTGTGTGTATGTGGTGGTGGGGAAGAGGGGGGTCTCCGGTTTGAAAAAAAAGGGGAGGGGGAGATATAAATTTTATGGAGGGCCCACACACACTGTGAAGTTGCAGCGCAGCCCTTTCCTGACATTCAAAAGCTTTTAAAACATTTTCCAATAAAATAATTATTTTCAATTTTCAGATCGCAAACAAGAACGAAAAAAATCAGCATTATTTTCATGGTGTTCGAATGCCCGCTTTTCGAGGAATCCAGCTTGATGCTTTCTCAATCTCACATCTGGGTATAATCTTAAAAGATTATATCCAGACGTGAGATTGAAAAACCATCGAGCTGATTTCCTCGAAAGATTTTATCCAGACGTGAGATTGAAAAAGCATCAATCTGGTTTCGTCGAAAGGTTTTATCCAGACGTGAGACTAGGAAAGCGTCAAGCTGGTATCCTCGAAATATTTTATTCAGACGTGAGATTGAAAATACATCAAACTGTTTTCGAATGCCCTCTCAATCTCACGTCTGGATAAAATCTTAGAAGATTTAAAAGATTTTATCCAGACGCGAGATTGAAAAAGCATCAAACTGGTTTCCTCGAGAGATATTATCAAGACGTGAGATTGAAAAAGCGTCAAGCTGGTTTCCTCGAAAGATTTTATCAAGATGTGAGATTGGAAAAACGTGAAGCTAGTTTTCTCGAAAGATTTTACCTAAATGTAAGATTGAAAAAGTGTCAAGCTGGTTTCGAATGCCTGCTCAATCTTCACGCCTGGATAAAATCTTAAAAGACAAAAGATTTTACCCAGACGTGAGATTGAAAAAGCATCAAGCTGGTTTCCTCGAAAGATTTTATCAAGACGTGAGATTGAAAAAGCATCAAGCTGGTTTCGAATGTCCTCAATTTCACGTCTGGATAAAATCTTAAAAGACAAAAGATTTTACCCAGACGTGAGATTGAAAAAGCATCAAGCTGGTTTCCTCGAAAGATTTTATCAAGACGTGAGATTGAAAAAGCATCAAGCTGGTTTCCTCGAAAGATTTTATCAAGACGTGAGATTGAAAAAGCATCAAGCTGGTTTCGAATGTCCTCACATTTCACGTCTGGATAAAATCTTAAAAGACAAAAGATTTTATCCAGACGTGAGAGTCAAAAAGCATTAAGCTGGTTTCCTCGGAAGATTTTGTCCAGATGTGAGACTGAAAATGCGTCAATCTGGTTTCGAAAGATTTTATCCAGACGTGACATTGAAAAAGCGTCAAATTAGTTTCGAAAGATTTTATCCAGACGTGACATTGAGAAGCGTCAAGCTGGTTTGGTTTTCTCTGAAAAGCGGGCATTCAAAAGCCATGATAGCGTTTGATGTTTTCTATTCAGGTTGGTTGATTTGATAGACAGATTTCCAGCTTGGAAATTTGTTACAGGTTTTTGTTTATGGCCCAATCGGGGTAAGGACATTCACACTATCTCAAATACACACGAAGTCTACCCCACACACACTGTAAAAAAAAATTCCAGAAATTCACGAGCCACTTTCCGTAATTTCTTTCGTGAACTAACGAAGCTTATTTCTAATACAACTTTCTCGTGAAATGACGAAACATTTTGAATTTTCAGAAACATTTCCTCAATTCCTGTGGTATATTGACGATAAATTGCCATTTTTAAGATGTGTTAATAGAAAATTCTGAATTTCCCGAAAGCTTTCCGCAGTTCTTTTCTTATATTAAAGGAAAAAGCTCCATTCTCACTTTTTCCGCATTCATACGACGAAAATTTTCCGGTAATAAGAGCGATCGCGGAAATACTTGAGGTTAGATTAACTGTTAAATTTCAATCGTCTGTCAAAGGAACTGCTTTTGAAGTCCTGTAGTGAGATCGGATATTGTGGATAGCATATTGCATGAATTTTTGTTATTGTGGCACAGGATATTTCATCTCCCTCTCCCCCATTTTGTGCGCAGGGCCGAAGATACAGGAAGAGCAGAGAGGGCGGTTGCCCTCCCAGAATGGTCATTCCAGGGACGTAAATTCATGCTCTGGAGGATGTAAAAAAATAGACACAGAAAACCCTTCAGTATTTTTTTTAAAGATTTTGGTTAGTCCCATGCAGTTAACAAGGGTAGAGAGTAACATACACAATAAAATGTGAACATCTCATATCCATGAAAGGAATTTTAAAAAACAGTGAATGGAGACATAGAAAACAATATGCTGACATGTTTAACTTCCACGACCTTTCCGAATATGTCGTTGGGGATGAAGAACTAATTAATCCTCCGTGCTCTGTCGCAGAAAGTTCTCCGAGCATGTAACCTACAACGGAAATTTTCCAAGCCCTACCCCTGAAGCTTCTTCCTATTGTTACGTTCACTGTCCGATATTCTGAGCTGGTTTGTTTTTCGCTCCACATTTCTGTGGAGTGTTGCGTTGTTGGCGTTCACGTAATGTTCACTCTTTATTTGGTATTTACCGCCTGTGGTTCTTGGGCAGTTACCTAGTTTTTACATTTTTAATAACATTATGTCAAAAACCTAAAATGCGATTTTTGAACGATCTTAATAATTTCCTGTAACTGCAGTGTGTAAGAAAGTACACGTATTATTTGAGTGGAACTCGAAAGACCGTAATTTTGAACACGGATGGGTGTAACTTCAAGTCTCGTCCTCCCAAATAAGAAAAGCTTGCTACGGTCCTGTGCAACAGCTATTATACAGAGGGTGAGTCAAACGTTTTGCAATATTTGGATCACTTTATGTCTTCATACGTACCTTTACGACGAAAGCTGACTAGCATTCAAAGTATAGGCCATCGTGTTGCACCGTCTTTAGCCATCAGTCAGCCAGTTCTTCGATTCCGCGGCGATACCAGTTCTTGTCCTTCGAGGCGAAGAACTCCTTCAACTCCAGCTGCCACCTCCTCTTGGTTGTTGAAGTGCCGCCCGCGAAGGAAGTGGGCCATGGAACGGAACAAGTAATAATCCGACGGAGCAAAGTCCGGACTAAGTTCCTGAAGTTTTGCCAGGGTTGTTCGCAAGGTACGAGGCCGAGCGTTGTCCTGTGGTAGGAGAGCGCGCTTTCTGTTCACTAGTGCCGGGTACTTCTCCTCCAAAACGGCATACATCCGCTCCAGCTGTTCAGAGTAGAGGTTGGCGTTGATGGTCCGACAGTCTGGAACAAATTCGTAATGGATTATCCCCTCGAAATTCCACCAGACGCAGAGCATCACCTTGTGCTCGAAGCGCCCGCGTTTGGCAGCAGCAGGTTCAGGTAGCTGACCCAGGATCAACCACTGCCGTTGTGTGTTAGGATTACGGAAATAGATCCACTTTTCATCGCACGTAACAAATTTCTTGATGAAACGTATATCGCTCTGGTTTTCTAGGAGTTTCGTGCACACTTCCACTCGGAGGTTTGCTTCAGCTGGCGTCAGTTCGCGAGGGACAATGCGGCAGCTCCTGTAGACCTTGCCGAGTAGGTGACGAACAACCACGGTGGTCTATGATATGCCCAGCTCGCTTGATAATCTCCGAGTGCTGGTTGTCGGATTTGCCTCTACGACTTGGCGCACGGCCTCCGAATCCACGGCTCGCGGCCTACCTGACCTTGGCTGATCGTCGAGGTTTCTGTCACCTGAGCAGAATTTCTTGAACCATCTGGTTGCGGTGCTGTAGTCCACGGAACCTTCCCATTTCGCATGACGAATATTTCGTGTTGCTTGAGCAGCGAGTTCAAAGTCGTAAAGCAAAAGTTCCGTAATTAGCCGGTTGTGGCTGTTCATCTTTTAGACGTCCCGACCACAGACAGAACGACGACATGCAATGCGGTTCACAGCAACGACTACCAATTTATATCTCTTTCGACTGACTGCAATGCGCAAAATTGAACTACTTTAAACACGTGACATATCCGCCGAAGCACATGCGTTTATGCAAATATTGCAAAACTTTCGACTCACTCTCTGTATATTGTGTTACCGTAAGAAACTGGGTACTTGCATTATTGTACAGGTGACTGTACGATGTCTATCTATCAGTCCGTGGAGAAAAGCTATTGTAGCTATCAAAAGTAAATTTTACATTTAAGAGTTTCGTGAAATAATATGATACACAGCTTTTCTTAAAGATAATTGAAAGCCATTGTCAGTTTAAACATATTCTGGTTCAGTGTTTAAGACGAGCGGTGTCTAACCCATGCGACCCCAGTTCGATCCCACTCACGTTCTCTGCGAGAGACTATTGAAGATTTCATTCTCTTTTTATAAATTTATTGCGATAACTGAAGTGAGAATTTGTAATAGTTTATCCGCTTTTGGTGAGAAGTAAAATCCAAATGTGCTAAAAATGAATTTCTTTTTCAAGACTTACCTTTCATTAATGCAATAATTACGAAAGAAAAATCTTGAGAAAACCGAAAATGTCCAGACTTGCAAGAATTTCAGTGCAGATTTATAAAGTGAGAGCAAATTAAAAAATGCGAAAATTATTTTTTGCACTGAGAGAAAAAGTTTGTTTGAAACAACAAAATAGTTTTGTTGAGCTGTTTTGTCAATTTATTTTGTTGCTTTAGCCAAACTCCATCGGAATTGTTTTGTTGGCAACACAAAATTATTTCGTTGGCTGTATTTCGTAAATTCAACTACTTGGAGGTGGCATCAACCTTACGCCAAAGCGCACGTGATTACTAGCTACTCCATACGGGCACTACCAGACTACCACTGACCAGAAGAATCTCGTTTTGCGCTTAAATTTCGTTTTCAATTATGGCTGACTGCGAATTTTTATTTGCGATCGGTTCCTGATTACAAATAAAAATTTCCACATGAGGTAATGATAAGAGTTGTAATTTATAAATAGAGCTTGTTTTAATGTATAGGCTATATATACAGGGTGTTTCAAAATTCGCGTGGGAACCAAAGATTGCATGGTGATAGTACTCTGGAACATATAGAACGTTAAGAAAAATATAACGTTTTTTTTTTTTTGTTGTTGTTTGTTTTTTGTCTAATCAAAGATGTCAATAATTTGTTTCATCAAAAAACTAAGGAAAGCATTTAAAAAGAAATCGGATTTAGAAACATGTTACACACGAACCAAAAATAGTGTCAATACATCGTTATGTCAAGTAGCAATCGTCCGTGAACATTCCAGAAGGTAATAAACCCACCTTCAAATGCTGAATTCGCAGATAAGAATTTCGTCGTGAGAACAGGTAGTTCCTAAAATAAAGGTCTGAAGTTCGAATCCGCTCGGTGAGAGATTTTTCGATGGATCTGAAAAAATTTCTCCATGGCGTTACACTCTCCAAATTCCTTTAAACACCACTAGAAAATAAAGATGGCGGGGAAAAAAAATAGCGGATACCCAGGGTCGAAGGGCACCGCCTAAAATTACTGCACCGGCAAAGTGTTGCCATCGGGGAAAAAGTTTAGGACAAAGTGGCCCAGCTACATAACTCTAAATTCTGTTGGAGAAAGATATTACTGTGTCACGATAACAAAATGTTTGGTTGTAGCAATAAAACGTTTTGTCATGATAACAATAAATGTTGTGGAAGAAGCAATAATTTTCAGCAAAATACTTTTGTAAATTCAACAAACATTTTTGTTGATTGCATATCGACAAAATTTTTTGGTTGATTCAACAAATTTTTTGCTGAATTAACAAAACGCTTTTTTTCAGTGTTTTTAATCACTTTCAAATGGAAAAAGTATTTGGCTGTAGCTGAAACACTTTCCAGAACTGCAGTTCAAACATGCGTAAGAACCAAAAAAGTAGTAAATAAGATGCAGATATCGTTAAAAAAAATAGAAACAAACAAACATATAGCAACAACCCAGAAAAAAATTCCGTAGGTAAACTTCAATGCATTAACTTACACAACGAATTTCTAGTTTCTGTAGCAGAAAATTGATAGCATAAGTGTTTATATTTTATTGACTGTTAAACTGCAACTGCAGTTGGCAAAACCAGACTAGGTAGAGGATATCAGCCTAAAGGGCAGTACGGACATTTGAAAGTAGAGAAAGCAGAAAAGGATGTATGAAAAACAGTGTTTGGTTCAACAGAACATTTGTTACCCAGAATTTTTTTTTTTTTTTTTTCTGAAGTGGTAGACAAAGTTTGCCGTTTTAGTATAGCTTGGTTTTCTTCTACAAGAATATTGAAGTACAAGTATCTACATTCTCTCTCTTTCTTCAGTTAGCAGAAGGTCTACCGGCAAAGAACATGGCGGCGCACCGGAAATTCTCCAGGTATCCCGGCGACCCAGTCCGCGCCTGGAACGAACTAATATTTGCATAGATATTCAAGAACTGAAAACGAAAGTTAGGAATTAAACGTCTCACATGTAAAATATTGAGATTTATGACACTTATAAATTTTTTTCCAAAACGGAAAACATTCGACTTTTAAGATTTTAAAGTTTTAGGTTGGTCGTGATCTATAGAATGTTTGTATTCCTTGCGACCAGAACGGCCTTTCTCCTATTTTTTTTTTTTTTTTTTTTTGTGTGGAATGGAGGTATATTGATCTTTGTAAGCTGTGGGAAAAAATGAATGAAATATCTATTCTAGAAAATATTACTCATGATGATAAATTAAAAGATATCTATAAGGCTTCAAATAAAAAAAAACAAAAAAAACAAAAAAACTAGGAATCATAATAAATACTTCATATGTCAAATCCATTTGGAAACAATAGCATCTGTTTAAATTAGATACACACATCCGCGATTTAAATTTTTAAATTTCACACAACATTATTCTTAATCGTACATAAAATACATCTATCAAATGATCCGTACTGTAAACATTGTGGTCCCTTGAAGACCACTGAGCACATTTTTGTTGAATGTGACTTTGCAAAACATTTGGACATGGTTAAAGAATTACTTAAATTTAAAAGAGGGTTTTCACAGTAAGCAAATCTTATTCACGCACCTTTAAAATGTAGTAATTTAAAAAATAATGCAATTCATTATCTAATCGCAATTACAAAGTATATATAACCTCTGGAAAAACAGAAATTTAATCAGAAATGTCGAAATTCAGAGCAAAGAAATTTAGCAAACAAAATGCGGTTTTCGGCGAGTTCTAAAATTTTAAAATGGGAAATATGATATAAATAAAACTTTTAAGAAATGGATAGCGCTAAAACCAATATTTTATAGAAAAGGTAATGATATTCTTAATAAACTATTGGAATAAAACAATATCAAAATTACAGAAAATTGCATAAGTAGGATCCGGGCAGCGGGTGGACTAGTGGTCAACGTTCGTGATTGCCACGGAGAAGACCTCGGGTTCGATTCCAGGCAGGTATGAACGCTCGAACCACTAAATATCCGTCGTGCGTCGGATGGGTACGTTAAGCCGTCTGACCCCGGGTATTGGCCCCCTAGTAATAAATAAGGGCGTCTCCCTCCCCCTTTCTACCTCGCTTCCATGTCACTTTCCTATCGGGCATCTCTAGCCCAAATCTCCTAGCTTCCTATTTCTAAGGGTTGTTTGAGAACACTATAAGTGTTCTCTGAGGGAGTGATTCTAAATTAAGTGCATAAAATCTGCTTCAGGTTCCTCGGCAGGCTGCGGAACCTGGGGGAGGCTTCCTGGATTTCCAGGCAGGCTCTCCCCCGTAAAGGTGTTGTGAAAGCTGTATATCAAAGATATGAAAAAATATTACTATAATTACAAGTACTTATTATGTGATTTTATCATTTGAATCCACTTGAAATTTAGGTAGATTTGTTGGTATATCTGTAAGAAATATTTTAAGTTGGTGTTCATTGATTTTTAAACCCGGGAACTCGCTTTAGGTTAATGTTCTTTATCTACCAGCACGGCCCTTCCATGAAAACTGAGAGTAATTTTTTTTTCTTGAGTTGGCCACAGTTCGTAGGGAAAAATAAACACGCAGACGACTAACTAAATTAAGGAGGTATCTATGGTAACAGTTATTAGCCGTGGCAGACGATTCCGGTTTTGTTATTGGGCAGTTGTTTAAGGTACGTCTGCATTTGGTGGTGAGTGATTCAGAGTTAAGAAGTGAAATGCGTTATGCGATAAAATTTTGCTATTGTTTGGGTAAAACAGTTTCAGAAACAGTTGATTTAATGAAAAGAGCTTACAAAGATAAATGTTTGGGTGAGTCAAGGATTTCTAGATGGCACCATGATTTCAAAAAAGGGCGTTTGTCGGCAGAACTCGCTCCTAGGCCTGGTCGACCTGAAAGTGTTATTACGGAGCGTATTGTTAACACTGTGTGGCGAATGACATATGTATACATAGCGGCGTCAACTAATATTTCAAAAATGTCGGCATTCCGCATTCTGTGCGACAAATTACTGCTGCATCGTGTGTGTTCCAGATGGGTACCTCATCACCTGACGAGAGAACAAATGTTAGCCAGAGTTCAAGAGTGTCATGGGTGAAAACAAAGGATTGCAAAGAATCCAAACTTTCTAAATACAGTAATAACTGCGGATGAAACATGAATCCACTATTTCGACCCCCTCATGAAGCGCGCAAGAGTGTCTAGAAACACACAGGCTCGCCTCCTCCGAAAAAAAGTCCGCCAAATCAAATCAGCTGGGAAGGTGATGATGATAATTTTCCTTGATCATAAAGGTGTAGTCTACCAGCATGCCGTTCCTCCACAAATGACTGTCAATGCTGAGTGTTGCATTTCAGTCTTGAAGCGTCGGCGATGACACATATCGATTAAGTGACCGGAACTGGTGGGGAAGTGGACCCTACACCATGATAACGCTCGCCCACATGTGGCTATGTGTTCAATAGTTAATGCAGTATTGAAATCATGCCAAGGCCTGCCTACAGTCCTGATCTCGCCCCGTGCAATTCCTGGTTGTTTCCAACAATGAAGGAGAAGTTCCTTGCGGAGCAATATTCAACACAGATGCTGAAGTTAATCAAGCTTTAGAAGGGTCGCTAAAGCAGCTTCTACAAAATGCCTTCACCACATGCTTTGAAAAGCGAACTGAACGACGGGACCGTTGCATATTATCCGAGGAAAAATACTTTGAGAAAGAATAAGATATATTTTGCTGTACCTATATTTCTTCATTTTGTCTGATTTTACTCTCAGTTTTTATGGAAAGGCCGTTGTATCTATTCAACAAATTAGTAGCGTAAATAAATTTTGAATTCCAGATAAGGTGAGAAAAATCATGTAATTAAATATGAAATAGGAAAAAATTAATAAATCCTTAACAATTCTTTAGCAGTCCATCATGTTCAGCTTTCAATAAAGTCGAGCATGATTCATAAAATAAAGAAACAGGAAAGTTATGTTAAAGTATACGTCACAAGTTTCTCATGGTTAGGGGGAAATTGGGACTATCAAACCATACCGGGAATTTTAGACTTGAGGTCTACTACAAAAACACACGCAAATAAGGAAGAATACATCATGAATTTCCTCATGAAAAAATTCTGTTAGATCCTGGATGAAAGAGTGAGTATTGTTGAAATATCCATCATTGTCAAATGAATTCAGTCATGAACAAATTTAAAAACTTTAACGGTGAACTGCACGATTGTTTGCGGAAATTGCAACACCAAGAAAGAATCCCGTTTTTCAACTGAAATTTACAGACTCCTTATGTTACAGGAGACAGTGGTGGTTCTTGCGGAGGGTGGTTGGGGCGATTGCCCCCCCTAAACCTTAACGAAGTTTTTACGTTTAAAGTAGCAAAGATCGTGAATGATTAACTTTGCATATTTTGTTTTCAGTTTTTCTAAAAAAAATTAACAATTAAACTTAGTACGGAGGATTTAAAATACTTATTACATTGATTTAGGTTCAGTAAAAAAAGAAAGAAGGAAATATAATAAAAAGGAGAGAGAGCGCAAAAGATAAAGGGAAACAGGGAAAGAGGGAGTAAAAAACATGGTGACATTCTTTGTTAGTTCTTTGCTATTGTCTAGCATCAGTAACGTCTCGAAACAGGGTAAAGCAAGACCTTGGTACTGATATCAGAGTAGGTGGGAGAAACTGTGAATAACATTCTCATCTACGTACGAATCTTAAGTGGCTCATAAAGAAAATTCGCAAAAATGTCCCCACCGCTTCCTCCCAGATGGCCTTTTTAGGACTTCTTTCTTTTTCTTATTTTTCCCTTTCCCTCACGCCTCACGGGCGCTTCCCGTTGTTTCACCCACTCCGAAGTCAATCCCCGCTTGGGTGGGGTGGGCTGGGAGGGAGGCATGGGGTAATTTCAGCATCTCCTGCTACTAACATTATATACACTATATTGACAAAAGTCACCGGACACCCCTTCAAAACCAAATGAACGGATCCGCTGCGTTGTTAAGATGCGCGGTACAGCTGCAAACGATATAAAAACAAGCATGCAGCTCACCGGGATCATATCGCACTGTGAGGTTGAGTGAAAATGTCGCGGCAGGAGAGAACTGACTTTGATAAAGGAAAGATTCTTGGGTGTTATATTAGTGGGTTGTTGTCCATAAGAAAAACCGAGAGGCGTTTAAACATAACCAAGTCAATTGTTTTGGATGTACTGAATGAGTGGAAGACACATGGCGTGCCTGAAGCAGCAAAACGTACCGGCAGACCAAAGATAGTGGTAGAAGACGTCGAAGCCTCAGGAGAGTCGTTACAGCTAATCGATGGAGTACTGCACAAGACCTCAGTGAACAGGTAAGAAAAAATGCTGGAACCTCGGTATGTTCGGGTACCATTCGCAGAGAACTTCCTTCCATGGGTTCCCGTGGTCGCGCGGCTGCTCATAAGCATTTCATGTCCACTCGGAATGCTACTCGTCGTTTAGCATGGTATAAAGAACATTTATCATGGACGTACATCAATGGAAACGGGTCCTATATGGACTGATGAATCCAGATATACACGATTCATCAGTCTCATGGCCGTGTGTGGGCATAGCGGCAGCCGCGAGGGGTGGGAGTGGGGGTGGGGTGGGGGGAGTGGCGCTATTTACCACAGTGTACTGTTCCTACGGTCAAGTTTAGAGCTGGCAGTTTACTCGTGTGGGGGGTGTTTTTCGTGGTATGGTCCCGGCCCATTTGTTATCGTGGACAAACCTATTAACCAGCAAGTCTCCCTCGATATTCTGGACAATCATGGCCTACCAACTCTGTGGCAATACTATGGAACTGAGCCTTATTGGTACCAGCAGGATAATGCACCGAGCCGTAAAGCAAGAACCGTTACGGCGTGGTTTGACGATAATTCCGTATCATGTGTGGACTGGCCAGCACAGAACCCTGATCTTAATCCCATAGAGCACCTATGGCACGAATTAGAGCGCCATATAAGAAGTGTGGAACCGACACCGTACTGATGTATGTCAATAAATGCTATGTTGTGTTTCTTCTCTAGGTGTCCGGTAACTTTTGTCAATGGAGGTGACTGGCACAAGACAGACCGTTGCGGAAAAGTCTTGGGGAGACCTTCATCCAGCAGTGGATTGATAATGGTTGACAAAAATTATGATGATATATCATCATCATCATCATTGTCAACCATTATCAATCCACTGCTGGACGAAGGTCTCCCCAAGTTTCCTCCATAACGGTCTGTCTGGTGCCAGTTTCCTCCATGTCACTCTTGCATACTTTCGAATTTCATCCACCCATCTCCCATGTGGTCTTCTTCTGGGTCTTTTCCTGTCCCTTGGAATCCAATCTAAAATTTCGGCTGTCCTTCTGGCAGTATGCCCAGCCCATTGCCATTTCAGGGATTTAACTCTGATCATGATGTCTTCCACTCTTGTCATTTTTCGGATATACGAGTTCCTCTTCTTATCTCTCCTGGTTACACCAAGTATGCACCTCTCCATGCTACTTTGAGTTGTCTGCAGCCTTTGTATGTCTCTTTTAGTTAAGGTCCACGTCTCTGCACCATACGTAAGCACTGGAAGGATGCATTGATCAAACACTTTTCTTTTAAGACATAATGGCATATTGCTCTTGAAAATTATGCTGTTTCTTCCAAAAGCTCTCCAGGCAAGTTTTATATGCCGATTAATTTCTTCATCAATGTGACCCTCACTTGATATCTGCTGTCCAAGATAAACGTACGTGTCTGTTATCTCCAGCTTTTCTCCATCAATCGATAAATCTTCATTTCTTGTAAAAGCATTGAACATCACTTTTGTCTTCTGAAAGTTCATTTTTAATCCCACTTCTTTACTCTTGTCAGCAAGTTCCTGGATCATACTCTGCAGCTCTGATGGATAGTTGCAAAAATGACTACGTCATCAGCAAAACGAAGGTGGGTTAGATAATCTCCATTAATCTTTATCCCTTTGTTTTCCCAGTTCAGTGATTGATAGACATTTTCCAATGTGGCATTAAAGAGCTTCGGAGATATGGTGTCACCTTGTCTCACTCCCTTTCCTATTTTTATGTGTGTTGTATTTTCAAACAGCCGAATCTTTGCACTTGCATTTTCATAGATGTTATTAATAATATTAATGTATGCATCTTCAATACCGCAGGATTTCAGAGCCATTGCAACTGCTGATGGTTTCACCGAATCAAAGGCTTTTTCATAATCGATAAAAGCCATGCACAATGGAAGCTCATATTCCCTCGCTCTTTCAATTAGTTCTCTCAGCACATGGATATGATCTATTGTGCTGTAGCCACTCCTGAATCCAGCTTGTTCTCTCGGTTGAGCCATGTCTAGTGTTACCTTCAAACGGTGTGAAAGAACTTTAGGGAAGATTTTATAAACCACTGATAGGAGGCTGATAGGTCTGTAGTTCCTGAGATCCTCAATGTCACCTTTTTTTATGTAGCAGGATCATTGTAGCGTTGTTCCAATCCTCGGGATTCTTTCCTTCATTAAGGCATCGAGTGAAAATTTGGGCGAGTACTGTTTCAATTTCTCCACTTGCTTCTTGTATGATGTCTACAGTAATTCCATCTTCTCCTGGAGCTTTTCCCCGCTTCATGTTCTTGATTGCATGCGCAACTTCTGCTGGGAGGACTGGTACTGGTACCTTTCATGATGTCGGGAGTACATGTATCATCCCTTTCATATAATTTGGAGTAGAAATCTTTCACTCTTGTCAAAATTTCGCCTCTATTTCTTGTTACAGAACCATCTTCTTTTCTCAGTGCCATAATCTGTTTTCTTCCCTTACTGAGATGTCCCTTTGCTATCTTTAGGCTTTGGTTGTTTTCAATATATATATATATATATATATAAACTAACGTTATATCAAAAAACCCATTTCATAATGGCTTCTGCCTCCTTTTTGTACCCGAAAAACAGCCCTCACCCCCTAGAGTAAACTTCAGGATCCGCCCCTGACAAGAGATAACTGATTACATTTGTAGAGCTAAACAAGATTTTTTCACTTCAAAACTCAGTATCGTGTGAAGACACCTCGAGCAACAATAACAACAGCCTCTACATGGCGTAGTATTGAACGAAAGGGGTTTTTGATATCGTCCTGGGGGAAATAGACGGCCAGGCTGCTTTCATGTGAGACCAGAGTTGATTTGCGGTGACCAGCGGAGGCGCTTGACGGCCTGTAGCTTAGCTACCATGCCCCAGACATGTTCGATCGGGGACATATCCGGCGAATATGCAGGTCACGGAAGAAGCGGTGTCTGCAGCGTATGGAAGAGGTCTTGGACATTCCGGGTCACATGTTGCCGAGCATTGTTCTGCTGGAATATAGCGCCAGGGCAACTCTGAAGGAAGGGTATCGTCTCTGCTTCTAAAACATCACTCATGTATCGCTGTCTGTTGAGGGTTCTCTGAATTCGTATCAGGCAAGATCGCGAATTGAACCCAATGGCGCCCCTACGCTTGGTGTTCTGCCGGTATGACGCTGCAAAGTAAAGTTCGTCATGATGTCTTCGAACTTGTAAGGCATGGTACTTCCCGTTTCAGTGTTACTCTGTCGTGGAATATGTTATGGAATGTAGGTTGATAGTGTTGGAATAAATCCTAAGAAATGTTTAAAGTAGAGGTCGGCACGGCCCTAATTTGGTGAGCCCGTCCCGTTCCAAGCCCGTGCGTTTAAAGCCCAGCCCGGCCCGTTTCAAATATCAGACTCTCGGGCCCGTCAATTGTAGCTTTTATTTAGGGCTGGCCCGGTCCGTGATGTGCCATTTGGTATTATTTTGTCTTTTTATTGTATTTTATTAAAATGTGAAAATTAAATAATGAAATGAGATATTATTGAAAATATTTAGCTGAATGTAAGCCTAAAAATATTAACTAAACTTTGACAATTATCGAAAAATATAACTTTTAAAAAGAGGGAAAAGGGAAGACTAAGCGCGTTCAAAATCTCTCCTTTCTCTGAACTAGTAACAGATAACACTACAAAAGTCAATCCCTATGCAGATTAAGGATAGGATAAAAATCCATGTCGTCCTACTCTCTCACACAAACACACACACACCCTCACCCTACTGCAGACACACCCCGTACCCCACTATACACAATAGACTACACATACTCACTCGGGGTCGAATCTTTTTGCTGTCAACAAGCCCCAAAATGCTTTTACCATCTTAATACCTACAGATTGGTAAAAACACTGTGAGTGCCTCTCCTTGCTTTTGTGATTATGCCCTGCGCTATGTCATGGAAGTAAGTAAAGCCAGCGAAACAGTTAAACACACCAGGAAATCGGGGAACACGACTTATTTCTTTCTTTACCATTGCGATAAAAAAGGATGTGTCGAATTCACCCGGCCCGGTCGTAAATGTCTGGGGAAAAGCCCGACCCGGCCCGGCCCGTTGCTTTGATCTGTGAACTAAAAAAAAAGCCCGACCCGACCCGGTCTGGCTTCGATTGGCGGGTCCATCCGCCTATACTCCAATTCACCCTAAAAGTGTACTACTGGGAAAAGCGAGAGAGTCTTATCACATCTCGTCGTGGAACACAAGAACGGTATCCATCCGCGTTAATGTGCTCTTCTACTGTTTCCTTCCTGATCCCACCCCCACCCCCACCCCACCCACACATCTCACAAGCAGGGGGGATTGTCAGTGGGGGTCTGGTGGAGGCCGAACTGCTTCCCCTACTGTCTTCGAGTTTCCCCGATTGTCAATTTATTGCCTCTGTGTTGTTAATGTTGGGAGAGTTCTTCCACCCCTTCCCCCTGTCCGAGTTGTATCCCAAGTGGGCAGAAATAGCCGAAAGTGCGAAGCTCTGGATTCAGCAACTTCTCACAACAAATTTATTTCTAAAAGCACTCTAACTTCTAGAATTTTTTTTACATAGCAATTTTATCTGATAAACTGTTGAGCAAACAAAAATGGATTCTAAGCAATAATTCTGATGCTTTTCGCTCTAAAGGCTAGGGACTATTTTTCGTAGCGGAGGCAGCTGTTTCGTACCCTTCATAGTGGTTCACTCTTAGATTGACTCGGAGTATAGTTTAAAATACCAGGCGACATGCCTCGTGCCAACTCAAAATTTTTCTATTTATTGCATGGAGAGATCCCATTCTTCGGAGTTGAAATTTTATTTAATTTTCTACTTTCAGTCACTGGTTCCTCTTAAAAAATATTACAATAATTTATTTTACAGTTATTTTTGTGTTCACTGTTAAAAAATGGATTCGAAACACTTGTCACCGTTTAAAGTATGAAAAAAAATGTACTTGAACGGTGTAATCAGAATTAGCTGAAGAGTGAAAGACGAGACGAGCTGAAGTGTGTGACCACGCCCTGACTTGTCTTCCCTACTTGTCTGTCAACGATGCTAAAGACCGTAGAACATCCAGTCATGCGCTTAAGGTGACGCAACAATTGTTTCCGAGCTTACACGAGCAACTTAGTATAGTTTAGAAGTTGAGTGATTGGTTGGTAGGGGGCGTAGACGGAATCGGTCGCAATCACTATTATTTCACCTTCCGAAGATAGACAGAAGGGGGACCAACAGGAACCGTTTAGGCTGCGGACGAATGACCAACGATCACTACTCAGCATAGGGTCAGCTGACCCCTCAAGGTACTTAACAATAAACACCGGTTGATTTTCCTCCTCCAAATGGTTGGTCACGCGCGTTTAAGAGATAAAAACAGGCCTGTGTCTTGTTACTTCGGGAACATCGATTGAAGCATGGCTATTACGTTATCTCAAAGATTCAGTTTCACTTGAGCCATTTTTCGTTTTCATAGTCCAATTTGTCATGTTTAGGATGCTAGTGGAATCATGGCCAAGGGGGCCCCACCCCTTCAGAAGCAGCAGAATAAACATACGTCAAGCCTTTTCTCTCTCTCTCTCTCTTTTTTTACTCTAGTCTCGCATTGCACTTTGACGTGAAGGCAACCTTACATTTCTCCTTTTGAATGAATAATGAGTCATAGCATGCGTTAATACTGTCCGTTTCTTTGTTTTGGAAGAACTTTCGCCTTTCAAATGACTTAAGTGACTGCTACTCAGAAATATTAAAACATGTGCGTAATCGCTTGTCAAATCTTTAAGTTTAGGCGAGTCGGAATTTGTCATTTTCTTGTAGGACTTCCGTCCACAGTGAGTAGAGTTTAGGTCCCAGCCACCTACAGCGAGATCGCCTTTTGGGCAGGACACAGAACCGGAAGAAATGAGAGCAAGTCTAGCGACTTTGACAGAACAGTTTGTAGTGAGATTAGAGTACAGTAGATGGCGCCACCGTACAAGTACGATATTGCACATAGAGGGGTGAGAGAATTTCAGGGGGGGGCATAGGAAAGGATACCCATTTAACCAGTGGGTCCAGCCTGGGGGCCGTCTCTTAACGTGCTCGTCCGATGCACGGCGGATATTCAGCGATTGTTAGCAAATCACACCATCTCTGAAAGATCAGCCCAGGTTCGAACCTGAAGACCTTGCATCGATAGTCTGAACTGCTATCCACTAAGCCATCCGCGGCTCAAGTTTAGGCGATGGAGGCTAAGTATCTCTTATCCGAAAATCACCAAACCGAAAACTTCCGAAAAGTTTGCTTTCGAGCGCCGAGATGACGTCACAAATCGAAAATTCTAGAAGGCTCTGGTAAGGTTTCCTGGCGCAGGTCTGCACGTAACCTGCTGGTTGCGACCAGAGGCGTAGCCAAATAAAGAAGAAGGGGCCCTCGGGTCCGGACTTTATGAATTTAAAGCGATATATATACACTATATTAACAAAAGTCACCGGACACCTAGAAGAGAAACACAACATAGCATTTATTGACATACATTAGTACAGTGTCGGTCCACCTTTGGCCTTAATGCATGCACTGATCCTTCGAGACATGCTTTCGACAAGGTTTTGGAACACAGCGATAGGTATGCGCTTCCATTCAGTACATAATGCTGCCGCTAACTGTTGCTTAGTAGTAGGCATTGGTTCTACACCTCTTATGCGGCGCTCTAATTCATCCCATAGGTGCTCTGTTGGATTAAGATCAGGGTTCTGTACTGGCCAGTCCTCACATGATACGGAATTATCGTCAAACCACGCCGTAACAGTCCTTGCTTTATGGGACGTATGTCGTGTCTGTTTTGAGCTCCGTGTTTCGCCGTCTACTGAGTGTGTTTTGTGTGCTCTGTCGTTTAACTTTTGTGCGTGCCTTCAAGACGAAGGTTGTATCTTTCATTTAAGACATCTCCCGAGTCGGTGAGTACTATTTTCAATTAGCTATCAGCACTTTATTTTCTCGACCAGTTGGTCGTTTTTACTAAGTTAGGCCTCGCCATCGGCGATGGCGACTGCTGATAAGAGCAGAATTCCCGCTCTCGTCACAGCTTCTCCTACTACGTCGATCCTTATCTCTGACGGAGCAAACCAATCAGCGTCCGTCCTTGATGATAGGGAATATCGTCCTCCTCCTGATGCCTATTGCTCTTCTTCTTCTACGCTTCAACTCTCTGACTCCACCACCCCTCCTGGTGGTGAGGCTATGACGTTCGTTCCTGATGCTACCGATGACGTAATGGATATCTCTGAGGGCGTTGCTTCTCTGCCCTCGGTAGCCTTGCCCAGCGTTGTGTCAGCTCCTTCATCCAGCGCTGCACCTCTGCCTTCCAATGGAGGATTGCCTTCCCGCTCTTATTCTAGCGTTACCTCAGGTGCGTCCCTACCGACGCAATCGACTCGCCTTCCCCTTGCAGATGCCCATGTCCAGATACATGGTGACTCACTTCAATTGGACGTTCCGCACTTCTCACCCGCTGCGCAGGAACTTCACTCCACCCGCGAGTTGGGAGTGTGCCTAGATGCTCTTCCGAATACACCGCTGAAAGTCTATTGTGATACGCTCCTTGCTTTTCTTCCAGCCGGAGCCATTACTCACCTCACCCGCCGGCCGCGGACGGTGATTGTTTATTTCACATCCAAAGAGCATGCAGACACGCTTCTAAACTTTGGTCTTGACCTGGGAGACCACCACCTGGAAGCTGAACCGATTTCCAGGCGCCCTGTTCAGGTCTCCTTGCATCCGGTGCCCCCCGAAATCTCGGATGCGATGATATGTACTGCACTTAGTAAGTGTGGTAAGATTGTTGGTCCTGTTATCACACATTCAGCTGCGCCCAAGGATCCTGCAAATAAGAATGTTCGTAGTTTTCGCCGGAGTGTTCGACTCATCTTTCCATCAGAGGAGCATCTCCGTAAGTTCCCACGGATTCTAAACGTCCGATGTGGGCAGCTCTCCTACAGAATTGACATGCTAACATCAGAACACTGTGCTAATTGCAAAGAACTTGGGCATCAGCGTGCTCGATGCCCCAACAACCAGTATCCAGCTCCCACGGCTTCTACAGTGCCTACCGCCTCTAAGCAGCATCCTGCTACATCTCGCTCTCGACCTGCACCGTCTTCAAATGTGCCAACTGCCCCAGGGCCGAGTTACACAAAAAGTATATCTACAGCCTCTCGTCCACGAGCGTCTTTTGATGCTGATCTCACCTCCCACCTTCAATTTCCAGTGCTCACCTCACCTATTACTCCTCATCCCGTGGCAACATCGGGAGACTTCGCCGCTGGTTTCCCACCAGTCTTCACTGTTGGTGTCTCCGAGTGTGACGGCGGTGCCGATAACTCCTCTGACTCTGCGTCAGCTTCCCGAGCATCGTCGCTCCCTGGAAAACGAATTTCTGGCACTCGTACAGGTACCCGACGTAAGAGGAAGAAGAAGAAATCTTCCTCTGCGGATGGGCAACCGTTCCGTACTACCAAATCTTCAGGAGATATCTCTCCCTCTCCTGCGCCAACAGAAATTGAAAGGGACACTGATGATGATGGGTCTCCACCTTCGTTTGAGGTCTTTTCAAGTGTTCTCTCCAAATGTGGTGCTCCTTCAGAACCTCTCAATCTTGGAGATTACTATCAGTTTTGCACCCACACCACGAACCTGGAGTCGACGTATGACTACCTCCGAGAGCGCGAAGACATTCTTCCCGCGCTGCTCCTGCAAGCCGGATGCATTGCTAAGTACCTTCGTGGGTTTGTTCATGACCCCATGCACCACTCATGGACCCTTGGCTGCGTAAACCGATTACAACAACTCCTGAAAGTTGCTCCGCGACTCCTCCAACCAACGACTGACAAGTCCATTCAAGGTCACGACCCTTAATTGCAGAGGGTTCGCTAGCCCCTAGCGAATGCTCTTGTTATGGAAGACCTCTCGCCCCTCGGGGCCGATCTGTTACTACTACAAGAAACAAACTGCCATTCCTCCACTCTGTTTACTCGCTGGCGTCCTAGCGATTATGTGTTCCATCATGCTTTCCGCTACTCATCTCATGGTGGACTTGCTATCGGAATACATCAACATTTCCGATCCACCCTCACTGCACTCTCAGTGCAGAACTTATGCCGAGATTTACTCCAGCAAGTCTCCTTCACAGTTGGCGGAGCTCGATTTCACATCTTTAATGTGTATATTCCATGCACCTCTATTCATTTATCCATCTTGTTCACCAAACTCCGTAAAGCTCTCTCGAAAGTCTCACCTTCGGATCGTGTGCTCTTGGGTGGAGACTTCAATTGCACCCTTGACCCGGCTCTGGATCGCTCTCCTTCGTCACGAGAGCGTCGGACGGATCTCGTCGCACTACTCCATGACCTTGTTGCTGATTTCTCCTTCAACGATGCTTATAGGCGCCTTCATCCACAAGAGACCTCACACACGTGGCGCTCGTCTGGGAGTCAGCTTCCATCAACTGCACGCTTGGATCGGGTTTACGTTTCCACACCGCTTCTTGCGTCTATTACCGAGTTGCAACATCAACCTACTGCTTCCTCAGACCACTGCACGGTCACCCTCACAGTGTTTGTTGCGGCGTCACTCCCTCGGACTGTTCGTCCGTGGACATTTGACTCCAATCTCCTCACTGATCCTGAATTTTGTGCCTCTGTCCGTTCTTTTCTCGCTGCTCGTCGCGCAGGGTTGCATTCCGCACCCTGTACCTTGACGTATTGGCTTCGTGTCAAGCATCAGCTCCTCTTACATATCAAGCAACTTTCCTTCACCATGAAGACTTCTAGTCAGATGCGCCTCGATCACGCCAGGCAGATGCTCACACTGATTGGGTTATCAGATCCGCTTTTTCCAGCATATCAGGCGGAGCTCCAGGCTTTGCTGAAACCTCTTGCGCAGCAAGCACTTTTACGTCTGCGCATTAAACATCTCAATCCGGAGGAATGCACCTATGATTTTCTAACATCAATGGAATCTGCACGTAAGTCTTCTACCTCGCTTCGTCATCTTCGCCTCCCCTCTGGCGAAATCACATCCGATTCGGCAGCGATTTGCTCTCACGTTCGTCAGTTCTATACCACCAAGTTCAGTGAAACTCCTCCCCTTCTCCCTCTGCTCTCCCCCATCTTCTCAATAACCTACCACAAGTTCCGTCTCATCTTGCTCACACCCTGTCTCTTGCACCCACATCCACGGAGGTGTCAGACACCTTCTCTTCCCTTAACCCCCATGCCTCTCCGGGTCCGGACGGCCTCTCTTTTCCTTTTTACCGTGCGTTCTTGCCTCTTTTGTTGCCTTTTTCTCCTCTCCGCTTTTTCTGCTGCATTTAACTGCTCCCCCTCCCGAGGAGTTTCACGGACGCACATGTGGTCCTATTTCCCAAGAAGGGTGACCCTCTTGACTTGGGAAATTGGCGCCCCATTTCTCTTCTCAATCAAGATTATAAACTCTATACTAAGCTTCTTTCCCGTCGACTAAACTCTATCCTCCCTCACATCCTTGCTGACTCTCAAACCTATACTGTTCCTGGCCGTTCTCTTTCCTCCAATGTTCAACTTCTTCGCGATCTCATTCATCTTGCCAAGACTCATTCTGAACCTCTTGCTCTCCTTTCCTTAGACCTCCGTTCCGCTTTCGATAATATCTCACACGCCTATTTAACACAAACCCTGCTACACTTTGGCTTTCCTCCACAATTTGTCTCCGTTCTTCTCTCCCTCTACCGGGACGCCGTTTTCCATGTCAAGACGGCATCTTTTCTCACAGCACATGTTCCCTTCAAGCGGGGAGTTCGTCAGGGCTGCCCGCTTTCTGGTCAACTGTTTGCGATTGCCGTCGAGCCTTTTCTACGCTCTCTGCAAACATCTCTTCTAGCACAACTTCCACCACCAGTTGCCAGCTCACGGCATCACTCAGTCATTTACTCTGCTTATGCAGATGACATCACCGTCTGCATTCGTAGCGACTCACAGTTCCAACTGCTTCGTCGTTTGTTCTCCGCATATGCTTCATGTTCTGCAGCTGAACTGAATACTTCTAAGAGCACTGGATTGTGGTGCGGGTCGTGGTCCAATCGCTTGGATGCTCCATGGGGGGCCACATGGTCATCCACTACCCAACGCTTCCTGGGTGTGCACTTAGGCGCACCACAAGCTACATCCAGTGCAACTCGCTCGGAACTCCATCCTCGCCTCCTCCGCACAGCTGCATTCTGGTGTCGTGCGCAGTTCTGTACGTCCTACTACCAGCGTGCAAATCTCACCAGGACATACCTTCTGTCCATCTGCAAGCATTCTTGGATTGCATCTACGACCCCGCTTTTCTGTCTCCAGGAGGTTACACGCTGCCTTACTCGAGTAATGTGGGCGGGTCATCACTGGATTAACGTCCACAAGCTCTGTGCTCCTCCCTCCTATGGTGGTGCTGGCCTACCTGATGTCCCGCTGTGCTACAAAGCAAGCCGAGTGATCAACTTCATTCACCTTTTCACGGCTCCAGTGGCTTCCGCAGTTCAGGTACGTGACGTTCTTGCCTCCTTGCGTAACCCACATTTTTCTTTTCTTTCTTTAGTTCTCATGGATTGCTGTCCTTTCCCCCCTCCAAACTCCCACCTGCATATTCTGAAGCCCTCACTCACCTTCGCTCTCTCCCCCTCATTCGCTCCCCTCCCTCTTCAACTCTTGAGCTTCTTTCTGAACCCCTCTTCTTCAACTCCCTTGTTCATCCCCCATCTACCCTGTTTTTCATTCCCCTCTTGGCTCCGAGCAGGTGTAGTAACTGTACAAGACCTCACTAACTCGGATCTATCCTGGCGCCCTCTCTCTGGCCTCCCCCTGCTATTCTCTCGTCCCCATCCGCCCATTTGGTCTATGACTCTCTGCTAACTGCACTTCTTTCGCTTTTCCCTGATCTTGTCTCCCCCACCGGTCTCGTCTCTGTCTTTTCTGCCCCTCTTCCGCTGCCGTTTTTCCTCCGACTCACAAACTCGGTTCTTCCTCTCTCCTCTCTCTCCTCTAAATCTCTTTATCGTTTTCTAGTGCACCTTGCCACCCCTTCACCGCTTTCTATTCTGGAGGTTCCCCCTGCTTCTCTTCCTCTTGTCTGGGCCGCTGCCCGCTCACCCTTATCTGCCCCTCTTGAAATTAATACCCACTGGCTCTTTTTGCATAATCGCCTCCCTGTTCCGTATTTTCTCTTTCGCATGTCTCTTCTCTCCTCCCCTCTCTGCTCCTTCTGCGCACAGGAGGCAGACGTTTCTCACGTCTACCTTTACTGTCCCATCCTGATGCCTCTCCTCCACCAGGCTTTCCGGATTGCCAGTCGCTCTTGTTCTCAAGATCTTCCGTTCACTGCCTACAGACATCTTCTTCTGCGGGCTCATCCACCTACAACTCTTCCTTCAGTATGTGCCTATCTTTTCGTGCTGGTTAAACACGTTATTTACGTATACCTTCAACAACTCCGCAGCATTTCCTCGCCGGTCTCTTTACACCAGGCCAGCGCAGCACTTTTGTGCCATTTTCAAGATCGATTGCTTTCTCGACTCCGCCTGGAGTACCAGTCGGCTTCTTCCAGTCGTCGAGAAGCCACCTTCTATGCTACCTGGGCGCCGGCCGCTCCATGGTTTGCGATTGATTCTGGACTGCTACACCTATCAGAACCCTAGGACATTCTACACCTCCTTTGCTGAGTTCCGTGGCACCCTGGTGACCCTCCTCCACTCTACGACTCGTGCAATCCACACTACCGTTGAATTGTGAATGCTAATGCCATCTCAGTGTATTTTCATGCTTACTCGTGTACATTACTTACTTTCACCCCGCCTGTATTATGTTGCTTTGGTGCCCTCGTTAAATAACTTGCACAATTGTGCACGCTGTGTTTTTATCTCATGTATGTAATGTTTTACCTTCACGGCGGTGTTTGTGCTGTTCTTTTTCTAATTGTGTACTATTGTTTCGCCTGTGTTATCCTGTAAATCATGCCCAGCCAATGTCATGTGACACGATGTGTTTCTCTTTGTCACTTCTGCAATTTTTTTATTCAATAAGCTTTGCTTGCAGCATTTTGTTATTCATCCCCATTGTCATTGCAATGTATATACCATCATGTTTTTAACAGTTTTGTATTATTTCCCAGTGAGATGCCCAATACTGTACGTCTCCCTCTTATGTTTTCTTATGATAAATTAGAATAAAGCGATTTTGAAACCTTGCTTTATGGCTCGGTGCATTATCCTGCTGGTACCAACAAGGCTCGGTTCCATAGTATTGCCATAGAGTTGGTAGGGCATAATTGTCCAGAATATCGAGGCAGACGTGCTGGTTAACAGGTTTGTCCACGATAACCAATGGGCCGGGATCATACCACGAAAAATACCCCCACACGAGAACACTGCCAGCTCCAAATTTGACCGTGGGAACAGTACAGAGTGGTAAATAGCATTCCCTCTGCTGCCGCCATACCCACACACGGCCATCAGACTGATGGATCCTGTATCTGGACACATCAGTCCATAGGATCCGTTTCCATTTATCTACGGTCCACGATAATGTTCTTTACACCATGCTAAACGACGAGTAGCATTCCGAGTGGAGATGAAAGGCTTATGAGCAGCCACACGACCACGGTAGCCCATGAAATGAAGTTCTCTGCGAATGGTACGTGTACATACCGAGGTTCCAGCATTTTTACTTACCTGTACACTGAGGCCTTTTGCAGTACTCCGTCGATTAGCTGTAACGACTCTCCTGAGACTTCGACGTCCTCTATCACTGATTTTCTTTGGTCTGCCGGTACGTTTTGCTGCTTCAGGCACGCCATGTGTCTTCCACTTATTCAGTACATCCAAAACAGTTGACTTGGGTATGCTTAAACGCCTCTCGGTTTCTCTTATGGAGAACCCGTTAATATAACACCCAACAATTTTTCCTTTTTCAAAGTTAGTTCTCTCCCGCCGCGTCATTTTCACTCAACCTCACTGTGCGATATGATCGCGGTCAGCTTCAGGATTTTTTTATAGAGTTTGCAGCTGTACCGCGCATCTTAACAACGCAGCGGATCCGTTCATTTGCTTTTAAAGGGATGTCTGGTGACTTTTGTCAATATAGTGTATAAATACAGGGTGTCCATAAAGTCTTTCCCACATTGCAAAAATTAGTATAAAAAAATCTATGTAAGTTAAAATAAAAGGGTTGGCAACATAATATAGCAGTACTGAAAGTTTTTTTGTGTTCTGTAGGTGAGCACTACTACTGAATAAGAGGAGCATTTCATAGATAATGGCTTCCATGCAAGAAAAAGCGGCGTGCATGTTGTGGTTCCCTGAGACCAAATCGGTGGTTACTGTCCAGCGTCACTTCAGAAAAGAGTACAGACGATCACCACCGGATCAAAAAGCATAAAAGCTTGGTATGAAAAGTTTAAAGCGACGGGTAGTGTTGGCGATCTCCCCTGAGCGGCCCGACCACCGGTTGCCCAAGAGACAGCTTCAGAAGACCTTTCTGCGAAGCCCCAGGAAATCCATTCGTCGTGCTTCGCTAGAAACTGAGATTCCCCGTGCCACGGTTTACAAAATTTTACACAAACGTCTTCATCTGTATGCTTATAAGGTACAGATCGTTCAAGCTCTTCAACCTGATGACCGGCCTCGCTGTGCTGCATTTGCGACGGGAGGTTGCATAATATTGATTATCTGCACCATGTCTGTTTCTCAGATGAAGCCACATTCCGCGTCTCTGGTACAATAAATAGGCACAATGTGCGAATCTAGGGATCAGAAAATCTCCACCATGTCATCGAACAACAGAGGGCTAGCCCGAAAGTGAACGTGTGGTGCGGCCTGATGCATGACAGAATCATCAGACCCTTCTTTTTTACAGATCCCACGGTAACATGTAACGTGCACTTCGACATGCTGGAACTTTTGTAGCACCTCAGTTGCATTACTCCGACCTTCGGTTTTTTTCAACGAGACGGTGCCCCACCACATTGGTCAATAATGGTTCGTGAGTTCCTGAATGTGGCTTTCACCAATGAATCAGATCTATGGACTCCCCGTTAAGAAATTCCTGGCTACGCCACTGGTTGCGACACATGCCTCAAATACCCTGGGCGGAGCTCTGATGCTCTGTTTTGTAGTTGCGATGCACAAACCGATTCCCTTTTTTTTTTTTTTTTTTTATTTCGGGGTTTAACAACGACCACTTTGAGCTGCTCTAAGTCTGTAAGAATTTCCCGTCCCTAATTTAGGGTCACTGGTTCCAGGGAGCAAAGAAAGCCAGTGCTGATGTTAGACAACAACACTACCCATGCCCCATCGGGACTTGAATGAACGATCAGAAACCAGCGCTTAGATCACTGTCCCACTGAGGCGGCCAGATTCTTTTAATTCGACTTAGTAAAACAATTCGTTCGTTGACACTTCCGGTGAATGATTTCCTCAGGGAATGATTCTCTCCAATCGGATCCGCTCGAGTCCTTCGTTGATTTATCCGTTGCACGATTTCTGAAGGGAATGAGTGTCGTTAACCGATTCTAAGTAGCATTCGTTTGTGTCGTTCGTTCACTCTTCCGGTGAACGATTTCCGCAGGGAATGACTGTCACAAATCGGTTGATAGTCGGATCCGTGTGTGTCGCTCATCGACTCTTCCGGTTTAGTGAAAAAAAATTCACTTTAAATTTATTTTTAGTCTTACGGAATTTTTTGCTTCTTAGTTTTTAGGTACATTGGTTTTAAAGCTTTTTTGAAATTTATTACATTTCTTTTTATACTTCTAACTAAGGTTACATTTTCTGACCGGAACAAGTACTTCATCGAGACACCCAGGTGAACATTTGACTAATGTCTAGACTCGCATATGATCAGAGGTACGACCTGCTTAAAACGCGAAATGACGCCGAAAAAGCGTCCCGTTTTTCTGTTTGAGTTACGACAGAAGTGGCCGCATGGTGGCTCTAGTTACATGCACAAACCTCACAATTCACGTCCTCGCCGTATTAAGGTTTGTTTGGAATTTGCCGTTGAAACCTATATTTCTGAAGTGCAAAATGTTGCACCAAGTGATACATAAGTGATATGTTCATTGAAATAAGTTAGCGTAATCGTTTTAACCGCTTTTTATTGTATGAATGATGTGGGAATTATTTATACTTGATGGAGATACCCATAAGTTCATTCTATCAACTTTCCGTATTTACAGATTGTATAATATCAATATTGAAGTATTTAATAAGGAAATTGCGTAGAATTTAAAATAAATAGCTAAACTGACTATCAGTCAGTTTGAAGAATCGTACTCCTGTAAAAAAGAAATTAATACAGGTCGTAATAGGACGGCATGCTGTACGAACATAAATGTATAGTGTATTTAGATCTTAGTGGAAGACATGAAGACCAGGGACGTCGCTAGACTTCGAGATCAGGATGGGTGGGCATTATTTTTGGTGGGGCAAGCTTGATAGCAATTTGTTTTTTGCTACGAAACACTGAAAGAACGAATTTTCAATGTTTTTTTTTTTTATTAAAGGTTTAACGACCACTGTGAGCAACTCAATGGGCCCCATCCCGCATCCCTAATATAGGGTCACTGATCCCAGATAAGGGAGAGAGCCCGTGCCGTAAGACAAACACAACAGTCATGCCTCACCGGGATTCGAACCCGAACTCTTCTCGGACGAATGGTCATAAGCCAGCACTTAGCCCACTACGCCACCGGGACGGCTTCAATGCTTTTCAATACCGACTACAAAGGAATTCGTGCAATCCCGACCCCCTCCAGCTAGATACACATACACGGATTTGACCAATTACGTGGTGAGATACTAGTACAAGCAGTACTTTTTTACTGCCGGTAAGCAGTACCGGCATCTTTTTTATGCTTTCCAACCGTAGGTTGAAGAAGCGTATATGCTCCAGCTTTGTCCGTCCGTCCGTCGGCACGATAACTCGCGTAAAAATGGTTCGATTTCGATGAAATTTTAATGTGTGGTAGGGGACCACCTGGGGACGAATCCTATTGAAAATGGACGAAATGGGGACAAAGGTCACATCATAGGAGCGGGATCCATTCCATTGCTTTGTTGCGTCATAACTTGCGTAAATATGGTTCGATAACGATGAAAATTTAATATATTGAAGGGAACCACTGGGAATGAACCCTATTGAAAATCGGTGAAGTGGGGTCAAAGGTCAGGACATACGAGCGGGATGCATTCCATTGCCTTTATGCGTCATAACGTACGTAAAAATGTTTCGATTTCCATGAAATTTTAGTATGTGGTAGGGGATCACCTGGGGACGAACCCTATTGAAAATGGACGAAATGGGGTCAAAGGTCAGGACATAGGATCGGGATCCATTCCATCGCCCTTATTCCATACTATTAAAGGAGCAATTCTTGTTGCCGCCCCGGTGGCGCAGTGGTCTAAGGCAATGGCCTCTGATCATTCGTCCGAAAGGGGTCCGGGTTCGAATCCCGGTGAGGCATGGATGTTGTGTTTGTCTTACGGCACTGGCTCTCTCCCTTCCCTGGAACCAGTGACCCTAAATTAGGGACGGGCGACTGCTTATAGCCCATTGAGTTGCTCACGGTGGTCGTTAAACCTCCAATAAAAAAAAAAAAGAAAAATCTTGTATGTATGTAAATTTTATTTTGAAAACGCCTCTAAGGATTTTGATGAAAGTCGTTAACCTACCGTTTTCTGGTACTAGAAATCGATTTAGCTTGATCTCGACTTTAGGAAAATTCGTTTAGTGCGTTAAATAACCACCCCGAATTACCACGTTTTTAGTGTCATGGCGTCCTATTAATGTTACCCATGCTTAGAAATCTTATGACGTCACAATCTCGCGATTGAAACGCTGGCGTGCGGTCACGCCATCTGTCTCATTACGTCACGCGTTGTGTGTGGATCCTATTAAAGTTTTATGACGTCTTGCTCTTTCGAGCAAATGGTCACGATTCCCATCTGCCTCATTACGTCACGCGTTGTGTGCGTATGTCCATCCGCACGAAAACTCGCCTAAAAATCGTTCAATTTCGATGAAATTTTAGCATGTGGAAGGGGAACACCTGGGAAGGAACCCTATTGAAAGTGAACGAAATGGGGTCAAAGGTCAGAACATAGGAGCGGGATCCATTCCACTGCACTTATGCGTCATAACTAACATAAAAAAAGGTTCGATTTCAATTAAATTTTAGTATGTGGTAGGGGACCACCTGGGGACAAACCCCATTGAAAATGGGCAAAAGGGGGTCAAAGGTCAGGACATAGGAGCGGAATCACTTCCATCGCCATTTTGCGTCATAACTTACTTAAAAATTCTTCGATTTAGATAAAATGTTAGTATATCGTAGGGGCCTTCCTGGAGACGAATCCTGTTGAAAATGGCAGAAATGGGGTTAAAGGTTAGGACACAGGAGCGGGATCTATTTCATAGCCCTTATGCATCACAACTTACGTAAAAATGCTTCCATTGTGACAAAACTTTATCATGTTATTTCGGAGGTATACTGAACCGGTTCTGTTGAATATCATCGAAATGGGATCAAAGGTCAGGGCACAGGACTGAGATTTATTCCACAGCCATTTTCCTCATAACTTGAGTGATAACTTAAGTAATGATTTCTGGTATGTTGGAAAGCGTATCATAATCAATGCATTGCATGATTTTATTAACTTGTTTCTGAAGTTTTTAAAAAATTGCGATTTATTGACAGCAAAATGTATTATAAATATTTCGGCAGATGGTAATGTGTTCACGAATTGCGGCTAATGCAAGACAAAGTGGTCACGAATTGAGGCTAATGCAAGACAAGCTTCCTAGTGTTATTTTCTGGCATCGTGCTAGCCATCGCCTTGAATTGTCTGTTAGTGACACAGTGAACAATATGGCAGGAGTGAAACGCTTTTAGAGTTTCATGGACAAACTTTATGTGACTTATCATGCTTCACCTAAGAATGCTAGGGAACTACAGGAATGTGCAGCGACTCTAGAACTTCAACTTCTTAAAATTGGCAGAATTTTAAGCACTCGCTAGGTTGCATCTAGTTTTCGCACTGTTTCTGCAGTGTGGCAAGACTTTGAAGACCTCGTCCATCACTTTCAATAGGCAAAAGAAGACAGCAGAAGAAGCAAAACAAATGATCGCTGTCTTTATGAGGGCCTTTTAAGAAAAATAACGCCATGCGAGTTTGTTCTTGATTTGGGCCTTATGTGTGATGCTCTCCAAGAACTTAGCGAACTAAGTTTAGATTCACAAGATCTAGACTTAGTTCTTATGTTCTTGGACAGTTCAACGTTTTGAGGAAAGAATTGAAAATCCTGGTCCGTACTACACTATGTCTCTTCAAAGTAAGAAGAACATGAAGTTCAAAGGGATTGAGCTCCACACAAATGAAAGACACAGTCCTGCAATAAGTTCATCTACTTTTTATAAAAGTCTGAAAGAGGCTGTCGGAAAGCATCTGCTTGAAGGGGATGGTACTTATTTACCTGAATGTGCCATGATTTTAGATTCCAAGTATTGGCCAGAAAATCCTGGTAAACATCTGACATTTGGTGAAGCTGAAATTAGAAAGTTAGCACGCAAAGTCCGCTTCGATGAAAGAGAAGAAGTTCGTGGTTTTCGTGAATATCTTCAAGTAAATAAAGTCCCGGGCATAGTATTTCGTCTTAAGCACACTTTGAGCACAATTGCAATATCTTCCAGTGATTATAGTAACTCCATCTAGGTCATCTCTGCTTGTACGGACAACTTCTGCAATGATGTTCATCAGGATAGTAGGACCTCCTCTCACTCAGTTCAACCCTGGCAAATATGTGAACTCATGGCTGCTCCGAGGTCGTCATTCTGCAGTTGATACCAAAAGCAAGAAGCGATCTAGAGACGACGAGGGTATATCAGAGGATATGTTAAAAGTATGGAAGTTGCTATAATAACATCTTCATGGTGAAAACCGGCACCTTTTTTTCCAAAAAAAAAAAAAAAAAAAAAAAGCGCTGAGTACAAGGGTTGGTATGCCGCCTTCAGTTTTTTGCTTGCTCAGAATTCATTGTCTTAAATTGTTTTTCAAAATTCTTCTATTTTGCTTACGAAAATAGTACTGTACTTGAACAATTTAATTAAAAGAAAATGTCGTTTTTGTTTATCTAAATCAAATTTTAACTTCGTGCCACGCAGACACAATACCTCCCCCTCCTTAACTCCCTTCCTCCCAGCCAGCTACTTTGCCTTGCACTCCTCTCCTAATAAGCAGTTGTCAGCCAATGTATGCATTTTCACTGTCACGGGGCAGTCTTAAAAGCGTTAGTGTCGCTTTAGACTCCACTCTCCTCGTTGGAATCCCTTATTTTGTAAAGAAAACAAACAGAGCAGTTAATAGTGATCCCCTCAGTGAATTCCTATTCACTCCCCTCATTAGCGCCCTGGCCATACAAACGCGAAGAAGAGGCTTAAACTAAGAAATTGGAAGAATGGAAAACAATTGAATTGTCCTGCAGTTGTTATTTTGATAACCTTTTCTGGAGACATAAACAACGCACTTCGTAGGGGAACATACTATAGTACGTAGGACAACATGAAATAAAACACAAGACTTATTACTTGGCAAAGTGCAGATTGTATTTCAAAGTTAAATATACAGAAAACATGGCACATTTTGAACTGGGTGGGCGGCAGGGTGGGCAAGATAAGTTTCAGGGTGGGCTCAAGCCCACCCTCGTATCTCCTTGGCGACGTCCCTGATGAAGACATGAATTATCTGTAACTAGTATAAGGTGACCAGACGTCCTCATTTTCTGGGGACAGTCCTCAATTTCAATGCTTTGTCCTCAGTTTCGTAAAAACTTATTGAGGACGTCAACTGTCCTCAATTTCTTAGTTTTAGTCCACAATTTTTGAAATGTGTTAAAAAAAAGGACGTTGAATTCAATTGAATTTACCAAATGCAACCAAATTTAACATCAATTTCTTATTTAATTGCTAGGAAATGGATTCATAAAGGAAAGGTATGGAACTATTTTCCGAAACGAATGATTTTTTCTTTGAATTAAGTTAGAAATCATGCAGTATTAATGGGAGGTATGCCGAAACATTAAACAAAGTCATCTCGATAAATGTGGTGTTACGATTTCGTCTCTGTTTTAAGTACTTCTTTTCTATTTTAACTGGATTTAACTAAAATACTTTTTGGATGGGAAATTAATCTCATCTTTCTCAGCATCCACTTTCTTGCAATTAAATAACTAATTGATGTAATTAATTTGGTTTCATTTGATAGATTCCATTGAGAGTTCTACAACTTTTGTTCAGTATATTTTTCATTAAACTGTTTCTTCAAGTGAGGTTTTTGGACTTGGAATATTCCTTCTCATAGAGATAACATCCAGCTATTCCATGATTTCTGCTCAGCCAGCGCATAGTAATTTTCTGGCTTCAGATATCTATTCTTGTATAGAACCACAATGAAATTTCAGTACAAATTCAAAATGTAACTTTGTTTGCAAGTGCTGCCCCCTACAAGTAAGATTTAAAATGTATCGGAAGCAATATTCTGCATGATAGTATTTTATTGCTATTTTATACTTATTTCACACGAAAATCATTCTTCCGTTCATCGTACGTTTTCCAATGAAACTGGACAATTACGGAACATTTCATAACATTCTTTGCTAACCTTTGGCTTTACCATAATGTGTCTGATGATGTCCTCATTTTGAAACAAAATTGTCCTAAATTTTGCATTGAAATTGAGGATAAATGTCATTCTGTCCTCAATTGCATTCTCAAAAATCTGGTCATCTTAAACTAGTAGAATAACAATAGTACTTAAACACATGAGAATGAAACACAGAATGGTACACAGCATCGTATGATGCAAGTGCGAAAGCAAATATCACTAATTTAGATTTTTAAGTTGCCATTCAACAGCAATGCGAAATTCATCTAGGCTGCCGTGAGTTGCGCGGGCAATAAGAGAACCCTGGTGAGACGCTTGTGCGTAAACATTTGAAATAATGAGACGCTACAGTTTGCCATTTGGCTAGGTCTTTCTCTAACCATATCGTATGTGGTCTAGCTACTGGTGAAAAGTAATTCTGACCGATTAATTGAAGGAATCGATTATTTTGTAGAATCGATTCTTTTCGAGAAAAAAATCGTTCCAGGACGACTCATTAACGAATCATTCGGGAACGACTTGAATTCCTGGAAATATAAACGGATTTAATGTTTAGGCTTGGTCCTATCTCCAAAGTATCTCGTTATATAGGTATACCATACGCAAATACTCCAAGAACCGAAACAATCCCAAATCCAAGACGCTTCCGGTACCAAGCATTTCGGAAAATGGATGCTCATTCTACATACTGGTGTCTAAAATTAAAGTCTGGAAGGCAATATGCCACAATAGCCTGGCAAAGTTCGTCCAAGGCGTACGACACCTCGTTATGTCTTTGACCGCATGGCGTCATAGGACCTATACAGCCCGAAAGTTGTCTTCAGAACTCTCCGCTGCCATTGGGACTACTTCATCAAGGCAAACGATGTATCGAAGGCATGCAATTGGCCTTCATGCAAGAGATCCGTGGTTTGTGTCTCGCTAAAGGTATCTCACAGGAGAATTCGCTTGCATTGGCGCTGGCAACATCGTTCCCGGAGACCAGACAAGTGTTCCGGCGTTCTTTTCACAGACGAGTCCAGATTCAGTCTACCAATGCATTCTCGTCGGTATTTCATCTGGAGGGAACAGGGAACCCGCAATGATCTTGCAAACGTCGGCGAACTAGATTCCTTCGGAGGTGGTGGTTTGCTCGTCTGGGGTGGCATTATGTTCAGCGGCTGCACACCACTTCATGTGTTCGCCGGAGGTAATGTGAATGCTGAGAACTACAGGGACGAGATCCAAGAGCCCTATGTCAGAATTTTTCGGGGAGCTGTTGGTCTTCAGTTCTTTTTAATGGATGATAACGCTCATCCGCACTTGTGGATGATTTCCTGCAAGAGTATTCTGCGTATGGACTGGCCGGATAAGTCTCTTTACCTGAACCCTATTGAACATGCCTGGGATGATCAGATACGATATACATAGCAGCTCGTCAGCCACCTCCCCGAGCTACGCAGCGCTCTCTTTTGCTCCAGAGTTCACCAACAAAATGGTGATGATTATGTATCGTCGTTGTGAGATTTGTCTGTCCGTACGAGGTTATCACATTCCTTATCAAGATATTTTTAGGTTACATTCTTACATTTCACCTTGGTGACATTTGTGGATGTTTCCCTGTATACGCAAAATGTGTACATATTTTTATGTTATAAAATGTTTATTACCGTTATGATTGTGTCTATTTATAGGTTTAACGTCTCTATCTGCTATTACGTGCTTTCCTTTTTATCCCCGCGAATGTCGTCTGGACTTTAACTTTGGACACCAGTGTAGATATGACATTTTTGGTGTTGATTTCTTTATTTCTTATACTATTGGAGTTGCAACTCGTAAGGAAAAAAGGAAAGAAAATTAAGTTTTACTAACATGCTAGCAATATATATAGATTTTGATTTGAGTGATGGGCTCTCAGTTATTTTCGAAAAATGACAGCTCATCATTCAAATCGAAATCCAGATTTATTGCTAGAAGTGATGACATAAGCCATTTCTTCTTGAGAGTTCATTCATCATTCACAAAAAACATCCATTCACGAATGATTATTCAAATGAACGGTCATTCACTTTCCACTCCCGTTAGTTTCGCTACATTCAATAAGCTTTGAATTTTGCAAAGGATCCCTATGTTTACGACCAAAGCGCTCAAAAGTGCAGGAGCTTAGAAGACTCATTCACCTTTCGCGATGAATCTCTGCTCCTCACACACACACAAAATTAGCTCACATAATTCCGATGAATGCCATTACCGTATCATTCTTATTCTTAAGTTTCACCATTATTTTCCAGCTGATTACTTATTGCTCGCACGCATAACAGTTGACATTTATATTAATTCTTGACATTACTTAAACGTGATGCGACTTCAATGTGTGTTGCCGCCGCGGTGACGCAGTGGTCTAAACACTGGCTTTTCGCCGTTCGTCCGAGATGGGTCCGGGTTCGAATCCCGGTGAGGAATGGATGCGTTGTGTTTGTCTTACGGCACTGGCTTTCTCCGTTCCGTGGAGCCAGTGGTCCTGAGAATGGGCGACTGCTTTATAGCCCATCGAGTTGCTCACGGCGGTATACAACCCCCCTAACAAGCAAACAAGAGACTTCCGCGTGTGTCGCAGTAATGGCGGATTAAATGATCATTCACAGAATGAGAGCGAACCATTTACTAACCACGGCGAACAATCGTTCGTTCTGAACGAAAGGTTTTATCTTTTTGACTGAAGGTTTAACGACCACTGTGAGCAACTCAATGGGCTATAAGCAGTCGCCCATCCCTAATTTAGGGTCACTGGTTCCAGGATAGGGAGAGAGCCAGTTCCGTAAGACAAACACAACATCCATGCCTCACTGGGATTCGAACCCGGACCCCTTCCGGACGAATGATCAGAGGCCATCGCTTTGACCACTGCGCCATCGGGGCGGCACGAAAGGTTCACGAATGGTCCGTTACTAATTGCTAACATAGATAAATCAATGAACAAGAAATATTCCTTATAATACATGGGAAATCGATAGGATATTCAAAGCAAGCAGAATATAAATTCTGGATTTCCTTGTTCCACTTACTTGTCATCCATGTAACATCTCTCAGAAAGCCTGAAAGTTTCATCGTTCTGGAGCGGGAAAGGGAAGGTGTAACGGTTAGCAGGGCCGGCTGGACCATAGGAGCAACAGGGGCGGTCGCCCCGGGCCCCGCGTCTTCACAAAATAAAAACAAAATTGTTTTTGCTGGAATTCTCAATTTTTATTATTATTATTTTTTAAGTTTTGGGGCGCAAAGCCCTCAAAAATATATTTTTACGTTTTCCAACCGTAGGCTGAAGAAGCTGCTCCAGCTTTGTCCGTCTGCCTGTCCACCCGATAACTCGCGTAAAAAATATTCAATTTCAATTAAATTTTAGTATGTGGTAGGGGACAACTTGGGGACGAACCCTATTGAAAATAAGCGAAATGGGGTCAAAGGTCAGGACACAAGAACGGGATCCATTCTATCGCCCTTATGCGTCATAACTTACGTAAAATGCTTCGATTGCGACAAAACTTTATCATGTTGTTCCGAAACTAACTGAAGACGTTATGCTGAATGTCATCGAAATGGGATCAAAGGTCAGGGCACAGGAGCGAAATTTATTCCACAGCCATTATCCTCATAACTTGAGTAAAAATGCTTCTATCGCGGCAAAACTTTAGTATGTTGGTCCAAAGGTATACTGAACCAATTATTTTTAATATCATCGAAATCGGATCAAAGTTCATGGCACATGAGCGAGATTTATTTCACAGCTATTATCCTCATAACTTGAGTAATAATTTGAGTAAAAATGCTTGTATTGCGACAAAACTTTAGTATATGAAATTTCGCCCTGGGCCCCGCAAAAGTTCAATCCGGCCCTGACGGTTAGCATACTTGGACGGAAATCGGGAGATGCGTGTTCGATTCCCGCTCTAGGGCGATGAAATTTTCAAGTTTTCTGAGAGATGTTACATGGATGACCAGTAAGTGGTACAAGCAAATTCAGAATTTATATTCTGTTTGCTTTGAATATTATATAAATTGCTGGCACGTTCAAATGGTCCGTGACTAATTGCTAGCATGTCGAAATGGCCCTTTACTAATTGCTAGCATGTTGAAATAGTTCGTCCGTCACTAATTGCTAGCATGTCGAAATGGTCCTTTACTAATTGCTAGCATGTTGAAATAGTTCGTCCGTCACTAATTGCTAGCATGTCGAAATGGTCCTTTACTAATTGCTAGCATGTTGAAATAGTTCGTCCGTCACTAATTGCTAGCATGCTGAAATGGCCCGTCACTAATTACTAACATATTGATGACACCCGGATTTTTCAAAGTGAGCCCGCCGCTTTCTTTGTGGAAGAAGCTAAATAAGCTGCCCCTGTGGCGCAGTGGTCTAAGCCCTGGCTTATGACCATTCGTCCGTGAAGCGTCGGGGTTCGAATCCCGTGATGCATGGATATTGTGTTTTGTCTTACGGCACTGGCTCTCTCCCTTTTCTGGAACCAGTGGCCCTAAATTAGGGACGGGAGACTGCTTTATAGCCCATTGAGTTGCTGCTCACGGTGGTCGTTAAACCTCCAACCAAAAAAAAAAAAAAAAAGCTGCCTATTTTAAGGATTTCCAAGTTCGCTTGCCAAATTCAAATTAGCCGCCGCGGTGGCGCAGTGGTCTAAGCGATGGCTTTTGATCATTCGTCCGAGATGGGTCCGAGTTCGAATCCCGTGAGGCATGGATGTTGTGTTTGTCTTACGGCATTGGCTCCCTCTCTTCCCTGGAACCAGTGGCCTTAAATAAGGGACGGACGACTGCTTTATAGCCCACTGAGTTGCTCACGGTGGTCGTTAAACATTCAATCAAAAATAAAAAAATCAAATTAAAAAGCGATCCTATTTTTAAAAAAAAAAAATTCTCCATTTTTCATCAAAATGTTCTAAAAGTGAAACTTTCGGATAGTCGGATTTTTTTTCATGCATTGAAAAAAGAAAGGGCACACAACTCTTCGCTGAATTTTCGCCAACCAACCCCATTAAATTTTTTGTTTACTTGTTTACTCAGAGTATTTATGTTCTGCAGGCGGGTGCGGGATCGGTAATTTATTCCGTTCACGTGCAGCTCGTCTAAAATCGTGAGTGGACCGGTCATGGCTGGCAGGCATTAGCACTAATTGATTATGAGCGAAAAAAAAAAAAAAAAAAAAAAGGAAAAGAAGTATAGAAGCAAACCACTAAGCGGCACACAGATACTCAAAATTACTTTGGATGTTATCGTTTAATCTCCATTAGAAAACCTAGTTGTTTGCAATGCTGGAAATTCTAAAGCTCACGACTTCTTCCCAATGACGAATGGACGGCGGGTAATATTTCCTATAAGACTACATGAACTGTCTGTCAGCATTCATGGACGGGATATCAACCGATCATTTTGCTGCGTAGAGGTCTGTGGAGGTGCTGTATTAGCATCCGCAATAAGAGGCCATGACTTCTATTACCGGTGCATGCGGACAGACCTTCTGCATCACACGATGGCGAAAATAATAATGCGTCTTCCTGGACGCGCCGGCTGCTTAACTCGTTGAACCCTTCACAAACGGAAAATGCCTTTTTTACATACGTGTCACGGTAGTCTACAGCTTTTTTCTGAGTAAATAATACTGCAGTTTACAACTCCCAGTAATATTATGAACACAAACAACATACAAAAACAAAGGGAAACGTACGTAAATTATACAATGAGCAAAATACTCTTAGACCAGGTTAAGTTTGTGGACTTAAGAAAAATGTCTGGCGAAACAGAAACGCCGTGCCGGTGGCCTAAGTGTTGGCTTCTAACTATTCATGTCTGAGTTTGAATCCCGGTGAGGCATGGATGTTGTGTTAGTCTTATGGCACTGTCTCTCTCCCTCCCCTGGAACCAGTGGCTCTAAATCAGGGACGGGCGACTGCTTATAGCCAATCGAAGTATTTCCAGAATAAAACCTATATAATAGGCTACGTCTGTCCCTAACGTTCTGACGTCATTGAGTACTTGCAGCGCCATCTGCTTTTACCCGATGGCCGAAATCGGAACTAAGCTCACCGCTATTGCACGATTCGTAAATCCAAAGAGAAATACCGGAAAATAAAATAAAGTTAGTAAGACAAACGACTTCATTTGTGGCAACACGCACGTGCTCGAACAACTGTCTACTGCGTTTGCTCTGTTACGTAAGTGTTATGCCGTGTATGTTTTATTTCATTTTCTTCACATTGCAGACTAATTTCATAAAAAGGAATAAAATTGCAGAGTAAACCTATATAATAGGTTACGTCTGTCCCTAACGTTCTGACGTCTTTCAGTACTTGCAGCGCCATCCGCTTTTATCCGGTGGCCGAAATCGGAACTAAGCTCACCGCTATCGCACGATTCGTAAAATCAAGGAGAAATACCGGAAAATAAAATAAAGCTAGTAAGAAAAACGACTTCATCTGTGGCAACACGTACGTGCTAGACCAACTCTCTGTGATGTTTGTTCTGTCACGTAGGTATTATGTCGTGTTTTATTTCTTTTTGTTCGCATTGCAGAGTAATTTCATAAAAAAGAATCAGCGTTATTTTATTTCTTAAAAAGGAATTCATAAAATTCGTGCTGCAATCAGGGAAAAACTTCAGGCTCGATGTGCTCAATCAGCGTTATTTTATTTCATAAAAAGAAACAAGTAAAATTGTAAGAAAGTAACTGCAGGCGTAGTTTTGATTCACAGCGATGGATATTAAAAAAAATTATTGGTTTAATGGATTTTTTTCTTTGTAGTACAAGATGGAAGATAAAGCTGAAAGAAGAAAGGAACGACAACGGCGATGGCTTGCAAACCAGTCTAACACAGTGTGTCCCACTAGCTACCGAACCCGGCATTTCTTTAATAGTATTAACACCAATGAAAATATTGCAACGAAATTTCAAGTGGATTTACCTCATTTAGTGCGAAATGTGATGACATCACAACATGTGCTGGAAGTGGCCACCATTTGCTCCCAAACAGCATTGAAGCCGACGCACCACATTGTGGAAAGTCCTTGCCAGTACGTCCGCCGTCATTGCCTGAATTTCTTCGGTGATATTTGCTTTCAAGGCATCTATGGTTCCCGATTTCTGTGGATAAACTCTCCCTTTTAGATATCCCCATAAGAAGTAATCAGAAGGCGTCAGATTGGGCGAGCGCGGTGGCCATAGACTCTTCTAAATGACGTGGTCGCCGAAAAGGGGCTGAATTTCAGCCATACTGGTGTGTGATGTCGCTCCATCAGGCTGGTAATATCCAATGGAGAGTTCTTTGTCATCCAATTGATTTACAAAGGTGTTGAAGATTTCCATGTATGCAGCTGTTGTGATGGTTGTATCGAAGAAGATGGTACCAATTATGCTGCGCCAGGTCATCTCACACCAAACACCAATTTTCTGTGAATGAAGGGGTTCTTCATGCATCGCGTTGGGATTTTCACTGGCCCAAATACGGGAATTTTGAGAATTGACGTATCCGGACAGGTGAAACCACGCCTCATCGGAGAACCACGTGTAGTCTAGAATGCCCGGATTTTCCTGAAGAAATATCTGAAACCATCAACAGTATGTCACTCGTGTCACGTGATCAGGCTATTTCAGTTCGTGGACCACGGAGATACGGTACGCATGAAGCTTCGCCTTTTTCACAGCGCGTTGAAGCTTCACCTTTTTCACAGCGCGTTGCTTTTGGACAACCCTGTTTCCTATGACAGTCGGCGAAGTGACTTCCTGGGAGACGCAAATAGTCGGCTCTTTACATTTTGGATCGTTCCTCGGACATTTGTGGACGACCTCCTGCATGGTCGTATAATAAAGTCCCCTTGGTTTCCAGTTTCTTCGACAATGCCCAAATGGTGGACTTGCTCGGCGGATGTCTGCCTGCAAACCTCTCCAGGAATTACTGTTGACAAGACTTTATCTATTCTGTTTTTCAATAAGTGCGAACAATAAACACTCGCTCCTCCAGAGTATACAGATACATTTTCACACGTACGCGAACAGCCACGAGCACTCACTATCAACAACCGCACTGTGTAGACACGCTCAGCGAAATGTCATAACAAAGTAGCAGCGAGACGCGTCCGGCTGGCTGGCGGACTGCTTCTCAGTGGCGCCACAGTTAGGAATGTGTCTGCTACTAAAGAGCACTCCGGCTGGCTGGCGGACAGCGCCGGGTTCAATGCTATCTGGACTGAAATGGTGGCCACTTCCAGCACATGTTGTGATGTCATCACATTTCGCACGAAATGAGGTTAAGTCCAGTTCAAATTTCGTTGCAATACCTTCATTTGTATTAATATTATTAAAGGAGTGCCGGGTTCGGTAGCGAGTGGGACACCCTGTACTTTGCATAACATTGACGAAGGTAGAGCTAATCTTAGACGAAATGAAACTTTTGAAGCAACAAAAGCCAGACGTATTACTGATGCTCTTGCGCATGCTAAATGCCCACAGCATGTAACTCCCGAGCAACTACAAGCTCGACGTAATGCAGCTGCTGTCTCAGACGCAATTCACCGGCAGCAAGAAACTCCAGAACTTCAAGCTCGACGTGCTGCCATTTGTTACCTAAATTTTACATTATATAATTTTTTACGTACTGTGACAGTCATATGACGAGCTAAAATCTATTAGCCTATATAATAGGCTTCTGTCGTGGGAATATTGAATGGGAATATTACAAAAATTTTGTTGTTGGTGACCTATCTTACAGATTGCCCATTAATGATTCAACCGTTTATTATAGTTATGTGTATGTATTTTACGATTCGTGTTATAAAAATTTCAGTCACAGCTTTTTCACCCGTGCATGCCATGGACTATGAGCTAGTCCTACATTTCGAAGTAAACGAGGTAACGCATATAATTATAACTGCCGTTGAAATTATATTCACCGCCCCGGTGGGGCAGTGGTCTAACAAGGAAACGGACATGTGGTTGTCGCTGATTGCAAAACCAAAGTGCCGCCCCGGTGGCGCAGTGGTCTAAGCGATGGCCTCTGATCATTCGTCCGAAAGGGGTCCAGGTTCGAATCCAGTGAGGCATGGATGTTGTGTTTGTCTTACGGCACTGGCTCTCTCCCTTCCCTGGAACCAGTGACCCTAAATTAGGGACGGGCGACTGCTTTATAGCCCATTGAGTTGCTCACGGTGGTCGATAAACTTCCAATAAAAAAAACAAAGTATGTTGTTTAGATAGAGGGTCATAAGATATGTTTATATCCAAACTTTGAGCCGCTATGGACAACAGGGGAGCCACTAGAGCTTTGTTCATGAGCAATATATTATGTAATGCATATATATTATGAATGTTAATTAGAACTTCTTACAATTATTTTCTATAAAACTAAGAGTAAGAAGTCCCTATAAAAATATGGTTAAATTCATAACGGACACTGTGTTTGTTGGTAACATCAGACATAAACTTTTGGCACAGAGACCACTCTCCGTCTGCAGTCTTTTGTTCACTATCAATTTTCAGCGCCTCGATTTCAAAACCTAATCCGCTTTGCATTTTATAAGTGTGGTTATGTCCCTAGACACTTTAAAACACCTCTCCATTATTGTTTTGAATCAGGCCTAATTGAGAAATGTGGTAGAGAAGATTGCGAGGAAACAGCATTCATGAACTGTGCTCACTAAAACACTTTTGTTTGGATCATTCATAATTAAAGATCTTCATATTTTTTATCGTACATAAAAGGTGAGTGCAATGAATATCCATTACTGAACACGTTATACTGTATATCCATTCATGAATACTCTGTAATGTATACCAATTGCTTAAAACAACAAAAACCATTCCGATACGGCCCGCAAGAGTAATGGAGGTTCCACGAATATTGTCTCTGCAAGTGTTCTTTGATATCCTATAACTTTATCATTAATATTTCATAGTACCTAAAAGTTTGTCATTAGCCATTACCCCTTCAGTACTGTCGAATGATATAACAAGCACTGCGCATCTAGCGACAACGGTCCGGACAGTTTCCTTGTAAGCGCTGTGTTTCTGACCATTCGTCCGAGTTCGGATCTCCCCGAAGCATGGATTTTGTTTTTGTCTTACGGCAGGGGCTCTTTTCCTTCCCTGAAACCAGTCTAAACCGCCTCGGGTACTAGGCGCCTTAGTTCCGGATTCGTGACGTCACCATCAGGGTCATAGCAAACGCTGCCGTGACTGCCATCTTAGCTAGAAGCGGGGTTACAGCTAGGGGAGATATGAAGATTTTAATTTTTCGTAACTTCACAACATCGACGGAAAAAAAGTAATACATTTCGGTAAATGCAAAACATTTGGTAAAACACAAAACGCGAACACTTTATGAGCCATGAATTCAGTGATTATTTCACATCTACAAACCAATTCAGATATGAAAGAACTTTTAATTTTTCTTTTTACATTAAAGGGTTGTTGCTTTGCAAATGCAAATTCACCGGTATTACAATAGGCACCATGCATTCTTTTAAGCAAATTATATTCCATTACATCTAAATAATAATAAAAAAAAAAAAAAAAAAACTTTATCTGGTAAGTTAATAAGGAACATTCCATGCATCACATTACATATTTTTTACTATGGTAATTCCTAATTTGAGGTGAAAATATTCCAAATACGTGGCGACAGTTAATAAATAAATACATCGCTCTTTCCACGTTCCAGAAACACACAGCAACCGAAAAATTGTTTTTCGGCCGCCGCTGTGGAATCGAACCAACAGAACTCTCGGTATCGCGCCGAGCATAAGCGATGGCTCTTGATCATTCGCCCAACGGAGGGGTTTGGGTTCGAATTCCGTAAAGGCATAGTTGCTTGTGTTTGTCTTTCGGGGGTTTATTCGCTGAGTTACTTGTTCACCTACGTGCATTGGCCGCCCCGGTGGCGCAGTGGTCTCTAAGGCGATGGCCTCTGATCATTCGTCCGAAAGGGGTCCGGGTTCGAATCCCGGTGAGGCATGGCTGTTGTGTTTGTCTTACGGCACTGCTCTCTCCCTTCCCTGGAACCAGTGGCCCTAAATTAGGGACGGGCGACTGCTTATAGCCCATTGAGTTGCTCACTGTGGTAGTTAAACCTCCAAAAAAAAAAAAATGTACACTGTGACGTTGACACACATGTCTACACTGCATACAAGGTGATTCATAAAGAAGTATAGTTTCCAGATGCTGTAAAACAGTAACAGTTGAAGACACGGACCACAACTGCGAACCGTTAATTAGATGTACTCATAAAGTTTGTGTCCCGCTACTGAGGGAAGTGACGAAGGCGATAGCGCGCTTGTCACGTGACTAGTCAGTCAAAATGGCAGCATCTGCAGTGGAGGCGTTTTGTGTTCTTGAATTGAGCAAAACTGACCCAATGGCCACCCAGAAGTCCTGACTTAACACCTTGTGACTTTTTCCTGTGGGGGTACGTAAGGACAAGGTATTCTCCCCCTCCCCTTTGTTGATCTAACGCAGCTGATACAGAGTATCACAGCCACTATTACTGCACTTGATTCAGATATCTTACCTCGCGTTTGGGCGGAAATGGATTACCGGCTCGATGTGTGTCGTGTGACTAAGGGTGCACACATAGAACATCTGTGACTGTCTCTAAAAAAACTTGAAACATTCCCCTACAATTCTGTTACAGGTAACATAAAATATCTTACATTGTTCTTGTTTCATAGTGTGTTGAAACTGTATACTTCTTTATGAATCATCCTGTATATCGGTCAACCAAGCCAAATATATGGTCAATATATCTGCCAACCAAGTCAAATAAATAATTTTATTTAAACCTCAATCAAAATAATAATAATAATAATAATAATAAGGAAACAGAACTGGACACAAAACAACGCATTATTCATGAAACGTTGCTCAAGCCTATTTAGTTTTGCGTGAACTATTACGTTTTCAATAAAATAGCCCAGTTTATCAATTCATAAGAAATACGCAATATAAATTAATAAATGCACTAACTTCTAATCCTAATATAGCACATCAACTGGTCGGCACTCTCACTCAAGACACACACCGAGCAAAAACTTCTCGGTTTCAGTCGTAGCGGGTTTGATCATTGTAATAAAATTTGTTATGACTAAGGATGTTAGAATATCTGGAGATGGCCTTGTTAATGGAGCAGTTGCACTCTGCGTGAAGCTTGTAACCGCGAGCGACGGCCGGTAAAGTGTGGGAAAGTTATGGTTTTCAAGGCTATTGCAATGCACTTTGTGTTGGCCGAATCACATTAATTCTTCGCAACTTGCTGCCGATGTGTTAGAAAATGCTGGATTTCTAAAATCCTTAAATATTTTCGAGGCTGCGTCCCATTTCTATTTTAAATTAAATTACATGAACGTTGGTGCGAATTCAAAACTGAAAACTTCCATAGTCTATAAAGTAAAATTAATTCTGGGTTGGTATTAACACGATTTCTGCAACCAATAACCACGCCAATTTCAAAACACACACAGGTTGAAACTGTATTGGTATCATGCCAATAAATCAAAATTCCCACACTTTGCGGCTTCACGGTTAAGAGACCCAGGACATCTTCAGATATGTATTATTGTCGTCATTAGGAGTTTAACGACCACCGTGAGCACCTTAATGGGCTAATTTAAGGCGACTGACTCCAGGGAAGGGAGAGAGAGCCAGTGCCGTGAGACAAACACAACATCCATGCCACACGGGATTCGAATCCCATCTCGGACGAATGATCAGAAGCCAATGCTTAGGCCACTGCGCTAGTATTATTTTAACTTCCTTGGTTATGACCCGGTTGCTGACGTCACGAACACGAAAATCGCGTGTGCTTAGGCCTCGAGACGGCTTTGAAACAGTGGTTCTAATTTAGGGACGAGCATCTGCCTGTTGTTCACGGTAGTCGCCCCCCCCCCCCTTCCATGATATTCTATTATCGTGCTTTCTTTTTCTTTAAATTACTAAAGCTTAGACTCCCCTCTCCAGGATATTGTTGCTTCTCTCACTGGCTAAGTTGCTTTCATTCTTTGTTTAGAAGCACGATTCTGCTGTATTGCTGGCTTCTGACCATTCGTCCGAGATGGGTCTGAATTAGAATTCCGGTCAGGAACGAATGTTGTGCTTATTTTACGGCACCGCTTCTTTCCATTACCTAGAACCAATGACCCTAAGTTAGTGGCGGACGCCCGCTCATAGCCCGTGCTGTTTACGATGGTCGTTAAACCCCCAAAACAACGAAGATTTAATCACGTCTTGCCTGTAATAGAATTAACGTCAACAACCGCTAGAATAAACGGGGAGGATGGTGTGGGTAAATCTAGCGTGGGCTGCCCCGGTGGTGCAGGGGTCTAAGAGATGGTTTCTGATCATTCATCGGAGATGGATCTGGCTTCAAATCCCGGAGAGGCATGGATGTTGTTTGTCTTTGGCACTGGCTCCCTCTCCTGGAACCAATGGCTCTAAATTAGGGACGGGCAACTGCTTATAGCCCATCGAGTTGCTCACGGTGGTCGTTAAACCTCAAAAAACAAAAAAATCCAGCATGGCAGTTGAGAAAACGAAGACTGAGATAAGATGACTAACATTGGAAATTGGGAAATACCCTTCACAACATGCTGCGCACATTTCTAATTTTCAAAAGACCACATTTTCAATAAAGAAAAGGAGTATATTGCAATCTCTTTTTTTTTTTGGTACATGAAAATTTGTTCCTATTTACTTAACATTTTCAAGTCCGCCCTGGTGGCGCAGTGATCTAAACTCTGGCTCATGCCCATTCTTCCAAGATGGATCTGGGTTCAGATCCCGGCGAGGCATGGATGTTGTTTGTCTTATGGCACTGGCTCCCTCCCTTCCCTGGAACCAGTGGCCCTAAATTAGTGAACGGCGACTGCTTACAGCTCATCGAGTTGTTCACGGTGATCTCTAAACCTCTAAAAAAAAATTTAGATCAGATGAAAATTTTCTCAGTGATTAAATTGAACAAAAATTTGAAAAAGTAATTGAACACAAACTACAGAGAAATAATAAAATGCAAAATCTGGAACAACTTTCAACCACTAGCTTTATTAACTTACATGATAGAAAAAATTTACATTTTTGTTACAAGGAGTACCATAATTAAAAACTGCATAAATAAAAGAAAAAAAAATGCAATGTTAAAAGCAAACGTTGCCCACTGAATACATCCTCAGGTAAAATTAGAACACACAAGAGAACACGTGACCTTTGGAAGATGAGCAAAATATGGCAGACAAACCTTTTTTTTTTTTTTTTTTTTTTTTTTTTTTTTATTGGAGGTTTAACGACCACCGTGAGCAACTCAATGGGCTATAAGCAGTCGCCCGTCCCTAATTTAGGGTCACTGGTTCCAGGGAAGGGAGAGAGCCAGTGCCGTAAGACAAACACAACATCCATGCCTCACCGGGATTCGAACCCGGACCCCTCACGGACGAATGATCAGAGGCCAGCGCCTTAGACCACTGCGCCACCGGGGCGGCAGACAAACCTTTAGTGGGTTAAAGAAAACAATGCAACAGAACTCAACACTGCCAAGTGGTTCACAGAAACGACTAAATTCCAAACAAAAAAGTTACAGAACTCATTTTTTTTTGTTTCAATAAAACATTTAAAAAACACACAGCTTTAAATTATATGCACTAACAAATGTGGCAAATAAGTTTATCATATGATGACTTTCACTGCTTTGTACTATTAAACAGGGCCATTTTTAATTATTGCATGAATGTGTTTCTAAAAGAAAGTAAAAATTTATAGTGAAACATTAAAATAGGTATAAATATATATATATTTAACATGAATCAGGGATAAAAATGGAAAAGCTGCAAAATACAGATTCTTACAAACATTCTGAGCTATGGATTGGTAAATAACATACATACTGGCACTGTGTACGTTATATACATGTATGCTTCATTTTGAAAAAATTTGAATAACAAACTTTGAAAATAAATCTTTCTAAACTGCTGGTTGCTCTTCGTACATACTAACTAGAGGGGGAGGGGATAACAAAAAAATTCTGAACATAAACACAAAAATCTGCTCATGATATATAGGGTGAAAGGAAAGAAAAAAGAAAGATTGAAATCTCAACTTGTCCTCCATAAAAAGCACATACAGGGTTACAAGGATAGTCTGTGATCAGGCCAATATCTTACGAACTATGGCAGTTACCAGTTTACTTCTTGTGCGGTTGTATAGGAAACCCCTTATGGCACACACAATTACACCACCACGAAAGATCCCCTCGCTGCCTGGGGGGGGGTATCGTGCCCCCTTCAAAAGATAGGGCAGAGAAGTCAATTACAAACTTGTTTGCAAGGCAAAAATAGTACATAAATGTTTTTGTCCCATAACAAAAGATGGAAGGGGACTCTCCAAATGCAAAAAAAGCAGAAAGCTGAGTCATTGGGTCTGAAGCATATTTGCATAAATTTCGAATGTAGTGCTTTCTGCTCCATCATCAGAATACAAAAAAGACATGCGTGGTCGGTATGCCAACACTTCGTGCACCAGTGACAGGAAGTCGAACGAATTGCCACGTATGCAAATCAATTAGATGTGCATACAGTTTTCCTATTGGAGGAGTGTTTCACCACTTTATGCTATTTTTCCTAATTTCAGTGTATTTTTTACGGTATTGGACATCAAAATCTGATACTGAATGTGACAAGGAACTGCATTTTATTTCAGAACAAGAACTGTTGATAAGGTTTGTAGGAAAAGTATTCCTTGTGCTTTCATTTACTTAGAACTTACCAGTTTACAAAGTTAGCAAGAAGCTGCCGACTATATGTAAGCTTTATATGTAGAGTGTCTGCGCTTACGAATGAGGAATTGTGCGAAATGGTCCTGATTTATGGCGACGATATGCTGCAGCGCATGCACGATCAGCTCGTAGAATGCTTGCAGGCGTGCATCAGTGTGAAGGACAACATTTTGAGTATGCAAACATGTAAATTGAATTTTCTAAACTGATAAAATCTCTACAGTATTATGCATTCACATCTTGTAGCTTCGTCTAAATACTTGGTTGTTGCTTCCGGATGTTATGATTTTCGTGGGGCCACATTCTCGGTCTTCTTCCATCTTTTGTTATGGGACAAAAACATTTATGTACTATTTTTGCCTTGCTGAACAAGTTTGCAATTGACCTTTTTGCCCTATCTGCAAAGGGGGTGCAATAGCCCCTCACTCGCTCCAAAAGAGGGAAGGGGATCCCTCGTGGTGTTATTGTGTGCGTCACAGGGTGTTTCCTATACAACTGCAAAATAAGTAAATCGGTAACTGCCATAGTTTGTGAGATATTGGCCTGATCAAAGACTTTTTTGTAACCCTGTATATCAATCAAATACTGATCAACAACATCCAAATTTTATGACATGAATCTTTATGATGTTTGCTAAATATATTTCAACAATATGAAAAATTTCTATCACCAATTGGTATTGCATTCTAGATTTAAATGAAAAACAATATTCAATTTTGGGGAAGGAGGTGGAGCAAGAGACTTGCACACATATTCAGGAACTCTAAAACGAAATAGCAAGTTTCAGTCATTCTGATTTCTTAATTAGTGAATCATGTGTGACAAGTAACACTACGTGTATTTTTAAAACAAAGATGGATATGTAGTCATATTGTTGGTTTTGGACACATTATGTTTACTAATAAGCCAGTAACATCCGGATGGAAAATTTCTTTAACCTTGCTTCGCAGAAAGAGTGTACAAATGCAAAAGCACATTTCTCCCATTTTCGAAAGGCGATTGTGTTCTACCTACAATAAAAATCAAAACAACAACAACAACAACAAACAAATCAGTTATAGTGTTAAACAGTGAGGTTCTTTACAAATAGACTTCTTGAAAATTAAAAATCTCTTTAGACCTTCGATGTCAATGATATAAAAGGTATGCAAAATGGAGAGAACATGCTCAACTGATGCCCTCCACCTCCATGACAATGCACAGCTCCACCGAAACTGTTCACCAGAGAAGCAATTGCAAACACTGGTAGGGATATCTGTGTCACTCAGAGCCTAAGACACCAGACAACTCAGTGCTAGAAAAATGGCAAAACAAAATCTTTCATCAATGTATATTACTAGAGATGTCATGTGACACACGATATATCATATTTACTTCCTTCTACTTAGCCTTTGCATCAAATAAAGGAGCTATTTCACTTTTCTTCCTATACAGCAAATTTGATTGTGTAAGAGTTGAAAAGTCGTACAAGTTTGATTAATTATCTACAAATCTGTAATCATTTTTAACAAGCTAAGAGTCAATTTAATAATCTAAATTCTAAAATAAAATTAATTATGATCTTAAAGTGAGGCAGAAACTTCAGAGAACAGTAAAAAAGGATTTTGTGAAAATTGAACTATTCCTTTAATGAAAGCATTGGAGACTGACCAACAAAGGACTGCAGCAAAAACTCAAGTACAATATTACTTTCACAATAATAATAATGTGAAGTTCAATAGCTATGTGCCTGAGCTTTGAAGGCCCATGCAGTAATCAGGCCCTGGTGCTACTCCGAACACATAGGACGCCACCTATTTGACCCTCCACAAGGCCAGCAGTAGGGATGAGTTTTCAGATGAAGTTGAATTGAAAAAAAGGCAATGAGCTCCAAGTCTTGACTATTTCCTTCATGAGTCCAATGCAGCTAGCTCACAATGAAGTAGGAACAGTACCAGAACTTTAACTTCCAGTTCCCTCATGACTCAAATAAAATGCCCAAAGGCAACTAACTGCTCAGATCATATTCTGACAGAGAAATTATTTTTTTCTATAGCACAAAACAGTTCTGTGTACTCTTCATACAGCAGAATCTTTTAATTAATTAAAACTATATTCATGCCAAAATTTGATTTCCTTTCAAACAACTTCTTTTAGTGAAAAAAAAAAAGAAAAGGAAATGAATATGCCATTATACTTTTTTACGCTTTCCAACCATAGGTTGAAGAGCGTATATGCTCCAGCTTTGTTCGTCTGCCTGTCTGTCCGCACAATAACTCGCGTAAAAATGGTTCGATTTCGATGAAATTTTATCATATGGTAGGGGACAACCTGGGAAGGAACCCTATTGAAAATGGACGAAAAGGGGTCGAAGGTCAAGACATAGGAGGGGATCCATTCCATTTCCCTTATGCGTCATAACTTAAGTAAAAGTGCTTCGATTGTGACAAAACTTCATGTTGTTCCAGAGATGTACTGAACTGGTTCTGTTTGATATCATCGAAATGGGGTCAACGGTCAGGGCACAGGAGGGAGATTTATTCCATGGCCATTATCCTCATAACTTGACTAAAAATGCTTCTATTGTGACAAAACTCTAGTATGTTGTTCTGGAGGGATACTGAACTAATTCTGTTTAATATCATTGAAATGGGTTCAAAGGTCACAGCACAGGAGCGAGATTTATTCCACAGCCATTATCTTCATAACTTGAGTAATGGTTTTTGGTATGTTGGAAAGCATATCATAATCAATGCATGTTTTTACTAACTTGTTAACAGTACACTACATTTAAAGAACAGCCATCCATTATATCATTAGATATATTAACATGATACATTCTGTTTATACACAATGTGCAAAATATTCTATATTACAATAGAAACTAATTACACGGTTCATACACATTTACAGTAACTTACAGGAGCTCAAGTTTTTGCTAGTCATAGTGCTTTTATATTTTGCAAATTCAGGTGAAATTTACCATGCATTTAGGTTTCTTATTATGAAGTCCTATGGGTTCCACTGTTACAGAGTGTTCTTGAGTGTGTGCTATATCTTCAATGAACAGGCAAATTTTCCCTGTATATAATTTACATGAAGCAATCTGCAACTTTAGCACAATGATAATAATATAAACAATTTTGCCATGGCACTGAAGATTCCCTAAGCCATAACCATCTACTCCCATGCACACTGGTGGCAGAGAGGCCAGATATTAATCAATCTACTTCACAGAGAAAAGCATGTACTAGAAAAAACTGCAATATTGGACTCATGAAAAGGTTTCTACATGCTGTTGTGACTCCAGACAAGGTTCATACTCCTCCAAGCCAAATAAATTCAAGCTTTTTTTTTTTTTTTTCAAATTATCATAAGTAGGTATTTTAGCAAGTTCAAACCATTAAACTTAGCTAGGATGGGCATACTTTTAATGACCTACCTATTACCTCCCTGTTGGTTTACTTCATTAACTTTGAATTGTACCTCTGTTTCGGTGTTTTTCAAAATCCTTTTATTTTGTGGAATATTCTGAAAGAGTCCATTATTGTTGTATTCACCCTCTGGCAAAAACATGTCACTAACCGCAGTCAACAGAAGCCCATCATGATTCACAAGCTCATCATTCCACTTGTTTTATTCCCATGGCTGACGTTTTGCTCTGTAGTGATATCATAGCCAAGGCACCAGCTGTCCACGTACTTCCCAGAGTTAAACACAAGTTCTGGGCTATTTGATCAGCTTGGTGTTTTTATCAGAACTACACAGAAATCTCCTATACAACTTTTTACCACAAACAATTATTTTACACATGCTCTTTCATATCATTACTTAAAAAAACAAATTATTTTTCAAGTGCTTTCAAGGACTTTTCAAGGAGCATATGAACCGTGTCCAACTGCACGCAACTGCTACACCACAAACCAAGGTCACTGGAAATATGGCACTCAAACATTTTGCACAGCAGCATTACATGAGATGACATCACGAGTCTTTACGATTTGTGAAAGGAAGTGGTGTCATCGCAAGCTGAGGTGACCTTCGACAATATATAGTGATAGACCGAGCACTGGTAGTGGCTGCCACTGAGCTGCGGTGGTCCCAACATGAGAGCTGCCAGATCACATGACATTAGGTAGAAGTGATTCCGTGCTAACCAGTTTGAATGCTTTCTTATGACCTGACAGGCTACTTTTAAATATCCCTGCTTAGTAAATCATGTAGGTAACAAGCAAGTTTTTTTGAATAATAAACCTAAGGACATATTCATTAAGAAATTGTCACTTATACAAATTTAATTGCAACCATTTCAGATTTACAAGATGAGTTGTTAGGACAAAGAAGGTCATTGGTTTAGTGTATTCTTGTATGAACCGGCTACGGTTGCACAATAGTTTATGTAAAGTGGTATTCTCATTAAGAATTTGTGCTACAGAGCTACAGTATATAAAAATATGAAAAATCCAGAAGTATACAGTTAAATACTATGCAAAATATACGGAAATGACATTGCCGTACTCAGAGTAAGTTTACTTAACATATGTACCTACGTGCGTGGGTGGACTTGATTATAGGCCATGACTGGAATATTGCGACGAATATTTGTGAAAACTTTAAAACACGTAGATTTATTTTTTAACGCGAATGGCTATGTTATTTCTTTAATAGGAACACTTTTTATAGACTGGGAATTGACCCTTAATATTGATTATTTCTTCTATATATTATAATCATTACTGCAAACAAATATGGAGAACTTAATTGGAATGGTTGCCAATACTAACCGTAATAAAAATTTACTGGAGATTGGATCATGTTATTACCACAGTGGCATAGAATCTGCTTAATGATTTAATTCGTTTTTTCACCAGTTACAAGTTGTAGAATCTTCTTTTAACATTTTTGGCTAAGATCATGTGACATTTCCCTTTCTGATGCTGGAGCCATAAATTGTGACATCATTCACAGTCTACCTGTATGTAAGGTCGATGGATGTGACAGAGACCTACAAAGTAAGGCAATATTTACAAACATTTCAAACAATTTTTTTTTTCATTGCAAGAAAAACTTTGAGGACTTTTCAGGATTTGTCACAAAAATATGAACTTTCCAGGCTGGGAGAAACAGGAAGTCAAATTCCAGGATTTTTCTAGGGGCTGTACAAATCCTGTAATCACTTATCACAATCAGCCACTTTATGGAATCAATTTGGTATGTGTGTGTGTGTGTTGGGGTTTAATGACCACTGTGAACATCTAAAATCTATAAGCCATCACAAGGTTACTACTTAAAAGCAAAAAAAAAAATCGCTGACTTTTCCACAATGTCCAGGTGGTATTGAAAGTTTTTTAAAAGGTGCAAGCTAAATATCAATTAAGACTAAAGGCCAACAAAGTTATCTATACTGAAAACTCACCTCCTTGCCCTTAACTCCATGGAAATGGACATATTTAAAACACGTATGACCTCCAACATGTTTGCTTTGGGGAAACTCCGGCGGGATGCACGAAAACCACAACACAAACTTATTTTTAAAAATTCATTTCAAACTTAACCACTCACAATTCACAATAAACACAAAAACTAATTTACAAATGAAATGAATGCAAGAATATAACAGTTAAGATAAAATTTACAATTCCTTTTTAAAATTATCTTCATTCCCACAGTATCATCAAGAACACAGCATTCAAACTCAGACAAAACACCACCATTTACCATTGACTATCTAAAACAACCCAATTAAAAAACTCGCAACAAACTTAAATAACTTAGTTTTCTGCACTTCTCACTTGTTGTCCCCCATTTGTTGGCAAAAGTTCACACACACTTAAGCACTTTTGCTTCCTCCTGGAACATCCTCAGAAACACAACAATGTCTACAAACTGACACTAGGCCGACAAAGGAAGCTTTCTCATTCATGTGGGGTGGGGTGGGGGTGGGGATACTTTTTTTGAACCAATAGCATATCAACACCACAACCTTGGGCTTATATGGAATTCGTGTCCGTGCTGCCATCTTACGGGACAAAAAGAAATCCACATAAGAACACTTATTTCTTTTTTGATGATGCTTAATAAGAATTTTCCATGGATCAGATAAAGCTGTAGGATCGTGACTATTACATACTTGTTTATTTTTTTTCAATGAATGCAGACTCACCAAATCTAAGTTCTTTTAAATTTTTATATTTAGCCAATAATTTTATGTCCTGAATTTTTGAAAATTTGTTACTTTGAGTTAAAAGTACTTATAAACAGTGAGATAGTGCTAAGTTTTTCTCAATGAAGGTTACAGTAAAGCACTATAAGCAGCAAGCTAAATAACGCTGAAACAAATAATTACATTTTCTTCCATTCTTTTCACCTGCTTTTTATTAATAACTAAATGAACGAGGCTCATTATTTTTGGTATCATAATTCCATGATCTTTTGTGAATCTGAGTGGTATACTTACTATTTGGAATTTTTTCAACACATTACCATTGGAAAGGTTCATATGTGAGAAAAACTTTGTTAGTTGGTTAGTTTCAGTTTTTCTTACACACAATGCATTTAAGTTTATTGACAAATGGGCTCCTGTTCATAGAAACATGACACAAGAGGACCAATATCAAAGGGCTTTGATCCATTGGTTGATTGCTTCTCTTGTCATGCATTTCTCTAAGCAGGAGTCTATCAAGTCATTGTGCCTATCTGCTCCTTACAAGACATGAAGCAAACTGTCAGCAGAAATTGAATAAAAACCTAATACCAGGGAAATTTTCAAAATTCAATCTTGATAATTTTTAGGGAATTAAGAAATAATAGAATGTATTGAGAGTAAGTAAGACCTGTCAAATTTTCTAGACAGGCAGTAATTGCAAATAAAAGCCTGAAATCTGAAAAAAAGAAAGGATTCATAGCAAATTAAAAAAAATTCCGATTGTTCAGTTTCCAGATAAAAAGAAATCCCCGATTGTTACGGGGGGTGTCCCTGAGTTTTGGAACCAATTTCGAATTCTCTGAGAACTCCAAGCCTTTCCTATTTTCCAGGTAGTTTGGGAACTCTGTATCACAAATTTATGGCCACCAGTTCCAGGGAAGGGAGAAGACTAACATTACAGGACAAGAACACTACCTGCGCCTTTTCTAGGACTCATATCAGGGTCCAACTCGAATGATTAGCAGAAGACCCTGCCTCTGACAATTCAATCATAGGTGTGGCGAATGAAATTTCGTAGGCAATAAATTTATGTACAAGTATAATTGAAGAGCATCACATTTTTGTCCTTATACTAAAACCACATTCTGAGCAAGAATCAACACTGAACATATTCTCTCTGAAAAAGATAGGTATTAGGGAAAAAATCCTTTATAAATACATCATCAAAGTTTAAAAATGTAAGGAGGTTGTGGATTTTATTTTAACCCATGTTAGAACTGCCAATATCCACTCACAGGTGAGTCAAGATATACAATATTTTCAAGATTTCAACACCATTTCAGTGCAACACCCAATATATTTGTAACAGCATGGCTAGTATTATAATACTCAAACTTTATATCCCTCGGTAACGGCTATAAGTCTAGATGAGATATGCCTGCATTCCATACATTTCAGCAAATATGTACGTAAATTGAGATTTTCCCCACAGTTCTAGAATAATTTTTTTCTTTGCCTTTGGTATCATATTTCAGATCATATGTTCCATATCAGCATGATCAAAAGCATCTCTTCAGGACTACATAATATCTACAGTAATGTGTTCCTACCACCAATATGTCACAGTCCTTCACTATCTGGGCTACTTCATCCACTGATATGAGCAAAGATGCCCATCAAGACAGAACCATGTCAATCTGCAAACTAACTACTGACTACTTTCGTATGAGAAAACTCTGTAGAAATGCAAGGATGGCAATTGATTGTCAATCAATCAACAGATAAGTTGAAAGTGGGAAATGTAAAGAACTCATCTGTACATTAAAACTATTTAATCAGGATGCAAATATGACATCAATGTCATTAAATATATATACATATATAATGTCTATATTACATAGCGTGTCCCAAAAGAACTGATATTTTTATGAAAATGTGCGATATATATACAGTCGACTCCGCTTATAGTGAACCTCTGTGGACTCGCATATTTCGTTCACTATGTCCGAGGTTCACTAAAACCGAAGTATCTTCCACCTGAATTGAGTGGAATGGTGAGCAAGAAAATAAAATATTTACATATGTATCTAAACAATAATATGTTTATGTATGTAGTGTATATTCATTAAATTAAGTAAACAAAATTAATTTTACATTACCTTAATTTCCATGAAAATAGTCTGTTATGTGCCGCTGCTTGCTGCAAACAGTTTTAATAAATATTTTCTATATGTCTTTTTCTGGAGTCTGTGCTTTTGCTACACTTGATTCTACATTTTCCATACATTCTAGAAAATTTAGCACAGTCCTGACACCCTCCAACATCTCTTTCACTGTTGAAACACATTCTTCATTATCGTCCTCGTCATCTTCAGCCTCGTTTTCTTCCGTGCTGGAACCGTCTTTCACAGCCTCGGCAATAGTTTCATCCGACGGGATTTCATTCGTTATAACTTCACAGTCAGCATCGATAAAATCTTCAGCTTCAGTGGAATTCGCACCGATATGCTGAAGCAGGTCCTTAAGAAGCACATCGTCCTCTTCTTCGAATGCCACACGTCCAGGAGCCAAACCAGATCTCCAAAAACAGTTCTGTGCAGTGACAGTAAACACACTCCTCCATGCTTTGTTTCCAAAATGTACAGCATTCAGAACATTTATTGATGGGTTCTGCTTTGTTTCCAAGGCTTGGATTAAATGAAGCATTACTGCCCTTCTGTAATAGGTTTTAAAGCTGCGAATCACACCTTGCTCCATGGATTGGAAGACTGATGTGGTGTTGGCAGGCAGAGTAGGCCTACAATATTGTTCTGAACACATTCTTTTTAAGTTTTTACAAGAAGGTTTGTTTTGAAATAAATTAGTTTCATGTACTATGAATTGTATAAGTTATAATTTCATGAATGTACTTGTAAGTACATTCTTTTCTTTGAAGTTTTATTTTTTAGGTTCACTATAAACGAAAATTTTAATGTACATTTCTGGTGTTGCGGTCGGGACCTATGATTTAGGTTCACTATAGCCGAATGTTCATTAAAACAGAGTTCACTCTCTCCAGAGTTGACTGCATATATAATTCAAAATATCTATATTACATAGCTTGTCCCAAAAAAAAAACCAGAATATTTTAATAAAAAATGTGCAATACTGCATATGACCATGGCACAAATCTCATAAGAATGGTAGTCATTTAGTAACCATAGCAACCAGTTGCACCTGTTTACCACGTATGTACCATTGGTAGTACACGGTTTAATAAGTGTTGTTTTGTGAACACCTAACAAGTGTTTTCACACTGTGATTTTTCAAAAAAAAAAAAAAAAAAAAAATGGATGTGAGAGTGAAACAAAGAATTAAATTTAAATTTTACTGTCAACTTAAGAAGTTTGTTGGAGAGGCTTTCCGTCTTATGCAAGAGGCTTATAAAGATAAATGTTTAGGAAAATCAATAATTTACAGATGGCATAATGAATTTATAGATGGTAGTGAGTTGGCGGCTTTATTGCACATAAAAGGAAGACCTTCAATGAACAGTTTTTTTTTATTTTTTTTTTATTGGAGGTTTAATGACCACCATGAGCAACTCAATGGGCTTATAAAGCAGTCGCCCGTCCCTGATTTAGGGTCACTGGATCCAGGGAAGGGAGTGAGCCAGTGCCGTAGGACAAACACAACATCCATGCCTCACTGGGATTCGAACCCGGACCCCTTTTGGACAAATGATCAGAGGTCGTCGCTTAGATTTACACTGTGCCACCGGGGCGGCCCAATGAATGCTACAGAGGTAAACATCAATACAATAGGTGTTATTATACGGAAATACAGACACCTACCAATTAGAGATATCAAAGATATGGTTTACATTTTAAAAACATCAATTCACAGAATTTTAGCTGAGCATTTGGGCATGAAACAAATTTGTTCAACTTGGGTTCATTTCTTTTCACGTGTGGCCCAATGGAGGGCTGCACATGGTCAGTCATGTTGTTTTTTATTTGGAGATCATTTAAGTTGATGCTCCAACCTGCATATGGTCGAGACTTGTCACCATGCGACTTCGGTTGTTCACCATTTTAAAAAAGACATTACAGGGACAACAATTTGAGACAGTTCAACAACTTATTACAGTTGTGCAGGGGTGCTTCAACAGAATTTAAGAATTCCAGAAGACATTCAACAAGTGGGAAGAATGTTGAAACATCTGTATTCGATACAATGGACAGTATTTCGAAAAAAGATTACCACTTCCTTGGTAATTAAGGAACACATTTTTTTTTATAAAAACATTCTCAGTTGTTTTGGGGCAACCCTTGTATGCTCTTATAGCTCTACTAATCATTATGTCCAGATGAACATTAATTAAATATTTTGGTTAAACAAAACATGTGAATGGAAAATGTAAATTATGTACAAATAAACTATTCTAATAGTGATTCTTACAGCTGATTTAGTATGTTGGGCAACAAAGGTAGCCACTGAAGGTTTTGATCAGGCTACCATGTGTGAAGGCTTTACTTGGAATCCCTGCTTTAGATCACCTTCATTATTTACACCTAAATTACATTAAATACCTATTGAAGGGAAACTATGGCTTCATTACAATAAATCATTTTTAGGACTGCGCTTTCCCAAAAATTATCTGTGCTTTGAATAACAGAAAGAAAATATCTTTCACTTCAGCAAATTTGAAAAAAAAAAAAAAAAATCTATTACCACACTTTTTACATTTTTATAAACACATGAATTTGTGCTCGAAACACTCGCGCTTGATTTTAACGATTTCTGGGCAAGTACACAAAACAGAAATCCCTTTTTGATATTTCTGTGAAAGAAAAAAATTCCACTAAAAAGAGATGTGCTAGGTACCTAAATTACATAAGATATCGATGGAAAGAAACTGTGATTGAACTGCTTAACACCATTTTCAGAGCAGGCATACACATTTATATGAAGCAGGTCAACATTTCAACTTGTCACCAGGACTCTAAAATACACATTTATTAACACAACTTCATTTTAAAAATTCTATAAAATATTTTTAGCATACTTACACTAAAAGAATCAAATGCCTTCCTTGGCTCAATGAAATTCTTGTGAAAGTGGAATGCACATTTTACCTTATCATAGAAAATCGGATTTTATTCCCCAAAATACAAGTTCTGCCCCCACAGTATCCAGACGTATTCGTTTTGGTGTACATCACAAAACACTATTACACTGCATATGTGTCAAGAGCTTTGATGGTTTGGTCCTGCACACTCATTTAGATTCACTTTTGTCGTAGGTGTACGTGTTTCACAGAAGTATCATTTTGAACCTTTGTGCATACTGAAACAAAAATTTGAGGTGAACTGTTAGAACTTAAATTATTTTAGTGACACACATCTACCTATATAATGCCATACAAAATGGGTGGGAATACAAACAAGGATGGAAAATAACTTGCAAGGGACTCACATTTAAGCAAATATACTAATCTCTAAAGCAATGTTCAGTAATCAAGCACATAGCAGTAAATTTGATATCTAATATGGCAACAAATTCCATTCTGTCACAACTATTATTACAGAGGAAAAAAGAAAAATACAATAAGCAATGATTTGCTAGTGGTGAATTTAAAAACTACAGGAAAATCTAAAATATTTCAGACATGAAGAAAAATTACTCCTTAGAATGTGGGCCAAATTATTCCAATAACTTTGCCTCAGCTGCTTTTTCAGCCTTTAGTACTTCTATGTCAGAATACTACTTTTTGTAGCATAGTTTGATGCATGCAATGCTGTTTATTTTTTTCTACTAAAATAAAGAAGATAACACATCTGTACTTAAATTATGTCGGAATTCATCCAGGTTTCTTCTCATGATACTGGAAATTCTTTCAGTACTTGCATTGCCATGAGTGACTAACCATTTTCATGACTTTGCCTAGTGCTTCATACTTCAACTGGCCACTCTCGCCTTTCATTAAAGAACTTCCATGCCACACTTAATCCATTCTCCCAAACTGTAGAGTTGAAGTTTTCAAACCAGTACTGTAGTTAGCAAATTCAGATTCCACCATGTCAGATCCTTCTGGCTTCAAAACAAGAAAAAGGGAGCACATTAACTGAGTGATCACTGAATTATGATTAACCCTATCAAAAGTACATGCAGCCCATTGACCATCAATTAGTCGACCAACGTAGAATATTGGGGCAGTAGGTAGAAAATTCAGAGCACAACTGGTCAACTGAAAGATTAATTGGAGTTTGAGAAAAGACAGACTGTGGGAGCTCAGAGAGAGGGTGCCTCAATTTCCCAAACAGCTGTAGTTAAAGTACACTATACTGACAAAAGTCACCGGACACCCCTTCAAAAGCAAATGAGCTGATCCGCTGCATTGTTAAGTTGCGTGATACAGAAGCAAACAGTATGAAAACAAGCCTGCAGCTGACCACGGTCACATCACACTGTGATGTTGAGTGAAAATGTTGTAGCGGGAGAGAACTGATTTTGAGAAAGGAAAGATTGTTGGGAGTTATATCAGTGGGTTGTCCATAAGAGAAACCAAGAGCCGTTTAAACATACCCAAGTCAACTGTTTTGGATGTACTGAATAAGTGGAAGACACATGGCATGCTTGAAGCAGCAAAACGTACCAGCAGACCAAAGAAAATCAGTGATAGAGGATGTCGAAGCCTCAGGAGAGTCGTTACAGCTAATTGACGGAGTACTGCACAAGACAGTGTACAGGTGAGTAAAAATGCTGAAACCTTGGTGCGTACATGTACCATTCATAGATAATTTTATTCCATGGGTTACTATGGTTGTGCAGCTGCTCATAAGCCTTTCATCTCCACTTGGAATGCTACTCGTAATTTAGCATGGTGTAAAGAACATTTATCGTGGACCGTAGATCAATGGAAACGGGTTCTATGGACTGATGAATGTAGATACTTGATCCATCAGTCTGATGACCATGTGTGGGTTTGGTGGCAGCCGAGGGAATGCTATTTACCACAGTGTACTGTTCCCCACGGTAAAATTTGGAACTGGCAGTATACTCGTGTTGGGGTGTTTTTCGTGGTATTGTCCCAGCCCATTGGTTATTGTGGACAAATCTGTTAACCAGCATGTCTACCACAATATTCTGGACAATTATATCCTACCAATTATGTGGCAATACTATGGAACCGAGGCTTGTTCTTACCAGCAAGCTAATGCACCGAACCATAAAGCAAATACTGTTACAGCGTGGTTAATTCCGTATCATGTGTGGACTGGCCAGCACAGAGCCCTGATCTTAATTCCATAGAACACCTATGGGATGAATTAGAGTGCTGCAGAAGAAGTTTGGAACTAAGAAACAGTTAGCTGCAGCATTATGTACTGAATGGAAACGCATACCTATCACTGTGTCCCAAAACCTTGTCGAAAGCATTTCTCAAAGGGTCAGTGCATGCATTAAGGCAAAAGTAGACAGACACCATACTAATGTATGCCAATAAATGGTATGTTGTGTGTCTTTTCTAGGTGTCCAGTGACTTTTGTCAATATAGTGTATATCATGACTGGCATGAAAATGGTTAAACAATGGCCCTGAGGCAAAATTGCACAGGACAGCAAAATGTTGATGTGAGTGGTGAGCGCTGGGTCCGATGACTTGTACAGGCCATCAGTTGACTACCTAATACAGCAAAGATCAACCCAGATAGTATCTGTCATTACAATGTGTCACACGCTCGCAAGTATGGGTTATATATAACAAGATGACACCCAACGACATCCTCTCCTAACCACGACTCATCAGCACAAAAGATTCGCCTGGTGCAATAATCATGTAAGTTGGATGTCAAATGATTGGAAAAAGTATGCTGGTCTGAAAAGTTGTGTCTTTTACTCTTCTCCATAGATGATTGTGTACACATCTGGTGCAAACAACACGAGGCACTTGATCAATCTTGCATGGTGCAAGCTGGTGGATGCGGTTGTGTAGTGTGGGGAATCTTTACCTGGCAGGAACTTGGACTCCTGGTGCATGTGGAACAATGTACGACTGGTGCCCACTACTGTGAATTGCTTGCTGACTGTACAGCCAGCAATATTGCACTTTTTCCCGAATGGCGATGGTGTCTTCTAAGACGACAATGTACCGAGCCACAGCTCCAACATTGTGCAGAAATGGTTTGAGGAATACAATTCAGAATTCCAGCATAGCGTTTGGCCTCTGAACTCCCCTGATATCAATCCCATTGAGCACTTATGGGACACTATGGAACAGTATATCAGGTGTCTGGATATACCAATCTCAGCATTGAAGGCTGCATTACACACAGCTTGGTTGACCATACCTCCCAACTGTTTTTGTTTTTTTTTTGATTGGAGGTTTAACGACCACCGTGAGCAACTCAATGGGCTATAAGCAGTCGCCCGTCCCTAATTTAGGGTCACTGGTTCCAGGGAAGGGAGAGAGCCAGTGCCGTAAGACAAACACAACATCCATGCCTCACCGGGATTCGAACTCGGACCCCTTACGGACGAATGATCAGAGGCCAGCGCCTTAGACCACTGTGCCACCAGGGCGGCCCTCCCAACTGTTTCTGACATCGTATTGAATTGATGCTACATCAGATAGCTGCTGTACTGAGGGCAAAAGGAGGGCCTACAAAGTATTAAGTAGGTGGTCATAATCACTCAGTATTTATTGTACTGATGCAAAGGAAATACTTTGCCTTAATGCAACATTATCTACTTCAGCACGGCTGAGAAATTTATCATTATGTGAAAATGTTCTGAAAATGTAATGGCAACCTACCTTTTAAAATTTCATCTCAGAATAAAGAGCAGTCATGGTATCTTCACTCAGATTTCAAGTTGTGTTGATATTTCTGGTTTTTCACCCAATAATGAGATCACAGTTTCTTTTTGATTACTCTTTTTCTCAAAATTTCTCTTTCTGAAAAATGTTGTTCACATCAAATGATGATGACTATATTTCATTCATCATGCTGAAAGAATTTTTGGCCTGAGAATTCCACAAATACATGATATCAAAGCTTTCACAATATCAGATAAATGGTGTAACTTTGAGAGCATGAATACTTTTGAACCCAATGCATCAATTTTTAAATATTCAGTTTTCAGAAATTTCCCTCTCCCTTATCAAGCTAAAATGCAAACATTTATGGGGAAAAAATAACATTTAACAACAACACAGGACAATGTGAATATCGTGGAAAACAAAAATAACAAATACGAGAGAAATATTTGTTCCGTCTAACTTCTGTTTTCAAAAATTTTCTGCCATTTTCATGCTGAAATACAAATATTTATGGAACAAAATCAAATGATATTTAACAATACTGGGCAGAAGAAAAATCACAAGAAACAGAATTTAAAATTACACGGAAATTTTTGCTCCACCTAACTTTTGTTTTCAAAAATCCTAAAAGACAGAATTCTGTCCCCAGATGGCAAATACCCCCTTTCTCATCACCAATCTCCACCCTGTGAAACCCTCTTTGGTTTAGTATTGATCTGTACAATGACCCAAATGATGATATATATATGTATATATATATAAAGGCATTTTGCAAGTCTGCCAAAGTATTGCATGCCTGAGAAGCAGAGAAAAATCAAATGGCAATTTTCTGTAATTTCATTATGTCTGTATGCTTCTGTAATTCTAATAGTACAAGCATACCTTGGAGATATTGCAGTAGGTGCAGTTTCAGACCACCACAATAAAGTGAGTCACAAGAACTTTTTGGTTTCCCAGTGAATATAAAATTATGTTTACACTATACTGTAGTCTAGTAAGTGGGCAATAGCATTAAATCTAAAAAAACAATGTACATACCTTAATAAAAAAATACTTTATTGCTAACCATCATCTGAGCCTTCAGCAAATCACAATCGTTTTGCTGATGAGGAGTCTTTCCTCAATGTTGATGGCTGCTAACTGATCACTTGGTTCAAGAGGCCTAGCTTTCGGCCTATATCAGCTTCCGACATGCCTTCCTGACAAAGCTTTACCCTTTCTAGCTTTTGATTTAAAGTGAGAGGCATGCCACTAATTTTTTCACTTGAATGCTTAGAGACTATTGTGGGGTTATTAATTGGCCTAATTTCAATATTGTTGTGTCTCAGGGTATAGGAAAGTCCAAAGAGAGGGAGAGATGAGGGAACAGTCGGTTGGTGGAGCAGTCAGAGCACACACAACATTTATTGATTAAGTTTGCCGTCTGCTATGAGTGTAGTCTGAAGTTTTTCAAGAGTTTTTCGGCAAACTCCCTGAGTGTGGGGTTGCAAATGTGTGGATGGTTCACTCTCAAGTCGACCCTGGATACACTAAGTCCCTGGTCTGCCTTTCCCGACAGGGTTTACCAGATGAGTGTTGATGCGCTAGTAATAAAAATACAAGACTTATAATCTGCTGCCATCTTGTGGCTGGCTCCTACAGGCATTTGTCCCATGGTTGATGATGAGTGTGTTTATGGTGCCCCAAAACAATTACAACAGTAAGACCACACATCCCCCACCATAACAAAGAATACTAATGAAAAAGTTTGAAATATTGCAAGAATTACCAAAAGGTGACATACAGACACAAAGTGAGCACATGCTGTAGGAAAAGTGGTACCCATAGACTTGCTTGATGCAGTGTTGCCACAAACCTATTTATAAAAAAAAAACCACACAATATCTGTGAAGCACATTAGAACGAGGTATGCCTGTCTGAAAAATTTGTACCTGTTGGTGTATCCCTGTACATAAGTAAAAAAAAAAAAAATGGGATGTCAATACGAGAATGGAATACTAATATAGAAACGGATTGATTTACAACTACAAGTGAAGTCGGAGTCACCTTCTCACACTCTTAAGATTAGGTATATTTAAATAAAAACATCAGTAGTGGAGCATTGGCAGTTTCCATCAAGTGACTTTTTCATATTACAACAACTGAAAAACAAGTTGGAGACATTTTCTACAAATTGACATCGGAAGCAATATTTCCCAGCAACGGACAAGTTTGTATAGTCAGATGACAACATACAAAACAAAGAGATAAATCTTCACTTATACAGAACCAATTAGAAGTACTTTGATCTCAATTGAATTTGAGTGAGTAAAACACATGAAGAGGACAAATTTTATGTTGTGATTTACTTTGATTTCGTAGTTGGACTTACAGATTACAAGTTCTGAATTGCAGTTTTTCCTTTGCAATCCTGATTGCCCAATACCATGCACCATTTAAAAAAAAAAAAACTTAATGCTACAAACTAACAGCAGTTTTTAACCCTATTGCAAAAATTTATTTCCTACCAGTGCATAATTACCTTGTGGCGAGTATAAATACTGAGTATGCACTTCCCCAATGAAATGAGAAAATGCCAACCATTTAAAGTATAGAAACATATAGTTGTGACAGATTTTACATATAAGAACTTTGGCTGAAGCTCAAATTACACCAAACTCTCTTCACTTGTATCAAAAAAGTCAGCCACTACAAATGTTTTATTTTGGGGTTTAAAAACCACCATGAGAAGCTCTAAGGGCAATGAGCAGTTGCTTGTCCGGAATTTAGGGCAGCTGGTTCTGCTATAGTGAATCATTGTGCGTTCAGTCACAGAGGAGATAACGTGTTTCATGAAGTACTTGCCATGGAGTGGGGAGATTATGAGAATGTTGTTGCTGTAATAGCACTGCACAAAGTTGGAAAATCAGCTTCTGAGATTTTCAACATGCTGAAGAAGCTGAATATCAGCCGAATTTTTGTCTACTTGACCATAAAAAAGTTCCTTGAGACCGAGATCGTCGCTAACCTTCCCAGAAAGGGTGGGCCACGTACCTTGAGAACTGCTCGGCTGGTGAAAGCAGTGGTAGCCCGAAATCCCGTCAAAAAACAGTGATGGCTCGTGAGCTGAACATTTCAATAATGTCTACGTCACGCGTGTTGGGGAGTGACCTAAGGGTCAGCTTACAGGGCACTTTCTCACTCCACAAGTAAAGCAGCACAGGGTGCTAAAAGCGAAACATTTACTGCAGCGTTACACAATCGCCACAGATAGATCCTTTTCTCTGATGAAAAAATATTCACTATTTAAGACTTTTAGCCACCAAAATGACAGTGTATGCGTCAACCTCATAAGAAGCTCAGGAGAAAGCTCCAAGGATCATGAGGGGCAATCATCCTGCTTCTGTCATGGTTTAGTAGGGAGTCTCCTACGAGGGTACCACGGAACTCCGTTTCTGCGAGAAAGGAGTGAAAACAACCGCCAAAATCTACTAGGACAGGGTTTTGGAGCCAGTGGTCAAAAATGTGAGCCACACCGTCTTCCAAAACTGACAGGAGCTTTCAGCAGGATTCTGCACCTGCCGACAAGGCCAAGTGAAGCCAGGAGTGGCTTCAGGTGAATTTTCCAGACTTCATTTCTCCAGGTGATTGTCCTTCAAGCAGCCCAGAGCTCAAGCCATTGAACTACAAGTTGTGGGCCACAATGGAGGACATGGCTTGCAGAAAGAGACACTCCAGTATTGCCAGTCTGAAACACTCTTTGGTGCGGGAAGTAGCAGCTTTCCCTGTGGAGACCCTGCATAAAGCTATTGATGATGAGTGGCCACAGAGACTGAAGGACTGTGTGAAGGCAAAAGTACGTCATTTTGAAAAGTGATTGGTGCCATGTATTCACAAGTGTACTACTTATGTCATATCACAGGTATATTAAACTATCTTAAAATTTCTTTTATCTCACTGAATACTTTGTAACAGTATTTATGTTAAGACTAGGTATCTGCTATCTAAGAAGTGGGCTGAATGCGACTGGGATGAGTACATTCAGGATGTGTTTAGTGGTTCCAACGCAGCTCGAATGAGCGACCTGAAAGAAAAGAGCATTAATCAAAAAGCATTGCTTCCCCCCTTACATTTGTTACTCAGAGTGGACATTTAGTGGCACGATTGGCACTAATCCTTTCTAACAGATTACTTGTTAAAGGGCTGTAGCAATGGAGACGAATGTAAGAAAGATGTTTGACTCACTTATTTTTACGTAGTGGCATGATGTCCATGTCAGGAGGACTAGTCCTTTCGCATCATATCTTGGGTCACGGAACAGAAAACACAGGACTAGAAGGGAGATTTTATCACTATCACGTGCGATAGGTTTATTTTTTGTGCCGATGAGATGAGAGTGAGAAATGGATTGTTTTGTCATAGCTTTCGTAAAACCCAGCCGCTATAACAATTCTGTTTGGGAGAGCAAAAACTTTAGATACTGTTTGGTTCAAGTACATCGGCCGCTTGAAGGGTTAATTGAGGAACACAAGGCATGTCGCCTCGAAGTGTTCTTTCCTGCCTAACAGGAACGAAAGGGAAGAATTTCTGCAGCACATTGTGACTACTGATGAGGGTTGGATTCTATACGATAATCGCAGACGTTCCGCTTAGTGGTTGATGCCGATGAAACGTACAAGAACATGCCAAAGCTATCCATACGCTGAAGGGAAGCGGTTATCACTGTATGTTTGTCATCTTGAGGGGTGATCTATCATGCATTCTTGAGACCTGCTCAGCACATCACAACCAACACTGGTCAATAGACATGATGTTGTGATGCTTCATGATAGTGCTTGACCCCCATGAAACAGCCAACACTGGTCAATAGACATGTTCTGATGCTTCATGATAGCGCTCGCCCCCCATGAAACAGCCAACACTGGTAAATAGACATGTTCTGATGCTTCATGATAGTGCTCGCCCCCATGAAGCAGCCAACACTGGTCAATAGACATGGTGTTCTGATGCTTCATGACAGCGGCCGATGAAGACTGAAGTTATTAGTGAAAGCTTTCTTAAATTAAACTTTTTACGTAACTTAAGCATGTTTTAAAGTGTTAATACTTATTGGGAGTGAAGAAATGCTGAGTTACCTCTTTTTCTATGTGTTCATGAAGCAGTAAAACAATATATTGCACACACACATGCAATTTTTCTGGGATATCAACGTGCGTTCAGTGGCTTGCATACTTACATTTATAAATAATAAAATTATACGAGTATATTATAGGTTTCTCCATTTTTTATTAGTTCATTACTTAATACAAATAAAAAAACATTTACAAAAAAAATAGGAATTTAAGTATAAAATAAGATTAACAAACCTTGTTAATGAGTTTCATTTTTAGAGAGTGAGACACTATTTTCCCCAGAGAGACACCATTTTTTCTTCCCACCATAACAGGAGTGTTATCACATGATAGGGCAAGACAGTTCCATCCACGGAATACCACGATACTGAAATTCTTCGGACACAAGTTTGGCAATATTTTCACCTGTTGAACTGGTTTCTAGGCATGGCAAAGAGAGCAACGTGGATCTCACTTGCTTGCAATGATTATCAAAGTATGTTACCACAATTGGAGGAAGTTGATTGTCAGCATCATTACTGCCATCAGTTGTGACAGAAAAATGATCCACTTTTAATAGCACAGAGGGCATTTTTTGAATGATATTTTGCCATTTCTTGAACAGTATGCGAAGTTTTTTGTTCTGTCACATGCATATCTTTTTACTCTCTTCTTGGGAGTTAGGAAACAGTTGACAACAATCGGGAAGCATGATCAGCTGCCGCTGGTGGTATGTTGTGCTCCAACAAAAATCCGGTAAACAGAACTTCTGCATGAATCGTTTGAAAAGCATTCGGCACTGGAACAAAAAGATCCATGTTGCACACACTTTTTGCACTATTATGATTTTTTACATGCTTGTTAGTTCCAACATGTGCAGTGATGTCTCCACGACCAGCGTGAGAAACAGGGAAATCGGTGTTACAGAAAGTGCAATATGCATGAAACTGACCCTTGCGTGATGGTTTTACAAGTCAAATTCTTCGGAGTATTTCTTAAAAAGACCCCATTTTGGGGTTGTGAACTGAAATAATAACTTGCAACACAACTTGTTTCATTTTAAAGACCAAACAAAGTACGGAATCGGCGTTCAATTTCAGCGTTAGCAAACAAACAGTTTTCCATTCCACTCCCACGAAGCTCCGCACAAACGCCGTGCACTCGTTGGCAGCGAGCGCCGTGGATGTGATGTCATAAACCAATACTTCACCTTTCCAAGCCTTTGACTGTCTTGCTATCATCGCGGGGCACACTATCTTGGCACTCGAAGTGCTGTGGATTAACAAAAGAACAGTGTTTTTGTTTTTATTCATTACCGATTCCCACAGCCAGTGTTAACACTGGAGAAAAATGATGGCTGATAAGATTGAGGGAAAAAAACATACATAATAAATAAATAAAAGAAAAAATAAGAAAATCACAAAACCAGATTTTTTTGTAGAAAAATCGGATTCCTTGAAAATATTTTCAAAACCGGACAGAATCTGGGTAAACCGGGACACTTGGCAACTATGCAAATCTAGGAGATGTAAAAAATCACGAGCACATAAAATTGTAGATGTGCAGCAGTTCTCAACAGATAAAGTAATGTTGGAATACCTAAAGCCACCAAATTTTTGCATTATGCTCCACACATAACATTTGGAGACTATGTAGATAAATTCCACCTCCATATTGCCAACTGGTGCTGATCAACTAGAGTTTTCAATAGAATTTTAAATTATAATGTGTAAAGTTTGCATTCTTCAAATAGGGAGACAAAAAAAAAAAAAATAAAAAAAAAATCCTAACATATTTCTGAGTTTAAGGTCATATTTTGGCATTTAATTGATCTTGGTATGTAACATGCAAAAATTATGTTTTAATGGTTCACAATGGAACTTTGGCTTGTGCATTTTCATTATACGCACATTGGACTAATTTTCTTTTCTTTCCTACATTACTTCTAAGAGCATTGAAAAACAAAAAGTTTGTTAATTCATCTATTGCTGTCATGTCTTTATGGAATTTCCCAGCAAATTTTGTTATTTATACAACCTCCCAAATTCCTTCCAAATTATTAGTTTGTTTCAATTTCAGTGTTTCCAAATGAAAATTTATTAAAAAAAAAAGATCCTGAACACAAATTTTAAATTTCATTTCCTAGCCTTTTTTATTCTAAGCCTTCTTTGGGCTTAACAATCATCTATGTTCATTTGAAATTCAAGGATAATTACCTAGTGAAATATATTTTTTATATTACTGGGTTAACAAAAGAGAACTAGTAGTACCAAATGGATGATGTCTATGCCATTTCAGGGGCCTTGGTAGAAGAAATTAGAAGATTTAAACAAATAAAAATTAATACTGTTTCATTATAAGCTAAACAGGCAAGAGTTACATATGGCTAACTTAGGGAACAGAAAGGGACTATGCACAAACTGTTTTCTGCAGAGTTCACCCATAACACTGTGAGTGCAATGTTTTCACGTAAGGAGGGGAAGAGAAAAGAAGAAAAAAAATAATCCCAAAATAGAACATCCTTTAAATAATCACACTTAAATAACATCAACTTTATCCACACTAATATATTCTCCCCTTGAACACACCTGTTTTTAATACACCCCACATATAATGTTGCTTTGGGAATTTTTCACTTTTATTGTTTGTTTGTGATCCACGGCCCTGCTTCATTAATGCTTAAAACTGCATTATTTCTTCAGCAAAAACATGTGATTTTACAGAATATGAACATTTCCTTCACAAATCTTATTTTAAAACCATATCAGCATATGATGGTAGATGTTATTACATAATTACACTGTAATGTCATCCAAAAACACATGTATGCAGTAATTTAACAGTTTATTCTCAGTTTAAAAATACAATAACTGTGAAAATATCAATGAAGTTTTTTGACAGAAAGCAATCTTAATTATTTCATTTGTCCACACTATGGCACTGGCTCTCGCCTTCACATAGCAAGAGAGAAATATCAAGAAAATGTTCAAAATTTGTTTACCAATCACTTGGCAAGAATGTAAATACAAATGAACACAACTTCATTTCATATTTATTTTTTCTTTATACAAATTTTATTTCATGTGCTAAAATTTCTTCATGATTGCTACTGTGTCAACCAAATACATAACTTCAAACTCAAACAAGGTATACTGTATAATTAACAAAACATGAATAAGAAAGAAAAAAAAATGGGGGAGGGTTGGGTCCATAAACACACATTTCAAAATACACAAAACAAAATTCACAACAGCAAACTCAGCTGATGATTTAAAAGAACAGCTTTCAATATTGATGGGTTTTTCCCATCTAGTACTCCACGGTTTTGAAATAAGAATACCAGAACAAGAAGCTTGCCAACCTCCTGAACACAACATATTTTGAGTGATAAAAATACAGTACAAAGAGAATCAACTGAACGTTGCTGTACTTTATTTCATAAGTTAAAATTTTACACAGAGGAACCACTATTTGCTGCCTGACTGCACAAACAAACTGAAAATTCTACAGAACACGGTGGTTACAAAAGTTGCCAATTGGGAAGGCTTGTTGCCTGCTCCATGGTGTGAGAAACTTGCTCTGGGATGTTGTGACTAAGCCAAAGTTCATGCAGTTCTTGGTACCGCTCTGGGCACAAATGAAGTGGATTGCCCCGATACAGACCCTGGTCAGTTTCACCATACTGATCCACATAAGGTGGAGCTAAGAAACATCCTGAAATGAAAAACATCCCAAAATTAATGGGTGGCTGGCTCTCAACCCATGATTACAATGAACATGTACAAAACAGGTTTTATTCACAAGACATTTTCAACTAATCCGCATATTTGACTGTCTTGACACCATAAACTACATTGCCTAAATGAAAGATTTTACATCAAACTAGCAGTTGTGCCCACTCTTAAAAATGGTGAATCTATAAAATAATTTTTTTAACATAAAATTGAAGAAAGGGAAAAGTAATTAAGAGAAAGAAAAGTAATTCAAAATCTGCAGCTTTAGAATAGGGTTGTGATGCTAATGCATACAAGTTTGACATAAAGCGGTAGCAGGCTTTGGTGCCCCTTTATTTTAAAACAGAATGTCATGGAATTTTTACAGCATTTCAACATTCCTGGCATAATTATTTTTAAAGCTATCACCATTCTGAACAGTAAAGCTAAACCACCCTCTTGAACTTTTTGGTTTTTAGGTTTCTCTAGGTGTAGAAGTGGTAGAAAAATTCAAGCAGACAATATTCCACATCTTTACCTTAAGACCAGATGCAGAATATTGTTCCAAAGCCACCATTTAGAATTTTTTGGTTTTGGGACTTTTCTTGGCATATGGACAAATTAAGACCTATATCTTCAGGCCATTTAGAAGTGGTTAAACAATTCACAAACTGAAACACTTGATTTTTTTTTTTTTTTTTTTGCAACAATGAATATTATAACAGAATTTGTTTAGGAAACATAGTTTTCAACTAGCATATGCTCAGATGCCACTTTTTAGAAGGTGGCATCTGCACATATGTTATTCTAACCAGCATAGCTTTTTTAAAGATTTTCAATTACCAAAGTGACTTTCTTCTGTAATTTTTAGAACACCAACACAGTTTTTTTTTTTTTTTTTTCAGGATTTAATGACCACCATGAGTAACTTTTGGGGCTATAAGCAGCTGACTGTCCAAATTTAGGACCAGTGATCCAAGGAAGGGACAGCCACTGTTATCAGCCAGTGGCTATCCATGCCTCACTCAGTTCTTAAACCATCTCTGAAGAATGGCTTGAGAACTAACAGCCAGTGTCCCAGACTACTCTTCCACTAGGATGACATACCCGACTTCATCCCATCCCACCCCATCCATCCATCCATACATACATAACAATAAGCTGTTCTATGAGATTCAGAGGTTACCTCTACAAAGAAATACAAACTACCAAATAATTTTTAATTACTGTTGCCGCATCAAACTTCTCCATTTACCGCAATCTTGACACACAACTCAAGCTTCACTGACATCCATCATATGACATACACAAGACCTTCTATACTTCATACTCGGAATCTTTTTCTCATGCAGACACTCCTGAATCTGATCCTACCATAGAGTTCTCCCTAGATTTTTTTAATAACTGGGTCGCAAGAAATTTCAGCTGGATGGTGCTTTTAACGACCCTTTCCCCAATAATAAAAAAAGTATGTTGTTTTGCTTAACATTATTATACTTATTAAATATCTTCAGCAGTGTGGTAGGCATTAATGTAACATAACACGATAAACAATATTAGAAAATTGTACATCAATGATAAAAAAAAAATGAGTACTTACTAAAAATCAAATTCAACACAGATTTTAGCAAGCTTTCATCAATATTTATGATGCATATGGGTATAACTTTCCACTCTTACTATTATGCGCATTGTGAAAACGTTCATTAAAGAAAATTCAGCTGGGCAGCAGAGAAAATCAGCTGGGCGGCCGGCCAGTAAAAAGGCTCTAGGGAGAACACTACTCCCATGACTTCCTTGGCCTCCCTTTCATGCCACATGGGCTAAAAAAATTTCTTAGTAAGCATCTCATCATTCATTCTTTCAACATGCCCAAACCACATAAGAATATTAGTCTCCACCTTGCTAATAACATTTTGCTTCACATTACACAACTGCAACAAGTCTTCATTCCTCACATGATCAGAACGTGTCTTGCCACAAACTCCCCATAAGTAGCACATTTCTCCAGCACACAAACGACTTTTATGTTTCTTCTGTAGTACCCAGGTTTCACTGCCATACATCAGAGTAGGGACAATTACACTATCATACATAGCAATACGGGACTCTTTTGAAAGCCCATCATTCCTGTGAAAACCTCTCAAAGCAGCCATGACTTTCAATGTAGAATTCTCTTGCTGACTAATTTCACCATCCATTTTGTTCTTTCTACCTAAATACACAAACTCATTCACCTGGTCAATCACTGTGCCATTAGGACTTATCTTGCATTCAGTACTACCAGTTCCTCGCTCATAAGCCATAACTTCAGTTTCTCCCTTATTTATACTCAGTTTGAACTTCATGCAAACTTTGTACATCTGGGACAACATACTCTGCAACTCTCTTTTGCTCTCTGCCAACAGGACATCAGACTTCATCCACAAGGAGAAAATTTTAATGTGCATGCACTACATATTACAAAAAGAATGCAAATTAACATTAAGAGAAGTGAAAGAAATTACACAAAAAAAAAATTACTTTTAAATTTTCTTTGACAGGGTTCCCACTTTTTACTCCCCCCCAAAAAAAAAACCTAAAAGAAACTTAAGAACTTTTAAGCACCACACAAAAATATTTTAGAGACCTTTGCACATGCAACAATGCATGCACAAATATACTTTTATGCACAACTTAATCATGCAAATTGAAGTATGAAAATGAAGTTTTCAATATTTTCCCGTAAAATTTAAGTTTCTGGATATAATAAATTACAATTTATGTGATTTAATAAAGACAGTTCTGCTGGCCAAATAAGCTTTCCTATCTGAGAGAACAATTACACACAAAATAAAGACCCTGTAATACTGTAATTAAAGTTGTGTGTTCAAGATTTGAATTTTTGCCCAAACTCAATCATCTCATGGTTAAAATTGCAAAACCAAAATTATGCGTTCAAGTTTTTAATTTTGCAATTGAAAACTTAACCACAATTTTATGTGTGTGGCATAACTGAATAATTGTTATTTGCATATACAAAAAGGGGGGAAATACAAGAGTGAAACATCAGTACCAAGGTGCAAAATGAGACCGTAATTTTTTGTCTGCAACAAGTATTTTGAGCACGGCCGCAAATTTGAGATAGCACAAATTTAGAAGAAATTGAAGATCTGGATTACTTTAGTTACCAGGTAAGCCATCTTCTAAATATTCAATGTTGCAGTTGCAAAATTTAATGCTTGCTTACAATTACAAATATTTTCAGATATTTTGGCCAGTATTAGGGAAACATTCAGTAACTTTCCTAAGTCCCTCAAACCTTATGTACACACACACAGCACCTTTGGGGTCATATAGGACCCCAAGGCAAAATATGTAACACATACCAATCACTCAAAACTTATAATCACTAAAGGTTTTGTGCTTCGATCTAAATAAATAAAAGTTATGAAATTGAGTTTAAAAATTACAACAGTCAACAGAGTTACCACAGCTCAAAGATCTGCTAGGGTCTTATAGGACCCCAAATGCCAGAGGAAGGTTAATAAAATCTTTGATTTGCAACACATATGCATAGCAAGGCATCTGGAAAACTTACATAACTTTGGTAACTACAGCATAATTGTAGTTTTTGATGCAGGGGTTAAGTATGTGTTAACTTCTGTGTCTCATATAGGGTAGCTGATGAACTCAGTAAATGGCTAAAGATTTCCTCTTCATTTGTTTCAAACTAACAAATCTGTGGAATTTGAGAAACACACGAATCCCTGCATGAAGTTTATTTTATTTTAAATACAAGAAGCTGAATATGGTGGATCTCAATATCCAAATTATGAAAATACAGAAAATTTCAATTTAGTTTGGGTGTTCATGGTATTTATTATACAGGGTGATTCATAATTATTGTTGTGGTTTCAGTGGCATATAATCAGAAAACAGGAAATAAACTAAAATCGCAAACAGAATATGACAGACGACAACTAGATGTTTTACTAGGACAAGCCGCCAATGGTAACCAATAACTCGGGTACAGTTGGCAAATTTTGAGCAAAGCTATTGCAAAATCGGAAGGCGTCAAAAACCTGACCATGGACGATGTTCAATTGCATGCCAAAAATCATGATGATTGGACGTGTCATGTCGTAGCTATGGCCGAAGAACTAATTGTCGAGTTCAGTAAACAGAGCTTCGCTCAATTATTAAAATTAGTCAGTTTCTTAATGGTCATTATTTTTATACGACACGACCAATCACCACGATACCAACCCCATGTCACTCACCATTTCCTTCCCTTTCTCTATGGCAAGTGTCACCGCAATCGGCTGAAGATCCTTGGAGGAGACAGGTAACAAATGACCCCTTCTCAAATCCTGGACCCCCCCCCATAAAAATGAAAGTTTTTGGACGATTATTCCTCAATGACATAGGATTTCGTGAATCCGAAGGTGTCAAAATGTGACCATGAACGATGTCCAATTGCATGCAAAAAATCACGGTGATCGGATGTGTCATGTTGTAGCTATGCCCGAACAACTATTTGTCGCGAGTCTCGTGAAGAGAACTCCACTCAGCCTTCGGCCTCGCTTCGCTCAATTATCTGTAGAATTGATGCATCAGATTGCTAAACCACTTCAACATGTGCGCACCAATTCTGGTCTTCAGGTCATCGGGCGAGGTCACAGGGTCTGGAAGCTAGTTCTTCATGTATCCTAACTGTAGGAAATAACAGCCCAAAGCGGCAGTGTGCCATCATGCTGGAACACCACACTGGATTGCCGATCTTCCAACTGAGGCAACAGATACAGCTGTAGCATGTCCAGATAAGTCACCGTTGTCACTGTTTTCTTCACAGAGAAAAAAGGGACCCAACACTTCCGAACATGACAAAGCACACCAGACGTTCGCGTTTTGATTGTCTCGTTTGACTTCTGAAATGGCGCGAGGGCTTTCGGAGCCCCATATTCTGCAGTTACGCCGTTGTACTATCTCCGAGATGGAAAACGTTGCTTCATCACCAAGTATCAATGTCCGCAGGTAATGTTCATCAGCTTCGAATTTGGACAAAATGTCTTGGGCAAATTGGAAACGGCAGTGTTTATTGTTCCGCTGTAAAGCCTGTACAATATCTGCATTCTGTACACACGGAGTTGTAGGCGGTTATGCAGAACTCTTCAAACAGTCATTTGTGGCATACCTAACCGCAGCAAGCTCATCGACTTTTGAGGGCTTCGAGAAAAGGCTTCCTGGATGCGGTCAACATCATCCTGCAAAGTGCTCAGTCTTACAGCTCCTTTTCGGTGCTACACACTACCAGTTCTTTGAAACTGCTTTAACCAATGTTGGATAGCATTATCGGAAGGTGGAGCTCTGCCAGACTGCGTTCTGTAACGACGTTGAGTTGTGATACCAGACTTCGTTTCGCAAAACCTGAGTACGCACAACGCTTTTTTTTTCTTTTTATTTAACACCATTTTGAAGTATGATGTCAATTCAGTGCGTACCATGTAGCCACACAAGACTTTCTGTGATGAACTTGTTTATGCTGCAGGCAGTGTCATTTGGTAGGTTACGGTTTGACCCTACCAAGCCACGGAAACCACAACAATAATTAAGAATCGTGCTGTACATCTCATGGAGGAAACAAAGAAAAATTTACTGATAAAAACAAGAGTTTTAAACTGCACTTTACAGTGAGTTTTGATAACATGTGGTTTAAAAATCAACAAAAATTATTTCCTCCCCCCACCATTGCACAATTTTTTATTCACAGTCAAATTTCAAAGATATAAGAGGATTCCCCAAATAACCCATATTTACGAGGGGATGCTGAAAAGTTCTCAGCATAACCCACTTCCTGTAATTGTAGCATTATTTTATCACAGCAGCTCAAAAATGTTCTTTTGTATTGCAAAGTGCCAATTTTCAGACAAATACTTATATAGCTTTGTTTTTACAGGTATTTGACGTCTTGACCTGAATCAAGTCAATGCAAAGTGTTTAATTTTCGAATGTGGAACTCCAGGCTGTCATGAAATTTCTGTTCCTGCAGAAGAAAACTGCAAAGGAAATCTTAAGAGTTTATGACGCAAACATTAAGTGATAAGTGCCCTTCATATTCCACTGTGAAGAAATGGTGTGCCAGCTTTCAGTGTGGAGACTTCAAGACCGAGATGCAGCAAGATCTGGGTGGCCTTCAACATCGTGTTCAAGACTTGATTTTGTTAGATCAGCAAATCTTGGCTAAAATAATAGCTGAGACACTGGAGATATCCAGGGAATGTGTTACGTTCATAATTCATCAGCACTTGGATATCCAGAAGATGCCAGCAAAGTGGGAGCCCAAATGTTTGAAAGCCGATTAGAAAAGAAAACGAGTGGACCGTTCTAAATTAGTTTTGCAGAATTTTGAGAGATCTGGTGATAGTTTTTTGCAACGACTTATCACTGTTGATGAAACGTGGTTATATAACTATGATACAGAGATGAAGCAACAGCCCCTGCAGTGGCGGCACTCAGGTTCTCCACAGCCAATGAAATTTAAGAATTAAAAGGTCTGGGAACGTGTTTTTTGGATTCGGAAGGCATTTTACTGACTATCTCCTGAAGGGCCAAACAATAAATGTTGAATACTATTCCGATTTGCTGTGCCGATTAAAGGAGATGTTGAAGGAAAAAAGGTGAAAAGGGGCTCTCTTTTTGCAGAACAATGCGCCGGCTCACAAGGCTGGCAATACAATCGAGGTTTTGAGGGGTCTGGGGTTTAAGTGCATAGACCCATTCACCCTACTCACCAGACCTTCCTCCATCGGACTATTTCCTGTTCCCAAACCTTAAAAAACGTTTGAAAGGGAAGTATTTTTTGAATTATTTGGAGGTAATATCAGCAGCAGAGCAGTATTTGAGTGATCAGACTTCAGAATTTCTTTTTGGAAGGGTTGAAGAAACTCCAGAAATGCTGTGCCAAGTGTGTGGAACTTTGGGGTGAATATGTGGAATAGTCTGCAAAGTTTCATGGCTCTAGTCCATTTCCTTCTTGGTGAGGCCGAGAACTTATCGACATCCCCTCGTAATTCACAATTTCTTTTAAATGCATGTGAGCATACCTGTTAACGCTTTTCACTTGAAAAAACAGATTCCACATATGGTACTGTAAGATTTGCGCCAACAAGGGGATGCTGATAAGCTCTCGGCCTCACTAAGAAGGAAATGGGCTAGAGCCCTGAAATTTACAGACTATTCCACACATACACCCCGAAGTTCAACACAATTTGTGGAAGTTAAATTAGGTACATAATTCAAACCAACATATTTTCCTTTGTATGATCTGCAGACCACAAAATTCAGAAAAAAGAAAAATCCTTTGCAAGATCTGTGGTGGTTTTTAATCCATATACCATAAAAAAATAAAACAAAACAATCTGACATTCACAGCAGCAGCATACTCATAGGTCATGAAATTCTGGAAATTTTTTTTTACTTCATACAATTCTCAGCAATGCCAGATTTAAGGCAACAGGGTGTGTGATTGGAGGTTTAATGACCACCATGAGCAACTCAATGGGCAATAAGCAGTCGCCCGTCCCTAATTTAAGGTCACCGGTTCCATGGAAAGGAGAGAGCCAGTGCCGTAAGACAAACACAACATCCGTGCCTTACCGAGATTCGAACCCAGACCCCTTACGATGAATGATCAGAGGCCATCGCTCAGACCACTTGGGCGGCAAAAGGCAACATTGCCAGATTTAAGCTTCAAACTACAAACAGTAATAAATCAGTCAAATGCAATCGGAATTCCTCAATGCTTGACCAACGGGAACTCAAAGCATGTGAATGTGCAATGAGTGAGCGAATCTTCACAAACCACATGATCACATACACAATCGTATCAGAATAATATGACCACCCCCGGAACCAGAGTGTATCGGCCCAGGCGTACCAAATGGTCGACCACACGGAGATCGGCTGGCCAGGACAGATGAGCCATAGTGCATCACGTGAGCACAAAGGGCAGACATAGTGAATTGGTGGGCGTTCAGAAAGGAATGGTCATCGGCTACTGCGCCGTGGGTGGAAGCATCTCAGAAACAGCATGCTTTGTGGGTTGTTCGAGAGGTGCTGTAGCAAGGGTGTATCAAGAATGCACCGCTGGCACATCGAGTACCTCCCGACGTCATAATTGTGGAGCCCTAAAAGGCCATCGACCCCAGAGGAGCGCCTCCGTCGACTGGTAAAGGGCAATAAATGCGCAACAGTACAGCAATTGACCATGCAGAAGAACTCTGGGGCACACAGGTATGTGTCCTTGATAACAGTTAAGCGAACCCTGTTATGAATGGGTCTCCTGAGTTGACGCTGCGTCAAGGTGCCCATGTTAACCCAGGCCTATTGGCAGCGATGCCTGCAGTATACATGGGACTACCGGCATTGGACAGCGGAAGAGTGGGAAAAGGTTGCCTTCTCTGATGAATCAAGGTTTCTATACCACAGGTGTGGCGGGCAATGGCGGATATGGTGTCAAACACATAAGAACCAACACCCGGAGAAGCTTTTTGGTCAAGTACAGGCCGGCAGTTGCTGTGTGCATGTCTGGGAGATGTTTTCCTGGTATGAACTCGGGCTGCCGGTACCACTGGATGGGTCTCTCAATGCCAATGGCTACCTGTCCATCCTCGCTGACCACATGCATCGCTTGATATTGGATGTTTACCCTTGTGGTGATGGTGTCTACCAACAGGACAACGTGACTGCTATGTCGCTAAGGGGCTACATAATCTGTTCCAGGGACACTACAGCAATGTCTCCGTTCTCCCTAGGCCGGTGTAATAGCTCAACCTCAATCCCATAGAGCACTTGTGGGACTACAGGTTCGACATGGCGACTCAAAACCACATCATGTCTGTGATCTCCGTGATCTGCTGTAGTCTGAATGGGCACGTATGCCACTGGCAACGCTCCCGGGCCTAGTTGCGTCCACGCTACGCAGTCTCGCCACTGTCATCTGGGCTAAGGGTGGTTATTCCCATTATTAGGTAGGTGGTCACATTATTCTGATATGACCATGTATATGAGAACCAAGTCTATATCTGACTGATGGCAATCTTGTTTTCAAACTGCTCAACAGGTGGAATTTCACCAAAAATTTGCAACTTGGGAAGCCTAAGTAAGCTTTATATACTTAAGAGAAACCATGCTCTGACAAATATGCTTCTGCAAGACATCAACCAATGCAATAATTAAACAGATTTCATTCAGAGAATTATTTCTTTAGAGGCGTTTAGTTCATTACAAGGAAGTACACGACACAGGGTCACTTTCAAAAGTAGCTATCATTTTTTTTAACAAAAACTCACTTAAGCCTTGGAATAGTAGTTTTTTATACGCACATTTCTTTTAGACTGTAGCTTGTTAACTGAAACAAGTAATATACAATTCAGTTGTACAACAGTGTTAAACTTGCTTGTTTCAAGGACATCCATTAATGACAGAAGGATCTGATTTTTCACTCTTATGTTTACTTGATGAGGACATGAGGATTACAAAGCAGGCTGCAAGGCTGGAGCCTCAACAGATGTGTTCCGACATCTTGACCCAATTCCTCGATGAATTGTTGTAGTTTGGCATTCCAAAGGTGGTTTAATACATTACTAAATTAAGTGATCATTTCTGGTTTACTGGATACATGCGTGTGAAAACACTGAAACTGAAGGATCATATATTGTTTCGTACGAAACCTGAAAATGATAATCAATGATTGTACTCCCAGTTCTACATGGCGAATTAGTATAAATAATTTAAAATTACATTTCTGTTCTTCACATACTGTTTCAGTAATAAGTTTTGAGTCAGATTAGAGCTTTCTGCCATGATGTTTAATAACACACACTGTCCTACAATTATGACTTCTTGTTCATCTGCTTTCTTTCCTCCGATACAAAGTAGGGAACAGATCTGTAACCTCATCTTTGCAGTTAAGCGCTACTCAGCACAACCATCCTCTGATTGTTCTGCTGTCTGAGATGATATGCACAATATGTATGGGAGACCACACCCTTCTTTTCAGTGAAAGAGGCCTTTGATTGTGATTAATGTAGTGCCCATTGATATCTGCAGGTCCTACATAAATTTGAAAAATTAAGACTAGAGTCTCCAAAAGTACTTGTCAAGATGACGTGATGCTGGCCAGATTGAAGCTGAACTTTTTTTTTTTTAAAATACTCTTGAATTTTCAATGTTTTTAATCAAAAAGTTTCTTTTAATATTTTTAAACCTTGTAAGTTTTATAAAGTTGTATGTGTGAAACCACGTGATTCTAAATGCTCCTTTAATAAAATTTCCATTTACACTTCTGTAAGTAGTAAATAAACAACTTTTTAAAAAGTTAATAAGTACTGATACCTGAAGTACTGAAAAATAATAAGAAAGAAAAAAGCCTCTTCAAGGAGTTTTGTTCAAGATATGTAAATAGCATATCATGCAAGTCTTTCTTGTTTACGCTTTCCAACAGTAGGTTGAAGAAGCGTAGTATATGCTCCAGCTTTGTCCGTCCATCTGTCTGTCCACACGATAACTCGTGTAAAATGGTTCGATTCTGATGAAATTTTAGCATGTGGTAGGGGACCACCTAAGGACGAACTCTGTTGGAAATGGGGTCAAAGGTCATGACATAGGAGCGGAATCCATTTCTTTGCCCTTATGCGTCATAACTTGCGTAAAAATAGTTCGATTTCGATGAAATTTTAGTATGCGATAGGGGACCACCTGGGGACGAATTCCGTTAAAAATGGGCAAAATGGGGTCAAAGGTCAGGACATAGGAGCAGGATCCATTTCATTGCCCTTTTGCGTCATAACTTACGTAAAAATGCTTCTATTGCGACAAAACTTTATATTGTTCCGGAGGTATACTGAGCCGTTTCTATTGAAGGTCAAGACACAGGAGTGAAATTTATTCCACAGCTATTAAATACCTTGAGTTATGATTTCTGGTATGTTGGAAAGTATCATAATCAATGCATTGCATGATTTTACTAACTTGTTTTAAATTAATTTTTAGCTTGAATAAGCTTCAATAATAGTAATAATAAAAAATTTTTTGGAAAATGAAAGTACATCTTACCTTTATTTTTATCAGATAATAATAGAATTTTACAGTCCCTGATTCGTAGAAAGATGCCAACTCCGGATCCACAGAAATGCGCATGATTAGTACATGCACCAACCATGCTGCCATTCAAGTCTATTTGACAACAATAGCTTTGAGAGCAGAGTACGGCTCCACACACAAGGCACATCGTTGGGTTTCTGCTATCGTCACCATCAGAATTTGGACACGTAAATAATGAAACACTATTGATGAGTTCACTGTAGTCTTTGGGCAAAACCACAAGTTTGTTGACTGAGAGGGGATGACGAACTAAGCACTCCATATTGTTGTCTTCACTGCAGTCTTCTGTTGGAGAAGTATCATTGGGATGAGATGACAGCAGCAGGAGGTGTAGTGTACGCGGATGACGAACCCAGCTGTTATGAAGTAAAGTTGCAAAATTCTATTAAAAATCTATTGCTATTAACAAATAGACAATTAAAGACAAACAGTTCATAAATCTTTCAGAAGCAAAAAAATGATTTTAGAACCATAAACATTACAGTAGGATCTTTTTTGAAACCCATAACTGCTTTTATTGCGTCGTGAGAAAAAAAAAAAAAAAAAAAAACACAGCTCATTAAATCATTAACATATTATTTGCCCATAACAGGTTTCCAACTGATTCACTATTCTTTGTATGCAAGATATGTCTGAAAAGTTTTAATACAACATTCATAAAAAATTGAGTTTAAGGGAAAAAAATATATTACCATTTAATCTTCAAAGTACTACTACGTTCAAAAAGTTCTTTTGAATATTTGCCTAATGTTAGTGAATTAGGTCATTCCCAGCTGAGCAAGCGAAGAGCACGATGTGACTGACCAGCCAGAACCGGTTTGATCCAGATCCAACATGTACAGCGTATGTGCGTAGTTCACGATTACAGGCATTCGAGGCTCTCCGCCGATAGGACAACAATGTCGTATTTTGAACAGCGTTCAAGTGCAAAATTTGTGTTCTGCTCAGAAAATCTTCCGCTGAGACTTTTCAAATGATTAAGTCAGCGTAAGGTGAGAGTGCAATGAGCCGACTAGATTTTATGAGTGGCACGACGATTCAAAAACGGACGGCAGAGTATCAAGAGGTCAGGACGACCTTCAACATCCACAACAGATGAACAAATCGTCACTGTCAAAGAAATTGTGAAAAATTACGGTCGAAAAACAGCTGCAGTGATTGCAGAAGTTGCCGGCACCTCAGTTGGAAGTTGCGATGCCATTTTAACAGAGAAACTGGGCATGCATCACATGTGCCAACAAATGGTTCCCAAAAACCTGACAAGAAAAAATGGACGAGTGCATGCAAGTTTGCAGGGATAACATTGATGCAGTGGATTCAGATCTTGATCTCTTGAATCGATTGATCACTGGCGAAGAGACTTGGCGCTTTCTGTACGACCCCAATCCAACAGACAGTCAAAAGTATGAAAATCACTGTCATCACCATGACCAAAAAAGTTCCAAGGCTGACCGCTCCAAAGGAAAGGTCTTGTTAACAGTTTTCTTCGATTGCAAGGGATCATATACAAGGAATTCCTTCAACATGGTCGTACAGTCACTAAAGAAGAGTAGGTCAACGTCCTGAAATGTCTCCGAGAATCAGCGAGACGCAAGCAACCCGTCCTTTGGAAGGCCAACTCGTGGGTGCTACATCACGATAATGCACGGGTTCACAGATTCCTTCTGGTGTCCGATTACCTGTCCAAACATCACATTCTCATTCTTCCACAACCAGCTTATTTCCCTGATCTCGTCCTGCGAGACTTTTTCCCCGGATGAAGAATTTGCTTAAGGGGCGATGCTTCTCAAGTTCTGAACAAGTACAACGAGCTGCGACGGAGGCACTGGAACATGTGGCAATTTCAAGCTTGCAATCTGCATTTAAATCTTTGTATGAGTGCTGGTAAAATTGCATAGTCGCACAGGGTAACTACTTCGAAGGAAACACTGCATAAACAGGCATTATCTGTACTCATTCTATTTTAATGTAAAAAGTTCTGGAACTTTTCGAATGTAGTAATATATACCATCTTACTTGATACTTACATAGTTAAAATTAATGAAACTCTTTCTAACATTTGTTTTCATGAACCTGAAAGCTTATTTCAAAAATTTTATTTTCTTCTAAGCAACCGCACACACAAGCTTGTTGAACATGTTCAACTTATGAATTCTCACAGAATGCTTCACTACAAAACTTGCTTTAATGTTCACATATAAAGTTGTTTATCGTACTAGAAGTCGACTGCAGGCAAATATGGCAAACGTACACTGCAAAGTAAAAAGATGAAAAATAAGCACCTGCCCCCCCCCCCCGAAATAAGGACTTTTAAAAGCACTTTTTGTAAGGGCCTTACAAACGTGAATTGAGAAAGTTCTTAAGATTTCTACCCACCAAACAAACCCTGAACTAATGTCACAGGCTAATTTGTGTGGTATAAATATCTTGGACTGTAAATCAATGGCAAATACATCTTTGGACTGATGAGTCACAATATGAAGGGTGATTAAAAAAAGTACCCAGAATGTTGCATCAGTTTGGAATCGCACAACACAGCAGGAAGTACTTTGGCACAGGTTAACTTTGGAGCATACTATGCATGTGCTGGGAATTACTTCTATCCTGCTTACCTGTTTTTTTAATAGTAGTATTTTGTTCTTATCTGTGTGATGCTGTTTGTCGCATTTGTCACGTTGGAAAAAACTGATCAACAAATTTGAATCAGATTTTGTCAAAAACTTGGCGATGTTACAGAAAGTCTATGGGAGGATTGTATGTTGTGCACAAGTTTACAAGCATTGGTGTAAATGTCTTAAACGTAGCCATGAAAGTATTGAGAGTGATGAATGGTCCTGGAGGCCTGCAACTAGCAAAAGTGAAAACAATGGCAAACTTGTGGCACACAGCTGTTCAGGAAAATTGCCGAATCACTATCCGTGAGTTATCTGAAGACTTCAACATTAGTTTCAGTCCAGTTGAGAGTTATGGACGGTTTGGGTAAGAGACGCATCTCAAAATTTGTGCCAAAATTGTTCTCAGCTAAGCAAAAACAGGCCCATGTTTTAGCTGCTTTTTACTTGCTGGAGTGCATTAAAACACCAACTGCATTGCACATGTAGAATAAAAGGCCTGCGCCATGGAAAAATAATTTGGCGGCAGCGGCGTGCTGTAAAAAAAAAAAAAAAAAAAAAAAAAAAATCAATGGCGGCGCATTTCCCCCTAAAACTTGTTGAATGCCTAACTGTAACTCACTTCTAGGTGAAAGCTGGGAGGCACTGCCAAAACTGAAATTTTTTTGTCACTCTAGAACCCCTTCCCCCTTCACCCCCACCCCACTGACTGCAAACCGTAACAAATTAGGCACTATGCTCGCATGCATCCTTTATCTAAAAGGTGGCAAATGTTTTATTTCCTTTTTCTGGATTGTGGTTCATTTAGACAACACTGCATATTCTTTTAAGTCTTCTTCAGATGCCCAGGAGCAGAATTATGTTCGGTGTTCTGCAACATGACTTCCAAAGATTGTAAATGTTCTGTGGGCAAAGCGTGAAACACTTTGGCCAAATTTCATAAAAAAAAAAAAAAAAAATTAAGTGATGCAAACATTAAAAAATTACCATCAGTTGAAACCCTTTGTTAAATATAACAATACATAAACCTGTTACTTAAATAAATTTATTTAGAACCAGGGTATGTATTTAGAATTTGATATTCTGTTAATAACTTTTGAAGTTAAATAGCGTGCCATTGTTGCACATGAATTATTTACAAAGTGTTTGTGGTAATTTGGTCCATACATTGAAAATAGGGCTGCTTTCAGTATTTCTCGGATTGACTTATGTCCAAACTGTGTTCTGTTTGACATTATAAACCATTCATTTATTATTTGTTCCAAAATCTATAACATCATTGCCGTCATTAGTATTGGGTCTTTTACTTATACAATATGCCAATTGCTTAAACCCAGGATTCACAAATTGCCTCTGAGGCAGGCAGAGAAAGAATAAAAGCAGGTTACTTAATAAATTTTGGAATCTCTGCTTTCATTTAGAGCTTGTTTTAAGATTGCTTTAATCTGGAAAAAATGTTCCACTTGTCCTGCTTTCTTGCTATATATTTCTATAGATCCAAGTGACAAAAACAGTGTACTGAAAGAATAAATCTTTCTTTTTTTATCAGAGTAAGGAATGCATAGAAAAACCTTTACAAATTCAATGTAATTGGAAAGATCTTCCAATTCTTTCTTCTGCTCAGAACAGAACTGGCATGAGTTCTTGGAAACGTTAATTATTCAAATTTCAATAAAATACCTGCTCTTATAATTATGTCAACTATTGCCTTGTTTTTAAAATATACACTTTATTATTCAATAGATCAGCTACGTAGCCTGTTATCTATTGAAAACCACAACATAAGGGAGCTATGTCAGAGTTATTCTGAGTGGAGTGCATTTTTTTCGAACTCTTCGCTCAGTCCTATTTCAATTTTTGGAAATTTTTCTTCTATTTTGAAGCTGAAACACAATCATTTATTGAACAAAATCATATTTTACATGAATACTGAACAGGGGGGAATCACGAGAAAAATTTTTTTTGATTACGGGAGAAATAGTCACTCTGTCCGTCTAGCTTTCGTTTTCGAAAGGCGGAATTCTGTTCACAGCCTCACAACGCCCCCCCCCTTCTCTTCGCTCTCGAGAATGACGAAAATGATGACAACAAAGGCAAAATTTCCCGAATCCGCCAGAGAAACTCGTACATAAAGATTATGGGGAAATTTTCGCTCCATCGAATTTACGTTTTCGGAAAATTGTTGTCTACAGTTTCAAGCTGAAATACAAACATTTATGCAATAGACTGATATTTAGTGACAATACTGGGCAGAGGAAACTTTGCAAGAAGAAGAAATAACGATTACGGGATTTTTTTTTTTTAAGTTTTGAAAAACGGAATATTGTCCTAGACGGGAAACGACCCCCTCCCCCTATACACAGACATTAATCTCCTCTCCCCAAATTCTCTTTAGTTTTCTTTCAATCCCAAATAATCAAAAACGCGGAATTCTGCTAAAGAATCTCGTGCCCGATTTGTAACAGTTGGCGATATGCAAAATGAATTGTCCAGGCTGCTACGTATGGAAGCCGATTCATGTGTCCATAAATTGATTATATTCCCGACATGAATGATGTATTCGACTGCATTTTTGTAACACAGGGAAGGATTCGTTTATAACACACGTAATTTTATGAAGAATACATTTTCAAAGCTCGAATTATGCGAGTGGTCAAAATGTTTTTTTTTTTTCCCCCTTTAAATTTTCTAAGGCGGGAGACCCCTTCCTGGCAACTTTACTTTGGGTGGGAATCCTGCGTGTTCTGCTGTTGTTGACTTGAGGTAATTTTTTCCAAGATGGACATCTAATAACAAACACTCTCCCCAGCAATATGTGGTTTAACACTGCTTAGTTCACCCCACTTTCACAACATACTAGTGGTGAGGGGGGAAAGGGTCTTTCAAAAAGTTCAAGGAGAAACAATCAGCTACCATCCTAAATGGTAGGGGTGGGTGGGTGGATGTGTGGGGGAGGGGGATTGTTTGGTGCTTAGGGCAGAAGGCGGGAGTGTAGACAAGAGTAGTTACCGGCAGATCGGGGTACGTGAGTGCCAAGCGAGCGCTGCACTCGAAAATTTTAGATAAAAAAATGTTCTGCAAGGGATTGAAATTTAAGATTTAACAAAATATGTTCTACAAATAAAAATATCCTACAAGGGAATTGAAATCTAAGATAAAAAAAAAATATTCCGCAAGGCATTGAAATCTAAGATTAAAAAGAAAATGTTCTGCAACGGGAAAGACTTTCTTCTGCGACGCACGTCGCAGTTTTAAGTACTTCCTGCTCCTGGGTTCAGATGAAAAAAGAAAATTGCCAAGAATATTGTGTAACCTACAATTTTCTTCTGAATTTGTTTTTTCACCGATGTTTTAGGAGAATTGTCTCGGCTTTCTTTATGTCTACAGGAACATGATGTTAACTTGCAAACTGTAATGAATTGTATGCGTAGTGTGAAAAAAAAAACTTAATAGACATGAAATGTAAAGATGGCTCAAACCTGGAGGATTTCACAAACTAGGTCCAACTAGACAGTGGAACTGGACAATCTAAATTTAAAGATATAAATTTAAAAGCTAGAGGAGATGCAGTGTATTTATTTGATACATCAAATATAATAGATTCGCTTATCAGCAATATTGACTTGCATTTTGAAACACTAACGACCCCCATTGCAAAATGTGCAGCGATTTTTGAAGTCGCGAACTGGCCATTCAGATTTCATAATTACGGGATTCAAGATGCCAAATCCTCGATAGAGAATTTTCAAATGCCTTTAACGCGGGCTAAGGTTGAACTGGAAAATGTGCTTGGAAAATTCGTTGAACTGAAAAGTGATGCAAAAGATAGTCACCAATCTGACATACAAAAAGAAAAAACTGTTTTCTGAAAAATGAATGTTTCTTGAAAAGTACAAACATTATAAAAACATTTTGGGACTAGTAAAAATATCCAGTATATTTCCCTTGTCTACTTGTGCATGTGAGGATGGGTTTAGTTTCATGAAGAGAATCCAGGATGATTGGAGGGGAAGTTTAAACTTACAAACATTGAATGCTCTTATGAGTATTGAAGATGAAGGTCCATCCGAAGACAAGTTTGACTAAAGGCCTGCTGCTTTAAAGTGGTATGATGAAAAGTGTTGTTCGTACTCCATGTTGTTTTTGTGCGACCATAAGGCTTACATCGTCGACTCCTGAGCTCGAACAGTCGTGACATCAGCAAGTATGCGGCTTAAGTCAGTGGTAGTTAGCCACCAGAAGGCAAAGAGCATAAGCACCAGCCAGCATGGAAGTGGACAAAGAGCACATCCGTCATTACATGTTGCACGAGTTTTGTTGCAGTAGCACCCTTGCAAGTGCTTCAGCATGTACCTAAATGATACGTCACAATGTCAATGCTGCCGTTGGTGTGAACGGTTTCGAGAGGAAAGTTTTGACCTGTCACACTGTCTCAAAGCTGGAAGACTTGCAACAGTGCATATGGACATGGCATAGACCTTAGTGGAGACTGACCTACATGTGACCATGCGGGAGTTGGCCAAAAGGCTGGGGACTACCCGCACAAGCATTATCACACATCTGTGTCAATCTGGATGTGTGCAAGGGGAGTTTGTGTACCCCATCAACTCGCAGTTGAGCAGAAAGCAAATAACACGGGTTTCCCTGCTTGCATGTGACAAAGTGGAAATGTTCTTGTACCGCACTGTAATGTGTGATGAGAAATGAGTCCTGTATGACAATGTCAGTGCCAGGAAACAGTGGCTGGACCCAAAACCAAAGCCCATGCCAACCCCAAAGCCAGCTGACACCCATGTAAGATCCTGATACCTGTTTGGTGGGAGATGTGGGGTGATGTGTTTTTCGAGATGCTGCCGGACACCACCACCATCACCGCCAATGTGCACAGCCGTCATCTTGACAATCTGCATGCATCGCTGGTCGAAACAACCAGCATTGCTGAACTGCACGGGAGTCTTCCTACAGCAGGATGGAACGTGGCCTCACATAGCATGGGTGACCAGGGCTGGGAACTGTTGTTGCACCCAGCCTATTCCCTGGACATCACCCAAATGCCTACCACCTTTTCCCGTCGTCGTAGCATTTCCTGGGTGGACAGCGGTTCACCAACCGGGATGATGTTGAACTCGCACTTAATCACTTCTTTGCACCCAAGCTGCCACAGTTCTACAGGAACTGCATCCAACAGCTGCCCAGACAATTGAAGCAGGTCACGGCAAATGACGACAACTACAATTTGGACTCATTTGTATATACAGCCAAACCTCAATTTAACGAACTTCAAGGGACCAACAGTCTTGTACGTAAAATCAAGGAATTCGCTAAATCGAGGAAGCCCTTCGAACGAAACATTCAAATTAAGTTTCAGTATCTTAAACTGCATGAAACAGAACACCATTTAGTACTAATTAACTTGTAAAACAGAATGTGTTGATTAACTTTTTACATTGTAGAAAAGAAATGCTTTAGAAAAGATTCTTTTTTCTGAACATTTAGCTTTATAAATTGCAGCTTCTATTTTATGAAGTGCATGAAAAACATCCTCATTAATATTAAAGGGCATCAAGTACTTTTTAGCACATTCTATCCTGTCTGTTACCAGCATCACTAAAGCAGCTAACTTTCAATTCTGCTTCATCTTCTTCATCAGAATCTAATGCATTTAGTCCAATCTGTTCGTTGAAAATATCATCATGGGATTGCATTTGGGCTAACTTTTAACGTGAAAGTGCTGGTTAACATAGTTTAGTGATTTAAAAAATAGAAAATGTTCCCTAAATTGAGGAAATGTGTTCGTTGAATCGGGAAGCGACAAGCATTAATTTCAATGCAATTCCGACGGGACTAAAAAAAATGTACGCAAAATCGCGGAATTCGTTAAATCACAGTTCGTTGAATAGGGGTTTGACTGTATACAGTAATTAGAACTTTTCTGTTGCTTTGTATTTGCAGACATAATTTTTTTTTCAACCCAATACCTTCACTTGCAACACAATCTTGGCACAAAACTTCAGATTCATATACACTCATTAACATGTTTCACACATGATTTTTGTACGTAAGTTACCAAATAATTTATGTTTTGCAGAATGCAACTCCCATGATTATGGAGTCTGCTATGCAAGATTTTTATACAAAACATACATTTTGACCCTTTGTGAAAAGCATTTAATTACAAAATTTTTCCAAACTTCATGATGTAGACATGTTTAAGTTTTTAAGAGTGTTATTTCATTCACTTGACATAAGAGATATAAACTAGGCTATTTATTGAAGGATGAATGCACACTTTGACATTGATATTTAGCATGAACACTTCTGTTTATAATTCTTGGCAAAGAATTCATTATTTTGTGTGTAAAAACTGTGCTTCAGGATGATTCATCAAACATTCAAGTTCTTTAGTCTATAGTACATTATAGGGAATATGAACTTCCATTGTGCATGGCTTTTGTCTATTATGAAAAAGCCTTTGATTCGGTGAAACCATCAGCAGTTACAATGGCTCTGAAATCCTGCGGTATTGAAGATGCATACATTAATATTATTAATAACATCTATGAAAATGCAAGTGCAAAGATCCGGCTGTTTGAAAATACAACACACATAAAAATTGGAAAGGGAGTGAGACAAAGTGACACCATATCTCCGAAGCTCTTTAATGCCACATTGGAAAATGTCTTTCAATCACTGAACTGGGAAAACAAAGGGATAAAGATTAATGGAGATTATCTAACCCACCTTCGTTTTGCTGATGACGTAGTCATTTTTGCAACTACCCCATCAGAGCTGCAGAGTATGCTAACAAGAGTAAAGAAGTAGGATTAAAAATGAACTTTCAGAAGACAAAAGTGATATTCAATGAAATGAAGATTTAAATTTACAAGAAATGAAGATTTATCGATTGATGGAGAAAAGCTAGAGATAACAGACACGTACGTTTATCTTGGACAGCAGATATCAAGTGAGGGTCACATTGATGAAGAAATTAATCTGCGTACAAAACTTGCCTGGAGAGCTTTTGGAAGAAACAGCATAATTTTCAAGAGCAATATGCCATTATGTCTTAAAAGAAAAGTGTTTGATCAATGCATCCTTCCAGTGCTTACGTATGGTGCAGAGACGTGGACCTTAACTAAAAGAGACATACAAAGGCTGCAGACAACTCAAAGCAACATGGAGAGGTGCATGCTTGGGGTAACCAGGAGAGATAAGAAGAGGAACTCGTGGATCCGAAAAATGACAAGAGTGGAAGACATCATGATCAGAGTTAAATCCCTGAAATGGCAATGGGCTGGACATAATGCCAGAAGGACGGACCATCGATGGACAGCCGAAATTTTAGATTGGATTCCAAGGGACAGGAAAAGACCCAAAAGAAGACCACATGGAAGATAGGTGGATGAAATTCGAAAGTATGCGGGAGTGACATGGAGGAGACTGGCACAAGACAGATCGTTGTGGAGGAAACTTGGGGAGACCTTCGTCCAGCAGTGGATTGATAATGGTTGACAATGATGATGTTATACTTACATCTTTTGCACTTTCATGTTTGCATCATACGATCTGTCGGTGACAAATATGAGTGACATTTATGTTGGGGGGAAAAAAACCCCTGGAGGATTTTAAAGAAAAACAGAAAAATGTACCTGGCATTTGCTGATTAAGTCTTGTCACAGAAAACATGAAGGCAACATTTAGAATAACATTTTAGGTAACACAGGCTTACCATTTCTTCTGAAAAGCAAAGATGGTGGAAAAGAATAACATCATTATGATAAACAGGGGTGATTGTGAGGTGACACAAGAAACCCTGAAACTCTCAGCTCAGTGCCAATATACATATAAATGTATAATACGCACATATAAACTAGCTACACAACAAATAGGCCCTAGTGCTTGTGCAGTTAAACTTCGCATCTTTTCTTGTACCCAATTTTCTTTCACTGTGCAAAATCCTTCAGGCATTGCATCTTTAAAATATTTTTTTTTTTTTTTTTTGGATTGATTGGAGGTTTAACGACCACCGTGAGCAACTCAATGGGCTATAAGCAGTCGCCCGTCCCTAATTTTGGGTCACGGGTTCCAGGGAAGGGAGAGAGCCAGTGCCGTAAGACAAACACAACATCCATGCCTCACCGGGATTCGAACCCGGACCCCTTACGGACGAATGATCAGAGGCCATCGCTCAGACCACTGCGCCACCGGGGCGGCAAATCAAATTTTGCACTTCATATTATGTTAATTGAGCAGTCTATGTAGACCAGTTTTACTAGAACTTGAAGCCTACAGTGGATTCCATTCAATTTCTAAAAGTAGTTAGAAAAAATAATCAAATTATTTGAACTTTCAAAATAATGAAAAGAAGCCTTCCTTTCAGCAGGCTGTTATCTTGAGAGCTTGTTTGATAACAAAAGAAACGCACAAGGTGTCACAAATCGTCTACATTCACCATTCAAACCAGACATGCAGTGTTTTTAATCAAACACTGTAATTCCCAAAGAAAATGGAACTTGAAGTTTAGTTACCATTTTGTAGCATTTTTAGAAATGAAATGTCCGAAGCATCTCAAATTCTTCTAAAACTTAAAAACCTGGATTTACGGGTTTGGAATGTGACAAAACCCCAGAATTCCGGGCTACACCCGGATTACCAACAGGTCTGCATTATGATAAAATACCTATCCAGTTTAAAGCATACTGAAGTTTCTGGATATAATGTTGATGCGAGATCAACCCCCTGGTTAATTAATTAGCTGTGAGGCAGCAGGCAGGGGCTAAAGTAAGATGTAAATAAATTAAGTAAATAATTTGGGTTAATTCTGCAAATGATCGATAATAATTAAGCATGTATTTTTGGACGTAATGGGGAAACAAAAATGTTAGTAAGTAGGAAGCAGACAGTAATAAAAGGAGCTTAAGAATTTTGCATCCCTTTCCTGCAGTAAAAGCCTTTCCAGATCACCCTGCTAGTGACAATTGGGGTGGAGTGAAAAAAATTTGCTGCTACTGTTATACAGGAGATATAACTTTCATCCCACTGTAAGATATGCGCATCAAAAAATGGGCTACGAGAATGGTTAGTTATAGCAATGGGAGTAAAAAGTCATGCTTAAGGAGCAGTTCTAACACAGACAGGCAATGCCACCTGGTTCTGGAGGAAAAGAATGCACTTGACAGCTGACAAAAACCAGATGTGAGAAAGGCCATGAGAGACTCAAATAAAGAAGGCAAATACAACTGAGGCCTCAGTTGCATTTGAATTCCTGAAAGAGGAAGAATGATTCCAATTTTTGAAGGAAAAGCTCCTACTGCTGGCTGGTGCAAACCACAATTTGGAATGCAATTGGGTCACTGGATAAATAGCTGCTCTAATGAAGGCAAGCCAGAGAGGTAAAAGAAAGACCCAGAGCACGAAGCCCTCATAAGAGGTTGTCTGGAAAAGATGCAAGCCAGGAAGAGGGGGGCAATAATGGGGGGGGGGCAATTTCTGTGAAGCTAGTAAACAGAGTCTGGCTGCTGTAGGGTACGTTCCTACCACTGATGGACAAGAGTAAGTAAGTACCCTTGCTCCCCTTCCCCACATCTCAACACTGCCGAACGCTGGGAGCCCAGGAAGAGATAAACATAGGTAAAATGTGTGAAGAAGAAATGTCCTATCACACAGATGAAACTTGTTAGTGATCAAGAAAGTGCTGCGAGAGATTCAACAAAAACTGTCAAGTATGTCAAACCAGTCACTGCATGAGCATACATGTTCCATAGTGTTCTCCCTAGATTTTTTAAACAGCTGAGCGGCAATTTTTTTTTTTTAGCTGGGCAGTACTTTTAATGACCCTTTCCCCAATCGAAAAAAAAGATGTTTTGCTTAACATTATTATACTTATTAAACAAATTAAAAAGAAGGTAGAGTAGAACACGCTAAGTTACGTATAAAACAGTTTAAGGCAGTCATTACTATGGCCTTCATCAGTGTGACTAAGATTGGTTTACATTGCCAGATTGGAAAGGAAAGTTTTGTAATGGTAACTCCAGGTGATGCTGCTGATAGTTTCCCTCATTGCTGTTTATGATGTCTCCGAAAAGGAAATGTTTCAGTTACACTGTCGAATTTAAACTTAAAGTGGGGTAACAGCTGAGGATATGATCATGTCACTACGCGATAGTTTTCAAAAGCTGAGAAAACTAGCGTTCAGTGATAAGCGAAAAGTCGCGGTCTGAAATGTAAACAAACCCGTCGGTAAACTCTGCGGGAGAATTCTCACGGGACTTTGCGTGTGAAGTCCACCCCCCCCCAATCCTTTTTTACCTGTGTGTGAGCAGACTTCCCTAGTTTGAAAGCGGGATTTCTTTCAAAAACTTTCGACTTACACACAAGTGTATATATGGTATTTCTATGAATTGTTCTGTATCAGCCTTACATCATGGGTAGCGCGTAGTGCAATTGGAGCTACTGCTCGGCATGATTAAATTTTGTGCTCTATGGATGCCACGCAACTACGCTTCTTTTGTGTCCGAAGATAAAACATATATTTAAAAAAGTTTCCTTTAAAAAATGAATTTATTCATTTAATAAGAACTTTTTTTTTTTTTTGCTGGACTCCTGGGTCTTTGTGTGACTGACTTCTTTTTTTCGAAAATTCCGCTTTTGGATCAGCATTTGTGATGTGCGGATTATACGGCGATTTTTTTTTCTTTCTGAATGTCACAATCTGTGAATTATACGCCAGCGCAGATTATACAAAGAAAAAAAAAAGAAAAATTGTGCGAGTTTTAGTCTGGGGATAAATGACGAAAAATACGGTAATCAAAGAATTTGTGAGCCACAGACAAATAAAAAAAAAAAGTACCATTTTTTTTTTTTTGCCTGGGAGAGATAAGCTGACAGTTAAACATTTTTTTGGACTGAAGTGTACATACATGACTGATTTTATATATATACCCCCCCCCTCCCACTGGTCCAGTGCCTGACCACCAAAAAATTTAGCTGGCCACCAGATTTCATTTCAGAATATTTTTCTATCCCTGGTCTGGAACGAGACACAGCGAGAAACTACATCGGAGAAGCGCGCGTGCATGAGAATCAGCCGATATTCACGTTTCTTGGACAGAGAAAACCGGTTTGAACAACAGTGCTTGGTCAGGGCTTGGTGGCCCGTGATGGCGATTACATCGCGAGCATTTACATCACGGTGGTGATGAATCATAGTTTCGTCAGTCGAAACACCATAACATTGATGTTAAATTCAAACCGGTTTTTCGCAATGTATCGACACATTGCCGAGTCCTAGTGGGGGTGGGGGAGAAGTTGGACAAAATAGTTGCTCACTTGGGGGTAAAAAATCTACTCACCATCATTGGCTACTATACTAAAAAATTTACTAGCCACTACGAAATATCTGGTCGCCATTTGGCGACTGACATTCGTGAGGCCTGGTGATGATGGCAATTATAAGCCCCCATTTCTGTGGTTTAAGAAATTCCAGAGAGGCCATAACTCACAAGATCAAATGCCACTGTCAAAGATTTAGCTCAGCAGTGAATTGGCACATAGCTTCAAGATTTTATTTCACAAAACTGGCAGCTTTTGTTATATTTCATCATGTTGGGTATCGATTTGGGCTCAGAAATTTGGCAGTTTTAAAATCCATTTCAATGAATAATTAATCTGGTGGTTTGTATTTCTTTGTGGAGCTAACCTCTGAATATCAAAGAACAGCTTAGTGATATGTATGTATGTATTAATACACACAATTGACGTGGATCAGGAACACCAAACAGAAGTCAATGTTTGAAAAATTGCAATTTTTTTAATTTTTTTTTATTGAAGGTTTTAACAACCACCGTGAGCAACTCAATGGGCTATAAGCAGTTGCCCGTCCCTAATTTAGGGGTTTCAGGGAAGGGAGAGAGCCAGTGCCATAAGACAAACACAACATCCATGCCTCACCGGGATTCGAACCCAGACCCCTTTTGGACGAATGATCAGAGGCCATCGCTTAGACCACTGCGGCACTGGAGTGGCAAAGTTGCAACTTCGGGGACGAACAATGCCTTACCTGAAGGAGGGGGGTAAATATAGCGAGAGATAGACAGGCCCAGCTGGGGCAATTCAGTTTACACATGGTGCAAGCTTTAGTGTTTGAAATAATGCAAAACGACAAACCTAAAACATGTGGGAAAACATACATCGGCACATTATTTTAAATGGTTTTAAAGTAGAAATAAATTAATGATAGGTGCAAAATAATCAGAAAAAAAAATCTGGGAGAATCACTAAATCTGTAAAATTAACAATTAATTTGCCCGTAAAACAAGTCGCATTTCCGTAAGTTTTACGGGGAAATAGTAAAACTAAGCAGACATGCAAACCTACGAAAACTTTTAGTCCCATTTTTAACGAATTTATTTAATAATATCAGCTATAGCATTCAGGAAGAACCACAGCCTATATTTTTTTAACATGGAGATTATACCCATAAGTGAAATCTGGCAACATAATTCAAATTGCATTATCAACAAAATTTATGAAACGATTTCAGAGCACTGAGATCAGACACTGATAGCGGAAAGGCCAGAAACATCTACAAATAAACAGAACTCATAGACAAAGGAGAATAAGAATTCAAATTAATATGATTTCAGTTTCTAAAACTAAATAAGAATTCAACTTAACATAATTTCAATTTCTGAGTAAAATTAAAGTAAATGCTTTTATCATGCACAATTTTTGTTCACCATGATAGTGTGCGCCTTCACGTGCAGCAAAATAAACACCTGATTACATGAAAGGAAATAATACCAATAAGTTTATTGGCAAATGCTCAGAATGCATTCTCCTTATTCCTTCATTTAGGGAACATGCGACTTTTTGTCAATCTTTAACCACAAATCGCATTTAGGATAGACCAAATCCTTTACTTGCAGAATACAGAGACCATTCCAAACAGTGGCAAGAAGCAAGATTTAATTCTTTTACACTGTGCACTGTTGCTGGAGGGTAATATTTTGTGAACAGACTTAGCGTAAGCATCCCACATTCTTTTTTTGTTGTTTTCTTTATATGCATATACAGGGTTATCACAAATGAAATACTTTCAATGCTTTATAAAACCAATACTATGCAAGCCATTGACACTCACAATGCATCGTTCTATCACCAATAGTAACAATATTATTATATAGATGGTGTTCCTAAAAGATTCTATGTTTTCACCGTCACTTGACCTGCCACGAAAGATGGCTGCAAATGCTGAGAAAGTGTTGTGTGTGCTTGAATTAAGCAAAACAAATTCCGTTACTGTTGTGCAATGACATTTTCAAACACGGTTCAAAAAATCACTGCGCAATTGACAATCCACCTATATGACTGGCATAAGAAATTTGAAACAACAGGATGTTTGTGCAAAGGTAAGTTCAGGGGCACCCATGTGTATCAGATGAACAACAAGAGCGTGTCCGTGCCATTTATTAATGCAGCCCAAGGAAATTCACAATGATGGTGGGTCGGCAGTTACAAATTCTACAACCGACTGTTAGGATAATTTTGAGGAAGCGGCTGAAATTGACTCCCTACTAACTGCAGGTACTGTAACAGGGTTCCCACTCAAAAGCAGAAAAAAAAATTCCCTGACTTTTCCAGGTTGTTCTGAGAGCTTTTCCAGAGCGGCAAATCAAATAACATTGCGACAAATTGTTGCATTTCCTTACATTCTTGCGTTCCTTACGAAAGCATACATTTGTTAATTCTTTAAATAACTGTTCTTTATACAATTACCTGCTAATTTATTAATAACAATTAAATGCACGAGGCATATTATTTTTTGTATTATAATTCCATGATCTTATCTGAACCTAAGTGGTATACTGCCCATGTACAATTTGTTAATACATTCCCGTAGAAACAGTTCATATGCAAGAAAAAATATGTATGTTGAATAGTTTGTTTTCCTTTCTTTTATAGCACAGTGTAGATAAGCTTAATGACCGAATGGGCTCCTGCTCAGAGAAATGTCGAAAGAGAATCAACCAACAAAGGGCTTTGATCCATTGTTTAAGTGGTTCTCTTGTGATGTGTTTCTCCAAGCAAGAGTGTACCAGGCCACTGTGCCTAATTGTTCCATGTTACAAAATATGAAGCAAACTATTTGCATAAATCGAATAAAACCGTAATGTCTACAGGCAATTTTTTAAATTCAGTTTTGATAATTTTTAGAACTAAGGAATAATGTAATGTATTGAAAGCAAGATTTATCAAATTCTAGACAAGCTGTAATTGCAAATAATTGCTTACCTGAAATTAATACTGATAATGTTATGTTCATCTCCCATATGAGGGAGAATTAAAAAGACACCACATAATGAACGTCCCGATTATACAGTCCATAAAGATAAACAGAAAATATGGAATATAAAGGATAAATAACTTTCATTTTCCCTAATTACTTTATAGTTACAAAAATTAGTGTATTTAACATAAATTTTACACAATATTTAACAAAATCACGTCTTATTTTTTTGTTTCAGGTTTAACGACCACCATAAGCAACTTGTTGGGCTATAAGCAGTCATCCGTCCATCCCTAATTTAGAACCATTGGCTTCACGAAGAAGGAGAGCCAGTGCCGTAAGATAAACACACCACCCATACCTCATCTGGGACTTGAATCCAGGCTCACTTGGACGAATAGTCAGAAGCCAGAGCTTAGACCACTGCACCACCGAGGTGGCAAACCATGCATTTACATGTTTTAAAGAATATTTGAACAAAGACTTATTTTAAATTCTACATATAATGAAATATTTCAATCGATTAGGTGAAATTATATAACTGATTTATCTGTATTTTAAGTGCACACAAGTATATAAATAACATTTTAAACGACTCACAACATTTAGAGTTCCAGTTAGGTTTAAAAATGCAAGCTGGGAGAATTGTGACTGAAGAGAATAAATTGCCGTTAAATGATACAATGCTGAAGCTTTAAATCCTTTAAGTGCTTATTTTACATAAATATTAAAGAACATGGAAACTTTTGCTGAAATTGAAGTCTAATGGGAATGATAAAATGGAGAGAGTCTGACAGAGTCTCTTAACATTTTGTTAGAGCGGTTCTATCAAATCGATCTAACAATTTGTATTTTCTATTGGAATTCACTTAGAATCTTTAAAGACAAAGCAAACTAAAACAGCTATTAAAAAAAAAAAAAAAAAAGAAGAGAGAGAGAATGGAAATCGTGACAGCATTTCTGCGTCTGAGGAAAAACGTGCGCCAGTACCATCCCAACAATTTCTAGCAATCAGGGAAAATACTGCTGACATTTAAAAATCAAAATTGTAATTATTTTAGCTAAAGTTAGTTCTTGCACTTGGCAATGAGAACATCGAATCTATGCTATTTCAGATGTGCCAACCTCTAGCAGAACGTATCAGTAATCAATAGGGGATTTTTCAGTAATGTTTCAGTAATTTTTTAAAGTTAAGGACAATATTATAGTATTACTGTGTAACCTGTAATACTTGTATGAGGTGCCTATCGGTAATCACCATACGGAGCCTCATCGTTAACGCGTAGAATGGGTATTTCATGAGAAATTAATGCATGAAATGTGTAATAACTTTGTATGTTTACACTATCCTCACAAAAAAATATGAAATTAAATTATCAATATTGTACTTACCTCATGTCATTGCTGACATAAAAACTCCCTTGTTGCTTGTTTTGCAGTGGTATATTCTTTTTCAGAAAACTTTTTATAACACAGCTCACCTGAGGAAAATGCTTTACTTTTCTGTACAAGAAGGGCACTTAATGTTTTGGTGCTCATTGTTGGGCAAAAGTATGTGAGGTATTTCCTTACTATACTAAATATTCTCTACGTAGAGGAATTGCTGTGAGGGATAGTCAATATTACCAACATTAGTTTAGGCAATGTGGAATACTTGAGGCCAGATGAATCCTTTGTCTTAGATATTTCATTCCATGCCACATCTGCTCAAGGATATCCAGCTTCATCAATATCAGAGTCTGGGAACATAGCATGAAAGAAGCGACCAGCATGATCACAGCTTGCTATAGGTAGGTTATGTTCCACAACGATTGTAGTAAACAGCAATTCAGCGTTTATCACGCTATTTTCATTCTTTTTTGCAAAAAAATTATCCAAAGGCTTTGATCGAGTCTTTAATTTTACACAATCCTGGTGTTTGTTTTGACTGGATATGCCTTCGGCAATCATCTCGTCCTGCATGGGCTACTGATTACTCTCATATTAGAACCTTTATTTCAGCATTTGTAACATTTTCCATTTCCTTGCTCAAGATTTGGATGTTCCTGGAGAAACCTCTTTGCATATTTATTTGTTTCAGAAACGATAATTCCAAGGATGAAATTGGTAAAAAACAAGTAAAAATATGCAATAGGTGCCACATCAGTTGCAGGAGCATGTTTGGGCCCCTGCATTTCATGTTAATAAAAAAAGATGCTGAGGTTGTTCATCACTTCTCACTATTAACATCCTCCCATTCACTTTCAGAACTTTCATGATCTGAAGATCTTCACCTTCTGAAGAAGATATGGTGGCTAGTTTTTTGGCTTGATGTTGCTAAGCCAATATCACTTTCAGATGATTCAAAATCATCACCATCACTTGGCAAACTTTCACTCTCACTACAAGCCATTTCAAATAACCTTAGAAAAAAATTTCACGCAGTAGGAAAAAGCACGTCTCCTAGTCTGAGGAACAAGCTGTCAATAAAGTCATCCTCTGCTAACACAAGTTTGAAAAAAGATGGGGATTCGTAATTAACGGAGGTTTGCGATTGTGTCTGTTTGTTTGGAAAAAAGAAATGAATGATGTGAAGAGCTTCTAGTAATAAAACACCGCACTTCGTTCTCCCGCGTGGCGAAAGTCCGCAAGAAATATAAACATCCGTCATCGCGGGACCACGCATTGCGACGAGTTGATCGTTATTGCACTTCGAACGGGGGCTCGAAAAAGTGATTTCCGACAGTACGACGTCTTATAATTCACCAACAATGCAAAGTGAACAGCACTGCCTCAACTGCAGCAGGAAAAGTTTTGGCTAAAGTAACCTTTCTCCTGTCACACGGAAAAGTGCGTGGGGAACCGATAGCAAGCGCAAACTCTTTTACGATGACACTTACTGCATATTACCCGTAATTTTCGTCGTATTATCCGCAGACAACGAAATTCATATTAAAAAATAAAAATAAAAAATCCTTCGTATAATCCGCAGACTGTGACATTCAGGAAATAAAAAAACTCCGTATAATCCGCACATCATAGATGTTGAACCAGAAGTGGAATTTCCGACAGAAAAGTCTGCCACATAAATAAATAAATACATCGCTCTTTCCACGTTCCAGAAACACATAGCAACCGAAAAATTGTTTTCAGCCGCCGCCGGGGAATTGAACCCACGGATCTCTCCATATATAGCCTAACGCTTTAGCTTTACACCATGGTGGCCAACAATCCACGGTGCTATGTGCATTTTTAAGTCAGCTTCTGACATCATAAATCTGCAAGATGGGCTCAGCTACTGAGATGTCTCCATCTGGTGGGTATTAACGGCACTGGCTATATATATTATAGCAGTTAAATCCAAAGGGCGAGATCCAAGGTGAAAATCCTCCAAATACGTGGCGTCAGAAAATAATCCAGAAACACATAATGAGTCCGAAGTAGTAAGAGAAAAAAAGAAACCCGATTTTATTAAATGAAGAAATTCATTTTTAAAGGTAACTGTTTTATATTTTTTATCTCCGGACAGATAAAGGGTGTGGCATCCATAGATCACGCCGATGCAGCTCCAGAGTATTGCATTACACCTTGCCAATGACGAAAGGCTGATACAGAACAAGTCGTAGAAATACCGTATGTACTCGCGTATAAGTCGAAAGTTTTTGGAGGAATTCCTGCTTTCAGAGTTGAGAGATCGTCTTATACGTGGGCCAATAAAAAACCCGTGAATTCTCCCGCAGAATAAACAGACGGATTTGTTTACGTTTTAGATCGCGACACAGAGGCTTTCCGTATGTTGCTGCACGATTGTGTTCTGACCTCAAAACTATGGCGCAGTGACACGATCATATCCTCAATTCTGTCCGCCACTTCAAGCTTAAATTCGGCAGTGTAACTGAAACGTTTCCTTTTCAGAGACATCATGATTAGCAATGAAGGAAAACAGCAGCAACGACATTTGCCAAAACAACAAAAGCAAACTAGACACAAGGTCGCGCACATGAAATCCGAAAGGAGAAACGCATAGGTTCGTGCAGCAAGTGCTGTGCGTACTTCTTTGGCTTTTTGCCAAAAACAGAGCAGGCACGACAGTCAGAGTTCTCCTCAACGATATCAAAATGACCCCTGTCGTCCTTTCCCACAACTTTCCTGATTTTTCGTTACATTCCTCCCCCTCCTCCCCGCTCCGTACAAACTCCTGAACTGAGGAAAATTCTTCCGAGGGAGTTCCTTTTCCAATTATTACACCCTGCCCTGCACAATCACGCTGCAGATTTTTTAAAAATCGGAAGGTTGTAAGTTTTTTTTTTTTTTTTTTTTTAAATCGGTGTATTAACCGCATCGGTGTATAATCCGCAAAACCTATAATTTTAACTTTTTAACAGATAATCCGCGGATTATACGAAGAAAATTACGGTACCATTCTTCCGATAATATCGCTGTTTGACGATATGATTCATGGACATTCCATTTTTTTTTTTTTTTGATTGGAGGTTTAACGACCACCATGAGCAACTCAATGGGCTATAAGCCGTTGCCCGTCCCTAATTTAGGGTCACTGGTTTCAGGGAAGGGAGAGAGCCAGTGCCGTAAGACAAACACAACATCCATGCCTCACCGGGATTCGAACCCGGACCCCGTTCGGACGAATGATCAGAGGCCATCGCTTAGACCACTGCGCCACCGGGGCGGCAATCCGTAATTCTTCCAACCTGTCCGTAATTCCGTAATCTGACAGTCGAAACCGTAATAATTACGGACAATTCGTAATAGTTGGCACCTCTGCTATTTGCTTCTAAATAACGCAGCATAGGATATTTAGACATTGTGCTGTTAAATTTCATAATCAATAAGCTGGTACACAGAGATCCTAATAATATAACGGAAAAAAAAATTAAACCTAGGGATAAAAAAAAAATAATGGAAGCAACAAGTGGAGAAAAACTAACAGTTAATACGGAATACCATTTTGCCTGAGAGGCTACAATTCATACAAGTACTTCCAAAATCCGGAAGTCTTAAAATTGATTGCATACGTTTGCGACACAAACATTAGTACTGAACTTTTCTCGCAGGTCACAGTTCATTTCCAAGCTACGTCAAATTACTTGTACGGGAAACAATTAGAGGAAGTTTTGTGTGCATGTGTGCTCATAAAATCTTCCTAACACCTTTTTGTCAACATAATTTTTCATCCTGTGGCGAGTGGCACGTTTATACTTTTATACTTAACAATATCTTTACGAAGGGCAATACATTTATGCGATGTTGATCAGGCAAAGTGCGAGAAAGGTCTGGAGCCCACTCAGGTCATTTGCAGTAACTCCCCACAAATAACGTCATCCAAAACTGAGACAGAAGCTTTAGCGCCTGCACTGACACACCTGAAACCAATAGAGCACGCATGGCAAAGATTTAAATCAGTAGTAACTAGGTAGATTTTTTATATTTTTTTTGGCAATGTGAGGGTAAAGATGTGAAATGAATAATTTATGCAACTCTTGTGAGGTGCAGCAACGCAAGGAAAAGAATTTACGATTACAAGAAAATTTCTACCCCGTCTAACTTTTGTTCTTGCAAATTTTTTTCCCCCATGTATAAGCTGAAACCTTGGGAAAAATTACGTAAGAATGACGAATTTTATATTTCTTATTCTAAATAACTGAGATATTTGCGTTTTTACGGAAAACGGTTCCACTATGCATAAAAATTCAAAAAATAATATCTTCTAATCTATCAGAAACAAAAAAAGTTGAAACTTTCAGGGTTTTTTTCATAACTTGGAGGCAGCTACCCGTAAGAATCGGAGATGCGTTGGTGGAAAATTATTTCAATATCTGACGATTTTGCGTGGAATGACCCAGATGTGAAAATCTATGGTTCCGGGTGTCGGACTACCCTATTTTTCGCAACCAGCCAGCTCTTGCAGTAATCAGAATATAGTCTTAAAATAGCTATAAATAAATTTCTTCATGCATTACGAAATAGAAATATGACAGAATCAAGAAAAATCTCTTTCCGGCCGTAAAACAACGAATCTAGAAAACTGCCATGAAATCTGGGAAATTTGGTAGGTATGCAATAGTACCGGCTTCATTGCATGGCATTTTTCATACAAAATACTCAAAAGTACTATGGAAAAAATTGATCTTTCCCCCTCTTTGAAGAATCTTCCTATTTCATAATATCTTCCCTGTTCAAACATTTGAAGGTACATACTTTTCCAACTATACCAACTCTGCTACAGAATTACGAAAGCGAAGCTTTAGTTCGTAAGTGATACGAACTTTTTTCAAAATAAATTAGGTGCCTCAATTTGCAACATTCATCCACAGTGCTCTTGAAGGGAGGGGGGGATTTATTAGGATGACCAACATCCGGCAAAATAAAATGTTTTTGTACGGTTTGATAAAAGACAAGTGGAACATGCAAAAGGAAAGGGGAAAGGGAAAAAAAAAAAAAAAAAAAGCGCAACTTCTAAAGTTTCCGATGAATTTTGGCGAAATTTAAAATGGAACGTTATTTTCATATATATATCTTGCTCACTGTAAAAATTTCAGTCGGTTATTTAAAAAATTGAGGAAATAGCTTTTTCATAATTTTTTTCCCAGTCTACACAGAGAACCAGGGCACCTACTTAGGAACAAGTGACTGCCTCTGCGCGAACGCAGCAGATAAGAGCCTGCGAAATGGGTGTGTGATTAATGGCTTTCTCTCACGCTTTGACGTGTCCGTTTGTTGGGTTGTAGTTTAGAGCATCTGGAGATGGGGGAAACCGCGAAGAGACTAACTCCCCAGCACAGCTGCACTTTAATCGGTGGGTGGGTTACCTCGAAGGATAAAACAACTCGGAATTATTTTAAAACTTAGCAATACAGAAATATATTCTACAAAAGTCAGAAAGAAAATATTTTTTGGCAAAATAAAAAATTCCCTGACTTTTCAGTTCCCTGATAAAAAAATTCCCTGATTTTTACGGAAAAACACGATTTCCCCTGAGTTTCCCCTGATTTTTGGAACAATTTTCAAATTCCCTGAGAATTCCCGGTTTTCCAGGTGGCGTGGGAACCCTGTGTAAAGTCTAAGTGACAATGACAGAACCACACATCACAATTTCTGTACAGAAATGCAGGAATGTTTTGAAGAAGATGGTTTTAGTGAGTGTCAAATTTTCAATGACGAATCAACATTCCACATAAGTGGGAAAGTTAACATGACATTAGTATATAGGGGACTGAAAATCCCAAGAACAACAGTGGAGCATGTGTGCAATTCCCCAGAGGTTAATGTGTACTGTGGTACATCCTGTAAAAAAGTGTATGGCCCCCTTCTTTTCACAAGAAAACACTAACGGGAAGTTTGTATCTCAATATGCTAATTATTCGGTCGATGCCTCAACTGCACGAAGACAGGAACAACTTCATTTTTCAACAGGATGGAGCACCACTCCACTGGCATCAGGAAGTTAGAAATTACCTCGATGATAATCTTCCACAGTGCTAGATTGGCCATGCAACAGGCAACATGTCACTCACATGTTGGCCAAAGTCTGGATCCAAGACCATGTGACTCCTTTTTTTTATGGGGCTATCAAAGACAATGTTTTTACCCTACCCCTTCCTGTTGATTTAGCTGATCTGAAACAATGTATCACAACAGCTATGACTGGAGTTGATGAAGATATGCCTACGCGTGTTCAAGAATTTGACTATGTTGATAAATGCAATGCGACTAAAGGTGCACATATCAAACTTCTGTAAGTTGCTGTAACAAGCTTTAAGAGTTTCCCTACAAACAGAGTCAGTGATATCTTATATTTTGACATAATACAAGAGACCTTCACCAAAGAACTTCTTGTTTTGATATAACTTTTTGCATGTTTTCTCCTCGTCGCCGTGTCGGGGAAAAAAAAAAAAGGAAATTCTTTAAATACACAAAAATCTTGATAGATAAAAACTTTGAACTACAATTTTTAAAAAATATGATAGTTCCTACAAAAAAAGCACATATAAAACTGATAAAAACATACCTTTGGCTGTAGTAACTTCCATTAAATGGGTACATCGTGATATGTACGTTGCTTCAGCCAAAACCTTTGGTATGAACGGGATTCTTCCAAAACATACTTCACGCCTAAAACTCTGTTCCCACACTCAGTATAACCAGAGATATTACAAAAATGAAAAAAACTGACTGGCAGCAACCAGGAGAAAACATGCAAAAAGTTATATCAAAACAAGAAGAAATTCTTGATGTTGCAGCATGCTTTAAACTCAAAAGTGCCATAATTCTGTAACTCAAGAATTTTGCATAGTCAATTAAGATATTCGAGTAATTTATTGTATTAATATCTTAGATATAAACATATAGGAGAGAGAGAGAGAGAGAGAGAGAGAGAGAGAGAGAGAGTAAAAAAAATTATGCCAGGAGGAGGACTTACCTTAAAGCCAACTGTGTTAAAGAAGGAGATGACAGAAGTCCATTGATTGATACAGGCAATCCAAGATATTTACATAAGGATTCAAATTCTGTATCACTGAGCTCCTTCAATGCTTCTGGTGCAGCTGTGTCAGTAAGTACATGAAAGAAGACAGCGCAACATCGGAGAAATGGTATGCTGCCCACTTTTATACAGTGTACAACCTGATGACCTGGAGGCATGGGTTTGTTCACATCAAAACCAGCTGCAGTCCTAACTTCTTTGTAGAAGCGTGCCGCAACAACCTCCTCACTGTCTTCTAACATGCTTTCTACACTGTCTGTTTCCATAGCTTCATCTTCATCGAGTGGATAAGTTAATAAAAGCTGTACCAGGTGGAACATAAACATTAAATGCAGCAGGTGTCCATCTAAAGCGGTGCCCACAGGATGCAACATAGGGGTTCTATCGTCCGCTTCGTCAGTAAATAAAACTGGCATTGACAAAACTAGAAGAACTAATACTGAAAATGCATCAAGGTCAAGGCAGCACTGTGGACTTGACAGATATCTCTCACCCAACAGGAGATATCGCAGCATCCTAACACAATGGGTGCGCACAACATCTTGTTCGAATATCTGTAGACTAGCACCAGAAAAACGTATCACAGCTTCTAAGCAGAGCGAGTTTCGTGAAGAGAGTTCCCCAAACAGGGCTTTGTCTTGTTCTCTTAGTAACCATTCAATGGCATGAATAGTGTAGGAACAGGACCACCACGACATCAGTGGAACACGAACATCCGTTGCATTTGGATCTGAACTCAACCCAACCTGTGGGAAAGAAAAATAAATTAAAACAAACAATAAATCCTGAGGTAATAAAAAGCAAAATATCTTATAAAATTCCAATTAAATCATGAAAAGAAAAAAAAATTATTGCAAGAATCTTGAAACTTTCCCTTACACACAAAGTTTTTGCTGCCTTTGTAGATTTAGAGAAAGCTTATGATCGAGTAAACATGGTACCACAGTGGAAGGTCTTGAATAATTTTCATAGAATAGGGAATCTGCTTAAAAGTGTGAAAGCTACATATGCTGGCAGTAGAACATCTGTACGAGTGAAAGCGCTTCATTGAATTGGTTATCAAGGCCAAATGTAGGAGTCAGACAAGTTTCTGTAATGACATCATGGCTGTTCAACATATTTATGGAGGCATGCATGTCTGATGCCAAAACAGACAATACTGGTTTATGTCTTAGTAATTCATGTGTGTGCAGATTGCTGTATGCTAATGACAGAGTCCTGTTGGGAGAGAGCAGAAGTGAGTTGCAGAGTATGTTGTGCTGGATGTACGAAGTTTGTACGAAATTCAAACTGAGTATAAATAAGGGAAAAACCAAAGTTATGGTTTCTGAGTGAGGAACTGTTAGTACTGAATGCAAGGTAAGTCTAAAGGCACAGGGATTGACCAGGTAAATGAGTCTGTGTATTTAGGCAGCATGTATGACAGAGAGAACAAACTAAGTGGTCAAATTAGTAGGTGAGTGAATTCTTCAGTGAAAGTCATACACGCACTGTCATAAAAATCCTCGCACCAAAAAAAAAAAAAAAAAAAAAATGTGCGATTAATGCGAAACTCTGTGAATAGCTAGGGGAATGCAGACGTGCAAATGATTCAAGTTTCGTGCAATTCCGCATGCCCGTGCATCCAGGACTGGCACTGCAGTTGCAATCCTTGGGGCTTACAAGACACCGCGCAGGGGACTCCACATTCGTGCCAAAGTGCACGGTAAGAGTCAGGTGAGATCCCTGACCGATAGACATGGGGGAGCTGCCGTAGATGTGCGTACGGGCAACTGACAGAGTTTGAACGAACATGGCTGTATGATCTGGATGAGAGAGGCAGGGTGGGCGGCGCGCCCTACCTCTCTTATCTTGATGATACAGCCTCCCATGGGATAACTGCATTGATGTGTGCACAGATGATGCAAAGGCCATGAATGGAAAGATGTCGGATGTCATCTGTGAATAAAACAAAAAGTCAGACAACGCAAAGGCCATGAATGGAAAGATGTCGGATGTCATCTGATGAATAAAACAAAAAGTCAGACAACGCAAAGGCCATGAATGGAAAGATGTCGGATGTCATCTGATGAATAAAACAAAAAGTCAGACGACGCAAAGGCCATGAATGGAAAGATGTTGGATGTCACCTGATGAATAAAACAAAAAGTCAAGGAGTGCAGCAGTAGCCACTGCATCCTCCACCACCATGCCCTTGCTGTGAAAAAAATGCTGCCCTCCCTAAAAGAAGTCTTGGACAGAAGCGAGAAAACAATTTTATCAAATCACGAGCTAAGAATACAAAACCATTAAAAATGTTGTGTGATAACATGGGGGGTCTACATATATCTTTACTTCTCACAGAAGGTGGGTTTCTCGCTGCAAAAGTTTTGACTTCAAAATGAGAACTGAAGCCAGAACTTTCCAGATTGGCAACGACTCCGCTTTGGGAGACAGGTTGTGTGACAAGTGTTGGCTCGTGAAATTGGATAAAATTGGCATATGTAACAAAAACTTCCAAAACAGTAAATGACTTAAGTCTCTCACTTCAAGGAATAGCAGTAACTGTTTTTGATACTAGCGATGAAGTTTAACTGCTTGAAAACAAACAAGTTTTAGGTGAAATCAATGAAAACTTGAAATTTAGACAGATTTCCAATGGCAAAAGAATTTAGAGAAGAACTAGATTATGACATATCTGGAGATATCTTAAATGAGTTTCACATTCACTTTCAAAGTTTGCTTGATAGTTTCAAAAGTTATTTTCCAGAACTGTACGAAAAAATTAAAGAACATTTTTGGGTTGTAAACCCATGCTTTGCTGCTGTGTTGGAAAAGCTAACCTGTCTGACATCGCAGCAGTACAAATCCTAGATTGATTTGGCATCAGATTCTGCAATAAAAGAGGATTTTGCAACCAAGAACTTACTATCAGAATTTAGGTGTCAGCTAAAAAACGAATTTGAAGTTTTGTCAAATAAGGCGAAAATCATCCTTCTGCCTTTTGCAACAACTTATGTGAATCAGGATTCTTTTCCTATGTGGCTACTAAAACAAACTACAGATTCCACCTCAATGCAGAGCCAGATATTTGGTTGCAGTTGTCCCAAATTCAACCAGATATTATAGCCACATTGTGCAAATCAAAACAGTCCCATCCGTCTCATTAGAATCTAAGTTCCCAGGCTATGTTTTATCGTTCTTTTTCGATACTAAGTGACAGTTTTGGGTTTGCAAGTGTAAAAATGGTTTTAAATACCATATCTATGTGGGTAACATATTGTGGATTTATAATAATACTTGCTTCGAATTCCTTCTCAAATGTGTTGCCTTACATTATGTTTATGTCCTTATTTCTCTGAAATTAGTGAAGAAAATAACATTTCAAATGAAATAAAATGTTTAACATGCCCAAATGCTTAAAAATATTGTTCACTGTCAATACTGTTGTCATTCAGTTTGGTAGCCATGTAGGTGCAAGGTAAAAATATTGTGACCCTTATGCTAGACTCGTAGGAGCAAAATCGATGTTTTGAGAAAATGTTATTTAAAGTCCTAATTTTTAATGACTTTCAATGAGAAAAATTAAGTTTTGATCTAAATTTAAGCTATTTAGAATTTGAAAAATAATTTGTGCTTTTGTATACGATAAAATATTGACTAACAACTTAAAAAATCCAGTTAGGTAAAAACAGCCAAAAATGCACTTACATGCCTTTGGCACAAGAGTGATGATAGTGCTCCACGACGAATTTCTCTCCTGAAAAGTGCTCTGTGACTAAAAGTTTAGGAACCGCTGATCTAGATGATCTCACACGGAGAAGAATTAGAGTGAAGCTGGAAGAAGGTCACCAAGTGAGTATGTTGCCAGGGACTTTGGAATCTAGCAGTCTGGTATCCAGGCTCTGGGCAGCATTTCAAATCAATGGAATATGTTCTAGACACATGCTAGGAGGTTGTCCTTGCTCTACTATGATGCATGAAGACAGATTTTTAGTTGTAACAGCAAAACATAATTGCCACACCACTGTCTGTAACATTCCTGTGGTGAATGAGTAACCTCCATTCCAGCACAGGAATGTGGATATTCCGACAAACTCTGACAAGAAGCCTGAAACGTATATGGCTATACGCCCAAAGGCCTGTAAGCCTGAGCTCAATGTAGTGCATGTTTCCAGTGGTGTTATATCCACAGAAACTGGACACTCCATCAATGAGCACTCTTCACAGATGACAGTCACTTCAGCCTGTCCTTGATTCTAGATGTCAGTTGATCCGCTGTTAAAGTGATACTGCGTACGAGCATGAGAATGTGAAGGAAAGGGACAGATGCAGTGGTGCCAGGGTCATGATTAATGGATGCACGGAGCTAGCGCTACAGGTGCTGGAAAATGGGACTATGACAGATGAATGATAGTGCAATAAGGTTCTCTTACATCATGTTTGATTGTTCCATTGTCTGTAGGCGCGAAGACTCTCTGTTCATGAATGACAATGTAATACCTCATTGTATGAAAGCAGTGCAGATACTTCTGGAGACAGGATATTCATCACACTGATTGGCCAGCACGCTTCCAGGCCTCAACCCCATCGAACACATATGGGATGCAATGGGGGTTTTGAGCATTGGTGCTCAAAACCCCCTACCAGAAAACAAGCCAGGTCTTATCTGTGCTCGGAGGAAGGAGTAGGCCATTTTGCCTCAGGAACTCCTGGAACACTTGGTGCTCAGCACAATACGACGTTGTGAGAGCTGCACTGCATTTCAGAGTGGACATATGCCATACTGAAATGTCTCTTAATATGTTACACCAGGGCTGGAAAAATAAGCTCCAGATCTAGAAGCCAGCTCCAAAATTTAGGAGCCAGGTGAAATGAAAGCAAATTTTGAAATATCATGCATAAACGTAATGCATGGTGATGATGTCGGAACAAAGAGTAATAATATAAGTGTATTAAGCTCTGCCTATTACCCAAACTACTTATTGCTAAATGAAATTCAAATTCGGTCTATAAATCTCAAGGTTGTATAATTTTGATAAAAATCTATAACATAAAAAAGAATGTGAAAAATAAAAAATCTTTTATTCTCATCAATATGAGATGATACTATTTGGAAGAAAATAATAGCTAGAAAAAAAAATTGCGTCTGTCAGCTTCCGGAATACAGTGTAATGTGACTTTGGAAACTAAGCAGGGGCTGTTAAAAATATGTAAAAATGTGGTTTTGGAAAAAAAAAAAAAAAAAAATTGAGATAAAGCCATCTGGAAGTAAAAAGGATAAATAAAATAAAATGTGACCGTCTACTTCCGAAATGCCGCGGATACGGAAGGGAATTTTGCTGACGCTTAACAAATATGGATTTTGTAAAAAAAAAAAAAAAAAAAGCGATAATCTAACTGAAATGAAGTTATCTGGAAACCAAAAAACGCAAAACTTGTGATCAATTTCCGGAATGAAGACGAAGAACAAAAAAAATACAACACCTTATCAATCCAACTGAATACTGAAGTGAAGCTATCTGGAAGCAAAAGGAAAAAAAAGTTGTGACTTCAACTTACGGAATGCCGACAGTCTCGGAAATAGAGAAAACGCTTTAAAAATATGGTATGGCTCTCACCAAAAAAAAAAAAAAAAAATATAAATAAATAAATAAATAAAAAGAAATCGCCTAAATTTAACTTTTAGTTAGATTAAAATTTAGGCCTCCATGCCAAAAAAGAAAAGAAAAAGGGAATATTGCGCCCACAGCTTCCGAAATATTTTTTACGCACTTTTAACGAACCACGAAATATCAAACGCGCGAGGTGCGTTAAAAGGGCATAAAAATATTGCTTCCGAGATTAAAAACTCAAGGAAAGCAATTATATTTCATCAAGTTAAGTCATTTGTTTGAAAAATATGAAAGCTAAACTAAAATGGGGGTGGGGGTCTATCGATTACAGTTGTCTGCGTGATCTATCGATTACAGCTTTACATCATCTTAAACGGGAGCCAACGTTAATAATGCGTGAAAATTTCCTTTCCCTTGTTTTAAAATTTAAAGAAATCTTAAAAACAATTAATGTAAAAAAAAAAAAAAAATAGAAAAACAGTCTGCACACCTTTCCGAGAATCTGCGATGGACGTCACCGTGCCTCGCCGTTTCTGCTCCCGGGCCGGCAGCTTAAACCGAACAGTGTGATCTTCAATGACTCCGTGATCTGACAAGTTCAGTCACGTGACACAAGGGTTTCATTGCGTTTCTCTACTTGAAATCCACGGATCAGGATAAAAGCTGGCAGAATTTATAAATGCGATTAAAGCAGAAATTTTCAGAGCTTGATTTTATTAAAATACAATTTGTTGAGGTTACATTTTGCATCTATGAACTCAAAGTAATGACTGCAAATTACGAAATTTGAAGTAAAAAAGTTGGGCGCCAGGACCAAATTTCTAGGCGCCTGGTAATTTTCCAGTCCTAGTGTTACATAAATCAAGTATTAACTTTTAATCATTAATCACCACAGAACATAATTATTTTTGCACATTAATTACTGAAATAAAAAGCTATCGCACATGCAAAGTTTTATAATTAAAAATTCCACCCAGATTGGTCAATTTTCATGGAAGTTATTGTGCAAAAAATTTGACAAACAAATCTCATGCATGTGCACAATGTCTCCACAAGTGCTGATAACCATTTTCAATAGGATTGGTTTACCACGTGTCCTGAATAGCATAACAAAATTTTGTTATCTTCGGATATCGCTTTGGCCTCAAAAATTTTGCAGATTTAAAATCTGTTTGAATTCTTTATCTACGATAACTACGTTCTGAGATAGCATTTCGAACTGTGGGTAATAAAGATTGTTGCTCCAATGTTGGACACGCAACGCCACGCCAGCCTACTGAGAAGTTGCAACTTAGCAGACAAACAATGCATTATCTCAAGACATGCCCAAAGCTGGGACAGTTCAGTTTATGCGTGGAACAAACTTTAATGTTTGAAATGATGCAAAATGATAACCTAAAACATGTGGGGAAACTACAGACGAAGTTTTCCCACATAAGCACATGTAGCTGAAAAGAAATTTATTCCTAACTCACATCCCATCCACACTTTATTTTAAATGGGTAAGTTTTAAAAAAAGTTCTAATGGTGGGAGTACAAAATCAGCAGGAGAAAAATCATTAGGGTGAAATGCTAAATCTGTAAAAATTAACATTTTGCCCATAAAACAAGTCACATTTTTATAAATTTTACGGATAAATCATAAAACCTGGCAAGTCTGGTAATTTCTTACATGTTTCTGAATGGTTTAGTTTCATACACACATACACACAGAGCTAAAATTTGTGAATCCCTCTTTCGACACTAACGCAGCGCCACTGTTAAGAATATTCCTCCTGAAATTTCTGGAAATTCTTTTTTTTGGTGAAATTCAAGCTTCCTTATTCTTTTGCATTTTTAGGAAAAGATCCATCTCTTTGTGAAAAAGAAGCGCACACTACACGACAAAACATTACAACAAAAAATGACACTAACGAAACGAACTTAACATTTACGATACACAAAGTGGAGAGGGTGCAACACGGCAACATTGCCAGATTTAAGTTCCAAACTTCCACCAAAAATAATCTGTCAGATGTGTTCGGAATATCCCAGTGATTGACCGACGGGAACTCCAAGCATGCTAATGCTCACTGAGCCACCCTCCACTTGCCACATGATCATGCATTCAGGGGCTACTTCCAAAATTACAGTTTATGACAATGCAAAGCATTTATACACTTAGTGCCCACTTTATTATGACCACCCCTTCAGTACTTCGTTGGGCCACCTTTTTGCCTTTATTGCTGCGTCGATTCTTCATGGCATGGACTCCACGAGATGTTGATAGGTGGTTTGTGGAATCTGAGACCATGCTTGATGAATAGAACTTTCCAGGAGTGTGAGATTGCAGGGTTGTGGATCCAGCTGTCTGATGGCTCGTTCAACTTCATCCCACAAATTCTCAATGGGGTTGAGATCTGGAGATTGTGGGGGCCACCCAAGCAAAGTAAACTTACCGGCATGTTCCTGAAACCAATCCTGTACAATACGAGCACTATGGCAGGACGCATTATCTTGTTGAAAGTAGCCATCGCCATTGGGATAAACCATCCATATGACAGGATGCACTTGGTCCGCAACAATGTTTAGATATGATGTGCCAGTCAGACGTTGATCAACGCGAATTAAAGTTAAAATTCCCCAAACCATAACGTTGCCTCCACCAGCTTGAAGGGTTGTAGCAATGCATTTGGGGTCCATGCTTTTGTGTTGTTTTCGCCAAATTCTCACTCGGCCACCAGAATGGTGCAACGGAAAACGTGATTCATCGGACCACATAATTTGTTTCCAATTATCGACTGTCCAATCCTTGTGCTCCTGTGCGAACTGGAGAAGTTTTTTCTTGTTAACTGCAGACAGCAAAGGTGTTCCAACAGGCCTTCGGCTGCCATATCCCATCCGATGCAGTGTACGGCGAACAGTGCGTGCAGAAATCATTTGAGGGGATCCGTGATTAAGATGCTCTGTAATTTGCTGCACTTTTGCCCTTCTGTTGTCTGTTACCAGTCTGGACACTCTCTGTTCCGCCCGAGCAGTCAATAGTCAATGACGACCACACGTTGCACATAGAGACCCAGTTTTTTGGCTGACAGTCCAGTCTTTAAACAATTTAACAACAGCTGCTCTGGAACATTTCACAAATGCGGCTGTTTCGGTGATATTAGCTCCATGGCTATGAGCTCCTACAATAATCCCACGTTGAAAGTCCATCAAATCGCATTTTTTACCCATCTCGTCACCCAAAAATCACTACTACTACTGTCGCAAGCACTAAGCTTTCCCTTTTTATACTAGCCTCACCCTCTGGCAGCAACAGCGTGCAGCCATAGCTCACTTGCTTAAAACTGTCAGGTGGTCATAATAAAGTGGCCACTCAGTGTATATCAGTAGCACCAAGACATTTTCGTACAAGATTACAGGAGCACATGGATAACTTGAAAATGAAAGACAGCAAAACATCCCTGATACAATATTGATTGTGTAGATAACGATGTACAGCCCAATAGGGAAAATGCAAAGATTATTACATAACACAAAACTCATAAGGCGGGCGGTCGTAGTGAGTGATGGGTTTGCCTCCTCGGGGCGCTCCGTGGTAATAATGGCACACACAACGGCAACTAAGGCCTCTGTGAATCTTGGAGAGGTGCAAGCTAGTTCTGTGTGACATTGGCGAAAAGACCCCAACTCACTGGGTTTTGTTCCAGAATCCTTAGGTTGAATGACCAACTGGAACCCTCAGCTGTGGGCTAATCCCCCACACTGATGTACTTACCTGATTAAAAAGACAAAAAGAAATATTAAGAATGACTCAAGTGTGGGATATGGTGGACCTACCACACTTGAGAAGGACGGTCCACCACGGAATCGACCTGGACTTTCTAAACGGCGTATGAGAAAGCGATCTCGGCTGAGTGAATGTAAGATTGGTGTATGGAATACTAGAGGTATAAATGGCAAGATGAGTGAGGTGATTGAGGAGATGAATAAGTATAGACTGGATGTGCTGTGTGTAAGTGAAACCAAAAAGAAGGAAATTGGGGTAGAAGAAGTGAGTGGCACGGTGAGTGTGTGGTCTGGAGTATTGGATAATATGAGAGGATAGGCTGGTGTAGGTGTGATTTTAAGTGAAAAGATGAAGAACAACTTGATTCACTATAGTTGCATAAGTGAGAGAATTCTCTGGATTCGTTTGAAAGTGAAACTTCAGAGAATTGTAATTGTTGTAGTGTATGCTCCTTGTGACTCTGAACCTTCTGATAAGAAAGAAGATTTCTGGAATGAGCTAAAAGCTGTTTTGAACCAGTTTGGAGCTAAAGAAAAAGCTATATTAGCAGCGGATTTCAATGCTAGAGTAGGTGTGCAGAATGCAATTTCTGACAATGTTCTGGGTAAGTTTAATGATCCTTGTGTGAATGATAATGGTAAAAGATTAATTGAACTCTGCATTGAGAATGATTTGTGTGTATCTAATACATTTTTCAAATACAAGTATATCCACACATATACTCAGGAAAATCGTACTCTTGGTCAAAAGAGTGCGATAGATTTTGTTGTTGACACCCGTGTGATGAGAGGTGCAGATGTTGGTTCTGATCATTACTTAGTAGTGTCACAAGTGAAACTTAACGTTGGTTGGAGGAAAAGGAATAGGAAGAGACCCAGGATAGAAAGAATAAAGGTTGATGATAGGCTCCTTGAAGATCATCAGCGGTATCCTGACTTACTCAGAGAACGACTGAAATCTTGTGAGAGGGATGTAGAAAAGAAGTGGGAATGTTTTAAGAACTGTGTTGTTACTGCTGCTAAAGAGGTCTGTGGCACCACAATAGTGGGTAACAATAGATGTGATGCTTGGTGGAATAGTGAGATTGATGAGGCAGTAAAGAGAAAGAAGGAAGCCTATTTGGGGATGTTGCAAGGTAGAGTCTCTGTGGATGAATATCACTGTCAGATGCGTGAAGCTGCTAAGCTGGTTCGCCACAGTAAGGCAAAAGATAGGAAAAAGAAAGTGGAAAGGCATGAACTGGCTTTTTGGAAAGATAGAAAGTCCTTCTGGAAGTACATGAGACTCAGGAAAAATAGGGGAAACAAAGTTGTAAGTTGTGTGAAGAATGAGATTGGGGAAATGATATGGGGAGCCCAATGAGTTAAGTGACAGATGGGGTGAATACTTCTGTGAGTTATTAAATCAGGAGAGCAAAAATGATTCTGAGACAGATGCAGATGATGTCACAATGAGGGATGAAAGCACAGGAGGGATCTCAAGAGAAGTGTGTAAAGCTCTAAAATCTCTTCAGAATGGTAAGGCTCAAGGAGTTGATGGCATAACTGCAGAGATGTTGAAATATGGTGGTGACTCTATAATTGACTGGTTAACTGAAATTTGCCAGTTGTGCTGGGAGTTAGGAATGGTCCCTCGGGATTGGAAGGATGCTATCATTGTTCCCTAGTATAAGGGAAAAGGTGATCAGACTGAATGCAAGAACTATCATGGTATTAGCCTACTGAGTGTGCCAGGGAAAGTGTTTGGTAAGGTTGTTATTGAAAAAGTACGGGGTCTTACATCAAAGAAAGTGTGGGATGTTCAGAGTGGTTTTATGCCTGGTAAAGGCCCAGATTTTTGCATTACACATGATGATTGAAAAGTATCTGGCTGTTGGGAAGAAAGTTTTTACTGCCTTCATAGATTTAGAGAAAGCTTACGACAGAGTCAATAGGACACTTTTGTGGAAGGTATTGAATGAATATGGTGTTACTGGGAATCTACTTAATAGTGTAAAAGCCATATATGCTGGTAGTAGAGCTTGTGTACGAGTGAATGGTGTTTTATCAAAATAGTTTTCCATTGGTGCAGGAGTTAGACAAGGTTGTGTAATGTCACCATGGCTGTTTAATATATTTATGGACACAGGCATGTGTGAGGCCAAAATATATAATAGTGGTTTATGTCTTGGTGATATCCGTGTGTGCAGATTGCTGTATGCTGATGACACTGTCCTGTTGGCAGTGAGCAAAAGTGAGTTGCAGAGTATGTTGACTCGGATGCACGAAGTTTGCATGAAATTCAAACTGAGTATAAATAAGGGAAAAACCAAAGTTATGGTGTTTGAGAGAGGAATGGGTAGCACTGAATGTAATATAAGTATAAATGGCACTGTGATTGACCAGGTGAGTGAGTTTGTGTATTTAGGAAGCATGTTTGACAGAGAAAACAAGTTGGATGGTGAAATCAGTAGGCGAGTGAATTCTTCTTTGAAAGTCATAGCTGCTCTAGGAGATTTTCACAGGAATGATTGGTTCTCTAGACAGTCCCGCATGGCTGTGTATGAAACAGTAATTGTTTCTACTCTGATGTATGGCAGTGAAACCAGGGTACTGCAGAAGAAACATAAGAGTCATTTGTGTGCTGGAGAAATGCGTTACTTACGTGGGGTTTGTGGCAAGACACGATCTGATTGTGTGAGGAATGAAGATGTATTGCAGTTGTGTGATGTAAAGCAAAATGTTGTTAGCAAGGTGGAGACCAATATGCTTCGGTGGTTTAGCCATGTTGAAAGAATGAGTGATGAAATGCTTACTAAGAGAATATTTTCAGCCCAAGTGGCAGGAAGGAAAGGCAGAGGAAGGCCAAGGAAGACATGGGTGGATCAGATTCAGGAGTGTCTGCATGAGAAAAAGATTATGAGTATGAAGTATAAAAGATCTTGTGTATGGCATGTAATGGATATCAGTGAAGCACGAGTTGTATGTCAAGATCGCTGTAAATGGCGAAGTTAGATACGACAACAATAAGTAAAAATATCTGGAAGTTTGTATTTCTTTTTGGAGCTAACCTCTGAATCTCAGAGAACAGCTTAGTGGTATGTATGTATGTATGTATGTATGTATGTATGTATGTATGTATGTATGTATGTATGTACAAAACACATAAGCAGATTTTAAATGCAGAAGCATTGGCTATAGAAAAATTTAAAACAAAAAGTTGTAACACTAATACACCATTAGAAATACTATATGTATGGAAATATCTGCTCAAAAATGAAAGAATGAAGGCGTTGAAAAGTAAAAAGAGGAAGACGAAAGAAAAAGAATAATAGATAAGAACTGTAGGAAAAAAAAACTGCCATAGATGGTGTTACTGGTCGACCCAGAAGTGGCGGAACGAATTGATACTGCGACTATGACGTATTTTACCGCATGGCAAGGCTGACTATGAATCAGCACAAATTCATTAAGCTGAAAAGATCTTGTAGTTCGAACGCCAAATATTCAATTGAAGATGACATGGCCAAATGCCGAAACTTGTTTGGATTGTGGTGGTGGAGTTGGATGAGGATTTAATGTTGTCTTTTAGAATTCAGGTTTTACTTGGTTTTATATATCATTCTTAGAAATTTCCTTTTGACAAATTTTTGCATTGTTGTTAACTTGGCATTTTCATTCCCGGTGTTCAATTCATTGTTGTTCAAAATATCTTTTATCGTACATAATTCGTTAACTACAGGATATTTTAACAGAAGATTTTAATAGGGAAGTTAGAACAAAGAACCGAACGCTATATATAATCCAGCCATAGAATACAGAGCTCCCAGGCTGAAATGGGTAAGTCAGAACCTTTTTTATTAACTACAATAATAATATAGCCCTATATGCGTCCTTGTCCAACAACCACTACGTTTATAATAAAACGTGAGTAACAGTGATAATTGCTACACATTGTATGTAGTATTTGCAATAAGCAAGAATTATTTATAATTTTACTATTTACCAGTGTACCATGGTAAATAGGTCAAGTTTGGAGCTGGCAGTGTACTCTTGTGGGGGTGTTTTTCATGGTATGGTCCTGTCCCATTCGTTATCGTGAACAAACCTGTTAACCAGCATGTCTACCTTGATATTCTGGACAATTATGCCCTACCAACTCTGTGGCAATACTATGGAACCGAGCCTTGTTGGTACCAGCAGGATAATGCACCGAGCCATAAAGCAAGGACTGTCATGGCATGGTTTGACGATAATTCAGTATCATGTGTGGACTAGGCAGCACAGAGCCCTGATCTTAATCCCATAGAGCACTTATGGGATGAATTAGGGAGCGCGGCACAAGAAGTTTGGAACCAAGGCCTACTACTAAGCAACAGTTAGTGGCAGCATTATGTACTGAATGGAAGTGCATACCTATCGCTGTGTTCCAAAACCTAGTAGAAAGCATGTCTCGAAGGGTCAGTGCATGCATTAAGGCCAAAGGTGGACCAAACACCATACTAATGTATGCCAATAAATGCTATGTTGTGTTTATCTTCTAGGTGTCTGGTGACTTTTGTCAATATATAGTGTATATATATAATACATATTTCTTGATTATCATGATGATGATGTTCATATCATGAAATAAAAGCAAACACTAATTTTGAAAAACAAAAGCAAAATTCGTAGAATCCATAGTTCTGTAGTCAGATAACTGAATGCGTAGAAACTTTGGACATTCCGTAGTAGTTGGCAGGCATGTGATACTCGTCCACTAGTCAGCAGAAAATGTCGCTAGTCAGAGATTTCGAAAATGTCAATGTCACTAGTCGGAGGTAACCATTAACCACCGGGTTAATGCTTGCCTTGTAGCGTCACTCACCAGCTATAAATAATATTTGACTAGTCGTGGAAGAGTGTAATTTTGGACCCCTACTCATGATGAATTATTTCAGTGCACCACTCACTTTGGATGCTGATGCAACTTCCTGGGAATTATTATCACTCTTGTCACTGGAGAAATACTCATTGAATTTCTTGTTCTCAAACATTTCACCTAGTCATAAGAGGAGACACTGTCAAATCCATGCCACAACTGATGTAATGTTAAAAGCTAAACTCATTTTCTTCTTAAATTACAGCATTCTTGTCAGACCACGAAACAATATTGCCTTGGGGTGTAGATTCATTTGGAAAGGTGGTGCAACAAAAATCTCGAGGAAAGAGTCCGATATTATATCAAGCAGGAGCAGAGGTCTACTATAGGTGCCAACTGAGCTCTTCAATGGTAGCTCAGGAGCAGCGTGCATATTCCACAGAGTCTGAGCAGGTGGATGACAAGAAATAGGTAGAGTGAAAGGCACAGGTGAGGTTGGAAAACTGAATTCGCAGTGAAGGGAAAGGGTGGGAAGACAGTTTGGTAAACGGAATTTGCATAGTTTGAATTTCAAATTCACAAAACCACAATTTAATGTATAAAGGAGAAGAAAGCTAATTTAATTAACATATGATTGATAAAATTTATCATGAAGGGCAATTCAGAATTTTTGATCCCACAACATTTTATGTAAATATGAGGAATGTAAAATGGGGTTTCTACTGTACATCTATTTCTTGAAATTGTGCCCTACACTACCTAAATATTGGATTCAAAACAGATTTGTATATTCAGAAGTGACAATCTGCAGCAATGTTGAAATTCACATATGTGCATAAGCACACACAATCCAAGAATAAATGCACATGCACAGGAATATAAGAAAATTCACCGTGTAAGTTGCCTGTGTAAAGAGCTTCATCATCTCAATTAAACTTGTGGAAAACTGATCTGCTTCTTCTCTTGCTTCTGGCTTGAAAGGTTGAAACAAAGCCAAGAACTGCTCACAGTTCCCTTCAGTCAGAAGTTCGGACATATCTTTATACAACATTGGTTTATATACAGAAGCTAGCAGCTTAATCCTGTCAGCTGTAAAATAAAAAATATCAGTAAAAAACAAGCAAATTTTTGGTGTACACAAATATTTACCATAAAATATTAAAAATTTAATTGACATTTAAAACATGGCAGCATGTATAACATTTCTATATTGCTTAAGTTTAAAAAACAAGTAACTTGTTAAATAATTTTCTTTTGTCTTCATTCTAAAGTAAGGGGTGGTGGCTGTTGAAAAAAAAAAAAAATTATCCTTCCTCTTTGTACAAAAGATTAACTTTGGTACGGCTGCATACACCTAACCAATTTTGCCTCGCATTTTATGTTTTACAGTCTCCAGGAAAATTACTAAGTAGTTCTGGAATCAAACTCACAAAACATAGAAAAGACGTGTTTCTAGTAATGACACTATCCAGAAAAAACACTTTCTGGCAAATATACATTACTTGGACCACAGATAACCTCTTTCCTGAGGTGACATCATCCTGCATCTAGCCACTTTAACAATGCATATGGAACAACTGACATCAGCATACCATTTTTGATTTCTTAACTTTAAAAAAAAAGTGGTGGACCGAGATTTTACACAGAATTTTTTTTAACTTGAAAATTATAGGGTCAAAACTAGGTAAAAAACATGTCTGGAGAAGCAACAATACAACACAGTATTTCGATGCCTACGTATAAATGATCTATCACACTCAGAAAAAAATATTTTTTTCAATTTCTGTGAGCACATTTTGGGAACACTCATTACTACGAACTTTAATATATCTGTTTTATCCACACACACACACACACACACACACACACACACACACACACACACACACACACACACACACACACACCAGTTTACAGCATCATGCTCAAAGTAAAAATGTTCAAGCTGCAATAAGAACTGTGACGACTGCTGAACAATTGAAATACTCGATTATCCAGAGCATGCCAGAGTTACATAGAATAATAGAATTGCTCAAGATAGAGCTGTGGAAGACCTTCATCCAGCAGTGGATTGATAATCATTGATACTTCTAAATAGTCAGAATCCCGTCTAGTCGCTGCAACGATATCGTTCGTGCCTCGTGCGTTGTTGTTGTGGTGGTGGTGGTTGTTGTTGTTGTGTGTGTGGGGGGCAACGCTAGCCGGGGCGTACATCTCGTCCTTCCGAGCGAGACTACCCTGGCGATGAGGCCTATTCGAGAGGGGGGGGGCTTTCGAGGAGTCGTGGAGACCGTGCGATTCCGGCCTACTGAAATCCAAACCGTGCAGATGTGACGTGCGGGCACCAAATCGTCCGCAGACAACCTAGGTACTGGTCTGGGTGTCGTACTTAGAAGAGCAGCCACCATACTGCGATCTATTGAGACTCATCCTCCGACTGGGAGATTTGTTCGCTACGCGAACAGAAAGAAAGAAAAATGCATCTGAATTGTCCACAGCCACTGTAAGTATTTTTTTGGTTAAAGATCATGTCTCAGATCCATAAGTAAAAACTGGATGGATGCATTGATTAAACAATTTTTTTTTTTAAAGACATATTGGCAAACTGCTCTTGAAAAATAGTTTTTTTCCCCAGAGGTGGGACAAATCCTAAATTTCCTCGAATCCGAATCCTAAAAGTTTCTCGAATCCTCCATATAAAAATAATTATAAGGAAAAGCGGGGGGGGGGGGGGGGTCTGTCTTCTACTTGACATTAAAAGTTTTTACTTGAAGCAAAATTTGAAATCTGTGTTTAATGAAAAATATTTATATTTTCAAACAATATACCCATGCTTATTAAGATACAAATGAAATTTATAATTTACATTTACTAAATGAAGTGCATAACTCTTGAATCTTGAGGTTCATTTCCGTTTTCTGAACATAATTTGACAAAAAAATATTTGAGTAACAATTCACACTTTTGACATTTTTCTTTAATAACAAAAGTTCCAAAACCTTTCTAAATCAAAGCAGGTGTAGAGGTGGAGAGCATTATTTCAAGAGTTAATGTAGATAAACACAAAACATGGAACAATAAATTGAGTAAATTCTTTCCAGGAAATTAAGAAAAATCAAAAACATGTTTGTTTTAAGAGTTAATAAAAACATTAAACATTGAACTCTTTCAGGGCAATGTAAAAAAATCAGAAACCTTCAATGGAGATATTTTATTTAAAACCACTAGTATTTGAACTTGCTCTGGGTCTAGCCTACTTCATTTTTTATCAGCTATGACACCTGATGTGCTGAATAGTCTTTCTGACATTAATGTCTATAGTGGTGTGATTATGTTTTTAGAGAGTTTCCTCAAATTTTGGAAGTAACGAGCTATTTCAAATAGTTGTGTACGTACTGTTGACGATCTTCTTTGATTGTTTTCTAATGTTAGAACTAGTCGTGCTGACAAAAATTCGACAAATATCACTCTAGAACAAGCACTAAATGCCAAGTTTAAGATTCGAAAGATGAAAAAAAGCACGAAGATTCAAGTTTTTGAACTTTTTTCAAGATACGAGGATTCGAATGTCCCATCCTTAGTTTTTTCCAAATGCACTTCAGCCAAGTCTTAAATGCTCCCATTAAATTTTTCTCTGATATGGTCCTCACTTGATATGTGTTGTCCAAGGTATCAGTTACTTCAAAATTTTACAATGCTTTTACAAGAACTAAAAATCTTTAGTTCTTGTAAACACATTGTAGATTTATTTTGTTTTCTGTAAGTTATTAGCACGTCTTTTGTAAAAAAAAGATTGTGCTTATGTTATCGGTTTGTCCGTCTGTATCCATGAAATCTTTGCAACTATTAGTCAGATTTGAAAAATTCTTTTTGCATTGGGAAGCTTGAAATATGCGAATGACGATCCTTCATTTCGTTTTTTTTTTTACGATGTGCAATTTCTCCGCTAGAGGGCGTAAATGCAGATGATGTCGAATTCAAAAATACGTTTTATTCCACATATTTGCTTCTAAACATCCAATTGAAAAAAATTATTTTTTATCGTTCGATTCCATTTATGTCGAAGAATATTTTAGATATAGTTACATTTTCAAATTATGCATAGATTTTCTGCTAGGGGGCGTAAAATTAAATTACATTTTCCCCCGATAACTCTTCTTCTAAAACTCCGATTTGAAATTTTTTTCTTCAGCGAATACACCTCCTCATGGAAAATCTTTTGCGTATAATTTCTAATTTTTGGTAAAGTAAGTTAATATTTGCCATAAAATCTGAGCTTCTAAAATATCGATTGAAAAAATTATTTTGTGGACTGATGCCACTCACATCGATAAACCTTTTTAGAACATTTTCTTCTTAAAATATTCCACAGTTTCTCCGCCAGGGGCGTAGATGTATATCTTATTTTTGTGAATATCTCTACTTCTAGGAGTCCGATTTGAAATATCCTTCTTTGTTGGATAGTGTTTTCAGTGCGACATGTTTTTCATATGATTTCAAAATTTTCAAGTAATTCATAGACTTTCTGTTAGGGGGCATTGAGGTAAATTGCGTTTCCCCTTATATCTCTGCTTCTAAATCTCCGATTTGAATAAGTCTTTCTGCACCGGATAAAGCTCCTGATGGGAAATCGTTTGCACATAATTTCTAATTTTTGTAAAAAATGGTTTGGCTACCAGGTGGCGTAAGTCTTAATTTCCGCTTCTGATGTATTTGCAGCAAAATATGAGCTTCTAAAATTTCGATTGAAAAAAAAACGTCGTTTGTAGACCGATACTACTCATGTCGACAAACCAGGAACATTTTCTTCTTGAAATAATGCATGGTTTCTACTCCAGGGGCGTAGATGTACACTGCTGGCCACCCAAAATGCAACACCAAGAAGGAAGCATCCGATTGGCCTGAAATCCGCAGCATGCGTCGCCCGCGGGAAGACATGTAAACGATTAGCTTTGCAGGGCATATGCAAATCATGTGCGCCACCAAGAAACACTATAAGAAGGGTGCACAGAAGGCGGGGTGTAAGTAGTGGAAGTGTGTTGTGCTGCCGGACCTGTGCGTGGGAAGCTTCCTGATGCCTCGTTGCAGAATACGGCAGTCATTCCAGCACATTTCGGAGTTCGACAGAGGACGAATAGTGGCTTATTGCGAAGGCGGTTTATCGTACCAAGACATCGGCGCCTGTGTGGGACGACATCCAGCCACAGTGAGGCGAGTAGGGATTCGGTGGGTGCAGAAGGGACAGACGGACCGACGTGAGCGATTGCCGCAGCCGCGGCACACCACCGAACGAGAGGACCGGCATGTTCGGTGGGTATTGACAGCTCGCACCGCCACATCATGAATGTTAGCGCAGGAATTAGGGTGTGTTGCCCAACAACCTGTGTCAGCACGTATCGTTCGACGTCGTTTGCAGGAGCGGGGACTTGTCGCACGGTGGCCATTGCTCCGATTGCCATTGACGTTACACCACCGGCGAGTGCGGCGGCAGTGGGCCGTTGAACATCGCACCTGGACTATGGAATACCACGACATTGTCTTCTCCAACGAATCCCGCTTCTGCCAGCAACACCACGATGGTCGGATCCGCGTGTGGCGGCACCGTAGCGAGAGACTGTACGACGCCTGCATTACACATCGCCATACCGGTCCACCGCCAAGCGTTATGGTTTGGGGGCAATTGGATATGACACCCGCACCCCTCTGGTATGCATCGCCGGTACACTCAACTGCCACTGCTACATCTCCGACGTTTTGGAGCCTGTAGTCCTCCCTTACCTGCAGGACCTGCCAGCGGCCACGTTTCAACAGGACAATGCGCGCCCGCATGTGGCACGCATCGTGCAACAATTCGTCACGGCCCACCAGGTGTCACTGCTGCCGTGGCTCGCCTGTTCTCCCGATATGTCGCCCATCGAACACTGTCTGGTTGCTGATCAGCAACCGAGTGGCCCGGCAAGCACCACCAGCGGCTACGCCTGGTGAACTGTGGCAATGTGTTGAAGCAGCCTGGACCAACATACCCCAAGCAATCCAAAGCCTCTTTCGTTCGATGCCGCGGCGAGAAGCGGCCGTTATTGCCAGCAATGGGGGCCACACGAACTATTGATGTCAGCGTGTTCGGGCCTGCAAGCTCAGTTGTTTCATCTTTGTATCTGTTGTTATGTGTCCAGTAAATCTGGCTTTGCTATCTCGTGTCCTTCTTGGTGTTGCCAGCAGTGTATATCTTATTTTTGTCAATATCTCTACTTCTAAGAGTCCGATTTGAAAAATTCCTTCTTTGTTGGATAAGTGTTTCCGATGCGAAATGTTTTTCCTATAAATTCAAATTTTTCAAGTAAATCATAGCCTTTCCACTAGCGGGCACAAAGGTAAATTGCGTTTTCTGCGTTATTTCTGCTTCTAAAACTCTGATTTGAAAAATTCTTCCTCTATCGCATACAAGACCCTATGGGATTTTTTTTTCACATAATTTCTAATGTTTGGTAAAGAATCGTTTGGTTACCAGGGGCATAAGTGTTAATTTCTGCTTCTGATGTATTTGTAGCAAACTCTGGGCTCCCGAAAACTCGCCTAAATTTTTTTTTTCTTGGACCGATACCGCTCATATGGAACAACCCTTTGAGAATACTTTCTTCCTAAAATAATGCATGGTTTTTCCACTAGGGGACGTAAAGTCATCTTATTTTTGTCGATATCTCTGTTTCTTAGAGTTCGTAAGCTCAGGATTCTGTTTACAGCAATATCTGAGGGATTAAAAACCAGATTGAAAAACTTCTTTCTTCCGTCAGATACTTTTGTTTTCCATACCGGTTCCATTGACTTTGAATAGCTTTGATAAATTTAATTTGCGTCAGAACGGATTGAAAAGACGTGGTTAGTACACACCAAAATTCGGTGTCTTCTTTCTTGTTTTTATAATACCACTGCTTCACTTTTGTTAGCAAGTTCCTGGATCCTATTCTGCAACACTGAGGATGTACCTGCAAAAATAACCATATGTCAGCAAAACAAGGTGTGTAAAGTAATCTACATTTCATCTTATCCCTTTGTCTGTCTTCTCAGTTCAATAATACAAAGACGTTCTGCAATGTGCCATTGAAGAGAGCTTGGGAGATATGGCGTTACTTTGTCTCACTTCCTATCAAAGTTTCATAACTGTTTTCACTTGAACAGTCGAACCTTTGCACTTGCAGCTCCAACCCCACACAGTTTTAGGCATTATAATTGCTCTGATGGTTTCACAAAATCAAAAGGAGGTTAGTTCTTCTGCTGCCGCAGAGAAGAACTAAGAATAACTCTTCCTGAGGACAGCCCGGGCGGGGATGAAAGTGCTAGAGACGATCTGTGTGGGGAAAGCAGAGGTGTGGTAAGCACATGTTGTATGCATTGAGTTGAAATGAGGGGCACGAATGGAATAGAATGGCATAAAAAAAAAAAAAAAAAAAAAAAAAAGAAAAAAAGAGAACTATGCCATTCTATTCCATAGATTATATGGAATGAATGGCATAGTTCTTTGCTGCCGCAGAGAAGAACTAACATCGATAACACTTCCTGAGGACGGCCTGGGCGGGGCTGAAAGCGCTAGAGGCGATTTGTGTGAGGAAAGCAGAGGTGTGGTAGGCACACGTTGTATGCATTGAGTTGAAACGAGGGGCATGAATGGAATAGAATGGCATAGACAGCAATAACTACTGGTTCATTGTAAATAAGTTTTAAAGGGTTTTGGGTTAGAATTTGTTTGTGTAGTTTGCTTTTTGAGTACTAGATGTTAGGTGAATTTTTGTGTATGTTAGTGGATCGTCAAAAGAATTTTGGTTTGATAAGTTACCTGTGTTACATGAGTTTGGTTTATATGTTGGTAGAGGAGTTTTTAAATGAATTTAAAATGTTTTCAAAGTCACGGAGAACTACAGTATTATTGCAAAATGCTTCAAAAGTCACTTAATTTGCTCATCTACACGTGAATAATATAACAATGGCAAAATGAGATCACCACACCGAGCTGGAACCAACAGTAAACCCCAAACTTGACGTGCAGGGAAATGTTTAAAAAAGGTGCTAGCATTAAAAGGTAAGCTACTAATTATCTGCTTCTCCGGGCAAACACGGGATATGATTCAAAACCTCCAGATTCGCTAAACATGAACGCCGGTTGCTTCGACTAGCAAATCCTGTGTTGGTTACATTCAAATTGATCGGAAACTTGGTCGTTCTGGGTGGTGTAGTGATTAGCATACCCGGGCGTTTTCTGGGAGACGCGGGTTCGAGTCTTGCTCCAGGACGATGAAAATTTTCAAGTTTTCGGATATTATCTGACTTGCCATCCTCAAAATTTGTATTATTTGGCGTAATCCTGTATTTCTTTCATACTAATTATCATTTATGTGTATGTTCTCTCAAAATTAATTAATCAATTATGAAGTACTAGAACATATTAAACACTGCTTCATATCATTTCAATTCTTTATACATTTGTACTATACTACAACAAGTATACAGGAGGCCTGTACCAACTCAGTCAATAAGAAATTATCCCTTAAACTGCTTTTCTTTTGACATCACTACTTACCATTGTCAGGAGGGGTATCAGTAGTTTTTTCTGAAGGAAAGTTTTCCACAGCCTTCTTCATGCAAAGAACCCAATCATCAACAGAAATCTTTGCCGATGAACTAAAGCTTTTCTCTGGAATCAGAGTTGTTAAAGGTGGAATTAGTGGAATCACCCCATTGCTAAGTCTCTCACAGAGTGGACAAAGAAACTCATTTTTGTCAACTTCAAAACTCGTGTGCCTCCCAAACCTAAAAACGTGACAGAAACAGATAGCAAGTGAAATTAAACTGTTACATAAAAATGTTATTTTGGACAATACTATGAACTAAATTTCATATACTCTTATTTTTTCATATAATCAGAATACTCTCTTAATTAAATACATGAAATAAACAAATTATAAAATTCACTATAACATCCAGATTTATTAAAAAAAAGACAGACAACAAATCCCTGGTTTGCTGCTGCATTACAATGAAGCCCTGAAATCAGTACCAGACCCAGGGCTGTGCAAAATGTGCATTACATGGAAGGTCATGGCTCTTAGGGGCCCCACTTGCTCACTCTCTTTCCCTGTGTAGTTTTTCATTGGGCTTAAGAACAAGATTATACTTTTATGGTGTAAATTTACTTCCAAATCATGCAGATCTAATGCTCACAAAAACAGAAGACTAATAAAGAAAATTTTTATATCCAGAAAAACAGTTCCATTTAAGGAACCTTCAAAAATTATAAATAACATTTTTAGCAACTTTATTCAAAAATAGTAGACTTACAAAAGACATAAGGAAAACATTAATTGAATAACTGGTAATTGCAAGAGTAACCTTGCAATAAAATTTATATTCTTTCTATATAAATGAAACTTTTGATACAGTTCCTATACATTGAGAACAGGCCTTGATAAATTCTAGAGGCAAGAAATGTCTGTTAACTCAAAAGAACTCAGAAGATGTGAAAAATAATTAAATGTTTAAGTTAAAATAGAATTAAGTTTTAATTACTGAATATTTTTTTTTTAATCTACAAGCAAAAACTATCTGCAAAACTTGCTAATGATTTGGAAACTATCCACGTACATCTACATTATGCTACTCTGGGACAGAATGACGTCTTAAGTTTTTGCAATGGAGTAAGGCACTGGCATAAACTGGCGAATACTGCATTCCATGCATCTTAGACACGCTGGGTGGGATTAAAGTCACAGGGAATTCGGAGCCAGGGGAGCACATAGAATACTAGAACATGATTCTTCAACCATTCCCGCACAATGCGCAGGCCTTGTTGACAATGGGTACTGTCTTGTTGAAGTGTCCTTTACCATCTAGATACACAATCACCACAATGCATAAATAGGATCTCACTGCAAGGGTGTGCTTAACAAGGATGAGAGGATCCAGTGCAGTGATGAGTCCACTAGAGATGGATCATTCGTGAAGTATTCATTCACAACAAATGACTTTCACTGTAAATGATCATTCAATCTGCCACTACAGACAAACACACTGAAGTTGCAGCATCTTTAACTTTATTCCACCTGCATGAGTTCCGAAATTAATTCCCAATTACGAAAATGTCAAGAATTAATAAGTGTCAATCATTATGTGAGTGGGGGAATCAGCAGAGTAGCATAATGTAGAGGTACGCGCATACGATGTATGCATACCTGCCAACATTGGCAAAAGCTTTGTCAGTAGTTACCAGTATTATTGCGCCGCACACATAGATGCTTTTTTTTTTTTTTACGAAACAATCCATCTCTTTGTGAAAAAGAAACATGCGCCATAACGAAAGGTCACAACAAACAAGAACACTAATGAAACAAACTTAATACGTGAGAAACACAAAGTTGATTTCCCTGGTAAGGGTACCATAGGTAATATAGCAAGATTTAAGTTCAAAACTTCCACCAGTAAAAACCAGTCAGATGCATTTAGAATTCCAAAATGCTTGACAAATGGGAAATCTGAAATTTGAAAAAAAAAAGGAACAATGTTTCCAAATTCGTCACTTCCGTTTTCGGGATTCAAGCTTAAATGCTAAAACGTATGGGACTGGGGATATTTAACAACGCAGGAGAGTGGGAACATCGCGGGAAGGGGTGCGATTACGGGAGAAACCTTTGCCCCGCCCGACTTCCATTTCAAGCTGAAATAAACATATTTATTTAGTAAAATGTTATTTAACAATAATGCTGGACACCATTACTGGGCACAGCCAACATTGCGAGAAAAAGAACAATTACGATTACAGGAAAAATCTGACATCCGTCGACCTTCCGTTTCAGAAAGTTTCATAAAGATGGAATTCCGTCCTCCGACGAACATCCCCCACACCCGTCATCTCTCCGAATTTCCGTTCACTTGTGCAACGATCTCATAAATGACCAAAATAATAACGAAAATGGCGGAATTCCTCGAATTCGCGGAAGAATCTTATGCCTGATAATTACTGGGAAATTTTCGTGGCGTCTAACTTCCGTTTTCGCAAATTGTTACCTGCAGTTTCAAGCTGAAATACAAACATTTATGCAATAAAATTATATTTAACAAAACTACTGGACACAAAGGCAACATCAGGAGAAAAAAATTCCGATTAATTTTTTTACTCTGTTTAACTACTGTTTTCGAAAGTTTTGAAACACGAAATACCGTCACCAGACGGAAACGACCTTACCCTCCTCAAATTCTCTTCAGTTTTGCATCCATCTTGAGAATGATCTAAATGACGACAAAAAAACATGAAATTCTGCAAAACCGTTTAAGAGTATCACGTATATCATAAAAATAATAGCAAAATAGAAAAAAATTAAACAAAATAAAAATTCGTACAATCCGTAGTTTCGACAGTGAGTTCCGTAGTCAGGCAACAAAATACGTAGAAACTACGGACATTCCGTAGTAGTTGGCAGGTATGTGTGTGCGGATAGTTTCCAAATTGTTAGCAGATTCTGAAGATAGTTTTTGCTTGTAGATTAAAAAAATGTTATTTACAGCAATTAAAACACTTATTTAAGACTTTGCTCAGATGAATATACTTAATTCTATTTTAACTTGAAGAACCTTCAATTATTTTTTGCATCTTCTGAGTTCTTTTGTTTTACACATTTTTATGAAGCCCTGTTCTCAATGTATAGGACCTGTATCAAAAGTTCCATTTACCCAGAAAGAATTTCAATTTTATTGCCACGTTCCTCTTACAGTTGCCAGTTATTAAATTAAAATCTTTTCCTTATGTATTTTGTAAGTCTTCAATTTTTGAATTAAGTTGTTGAAAATGCTATTTATAATTTTTGAAGGTTCATTGACAGAATGGTTTTTCTGGATATAAAAAATTTCTTTTATTAACCTTGTTTTTATGAGGTTCATAATTCAATATTTTGCCATAAAGGTCTGTTTCACACACATTGCTGCACCTTCAAGTGCAATGCACTTATTTTGTCCTCATTGGAATTTGTAATGTAATAATAATTGTTGTTTTATTAATGTCTTTAAATTATCTTGTTTTATTTTTATCATGGTTCGCACTTTGCAGCAAGTTTTCTGTTTCAATGGTTGTGTAAACAGGTACATTTTATTTTAATAGAACTCTGGGAATCAGCAGTCAGCTACAAAATACTGATTAAACTTAAGAATGTGAGGGAATGATATATGAATGCCATTGATTGGAATGATGTGCCCTAATCGTTCAGCAAAATATTCATTGTGAATGATTGTAACACATTAGGCAGTTTGCTAAAAAAAGAGCTGTGGCCTTTAAAATGCTCTAGCCATAAACACAAGACACTCTACACTGAAAAGCAATTGAATTAGAGATACCTGTCTAGTAATGTGTAGCACCACCTTTCGCTCTGATGACGGCGGCGATCCGTCTCGGCATGGACTCGACAAGACACCGGAAGCGTTGGGAAGCCATACGGATCCATGACCCCTGAACAAGCTCCACAGTTCACGAAGGTTTGATGGAGGGGGTCAGAGCCTCGAACATCTCTCTCGATGGCATCCCAGATGTGCTATATGGGATTTAGGTCAGGTGACTTAGCTGGCCAAGGAAGCGAGGTCATGTCGGTGGAGTGTTCAACCATTCGGATACAATTCGGGAGCGATGGCACTGTGCATTGTCTTGTTGCAGGATGAGGTCCGCAGTGGAATGTTCAAGACGCACAAACAGGAGCAAATGGTCGTCCAGGTTATCCCGGTAACGTTGACCTGTGAGGGACGATGTTGCACGTACCAGGGGTCCCATTTCAGTCCACGTAAACAGTCCTCAGAAGAGAATGCCACCACCACCCGCTTCAAGAGTACCCTGCTGGCAAGAAGGATCCATCGCTTCATAAGGTTTGCGTCCTACTCGTATCCTGCCATCTGCATGTACCAATGTGGATCTCTACTCATCAGTCCAGGCAACATTTTCCCACATGTCTAGGGTCCAGTGGCGATGTTCCCGCGCCCATGCTAATCTTTGCACCCTGGGATGTGTGGTCAGCAGCGCTACCCTCGTGGGACAATGGCTTCTGTACCCCATAGCAAGGAGATGGTTCTGGATGATGTGGCTGCTTACACGTTTTTGTGCACCAGCGTCAAATTGCTAAGTGATTTCTTGCACTGTGGCCCGTCTATCTGCTGTTACAATGTGAGCTAGCAGACGATGACCCCGCTCATCCACACGCTGTTGTCCACGGCAGTTGGCCCTTGCAGGGATAGTTTTATCCGATTCGATGTACTCACTGTGCACCTGTGACACAGTGGCTCATGAAAATCCCAGTGCCTGCACGACTTCCGAGATGGAGTTACCCATTCGTTGGGCTCCGACAATTTGCCCACGATCAAATGCGCTTAGATCCTTCGTCTTACCCATACTGCGTCAGACTCTTACTGATTCCCGTCGCATCACTCCTTATATTGTCCGATCGCTGCATACGTCATGTCGTTTCCGTTTACAGGGTCGCCCACAGTTCCACATTTGCATAACGCCAGCTGTCTCTAATTCAATTGCTCTTCAGTGTACAATAATTGATTTACTCAGTGAGCGTAGTGACAACCTGGAAATTGAATGGTCAATCATTTTGAATGATCATTTGCAAAGGACTCTTACATGAATGAACTCCCAGGAAGGAATGATTTATGCAATCAATAATACACAGTTAAAACAACCTAAATAATGGAAAAATTGAACTTGCACAAATACAGTAGCAAACAAAAGTATTTGGCGAAACACTTTTTGGACCATAATTTTTGTTATGCTGGACCAAATTGGGTCATTTTGGGATATGATGTGTTGATTCGTGGGTTACAATGCCGCGTAGTTTGTATTTCGCTCAGAGCGAATTTGTGGTTCAAATGGGCCATATTCAAGAGTTGCCAATTATCACCCATTTGTTTGCTGCATGTATTTATGTTTTTCTTGTGGTTTTTGTGATGTGTAGTGTGATAATAGATCAATTTTAGGTTTTCAGAAATGGGTAAAAAGGCGGATATCCCGTTGGAGCCCGCCAGGCGGCCGTGAACATGATGGAATCAGGAATGCGCGTCACCGACATTGCGAGGGCCCTGAAGATCCGACACCAGTCCATTTCAGCTATCCTGCAATGTTATAAGAAGACTGGGACAGTCGAGAACAGTCCGCGATGTGGTAGGCCTCATTCCACTATGTTGCGTCAGGATAGACGCATCCTCCGTCGATCTCTTGCTGATCCCACCACGACTACTGTGGACATCACCACCGAATTTCGCGACAGCGACGACCTGAACGTCAGCCGAATGACCATCTTCCGTCGTCTCATTGCTGGTGGATTGAATGGAAGACGCCCCGCAAAGAAACCACTCATCGGAGTCGAGAATCGACGAGCCAAAGTCGCGTTCGCTCGCCGTCGTCGACACTGGACCGCGGCGGATTGGAGTGAGGTGATTTTCACCAACGAGAGCAAGTTCAACTCGTTCGGAAGTGATGGCATCCGAAGCACGGAGGAGGATCGCTCATGGTTTACGGCACCTTCTCTCGCAATGGAATGGGCCCCATCATCAAAATTGACGGAATAATGACCAGACAGAGCCACACGAGCATGCTCATCAACGATGTCTTCCCATGGGCAAACCAGAACATGCCACCTGGATAGATCATGCAGCAAGACAACGACCCGAAGCACACCTCCAGAGTAGCGAAGGCAGCCCTTCCAGCAGCAACAGGTCACACTTCTAGACTGGCCAAGCCAATCTCCAGACCTCAACCCCATCGAGCACATGTGGGAGGAGCTGGAGAGAGGATGTGCGAAGAAAATCTGCCGGAATAGGGCCCAGAAGTTCGACCAGCTGTCTGCAGAAGGGGAGCGCGAATTCTGCAGGCCACCGTCGAGAAGCTAGTGGACTCGATGCAGGCCCGTTGTGCAGCTGTTATTAAGTCTCGTGGTTATCCCACTAAGTATTAGTTATTGTTTTGTCATTTTCTCGTACTTGTTTTCTGTTATCGTTGCATTAAATGAATGTGATACACACCTACTTTGTTGGTCCATTTGTATGATCTTTGCGATTAAGCTTGGTACCTGATCTGTGTTAAGGTTTTCGATCCATCTGCATATGGGTCATGTTTACAACTGAATAACACATATCATATCCCAAAATGACCCGATTTGGTCCAGCTGAAAAAATATTATTGTCGAAAAAGTGTTTCGTCAAATACTTTTTATCGCTACTGTATTTCTTTTCCTAAAGCACATAAAAACATGTCCAATTCAGTGAAAGTAGCTGACATGCAATTCAGCATTTGAGAGAAAATTCCTCAAGACTTTCAAATTTTGCTAGTAGACATAGGCCAGCAAGACCAAAATTGTTAGTGGCCATAAAAAAAAAAATCAGTGGCCAAACTTTGAAAAAAAAAAAAATCAAATTGTATATTTCATACTATATTATTTTTACAAAATTGCTTAGTATAATATCAGTAAATTTTATTTTGCATATTTCAGTTATAGTATGCTTAGCAGTTGAAACTGAAGTAATAAAATAATGCAGGAGACTGGGAACATCGCGCGGGGAGGGGGTGCGCTTACGGGAGAAATCTTTGCACCGTCCGACTTCCGGTTTTGGAAACGTTCCCGCTATTTTCAAGCTGAAATACAAACATGTATGCAGTTAAATATTACTGGGGAGAGGCAACATCGCAAGAAAAAAGGAATTATGATTGTGGAAAAAATCTGAACTCCGTCGACCTTCCATTTTCGAAATTTTCTTAGAGATGGAATTCCGTCCTCCGACGAACATCTCCTGCCCCCCCCCTCAATTGTGTTCACTGGTTTATTGATCTTGCGAATGACCAAAATAATAACGAAAAAAGCGGAATTCCTCGATTTCGTGGAAGAATCTGATGCCTGAAGATTACGGGGAAAATTTTGGGGCGTCTAACCTTCGTTTTCGCAAATTGTTGCCTACAGTTTTAAGCTGAAATACTTTTATGCAATAAAATCATATTTAACAATAAAACTGGACACTAAGGCAACATCGGGAGAAAAACATTACGATCACGGTAACTTTTTTACTCCATTCAACTACCGTTTTCAAAAGTTTTGAGACACGAAATACCGTCTCCAGATGGAATTTCCCTGCAACTTGTCTTCAGTTTTACACTGATTCTGAGAACAATCTGAATGATGACAAAAAAAAAAAAAAAAACCCCACGGAATTCCGCAAATCGGCTTAAGAATCTCATGCATATCATATAAAACAATAAACAAAAATGGAAAAAAAAATGAAAATTCGTAGAATCCGTAGTTTCGACAGCGAGATCCATAGAAACTATGGACATTCCGTAGTAGTTCGCAGGTATGGAAATATTATTACAATACAACCTGGAAAAATGCAGAATCGTCCAGAAATCCGGACTTTGCTAACTCCGGATTTTAGAATTTTCCTACGGACTATGCAGGCTTTCAGCGAACATTCAGTAAGAATAATAATAATAAAAAAAGCCAAACTTCTAAAGTTTTCATCAGGTTCTGACGAAATTTCACAAGGTTTTATTTTGACGTGTCTTGGTTACTGTACAATTTGCATTCAGTTATTTAAAAAATTGGAGAAATGGTGGTGGACAGGTCACCGCAGACGGTTGACCTGTCCACCACCGGCTTTCATTCCCACCGCAACCTTGCGAACCTCGTTCCCCCACAACGACACATCAGCCTTGGCGCATTTTTTTGTGATCAAAAACCGACGCCCTCGCCTATTTTACAATTTTTTTTTCTTCTGTTCAAGCAGAATGAAAAAGGTGATGGCAGACTTCCGAACAACTCAAATTTTGTGCCATTTCGCATACATTTAGAGTAAAATTTTTCAAAAACGTGCGAGTTCTGTACAAGTTAAAAAAATTTCTGTATAGTACAAGCTAAATAAAAGAAATTTTTCCCATACAGGTCGCCAGAATTGGCGATTTAATCAAACATTTTTAGTCGCCAAGACGATGAAGTTCATCGCCAGTGGCGACCTGGAGACTGTGAGTCTGAATCTTTAACGAGTGCACTGTAAATTATACCTGATCGAATCAGTATAAGCCAAATATGCATCACAAAATGAAAACCAAAACAAGAACAACTGAAAACCCTGTGCAAATACAAAAAAGTAAACTCTGCTACTAATGATTATTTATCATAATTTTTTTCAGTTGTTTGATAAGGTTAGCATGCTGCTTCTCATTTCGGAACCCCCCCCCCAACCATATACAATCAAAAACTTAAGTTCCCTCAACATCATCATTATTATTTTGCATGCCATAGCATCCTTAGTGATTCTTGTGGTATTCTTGCTTTTTTTTTGCAATTTTGTGCCCCTCCCAACATCAACACAATGCCTACCAATTGAAGAAAATAGTGGCATTAAGAGAAAATAATGCTTCTGCATAAATGATATCTATGATCAGCGTCTGAAACACTGAGTTGTTGACACTCATGTGATGAGAGGTGCGGATATTGGCTATGATCATTACTTGGTAGTGTCACGAGTGAAACTAAATGTTGGTTGGAGAAAAAGGAATACGAAGAGGCCCAGGTTGGAAAGAATAAAGGTTGAAAGGCTCCCTGAAAATCATCAGCGTTATTCTGATGTACTCAGAGAACGACTGAAGGAGCTAAAGTCTTGTGAGAGGAATGTTTTAAGAACTGTGTTGTCACTGCTACTGTAGAGGTCTGTGGCACCACAATAGTGGGTAACAATAGAGGTGATGCTTGGTGGAATAGTGAGATTGAAGAGGCAGTAATGAGAAAGAAGGAAGCCCGTTTGGGGATGTTGCAAGGTAGAGTTTCTGTGGATGAATATAGCTGTAAGAAGCGTGAAGTCGCTAAACTGGTTCACAAGAGTAAGGCAAAAGATAGGAATGAGAAGATGAAAAGGCATGAATTAGCTTTTTGGAAAGATAGGAAGTCTTTCGGGAAGTACATGAGGCTCAGGAAAAATAGGGTAAATAAAGTGTTAAGTTGTGTGAAGAATAGGGTTGGGGAAATGATATGGGATCCCAATGAGTTAAGTGAAAGATGGGGTGAATATTTCTGTGAGTTATTAGATCAGGAAAGCAAAGATGATTCTGAGACAGATGCAGATGATGGCACAGTGAAGGATGAAAGCACAGGAGGGATCTCAAGAGAAGAAGTGTGTAAAGCTCTAAACTTTCTTCACAATGGTAAGGCTCCGGGAGTTGATAGCATAACTGCCGAGATGTTGAAATATGACGGTGACTCTGTAATTGATTGGTTAACTGAAATTTGCCAGTTGAGCTGGGAGATAAGAATGGTTCCTTGGGATTGGAGGGATGCTATCATTACTCCCTTGTACACTGCTGGACAATTGCTAAGAACGGATCATAAACGGCTATATAGCGCATAAAAAAGTAAGTGTGAATGGATGCCAAGTGAAATAAAATGTCAGAATGTCAGGACATTACAAGAAAGACAATTTATTGTGCTCTGAAATCCAGAAGGCTTTGGAACTTGTTCAAGGGACAAACAGGCCATTTTGTGCAGAATACGTAAACGTGAAAAAAATGCAATTACCGTCCGCAGGCGTTCCCGCGTAAGATGTCAATACGGGATATGGCCACCACGGAGGGCGATGCAAGAATCCACACGTCGTGTCATGCTTTGCACAACATTATCAAGTAGCTGTTGGGGTAATTTATCCCATTCCTCTGTCAGTGCATGGATGAGGGTGTCCTTGTTTATTGGAGGGCATTGGCTACCAGCAAGACTCCTCCCCAAAGCATCCCACACATTTTCAATGGGATTCAGATCTGGAGAACGTGCTAGTCATACGAGGCGTTGAATATCCTCGCTCTCAAGACACTCCTGGACAGCGACTGTTCGATGACATGTTGCGTTGTCGTCCATGAAAATGAATCTATCACCGACAGCACCACGGAACATGCGAACATGAGGTAGCAGAACATCATTAATGTATCGTTGGCCAGTCATAGTCCCAGTTGGAAGCACATATAGGGACGTACGGCCATTGATCATGATGCCAGCCCATACCATGACACTACATGTCAAATATCGGTCCCTTTCCTGTATGTTTGCTGGACAATATGCAGTACCACTATCACGCCAGATCAGTTGTCGTCGACAATCAGACGATAGACTGTATCTACTCTCATCTGAGAAGAGGACAGCAGACCAGTCGTTATCAGTCCAATTGCGATGTTGATGGCACCATTGCAAACGGGCAGTATGGTGATGTCTGGACAATGGGATGCACACAACAGGACGGCGGGCGTATAGTCCTCCTTCATGCAAACCTCTGGCGACAGTTTTTCGGGAGATCCGCTTGCCAGTAGCAGCCATAAACTGATTTGCTACCTCACTAGCTGTGCTGCGCCAGTGTCTTTTTGTTGATAGCACTATGTACCGATCTTCTGCAGGTGTCTTACTGCGAACACGACCTCCCCCGTGACCTTTGCTACACTCTCCATTTGTTTGAAATGATTTCCAAAGCCTTGAAACAACACTGTGGCTGACGTCGAACTCCCTGGCAACATCTGTTATTTTTCGCCCTTCTTCAATCTTGCCAATAATACGGCCACACGTAAAATCATCTAGGTGATGTCAGGAAGACATACTGAAAATTGCAAGTTCGTCAATTGATTCTTTCCCTTTCAACTTTGCGTTTGAACAACAACGGTCAATACGCGTCAAATCCTTTATATCTCTTATCAGCGCTATGACGTCACGAACAAGTTCGGCAATCCAAAATTTTCATACGCACGACACGTCTTACTGTATCGCACTTATGCTAATTTCCACATTTTCCTGCCTTCCATTTTATGGTTGCTATTGTTGCTATTGTCATCCGTCTTTAGCAATTGTCCAGCAGTGTATAAGGGAAAAGGTGATCAGACTGACTGCAACAACTATCGTGGTATTAGCCTTTTAAGTGTGCCAGGGAAAGTGTTCAGTAAGGTCGTTATTGAAAAATTATGGAGTCTTACATCAGAGAAAGTGTGGGATGTTCAGAGTGGTTTTATGCCCGGTAAAGGCTGCACTAACCAAATTTTTTGCATTATGCATGATGATTGAAAAGTATCTGGCTGTTTGTAAGAAAGTTTTTGCTGCCTTCATAGATTTAGAGAAAGCTTACGACCAAGTAAATAGGAAACTTTTGTGGAAGGTATTGAATGAATATGGTGTTACTGGGGATCTACTTAATAGTGTAAAAGCCATGTATACTGACTGAGCCTGTGCACGAGTGAATGGTGTTTCATCAAAATGGTTTTCTATCGGTGCAGGAGTCAGGCAAGGTTGAGTAATGTCTCTCCATGGCTGTTTAATATATTTATGGATGCGTGCATGCGTGATGCCAAAATAGATAATAGTGGTTTCTGTCTTGGTGATATCTGTGTGTGTAGATTGTTGTATGCTGATGACACTGTCCTGTTGGCAGAGAGCAAAGGTGAGTTGCAGAGTATGTTGTCCAGGATGTACGAAGTTTGCATGAAATTCAAACTGAGTATAAATAAGGGAAAAACCAAAGTTATGGTTTTTGAGAGAGGAACTGATAGCACTGAATGTAATGTAAGTGTAAATGGCACAGTGATTGACCAAGTGAGTGAGTTTGTGTATTTAGGAAGCATGTTTGACAGAGAGAAAAAATCGGATGGTGAAATTAGTAGGCGAGTGAATTCTTCATTGGAAGTCATGGCTGCTCTGGGAGGTTTTCACAGAAATGACGGGTTCTCAAAAGAGTCGCGCATGACTGTGTATGAGAGTGTAATTGTTCCTACTCTGATGTATGGCAGTGAAACCCGGGTACTGCAGAAGAAACATAGGAGTCATTTGTGCGCTGGAGAAATGCATTACTTACGGGGAGTTTGTGGCAAGACATGTTCCGATTGTGTCAGGAATGAAGATGTGTTGCAGTTGTGTGATGTGAAGCAAAATGTTGTTAGCAAAGTGGAGACTAATATGTTTCGGTGGTTTGGCCATGTTGAAAGAATGAGTGATGAGATGTTTACTAAGAAAATATTTTTAGCCCAAGTGGCAGGAAGGAAAGGCAGAGGAAGGCCAAGGAAGGCATGGGAGGATCAGATTCAGGAGTGTCTGCATGAGAAACAAATTGTAAGTATGAAGTATAGAAGATCTTGTGTACGGCGTACAATGAATGTCAGTAAAGTCAGTTGTATGTCAAGATCGCTGTAAATGGAGAAGTTTGATATGGCAACAGTAAGTAAAAACTATCTGGTAGTTTGTATTTCTTTTTGGAGGGAACCTCTGAATCTCAGAGAACAGCTTAGTGGTATGTATGTTATGTATGTATGCATGCATGCATAAATAAACTTTTTGTGATGAAGAAAGTGATGGCTTGGAAGTGAGTACAGAGTCAGGCATTCACATGGTGAAAAAATTTAAGACACTATGAGACCACATATACAGCACCCGGAAAAAAATCTAAACTCAAATTTATATCTGAACACACGTGTATAATGGAAACTTGCCACTGCTCAAAATTCAGGTTGTTTTAATTGTACATCAGCACAAACTGTTTTGAATGAAGAATCATTTTTTTTTTTTTTTACATCAAGCCCTTTGTTTGCATGTCGTCATGTTTTTTGTTTTTTTTTCCTCCACTGAAATCCTTCATTTTCAAACTCTTGTTTCATTATTGATGATGTTTAAGAAAAGCTATTACCTTGCCAGTTACAATGTGTAAAAGTAATTTCTGGAAGTTGCTATACAACTTTCTGCATTTTAGTTTTGAATTCCACAGATTTGCTTATTTTCAGAGAATAGCACAGCACCAAGTATGATGCTGCAGTTACATTTGTCTTGCTGGTTTGTTACAGGAAATAACATCACACCCAGTTTAAAGCCACAGATAAACATACCAGAACCAAATTTTTATTTTGCGACTATTCCAGCCCCACCCCACCCAACCCCATATGGTAGCAGAGTACATTGTACAACATTTATTTTTAATACACTTTGAATCCGTTGCGCAACTCACATCAAATGACATCGGAGGTGAAAGAGATCTAGACACAGAAAGCTATGCACTAAATGGCAAACATCACCACTGCTTTACTTGTGCAATTCTTCCTCCTAATGAGTAAAAAACCTTCCATTTACGGGAGAGGGAAAAGTGTGAAAGACCGTAAGTGTTTCACACAGTGGGGCCCACACAGGGGAACATGAATGTCATTTAGTCAGTGGTTTACACCTACAGTGGTTTATGTGTTAAGGAGGAGATAACACTAAAATTTTATGCGTGAGGAGGTTTTGATGTGTGACTTTATTGAAAGTGCGTACAATTTTGTTATTTCCCCTGCTGTTGGCTCACCAACTGTACTGTCAAGGCCGAAAAGAAATCCCTGTTTCACCCTCTCTAGCAAGAGGTAGAAAAAGAAAAACTTACTAAAAGAAAATGAAAAAAGCTAAAACATAATGTGTCAATGCTAAATAAAGATTTTCAAAGAATGAATCATAAACTACTTCACCACAAAACAAAAGGCCAGACTGAATCCTTGTTATTCTCCAAATTACCTATTCACATAAGCTTCAGAACTTCATTTTTTAATGAGTTACCACTAGGCTCCTATGCCAAAATCAATGAAGAGTCAGCACTTAAAATTCTTTATACCTCAGTGTCTATGATAAACGATTCACAAAACTACCTGTTTTAATATTGTGAACGCTGGCTGAAATTCATGTTACTGAAAGCAGTTATGACCTGGTTAAAATGCCAGACTTCATGGCTGCACATTTGTAAAATAAATTTAAAGCAGCAGCATTATAATCAGAAAACACTATAACTTGAATTTTTACACATTCTACCACCTTTATATGTCAAATTTTTTTCTCCTCCGAACTAAACAGGGCAATCAAATTCAAACATCAGAGTAACAAACACTATCATTGTAATTTAAACTTTAGTGACAAAATAGCATAGTTTAAACACTAACTTATATGATGAATGAGAAATTAATATACATGACAACACAATTTATATAAAAAACATTCATTCAAAAGATTGTCTATTACACTGAGTTTCAAAAAATCTGAATTTTGAGTAATGAAAAGTGTCCACAGCTCTTTAACTTAACTTAAGATATTCATATTTTCCCAAATGTACATAAACAAAACCTTTTTTTATGACGAAAATCATTTAATGAGAAAATGATTAAAAAAACAACAGGGAGCTGAGGGCTAAGAAGGTTAGCCTATTTGTTAACTCCAAGACAATTTTGCAATTTCAATTAAAACATGAATGCTGGAAAGATACATTACCTTAATGGCCTGCGCTGTTCTTTTCGCAAAACAGATTCAAAAATTTCTGCCAGCAGTCACTGTGCATAACGTGCCCACATGTGCTACAGTGTGGAGAACAAAACAAATCAGCAGGAAAGAGCATAGGATCGTAGGAGTCAGGGTCACTCAAGTAACGTTTCCTGTTTTTGGACAAAACTGAAGACTTCTGAACAAAAGCAGCTAAAACTAAAGCTCTTCCAGAACTTGTGATTTCGTGGTCTTCTCTGCACAGAATACAGGTATATACTTTGGAGCTCACTGTTCGTCCTCTCTGACTACTACCAACACTTACAGGATCCTCGGTGCACAACTTGTCGTATATATCCATCTGAGCTTTGGCCGTGTTTGTAGCATCTTCAAGCACAGCCTCTTTGAACATTTCCGCATGTTCTTTAATGAAATTCTTTTGCATTGCCGACATCTGAGCCATTATTCGTGCCCGCCGCGCTGCTGCTAACTCGGCTTTCATTTTACGATCTTTTACTGGATCTTCCTCTTTTTGGCTGCTTGCCTCGCCGACCTCAGCAGCTGTACTGGTACTATTTCCATCTACTCTCAGATTCTCTACGTGCTTGAACCTGGCAATCACCCACCTGAGGAGGTCCTTTTGAGATTCTACTCGAGGAGATTTGAGACATTCCTCGAGGAGAGAGATTGAAAACTTTCGAGTGAAGCAGAAGAAGGCATTTTCCCCGTCTTTACCAATGCTACGTTCCTCTTCATGAAGAGCAACCCCTATCAAGTGCAGAACTTTCTCAAACTGAGCTTCGGAGAATGCAGATGAATGGAGGTTCAGTGTTCTCTCTAGAACGAGTTTGCAAATGTACAACATAACGTCACACTGCAGGATGTTAGATATTATGCCGAATCGTGGACAAAATTCAGGTGGCACAGGAGGTGGACAACAGACTTCTTCACATGCTTGTTTCTTCCTCTTCAGTTGAACTTCTTCTGCTCGTGATTGCTCTTCTCTAGTGTAGTGGTAATAAAATGGATTAAAACACTTGTAAAATTCAGATTTGAGTTCATACTTTCCAGTACCAGAAGACTGAGGCTTTTTAAAACTGGCAACTTCATTAACAACTTCCTCCATGCCAGTTTCATTGTTTGGATCCTTTGGAAGCATTTTGAACAGTTGACTATGAGGCATAGGCTCTATACATAGAAGCTGAATAATTTCCTTTTTGATTCTTTCAGCTTCAGTCACATTACCAATCCCCGGGGTGAATCTTTCAGACACCACAGTAAGTACAACGCCAAGGAACTCCTCAGCAACAGTAAGCACTTGTCGAGTGTTGTCGTCTTCAGTCTTGTGTGAAGTGCCATCATATGCTTCACCAGCCCAGGTCAACAGTCCATACTTGTAGATCAGATGAATCAAAACTTCATTGCTCTCAATCATGGAGGCAGCAATTTGCAACATCATAATGTCCCTGTCGAACATCTCGTCCCGAAGTCGCACGTTGTGATAAAAATACACCTGATTCAGCAGTGAATAACCGTTCCTTCTCCACATGCCAGCTCGAAACTGAGCAAGCATGACCAATGTCCTCAAAGGAAGTTCCATCAGCTGCTCGGGGTTTGGTTTTTCAAAATTATCAAACTGGAACTGGAGGCCTTCATAATACAAGCCAAACTTTTCCAGAAGTAGAAATAATCCAGCAACAAAACGTGTCAGAGGTAAGTGAATTGTCACAGGCAAGCAGTTGACATTATAGTCTATGCAAGAAGCAGAATGATTGGCTATTTCCACACCAACACATATCATCTTTGGTTGAGTAGTCTGAAGCATTTTTAGAGCTCCGCGAAATGCCTTCACAAAAACAGTACTGTCTGACGCACACCAACCTATTAACAATGTGGATACAGATGCTACTTTCAGCTGTAAATTAATTCCAGTTTCCCACTCTGCCTCAAATTCAACGTGTTGTCCAACTTGACGAACGACAGAATCCATTCCTTGCATCCAACTGAGTAAATTTAAAAAGACTGCAATCCCTGAAGAAAATTCTTTCGCAGGGCATCATTCCATTGCACAGGCTGAACAGTTACAAGGTATTTTAAATCATACAGAATATATTGAGCACGCCTGAAACTATTAGTCTGATTTCTCTGGAAAGCAAGTTTTCCCTCTTCATTTTTATTTCTTTGACATTCAGAGAGAAAAGCTCTTAGGAGAACTGATATTGCACTTTCCTCTTGGATGAGGGCATGAGCTAATGTTGGCACCGTAAAAATTTGTACAGAAAGAGAGGAGACTGATATTGCATGGTCATGATCGTCAGCAATGAATTCTTTGAGAAGAACAGGATAGTTTTTAGTGAAGACCTTGGCAAACGTTTTTTTACACACTTGATCCATCAGCATTCCACTGATGAACAACTGATGCCACTGGTTTCGAGCAGTTTTCCACAGCTGAGTGTCACAAAGCATCACACTTTCCAGAAGGGTTGAGTCAGAGTCTTGTGGCTCCATCATGACCTGACTGAATAAAAGTCGAAAGCCTGAAGAGAAAAAAAGATATCTTTTCACAAGTTCTTCCAAAAATACAGAAATATGGCACACCATGATATAAATCACTAAGTTTTTATGAGATAAAACATTTTATGAGCAACCAATCAATATGTGTCATCTAAAACATTTTACTGCTCCAGCAGACAGATAAAAAAAAAGTCACCAGAAGTGGTGTTCCTGAAAGTCCTGTATTTCAAATTGCTAATGGGAGAGAAAAGCAGAGGTGCTGCAATTTGTAACGTAATGCCCACTTAAAACAGCTGTTTATACAAAGAATAACAACAAATCAATATCATAATGGGTCTCCACACCTATGCATTAGTTATGTTGAGCAGAGTACGGCTTAAAGCATCATATAGCTCACCCTGGAATGATACTACTCATAGTAGTCAATACAGAGACGTTTTATCCATCCATTAATAACCACCCTGAAGTTTATCCCCAAGACCATTTCTTGGTTGCATGCTTTCACACAACATTTACTCTAAATGGTGTTAAGTATTTGTCAGTTCACTATACATGCATGCATGTTATTAAGCCATACCTGCCAACTAAATTTAATGAATATGCAAAAGATTGTATATAAATTCAGAAGATTTTTTTTTTACGTCAATTTGTCACACGATAAAGCGATTTAGAACTCATACTGCTTAAACAAAAAAGGAATACAGGACACTTACCTTTATTTTTTTGTGTGTTTTTATTGAAGGGAACTTTTATTTATAGTAATTTAATAGTTAGCTAGCTAAACTTTTTACAGTGGCCTTTTTGGATTTTTTTTTTTTAAGAATTCTTTGGAGTACTCTTTTTGAAAACGAAGTAATTTTCTTTGCATTTAATTAACAGAAGACTCTCAGGCGATTCACCTGACATTAATGATCGAAACATTGTGCGATTTTTTTAACCAAAGAAAAAATTCTTTTGCATTATTAATTAAATGGCAAATACACCCTATAATAATTATTTCACTTTGGCATTCTTTCACATGATGAGCCACACCATTTTCCTCTTCTATCATTACTGGAGCATTGTCTGCTCCAAAAGCAATGCAATTTTTGAAAGGTATCCTGTGCTTACTAAAAACATCAACTGTAGCTGAAAACCATGAATTCTGATATCAGAGCTTTCACTATTTTAGATAAATGGTGTAATTTTCAGAGAATTTATACTTTTTTTTTTTTTTAACACCATGCATCAATTGTTACAAATTTCCAAACTTCGTCACTTCCATTTTTGGAAAATTTCCCCACCCTTATCAAGCTAAAATGCACACACATTTATGAGGGTGACAACATTTAACAACTACATAGGAGTGGGGATCACATCGCGGGGTGGGGGAGATATACAATTACTGAAGAAATCTTTGCTCCGTCTGACTTCCGTTTTCGGAAATTTATCCAACATTTTCAAGCTGAAATACAAATATTTATGGAATAAAATGATATCTAATAATACTGGGATAGAGGAAACATCGTGAGAAAAAAAATTATGATTACGAGAAAAATCTTCCCTCCAGCTACTTTCCGTTTTCGAACTGAAATTCCGTCCTCCGACGGAGAAAACGACCCCCCCCCCCAAATGTCAGTTCAGTTGTGCCTTGATCTTGTGAATGGTCCAAATGATAACAAAAAGACGGAATTCCTCGAATCAGCGTAAGAATCTCGTGGCCGAAGATTACGGGGAAATTTTCGGGCGGCCAAACTTCCGTTTTCGGAAATCGTTGCCTACAATTTCAAGCTGAAATTATGCAATGAAATTATATTTAGCAACAATACTGAAGAGAAGCAACATCACACGAGAAAAAAAAATGATTACGGGAAAAATCTGCACTCCATTTAACTTCCGTTTCCAAACGTTTAAAACGACAAAACAACGTCCCCAGATGGAATACGACCCCCTGCCCTAACTAATGCCCTGAAAATTTCTACATTTTTGCATCAATCTCGAAAATGACCAAAAAAAAAAAAAAGGTGTGTGTGTGTGTGGGGGGGGGGGGGTCGATGGAAAAATCCGCGACTCCGTGAATCTACGGAAGAATCCCACGTACGAATTAACCGCTGAATCCTGAATCGATTTCGAATGGCGTAAGATTATGCTAAAATATCGATGATCGGTAAATTTAAACTTTTGGCGCAAAATTAGCGCAGATTTCGTCAAAACCACAATTTTTTTTTAGCACAATGGTGCAAGAACAACGTTTTGGCGCGGGCTGGTGCAATTAGCGCAGGTCTGGCAGCCCTGAGATTAAGACTAGTAAGTTATTGCTGCACTTTTCACCTTTTTATTTTTTGACTTGCAAAAATTAAAAAAAACAGGTTATTTTTCGCAAAAAACACAAATTTTTCGAACGTCAGAAGAATGTATAAAAAATCAGAAGACTTCTGCCAAAATTGGAAAACTTAAAGTATTCTAAGCTGTTCTCCGAGACGTAGAGCTTAGTTCCTCAAAGAAAGCTGTGTGTGTGTGTGAGAAAACTGCCCCATTAAATAAGTTCAAAAACAGATTGTGCTAGACTTTACTAACTGAAGACACATCAAACAACTCCATTAATAGTGATCTTGACAAACAACTTAAGCTCCACCAACATCCACCATACCTTTCACACTTGACCTTTTGTACTTCATACTCATTTAGCTTTTTCTCTAGCAGGCATTCCCTTAGTCTGCTCTTCCCATGATTACCTTGGCGTTTTACCTTTCTCCCCCTGCCATTTCAGCTCTTAGCAAATCATCACTCATTCTTTCAACATGGCCAAACTACCTCATAATATGTCTCCAACCTGCTAACAATATTATGTTTTATATTACGCATCTGTAACACATATTTAATCTTCACACGATCAGAACGATTCTTGCCACAAACTCCTGTAAGTAACACAACTCTTCCGCAAACAACAGACTTCTGTGTCTCTCTTGCAGTACTCAGGTTTCTGTCTTCCTTTATAGGCTTGAAAATCTTAAAAAGGATATCAGCGTGAGGGATCAGATTACAGCTGACCATTCCACCTAAGAAACAAAACCCCAATGAGTTAAGTCATTTGGCTAACATCAAACAGAGCTAGCTGGTACCTCAACAGCATTTACACCAAAGCTTAATTTTTCATCAGCTTCATAGATTCACAGAGGTCCTTGTTGCTGTTGTGTTTGTCATTATTGCCAAGGAGCACACCAGGACAATTCACCAAATGCAATTAAAATAAAATATTGGCAAACCACAAATAAAGTTGGCTTACAGACAGGTACTTTTTGCATGGGATGTAAGGTCAGGTGATGCGTAACATCACAGCCTCTCCTTGACAAATGTCAACCCCGCCTTCTCGTGGTGCATCCTGTTCCCACTAAAGGGGCTCTGACGACCGCCAATAGCGGTATAACTATACCATCGGGATCAGAGGAAATTCTATCCCACACTCACCAACCCGCTTGGCCAGCGTGGTGAGTTATGGCCAAACCCCTCCAAAATGACTCCACAACTTAAATCTTGGCCCTCAGTCTCCGGCAGCTGGAATGTACCTGGCCAAGGCAGCGGCCAGTGCGACATGAAGGCAGAGGGTGCTAAGAATCCCCGGAGGACCGGACTAGGCTGCCATCTGATGCTGACCTTGGCAACGTACAATGGACGCTCCCTATCTTCTGATTCGAGGGTTCTTGAATTGGAAGAGGAACTACAAAGGATCAAGTGGGACATCGTGGGGCTAAGTGAGGTAAGGAGAAAAGGAGAAGATCTCATCGAACTGAAAAGTGGACATCTCTTCTACTATCGTGGGACAGATACTGGCAGAACTAGTGGTGTTGGATTTATAATAAACAAGAAACTGAAGGATAAAGTGGTAGAAGTTGAAAGTTCCTCTGACAGAGCTGCACGACTCGTTATCCAACTATCAAAAAGATACCAGGCTCAGATTATTCAAACTTATGCACCCACCACAAGTCATCCTGAAGAAGAAATTGAAGAATTTTATGAGGAAATTTGTCATCTAAATAATAAAGGTAAGCAGCACTTGAAAATAATTATGGGAGATTTCAATGCAAAAATAGGGCAACGGCAACAGAATGAAACTTCAGTAGGTAAATTCGGTCACGGCAACAGAAACCAGCGTGGAAATACTCTCGTTGAGTTTGCAGAGGCAGAAGGGTTTTTCATCTTGAACTCCTTCAAGAAAAAGCCACACAGGAAATGGACATGGAGACATCCAAATGGGACGACAAGTGAAATTGATTTTATTATGTGTAACAAAAAATTTGTCATAGAAGACTGCAGTGTGCTAAACAAGTTCAACACAGGTAGTGACCATAGATTGGTGAGATGTAAGATGCACCTCAACATTAAACTTGAACGTGGCAAGCTCATAAGACAAACAAAATCTATTGACATAACCAACCTTAAAAAACACCATAATACCTTCAAGTTGGAACTGAAGAACAGGTTCTCTGCTTTAGAAGGCCTAACATCGGAAGAAGTGGATATTTCTGAAGTTAACAGAAAAGTAACCAAAGCTCTTATGGAAACAGCAACAAAATTAGCTGGGTCTAAGAACAAGTTGCATGTAAATAAATTATCAGGAAAAACTAAAATGTTGATGCAAAAAAGAAGAGAGATGAGGACAACTAAAGAAGATGTGACTTCCAAAGTGGAATATATAGAGCTATGCAAGACAGTACGAAAAAGTATCACTGAAGACGTAAGAAAATTCAACTGTGAACTAGTGAGGAAAGCAATTGAAAACAACCAAAGCCTAAAGATAGCAAAGGGACATCTCAGTAAGGGAAGAAAACAGATTATGGCACTGAGAAAAGAAGATGGTTCTGTAACAAGAAATAGAGGCGAAATTTTGACAAGAGTGAAAGATTTCTACTCCAAATTATATGAAAGGGATGATACATGCACTCCAGACATCATGAAAGATACCAGTACCAGAGTTCCTCCAGTCCTTCCAGCAGAAGTTGCACATGCAATCAAGAACATGAAGCGGGGAAAAGCTCCAGGAGAAGATGGAATTACTGTAGACATCATACAAGAAGCAAGTGGAGAAATCGAAACAGTACTCGCCCAAATTTTCACTCGATGCCTTAATGAAGGAAAGATTCCTGAGGATTGGAACACCGCTACAATGATCCTGCTACATAAGAAAGGTGACATTGAGGATCTCGGAAACTACAGACCTATCAGCCTCCTATCAGTAGTTTATAAAATCTTCACTAAAGTTCTTTCACACCGCTTGAAGGTAACACTGGACATGGCTCAACCGAGAGAACAAGCTGGATTCAGGAGTGGCTACAGCACAATAGATCATATCCACGTGCTGAGAGAACTAATTGAAAGAGCGAGGGAATATGAACTTCCATTGTGCATGGCTTTTATCGATTATGAAAAAGCCTTTGATTCGGTGAAACCATCAGCAGTTACAATGGCTCTGAAAACCTGCGGTATTGAAGATGCATACATTAATATTATTAATAACATCTATGAAAATGCAAGTGCAAAGATTAGGCTGTTTGAAAATACAACACACGTAAAAATTGGAAAGGGAGTGAGACAAGGTGACACCATATCTCCGAAGCTCTTTAATGCCACATTGGAGGGTGTTTTTCAGTCACTGAGCTGGGAAAACAAGGGGATAAAGATTAATGGAGATTATCTAACCCACCTTCGTTTTGCTGATGACATAGTCATTTTTGCAACTAGCCCATCAGAGCTGCAGAGTATGATCCAGGAACTTGCTGACAAGAGTAAAGAAGTGGGATTAAAAATGAACTTTCAGAAGACAAAAGTGATGTTCAATGCTTTTACAAGAAATGAAGATTTATCGATTGATGGAGAAAAGCTGGAGATAACAGATACGTACGTTTATCTTGGACAGCAGATATCAAGTGAGGGTCACATTGATGAAGAAATTAATCGGCGTACAAAACTTGCCTGGAGAGCTTTTGGAAGAAACAGCATAATTTTCAAGAGCAATATGCCATTATGTCTTAAAAGAAAAGTGTTTGATCAATGCATCCTTCCAGTGCTTACGTATGGTGCAGAGACGTGGACCTTAACTAAAAGAGACATACAAAGGCTGCAGACAACTCAAAGTAGTATGGAGAGGTGCATACTTGGTGTAACCAGGAGAGATAAGAAGAGGAACTCGTGGATCCGAAAATGACAAGAGTGGAAGACATCATGATCAGAGTTAAATCCCTGAAATGGCAATGGGCTGGACATACTGCCAGAAGGACAGATCATCGATGGACAGCCGAAATTTTAGATTGGATTCCAAGGGACAGGAAAAGACCCAGAGGAAGACCACATGGGAGATGGGTGGATGAAATTCGAAAGTATGCAGGGGTGACATGGAGGAGACTGGCACAAGACAGACCGTTGTGGAGGAAACTTGGGGAGACCTTCGTCCAGCAGTGGATTGATAATGGTTGACAATGATGATGATGACGACTTTTTGCATGACCTGTACAGTTGTTTTCACAGCAGAGTGAAAAGCAGTAGTATTGCTCTTTAAACTTTAATTTCATAGAATATATATATATTTTTTTATCCTTCACTTTTCTTTCTATATCAAAAACCAAAAGGAGTAAGCAAGCATTTGCGCCTTTCTTATAAAGGGAAATAAAGTTTAAAACCAGAACTTCAACTCTCTGGCACAAACACTCATGGCCTGGCAAGTCTTTTCCCTGCACACTGAGAAGGCAGTAGCTTTAACTTTAGTCTAAACAAAAGAAATACTTTCTCTGTTCCTTGGTACAGCAAAAACTGACCAAGGAATGGGAAAATGTGCATTTTAAGCAAAATTAAATTTTAAAAATCAGTACTGCAATTGTTCATTCTGTTGTGAAAATTTTACAGGTCACAGAAATGTTGTTAATTCATCACGGATAAATTCAGCCCCAATCCTAAAATTTATTTTCATTTGGGGGAAAGAGGGGGTAGATGCCTTTCCCCCCAAGTGAAAATAATTGGCTCTCTTAATTGATTTTGAATAAGAAACTAATGAAAAAGACAACTATGCACTTCATTAGGGAAACTTCTTAATACAATTGCAGTGCATTATTACAAAAAAAAAAAAAATGTACATAATCAGCACAGGGCTGGAAAATTATGGGGCGCCTAGAAATTTGGTCCTGGAACACAACTTTTTTTTTACTTCAAATTTCGTAATTTGCAGTCATTACTTTGAGTTCATATATGCAAAATGTAAATTCAACAAATTGTATTTTAATAAAATCAAACTCTGAAAATTTCTGCTCTAATCGCATTTATAAATTCTGTCATCTTTTATCCTGATCCGTGTGTTTCAAGCAGAGAAACGTGGTGAAACCCTTGAGTCACGTGACCGAACTTGTCAGATCGCAGAATCATTGAAGATCACACTGTTCGGTTTAAGCTGCAGGCCCGGGAGCAGAAACAGCGAGATGCGGCGACACATTCTCGAAAAGGTGTGCAGACTGTTTTTTTATTTTTTTTTTAACATTAATTGCTTTTAAGATTTCTTTAAATTTTAAAACAAAGGAAAGGAAATTTTCACGCATTATTAATGTTGGCTCCCGTTTAAGATGTAAAGCTGTAATAAATTGACCCCTCCCCCACCCCATTTCATTTTAGCTTTCATTCCTCCATATTTTTCTAACAAATGACTTCAACTTGATGAAATATAATTGCTTCTCTTGAGCTTTGAATCTCGGAAGCAACATTTTTATATACTTTTAACCACCACGCATATCAAAACGTGCGTGGTGCGTTGAAAGTGCATAAAAACATTTTGGAAGCTATGCAATTTTTCCTTTTTCTTTTCTTTTTTGGCATGGAGGCCTAAATTTTAATCTAACTAAAAATTAATTTAAGGCTATTTCTTTCTTTTTTTTTTTTTTTTGCGAGAGCCATACCATATTTTTGAAGCGTTTTCTCTATTTCCACGGCTGTCGGCATTTCGTAATTGATGTCACAACCTTTTTTTCCTTTTGCTTCCAGATAGTTTCACTTCAGTATTCAGTTAGATTGATAAGGTGTATTTTTTTTAACACCATATTTTTTACACATTTTGACTGTCCGTCTCCTGTTTTTTTCGGTAGCATTACGAGGCATTCCTGGAAATTGATCGCAATTTTTGTGTTTTTTGGCTTCTAGATAGAGCTTCATTTCAGTTAGATTGCTAGGTTTTTTTTTGTTTTTTACAAAATCCATATTTGTTCAGAGTTTGCAACATTCCCTTCAGTTTTCGCGGCATTTCGGAAGTTTTAAGAGTTTGCAACATTCCCTTCAGTTTTCGCGGCATTTATCTTTTTTTACTTCCAGATAGCTTTATCTCAGATTTTCCCCCCTAAAACCACAATTTTACATATTTTTAACGGCCCCTGCTTAGTTTCCAAAGCCACATTACGCAGTATTTTGGAAGCTGAAGGACGCAATTTTTTTCTTCCAAATAGTTTCATCTCAGATTGATGAGGTAAAAGAATTTTTTTTTGCATTCATTTTTATGTTTAGATTTTTATTCAAACTATAGAACCCTGAGATTTATGGACCAAATTTGAATTTCATTTAGCAATAAGTGGTTTGAGTAATAGGCAGAGCTAAATAAACGTATATTATTACTCTTTGTTCTGACATCACCATGCATTACGTTTATGCATGATATTTCAATATTTGCTTTCATTTCTCCTGGCTCCTAAATTTTGGAGCTGGCTCCTAGATCTGCAGCTTATTTTTCCAGCCCTGAATCAGCATATCAGAAAAATTAAAAACTCGGAAAACCACAGAACATTCTTGTCCCAGCTAGAATAGACATTTCCGCTGATCCAAACATTTTCAGCTGATGGACAGACATCTTGCAGTTTCCCTCACTTTTCCTAGTGGATGAAAATCCCTTACTTTTCTTAGTTTTTCAGGTAGCTGCTTACCCAGCAGGAACTTGCACCACACTCTCACATACATACTTGGCCCTTCTCAGTGACCAGCCACAGAAACTTCTACTGCACTCTCTGCTACACACCACTCTTCATTATACTGATCACATGCACAGAAACTGGTTTCTCATACTCTGGCATGCACACAGTCCTTCATAGCCACCAGGAAATTCTCTACCCTTATGCTGTGCTGAATGAAGAACAAGCTGCAACCTCATTTTCTGATTTAGAACAGTTTTAGCAAACTCTCACAAATCTAGTGTAGAAATCCTTGCTCTTTATTACCATCTATCTTTAAAAATGCTGAGCACCTTATCAGGGATGTCAAGCTTCATAATTCTCAGGCTTCCCAAAATGGGAATTTTGCCACGGGGCCCTTGTCACTACTAACCCAATAATATCGCTGTAGGGCATCAAAGCACTGTATATCACCAAGTCATCCACTACCACAAGCACAACACTAAAACACAAATAGGATTCAAGGCACCATCATAAGGGAAGAACTTCACAATATAAGACATCCAAGCAAATTCTGAAAAATCAGCCTGTAGATATACATGTACCTCTTATACATGAAGGTAGGTTTGAAGTAATTGTCATTCCTACACTGTGCTGCATACATAGCACTACAACCATCCAGCACTTTAGAAACAGCCTTCAACACATGCTCACTAGTTATGCTCTATGAATGACAAATTCAAACATATATCATTTGCCTAAGTGCAACAACCATTCTGCATGTTGAATCAGGGAGGAAAGATAAGAAACCATATTCTTCACAACTCTCTATAAGTATGCACAAGACCAACAATGAAACAAAAAATCTGAACATTCTAACCGGGTGAAAAGAACGCTAGTCAAGAAAGGGTGAATAAAATTCAGCACAAATAAGATGGAATTGTTCACTGTAATTTATTTTTGAACTGGAGCACACCACTCTAGTCACAATATAAAATTACTGAATTCAAAACAAAATAAAGTGTTTTTAAAAGATATTGCTTCAAACACACTTTTGCTTTGTTGTTGTACTTGCTAGAACACCAGCTCAAGTTCCCTCTTGTGGTGCATTCTTCTCAGCAGTTCCCTTCCCATTTCTTCATTGTTGCTTTTCAATCTTTTGTTTTTTTATTCCCTCAGATGCCAGTAAGTTTATGTATCAACCATGCTGAAAGAACTTTCAGTCTGACTACCATGAATGTCCGATATCAACGCTTTCACTATTTTAGATAACTTTGAGAACATAAATACTTTTGAACATCATGCACCAGTTCTTACAAATTTTCCAACTTAGTCACTTCCGTTTTCAATAAACTTCACCACCCTTATCAAGCTTAAATGCTAACATTTATCGCAGAAAGTAACATTTAACAACAACACAGGATAGTGGGAACATTGCAGTGGGGGAAAAAAAAAACGATTGTGGGAGAAATATTTTGCTTTGTCAGACTTCCGTTTCCAGAAACTTTTTACCCATTTTTAAGCTGAAATTAAAATATTTATGGAACAAGTTAGTAAAATCATGCAATGCATTAATTATGATACGCTTTCCAACATACCAGATCTCATTACTCAAGTTATGAGGATAATGGCTGTGGAATAAATCTCACTCCTGTGCCCTGAACTTTGAACCCATTTCGATGATATTAAACAGAATTGGTTCAGTATAGCTCTGGAACAACATACTAAAGTTTTGTTGCAATAGAAGCATATTTACGTTATGACACATAAGGGCGATGGAATGGATGGATCCTGCTGCTATGTCCTGACCTTTGACCCCATTTTACCCATTTTCAATAAGGTTTGTTCCCAGGATGTCCCCTACTACATACTAAAATTTAATCGAAATCGAACCATTTTTAGGTGAGTTAACGTGTGGACAGACAGACTGACAAAGCTGGAACATATACGCTTCTTCAATCTATGGTTGGAAAGCGTAAATAAAAGGATATTTCACAATACTGGGCAGAAGAGGCATTGTGTGAAAAAAAAAATGATTACAGAAGAAATCTTTACTCCGTCTAACTTCTGTTTTTGAAAGTTTTGAAAGACACAATTCAGTCCTCAAACAGAAAACGAATCTTCCCACCAGTAGTACCATTCCCTAAAAAATCCTATTCAGTTGTGCATCGATCTCAAGAATTACCCAAATGATGACACACACAAAAAAAAAAAAAAAAAAAAGAATTCCGTGAATCAAAGGAAGAATTTTGTGTATGTTAAAGTTGTGTGATATCCCACAACACAGAATACATTAATCAGATATCTTTTCAAGCTTTCATCTTTTTTTTTCTTTTTGGTGGGGGGGGGGCTTCAGCAACTCAATGGGCAATAAAGCAGTCACTCGTCTCAAATTTAAGGCCACTGGTTCCATGGAAAAATGAAACCCAGTGCTGCAAAACAAACACACCATCCTCACCTCACTCAAATTCTGGTTTACCTTCAAAATAACTGACAGTATTTTTTTCTTAATTTGATGTGTATAGTAAGGGTGCAACAAATTTATTGAGAAATAGGCTGAAAACTACATTTGTGTTACAGTCAGTTCTCAGTAAAGCCTTCCACACTTCTACACAAGGCAAAAATTGAACTCAAAGAAATTAAATGGATACTGTGAAACTGCACATTCAATAAAAGAGAAAGTTTCTAACCTTCAGTAATTGACAGAACTTTTTGCAGCCAAGACAGCAGGCGCATGGCAAACGTTTGATGAGCAATCACTTCTGTGTGCATCACAAGGACCTTCAAGGTGTTGCTGGCCTGTCTTGAGGTAATACGTTCGATGACATGACGGACTTGGTTGCAGGACGCAAAAGTTGAGCACTTCACTATACTTCTGCCTTCTCTGTCTATCATAGTGGCATAATCAATGGCAGCCTTTTTTGAACAACTGATAGCTTTTGTTAGGGTTTCAATTACCTGCAAGAGTGAACGCAACTATAAACAGCATTAACGATTAGCAAAACTGTGTGCAAGCATAATCTTTTCAAGCAAAGCAAACAAAAATTTAAATCTAAACATTCAGGTATTTTCAAAACATGAAGATAAAATTATAAAAATGAAATCTGAAAATCAATAGGGAGAATACATACAATGCATTTAAATAATTGTACATGCATTTCATCTCAAATGGCATACTCTAATGTTAACAAATGGGACAGAGACAATTTTTACTACATGTGTGGACATTCCGTCTTTCCACAATCTCACCTTTAATAATTTATGTCAGAAATGATGTACACTACGTAGACAAAAGTATTCTGACTACTAGGTTGAATGAAAACAAGATCATTTATTAGGCAGAATTAGAACATAGTTGGCCTACCTCTGGCCATTATAACTGCCAACCCCTCTAAGGCATGCTTTCCACAAGATGCAAGTAGGTCTTAACTGCAATTTTCCTCCACTCTACCTGTAAAGCTTCAGCTGTAGAGGTTCTTACTTAACTAGAGTTTTCCTCCATTCCACCAGCAAAGCTTCTGCCATAGAATAAGTTCTAACATTGCAGTGGGGGGGGGGGGGACTATTATAGAAGAAATTTTTTGCCCTGTCCAACTTGCATTTCCGGAAACTTTTTACCCATTTTTTAGCCGAAGTTAAAATATTTATGGAATAAAAAAAATATTTCAAAACAACACTGGGCAGCAGGGCATCACGAGGAAAAAAAAAAAAATTACGATTACAGAAGAAATCCTCACTCCGTCTAACTTCTGTTTTTGAAAGACGGTATTCCGTCCTCAAACAGAAAACGAATCTTCCCACCAGCAATACCATTCCCAAAAAATCAGATGATTCAGCATTCCAGCTCATACCACAGATTGTCTATTGGATTTAGATCAGGACTTGGGCTGCCCAATCCAACACTTGGATGTTCTGCTCCTCAAACACCATGCCTGAACATACCTCACAGTGTGGCAAGCACTCAGTCTTGCTGAAACAGGCAGGGACCCATGCCAAAGTACTGCCACAGTGTAGGCAGTAAGGAATTGTTCAGAATGTATCTGTACATGGCCTAAGTAGGGCTGGAGGACACCACAAGCAAAGGACCATGTCCTTCCCAAAAGAAATAGCCCCACACCATCACAGATTCTCTTCCAAACTTGACTGCAGGGACAATGCAGTTCACCTGACAGCATTCTTTGGGCAAAGGCCACACCCAAATATGTCCATCTGAATGAAACAGTGAATAGTGTGATGAAAAACTGGCACCCACATATAAGCTGACAATAAATTTCAGGAGTTTGGAAAACTATTTTTAAGCACCTATTTATTAAAATAAAATTATGCAAGTTTCTAACATTATCTTTTGCAAAAAGCTTCAAAATCTGACTCACTATTGAAGTTTCCAAATTATTCCTGCAAGTCCATTTCTGTTAAAGATGTGTCATCAATATAAACATTGTAGTTGACAAAGCTGTCACATCTGAATCATACACCAAATCATCATCTGTACCATCCATAACATTACTTTTATAGTATTTTTTGAAAATATCATTACTGTGAGCTTATGTAACAATGGCACCATGGGCAGTTAGTTGCATGAAGATCCGTGCTTGCTGTGGAAATACAGGAGATCGCAGATTCACACACTGTGCCCCTCCCCAAAGGTGCAGTGACATGCAAAAGGGTCAAAGATAAGTAGGGAGCGGATCACTCCCTTTTGGGGAGCAAGACATTTTGTGGTCTCATGCTGAACAGGATTAGGCTTTGGCAGTGGCGTGCCGTGAACTTTCTTTTCTAGGCAGGCATGCAAAAAAAAAAAAAAAGACCTACCTCATTTGTAGCGAAATTCCATCCTGCAATCCTTTTTTATGAATTCTTCCATTACTTCTTCATAAAACGTAGGCTTTGACATCAAAGTCTTCAGGAGAACCTTTTCAATTGTCATTAAAGACAGTCCAGATAATCTGTCTTGTCCCTGTGTACTGCAGGAATATGTTTTTATTCTTTTAAGAGCGGAAAATGATCTCTCTGCGGAAGCCGTGGAATAAGGGATTGTCACAATTAATTGGCACAACTTATTTAGTTCCGTCAAGCATTTATCCAAACCAAGCTCGTGCAAAAATTTGAACAATTTGCAGACCGTTTTACTGCTTAATTCTGGGGAAGAGTAAAAACACTTAATTCACTTTTTAACCATGTGAAATCAAAGCATGTGGGATACGCTTCTTTGAGTGAATTCAAGCTCTCTTCGGGAAACTTAAGCTAGAAGATCTTAGACTTTTCTGGATTAATGAGCTCCACGAACTTTATTTTATCGAATGATGAAAATCTGCTTTTCATCTGTTCGCTAATAGTGTCAATTATTTCTGTGAGTAAATGTTTCCAGGATCCGCAGATCTTTTTGAAAGAAGTTAATTTAATCTTTTCCAACGGAGGATGAGAGAAAGTGGGGCACAGGGATTCACATTCTTCTAAATACTTTTTATAGGAAGCCCGCTTTTTTGAGATATATTTCCACTGTGCTCTTGATATGCGGCACACAGAATCTAATAACAAGATTTCTTGACTGCAATATTTCAAACAAAATTTCCATTAAACTGAAAACATCATGAAATACACAAAGGATGAAGATGAACTCTGCATCTTTTAGCTTGTGCAAGTACCCACCCTTCAGCAGATAAATATGTTTCCCCATCAAATTTTTCAGGGCTTTCAAGAATTGTTTCAAAATATTTCATGAGAGAATGATATTGCTGCCTTACTGTGAACACGATTCTTGACTTGAAGTTCCACCTTACTGTAGATTCTGTGGGTAATCTGCGATTAACAATATTTCACAAAAGTTCACTTCGAGATGAAGATCTGGAAAAAAAGGATGACCATCAAGTGTCAGGAAAGAAATGCGACATTCTTTTATATCTTGAGCGGAGAATGATAACACGAGGTTCATATTATGCGCATAGCAGTGAACGAACATTGCATCTGGAAACAGCTGCCATACTCTGGTTTGCAATCCTGTTAATTCCCCTGCCATAACAGCTGCCACGTCGTAAGTTTAAGCTATTAATTTAGCACCACATTTGTGAGTCTCGACGAAGGATTTCACGTGAAAGAACAGTTCTTCTGCAGTTTTTCCACTGCTTACATCAGAAAAGCCGAGAAATCATTCGACTACTTCGGCTGTATATCTCAGTACTGTAGATAACTGAGATTTCTTAGAAATGTCAAAAGTTTCATCCATTATGATAGCTGTAAAGTAAGAATTATCAATTTCTTTGTAGATGTGGGTTAGCATTCCTTGCTGAACAGCATCGATTAAGTCGTTTTGAATTCTGTTGGATTGGCCTGAAAATACCGTAGAGGAATCCAGGTGCTGCTTCAGTAAGGGATCAAATTCACTAATCAAATTCAAAGTTTCTACATAATTGCCTTGATTTAATGATGTTTCCGATTTGTCATGTCCACGAAAAGCCAGTTCTTGAATAGCTAAATGACACACGACACGAATAAGCCTTTGCAAAACATTGCGATTTTGTTGCACCTTTTCATTATGTTTTGTAACAGACATATTCTTCTGTTGATCCATTAAGCAATCGATTCTCACGAAGCCAAATGTCTTCAATTTTATGCAAGCCTGCAAGTGTTGCTCAGAACCTTCGTGGCGTTTCATGGCATTATGCAAATTATTTAAGTCCACATAATCAGTTTTGTTCCAAACGATTTTCTCATGGCAAAATAACAAACAAGGCCAACAGTACAGCTTTTGGTGTTTTGAACTACCACAAATCCATTCTGTTTTGTAAATGGAAGCGTTGAAATGTTGTTCGTATGTTTTATCTCCTTTCTTAAACGACGGCGTTAAGCGACTCAATTTTGGCGTTGGCCTTCCGTTGCTAACACACTCCGATTTTTCCCCAAAACTCAGGGAATCGAAAGACTTATTCATTAATTTTGCAACATAATCCTCCACTTCATTTGCCATTGCTTTCCCTTTGTTCACTTAAACCAACGAATATGGAAAAAACAGCCTGAGAATGTTACAAACGTTACTACAAGAAACACCTCTCGAAGCGATACACACAGTAAACAGCGAATTACAGGCAAAAGAAATAATGCTTCTCATTGGTGGATGCAACAGCGGCATTCGCATTTTGACCAGTCGTATGACCGGTTTTCCACAGCAGTTGACATTACGCAGAAGCCTCTACTGAAGTGGGAATTTGCAAGGTGAACAACGCGAAACCACCTTGAAAGCCAGTTTCCTAAACGAAAGAGCTGGCTGTCATTCGCGGTGTGAGGTCACAGGCAGATGCAGCTCCGATTTTGCATTTGACAATACTGTTCCGAACTTCCGAATGAAAAAAAAAAAAAAAAATTACATTTTGTTTTTGAATTAAACTCTTTTAAAACCATTGGCATATAGTTTACATTTTCGCACAATTTTTTTTTCGTATAATTATTAGGGCATGCATTGCATACAACGACTACACACCACTGGGCTTTGCACTTATATTAGCAACAGCTATTCCTGTATGACTATGGGTGAGCTGAATACTCAAAGCAAACTGAATTTGCTTGTACTACTTACTGGTCATCCATGCAACACTTCTCAGATAACTTGAAAATTTCAATGCCCTTCCGATTTCCGGTCGAGTATGCGTTGAAATTTTCAAGTTTTCTGAGAACAGAAGTGTTACATGGATGGCCAGTTAAGTAGTACAAGCAAATTCAGTTTGCTTTTAATATTCTGTCAATTTTCCATGTGTTATGAAGAATATTTCTTCCTTCATTGATTTATGGACGGGCTGTATGTTGAAATCATACACTCAGTTTCAAAATGTTTCTTTATTTACATGTTTGGCTGATTTGTGTATAATCTGTGCCCTGCATTTAAAAAAAAAATCTTTCAAAAACTTTTTGGCTTCTACCAGAGTATATACAGTACTTCCATTATACCTGGAAGGTACTATTAGGTACATTCATACATACAAATCATTACACTGTTCTCAGATTCACATGTCAGCTCCTAAAAGCAAGATCAAGTTCTCTTGCTGAATCAAAGTTCCTTGTTAAGATTTTACTCACTGTAGATGTATCAAACATCTCCATTTACAACAATCTTAGCACACAACTTGAGCTTCATTGACATTCATCCCATCCCTCACATAAGAATTTCTGTACTTCATACTCATGGTTTTCTCTCACTTTTGCAGGCATTCCTTAATTTGGTCTTACTACAAAACTCAAATTCTCTTAGCATCTCACCACTCATTCTTCCAACATGGCCAACCCACCTTGTACACGTGTCAGCACCCTATGAACAACATTTCACTTTAAATTACACATCTGCAGCATACCTTCATTAGACACATTAGAATGAGCTTTGCCATAAACTCCCTATGAGTAATTTATTTTTCCAGCACACAAACAACATCTATTCTACAGTACCCAGATTTCATTACCACATATGCAAACAGCTAGCAAGGGGGCATATGCAGATTTTTTTTCCTAGGGAGGGGGGGGGGGGGGTCCAAAACCTTTTTTTTTTTAATGTGCAAATCTTAACCTCTAATTCTTGTACATACCCAAAACTGTGTTTGCAGTCAAAATTTCATGTATATTGGAGGATATTTAAAGGTAGCTCAAAAACATTGAAGTTTTCCAATTGAAATCCTCTGAAAGATAATTTTTATGTTATAGACTATACTGCTACACCTCTTCTTCCACCATGAAACAAAAAAAATACATGAAAGTTCAAGAAACACAGTTGATAGTGTGACTTTTTGGAACAAAACTAGATTTCTAACAACTGAAAAGCATAATGCAGTTAAACGGTTAGAAAAGTTAGTGGAGAGGTACCAGAAATTGTAAAAGAATAGAAAATGGCATACAAATACTCAAGAAATCAATGAACAGTTCAGCAGAAAAATAACTGACCAAAATGCTCAGCACATGCTGCACATGGTTATATAAGAGAAAAACTGGAAATTCTGAGAGCAGCTGTTGTTTCAGCCACGAAAGTTTAGGCTTAGATCAAACCTTATTTTGCATGAACTTGTGCTATCTATAAACAGGTGTGTCAATCTATAAGAGGTGAGCCTTTCTGTCTGTTGCAAAAGCCTTGCCTGCATAAACTGAAACAGGAGCTGCAGTAAAAGACAGATTATGTTCATCAAATAGAAGTCATCGCTCTTTCCACGTTTATAAGTGAGTCATGGAAAAATTCTCATCGGCCGCCACCGGGAATCGAACCCAGGGTCTTCCAGTTATGCGCTTGTTATGCCTCCACTGCACCCTCAAAATTCTCCAGACTCACAAACGACAAACTGCTTCTTGGAGCCCTGCACAATGCTGGGGATTCACCAAAGATGAACAGCAGCAACTGAACAAATAACTAGAGGGCGAATGAATGATAAATACACAGTTGATGTGGACCAGGAACATCAAACAGAAGTCATCGCTCTTTCCACGGCGCGTAACTGGAAGACCCTGGGTTCGATTCCCGGTGGCGGCCGATGAGAATTTTTTGAGACTCACTTATAAACGTGGAAAGAGTGATGACTTCTATTTGATGTTCCTGGTCCATGTCAACTGTGTATTTATCAGATCATGTTCAGTCACACAAGGGAGTTTTATTGGCAAAAGTGCCATACCCATAGTTGCAAATGTATCTTTAGGAAATTTACCTCCTTCAGATGGATCCTTTGAATTACTAGAAACACTTCGCAAGTTATAATTCTTTCAAACCATTTTTTTTTTAACTTGCAGATGTATTTTGTTTTTCAAATGATCTCATATTAATTTGAAAATCCTCTTTAACCATAGCAGAAGAGATCTGAAAGCAGGGAGTACAATGTCTTTCCATGAACATAACTTTGCTAACTGAATCTATAGTCAATCAAACCATTTTTTTTTCCATTTGGATCAATTAAACATGACATTTTCTTCAAGAATACCAGCCATTTCTATTCTTACGAAGAGCTAAAGAGAGAAACAACGCAACCTAAATAACAGTTTGGAGCAAAATAAAGGCTTCAACCAGAAGTAGCTTGAGAAACAACCTTTAAAGGCAATGAAAGAAAAATAAATTTGATTTTATGTTTTACGTCCTATGGTATCCAATACTACAACACACGATTTCTGTCTCTCCAACCCTCATTGGAAATTTTTAATAGTAAAAACTGCAGAAACCTGTTGTTGTTTTTCCAGCATTTTTCAGTAGTAATGATAAAACTGTACACTCTGCAAAAAACAAATTGTCAGGGTAGCAAAATAAGAATGAATTCATAAAAAAGCTTAAAAAACTGTCTATAATTTGAAGACTTCGTCTGGAAAGCCTTAGTAGTGCCAACATTTTATTTCTAGTTTTCCTCAAAAATCAATGTAAGTTCCAATGAGAATTCTGCAGTAAATATGTGCCCCCATGGCACTCTTTCAGTAAACACAGCAAGTGTCTACGCAGGTTGGAAGTTTCTTATGGTCATCTTTAAACCCAGAAACCAAAAGAATAATAAAAAGATAAAAAAAAAAAAAAGAACAGTATTGTAAAAAATGTTAATAGGCTGCAAAAGTGACTTCATATTTTTTAGAAGTTTCCTTACCATGCTTTTTCTTGGTATACCAATCAATGGAGCAAGCACTTTCATTTTTATGGATAAATTCAAATTGAAAATCATTACTTACCTTGTCCTTGCTGGAAATTGCATCGTTTTTATAACTTGCAGTACAGTTCTTTTGTGTGTGTGTGTGTGAGAGAGAGAGAGAGAGAGAGAGAGAGAGAGAGAGAGAGAGAGAGAGAGAGAGAGAGAGAGAGAGAGAGAGAGAGAGAGAGAGAGAGAGAGAGAGAGAGAGAGAGCAATATTGCTTTTCAAACTTTTATGTCACTGACAATGCAGTTTTCCACCACTTCTTGCTATGTCAAGAAACAAAATCAGTGAGCATTTTCCCTTTTGTTTAAAAAGAAACTAGTTCAATATCAGAACTCTCCATTGCAGTTTTTCGTTCCCGATACAGTCGTTGGCTCTGCACAATGCATGCATGTAGTGGAATTTTTTAACTTCAATTTTGCTTTAAGCAAAAGGGACAAATGCTTGCTCTGTTCTCTGAGATGTAGCAAGAAGTAACTTAACAAATGGGAAAACACATACTTTATTTGAAATTAAATGCAAAAAATTGGTACTGCATTGCACACTTCTAACACGAAACAATTTTATGGGTCACAGAAATTATGCAGATTTTACCACGGATATTAGGTACAAAAGAAAAAATACAAATATTGACTAAAAAAAAATGAAGAAACTGAACTTGGTTAGAAAAATTCAAAATGCAGAGCAATCATTTCCAGAGGTTCCAAGTTTTTGCTACACTGCTGGCCACCCGAAATACAACGTCAAGAAGGAGACACGAGATAGCAAAGCCAGATTTACTGGACACATAACAACAGATACAAAGATGAAATGATTGAGCTTACAGGCCCGTGCGACTTGTGGAACACGCAGACATCAATACTTCGTATGGCCCCCATGGCTGGCAATAATGGCCGCTACACGCCGCGGCATCGAACGAAAGAGGCTTTGGATGTGGGCTTGGGGTATGTCGGTCCAGGCTGCTTCCACACATTTCCACAGTTCATCAGGCGTAGCCGCGGGTGGTGCTTGCCGGGCCACTCGTTTGCCGATCAGCGACCAGACGTGTTCGATGGGCGACATATTGGTAGAACAGGCAGGCCACGGCAGCAGTGACACCTGGTGGGCCATGAAGAATTCTTGCACAATGTGTGCCACGTGCGGGTGCGCGTTGTCATGTTGAAACATGGCCCCTGCAGGTCCTGCAGGTAAGGGAGGACTACAGGCTCAAAAACGTCAGAGATGTAGCGGTGGCTGTTGAGTTTACCGGCGATGCGTACCTAGAGGGGTGCGGGTGTCATATCCAATTGCGCCCCAAACCATAACGCTAGGCGACGGGCCGGTATGGCGATGCATAATGCATGCGTCATACAGTCTCTTACCGTGGTGCCACCACACGCGGATCCGACCATCGTGGTGTTGCAGGCAGAAGCAGGATTCGTCAGAGAAGATGATGTCGTGCCATTCCGTAGTCTAGGTGTGGCGTTCAAAAACCCACTGCCGTCGCACTCGCAGGTGGTGTACCGTCAATGGTAATCGGAGCAATGGCCACTGTGCGACAAGTCCCCACTCCTGTAGACGACGTCGAACGGTTCGTGCTGACACAGGTTGTTGCGAAACACACCCTAATTCCTGCGCCAACGTTCGTGATGTGGCGGTGCGAGCCGACAATGCCCGCCGCACAACATGCCGGTCCTCTCGTTCGGTGGGTGGTGTGCCATGGCTGCAGCAATCGCTCACGTCGGTCCGTCCGTCCCTCCTACACCCACCGAATCCATACTCACCTCACTGTGGCTGGATGTCGTCCCACACGGGAGCCAATGTCTTGGTACGATCAACCGTTATCGCGATAAGCCACTATTCGTCCTCTGTCGAACTCCGAAACGTGCTGGAATGACTGCCGTATTCTGCGACGAGGCATCAGGAAGCTTCCCACGCACAGGTCCGGCAGCACAACACACTTCCACTACTTACACCCCGCCTTCTGTGCACCCTTCTTATAGTGCTTCTCGGTGGCATGCCAGACGCATATGATTTGACATGCCCTGCAATGCTAATCGTTTGCATGTACTCTCGCGGGCAACGCATGCTACGAATTTCAGACCAATCGGATGCTTCCTTCTTGGTGTTGCATTTTGGGTGGCCAGCAGTGTAGATTTGCAGACTTTTCCTGGTTTTTCCTACCCTATCCTAATTTTTCAACATTTTTCTTAAATTTCTTATTGCAGGAATGAATTCCAATTCTACTCCAGTACCTTTTGCAAAAGTACAAAAAAATCAAGAACTTTCCAAGATCAGGGATAAAGGGAAATAAAGTTTTGACTTTTCAGGATTCCAGGGGCCATGCATCACATGACCAAAATGCTTAAGACATCCAAAAATTATCGAAATTTTACAATATTGAAAACTTCCAAGAAAAACTCCCAATATTTAAGTGAATGTTAGAATTTTGAAAACATGAAAATAAACTTCACAAACATGTTTAATAACATTATTTCTCCGAGATTTTTTATTTCAGTAGTACAATTTGACGTTTTCTATAATCCATAGAGGAATGCTGATTTCCAAAGTGATTATTGAGAAACTGTAGTACTTGGATTCTCTGCTTTGTCACTGACTGTATACAGTAGCTCTAAATTGTTCACAAATGCCATGAGCTGTGTGTACATGTTTATTGTTTACAAATGGTTATCAGGGACTTGAAAAATACCATGCCCAAGATGCAGGAGGCATGTAAATTATTGGCTTGGGCAGGTAAAAAAACAAATCTTGTTGCTCAATCAGGTAATTTAGGAAAGTCTGGAATGGGGAATTTCCTCCTATAATAAAAAAGGCAGTCATCATGCATAATTTTTCATTTCACTGCAAATCACCAAAAGTTGTATTATTGTTACAAAGTGCCAAGGACAGCAGAATACCATTTCTGTAATTCCATTATGCTCTAGGCCATATGTAGTTACGTTCCAATCATTTGCAGTTAGCGATGGGATAAGGAAGGAGGGAGTGAACGACAACAGGATATCTTACAGCCCCTGGTGAGTTTTGGTCTCTGGTATATAACTTGAGCAAGTGAGGTGAGAAGTGAAGGCATGGGAACTTCCTCCCATGAACAAAACAGTGGTACAGCTGAAACAAAGGCAAAGTGTCGTTTAAAAAATGAGCCTGCTATATGCATTCCAGTTAGCTGGAAGAAGAGTGAATATTACCAACACTAATACTTAGTTTATCTGAACTGCCTCAGGTACGGTTGATTAAATTGTTTTAATCAGGGTTCGTACACTTCTGGAGGGGGGGGGGATTCAAGGATGATAATTACGCTAAAGTATCACGGTCAAATTATTTTTTAAAGTAACTTCGGTTTTAAGTAATAAAAATAATGAAAGATGTAAATGGATGAGTGTGCTTTTTTTACTCGTTCAATTTCTTTTTAATTGGAGAATTACCCAATAATGCAAAATTGAATCAGTCCTTTCCCTCAATTGGAAAATGATTAATTCAGTCAGTCATTTTAGCTGAGCCACTATTCTGCACTATCTTCCCAAGTAATCAGTCTATTAATTATTGATAACAATTGAAATTATTATAAAATAAAGCAAGGGAATGGGGAAGGAACACGTTTAATCAGTTAATAGAAGAAATATAGAAGGAAACATGATATAATCTACACCTGTCAGCGGAAGAATTCAGAATAACGGGAAAAGTTGAAAATAGGCAAAAAATATTCTTCATAGAAAGAGCTATGCTAAGTAAAAGGGTTTTCAAACATGTCTCCCCAAAGCAGAGATAGCAAAAAAAAAAAAAAAAAAGATTTCAACCTTCACGCCCCTAGCGGGAAATCTTTGCATTATTTACAGAGGAAAATGCTCTACATCTCTATTGTAGCGGATGGCATACAGTAAAGAAGAAATTTCTCAATGGGGTTTTTAGAAGCAGTGATATAGCTGCAAACTGAAGTACAAAAACACCACCTAGCGACAAAACTGTGAACTACAAAATTTCTCGTATACTCGTATACTAGCTTAAAGTGTTCTACATGGTAAATAGCATCTGGTGTTGAAAGAATTTTTTAAATCGCACATGTAGAAGCACAGATATTGGGAAAAAGAGATTAAGCATTTTATTTGCGTCCCGTTTAAGCACTAATTTCAAATTTCAAGGCTTTTCAAGACAGCTTTAAAAAAGACACCGTTTCTCCAGGATATTCCAGGCCTTAAAAACATTATTATAATTTTCAAGAACTTTCCAGATTTTCAAGTACCTGTGCCTGTTTAATTAGTGGATAGCCAATGCTTTTTTGGAAAAAAAAAATCAAGCAATGAGAGTTTACCCTCTAGTAAGTATATATGTGAAATTCCCAGTCAGTCAGTGGTTGTTAAAAATTCATCTTCTGAATTGCCAAGTGATGTAATTTCAGAATCAGAACCTACATTGTTGGTAAAATGGAAACATTACACAGGCAGACACTACGATAAAGTGTACCAAAAGTGTCATCTCACAGTTCAGGAATCGTGCATAAATCATTTAATTCATAATTGCTACATTATTTAAACTATTGTATATTCAAACTAATTATTTGATTTTTCTGCAAAACAAGGATATATTTAAAAAATTCATGGACATGGCAGCATTACTAAATTTCTCAAATACCAATTTCAGCATCATTGTTTTTCTTAAAACTTGAGATACACGTTTTTGTGCGTTTAACATTCTGAATTCAAGCACTTAAAAATGCAAAAGATGAATAAAAAGTGTATATTTTTTTAACTTAAAAGAAATGAGGCTTCTAATTGTTAACTTAAATGATAAATTTTCTTGGGTATCCAGCTCTTACTATTTGGGCAGGTAAATAATTTCTGCTCATGCCCAGATGGGCATGTAACTTTTCAGATATTTTTCAAGCCCTGGTTATATAAAAAAAAAAAAAAAAAAAAGGGAAAGAAAATTACGTCACCACATCACATCTTATGTGCCAAGAAAGAAAGAAAACTATTTACAGTAGAACCTGCTTAATGGAATAACCAGTTTACCACATGAGAATATTCCATTATTCAAGATACCAAAATCTCAAATTATAAGTGAATAGTACAGATGTATTTACATGTTGATTCAATTGATGATTGGCACATTACAAGCTCGTATCTAACAACTATGTCAAAAAGGCCTCTCTATTTTACCATTATATTACACTTCCCATCTAACAAAACATTTTCTCTTCAACAGTTTAGTACTACACTTATGTTGGGGAAATATTAAACTTTTTTTAGCAACTTTGGTTTGAATACATTTATTTCCATACTGAATGACTTATCCACAAACAATAGGAAATTCCAGAAAAACTTTTTTTTTTTTTTTTTTGAACCAAACTCTGCCTTTTCTTCTACAACACGAGGCAAAAATTCTTATAACTGGGTTATTGCTTATGCAATATTATATTAACTTAAGTTTTTCAACAAATAAAACTTTGGTTAATAGAATATCACATCATTGACTTTACATTAATAATTGAATAATCAGGATATTCCAATAAACAATATTCCATTAAGCAGGTTCTATTGCATCTACACATTCATGTACCAAAGAAAAGGAGAGATCAGCATGCAAATGCAAGCAGCAGCCATTAGAAAAAGAAAAAGTTATAAGCACCAAGAAAATAAGTACTATTTGTGCATCACTCCCGCACAAGTATTCACTCCAGAATCGGGCAAGCCCAGTTGTGTTGCCTGAACCATTAGCCATGCCCTGATGCCAATTTGTGAGGCTCTGCTTATGTTTAAGGTTTGTGCTGTACATTAATAATGTTTAACTTAATAGAATAGCCCTGTGACTACAAAGTCCAGTCTGTGATAAGATTTCTGAATGAGAGAAATTTCAGACCAAGTGAGGCTCATCAGAAATTTTTTTAAGCCGTATAGCGGCAGGAGATGAAACTTGGGTCTCTCACATCACGCCCAAATTGAAACAGCAATCACTGCAATGGAAACACACAGGCTACAGCCAAAAAATTCAAACAGACAGTGACAACAAGGAAGGCCATGTACACTGTCTTTGGCGACAGGAAAAGAATTTTGTTGGTGGAATTCTAGCCTAAAGGCATGACAGTACACACGGTTGTTTATTGCAAGACATTGAGAAAGTTGCATTGTGCATTCAAAACAAATGGTGCAGCATGCTGAGCAAGGAAGGTGTCCTCCAAGACAACACAAGGCCTCATGCTGCAAAACCTGGTCACCAAATTTGGATGAGAGCAGCTGATCTACCCTCCATACAGCCCAGACTTGGCACCCAGTGACTATCAATTGTTTCTCCACTTAAAACAATTTATGGACGGCCAGCATTTCACGATGAGGATGACCCGAAGACTATGGTTACGCGGTAGCTCAAAACCCAGGTGGCCAACTTCTGTGTCAAAGGAGGATATCTAGAAACTTGTACCATGATATGACAAATGCTTTAACATCCATAGAACATGTTGAAAAGTAGAATAAGGTATGTAGAATTCATCGCACATTAAAAATTAGTAATCAATATTTTTTTCTTTATCTTCAAATGATACTTTCTGGATGGCCCTCATATTTTTCTTTGCTCCCATGGCAGCATTTTCTTTCAAACAGATGTAACCCGGCACTGAATTGGGAGTGATAGAGGTTGTGAAGACAAAATAGTATTTCCCTGTGTTAGACACATCAGTTTACGTTGGGAATGGTGGTGGGTTGGATGTCGGCTATCGGGTTACTTTGCTGGGTTGAAGAATCAGGAAGAAGCAGAGTTTCGTGAAACAAATGAAAAAAAAAAAGCATTTATAATGTCGCAGTGGACTAAGGTATAGTTGGTGAAGTCACTGAGCACTTTCACCTTGAGGAAGCAGTAGATGGCACATCCATTCTTCTCACTCTGAAGCTCAAAACTACATTGCCACCTATTGTACAAAACACTAAATACACTGAATTCCTTATTCCACACACCCCACCACACACATCTTCACTTTTAGTGCTCCAGTACCTGCAAAACAATGTCTTCAACTGGAAACTGTTTACACACATGTTCTTTGGTCTCCCCAAAGTCACTTTCTGCCCAGTTTCTAAGCAACGGTTTTTCTGTAGAATGAACGCCCATACCCTTTACTCATCCCCCCCCCAACACCCAAATTTCTCTTTAGTTTTGCATTAATCACAAGAGTGGCTCAAATGGTGATGAACAAAAGCAGAATTCTGTGAATCCACAGAATCTTATGTCTGACAGGGTTCCAGCTCTTTACTCTCACAAAAAAAAAAAAAAAAAAAACAAGCATTTCTTAAAGACTTGTAAAAACACCCTCCAAAAAATATTTATGGACCTTACCAACTGCATATTCGACAATGACGTGAAGAAATATATTTTTACACAACTTAATTATGCAAATTGAAGTATGTTGATGAAGTTTGCAATATAGAAAACTGGTTTGATTAGCTCTGCTGATCAAACCAGTTTTCCTATTTGAGAGAATAATCACAGAGTATGTAAATTGTACAACTGCAGTTATGACCCAGATTTCAATTTTGCACAAAATCATCTCAGTTAAAATTGCAAAATCAAAGTCAAAATTATGTGTTTAAGATTTCAATTTTGCACTTAATTTTCTTATGGCTCATATAACTAAATAATTATCATTTGCGTATACAAAAAAGGAAATACAAAAGTGAAATAAATATCAGCACCAGAAAACTGCGATTGGGGTTGATGGGTCAAATCTGCTGGACGTGTTAAATTTAGCCCAAGATCTTCACTTTTTTTCTGCAAATTAGTTATCTCACGCTGTCTCATGCTCTTCCAAGGGCTTTCAACTGACGTCACATGACACCAACGCAGCCAACCAGCAACTGAAGTTTTAGGCACTATATTGTACCTTCAGGATTTCATGCAGCCAGTTATGTGGGGGGTAGGGGGGGTAATTTTAAGCAAAACATAATGACTTCTACACATCCTTACAAAAAAAAAAAACACTTTTTACGGACTTTTAAGGATTTATAAGGACTGTGGAAAACCTGCTGTACATAGTATATATAACAACGTAAAATTCAGAGCTAATATTCCATACTATCTTTTCAAATTAAAGATCATTACTAAGAGGGGTTGTTTATCCAGAAAGATTCTAAGAATAAATATAACATTCAGCAATATAAGTAATTAACTTACTTGTTCATAAGTGTGAGTCTCGTCATTAAACAGCACACATGCATAAGTATCTGGGAGTTCATTCTTATCAGACATCTTATTCTGAAACTGAAGATCACGAGGCAGGTTCAAAGCGTGCTCCCATGTAAGCATTTGATGGCAATACTGTAGCACTACTTGCATCACGAATCTCAGTCTATCCACTAAATCAGGGGGTAGTTTATCAATCGCATTTAAAGTTGGCGAATCCTAGAAAATATAATTACTTTATAACCTGAATTTTGACACTACAAAAATTAAAACACAAAATCAGTAAGTGTTTAACAAGCATTATGTAAGAGATGCTCAAAAAGTGTTTAGATCAAAAGAAATGCTTACACAAATAAAGCAACCTATGTGGTTGCAGCTCTTGAAGTACTTAATAAGATATAATTACATCCTTATGCAAATTAACTGAAACAAGCACATCGAAATGAGTAAAACTTATTTCAATTTATACACAAAAATTCCAAGTTAACTTGTCTTGTGATTACATCATATGGCCACCTCTTTCTCCCAACAACATCTAAATGTGTCATGGATTGGAGTAAACTAAATTTGAACAGTTAATGTTGATTTTTGGGTCTCTGTACAACACCTGAATCAGGGATTGGACGAGCTTATTCAAGTTACTACTACAGACCATTTTACGAAGAAGACTTTTGAAAATTGACCAAAAATTCTTGATATATATATATATATATATATGGTGAGTTCTCAAGCCAGTCCAGTACATTTGTACGCCACTGGCGCATGAAGTTCTTCACCATTTTTGACGTGTAAAAAAAGATGCTGGATTTGTCATACACCTCTTTACCATCTTGAGAACAACTCTCTTTTGAAGCACTTCGACGCAATGTGGCGAGGGCATCATACCTTTGACTGGATGCAAACTGCCGACACTGAATCAGCTGAAACATCCCCAAAATATCTTCTTTGGGGGATATTTCACAGTCTGGTCGATGTGGGAATCCACCAAGCTTCTCGCACGACGACGTGCGAATGTGCTGACCCCGCCAGCCTTGGACAAAGAAATGACTTTCATTGCTGAACAACACTCTTCTCCAATGTTCTTTGGTCCAGTGTTTGTATTTCAGCACACGTTTGTATCTTTTCTTCTCTTTCATCAGGAGTTGTTTTGTAAAAGGTTGCCAGGCCATACAACCATATGTCAGAAGTCATCTGCATACAGTTGAAGAGCTGACCTCTATTCCTTTCTCTTTCAAATCTCTGTTCAGTGCATCATTTGTCTTCCAAGGGTCTTTTTTTTTTTTTTTTTTTTTTACATTTCTGAATCAAGTAGGAGTCTTGGCATTTTCTTTTGTCCACATTTTAATTTTTGATTTGGAGATATTGATACAGTTTTGCTCTTTAATTTGATGACATGACTGACAGTTGTGGGGCAGACACTGGCTGTTTTAGCAATATCCCTGTTGATCTTAGATGTGTGTTCGTATAAAGTAATGATACGTGTGCGCTTTCTTGGTGATATGTCCATCATGAATCGGGGTTCTGAACATTTAATGCAATACCAATGATGTAGTTATTGCAGCAGCCAACCCCAACATGAGCATGCACTATTGGTAACTTGCCAACCAACCCTGTTACATCAGGTTGTTAAATGCCTCCAGTGAACAAATATGATATTGCTTATATTGGGGCATATTTCAGCATGAGAAATCTAATTGAACAAAAAGAAGCAAAACAGCACTTTGTGTCAATTGATTTGCACAAGGATGTAACCTTACAGAATATGCAAATACACACAATAATAACATCCTGCGTTACTGTCTAACACAATCACATTTATAACTGCCATACCAATACTGAATTCGTGCTATCCTGATCTTGAAATGGTGTCAAAAATCTATATAGACGCTGGCCACATAGGTTTATTTAATGGACAAGAACTGAGAAATTCAGCAACAGTTGGAAGTTTTATTGGGATAAACCTTTAATTCATGATAAAGGCTACTACTACATAAAGCAAAATTAAACCATATTTGCTTTCCTAAAAATAAAACAATATAAATCAAAAAGTAAAACACCCAGCACAAGCTAAATGGTTTGTGAAGTAAAAATTGCTTACTCTCTTTTTCAATTTTTTTCCTCTGAGAATTTTTGAATTTTAACTCGCAAATTTTCAGAAAAAACTTCTCCTTCATCAGGTAGTCTTTTGTTGTTTCTCTCTTTTTTTCACTATCACTATCGTTGTTGCGGTTAACTTTGACAGTTACTGTTATTTTTCACCAAATCTTGCCAGATGTTAGGCAGTGACAAACCTCTGCAGTTATTGATGATGGAATTCTGATTTTTCTCAATTTCCATTCCACCTTTTCATTTTCTTTTTAGAAAGTTGCTTTGAAAACTGATTCATTTAAGGGAATTCCAGTCAATGTTGTGACCTATTTCTCTAATGTGCCTATCTAAACCTGTCTTGGAGCAATTCTTAATAGCTGCTTTACGTTTTGCTATTTGAGTTACTAGTCTGCAACCTGTCTCTCCTGTGTAAGATAGTCCACAAACAAATTTTATTTACTTCATTGATTACACCTTGCCTTTTTAAAATATATCCTCATCTTCGAACTACTTTAAGGATTTTTTTTTTTTAACTTTGTTCTCTGAACTTGGAGGTACATATTTCTTGCTAGTTCTCTTTAATGATTCAAATAAACCTTTGTGATAATTTTTTTTAGTGAATTTTACTTGCTGTTCATGAGTGTTCTTTCTTAACTGAATTATTTCGAAAATTTTCAATTTCATTTTTAGGAGTTATATTTTGTTAGGATGTCTTCAAGTTCTTTGTGGGCTTTTTTTCATCTCAGCTGCGGACACTATTTTGTTTATTTTTTCTAAAAACTGGCTAACCACATTTTTCTTAGTAGAAAATGGATGGTAAGAATTGAAATCTAAAAATTTGCTTGTATTCGAAGTTTTTTTTTATACAATTTGGTAAGGAATTTTCCATTTTTTCTTTTTGAAATTCCAATGTGAGCTTGAGAGAATCATCTAATTCATTGAAGGAGTCAAGAATTTTTTCTGGAAAATCTTTTTCAGAGCTATCTAATTACAAATAAAATGTCATCCATATACCAACAATAGACAAAAATATGTATTTGTTGAATTAGGATTCTCTCTAAGTTTTCCCACATAATAATTTGCTAAATGTGGAGAGAGTAGGGAGTCCATAGCTAGTCCAGATTTTTGAATGAAAAACTTCTCAAATTGAAAGTAGTTGTTTTGCAAAGAGAAAAAAAGCATTTCAAAAATTTGCACTATTATGTTTCTATCATTGTTATGAAAAACTATTAGGTCTGCCAAGTCTTCTGCTATAAACTCTATAAGCTGATTTAAATTAATGTGAGTATACATAGGAACTACAGTCATGGCCAAAAGTCCTGCACCAGTAGACCAAAAGTCAATTTTTGATGTTTGAAATCAACTTACACAGCGTAATGGTAAAGTCAGGAATACATTACTTACACAGCGTAATGGTAAGTAAAGTCAGGAATACATACTATAACATCATTTTAAAAGAAATTTTATGCTGAATTAAAATATTTTTACAGATGTTATTACCAGTAACAGAAGCGAAGTTACATGCAAAAATGTGAAAGTGAGGAAACACAAATCCAGTTCTGATAAAGCGTTTGCGACCCTCTAATCCACCACAGCTTTCTCCGACGTCCGCTAGTGAGATATAAAAGGATGTAGAATCGCCTGCCGACTTAGAAAGCAGCTGCTTGTAGTCAGTTGATGGAAGTTTATGCAGAATTCCTGATGATATTTGAATTTCAGAATGTCAAAGACCCAAAAATTGGTCCTGCCTCTCCAAAACAGGACAAAAATTATTACTTTGCATGAACTTGGATTCAGTAGTCGTAAAAATGTGTTTGATAGCGCGCTGCATGGCATCCCAAATGTGTTGTATCACGTTCAGATCTGAAGACTTTGGTGGGAATGGAAACCCCCAAACTCAGATGAATGCTCCTCTAACCATAATGTGGCATCCCAACACTTCGGTGGAGATGCATTGTCCTGTTGGAACAAGCCCAACCCATCAGCATGACTGCAGGACATGTATCTCGTCAGAAAGGATGTGCACATAGCGTTGGCTGGTCACAGACATTTGTAGACTTATCTGGGGTCCCAGTGAAGTCCAGCTAAACACACCCCATACCATTACTGACCCCCCACCAGCCAGTACAGTTCCCTGTTAACAGGCGGGATCCATGGCTTCATGGGGTTTGCGCCACACAGGAATTCTTCCATCTGCCCGATACAGTTGGAAACGCGACTCGTCAGACCAGGCTACTTGTTTCCAGTCACCAAGTGTCCAGTGGTGGTGTTGCCATGCCCAAGCGAGGCGCATAGCTCTGTGTCGTGCACCCATCAAGGGGACTAGTTGGGCGTCGGCTCCCAAAGCCCATATCATGCAGGGTACATTGCACAGTCCGGACACTGATGCTTGTTGAGGCTCCAGCACTGAATTCCTATGATACCTGCGAGAGTGAATTCTTGACAGCTGACGATGGTCACATTCACCCAATGTGTTTTCATGGCCACACTGGTATCGAAGGTTTTGCCAGAATTCTTGTAGTCACGGTACACCCTTGCAATGGTCATCCGTGAAAATCCGCACTTCGTTTCTACCTCCGAAATACTATGGCCCATCTCACGAGTGCCAACTAGGACACCGCACTGAACATTGCTTAAATCGTTATTACTTGTCATTCTCATGCCGAAAACAGCTCTGACAGCTGGCAAGGATGTCTATCGCTTTATATAAGCACTGGCGGACGCAACTGAGTATGCGCATAGGTGATATTGCTATGTATTTTGCATAAGCTCGTCTGAACCAGTTTTTCTGGCACTTCAGTGTAAGTTGACTTCAAACATCAAAAAGTTGACTTTCGGTCTACTGGTGTGGGACTTTTCGCACGATTGGATGTCCAAACTACCTACAATAGGAGAATGTAATGTAGGAAGAAGTTCTCATTTTTCTTTTAGTTTCAGCCAATTTTTTAATAAAGAAAGGTGTGTTTTTTTTTTTTTGTTTTTTTAACAGTTTCTGAAGGTGGCCAATTCACTACGTTTTGTTCCAGAATCCTTAAGGTTGAATGACCAACTGGAACAGTCAGCTGTGGGCTAATTCCCCGCACTGATGTACTTACCCGATTAAAAAGACAAAAAGAAATGCAAAAATTAACTCGAGTGTGGGATGTGGTGGGCCTACCACACTTGAGAAGGACAGTCCACCACAGTATCGACCTGGAAAAAGACGAATCCGAAAAACGATCTCTGCTGAGCGAGTGTTGTAAGATTAGTGTATGGAATACTAAAGGTATAAATGGCAAGATGAATGAGGTGATTGAAGAGATGAATGAGTATACTATCTGCGTATGGTGTATGCGTATATGTCTACATTCTTCTACTCTGTGGAACATCATGCATCAATTTTTACAAATTTTTCAGCTTTGTCACTTTCGCATGAAGTCACGAAGCGGAGCCATCGTTATACTTGATCAAGGTTACCTTGATACTTGATGGCTCTGCACGAAGCCAGCGGGTCAAAAATGACATCACGTAACACAGCACTCGTAAGGTCCAGTGAAATAAGTGAATAGTTGCAGGGGATTGAAATATTTCGATTGAGCAATCGAAATATTAAAAAAATCAGTAAAAAAAAAAAAAAAAAAAAGACATCCGTAAATCAGTAAAATTAAGCAGAAATCCGTAAAAGTAGGCAAGTGTGCTACTATCTATTTTCTATTAAAAAAACGTGGCTAGTCAGTTTTTAGAAAAAATAAAATGGTATCCATAGCTGAGATGATAAAAAATGCCCACAAAGAACTTAAAGAAATCCTTAGAGATATTAACTATCCTAAAAATGAAATTGAAAACATACATACATATCACTACGCTGTTCTCTGAGATTCAGAGGTTAGCTCCACAAAGAAATACAAATCACCAGAAAATTTTTTAACTGAGTAAATAATCAGTTAAAAAAATGTGAAATTGAAAAACTTTTTGAAATAATTCAGTTAACAAGACAACTCATCATCAGCAAGTAAAATTCACTAGAAAAATTTCTAATCACAAAGGATTATTCGAATCATTAAAGAGAATTAGCAAGAAATATAATACAAGACTAGTTCCAAGTTTAGAGAACAAAGTTAAACTTTTCAATAAAATAGTTCAAAGAGAAGATTAGTTCAACAAGATGAAAATATTTAAAAAATGCAAGAACTAATCTATGAAGTGAAATCTTACATAGGAGAGACACGTCGTAGACTAGAAACTCGAATAGCAAAACAAAGCAGCTACAACGAATTGCTCCAACAAGACAGGTTTAGATAGGCATGTTAGAAAAACTGGTCACATAGACTGGAATTCCCTTAAAGTAATTAGTTTTCAAAACAACTTTCTAAAAAGAAAATGAAAAGAAGTAATAGAAATTGAGAAGAACCAGAATTCCATCACCAATGACTGAAGAGGTTTGTCACTGTCTAACATCTGGCAAGATTTGGTAAAAAATAACAGTAATTGTCCAGGTTAACCGTAACTGCAATCCTAACAGTGAGAAGAAAAAAAAAAAAAGACACAAAAAACTGTCTGATAAAGAGTTTGCACTGAAAATTTGCAAATTTAAAAAATAAAAGAAAAAATCATAGAAAAAAACATATTAGAAGTTTAATTAAGTGTTTCATTTAATAAACTAAGAAGTCAGTTTCCAAAAATATTCTTTCTTTCCTTTTTTTTTTCTTGTAATAAATGAAAAATAAAAAAAATTGTGGATAAGAAAATAGAGAGTGAAAAAAGTAATTCCTACCTCAGAAAACTTGACCAAATTAAATATTTCCAGAATTAGAAGCTTTGCCTATTTATGCAACAAAACAGGGTTGAACTAAAAACAAGAGCTGATACTTCTGATTAGCATTTGAACTGAACAGCTCTCAATTTCACATGCCACCTCATTAAATATGAAAGACTGAATTTCTAATTGAAACTGATGGCTATCACTATTATAGCAATTCAAAACAAAACCTTCACATTTGGCAAAACATACTATCATTTAATAATTTTTTTACGAAATTGTTTCTAGAAGGCATATTTCTTTTATAAACCTAGGCAAAGAATACAAAAATGTACGATACTTGTTTTGAGAAGTGAAATATAATATACACAAACCCAGTTGAGCATCTTTATAAACTGCCCTTCCTCAAATTGCCATCTTCGCTTTTTCACCTCTGTAACCTGGATTTTTCTGAATATCTGTACATTAAGAATTCCCTTGATGAACTGCCTGCCACCTTACTGTCAACCAACTGCCTACACAATAGTAGTAGTAAGTGTTTCCAAAGCATATTAAACACCCTTGTTCAGCCACTATCTGCACAGAAAATAACTCAAAACTTATTGCGTGTACCTTTCACTTGTCATTCAAAGAGTATCATTTTCACAATTTCCAGTTTATGAATTTTCTACGAAACTCAGCAACAGATTTTTTTTGTCATATATTGGGTTGTCCGAAAAGTCACGACGTATTTTGGCACCCGATGGCGGCTGGGTGGTTTTGGAAGTACTAGAGGCATGCGCAGCTCTGTTATCGCTATGGCATTCGACAGGAGACAGTTCTAGCTGCAGTCTAAAAGGAATAGTGAGCGATTTGGTTAATTTGCGGAGATATGACATCAAGTTGAAGATGGAAGACCAAACTGTGCATTTTTGCCATATTTTACTTCTGTAAAGGGAAGAACGTGCGTCAAGCTTGTGAAAAGTTGCATAAAGTGTACGGTCATAATGCTCTACAAGAACGTCAGGGCCAGCGGTGGTTCGCAAAATTCTGTGCTGGTGATTTTGACCTCAACGATGCTCCTTGGCCCGGGAGACCCACCGAGGTTGATGACGACCAAATCAGGGCATTCATTACACGACACTAGAGATGGCAGACACATTACACATCCATCATTCAAGCGTTCACGACCACCTGAAGAAGCTGGGATACGTAAGCAAGCTTGATGTGTGGGTTTCTTATGAACTCAAAGAAGCTCAATTGACGGTGCATATATACATCTGCGTTAGGCTCATTAAACATGAGGAAAACTATCCTATTTTTGAAGCGACTGATAACTGATGACGATAATTGGATTGTGTACAACAATGTGCTGCGCAAATGGTCTCGGTCCCAATGTGCTCCTTCGCCTCAAACGATATCCAAAACAGACATCCATCAGTGGAAGGTTCTGGTGGGATTTTAAAGGTGTCTTGTTTTTCACGCTCCTACCACGGAACCAAACAATCAATTCGAATGTGTACTGTCTGCAATTGGACAGTTTGAACGAATCCATCATCCAGAAACGTCCAGAGCTCATTCTTCGTAAAGGTGTTGTGTTCTATCACGACAACGCAAAACCACACACAAGTTTGATCACCCACCAAAAATTATTGGAGCTTGGGTGGGATGTGTTGCCAAACCCAACATACTCACCTGACTTTGCGCCGTCAGATTTTCACTTGTTTCGCTCTCTTCAACAGTCCTTGCGTGGTACAATGTTCAATTCAGATGTGGCTGTAAATCAGCCCCTCGTACAGTTTTTTTGCCACGAAAGACAGGTCCTTCTATGAACAAGGCATTCTGCAGCTCACCAAAAGATGGCAAAAGGTTATCGAACAAAACGGGCATTATATCATTGATTGATCTTTGTTCTTTCTATCAATAAATGACCTTTGCAAAACATGGCTAAAATACGTCATGACTTTTCCAACAACCCAATATATAGTTGACTCACAGTAACACACAACTGCCACCATAAAAGCAATTTTCTTTATCTTGGTGGGATGGTTTCTCATTCCATGCTTTCTCCAGATGTAACTGCATCCAGAATTTGGTGTCAGGCAAAAACATCACTATTAGAGAACAGCATATCAGCCCTCAGTTTAGAAGTCCAACTGACATGTTGGCATCACCATGTTAAATGGGCTCTCTGGTGGCTGAAACAGACAGCAGAATACAGACCTTTCTTCTGAAAAGTGTCATTCCTGTGGCTGCAGAAAGCTGGCCTGACATCATTATCCTGTTCCTCATTGCTAGATGAATGAGAAGTTAGCCTGTTTGGGGTGCAGTGCTGTAATTCTGAAAAAACTTCACTGGTCCAATGGACCAGCATATATCAGAAATTCATGGTCCATACTCCTTTTTACTGGTCCACAAACGACAAAAATATTAATGAATTTAATACGCACACCATTAATTGTATTGCCATTCTTCAAGCTGTGGTATAGTGAAGCATAAACTTCAACTTAACATCAACTAAATTAATATGTTACAAATACGACAGAACATTTTCACACTGATTATATTATAGTTTGTATGCCAACAAATAAACATATAAGTTACTTTTAACCTCAATTTGATGGGTATACGGTTGTTTAGTAGCAACTTTTTTTTTTTTTTGCCTTTTCCTGTGACACTGCCAGAAGTGTATGAAATTAAGAAATATCTGGGGTATCTAGTAAAATCGTTAAGTCTGAAACAATTTCAATGTTTAATTTGTTTCACCAGACTGCTTTTATTGCCTACATGTTCCTGAACCCTCATTCACACTCAGCTGATCTGCAAGAAATAGAACACAAAACATCAATCACAGCCAAAACATTCTCATGCTCAATATCATACTGCAAATTTTATCTCTTCCTATGACAATTGATTGGTTTCTATAGTGCAAAAGGAGTGTCTCTTTTTAGGAAGCTACACTTTTATAAAAGCTGTTAGAATTTCTGCAATATATCATTAAAATCATCAATCAGTGGCAGGATTTCTTCCTTCCCAAGGCTAACTGCACATGGTTTTAGTGGCCACTCAGACAGGAACAAGATCCTACTCACCGCAATTAAACTTCCACTAATATTGGATACCTATATTTCATAACTGATACGATATTCATTCCACATCATAACAATTTACATGTTAAAGATATGGACAACATGGTTTTCATTTACTTTAAATATTTAAACAATTACACCAAAACAAATCCTAGTCGAAAGTTTTGAACACCTTGAACAGACATGGAGAACAAGAGGAATGATTTCTTTCACAACTTATCTACACACACAACTACAAAGCTGAACAGAAAATAGTTACTACATAATAAACATGAATTAAAATCAGTAGTGATATGAGTAATAAAATATAAAAAGTCAAAGATTTCTTTTTTCTGTGATACATAACTGCCCCAAAAAAGTTCTAAATAGACTTGCACTAAACATGTTTAAAGGGTTAAATACATATAAAACAAAAAAACATTTTGAAATTTTGTCTAAGCTACAAAATCAAGAGTAGGAGATAATACTGATACTCACCAAAGATTTTCCTTTATGATGATTATCACAAAAAGCATGGGATTTCCAAGCCTCTTCATCACCACAATCACAGTAGCCACCTCCACCACTAGTACTCATTTTGTACCTGTGGTTTTTATGCTGGCTAAAAAACAATGAAGAAAAAAGCTTTCACTCCCTCTTCCTCATATATTAAGAAATGAAAATATACTTTTTTGTACAAAGTGCATACTACCCTACTTTGCCACTGTTTCATACCTTAAATCATGCTTAACTTTGGAGATCATAAACATTTAGTACAGAGCATTTTTCTCAAATACACGTGTTAACACTGGCAAAAAAAAAAAAAAAAAAAAAAAAAAACTAATATGCTCAACATAAGGCCCACCTAAAATCTCTGCCTTATGTTTCCAATGCTAAAACTTCACATATTTTCTTCGCAATTAATGTATTACCAAGAATGAAAATTTGCACATCAATAAAACAAACTTTAAGTTATAGCATGGGAAAATACTTGATAAAATATAACCATAATTAAGCAATCCAACATTTGTTTGTTTATGGACGTCATCAATGCACAGGTCGCGCCATCTATTAACAGGTCTGAACATTACTCAAAAGAAAAATTGATTTTTAATATAATTATGATTATGTTTTAGCAAATATTAAGTAGCCCACGCTAACTTAAAGTTAGTTTTATCGATGTGCAAGTTTTCATCCTTGGGAATATATTAATTGTGAAGAAAATATGTAACAAAGTTTTACCATTGGAAACATAAGGCAGAGATTTTAGGTGGAACCACCTTTATTTATATATATATATATAATTTTTAATGTTTTTGCATTTGTTTAACTTGTTTGTTTCCTTTTGATTTTTGATATACTGATAGCCATAACTGATTACTGATAAAAATTTGCAATAAATAAAAATTCTGGAGCTAAACTAGATATGGGAATAAAAATTGTTTAAGTTTCACTGCATACAATTCTGAGAATTACTTAATTTTGTTGCCCTGAAATTTTGTACATCATTTGCAAACAAAAACATTAGAAAGATTTTATTTGATAATGCAGTTACAAAAGCCACTTCATTTGGGATGCTTTACTAAAAACTAATAGTCAGGCATTCAGGACACATTTGACTTCCTTGATATTTTAGATTCATCAGCACAAATAATTTATTGCTGCATAAAAAATAGAAAAATAAAAAATTCTTACAAATTATAATTCAATGTTCATGCAAATAGTTTTTGCAGATAATTCCGGAAAAAAAAAACAAAAAAAATTTACACATGATAATTTCTTGAAATATTTTAATGATTTAAAAGGAAAATGTTTGTATGTGTGTGTGTGTCTGCATAAACACTGGTCTAAATCTTTTTAAAAGGCTGGCATTACATTAATATAGAGTACAGACCCTTTCCCTGATACTTTTTCAGGGTGAACTATGAATGCCTGAAATCCTGAGGAGGTAACCAAGTAGGTGGGAACTATAGTTTCCTGTGCCCTGGGGCTGGAGGGAAGAGAAAGAAGTTTTGACTAATCCCTGAGGAATGCATTGTAGGAGGGTGAAACACCTGTTGCTTGAGCTATCTGTGCACTAATGCCTGAGGCACAAGTATGTGAAGGGGGAATCTGCTAAGTTTTAGAAATCAGGAAACAAACTGGACTTGTTTTCAGAGTTCTAATTCCCACTCTCCAGTACCATTGGAAGGTGACTCCAATGACCAGAGTTAAAATCAACCTATCAGATTCTGATGGGGTGGGGTGCACGCTGGAGACTTCACAAAAACCTTTTTCAGATACAGGTCATAGGATTCCTTTGTTATATCTCATGCTCATCTCTTGTGCATACTACCATAGCTATTTCCCCTTCAGTTCAGCTGCAGTATATGTTATACTGTGTTATTTGAAATTTAAAAACTTAAGTTATACTTTTACATACAATGCCAGCAGGAAGTGATCGAAAATAAAATGTGCCCCAGAATGGTTGGAGGTTAGCAGATTGGATGACAAGGACAAAGCAAAATGTGATCACTGTGGTTCAGAAGTGAGTGCAAAGATTGAAAGAATTAAAGGCCACTTAAACAGATGTTTGAAAAGATCCATGCCATGTACATCAGAGAGTTTCCCCATCAGAAATGGATCCAAATTTCACATCAGCAACTCCTGGGAATTCTATGCTATCACACAACTTGATACAAGAAGACTCATGGCACAGAAAGTATGTCCAAAAGGCAAAAACTGATGACAGGTTTTACTGTAAAAACAACAGATAATCAAAAATCTACATTAGATTTTAAAATTGCCAGGTATTTTTATGCAAATAACATTTCTTTTAATTCAGCAACTACTGCAGAATACAAAGATATGGTGAAAAGTTTGCGCCCTGGTTATTCTGGCCCTAGACGTATTGATCAAGGAGGGAAACTGTTGGACACAGTATCTGGTGAAGTTGATGATGCATTTGAAAAACATCTTGAGGATAACAACAGTAGCATCACTTTGATGTCGGATGGGTGATCAAATGTTAATAATGATGCCATAATTGCAACACGCATTCACACTGGGATAAGCTCTTTTTTTTTTTTTTTAAGTGCTATAGATTGTGAGAGTAATAAAAAAACTTCGACGTTTTGTGCGGAAATTACCAAGACTGCAATTGAATACTACAAGACTACACCCGGGGGAAATGTTTTTGCTGTATGTACTGATAATGAAAACAAGATGGTAAAAATGAGAGAACTCTTAGAACTGGAATACAAAACTTTGGTGACTTATGGGTGCTCTGCACATTATGTCAATCTGCTAGCTGAGGAAATTACGAACAAAGCTGTTTTAAAGCACGTAGTCGAGGTGCAGAAGTATTTCCGCAATCATCATCACTCCCACGGATTGTTGAAAGAAATGGGTGGACTTATGCCACAACTGCCAAATGCAACATGTTAGAATTCACAAATGGATTGCATAAGTGTTTATGTGAAAAAATATCCAAAGTATGTAGAAATTCAAACACCTCTGAGCACTCAAATGATCTGCAAATTCTCCCAAACATAAATAAAATTCTAGAGAATGTAATGATTTACAAAGATGCAGTACACATGCTAAAACAGCCAAAAGAGGTTAGTAGAGTACTTGACATTCTCCAGGCTGAACAAACAAACATTTCTGAGGCAGTGGAACTGTGGCAAGATCTTATGGAAAACACAGATCTTTAACCGTATACACCGGTGTTAAATAAAAAAAAAAAAAAAAAAAAAAAAAAAGGATGGATCAAGCACTTCAGCCGTTTCACTACTTGGCAAACTTAATGAATCCAAAATACCAGGGAAAGAGAACGAGCCCTGAGCAAGAACAAATTGCTGATAACTAAGTGTTAAAAAAGAAACCTGAATAGATAATTTTTTTAATGGGTTTTAAAATATGTGACACAAAGTACTATCCAAAGTCTATGTTTGTAAATGATGTTGTGCAAAACTTCAGTGCTGCCAAATGGTAGCAGCTGATGGAGCGACATGCAAGCGTGTCCAAAGCTGGAACCCTTAAAGGATTTTTTGCTCTTACATGTCAAGTCTATGTGGTTGTCCAGCCAGTTCATCTGCAGTAGAAAGGATATTTTCTACTTGCAGACTAGTCTGGTCAAAACTTCGCAATCGCTTAGGTGTCAATAAAGCACAGAAACTTGTCAAGATCCACAAATATTTAAAAACAAACAGTAAATTTGTCACAAAAAATATTGAAATTCGTAGTTTTACTCAAATTTAATTAAACATCTCAGAAATGTTTAACGAGGGTTTAGAGTTTGATCAAATACTAGTTTATAGATTGCAGTGAGTGGTGTGTAAAGTATCTTAGCCTTTGTGTAGATTTAAATAAAAAAATGTCAACAGACTACAGAAAAAGGAGATTTTTGTTAACCAATAGGTAAGTTGCATGGATTTTTCGTTAATAATATTTAATCTTTGATATCTTAATGAAAGGATATGAAAACCAAATAGAACCCCCAAACCCCAATAAAACCCACCCGGGTTGGGCTTTTTAAAGAAAACCCGAAATTTTTTTAACCCTGTGTGTCATAAGCTGACTTGGTGGGTATATCAGGTGTGCTGTAGGCAATCTTAAAACATATCACTCGTTGCTGTCATGGATAAAAGGAATGATTTATCAGATCTGCAAAAAGGGATGATTATTGGCTTTCGGGCCAAGGGTGGCAGTATTTATGAAACAGCACAGTTTGTGAACTGTTCGCGTGCTGCTGTGGTTAAAGTGTATCGTCATTGGAGAAATGGCACCATTGCAAATAAGCGATGTGGAAAATGCGAAGCACCACGTGCCATTGATGTGAGAAGTGAACGTCAACTGTGAAGGTGCGTGAAGGTTGATCGACATGCTACAGTGGAGCAACTCACTGGTCGAATGAACCAGGGGGGGGCTACTGGAAGTGTGTCGAAAACGACAGTTCAGCAAATCCTGCTGCGTATGGGGCTCCGATGCAGACGGATGGTCACTGAACCTATGCTAACGAAGGTGCATCGGCAGGAAAAGCTTACATTTGCATGGCAGTATTGGAATTGTACCTCTGCTGATTGGCAAAGGATTGCCTTCTCTGATGAGTCACATTTTATGCTTCATTGAACGGATGGACGTTGTGTATAAGGCAAAAAACATCGGAGAACAAACACTCTTCAACCATTGCTATAAGAACACAAGCTGGTGGGGGCAGCGTTACGGTCTGGAGAATGTTTTCATGGCATTCTCTGGGTCCACTCATACCTGTGGAAGGTACTATGGACCGAATTCATTATGAATCCATCCTTGCAAACCATGTACACCCATACAGGCAGATTGTCTTCCCTGGGACGAATTGGATTTTCCATCACGACATGTCACATAGCTAGAAATGTCCGAGAGTGGTTGGAAGAGCACAATGAAGAATTCAAAGTACTTCCTTGGCCCCCTAATTCTCCAGACTTAAACCCAATTGAGCATCTGCAGGACCACCTAGATCGTGCTGTTCACTCTATGGATCATCCACCATGCTCCCTCCAGCACCCGTCAGATGTACTGCAGTCAGCATGGCTCCACATACCTGTGAACACCTTCTAGCACCTTACTGAGTCACTCCCAGTATTTCTGTCACTCCCATCTAGCTGCTGTCCATGCTGAATACTGTCGTTACTCTGGATATTAGCTGGTGGTCACAATAATGTGACTCGACCATGTATATGTACATAACAGCACCTCATACAAGTTGTGCATTAACTATAACACCCCAGACAAATTTAACAGTGGTATACAATTTTGAAACAAACTTCAATGGTCCTGAGGACCACCAGCTTATTATCCGAAGTTAGTGGTGATTAGGTGATCACTCACTTTTACTCATCTACAAATGACACAAATATTAATGCATTTAATATGGACACCATACTACTGTAGTAGTGGAAGCAAACTGAACATTGAAACTGTTTGGGACTTAGATATTACTAGTTAATCCAGATATTGCCCAATTTGATCCACTTCCAGCAGTGTTGTTATGGATCAAATCAGGTGGAAAGACAGAAAGAAAAGTTACAAAACTTTGCATCCATCAAAATAATGTCTATGCAACTTACATGTGCGTTCATTATAGTTGGTGTACAAATTGTAATCAGTGTGAAAATATTTTGCAATATTTGTACTCTTATTATTATTATCATTATTCAGTTAATTTGAAATTAAGGTTTATACATACATTTCCTGGTTGGAACTAGATGTTACTTACAGTTGATGTATCAAACATCTGCGTTTACAGCCATCTCAGCGCACAACTCTAACTTCACTTACGTTCATTACATCTCACACAAGACCTTTTGTACTTCATACTTTTTCTCACATAGACATGATTGAATCTGGTCTTCCCACAATTTCCTTGTCCTTTCCCTGCCTTTTTTTCTCTGCCATTTGTGCTGAATAAATGCTCTTAGTAAGCATCTCACCACTCATTTTTTAAACATGGCCAAACCGCTTCAAAATATTTGTCTCCGCCTTACTAACAACATGTTGCTTCATATTACACATCTGCAACACATCTTCACTCCTGACATGATTAGAACATGTCTTGCCACAAATTCTCCGTAGGTAATGCAGCTCTCCACCACACAAACAACTCGTATGTGTTAATTGATTTTGGTTAGTAAAATAACCAAAAATATAAATACGTGGTATTATATAATACAATAATAGCTATACACTATACTCACTACTGTTTCACACGTTCTATGCGTTGTGTGCATATTTGCTGCAAAATCGTCTTGGCATTTATATATCATATGACTAGAAATATTATTACAAGTTTCAATTATTATATCATCAAGGACTTACCTTGATATAATAATTGAAACTTGTAATATTCCTAGTCATATGATATATAAATGCCAAGACAATTTTGCAGCAAATATGCACACAACGCATAGAACGTATATAACGTGTGAAACAGTAGTGAGTATAGTGTATAGCTATTATTCTATCGTATGTGTTGTAGTACGCAGGGAAATTAAAGTTTATGCTTTGCTGTAGTCTTCCTCAGAGAAGAGCAGTAACACAAATACACTGCTGGACAATTGCTAAGGACGGATCATAAACGGCTATATAGCGCATAAAAAAGTAAGTGTGGTTGGATGTCAAGTGAAATAAAATAATGTCAGAATGCCAGGACATTACAAGAAAGACAATTTATTGTGCTCTGAAATCCAGAAGGCTTTGGAACGTGTTCAAGGGACAAACAGGCCATTTTGTGCAGAATACGTAAACGTGAAAAAAATGCAATTACCGTCCGCAGGCGTTCCGGCGTAAGATGTCAATACGGGACGTGGCCACCATGGAGGGCGATGCAAGAATCCACACGTCGTGTCATGCTTTGCACAACATTATCAAGCAGCTGTTGGGGAAATTTATCCCATTAATCTGTCAGTGCACGGATGAGGGTGTCCTTGTTTATTGGAGGGCATTGGCGACCAACAAGACTCCTCCCCAAAGCATCCCACACATTTTCAATGGGATTCAGATCTGGAGAGCGTTGAATATCTTCGCTCTCAAGACACTCCTGGACAGTGACTGCTTGATGACATGTTGCGTTGTCGTCCATGAAAATGAATCTATCACCGACAGCACCACGGAACATGCAAACATGAGGTAGCAGAACATCATTAATGTATCGTTGGCTAGTCATAGTCCCAGTTGGAAGCACATAGAGGGACGTACGGCCATTGATCATGATGCCAGCCCATACCTTGACACTACATGTCGGATATCAGTCCCTTTCCTGTATGTTTGCTGGACAATATGCAGTACCACTATCACGCCAGATCAATCGTCGACAATCAGACTATAGACTGTATCTACTCTCATCTGAGAAGAGGACAGCAGACCAGTCGTTATCAGTCCAATTGCGATGTTGATGGCACCATTGCAAACGGGCAGTACGGTGACGTCTGGACAATGGGATGCACACAACAGGACGGCGACGTCTGGACAATGGGATGCACACAACAGGACGGCGGGCATATAGTCCTCCTTCATGCTAACGTCTGGCGACAGTTTTTTGGGAGATCCGCTTGCCAGTAGCAGCCATAAACTGATTTGCTACCTCACTAGCTGTGCTGCGCCAGTGTCTTTTTGTTGATAGCACTACGTACCGATCTTCTGCAGGTGTCGTACTGCGAACACGACCTCCCCCGTGACGTTTGCTACACTCTCCATTTGTTTGAAATGATTTCCAAAGCCTTGAAACAACACTGTGGCTGACGTCGAACTCCTGGCAACATCTGTTATTTTTCGCCCTTCTTCAATCTTGCCAATAATACGGCCACGCGTAAAATCATCTACGTGATGTCGGGAAGACATACTGAAAATTGCAAGTTCGTCAATTGATTCTTTCCCTTTCAACTTTGCGTTTGAACAACAATGGTCAATACGCGTCAAATCCTTTATATCTGTTATCAGGGCTATGACGTCACGAACAAGTTCGGCAATCCAAAATTTACATACGCACAACACTTCTTACTGTATCCCGCACTTATGCTAATTTCCACATTTTCCTGCCTTCCATTTTATGGTTGCTATCGTTGCTATTGTCATCCGTCCTTAGCAATTGTCCGGCAGTGTATTTGTAATTAGGGTTAAAGCAAGAGTATCTTTGAAATGGTATTTCTAATTTTTGAGGGTTCATTAATGGAAATGTTTTTCTAGATATAAAAACTTTCTTTGTTTTATCTCTTGTTTTTATGAGGTTCACAGTTCAATATTTTAACATTTTCTCCGAAAGGTCCATTTGACACATATTGCTGCATGTTCAGTTGTAATGAACTTATTCTGTCCTCACTGGAATCTGTAATGTTCTAATAATTATTTATTGTTTTATTAATCTTTTTTTAAATTATCTTATTTTATTATTATCGTGATTCGTGGGTTTGCAGCAAATTTCTGTTTCAATGGTTGTGCACGCAGATACATTTTATTTTTATGCAACTCTGCTGAACACCCAAATTTCTGTTTCAATGGTTGTGCACGCAGATACATTTTATTTTTATGCAACTCTGCTGAACATCCCTTCAGGCTGAGCTAACGTGCAAGAAATAGAACGTAAAACATCAATCACAACTAAAATATTTCCATGCCTAATAAACTGGTTTCCATAAATTAAGGGGGAAAACCCAGAAAAATCATTATTTGTGAAAGAAAAGTTGGAAATGCACAAAACTTAGGTATATGACATGACACGTAATGCAGAGCCAGGGTATCGTATGCAAATGAGTGGCAACGGCATTGATTCATGCAAATGAGGTGCAGCATAAACTGGGATGTAGCAGACTGCAAAGAAAGGATTCTTAGATACGTTGTAATGGCTGCGAGACATCATTTAACAGATGAACTAAGGTGGAAAACGATCAGAAGGCTAGAAGCAGGCCAAAGTTAGATGGAAGTTGCAAGATGGCTACAAGTCCTGGGCTTCACAGACTGTGGAAACAGTTTCAAAATACAGAGGGTGAGTCGAAGGTTTTGCAATATTTGGATCACTTTATGTCTTCATAGGTACCTTTACGATGAAAGCTGAGCAGCATTCAAAGTATAGGCCATAGTATAGCACTGTCTTTAGCCATCAGTCTGCCAGTTGTTCGATTCCACGGTGGTACCAGTTCTTCGATTTCGCGGTGGTACCAGTTCTTGTCCTTCAAGACGAAGAACTCCTTCACACCAGCTGCCACCTCCTCCTGGTTATTGAAGTGCCGCCCGCGAAGGAAATGGGCCAAGGACCAGAACAAGTAATAATTCTATGGGGCAAGGTCCGGACTATATGGTGGGTGTGGCATCGAATAGATGCCACACCCAGCATATAGGCATCTGTCAGTTCGATGCCCTCAAGTTTTGCTCGGGTTATTCACATGGTATGAGGCAGAGTGTTGCCCCGATGTAGGAGAGCATGCTTTCAGTTGACAAGTACCAAGCACTTCTTCAAAAGGACATATATCCGCTCCAGCTGTTCAGAGTAGAGGCTGGTGTTGATGGCCCGATAGTCTGGAACAAATTCGTAATGGATTATCCCCTTGAGATTCCATTAGACACAGAGCATCACCTTATCACTTGAGCTCAAAGTGCACAGGTTTAGCAAATGGTTCAGGAAGCCGGCCAGGGCTCAACCACTGCTGTTGTGCATTAGGATTACGGAAACAGACCCACTTTTCATTGCACATAACAATTCTCTTGATGAAACATATATTGCACGCATTTTCTGGGAGTTTCTTGCACACTTCCACTCGGCATCAGTTCGTGAGGAACAATGTGGCAGCTCCTGTAGACCTTGCACAGATCCTGAAGGTGACGAACCACGGTGGTCTGCGACATGCCCGCCTCACACGATAATCTCCGAGTGATGTCCTGGCGCACAGCCTCCAAATCCACAGTTCGCAACCTATTTGAGCGAAAATTCTTGAACCATCTGGTTGCAGTGCTGAGGTCCACGGAACTCTCCCCTTTCACATGAGAAATGTTTCGTGTTCCTTGAGCAGCTTTATGGCTGCATTCAAACTCGTAAAGCAAAAGTTCCGTAATTAGCTGGTTGTGGCTGTTCAGCTTTTAGGCGTCCTAACCACTGACAGAACGACGACATGCAATGCTGTTCGCAGCAACAATTACCACTTTATATCCCTTTCAACTGACTGCAGTGCGCGACTTCAACTAGTTTGAACATGCGACATACCCACCCGCAGCACATGCGTTTATGCAAATATTGCAAAACTATTGACTCACCCTCTGTATATGCAATCAGCTTCTTGAAGGAACAGAGAAAAAAGGACTAAGGCTACAATAGCCTTGCCCTTCAATGAATGTTAGTACCCTTCACAGAAAGAGTCCAAATCTGCTTGACAGAGCAATTCTAGGCATGCTCTGACCTGGAGAGAACAAGGGACACGCTATCATTCCTATATGACCTAAGAAAGGGACACTTGTGGTTGTGGAAGCATGTTGGTTTATGGTGACATCCAGAGTAGCAGATTGTAGAAGTATGCGGATAGTTTCCAAATTATTAGCAAATTTTGCAGATAGTTTTTGCATGTAGATTAAAAAAACTAAAATTTTACTTACAGAAATTAAAACACTTACTCAAGACATTACTCAGATTAATGTATTTAATTTTATTTTCGCTTGAAGAACTTTCAATTATTTTTCACATCTTCTGAGTTCTGCTTTTACAGACATTTATGGCTTCTAGATTTTATCAAGCCCTGTTCTCAATCTATAGGAACTCTATCAAAAGTTTCATTTACACAGGAAAAATTTAAATTTTATTGCCAGGTTTCTCTTGCAGTTGTCGGTTATTAAATTAAAATCTTTTCCTTGTATATTTTGTAAGTCTACTAAAAGATTTCCAACAAAGAAACATCACTTTTTTGAATTAAATTGTTGAAAATGCTATTTATGATTTTTGAAGGTTAATTAATGGAACTGATTTTCTAGATATAAAAACTTTCTTTAATTAGTATCCTGTTTTCATGAGGTTCACAGTTCAATATTTTAATATTTTGCCCTAAACGTCCATTTCACACACACTGCTGCATTATTTTGTCCTAACTGGAATCTGTAATGTTCTAATAATTATTTATTGTTTTATTAATTTTTCTTATAATTATCTTATTCTATTGTTATCATGATTCACGGGTTAGCAGCAAGTTTTCTGTTTCAATGGTTGTGTACGCAGATACACTTAATTTTTATAAAACTCTGGTGACATCCCCTTAGGTGGACACACAGACAGATCTCTATGTGCTTCAAATAGGAACTATGGATGCTTGATGCTATAGGGATGATCTCTTGCACCTGTATATTTGCCCTTATGCAGGTGCCATAGGAGGTACTTTTCTCCTACAAGATAACGTCTCCACCAAGCAAGGCTGGTGGTAAAACAATATCTTCAAGAGGAGAAACCACTGCACACATGAATTAGTCAGCCAGATCTGCCTACCTTAATCAGATTGAGCATGACTGGGATACCCTAGGGAGAAGTTTTGCAGACCTCAAAGCCCCACTGCAAGACCTGGGGTGGTGGGCTTCTAAGAAACTTTGTACGGACAATGGTTGTTGCTACTTACACAGCTCCTAGGCATCACCACCAACAGCATAAAACATGGGAAGAGGCCTGCATTCCTGTGAGGGTGACTACACTCCCTATTGAGGTACTTTGGCTATTTCATTTTGACACCTTATTTTTCACCTAGTTCTGTACGCAGTAATTGTTGTTGAAATGAAGTGTTTCATAGGAAATGTTTTATGATCTTTGTCTAATATATGATTTGATACAAGTTTTCACCAAATTTCTTAGCATTTCATCATGCATTCTTTTGGTTATCACAAATGTTTGTTTTTCTTAATTTTTGGAAACCAGTGTATGCTGCTATGAATCAGTCCCCCCCCCTTTTAGCAGTATGGTTTCGCAAAGTGCGATAGAAACATGATTTTGCATCACAAAACAGGATACATTTTTTTATAAAATATTATATTTCTTGCAGCTAAAATATGATTTAGCATGGGAAATTAGTACCACAAACGAAAAAAAAAAAAGATTGGGGGGGGGGGATTTCTACAACAACTAAATTTATTGGCTATTGTACACGTGCCAACTAGAACAGATTTACAATATTTTTTAGTTATTTGCTCAGAATTACGAAGCACGGGCATGCAGTTTGAAATTACATACAGAAAATCAGCATTTGATTTTTCTGCAACAGAACCAATTTTCTTCATCAGCAGCAATAATTTTTTGCTGAAATAAGTAAGAACATGGTGATAAATTACTGAATTCAATTTTTTTTTTTTTTTGCTAGTTCAAGTTTTTCGGGGAGGAACATACATGTGCCTTACATTTGAAGGAAAGGGGAAAATCAGCATTTGATTTTTCTGCAACAGAACCAATTTTCTTCATCAGCAGCAATAATTTTTTGCTGAAACATGGTGATAAATTACTGAATTCAATTTTTTTTTGCTAGTTCAAGTTTTTCGGGGAGGAACATACATGTGCCTTACATTTGAAGGAAAGGGGAAAATCAGCATTTGATTTTTCTGCAACAGAACCAATTTTCTTCATCAGCAGCAATAATTTTTTGCTGAAATAAGTAAGAACATGGTGATAAATTACTGAATTCAATTTTTTTTTTTTTTGCTAGTTCAAGTTTTTCGGGGGAGGAACATACATGTGCCTTACATTTGAAGGAAAGGGGAAAATCAGCATTTGATTTTTCTGCAACAGAACCAATTTTCTTCATCAGCAGCAATAATTTTTTGCTGAAATAAGTAAGAACATGGTGATAAATTTCTGAATTCAATTTTTTTTTTTTTTTTTTTTGCTAGTTCAAGTTTTTCGGGGGGAGGAACATACATGTGCCTTACATTTGAAGGAAAGGAGGGTGTTTCACTGTCTATCAAACATCTGCACATTAGAAGAAGTTCTCTCGCCACAAACAACAGTACCCAAGCTGAAAAATTCAACTGTGCAATTTATACTTTTAAAAAGTGGATAGGAGAAATTGATCCTTGCAATATATGGCTGAAATGCGAGTAATATTGATGGACGATGCTGTCACATTAATTTATAGTCAGGGAATTAACACTTTTCTCACTGAATTAACACTTTGGTACAACCTTAACATATCTGGGTCCGTTTTTGGATCGCTCACAAAATTTGAGCGTTAAGAACGTATCCTTCATAAAATTACTCTAGTTAGAAACAGAACTTTCACAGAGTTCCAAAAATTGCAGTCGAACAATGCATCATACATATCTGGAATATAATCAGGTTATGTGCTTGGCAACTGGCTTTCATATGTTGCGGCATGAGCAGTTCAGTTTGCATATCGGTGAATGTTACGAATCGGACAGATTCTCCTGCAGATTTGGGGAATTCCACTTTTTTTCGTCATAATTTGGGTTATGCTGGAGACTATGCAAGTAAAGTGAATTTTTTTTTTTTTTGGGAGGATTAATGCGTGCATGGAGGCAAAGTGCCTTTTTTCGTTTGTGGATGGTACTTTGTTTTTCAAAATTTTTGGAAAAGTGTTAAACAGAGTGCAAATTTTTTGTCACAAGAGTAACTCCCCCCTTTTTTTGTGAAGTTAAATATCATTTATTGCACAACAGTTTTTGTATTTCAGCTTGAAACTCTAGGCAAAAATTTCTTAAAACTAAAATTCAATGGAGCGAAAAATTTCCCTGTAATCTTTAGGCATCAATTTCTTCCCCGGATTCAAGGAATTCTGCCTTTGTTGTCATCATGTACGATGTTCTTGTGAATGGTGCAACACTGAAGAGAATTTGGAGAGCGGTGTGTGTGTGTTGGTGAAGGGAGACATTTTCCTCCTATTAACGTAATTCCATGTTTCAAAATTTTTGAAAATGGAAGTTAAGAGTGAAGGTTTCTTCCATAATTATAATTTTTTTTTCTTCTCGTGATGATCCCTTTTGTCCAGCATTACTGTAAACACTATTGAAATATTAATTTCCAAAAAGTGGCCATCCAGAAACTTTACCATATGGTTCACGCCCATTAAAAAAAAAAAAAAAAAAAAAAACTACTGAAAATGTGCATGCCCAGCCACTTTGTGAATTTGATTAAGGTGCTGTTTTAAATAGTTCAAATATATTTTCAGTTACTTGATCACCATTATTTGCTGATTGAAAATTAATAAACTTTAGATCTAACCTGTACAACTGAAAGTTGTGAGACACATCCTAAAACTATGATTTTTAAATATAGATTGTGTATTAACCCGTGAAAATTTATTTCTTAGGAAGTGATACACAAAAATGGTAAACTGCTATGCAAATGGCAAAATGCAAAAAATACACTTCTGTGAATTCATCTGTTAACATGACAATTTACTGGGCCACTCTACATCACAAGAATACAACTAAGGAAATCCACTCAACTTCTGTACTAGCTGTATGAATTTTAAGTTTCAGCAATGTATCATTACTTTCATCAAGCAGTACCCTGTTTTCTTCCTTTTTAAACATGGTTTCAAGTGGCTACACAGACAAGGATAAGATTCTACTCACAACAATTTAACTATTTTTAACTGATGTATGGATGGATACCCAGTTTTTAATTGCTTAATAATTTTACCAACAAACAGATTATTTCTATGTTTACTATTCTGTACTTGGTTTTATATGCCATTTCAATTTTAGCCCTAAAATGCACATACTTTTTCAGGGTTTTCTTTCTGGTCATTGAGAGCTTTCATAACTGCACATACAAAATTGTATGCATGAAACAGTGAGATTTGTTGGTGTTGTAAGGTTAAGGAACCTTTTTGTAGACAGCAGAACATATCTGATAAATTCTACAGCACAAACGAATACCTTTGATGTCATAGATTTTAACAAGATATTCATTTATTTTACCCCTCTCTGTGTTTCTCCTTTCCCACACTACAATCTAGATTCTTATCTGCAACATGTTTGACTAGCTGGCTGCCAAATAGTTTTTCCCCGCTTGCCTGTGGATGCTTACTTTTAACATACATAGTTTATTTATCGATTTTCCCTCACTAAGCCAAAGACTGCATTTTTCATCTAACTGGACTTTAGAGGGGACACTAGTAAGTTATTTAGTATCTACCGTGAATGCAAAATATTTTACCAAGTCCTTTTGCAGAGGAAAACATGAAAAAGCTTTTTATCTGAAAGAAAATCATTCCTGAGTAAAGGGACTGACTTGTCCGTTTGACCACTGCCATTTTGATTTTGGTGGTCCAACTTTTTTTAATGGTCTTGCACTACCAAATATACTCAAATAATGCTGTATAATTATTCAGGAATCTAGATAATGCACACAGACAGACAGTGAACAGTAAGTTAAAGGTGTTGACTCCTTAAAATGACCAGTTACTTTCATTACCAGCTGTTTATGGAACAAAAAATAAACTGCAAAATAAATAATGTTTACAAACATTTTAAAATTCTGAAACTAAAAATGTTCTAAAACCAAACACATGCATGTCATATTTATATTTCAGTGATTTTTTCGTTTTATGTGTTAGCTGTGATAAATCACGAATTTCCATTTGTTCTAAACACTTTTCTACAGTGTTCTGTGACTCAGTGTCACACATAGTACTAGGAAAGTGGCTGTACATAAAAAAACAAAACAAAAAAAACTAAATGTTATAAATATTAAATCTAGAAAAGCCTTTCAGCAGTCAGGGGAATTTCTTACAGCATTTTGTGAATAAATTACACAATTGTAAGGTTACAAAGGCAAGTTAAAATGCATGTTCCTTCAAAACTTTTATTTTTAATGTAACCACATTGGGAGTCAAAAATTAAAAAAAAGGTGTCAATTCAAACCATAACTAATTCAAAATATATCTGATTACTTCCTTTACTCTTATTGAAATAAATTACACAGCCCGGATTCTGTATCTAAGGTTAAAATGACTACATTCTTAGCATGTCTTTTAGACAGGGGTTGAAAAATAAGGGCCACCATGGAAAACATCACTGAAAAACATGTACCGCAATTTTCCTCGTATAATCCGCGGATAAACGTCGATTTAAAAAAAAAAAAAGAAAGAAAAAAACGTTTTTACGACCGTTTGATTTTGAAAAAATCTGCAGGATAATTGTGCAGGAGAGGGGTATAATTGGAAAAGGAACTCTCGCGGAAAATGTTTTTCTCAGTCCAAGAGTTTGTTACAAAGTGAAGAGGAGGTGAAAGGGTATCGTAATGATGAAGGACCGGGAAAGTTGTAGGGAGGGACGGCGGGAGTTGTTTTTGTCTTCTTGGGAAAGGCAAAATGCTGACTGTGCTTGTGCCCTCTCTTCATCAATTGGCCAATTAAAATGTAAGCACAGCGCTTGCTGCACGAACCTACACATGCAAGCTTCATTTCAAAGTTCCATGTTTTGGATTTCGTGTGCGCTGTGCTGTGCCTTGCATTTTAGCTCGTCCTTTGCCATTTTGACCGAAGTCTTTGCTGCTGAAATTTTCCTTCATTGCTATTTATGATGTCATCAAAAAGGAAACGTTTCAGTTACACTGCTGAATTTAAAGTGGGAGCACAGCTGAAGATATGATCCCGTCACTACACGATAGTTTTCAAAAGGTCAGAAAACTAGCGCACAGTGACACGTAAACAAACTCGTCGGTAAAACTTCGCGTGAGAATTCACTGAAGTCCAGCCCTATTTTCTTTACCTGTGTTTAAGCCAACTCCCTTACTTTAATGCAGGATTTCTCCCAAAAACTTTTCCCACTTACACACGAGTATGTACGGTATTTCTATGAATTGTTCTGTATCAGCGTTTCATCATTGGCAGTGGGTAATGCAATTGGAGCTGCTGCATATACATGATTAAATTTTGCGCTATATGGATGCCACACTACTAAGCTTATTTGTGTCTGAAGATAAAAAATATGTTAAAAAAAAGTTACCCTTAAAAATGAGTTTCTTGATTTATTAAGATTTTTTTTTTAATTTCTTCGGACTCTGGGGTCATCATGCAACTGACTTTTCTGTCGAAAATTCTGCTTCTAGATCAGCATTTTTGATGTACAGATTATACTGCAATTTTTTTTTCTGAATGTCGCAACCTGCAAATTATACGAAGGTAAAAAAAATGGCGCGAATTCCAGTGTCTGGGGATAAAACGATGAAAATTATGTAATTGGAATTTGCGAGCCCCAGGAAGAAAAAAAAAAAAGTATGGTTTTTGTTTTCCAGGAAGAGATAAGCTGAGGATTGAAAATTTTTTGGACAAAGTGCACATGACTGATATCATATACCCCCCTCCCCCAACACCACCCCCCTCTGCACTGGTCCAACATCTGGTCACTAACAAATTTAGCTGGCCACCAGATTTTAGATGTGCTTACCCAGGGGTGAAGCATGCTACTATATAAGCGCTACACCTGGAAAAAAAGAAAAAAAAACAAACTAGAAATAATTTATTCAAATATCAAACTGCAATGCAGTGCAAATTACGCGGCCATCAAATGACATTGTACATGGGTCTGCTTTGTGAAGGAATAGATAGTGAAGCCAGAAACAAAAATCTCAAGTGTTACCAGTTCTGACAGTGGTTGCAAAACATTGAGTTCTGTCAACTGCATTAGAAAGTGAATCTTAAGATACAGCAGGAACTCTGACAGCACTGTGATCCACAGAACATATATTTTTTTGTCATCACATATTTGGAAATGTGCACGTTGTAGGTAGTGAATCACTTTTCTTCTTTCATTTCAGTTTGTTTTTCATGTTTATTTTGCGAGCTACCTTACTGCACAGTGTTAGAATTAGAAATAAATCATCTACTGGCACAGCGGACTACTAGAATTTACAAACCACTGGTCCAACAAAATGCCCTCTGGTCTGTAAAAAAAAAAAAAAAAAATTAAAAAAAAAATTAAATTACAATATATGTATAAAATAATGTATAATTTCAATGGAATTATCTCCAATATTTGTTTTTAAACCTATCATTAGTTTGCAGCCTAAACAGAAAACCATACAGCAAGGAAAAAGAAATTAATTTTTTTTTAACTTGTGACAAATTTTTAAAAAACTTCCTGGCCACCTGGGCCAGTAAAATAAGTAGTTCAGTGGTCCGGCAGTAGTTTTACTGGCCAATGGACAGCAGACCACAGGGTAATTCGAATGCTGCTGCATGTGGGCAAACATTTTATTATTAGATGGCAAATTATTTTTACTTATTTTAATCTTTAAGTTGTGCTTTGAACAACCAGAATTAATGGTAGTGCTTCTTCATTTGCTTCAGATCTGCTGAATATTAATATCATGAGTAAATGTACTTGTGTGATTAAGAGTCTGCTGGATTGATTGTTTTCCAGAAATTTTGGGGAGGGTGGGAGAAATAACTGAGAAATGCAAAGCCACTTCACTGAAATCATCAAGAAACAGTCTAAAAATATGGTCTGCCACTTTCCTGATCACTGACATTTATGGCTGTGTGGCTGAGAAAAAAGATACTTATATTGGCCATGCCTTCTGTTTTCTCTAGCAACAAATGCTTGGGCTAAAGATGATGTTCACAGCTTTGGCAGTTTCAGTCTTGAAACATCACAAAATATTTCTTAGACAGGTTAATTCTGTAAATGATCTCTGTGTGTGATTCAGTTTAGAAAAAAAAAAACATAAAATTTTGTTTGAGCTCACTTTCTATTTAATTTTCCTGTGCACTTTCAAATTCTTTGACTGGAGAATGATCATAGCAGCTCTGGTGCTGCACGATTTTGTTCTATATTTTTTTAGAGGGAAATAGTTTTTGAAACAAAAATGCAGAGCTTTGTACTTATAAATAGTGCCCCCTCCCCTAAAAAAGACCACTGGGGGAGAATCAACACAAAACATCCTGCAGACATTAAAAAAAAAAAAAAACTAAGCTTTAATGACTAAAAAAAAAAAAACATGACAGATTCTGGTAACACAAAAGGTCACCACTGATGCTTCCACTGTGTCACCTTGTCTGATCTGTTTGTTGGGATGACAGCTCCTAATCTATTCACTTCAGTCAAAAGAAAAATGGATGGCATTATTGTAGGGGTGTAAAATACAAAGATGGCTTTAGAGCTAGATAAACAATACCAGCTATGTGGCCATTAGATACAGTGGATATAGAATTTTAGAGGGGTTTGTGGCAAAGAATTTTATCCCAACATTTTAAATTTGCTCAAGGGTAAAAAGTAGTGTCAGTTAACAGTGATTCTCCAAATTTTTAGCCCTACAAAACTTTCATGTTTCGAAACAGCCACCAGAAAGCTTTTGGAGGTCTAAGGGGCTTCAAAAAGAAGTTATATTGGGATTACCTGGGGTTTCTTTTGGATTCAGTGAACTAAATTTCTTCATGCACTTGTCACATAGCATTTCTGACAGCACTACCAACATTATGTTCAAACATTAGCAAAAATATTTTAAATGCAAATGGCAATCAAGACAAATAAATCTCTGCATATATGATCTTTGAGTTGAATTTATTCTTTAGGCAACAGTAGTTAAATAACTTATGACAGCAAATCAAAGTGTTGGTTAATATTTATGTGATGTACTCTGCTATGAACATTTCCGAATATACAAAAGAAAGAAGACCCCTGAGTACTTATTTTTTAATTTGTTCTTAATGTCATGGTAACACTACACACTTTGTTGTGACATCCTAGATACATTTCTTATGCATATTCAAGCAGTAAATATGTGCTAGGCACTTCATTATCATCCAATACTGGTATGCCGACTGACATTTATTTGAAGATAGTGTTGCAACTTGACTTAAACCAACACATAAAATTTGCATCACAACATTCTGAGACAAAAAAGGCACACTTCGCACTTTCCCACATGGTAGGTTTGAAATGCCATAGCATCCAATGCAGTACATCCATCGCGCAAGAAAAATTAACATGGTGTCAGGGAATTGTCTTTCACTTGTATATTCCGGTACATTCAAAATTAGGATTACTTTTGCAAACACTTAGTCATAATACAGAACAATTACTATGTTTATTTAGCTCTTCAGCACTATGTACTTCTATCCAGAAGATAAAATAGTTCCCTTCCAATATGCTCTCTTAATACTTTTTGCTTAATATTTATTTTCTTTCTTTCTGTCAGAATATGCACCTGTAGAATTTCTTATCAACAAGGGGTTGTAAGGCAATATATGTTCTATCCAACAGCATGTATACATGTACATGGTTAGTGCTCTATTTAGTCATCACATATTGTGTTTGAAAAATAATGCTCAAATTAAACACACACATTTAAATATTTAAATCATTGCCTACAATGCTTCATACAAATTGAAGAATCCATAGTTAAGGTATACATTTAAAAAACAACAACTGGGCACACAGTTTTTGACTTTCACTTGTATCAGTTACTTTTTACTTTGAGTATGATTTGTTTGTCTGTTTGAAGGTTTAACGACCATCATGAGCAACTTGATGGGCTATAAGCAGTCGCTTATCCTTAATTTAGGACCACTGGTTCCAAGGAAGGAAAAAAAAACAGTGCTCCATCAGACAAACAAAACACATTCATGCCTCATTGGGATTCGAACCTGGAAAGGACTTGAGCTCAATATTGTATGGATACACAAAGGTTTGAATGTTCCAAATGTGTTTGGGCAAGTGCAAAAATTTGGCTTTTCAACAAAAAATTAAATGACCATATTTTTGATATCTATAACACACATCATTAAACTTTTAATTTTACTAAATGCCAGCAAAGAATATGCAAACAACTTTTGTATTAACAAACACTGCTCCCCCTCCCAATGTACAGATATGTATATTAGCTACACTAGTGTACACAGAAACATACAAATATTATATACTCAAATTCCGAAAGAATAGATGGGGTTAAATTAAAATAATTGCATATTTCTTCAAGTTTACATCAAAATTAACAGTAACTAAAAATAAGCCATGCTACTCCCCCTTCTTTATGACCTGAAATTGACATTTGTAAATGTATGAAAAAGCTCTTACCTGTTCCGAAAGCAGTCAACACAGAGGACACATGTGGGATCAAGTCCACAATCTCTGCATGAGTAAGTTGGCTCTCCAGACTTGAAGACTTTTCCACATAATGCAGGTACTGGGTCTTTACTTTTTAGGAGCTCAAATACTTGTTCTGTGTTCTTAGAGCCACAAATAAACCATTGCAATGGTAAAAACAATACTTGATGTGCTTTTACTTCATCATATACCACATTGAGGCAATCACACTCTGGCTGTGGACTGTATATTATAGATACATTTTTACTCCAGAATTCCTTGAAGTCATTGCAGCTTAATGTCTTGCAATCAAACTTCTTACCCCAGTCATGAACAGCGAAATCTAGACCACTTTCATAGGAACCAGATGGAGGTACTAATGTATCTACACTTGACATCTTGAGAAGTTTGTGTACTACAAACTGGAACTGGAATAACAAAATAAATTAGATAACATACACTTGGTTCAAACAATTTACATTATAAACACTCAGAAATCTGCAATTTCTTGAAAGAAGTGCAAAGTTTGGACTGCAAACCTCTTCTGTACAAAACACTAACTAAAAGAAAGCTTCTACATCAGAAAAAACAAGGGAGATTCCATGAAGTAATCTGTAAAACTTAGAAGCACATCTAAAATTTAGGGCCAACACAAGAGAGTAACATGAATAAGCAAATACCAGGATTTGAATACTTTACAACAGAATCTGGCAATGATTAATCATTTAATGTAAACATTCTTGTTGGCATTCCATTTGCAAATGTAGTTTAACAATAAATGAATTTCTAAAACTGAATAAAGCATTACAAGTTACCTAACATGTGCAAGAAAACTAAAACACAAAACCAGTAAGCATTATTCAACTATATGAACATAATTTTTCAAGAAAGTAAAATTTAATTTTAAATAATAAACTTAAAATTTTTCAGTAATCAATGGAATATAGAACAAAAAAACTTTCTAATAATGATATAATCAATGTTTAAGCCTGAAGTAAGTCAATTTTAAAAAGTTTACAATTTTTTTTTCAGATAAAAACTCAGATCTGAGAGGGTATTTTTCTGTTTTACCTTCAAAATAATTTTTTAAGACAGAAAATTTTAGTTCTGTTAGACAGCACTGGCTGATTGATGGATCAGCCATTACTGTCATTTCATCATTTACTGAATATTTTTTCCAGACCTTCAAAGACAGTTATAAAACAACCTTGTTGAAAGGGTGACTTTACAGCAAAGCTGGACCAATCCCAGATATCCATTTTCTTTTTATTTTAAATAAGTACTTTTTTTTTTTTTTTAAATAGGCAAGGAAGCCAGATTTTTTCAATAGATACAGACGCCAGATTTTCTTTTACAGCAAATACCATGATTTTCACTATGTAATCCACGGATTATCGGTTACAAAATTAGTTTTGATTCTGCAAATAATAAATTGCTTTAAAAAAAATTTGCAGCCATTTAAATTGCAAAAAGTCCACATGATAATTGTCAGGGAGAGGTGGTGGTATACAAAAAATGTGTGAACAGAAAAAATGTAACACAATAGAGATACAGGGCTGCAAAGAGATCGAAAGATTTTTTTTTTTTATTACTTAACACGTGTTTTGACAGAAAATGTGATGCAGCAAAGGCTGCATCACATTTTCTGTCAAAATGCACTTGCCAAAGACTTCTGCACTCGCCAAAGACTACATGCCGAGGAAAGCCCACTGAGCTATGCCACAGCACGTACTGAACAAGAACATTACAAAAGGAACAAACCCACTATATGGACACAAATACGGCAATATTTAAATTACCTAAAACATGAACATTTATCCACTCTCAACAATGTTCTAATGTGGACATAGCGATTCATTTTAGAATGATTTAACTCTAAATACACTGTAGTCACCTCTTGACTTGTACTAAAAAGGGGATATTCAGTGTAATAACATATCAGGCAATCTATAAAACACATTGGGATCATAGAACTTTCAGAACCTAGCTATGTACAATAGCATACCTACCAACTACTATGGAATGTCCGTAGTTTCTACGAATTTAGTTGTCTGACTATGGAACTACAGAACTCACTGTCAAAACAACAGATTCTACGAATTTTCATTTTTTTTATTATTTTGCTATTATTTTATGATAAACACAAGATTTTTAAGTGGATTAGTGGAATTCTGCTTTCTTTGTCATGATTTAGATCATTCTCATGCAAAACTGAAGAGAATTGGTACGGGGGAGGGATCATTTTCCATCTTGAGACAGTATTTCGTGTTTCAAAACTTCCGAAAATGGCAGTTAAGAGTAAAATTTTTTTTGCCATAATCCTAATTTTTTCCTCCCAATGTTGCCTTTGTGTTCAGTATTCTTGTTAAATATCACTTTACTGCATAAATGTTTGTATTTCAGCTTGAAAGTGTAAGCAACGATTTGCGAAAATGCAAGTTAGACGCCACAAAAATTTCCCCGTAATTTTGAGGCACGAGATTCTTCCGCGAATTTGAGGAATTCTGCCTTCTTTGTTATTATTTGGGTCATTCACGAGATTGATGCACAAGTGAACAGAAAGTTTTGGGAGGTTGGTCATTACAAAACTTCCGAAAACGGAAGGTCGACGTTCATATTTTTTCCATAATCATCATTTATTTTTTCTCTCGATATTGCCTCTGTCCAGTATTATTGTTAAATAACATTTTACTGTACAAATATTTGCATTTCAGCTTGAAAATTGGGGGAAAAATTTCCAAAACTGAGACTCTGACGGAACAAAGATTTCTCTCGTAATCGCAACACCCCCGCACCCTGTGCTGTTACCACTCTCCTGCAATGTTAAATATCTATCCCCTCTCCCATAAGTTAAGTGCTAGCATTTAAACTTGATAAGGGAGGGGGAAATTCCAGAAAACAGAAGCCCACCTATGTGCCATTTACTTATACCTGCAAAATCATACCATCCAAAGGCATATATAAAATATTGGTGATCAGAAGTTTAGTGCATTAAGTCTTCACACATTCCAGCAATAACTTTTTCAAGGAGAAAGAACTTCAATGGATAATAACAGCCAAAAAATTTGGATATACCACCTCACATGTCAAAAAAGTAATTTACATGTATAAACATCCTAAAAATAAAACCAAGCAAAATATAAAATATTGTGGTAAATTCCAATACATAAAACAGGTTACAAATATAATAAAAAAGGAATGCAAAAAACAACATCTAGATATTGGAATTTCAGTAAAAGACTAAAAGAATATAATAATCAATAACAGAGAAAAAACAAAGATTTGGACAGTGCAGGAGTATATAGCTTCCAATTAAGCCAACCAACAACAACAATAGAGTAAAGTACATAGGAAGCACAAGAAACAAATTAAAAACAAGATTGACACAACACATGAAGAACTGGAAAAAAAGGAAGAAAAAACAGCACTTGAACAATATTGCATAAAAAATAACGCCAGAATTTGAAAACCATCAAAATTGTCTGCAAAAAAACAAATGAAAAGACCATCTGTTTCGCCGACGCAATCGTAATTGAAAAAACCAACTGCAACATTAGTAGTGGAGTAGAAATGCCAATTCCATGGAAGATACTGATAGAAGAAGAGGACTTTTGTTTTAAGGGAATCACCCACACATATTTGGAAAATATATCAATACACGTCAACAAGTAACGAAATCCATCATTATGTCGACTCAAACTGGAAAGGTCAACCAAGTCTGCTTGAAACGTTCACTCCCCCTCACACTCCATTTTGAAATGAAATTCCAAGAAAAGTCCCCCAAAACCTTTTCACTCCATGAACAAGCATCTTCCTCTTTCAAGCATCTTTTCCCAATGAACCGATGGTCTAGTGGGAAGAACGTCTGCTTTCTGAATGAAGGAATGCGAGTTTGAATCTCACTGGGACCAGAGCATTTTTTAAGAACTAGAGCGGAAAAAAAAATAATGCAACGTCTATAAAAAATTCCTAACACCTCACGGATGTTCTAAAAAATATAAGTTTAATAAAAAAAATTCGAGGAAACAAAAAACATTGGAAAGGAGAAAAAAACTTCCTCCAAAAATTTGACAAAGTCCAATAAATCTCCCAGGAAAATAATAAATTTCTAAGGAGCACCGCTAGGGGGCAGCACATCACGTACACATCCCCCTATATGTCTACACCCACTCGGTCGTTGCCATCCCTCGAAGATCCATCGAAAGTTCCAAAAAGCACCACTAGGGGGCAGCACATCAGCATCGACCCAACACACTAGCCACTCTCTTTCATCCTCCTGCCCCATGCCACGCCCCCGCATCCTTGGCGCAGGATCAGTCCTTTTATAACAAAAAATTGGAAGGCAAACAGAACAGAAACAATGCAAACACGCAGACATAAAAAAAAAAAATCCGGAGTCTTTAAATCACAGGAGTGGCAACGCAACACATCCGATGACGTATAACACACAAAGATTCCCAAACTGAGCACGGGGAATATTCAACATAGACTGTACAGAGAACGGACGACCAGAGGTCCCAGAAGATGGCAGACAGATCTGCCAAAATGCATCGGACAATACATCCAGGAAGTCTGACAAAGTTTTTTGGTGATTGCATTTCCTCATGCGAATATAATTTTTCGAGTGATTCATTTTTCCGTTTTTTCAAGTTTTTAGACGTAATTTTTCACACCTCTTTTGTCTTCATGTGCCTCCTGTAGTTCAACTAAAAAAGCATATCCTACTCAAGAAAATGTATGGACTAACTTCTAAAAAGCCTACACTCAAGAACCTGATGAGAACAACCGTGCGAAGATTCGAACATCGACGACCTACAACCAAGAGCTACGCGAAAGATTTTTCCTTGAATCACATTTGATTACCGAGATATATACTTGCAGTGAATATTAATAATTTCCAACTGAGAAATTGCTTTTCACTCAAAGGAAATATAACATGTAAAAAGTTAAAAACCACCATTAAATGGTTCTACCTGAAAAAGTAACTTAAAAAAAAAAAATGCACGGTATTCAAAATTATTCTCAAAATTTACACCGTTTACCTAAAATAGTTAGTTTTGATATTGTGGTCCTCAGGATGAAAGGTCTTTCAGCACGATGGATGAAACTTATCAGAGGGAATGAAAAAAAGATAAGTGAAAATGAAGAAATTGGGAGAGAAAGACACAGGGTTGGTCATTTTGCCGGCAAAAAGGTGTTTTTGCCAGAACAGTGGTAAAAACTAGGCAAAAATGAAAAAAAACCCACTAAAAATGGCAAAACGCGTTAGACTAAACACAATAATGCACTTTACATAGCAATGATTTGTAGTCATATCAACAGTGAAATATTTTTTTTATATATCACTCAGTATCATTTATTAATTTTATTAATTAAAAACAATTTAAAATACAATGTATGCAGAACAATTTCAGTGTTGAAAAAAATTTAGTGTTCCAACTGATTACTGAAATGTGCCTTTGCATCCTGAAAATGAAATTTGAGTTTAAAAAATAGAATTTGTTTCTTTTATTTCAATTTTATATATTTTTGTATTTATTTTTTATTTGTGCATGGACTAAGATTTGTTAGTTCATCATCAAATTGGGTGCAAGTTTTTTGGGTTTTGAAGTATTGTTAATAATTTCTCAGTATACACATGAGCAGCTTTTTTTTTTATTGGATTTTTAACGACCACAGTGAGCAACTCAATGGGCTATAAGCAGTCGCCCGTCCCTAATTTAGGGTCACTGGTTCCAGGGAAGGGAGAGAGCCAGTGCCGTAAGACAAACACAACATCCATGCCTCACCGGGATTCGAACCCGGACCCCGTTCGGACGAATGTTTAGAGGCCATCGCTTAGACCACGGCGCCACCGGGACGGCACATAAGCAGTTTGTTAATAGCTTTTGATTGTTTCGAATGAGGGAATGAATGATTTTCATCCCTATGAATTGGGTAAACAAAATTATACCTTTATAAACACATGATTTGTATTTTGTACTCAGATTTCCTTAGTTTCAAAGAGATAAAAATGTATTTTATGTCAAAAAATACTTAACCCTTAAATCAATGTTTAAAAATTCAAAAATATTTTTCCTTTAAAATCATTTGTAGAAAACAAAAAATAACTTTATTATATGTCCCGTAAGTAAATATAGTAAATCCCCATTTTTGTCACTTTGGCCAAGAACCTATTTTTTCCGGGACAGTTTTTTCTGATCTTTACAGTTTTTTTTTTCACCTTTGGCAAAAACTTGCCTACCCTGGATAGACATCAGCACAAAGAAAAATTAAACAATGGATGCTGTGCAGCTGAAGAGTCAACAAAAGACAAACTAACGGTATTCTTTTTTTTTTTTTATTTGAGGTTTAACGACCACCATGAGCAACTCAATGGGGCTATAAGCAGTCACCTGTCCCTAATTTAGGGTCCCTGGTTCCAGGGAAGGGAAAGAGCCAGTGCCGTAAGACAAACACAACATCCATGCCTCACAGGGATTCAAACCCGGACCCCTTTCGGACGAATGATCAGGTGGAGTTTTCGCACTGCGTGTTCACTTGCTTAGATTTTCCATGTCGAGCGCTGCACAGAAATCTGAACGCATCCGACGGATCGGTGATATTTAAAAATGCAGGAGAGTGGAAACATGGGGGGGGGGGCTTACGGGAGAAACCTTTGTGCAGCGTCCGACATCCAGTTTTGGAAATTTTCCTGCTATTTTCAAGATGAATACAAATATTTCTGCAGTCAAATATTATTTAACAATAATACTGGGCAGAGGCAACATCGCGAGAAAAAAGGAATTACAATTGCGGAAAAAATCTGAAGTTTCTAACTCAAATCTCGCGATGTTACCTATTGTGCCCTCGCCAGGGGAATCAACTTTATGCTTTGCACATGTAAAGTTTGTTTCATTAGAGTCCTTGTTTGTTGTAACATTTTGCTGAGGTGCATATTTCTTTTTCACAAAGAGATGGGTCTTTTCATAAAATGGATCTATGTATGTCATGCAATAATACTAGTTACTACTGACAAGGCTTTTGCCAATATTGGCAGGTATGCAGTAGCACATACAATGCAAAGCAAAAGAACTACTACTACTACGACATATATTACATTCAACCTCCCTTATGTTTGACCTGATATTGTCCAATCATGAGATACTTTGGCATGCTTCAGTGAAATAAACAAAACATTTGATTAAAAATGTTTGGCTTAAAGCTGAACACATGGCTAAAGGCCCATCAAGTGCTGAACACAAAGCAAGTACGGAAACAGAGGTAGTAAAGAAAATGTAACATTTACTCATTATATGAACACAACATATACAGCACAACAATTTCTTTTTTCTTGGATTGGAGGTTTAACGACCACCGTGAGCAACTCAGTGGGCTATAAGCAGTCGCCCATCCCTAATTTAGGGTCACTGGTTCCAGGGAAGGGTGAGAGCCAGTGCTGTAAGACAAACACATCCATGCCTCACCGGGATTCGAAACCGGACCCCTTTCGGACGAATGATCAGAAGCCATCGCTTAGACCACTGCGCCCCCGGGGGCGGCCGCACAACAATTTCGGATTAAAAAATAAAATCGGGAGAATAGAACTCAATCGCAAGGGCAAGAAAATTGAATGAAATATCGAAATTTTATAGACAACTCATTCTACAGTGGAAACACAACAAAAAATCATTACATCTTTTGAAAGGCACTGATGAAAACAGGCCTTCAAAGTTTTGCAATATTTTACTCAAATATTACCTTTTATATCATTGAGAACAATATATATATATACAAAGCACTATCTTAAAAAAAAAAAAATAGAAGGCCCTATGCGAGTAAATTCTTCAACTTCATCTTATAATAATAGAAAGCATAACGTGCTCACTTACTTTTACATATATGTTTATGCCAACTATTACGTTAGTGCAAACACTTCACGGGTACTAATGGGATCGAAAAATGACGGAATACATCTCGTTAATCAGGCTCCTTACCATTGCTTTATGCTAGTGTGTCTGTTGTCTGAGGGCTTTATGCCTAATCCAATCTAATTTACTTTTCCCAGTTTTTTGGTTTACCACATTAAAACAACTATTATCTATCGACAGCAAATAAACAATGCCCTTACGCGAAAACGCTACATTCACCAACTAAGTCATAAATAAAACATCACAGAATTTAACCACAAACAGCTGTTGTACTCACCTATTGCGTAACCATAAATGCGAAATTTCACTGAATCATCAGTACGCAAAACTAATTATTTTAGACCTCAACTACATTGCACGATGTACTACACCTCGAAATAAAATAATAATGCACTAAGTCTAACTGAGCTCTTCAAATAATCAAAAATTTTACACTTACACGGTCAACACTACAATTCCAATAATAAGCCACACGTCATTTGGAACTAAAAATCTCAGAGCACAGTAACTTTCTTAAAATAGCAATAAATGCAACAACGTAAATGCCAATGGCACTTCATTAATGTCTTACGAGACTACGCTGTTTCATAATTACATTGTACTGTAGACACTGTAGGTACAGAAAGTCTAATTCACATCTACACTTGCACTAGCTCATGTACACTACTGACGTCACAACGAATAACCATACCTTAAATTATAATCACATGAACCGCACACTTAGGTATTCACGAAGATACATATGGTGGGGGTAATAATTTGTTTATATTTTATTTTATGGCTCATCTAAACATAAAAGTAAATTATTAGGTGTGAAAGCTTCCCTTTTCTGATCAAATAAAAATTTTGAAATTGATAACCGAATGACACTTTAAAAAATATGGCAGATCATTACAAAATCCTATTCCTATCATGTTCCATTTTGCACGTTCCTTAAATTCTTAGCATCTTGTTTCTTTCAAATCTTTTTTTCCCAAGTACCTGTCCCCAAAAATATTAATTAATAGCAATTTTTAAAGATTTTTGTAGTTGTTGTTGAGAGTTTAACGACCACTGTGAGCAACTAAATGGGTTATAAGCAGTCGCCCTTCCCTAATTTAGGGACACTGATTCCAGGGAAGGGAGGGAGCCAGTGCCGTAAGACAAACACAACATGTATGCCCCACCGGGATTCGAACGCGGACCCTCTTGAACGATCGGTCATGAGCCAGAGCTTAGATCACTGCGCCACCGCGGTGGCCAACGAAATCCTTGATGAGCATGAAATCATATATTAGATTCTGAGTGTCATTTCTCACTTGTCACAAGGGTCACAAGATTTTTTAAATGCCTATATGCCTCCCCGATGGCGCAGTGATCTAAGCGATGGCTTCTAATCATTCGTCCAAAAGAGGTCCCGGTTTGAATCCCACTGAGGCATGGATGTTGTATTTGCCTCACGGTATTGGCTCTCTGCCTTCCCTGGAACCAGTGGCCCTAAATTAAGGACGGACGGCTGCTTATCGCACATTGAGTTTCTCATGGTGGTCGTTAAACCTCCAACTAAAAAATAAATAAATAAATGCTTATATAGCCTTAATTGAAATATCGAAGCAGAATTTTTTTTAATGTTTTCTTATTAACTAGTGTTTGACTAGAACTGATTGTTCAGTACACCAATTCAAAGTTAGAGACATGCTCACAAACCCCATTACAGAAATTTCTCATTTATGTAGTTGTTCACCTAATTATTATTTGGGATGTCAAGTCTAGAAGAGCGAAGTACAAAAGCAGCGAACTGAAGTACAAGGCAGCGAATTTCATATCGTGAGTACATTTGAAACATAACTGTAAAAGTTTATAAGCTACATTGCTAGAAACAGAATAATTTTTTCGTTTCACGTTAACCGGAAAATAATATTAATAATGGTTAACTCGGGGCAAGCATACGTGAGCAAGCATTCCTTCACATAAGTTGCGGTGTTCTATCCAAGTAAATGTGATCGGTTTCAACTACCGAAGTATGCTAGAAGAAAGAAACTATCGTCGTTTCATTCTGAATAAAAACCGTCTGTTTTTTCTCGTGCACTTTTGACTTTTCTATTTATTTTGGAGTTTAACTGCAACCGCGAGTAGATTCATGGGTTATAAATTATAAAGTCGCTCGTCCCTACATGATTGGAAGTTTAGCGACCACCGTGAGCAACTCAATGAGCTATAAAGCAGTCGCCGGTCCCTAATTTAGGGTTACTGGTCCCAGGGAAGAGCGAGAGCCAGTGCCGTAAGACAAACACAACATCCATCCCTCACCGGGATTCGAACCCGGACTCCTTTCGGACGAATGATCAGAAACCATCGCTCAGACCACCGGCCTATATGATTTGGGACCACTAGTTCCAGGAAAGGGAGAGAGCCAGTTACGGAGAACAGATACACCAGGCGTGCTTCATCCGGGACTTGAACACAGGTCCATCTCATCCAAAAAGTTAGAGAACAACGCATTAACGACAACTCCACAGGGGAGACAAGTCAGATTTTTTCAAAGACCATGGGAGTGTGATAAATTGGCAATCATAATGCTAGCGGTTCTTAAACGACGAGACCAATTGAACGTGCAGCGCCATCTATGAATATGGGAGAGTTGGCAGTGAACACTGGACAGATGCCTATTAGAAAGCCAGAATGCTTTATTCAATTCATAATATAGACCGTATGCATTGACTTCGCGAAACCGCGGTTCGCGTCACTTTTCCGCCTGCTGCTTTCTTGCGGAACAACTGGTGTACAAGCGAGGTCAAAGATGCATTGCATGGGCTACGTAAGTGGGTTATCTGCCCAGATATCAGATACAAGAAGCTAGATCGGACACCTAGCCAGTGAGGCGTGACAATGCAGGTGCCATTTTCAGCGGGTCATCGCGCTTCATTTAAAGGGATGATACATGTACTCCAGACATCATGAAAGGTACCAGAGTTCTTCCAGTCCTCCCAGCAGAAGTTGCTCATGCAATCAAGAACATGAAGCGAGGGAAAGCTCCAGGAGAAGATGGAATTACTATAGACATCATACAAGAAGCAAGTGGAGAAATTGAAACAGTACTCGCCCAAATTTTCGCTCGATGCCTTAATGAAGGGAAGATTCCTGAGGATTGGAACAATGCTGCAATGATCCTGCTACATAAAAAAGGTGACATTGAGGATCTCAGGAACTACAGACCTATCAGCCTCCTATCAGTGGTTTATAAAATCTTCACTAAAGTTCTTTCACACCGCTTGAAGGTAACACTGGACATGGCTCAACCGAGAGAACAAGCTGGATTCAGGAGTGGCTACAGCACAATAGATCATATCCACGTACTGAGAGAACTGATTGAAAGAGCAAGGGAATATGAACTTCCATTGTGCATGGCTTTTATCGATTATGAAAAAGCCTTTGATTCGGTGAAACCATCAGCAGTTACCACGGCTCTGAAATCCTGCGGTATTGAAGATGCATACATTAATATTATTAATAACATCTATGAAAATGCAAGTGCAAAGATTCGGCTGTTTGAAAATACAACACACATAAAAATTGGAAATTGAGTGAGACAAGGTGACACCATATCTCCGAAGCTCTTTAATGCCACATTGGAAAATGTCTTTCAATCACTGAACTGGGAAAACAAAGGGATAAAGATTAATGGAGATTATCTAACCCACCTTCGTTTTGCTGATGACGTAGTCATTTTTGCAACTACCCCATCAGAGCTGCAGAGTATGATCCAGGAACTTGCTGACAAGAGTAAAGAAGTGGGATTAAAAATGAACTTTCAGAAGACAAAAGTGATGTTCAATGCTTTTACAAGAAATGAAGATTTATCGATTGATGGAGAAAAACTGGAGATAACAGATACGTATGTTTATCTTGGACAGCAGATATCAAGTGAGGGTCACATTGATGAAGAAATTAATCGGCGTACAAAACTTGCCTGGAGAGCTTTTGGAAGAAACAGCATAATTTTCAAGAGCAATATGCCATTATGTCTTAAAAGAAAAGTGTTTGATCAATGCATCCTTCCAGTGCTTACGTATGGTGCAGAGACGTGGACCTTAACTAAAAGAGACATACAAAAGCTGCAGACAACTCAAATCAACATGGAGAGGTGCATGCTTGGTATAACCAGGAGAGATAAGAAGAGGAACTCGTGGATCCGAAAAATGACGAGAGTGGAAGACATCATGATCAGAGTTAAATCCCTGAAATGGCAATGGGCTGGACATACTGCCAGAAGGACAGACCATAGATGGACAGCCGAAATTTTAGATTGGATTCCAAGGGACAGGAAAAGACCCAGAAAAAGACCACATGGGAGATGGGTGGATGAAATTCGTAAATATGCGGGAGTGACATGGAGGAGACTGGCACAAGACAGACCGTTGTGGAGGAAACTTGGGGAGACCTTCGTCCAGCAGTGGATTGATAATGGTTGACAATGATGATGATGATGATGACTTTGCGTTAAGTCCTGTTTATATTCTGACTCGAAGTAATTAGTACACGTTCAGCAGAGGAAGTCATAATATTCAGGTACAAAGCAATAATATTCCTTAGTGCAAACTACAATGTCAAGGCTCTTGCAAAATACTGAAATATTTGATTCACCCAGGGCTTGTATTGAAGAGAAACATCATTCTGGCTTCTGCGATATTAAAAAGATCCCACTATTTTTAATTTGTTGCGAGATAATAGAATTTAGAGGTTTCTTGTTAATTAATGCTTAGTTTCAAATGTTAAAAACGAAAATTTCCTTAGTTAAAAACGAAAATTTCCTTAGTACATAACAGGCTGAAATTTTTAATAAAAATATTTTTGAGCAAGAATTCTAAATAAATCAGAATGACACAGGAAACAAAAAGCAAGGAAAAAGATTTAGATTATTTCAACTTTCCTATGGGCAGCATGTGGGAGATATTTCCCGTGTTTTTTTTTTTTTTTTTTTTTTGTTTTTTTCTTGGAGATATAACGACCACCGTGAGCAACTCAATGGGCTACAAGCAGTCGCCTGTCCCTAATTTTGGGTCACTGGTTTCAGGGAAGGGTGAGACCCAGTGCCGAAAGACAAACACACCGGAGCGGCTTTTTCGGGTTCAAATTGATAGTTTTCTGGATTTAATAGCTATTTATTGATTTTTAATATAGCATTTGCATTTTCATTATTTTAAATCTTTACCGGGTTTTTTAAAACGCTTTCCATATGTGCATACATTCCAGCTATAAATTTATCTCGTTAGCCTTCCCAGGTTTTTTTTTTTTAGAATTGAGGAAAAGTCAAATATGTAAGCGCAATTATATTTTCGTCTATCAGCGTACGATTTATATCTGAGTAAGCTTTCACAGTGATTTACACAATAGTTAAATCCAAACTGCCCGCCGTGATATGCCCCACCCAGACACTTGACCCGCTCAATGTGGCTCCATGGTTCTCACAGCACAAGCGTATGCTCAACAGAGCCGACAGCCAATCTAGTCCCTTATATGATATCTGTGGTTATCTGGTGATCAAAAACAGCTTTATTCTGATAAGTTAAAGTTATTCGGCAGTTATGGTGACCCATACGATATTTCATATTCTATTTTCCTGAACAATATTGTAGGAAGGGGAATGTTTTTGCTTGAAAGGAACTTGAAATTCTGCATTTCGGCACGGCCACCGGCTTCTGTGCTGACAGCATATTCACACAGTTAATTAAGATAAAAAAAGTCCTGTTATCTTTGGCTAATTATTTAATTTAAAAGTTTACCTTTTAATAATTTAGATATTTCCCAACCTGAAACTTAAGCTAAGGTAAAAATCATAAGCTTTCACAGGCAAGGCTATAATAATAATAATAATAATAATAATAATAATAATAATAATAATGATTCTAGCGAGTAGCACTAAGTCTCTGTACCTTATATGCAATAATGACAATAATAATAAACTGGTGAATGTTATCATGAGATCTTTTTCCAAAATCGACCTGGGAGCTCAACATAAGAAGTTTCTATAAAATGTTCACTACCCTATAGCAGTGATACATTCACGATAAAGAACATCATAATCTTACTCATAAGAAAGGTTAATTCTAGTCTAAAGATCTTTATAGAGTTTTTTTAGATAATGCAACAGTAAATTTATGAACATACCTGTTACAAAATGTAAACTACACACTCAAATGTTCCTTCGTTTTCGGTCATCAATATCAACATACGTGATAACCACACACTTTGCTGCTTCTGTATTAAATTTTTATAATCCTGATCCCACTTCGTTAGTTCAGATGGTAATCTATAATAGGATACATCAAGGAGGTTATATTACTGGAGACACCACTGGCTCTGCCCCCATAGGTCACAGCTAATCTGTGGTGTGACGTCACAAGCAGGCAAAAATGAACTAAATTATACCATTGATGAAACAGTAAAGATTATTGAATTGCACATTTTATCTGTTTATACGCTTAGAAGCTTTTGTTCCATTGGTTTCCAAGCAGCTTCTCTTCTGCGGCTGCGTCGTGCCTGCTCATGACGTCATTTGCAGCACAGACGGTGGCTTATGGCGGCCAATGCTGCGTGGATAGGAGTGGTGTCTCCAGTAATATACCCTCCTTGTTATACATGATTATCTCTCCCACTTCGGTTACTTCAGCGGAAAAAGCACATAACACCATCTTTCTTAACGCTCCACAATGGAAATCCAAGCAGTGCTTGTACACCAGTTGATTACCAGGACGTCTGCTACCACGGTTTACCGCACTGTGACGTCATATGCATACGGTCTATAGTTACTCCGTACCAGCGCCATTCTATGTATGCTGGAAGTAGCATGCTGTTTGCCAGTCTATTTTCCTCCATTGTCTTTGGTTCTTATGCATACTAGAATAAGTCGGCCGCCCCGGTGGCGCAGTGGTCTAAGCGATGGCCTCTGATCATTCGTCAGAACGGGGTCCGGGTTCGAATCCCGGTGAGGCATGGATGTTGTGTTTGTCTTACGGCACTGGTTCTCTCCCTTCCCTGGAACCAGTGACCCTAAATTAGGGACGGGCGACTGCTTATAGCCCATTGAGTTGCTCACGGTGGTCGTTAAACCTCCAATCAAAAAAAAAAAAAGAATAAGTCGGTAAATCCCCCACCTCCACCACACCCACCCCCGAATACTTCATGTTTTTTTGTTTTTTTTTATTGGAGGTTTAACGACCACCGTGAGCAACTCAATGGGCTATAAGCCGTCCCTAAATTAGGGTCACTGGTTCCAGGGAAGGGAGAGAGCCAGTGCCGTAAGACAAAACACAACATCCATGCCTGACCGGGATTCGAACCCGGACCCCTTACGGGGGAATGATCAGAGGCCAGCGCCTTAGACCACTGCGCCACCGGGGCGGCTACTACTTCACGTTTATATTAATTATAGTGTACCTACTTTCCAATAATGATTCAGTGGAGTGATAACAAAACTGAAATTTTCAGAGTACAGAAACCCGGAATGTTTATATCGAAGACCTTGGAGAAAATAGATTGGCAAACCTAATGCTAGCCTTTCTGAGGCAACGAGCAACAATTGAAACAGCAGCGCCATCTGTTACCGCGAGGAGTTTGTGAGAAATGCATAGCTATTGGAAAGATACATACAGTGTTTGATTCAACGCATAATATATTGTATAAATAGCGCAGAAGGAATATTCGGCTGCGAATGCAAACCAACAAATTTCTAGATAAAAATTTAATTAGCAAGTTCTCAATTTCCATGAAATTCAGCTATGAAGTAGAAAATACGCCACTACATACCACGAACACCTAATACATGAAGTTGCAGCAATGATAATTTAATATACCGCATTATCGTTCCTTCATATTACCCTTAATCACCCGATTTTGTTCCTCAAATTGTTTTATTGAAAAATATTTTTAGCACATGTGCTCATGAAAAATGAATCTTATATACAAAACATAAAACGTCTGTACCTTGGAGATCATTAAACCTTGGAGATCATTACCAACAGCGATACTCGCAATGATTGTGTCTCGCTCGAGTTGCCATGAATTTGGAACCAATTCTTCAAGTAACGCCTTTTCTCTACCAGGATCCCGCGTGCAACCAACGTGATGCCTCGTATCTTTAAATGAATGTAATGTCGCATCTATTTATTGTCAAGTTCCCGCATTCAAATTGTTAAGCGTTCTAATTTTCAGTTTGCAGTTTCTGTCTAACTTCCTTGAAAAAGCCATCTGGTTGATGTGCGAAAGCTTTTTTTTTTTTTTTTTTTTTTTTTTTTGATTGGAGGTTTAACGACCACCGTGAGCAACTCAATGGACTATAAGCAGTCGCCCATCCCTAATTTAGGGTCACTGGTTCCAGGGAAGGGAGAGAGCCAGTGCCGTAAGACAAACAGAACATCCATGCCTGACCGGGATTCGAACCCGGACCCCTTATGGACGAATGATCATAGGCCAGCGCCTTAGACCACTGCGCCACCGGGGCGGCATGCGAAAGCTTGGAAACACTTATGTGTTTATTTCCTACGCCAATAAATCGGATCACTAGTACAGTGTTACTATTTACTACTTAATTGGTGTGCTGTTCCCCGTTATATAAACTAGTGTGATGTCGTGTTTGCGCAAGTATTTCAGCTCTAAATCTTTAAGATTTAAGTGTACGTGACGCGAAATTTTCCTATTTAGTAGTAGTATCTTCCTTTTTCTTCTTCTTCTTCTTCTTTTTTTTGCTCGGCGTATATGGCCGCCCCTCGATCCACACAACACAATTACATCTAATGGACGTCAATTTGATGTCGCCATGTTACGTATACAACCTAAATGGACGTCCGTGGAAGTCCAGATTGCGTTTAATCTATACAATCGGGATATTCAATGGATGTCCAATGTTCCTCCAGATTGCGTTTAATCTACGTTTACTAGATGTTACGTACACACGCTAAATAGACGCGAGTCTAGATACGCCCATCAAACGTCATGTGTGGTACACTGAAAAAAAATTAGGTGGCGTGAATTCATGGGAAATTCCACCCTCCACACTGTAAAAAAATTACTGTAGATTTTACGGTCCAACACAAAACTGTAAAATCTACAGTTTAATCTACGTGCCAACACAAAACTGTAAAATCTACAGTTTTACAGTTTTGTGTTGGTATAGGCTTGCTCCAACACTGCATAAAACTGTAAAATCTACAGTTTTATGCAGTGTTGGAGCAAAACTATAGCTTTGCTCCAACACAATCAACTCATTCGTTCCAGCCAAATTTTTGTGTTTTCGTGATTATTTTGACTCCAGCCAAATTCTGTGCTGTTTTCTTCATTAAATGCAGTGTTGGAGCAAAGCTATAGCTTTGCTCCAACACTGCATACAACTGTAGATTTTACGGTTTGGTGTTGGCACCCTGGAAAACGGTTTAAAACCGTAAAATCTACAGTAAATGTTTTGCAGTGCAGCGTACCAGTGTGATACAACGAAATCTTCCTCAATCGCTCCAGCTGGACTCGAACCAGCGACCTTGGGATTGTGAAGTGGGTGTCTTACCATGGAGCCACAAATTCCTGTTAACACCACTCGCGTGCAAGATACACCATTAATTGAACGATGCTTATTTATTTATTCGCTATTAATGTGGGTTAGGTAATAATCTTTTCTCTATTGGACCTTATTAGTTTTCTGAATACATTTGTGATAATTTTATTTTTTCCTGTAGGAAGATTTACTACAAATTACGTATTTTTTTCTTTGTGATCTTTTTTTTCGAAATAACCGAATGCTTTGGAACTCGAGATCTTTTTAAATTGACAATGACTTCCATTGTCTTTAAGAAAAGAGCGAATGCACTGCTTTATAGTATTTCATAAAATTCCTAAGTATAAAATTTACTCTTGTCAGCTGCAATAACTTTTGTCTTAAGGGACAGACACAGACTGATGCATAAACATCATACAACTCATTTAGTAGTTAATCAAACCTCAAGTATTTCCGCCAATCGTTCCTATTGCCGGGATTTTTTACATCATGTGGATACGTGAAAAGTGATAACAAAAATTTCCGTTAATATACGAAAGGAATTGAAGGTAATGAAGGTAATTGCTGAAAAGTTTCTGAAATTTCAGAATTGCCCGTAAACGCCCCTTATAAACGCCAGTTTTTTTTACCGTAAACATAAGAAAGGAATTGCATAAAGCTTTTTAAAATTTCAGAATTTTCCTGGCGTGCGAACAATCCGTGAAATTCAGGCCTCCACCCCCGTCATTTCACAGAAAAGGTTGCATCTGAAATCTGCTTCGTTTATTTAAGAAAGGAATGACAAAAAAATGGTTAATGAATTTCAGAAATATTTTTCCGCTGTACATTCATGAGTATTAAAAAACTTGACATTTATAGATTACACCACGAAAACTGTCACCACTATATCACCTTGATAATGCACTAAATTCTTATATGATTTGAATTAGTTAGAAGTCTATAATTAGAGCACTTGGGAGGTTGTACAGAACTGCTTCCTGCCAACTTTAAACACGACCGCAAATCAGAGGCGGAGCTAAGGGGAGCAGCGGGGACACGTGGTCGGGGCGCCTGAGATAGGGGAGCGCTGAGCCGGGCGACATGGAGAGACGGAACGCAGACGTTTATAAACCCCTCACGTGTTTTTGAATTACATCTCAAATTCCATGACGTATAAAAAATTTTGAATCAAAAGAGAGTAATGGCTTGAGCTCAGTAGTCGTAAACTTTGGTAAACTATACAGCCTTCTCAACTGTACGAATAAAATCACTGAGCTTATTCGTACAGAACGACTGCTCAGTTTATTGTGCTGTAACTCTCGTACTCCGCTATGTGGACGGGACAGCTCGGCGCCAATTGTTCTGTCAGTGACGTCACACATGCCTCCCTCTTTGCTCCAAAATTTTCGGCTATTACTTACTGACTGCCACCGTAGGTGAAGATGGTTACTATCATATATTCTATTGTTGTTCTCTTGTACTTGGCCCAGCAAGGAGGTGCATCAAGTGGATCAGACGAAGGAAGATTTCAACTAGGTCTTCGAAGTAGAAATATTTTTGTACATCATTGAACTTGTTTCTCACTACCATCCTCCACTTAAGGAACATTTTGAGAGCCACAAAAGAGGCCAAGTTTGTTACTTCTCTCATGAAATTGAGGATGAGTTCTTGGAAATCACTGCGGTAAGGTAATGCAACCAATTGTAGATGATATCCGAGAAACAAAATTCTATGACATCCGACATCCGACGTTCATAAACAGGGCCTGATTTACGCCTAGTCTTGCAAGGCCCGGGCCTAGGGTTCCGCATTTTAGGGAGCCACAGAATTGCAATACAAAAAAAATAAAAAATATATGCTTTTTTATTAATTAATTATTATGAATGGAAAAAAAAAACATTTTGGGGGAAAACAGTTTATCCCCGAAATGAAGAACGACTAACTTGTTCTTACCCACTTAACTATGATTATTGCTCCTTTTTTAATATAATGTGTGCATTTGTGGGTATATATCATCATCACTGTCAACCATTATAAATCCACTGCGGAACGATGGTCTCCCAAAATTTCTTTCACAACGATTTATCTTGCGCAGGTCTCTCCTCCATGTCACTCCCGCATACTTTCGAATTTACGCACACAACGTACTTTTGGTCCTCAAAATCACAAACTATTAATTTCTTGGAAAAATTTGAATCTAGGCAACTTGTAAAAACTGATTTGTTTGGAGTCCTTTTAATTTCAAATGTGAGTAACAGATAAGGAGGAAAAATCGCAGTGTGTTTCATATGAAACTTGCAGATGAAATATAAATACGCTATTTTCAAATTAGGGGTGTGCAAAAGGTTCCGCTGCCTGTGGGCGCTGTAGGGGTCTAACCGGTCAGAGACCCGTGCTGTCAATTTGTATATGAAGTCAAGCACGGTGGTCGATAAAGTTCATTTGCGGCACTGTTTGCTATTCATGTTTAATTTACGGGAAACATACGGTTCAATATGTCTGGCGTATGGCGAAACGGTTATGGGTGAGCGGACGTGTCGAGAATGGTTTGCCAGGTTTAAGAAAGGTAATCTCAGCTTGGAAGACAAGCCAAGTGCAGGTAGACCGCAGGAACTCGCAGACGAGGAACTGGAATCGCTGTTGCAAGAGGATGCCACATAATCCACCACGCAACTGGCGAAACGTTTAAAAGTGTCTCAATCGACGGTGGTACAGCGTCTACAGGACTTGGGGAAGATCCAAAAGATTGGTAAGTGGGTTCCGCATACTTTAACGGAGTGTAATATTGGTCAACGATTGGGCATCTGCATGTCGTTGCTGAAGAGGCTTCAAGGAAAGAATTTCTTGTTGAAGGTTGTCACCGGGGATGAAAAAATGGATTTATTGCGACAACCCCGTACGCAAGTAATCCTGGGTCGACCCAGGCCAGCAGTCAACATCCATTGCAAAACAGGATACCCACGGGGAAAAAGTACTGTTGTGTGTGTGGTGGGATACGCATGGAGTGCTGTACTTCGAAATGTTGAAACCGGGCGAAACAATCACTGCACAGCGATATTGCGATCAGTTTATGAAACTGAACGCGGCAATCGAGCAAAAACGCCCATGGACAGGTGAAGGACGTAGCTCAGTCATCCTGTTATACGATAATACTAGACCACATGTCGGTGCAACCACCAAATCACCCTTGAACAGTTACACTGGGAGGTTTTACCGCACCTGGGGTACTCCCCGGACATTGCACCCTCAGACTTTCATCTGTTTCGCTCTATGCAACATGCCCTAGCACAACAGCGGTTCACCACAGTTCTAGAGGTGGAAAATTTCGTCACTGCGATCTTCAACGCAAAACCCGAGTCCTTCTATCACAGGGGAATTCATTTGTTGCCTGAAAAATGGAAAAAAAGGTCATTGATGCTAACGGCCAATATTTCGTTGAATAAATGCGTACTGCTCCTGATTGTTCTTGTCTCCTTAAAACGGCGGACACTTTTTCATGTACCTAATAATTGAGAGAATTTGTTGAATATGTTTCTATAAACATCATAGACAGATGAGACAACTTTTCTTGCCCTAAAGAATTTCGTTGTCAAAAGAATTTTCAATATTGTTTCGACATTTGGAAATTTTGATCACAGTCCATCGTTAAGGCATTGATACATATTCGTGGGATTGCTGACACCTTCCTTAATGAATTTTAGAAACTGAAAACTTTCGTCCTGAAACAGGTCTATATCAATGTCCGCTTTGTATGTCTTCATCAGTTTTAACGCAGATACCCACACTCCATCACTTCGCTCACTTGTCATCTGAATGTTGAAAAGAAAACAAACAAACAAACAAACAAACAAACAGCAAACATGCCTAAAAGTCTTCATAGACTTTTACTCTACACTGAATTTCAGAGGTTAATGTGTCACATATAATGTAAGTGGTTTCTGCGATGAAATGTTCTCTGCCTTGCAGAACAACTTCGTTTTCTGCAGTCTCGTGAAAAAACGTTTTCTTTTTTTCTTTTGTCGACATTTTCATCTTTAAATTTATGGTTTTGTTGGTCCAAGTTTTGGCGTCGGCTTCTATGGATTGAAAATTACTTCTTAAACTTATGATGAATGATTTTAGCGAATTCATAACTTTCAAAAGATTCATTTTAGGATTCCGCAAAAATTTGCTCGTTGCATTTAATCTTCGCAACACCGTATTCTAAAATATGGTTATTAGAGCTGTTTCATACTCCTGGATTTGTTTTAGGAGTCCTTTCGCTTCTAATCGACATTCTGGTTTTTTGTCTTCGCATGATTCAATTTGCGTCAACACATTTTGTATGTTCACAAAACTGTTCTTAAATGCCAATGTAGCGTCAGCTCTAGCTGACCACCTTGTGTCATTTAATTTAAATGTTCCAGCGTCGTGTTGACTTCGAAAGGAGGTATACCATGTAGAAATATTTCACTGCATTTAGGCAGGAATTGGTTGCCGAACTTCCAGTTAAGTTTAGTGAGTGACTTGTACAAGGAATGTAAAATGCGGTGGGACTATGGCTTCTTAGTCTGGTCTGTAACCCTGTATATTTGCCTGACAGATTTGCTGCGTTGTCGTACGCTTGTCTCCTACACTTATTAACGTCAAAAGATAAATTGCCTAATTCCTTTAGCACAATTTCTTCTAAGTATGTAGCCTTATGCTTGTGGATTGCAACAGATCCAAGAAATATTTCTTTTATTTTTCTGTTTGCGCTACATATCTTAAAGCTGTCTTTGAATGAGTGTTAGGTTTCATTTTCTGCAATAGATGGCGCAAAAAAATCGTTCCTTGAGTGTGGCTCTTACGTCTTGAGTGACTGTCCCAGAAGTTGGCGTCAGCGTATCACTGCAGACCTCACCATATTCAGAATCAAAGTGGACTCTCATTGGAGGACCGCGGGTGGCCTAGTGCTCAACGTTCATGACTGCTACGGAGAAGACCTCGGGTTCGATCCCAGGCAGGTACGAACGCTCGAACCACTAAATATCCCCCGTGCGTCGAATGGGCTCGTTAAGCCGTTGGGGCCCCGGGTACTGGCCACCCGGTAATAAATAAGGGCGTCTTTTTCCCTCTTTCTAACTCGCTTCCGTGTGACTTTCGTAACGGGCACTCTAGCCCAAATCTCTTAGCTTCCTATTTCTAAGGGTTGTTTAAGACCTGGGGTCAGACACTCCCTTCCTAAAATCCTCTACATATGATCTGACTCTCATTGGATCCACAATGAAAAAACAAAATATGCGCTGCTACGTTTTAACCAATGCCGTTATTTGGTAGTGGAGCTCAGTAAGTAGGCCGAGTTTCTATAGTTCAAATTCAGTGGTTCTCCGCTAATGTACACATTTTCTCTTCAAAACATGAACGCACAGTAGGATTTAAGGTGATCTGTAAAAGACAAGATTACAATCTCCCTTTTGCCCCTATTAATTGATTTCTTTTTGGCTCAAATAATTAGAAAAATCGAGCAGAAATAAGAGATTTCGTTGCTTCCAGACAGAAACACTGCTTTGTTAACTTATCGCGCCATCTAGCGCCAAATTGGAAAGCTTTCGAGTCAGATAAATTGAATTAAAAAAATTCTAACAAATTTTTTGGAGTGATAATTGTGGCATATAGTAGCGATGGGTCGTTTTTATTTGTGCTCAAAATTTCAGACATTACAAAAAAAATCGAGAAAATGTGTACAAAAGAATTTACATTGCAGATATAGGATAGAAGATGAACCCTAACACTCATTCAAAGACAGCCTTAAGAGCAGGTGTGGCATTAACACCCTCTGTAACGTACTACGACGTGACGTGGATGATTTAGAGTAAAGATGCCTGATATGCTCCCTAATATGCGATACCTCGATTCTGGCCACAGTAAGTGGTGAACTCTACCGAAGACTATCTGAAATATGTCTCCGGAAGGTTCAAGGACTACAGCAGCAACAAAGAAGCCATTACGAAGCGGTCTCGAACGATTCGTCCAACGGCGATTGGTCCAATGCCGATTGGTCCAAAGGGACGATTGGTTCAATGCCGATTGGTCCAATGTCCGATTCGTCCAATGGTACGATTGGTCCAACGCCGATTCGTCCAATGGTACGATTGGTCCAATGCCGATTCGTCCAATGGTATGATTGGTCCAACGCCGATTCGTCCAATGGTACGATTGGTCCAACGCCGATTCGTCCAATGGTACGAATTGGTCCAACGCCGATTCGTCCAATGGTATCATCTTACCAACGGTAAACTTTTTTATTTTCCAGAAAGGAATGATAATTTAAATTATTCTCCTCTTTATATCCTTTTGAAAGATAATTTCCGTATATTTGGTAATTGTAAACATTTTACATAAACCTGGTAAAAGGCACTCAATGGAGCATTTCTCAGCTGCTTGCAAAGCACCTAGGCCGCAGGCATTTTTTGAAGATTTTAATTTACAACCTAGATATTTAGTATTTGTAAATATGTTATAAAACCTAATAAAAGGCGCTCATCCTATCATTTCTCAGGTCTTTACGAGGCACCTAGGCCCCGGGCTTTTTTAGAAGATTTTAAGTTACAACCTAGATATTTGGTATTTGTAAACATTTCATAAAACCTAATAAAAGGCACTCATCATATCATTTCTCAGGTCTTTACATGGCACCTAGGCCGCGGGCCTTTTTAAAAGATTTTAAGTCACAACCTAGATATTTGGTATTTGTAAACATTTTATGAAACCTTATAAAAGGCACTCAACGAATCATTTCTCAGCTATCTACCAGGCTTTTAGGTCGCGGGCCATTTCAGAAGATTTTAAGTTACAACCTAGGTATTTGGTATTTGTAAACATTTTATAAAACTTTATAAAAGGCATTCATCGTATCATTTCTGAGGTCTTTGCAAGGCACCTAGGCCGCAGGCTTATGAATTAATATTTCGTGCTTAAGTGAAAGCGCAATATTATTAACTTGATTTAATATGTAAACGTTATGAATATGACATCGGTAGAATAAAAAGTCCTAAAAAGGCGTAGGCCTAGAGCCTATGAATTAATATTTCGTGCCTAAGTAAAAGCTCAATATTATTAACTTGATTTGATATGTAAACGTTATGAATCTGACATCGGTAGAATATAAACTTTTAAAAAGACCTAGGCCTATGGCCTGTGAATTAATATTTCATGTTTAAGTAAAAGCGCAATATTATTAACTTGATTTAATATGTAAACGTTATGAATATGCCATCGCTGGAATGAAAACTGTTGAAAAGGCCTCTGTCCAAACCTCGACCAGTTGTTTCCATTGGGCTGTCGGCGGAAAACCCCACTGCATTCTACAAACAGAAACGGAACACTAGTATTTTATATTATTTCATGCAAAAGAGAAACATTGAAGTTGATAGAACGGCACGTACATCAGTAACTTCATACGGCAGCAAGGACAGTATAACAAGAAAAGGCGATTCAAAAAAAAAAAAAAAAAAAGAAAAGAAAAAGAAAAAAGAGATCTGTAACCACAATATTACGCATGAAATGTAACATTATTTTATATTCTTTAGACTACTGGTACTTTCGTATAACATCGGAGATAGAATCAGAACAGATGAGACTTTTATAACACGAGTAGCACTTCAGACAGATAGGACGGAATTGGACCAATGTCCATTGGACGAATCGGCAATGGACCAATGTCCATTGGACGAATCGGCAATGTACCAATCTTCCCATTGGACGAATCGGCATTGGACCAATCGTACCATTGGACGAATCGTACTTTTGGACCAATTGTCCATTGGACGAATCGGCATTGGACCAATCGTCGTTGGACGAATCGTACCAGACCCATTACGAAGCCGGACAGCTTGCAGTGACATTGTGCTTAAAAATTTTCAAGTTTTTTGAAGTGTTTGCGCTAAGTGGCGTTTGATGCCTCAAGGCGAGTGGATGTCGCCATTACGCATATTTAACTGTTCTTCTTTGTTATAAGATTTTCAATAATTTACGACAATTGGTTTTATTTCAAACCGAACGTGGTAACCATGAGTTGAGAATTTTCGTGCAAGATGGCTAGCTCCTAATATGCCATACCACTGAGAATAAAATACGAGACAGTATCGCATATTAAGTTAATCTATCGCATATTGAAAACTCGTTCTCTTATGAGTTACTATCTTTACTACCCGGCTTTGCCCGGTACAGAATGTATGGAATCTGTAGAATCAAACGGACCAAAAGCGTTACGAATTATTAAACACGCGTCCAGGAGACAAAGTACTAGAACACTGACTGAACAAAATTCGTTAACAATTTGTTATCGACGATCAAATGCATCACGTGCTTTCCGTTTCTGACGTCTTTGAGGGGTGTATCTCTTGGATAAAAAAGTTAAAAACTTATCTTTGCGAATATTTCATGAAACTGGCTGAAATTTTAATGAACACCATAAATCGTTTATAGGAACATGACTTCAAAATTTCGCCTGAATCGGTAAATAACTTTTAAAATTAGCCGTCAAAATTTTATCAACCGTTTCTGCTCATATATTTCTGTTTACCGATGAATTAAAAATTCCATGCCTACTTTAAAAGTTGTGACCGGATTCCGGTGAAATTTTGAGGGACTCTTCTTATTACCAATTTATGGTGTTGATAAAAATTTCAGCCCGTTTCGTTAAGATTTCTCAAAGTTCGGTTTCGCATATTTTTATGCACAGTTCTAAAGAATAAAAGCACCTGTGGATGTGCCGTGGCGATGAATGCAGTCACGTGCTTTCAGATTTGGACCAGGATAACGATGACGTAGCAAACGACGCTGGCTTTATTGATTAGCTTATTAAATAATTCATAACTCGCGAACGGAACAACGTAGATATCTTAAAATAGTTGCGCTGACCTAGAAATTCCAATATTAATAAGCTATGCAAATTTTACGATGCCACAGTTCGGTGTTCGAGAGTTTTTGCTGCTTCAGACAAACAGACGTTTTGTGTTTTATATATAAGATTAAGGGATGTAAGGTCAGGTGATGCGTAACATCACAGCCTCTCCTTGACAAATGTCAACCCCGCCTTCTCGTGGTGCATCCTGTTCCCACTAAAGGGGCTCTGACGACCGCCAATAGCGGTATAACTATACCATCGGGATCAGAGGAAATGCTATCCCACACTCACCAACCCGCTTGGCCAGCGTGGTGAGTTGTGGCCAATGGCTACCTCCAAAATGACTCTACAACTTAAATCTTGGCCCTCAGTCTCCGGCAGCTGGAATGTACCTGGCCAAGGCAGCGGCCAGTGCGACATGAAGGCAGAGGGTGCTAAGAATCCCCGGAGGACCGGACTAGGCTGCCATTTGATGCTGACCTTGGCTACCTATAACGGACGCTCCCTATCTTCTGATTCAAGGCTTCTTGAATTGGAAGAGGAACTACAAAGGATCAAGTGGGACATCGTCGGGCTAAGTGAGGTAAGGAGAAAAGGAGAAGATCTCATTGAACTGAAAAGTGGACATCTCTTCTATTATCGTGGGACAGATACTGGCAGAACTAGTGGTGTTGGATTTATAATAAACAAGAAACTGAAGGATAAAGTGGTAGAAGTTGAAAGTTCCTCTGACAGAGCTGCACGACTCGTTATCCAACTATCGAGAAGATACCAGGCTCAGATTATTCAAACTTATGCACCCACCACAAGTAATCCTGAAGAAGAAATTGAAGAATTTTATGAGGAAATTCGTCATTTAAATAATAAAGGTAAGCAGCACTTGAAGATAATTATGGGAGATTTCAATGCAAAAATAGGGCAACGGCAACAGAATGAAACTTCAGTAGGTAAATTCGGTCACGGCAACAGAAACCAGCGTGGAAATACTCTCGTTGAGTTTGCAGAGGCAGAAGGATTTTTCATCTTGAACTCCTTTTTCAAGAAAAAGCCACACAGGAAATGGACATGGAGACATCCAATTGGGACGACAAGTGAAATTGATTTTATTATGTGTAACAAAAAATTCGTCATCGAAGACTGCAGTGTGCTGAACAAGTTCAACACAGGTAGTGACCATAGATTGGTGAGATGTAAGATGCACCTCAACACTAAACTGGAACGTGGCAAGCTCATAAGACAAACAAAATGTATTGACATAACCAACCTTAAAAAACACCATAATACTTTCAAGTTGGAACTGAAGAACAGATTCTCTGCTTTAGAAGGCCTAACATCGGAAGAAGTGGATATTTCGGAAGTTAACAGAAAAGTAACCAAAGCTCTTATGGAAACAGCAACAAAATTAAGCTGGGTCTAAGAACAAGTTGCATGTAAACAAATTATCAGGAAAAACGAAAATGTTGATGCAAAAAAGAAGAGAGATGAGGACAACTAAAGAAGATGTGACTTCCAAAGTGGAATATATAGAGCTATGCAAGACAACACGAAAAAGTATCACTGAAGACGTAAGGAAATTCAACTGTGAGCTAGTGAGGAAAGCAATTGAAAACAACCAAAGCCTTAAGATAGCAAAGGGACATCTCAGTAAGGGAAGAAAACAGATTATGGCTCTGAGAAAAGAAGATGGTTCTATAACAAGAAATAGAGGCGAAATTTTGACAAGAGTGAAAGATTTCTACTCCAAATTATATGAAAGGGATGATACATGTACTCCAGACATCATGAAAGGTACCAGAGTTCTTCCAGTCCTCCCAGCAGAAGTTGCTCATGCAATCAAGAACATGAAGCGAGGGAAAGCTCCAGGAGAAGATGGAATTACTATAGACATCATACAAGAAGCAAGTGGAGAAATTGAAACAGTACTCGCCCAAATTTTCACTCGATGCCTTAATGAAGGGAAGATTCCTGAGGATTGGAACAATGCTACAATGATCCTGCTACATAAAGGTGACATTGAGGATCTCAGGAACTACAGACCTATCAGCCTCCTATCAGTGGTTTATAAAATCTTCACTAAAGTTCTTTCACACCGCTTGAAGGTAACACTGGACATGGCTCAACCGAGAGAACAAGCTGGATTCAGGAGTGGCTACAGCACAATAGATCATATCCACGTACTGAGAGAACTGATTGAAAGAGCGAGGGAATATGAACTTCCATTGTGCATGGCTTTTATCGATTATGAAAAAGCCTTTGATTCGGTGAAACCATCAGCAGTTACCACGGCTCTGAAATCCTGCGGTATTGAAGATGCATACATTAATATTATTAATAACATCTATGAAAATGCAAGTGCAAAGATTCGGCTGTTTGAAAATACAACACACATAAAAATTGGAAAGGGAGTGAGACAAGGTGACACCATATCTCCGAAGCTCTTTAATGCCACATTGGAAAATGTCTTTCAATCACTGAACTGGGAAAACAAAGGGATAAAGATTAATGGAGATTATCTAGCCCACCTTCGTTTTGCTGATGACGTAGTCATTTTTGCAACTACCCCATCAGAGCTGCAGAGTATGATCCAGGAACTTGCTGACAAGAGTAAAGAAGTGGGATTAAAAATGAACTTTCAGAAGACAAAAGTGATGTTCAATGCTTTTACAAGAAATGAAGATTTATCGATTGATGGAGAAAAACTGGAGATAACAGATACGTATGTTTATCTTGGACAGCAGATATCAAGTGAGGGTCACATTGATGAAGAAATTAATCGGCGTACAAAACTTGCCTGGAGAGCTTTTGGAAGAAACAGCATAATTTTCAAGAGCAATATGCCATTATGTCTTAAAAGAAAAGTGTTTGATCAATGCATCCTTCCAGTGCTTACGTATGGTGCAGAGACGTGGACCTTAACTAAAAGAGACATACAAAAGCTGCAGACAACTCAAAGCAGCATGGAGAGGTGCATGCTTGGTATAACCAGGAGAGATAAGAAGAGGAACTCGTGGATCCGAAAAATGACGAGAGTGGAAGACATCATGATCAGAGTTAAATCCCTGAAATGGCAATGGGCTGGACATACTGCCAGAAGGACAGACCATAGATGGACAGCCGAAATTTTAGATTGGATTCCAAGGGACAGGAAAAGACCCAGAAAAAGACCACATGGGAGATGGGTGGATGAAATTCGTAAATATGCGGGAGTGACATGGAGGAGACTGGCACAAGACAGACCGTTGTGGAGGAAACTTGGGAGACCTTCGTCCAGCAGTGGATTGATAATGGTTGACAATGATGATGATGATGATATAAGATTATAAAGTATGTGTTCGAGTAGAATGTCTTACCTTTCGTAAATGTGTGTTTTAAATTAAGGTGACAATATCGATTTATATATTTTGTTTTGAAAATGCATGATTTTACATCATTTTATTTAAACTGATTGAAATAACTAAAATTCGATCATTTGGTCGTTACATACCTTTATTTATGCTGTTAATCGTCTCATTACTAGAAACAATTGAAACAATCCAAAGAGAAGAGAGCTACAGTCGAGTCGAAGAAGACAGTGGTGAAAAGTTGTTCGTGAAGAAGACACCAAAATCTTCAAAAATTAATATTGGGATGGTGCGAATCAAATGCCCGGCGCAAGTGAAATGCCCGGCGTGAACGAGTAGTTGAGACAGGCCCCCACCACAGCGGAATGGAACCACCCACATCTGTTGCGGGTATTACGTCACAGAGTTACTATAAATAGCTAGCACGTGTGTGAAGAACAAATGTGGTATACGGAGGAACTGTAGGTTCGATCTTGGGCAGGTACAAACCCTCGAGCCACTAAATATCCGCCGTGCGTCGGATGGGCTCGTTAAGTCGTCGGACCTAATGTACTGGGCCCCCGGTAATAAATAAGGGCGCCTTCCTCGCCCCTTTGTACCTCCCTTCCGTGTCACCTTTCTATTGGGCGCTCTAGCCCAAATTTCCTAGCTTCCTATTTCCAAGGGTTGTTTAAGACCTGGAGTCAGATACTCCCTTCCTAAAATCCTTTACGTATGATCTGATCTGATTTGAAGAACAAGGTTCAGGCGTGGTTTGCTTGGACGTAACGTGACTTTCAAAGAAACATGCAGACGTCGGATTTGAGAGTCATCTTCCTGTATGAATTTAAACTGTGTATCGTTCACTTGATCGAAAGGTAACTTGACCAAAAATCACATCGCCGAAAATCACTTGATCGAAACGTACATTTCACCGAAGGGTCACTCGACCGAAAAGTTTATTTCACCGAAAGGTCACCACCTAAAATTTCATTTCATCGAAAGGACATTTGATCGAAAAGTTCATTTCACCGAAGGATTACTTTACCTTAAAGTTCATTATATCGAAAGATCATTTCACCGAATGGTCAGTTTATCGAAAACTTAGAATTTTGTTGTTAGAGATGTGTTGGAGTGTGGTGCGGGTTTTTGAAATACTGGCCACTTAAAAATTATCGGATTGTATAAAAAATACACTTTTAATTTCTGTGAAACACCTCCACATGAGTAGGTTTTTCGAAATATAACATTAATTATAAGGCCTAGATCTGTGCCTTTTTGTAAAATTTTAATCCTCCGAGCTCATATTCATAAGAGTTACATAGTAAATCAAGTAAATAATGGTTCCACTTTTACTCAATCACAAAACATAAATATTTTGATTTTAGGCCTAGATACAGGCCATTTTAACAGATTTTAACCCTACTCATATGCATAAGCATTACATAAAATGTAAAGTAATTTTACTTTACATTTTATGATAAAGTAATTTTTTATCTAAACCTTATGAACATGAGCACGCACTGTTAAAATTTGCTAAAAAGGCCTAAGCCGATATTTAGGGTCCTAAAATTGATTCTTTTTGCCTGAAGAAATGTGCAATATTATTAACTTGACTTTTTATATAAACCTTATGAACAAGAGTTCGTACGATTAAAATTGGGTAAAAAGGCCTAAGGTAAGGCTTATTATTGTTTATTTTTTGATTGGAGGTTTAACGACCACCGTGAGCAACTCAATGGGCTATAAGCAGTCGCCCGTCCTTAATTTAGGGTCACTGGTTCCAGGGAAGGGAGAGAGACAGTGCCGAAAGACAAAACAACATCCATGCCTCACTGGGATTCGAAACCAGACCCCGTTCGGACGAATGATCAGAAGCCATCGCTTAGACCACTGCGCCACCGGGGCGGCAAGGTAAGGTAAGGCTTAGGGACCTAAAATTCATTCTTTTTGTTTGAAAAAAATGTGCAACATTATTAATTTTACTTTTTATGTAAGCCTTATGAACATGAGTTTTATGTAAACCTTGTGAACATGATTAAAATTTGCTAAAAAGGCCTAAGCCGAGGCCTAGGGACTAAAAATTAATTATTTTTGTCTTAAAACTAAATCTTTGCGTTCTCTGTGACACGGAGAAATCAAAACTGCAATTTGAGTATGATCCACTAACGTTTCGGTGGTCTGTCTGCCAAACTTGCACCATGCTTCAACAGATCCTGTAATGAAATCCAAAGTTTTCAATAAACTGACCCTTCGGTGAAATGAGCTTTCGATGAAATGAACTTTTAGGTAAAGAGACCTTTCGGTGAAATGAACTTTTCGATCAAGTGACCCTTCGGTGAAATGAACGTTCCGATCAAGTGATCTTTCGGTGAAACAATCTTTTCGGTGAAGTGATTTTCGGTCAAGTGACCCTTCGGTGAAGTAAACGTCGGGCAAATGAACCAGACCCATTTAAACTGGGTAATTCTGCAGGAATTCCGGCTCGAAACATTAACAAAGCGTTCGGAGAGAATACAGCCAACGAACGAACCATTCGGCAATGCTTTATGAAGTTTCGAAGCGGAGATGTCAGTTAAGAGGGCAAGTAGCAAAATTCTCCATTCAGAAATTGATCTCTTTCGCCCCTTTAATCCTTTTGTCGGCGCGACTTTTCCCGTCTTATCAGAGTTTTGATTTCTACATAAAACATGTAATAGGTATATGTAACAACATAATTTATGTAATAATAAATATTTTATGTTCTTACATCATTGCTTATGTGCAATTAAAAGTTGTCACGATCTATTCGATCGTATTTGAAATGTGCGAAACTAATTTTTTTTTTTTTTTTTTTGGAAAAAGAGGCCCTAAATAAATTTTTGCACTTTTACAAAACGGTACCGGGGTAAAATATTCTTCGAAAAGCATTTTCAAATGTTTTCATATCTGTGAGGATTTTATGCTGCAAGTCTATGGCTACTGCTACAGCTGGGAGAGCTTTCAACAAAATGAAGCTGATCAAAAATAACTTACGATCATCAGTGTCACCTCATACGCTGAGCTATTTTCAGTTTCCTACCTTGAAGCTAATTTGCTCGCCCAAATCGATTTCGATGGGATCAATGGATTTTCGACGAAAAATATCTCTAAAATAGGTAATGATCCTGTTTTCTGATATGTAACGAGACATTTAAACTGTCTTCGAAAGCGTTTGTTCTCGAAATGGCAGACGACCCTCCCTCAGAACTGTAACACGAAATGGCAGACATCCCTCCCTCAGAACTACATGGGTGTTACAATTATGGTGGGGAGATCTCTTATTTCTTCTTGCATACCTACGTGGAATCCTCTTACAGGTTGTGTGGCACATGTTAATATTTGCTTTAGCTTGACTTAGTCACATCATGAAATTCAGATTTATATTTTGTTTAAAGTAAAGAATTGTGACGCATTTGTTTGTATTCGTAGTCGTGTGTTCTGTTTGTTCTACTGAGAGTTAAATTTCACATGTTTATTGATGAAAAAATTCAAAGCTAAAAAGAAAAGATGTTATTTAGAAGTCACAGAAGAAATTTCAGGAAAGAGGGCGAATCGGAGAATGTGTGTGTTCCAACAGATGATTCTTTCTAACCCAATGCCTATTGTAGAACGGAGTCCTGAATGTAGTGACACGAGGGTACGGAGTCCTGAATGTAGTGACACGAGGGTACGGAGTCCTGAATGTAGTGACACGAGGGTCGTTCACATGTTTATTGATGAAAAAGTTCAAAGCTAAAATGAAAAGATGTTATTTAGAGGTCACAGAAAAAGTTTCAGGAAAGAGGTCAATCGGAGACTGTGTGTGTTCCAACAGATGATTCTTTCCAACCCAATGCCTATTGTAGAACGGAGTCCTGAATGTAGTGACAGAGGGTCGTTCACATGTTTATTCATGAAAAAGTTCAAAGCTAAAAAGAAAAGATGTTATTTAGAGGTCACAGAAAAAATTTCAGAAAAGAAGGCGAATCGGAGAATGTGTGTGTTCCAACAGATGATTCTTTCCAACCCAATGCCTATTGTAGAATGGAGTCCTGAATGTAGTGACACGATGGTCGTTCACATGTTTATTCATGAAAAAGTTCAAAGCTAAAAAGAAAAGATGTTATTTAGAGGTCACAGAAAAAATTTCAGAAAAGAAGGCAATCGGAGAATGTGTGTGTTCCAACAGATGATTCTTTCCAACCCAATGCCTATTGTAGAACGGAGTCCTGAATGTAGTGACACGAGGGTCGTTCACATGTTTATTGATGAAAAAATTCAAAGCTAGAAAGAAAAGATGTTATTTGGAGGTCACAGAAGAAATTTCAGGAAAGAGGGCAAATCGAAGAAAGTGTGTGTTCCAACAGATGATTCTTTACAACCCAATGCCTATTGTAGAACGGAGTCCTGAATATAGTGACACGAGGGTCGTTCAAAAAGTTACGAGACTGATTTTACATGGGGCTGAAGTGTAATGCAGTAAACATACTTATACTTATATACTTTCGAAGTATTCTCCCTATAATTGACTGCACCGGCTCCACCTTTCTATCCACTATCGGAAGGGGTGTGTGAAGGACATATGGTTCAGGAAACCCATCACAGCATTATTCAGTTCAGTATTTGATGTAAATCGACCCCCACGAAGTTGTTTTTTCACTTCGGGGAATAGATGGAAGTCACACCGCGCCAGATCCCGTGAATACTGAGGGTGCGCCAGCATTTCGATGCCAAGATCTTGGATAACCTGCTAGGTAAGCAAAACACAATGTGCGAGGGCATTATCTTGGTGCAAAATCCAATCAGTTTGTGCATAATACGGGCGTTTTGGGGGAAGTTTTTTCTCTAGAGGACCTTTGAGAATTTAAAAATAATAGCATCAGTAACAGTTTTCGCTAGTGGAACAGCATGGTCATACACAATTCCGTTTTAGCCGAAAACAACAACAACAACCAAGGTGCACGACCTTCCCTGCACTTGCTTGAACTTTTGCCTTCTTGGATCTGAGACTCTGTTGGTATTTCCATTGAGTGCTCTGTTGTTTTGTTTTTGGATCGAAATGGTGAAAAAATGTTTCATCACATGGGACAACTCGATCCCAAAAATGGGGCTAACGTCGCAGCCGGCATTTCCATAGGCGACAAGTGATAACACGATTTGTCTTGTGTTCATCCACGAGCAAACAAGGAATCCACTTTGCAGCGACTTTTCGGTACCCCAACTGGTTTTTCACAATGTCATCAACGCAAACAGCGGTTATCTACATCACACTAGTAACCTCCTCAATGGTCATTCGGCGGTCTTCGCGCAGGAGTTCCTCGATGGTATTGACATTAACTTCCGTAGTCGATGTCGAAGGCCAATCGTAACGTCGCTCATCTTCCAGACACACTTCATCATTCACAAATTATACTTGTGCCACTGAGAAACTTTTGCAAGGAAGAAAGCATTTTCCTTATCGGCTGTTTTAATCATTTCGTGCGTTTCAGGGGCGGTTTTATTGAAACGCATGCAAAATTTTATAGTTGCTAAAGTTTTAGTTCCATACTGGGTTACAGAAACACGTCTGAACTCTACGCCGCCTACTACAAGAGTTAACTACTGGAGCGCTGTAACGACGCTTCGTCACGTGACTTATCTCGCAGGGGTTTCAACGCAGGCAGATGCAATTTTCTGCGTGGGGTTGTTTTGGCGTTATGGCGTCAGTCTCTTTACTCTTTGAACGACTTACGCAATACCGCAACACATCATATTCTTTAACAATTTGAGCCATATAAAATAATACTCATGTCATGCGAGCAAAACTTTTAAGTTCTCAGTGCTGCTTTTCTATAGCTTTGTTTCTCTTGACAGGAGAGCACGAGGAAACAGAACTATATACCAACCCATTTCACGGTTATTGACTTTTAATTTAACATCATAGAATATGAACATGTTTTTCACTTGTGAGAAAATTGAGAACTTAAGGTGCAGTATGATAGTTAGGCTGTGATACGCTGCCTGTGTTAAAACAGGCATGTATGAAAGGCAAAATGCCAGTGTTATAACCATGCGAGAGAAAGGCGCTTGTCTTACAAATTGGGGGTGCAGCCACGAGAGGGGAAGGGTGCTCATAGGACGTCAGCACCACCCAAGAGCACTATTTTGCTTCCATCTTCATTCCTAGCATTGAAATTAATTTCCAGTACAACAACCTAAAATTTACCTATATATACTTACACTATATTGACAAAAGTCACCGGAAACCTAGAAGAGAAACACAACATAGCATTTATTGGCATACATTAGTACGGTGTCGTTACACCTTTGGCTTTAATGCATGCACTAACCCTTCGAGACATACTTTCGACAAGGTTTTAGAACGCAGCGGTAGGTATGCGTTTCCATTCAGTAGATAATGCTGTCGCTAACTATTGCTTAGTAGTAGGCCTTGGTTCCAAACTTCTTATGCCGCGCTCTAATTCATCCCATAGGTGCTCTATGGGATTAAGATCAGGGCTCTGTGTTGGGCATCTATAATTATCGTCAAACCACGCCATAACAGTCCTTGCTTTATGGCTCTGTGCATTATCCTGCAAGTACCAACAAGGCTCGGCTCCATAGTATTGCCATAGAGTTCGTAGGACATAATTGTCCAGAATATCGAGGTAGACGTGCTGGTTAACAGGTTTGTTTACGATAACCAATGGGCTGAGATCATACCACGAAAAGCACCCTCACACGAGTACACTGCCAGCTCCAAACTTGACCGCAGAAACAGTACACTGTGGTAAATAACGTTCTCCAGACTGCCGCTATATCCACACACGGCCATCAGACAGATGTATCATGTATTTGGATTCATCAGTCCAAAGAACCCGTTTCCACTGATCTACGGTCCACGATAAATGTTCTTTACACCATGCTAAACAAGGAGTAGCATTCCGAGTGGAGATGAAAGGCTTATGAGCGACCGCACGACGGCGGCAACCTATGGAATGAAGTTCTCTGTGAATGGTACGTGTACATACCGAGGTTCCAGCAGTTTCACTCACCTGTACACTGAGGTCTTGTGCAGTACTCCGTCGATTTGCTGTAACGACTCTCCTGAGGCTTCGACGTCCTCTATCACTGATTTTCTTTGGTCTTGCAGCTTCAGGCACGCCATGTGTCTTCCACTTATTCAGTACATCCAAAACAGTTGACTTGGGTATGTTTAAATGCCTCTCGGTTTCTCTTATGGACAACTCACTAATATAACACCCAACATTCTTTCCTTTCTCAAAGTCAGTTCTCTCCCGCAGCGACATTTTCACTGAACCTCACAGTGCGTTATGATCGCAGTCAGCTGCAGGCTTGTTTTATACCGTTTGCAGCTGTACCACGTATCTTAACAACGCAGCGGGTCTGTTCATTTGCTATTGAAGGGGTGTCCGGTGACTTTTGTCAATATAGTGTATATATGTATATATTCCCCTCATGTAAGGTCAGGTGATGCGTACCATCACAGCCTGTCCTTGACAAATGTCAACCCCGCCTTCTCGTGGTGCATCCTGTTCCCACTAAAGGGGCTCTGACGACCGCAAATAGCGGTATAACTATACCATCGGGATCAGAGGAAATGCTATCCCACACTCACCAACCCGCTTGGCCAGCGTGGTGAGTTATGGCCAAACACCTCCAAAATGACTCTACAACTTAAATCTTGGCCCTCAGTCTCCGGCAGCTGGAATGTACCTGGCCAAGGCAGCGGCCAGTGCGACATGAAGGCAGAGGGTGCTAAGAATCCCCGGAGGACCGGACTAGGCTGCCATTTGATGCTGACCTTGGCTACCTACAACGGACGCTCCCTATCTTCTGATTCAAGGCTTCTTGAATTGGAAGAGGAACTACAAAGGATCAAGTGGGACATCGTCGGGCTGAGTGAGGTAAGGAGAAAAGGAGAAGATCTCATTGAACTGAAAAGTGGACATCTCTTCTATTATCGTGGGACAGATACTGGCAGAACTAGTGGTGTTGGATTTATAATAAACAAGAAACTGAAGGATAAAGTGGTAGAAGTTGAAAGTTCCTCTGACAGAGCGGCACGACTCGTTATCCAACTATCGAGAAGATACCAGGCTCAGATTATTCAAACTTATGCACCCACCACAAGTCATCCTGAAGAAGAAATTGAAGAATTTTATGAGGAAATTCGTCATCTAAATAATAAAGGTAAGCAGCACTTGAAGATAATTATGGGAGATTTCAATGCAAAAATAGGGCACCGGCAACAGAATGAAACTTCAGTAGGTAAATTCGGTCACGGCAACAGAAACCAGCGTGGAAATACTCTCGTTGAGTTTGCAGAGTCAGAAGGATTTTTCATCTTGAATTCCTTTTTCAAGAAAAAGCCACACAGGAAATGGACATGGAGACATCCAATTGGGACGACAAGTGAAATTGATTTTATTATGTGTAACAAAAAATTTGTCATCGAAGACTGCAGTGTGCTAAACAAGTTCAACACAGGTAGTGACCATAGATTGGTGAGATGTAAGATGCACCTCAACACTAAACTGGAACGTGGCAAGCTCATAAGACAAACAAAATGTATTGACATAACCAACCTTAAAAAACACCATAATACTTTCAAGTTGGAACTGAAGAACATATTCTCTGCTTTAGAATTCCTAACATCGGAAGAAGTGGATATTTCGGAAGTTAACAGAAAAGTAACCAAAGATCTTATGGAAACAGCAACAAAATTAGCTGGGTCTAAGAACAAGTTGCATGTAAACAAATTATCAGGAAAAACCAAAATGTTGATGCAAAAAAGAAGACAGATGAGGACAACTAAAGAAGATGTGACTTCCAAAGTGGAATATATAGAGCTATGCAAGACAGCACGAAAAAGTATCACTGAAGACGTAAGGAAATTCAACTGTGAGCTAGTGAGGAAAGCAATTGAAAACAACCAAAGCCTAAAGATAGCAAAGGGACATCTCAGTAAGGGAAGAAAACAGATTATGGCTCTGAGAAAAGAAGATGGTTCTATAACAAGAAATAGAGGCGAAATTTTGACAAGAGTGAAAGATTTCTACTCCAAATTATATGAAAGGGATGATACATGTACTCCAGACATCATGAAAGGTACCAGAGTTCTTCCAGTCCTCCCAGCAGAAGTTGCTCATGCAATCAAGAACATGAAGCGGGGGAAAGCTCCAGGAGAAGATGGAATTACTATAGACATCATACAAGAAGCAAGTGGAGAAATCGAAACAGTACTCGCCCAAATTTTCACTCGATGCCTTAATGAAGGGAAGATTCCTGAGGATTGGAACAATGCTGCAATGATCCTGCTACATAAAAAAGGTGACATTGAGGATCTCAGGAACTACAGACCTATCAGCCTCCTATCAGTGGTTTATAAAATCTTCACTAAAGTTCTTTCACACCGCTTGAAGGTAACACTGGACATGGCTCAACCGAGAGAACAAGCTGGATTCAGGAGTGGCTACAGCACAATAGATCATATCCATGTACTGAGAGAACTAATTGAAAGAGCGAGGGAATATGAACTTCCATTGTGCATGGCTTTTATCGATTATGAAAAAGCCTTTGATTCGGTGAAACCATCAGCAGTTACCACGGCTCTGAAATCCTGCGGTATTGAAGATGCATACATTAATATTATTAATAACATCTATGAAAATGCAAGTGCAAAGATTCGGCTGTTTGAAAATACAACACACATAAAAATTGGAAAGGGAGTGAGACAAGGTGACACCATATCTCCGAAGCTCTTTAATGCCACATTGGAAAATGTCTTTCAATCACTGAACTGGGAAAACAAAGGGATAAAGATTAATGGAGATTATCTAACCCACCTTCGTTTTGCTGATGACGTAGTCATTTTTGCAACTACCCCATCAGAGCTGCAGAGTATGATCCAGGAACTTGCTGACAAGAGTAAAGAAGTGGGATTAAAAATGAACTTTCAGAAGACAAAAGTGATGTTCAATGCTTTTACAAGAAATGAAGATTTATCGATTGATGGAGAAAAACTGGAGATAACAGATACGTATGTTTATCTTGGACAGCAGATATCAAGTGAGGGTCACATTGATGAAGAAATTAATCGGCGTACAAAACTTGCCTGGAGAGCTTTTGGAAGAAACAGCATAATTTTCAAGAGCAATATGCCATTATGTCTTAAAAGAAAAGTGTTTGATCAATGCATCCTTCCAGTGCTTACGTATGGTGCAGAGACGTGGACCTTAACTAAAAGAGACATACAAAGGCTGCAGACAACTCAAAGCAGCATGGAGAGGTGCATGCTTGGTATAACCAGGAGAGATAAGAAGAGGAACTCGTGGATCCGAAAAATGACGAGAGTGGAAGACATCATGATCAGAGTTAAATCCCTGAAATGGCAATGGGCTGGACATACTGCCAGAAGGACAGACCATAGATGGACAGCCGAAATTTTAGATTGGATTCCAAGGGACAGGAAAAGACCCAGAAAAAGACCACATGGGAGATGGGTGGATGAAATTCGTAAATATGCGGGAGTGACATGGAGGAGACTGGCACAAGACAGACCGTTGTGGTGGAAACTTGGGAAGACCTTCGTCCAGCAGTGGATTGATAATGGTTGACAATGATGATGATGATGATTCCCCTCACCCGAGCATTGGTGTTTTTTGCCGTGATATCTTCACGCTGCTGTTATACGTGGGCAAGGTAAGGATGGAAAAGATTTAAGAAAAAATCAAGAGAATACCCTGGCACCTTTTGTAGATAATTTATGCTACGCATCTCTCGAATGCCAAGATCTTTGTGGGTGTGAATTCAAACTAGTGATTTGACAGTATGGAATTATTTACGTACAACACATCGCATTTGTTCGCATCACTCACGACCACACAGAGACAGAGTCAGGTACACACTAAATGGAATTAAAGCATAACAACAAACAATAAGGTTTACTAATTCCTGACATAGAATATGTTGAAATAAAAAAACTGGTAAGAAAAGAAATAAGAAAAGACATAAGACATAAGATTCTCTATATACGAACAGAGTGAAAGAAGCTATTAAAAATATTAAGAAAGAAGTTAAATAGAGGAGAGAACTGGATACCCTGTTTGAAGAATAGAGAAGGCGAACTGATATACGATAGAAAATAAATGATGAACATCCGTGAGGAGTTCTATACAACCCTTTGTAGAGGTACATAAACTGATGATTCGGAAGAACATCTGGAAGAAAATTTTGACGATATTTGAAAACTAACAATTATAATGATTAAGGCTTTTACTACTAAGCTAATTATAGTGAATATGATTTTCAACTAATGTTAATTACAATGAATATGGCTTTCACTAATGTTATAATGAATTCAATGCTTGTACTAAGCTAAGTATAATGCTTCTTCTAATGGTTGTTGTTTGTTAATTAAATCATGAATAAACTTTCCTGCTAGTAGTGTAGTAACAATAATGAACAAGCTTATAACTGGTAGTAATGTTGTAGTAGTAATTAAGATGAATAAAGTCTTATGCTGGTTGTTACTAATAACACTAAATGAAATAAACCTAACAGCCAGACAGAGATCTGACAAAACTATGAACTGAGAAAGACGTACTTACGAAAGCAATCTTTTATTTGGTCAACTTTTCGCTCTCACATAAACGAAGATCTCTTTACACATAAACCACAGTTCACTTCGTACAACAACAAACGCTCTCTTTCACATAAACCAACGCTCTCTGACACATGAACAACAGCTCACCCTACGCACATCAACAAAAAGCTCTCCTCATAAACAAACTCTCCCTTGGTATCGTTGAACGCGCCTATTTATACTGACTACCACCACGTCATGACTTACACTCATTGCCAGATATCATTCAGCGGGTGAAATAACATCTCGTTCAGTAAGAAGATAATTTACATAGGAAAATAAATAACCAGAGATAGTAAAAATCAAAAGGAAAATGAATCGAGAGTATACGTTACACAATAGATGAAATAGAAAAGGCTATTTCAGAACTAAAGAAAAATAAAAGTCCAGAACAAGATGGAATAACAGCAGAACACTTAAAAGAAGGAGGAGAAATTTTATGGAAATCCCTGAGAGCTTTATTTAACGAAGTGATAGAAAATGAAGAAATCCCTGAACAATGGAATAATGCAGTTATAACTCTTATTTGTAAAAAAGGAAACAAAAATGATATTAACAGCTACAGACCTATAAGCAATTTTCACAAGTGTATAAACTTTTCACAAAAATAAAATCAAAAAGATTTACTTCAAAATTAGAAGATGCACAATCGGTAGAACAAGCGGGTTTTAGGTCTGGTTACAATAGACCATCTGCATACGATTAACCAATTAGTAGAAAAAAATGAATATCAGAAAGAAGTTCACTTAGATTTTGTAGTCTGTACCAAAGCTTTTGATTCTATGTATCAAAAAGTAATGAGTTCTTCAATAAAAAGACAAACATTGGAAGGAAAATATGTCAATTTAATAAATAAAATACATCGATGAGCCACTACATTATGACCACCCGCAGCCTAGAGAAATGAGCGGCCCTGGAGACCGATTGGTGGCACAGGGGAAGTTCACAGTTCAGTATATAAACAACCCGAGGACCGGCTTTCGGTTAGTAGAGTGTTAGGAGTCAGAATGGGAAAAGCTGCCGATTTATTGGAGTTTGATAAATGACAAATTGTGCTGGCAATCGGAACTACAATCTCGGAAACGTCGTGGCTTGTGGGTTGTTCACGTGCCGCTGTAGTGAGTACGTATCAAAAGTGGTGCACAGATGGCCAACGTAGGAACCTTCGTCAAGCCGTGTGTCGTCCGCAGCTCATTATTGCCATAGGGGAGCGGAGACTTTCGCTCATTGTTCACAGCGACCGCAGGGCCATAGTGCGACAAATTACCCGCAGCCAGAACAGTGGTGATCAGGGCAATGTGTCACAGCACACAGTTCATCTCAGCCTCCTGCGCATGGACCTGCGTAGCCGAAGACCTAGCCGGGTCCCCATGCTCACTGCACGTCATCGCCAACAACGCATGAAATGGGCCCAAGACCATCGATATTGGACCGTGGATGATTTGAATAAAGTTGTCTGGTCTGACGAATCATGATTCTTGGGGCATCACGTAGATGGCCGTGCGCGGATACGCCGATTACCAATGGAGGCTGTGGCACCTGGATGCACTGTTGGGCGGAAACAGGCAGGCGGCTGCGGTGTTATGCTGTGGGCGATGTTTTCTTGGGATAATTTAGGCCCCATTATCTCAATAGAACAATCCCTGACAGCTTTCAGGTATCTGAACATCGTTGCGGACCAAGTTCACCCATTCATTGCAACTGTGTTCCCTGCTGGTGATGGCCATTACCAACAGGATAATGCGCCATGATGCACACTACCAGAATCGTCAAGGAGTGGTTCGAGGGACATGCTGGTGACTTTCTGTTAATGCCCTGGCCTCAAAAATCACCTGACAGGAACTCAATAGAAAATTTTTATGGTTCGACTTGGAAAAGTGAGTTCGCGCTAAATCACCACCACCCCGAAATGTACAGAAACTCGAGGACCTGTTGTTGAGATTTTGGTACCAGACACCCCAGGGCATGTATCGCCACCTCATCGAATCAATGCCCTGCCAATTGGCCGCTGTCTTGCGGGCTAAAGGGGTCCTGCATCTTATTAGGAAACTGGTCATAACGTAATGGTTCATCGGTGTATATAGCAAGGCTACAGCAATTATAAGGTTGGAGAGCCTGGGCTTGGTTTTCGAGGTGCAGAGAGGGGTTTGACAAGGAGACCCACTATCTCCAAAATTATTTAACTCTGTATTGGAATATATTTTTAGAAATTTAAACTGGGATGAAAAAAGGATTAAACATAAATGGAAGGTACCTAAATCACTTAAGATTTGCTGATGACATAGTCATCATTATAACTAACAGTAGTGAAACGCAAAATATGATAGAGGATTTATGGATGGAAAGTCTTAAAAAGGTCTGACAATAAACACGGCAAAAACTAAATATACGGACAATACAGAAAAGGATACAGAAAAGATTTAGATAGAAAGAAAGGAAATCGAAAAAGTAGATTAATACATTTATTTAGGTCAAGTAATCAGTTTTAAAGAAAGACAAGAAAGAGAAATCAACCGAAGAATTATACAAGGCAATAGAGCCTTTTGGGGACTTAAAGACTATTTAACCGGCGATCTTCCATTGTGTTTAAAATAAATCCTCAATGCATGTATTAAACCCGTATTTACTTACGGAAGTGAAACGTGGAGTATCCCAGAGCGACAATGTGAAAAAATAAGAGTATCAGTAAGAAAGTTACAGAGAAGAATGTTGGGAATAACAAGAAGAGACAGAGTTAAAAATGAACTTATAAGACAAAGAACAGGAATAATAGATATTATAAAAATAATAAAAGAGTCAAAGTGGAGATGTGCTGAACATGTTGGAAGAGTGAAAGATGGACACGATTAATAACAGAATGGCAACTCAGAGATGGAAAGAGACGAAAGGGGCGCCACAGAAGAACAAGATGGAGAGATGACCTTCAGAAATTTAGAGGTGCTAAATGGTGTACTGAACCTAAGGATCGAGGAAGTTCGAAAAGACTGGGAAAGACCGACACCCTGCAGTGGGTGCCAACAGGCTAAGAAGTAGGATTCCTGAGACTGAGCGGTACTTAGGTGGTGTCGTGGTGCACCCGGACATGCAACTTTCGTACAATGAAAATTTTGTGTCAGCTCCGTACAAGCAAGCATTCCTCAACTGTGTCCTCCCCAAATTATTTCGCAAGGGGAGAGCGAGGCAAACTGATCCTGCGTTACATCCGTACAAAGGCTGACAGTCATTAATTACAAGTTTGAAGCTGTCACTGCACGATATTGCACATGTTAGAGACCCAAATCTTCACAAGGAATAAAAGGTTTAATATGATAAAAATACAAGTTAAAGAAAAACAACTGTACAAGATCTTTCGTGTTGGCTACCTACACATAATCAAGTACGAACTAAAGGGTTAACACAGGCCAACAATCCACCCCACCCTTTAGTCCGTACCTGATGATGTGTAGGTAGCCTACACGAAAGACCTTGTACAGTTTTTTTAACTTGTATTTTTATCATATTTAATCTTTTAATCCTTGTGAAGGGTTGGTTCGCTAACATGTGTAATATCTTGTAGTGACAGCTTCAAAATTGTATTTGATGCACTTCGGCACGAAATATATTCTAGTGCATGACTAGTGGCTGACAGCCATTACTTGTTGGTTTATTTTAAAATTCTGTAGCACAGTGCTCTTTTTGCATTTGGAAATTGTTTTTGACTCATACAAGACAAGAGCATTTTGTACTTACCATTTTTAAAAACGCCAGGTTTTTAACTGCCAGTCATAAGCCTGGAAAAATTGTGAAGGACATTTATTCGATTATTAACTCATGCTATTAAAACATAATGGAATTTTTGTTGACGAACTGAACTGAAATGATATGAAAATTATAGCATTAATGTTGATAAATATACTATGTTTGAGCCAAAATTGATTAAGTCCCGTAGGGGTTAATGATATTTTAAATAATTCCGATTATTTTGTAGAAAAATAAGTATTTCCGAGTTGAAATAGAGGTTTTAAGTTCACATAAAGGGAACAAGGGCAAAGGCATTTCGCTGGTATGAGAGAGTTAAATTCCGTTTTGTACGCAACTCACACAAAAGACGATAGGGCTGTAGGAGATCGCAAATACGATGCGTAATTGATATTAAATTTGTACGGACGTGACGCTAAAATTTCGATGTACGAAAATGCCATGTTCTGATCCGCCAGTGAACCACTTAATAGGTGGATAAATGAATTTTATAGTCGTAAAACCAATAAATAAGGTGTGTGAGTCATAAAAATAAATTTTTGCTAAACTATGGCGGCGGCAATAGTAAGTATTTACGACTGCTTAGTTTTTCAAAAACAATATTTATTTTTATTATTAGTATTACACATTTTTCAGATTTAGACAAACGTAAAAAACGACCCTGACACCGATGAAATGTGATGTAGCTACGAAAGTTCATCTGCGCATGGGCAAGCTAAAATCTGACCTCAAGATAGAAAGAAATGCAGAATCGCAAGTAGTGTGTTAGTGAGAGGGACTGGTGACTTTGGGTCTAGAATATCTACAGGTTTTCTCCCTATCATAATGTAACGGAGGTAGTCAACTCCGTTACCCATTTTCGTTACGTCGAAGTATTTTACTGGGATTTATTTTACTACTGTCGGGAAAGATGCATAGCATAAAAATGCATTTTTGTAATGGTTTTTATCAAATTTAGCCTGAAGTTCTCGTAATTTAGCCTGAAGTTCCCAAGGATAAAAATTTGAACATCGATTAAAATATCTTCATTTTATAACTTGCAATACTTAATAGTTTTTTAAACATAACCATAATTATGCAATCCAACATTTGTTTGTCTGCTGACGTCATCAAAATACAGATCGCGCCATCCTTTTTCTGGTTTCAACACCACCAAAGGAAAAGTTATTGATTTTTAATATAATTATGGTTATGTTTTAGAAAATATTAAGTATTCCAAGTTATAATAGGAAGGTATTTTAATCGGTGCTCAAATTTTCATCCTTGGGAACACATTAATTGTGAAGGAAATGTGTAAAAAAGGTTTTCCATTGGAAGCAGAGGAAGACAAATTACTTGACGTTCATCTTAATAATATGGGATAAAGGCGATGGAATGAATCGAAATCCTATGTTCTGACCTTTGACCACATTTCGTCCATTTTAAATAGGGTTCGTCCCCAGGTGGTCCCCTACCACATACTGAAATCTCATCGAAATCGAACCATTTTTACGCACGTTATGACGCATAAGGGCAATGGAATGCATCCCGCTCTTATGTCCTGACCTTTGACCCCAATTCACCCATTTTGAATAGAGTTCGTCCCCAGGCTGTTCTCTACCACATAGTAAAATTTCATTGAAATCGAACCATATTTACGCAAGTTATGACGCATAAGTGCAATGGAATGGATCCTGCTCCTACGTCATGACCTTTGACCCTATTGTCCCATTTTCAATAGTGTTCGTCCCCAGGCGATCCCCTACCACATACTAAAATTTCATCGAAATCGAACCATTTTTACGCCAGTTATCGTGGGGACAGGCGGACGGACAAAGCTGGATCATATACGCTTCTTCAACCTACGGTTGGAAAGCGTAAATAGCTGAAAGCTTTAGAAACACAATATGGAAATGACTCCTACTCTGCGTCCAAAATTTTACGGCGACCCTCTTAGTGACCTCATGTTAAATCTTAGTTCTATTCCTCTGTGCTGTCATTATGGCTCTCGAAAACTGCGATAAAGTATCCTCCAAACGTTTGGGTTTGACAATTTCAATAGCTCCTGACATCTGGAAAACTAAGAATCTGAACACTGCCTAAGCAGGACCATATAACGTATTTACCGCCGAAAAGTAGGGTCTCTGTCCAATCCATATTGCACTGAGTTCTACCCACTTTAGAAACAGGAAACTTCGTTTAGGATTATGCCTCTTTTGAAGGTGGGAAACCACGATTCCTTAAATTGTTTACAGAATTAACACTGTTTGCGCCTCTTGCTGATCAAACTAATGAAGGCACCTACGTAATGTCCGTAACGGTACTTTTAATTTTCCACCTTAAAGTAACATAAAACTTTTGTTTGTGAATTTGCTTTAAAGACCAAGTTAATGCTTTAAAATTATTTAGTCAGATTATATAAATATAACATTAAGACAAGTTATGCTGTTCTGGAAACTAAGTTTTCAAGTTACCGCGCCAAATCTACCTATAGATAGAACTTCAATTTAGGACAACACACGATAAGATAAGCTTACGAGAGAGGAACTGGTAGACAAAGAGAAGTCAGAATGCATGGATACTAGCAAGTCAGATTATACACTAGCAGTCTGGGAGAGACGAATGGGTGGAGCGAGGAGCAGACGCCTTTTAACGGGTCCGACAGCTTAACGTGCCCATTCGACGCACAACGGATGTTTTGCGGTTCAACGCATCTGATCTACTTGAGATCGACCGTGTGACTTGTCCTTTGGCAGGCAGACGTGCCAACCATAAGACCATCTGCGGCTCCTATTGTCTTATCATAACCCTAGGAGCATACTTATAGTTGTGTCTGTGACGTGGTGTTTTCATAAGACCTAATTCACTATCAAAAGATGAGTGTATGGATGCTAAGAGTAGGGCAGTGTATAAAAAGAAACAGGAAAATCCCATTCAGCCTGTCCTGTATTAGTTACTGAGCTCACTTTAGGCAAACAGAATTTTTTTTTCTTAATATAATTTTAAGTTTTGCAAATAAGGTCCGGAAAGTTAAAAAAAAAAAAAAAGGAATGGTCATTTTGGCCTTAAATTCTCATGTTGAGAAGGATAGAATAAAAGAAAAAAGAGAAAAAAAAAGACTCTTTTCTGATGCTCAAGGGGATTAGTAAGAATATATATAAAAAGAAAACTAAAAAAAGAAATTATCACCTTGAATTAGAACATATTTATAGTTGTGTCTGTGACGTAGTGTTTTCATAAGACCTAATTCGCTATCAACAGAGAGGTTGCTGGATGCTAATAGTAGGGCAGTGTATAAAAAGAAACAGGTAAATACCATTCAGCCTGTCCTGTATTAGTTACGGAGCTCACCTTGGGCAAACAGAATTTTTCTTCGGAATATAATTTTAAGTTTTATAAATAAGGTAGGGAAAGTTAAAAAAAAAAAGGAATGATCTTTTTGGTCTTAAATTCTCATGTTGAGAAGGATAGAATGAAAGAAAAAAGAGAAGAAACAAGACTCTTTTCTGATGCTCAAGGGGATTAGTAGGAATATATATAAAAAGAAAACTAAAAAAGAAATTATCACCTTGAATTAGATGAGAACAGCATTCGGTGAAATTACAAAATAAATGAATAGATAATTACTCTGTTAGCCTTAGTGGTTCAAGAGGATAATTAATAAAAAAGAAAGGCAGGTTCTGATCATGAATGTTTATGGGAATCGGAAATCTAAGCAAAGAAAAAACAGCGAAATAGAGAAAGATTATTTCATGCTCAGGGTGATAGGAAAATTAATAATAATAATAATAATAATAATAATAATAATAATAATAATAATAATAATAATGTAATGCTACAGAATTCTGCCACAGAAGATTGGATGATAACAGGTCGCACATTCCTTATAATGAAAGATCAAGGAAAAAGGCAATGAACCTACTAACTATCGTCCAATTACATGCCTCCCAACAACATTCAAACTTTTCACAAGAGTACTAGCAAGATCAATATATGACTACTTATGGGGAAACAATTTGTACCCAATAGAACAGAAGGGGAATTTCAAAAGGTCAAGAGGCACAAAAGACCAGCTGCTAATTGACAAAATGGTACTAAAAAACTCTAAAAGAAGAAAAACGAATTTGAATATGGCATGGATAGATTATAAAAAGGTCTTTGACTCATTGCCCCACAACTGGATTAACACTTGTTTGGAACTATTTGGAGTTAACAAAAACATCTGCCGATTCCTCAAAGAAAATATGAAAAACTGGAAAACAGTGTTACATGCATATGGTGAAGAACTCGGAGAAGTTAATATCAAGAGAGGCATATTTCAAGGGGATTCTTTGTCGCCTTTATTGTTTAATATCTCTTTAATTCCATTGTCAATGATTTTGAACAAAACAAAAATGGGCTACCATATTTCGGACCAACATGGAAAAATAAACCATCTGCTGTACATGGATGACCTTAAATTGTATGCAAAAAGTTCCGCCGAACTTGAAACATTGCTGCATACAGTGCAAATATTTAGTGATGATATACAGATGGAATTTGGACTGGGAAAATGTGCAGTACTATCCATGCGTCGGGGAAAAGTCCAGAATATAGATGGAATAGAACTAGAAAATGGTAATATAATAAAATCATTGTCAGATAATGAAAATTATAAATACCTTGGAATTCTTGAATCAGATAACATCTTACATACAAAAGTCAAAGGTATGACTCAAAGTATATCAAGAGAGTGAGAAAAATATTGAAATCAAAACTAAATGGTGGAAATACAATCAAAGCCATAAATACATGAGTCATTCCAGTAATTAGATACCCAGCAGCTGGAATAATTGATTGGACCCAAAGTGAATTAGAAATACTGGATCGGAAAACTCGAAAGTTATTGAACATGCATCCCGCACTCCATACAAAAAGTGATGTATGTTGACAGATTATATTTACCTCGGAAGATTGGAGGCAGAGGGCTACTATAAGTACAACAAGTAGTAGAGGAAGAAAAAGAAGCCTGAATGATTACGTCAACAGAAGCAGAGAAAAGCTACTTCAGGCAGTGAATAATGAAAATAACTTTAAAACAACAGAAAACAAGGCTGAATACAAGAGGAAACAGTTTGAAAGCAGATTAGACTGCTGGAAGAACAAGCCACTGCATGGACAATTTCTCAAGAATATTGATGGGAAAAGTGACAACAACTTGACTTGGGCATGGCTGAAATCAGGTTCCATCAAGAAAGAAACAGAAGGTCTGATTTTTGCTGCACAAGAACAGGCATTGCAAACAAATGTTATGAAGGCTAAAATCCAGAAAGCCAGTGATAATCCAAAGTGTCGACTTTGTCAAGAAAAAGATGAAACTGTGTCTAATCTAATATGTTAATGTAGCAAAATTGCACAGACAGATTACAAAATTAGACATGACAGGGTTGCACAATTGATTCATTGGTCATTATGCAGAAAGCACAATCTGCCAGCATCGAAAAACTCATGGGAACACAAGGCTGAGAAAGTCATAGAAAATAATGAAGTCAAGATATTGTGGGATTTCAGAATTCAAACCGATCGACACATAGAACATAATACACCAGACATAACAGTAATAGAAAATCGGAAAGCCTGGCTAATTGATATAGCGATCCCTGGAGATGCCAGAGTCAATGAAAAAGAATTGGAAAAAATGACTAAATATAGAGACCTGGCCATAGAAGTTACCCGGTTATGGACTAAACACACAATAGTAGTCCCCATTGTCATCGGGGCACTTGGAACAATGTCAAAAAATTTGATGAATCATTTTGAAAAATTGCAGCTTTCTGATATGCCACCTACAGAACTGCAGAAGACAGGTTTACTTGGGACATCATATATTTTATGCCGATTCTTGACTGATACCTAGGTCTCCGGTGGAAACTCGTATCAGTTCAACAATACCAGTCAATGATAATTTGCTGTTTATTTTGTTTGTCAGAGGCTGTGATTCGTATATTTCGAATAAAGAAAATAATAACAATAATAATAATAATAACAATAACAACAACAATAATACTATTGCTACTACTACTACTGAAAATAAAAAACCGTTTTTCTAACTTTAAGTATACATTGGATTCTCTGTTTAGATGTTCATGAGGACCGGATCATTAAAAAAGAAATAAACCTTCCGGGATCAAATGTTTATGTCGACAAAGATGGAATGAAAGAAGAAAAACGAAGAAAAAAAAAGGCTGCTCTTAGATACTCATGGAGATTAATAAAAATACAGAAAGTAATATAAAAATACCACCTTGAAAGTAGATGAGAAAAGCTATCCAAGAAATTACGAAATAAATAAATGTATAATAGGCTAGCTTTAGTGGCTCAAGAAGGTAATAGATTGAAGAGAAAGACAAAGACAGATGAGACAGATTTCTTGTATTGACTCTAGTCTTCATGCGAGAGAAAGAGAGAGAGAGAGAGAGAGATTCTGTCACACAAAAATTAGCTTTAAATGCATATGAGATCAGCAGTTTACATGCTTATGAGGATCGAAAAATTAAAAAAAAAAAAAAAAAAAAGGGGGAAGGCTTCTGGTTTTAAATGCTCATGTTGACAGGAATGCAATGAAAGAAAAAGTACGTCTCAGATGCTCAAAGGGATTGGCAGAAATACAAGGAAAACAATAAAAAGAAATACATCACCTTCTCTTAGATGATAAAGCTTATTGTTGCAATTACAAAGAAACAAACAAACAAAATACATCTCGCCTTAGTTGTTCAAAGGGATTATAAAGGATATAAAGAAAGAAAAAAAAAGATAGTATTTTTGTCCTGGTTATTCATTGCAATAGGAAAGCTGAAGGATTCCTTAAGGGTCAAAGTGATTAAAAAATAAAAAAAAGTACTAAATTAAATTTTATGGTGAGAAGGGCATTTTACAACACAAAAATTCTTAGCTTAGATGCTCGTGGGAATCGGAAAATCAAAAAGAAAAAAAAAGGAAGAAAAAGAAAAAGCTCCTCTTAGCTTTAAATGCTTATGAGGAAAGGGAGATAGCACAAAACAAAGACTATTTAACTTACGATCAGAAAATTAAAGAGAAAATAAAATATAAAATTGCTGCTTTTCTTCTAATATGGCTACAGAAGATCCCAAAATTTAGGCGAACATCTTTTAGTTAGTCCCTTTCATTTTTTTTAAATAAAACTATTTTAAGATTTTGCTTAAGGAAATACTGACTAACGTTTAGGTAATCGTTTTTCATATTTTTGAAAACAAAATTTTATGCGATCTAGGTTAAAAAAAAAGTTGCAGAAATGCGCGAAATACAGACCGGGTTGATAGTTTGATACTAGCAATTGGTTTCAGGAGTTTTAAAATTTCAGTGCACATGCATACATGATATTATTCCTTGTCGCAGAGGAAAGCGCGGAATAAGATTTCAAAAGTCAGAATCTACTTTAGAGTAGTCCTGGTACCAGAAAACCAATACATCTTAGAAGGAACAGCACACAAGTTGTCCCTCCAACGGCAGAGTAATACAAAAGGGAATATATCACAAACCTGATACTTCATTCTCCGTTTATCCTAGAATAAATGGAGTAGGAATTGTGAACATCAGATTGAAAGCGGTTTGAACTGGTTGTCTGACATAAGATCTTTTAATCAACCTTCGAAATTCCCCAAGGAGTTCCATTCTAGTTCGCAGAAAATTGGTGCACGTACTGATAATTTATTGGTTAAAAGCTTTAAATGTGAGCATATACGTATATTTTCATCTTTTGTGGAGTTTAACTATCCTGAGAACAAAATTCTTCACGGCTGATAACATGTGGAAGTCTTTATCGTAAACACGCATCGCATTCCTCCACTTCATATGGACCAATGGGGGTTCCAAAGTCCTGCATTACACAAAAAAAGTGAAAACAACAACAACAACCCATATTACACTCAAATCAATGCCTCACGTTGTATTGGGCGAAAAAACGGACGTTTGAAATCTTCGCGAGAAAAAAACTTTAGGCTCTGTTTTCGAGAAATTGTTTAGATTGCCGAATACTAGTTAAGACAGAAAAGATTATCTATGTATACTCTATGATCAAAAGTACTCAAACACCCGTTTTGAAGGGGTTTGCTCATGTAACTCGCAGTCATGCCAGAGGTGTAACTAGGAAGACATATCTGCGCTCGGAGCAAACCACAATATACACTGCTCAGAAAAACAGAATTAATGTCACATCTACGAGGGAGACACAATCAAACTGACTATTTGTATGGAATGTCAAAATTCGTTTTCCGACCTTCTGTACCACATCAAACGGAGAGAGTACAGCTGGCAGTCGCGCTAATCGAATAGCCCCCAGAGAATCTTCAGCAGTGTGGAGGGCATCCTTATCTGGCAACGAACGTGCAACCGCGCCTTCATTTATGAATGTGAGCAATTGACATCCCCTAAACATTTTGAAGATGAAATGCGAATTTTAGGTTGCCGAAGTTGCGGAAATTGGCGAAAGATATAACAAGCAATTCTGTAAATAGACGAATGACCAAGTATAATGAGAGAAAACTGTACCAGAAACTGGTGCAAAAGTTTCAATTCGAATTTTAATCAGATTGTAACAGTGATTTTTGCGCCCTCTCTTGAGCTGCGCCCGGGGCAGCCTGCCACGCCCTAGTTACGCTTGTGGTCACGGCCCATTCAAGTATAAAAAGACGCACGTGGCCTGCAAAAAATCACAAACAAACATGAACAGTAGAGTGGGTCGTACAGCAGCAAGGTTAGTAGATTGGTACAGCAGAGCTCAGTGATTTTCAAAGTGGCACGATCACAGGGTGCCACCTTAGCAACAAGTCAGTATGGGAAATTTCTGCCCTTGTGCAGCTGCTCCGATCAACTGTAAGCAGGGTTGTGCAATTACGTGTAAAAAAAGGTTTTCTACGTGACACGTAAATTACGCGTAGAAAACGTAAAATACGTAAAAACGCGTAAAATAGGTAACAAAATAAAAAAAAACCATGGCTTTGTGCTGTTAATTAACTCGCTATGTAATCTTCGTGCTGTTAATTAATTTGCTATCAGTATCGAGAAAAATCTGGAAAGTTTGGAGCGCTTATGAAGAAGGGTGTTAAATCACCACAGACATTCTGGTACTTCGCCAGTCGGCACCATAAGAAGTTGTCAGCAGTTGTTTTGAAGTTAATCAACATCCCAGCATCTTCAGCCCAACTTGAAATACTTTTCTCTAATTGATCTTTTGTCCATAATACTACAAGAAACCGGCTCAGCTGCGAACGTTCGAAGAAATTGGTTCAAATATACTATACTCTTAAGTTACAAGATCATAACAGTGAGGATTATTAGTGTGATTAAGGGTGTGTGAGAACTGAGAGTGACAATTATAAACATTTAAAGAGTTACATTTAAAACAAGTAGTTTAATGTTCTGTCAAATCTACAGTTTTTTCATTTAAGGGTATAAGTATAGCACAATCAATATGAAAATTATAACGAAGTAAATTTCTCCGTCATTTCTGGTCTACGCCGGGAATCGAAACCGAGTCCGCTTATTCCGGAACAAGTCGCTCTACCAACTGAGCTACGCAGACGTTCATTCTGCCTCCTATCTGCCTTTATGTCGTGTGCGTCCTGCTGGCAGGTACGTCACAAAATGTTTAGAGTTTTAAAAGGGTAAAATTATAAATTTGAAATGTAAACCTGGATAACATGTCAAACACAAATATTATTAAATGAAATATTCAATATTTGCATTATAGACATGCCATTGACATTCATGTCAAAATATTATCTTTGGTGAACAAACTGAACATTAAATTGTTTATTCTATAGAATTACATAAAAATGAAAATACACTCGACGAATTTGAAGCTGTTAATAAAATCTTGAATTCTATTCAATATACATTGGGATTTTTATCGATGCTAGTGCAAGAGGTAGATTATTTTCTTCATTTTTAATATACAAGAAAGAACAGATACATTATAATTTCTAAAAAGAAATCTGTTAATAGGTGGCTGAGCTGTATGAACAATCTTAAGAGAATAATGATTTCGTAGTGAAATATACAAGAAGTTTTAAGTTTAAAATGTAATATAATTAAAATGGTTTTTATATTATATTATTTATACACACACATGAAAGAAAATTAGTTTTTTACGACTGCGTAAAAAGCTGGTTTTCTACGCCAAGTAAATTACCTGTATATTACGCGTAATTTACGTAAAATACGTAACGAGTAAATTACCTTGGCAACCCTGACTGTAAGTGATGATATTGTGAAGTGAAAACGCCTAGGAGCAAGAACAGTGCAATCGTGACCTCGTGACGACGTAAAATGACAGAGCGGGACAGTCGAGTGTTGAAATGTGTGGTGCGACAAAATCTCCTGTTTTCGATTGCAGCACTTACCACCGAGTTCCAAAATGTCTCTGAAAGCAACGCTATTACGTTCGTCGAAAGCTGAAAGAAATGGGTTTCCATGAGAGTGCAAAATGGACCTGAAAGCAATACCAGGACTGTACTGGTTCGTCGGGAGCTGAATGGAATGGGTTTCCATGAGAGTGCAAAATGTCTCTGGAAGCAACACGAGGACTATAATAGTTCGTCGGGAGCTGAATGGAATGGGTTTCCATGAGAGTGCAAAATGCCTCTGGAAGCAACACCAGGACTATAACGGTTCAACGAGAGCTGAAGGGAATGGGTTTCCATGGCCAAGCAGCCGCACACCAGCCTAACACGAGCAAGACCAACACCAAGCGACGGTTGGGGTAATATAAAGCATTCTCTGGATTCAGGAGTCACGGTTTACCATCTGGCAGTCCGACGGACGAGTCTGGTTGTGGAGGATACTACATAGGTGAACGTTACCTGTTTGACTGTGTTGTGCCATCTGTGAAGTTTGGTGGAGGACAAAAAATTAGCCACCCCTAACAGAAATGACAGTAGGAAGTTACCGGTTGCACAGAGGGCGCCGTGATAGCATTATTGGGAGATAAATAGCACGGTCGGGAATGGTCTACAGGATCATTTCTATTTCGTGCAGTGGTGAAGAGAAACGTGCATGTTAAATTTAGTTTGCAATATAGGTCGTAATACAAACGTGACTGAGTGGCCAAAAGGAGCCATCGTGTTTAGCCACGGACACGAATTGAATGAAGTTGCCCAATTGTTTGGTGTGTCGAAGCGTACTATGCAGAGGATCTACAAACAGTGGTGTTGTTCGTAGTAAACTGAGAATCGGCGCCGTAACTGTGGCCCAAAAGCGATTCTCAACAACAGGAACCGCCGTCATGTTTCACGCCTAGTAACTGCAAATCGGTTTCACACCAGGCAACAATTGCTCCAAACGGTCAATGGAAGTTCACTCCAACCAATTTCTGAAAGGACATTGCGACCAGAACTGCATGCGATGGACATCTGGAACAGAGTACCAAGGAAGAGGCCTCTTTTAAAAGCAAGTTAAATATTCGAACGTTATTAATGGGCTCAGAGGCATCAAAACTTTGCTGTGGAGGATTGAAAACGAGTAAGTTGATCTGATGAGTCTCGTTTTTGTTTGTGCTCCAATGATGGGGGGCGACGAGTGCATCGCAGGCCCAATGAAGCCTTTAATTCTGATTTTATCGAAGGTGTTGTTCAAGCTGGAGGCGGTTCTGTGATGTTTTGGGGATGTTTTTCGTACCACGAAATGGGCCCTCTCGTTGCAATGACGATGAATTTGAACTAGCATGCGTTCCTTCGCATTCTGAATGACGAAGTGTTGCCCTTTGCCCTACATCTCCAGGAGCAGCATCACATTGCTCCTCCTGTCTTACAAGACGACAATTGCCGTGTGCACAGAGCTAAAACCGTGTCTGAGTGGCACGGCGAAGAATCAGAAACACTGTCTCACCTCGACTGGGCCGCCAAATCCCCAGATTTAAATCCTATTGAAAATCTGTGGGATCATTTAGAACAGAAGGTGAAATGCCGGAATAGACACCCACGTACTCTGGCGGAACTTCGGGACCGATTGACGCAAGAGGTGTTGCAAATCGATGTTCAATACATCCACAAACCCGTGGAGTTTCTACCACACCGGATTCATACTGTTATGAAGGCAAGAGGCGCCGTCATCCGTTATTAGGTAATTTCTAACAGGGGGTGACTAATGTTTTGTCCGGTGTGCTTACATAGTTGGGCAGCAAACTAGCGGAACACTAACAAAAAGAAAAAGGAAGCATGTCAAAACATGAAAATTTGTAGGGAACATTTTTTTATTGGACTAATGTCGTCGGAAATTCACATCCAACACGGTATTCTTCCTTTCAAGTTCACGTTAAATGTTGGAATAACATTTGTGACAGTGCTCAACAACTGCAAGACTAAGCGTGCGAAATGGTCGTTTGTAAAAAAACGAAATGAAAGAACAAAAAAAGAAAGTAAAAAGTTACTTCCAAGGGGGATGGAGGAGAGGAGCCTGAGAGCCAAGGGAGATCGCTTTTCGCGGGACTCGCTTCCTGATATATACTAAAGCCCCTTGGCTACTTTTATTTAGTTAAGAGTCTAGATGGAAAGACCGAAAGAAACCTTGGCGCCAATTGCGTGCTAAATCTAATTATTACCCTCTCTTGCGAAGAAAGTCACCAGAACACGGTTTCATTAGTGTGAGAAACTGACACTTACAATTAGCAAGGGTTATTCCTCAGCAGATAATCAAATTTCGAACCTTACAGGAATTAGAATGCTCGTACCCTTTTTGCATTTTTTAAATTCCAGAATGGTAACTCTGCGCATTCTACGACAGAACACACGCTTTAAAAAAGGCCCATATCTTGCAAATCATAATGTTGAAATTCCATTAATTTCACTGAAGCATAAAACCGCTATTAATCTAATGAAAGAAAATCGTTAGAAAAGAACCACACGAACCATTCTGAAGGTCCCTCACAAAATAAATGCTACGTCAGAGAGAAATCTTTTTCAGAGATTTCATTGGCTAATATATACTCGAGAGATTTGCAAGGACACTGCCTAGTCCATAAAAACGAGCCCAACAAGGCCAATTTTTTTTAACATTTGAAACCAAAGTCCGAGCTCGGGGCAAGCCAGATCAGTAATTCTGCATTTTTGCTTCCGAAATATACACTATATTAACAAAAGTCACCGGACACCTAAAAGATAAACACAACATAGCATTTATTGGCATACATTAGTATGGTGTTGGTCCACCTTTGGCTTTAATGCATGCACTGACCCTTCGAGTCATGCTTCCAACAAGATTTTGGAACACAGCGATAGGTATGCGCTTTCATTCAGTACATAATGCTGCAGCTAATTGTTGCTTAGTAGTAGGCCTTGGTTTCACACTTCATATGCCGTGCTCTAATTCAGCCCATAGGTGCTCTACGATCAGGGCTCTGTGTTGGCCAGTCCATAAACGATGCGGAGTTATCGTCAATCCACGCCGTAAAAGTCCTTGCTTTATGGCTCGGTGCATTATCCTGCTGGTACCAACAAGGCTCGGTTTCATAGTATTGCCACAGAGTTGGTAAGGCATAATTGTCCAGAATATCGAGGCAGACGTGCTGGTTAACAGATTTGTCCACGATAACCAATGGGCCGGGACCATACCACGAAAAACACCCCCACACGAATATACTGCCAGCTGCAAACTTGACCGTAGGAGCAGTACACTGTGGTAAATAGCGTTACCCCGGCTGCCGCCATACTCACACACGCCCATCATACTGATGGATCGTGTATCTAGATTCATCAGTTCGTAGGATCCGTTTCCATTGATCTACGGTCCACAATAAAGGTATTTTACACCTTGTTAAACGACGTGTAGCATTCCGAGTGGAGATAAAAGGCTTATGAGCAGCCGCACGACGGCAGCAACCCATTGAATGAAGTTCTCTGCGAATGGTACTTGTACATACCGAGGTTCCAGCATTTTTACTCACCTGAACCCTGAGGTCTTGTGCAGTACTCCGTCTAATAGCTGTTACAACTCTCCTGAGCCTTCGACGTCCTCTATCGCTGATTTTCTTTTTTCTGCCGGTACGTTTTGCTGCTTCAGGCACGCCATGCGTCTTCCACTTATTCAGTACATCCAAAACAGTTGGCTTGGGCTTGTTTAAACGGCTCTCGGTTTCTCTTATGGGCAACCCACTAAAATAACACCCAACAATCTTTCCTTTCACAAAGCCAGTTCTCTCCTGCCGCGACATTTTCACTCAACCTCACAGTGCGATATGATCGCGGTCAGCTGTAGGCTTGTTTTTAAACAATTTGAAGCTGTACCGCGCATCTTAACAACGCAGTGGATCCATTCATTTGCGTTTTAAGGGGTGTCCGGTGATTTTTGTCAACATAGTGTATAGTCCAACCTAACTTCCATTTTTAGTTCCTTTTTCTATGTAAATTTGAGTTCGTTCTCTTTAGCACCTTTCAACCTTAACGTGATATCTTCTATCTCACACGAAAATGGCCGGCAACACTTGAGGCCTGTGAGAGTGACGTATGCTTGTTAAGATAAGAACGAAACGAGATATATATATAATTTTTGAGAAGCAGTAGTGTATACGATATTGTTTAATCACAATATTGTGGATACGATATTGTTTAATTACCGTTTGAGTTATTCAAAGGTTGCGTGTAGTGGTATTTATAAGTACAAGTTACCACTAACGTTGTCCGGATAATATACCATGCTATAAGAAGTGTTGGCTGAAATGAAAGATAGATTAGTAAGTAGTTTTTTTAAGTTATTTGAGTGACTCCTGATTCACTATAGGTGAAGTTGTGAGAATTTATGTAGTATTCATTAAGGCAGCTACCCACAAACACTATAAATGTTCGAGCTCGGACCAATTCGTTTTCCACAACTCTCTGTCTTGAGTACTTCTCTTCCACGTCATTCAGGTATGTTTTTAAATTTTAACCACGCATCTCCCGCGTGGTCTTCTAAGGTCATTTCTTGTTCCTTGGTATCCAGTAGAGTATTTCGGTTGTCAAACTGTGCTCAGTTTTTTTAACAATATTTTTAGCCCATTACCACTTGAGGGTCTTCATTTTGATCACGATGTCATCAACTCTTGTCTCTTGCCTTATCCATATATTCTTTCTATGCACTCATTGGACAAAACATTAGAGATACCTAACCAACTGTGTTGGTCCTCGTCTTGCGCGAATGACAGCCTGTTCACGCCGAGGCATCGACTCCATCAGATGCGGGAGGGTTTCTGGATGTAGTGTCAGCTATGCCTTTTGCAGCATCGTCCGCAACTCCGCCAAAGATGTTGGTCCAGAATCCATGAATCTGTTGTTCTGCTCCACGGCATCAGAAAGAGCTTCCAAAGTGTTTAAATCCGGGGATCTTGGGGCCACTGGATGGTTCCAAACGCAGAGGAGTGTTCCTGAAGAAATGCCCAGGTAGTTGCGGACCGGTGAGGCGGCGCATTGTCCTTCTGAGACCATCGGCAGCACGATGCAACAAGCCGCGGATGGCTTAGTGGTTAGTGATTCAGATTATCGATGCAAGGTCCCCAGGTTCAAGCCTGAGCTGATCTTTCGGAGATGGTGTGATTTACTAACAATCGCTGAATATCCGCCGTGCATCGGACGAGCACGTTGAGTGACGTCCTCCAGGCTGGACCCACTGATTAAATGGGCATCATTTCCTATGTCCCCCCCTGAAATTCTCTCACCCCTCTGTGTGCAATATTGTACTTGTACGGTGGCGCCATCTACTGTGCTATAATCTCACTACAAACTGTTCTGTCAAAGTCGCTAGACTTGCTCTCATTCCTTCCGTTTCTGTGTCCTGCCCAAAAGGCGATATCGCTGTAGGTGGCTGGGACCTAAACTCTACTCACTGTGGACGGAAGTCCTTCAAGAAAATGACAAATACTTAATTGATCAGCACGATGCGACAAGGACACGAAAGTGTGTAGGTGATCAGCCAGCGCATGTTGGTATCGCGCAGCGGTTGAGGACCTCTCCAAACACTAAGGAATCTAATGTGTCCCATGAGAAGGCTCCCTAAGCAGCCACAGAGCCAACCTGGCACGACGGGGGCCATAGCCTCATGCTGTCGGCTCCACACTCACACCCTCCCGTCAGCTTCGTACAGCTGAAAATGGGATTCAGCTAACCACATGATGCCGCACCACTTTTACTGAGGCCCAGTTCTGATGTTCCCGACACCAGACGAGGCATAATGCCCGATGACGAATAGTCAACAGTGGTACACGACAAAGGCATCGGCTCCCGCAACCCAGGGTATGCAACGTACGCATGATGAAGCTGATTGGTCCTCCAGTGTTTAACCTGGATGTGATTTGTGTTGCCAAACGGTCGATCTGTACGAGCCTGGATGCTCAACGCCAACCCAGGTCATCAATGGCACGTGGCATGCCAACACTTTCTCTCTGGGCCCTGGTATGTCCGTTAATGGTATACTCGAGGTACACCCTTTATACGGAACCCTATGGTTCTTACCACTTGGGCGGTAGAATGACCCATTGCGCCGACAATGCGCCCACGATCAGAGTCGCCCATATCACCACGTTTACCCATGTTCGTTGATTGAGATAACTATTGGGAAGCCCTGTTGGCCGCCCTGGGGGCGCAGTGGTCTAAGCGATGGCCTCTGATCATTCGTCCGTAAGGGGTCCGGGTTCGAATCCCGGTGAGGCATGGATGTTGTGTTTGTCTTACGGCGCTGGCTCTCGCCCTTCCCTGGAACCAGTGACCCTAAATTAGGGACGGGCGACTGCTTATAGCCCACTGAGTTGCTCACGGTGGTCGTTAAACCTCCAATCAAAAAAAAAAAAAAAAAAAAAAAAGATGCCCTGTTGTCCTCCAATTTATCGCCTACGTTCGGTTAGGATGTGTTCCACTCTGCGTGGGGCATGCCCATGTCAACTCCCCATCACCCCTATCTCTAATGTTTTGTCAACTGAGTATATTTCCTAGTTATAGCAAGCATGCACATCTCCATGCTTGTTCGTCTTGTTTGAAAACCTCTCTTAGTTAAATATGATCAATAAATACGTAAGAAATGGAAGGATGCAATGATTAACCACTTTTCTTTTAAGACATACGGGTAAATTGCTCTTGATAATTGTACTGTTTCTTGTATGCCCTGCAGTAAAGTTTTAAACGTCTCTTATTTTGCATATAATTTCTAACATTTTGTAATGAGCTATTTTTCCACTAGGCGGCGCAAATACATAATCATGTTTACAGTATATTTGCAGCCATATTTAGACGTCTCAGCCTCGAATGAAAAATTGTTTTCTTGCACAGATACCGCTCACTATGGAAAACATTTTATGCGCATTTCTTGTTCAACATGATAACACAATTTTCTCGCTAGAGGCGTAGATGTGAATTTTAGTTTTCTAGGCATATCTGCTTCTCAAAATCTGATTTCCAAACTTCGTTTAACATCGGATACAATAAACTTTGAGAAACATTTGCTTATATTTTTAAATTTTTCGTAATGCATATTCTGACGTAAAGTAGCGTAAGTGTGCATTTCTGTTAGTAACCGTGCATCTGCTTCCAAAAATATCATTCTAATTCTTTTTCTCATATTGCAAGCCATTCTTTATGGTAAATATTGCGAATATTATGCACTTTAAATATTGCAAGGGGAGTATATGCATAATTTGCCTACGGCAGCCGATTAGCTATAGTAGTGGTACGTGGATCATTGATGGGCCAGTGGTATGTGGATGAGATCCTGCTGTCCCATGTGCTCCCATTCCTGGCCAGGATTCCAGGTGCGCTACACCAGCAGGAAAATGCCCACCCGCACACGGTTCGGGTTGCCCAGGACTGCTTACGTCATGTCCAGGCACTTCCATGGCCTGCCCGCTCCCCGGACATGTCCTCTATGGAGCATGTGTGGTACTAGTTGAAACGCCGGCTGCCGCCGTGACACACTATTCGGGATTTGGAGCACACCGTCCAACACGTGTGGGCCTGTCTGCCGCAGGACATCAGGAGTCTGTTTGCCTCCATGCCGGACCGTACTGCAGCATGTATCACCGCACGAGGCAGTGCGACGTGCTATTGAAGATGACCGGACTGCGTGTTACAGATCCCTCGGTAATTGTTCTGCAGCTCTGTTTTTGCCATCGTGTGTATCATTCATCTGTATCATTACGTCCATAAAATTTCAGTTCAATCCGATGCTTTCTTCTTGGTGCGCAAATTTCATTGTCCGTGAGTGTATAACTAGCAGGTCCACGAAGAAAAATCATGTGAGGAACCAAGATATGTTGCAGTTGCGTAATGTGGAGCTGAATGTTGCTACTAAGTTGGAGATCAATATTCCTTGGTGGTATGGCTGGTGTGGCCATGTTAAAAGAATGAGTGGTGAGATGCTCATTAAAATAATTTATTTAGCCCAAGTGGCAGGAGAGAAAGGAGAGGAAAGCCAAAATTATTATGAGAGGATCAGATTCAGGAATGCTTGCATGAGAAAAAGAGCATGCAGTACGATATCAGTGAAGCCAGAATTGTGTGCCAAGATGACTGTAAATGGAGATGTCTGATGCATTAACATTAAATAAAATCAAGTTTCATCAGTTTTAAACTTTAATCTGGTAAATGAACTTTCTTTGAAAAGCTATCCTTTGAATCTTAGAGACAGCTTAGGAATATGCATGTACGTTCAGGAAGAAAACAGCGACACATGAACAAGAATCAGAGATGAGTTACACGTCTTACGCATAGCAGCCGTATTCGCGCATCGGAAGTCGCGGTAAGTGAAACGACGATGTCCAATGCGGAGACGTGTAAGCAAAACTTCCTTTTTACACCTCCTGCGAGTGCACGAAGACGAGACTTCCAGAACTGGCCTTATAGGAAGCAGCTTGTTCCCTACCTGCTAGTCCCATAGAATCCACCATATAAATTTGATGTGCTCTCAAACATTGGAATGCAAGGCACAATGCTAAGGTTGTGACGTCCATGAAGAAACAGATCTGGCAGCAGCGTCAACCGACTTCTTTCCCGAGATCTGAACATGGCTAATCATTCAGGAAAATCTGACTGAAAACCGGCCTTGGGCAAGGAACAGAGATTAAGAGTTTCACCTGACAAAGAGAAGGACAGTCTACACCCCCTGCAAAAGAGTTAGCATAGACGTCGACTACGTGGGTGCTCCGAGGTTCAAGCAACCACTGAATATTTCCAATAGGTGCTACGCACGCGCTGAAAATTTGTAAAAACTGAAAGCTTCGAAATACAAATAAAAAAAAATACATTCTTTTAATTCACCAATTTTGGATTTCTTTTAAAGATTAGCAAGAAATCTCCAGATGTTACACTTTTAGCGGAAGCACAGCTTCGGTTATGAAAAAAATGTTGCAAGCTTCTCTTTCACAGGCGCCGACGTGGCTGCTCCGTGGCCCAGGCACCCATTAAGCCACTGATGAGAATAACTCCCTTCAAAAAAGAAACATAACAGCAAAACTTTGAAATGCACAGAGCGTATATAATTACACATCTGTTCCAATTTTAAAATCTGTCACCGGATTGTATCGTATGAATAATTGGCGTGTAGACGACGTTGAGCCAAAGAATATAAACGCTTCGGTTGAGCTGTAGATTTTTGAATGTACGTGAGAGTACGTAAAGAGCACGAGTACGCATTGAACTTCATGTGTAAAGTTGAAGCACCCGTTGGACTTCACGTGAGAATCTCGAGCACTCGTTCGACTTCGTGTGCAAAAATCTATCACCCATTAGACTTCATGTGCAAAAAATCTATCATCCGTTGGACATCACGTGCAAATCTCGAGCAATCGTTTGATTTCATGTGCAAAGCTCGAGCACTCGTTGGACTTCATGTGCAAATCTTGAGCGCCGCCCCGGTGGCGCAGTGGTCTAAGCGATGGCCTCTGATCATTCTTCCGAAAGGGGTCCGGGTTCGAGTCCTGGTGAGGCATGGATGTTGTGTTTGTCTTACGGCACTGGCTCTGTCCCTTCCCTGGAAACAGTGTCTCTAAATTAGGGACGGGCGACTGATTATAGCCCATCGAGTTGCTCACGATGGTCGCTAAACCTTCAATAAAAAATATCTCGAGCACCCGTTGGATTTCATGTGTAAAGATCGAAAACGCGTTGGACGTCATGTGCAAAGCTTGAGCACCCATTGGATTTCTGAAAAGTTGGCACCCGTGGAAGAGAGAGACTACAAAACATTCATGGAATCCAAATAAACCACAGTACGCCGATGAGGTCACGACACGTGACAAAGTGTAAGGAACACAGATTCATCTCAGCGGAGAACATCGTGGCCACATCTGAAATCCACGCGACACAAGCATAATTGACACAGAGCTGCGACATCCACCAAAACAAACACTAGAATATGCACTAAACTCTCAGGTACACACTCTCCTTCTTGGTCGTCAATCACAGAATTTGCACAGCATAGTTAGGTGCACGCTGCACGTTATGCTGGTAATACATAGAAGCTGTCTCCTCACCTTGTTGGGTATACAGTCCTTTATGTCCATCAGAATGCTCGGTTTGAAGATGGACACAAGAGCAAGTTGCAGCCTAGTGTCCAGGCTTACCACATTTTTGACAAACCTTAAAATTCCTGTATATGTAATTCTCATTTTCTAACTTCCATTCACAAGAAGCTGGACACTCTCTTCTTCTTCTTCTTCGTACGGAGCTTCACAGTACGAGAGTTTTAAGATTCAGAATTAAGAATTCTAGGAGATGTACATTTTCCCAAACTGTCGGTCTCGACGGAATAATCATAGGAACTATACATATATCATGAAGCCGTTGACTTCCACTGGTGCCATCGAGAGGGGTAGAGGGTATGTACTCAGCGAAGAGCTGCTGATATGCTGATGTAAGGGTAAAGGGCTTATCGAATGAAGTGAAACTGGTATCATCCGTGATACCAGAAGGGTGCCAGAAAGGTTCCTTAAAACCTCTGGTCTTTCCAATCACTGACAAGTCGAGTCGTGCATCCCGAACTGTGGTCGATGTACGAATACCGAATATTGGAACATACGGGGGCTGGTTCTCAAATAAAAAGCACGCTGAAGGTAGTGAACTACATCATTCAATGGACGTGCCAGAAAAGATCGCAGTTTTTTTCTAATATAGAAGTAACAGCTGTCGACAGCACAAATCAAGCAATGGTTCGCTGGCGTCAGCATAAAGGCTGTGAATCTGTGACGGGCGAAAGGATCCCGTACACAGACATAACGTAACGTCTGAAGGCCTGATGATGAACAGTGTCCGAAAACCGGACCGCTGAAAGACGCGCGCACACACAGAGCCATACACTATACAACCATTATCCGGTTTAGACCGAAACAAGGAATAGTAGATGCGGAATAATGAAATCCTGTCCCACGAAATAGCCGAGACGATCTTCTGAACGAACACAGTCTTCAGACAATAATTCTTAAGTGGCCGAAATTGCGCACGACATATAAACGCACGGTTGACGGTCAGGCCAAGACACCTGGACTCCGGCAAAACTGGTATGGCTGTGTACCCTATATGCAACTCTAGGTTAGAATGGGGGCCACGTCTCCGACAGAATTTGACACACGCGTCTTGTCAGAAAAAAAGAACGAAGCCACTGTTATTCGCAGTTTTACAGATCTGGATAATCGCAAACTGCAATTGCAGTTCAATGAAATGCATGCCAGAAGATGAACAAAAGATCACCAGCATATACGGTAGCCGAAACCCCAGGATGTGAATTGCGTAACAAGTAATTGTTTCGAATAATGAATAATGTACAAAATGGAGCCTTGCATGTACAAAGGTGAGGTCAAACTTATTCCTATTCCTACACCGTATTGCATACGTAGCATCTCGTTTCCGTACTCTGCGTTGGGGATCTGATCTCTCTCCTAAAGTTCTGCAATAACCTGAACCAAGATGAGATTTCACTTCATTCGGTAATCATGTATATTGAGTTAGATGATATTACCTCCTGCAGCTCTAAATATCTTACACTAAGCTGTAATCCCTCAACATTCCGTTACTGTATATATGCTGTGTTAGGTGATGCTATCGTCTGCAGTTCTGAAATATCCTACATCAAGTGGAAATCTCACAATCGTCATACGGTGATCTTTGTGTAACACATGCAAAGCGTAAATCAGTGATGTCAGCTATAGAATAATTAATGTTTGATGACTTGAAAATTTTAACGTTTATGATTACTTCAACTTAAATGTCCCTTGTTGGCTTAATTTTAATTTAATGAACCCTTATATTCTAATTAATTTGTCGGTGCAGAAGTCGAAACTAAATACCTTAATTGGGACTACGCAATGTAAAACATACTTTAATATCAATACGGCTCAGGATTCAAGAATTACAGAATCCGGTGATTATAAGTTTAACGTCTTTTATCTATCTCCAAGATCGTCAAGTATACAGCACGCCAATAATACATATTTTGTAATAGTAAAGTAAAAGCACTTCAAACTACTAATTTGTATTAGTATACGTTTGAAAGGTATCGCTCGTCGTCACCCAATGTAATCCACATCGATAAAATCTTACAGTACTACCTGAAAGATGAATTCAATCGCCTACTAATTTTATCATCTAATTTGTTTTCTTAGTCGAACAAATTTTCTAAACCAGGGCTGGAAAAATACATTCGAGATCTAGGAGCCAGCTCCAAAAGTTAGGAGCCAGATGAAAGGAATTCAAATATAAAAGAATAACACATAAACGTAATGTGTAGTGATGATGCTGGAAGGAAAAGCAATATAGCGTATCATTCCTTCAACAAATCAGCGTAACAATTCTGCATTCTTCGACTGCCTAGAAACATATCTACGTAATTTGCCTTTTTATCATGCATACCGTATACATTCAATGTTAAAATATAGCATATCGTAATCAGAAGATTGCATACCGTACTCCGTACTCCTCTTATAGCGTAATCAGAAAACTGCATACCGTGCTCCGTACTCCTCTTATAGCGTATAATCAGAACATTGCATGTCGTACTCCGTATGTTTAGCGTAATCAGAAGACTGCATTTCGTACTCCGTGCTCCTCTTACAGTGTAAAGACTAGCTGATGACCATTTACCTGTACCGTCCAATTGCGGACTCCACAGGGTAAAAGGAACTCTCTCAAAAGATTTTTAGTGACGGCGTTGCGAGTAATCCTGCCAGGATCCGACATTCCTCCATCCGGACAGAATCGGTCCGTAAACCTGCAGCTTGCTGCTACCCCCGTGGGCCGGCACTTCCCACCTCTCCATCATGACCCGGGTGTGCGTGCCATTTGGGCAGGGGCTAGAAAAGAAATTTCTCTACCCCTGACTGGGAGAATAATTGCTGGCGCGAACTGTTTGGGGCGTCTGCCCTTTATTCAAACAAGACGATACATGCATATTTATTTACACTGAGGAACCCATCTCCGCGTAGGAAACAAGTCCTTTGCTCAATGGGCCCTCTCACATTGAAAAATATTAAAATATTTACATTATTTACATTGCCACAGGACTAGGGTCGGTTCTGTGGTGATGACTCTGGGCTCGAGTCATCTGTTTCCCTTCTTCGATTCTTCATCCCTCTTCTTTCTTCTTCGGTCACCCCTCTATTAGGTAGACCGCCTGTTCTTCTTTGAGGTACTTGACCATCTCGATGAGCCCCTGTCGCGCTCTTGGGTACGCGAGCAGGATCGAGAGGTCCCTCGTCTTTGCCAATTCTGGCACTAATGTTGCTCTCTTCCCTGCCAGAGAAGCACATTCTAGAATCATGTGTGCGACATCTGCAGTCTGGGCACCACACATGCACACTCGCTCCCTAACCGCAAATCTGCGGAAGTACTCCGGCGACACTCCGTGCCCGGTTAGTACTTGGTTGAGGAAGCCATTACTCTCAATGCGCCTTATCGAGATTCGGGGGAAGATACGACATGTTCTTCTGCCCGTATCCCCCTCATCCCATCTCTGTTGCCACTCCACCAATGTGGCTGATTTCAGTTGCGTCCGCACGCTTTGCAGCGGCGTTCGCATCTGAAAATCTATGTCATCTTTACCAGTAGCTTCCTTCGCTAGCTGGTCTGCACGTTCATTTCCAGCTGTACCGACATGACTTCGGATCCAGTGGAAGGTAACCCTCCTACTCTCCATTGACTTGAATAGCGCTTTTATCTCTCTGACAAGGGGAGTCTTTCTCCCGAACTGGCCAAGCGCTTTCAGGGCCGCTTGGCTGTCAGAGTATATGCTATAGGCCCCTTCACTGTTCATAGCAAGCACCCAACGCAGTGCTTCTCTGATCGCCAATAACTCTCCTTGAAAGACAGAGGAATTGGGCGATAGTTTCATTCGCTCCGCGTGCATCTCGTTGCCATCCGAGATCACGCAGAAACCTGCGCCGACACTACTTCCTATTTTAGAACCGTCCGTGTACAGTTCCTTCCCCTGACCTGTGGGGAGGGCTTTATCCCAACTCAAACAAAGCTCGTTGGCTGGGTGGCAAGCCCAGTCCATTCTCAGAAGTTCCACCTCGGACGACCGATACTGGTGTCCTAGGAAGGTAACATCGTCTCCGTAGCGGAGGGTCTGCATTACTGCTTCCCTCGCTACGACTAGGTCCGCCGGTTCGCACCCAGCCAGCACTTGGAGCGCTGCTGTGGAGGTCGTGCGGAAGCACTTCGTCATGCCCAATAGCGCCCTGCGCTGAATTTGGTTAATACCATTTCTCATCCTAACGGTATCTGACCACCAGGCGGGACACGCATATGTCAATATGCGCTCCACCCCTCGCTTATAGAGCACCTTTTTGGCTGGCCCAGGCAGCCGCATTCCGTCGATCTTATTTAGAATGCTGGTGCATCTGTCCTTCAAGAAGCGAAGATGCGGTAGCTCCGACAATCTGGTGTCAAGGATGACTCCTAGGTACCGCATCTCTCTCACCGCTTTGATAGTATGCCCATTGAAGCGACACTTTGGTGGGGTGGCCAGTTCCCCCTTCTTTGCTATTAGCATTAGTGTCGTCTTTTCGGGAGCGAAGCGGAGCTTACACTCCTTACTCCATCTATCTAGCTGTGAGAGAGTGGTGTGTACCTTCCGCTCAATCACATGCCTACCAGATGCTGACACTATTAGCATGAGGTCATCTGCGTAGGCCTGCAGCTGCACCCCGTCTTCCAGAGGAAGCGCAAGTGCGGTATCTGCAACCACATTCCACCACAAGGGGCCCGAGCAAGAGCCCTGCGGACACCCTTTGGTGTATTCCCTGCTGTAGGTCTGGTCTCCGACCTCAAACTCTACTCTTCTATGCGAGAGAAAATTGCTTATTAACAGGAACAGATTCCTGGAGATGCCAAGTCTTTTCAGACGGTCCAACACCAGTGGCCACCAGATGTTGTTGAAAGCGCCCCGCACATCTAACGAGACGAGACAGGTGTGCTTTCAATGTGCACGATTTTGCTTTACCTGCTTAGTAAGGCTGACCAGCGCTTGGCCGGTACACCTCTACGGCGTGAAACCGAATTGGCGGCTGGAGAGCTTACCTAGGCCGACTAGGTAATGGGTTGCTCGGATCACAAGGACCTTCTCCAGCACCTTACTCCATGCTGTTAACAGGCAAATCGGCCTTCTTACAGTGTAATCAGAACATTGCATATCGTACTCGGAACTCCTCTTATAGCGTAATCAGAATATTACATATCGTACTCCCTACTCATCCTATAGCGCAATCAGAAGATTGCATATCGTATTCCGTACTCCTCTTATAGCGTAATCAGAAGATTGCATATCGTATTCCATACTCCTCTCATAGTGTAATCAGAAAATTGCATATCGTACTCCGTACTCCTCTTACAGCGTAATCAGAACATTGCATATCGTACTCCGAACTCCTCTTATAGTATAATCAGAATGTTGCATATAGTACTCCCTACTCCTCTTATAGCGTAATCAGATGATTGCATATCGTATTCCGCACTCCTGTTACTGCGTAATCAGAAGATTGCATATCGTATTCCTCTTATAGCGTAATCAGAATATTACATATCGCACTCCGTACTCCTCCTACAGCGCAATCAGAAGATTGCATATCGTATTCCGTACTCCTCTTATAGCGTAATCAGAAGATTGCATATCGTATTCCATACTCCTCTTACAGCGTAGTCAGAAGATTGCATATCGTACTCCGTACTCCTCTCATAGTGTAATCAGAAGATTGCATATCGTACTCCGTACTCTTCTTACAGCGTAATCAGAACATTGCATATCGTACTCCGAACTCCTCTTATAGCATAATCAGAATGTTGCATATCGTACTCCCTACTCCTCTTATAGCGTAATCAGAAGATTGCATATTGTATTCCGCACTCCTCTTACTGCGTAATCAGAAGATTGCATATCGTACTCCGTACTCCTCTTATAGTGTAATCAGAAGATTGCATATCGTACTCCTTTTATAGCGTAATCAGAATATGACATATCGCACTCCCTACTCCTCCTATAGCGCAATCAGAAGATTGCATATCTTATTCCGCACTCCTCTTACTGCGTAATCAGAAGATTGCATATCGTACTCCGTACTCCTCTTATAGTGTAATAAGAAGATTGCATATCGGTCCCTCGTACTCCTCTTTTAGTGTAAACAGAAGATTGCATATCGTACTCGGTAATCATCTTATAGCGTAATCAGAAGATTGTACATCGTACTCCGTACTTCTCTTATAGCGTAATCAGAAGATTGCATACCGTACTCCGCACTCCTCTTATAGCGTAATCAGAAGATTGCATATCGTACTCTGTACTACTCTTGTAGTATAATCAGGAAATTGCATATCGTACTCTGTGCTACTCTTATAGCGTAATCAGAAGATTGCATACCGTACTCCGTACTTCTCATATAGCAAATCCCACCCTCTCCTATCTCAGAGCAATTAACTTTTTGTGCCCTTAGCTTTATTTACCTTACTTACTTCAGGATGCCAACTTTGAAAAAGTTCGTCGAGAGAAATTGTGTACCGTTAAATGAGAATTTATGTAACGAAGAGAAACTAAACTCACACGAGAACACAGAAACTCAAAAGGAAGGTTAAATTTCAGGTATACAAATCACGTAACTGTTACTTTGTCATTGTTTCTAAAAAAATCAGTCACCGTTACGACCAGTGACAAAAAGTAACAGTTCAAAAGTCACTGATTAGAATGCCACCTTTAGCCATGCCCGAGCAATGCTTGAAGTCGAAGGTTACCATGCCAACATGTCATTTCTGTTGAAACATCACAGAGTGATGCCAGCTTTCTTCAGAAAAACCCGATTGTTCGCTTTCGTCTCTTCACTAGGGGCCATTAGGAATGGACGTGAACGATAATAAAGTGTTAGTGCTATTCAGCATTCAACATAATAGAATGTCTCACGCCAAGCTTATAAAAAACCAGTGAAATGTGGAATTATTTCACTGTCGTGATGAAAATTTCTCTTCGTGTGATATTTGTAAGCAAAAGCTTTCTTACAAAAGTTCGACTCGCCGTTCCGTTACTGTTCCGTCACCCCCGTCGTAAACAGTGATTTTGTCACTCATACTAGCAAGATGATCACTCGCCATCTCGTTACAGCTGCGTCATCCCTTTCGTAAAAGGAGATTTTGTCACTGTTTTAAGTCACCGTTACTTCCGTTGAACTGTCGCCGTTGTCACTGTGACAGGAAAATCACTGTTAAGCCCACCTCTAATACATCACATTAGATAAGGTGCAGTTAAGGTTGAACTAAGGGCTCTTTCTACGAAACGAAGAGATCGAGAGTGAAATAGAACAAAATAGTACAAGATGGGGAACCACCTCATAATTGAGCTTATATATATATACATTTTCATTTCTGTGTCACGGAGAGAGAGAGAGAGAGAGAGAGAGAGAGAGAGAGAGAGAGAGAGAGAGAGAGAGAGATATCTGGGTTTGAGAACTTCATGTGTACTAAAAACAGAAAAGTTGCAAACATTTGTGACAGTGTTAGTAAACAAATACACTGGCGGAAAGTGAAAAAAGAACACCAAGAAGGAGACGTCTGATACCAACGAAATTTATACAGCATAATAACGGAATATAGAGGATAACGTGATCAAAACGTTATGGCAAAATACAGCTGCATTTGCTGGTAAACTGAAAAATAACATTTCCATGTAACATGGTTAGTACGAGGTTGAACCGCCATGAACTGCGTCACACTGTGCAATTCTGGCACGGAGTCTGTCGCACAGATGTTGGATGTAAGTTTGGGGTATTGAGTTTCAAGCATCCTCAACCTGGACGCGTAAATCGGGGATGGTCGTGGCTGGCCGTGGAGACCGAATAAGTCGTTGTCCCATAAAATCCCACACGTGCTCAATGGGGGACAAATCCGGTGAACGTGCAGGCCATGGAAGTTGTCTCACACCCTTAAGTGCATGTTGCGTTGCACGTGCCGTGTGTGGGCGTGCGTTATCTTGCTGGAAAACACCACGATGGACCGACCTTACAAATGGCACAACAACGGGCTGAATAATGTTGTTGATGTAGCAGTTGCTGTTTAACGTACCCTGTACAAACACTAGTTGTGTACGGGAGTGATGGCTCATTGCTCCCCACACCAGGAGACCAGGAGTAGGCCCTGTGTGTCGCTGGCGGATGCAAGAAGGGTGGAGATGCTCCCCTGTGCGTCTGCGAACACGCATACGGCCATCGGAGGCTCCCAAGCAGAATCTGCTTTCATTTCTGAACACGACAGATCGTCATTGCGTTCTCCAGTGCAGACGTTGGTGACACCACTGCAGCCGTTCCTGACGGTGGGCTGGAGTCAGAGGTACACATGCCAGAGGCATACGTGCACGTAGTCCTGCATCCAGTAGACGGTTTCGCATTGTTCGCACAGTCACCTCAGGTGCAACGGCAGCTCGGATTTACGTCGCAGTGGATGTTCTGCTAGAGAACGCCGCTCTTCTTATGCGTCGATCGGTCCGCTCATCAGTCCGTCTGTGACTCCCGGTTCCATGTCTTCTCGTGTGGGAATGTTCCTCGGACCATCTACGCCAGCATCGTACCACCACCGATACTTCCCGTCCAATTCGCTTCGCAATACGTCGATACGACCCCCCGGCCTTGCTGAGTCCGACTAGACGACCTCGCGCAAAGTTCGATAACTGCTGAAATCCTACACGTCTTCCATGTCCAGGCATTGCAGCTTCTTCAGGGTCTTCGCACGTGTCCGTAGGCCGACGACTGATTACATTCACTTCGCCGTACTCCTTAAATACCACCGACGATAATTTGCATATTATGCCGTGCTGTGGCGTAAGCGCTCACCGGTTGGTCCCGAAATTAACATTACACCTACGTAAACTCGACCCCATTAACATATGTAAATTTCATGATCGTCCGCCAATTCCTTCTTGGTGTTCTTTTTTCACTTTCCGCCAGTGTACATCTGTGCGGATTAGCTCTCGCATTTGAAACAGCAGAAGAATTTGGGTAAGACAAGAATTTGGAGAATCCTGCCGTTCTTTACTATTCTCCTGCTCTATTTACCCTGTACCTTTCAGTGCAGTAACGTGCAGTGTCATCCGTATGAGTCGTCACATTACTATGAGCAGAATAATTATGGTGACATACAACACTTAGAACAGAGTCGCGACGTGCACTCGATATAACATTATGAAGCCGAATGGTCCCAGATTCGTACCCTATGCTGCCCTATATTCTCAGGAGTTCGGAAGTCATTTCAAGCAGTCTGGTCCTTACGCGAAGACTCCTTGGGAAGGATCTATACACAAGTTTTCCTTGGGGCCGATGCCTCAAGGAAGTGTTTCATTAACTATGTAGCATAAGTAGTGCCCGGTAGGTTGGGCTTGACAGGCATAAAACCATCTCGTGGATTAACTCGAACGCTACATCAGAAAAGAATCATTTCTTAAATATACGCCCAGAATCAGGACGAGTACTGTATTCTACCAAGATCTTGTAGAAATCTGGTAGCTGGCTGCAGAAGTGTTGAAGTAACCTTCTTGTTTGCAAATAAAATCTTGTAAATACAATATGGTAGCAGGCTGAAAAACATTGCGGCCCACTCCTGCTTGTTTTTCAGCCTGCATACATATATCTGTTTTTTACACAGTTTCGCTGGCAGAACACAGAACTATAGCGGTACTTCCGTTTGCTAAAATAAAAACAAGGAATATGGTAGAAGACTTTTGAACTATTATGACACCCCATTTGTCTTCTAAGTAGACACTTGTACAAATTTGGTAGAATGGCGCAAGAACATTGTGGTCCTTCTCCTTTTCTGTTAACGAAAACTTGTATAAATTTGGTAAAACCCGCAGAAACATTGCGGCCCTCCTAATTTATGGTAGCAAAAAAATTGCACACATTTGGTAGAATACTGCAGAAACAGTGCGATCCTCCTACTTTCTGGTAACAACAGCTTGTACAAATTTGGTAGAACGCTGGAGATATATTGCGGCCCATATATAGTAGATATATTTACTTTCTGGTAACAACAGCTTGTACAAATTTGGTAGAACGCTGGAGAAATATTGTGGCCCTCCTAATTTATGGTAGCAAAAACTTGTACAAATTTAGCAGAACCTGCAGAAACATTGCGGCCCTCCTACCTTCTGGTAACAACAGCTTGCACAAATTTGGTAGAATGCTGGAGATATATTGTGGCCCTCCTACTTTCTGGTAACAACAGCTTGTACAAATTTGGTAGAACGCTAGAGAAATATTGCGGCCCTCCTACTTTCTGGTAACAACAGCTTGTACAAATTTGGTAGAACGCTGGAGAAATATTGCGGCCCTCCTAATTTATGGTAGCAAAAACTTGTACAAATTTAGAAGAACCTGCAGAAACATTGCGGCCCTCCTACCTTCTGGTAACAACAGCTTGCACAAATTTGGTAGAACGCTGGAGATATATTGCGGCCCTCCTACTTTCTGGTAACAACAGCTTGTACAAATTTGGTAGAACGCTAGAGAAATATTGCGGCCCTCCTAATTTATGGTAGCAAAAACTTGTACAAATTTAGCAGAACCTGCAGAAACATTGCGGCCCTCCTACCTTCTGGTAACAACAGCTTGTACAAATTTGGTAGAACGCTGGAGATATATTGCGGCCCTCCAAATTTATGGTAGCAAAAACTTGTACAAATTTGGTAGAACCTGGAAAAACATTGCGGCCCTCTTTTGGTAACAACAGCTTGTGCAAATCTGGTAGAGTGCTGCAGAAGCATTGCGGCCCTCCTACTTTCTGGTAACAACAGCTTGTACAAATTTGGTAGAAAGTTGCAGAAACAGTGCGGTCCTCCCACTTTCTGGGAACAAAATCTTATTCGAACGCTGCAGAAAACAGTGCGGTCCGTGTACTTTCTGGCAACAAAAATGTGTACAAATTTGGTAGCTTGGTGCAGAATTGTTATGGTACTCCTTTGGTCTGCTGACAGCTTGTACAGATTTGGCAGCTGGGCTTAGAAGCATTGCGGTACGGCTGTTTTCTAATTAAATATTTTAAGAAATTTGGTATTAGGCTGCGGAAATAATGCAGTTTTCGTTATCTGCGAGTAAAACCTTTGCAAAATTTGATAGCAGGTTTTAGAAAGTATTGTGGTAAATTTGCTATTTGCTACAAAAGCTGCAGGAATATTGCGAAACTTCTGCAGAATTTTACAGATTTCTTTTAAAAAAGCGGAAGCTTATTTTGGAACCAATGGTAATCACTGATGTTGCTTAGATTAAAAGGAAGAAAAACAATACCTTTTAGGGTAGGTTTTGATTCTTTTGACAGCATTGTATATTTGAGACAGTTTTTGTTGAAACTTTTTAAAGAAATAACTTAGAGGCGTGAAAATTCCCACGGATGTCTTGATAATGATAGCGCATTGTATTAGAATCTTCCTTCACCGCCTTTTACGTTGCCAAATGCAATCAATACCAGAATGTAGGTTTAAGAGTGAAACGTTTTATCTTCTTAAGTCGAGAAAAAAATTTAACCATCCAATCCTGGAATCGCATAGGCGATTGACGAGACCTTGGAGAAATTTAGCCGGTTATTGCCAAGCGCAGGACCGGAAAATCCGATTTCATTTCACTTAATTTAGCGTTAATGAATGTTCAGCTGGGATTTCCACTAAAGTTCCTGTCCTGTCGGAACAGCATGATGGTAGCGAAAGGAACATTGCGACAGACGTTACCATGGTTTCGAAAGACAAGGATTTGTCTGCTGACTGCTTCTGATGCATTTAATAGCGAACGCTGGTTTTGATTGCCGTGGAAACCGGAGATACTTCCGAAGTTGCTTTTTTTTATTTACTTCGAAGCGGAAGTGCGAAAACGAAAAGAAAAATTCGCGTTTCTTAACTGATCAGATAAAAACGTTTGGCAACTGCAATTGCTTTTAACAGGATTATTTATGTCGTAGGTCGTCAAAGCTTGTGGAACTTTATGGATTAGGGTTCGCCTATCTTCGTTTGGTAATGATATCTTCTTCAGTCGTAGCGATTTCAACCACTATTCCAGTTTCAGACTTAGCACATGCTGATTAGTGCGTCGTAAACTGAGGTTGTCGAAAACTGAAGCTGTACTATCACAAGTACAGGGCGTCCATAAAGTATTTCCCATATTACAAAATTAATGTAAAAAAAATGTATTCCAGGTATAATGAAGTAAATTTCTCCGTCATTTTTGGTCTACGCCGGGATCCGAACCCGGATCCCCTCATTCCGGAATAAGTCACTCTACCAATTGAGCTACACGGACGTTTTATTTTGATTCCTATCTGCCTCTATGTCGTGTGCGTCCTTCTGGCAGGTACGTCACATCTCCTGGTACGTTACATCATCTCCCCCTTATTATTATTTTTTTGTCGAAGTGCTGGAGAAAGGGATTCTCTTATTTTTCCTATCTCGCGGTGTGGAAATAACATCACACCATTGCGAGATTTTGAACGGTCGGGTCATCCGGATAGTTCGGGCGCCATTATAACGAAGTAAATTTCTCCGTCATTTTTGGTCTACGCCGGGATTCGAACCCGGATCCCCTCATTCCGGAATAAGTCACTCTACCAATTGAGCTACGCGGACGTTTTATTCTGATTCCTATCTGCCTCTATGTCGTGTGCGTCCTTCTGGCAGGTACGTCACATCTCCTGGTACGTTACACAGGTACAAGAAAGGAATTGCACGAAAAAGATGGTGCACAAGTAAAGTTGTTTTTTTTTTTTTGCCGCCCCGATGGTGCAGTGGTCCGATGGTGCAGTGGTCTTCTGATCATTCGTCCGAGATGGGTCCGGGTTCGAATCCCGGTGAGGCATGTATGTTGTGTTTGTCTTACGGCTCTGGCTTTCTCCTTTCCGTGGAGTCAGTGGCCCTAAATTAGGGACGGGCGACTGCTTTATGGCCCATTGAGTTGCTCATGGTGGTCGTTAATCTCCCAATGAGCCGCCCCGGTGGCGCAGTGGTCTAAGGCGCTGGCCTCTGAACATTCGTCCGTAAGGGGTCCGGGTTCGAATCCCGGTCAGGCATGGATCTCTCCCTTCCCTGGAACCAGTGACCCTAAATTAGGGACGGGTGACTGCTTATAGCCCATTGAGTTGCTCACGGTGGTCGTTAAACCTCCAATCAAAAAAAAAAAAATCTCCAAATCAAACAAACATGAAATAGGAAATATTTTCGCACGGAATGGTATATGTACAAAATAAGCTGTCTATACATGCGATAAAAGCAAACCACGTCTTCAATAAGCAAATTAAAATCAATTTATTTTACAAATTAAAAGCAGGTTAAAAGCAGACTAGCGCTTTTAGGGATCTCCCGTCCTCATCTACTGGTCAATGCGCCACGGGATCCAGCAGAGTCAACCCTTATATACTTGATAACACGACCCATCATGCACCACGTCACCAACAGACCATGATGTCACAGTATAAGCACAAATTATAAAATTTCAATTCCAAATCAATATAACATAAATATAAGAATACAAAATATTTACAAAAATGTACGGTTCCGATGTTTTAAAATTCCTCGTGTCAAAGTCTCTTGTGGAGCAACCATTTTTCGCCAAGGTCTTGGTACAAATGTGGGGAGATCTAAATTACAACAGTTGTCTCCGTATGCAATATTATATAAACTTTCTGAAAAGAAAACAGTATTTTTGTTGACACTGGAGTTCAAGATTTTAACATTCTCCCAAACAGGGGTGTAACCACCCTGTTTAACAGCCATAGTAAAGGCAGTATTAATAGTTTCTGTCCGGAGGGTGTACTTGTGTTCACCCAACCGGGTATTCAGAGTCCTAATTGTAGAACCTATATAAAATTTGTCAATAACACCCGAATCCTCATGGGCGAGCGGAATGCAGTATACACCATATTTCATGAGTTTGGGTACTTCATCTCTGTCATTTCTCAGTAAAGTAAATACATTTTTAGTGCAAACTCCAAATGTCAAATTATGCCTATGGCATATCACATATACAAACAAACATACCGTCAATCAAACAAACAACTTTGTAATTTACATTTCTGCCCTATCTATCATATTTTACAGTTGTGTTCGCTAAGTTCCACAATTCGCCAACAAAAGCCACTGCTTTGCTCCTGCGCGTGTGTGTAGTGGGAGGGGAATGTGTGTGTGTGTCCGATCACTGTGTATATGGTTTTGGACCTTTCCCCAGATTTTTTGAAACATGGTTACGCCACTGCTTACCCCCAACCACCTTGTTCCCCGGATATTGCGCCTTACGACTTCCATTTGTTTCGGTCTCTGCAAAATTCATTAAATGCAAAATCATTCTCAACGCTGTCAAGAAGCACGTGAATGACTTTTTTGCCTCCAAGCCAACCACGTTCTACAGGGACGGCATTCTAAAATTACCCGAAAGGTGGACTAAAGTCGTGGAAAAAAATGGACAATACTTTGAGGAATAAAGGTATGTTCTTAAACTCATTGCATTTATTTCATTTCACACACACACACACACACACACACACACACACACACACACACACACACACACAAACGCTGAGGACTTTCCGGACAACCCAATGATTTATTTAGTTTTGGGGTCTTCTGGTTTTTAGTTAAATGTATGTGTGAACGTAAGGTAAAAGCCGTTAGATAACAAGTACTCACATGAAAAGTTTTATACGATATTCGTGTATGTTGTTTTTAGTTACAATTTCTGTTTGCCTCCTCCTCCTGAAAATAAGTTATGACCAGCCATGTTCCCTCTAACTACTTTTTTAGTCCCATTATTTATGTGAAATTCCAACTTTAATTTTTGCAGTATACGGATTTCACATAATACTCGTTTATGATTTAATTTCATTTTTTTTAGTGCTAACAATTATTCTACAAAAATGAAACTAAACATTCTGGAAACTATATTTTTAACATTTAGTTTGTTCTTCCATTTCGCTGAAGAGAACTTTATGCATATATATGTGTGTGTGTGTGTGTGTGTGTGTGTGTGTGTGTGTGTGTGTGTGGCGCGGTGGGGGGCGGGGGTGGGGAGATGTACCCCAAACTTAAGTCTCGCACATAGAGAATAACTGCTCCTTGCCACTTGTGTGCTATCCCGTTACATGTTTTTGTCTTATTTCACTCCAAACGCATTCTTTCCGACTTACTGTTTTTTCTCACCTGTGTTCTCAGGAAATAGGATATTTCCAAAGAACTTTTATATCTCCTTGCTTACTTCCAACGCACATCTTTACCTCCATCTGCGTCCTTCCGAACCACATTGTGTTTACCTCCACACGCAAAAGCATTTTCATACACACGAAGAGTTTTCACACTCACTTTCTTCTTTTCAGAGCATATTAGCATCGACATTCTTACATTTTCTCTTCTACCTACTTCCGTCTAATGCAGTGGTCGTCAACCTGGTCCCTATACCGCCCACTAGTGAGCGATTCAAGCTTTCATTGTGGGCAGTGGGGGGTTTTGTCCGTTATTACACGTTGTGGGCGGTGGGGGATTTTGTCCATTGTTGTGTCTCGTTTTGTAGCATTATATGATAGTGTCATACAGTTTTTTGAAAATAATAATGAGGCTGGTTTCTGTCAACAATTAAAAACAGTAAAGAATGATGCCTTTTATTTGGCAGACATTTTCAAGAGATTTAATGAAATTAATTTGCTGCTTCAAGGAGCCAATATAACTCTTATCAGTTGCAAAAAATATTATGTCATTATTTATCGAAAAACTTGATCTTCTCCATCATAATCTTTTGAAGAGAGAATTTCATCAGTTTCTCGAATTGTTGTCATCTATAAAAGATGATGTAACTCCAGAGGAGATTGAAAGGTTCAATAGCCACCTCAGCGAACTTAAACTGGATATGGAAAAACGATTTAAAGATATTTTGAACTTATAACGAAGTAAATTTCTCCGTCATTTTTGTCCACGCCGGGGCTCGAATCCGGGTCCCCTCATTCCGGAATAAGTCACTCTATGAATTGAGATACGCGGACGTTTGTTCTGACTGCTATCTGCCTTTATGCCGTGTGCGTCCTGCTGGCAGGTACGTCACATCTGCCCACCCCCGAAAGAGGGCCGGGGGCATGGCACACGGATCAGCCGTGACCATGAATCGTTGCAGGCGGCCATCCGCTGTAGAACGTGCACTTGATAACTCCCAGTCAATCTAGTGTGTGGAACGCAACATCACACACTTTTGTATTTTTTGAAGCGCTGGGGAAGGGATTCTCTGATTTTTCCTATCTCTCGGTGTGGAAAGAATAGCACACCATTGCGAGATTTTGAACGGCCGGGTCATCCGGAAAGTTCGGGCGCCATTATAACGAAGTAAATTTCTCTGTCATTTTTGTCCGTGCCGGGGCTCGAACCCGGGTCCCCTCATCCGGAATAAGTCACTCTACCAATTGAGCTACATGGACGTTCGTTCTGACTGCTATCTGCCTTTGTGTCGTGTGCGTCCTGCTGGCTGGTACGTCACAAACTTGAAGGGTGTATGACTGGATGATAAATCCTTTTACTGCAAATTTTGCTGAGGTTGATATAACTTGCCAAGAAGAACTATTATAATTTAAATATGATGGGGACAGCAAATATAATTTCGATAGTGGTGGACACCAAAAACTCTGGCTAAATGGCAAAATAAAAAAATATGCCTGCGTCATATCCAAATATGTGGAAAATTATGTTTAATTTATTGATACCTTTTTCTAGTACCTCATATCTTGTAGAATCAGGCTTTAGTGCTGTTAATCATATCACCAAACCGAGAAACCGTTCGAATATCACCGAAAGAGGAGACCTTCGTTTATTGCTTACGAAAATCGAACCAGTTATCAAATATTTAATCTCGCAGCATCAGCCTCAAGGATCTCATTAATAATTAATTAAAGGTAATTTCAATAAACTTTATTCTTTTCACATTTAACTTTTATTTTCTTCACTAGGGGCTGCGCCTCTAGGCTCGCTATGCTCATTTCCAGAGTAACGCTCGGGACCTGCAGCCCGATCTCTGAGTATATCACATGGAATAGAAACTGGAAGACTCATATAAATTTCAATTTTCATTGCATGTCTAAGCAAATAAGGCTTGTTATTCCGAAGTTTCAGAGTTTTTTTACTGTCGTTAATTTTCGGAAGGTCGGACTTTTTCGTTTGAACTTAAAGCACTTACTAAATTTATCACTAAGGGAAACAAAAGCGGTCCAAGAAACATTTCCGTAAACCGTTATGCTAAACCGTTAAGGTGGACGTCAAGTAATTTTGCTTTCTATACTTCCAATGGAAAAAAAAAATGTACACATTTCGTTAGACAATCAGTGTATTCCCAAGGATGAAAATTTGAACATCGATTAAAATAACTTCATATTATAACTTATAATACTCAATATTTTCTAAAACATAACCATAATTATATTAAAAATCAATAACTTTTCCTTTGGTGGAGTTGGAACCAAAAAAAAAAAAAAAAAAAAGATGGCGCGACCTGTACTTTGATGACGTTAGTAGACAAACAAATGTTGGATTGAATTATTATGATTATGTTTTAGAAAATATTAAGTATTCCAAGTTATAAAATGAAGCTATTTTAATCGATGTTCAAATTTTCATCCTTGGGAACGCAGTAATTGTGAAGAAAATGTGTACAGAAAGTTTTCCATTGGAAGTATAGGAAGCAAAATTACTTGACGTCCACTTCAAACAACTGAGATAGCTTTACCAACAAAACATATCCATAACAAATTCTCTGCGTCACCATGGCAACAGGTCACGGGACCAGAACTTTGCTCTGTGGTTATCGTGAAGACAGACAAGCCGTTCGTTTCTTTCCTTTGCGTCTTTAAAAATGCTTAAAAATCAGAAAATGACTTTTTCCTAAATTTCTTTTTGTAAAAAAGGGATGATAGTTGTAAGTGTACGCTGTAAAAATTGCAATGCGTTTTGATTTATAATTTGGCAAATATCCGTTTTTTTAAATGGATCCCATCGTGAAATAGAGAATTTTGTGAAATTTAGAAAATTAATTTCTCGTAAAATAAATCGGAATAAAAAAAAAGGGCAACGAGGTGCAAACATTCAGTCATGGCACCACATGCCTACAAAGTTTTGTGGTTCTGTTGCTGTTAGTGTGTCCGGAACGCGACCTGATAGCACGTTTTTGCTTACTTTAACTTTGAAATATAATAGCTCTTGAAGTGTTGCCAGAATCGAGAAGTGGTTTATTTCAGCGTGTTCTCCATACAATTCTCTACAAACAATGTAAATTTCATATTTTTGTTTTCAATACGTTTTTGCGCTACGAGCTAGGAAAGCAAGAGTGTCGCGAAATTTCTAAAACAGCGGCAGTTACTTCTTTTTTAGAATAGAGAGAATATAAGCATCTGCCGCACTAGTAGGCGCTGTATCGGTGGAAATGCAGAAATTCATTAAATTGAAATTATCTGTGTATAAACATAGATAAAGTATAAACGAAAAAAATAATTTAAATACATATTTTTGTTTCAAACTTTCCTCTCTAAAAATTACTTCCCACTTGCTCTAAATTGAGTTACTGCGGCACCGGTGGGCGGTAAGGAAATTTTACCATCAGCGGAGATACAAAAGTGAGCGTTAGGTGTTGAAAGGTTGATGGCATCTGTTTGTCCATCTTCTGCATCCATGGGTAACTCTTCTCAGAAAACGATATTTGTGCCTTTAGCTTATCGCTGATAAACAACTCCTTCTGAAATGTGTTATCTCTTCGAAAGAAACTATCTCTTAAAAATCATAGTCTCTTAGTGTTTCATATGCCTCTACTCCAGCGGCGAAGCGTCCATAAACGCAATGGAAGCGCCACTTCCCTTTGAAATCATGAGGCAAAATGCTGCACGAAATCGCCAAAAAATTCAAATTCATTTATGCATTATTTTTCAGTTATTTCGTAATAGAAACAAGTTTCAGGATTACGCTACTAAGTGACTGTATTCGACTTGCGGCCGGTTACGTTAGTACCGACTGTTCTAAACTAGGCAATTCCATGAGGCTTCTCTTTTTCGGCACACATGGCCCTACTACGGTCTCAATGGAAGCCATCTCTACTGCGCTTCTACCACAGACATCATATACAAGAAGCTAGATTGGACACAAAGCCCATGAGGCGTGAGAAGGTAGGCGCCATTTTTAGCGGGTCATCACGATCCATTTAAGCAAGGCTACTTTGCATTAAGTCAAAGGAATACGAGTTTGGTACTGTGATTTTCGATTTATATTGAGATTCAAAGCAGTCAGTACCCATTTAGCAGCGGAAGTTATAAAATTTAAGTAAAAAATAGTAATATTTCTTAGTGCTAACTAGAATGCCAAGGGTCTTGCAAAATATTGAATTATTTCAGATTCGGCCAGGTCTTAAATTCCAGAGAAGACATTCCGGTATCTGCGATATAAAAAAATATCACGCTGGTTTTAATTTGCTGAGAAATATGATTTTGACGTTCCTTGTTAATGAATGCTTACATTTAATACGCCATTTCGTTGCTATATTGCCCAAATAAATGTGAAATGTTAAAAACTGAAATTTCCTTAGTGCATAACAAGACGAAATATCAAAATTTTTGGTGAAATACAAAACTTTTTGAGCAAACATAATAAATAAATCAGAATGACAGAGGTAATAGCAACAAAGAAAAAGATTCACATTATTTCAGCTTTTCTATGTAAAGCATGTGGAAGCCTTTTTTTTCGGGTTCAAATCAATAGTTTGCTGGATTTAATAGCTACTTTTTGATTTTAAATAAATTATTATTTGCGTTTACATTATTTTAAATCGTTGCCGCATTACCTTCTTAAAAATGTTTTCCAATACTTTTCTATACTTGCATACAATACCAGCTTTAAATTTTAATATATACACTGACGGAAAAAAAAATCCCAACACCAAGAAGGGGTTATGTTAGATAAAGGACAGTTGGTAGGCGGTGAGAGTACATCTGTAAGATGACGTCTATGCAAATTTCGCGCTCGGCGCATACGTGTGGCGCTAGTAGCGCGCCTCGGGACATGCAAATCAGGTTTGCTGTAAATACGCGCTGTAACGTTCGTGAGCGTTAGTTATCGTTGAGATTCGACGTAGGGTGTTGATGTTAGTCAAGAATGCCTTTCAGAAGACGAAGAAGCCATTATCAACAGCTCACGGAGTTTGAACGAGGTCGTCTAATAGGGCTACGAGAAGGTGGATTTTCTTTCCGCAATATTGCAGAACGACTTGACAGGAATGTAGCCACTGTGCATGATTGTTGGTAGCGGTGGTCAAGGGAAGGTACCACTGTGCATGATTGTTGGTAGCGGTGGTCAAGGGAAGGTGCCTCAAGAAGACCGGGTTCCGACCGGTCACGTGGCACTACTGAGAGGGAAGACCGCCGTGTGCGGCGTATGGCCGTGGCGCATCTTACTGCGTCTGCGGCAGCAATTCGAGCTGCAGTTGCCACCACAGTGACACAACGAACTGTTACAAATCGGTTACTTGAAGGACAGCTCCGAGCCAGACGCCCTGTAGCGTGCATTCCACTTACTCCAAACCACTGCCGTTTGCGACGTCAGTGGTGTCAAGCTAGAGCTCATTGGGGGACGGAGTGGAGATCTGTTGTGTTTTCTGATGAAAGCCGGCTCTGCCTGGGTGCCAGTGATGGCCGTGTGTTGGTTAGAAGGAGGCCAGGTGAGCGCCTGCAACCAACCTGTCTGCGGCCGAGACACACTGGGCCTACACCTGGAGTTATGGTCTGGGGAGCAATTTCCTATGACAGCAGGAGCACTCTCGTGGTTATCCCACGCACCCTGACGGCACAGTTGTACGTCGGTCTGGTGATTCAACCTGTTGTGCTGCCATTCATGAACAGCATTCCAGGGGGTGTTTTCCAACAGGATAACGCTTGCCCGCATACCGCTGTTGTAACCCAACATGCTCTACAGAGTGTCGACATGTTGCCGTAGCCTGCTAGATCACCAGATCTTTCACCAATCGAGCACGTATGGGACATCATTGGACGACAACTCCAGCGTCGCCCCCAACCAGCATTAACCGTCCCTGTATTGACCGACCAAGTGCAACAGGCATGGAACTCCATCCCACAAACTAACATCCAGCACCTGTACGACACAATGCATGAACGTTTGCGTGCTTGCATTCAACATTCTGGCAGTTACACCGGTTATTAATGTACCAGCATTTCACATTTAAAATGTCTCTTCTCGCGCTTGCAATAAGTTGTAATCTTGAAACCTTAATCGATTAAATATGTTACCTATACAAATGTATTGCCGCCATTTCATTCCTCTACAACTATTTTTTCGTGGTGTTGGGATTTTTTTCCCGTCAGTGTATATATATATATATATATTGTTTTCAGCATTGGGCAAGAGGCAAATAAGTAACAGCAATTATATTTTTGTCTCTCTGCGTAAGATTTTTATCTGAGGTAGCTTTCACCATGATTTATACAATAACCAAGTCCAAACTATCCTGCGTAACGTGCCATGCTACGCCGACATCTTGACCCGCTCAATGTGGCTCCATGCTTCTCACAGCGCTAGCCCATGCTCAACAGAGCAGACACCAATCTAGTCCCTTATACGTTATCTGTGGCTTCTACCCTAACCTCCCAGCCCAGCAAGGAAGTCAAAGAGGCGCATGCGCGTGACGTCTCTTCGGGATGTGCAAGGCTCGGTGGAAGCGATTTCTACTGCGCTTCCAGCTGCAATCTCAGCCCTGTATGGGAGCCTGAGCGGCCATGCGCTTGACTCTGCGTTTAGACCACTTCCAGCTAGTAACCTTATGTTTCGGTGAAATTGTTTGCGTATAAAATGGTTATTACTTCGTTGTTCCTATGTTTTATTGTATTGGCTGTTAATGTGTGAAAATAGTATTCTGCAGTGATATTTATCGTGAATATACAGCATATGTGAATTATACTGCATTCACGTTTTTTGATCGGCTTCTGTGCGTCAATCTCAGTTCTTTCTTACACTTTTTTGTATGATTTTTCGCTACACTGACAAGTTGTTTCAAATCTTACATGCAGACAATCTCTTTCCACTGTATCAGAGAAGAATGCGAAATGATTAAATTTCAGGCGAAGACAGAAAATCGTCGTACAGTCGATTATTTCGAGAGGTCCTCGACATTGTTAGTTTGAATATTTCCGTAATATTCAGTCAAATGCCAAAATTAATGTTTCTACGTCTGCTTGACAAAACACAATTTCTTCAATTCATCACGAAATTTCCAGAGATCGCTTTTTCTTATTGGAAAGATGCTTTTCCTTCATTTTTCGATCTCATTTGTCTGAAAAGTGAACTAATCGTAATTTATTCGCAGCCGGATATGCTGAAAGAAAGCGTCGGTGAATTCTACCAGTATCTGATTGCTGAAGACCTGGGCAATGCATTCTCCGAGGTGCTCAGACTCAGTCAGCTTATACTGACTATTCCTGCTACAGATGCATCTGCTGAAAGGACCTTTTATGCACTCAACTGAATCAAAACATTTAAGAAAAATATAGATCTGTTGTTACATGTATTAACAATAACGTTTCCGTATTTACTACATAAATTAAATTCTCGTAACCAACAAAATTTTTCACTTCTATTATTTTATTATACAGTATGTGTTAGTATATATAATGTTTAAATGTTTATAAGTAAATATTTTTTAAATATATATGCGTACATACATTTCATATTTCCATGCATATACATGTATAAGCAAATTTTTTTTTAATTACATGTGCATTGTGTATGTATTAATAAAGTGACTAAAGTTGGGCTGGTCTGACCGCTTCCTCTTTCAGAAAAGTCACGCTCCGCCACTGCTCTGCTCTGTCTCCCCCATCCCGTTTTTCCCGATCTGAGTGGAATTAAAAAGAGCACTCAGGATTTTGGCAAATACATGTCTTAGTGTCAAAACCGTTTTACTACCTAGTACCACGCCCACTTTTGTTCTTAATGTGTAGGTCAAGGGCGAGTTTACCATTGTGCCAACCAGGGCCATGACCCAGAGCGCTGCATTTTGGGGACGCCAAAATTTTGGGAACACATGTGAAGAATACTGTTTTCAATGGAACAGCATTTCTACAAATAAACTGAGTAGTATACAGTAAGTCTGGAAAGTTCGAGGAATGATTTTTTTGGAAAAACTATGCAATACTATGAGCGCCATCTCTTGGGCAACACATGAACTACAAGGGTGAGTCATAAGTTCGTAGCGTTTTCGGGTACAATGTTCAGTCCGGTACCACATGCTGACCACATATGGCTTGGGTACAATGTTCAGTCCGGTACCACATGCTGACCACATATGACTAGGATACAATGTTCAGTCCGGTACCACATGATGACCACATATGGCTATTCGGCAAAATACAGTCCATCAGAGTCTATGGTTCTTCGCCAACGTTCAGCCAAAGATGCAATACCGTTGCCATACCAGGCAGCTGGCTTGGATGCAAAAACTCAGTAATGCCATTTTTCACAGCCTCCAAGGAATGGAACTCTCTGCCGGCGAAGAAGTGCGCTATGGGAGGAAACAGGCGAAATTCCGAGGGGGGGCAAGACCCGGGCTTGGTGTGGTAGGACTTCGACGAAACCCAAATCCTTAATTTTCTGGCGGGCAATCCGTGGCATTGTCGAATTGGATGAGGGTCTTGTTTCGGTTTACCTTTCGGGGTAGCGCTGGCGTAGAACGTCGTATACGTGTTGCAGCTGGTTGGCATACAGGTTCCCATCGACGGCCCAACCATGTTGCACAAGCTCCCAGTGGACAGGACCCTCGAAATTCCGCCATACACACAACATTGTCTTCACTTCAAAACTCCCTTTTTGAACCACTGCTTGAGCCTCAGCACCTGGCCGCAGCCATTGGTTTCCGGTATTAGGATAACGTAGGAAGACCCACTTCTCATCATTCGTTATGATTCGCCGCCAAAGCCGGTCGTCACGTGGAATTTGAGGCTCTTCTCGACACAGAGTGACACGCTCCTCATCTTGCTTTGGGCTCAACTTCATGGTGGACCATTCGCGGACATCTGTAGTGAAAACCGAACTGGTGTAGATGACCAACGATGGTGGTTTGTGATTCATGAACCTCCTCTGCTAATCGTCGGGTGCTGGTTCCTGGGTGCTGTTCAGCAGCTAGACGCAGGGCTTCGGTTTTGGTGGTGACTGGTCTCCCACACCTGGATTTGCCAACGAACTCTGTGTCTCCGGACCGGAAGCGCTGGAATCATTTTCTTGCTGTTGCAGGGTGCATTGTCCCCTCAACTTCTACACTACAAATTTCTTTCGCGGCAGCTGTCGCGATCAACCCTTTTTTCCAATAATGGCGTAGGACCACACGAACAACAAGTTTCTCCTCCGACATTCTCATATCGTATGAACGGCACACACGTGTTGTCGATCCCGGCGCATGCCTATATGTCTGAGCAGCGGAGAACGTCACGTGGGACACATTCTATCTTACTGCGCATGTCCCACCTGTTCGGCGGAGCTTCTCCATCTGTACCGCGAAACGTTACGAACTCATGACACACCGTGGCATTTCCCATGAACACTTAGTAAGCGATTGAATCTTTTGACCCCCTGCTGTGGTGAGCAGTTCACGTATCTTTCACTTACGAATTTTGACCTTGTCACACTTTAAAGGATGGAACAAAGGGCCAACATTAAGTTCTACTCTAAATGTGGCAAATCTGCATCAGAAGCGTACATATTGATGAAACATTCATACGGTTGTGAATGCTTATCCTAGTCCAGGTTGTATGAAAGGGATTCAAGTTTTCATGATGGCCGATAGTCATTGGAAGACGGTGAAAGGAGTGGACGACCTTCAACAAGTAACACTGATCGAAATGTGCAGTCTGTTTGCAAACTACTATGGATCGTCAATTAACATGTCAAATTATAGCAGAAGAAATGAATATTGGTAAGATAGTAGTGCACAGCATTGTTGGGCAAGCGGAAGGTGTGAGCTAAGTTTGTCCCACACTATCTCACTCCCGAACAAGCAGAGCTGCGAGTAACTGCTTCGCGAAACTAGGTAGAAATGGTGAATGTCGACCAATATTTTCACAGCAAGATAATAATTGGTGATGAATAATGGTGTTTTGAGTATGACCCATCCACGAAGCGACAAACTATGGAATGGTCAAGTCCGGGAAAGCCGAAACCAAAGAATGTGGGGGCTGTGAAGTCGAAAATCAAAACGATGTGCTCATTGTGTTCTTCGGTTCTCGAAGGATTATCCACCGTGAATTTGTGCCTGATGGACAAACAGTCATTGGCTTATTCTACAAGGCAGTCATGGATCGCCTTCTCAAGAGAATTCGACGAGACCGGATTTGTACCGAAGTGGAGAATGGTTACTCCTCCATAACAATGCTCCGTCGCACACCTCGACCATTGTTACACAGTTTCTGGCTAAAAACAAGGTGACAGCACCCCCTGCTTTCTGGACCTAGCCCCGACAGACGTTTTTATGTTCCGAAACCTCAAAGTCCCCCATGAAGAGAAGATGATATGGGTGCATTCCAGATATTGAAAGGATAGTGACAACGTACCTAAAGAACATTCCAGAAGATGACTTTCCCAGGGAATTTGAGAGACTTCTGGAACGATCTAGGCTGTGTATCGAAAGAGGAGGGGCCTATGTTGAAAATTAAATCAGTACAATTTCTACAGGTAAGATATATGTTTTTTCACTGAATTATTTCTGGAACTTTCTGGGCGACTGTATAATACGGTTAATACTTGTTATAGTTGTATTAGTACTCGTTAAATTTATTTCATTATTAAAAATATCAATTCACACTTTGAAACAAGAACGACCTACCTACGACGAGAATCAAAGGTGAGTTCAGTAAGCCAGCGAAGTTACTTGTTCCTGGCAAGGTCAAAGTCAGGTGACAGATTCAAATGTTTCTGTTGCGGATATGTCGCGATGTTATTGGGAAAAAAAAAAAAAGAATCGATTCAACTTTTTCGAATATTGATGTTATTTTAAGGATCTACCTATGCATACCCAGAAGTAACACCTCTATAGAACGAAGTTTGTCTTTTGAAAACCATCCAGAATTATTTAAGGACATCTACTTCTACGGAAAGAACGAATGCATTTGCAACTTCGTCACTTAATTCACGTTTTGTAGAAACTCTGACATTTGGTGATATAATAAAAGATTTGGTCACAAAGAAATCGAGGAAAATATTTTTCGTTGTAAGTAATTTTACTAATTTATGTTAATCAGGCTATTCCCTTTAAAAAAATTCTGGATTCGCCACTGTTGCGTTCGCAGAAGGGATTAAAAATGACACCAATTGTTCATTGTACAAGTATCTGGAAAATTATTCGTAGGTTGACAATAATTTCCAATAATTATTTTGAAAATTCTGGCGCAATTGGCAGATTTTTGAATTTTTCAAAATCCATACTGTTTTGGAATAAATGTACACATTTCGGGCATGTCACAGGCATTGCCCAGCGATGGCTCTACAAATAGGCAGGCGAATTGCATAAATGCTCTACCCCATTAAAAATCAGAGTAAAAAAATTCCTGGTATATGAATTACGATAACAACATTTAGGAGGTATAATGTACAAAATTATATATTTATTTTGTAATAAGTAGGTACCTACATACCACATATTTGTAAGATTTCGAGAAAAATCTTACATTTTTTTTGGAAAAAAAAACCGTAATCAAAACACACAATGACATAACATGGAATGAAATACATATTGAATATGTAATTCAATTTACAGATGAACTCGTCGCATCTTCTACTTTGCGAATTGATCGATAATGTGACTATGATCAAAGGTATCTGCAATATCAGCTTCGATTGAAAGAATTGCTAAATTTGAAAGTTTTTCATTCCCCAATGTTGGTCTCAAATATGTTTTAATTAACTTCAATTTTGAAAAACTTCTTCCAGCTCTTGCTACCGACACAGGTAAAATTAACAAACTTCTTAAAGCAATCATTGTTTTGGGGTAAATAATATGGAAGCTTGTTGTTTGAATGTCATTCACTTTTGTAGGATATTCGACAAATTCTTCGAAAAAGATAACAGCGGTTCTCTGTTGTATAAGTATTGCTCAATATTGCTATACTCGCACAAACCTATAACGGTCGAGCTGGTACATTTCATCTTGCAAAATATTATATAAAATCCGGATTTTTTTAATAGTGCGATTTTTTTGTACACTAAAGTGCGGAAAGGCCGTCCCAAAATTTAAAGAAATTTAAATACCTTAGGCCGACGCCTTACCGCCTCATGCCACATGGGTACCTGGGCTTCCACTTTTCGGAGAAAATTTACCTTTTTTTTTTATTTTCGTCCAGAGATGTAAAAACTTGGACTATAACTGAATTAAAAGTTGGCCAACCAAATTGTACTCGTAACTTCAATCGAGCAGATTTTGTAGTTTCTGAAGTCGCATGTTTTTCCTAGCTGAGTTTACTATTTTTACATCAAATGTTTTGCTTAAGGGTGAGGACACGGAGGTCGGGTGCTGCTTCAGCTTAGTAAGTAATAAGTTTTGTTAACGTTTTTTTTTGTTTTTGTTTGCTGGATGCCGATCTGGGAGTAGGAGGACAAGCTGGTGTGGGAACATCGACCATTGAGAAGAGTGGGAGAATTGAAGGATCAAATCAGATCAGATCATATGCAGAGAATTTTAGGAAGGAGTGTCTGACCCCAGGTCTTAAACAACCCTTACAAATAGAAAGCTAGGAGATTTGGGCTAGAGTGCCCGATAGGAAAGTGCCACGGAAGCGAAGTAGAAAGGGGAAGGAAGACGCCCTTATTTATTACCGGGGGACCAGTACCCGGGGTCCGACGGCTTAACGTGCCCATCCGACGCACGGCGGATATTTAGTGGTTCGAACGTTCGTACCTGCCCAGGATCGAACCTGAGGTTATCTCCACGGCAGTCACGAATGCTGACCACTAGGCCACCCGCGGCCCGAATTCAAGGATTAGCCAAAGGAAATAATAGAAGGGGGGGGCACCATTTAGGGCTTACACTCATTACTTTTGAAACTGCAATAAGCAAATCTCAAGTACACAGTAGGCAAAAGTGGCGCCCATATGAGTACTTTTAGGGGGGGGGGCTAAGAAAAATCCTTACCTTCTTCAAGGCTGTCAAACATTTTAGTAAATGTACAAGATACTAAAATACAACAAAAATAATTGATACAATTAATCATTAATATCTTATTATTTTTAAAAATGCTTTAAAAAAGGTTTCTTGTGTTTTAGTGTTTTAAATTTATCAAAAATTTGGCTATACCAACGGCTGGGGGGGGGGGGGTGTCGAGTTCCCGTTGCCTCCCTTATGGACGCCCTTGGTGGGCAATGTACTGCGTCAGTCCTGTATTACCCGTATGTTAAATAGATGAGCGCTGTATTTTGGGAAACCCAAGAATCAGAAATAAGTGTTAAGAAAACACTGGATGCCTACAGATGTGAGAGAAGAAACTGTCGACAAAGTGGTAAGCACGCCTCCCCATTTTTATTGTGTTAATTGTTTGCATCAGTCATTCCCTCAGTCTCTTTCCAGTTTCCTCTTTTACCTATCATTAATTTATTTTCATTCCTCGCTCTCTCTGCCAATTCCCGAGACAGACGATTTTGGCTATTTTAACTTTCAAGATTGTTTTTCGATTTTAGGAGGCTGGCATTCTTGCGTTTTTGTTATTTTTATTTCGTACGTTAATTATTTGGAATTATACATCAGAACTCATTATATTCAGGTATCTGTGCAACATATTCAGCATTTCATTTTGCAATTTGTAAGTAATTGTTTTTTTTTGTATATTTTGTTTCATGTAAGATAAACAAACCGAAAAAGCAAACAAACATGGTTTCGATTTTAATTTTTACAGAAGTAGCGCTGAATTCTGAGTAATTTCTCGTTTCAGTTGCATGGCAAATATTTGGTGACGTACCGTATAGATAAGTCACGATTGGCCATATCACTGAAGGACAGTTATCTTTCGCTTACAATAATGCAATGAAACATGCTTTTTAATAATTTACAAAACAAATCTCAGTTTTGCTCTTTTTATTAAAAAATAACATATATTTCTTTTCTCACGTAAGAAAAAAGAGAGAAAGAAGATCAGAAATATACCATATCTTTCTGTTTTCAGAAAGATATGGTATATTTCTGATCTTATTTCTAAAATTTTTGATCTTCTTTCTAAATCTTTGCTCCTTAAAAGGTAAAAAGTGCAGAGTTGAAGTGGAAGCCCTGACGTGTACAAAAGATTGCCAGTTTTGTAAACACAATTTGAAGAAACGAACACTTGCTTTCAAGATAAGTTAACATAATTTGGGCTTCCTAAGCGGGAGCTGGTCCAAATATTGAGACACTAATAAAAAAGAAAGCAGAAAAAAGGAATCACTCTCATTAGTAAAAGTTCCACGACATGGGTTAGCCAACTATATAAAGGCCCATCTGCCCTGCGATATGTGCGATGTGATAGCTACTGCCCTGGAAGTGAATATTCAGAAAGAAGAAAACACCATGAATTTTCCATCAAAAAATGATACATCAGAAGAAACAGTACCACCGAATTTTATTTCGTCACTGACAGATGGCAGCACAAAAGGTCTGTTATTTGGTCACACAGAAGGCGCCAAGATTGTTTCAGAATGCTATAGTAAGTGTCACGTTTGCGGGTAAATCCCATGAATTGCATATATTGAAGAAACGTAGGAATGGGTAAACCGTGCGTGTGCGATATTTCTGATTTCTAGGAAACAAATTTCGAGATATTCGCGCCAAGGGAAATCGGAGATCAATATCAGTAATAAAAAAAAGACTGATATGAATTTTTTTTTTAATTTTTAAGTTCGTGGGATAACAGAAAGAAAGAATTCTTTAAAATGTGGTTTAGAGTTCTCAAATAAGAATTTCATTAAGAGTTTTATGTAAAATGAACTTTAAACTATGGATATTAATGGTTTTCTTTGTTTTGTGGTTTCATGACCACCATGAGCAACACTTAGGGCTATAAGCAGTCGCCCGTCCCTAATTTGGAACCACTGGTTCCGGAAAAAGGGGCTACCGCCATGGGGCAAGTACAGAGCCCATGACTCATCTAGGGCTCGTCCCAAGTACGACGATTAACTAGAGGCCCGCGCTACTGACCACTGAACCACCAAAACTACATTTTTTACGATACTCAAGAAATAATACCGTTTATGAGCCCCCTGTCTCACACAGATTAGGAGACCAGCTACAAACACGCGCTTCTGACCACTTGGTTACCGGGGCAGCTAGTTTGATGTTCCAAAGCATCAGGAGAGAACGGAATGTGAATGATATTTTGTATTTAAGAGTATCAAGACAATAACTACGAAAGTAAAATACTGACAGATATGGTATTATTATGTTAGTTAAAAAAAGACAAGTTAGTAAAATCATGCAGTGGATTGATTATAATACGCTTTCCAACATACCAGAAATCATTACTCAAGTTATGAGGATAATGGCTGTGGAATAAATCTTGCTCCTGTGTCCTGACCTTTGACCCCATTTCGATGATATTAAACAGAATTGGTTCAGTGTACCACCGGAACAACATACTAAAGTTTTGTCGCAATAGAAACATTTTTAATCAAGTTATGAGGATAATGGCTGTGGAATAAATCTTGCTCCTGTACCCTGATCTTTGACCCCATTTCAATGATGTTCAACAGAACCGGTTCAGTATACCTCCGGAACAACATGTTAAAGTTTTGTCGCAATCAAAGCCTTTTTACGTAAGTTATGACGCATAAAGGCAATGGAATGGATCCCGCTCCTATGTTCTGACCTTTGACCCCATTTCGTCCATTTTCAAAAGGGTTCGTTCCCAGGGGGCCCCTATCACATACTAAAATTTCATCGAAATCGAACCATTTCTACGCGACTTATCGCGCGGACGGACGGACAGACAGACAGACAACGTTGGAGCATATACGCTGCTTCTTCAACCTACGGTTAGAAAGCGTAAAAAAACAGTTGACAATGAGGCTTTCAGTTTAAAGAAAATCGAAAAATAAATAAATAAAGGGGCACGAACTATCTAAAACAACACCAAAAAGATTGGGGTTACGCATAAATGCAAACTGATGTTTTCCCTGGTGTATGTGGGGGGCACGAAAAAGTGAAAACTGATGTTTTCCTTTGTGGGGTTGGGGAGCAATTCTTGGAAAGAGTTTCTATGCAAACGTCACAAAATTTGAATCTTTTAACTGCATAGCAGATGCTTTCTGTTATGCACTACTCTTCAACTACAGCTGATCATGTACGATGACAAAAAGTCCAACATTTTTTGACAAGATGCTAAGTTTTCTGAAAATAAAGTGCTCTCTTTTGTTAAAAATTCTTTTAAATATCACAAATCTTTTTGCTCATGCATGAATAATATTATATAATGAGTTCTGTACATTGATAACATTTTGCCGTGGTTTTTTACTTCCTCACAAAAACGAATCACAGCCAAATCTGGAAGGCGAGTAAAACAGTGTGTGTTTATAAAGCTCTTGGTTTTTCCACTTCGAACTTCGTAGCGACTTCATTATGACTCCCACTCATATTTGCCACCCATCGTAGGCTTGCCCTGCATTTAAATTTTTTTAAAGATAGGGGCACGTACCCCCTCAACTCTACGTTTATGTGCGTCAACATTTAATGCCCAATACGTTTCAGAGTGCACTCATGCATGATCAGATTCAACAAATGACAGAAACACTGAATTTAAAAGCGACTCACGGACAATTGAAGCTCGGTGTTGTGACCTGTAAATTCGTGCTCACAAATCTACCAGTGACACAAGTTCCCTGCTGTATTCCGTTTGTAAGAAACACGACAACTACTTCTGCTACATCCACTGGTTTTCAGCATGTGAGCAATGGGAGTTCCATTCGTGTTGTAGCCACTGGTTTTTCATGAGTAAGTAACACGAGTTTCTCATCTGCTGTAGCCATTGGTTTTTCATAAGTAAGTAACACGAGTTTCTCATCTGCTGTAGCCACTGGTTTTTCATGAGTAAGTAACACGAGTTTCTCGTCTGCTGTAGCCACTGGTTTTTCATGAGTAAGTAACGCGAGTTTCTCATCTGCTGTAGCCATTGGTTTTTCATAAGTAAGTAACACGAGTTTCTCGTCTGCTGTAGCCACTGGTTTTTCATGAGTAAGTAACACGAGTTTCTCGTCTGCTGTAGCCACTGGTTTTTCATGAGTAAGTAACACGAGTTTCTCATCTGCTGTAGCCACTGGTTTTTCATAAGTAAGTAACACGAGTTTCTCGTCTGCTGTAGCCACTGGCTTTTTAGCGAGTAAAACACGAATTCAACTTCTCTGTATCCGTTAGTTTTTAGCGAGTAAGTAATACTAGTTCCAATTCTGCTGCATTCAGTGAGTAAGAAACATGAGCTCCACTTATGCTGTAGCCACTAGTTTTTAGCAACTTATGCTGTAGTCACTATAGTTTATGGAATTCAGCCGAGTTCCACTTCGGCTGAATTCCATGAGTAAAACACGAGTTCCACATTTGCTGTAGCCACTTCTTGGTATTATTATGTTAGTTAAAAAAATAAGTTAGTAAAATCATGCAGTGCATTGATTATGATACGCTTTCCAACATACCAAAAATCATTACTCAAGTTATTACTCAAGTTATGAGGATAATGGCTGTGGAATAAATCTCGCTCCTGTGTCCTGACCTTTGACCCCATTTCGATGATATTAAACAGAATTGGTTCAGTGCACCTCCGGAACAACGTACTAAAGTTTTATCGCGATAGAAACATTTTTAATCAAGTTATGAGGAAATGGCTGTGAATTCACTTCTGATATATTCCGTGAGTAAGCAACAATAATTCTACTTCTGCTGTAGTCACTTTTTTTAGCTAGTAACCAACACCAGTTCACTTCTGCTGTATTCTGTGAGTAAGAAGCATGAGTTCTACTTTTGCTGTGGCTACTGGTTTTTGGTTTGTAAGCAACACAATTTCTATTTGTGCTGCATTCACTGGTTTTTAGCATGTAAGCTACAAAATTTCCACTATTGCTATAGCCACTGGTTTTTCGCGAGTAAGCAACACGAGTTTCTCATCTGCTGTAGCCACTAGCTTTTTGGCGACAACGCAACACGAATTCCAGTTTTGTTGCCGCACATAGTTTTTAGTGAGTAAGAAACACGAGTTGTACTTCTGCTCTGAAGATACTGTTTTTTTGCAATTCAAAAATACGAATTCCATTTTCACTGTATCCACTGGTTTTCAGTACCAGCAGAATATTGCCAGCAAGAGACGAAACGTACCTACGTAGATGAACTTTCGTTTCACCCTGTATTTCAGATTAGTTTCTAATAGACAGATATCTCCTTTTTGCACACTTTTAAATCGATTCTTTATAAATGATACTTCAGGGGATCCTAAGACTTGATTTGAATTTACTGTTTCTGTGACAAAGTGGTAGACGTCCACACGGAGATGGGAACTAATGGAAAAGCTTCTCATGTCTATAATGAAACGACGTAACAGTTTATTCAAGTTCACGCGTGCGAATTGCGAAGGGCAATAATTTCAACTAACTAATGGAATCGAGAGCCTGATTAGTAACAGTAGACAGAACTCGTAAGATGAGAAGGACGAAAGGATGTTAAAGGAATATTGACTGACAGGAAATCGAGTGATCTCATCAACAAATATTACCAATGCATCAATTTAAGCTCCTCAGGCGAAGAGAATTCCGGGGAGGTGTGTAGATCTCTAACAGATAACAACCACTGAAGTATGAAATGCTCGCGAAATTGTACTGACTCTTGATCGCATCGCAAATAAGAGATCATGGAAATACACAGCAAATGGGAAAACGTGCGTGAATTACGTCGCGAAAGTTTAACGTATTTTGCAACAATTTAAGTTTCAGTCATGTTGAAGAATACGTAAAAATTCAGAGGAAGAATTTCGCTAACCTCTTAAGCGAAATTGTTCTAACATCTTTGTTTAATTCTGTCGTTAATAACCTTAAAAATCTTTTTCGTTCATCTTTAACAACAAAATGAACAAAGTACACTCAATGGACAAAACATTAGAGATGCCTAACTACACTGCGGGCCACCCAAAATGCAACGCCAAGAAGGAAGCATCCGATTGGCGTGAAATTGGCAGCATGCGTCGTCCGCATTGCAGGGCATATGCAAATCATGTGCGCCCGGAACGCCACCGAGAAGCATTGTAAGAAGATTGCACAGAAGGCGGGGTGTAAGTAGTGGAAGTGTGATGTGCTGTCGGACCTGTGCGTGGGAAGCTTCCTGATGCCTCGTCGCAGAATACGTCAGTCATTCCAGCACGTTTCCGAGTTCGACAGAGGATGAATAGTGGCTTATCGCGACAGCGGTTTATCGTACCGAGACATCGGCGCCCGTGTGGGACGACATCCAGCCACAGTGTGGCGAGTATGGATTCGGTGGGTGCAGGAGGGACGGACGGACCGACGTGAGTGATTGCAGCAGCCGCGGCCAGCCACTAAACGAGAGGACCGGCATGTTGTGCGGCAGGCATTGACGGCTCGCACCACCACATCACGAACTTTGGCGCAGGAATTAGGGTGTGTTGCGCAACAACCTGTGTCAGCACGTACCGTTGGACGTCGTCTGCAGGAGCGAGGACCTGTCGCACGGCGATCATTGCTCCGATTACCATTGACGTTGCACCACCGGCGAGTGCGGCGGCAGTGGGCCGTTGAACGCCGCACCTGGTCTACGGAATGGCACGACATTGTCTTCTCCGACGAATTCCGCTTCGGCCTAAAGCACCATGATGGTCGGATCCACGTGTGGCGGCACCGCGGCGAGAGACTGTATGCCACCTGCATTATTCATCACCATACCGGTCCGTCGCCTGGCGTTATGGTTTGGGGCGCAATTGGATATGACACCCGCACCGCTCTGGTACGCATCGCCGGTACACTCAACAGCCACCGCACCATCTCCGACGTTTTGGAGCCTGTAGTCCTCCCTTACCTGCAGGATCTTCCAGCGGCCACGCTTCAACAAGACAATGCGCGCCCGCACGTGTCACGCATCGTGCAACATTTCTTCACGGCCCACCAGGTGTCACTCCTGCCGTGGCCTGCCTGTTTTCCCGATATATCGCCCATCGAACACGTCTGGTCGCTGATCGGCAACCGAGTGGCCCGGCAAGCACCACCCGCGGCTACGCCTGATGAACTGTGGCAACGTGTGGAAGCAGCCTGGACCGACTTGCCCCAAGCCCACATCCAAAGCCTCTTTCGTTAGAAGCCACGGCGTGTAGCGACCGTTATTGCCAGCCATGGGAGCCACGCGAACTATTGATGTCTGCGTGTTCCTCAAGTCGCACTGGCCTGTAAGTTTAATAGTTTCATCTTTGTATCTGTTGTTATGTGTCCAGTAAATCTGGCTTTGCTATTTCGTGTCCTTCTTGGTGTTGCATTTTGGGTGGCCAGTTGCATTTGGGGTCCTCCTCTTGGTGTTGCATTTTGGGTGGTGTTGCATTTTGGGGTCCTCCTCTAGCACGAATAACAACCTCTACACACCAAGGCATTGATTCCACCAGACGCCGAAGGATTTCCGGAGGTAATGCCAGCCATGTCTGTTGCAGCATTCTCCACAACTCCGTTCGAGACGTCGGCCCAGGATCCATGGATATGATGTTCCGCTCCATGGTATCCCACACAGCTTCGATAGGGTTCAAATCTGGGGACCTTGGGGGGACAATGATTGGTTCCAAGCTCAGATGAGGCTTCCTAGAGCCATACCTGGATGGTTGCGGCCCGGTGGGGCGGTGCATTGTCCTTCTGAAACAGACCATCGGCCACATGATGCGCGAAGGCCATGAAAGCGTGTAGGTGATCAACAAGCACACACTGGTAGCGTGCAGCGGTTAAGGACTCCTCCATACACACTGAGGGACCTCATGTGGTCTGTAAGAAGGCTCTCCAAACGATCACAGAGTCACTGCCGCCAAGAACAGCGCCGACCTGGCACGACGGGGACACGACCTCATGCTGTCGATGCCGCACTCTCTCCTTCCCGTAAACTCGGTACAGCTGAAAACGGGATTCATCTGACCACACGACGCAGCTTCACTTTTCATAGGTCCAGTTTTGATGTTTCTGGCACCAGGCGAGGCGTAATGTCTGACGACGAGTAATCTACAGTGGTACACGAGCAGGGCGTCGGCTCCCATAGCTCACGGTATGCAGCATGGGCCCTACCGTACGCTCGCTGACGCTGCATGGACCTCCGATATTTAAACTGGATTTGATTTGTGCCGCCGTTCCCAAGTGGTCGATCTGTACGAGCCTGTGAGTATACTTCGACCCCATCCTCAATGGCGTGTGGTCGGCCAACACTTCCTCTCTGGGCGCCGATACATCCGTCGATGTTATATTTGCGGTACACACTTGATACGGTTGCCCTCGCGAACCCGAGGATTCTTACCACTTGCGTGATGGAATGACCTGTCTGTCTTGCGTCGGAAATGCTTCCACGATCAAAGTCACCCAGATTTACCCCTGTTTGTAGATTGCGATACACTCTTGAGAAGCCGTACTGTCCGCTTATTTATCGCCAGCGGTCGGTTTGGGTCTGTTCCACTCTACGCGGGAGATACCCATGTCAACTGCCCATTACCCCTATCTCTAATATTTGTCTACTGAGTGTAATTTCATTAATCAACCGAACTATATGAACAATACTAAACGTACACCTCTCGACACTGATATTTCCTCACACAGAAAAAGTGAGCTAAATGAGTCAAAATTCAGCTGAGACAGAATACGAAGTGAATAACACGTGATTTAATTTCCAAAACTACAAGAGAAGATCACGTGACAGCAGTCAATTCGTTGTGTGCCCACCATGTCGTGCAACGCCGTTAGCCACACGGCTCGGCATGAAGTGATACAGACCTCTAATGGTGTCCGGAATCTGGGACCATCCAGGGCTGACATGATCCCACAATTCAGTGGCATTCCGGCGTGGCTGAGGTGAAGCTTGTAATTGTAGTCCGATGAGGTCCCATATATGCCCGATGGGTGATAGGTCTTAAGACTTCGCTGGCCATGGAAGCATATGAACTCCTTGTAGACATGTTCGGAAGATATGGCGTGTGTGACTCAGCCTTGTCTTGTTGGAACACGGCCTTCTAGATACCACTCAGAACTGTAAATATCCACGTTGGCAGCGGGCTGTCAGCGTGCCTGTTAAGCGTACTACGTAGAGGTGACTGCCTTCCCTAACAAATGACACTCCATATGATAATACCTAGTTGGCAAGCAGTGTGACTCTCCTGGGCAGAAGCTGGATCCTCCTTGTGGACATGTTGTCACCTGACGCGGATTTGACATTCGTCGGCACGGAGGCAGAATCGGGACTCATCGCTGAACACGACATCGAACTATTCTTGCTGCCACGCAGCTCTATTACGAAACCATCACAGCCGAGCTCTGCGATGACCTTAGATGAATGACAACCGATGCAATGACTGCCGGGAGTGAAGATCTGCCTTCGCCAATCTTCTGGTCACCTTCCGAGTCGTGACGGGGATGTCCATAATCACCGCCACAACCCGTCAATTGCCTATACAGCAGATTTTAGCCCAATTACTTGGCGACGAGTACGCCTATCAATGCGTGCTAATGTCTGCCTGACTGCATCGCTCCCGCTACGGCGACTGGCGGTAACTTCTTGGAAATACTGTTTCAAACAACGCGAAACTGTGCTGGCATCTTGATACTCACGGGCTGCGATTCGGAGAATTGACAAATAAGCTTCACGGAGGCCCTACGATTCTCCCACTCTCAAACGCGCTCAGTAGGTGATAAGGTCAGCGGCGAGGTCTACGGGGCAATTTCGGTCCTTGGATGTACTATATCTGCCTTCAGCATTCCGTTGGTTTGCTCCATACTACCGAAAGCATGCGACAAGGCACGTCTACGGCTGCCCGTGTTTGCCCTTTTATCTCTCGCACGGCTTATGCCATTGATTATATACTCAAAAGATTAACAGAGGGATGTTCAGAAAATAATGCCTCCATATTTATATACAAGCCCATTGGCAAGGTATCAAAATGAAACAAAAACAAAAACAAAGCACACAATTTCTACTTTAATTCACGTGAATCACGATGTCCATGAAAACTTTTAATAATTGTGGTATAACATTCGGTCCTCCATTTCCCATTTCGTCTAGTAATGGATAAGTTGACAAATCAAATGGTTTTCCTCGAATATCTTGTCTTATTATTTCCGCAGCCATTTTTACAATTCGAAGTCTTTCGTTTCCCATCGTTTTCTTCCGTTCTGAATACCATTGATCATATAGTATGTTGTGGGAGGTTTATAAAATACTGATAACCAATGGGCTACCTCCAAGCGCTTCCGTTACTATGTCTTTGAAGGGATCTTTTAAACGATCTTTTAGGATACAGTCCGAAAATTTGCATTGCTCTCCACTCGGGAAATGCTTCATAGCGTCTCTGAGATCAGCAAAAGTGTATTGACATTCATGTTGGTTCTCGATATAATCGAACAATAACTGCAATACGGTATCATGTTTATCGCTAAAAGGCCTTCCAAACTTGTCATGTTCTTTTACATGTCTGAAACTAACATAGCAATCATTATGGTATCGGGCTTCCTCTGCTATCAAGTCCACATGCATTATCCTATGCTTGACCTCTTCACCTACTTTATCTCCACGTTCATCACATTTAGCCAAAATGGATTTCTGTATTTCCATTGTTTGATCCAGTGTAATTCACCTTCTATTTTTTGGCAATTTAGGATTTGGATATGAAACCTGTTCCGCCGAAAATAGGCAGGAAATCTTGTAAGAGAATGATGGTGCTGCATCAAAGTAAACGTTTAGCGCTTATTTCTTCATGTCCTTGCTCTTCCTGTTTTTGTTTTGATGCTTTAATGCTGCTTGTTTTTGTGTAAACCCGTCTTCAGTTGACATGTACTTTAACCTCTTCAAGGTTAACAAACTTCTGCCACATTTCATCTTCTCTTTATTTACTTGATTCAGTTAGTCTATTGAGTCCTTTCCTGACAATCACAGTCTTCGCCTTGCTGAGGCTGCCACTGCGCAAAATACAATGCTGGCTCTTCATATTCATGTTTTAGTAACACACAAAGTCATTTTGAGATCTGGAAAAAATGATAAACCATTAGCTTCACAGTAAATTAAATTTTTTGTGTTCGTATAATCACAAACGTGACAATATATTGTCAAAACTAGATAAAACTACATAAATACAATTGTTGATGTAATAAAGGTACTTTAACCGTACAGGGTGTATCTGGCAGATTCGTAACAATATTTAGGCCCCAGTTTTGGAATTTAGAAATCAAGATTTCAGTAGTACTTACAGACACCATTTTTTAAAAATAACTTAATAAAAAATAATTAAAAACTATGAAAAGTTACTTGACATTTTATGGGCAATAAATTTAGATACATTTATGGTGAAAATTTTTCGTTGAAACATTTTTTGATGAAATGGATATTTTCCGAGATAGATGCGAAAATGGGTTTTCGGATAGCCATTTTCCAAGATGGCGGCCGTAGCATAACATTATTTTTCGGGGACTTTTACTATGTTAGTCAGGTGACCCATTACTATATACATTGTATATACCAAGTCCCATACTTTTTTAACTGATTGCGAAAATTTGGTCTAAAATGACTACACTAATAGTCTCTCTCACGCTGGTTACAGAAACGTGAACATTTAACAAGTTTTTCAAACTCGTCTCTGTAAAAATCTTCAGGTTGTTCCCAGAACCACTTTTTTTTTTTTTTTTTTTTTATTGGAGGTTTAACGACCACCGTGAGCAACTCAATGGGCTATAAGCAGTCGCCCGTCCCTAATTTAGGGTCACTGGTTCCAGGGAAGGGAGAGAGCCAGTGCCGTAAGACAAACACAACATCCATGCCTCACCGGGATTCGAACCCGGACCCCTTTCGGACGAATGATCAGAGGCCATCGCTTAGACCACTGCGCCACCGGGGCGGCCCAGAACCACTTCCTCGTAGAGGCTTGAACATCTCCATTACAGGTGAACTGAATTCCTTAGAAAATTGGTATGATGACAGGTCTTAAGGTCCGGACACAGAAAAGTCGGAAAACCAAAAAAGTCGAAATGGAGGTTTTGGAATATTATCTGCTTGAATTTTTCGTGAATTGTTCGATCACTCCGAAATATTTTTTTCGATTGGAATTTTAACGACCACCGTGAGCAACTTAGTGGGATATAAGAAGTCGCCCGTCTCTAATTTAGCGCCACTGGTTTCAAGGAAGGGAGAGAGCCAGTGCCGTAAGACAAACACAATCGTCCATGCCTCACTGGATTCGAACCAGGACCCTTTTCGGACGAATGATCAGAAGCCATCGCTTAGACTACCGCGCCTTCGAAATGACCGAGAGATTTGAAAATTGGCATGTGACCACTTTTGAATGACCTAGACATCTGAAAATTGGTATGCTGATAGGCCATCGAGTTGCTCAGTGTGGTCGAGTGACGTACCACTGGGGTGACGAAATAGTCAGCGGAAGGAGAGGGTCAATCCGTATCATTCACTGCTGATAAGCCATCGAGTTGCTCTCGGTGGTCGAGTGACGTACCACTTGGATGACGAAAGAGTCAGTGGAAGGAGAGAGTCAATCCGTATCATCGATTGCTGATATGCCATCGAATTGCTCACGGTGGTTCAGTGACGTACCACTGGGATGACGAAAGAGTCAGTGGAAGGAGAGAGTCAATCCGTATCATCGACTGCTGATAGGCCATCGAATTGCTCACGGTGGTTGAGTGACGTACCACTGGGAATGACGAAATAGTCAGTGGAAGGAGAGGGTCAATCCGTATCATTCACTGCTGATAGGACATCGAATTGCTCACGGTGGTCCAGTAACGTACCACTGGGATGACGAAAGAGTCAATGGAAGGAGAGAGTCAATACGTATCACCGACTGCTGATAGGCCATCGAATTGCTCACGGTTGGTCGAGTGACGTACCACTGGGATGACGAAAAAGTCAGTGAAAGGAGAGAGTCAATCCGTGTCATCGACTGCTGATAGGCCATCGAATTGCTCACGGTGGTCGAGTGACGTACCACTGGGATGACGAAAGAGTCAGTGAAAGGAGAGAGTCAATCCGTATCATCGACTGCTGATAGGCCATCGAATTGCTCACGGTGGTCGAGTGACGTACCACTGGGATGACGAAAGAGTCAGTGAAAGGAGAGAGTCAATCCGTAACATCGACTGCTGATAGGCCATCGAATTGCTCACGGTGGTCGAGTGACGTACCACTGGGATGACGAAAGAGTCAGTGGAAGGAGAGAGTCAATCCGTATCATCGACTGCTGATAGGCCATCGAATTGCTCACGGTGGTCGAGTGACGTACCACTGGGATGACGAAAGAGTCAGTGGAAGGAGAGAGTCAATCCGTATCATCGACTACTGATAGGCCATCGAATTGCTCACGGTGAGCGAGTGACGTTCCACTGGGATGACGAAAGAGTCAGTGGAAGGAGAAAGTCAATACGTATAATCGACTGCTGATAGGCCATCGAATTGCTCACGGTGGTCTAGTGACGTACCACTGGGATGACGAAAAAGTCAGTGAAAGGAGAGAGTCAATCCGTATCATCGACTGCTGATAGGCCATCGAACTGCTCACGGTGGTCGAGTGACGTACCACTGGGATGACGAAAGAGTCAGTGGAAGGAGAGAGTCAATCTGTATCATCGACTGCTGATAGGCCATCGAATTGCTCACGGTGGTCGAGTGACGTACCACTGGGATGACGAAAGAGTCAATCCGTATCATCGACTGCTGATAGGCCATCGAATTGCTCACGGTGGTCGAGTGACGTACCACTGGGATGACGAAAAAGTCAGTGAAAGGAGAGAGTCAATCCGTATCATCGACTGCTGATAGGCTATAGAATTGCTCACGGTGGTCGAGTGACGTACCACTGGGATGACGAAAGAGTCAATCCGTATCATCGACTGCTGATAGGCCATCGAATTGCTCACGGTGGTCAAGTGACGTACCACTGGGATGACGAAAGAGTCAGTGGAAGGAGAGAGTCAATACGTATCATCGACTGCTGATAGGCCATCTAATTGCTCATGGTGGTCGAGTGACGTACCACTGGGCTGACGAAAGAGTCAGTGGAAGGAGAGAGTCAATCCGTATCATCGATTGCTGATATGCCATCGAATTGCTCACGGTGGTTCAGTGACGTACCACTGGGATGACGAAAGAGTCAGTGGAAGGAGAGAGTCAATCCGTATCATCGACTGCTGATAGGCCATCGAATTGCTCACGGTGGTTGAGTGACGTACCACTGGAATGACGAAATAGTCAGTGGAAGGAGAGGGTCAATCCGTATCATCGACTACTGATAGGCCATCGAATTGCTCACGGTGGTCGAGTGACGTTCCACTGGGATGACGAAAGAGTCAGTGGAAGGAGAAAGTCAATACGTATAATCGACTGCTGATAGGCCATCGAGTTGCTCACGGTGGTCGAGTGACGTACCACTGGGATGACGAAAGAGTCAGTGGAAGGAGAAAGTCAATACGTATAATCGACTGCTGATAGGCCATCGAGTTGCTCACGGTGGTCGAGTGACGTATCACTGGGATGACGAAAGAGTCAGTGGAAGGAGAGAGTCAATCCGTATCATCAACTGCTGATAGGCCATCGAGTTGCGCACTGTGGTTGAGTGACGTACTACTGGGATGACGAAAGATTCAAAACGGCAAGTTGCAGCGATTAGCCAAGATCGGCGTAGTTCAGTAGGCAGGATAACTGGCTCCGTAGCGTGGAGTATTGGGATCGAATCTCACCACCTGCGAAAAGCGCTTTGTTTTCACAGTCGTTAAACCTGCAAACAAACAAACAAACAAACAAAAAACAGTTCTGGCTTTCTTCCTTCCCTGATCCTGCGGCTTATTAAATAAGGGACGGGCGACTACTTATAGCCTATTCAGTTGTTCACGGCGATTGTTAAACCCTCAAATAAACATGCAAACAAAAAACTATGTAACGTATACTCTAGATTCACTTTCCTTTTGATTTTTACTATCTCTGGTTATTTTATTTTACTATGTAAATTATCTTCTTACTGAACGAGATGTTATTTCACCCGCTGAATGAGATCTGGCAATGAGTGTAAGTCATGACGTGGTGGTAGCCAGTATAAATAGGCGCGTTCAACGATACCGAAGAGAGCTTTTTGTTGATGTGCGTAGAGAGAGCGGTTGTTGTATGGTGAGAGCTTTGTTTCGTGTGTAAAGAGATCTTCGTTTATGTGAGAGGAACTTCGTTATATATGAGAGCCAGATATCGAGTAGTTGTGTGACCGATGAAGTGAGTGTGGATAAATAACAGAAGTTTACCTAATAAAAGATTGTCTTAGTAAGTACGTCTTTCTCAGTTCATAGTTTTGTCAGACCTCTGTCTGGCTGTTAGGTTTATTTCATTAGTTGTTATTATTAACAACCAGCATAAGACTTTATTCATCTTAATTACTACTACAACATTACTAGCAGTTAAAAGCTTGTTCATTATTATTACTACACTACTAGCAGGAAAGTTTATTCATGATATAATTAACAAACAACAAGCATTAGAAGAAGCATTGAATTCATTATAACTACCCTGAAGTAATTATCAGGAGAGCATGAAATGGGTACGCCACTAGGTCGAGAGGAGACATGCACATGATTAAACAATTGGCCAATCTGATTGCAGCGTTTGCCGATGTAAAAGAGAAGGCCTATGCCATAACAATGCAACTAAGACTGGTTTCCTCCTAAGAGCATTTCGGCTTCTAGATACGATTTCTTGAAGCATGGGCGGTGGAATTCAATTATTTCAGGGACGGGGAAACTACTCCCATAGTTAAAACAATAAAAGAAAGAGAGAGAAAACCTGTAATATATACAGCACTCGTACAGATCATCGTCAGTTACATTTGTATCATCAATCTACTGCTGGATGAAAGTCTTTTCTATAACTTTCTGCCTTCAGCATATCTCTTCCAAGTCACTTCAGCATGCTTTCGATTTTCATACACCCATTTCCCAGGTGGTCTACTTCTGGGTCTTCTGCTCCATGGTCAAATCCAATCTAATATCTCAGTTGTTTAACGGTAGTCAATTATTCTAGCAATTTATCCATCCTACCCTTTCAGTATTCTTTAACGATCTCCTTTAAAAAAACCCAACGGTGAGTTATCTTTTGAACTTATTTATGCAAAATCAATTTTAAAGTTGTACTTGAAGCGCTTTATAGAAAACTGCGAAACGTGGTGATGGTCTTCAGGAAATTTTCATAAAACACATGCACACACACACACACATCCTACGTGAACCACAAAATTTTTAAGATGTTTCGTGGGAAGACCCTCCCCCAGTGAGAAGACAATGAAATTCCATGGGGTCCGGACCCCCGTGTCCCCTACCGTCCGTGTCTAGGAGGACCAACATCACATTAGGCAGGCAGCCATAATGTTTTGGTCCTTCCTTGTATAACAACCGCTTTTATTTTAGTGAGTTTTATATGGGGTTTAGCTTCACAGAATCTTATCTAGATACTGTAGCTCATAATGGCATTTCCCAATGTCGTTTATTACATTTCCGCACTGTTCAGAAGAAGTAATGATTCCCGAAAATTCAGAAGTAAAATAGTTTCTTGGCCAAAACTCTAGTGCCTAAATTTTCTTCTGTCACGAGAGACATCAAGATTTTTCTCAGCAACTGTTGCAGACACCAACTCATAATATATTTCGCTTTAAATCATCTGAAGAATGACGGACCTATTTTTTTAATACGAGCAAATAATCTCTTAGTATCAACTTTTTAAAACGTCGATGTGCAAACTCAGGAATGCACTGGACACGAAAACATCATGGAAACTTTCCCCTGATATATCGATTGCGTGCTTAATTTGTTCTCGAAATGTGATATTATTTTGCTTAAGATAGAAAGTACGATATAGATTTAACATTTAGTTTCGTTAAAATGAACTGAAAGCATACGTCAAGAGCTATGCCCAAAAATAAATAGGAAGCTGTGGTGAGTTGACTCTGGGTGTTAGACGAAGTGATGCATATTTTGCTGCTGCGTATAAAGGAGGTCAAGCTCTGGGCAGCGTCAGGATATGTATTATGTAAAACTACTTCGATCTCGCTTTCTGCGAACGCCGTGAAAATATGGGATTCTGCCAGCCAAAATCATGCTGCACGCTGCGAAGGACTTTCCGTCTGTCTGGATGGAAATAACGCGCAGCTTTCCTTTTGCCTATGCGTCTGGAATGTTAGATAGGATACTGCACGAGAATTCGACTTGAAAGGAATCCAAAAGTATCATCAAACTCCTCCGAACTTAACAAACGCATTTCTCTTTTAGAAAAAAGTCGAATTAGAAAGAAAAGAAAAAGAAATTCCGGCTTCTCAAATGCTTACTGATAATTCCTTTAAACACTGTCATGTCAGCCCTCTAAAATAAGTCCACAGAAGATTTTCTTTTGGATTGGAGATTTAACCACCACCGTGAGCAACTCAATGGGCTATAAGCAGTCACCCGCTCCTAATTTAGGGTCTGCCGCCCCGCTGGTAGAGTGGTTTAAGGCGCTGGCCTCTGATCATTCGTCCGTAAGGGGTCCGGGTTCGAATCCCAGTCAGGCATGGATGTTGTGTTTGTCTTACGGCACTGGCTCTCTCCCTTCCCTGGAACCAGTGACCTTAAATTAGGGACGGGCGACTGCTTATAGCCCATTGAGTTGCTCACCGTGGTCGTTAAAACCTCCAATAAAAAAAAATAAAAAAATTAGGGTCTCTGGTTCCAGGGAAGGGAGAGAGCCAGTGCCGTAAGACAAACACAACATGCATGCCTTACCGGGATTCGAACCCGTTCCGCTTTTGGACGAATGATCAGAGGCCATCGCTTAGACCACTTTTGGTCTGATCAGGCCATCGCTTAGAAGATGCACATTCCTGTTTTGTACGTATTTGCTTTGAGTGTTTAACGACCACAGTGAGCAACTGAATGAGATACAAACAGTCTACCGTTCCTAATTTGGAGACAATGGTTCCAACGAGGGAAAAAAGAAGAGCCAGTATCGTAAGGCAAACATACCATCCATATCTCACACGGGTCTTGAACCCGGACCCATCTCGGGCGAATGATTAGAAGCTAGTTCTTTGTATCACTAGGCAAGGAGCGGGGCAACGCCGTGTTGTTGCGTTCTCTTAGGAGAAGTATTGTGATGGTCTAACCATTGGATAACTGCGACGCAGATTGATTTTGCTCAATGCATAACAACAGAAAGTTTATAGAGAGAGAGAGAGAGAGAGAGAGAGCACGTACCTGTTCGCGTGAAACACGAGACCCAATTAGTCACGTGCTCTTTGCCCGCGAAGAGACTTCGCTAGTGAGAAAAAACTCATTCGTAGTTTTGGTTCTGACTTAGCGTAGATAGACGTGTGCGTTCTAAATTGTTTCCAACGGATTTTAACTAAGTCACTGTGTGTGTCTTCCGATTTGCAATGTGCATGAGTGCTGAATATTCCACATCTATGGTTATAAATGTGTGAATCTAATTTAATCCATTAAATTTTTCTATAATCAAAATTATCAAACGTAATGGGCTCGTATGCCTTCCTTAAGGGAAAGAACTTCGTCAACGAATTATAAATACACCACACTGTGAATACTCAAGAGACGCAAATAGCGTATTAAATCCGTTTATTTTTGCGGCGTACTACCTACTACGCCGCAAAAATAAACGGATTGAATACGCTATTTGTGTCTCTTGAGTATTAAGAACTTCGTCGTTGTTTTGATATACACATCGTTAACATGAGACAGAGCTTATATTTATTTTTTTGTACCCAACCTACAACTCTAGTAGTATTTTTTTCGCACATTCTACCACTGACATTGCAAGATAACAAATGAAAAAAGATCTAAATCGGATAATCCTTGGCACCTTTTGCAGATAATTTATCCCACGCAACTTTCGCATGCCAAGATCTTTGTGGGTGTGAAAGAAAACGAGTGGTTCGAGAGTATACATATGTTTGACGTACAACACTACTTTCATTAGGGTCACTTACAACTACACCAAGCCACATTCCGGTTCATACAAAGTGGAATTAAATCGTAACAACAAACAGAAAGGTTTACTAATTCCTGACGTTTAGCGATACATAATGCATGTAGGTGGATTAATGAATGTTATTGTCGTAAAACCAATAAAAGAAGATATGTGAGTCATAAAAATAAATATTTACTAAACTATGGCGGCGACAATAGTAAATATTTCGACTGTTTAGTTTTTCAAAAACAATATTTATTATAATTACTATGCAGATTTAGACAAACCTATGAAACATGGGTACTACAAAAGAAACATAGAAGTCGTTTGTGTGCTGGAGAAATGTATTACTTACAGGGGGTTTGTGGCAAGACACGTTCTGATTGTGTGAGGAATGAAGATGTGTTGCAGTTGTGTAATGTGAAGCAAAATGTTGTTAACAAGTTGGAGACTAATATGCTTAGGTGGTTTGGCCATGTTGAAAGAATGAGTGAGAGTGATGAGATGTTTACTAAGAACATTTTTTATCCTAAGGCAGAGGAAGGCATGGGAAGTCATGGGAGGATCAGATTCAAGAGTGTCTGCATGAGAAAAAGATTATGAGTATGAAGCATAGAAGGTCTTGTGTACGTCGTGTGATTGTATCGTTTGTGTGTAGCTGACTTACTAAAAACCTACATAGATCAAAAACTTCACCGACAGTGAAATACGAGTCACTCAAATAAAGTTGAAGAAGTTCCTACTTACAGCTAATTCTTTATTGCTGTCAATAGTCACTTGATCATTTGCACTTTAACAAGGTGAGATCAACGAAATTGGGTTCGTATCCACAATAACAATTAACTATGAAACACAGCACTGGAGCTTGAGTTAACATACACTATAACACTTGACTACGAAACACAACACGGTCATTAAAGTAGAACACGTAGCGTTTAAAAATACTTAAATGGCAATTAAGCAACCTCGGATCCAAAAGGAGCATTAACGTTAACCATCAAAATCCTCATCTCACAGCTACTGCGTAGCCATTTATCTCTCGTCTTGCTTTTATCGACTTCAGGGTGTTGCCAAACCTCCATTCATGTGAGAGAGAAGATATCACCTTAAGTTTGTAAAGTGTAAAAGAGAACAAACTAAAATTTACATAGGAAAAGGAACTAAAAATAAAAGTTAAAATGGAATATACGTCACATAATGGATGTCAGTGAAGCCCGAGTTGTGTGTCAAGATCGCTGTAAATGGAGAAGTTTGATACGGCAACAGTAAGTAAATAATCAGTTAAACATTTATCTGGTAGTTTGTATAAATCTTTGTGGAGCTAACCTCTGAATCTCAGAGAACAGCTTTGTGAAATGTATGCATGTATGTATGTATGTATGTATGTATGTATGTATGTATGTATGTATGTATGTATGTATGTATGTATGTATATAAGAAACAACTCTGACACCGATGAAATGTGATGCAGCCACGAAAGTCCGTCTGCGCATGCGCAAGCTAAAATCTGACCTCAAGATAGAAAGAAAAAGCTGAATCGCAAGTGTGTGAGTAAAGGGGATTGGCAACTTTTCGTCTAGGATATCTACGGGCTACACCCTATCATGTTATACATCATTTCAAAGCTCTCATCAATTAAGAAGGATGGGAGGAAGAAGTGGTGTCGAGAGGAAGCTAAATTTCGCTACGACGCACAGTTTTCGTAGCATCAAAAAACACATTTTTGTAATGGCTTTTATCACATTTAGCTTCAGGTTCTCGTAATTTACGCAGGTTGCAATGAGATATGCTGACGTTTAAATAAAACGTGACGAAATAAAGTTCGGCGATAGTTTCGTAAAATATATTGTTGATTAACAATGAAGTTAACTACTGTTACGTCACTTCGTAGAACAGCATACAAAAATTAGATTTCATCAATGGTTTTGACTGCTTCCATTACCCATTTTGGTTACATCGAAATTTTTTACTTGGGATTTACTTTACTGCTGTCGGGAAAGGCGCATAGCATCGAAGTTATTATACATTGCATATGGAAATTGTCGGTATCATGTAAAAAAAGCAAAAAAAGGAGGTGGGGTGTTGACATAGACTCAATGTACTTAAGCAGTTTTATTACTTCCATATAAAGTTAATTATTTAGACGGCCAGGAACATGCTAACTTCTTCAACAATACGGCCCGCCCTCATTAAAACAGTGCCGATCTGTAGCAACCGAAGCATTCGAACATCTGCTCAAGTAATCTTCACCGTCAGGTGAGTTGAGTCAATTTGCTCAGGAAAACATTGGCTCAGCGCCATTTATCTTGGCGGTGTCTCTCGTTTGTGGTTTTACAGTTATCTGCAGCAAAAATTATCTTTGCCATGCCACTTGAAGGACTTGCCGTTTGTTTCCACCTTAAAACATATTTGTAAAATATCTGTTAACTCGATAAATTAAATTCCATTCACTAACGGAAATGGAAACCGAAATGCCATTAAATTGGCCTAGTTTTGATGAAATTTGCGCAGCTGGACGACAGAAGTTTAGTAAAAAATGTATGTTATTAAATTACCATTCAAGGTTGACTGGGAAAATACACGGTGGTATCAGAATGATATGACCACTTACCTAATAATGGGAATAACCATCTTGGCCTGGATGACAGCTGCGAAACGGCGTGGCATGAACGCAATGAGGCCCTGGAAAGTTGCCCACGACACACGTGGCTATTCGGACTGCTGCAGAGCACGGAGGTCCCGGATATGACGCGATTGCGGGTCGGCACGTCAAACCCGCAGATTCAAATAGTCTCACTATGAGATTGAAGTCGGGCGATTTTGGCGGCCAAGGAGAACGGAGACATCGCTGTCGTGTTCCTGGAACCAGTCACGCATTCCCTTAGCGACGTGGCAGGGCGCATTGTCCTGTTGGTAGACACAATCGCCATCAAGGTAAACGTCCAACATGAAGGGATGCATGTGGTCAGCGAGGATGGACAGGTAGCCACTGGCGTTCAGGGACCCATTCAGTGGTAACAGCAGTCCCAGGCCATACCAGGAAAACATCCCCCAGACAGGCACACTGCCACCGCCGGCCTGTAGTTGACCGACAAGCGTGTCCAGGTGTTCGTTCTCGTGTGTCTGACGCCGTATCCACCACCACCCGTCACTTCTGTGGAGTAGAAACCTCGATTCGTTGGAGTAGGTAACCTTTTTCCACTCTCCAAAGAAGGTAGTCCTATTCGAACTACAGGCGTCGTTGCCGATGGACCTGGGTTAACATGGGCGCCTTGACGCAGCGTCGACTCCGGAGCCCATGCTGTGACAGGGTTGGCTCTACTGTTATCATCGGGGACACATACCTGCGTGCCCTATCGTTCATTTGCGTGGTCAATTGCTGCACTGTTGCCCGTCGATTGCCCTTTACCACTCGACGGAGGCGACGTTCTCCCCTGAGGTCGATGATCTTTCGTGCTCCACACTTATGACGTCGGGAGGTACTCGGTGTGCCAGCGGTTCATGGTTGGTGCACCCTTACTACAGCACCTCACGAGCAGCCTACGAAGTCTACTGTTTCTAAAGTGTTTCCGTCCCTGGCACGGTAGCCGATGATCATTCCTTTTTGAACGTCCGTCAAATCACTGCTTCTTCCCATTGTGCTCACGTTACGCACTATGGCTCATCTGTCCTGGTCGGCGGCTTATATCTCCCGATCTTGTCACGTGCACTCTGTGACTCGCCAGGGCGGGTACACTGTGACTCCAGGGGCAGTCATATCATTCTGATACAACCCTGTATGCTCTTAACGCCATTTAGCATGCATTTTTCAAAACACTTTTCAAACATTTCAAAAGAAGAAAAATTCTTTAATTTTGTTATCATTCAACATGTTATAACCTGCCTGTGTTGGTATCATGTGCTAGAAAAGGAATTTTAGGGAGATCTTGAAAATTAGAAAATCTTGTTATCAAAAACATTGACAGTCGTTCCTCGTAAGGCAGAATCCAACTGCTTTATGGCAATATAAAAAAACTATATAGAAAGAGAAAAAAATTATGATATAGAAGTTTGATGATATTTTAAGGATGGTCATTTGCGTATAATTGGCAGAAGGTATTAGTGTTTAAAATCAGCGTAGAAAAGAACCAACTTTTTCGCGAGGAAATAAGGCGCCTTGGAAGCCTTAATTCTGTGATGCTCGTCCTGATATTTATTATTTTGCCGCCCCGGTGGCGCAGTGGTCTAAGGCATTGGCCTCTGATCATTCGTCCGTAAGGGGTCCGGGTTCGAATCCCGGTCAGGCATGGATGTTGTGTTTGTCTTACGGCACTGGCTCTCTCCCTTCCCTGGAACCAGTGACCCTAAATTAGGGACGGGCGACTGCTTATAGCCCATTGAGTTGCTCACGGTGGTCGTTAAACCTCCAATCAAAAAAAAAAATATATATATTTATTATTCAGATCAAAAAGGGGAAACTTAATTACTATTGAAACAAAAGATTGTTAACAAATAATATTTAATTCAAATTATTACAGAGCAATCTTAAGGCTCTACGAGACCCGCCATCTTGTATTGCTGCTTTTTCTTGTTAACCTACGGGCAAGCGTATTTCACAAATTGCTCGGGCAATTTTGCACATTTTGGAACACCGTTTGTGGCTAACGTAATATATATGATAAATAAAGAGTTCCCTGGTTTCAGATTTTAAGTGACTTTTCCCTTCATTTTTTATCTGCAGCGAAAGTAGTACCAAGGCGTCTTCTATAGATTTATTAATTAATAAAAAATACTTAAAGAGTCCAAAATGAAAATTTGAAACCAGGGAACTCTTTATTTATCATATATCTTGCGTCAGCCACAAACGGTGTTCCAAAATGTGGAAAATTGCCCGAGCAATTTGTGAAATACGCTTGCCCGTTGGTTAACAAGAGAAGGCACAATACAAGATGGCGGGTCTCGTAGAGCCTCAAGGCGGATCCACCTAAAAACTTTGTTCTATATATCCAATGGTAAAAATTCTGTACACATGATTTAGCAATTAATGCATTCCCAAGGATGAAAATTTTCACTTCGCTAAAAATAACTTTATATTATAGCCAAGTATACTTAATATTTTCTAAAATTTAACCACAATTACATTAAAAATTAATAACCTTTCCTTTGGTGGTGTTGAGACCAGAAAGTAGATAACACCCCATCTACATGTGACTTACTAAAAGCTATCAGGTCGGCATTTTTTTAAAAAAAGTTTTTTTATTTTTCGGAATGGCATCAAAATTTGAGAGTATCCATGCAAAATCAGCGTAGAAAAAAAAAGAAGTGGAATGTACAGAATGATTTAAGCCACTTAGATTAAATATTATAACAATAATTTGGCTGAAACTGTTAACAGAATTGTAGGTTCCGCTGATTTTTAATTCCGAAATAAACCAGCAAGCTCACTCTGCAACATTTTTAGCTAAATTAATGTTAGAATATTTAATCTAAATTGCTCGAATCATTCTAAATATTCTGGACTATTGCATGAATGGATGGATGCAAGTTGTGACGTGCCTGCCCCGCAGGACGCACACGACATAAAGGCAGATAGCAGCAAGAACGAACGTCTGCGTAGCTCAGTTGGTAGAGCGACTTGTTCCGGAATAAGAGGACTCGAGTTCGATCCCCGGCGTGGACCAAAAATGACGGAGAAATTTACTTCGTTATAATGGCGCCCGAACTTCCCGGATGATCCGGCCGTTAAAATTCTCGCAATGGTGTGATGTTCTTTCCACACCGCGGGACAAGAAAAATAAGAGAATCCCTTCTTCAGCGCTTCGAAAAATAAATGTGTGTGACGTTGCATTCCACACAGCAGATTGACTGGGAGTTCTCAAGTGCACGTTCTTCAGCGGATGACTACCTATGACAATTCATGGTCACGGCTGACCCATGAGCCATGACCCCGGCCCTCTTTCGAGGGGGGGGGTTGACGTGCCTGCCCCGCAGGACGTACACGACATAAAGGCAGATAGCAGCAAGAACGAACGTCTGCGTAGCTCAGTTGGTAGAGCGACTTGTTCCGGAATAAGTGGACTCGGGTTCGATCCCCGGCGTGGACCAAAACGACGGAGAAATTTAATTCGTTATAAAGTGTCGATTGCAGTTCAAAAATTACCGAAATTATTGAAAAACAAGAAAGGATGACACCGAATTTTCGGGTGTAAGGAGCACGTCTTTTGAATCCGCTCTGACGCGAATTAAATTTATCAAAGTTCTTCAAAGTCAATAGAACCGGTATGGAGAACAGTAGTATCTCACCGAAGAAAGAAGTTTTGAGCGGTATCGATCCACGAAAAGAAAATTTTAGTCGAGTTTTCAGGACCTCAGATTTTGCTGCAAATACATCAGAAGCAGAAATTTATACTTATGCTCCCTGGTGGCCAAATCATTCTTTACGAAATATTAAACATATAACATTTTCCATCAGGAGCTGTATGAGATACAGGAAAACTTTTCAAATCGGGGTTTTAGAAGAAGAAATAGCGAGGAAAACACAATTTTCCTTTGTGCCCCCTGGCGGAAAGTCTGTGATTTACTTGAAAAATTCTGAATTTATATGAAAAACATTTCACATTGGAAACACTATCCAACAAAGAAGGAATTTTTCAAATCGGACTCCTAGAAGTAGAGATATTGGTAAACATAAGATATACATCTACGACCCCTGGCGTAGAAACCATGCATTATTTTAAAAAGAAAGTATTCCTAAAAGGTTTGTTGACGAGAGTAGTATCGGTCCACAAACGAATTTCTTTCAATCGAGATTTTAGAAGCCCAGATTTTGCTGCAAACACACCAGAATAAGAAATTATGGCTTACGCCCTCTGGTGACCAAACCACTTTTTAAAAATAGTTAGAAATTATATGCAAATGATTTTCCATCAAGAGCTGCATCCGGTGCAGAAAGAATTTTTCAAATCGGAGTTTTAAAAGCAGAGATATCAGGGGAAACGCAATTTACCTTTACGCCCCCTAGTGGAATATCTATGATTTACTTGAAAATTTTTAAATTATATGAAAAACATGTCACACCGGAAACTATTAAATAAAAAAGGAATTTTTTAAATCGATCTATTACAAGAAGAGATATTGACAAAAATAAGATATACGTCTACGCCCCCTGGCGGAGAAACCATTCAATGTTTCAAAAAGAGAATATTGCGAAAAAATTTATCGACGTGAGGGGCATCGGTCCGCGAAAAACGTTTTTCAATCGAGATTTTAGAAGATCAAATTTTGTGGCAAATACTTCAGAAATAAAAATTAACACTTACGCCCTCTGGTGGCCAAAGTACTCTTTACAAATAATTAGAAATTGCATGTAAAAGATTTTCCAATAGGAGCTGTATCCTCTGAAGAAAATCCGCTGAAGAAAATATTTTTCAAATCGGAGTATTAGAAGAAGAGATATCAGGGAAAACGTAATTTACTTTTACGCCCTGTAGCGGAAAATCTATGCGCAACTTGAAAAAGTAACTATACCTAAAATACTCTTCGAGATAAATGGAATCGAAATATAAAAAAAAACTTTTTCAATCGGATGTTTAGAAGCAAATATATGGAATAAAATGTATTTTGAATTCGACATCATCTGCATTTACGCCCTCTAGCGGCGAAATTGTACATCGTAAAAAAACACGAAGTGAAGGATCATCATTCACATATTTGAAGCTTCCCAGTGCAAAAAGAATTTTTCCAATCGGTTTAATAGTTGCAGTGATATGGTGTCTACAGACTGACGGACGGACGGACAAACCGATAACATAAGCACGATCTTTTTTTACAAAACACGTGCTAAAAACGCACACAGGGAAATGCGACGTGATTGTATTTAGTAATTCAAATTTAAATGTGGCGCCATCTATTTGCTGGTCTCAACACCACCAAAGGAAAAGTTGTTGATTTTTAATATAATTATGGTTAAGTTTTAGAAAATGTTAAGCACACTAGGCTATAATATAAAGTTATTTGCATCGATGTACAAATTTCCATCCTTGGGAATGCATTAATTGCGAAAAGAAAAATGTCTGCAGAATTTCTATCATTGGAAACACAGGGCGTAGTTTCCAGGTGGATCCACCTTAAGAACACTTACATTTTTGAACCGTCATCCATATTTGGATTACATAACTGATTCTCACTCTAATCGTTAACGATACTTAATGATATTAGGACAAATCCTCAATTGGTCCTCCCAGCTGCTATTTTCACAAAAGCGACGAAAATAAGGTTTTAAACTTTGCATTGTCTTCAGTCTCTAAGATCATACCGAAGTCCACGTGTGGATTGCTTTGCTCACAGCTGGAGAAAAGCTTTTTGGGTGCGAAGCTGCTTAGCTTAGATAAAGTAGCACGCCTGTTCAACACCCAGCAGAAAAACCCGCAGTTTCCACGTAGGGATACACCGCAGAAAAGACCAGATGGCATTCGGGACCATTTTGAGGAGACATGCTATGAATTTCTGAGTAGTGCACCAAGAAAGAAAGACACGCCTGGAAGCAAGGGCAGTGTTGGAGATTCCACTAAAGCAGAGAAGCGCTCGTCCGTTCCGATCGCTTCGTAAAAGGGGCATAGCTGTCATCTAGCCTTGGTAAGACAGAAGAATAAAGAGTGGAATAACAGCAGGTACAGGCTGCTAGAATCTGTGGGGAAAAAGAGAAACAGAGCCGAGAGGCGACAGCTGCAACCTAAGCCCCAGAAACAACGTAAAAACACACTCAGTGGAACACATTAGAGATAGGGGTGATGGGCAATTCACATGAGCATTCTCCGCGCAGAGTGAAAAAAACAAAAAAACAACCCCCAAACCGAACGCAGGCGATAAATAGGCGGGAAACAGGGCTTGCCAACACTGTATCGCAATTGACGAACATGGGTAAACGTGACGATCTGAGCGACCTCGATCGAGGACGCATTGTGGGCGCATGAAAGATTGTTGGAAATAGTGAATTTCCGCAGTGCTTCACAGCCCGCTCAAAAAATAAAAAAAATAATAACATTCACAATCATGCAAAGCAGCGACGTTGACGTATCACGTCACAAACCGGCATCAAACCGTTATAAAGACGAGCCGTCTTCGGATAGGGGCGGTGTATAGCCAGGAGTATGTCTCGGTGTATGGCCTGTGGAGTATGACCTGGAGAGACCGAGTCAGATGTCGACCAAGTCTGATGTCGTCGGTGTTTGAAGGAATTATGAAGCAACTACGAGGATCTGCTATGGATATGCCTCAAGTGTTGATACAGTGCATACTACCCTTTTTAGCACGTCTTTTGTAAAAAAAGATAGTGCTTATGTTATAGGTTTGTCCGTCCGTCCGTCCGTCTGTACCCACGGAATCTCTGCAACTATTAGTCCGATTTGAAAAATTATTTTTGCATTCGGAAGCTTGAAATATGCGAATGATGATCCTTCATTTCGTTTTTTTTTACGATGTACAATTTCGCCGCTAGAAGGCGTAAATGCAGATGATGTTGAATTCAAAAATATGTTTTATTCCACATATGTGCTTCTATACATCCGATTGAAAAAATCTTTTATCTTTCGATTTCATTTATGTCGAAGAGTATTTTGGATATAGTTTCTTTTTCAAATTACGCATAGATTTTCCGCTAGGCGGCGTAAAAGTAAATTGCATTTTTCCCGATAACTCATCTTCTAAAACTCCGATTTGAAATTTTTTTTATCAGCGGATACATCTCCTGATGCACAATGCTTTGCATATAATTTCGAATTTTTGGAAAATAGTACTTTCGCCACCAGGGGGCGTAAGTGTTAATTTTCGCTTCTGATGTATTTGCAATAAAATCAGAGCTCCTAAAATATCGATTGAAAAAATTCTTTCGTGGACTGATGCCACTCACATCGATACACCTTTTCGGAATATTTTCTTTCTACAATATTCCACAGTTTCTCCGCCAGGGGGCGTAGATGTATATATTATTTTTATCAATATCTCGACTTCTAAGAGTTCGATTTGAAAAATTCTTTCTTTGTTGGATAGCGTTTTCCACGTGACATGTTTTTGATATAATTTCAAAATTTTCAAGTAATTCATAGACTTTTCGCTATGGGGTGTAAAGGTAAATTGCGTTTTCCCCTATATCTCTGCTTCTAAATCTCTGATCTGAAAAATTCTTCCTGCACCGGATACAACTCCTGATGGGAAATCGTTTGCATATAATTTCAATTTTTTGTAAAAAATGGTTTGGCCACCAGGAGGCGTAAACCTTAATTTCCGCTTCTGATGTATTTGCAGCAAAATATGAGCTTCTAAATTCTCGATTGAAAATAACGTCGTTTGTAGACCGATACTACTCATGTCGACAAACCTTTTAGAAACATTTTCTTCTTAAAATAGTGCACGGTTTGTACGCCAGGGGCGTAGATGTATATCTTATTTTTGTCAATATCTCTACTTCTAAAAGTTCGATTTGAGAAATTCCTTCTTTGTTGGATAGTGTTTCCGATGCGAAACGTTTTCCCTATAAATTCAAAATTTTCAAGTAAATCATACACTTTCCGCTAGGGCGCACAATGGTAAATTGCGTTTTCTGCTCCTAAAACTCCGATTTGAAAAATTCTTCCTGTATCGCATACAAGACCTGACGGAAAATATTTTTCACGTAATTTCTAATGTTTGGCAAATAATGGTTTCGCCACCAGGGGTCATAAGTGTTAATTTCTACTTCTGATGTATTTGTAGCAAAATCTGGGCTCCTGAAAACTCGACTAAAATGTTTTTTCTTGGACCGATATCGCTCATATGGATAAAGCTTTTGTGAATACTTTCTTCCTAAAACAATGAATGGTTTTCCCACCAAGGGACGTAAAGCCACATCTTATTTTTGTCGATAACTCTGTTTCTAAGAGTTCGTAAGCTCACGATTCCGTTTACAGCAATATCTGAGGGATTAAAGGCCCGATTGAAAAACTTCTTTCTTCCGTCAGATACTAGGGTTTTCTATACCGGTTCCATTCACTTTGAATAGCTTTGATAAATTTAATTTGCGTCAGAACGGATTCAAAAGACGTGCTTATTACACCCGAAAATTCGGTGTCATCTTTCTTGTTTGGATTATGACGACGGATCCAGCTCAAGTGTCTCGCGGAGTTTTTCCCACTCAAGGTGACAAGTAGCTGTCTTCCCGATGTCTCTAAGAACTGTAAGCCTAAAGTATCTTTTCAACAAGGCTGAATGCGAACTCTTTCTAATAGTGTGTTGTATAATATGTTTTATTAGTCAGTTCAACTGAACGTCATTCTTATTTTGAGGGTTACAACATGGTAAAAGAAGCATATAACTTAGGTCAACTGCATATATGTCATATTCATTTAAGCTTCAGATAAAGCTAATTTTTGTTCTCATTAATGCGTCGTCATATTTAGCAGCTTGTGTTAAAATTTACTTAGTTAGCATTCCTTTATTGCTAAAAGCAACTGCGCCCTTCAAACAACAGAGATGGGTTATTCTAATGCGAAATCAGTAAGAACCCTAGGTTCCTGAGGGGAAACGTATCCAAGGGTGTACCGCGACTATACCATCGACGGACGTACCAGAGCCCAGAGATGGAGTGATAGCCGAAAACACGCCATTGATTACTGGGGTCGGCGTAGGCTATGCAAGTTCATACAGACCGACTGGCTTGGCGACGGCCAAGCAAATCATACTCAGTTTAAATGTCGGAGGCCTATGCAGCGTCAGCGAGTGAACGGTATGGGGCGCAATGCATACCATGCGCTACGAGAGCCGACGCCCTACTCGTGTACCACTGTTGACTGCTCGTCATCTGAAATTACGGCTCGCCTGGTGCCAGAACATCAAAACTTGACCTCTTCAGAATGTCGTGTGGTCAGATGACCCGCGTTTTCAGCTGTACTATGGTGATAGAAAGCTGTGGGTGTGGCGTCGACAACACGACGCCATAATCTCGTCGTGCCGGTTTGGCTCTGTTCAAAGTGGTGGTGGTCCTGTGATGGCTTCGGGAGTCTTCTGAAGAGACAGATTAAGTTCATTAGTGTGCCTGCAGAGATCTTTAACTCCTTAGCGTTAACAGCATGTGCTGGCTGTTACACACCTACATGTTTTCTTGGCGTTCGCGCTTCCTGCGGCCGATGATCTGTTTCAGCAAAACAACGCCCCACTGCACTGGGTCACAACTACATAGGCACAGCACGAGGAACACTCAACTGAATTTGGAACCATCCAGTGTCTCCCAAGGTCCCCGGATTTGAACCCTGTGGAAGTTGTCTAGGTTCCCGTGGAGCGGAGAATCATGATTCATGGGTCGTGGGCAGACGTCTCGGGCGGCGACATTGTGGACAATACTGCAACAGACATGGCTGGAGCTTTACCGCCGGAAACCCTTCGGCATGTGGTGGAGTCGATGGCATCGCGTGTACAGGCTATTAACCCCTTAACCGGATGGGACGAATTAACTCGGGGTTAAAATAATGAACTGAAATCAGGTCTAAGGAATATTTCTGGTGTCTAAGAAGTGGACGGAATGAACCTGAGAATTAGAAAGTGTTGCTTTTCAGCTAGCTTTGTTATTCAAAGTAAATCATTTAGGGGAATGATTGACAGTAATCCTTTCTGACTGATTACTTGCTAAAAGGGCTAATCAATGGCGACGGACAAAATAAAGGAGAGAGAAGATATTTGAGTAACTTGTTTCTCTACCTAGTGACATGATGTGTGTGTCAGGGTGACTAGACATTGACACCATGATACTGGAAAGAAGCAAGCCCTTTCCCTTCATTCCTCATGTCATACACCAGACTAGAAGAGAGCGCTAGAAAAGAGAACTACAGAAGGGTATGTTATATACGAGCAGCAGTGACAGGTATATCGCGGGTGCTAGTGAGATGAGAATGAGAAAAGAACTGTTTTGTCGTAGCTTTTGTTAAACCCGATTGCTATGTGGACATTTCTGTTTCGGAAGCTTATCAAATATTGGGCACCATTTAGTTCAGGTACACCATCTACCAACAAATAATTGGACACCTGTGATAGCAAAGGGAAACTAAGTTTATTCACCTTCAATAGTTGGTGGAGCCTCCACGAGCGGCGATTACAGCTGCGACCCTCCGGGATACTCTCAACCAGGCGTTGTACGACAACTAGCGGTATTTTCTTCTACTCGGCTTGGAGATGACAGGTCAGTTTCTTCACCGATTTTGGACGGTGGGGGCACCCCTTAAGTCGACGCTCCAACTCGTCTCAGATGTGCTCGATAGGGTTAAGGTCTGGGCTCTGAGCAGGCCAGTCCATTCGATTAACCCCATTGTCACCATACCAAGCCATGGAGGACCTCGCAACATGACAGGTGGCATTGTCATCCTGAAAGTAACATGGGTCCACCCCGTAAAACTGCCACAACGTAGGAAGCGCATGGTAATTCAAAATGGTGCAGTAAGTCTCGGCGTTGAGTCTACCAGGAATTGCGACCAAGGGTCCCGTGCAATACCAACAGAAACACCCCCATAGCATAATTCCACCGCCGCCGAACTTCACATTTGGCACAATATATTCCGACAGGAGACGATCTCCAGCAGACGCCAAACCCAGACCCTGTCATCCGAACGGTAGAGGGTGAACCTTAATTCGTCGCTCCAGAGAACCTGTTTCCACTGTTCAACGGTCCACTGTCGACGTTCTTTGCACCAGGTTAGCCGAGCAGCGCTATTGGACTTGGTGATCAAAGGCTTGTGGGCGGCAGCACGTCCATGATAATCGAGCAGATGGGCTTCCTTACGGATGGCATTCAGCGAAAGAACACTCCCGGACGCCTGTTGAAACTCCTCGCGGATGTTTCCCATTGATTTGGCGCGGTTCTTCCGAATTTCTCTGGCCATCACCCGTCGGTCTCTAACTCCCAGTTTTGTGGGTCTGCCGGGTCGGGGCACATTCCAACAGTCACCTCTCATTTTAACATTTTTAAAACCCTTAAAGGGTTTTAAAAATGTTATTCGCGCTAGAGGAAAACGATAACGCTATTAGACAGGCATCTCTAAATTTTTGTCCATTGAGTGTATAAGATCACGGAGTCACAGATGAAGGATTTTAGGACCAAGGTTCTATGGAGGCGGTGGAGCCAAATCTCAGTACCTCAACACTTAAGAGATGTTACGAGGTTCTGTGAGGCGATGGAGCCAAATCTGAAATTCCTCAATACCTAAGAGATGTTGAGGAATTTGAGAGAGCCGCGACCAGCCGGGCGTGGGTGCTCAACGGCCGTGCCTACCTGCGGGTTTGTCCAGCATGGCCTTTTTCTTTTTTTCTCTAGCCCTATCACCTTCACGCAATTAGCTGCAGCATAAGGAGAAGAGGGAATCCATCCTTTCCCCGTAAGTGGAAACGACGGATTCCCTCTTTTTAGACGACACCGGACGCATAGGGGGGCTCGAGGGAGGAGGTCGAATATTCACACAGATGACCGGAAGAGCCCATGTATTCTCGCCCCTGGTTCATCATATTCTTGAGGCGAAGTCAGCATTATCACGAAGAGAAAAAACAGAGTGCATCTGTCCTGTGTGTGTGTGTGTGTGTGTGTGTGTGTGAGAGAGAGAGAGAGAGAGAGCGTTTGCGTGAGCATCTCCCCTAATGTTGTATTGTGTCCCGAATTGACCATTTGTGTTACAGTCTGTAGGAGGCCGTGGAACTGCAACTGAAAGGAACTAAAAGCTTTTAACGGTATGAGACTGGATCCAATAAATGCACACCAAATAAAAGTTGTAGGACAGAATTATTTAGAGCCATACAACTTCTGAGAAATGCCAGATCTAAACTTCTAGGATGAGCTTAAATGGCGAAACGAAATAAGTCGTTGAATTCCCTCCTCCTGCTTGTTGTGCACTTTTATTTACTTCTGTGTTAAATAATTAATTGTTATGTTCGTGCTAAGCTCTTCCGATATAATGTATTTTGTTTGTGTGTTGCCTGTTTGCTCTTTACGACTAATCAGATGAATTCAATCGCATGCTTCCATATAAGTTTGCTGTGTCAAAATAATTCATGCTCCGCGATATAATCCTACTATAGGGAACAACGTAACAATATTGCCTTCTGCGTGCGTTGCGTTAACAAGCTTTTGCACATCAACCAGATGGCTTTTTCAAGGAAGTTAGACAGAAACTCTTACTTATATTTCTACGCCGATAAATCGGATTACTAGTATAGTTTTGCTATTTATTACATTATTGGTGTACTGTTTTTCGTTATTAATTTGCTGTAAGAATTTTTTTTGTGCATAATACTATCGACAAATGCAGGGTGAAAAATGAAAATTGCATACAAACCCTTTGATTGTGGTGACCTGAAAGTGGTAAACCAAAATAATTTAATCTCATAAAAACACAGTAGAAATTATTAAAAAAAATTGGGGTGTTCAAAGTTGCCGTAAGACTCAATGGCTATATCGAAACAATGGAGTTTGTTGAAGGCACGAAACAAAAGTGCTCAAAACTGCATAAAGTAAATCGTAAAGCTAAAAATGCTTTAATACAGTTTCGCAATAAATAAATAAATAAAAGAAAAAAGTTCAAAGTTTCTTCGTTTGAAGAAACAAAACTTTACTTTCAAGACAAATCATTAAGCAAAATTAATTTGGCAGGAGTCAGTTTTAATGGAAAAAAGTTAAATTTTAGAATTCTGATGAAAAAAGAGAGGCAGATTTACGTTCAGCTTGATGTTTTTAAATAAAAAATGAAATAAAGCCGTTAAGAATCAGTGTTCGAAAAGAAAAAATAGTATATGCTGCCACTACACGAACAAACAACCTACTGTTTCTCTTACGCAGGTGAAAATTTATTTAAATTTTGAAACCATGACGAAATTTTTGTAAAAACATGTGTAGGTTGCACTCAAAACACAAACACACACACAAAATTGTACATTTTCGTCGGTGCTCGTGTTTGTGGTTTTAAATCTCACTTTGAATAAAAGAAAATGAAACGATCCGTAAATTCTTATGAAGAATTTACTTCTTTGCGGGAGCGAAGGGAGAGATTCTCAAATATTTTCCACAGAATACGCTCTTGTTGCGAACAATAGCGTCGAAAATAAAGACCTTGGTATTTTTTTATTTTTTTCTTTAATTCTAATCTTTGGATCTCATCGCAAAAGAAACTGGATACAGCCTTAAAAGAAGAGATAACGACGTTTTTGGCACATAACAAAAATATGTTTCTTCAAATTATTGAAAGCTTTCTAAAAATCATTTTAAGTAAACGACACCCGTATAAGTAAGCTAAACTGCATTGAATGTAAACACAAAGAAAAATGTTTCCTTTTCTTTTGAAGCATATGAAGAGGTATGTTACTTTTACCTGACGAAAGAAATTAGCTCATCACGAATGAAAGGGATTATCTGATATCAGTAAGTATAACCCATATTCAGTGAAAAGAATATGCAGAATTTGTTTATTATTCGGAAGAATTTTACAAAAGTTGCGTTACAAAAGACACGGTTCGCTGTTGGGATATATGCGTGGGATGAATAAGAATTTTGAAGCCTTTGAAAAGCTTTCAAATTTGTGTTCTTCGGAGGGTGATACTACTGACGGGGATATTTCTAAAGAATTAATCACAGTCTGGAAAGATTTGAATATGTTAAGTGAAAAACTAGCTGCTATATGCGGTGATGATGGACCTTGTATAATAGGGAGCTAGTATACCGGAGGGATCACACTATACAAAAAAAAAATTCTACTGAAGTTCGGATATTTAACAATATCATTGTTCTGTACACCAAAAATCTTGAATCAGCAATTAAATCTGTCACGTGAACTCTATGTCACGAAGACTGTAACATTATCATTGTAAAAAAAATACTTGCATATACACTGAAAGTCATGGGATAGCAGTGTGCAAATTTTTAACTGACGCTCCCGTCGTATAAAGGCTTCAACGCACGCCACGATTTTCATCAGTTGCGAGCTGTAACCTCGTGAGTGAGGTTGAACAACCGCCAGTAGGATTATGGCAAGCCGAAGTGAATCATGGGAGTTTGAACGAGGCATGGTAGTTGGAGCCAGACGGATGGGACATTCAGTTCCCGAAGTTGTGCGATTATTCAACATTCGTTGATCCACGGTGTCATGTGTGTACAGAGAATACCTCATGGAAGGCATTACCACCCTCCGGGCATAGCGCTCTGGCCTACCACGGGTGCTGAATGACCGTGACCAGCGGCGTCTGACCAAGATTGTCCATGCTAACAGACAAGCGAAACTGGCTCAAATAACATCCACATTCAATACAGGAGGTACCAGAGGCATATGATCAGGTCAGTGCAGCGTAATTTAGCGTTCATGGGGTATGGGAGCAGAAGACCACCAGAGAGCCGTTGTTAACACCAAGAAATCGGACACAGCACCTCACCTGGACTCGTGGACACGGTAATTGGACTCTGGAAGACTGGCAAAATGTGGCGTGGTCCGATGAGTCACGCTACCAGTTGTCAAGAGCCTATGGTGTCAACAAGACACTGTGCAAGATGGTGGTGGTTTCATACATATGTGGGGTGCCTTTACGTCGCACGGGTTGGATCCTCTGCTCCTCGTAAACACGTCATTAACCAGCAATCGCTTTGTTGCTCTTCTGGTTGACCATGTACCCCAACAACGATGGGATTTTCCAGGCTGACAATGCATCATGTCATCGGGACCAAGTTGTCCAAAATTTGTAAGAGGATCATTCTGGACAGTTCCGACAGATGGTGTGGCCTCCACGCTCGCCCTACATAAACCCAATGGAGCACTTCTGGGACGTGGTGGAAATGTCCATTCGCACCCAAGATCCGGCATCTACAAATACCAGGGAACTCTGGGCGACTGTTCAGATGTCATGGCTCAACATCTCTCCAGAAGTCTTCCGGCCACTTGTGGAATCAATGCCACGTCGAGTTGCTGCACTTCGCAGGGACACAGGAGGTCCTACACGATATTAGGTACGTGTCCAATGACTTTTGGCACTTCAGTGTACTGTAGTAACACTTTGTCGGTCCGTCTATCCATCCGTCTTTGGACACCATATCTCAGCAACTATTTGTCCGACTTGAAAAATTCTTTTTGCATTGGAAACCTTGAAAGTTTAGAACGAGGATCTTCCTTTTCCAATTTTATTGACGATGTATAACTTAGCAGCTAGAGGGCGTAAATGTATTTGCTCCTAACATCCGATTGAATTTTTTGTCTTCCTTTCGATGGCATTTATAACGAAGAGTTTCTTTTTCAAGTGATGCACAAATTTTCTCATAGAGGCGTAAAGGTAAATTGAGAAAACCCTGATATTTAAACTTTTAAAAGACTTATTTGGAAACTTCTTTCTGCATCGGATACAGCTCCTGATAGGAAATGTTTTACATGTGAGAGGTTTTAAGTCACATTGGTCTAGCCCCAACTACTGTATTAGGAAATAAGGTTACGTGTTGCATCGTCACCTAAATGTCTCTCTTCATCATGCCCTAGTAATGTGTGTGTGACTCGCGTAATAATTAGAAATCATGTCGCAACAAGAAACCATGTTACAAAGTGCAAGTTATTTTTGTACCCGATATTCAAACCTTTAAAACTATTTCCCCAAGGGTTAGACTAGTATAACTTAATATCCCTCATATAAAGAGGATGCTCCCACATTTTTAGAACGATTTTCTAGCAACATAATTAATGTTTAAAATACAATTATTTCTTCCTTAAATGTTCTATCCGATAGCTCTTTCTCTGGATATGAATTTACATCTACAGGGTGTCCACAATGTCTTGTTACCCCCCCCACTGTAATAAGAAATGTAAGTGAGCTATGTATCTGTTGTAGTATATATATATATATTGAGTTACGGTCTGTATTGTGTTGATTTACAGATTAAGTACCAGAACCATGTGTGATACCAGCGAATACACCCTGGAACAGCGGATTGTTGTAAGTGTCTGAATACACGAACGTCCACACACAGGGAAGACAATGTGTGACGTGCGTGTCGATTTCCAGCATCGATTCGACAAAGAGGCCCCTCCAAAACAGACTCTTCTGCGGTGGGAACATAAACACTTCGAAGCAGGCAACATCAAGGACAAACCACGAACGGGAAGACCATTAACCAGAGTGCAACAGTGGCAAGCGGTCGAGGAATCAGTTATCAGGTCACCGACGAAGTCACTCCGCAAACGACCAGAGGAGTTAGGAATACCGCGATCGACACTGCATAAGCACACGAAGAATGACCTGAATTTGCGCGCATATCGCCCGATGTTCGTTCAGGAGTTATCAGGCACTGATTTAAACCGCAGACGGGATGCATGTGCAGTGACGCTTCAGACATTTGCCGCAATCCCAAAACGTGGAAAGCTCATTTTCGGTGATGAATGCGCGATATATACCGCAGCTGTAGATCACGGAACGCTGTGTTCTGGTCCAAGAAAAACCCACATTATGTCGAAGAATTTTTTTTTTTTTTTTGATTGGAGGTTTAACGACCACCGTGAGCAACTCAATGGGCTATAAGCAGTCGCCCGTCCCTAATTTAGGGACACTGATTCCAGGGAAGGGAGAGAGAGCCAGTGCCGTAAGACAAACACAACATCCATGCCTCACCGGGATTCGAACCCGTACCCCGTTCGGACGAATGATCAGAGGCCATCGCTTAGACCACTGCGCCACCGGGGCGGCGTCGAAGAATTGGAACATCATTCTCCGCATGTCATGATATGGGCTGCAATGAATAGTCGACATCTGTTTGGACCGTATTTCTTTGATGGTCCAGTGAATCAGACAACTTATCTGGACATGCTGCAAACCTGGTTTGTGCCACAACTTGGAAATCTTGGCATTCTGAATGACGTATGGTTCCAACAAGATGGGGCAACCGCCCATTACGAAATCGCTGTTCGGGAATACCTTGGTGAGGTATTTCGGGATCGTTGGATCGGCCGAGGTTCGGCAGTGCTGCCCGCTCCACTTGAATGGCCACCTCGAAGCCCAGATCACTCAACGTGCGATAATGCCCTTTGGGATTTCATAAAGGAGGTTGTTGCACAGCAGCGCTACCAAACCACTGATGAACTTAAACAAGCAGTGAGACGTGCTTTCTCTCGTATCACCCAGCAACTGCTTCGGAAAATGTCCCACAGAACACGGCGTAAAATTATTTTCTGCCACGAGAATGACGGAGCCCAAACGGATCCACTGGATGTTTAAGGATGCCTCAACATATAACTCAACATATACATCATCATACAACAGATACATAACTCACATTTCCTATTACGGTGGGGGGGGGGGGGGGTAACAAGACATTGTGGACACCCTGTAGATTTCTCAGATAACAGGGCATTTCTTAAAATTGGTTGTGGCATTTTATTCTACTCCTCTTCCAATCCATGTCACAGTCCAGTCATTGGTTTAGGTCTGCGTTTGGAAAGCGCTCGTTTTAGCAGTCCAAAGGCACAATAGTGCATTGGTAACACATTTGGGAACTTTTCAGGAATATGAGCAAAAGATATAGACTTGACACTCGTCTCTTTTTCAAGAAATACAGTGGTAGATTTGGATGTTCATTTCATCGAAAGATCACTTGACCGAAAATGAGTTCACCGAAAATTACTTGATCGAAAGATACTTTTCACCGAAGGGTCACTTGACCGAAAAGTTTATTTCACCGAAGGGACACTTCTCCTGAAAGTTCATTTCATCAAAAGGTTATTTTATCGAAAAGTTCATTTCACCGAAATATTACTTCACCTAAAAGTTCATTATATACAAAGCTCATTTCCCCGAATGGTCAGTTTATCGGAAACTTAGAATTTTGTTGTAAGAGTGTGGTGAGGGTTTTTGAAAAACTGACCACCTAAATTTATACAATCCTTATGGGATTGTATAAACAATGCAGTTTTAATTATCACCTTTATTCAATCCTTATGGAATTGTATAAAAAATGAATTTTTAATTTCTATGAAACACTTCTCTATCAGTAGGTTTTTCGAAATATAACATTAATTATAAGGCCTAGATCCGGGCATATTTATGAAATTTTAATCCTCCGAGCTCATATTCATTAGGGTTACATAGCAAGTCAAATACACTGCTGGCCACCCAAAATACAACACCAAGAAGGACACGAGATAGGAAAGCCAGATTTACTGGACACATACCAACAAATACAAAGATGAAACGATTGAGCTTACAGGCCTGTGCGACTTGCGGAGCACGCAGACATCAATAGTTCGTGTGGCCCCCATGGCTGGCCATAATGGCCGCTACACGCCGCGGCATCGAACGAAAGAGGCTTTGCATGTGGGCTTGGGGTATGTCGGTCCAGGCTGCTTCCACACGTTGCCACAGCTCATCCGGCGTAGTCGCGGATGGTGCTTGCCGGGCCACTCGGTTGCCGATCAGCGACCAGACGTGTTCGATGGGCGACATATCGGGTGAACAGGCGGTCCACGGCAGCAGTGACACCTGGTGGGCCGTAAAGAATTGTTGCACGATGCGTGTCACGTGCGGGCGTGCATTGTCCTGTTGAAACGTGGTCGCTGGCAGATCCTGCAGGAAAGGGAGAACTACAGGCTAAAAAACGTTGGAGATGCAGCGGTGGTTGTCGAGTGTCCCGGCGATGCGTACCAGAGGGGTGCGGTGTCATATCCAATTGCGCCCCAAACCATAACGCCAGGCGACATACCGGTATGGCGATACATAATGCAGGCGTCATACAGTCTCTCGCCGCGGTGTCACCACACGTGGATCCGACCATCGTGGTGTTGTAGGCAGAAGCGGGATTCGTCGGAGAAGACAATGTCGTGCCATTCCGTAGTTCAGGTGCGGCGTTCAACGGCCCACTGCCGCCGCACTCGCCAGTGGTGTAACGTCAATGGTAATCGGAGCAGTGGGCGCCGTGCGACAAGTCCCCGCATCTGCAGACGACGTCGAACGGTACGTGCTGACACATGAGACACAATTTCAACGAAATGTATGCCAGAATCTACTTCTGCATTCAAGGTCGTAGGAGTTAAATACGATATAAATGTTCAAAAATGTAAATTATTTATATTTATACACTGCTGTGAATAAAAATTGCAACACCACGAAGAAATTCTTGGATTTGAACGAAATTTGCAGGGTGAATAGGGCACCATGGGAGATGAAAATGATTACAATTGCAGCACACACCGCAAATGTGAGGCGCGCGCAACACAATTCGAAACGTCACACGAAGGGGTATAAAAGAAGACGTACAGAGACCAGGTTTTTAAACTTGCTGTTGTTAAACGCGACCGTGCCCAGTTGTTAACATGCAAACATGCCGCGTAGGAGGACAAGACAACCATACGAACACTTGACGGAGTTTGAAAGAGGAAGAATCATTGGACTCAGAGAAGGTGTTTTATCATAACGTGATATTACTACACGCGTTAAGCCTAACGAAACTACTGTTATCCGTTCATGGCGTCAATGGACAGCAGAAGGTTCTACGCATCGTCATGCAGGGTCTGGAGCTCGAAATCGCACGAAAGAGGGGGAAGACAGGCAATTGCACCATATAGCAGTGACGTCACGCACAACACTATCCACGACACTTGCGCGGCGATGGAGGATGGCCACACATCGTCCGATGTCTGCGAGCACTGTTCGTCACCGATTGGTGTACAGATACCTCGTTGCTGGCAGTCCATTGCTGCGACTTCCCTTGACTCTGAACCATAGGCGCCAGCGATTGCAGTGTTGCCCCGAACGTCGAAACTGGGAAACTGAATGGGAGCATATTGTGTTTTCGGACGAGTCCAGATTCAATCTAATGCATCACGACGGGCGAATCCCTGTTCGCAGGTAGCATCCAAAAGGCTGCACTGTGCAGGGCCATACAGGTCCCACGCCGAGCGTGATGATCTGGGGCGCTATTGCGTTTCATTCACGCACTCGCCTACTACGCATTACAGGGACATTGAACTGCCAACGCTACATCACGGAAGTATTGGAAGTTGAACTTCAACTCTTCCTTCAGAAGATCCCGGGATCCGTCTTCCAACAAGACAGTGCCCGACCCCATGTTATTCCTACTGTCCCAAACATACTCTGTGCGCATCAAGTCGCTCATCTATCCTGGCCTGCTCACTCACCACATTTGTCGCCTATAGAGAACGTTTGGGGTGTCATCGCGCAACGACTGGCTAGCATGGCCTCGCCGCCTGTCATAAACAACGAACTGTGAATGCGTGTAGAAGCAGAATGGAATGCAATACCGCAGACGACCATCCAAATTCCGTTTCACTCAATCCCAATGCGTGTGGGGTCGGTTATCACCACCCATGGTGGATTTACTTATTACTAAATGTTTGGCCTTCCTCACTACGAACCGGTATGTAATTGTAATCGTTTGCAGCTTGTACCATAACAAATCACCCCCATAAATTCCATTGTGATTGCTTGCTTCTTTCTTGGTGTTGCAATTTCTATTAACAGCACTGTATTTCAAATAAAGCGTTTCGTAATAATCTGAAAATTTAGTCCTTAATTCGACTTTTTTTATCATCGTCACCGACTGTTGCCATAATCGGATCACTTCATTGTATTTTTTCTGTTTCTATTTCCTCTCGAGAATGGTTTTTTAAAGAAAAAAATCTGGATTAAGAAGATGCCTCCTTCGAATTTAGAATATTTTACATACATTTACAAACCCTACTGTCTCTTATTGCATGTAATATTCCAGTCTCCGTATAATAGGCTCCTATTTCTAGACCCGCATAAACCCTGAGCATGAACGTAATACATGAAGCTCAATCGGCTGATCCACAAACGCCCCTGACTCGGGTTTAATATTCCATTTTCTGGAAGACCGCAACTACTCCTGCTAACAGCGTTTTGGTCTTTGTCTGTTTAATCAACGGGGCCGCATACAGCATTTCGGAGATGGAGTGATATTCGCCTGGCGACGTAATGAACGGTTTATTGACAGGCAATCTAATACGCAGATGTCATCGTGTTTTGCAAAGACTCTAGATCATTCTTGGAATAATGCTTCGGCACTGTTTTCCCAAAGCTTTCATGTAATAGAATCGCCCCAGGATTCTGCGGTTTCTACCAAATCCTCTGAGAAACTGTTATTCGTCCCTTCGGAAAAGAGACAAGTGACTATTATCGACGTGAAGAAGTAGGCTGAATAATGATTACAGAGAAAGTGGGATTTTCTTTCATCGTCACGCATTGAAAGCAATGACAAATTATAATAATCGTGAGCTTATATTTTTAGAAATTTCAGAATGGTACTGCTGGTAGAAGAATATTAAAGTATACGTTCGATTATCCTAGTATATCTTGAAATCTGTCATAATAAAAAACAAGAAAGTTGACACCGAATTTTCGGGTGTAATAAGCACGTCTTTTGAATCCGTTCTGACGCAAATTAAATTTATCAAAGCTATTCAAAGTCAATGGAACCGGTATGGAAAACAATAGATCTGACCAAAGAAAGAAGATTTTCAATCGGGTTTTTAATCCCTCAGATATTGTTGAAACCGGAATCGTGAGCTTACGAACTCTTAGAAACAGAGATATCGACAAAAATAAGATGTGACTTTACGTCCCCTGGTGGGAAAACCATGCATTATTTTAGGAAGAAAGTATTCTCAAAAGGTTTATCAGTATAAGCGGTATCGGTCGAAGAAAAAAAAATTAGCCGAGTTTTCAGGAGCCCAGATTTTGCAACAAATACTTCAGAAGCAGAAATCAACACATATGACCCCTGGTGGCTAAACCATTCTTTACCAAACATTAGAAATTATGTGAAAAATATTTTCCATCAGGTCTTGTATGCGATACAGGAAGAATTTTTCAAATCAGAGCTTTAGGAGCAGAAATAACGCAGAAAACGCAATTTACCTTTGTGCCCCCTAACGGAAAGTGTATGATTTACTTGAAAATTTTGAATTTATAAGAAAAACACTTCGCATCGGAAACACTATCCAACAAAGAAGTAATTTTTCAAATCGTACTCTTAGAAGTAGAGATATTGACAAAAATAAGATATACATCTACGCCCACTGGCGTAGAAACCATGCATTGTTTCAAGAAGAAAATGTTCCTAAAAGGTTTGTCGACATGAGTTGTATCGGTCAACAAACAACGTTTTTTTCAATCGAGAATTTAGAAGCTTATTTTTGCTGCAAATACAACAGAAGCGGAAATTAAGATTTACGCTCCCTGGTGGCCAAACTATTTATTTTACAAAAATTAGAAATTATGTGCAAACTATTTCCCACCAGGAGCTGTATCCGGTGCAGAAAGAATTTTTCAAATCGGAGATTTAGAAGCAGAGATATAGGGGGAAACGCAATTTACCGCTACGCCTCCTAGCGGAAAATCTATGAATTACTTGAAAATTTTGAAATTATATGAAAAACATGTCACACGGAAAACACTATCCAACAAAGAAGGAATTTTTCAAATCGGACTCCTAGAAGTCGAGATATTGACAAAAATGAGATGTACATCTACGCCCCCTGGCGGAGAAACTGTGGAATATTTTAAGAAGAAAATATTCCGAAAAGGTTTATCGATGTAAGTGGCATCAGTCCACGAAATAATTTTTCAATCGATATTTTAGATGCTACGATTTTATGGCAAACACATCAGAGGTAAAAATTAACACTTACGTCCCTTGGTGGCCAAAGTATTCTTTACCAAAAATTTGAAATTATATACAAAATATTTTCCATCAGGAGATGTATCCGCTGAAGAAAAGTTTTTTCAAATCGGAGTTTTAGAAGAAGAGTTATCGTGGAAAATGTAATTTACTTTTACGCCCCCTAGCAGAAAATCTATGCGTAATTTGAAAAAGTAACTTTATCTAAAATACTCTTCGACATAAATGGAATCAAAAGATATAAATTTTTTTTCAATCGGATGTTTAGAAGCAAATATGTGGAGTAAAACGTATTTTTGAATTCGACATCATCTGCATTTACGCCCTCAACCGGCGAAATTGTACATCGTAAAAAAAAACGAAATAAAGGATCATCATTTGCATATTTCAAGCTTCTCAATGCAAAAAGAATTTTTCAAATCGGACTAATAGTTGCTGAGATATCGTATGTACAGACTGACGGACTGACAAACTGATAACAGAAGCACGATCTTTTTACAAAAGACGTGCTAAAAATATGTGTATGTTTGTGTGTGTGTGACCATAACTCCTTAGAAAAAAATCGTAGCAGACAGTTTAATGTTAATCCATATTCCAAAAGGAGGCTTCCTAGAAGGAAATACACTGCTACGTATTAACAGAAATTGCAACACCAAGAAAGAAACAAGAAATCACAATGACATTTATGAGAGTGATTAGTTATGGTATAAGCTGCAAACGATCACAATTACATACCGGTTCGTGATGAGAAAGGCCAAAAATATAGTAATAAGTAAATCTACCACGGGCTGTGATAACTGACCCCACACGCCGTAGGATCGAATGAAACAGAGTTTGGATGGTCGTCTGCGGTATTGCATTCCATTCTGCTTCTACACGAGTCCACAATTCGTTGGTTGTGACAGGCATGTCAGCCTGTGGTTGCGAGACGACACCCTAGACGTTCCCCATAGGCGACAAATCTGGCGAGCGAGCAGGCCAGCAAAGTCGAACGACTTGATGCGCACAGAGCACGTCTTGGACAGTACGAGCAGCATGGGGTCGGGCATTGTCTTGTTGGAAGACTGCTCCCGGGATCGCTTTAAGCAAGGGTAGGAGTTCAGCTTCCAACACTTCCGTGATGTAGCGTTGGCAGTTCAATGTACCTGTGATGCGTAGTAGACGAGTGCATGAATGAAACGTAATAGCGCCCCAAACCATTATGTTCGGCGTAGGACAGGTATGGCGCTGCACAATGCAGCTTTCCGAGATGCTGTTCACCACGGCATCTGCGAACAAGGATTCGCGCGTCGTGATGCATTAGATTGAATCTGGACTCGTCCGAAAACACAATATGCTTCCATTCAGCACTCCAGTTTCGACGTTCGCTGCATCACTGCAATCGAATGGTTCAGAGTCAAGGGAAGTCGCAGCAATGGACGGAGAGCAGCGAGGCATCTCTGCAACAATCGGCGACGAAGAGTGCTTGCAGACATCGGACGATGTGTGACCATCTTCCATTGTTGCGCAAGTGTCGTGGATGGTGTTGTGCGCGACGTCACTGCGATACGTGCTTGTCTTCCCGCTCGGTCGTGCGTTTTCGAGCTCCAGACCCTGCAGGACGATGCGTAGAACCTTCTGGTGTCCATTGACGCCATGTACGAGGAACGGTAGTTACGCCTAACGCGTGCAGAAATATCACGGTTTGATAAACTACCTACTCTGAGACCAACGATTCTACCTCTGGGCATGGTCGAGTTTAGCGATAGAAAGTTTAAAAACCTGCTTTCTGTACTCCTTCTTTTATACCCCCTGGTGTGACATTTGCATGTGCGCTGCAGTTGTAACCATTTTCATCTCGGATGATGCCTTATCCACCCTAAAAATTTCGTGCAAATCCGAGCATTTCTGCATGGTGTTGCAATTTCTATTAACAGCAGTATACATTAGGTCGTAGCAGAAGAAACGTTGGAATATCGATGGATACTTCCCAACACCAAAAATATGTTGCAAAATAAACTTTGTTTACTAAAATAATCACCGCCAGCAGCAACACATATTTTCCAAAGAGGTTCGAGCTTCTGTATATCGTCGTGAAAAAAGGTATTCAGGTGCTCGAAAAAGAAATAGTCCGTAGAAGACAGACAGATCTGGTGAACAAGGTGGATGAGGTTAAAGTTTCGTATCACAACCGGTACATCTTTTTGATCGTCTAGGATGCAACTTGGGTCTCGCATTATCCTGGAAGGGTATGGGAGAATGGAGATTTACTGGGTTAGAAAGAAAGTAATGTCCGATGACGAGTTACCCAAAATGGAAGCCCCGGCCACGGCACACTGTGGTACTGGCCAGTGAGATGGCGCAGCACCATCAGCAGGTACACTGAGAAAAACGTTTTGCTAATTTAACAAAATAATTAGGTCGATTTTGGGGAATTTGTTTGATCCAACAGAACATATTGTTATCATGACAAAATGTTTTGTCGCTGCAACAAAACATTGTTATCGTGACACAGTAAGTTTTGTTGCAACAACAAAACATTTCGTTATGATAACAATATGTTTTGTTGGATCAAACAAACTCCCTAAAATCGACCTAATCATTTTGTTAAATAAACAAAATGTTTTGTCGTGATAACAATAAATTTTGTTAAATCAATAATTTTCAACAAAAATAATTTTACAAATTCAACAAAATTTTTTGTTGACTGTATATCGACAAAATTTTAATTAACAAAACGTTTTTCTCAGTGTCATCATCATCGTCAACCATTATCAATCCACTGCTGGACGAAGGTGTCCCCAAGTTTCTTCCACAACGATCTGTCTTCTGCCAGTCTCCTCCATGTTACTCCCGCATACTTTCGAATTTCATCCACCTATCTCCCATGCGATCTTCTTTTGGGTCTTTTCCTGTCCCTTGGAATCCAATATAAAATTTTGGCTGTCCATCGATGGTCTGTCCTTCTGGCAGTATGTCCAGCCCATTGCCATTTCAGGGATTTAACTCTGATCATGATGTCTTCCACTCTTGTCATTTTTCTGATCCACGAGTTCCTCTTCTTATCTCTCCTGGTTACACCAAGCATGCACCTCTTCATGCCACTTTAAGTTGTCTGCAGTCTTTGTATGTCTTGTTTAGTTAAGGTCCACGTCTCTGCACCATACGCAAGCACTGGAAGGATGCATTGATCAAACACTTTTCTTTTAAGACATAATGGCATATTGCTCTTGAAAATTATGCTGTTTCTTCCAAAAGCTCTCCAGGCAAGTTTTATACGCCGATTAATTTCTTCATCAATGTGACCCTCACTTGATATCTGCTGTTCAAGATAAACGTAGGTATCTGTTATCTCCAGCTTTCACCCATCAATCGATAAATCTTCATTTCTTGTACAAGCATCGTACATCACTTTTGTCTTCTGAAAGTTCATTTTTAATCCCACTTCTTTACTCTTGTCAGCAAGTTCCTGGATCATACTCTGCAGCTCTGATGGGGTAGTTGCAAAAATGACTACGTCATCAGTAAAACGAAGGTGAGTTAGATAATCTGCATTAATCTTTATCTCTTTGTTTTCCCAGTTCAGTGATTGAAAGAAATTTTCCAATGAGGCATTGAAGAGCTTGGGGGATACAGTGTCACCTTGTCTCACTCCCTTTCCAATTCTTATGTGTGTTGGATTTTCAAACAGCCGAATCTTTGTACTTGCATTTTCCATAGATGTTATTAATAATATTAATGTATGCATCTTCAATACCGCAGGATTTCAAAGCCAATGTAACTGCTGATGGTTTCTCAGAATCCGCCCAGACGATGGGAGCAGGTCGTTTCTCAGAATCCGCCCAGACGATGGGAGCAGGTCGTTTCTCAGTGTAGGTGGCTTAAATCAACGACAGTTAACCGTCAGAAGGCAAAGAATGTAAGCGCCAGCCAACATGGAAGTGGACAAAGAGCATATCCGCCATTGCATGCTGTATGGGTTTCGTTGCGGTAGCACCTCCAAACCCCCGGATGTGCTGTAAGGAAGAATACCAGTGTGCTTCCCAATCGTCAGTGCTGTCGTTGATTTGAACGGTTTCGAGAGGGAAATTTTGACATGTAAGAGAGTCCCAAAGCCAGAAGACCCGCAACAGTAAACATGGACGTGCTAAAGACCTTAGCGGGAACCGACCTCCACGCGAGTGTTGGTTGAACAGCTGGGGCAGTACACACACGAGCATTATCACGCACCTGCGTGAACTTGGGAAGTTGCAATAGAAGGAAGTTTTGCTACCCCATAAATCCAGAGTTGTGCCGAAAGCAAATAGCATGAGTGCATGCGTTTCCTTGCTTGCACATGACCAAGTTGAACCATTCTTGAACCGCATTGTGAAAGGTGACGAGAAATAGGCCCTGTACAACAGTATAAGCCCCCGGAAACAGTGGTTGAACCCAAAACAGAAGTCCATGTTGCCAGCTTATACCCACGTAAGGTCCTGCTGTCGATTTGGTGAGATATGCTGCGTGTCGTGTTTTTTTTGAGAGCTGCTACCGGACAACACCACTATCACCGTCGATGTGTACTGCCGTCAACTCGATTATCTGCAGGCGTCGTGCACGTCAAAACGACCAGCACTGCTGAACCGCAAAGTCCTCCTCCTACAGCAGGATGGAACGAGACCTCACACAAAACCGGTGACCTGTCACAAGATCAGAGACCTGGGATGGGAGTTGCTGCCGCTTCCAGCCTATTCCCTGCGGACATTGCCCCCTAGCGACTGCCCCCTTTTTCGGTCGTCGCAACATTTTCTGGAAGGACAGCTCTTTACCAACCGGGACGATGTCGAACGGGCCCTTACCCTCTTGTTTGCTTCCAAGTCGTCACAATTCTCTTGTGCAAAGAGGACGGTATTCAACAGCTGCCCAGACGATGGGAGCAGGTCGTGGCAAATTATGGAGACTACATTTTGGACTGATTTGTACTTGTATATACGTAGTGCGATCAAAAAGTTCGAAGACTAGGTACGTAGCGCGCCAACAGACGCCAGTACGCGGATGCGCGAGCAGCGGTTGACGGCAGTGACTTTCATGAGTCATTGTGCCGAGTGGCGTCGGTCTGTGAACAACGAGAGCTGTGCTACACGATAGTTGGTGACCACGTGCAGAACACAGCTGCGATTTCGGTATGGACTGCAAACTAGAGCAGCGAGCGAACTTCGAATTCTGCGTCAAGCTCAGCAAATCGGAAACGGAGACATGTGAAATGTTGCGTCAGGCTTATGGCAATGAAGCAATGAGTCGTGCGAGGTGTTTTGAGTGGCACTCGCGCTTCAAGAGCGGAAGAATGGCACTGGAAGACGACGAGAGGTCAGAGCGACCGTCCACAAGCGAAACCACCCAAAATGTGGACAAAATTAGGGTATTAGTGCATGAGGATCGTCGGAGAACCATTCAAGACATTGCTACCGCCGTTAACATGTTATACGGAACAGCGCCAGAAATTCTGACGTCAGTTTTGAACATGCGCCTCATTTCTGAAAAGTTTGTGCCAAAGTTTCTGAAACCCGAACAGAAGGCGCTCCGTGTCGAACTCTGTCACGATCTTCGTCAGCTGGTGGTGAAGGAACCAACGTTCCTGTCGCGGGTCATCACTGGGGACAAGACTTGGGTATACGGTTACGACCCGGAGACCAAACAACAGTCGTCGCTGTAGAAGAGCCCGGCATCCCCACGACCGAAGAAGGTCCGACAGGTCCGGAGCGCAACCAAAAGCATGCTGATCGTGTTCTTCGACATTTATGGGGTTGTGCACTGTGAATTCGTCCCACAGGGCCACACCGTCACCGCCCTTTTTTACTGCGATGTTCTGTGGCGTCTTAGCGAGGACATTCGCCGCAAACGACCTGAAACGTGGCGCAGGGGCAGTTTCCTGTTCCATCATGACAATGCAGCAGCTCACAGAGTGTTAGCAACACGTCAGTTTTGCAGCGGCAACAGCAAGACTACTTACCCTTCCGCATCCACCTTACTCGCCGGATTTGGCCCCCTGCGACTTCCTTCTGTTCCTGAAGATAAAGCTGAAGCTCGAGGGTCGCCATTTTGAAACCGTGGACGAGATCCAGAGCGAATCGCAGACGATGCTTGACACGATTCCCGAACAGGACTTCCAGGAAGCGTTTCAACAGTGGCAAAAACGCTGGCAGCGGTATACCGCTACCCAAGGAAACTACTTTGAAGGAGATCATAGCCAGATTTAAGTAACGTAGGTACTTTGTGGTATATCGGCCTAGTCTTGGAACTTTTTGATCGGACCTCGTATACAGTAATTAGCACTTTTCTGTTGCCTTGCATTTGCTGACCTTACTTTCTTTCCAACCCAGGACTTATGCTGGCTGTTTGACATACATGTTTTCTATGCATAATGTCAGTTTCTTAAAAATACCTCTCTGTTGTGATCGCTTGAACCGTTTGTAAGAAGGAGGTGTGGATCAGATCAGCTGTGGACCACGAAACACTGACCATCGTCTTCCTAAAATGGATCAGATCAGCTGTGGACCACCAAACACTGACCATCGTCTTCCTAAGATGGATCAGATCAGCTGTGGACCACCAAACACTGACCATCGTCTTCCTAAGATGGATCAGATCAGCTGTGGACCACGAACCATCGTCTTCCTAAGATGGATCAGATCAGCTGTGGACCACGAAACACTGACCATCGTCTTTCTAACATGGATCAGATCAGCTGTGGACCACGAAACACTGACCATCGTCTTCCTAAGATGGATCAGATCAGCTGTGGACCACGAACCATCGTCTTCCTAAGATGGATCAGATCAGCTGTGGACCACGAACCATCGTCTTCCTAAGATGGATCAGATCAGCTGTGGACCACGAACCATCGTCTTCCGAAGATGGACCAGATCAGCTGTGGACCACGAAACACTGACCATCGTCTTCCTAAAATGTATCAGATCAGCTGTGGACCACGAAACACTGACCATCGTCTTCCTAAGATGGATCAGATCAGCTGTGGACCACGAAGCACTGATCATCGTCTTCCTAACATGGATCAGATCAGCTGTGGACCACGAAGCACTGACCATCGTCTTCCTAAGATGGATCAGATCAGCGGTGGATCACGAAACACTGACCATCGTCTTCCTAACATGGATCAGATGAGCTGTGGACCACGAAACACTGACCATCGTCTTCCTAACATGGATCAGATCAGCTGTGGACCAGGAACCATTGTCTTCCTAAGATGGATCAGATCAGCTGTGGACCACGAAACACTGACCATCGTCTTCCTAAAATGGATCAGATCAGCTGTGGACCACGAAACACTGACCATCGTCTTCCTAACATGGATCAGATCAGCTGTGGACCACGAACCATCGTCTTCCTAAGATGGATCAGATCAGCTGTGGACCACGAAACACTGACCATCGTCTTCCTAAAATGGATCAGATCAGCTGTGGACCACGAAACACTGACCATCGTCTTCCTAACATGGATCAGATCAGCTGTGGACCACGAACCATTGTCTTCCTAAGATGGATCAGATCAGCTGTGGACCACGAAACACTGACCATCGTCTTCCTAAAATGGATCAGATCAGCTGTGGACCACGAAACACTGACCATCGTCTTCCTAAAATGGATCAGATCAGCTGTGGACCACGAAATACTGACCATCGTCTTCCTAAGATGGATCAGATCAGCTGTGGACCACGAAGCACTGACTATCGTCTTCCTAAGATGGATCAGATCAGCGGTGGACCACCAAACACTGACCATCGTCTTCCTAAGATGGATCAGATCAGCTGTGGACCACCAAACACTGACCATCGTCTTCCTAACATGGATCAGATGAGCTGTGGACCACGAAACACTGACCATCGTCTTCCTAACATGGATCAGATCAGCTGTGGACCAGGAACCATTGTCTTCCTAAGATGGATCAGATCAGCTGTGGACCACGAAACACTGACCATCGTCTTCCTAAAATGGATCAGATCAGCTGTGGACCACGAAACACTGACCATCGTCTTCCTAAAATGGATCAGATCAGCTGTGGACCACGAAATACTGACCATCGTCTTCCTAAGATGGATCAGATCAGCTGTGGACCACGAAGCACTGACTATCGTCTTCCTAAGATGGATCAGATCAGCGGTGGACCACCAAACACTGACCATCGTCTTCCTAAGATGGATCAGATCAGCTGTGGACCACCAAACACTGACCATCGTCTTCCTAAGATAAAATACCGGCCTCGGGGTGTCTGGGAGCATCATAGATGAATTCTTCAAGTCTACCGCGGGATATGTTCGAGTCTCACTGCGGTCTAGTTTGCGCAGAACCAGAACGTCGGCGATTGCAATACAGCATCCTTTTCTCATCACACATGACGAAGCTCCTAATAATGAAATTTTCGAAATGTTACGGATAAGCCGAGAAGAGCAATCATGAGACCGTCGTGTTTTGGGCTGTTCCTTCAACTGATGTGCGACGCATCAATCTATCTTCTTCACTTTGCATGTCGCCAATAAATGTCGGGATATGGTTGCATAGTATACTCCTGGTTTTTAGCAAAGTTCTGTTATCCTTTGACGTTAACCGGATTCAATCAAGGCTTCCCCCCCCAACTTCGCATCATTGATGGCTTCTTCTGATCTACCGCTTGGTTTACTTTCGAGTTTCGTATTGCCGGACCAGGATGTAGTAAAGGGAGATTGTTTATTGCGTTCACCAACGGTATCTTCCCCAAATGCTGTATTAATGTTGTGAGCTGCCTCCGATCAGAGTTGGAAACGGGTCAACATTTTTGGACCCTGACCCACACCCGATCCGGACGTGACCCGGACAAACCTGTTTGAACTAAAATTCGAAACTACGCAGTAGGTATCGTAGGTTATATAGAAATCATATTAGTGTATTACGGAAACAACTTACACACATCCAGGTAATGTTGAAACTGTCGTCATCACATAACCTAACTGTTTTACATATGTTTTCAAGCACATCTGTGAGAGTCAAAAAAGTTCCTCCGCAGTAATGTTAAGGCTGTTCCACTAATTTTTGATGGTGATACAGTCAACATTTTTGAATTACGTAATTTGTTGTATGTTTAATTTCAGTTTTTGCTGTTTCCTTGATAACATATCAAGCTTCAGAATATGCTTCACAGCAACACCAATTTTAGCCAGCTTCTGATGAGTTGAAAGTTTTCAAAATGTGGATGTTGATTTCGCCATTGCTTTTCAGAAAGGAACACCCGTGAAATCAACATTCACATTTTGGAAAATTTCAACTCATCACAAGCTTGTAAAAAAATTGGTGTTCTGGTGAAACATATTCTGGTTTCTTAGTGAGACGAAATAACCTCCAGCATTCACGCCTCCCCTTTTTATTTTTAACAAGAACGTATTTGTTGGCCTCGACGACTTTTTCAATCTTCTTAATATCAAATTCATCCATATTAACAAATAAAGCAATCATTCCGACTCGACATGCAATGGAACGGGATGTTAGCACGTCAAACGAAAACCTCTGAGTGCTCAATGCAAAAGATGCGATGTGAAAAGTAACTCTCAGTCTTACAATGTGACACGCGGGGTGTGAGAGAATGAGTCATCAGAGAAGCAGGTGACAGGTGTTTGCCTTTACCTTGCTCCGGACGATCGCATTCAAAGCAAACGCAAAGGAACTTTCGTTTTTACGATATGGTATCGTCGGTCGGTGAAAATCTTCTTTGCTTTAAGAAAGAGACCGAAGCTTTTTTGTATAACAACTCATTTTTTACTCCGTTGGTACCAGCATCAAACACAAAATTCCACATTATGCATTTTTCTTTGAAAGATTTGTTTTCTTTTCAAAAACGAAAAGAAAGAGGGTCAAAAACGGCTCTGGAACACCTTGACACGACTCGTTTGAGCCGCAAAAAATTATCGTTCCATTGACCCGTTTCCATCTCTGCCTCTGAAGCAAGGGTCCAAGTTTAAACTCATGTAATGATTCACATTTAGCTTTGATCCATGATCCTCTTCACTATAGCACAATATCCTTGGAACTAATGCTACTGAAGAAATGTCAAGTGCATTATAGGCAGCAGCCGTGAATCTTAAAATTTACATATCACAAGCAGCGTCGCGCGATGATTTAATCCCTAAATTACCTGTTAAGGTGAACCTCAAGTAATTTTGCTTTCTATGCTTCCAATGGGAAAAGTTCTGTACACATTTTCTTTACAATTAATGCGTTCCCAAGGATGAAAATTTCAACATCGATTAAAATAGCTTCGTTTCATAACTTGGAATACTTAATATTTTCTAAAACATAATCATAATTATGCAATCCAACATTTGTTTGTGTCATCAAAGTACAGGTCGCTCCATCTTTTTTCTGGTTTCAACACCACCAAAGGAAAAGTTTTTGATTTTTAATATAATTATGGTTATGTTTTAGAAAATATTAAGTATTCCAAGTTATAATATGAGGTTATTTTAACCGATGTTCAAATTTTCATCCTTGGGAACGCGTTAATTGTGAAAACAAAATGTGTACAGAAGTTTTTCCATTGGAAGTATAGGAAGCAAAATTACTTGACGTCCGCCTTAACTACACAGGTCTGGAAATCGGATATTTATCTGCAACAACCTACTACTTCTACGAAGGAAAGGAAGTTTGAATGAGACAGCTGATAACCCTTACGTGACCATGAACGTATGTGCGTGCGCTGCCGATGGAGATTGCAAGCCTTTCTGCCTCGTGTTCATTGCGATGTGAAATACAAGTTCCCTTCTTTGGGTATTGTTGTTCCATCAGTTTTCGAAATTTTTCCTGGAGACGATTGCACTTCACTGCATAAGAATTAGGTTTCCCTCGTCCATTCCTTCAATTTTCCGTGCCAATAAAATTGAACCGAAGCATGTTTGACAGAGAGAACAAATTAGATGGTGAAATTAGTTGGAGAGTGAATTCTTCATTGAAATCATAGCTGCTTTAGGAGATTTTTGCAAGAATGAAAAGCTCTCAAGAGAGTCCCGCATGGCTGTGTATGAAAGTGTAATTGTTCCTACTCTGATGTACGGCAATGAAACCTGGGTACTACAGAAGAAACATAGAAGTCGTTTCTGTGCTGGAGAAATGCGTTACTTGCGTTTGTGGCAAGACACGGTCTGATTGTGTGAGGAATGAAGGTGTGTTGCAGTTGTGTGATGGGAAGCAAAATGTTGTTAGTAAGATGGAGACCAATATTCTTAGGTGGTTTGCCCATGTTGAAAGAATGAGTGATCAGATGCTTACTAGGAAATTCTTTTCAGCCCAAGTGGCAGGAAAGAAAGGCAGAGGAAGACCAAGGAAGTCGTGGGAGGGTCATATTCAAGAGTGTCTGCATGAGAAAAAGATTATGAGTATGAAGTATAGAAGGTCTTGTGTACGTCGTGTGATGGATGTCGGTGAAGCCCGTGTTGTGTCAAGATCGCTGAAAATGGAAAAGTTTGATAGGGCAACAGTAAGTAAATAATCAGTTAAAAATTTGTCTGGTGGTTTGTATTTCTTTGTGGAGCTAACCTATGAACCTCAGAGAACTGCTTAGGGATATGTATGTAGGATGCCTCAGGGGGTGCGGAAAGTGAAGTTCGTTGACCGGGCTCGAAATTTCGAATTGTGGTGCACCCCTTACCCTTTGCTTCTCGGTACAAACAGAAGAAAAACAATGCCTAAGGAGTTTTGTTGGGAATTAGGACCACCCGACCACTTACCTAGAGGACATTTCTAAGGCACAACATCACAACAATCACACATACGCCAAATGATAAAAAAATAATAATAAAAATAAAAGAAACAAAAATCTTGGCTAAAGTTAATGAGCTGGCCCCGCCAGTTCCGCCGTCACTGGGATGCCTGCTTCTTCAAATGACTGATGCTCAAAATTAAGAGAATTTGCACATTTTGTTGAATTTCAATTATACCATACAACAGTCATGGTACTCACTCATGATCGTCACTAAGGCTCATCAGAGCAGGAATGTCCAAAACCCACGTTGCAAGATCGAACATAAAATGACTCTAATATGGGGTGTGGTACCTTCTCACAGACATGCAGCTCTCACAGCGTGACATCATACTGGAAATGAGGCAGTTGGTCCCACTCCTGCAGCAACGCAGTTTTCAGCTCCTGGATGATTATCGAAGGGGGATGGCGAGCTGCAATTGCCTTACCAAGAGCGTCCCAGACATGTTAGATAGGTTTCAGGTCTGCCGATCTGGCTGGCAAATCCATCCGGCGAATATCCTCACTTTCAAGATAATCGTCGACCAGGTGAGCCCTGCGTGGACGAGCGTTGTCGTCCATAAAAAGGAACCGAGGGCCAACTGCGCCCCTGAAACGTCGAACATAGGGCTGTAAGATCTCATCCCTGTACTTCTTAGCAGTCAGGGATCCTCTGTCAAATACATGGAGAGATGTGCGGCCGTCCAACATGGTGCCTGCCTAGATCATGACACCTCTGCTGCTATAGCGGTCCCTTTCTCGGATGTTGGAGGAAAGGTATCGGGTCACAGGTTCTCTCCAGACGAAGGCACGTCGAGAATCAGTGTCCAGGCTGAATCGCAACTCGTCTGTGAAGAGAACGCTACCCCACTGAAGTCTGGTCCAAGGCTGACGTTGTGTGCACCATGCTAAACGCGCTCTCTTGTGTGCTGAAGTGAGAGGGACGCAAACAGAGGGTCTTCTAGCAAAAAGCCCTCTCTCATGAATTCTTCGGGAAAGAGTAAACCTTGAAACTCGGGTTCCAGTGGCGGCATGCAGCTCACGAGATAACTGTGCAGCAGTAGCAGTCCTGTGGCACCTCGATGAAAGTGCCAGATATCGATCTTCATTTGCCGTCGTGACTCTTAGACGATCTTGCCCAGGCCTTCTCGATATGGATCCGGTGTCCTTAAACTGTTTCCACAAATTGCAGACGACACTGGGCGTTACATTGAGCTCTGTAGCAACCTGCACTTGCGATTGCCCTGCCTCCAATCTACTGACGCTTCTCCACCTCATTCCGTCATCAATACGTTTGTGGCAACTCATTTCACCTGATTGCTTATGAAATTGAACCAACTCCTGCAAGAAACACAAAGAATGTCGCCGAGGAGTACGAGTGAACTAATCGTGGGAAAAGCCACGTGTGCTTTTCATGCCCTCCGCTGTCACAGCTCCGCCCACACGCACGTGTACGCTTACGTGTTCGACACTGCAAATTTGCATTCTTATTTGGTTGCATAATTTGTACCTTTGGTTCCGTACACGATGGTTTCAAGGATGACACAACGCACGCGCAGAGCAGCGCGGTAGAAGGTCGAAGAGAGAGAGAGAGAGAGAGAGAGAGAGAGAGAGAGAGAGAGAAAGCAGGGAGGAGGACAGCTTTGAAGATTAGGAGGAAGTGAGAATGGAGTTGGTCGTTGGTGGTTGTTCGTTGTGGAATGAATTCGTTTAAGTTGTTAACTATCGTACAACGAAGTAAATTTCTTCGTCATTTTTGTCTTCGCCGGGGCTCGTCCCCCCACGAAAAAGGGTCGGGGGCATGGCCCACGGGTCAGCCGTGACCATGAATCGTCGTAGGCAGCATCCACTGAAGAACGTACACTTGAGAGCTCCCAGTCAATCTAGTGTGTGGAATGCAACATCACACACTTTTTATTTTTCGAAGCGCAGAAGAAGGGATTCTCTTATTTTTCCTATCTCGCGGTGTGGAAGGAACATCACACCATTGCGAGATTTTGAACGGCCGGGTCATCCGGGAAGTTCGGGCGCCATCATAACGAAGTAAATTTCTCCGTCATTTTTGTCCACGCCGGGGCTCGAACCCGAGTCCACTTATTCCGGAATAAGTCGCTCTTACCAATTGAGCTACGCGGGCGTAATCGCTGCTATCTGCCTTTATGTCGTGTGCGTCCTGCACGGCAGGCAAGTCACAATCGTTTTGTGAACTTCTGCTGTGTGTCCAATAAAGTCTAAAGTGTATGATGGCTGTAAGCACTGTGAGAAGATTGAATACCCCTAGACGCCACGAGTCCTACATGTATGTATAACATTTAACTGTATCAGCATGAAAAACAGGAAAATGACCCTGATTCTTGTAACGATAAATTTTCTGTTTATTTTTTCTAATTTACCACTTCGTTGGGTGCTATGCATTTTTGGTGTCCCCTTAATTGTACTGATTCAAAAAAATTTACATTTTTTTTGGCTGTTTAAACTAGGTTGGAGTTAATGCATTTAAGCGTGGTGTTACATGCTATTCCATTTGCTTTGAATACACTCTTAGAATATAATCAGCATACAAAACATTTTTCTCGGGTAGGTGCTTATTAATACTTAGGTAACTTTCTGAAAATACCTTCTTAGTCGTCTGTATTGTTCTTTCCCAAGGAGTGCAAATTATGCGTCTTGCCCAAGGCGCCAGTCACATATATGCTAAACCACTAGTTCAAATCCCGGAGTAAGTCATGGATCTTGTATTTGCCCAAGGAGGAAAGAATACAACAGGAGGCCCCTGTCCCTTAAGCGCAACGTAAAGTTGATGAAGCCGCTTCTATCCCCCTCCTCCATCAGCCGCCAGTCGGTGTCGGCCATTTGCATTGGTACAAGAACAGAACCCTTCGCGTGCTACTCAACACTTGTTTGGCTTATTTCTAGCTGGTGTTGCAACGTCAATAACAATCTGCACGTATTTTATTGAAGTGGTATGGTGTTTAGCTTCACTTGTATTTATGTATACCGTCCAGACAGAAAGTTTTCAGTTGTTTAGAATTTAAATGAGATACATATTGGATCCTGCAGTGTAAGTGAAAACACTGGAAAACGCAAAGAAACGGCGGTTTGTTTGCAAATATAGTGGCTTATAAAATCCAAACTACTGTTCCGTTTCAAATTCTGCAAACAGTTATTTAAAGATCACGAACTAAAGTTTGTTCCAGTATATGTTACAGCTCACCGGATTTTTACTCCGATTTTTACCGTAGCTAACCAAAACACCAATCTAGCGTAAGAAACATATGAAAACAGAAGCAAACCTATATACAGGGTGTCCTACAAAGGACTCCCTGATTTTAAAATGAAATAACTCGGAAACGGAGATCGATAGAAGAATAAAACAATTGGTATGTTTATTTGAAAAGCCGTAAAAATCTCATACAGAAGTTTCAAAATTACTTACAAATGTTGCCGAAAGGTGGCGTTGTACGCTGTAGTCGCAGTGCGGTCCTATAAATAATGCTGTGAAGCACAGAGCGATCAGTCTTCGGACAGTTTCGCTGTCGAAACGTGAAAGGAGGTTAACGTACTGAAGGAAGTGGATGAAGTCATGTATTCCGTGGAGCAACGTGTTTTTCTGGTACTCGAGTATCAGGGACTTCGTGGTTTATGCAAGATGGGGCCCAATCACACCGTACACCAGCGGTTTTTGCCTTTCTTGAGGAATACTTTGGGAATAGTCATTGCTTTGAACTATTCCACAATTACTGGAACGGGCATGGATTCGCCTCCACACTCACCCGATCTTACCCCCTGCGACTACTTTTTGTGGGGCACATTGAAGGACACTGTTTTCCAGAACAATTCTGTAACACTGGACGAGCTTGAAGAGTTGATCGGTGAGGCATGTGCGTCCATTTCCGTTGACACACTACAGAGGGTGACTGAAAATTTCATTTTTCGTTTGCGTCATCTCTGTGCTGCGAAAGGTGCACATTTTGAAGCGATTGTCATGTGATTGCAACGACTGCTTGCAAAGGACAGTTTGTAGACTATTTCTCGAACGCTCTACTGCGACTAAAGCGTACAGCGCCACCTGTCGGCTACATTTGTAAGTAATTTTGAAACTTCTGTATCAGATTTTTACGGCTTTCAAAATAAATATACCACTTGCTTCATTCTTCTATCGATCTCCGTTTCCGAGTTATTTCATTTTAAAATCAGGGAGTCCTTTGTGGGACACCCTGTATATTTTACAGGTTTCAAGCTGTTAAAATAAAGATTAGTGGATCTCCCCTTGCCCAATCACTGGCCATCAATCAAAATTGGATCTTCATATCTCGGCAAAGGAAACTGCTAAACTGAATTCAGTTTTTTTACTCCTCCCCCCCCCCCCAAATGAAAACAAATCTCTATAAAATCTAGTATTTCTTTCATTTACTAGATTTTACTTTTTCTTCTGTGTTACAGGAGAAAATAAAACTTTTTCTTTTTTTCCTTTCCCGAATTAAAATTTTTTAAGTTTCTTTATGTGTAATACAACCAATTTTTGTCTTAACTGGAAAAAAATTGCAGCTATTAAGAAATTAGTTGGTTAGTAGCTCTCACCGAGCACTATTTATGTGGGTGAAGCTGGTTTATAAGTAAGAATCTCTACCCTGGGACCATCTGCTTAATGTTAGTAGCTATGAATTTAGAGATGCAAGAAATAAATAATTCTGGAAAAAAATATCAAGCTAGGGGGCATACAAATTTATTTTGTAAGAAGCTGATAAATTACAAGTCTGCTTGCTGTAGAAGATAACTTTTAAAGGAAAAATATACTCGTACATTAGCGCATTAATTGTGCCCTCCAACAGCCAAAAATTACGAAGCAGAACTTTGTGCGGTTGATTTATTTTGCATTAACTTTAAATTAAATCCCCGTGAGGACACCCACGAATTTGTTATTATGAAAAATGCATTTCCAAATTCCCATCGCTTTTTGCTCTTAACCAAACATCCATACCATATTTTAATCTAATATAAGAAATACGAGTATATACATGTGAACGGTAATACCTTTTTTTTTTTTTGGAAGATCGATTAGTGCAGTCTATAGCAACACAGCCCGGCATTTTGCGGATAAACCACTCAAATGTGATCCTGAGCATTATTCATACATCAGAACGTCCTAAACTTAATTCCCCTGGTTATCTGTTAATGCAGTTGATAACAGCACTACTTTGCTTTCTGCAAATAAAACTTTTATTCGATCCCGAAATAATCGCAACGAGTAAAAAGCATGATACAACAGGCTCTCACACATGCAGCACGACAGAATGTTTTGTACCAAAGAAGATGGTCGCTGGGTGGGTAGGAGTCGCCGCAGACAATCGGCTTCACAGGAAACGGCTTAGGGCATCTCCTATAGTATTCTAATCTCCTTGGTTGTCCGAAGCTACATTTGTTTTAAAGAGGAAAGATATTTTATTTTACTTCTCGTTATTTGTCGAAGCGAATTCCTCCCAGTCTTGTGTATTCAACCCATGGATGAGTACATTATATCCACATAGCGTTGCTTTTTTTTACTTCCAAATAGTTAGAAAATTTTGTACGCGTATAATTCTTTTTTTTTTTTTCCAACAAACGTTTTTTTAATGGTTTTCCAGGACATTTGTTTCAAGCGGTTTCAAATTTTTTCTTGTTATTCACCCACTCCATTCCATGAATTGTTATTCATGGGAATATAGTGGGTGTATTTCATGGCTTAATCTGATACCTTCGTCGACGTGGAATTTCATTAGGAAATTAATGCGCCTCTCTACATATGGATTTTTTTTCTTAACATCCACTAAAATAACACGATGGCGATAGCGTCGTCTTTAACTAACTGGTACCATGAATTGCTTCTGAGCATGCGCAATCCCGTTGCTTCCACCTGATGTTGGAGTTGCATTGGTTGCCAGCAACGGGCCACTAGTGGCACTTGCTTGGATTCCCACAATTTACGGCGATGCTGCAGGGCCATCAATGGCTCTCCAACTGATAGCGCTGCCACCAACGGACCGCTACCGGCAGATATCAGCCAGCAGTGACCCATCACTGCCAGCTGGTTGCCAGCAGTTTCCCAGCACTTGTGGTTTTGCTGGGAAATAACGAAATGTAAACAACCCGATCTGTGCATGTATGTATCTCATAAGTAAACTTACCTGAAGAGTTTGCCCTATATACGAGGAGTTTTCACATAATGCACTGAAATTACTGAAGTTCTGCAGCGTAAGTTCATAACCATAGCACCAATTTTACACGGAATTTCGCGTACAAACAAACGAATTCCCGTTAGAACACATGCGAAACTTACGACCGATTTTCGATCTAATTAATTCTAAACGATTGCAATAAAATTTTGATTGAGATAGTTTTCTCAACGCGTATATCCTTATATACAATATTCCTAAAACCCACAGTTCAAATGTACACAATTTACTAATTCCCAATCCTTTAAAATGGCTTATTAGCTCATAGGAAAACGTTGGAATTAAAAGGCATGCGACCATTTCTGACTCATGTCACGTGATCTGATGTCCTCCCATGTTGGGACCACGGCGGCTCTGATGCAGCTATTGCCAGTGCGCAGTCCATTAGTATATATATCCGAAGGCTGTGACACATTGCTCTGATCACCACTGTTGTAGCTGCGGGTGATTTGTGCACTGTGGTCCTGCGGTCGCTTTGAATAATGAGCGACAGTCTCCGCTCCCCTCTGAAATCAATGAGCTGCGGACGACGATACGTCGTTTGGCTATATGTGCACCACTTTTGATACGTACTCAATATAGCGGCACTTGAGCAACCCATAAGCCGTGCTGTTTCCGAAATCGTACTTCCGAGGCGCCTCACCATCACAATTTGTCCTTCATCAAACTCCGATAAACCGGCAGCTTTTCCCATTCTGACTCCGAACCCTCTACTAACCTAAAACAGGTCCTCGGGTTGTATATATACTGCTCTGTGAACTTCACCACCGTTCGGTCTCCAGGCGCGCTCATTTCTCTAGGATGGTGTTGGTCATAATGTAATGGTGCATCGGTGCATTTTCCAGTGTTCTCACCAGAACATGAGTTAAAAGCTTAAGATTCCTAGATTTCTTCTTGGAATTTCTAATACTTTAGTATTGTACACTTTTCTTGCTACATCGTTTTTGTTATGCAATGTGATGTTACTGAGGACCTCGACTAATAATGGCTACAAATGCAAATTGGGAGGTGTGGGTGTATGGTTGTGCAAAAGCTGAAACTGTCTCGCCGAACCTGCTGTATACAGCGACATGAAGCGCCTTACCTTTAGTGAGTCACTGCCTTAAAATCAGTTTGTTTTCTGGCCTCTGTCTGTAATCGAGTGGGAAATCATATGAAGCAAAACATTAAAAAAAACTATTTTGTAAACTTCTCTTTATATAAATACATACATAAGATGTGTATTATTTGTGATGTAGACGCATACCTCGTGGGCCCTTGGTAATGTTGGGCCTCTAGGCTATAGCCAGAGTAGACCCCCTTAATCCGGCCACCTCCCAAAAAACCACTTCGAATAACAAAGCCAAGGGCGATTTCTGATTTGCAGCATAAGTGAAAACCCAAAGTTATGGTTTTTCAGCGAAGAACTGTTAGTACTGAATGCACGATAAACCTAAATGGCGCAGTGACTGTCCAGGGAAATGAGTTTGTGTATTTAGGAAGCATGTTTGGTAGAGAGAACAGATTAAATGGCGAAATTAGTAGGCGAGTGAATTCTTCATTTAAAGTCAGCTGCTTTAGAAGAATTTCACAGGAATGATGGATTCTCAAAAGAGACCCGAATGGTTGTGTATGAAAGTGTAATTGTTCATACTCTGGTGTATGGCAGTGAAACCTGGGTACTGCAGAAAAGACATAGGGGTCGTTTATATATCTTCTGCTCATTCGTTCGTCATATTGCTCATATGAATTGTACATACACATCCTGTATATATTTCGCTGTTCATTCTGTACATACACATATTCCTTGGTATTGTGTATGCTCCGTTTCGGAGCCGTCCTACAAGCTCATTCTTTACTGTCTGCATCATGCATATCTCAGTCACGCACTTTTTGTACACATCTTCTATATATAGTAGATATTTTCAATTACATCATTATGTTCTGCGTCATTTGTATTTATTCTCATTGCATTGTATGTATATCTCACTTGCTGCACATAGTTCGTTCCCTGTTCCTATATGGCTTCACGCACATCTGTATATACTTCGCCTAAATTGTACATTTATTCAGTCTCACGTATATCTTTTCCATTATCACACCCTGCATTGTTGCACTTATGTTGTATCATCGCTCATCTATCTCACTAGCACTTTATTATATATACACCTCTCATACTGTAAATAGCGCACTTCTTGCATACATACTACGATAATTATGTTTTGTGTAGTCCGCTCATCTATTTCACTTGCATTGTATATACCCCTTGCATAATGTAAATTGCACACACTTTGTTCGCTCAGAATAAAACATTTTGAAAGTTTGTGTGCCGCAGAGATGCATTACTAACTGGGGGTTTGTGGTAAGACACGTGCTGATCATGTGAGGAATGAAGATGTGTTGCAGTTGTGTAATGTGAAGCAAAATGTTGTTAGCAAGGTGGAGACTACAAATATGTTTCAGTGGTTTGGCCATGTTGAAAGAATGAGTGATGAGGTGCTTACTAAGAAAATCTTTTTAGCCCAAGTGGCAGGAAGGAAAGGTTGAGGAAGGCCAAGGAAGTCGTGGGAGGATCAGATTTAGGAGTGTCTGCATGTATTATGAGTATGAAATATAGAAGATCTTGTGCACGGCGTGTGATGGATGTCTGTGAAGCCCGAGTTGTATGTCAAGATCGCGGTAAATGGAGAAGTCTGATACGGCAACAGTAAGTAAATAATCAATTAAAATTTATCTGGTGGTTTGTATTTATTTGTGGAGCTAACCTCTGAATCTCAGAGAACAGCTTAGTGATGTAGCTTCACTTATTGCAGCTGCGTTCGTCCCAATTTACAGCAAATATTGAGCGGAGCCCATTTTTCTCACTCCAAGCTAATTCGTTCCGGCTGGTTAAATGGTTAGAGTAAATTCCTGCATAGCTTTTTGCACTCTCATTTGAATACTATGCTAAATCAGCGTCTGATCTTTCTTACGTAAGGATCTGTCAGCGAAAGTAATTAAAACTCTGACCCCGGTTACAAAAAGTTGAAACGCGTGTAGCATGAAACAAAATTTACTTTCCTTTGAACGATTTTTATTGGAGAGAGTTAAACGGAAAGTCGGCACTTCCGAGAACTTCGAAGATCATCGCGCGACGGAAACTTCGATCGAACAACCCGGAAACTCAAGGGATGAACTCCATAAAAACAATAATAGCAATAAAAAAATCATAAGAACAATACTATGAAGAAAAACAAAACAATGGATATACGGCGTGAAAGCAATACAACAAAAGGCGAGAAAATGTTATCCAATGGGCGTTCGAAAACCATCTTCGCGAATGAGAAAACCAGCTGACAGTCGCCATGGCAACCAAACGCTGTCGGTGATGCCGGGAATCCAGAGATTTATTTTTCACATGCTATGTAGTGCGGCGGAAGAAGGTCCTGAGCCCGAGACTAACAGCAGACGGTGGATCACCGCTACTAACTCCTCCTCCACAAGAGCAGGTCAAAGGTGAATAACGCATCTGTGATGTATCTCCGCACTTACCTCTTTCCAAAGGTGAGCGTAACTTTTGTTTCGGCCACTTAATACACACTAGCTACAATGCGTAACACAAAATTTAGTTTTGTTTCCGTAATAATTTATCTTTCCTATTCGCACTTGTAATTAAAGTGATGAAAGTGTTTTTAATTTCATAACTATTAATTTTTTTTACTTGGAGTTCCCTTTTAACAATTTAAATTCTATTGTGGTTTAAAATTCAGATAATGATTTAATAAAATTAGGATAAATTCGAGGCATTCTAAACAGCACATCAAATTAAAATTTAACGAAATTTAAGCTTAAATTCTACTTTGACGTATTACATCACCAATGATTGTAACTGCTAAAATTGGTAAAATTTTTAAAGCTCCTTTAGTTCATTTTTCTGTATTCAGTTCCTTTATTGTAATTAATTAATTTTATTTATTGCCAAAATGTTTAAGACTAATGTGTTACTTTTGAATTCAGAATTCTAAAAAGCAGTTTAATTTCTTCGTCTGTTGAAAATGATTGCTGTCATTGCATTCGTACAAGCTCGACATGCTCCAACCAGTTCGTTTCTACGTATCTGAACTTTAAGTTCTTGTAAATAATTCAGTCTCTTTATCTACATTAAAAACTTTTGCAGGTGATTTAGGTAAATATGCTCATTTTCAAACATTTTAAAGCAATCCAGAACTTGCCAGCATATCAATTTTTTTATTTAACTCTTATATTGTTAAAATTCTTTCAGGCATTTCGGTGTCTTTATTGTACTCAGAAATGTTTAAGGTTATTCCAATTGGTTCTTGGAAGATATTTAAAAGTTTGTATATATATAGAATTCTTTAGCTCATATGTACTACACTGAACAGCAATTGAATTAGAAATACCTGTCTAGTAACGTGTAGCACCACCTTTCGCCCTGATGATGGCGTCGATTCGTCTCGGCATGGACTCGACAAGACACCGGAAGCGTTGGTAAGCCATACGGATCCACGACCCCTGAACAAGCTCCCACAGTTCACGAAGATTTGATGGAGGGGGTCAGAGCCTCGAACGTCTCTTTCGATGGCATCTCAGATGTGCTTGATGGGATTGAGGTCAGGTGACCTAGCTGGTCAAGGAAGCGAGATCACGTCGGTGGAGTGCTTATCCAACCATTTGGATACAATTCGGGAGCGATGGCTCGGTGCATTGTCTTGTTGCAGGATGAGCTCCCCAGTGGGATGTTGAAGATACACAAACGGGAGCAAATGGTCGTCCAGGATATCCCGGTAACGTTGACCTGTCAGGGACGACGCCACACGTACCAGGGGTCCCATTTCAGTCCGCGTAAACAGTCCCCAAACGAGAATGCCACCCCTACCAGCTTGAAGAGTACCCTGCTGGCAAGAAGGATCAATCGCTGCATGTGGTTTGCGCCGTACTCGTATCCTGCAATCCGCATGTACCAACGTGAATCTCGACTCATCAGTCCAGACAACATTTTACCACATGTCTAGGGTTCAGTGGCGATGTTCCCGCGCCCATGCTAATCTTTGCACCCTGTGATGTGCGGTCAGCAGCGGTACCCTCGTGGGACGATGGCTTCTGTACCCCATATCGAGGAGATGGTTCTGGATGGTGTGGCAACTTACGCGTTTTTGTGCACCAGCGTTAAATTGCCGAGTGATTTCTTGCACTGTGGCCCGTCTATCCGCTGTTACAATGCGAGCTAGCCGACGATGACCCTGCTCATCTACACGCTGTTGTCCACGGCAGTTGGCCCTTGCAAGGATGGTTTTACCGGATTCGTTGTACTCACGGTGCACCCGTGACACAGTGGCTCGTGAAAATCCCAGTGCCTGCACGACTTCCGAGATGGACCCATTCGTCGGGCCCCGACAATTTGCCCACGATGAAATGCGCTTAGATCCTTCATCTTACCCATACTGCATCCGACCCTTACTGATTCCCGTCGCCTCACTCCCTATATTGTCGGATCGCTGCATACGTCATGTCGTTTCCGTTTACAGGGCCGCTAACAGCGCTGCATTTGCATAACGCCAGCTGTCTCTAATTCAATTGCTCTTCAGTGTATATCAAAAAAGGGATTTACACCAAATTCTGCCAGTTCGAAAAGCTTATTGCGTAGTCTAAATACGTTTATTTAGTGGTGTAATACGATGTATATACAAACTGCCAAACTTAAAGTAATTTTAAAAATAATTCAAAATTATTTTTAACAAGTACAATCCCTTTGTCTTTATTCAATTTTTCTCATCTCGGCGCATTTTCTCTGTTATTAATTTTTTTTTATATCTGAGTCCTTCTTATTGCTAATTAAATATTTTAAAATATTAAATATTTATTCGAAATTTTTTTAAGTTCATATGTTCAGGTTCGCTGCAGGAATTCAGAATTATTGCAGGTAGCCCAATATACCCAGGCTAAAGAAGTTTATTTTGATTTTAGCATTCTAGATTAATACTTTTTCTTCGGCATATATACAGAGGGTGAGTCGAAAGTTTTGCAATATTTGCATCACTTTATGTCTTCATACGTACCTTTATGACGAAAGCTGACTAGCATTCAAAATATAGGCCATCGTGTTGCACCGTCTATAGCCATCTGCCTGCCTAGTTTTTCGATTCCGTGGCGGTACCAGTTCTTGTCCTTTGAGGAGAAGAACTCCTTCACCCCAGCTGTCACCTCCTCTTGGCTGTTGAAGTACCGCCCGCGAAGGAAGTGGGCGATGGACCGGAGCAGGTAATAATCCGAAGGGATAAGGTCCGGACTAGATGCTGGGTGTGGCATCAGTTCGATGCCCTCGTGCTCATGGAATTTTGCCCGGGTCGTTCACGCGGTATGAGGCCGAGCGTTGTCCTGTTGTAGGAGAGCGCGATTTCTGTTCATTGGTGCCAGGTACTTCTCCACCAAAACGGCATAAACCCGCACCAGCTTTTCAGAGCAGAGGTTGGAGTTGTTGGTCCGACCGTCCGGGACAAATTCGTAATGGATTATTATCCCCTCGAAATTACACCAGACGCAGAGTATCGCTTTGTACTCGAAGCACCCACGTTTGGCAACAGGTTCAAGAAGCAGGCCCGGGCTCAACTACTGCCGTTGTGTGTTAGGATTACGGAAATAGACCCACTTTTCATCGCCCGTAACAATTCTCTTGATGAAACGTACATAGCTCCGGTTTTCTATGAGTTTCGTGCACACTTCCACTCGGCGGTTTGCTTCAGTTGGCGTCAGTTCGTGAGGGACATTGCGGCAGCTCCTGTAGACCTTGCCGAGTTCCTGAAGGTGAGGAACCACGGTGGTCTGTGATACGCCTAGCTCACTTGATAATCTCCGAATGCTGGTTGTCGGCTTTGCCTCTACCGTCTGGCGCACGGCCACCGAATCCACGGTTCGCGGCCTACCTGACCTTGGCTGATCGTCGAGATTCCTGTTACTTGAGCGAAATTTCTTGAACCGAAGTCTGGCCGCGGGTGGCCTAGTGTTCAGCGTTCGTGAATGCCATGGAGATAACCTCAGGTTCGATCCTGGGCATGTACGAACGTTCGAACCACTAAATACCCGCCGTGTGTCGGATGGGCACGTTAAGCCGTCGGACTTCGGGTACTAACTCCCCACCCGGTAATAAAAAAGGGCGTCTTCCTCCCCCTTTCTATCTCGCTTCCGTGTCACTTTCCTATCGGGCACTCTAGCCCAAATCTCCTAGCTTTCTATTTCTAAGGGTTGTTTAAGACCTGGGTCAGACACTCCCTTCCTAAAATCCTCTACATATGATCTGATCTGATTTCTTGCACCATCTGGTTGCAGTGCTGGGGTCCACGAAACCTTCACCTTTCGCATGACAAACGTTTCGTGTTGCTTGAGCAGAGTTATGGTCGAGTTCAAACTCGTAAAACAAAAGTTCCCTAATTAGCCGGTTGTGTCTGCTGATCTTTCAGGCATCCCAACCACAGACAGAACGACGACCTACAATGCTGTTCATAGCAATGACTACCACTTTATATCCCTTTCGAGTGACTGCAGTGCGCAACTTGAACTAGCTTAAACACGTGACATACACGCCGCAGCACATACGTTTATGCAAATAATGCAATTTTTTTGATCACCGTGAGCAACTCAGCGAGCTATAAGCAGTCGCCCGTCTCTAATTTAAGACCACTGGCTCCAGGGAAGAGAGAAAGCTAGCGCCGTAAGACAAACACAACATCCATGCTTCACCGGGGCTCGAACCCGGACCCAACTTGGACGAATGATCAGTTCATCAAAGAGAAGTCATCGCTCTTTCCACGTTTTATAAGTGAGTCACGGGAAAATTATCATCGGCCGCTACCGCGAATCGAACCCAGGGTCTTCCAGTTACGCGCCGGACATGCTACCACTGCACCACAGCGGCCTCGAATTCTCCAGACTCACATACGACTAACTGCCAAACCACATGGCAGGTTGCTTCTTGGAGCCCCGCACAATGCTGGGGATTCACCGAAGATGGTAAGCAGCAACTGAACAAATAACTAGGAGGCGGTTGAATAATTAATATACACAAACTAAGAAGCAACTGGTTAAAAAATAGCCAAGAATTAAGGCAGCTTTGAAGAATTAAGAAAAAAGCCTTTTTCATGTCAGTAAATAAGTAAAATCTTTAGAAATCATTTTCGCTGCTTTTGTTCATAAAAACTGGACGACGGGAAAGCAACTATTCGAGATAACTCGAGGCCACTTGTAGTAGCCCTCGCTGTTACAAGGCGCCTCAAGTTCACAGCCCTTGCAATAGTTTCTATGCATTTATGTTAACAAGAGAATGTTAAAAAAATATCCGTTCAATGAGCGGAATTTTTATACCAATCAGGATAAGGTATTATGCATTACAGTTGTTTGCACATGCATCCCCCAAATAGAATGAACTGAAAGGTGTTCTTCGCGGGAGTTATCAGAGACCTGTGTCATTATTTTATAACAGAGTCAAAAGATTTTTTTTTACTATGTGCAAAACATTGTAGCGTGTGTTTTTTATATTCTAGAGTAAATAATTTAAGTAATTGTACGTTCTTTGTGCTACAGTTCTTAATCGTTACTTAGTTATTTGTTTACTTATGTTCTGACATTTCGTTCGTATAAATCGGAAAAGACATTAGACAATGTCCCAAGGTAGGTGCATGTTTTGTATGTGCAATCGTGGGGCATTTCAAGCAGGCCTTAGTTCTTTAAAATAATAAATTTTGCATGATATGATTAACTTTAACGTAATTATTTTATTTCGGAAAATAGGGCTATCTTTTTAATTATAACGTACACATTTGTGTTTCACGCAATAAAGTGAAATAATTTTAGGTTCGAAAGAAGTTGATTTATTAAAACCCCCATGAAGCCTAGTTATTAATATGGAAGTTAAAATTTTAGTCACTGATCACAAGTAATTTAATTATGCATAAAATATCTTTGCGTACGCTTTTACTTTAACTATATTTGTGTCAATGTGATAAATAATATATTGTCCCTTCATCACTATATCTGTCACAAAACTGTGCAGTCCATTTGCCCAGCATGTGATAACGAGAATATCTATTATCCTAGATGTGCCATTGAATAATATACTTCCAGTTGATTCTTTGAACAAATGAGTATGTATGGAGTACACGTATTCCAAATTTGAAAACGAGCAGCGGATGGCTTAGTGGTTAGAGATGCAGACTGCTGATGGAGGGACCCCAGGTTCAAACCTAGCCTGATAAGCGTGGTGTTGTGAATTTCTAACAATCGCTGAATAGCCGCCGTGCATCGGACGAGCACGTTAAGTGGCGACCCCCGGGTAAGAATCCCCGGTTGCATGTAAAGGTGTTCATTCCTAATTTCTGTGTGCCAAATCGTACGTTTGTACGGTGGCGCCATCTAGTGTGCTCTCCCTCACTTACAAAGTATCCTGTAAGAATCGCTAGATTCGCTCTAACTTCCTTAAGTTTCTGTGCCCTGCCCGAAAGGGCACAGAAACTGAATGAAGTTAGAGCACGTATATTTGAAATATATGGATCTTTTTGAGTACATATATTTGAAATATATGTACTCAAAAATGAGTACATATATTTCAAATTAGAAATCTCAGATATGCTCATAATTGATTCCCTGTATGTACTCAAAAATGAGTACGCCTCTTTTTCAAAAATGAGACACAAGTACTCGGAGCTATTATAAGCCCTGAATGTACTCAAAAACGAGTACATTTTGCTTATTTCTAAGTATCAATTTTTAACAGTGTGAGAAGGAGAGAGAAAGAGAGAAAGAGAGAGAGAGAGAGAGAGGGAGAGAGCGATGGAGAGAGGGGTGAGAGAGACAGAGAGAGAGAGAAGGAGGAAGAGAGAGGGAGAGGGAGAGAAACAGAGAGATAGATAGATAGATAGAGAGAGAGAGAAAGAGAGAAACAGAGAGATAGATAGATAGAGAGAGAAAGAGAGAAATTGACACAGACTTATCACTACAAAACAGTGATGCAATTAAAGAGAAACTGGAGTGGTTAAAATATCACCTAACTGAGTAGTACAATCTGTGTTCCCCCAAAACTACTAATAATCATAAAACTGCCAGGCTTTCCACTGAATAAATTTAATGTGTTCTTGTAATTTAAAAATATTCTTTGTATTTTCTATTATCATGACGAATTTTCACAATTTAAATATTTGAATTTTAAATTGTCCAGCTTTGCTCATTCTTCTGCAATCGCACACTTTAGGGTACTTGTTAACCGAATAGGATTCTAGCCTGTACGAAAATTTAATTTATAGCCCTTCAAAAGATGACATATTATGAATGGAGTGGCTTGCTCTTCTAGGTTGGCTACACAGGCTCTAGGTCCATTTTTCAAAGATTTACAAAGTTTCAGTTCCTTTGCCACCCCTTCTTTCTATTGCTAGTCTCTCTCTCCCTCGCTTTTTTTATGAGAAGATTTCGCCCATTCTGTATCACTTGCATCCAGCTATAAAAATGAGCTTCCAGTGGTTCTCCGAACTTCTTATATAACAAAGACAATAAAAAGAAAATAACCGTAGAAGTATAAAACAATTCGGCAGACCAGAGCTAGATCCTTGCGTTGTATTTTACTTCCCTGGGGCTTTGCCAGTTCCTTGAAATCTATTCAATTCGCAGTGAAACATGTTCTTTTATAGATCGAAAATGACGTTCCTTTTCGTACATGATCTTTCTCATATCGGGCAGCGCACAAGAAATGAAAGAAATATGCTGATCTAAAAAAAGAAATACATAATTCCAAGTCTACATGCAGCCGTATGCATGTAAAAGAAATACTTCGTATGGTTCACCCGATCTACAAAGTATTCTATAATTTTGATTCTCACTTTACATGTGAAGTGAAATCATAACGAGCTCATTTGTTTTCTCGTCAGTTCTGCGCATAATATACACATCGGATCATGCGATTTGTTTTCATCTCCTAGCCTGCAAAAATGTTATCTGCAATTCAAATTGTCGGACTGTAAAAGCTGTTTTTTTTTGTGGCAGAGAAAAATACTGAAATGCGTGCGACTTTTGGTTCTTTTATTCCTTACTCAGTCAGTCACTTCCTCTATAAAGTCCTTTATTCTTCTCAAAATTAGAATGATGAAATATTTACGTGCTTTATGGAGGAGATCTTGGGCACAAGATTTGCGATGCATCTCTCTCTTACTTTATTCGTCAGGCTGTCTGTATGTCTGCTTTTCGGTGTAAGTTTATTCTGGACAGAGAGATGAAGGGACAGAGGTGTAACAAACATCACATACTTTCCTCTGTCGAATATATATGTAACCAATAACTTGGGAACGAGACGAACATATAGATGTACAACTGCTTTTTTTATTTCGTGGTTTAAGGACCACCATTAGCAACTCTTAAGTCTTTGAGCAATCGTCTCTTCCTAATTCAGGGTCAGGGAAAAGACAGAGCCATCAGACAAATACACCAGACATGCTTCACTCTGGACTCGAACCTTGGCCCATCTCGGGCAACTGGTCCAGTGCTTCTGACCACTCGGGCAACTGGTCCAGTGCTTCTGACCACTCGGGCACAGGAGTGACTGCTTGCAAGTCGATCGAATTGTTTAGAGGTATTTCAAATATTTTCCTGACATTATTAATCTAAGTCTAGTCTTTTTATCAGTCTCACGTTGCTAAACAGCCCATTTGTTCTGATTAAAATGAAAGTTCACTCAGAGCGCGTGACGTATACCTTTATTTTAAACTTCGTTTTATGTCCTCGTGTTGTTATGTAAGTTTTGTAGCTTCTCGTTAAATATTTTCTAACTTAACGCCACAGACGTCCGTCCGATGAATTTAATGTTGGTAATTCTGGCAGCGGGTCAAAGGGAAACCTACGTAGTTAAGGACACGAGACGAGAGCTGAGTGTGAAACACTGAAAATTCAGTTTGCTATCAGCAGTTTCCCGTGAGCAGTATTATGTGTGCAATTTTTAAACGAGATTGTGAAGAAAAGACCCACCTCTTCGTACTCCAGAGTGGGATGTTCTCGCTAGTGAACTACACCGGTAAGACTTATCACTTGAATTTGCCGTTTTGACTCATGTGTCACTTCACCGGTTCGTCAGCAGCCATATTGAGAGAGAGAGAGAGAGAGAGAGAGAGAGAGAGAGAGAGAGAGAGACAGAGAGAGAGAGAGAGAGACAGAGAGAGAGAGAGAGAGACAGAGAGAGAGAGAGAGAGAGAGAGAGAGAGAGGAATTAACGAATGTGTAAAGGTTAAAGGATCGCCGCATGAAAAACAGTCTGTCTTCCAATTAGTGTCACATGTTTTGTACTTGTTGACTGATGTTAGATGCCGCGTGTTAGAGGCCTGCACGGGCCTGAAATTCTTGATCAACCCGACCCGATAACAGGCGGTTGAAAGTTCTATTCGGCCTGGCCTGAACACTCTGAGTTGTTGTCGAACCCGACCATACCCAAAACCACTTGATAACTAAACACGGCTCGACACGAGCCTGAATTTTTTTTACAAAGCCCAAATACACAGTCGAGTCACATTATTGTGATCACCTCCTACTTTTGACGTCAACAGCGCGTAGCCAGTGAAAGAAAGCACGTGTCGTGAGCTGGCTTGGAGGGCATATAAGGTGTGCTGTAGGCATTCTGAAAACATTGTGCCGCTGGTGGCCTAGTGGGCAACGTTCGTGACTGCCACGGAAAGGACCTCAGGTTCAATCCCAGGCAGGTACGAAAGCTCGATCCACTAAATGATCGCCGTGCGTCGGATGGGCACGTTAAGCCGTCGGACACCGGTTACTGGCTCCCCCGGTAATAAATAAGGGCATCTCCCCCCCCCATTTTACTTCGCTTCCTTTTCACTTTCCTATCGGGCACTCTAGCCCAACTCTCCTAGCTTCCTATTTCTAAGGGTTGTTTAAGACCTGGGGTCAGACACTCCCTTCTTAAAATCCTCTACATATGATCATGTGATTATTTTGAAAACATATCACACGTTGCTGTCATGGATAAAAGGAGAGATTTATCAGATTTGCAAAAACAGATGACTATCGTCTTTCGGGCCAAGGGTGGCAGTATTTTTGAAACAGCGCAGTATAACGAAGTAAATTTCTCCGTCATTTTTGGTCTACGCCGGGATTCGAACCCGAGGCCGCTTATTCCGGAACAAGTCGCTCTACCAACTGAGCTACGCAGACGATTACTCTGATTCCTATCTGCCTTTATGTCGTGTGCGTCCTGCTGGCAGGCACGTCACATCTCCCCCCCCGAAAGAGGGCCGGGGCATGGCCCACGGGTCAGCCGTGACCATGAATCGTTGCAGGCAGCCATCCACTGTAGAACGTACGCACTTGAGAACTCCCAGTCAATCTGCTGTGTGGAATGCAACATCACACATTTTTATTTTTCGAAGCGCTGGAGAAGGAATTCTCTGATTTTTCCTGTCTCGCAGTGTGGAAATAACATCACACCAATGCGAGATTTTGAACGGCCGGGTCATCCGGATAGTTCGGGCGCCATTATAACGAAGTAAATTTCTCTGTCATTTTTGGTCTACGCCGGGATTCGAACCCGAGGCCGCTTATTCCGGAACAAGTCGCTCTACCAACTGAGCTACGCAGACAATTACTCTGATTCCTATCTGCCTTTATGTCGTGTGCGTCCTGCTGGCAGGCACGTCACAGCAGTTTGTGTGAACTGTTCGCGTGCTGCTGTGGTTAAAGTGCATCGTGATTGGAGAAATGGCATCATTGAAAATAAGCGACTTGGATATTGCGGAGCACCACCTGCCATTGATGTGAGAGGTGAACGTCGGTTTCGTAAGTGGTAGTGAAGGCTAATCAACACGCCACAGTGGAGCAACTCACTGGCCGAATGAACCAGGGGTATACCGAAAGTGTGACTAAAACGACAGTTCATCGAACACTGCTGCACATGGGGCTCCGATGCATACGTATGTCACTGCACCTATGATAATGAAGGTGCATCAGCAGAAAAGGCTTATATTTGCACTGCAGTATCAGAATTGGATCTCCCCTGATTGGCAAAGGATTGCCTTCGCCGTTGAGTTACGTTTTCTGCTTCATCGAACGGATGGACGTTGGCATATAACGTGAGAAACAGCGCAGAGCAAACACTCTTCAGCCATTGCTGGAAGAACACAAGCTGGTGGGGGCAGCGTTATGGTCTGGGGAATGTATTCATGGCATTCTCTGGGTCCACTTGTACCGGTGGAAGGCAAATGGACCGAATTCGTTATGAATCCATCCTTGCAGACCACGTACATCCATACATGCTGATTGTCTTACCTGAGGCGAATTGGATCTTCCAGAACCACAATGCGACGTGTCACACAGCTAGAAATGTCCGAGAGTGGTTGGAAGAGCACGATGAAGACTTCAAAGTATTTCCCTGGCCCCCTTATTCCTCAGACCTAAACCCAATTGAGCATCTGTGGGACCACCTCGATCATGTTGTTCGCTCTATGGATCCTCCACCACGCCCCCTCTAGCAGCTGTCAAATGCAATGCATTCAGTATGACTGCACATACCTGTGAACACCTTCCAGAAACTTACAGAGTCGTCTAGCTGCTGTCCGCGCTGCACACGGCGGTTACTCTGGATATTAGCTGGTGGTCACAATACTGTGACTCGAAAGTGTATTTTGTGCCATTGTAGATGGTGAAATGCAAGGAGAAAGTGTTTGTCTGGAATTAATTACAGCTAGTGATCACTGAATTATGACTACTCCTATCAAAAGTGGATGCGACCCTTTGATTTCGTGATTTCCGAGAGAGAGCTATTATTCGATCGACGTAGCATATACAAGGTGTGAGTGAAGCAGTAGGTGGTGAAATTCGGAGCATGATGACTAAACGGATGGACTTATCAGACTTTGAGAAAGGACAGGCTGTGGGAGCTCCGAGAACGGGTGCCTCGATTTCAAAAACGGGTGAACTGTTGGGTAGTCCGTGAGCAGCCGTAGTTAAAGTGTATCAGGAATGGCGCGAAAATGGTCTAACAAGCCATGGAGGCAAAAATGCACAGGATAGCAAAAGGTTAAGGTGAGCACCGGTCCTATGACCCCCACAGACCAACAGACTCAGCACTGTTCAACAGTTGACTTACCTAATGCAACAGAGGTCAATCCGGGACAGTATCTGCCATGACCATGCGTCGCATGCTCGCACGTGATGGCTACAACAGCAAACGACCCCGACGACATCCTCTTCTAACCACGGTTCATCAGGTCCACGCACTGTTTTCAAACAAGTCTTTAGTTACGTATCTGAAGCTTATCCACGTTTATTTTTCTCATGCATTCAACGTTTCCTCAAACTCTCTGTCCATCATCAGTTTTCGAGTTTGAAGTCTAACAAAAGTGCTCTCTCTAAGCTTTTCCTACGTATTGCGTGTGTGCAAAAGTTCTACCCGTTTTTGTAATAGATGCAAATTGCGATCGGAATAGTTACGTCACACATGATACTGCGATGCTGAATTTTCGGCCAATGAAGCGTGGAGCAGTAGAGCATATAAAGGTACTAGGTTTGTCCGAGTTAGTCATTCGTAACGGAAATCACGGACGGAGTAACATGGCATGCGATAAGGAGCACATTAGACATTGTTTACTGTAAGAGTTCGATAAAGGCAGTACTGCAGACGCGGCTTGCCGCAACATCTGTCAAGTGTATGGGGAGGATGCAGTTGGTGATAGCACATGTCGCCGTTGGTTTCGAAAATTCTGGGATAGAGACAGAAGCTGTAAAGATCAACCACGTCCTGGACGTTCATCCGTGGTTTATGACGAAGATGTGGACCAAGACATAATGAATGACCTACATCCAACCGTTCAGGAATTAGCGGAAACGTTGTCGGTACACAAAACAACAGTCAAGACGGATGCATGCGCTTGAGTGAATCGCCAAGTTCGATAACTGGGTTCGCACCAGCTTTCTGCAAAGCAATGAGAGGAGGGAATCCGTACCTGTGTTGCTTTGCTTTCTCGTTGCAGAAATGAACCGTTTTTGGGATGAATTGTAACGGGTGATGAGACATGGGTACTGTACCTTAATGTAAAGCGTCGACGGACTGTGTGCCAAGGTGCGGAGCCTGCACCATTAACCTCAGAAGGAGGACTGCATTTCAAAAAGGTTTTGCTGAGTGTTTGGTGGGATGTCCAGGGAATAATCCGCTGGGAGGTGTTGGCACTTAACCAAACGATAAATGTTGATCTCTACTGCCAACAGCTGGACAGCCTGCGAGAACAACTGACATGGAAGCGGCCAGCACTCGTCAATCGCAAAGGCGTGATCCTTCATCATGATAACGCCAGACCTCATGGTGCTTTAAACACTAGGTAAAAATTATTGGGCTTTGGTTGGGAAGTGTTACCTCACCCGGCGTACCTGACCTGGTATCTACGGACTACCACCTTTTTCGATCGTTGCAGAACGCCTTTGCTCTCCAAACCTTCGAGGATGTGGATGATGTGAAAACGGCATTAAATGACTTTTTTGATTCTAAAACACAGGAGTTTTTTCGGCGTGGACTAACTATAGACAGAGGTCATAAGAGGTCATACAGAATGATGGTAATTATGTAAAATCCTAGGTACGCTGTTTGTTGTGTTCTCCACTTTTCTTTGTAGACTACAAAGATGGGTAGAACTTATATTTTTCGAACTCCACTAAGTTATCTATTTCAGGTATTTTTAATAAATTGCAGTTTTCATTTATCAAGAAAACATCTTTGAAAAACCTTGGAAGAAGAAGTGCTTACACACACATCTCTGATCTTTTAGAAAGATATCACGAAGGTTTTCTCGTGAAAGATTTTATTTTGGTTTTATAGCTTGTGTTTCTTTTACCTCCTTCATCGGTCACAAAAAGTCACTACCGATACTTTTTTCTGTACTTTTGACTTTTATTTCTATCAGAATGCATTTATTTCGTTTCACATCTGTTGACTGTTCAATGACGAATGGAGAAACACACTAGCTCAGTTCACAAAAATTTTAAAGAAATTTCATGGAAAAAACAAAGTGCCGCTGTTTAACTGTCGTGCTCATATATTGCGATTTGATAAAAAATAATTCAAGATCGACTAAATCAAATACCTCGCTTTGCAAGCATTTTAGTATTTCTTTGAACGCTTGAGAAAACTGAATGCGACATAGTATTCAAGGAAGTTAGAATAAGATATCTGGAGATGCCCTTGTTAATGGATCAGTACCACTTTGCGTGAGGCCTATAACTGCGAGCGACGGCCGTTACAGTGGGGGAAAGCGGGTGATTTTCAAGGCTATTGCAATGCATTTTGTGTTGGCCGAATCACCTTCTTTCGGCGCAAATGTTTTTAATTTCGCATCGTAACTTGCAGCCGATGTGTGAGAAAATGCTGAATTTATAAAATTCTTAATTCTTTTGAGGCTCCTTCTTATTTTTATCCAAGACTCCTTTTCGAGTCGTGCCTGTTGAAATACATAAGATTCTTAATGCTGTCGAAACACGATTAATAATGGAAATAATTGCAACATTTAAAAGACGATACTTTTATTTCAATTAAAACCAGCTAAAAACAGTAGCAAGATCTTTGAAACCCATTAGGCACAGTGAGGGTGAAGCACCGTGGTTATATAGCCGAAAGCAATCACCCACAATGCAACAGCATGGTAAGGTGTTGCTCCAACCCTTCACACACGCGCATTTGACATGTATGTACTTACCCCAAAATTTCTGGCCATTAATAGGAATGCAGTATCAAGAAGGGACGCTCGTATTTTGTCCATTGCAGAACGAAAACGTTTGTTAAATGTTATTCGCTGTAAACGAAACGAGGCCTCATTGATTTCCTTAATAAGAAATCATATATTGTTTACTCATGGCTTGTAAGACTGGCAGATCTCATCTTATTAGACAGAATTATGACTATCTATTCGTCTATTTTCATGTTTGATGCCGAACAGCTGCGGCACAGACACATTAATAAATTATGTGCCCTAATGGCTAAACAAAACTGATGGCATACGTGACTTATCAGGGGTTTCCTATGCAACAAGTGCACAGATACAACCAAGCTTTATTAACTTGAGCTCAGTTTCTGTAAGTGATGTACAAACCACTGCTCTATCTTGTGGTTTTAAGTACTGTTACCCCAACGTTTGCCAAAATAAGCTTAAGTTGATATCTCAAGCAGAAAATATAATATACAGACTGCCGCTTGAGGAACAGGAACCCACACGCTATGGTGTTACTCGAGTGCTAGCTCACCCTAAAAAGGCACAAGGATTGGAGCAATGCAGGACTTTACAGTATGAGCGAAAACAGTTGTTGCTTCTGTCGCAAAACCCAGATCTGGCAGTAATTTCTGCCGACAAGTCGCAGCAAATTGTGTTGATGGATCGTGATGAGTATTGCTTAAAAGTTGCCGAGGCAATTGACAATATTCCACATGAAATAATTCGTTCTGATCAAACATCAGCAACAATTGTGGCATTAAGTAAATGAAAATACCAGGGCTTCCTCCCTAATGACATTTACAGAAATATGCACCCACCCAATGGCCCTGAATTGTTTGGCAAGGTAAAATTACAGAAGGAGGGTCACCCTGTTCGCCCATTGGTTTCGGGTTATGCCAACCCCACCAGGCCCTTGAAAAAAGCTTTAACATCTTATTTAAACCCTATAATTTCTAACTCCAATGTGTCTATTCGTAGTTCCGCACAAGCCCTTGCCAAAGTTAAGTCGTTTGACTCTTGGAATTCTTTCTTTATTCTAGCGTCATTGGATGTCGTTTCATTATATCCTAGTGTCCTCTTAGAGCTTGCCCGTGTTCTTGTTGAAGAAAAACTCCCAAGTTTAGGTGTAACACCTACAGAAACCTCAGCAATCGTCGATGCCTTAAAACTTGTGGCACCACGTACATTTTTCAGATTTAACAATATTATAAGCAGGTGCACCCATGGGTTCACCACTATCGGCTCTTTTAGCCGAGGTGGTATCACAACGTTTAGAATATAAATTCTTGAAGAGTGTCCCCTAAATCCATTACTTTTTCTTAGATACGTTGATGATATTGTATTTTGGCCTCTTTCTGTCTCTGCTCCTTACGATTTTGCTAAATTGCTCTCCACTCTTTTCCCCACCATAAAATTTACGGTCGAACTCGAAACACAGGGCTCGCTACCTTTCCTCGACTTTTGTCTGCATCGTAACATACCGAACCACTCAATCTCTTTTTCTGTGTTTCGTAAACCTTCTACACCATCCACGTGGACCCCATTCTCATCTGCAAGCCCTACACAACACAAGTCGGCCACCTGATCGATTTTGTTTTGCAGAACGTATTCCCACTCATCATCTATCAAACTTCGGAATAAGGAGATTAAATTCATTTTTAATCTGGCTTTTCAGTTTGGCTATCCACGCGATTTTGTTGTACGTAAGCTTCAACGGTGTCAACGCTCCATGTATACTACTTTAAGAAGTAAAGAGGATGGTTCCAGATATATTGGATCTGTGGATTACGTCCCTGATCTAATTCACATCTTAAAGAATGCTTGTCATAAGCAAGGCATGGATTTTTGTACACTGGCGTGCAAAAATTAAGGATGAGACGGTTTTTCGAATGTAACGTCGTGCAGAAGTGCTCCACATTGACTCAAATCATACCATATGATCCCCAAGATGTAAGAATATGGATTCCTTGTTTGGACGGTTAAGTGAGCTAAACCGTCCAAATAAGGAATCCTAAAGATACAAAGGCACTTTATTGAAAAGGTAGCTTCGAGCACAACTGGACAGAAGACAGAAACGTCCACGTGACAGGCAGCTGCCAAGAAAAATCCAGTCTTTAGTAGGGGATATGATCGCCCCTGACTGCGTTGCGGGATTTACAACGTCTGTCCATGCTGAGGACGAGGTTGTCAAGGAGCTGTTGAGGCATCGCGGCCCATTCCTCTTGTAGCGCCAATCGCAGCTGCGGAATCGTTGCTGGCAGCTGGTGATGTGCTGCCAAGCGTCTCCCGAGAAGGTCGCACACGTTTTTGATTGGAATTAGGTCCGGGGACCTTGCGGGCCAATCCATTCGTTGAATATCTTCACTCTCCAACAGCTCTGCGACAGCCACTGTACGATGAGGTGCAGCGTTGTCGTCCATGAAGAGGAACTCAGGACCCACAGCACCTCTAAACAGACGCACGTGAGGCAGGAGAACCTCGGTACAATAGCGGACACCAGTGACTGAACCTCCTTGGAAGATGTGGAGGTCAGTACGGCTACCAAGCATGATACCGCCCCAAACGAGAACTCCACCACCTCCAAACCGGTCCCTTTCGATGATGTTGTAGGTGTGATTGCGTGTTCCCTGCTCTCTCTAGATGTGCATACGTCCAGAATCGCTCGTCAGACTAAATCGGTTCTCATCTGAAAAGAGAACTCGACCCAATTGATGATGTGTCCAGTTCTTGTGTTCCTGGCACCAAAGAAACCATCGTCTCCGACGAGCAGGCGTTAATAACACACACCGTACTGGTCGTCGTGCAAATAGACCCCCTTTGTGCAGCCTCCTGGCCACAGTAAAACGCGATAACGGATGTCCAGTTGTCTGTTGCACGTGCCTTGCGATTTCTCCCGCTGTCTGCCGTCTGTCTCTTCTCGCCTGTAGGACAATATACCGGTCGTCCGCCGCCGTGGTTGCTCGTGGACGACCACTTCTAAACTCTCGGACAGCTGTTACTGTCGTTTGAAATGCTCTCCAAGCTCGTGAAACGATGCTGTGAGCGATCCCGAAATCCTCGGCCACACTAGTCACACTTTGACCTTCTTCCAAGTTCCCAATGACGCGGCCTTGGAAAAAGTCATCTGATGTCGTCTAATGGATTGCCTGTTGGCCATATCACACGGTGTCAGGAACTCGACGTCGTTCAAACCGATGTATACCGTGCAATAGCTTTCACCGAATTGCTGAGCGTATACCGCCCGTGTGCTTTATACCCTTTCGACACCCCTCCTTCCCCATTTCATGCTGCATATATGCGCATGCCCTACCGTACCAGTCTCTTGTCTATCTTCTGAGTGGTCTTTCGGTCCGTTCTGTCTGCTCGTTCCGCTGTTATGCTAATTTTTTCTCTTCGTCCTTAATTTTAGCTCACCAGTGTACTAAGTATGTGGGATCCACAATTCATACAGTTGGTACACGTATATCTGAACACAAATATAACGTTAGAACTGGTCCGAATGCCACAGCTTTATCTAGGTTAGTTAATCAAGGTAATCATGTCTCGGACTGGAATAACACCTCGTTAATTGCACCAGCTACTACAAAATCGGACTTATTGTTTACAGAAAGTGTGTACATAAATATCTTTGCTGACCACTGTTGTAACGATGACGACCTCATGGAAATATTTTATATCGAATCATTGTACACACCATCAAACCGTGTTTTGTAGCTGATTTGCATTATTTGTATACATGTCAAATGCGCATGTGTGAAGGGTTGGAGCAACACCTTACCACGCTGTTGCATTGTGGGTGATTGCATTCGGCTATATAACCACGGTGCTTCATCCTCACTGTGCCTGATGACGAACTCATAGTGGGTTTGAAAGATCTTGCTACTGTTTTTAGCTGGTTTTAATTGTAAATAAAAGTATCGTTTTTCAAATGTTGCAATTATTTGCATTATTAATCGTGTCTTGACAGCATTAAGAATCTTATGTATCTCATTTTTATTTTAAAGTGAAATACACGAACATTTGTGCAAATTTTAAACAAGACATAACGTTAAAATTGAAAACTTCACCCGTGTATGAAGTACAATTCATTCTAATTTGATATCAACACGATTTCTGCAACCAAAAAACCACGCAATTCCAAAATACACGCAGTTGGAATTACATAGGTATCGTGTAAACAACGTCAAATTCCCAGACTTTGCGGCTTCACGGTTAAGAGACTCAGGGCATCTCCAGAAGTATTATTCTAACCTCCTTAGTACTACTGAGGATACGCATGAGTCAAAAACGGCAAGTTGCAGCCATCAGCCTCGCCGGCGCAGTTCATTCGGGAGAACATCCCACTCTGTAGTAGGAAGTCGGGATTCAAAATCCACCACCGACAGAAAAGGGCTCGTTCGCTATTATGACGCCCGAACGTAGAATGAATCTCCTGGTGGTGAGGTTAAAAAAAATGTGTGATCATTCCTTCTTCTGTTAGGAGCTCCTTCAAGCATGGATTGTCGGCGGATTCGAAACCTGAGATTTCTTGTCCCTGTACTCCTCAAAGGTGAGATATACGCTCAGCAGACAAAACATTAGAGATAGTGGTGATGGGCAGTTAACATGGGCACCCCCGCACAGAGTGGAACGGACCCAAATAAACGCAGGCGATTGATAGGCCGACAGCAGGGCTTCCAAACGGCTCATCGTAATAGATAAACATGGGTAAACGTGGTGACCTGAGCGACTTTGATCGTGGACGCATTGTCTGCACAAGACAAATGGGTCATTCTATCGCTCAAGCAGTAAGAACCCTATGGATCCTGAGGGCAAACGTATCAAAGGTATACCGCGAGTATACCATCGACAGACGTACTAGAACCCAGAGAGGAAGTGCTGGCTAACCACACGCTATTGATGACGGTGGTCGACCTAGACCATCCAGGTTCGTACAGACTGAAGGTCAAATATCGGAGGCCCAGGCAGTGTAAGCGAGCGAACGCTACGACATACGCTGCATACCCAGGGTTACGGGATCTGACGCCCTACTCGTGTACCACTGTTGACTGCTCTTCGTCGGATATTACGCGTCTCCTGTTGTGGGAAACATCAAAACTGGAGCTCTGGAGAGTGGCGTCACGTCGTGTGGTCAGATGAATCTTGTTTTCAGCTGTACCGAGCTGACGGGAGCGTGCGGCTGTGGCGTGGACAGCATGAGGCCACGGTTCAGTCGTGAGGATTTGGGGAGTTTTCTCATGGGACAGATTAAGTCCCTCAGTGTGTCCGGAGAGGAGGTACTTTACCGCTGCGCGCTACCAGCATGCGCTGGCTAATCACTTACACGCTTTCATGGCCTTCGCGCATCTTACGGCCGATGGTCTTTTTCAGAAGGACAATGCGCCACACCACCGGGCCCCAAGCATCATGGTATGGCTCGAGGAACACTCATCTTAGTTTGGAACCATCCAGTGGCTCCGACGGTCCCCGGAGTTAAACCCTGTGGACGTCGGTCTAGGATCCATGGATCCAAAAGCAACGTCTCGGACGGAGTTGTGGACAATGCTGCAACAAGCATGGCTGGTATCACCTCCAGATACCTTCCGGCATCTGGTGGAGTCGATGCCTCGGCATGTACAGGCTGTTTTCTGCGTAGAGGACCAACACGCTATTAGGTTGGTATCTCTAGTGTTTGGTCCAATGAGTGTATGTGGCGTACTACTGAGGTGGCACATGAGTCAAAAACGGCAGATTGCAGCTATAGGACTTGCCGGCAAGGTTTAATTGGGAGAACACTCCGCAGCAAGAAGACGCGGAAACAGACAAAGTCATCGCTGTTTCCACGGTTTTCTTTAATTAACACATAGCAACCGAACAATTGTATTTCGACACCGCGACTTGTCTATTTACACTGTCTCCACATATTTGAAAGATTTTCACCATTTCTCTCGCCCTTTGGATTTATCAGCTATAATTAAATAGCTTGTGCCGTTAAGCCCCACCAGATGGAGACGTCTCAGTTGCTGAGCCCATCCCTACGGATTTGTGAAGTCAGATGCTAACAGAAAACACACATAGCGCCGTGGATTGTTGGCACCGTAGCTTAAGGCGAACTCACTCGGCTAGTTATCGAGAGATGTGGGGTTCGTTCCCAGCGATGAAGAAGTACAACTTTTCGGTTGCTGTGCGTTAAAAAAAGAAAAACGTGGAAAGAGCGATGACTTTGTCTAATTACATTGTCTCCACGTATTTGGAAGATTTGCACCAGGAAGACGTGGATTTGAATTCTACCACTGGCATAAAATGGCTCGTTCGCTTTATGTATCGAAGCAATTTATCAGCTTTATGTATCGAAGCAATTTATCAGCTTTATGTATCGAAGCAATTTATCATGCATGTGTCCAAAATGGGAAATTAAAGAATATGCTTTACTTATCCTTAATGTGCACTGTTGGGACACACTTTACAAAGTACAATGTCCCAACAATACCAGTGTTGTTGAAGGTGAAAAGTGTGATCTTACCTTTAGCTCCAGATATTCCCACAAATGTTCAATGATATTCAGATCAGGATATTGAGGAGGCCAGAGTGGATACTTCACTTCATGCCCATGCTCTGCAAACCACAACGTGACACGATTCACACAGTGCACTAGTGCATGATCTGCTTGAAACCAAGGACGGTCATTAGGAAACAATACCAGCAACATTGGGTGTAAGTAGTACACAAGAATGGATTCGTATGTTTGTGAAAACGGAAATTTATCGGTGACGAAGATCGAAGTCGCGTCTCCTCGCTCCGGGGTGAGTTGTTCTAAGCGATTAAGCTACACCGACGGAATGTATCGCTACAGATTTGTCATCTTGACACGTGCTTCACCTCTGTAGTACGTCAGAATTTGCAGATGCGACACGACCCTACAGAATAACCAGTGACCCTAAGGAATGCCAAGATATGGCACCCCACAGCATCAGGGATCGACCTCCATGATGCGCAGTCGGAAACAGGCAGTCAGGGTGATACACTTCAGCAGGATTTCTCCAGACCAGTGATGCGAAACAATGTGAAGCACGATTCATGACACCAGACGGCACGTTGCTTGTCTTTCGCATCACAGCCTTTATGTGCTTTGCAATACCTTGCTTGTTTTGTATCATTGACGGTGGTGATCAGAGGTTTGTGTATTGCAGCACGGCCGTACGTACCCGTACGATGGACGAGGAACTGTTATGACGGAAGCAGGGTCATTTTTACTGGTGTTCAACTCTGCTTCTATTTGCGTTACCGTGGTCTTGTGCTTCCGATATACACTCATTGTCATAAAAATCCGCGCACTAATAAAAAAAAACTTGCGATTAACGCGAAACTCGGCGAATAACTACGGGGCGAGGCAGACATGCAAATGATTAAAGTTTCTTGCGATTCCGCATGCCCGCGAGTCCAAGACCGGCGCTGCAATTGCAATCCTTGGGGCTTATAAGGCGCCGCACAGAAAACTCCACATTCTTGCCGAAGTGCAAGAATGTGGAGTCACTTTAAAATTTCAAGAGTTATTAAGGAGAAGGCATTACTTTCAAGATGCCCCTTGTACTTTCACATTTGGACATCACAAACAAAAAAGAATACTTGGTTATTAAGAAATTACACATCGTATTTCCCCCGTCACGAGCTTTCACCAAGTTTATAAATAAATGAAACCATTTCCACTTTTAAAAAGTTGTTACGTAACACACTTTTGAAGCAACTGCAAACTGTTCTGTGTGAAAAGTTTATTTGGACATGATTCCATCCAAGGATTTTTTTGGGGTGTTTGATGCTAAAAAATTCGGCCAATGACATGAAGTATTTTTGGGAGGGAGTGTTTAAAAAAATAGGCCTCATGAAAATAGTACAGGAAATGAAAACAAATGTTCAGTATCACATTCTGCAACCGCGATCAGATGAATGTTTTGAAAGATATATTTGAAAAATAAATTACCTCGTGCAGCGAGTTAAATATGTAAGATAGACGGATTAGACAATATCAGCTTTAGACAGCTACCAAGAGCCCTTGTAATTAATTTTAAACTGATGTGTACCCTTCATTTCTTTACAGTATATGCTTCAATTCCTCATTTTTTTTTCTAACAGAACGTAATGCTGGGTTCTTAAAAGCGATTTCACACAACTGATTACTTAAAGATTAAATCAAAACAAAACAGGATTAGAAGAACATGCACAAAGAATTAGGAAATGCATGGATGATAAAATTAATGCTAATTACTTTCCCAGTTTTAAAAAAGCTAGGCTCACTATGGGAGCGAAAGGGATGTATGGTGATTCAGTTAAAAGTTAATGGAATATCAGGAGAATCAGGAGTCTTGTAACAGCGGCAGAGGGTATTCGTTTACATGAAAAAAGTAGGTCAGGTACAGGAGTAAAGCAAAAGCATATAAAAAAGAACTAATTAAAGTAAAAGGTCACTGCTTCTAATTTATTACACCCTACTTTCTGAAAATGACTTTTAACGAACGCATGGATTCCTGTTATTCGCTGTAATTCAGAGAAGACTCTAGTGAGACTCACAAAATATCTCATAACTTTTGTTTTACATACAATAAAAATGTGTGACGTACCTGCCAGCAGGACGCACACGACATAAAGGCACATAGCAATCAGAATGAACGTCTGCGTAGCTCAGTTGGTAGAGCGACTTGTTCCGGAATAAGCGGACTCGGGTTCGAATCCCGGCGTAAACCAAAAATGACGGAGAAATTTACTTTGTTATAAATGTTTGTACAGTAATTTGTTCAATGCTTTAGACGCTTTTGCTATGGAATGCGAACGCCGACCTTGGACACGAGTGGTCAGAGGAGCAGTTTTCTGGCAAGTCGTCCGAGTTAGGCCTTGCATCAATAGATTTTTAGAAGAATGTTGTACTTCAAAGTGCAACGTGCATTTAAAATACATTTTTGAGCAAAATGGAAAATATTAGGGGTATGCCAAAGTTTCCGCCGTTTTAAGGAGAAAGGAGACAGGAACAATCAGGAAACCAGTACACATTTATTCAACGAAATATTGGCCATTAGCATCAATGACCTTTCGCCATTTTTCAGGCAACAAATCAATGCCCGTATGATAGACGGACTTGGGTTTTGAGCTGAAGAACGCAGTGAGGAAGTTTTCCGCCTCTGAAACTGTTCTTGCAACAGAGTGACTGGGCGGCGTCCTTTACCTATCCATTGGCGTTTCTTCTCGATTGCGGCGTTCAGTTTCATCAACTGATCGCTATATCATTGTGCAGTGATTGTTTCGCCCGGTTTCAACAGTTCGAAGTACAGCACTCCATGCATATCCCACGAGACACACAACAGCAACTTTTTCCCGTGGATATCTTGTTTTTCAGTGGATGTTGATGGGTTGACCCAGGATCGCTTGCGTACGGGGTTGTCGCAATAGATCCATTTTTTATCGGCGGTGGCAACCTTCCACAAGAAATTCTTCCCTTGAAGCCTCTTCAGTAACGACATGCAGATGCCCAATTGTTGAGCAATATTACGCTCCGTTAAATTATGCGGAACCCACTTACCAATCTTCTGGATCTTCCCCAGGACGCCTGATCACCGTCGATTGAGCCAATTTTAAACGTTTCGCCAGTTGCGTGGTGGATTGTGTGGTATCCTCTTGCAACAGCGATTCCAGCTCCCCGTCTGCGAGTTCCTGCGGTCTACCTGCACGTGGCTTGCCTTCCAAGCTTAGATCACCTTTCTTAAATCTGGCAAACCATTCTCGACACGTCCTCTCACCCATAACCGTTTCGCCATACGTCTGAGATATTGAATCGTATGCTTCACTAGCACTTTTCCCTAATTTAAACATGAATAACAAACAGTGCCGGAAATGAACTTTATCGACCACCGTGCTTGGCTTCATATACGAACTGACAGCACGGGTAGCTTGCCGGTTAGATCCCTAGAGCGCCCACTAGCGGGGGCGGCGAAAACGTTTGCACACCCCTAATAATAACTTATTTCTCTTCCTTCAAACGGTATGTAATAAAACATACGCAGACCCTGAAGCTTCATTACACTGCTCACACGTGAAACAAACATTTTTTTTCCACTTCTAGTGGGAAGCATTTACCTCCACATTCTCCCAAATATGTTTTGGGTATGATTTATCCACTTTTGTTATGCGAATTTTTGATAGTAAGTACACATACTGGCCACTGAATTAGAAACTTTTATTGAATACAGGGTTGAATCTCCTTTATCCCGTGCTACAGCACGTGTGACGTCTGATATAAATTCCACAATGTGTTGGAGTACATCTACGCCTGCAGGATACCAGGTATTCGCCAGACTGTCTCTTTTTTTTAACTAGCTCAGATTTAACGGAAGAGGACTTTGCTCCCGGATCTGTTTTTATAACATGTTGTCACGTTTTGGGGTAATAGTATAACAAGAAAGATGATACCGAATTTTCGGGTGTAATGAGCACTGTCTTTTCAATCCTTTCTGATGCAAATTAAATTTATCAAAGATATTTAAGTCAATGGAACCTGTATGGAAAGTGCCCCGATGTGTGAGGCGTGCCACTGTCGTCTCACCGTCCTTCATGCTCTGTGTACTTGTGTTCGTTTTTGTGATCATCGTTTTCGTCATTTTCACTCTCATCTGTTGGACGAAGGAGCAGCTACGCTGCAAACTATTATCGGCGAAGCCTGCGACACGAGAGCAGTGTTTTCGTTTTTACAGGAAATTGACTTTTTTAACCTAATCTAGATTTTACCTTCTTCACTATCATATTTCATTTTTACCGCATCAGCCTGTTTTTCACCTTGTGTACGTTTCTTGTTGATTTTGTTTCATTTTGATGTCTTTTGTTTGGCGCTCTTTGGCCAACCATGGCCCTTGCGCCATTAAAATTAATCAACCAACCAACCAACCTGTATGGAAAATAATAGTATCTGACCGTGTGGCGCAGTGGTCTAAGCGATGGCCTCTGATCATTCGTCCGTAAGAGGTCCGGGTTCTAATCCCGGTGAGGCATGGATATTATGATTGTCTTACGGCACTGGCTCTTTCCCTTCCCTGGAACCAGTGACCCGAAATTAGGGACGGGCGACTGCTTATAGCCCATTGAGTTGCTTACGGTGGTCGTTAAACCTCCAATCAAAAAAAAAAAAAAAAAAAGAAAAAAGAAAGAAGTTTTTCAATCGGGTTTTTAATCCCGCAGATATTGCTATAAACGGAATCGCGATCTTACGTCCTCTGGTTGCAGACTTGTGCGCCAAGAAAAATTAGAATTTTGATGAGAAACATTTCGCAGCGGAAATGCTCTCCAACAAAGAAAGAATTTTTCAAATCGGAATTTTAGAAGCTGAGATATCGACAAATATAAGATATGTATATACGCCCCCTGGCAAAAACATGCTTTATTTTAAGAAGAAAGTATTCTCAAAAGGTTTTTCGATGTGGGCGGTATCGATCCAGGAAAGAATTTTTTCAATCGAGTTCTTAGGAGCTCAGATTTTGCTGCAAATACATCAGAAGCAGAAATTAACACTTATGCCCCTTGGTGGCCAAACAGTTCTACACCAAATATTAGAAATTATATGAAAAATATTTCCCATCAGGAGCTGTATGCGATACAGAAGGTATTTTTCAAATCGGAGTTTTAGAAGCAGAAATATCGGGGAAAACGCGATTTACCTTAATGCCCCCTAGTGGGCAGTCAATGATTTACTTGAAAATTTTGAAATTATATGGAAAACATTTCGCACCGAAAACTATCCAATAAAGAAGGGATTTTTCATATCGTACCAGTAGAATTAGAGATATTGACAAAAATAAGATATGCATCTACGCCAGGGGGCGCAGATGCATATCTTATTATACCATGCAATATCTTATGAAGAAAATATTCCGAAAAGGTTTACCGAAGTGTGGGGCTTTGGCCCATGAACGAATTTTTCAGTCGAGATTTTAGAAGCTCAGATTTTGTGGCAAATACATCAGAAGCAGAAATTAACACTTACGCCCTCTGGTGGCCAAACTATTTTTTACCGAAAATCAGAAATATATGCAAAAGATTTTCCACAAGGAGCTGTATCCGATGAAGAAAACATTTTTTTTAAATCGGAGTTTTAGAAGTAGTGATATCGCGGAAAACGCAATTTAATTTTACGCCCCCTAGCGGAAAATCTATGAGTAACTTGAAAAAGGGATTATAGCTAAAATACCCTTCGACATAAGTGGAATCGAAAGGTAAAAGAATTTTATCAATTTGATGTTTAGAAGCAAATATATGGAAAAAAATGTATTTTGAATTCGATATCATCTGCATTTTTGCCCTCTAGCGGCGAAATTGTGCATCATAAAGAAACGAAATGAAGGATCATTGTCATATTTCAAATTTTCCAATGGAAAAAGATTTTTTGAAATGGGACTAATAGTTGCAGAGATATAGTGTTCACAGACGGAAGGACGGACAAACCTATAACAGAAGCACGATCTTTTTCTTACAAAAGACGTGCTAAAAATAATAGTTACCATCAGAGGATTACATTCTCGATACCAGTGATGACGACAGGGTTGTTCATTCAAAGGCCTCAAGTACTTCTTGAATCCGTTCATTTATCGTTTTGGTGTCGTATTTGCATGTCTATGTGGAAATATTTGCATGATACCGGATGAACGCTCCTTGGCTACGTCGGAAGATGAAATAAAAGGGCCTGTTGCTGAGAACTTGCTGCTCTCTGTGGCTTCTCTTTGCCACTACTAACCTGAAGTTGGAAGTAAGCTGGACTGTCTCATTTTGCTGGGGGAGGGTTAGATCTTTCCATTTTGCTGCCAGAGATTATATGCTCGGGCCGTTATGGATTACGTTATGGACCAAGTGTGACTGACTACCAGGAGCGATGATGGAGTGATGCCTGACTAGCGAGAACTGTTATACTCAGCTGTTTTCTGCTGGTGCTGCTGTCGTGTGTGGAGCGGAACATATGCTCGGCTCAGTGGCGTATATTCAATGCTAGCTAGGCTAGCCCAGAGACTGGAATGCACAAATAAATGTCAATTATTGACGGTATTAAGATATGTCGATGTTTTCGGTGCGAAAAAACAACAACACGGGAGGCTCTTTCCTAATTGTGGACGCTGGTTCTAGGAAAAGACGAGATGGTGTTCTAAGACTAAAAACACTATTCGTACCTTATGCAGGATTAGAAAAGAAGCCATCTTGTTCGTACCACCCGGCAACCCGGGCATGGCAGCGCTACTTGATATCAGTGCAATCAACTAACCAAACAAACAAAGAACGATAATAAATAAACAATAAATTATAGGCGCCGACTACGCGGGTGCTCCGGGTCAGAAACACTCAATGAAATTCACCAATTGATGCCGAGTACCCATTAAGTAATTTCAGACTAAAAATAAAGAAATAGAACATAATCGTAAAAGTGCATAACAAAAATTGAGGACGCATGTACATAATTATACATCGAAGAGCCAAAATGTCATTACTAGGTATCTTTATGCAAATCGAAGCAACTTCAGGCACAAAACGGCGTATCTATGGGTCATGAAACGGTATAAACAACACTTGATACTAAGCAAGTGGAGAAATTAGATCTAGACTCGCCCAAATTTTTACTAGATGTCTCACTGAAGGGAAGATTCCTGAGGATTGGAACAATGTAACAATGATCCTGCTACATAAAAAAGGTGACACTGAGGATCTCAGGAACTACAGGCCCATCAGCCTCCTTTCAGTGGTTTATAAAATCTTCACTAAGGTTCTTTCACATCGCTTGAAGGTAACATTGGACATGGCTCAACCGAGAGAACAAGCTGAATTCAGGAGTGGCTACAGCATTATAAATCATATCCATGTACTGAGGGAACTAATTGAAAGAGCGAAGGAATATATGAACTCTCATTATGCATGGCTTTTATTGATGATTATGAAAAGGCCTTCGATTCCTTAAAATCATCAGCAGTTACAATGGCTTTGAAATCCTGCAGTATTGAAGATGCATACATTGATATTAATAACATCTATGAAAATGCAGGTGCACAGGTTCGGTTATTTGAGGATACAGCACCAATAAAAATTGGAAAGGTAGTGAAACAAAGGTGACACCATATCTCCCAAACTCTTTAATGTTACATTGCAAAATGTCTTTCAATCATTGAACTGGGAAAACAAAAGGATAAAAGTTAATGTAGATTACTTAACTCACCTTTATTTTGCTGATGACGTAATCATTTTTGTAACTGCCCCTTTAGAACTGCAGAGTATGACTCAGGAACTTACTGACAAGTGCAAAAGAAGTGGGATTAAAAATGAACTTTCAGAAAAAAACTGATGTAGAATGCTTTTACAAGGAATGAAAATTTATGGATTGATGATAAATGCTGGAGACAACCGATATCTACATTTACCTTGGACAGCAGGAAGAAATGAAGAAGAAAAAGAAATGACAAGAAATGAATATTTATCGATTGATGATAAAACCATGAAATAACCGATTCCTACATTTACCTTGGACGTCAGATATCAATCAAACGTCACAAAGAAATTAATCGACGTATAAAACTTGGCTGAAAAGCTTTTGGAAGAAACAGTACACTTTTTAAGAGCAATATGCCATTGTGACTTAAAAGAAAAATCTTTGATCAGTGCATTTTTCCAGTGCTTACGTACGGAGCACTGACGTGGACCTTAACTAAGAAGGACATACAAAGACTGCAGGCAACTGAAATTATAATACTTTATTATGCTAATGAGCAAAAATATACGTAAAACATTGGCAGCTTAAAAGATTAAATAAATGGTAGTACATGAAGACTTGAAAAGATAAAGCCTTGATTTTTATAAGCTGAGGAAATAAGTCCGTTAAAACATTAATCTGCCACTTAAAATAAAGATAAACATTTTGCGCAGCTATGAATGAATGGTTTTCTTAACACGTGTTAGGAACGCAAAAGTAGGTCAAACACTCAAGCCGCTTAAACAAAAAGAAGAAACCATCGAGTGACGAAAAGTCATCCATACACACCTGCAAATCGTGAGAGCAGTAGAATACAGAAAATTTTCATTGCACGACTATTGTGATGAGAATCTGGCAGTTCTGACAGTTTAACTTATTTCCGTTGTACAATAGCAATAATGTACGTGAATAAGCTAACTAAAATGAAAGGAAACAGAGATTAAAGAAGCATGGCGATATGTATGCTTGGTGTAGCCAGGAGAGATAAGAAAGAGGAACTCATGGATAAGGAAAATGACAAGAGTGGAAGACATCATGATCAGAGTGAAACCTTGAAATGACAATAGGCTGGACATTTCCAGAAGAACGGACTACCGATGGACAACCGAAATTTTTGACTTAATTACAAGGGACAGGAAAAAACCCAGAAGAAGCCCACATGCGAGATGGGTGGACGAAATTCGAAAGCACGCAGGAGTGACATGGAGGAGATTGGCGCAAGATTGACCGTTGTGGAAGAAACTTGGGAAGACCTTCATTCAGCAGTGGATTGATAATGGTTGTTGATGTTGATGATGATGACTGAGCTCTGCTAGTGTTATTCTTGGTCTTCAGATGAGAAAGATAGCGGGTTTAAGCGAGTTTGAAAAAGGGCCAAATTGTAATGAATAGACGACTAGGTCAGAGCATTTCCTAAACTGCAAGGTTTGTCGGGTGCTCTCACCAGCCGTGGTTAGTACCTTCAAAAAGTGGTCAGAGTTATTCTTGGTCTTCAGATGAGAAAAGTAGTGGGTTTAAGCGAGTTTGAAAAAGGGCCAAATTGTAATGACTAGACGACTAGGTCAGAGCATTTCCTAGACTGCAAGACTTGTCGGGTGCTCACAATAGTCGTGCTTAGTACCTTCAAAAAGTCGTCCGAGTTATTTTTGGTCTTCAGATAAGAAAGGTAGCGGGTTTAAGCGAGTTTGAAAAAGTGCCAAATTGTAATGACTAGACGACTAGGTCAGAGCATTTCCTAGACTGCAAGACTTGTCGGGTGCTCACACCAGTCGTGCTTAGTACCTTCAAAAAGTGGTCCGAGTTATTCTTGGTCTTCAGATGAGAAAGGTAGCGGGTTTAAGCGAGTTTGAAAAAGGGCCAAATTGTAATGACTAGACGACTAGGTCAGAGATTTCCTGGACTGCAAGGCTTGTGGTGTGCTCACAGCAGCCGTGGTTAGTACCTTCAAAAAGTGGTCGGAGTTATTCTTATTCTTCAGATGAGAAAGGTAGCGGGTTTAAGCGAGTTTGAAAAAGGGCCAAATTGTAATGACTAGACGACTAGGTCAGAGCATTTCCTAGACTGCAAGACTTGTCGGGTGCTCACAATAGTCGTGGTTAGTACCTTTAAAAAGTAGTCCGAGTTATTCTCGGTCTTCAGATGAGAAAGGTAGCGGGTTTAAGCGAGTTTGAAAAAGGGCCAAATTGTAATGACTAGACGACTAGGTCAGAGCATTTCCTAGACTGCAAGGCTTGTCGGGTTCTCACACCAGCCGTGGCTAGTACCTTCAAAAAGTGGTCCCAGGAGGGATACCCACAAACAGCCGGAAGGTGTCTGCCGATCACGGCTCACCGATGCTAGATGTGAGCGAAGTCTATCCCGTATGGTACGAGCCCACAGAAGGGTTAATATGGCGCATCTAGCTGGTAATTTGAATGCTGGTGACGGAAGTAATGTGTTACAACACACAGTACATCTAACCCTGCTGAAAATCGGGCGGCGTAGCCTCAGGTCGCTCCGAGTGTCCATAGTAACCTCGGTTCACCGTTGAAGCCGCCTACAATTGGCACGTGATCATCAAAATTGGACCTTGAATGATTGGAAGAAGGTCGTCTGGTCCGATGAGCAGCCTTGTTTGCTGTTGCACCATGTTGACGGCCGGGTACGTGTGCGTCGTTTACCTGGGGAAGTGATGGCACCAGATTATACCGTGGGACGAAGACAAGCCGGTGGAGGAAGTGTAATGCTGTGGGAAACCCGGGATCCAGCCATTCATGCGCAGGAAACTATGACGTTTGGCACTAAGCTAAGCATCATTGCAGATGAGGTACATCCCTTCATGACGTCGGTATTCCACTCTGGTCGTGCTTTCTTTTACAAGATAATGCGGCATGCCAATGCCACACTGTTGGGATTGCTCAAGATGGTTCGCAGAACATGAGGAAGATTTCCAGGTATTGCTCTGGTCTCTAAATTTGCCAGAGATCAATTCAATCGAGCATCTGGGTTTGTGTGGGAACAGCATCTCGTGTCTGCGGCAGCTCTACTACGTAACTTACTAAAGTTAAAGGATCTTCTGATAATTAGTAGGTAAAAAATTCCACAAGGCACCTTTAGAAATCTTGTAGCGTTCGTGTCTTGCCGGCTAAGAATTAATAGCATTACACAAAATCATTTTACATGCGTTAGTTTCTTTTTGAAACCTCAGCTTTTTCTAGTTGTGTTTTGGATTTCAATCCAATTATTTTCTGAGCGCAATATAATTTAACAAGTGCATATTTGAAATAGCGCCGACCTGCGAGCTTGCTTCAAAGAATTTTCTTAATGCCAAAAGACACCGATTCGCATTATTAATTAAGTCTTTCAAGTATGTTCAAATTGACGGCCCCACCCCCTTGAGACTAAATGATGTTTAACTATGCAACATACATTTTGCATTACCGATTCTCCGAATGCAACGCTCACTTGGATGGTAAACGGGACAATGGACACATCTAGGAATTGTTACCTCCTGCTTCCTGTGCAGCAAAATCCTTATATTACATTACTCCCCTTTCTTTCTCTCTCTTTCTCTGTCTCTCTCTCTCTTTCTCCCTCTCTCTCTCTCTCTCTCTCTCCCTCTCTCTTCCTTTCTCTCTCTCCCTCTCTCTTTCTCTTTCTTTCTCTCTCTTTCTCTGTCTCTCTGAAATTGTTGTCCAGCAATCCACTTACATGTACCTAAGCCTCAGCGATTCTCTTTTTCCTTGGAATTAGTCGCCTGTTTTCAACTGTGTTAGCGTCTTACTCTCTAGGCATACCCCTTGGTTTGGGTAGCGGAGAGGGTTTCTTGCACAACTCTGTCGTTACGCATTTGATGTACTCCCATCCCCTTTGCTTTCTATCACCATTCTTCCACTAGCACTCAAAGATTGTCCTGCGCTGTTGCGATTTTAATCCTGTATGCCGCTAATTTTGCATCTCAATCTCAGGACAGTGCGCAGCAAATTTTGTCTCCCTCTTAAATGCGGAATTTTATGAAATTTTGTTACTTCGCTTCTAAAAAGGGATCATCTTAGCTTTTCGGACCCACATCATATCCAGGAATTTCATCAAATTTTATTCGTTAAAATCGATCAAATCAGATTTGAATCTGTTGGCGGATGTAGCGCGTAAACATCAAAGTTCGCAAGTAACTCATAAGAAAATTTTCCCCGGTTTCACTCACGGACAAAGAACTGCGCGCACGCACTTCATCATAAAAAAAAAGACACAAATGACCCACTTATGGCTCGGACTTTTTCTCAGTTTTGCACTTCTTCTTAAAGAACGTGTGTGTGTGCATTCAGGATGTAAACAGAACATAAATATCTCAACAAGCCGAGTGAAGCTGTTGCCCTGTACAACAGTTTTTACGATAGAATGTATTGAGTGAAGTGTCATCATTCTGCGACTCGGCAAATTAATATCCCAATATACTCTGTCTCTCTCTCTCTCTTTCTCCCTCTCTCTCTTTCTCTCTCGCTATTAATTTGTCATGTGTGTGTATCAACATTAAAGGATTGAGTATCTATGACAGGTGAGCACTAATTTATACATTTGTATTTGCTGAATCAGTCCCTTGAAAAATAACATTGTTTACGTATCTATCTGAGGCTATTATCGCTGTTGTCTATTGCACTATCGAGCTAGTGGGAAATTGCCCGACCGTGTTGAATCCCTTTTACAGATTCAACATCACACCAAAAACAAAAACGTTCCCGTTTTTCTCGTTAAATCCGAGATCTTGCCAAATACAGGCTCTTTATAAACGGGTAAAATGGTTTTCTTAGGTTGTAACTTACTGTGACAACCTAGAAAAAACCTTCGAGTTTTCTTCTTTTGTGTTTCTTTTTCAACAATCATACAAATATTCCGCTGTGTATGCTAGCAGTAGAGCTTGTGTACGAGTGAATGGTGTCGTATCAAAATGGTTTTCTATTAGTGTTGGAGTCAGACAAGGTTGTGTAATGTCACCATGGCTGTTTAATATATTTATGGATGCGTGCATTCGTGATGCCAAAATAGATAATAGTGGTTTATGTCTTGGTGATATTCGTGTGTGCAGATTGCTGTATGCTGATGACACTGTCCTGTTGGCAGAGAGCAAAAGTGAGTTGCAGAGTATGTTTTCCCGGATGTACGAAGTTTGCATGAAATTCAGACTGGGTATAAATAAGGGAAAGACCAAAGTTATGGTTTTTGAGAGAGGAACTGGTAGTAATGAATGTAGTATAAGTCTAAATGGCACAGTGATTGGCCAGGTGAATGAGTTTGTGTATTTAGGAAGCATGTTTGACAGAGAGAACAAGTTGGATGGTGAAATCAGTAGGCGAGTGAATTCTTCATTGGAAGTCATAGCTGCTCTGGGAGGTTTTCACAGGAATGATGGGTTCTCAAGATAGTCCCGCATGGCTGTGTATGAGAGAGTAATTGTTCCTACTCTGATGCATGGTGGTGAAACCTGGGTACTACAGAAGAAACATAGAAGTTGTTTGTGTGCTGGAGAAATGCGTTACTTACGGGTTTGTGGCAAGACACCTTCTGATTGTGTGAGGAATGAAGATGTGTTGCAGTTGTGTAATGTGAACCAAATATTTTTTAGCAAGGTGGAGACCAATATGCTTTGGTGGTTTGGCCATGTTGAAAGAATGAGTGATGAAATGCTTACAAGAAGATCTTTTTAGCCCAAGTGGCAGGAAGGAAAGGCAGAGGAAGGCCAAAGAAGTCGTGGGAGGATCAGATTCAGGAATGTCTGCATGAGAAAAAGATTATGAGTATGAAGTACAGAAGGTCTTGTGTACGGCGTGTAATGGATGTCAGCGAAGCCCGAGTTGTATGAAAAGATCGCTGTAAATGGAGAAGTTTGGTACAACAATAGTAAGTAAAAATTATCTGGCAGTTTGTATTTCTTTGTGGAGCTAACTTCTGAATCTCAGAGAACAGCTTAGTGATATGTATGTATGTATACAAATATTCTGAAGCAAAAACCAGCAACTACGCAGTAGATCAGTTCTCTTCCACTTATGATTCCAAAAACCTGGTCGTCCATGAAAGTAATATTGACCGATTGCGAAGAAATGATCAGCTCATTGTGCTGAATGGAAAACTGCAAAATGTTTTGTTTTGTTTCAATTCCCGAATTATTTAAAATAAAGTTCTGCGTGTTATTAACGCAGCTTTATTGATAGCTACGTTAAAGCATTTTAATGATTATCTTTGAAATGAATAAACAACTTCAAAATGAAACACCATGGACTGCTTCATGTTTACCGCCCTGGGCACGACAAAATGATGAATATTCCGCAGAGTTCCGAAAAGGAAAAGCAACTCAAAAGGTGAGAAATGTTCTTTTGTTGGTAGCTCGAAAATAAGGAAAATAACTAGTAATGAATGAAGAATCTGTTAGATTCGTATTTTCACGAATGATCAGAACATGAACGATGGACGGCTGCCAAGTTGATACCAACAGATTTGTAATAATGGGCTCTGCCATGCACAAATTTCAATTTCGAAATTTCAGGAAAAAGAAAAAGGAAGTTTCTTTTTGTTATGGCGAAGCAGAAATCTGGCACAAAGTTCTGCAGATGGGTCCTAGACTCTAAAGGAGAGCAATGAATGAATAAATAAATAAATAAATAAAAAGGTATCATTTTGTTCGAAAAACGCCATTTTTCAGAGCTGTAAGTAAATCGCACATGTCGAAAAGCCTATGCGGTTAAAAGAAGAGCACTTTGACAGTTCAACTACAAAAATTTTCTCGTAAACTTATAACATAATTTAAAGTTTAAACTTATAACATAATTTAAAGTTTAAACTTATAACATAATTTTAATTCAACAAATAAGAGAACGGATTTTTAGGTGAATAAATATTTTCACGTAAAAACACATACACCGTATTTTCGAAAATTTCGTATGTAAATACATAGTTTCATAAATTCCATAATACATACATAAATTTGAACGTTTCCTTCATTTTTTTCACTTTTAGTGCATATAAAACCAAGCTAAAAATTCAGAGGGAAAAAAAGGAGAAGTATTGTAACGAGCAGGTGTAGTTTACTTCCATTTTCCTTTCCACAAGGACTCGTTTCATCAGCGCTAGGGCTTCGCGAATGACGTCTTTTCTTTCCGCTTGGAAAAGCAAAACAGGAAGTTCTCGCATACCTACGAAAGCTTAGGTAACACGTGACTAGATTGCAAAGTCCAACACGGAGAGTATATCTACGCCGCTCGCGTTATTGTCGTTGTTGTTGATGTGGTTCTCTTAAATTGCTGTAAGCAGTTGTATAACTGAGCCGAAAATATTTCAATGTTGAGTTTTAACGAGTGTTCTGCTTCTTCACTGCGACTATGTGAATGAATAAGAATCCTTCTTCGTAGGCCAAGAAAAGCAACAAAAGCGTAACAGCATCCTATCGAAAAACTAAGGTGAATGTAACATCATGTGGCGTGACCGCCAACGAGAAAAATAAGCCAAGGCCAAACGCAAAGCCAAAACATTTTGGGAAATTGCAGTTTTACTTCGTATTTCTCACGACTATTATCAGTGTCTGTGGATTGCATGGTTTTCAAATGAAGATTTTCAACAGTTGCAAGTTTTGATTTGGTCTGGCAATTCAATCTTTTGTGACGTGCCTGCCCCGCAGGACGCACATGAGATAAAGGCAGATAGCAGCGAGAAGTTTGTCAGTGTAGCTTTATTGGGAGAGCCACTTACGCCGGAGTGAGGGGGCCTGGCGCGGACAAACTTGTACGTTATATTGGCTCCCAAACTTCCAGGATGACCCGGCTGTTAAGTTTCTCGCAATAATGTAATGTTCTTTCCACACGGCGAGACAGGAAAAATGAGAATCACTTCTTCGGTGCTTCGAAAAAATAAATCAGCGTGATGTTACGTTCCACACACCAAATTGTCTGGGATTTCTCAAACGCACGTTCTTCATGGAATGACTGACCACAGCGACACATGGTTTCGGCTGACCGTGGGCCATGCCCCCGGCTCTCTTTCGGGGGGGGGGGGGATGAGGGGGGACGTGAGGTGTCTACCCGGCAGGACGCACATGAGATAAAGGCAGATAGCAGTGAGACATTCTGTCCGCGTAGCTAAGTTGGGAGAGTGACTTACTCTGGAGTGAGGGGGACCCGGATTCGATGTGCGGCGTGGACAAACTTGTTCATTATACTTTTGAAAATGAAGAGTTCTGATCCTCTACTGCCACCTACACCCGCAGCCACAGGTTGGGATATCTGGCTCAATGCCGTGGTATACCATACAGATAATTTTGAAGGCAGTTATTAATAAAATAGATATTTTGAAATCAGTTATTAATAAAATAGATGAAGACAACGCTTCTTTAATTGAGGTTGTTCAGCACTTAATGAATGATGTAGTTTAAAAAGAGACCTGACATACATATCTGCTAATTTAAGTTTCTTGTGTTTTAACCATCAAAAACTGGCATTGTATTGGAAAACTTTATAAATTTTGAAGAATTCAACAGATCTCCGTAGTAAAGGATCACCTTAGTCAAGTATTCTAGAAATACAGATAACACTGGGTAACTAAATTTATGCACCAGGTTTATCAACGTCACGTGCGTCACAAATTGTGCACACCTATTCCTTGTATGCAATAAGTAAACGTTTGCCAGTAATGGGGAAACGTAGCGACATAAGCCAATTTGACTGCAGTCAGATAGTTGGAGGCTGGAGGGTAGGTGCCAGTATTTCGGAAACCGTCGCATTTGTTCGCTGCTCCCGTACTACTATGACAAGCGTGTATCACGACTGGATTAACCATGCACAGACATCCAGCCCAAGGGCTCACATTGGTCAATTACGCGCGTTTGATCCGAGCGGTAAGCGTCGGGTGTCACAACTGGTATCTTAGCGAAGACATGCAACAGTCCCTTCTCATCCGCCAGTAGAACAGCGGTGCAGTTCGAACTATTTCCACATACACCATGCGCTGTACCTTGCTTCGCATGGGGTTACTCAGCTGGAGACCAACGAGGGTACACATGCTGACGCCCAATCATAGCAAACAACGCCTCGCTTGGGCGTCGACAATGGACTTTCGACAGATGAAATAAGGTTGTCTGTAGTGATGAGTCCCGTTTCCTGCTGCAGCATCCTGATATCCGGGTTCACATATGGCGTAAACAGCATGCTCTGGTTGCACAGCTGGAGCTGGTTGTGCAGTCGCCGTGGTCTAAGCCTTGGCTTCTGACCATTCGTCCGGGATTTGTACGGGTTCGAATACCGGTAAGGCATGGGTGTTGTGTTTTTCTTCCGGCACTGGCTTTCTCTTCTCCCAGGAACCAGTATCTCTAAATTATGGATATGCGACTGCTTATAGCCCCTTGAGTTGCTCACTTGCACAGTTGGGGTTGGTTGTACAGTCGCCGTGGTCTAAGCGTTGGCTTCTGACCATTCGTCGGGGATTTGTCCGGATTCGAATACCGGTAAAGCATGGGTGTTGTGTTTTTCTTACGGCACTGGCTTTCTCTTCTCCCAGGAACCAGTATCTCTAAATTATGGACGGGCGACTGCTTATAGTCCCTTGAGTTGCTCACTTGCATAGTTGGGGTTGGTTGTACGGTCGCCGTGGTCTAAGCGTTGACTTCTGACCTTTCGTCCGGGATTTGTCCCGGTTCGAATACCGATAAGGTATGGGTGTTGTGTTTTTCTTACGGAATTGGCTTTTTCTCTTCCCTGGAACCAATAGTCTTGAATTAGGGACCGACGACAGCTTTTAGCCCATTCAGTTGTTCACGGCGGTCGTAAAAACTTCAACCCCTCCCCCCAAAAAACTATTAGATAGGTAGGTAATCTTCTCAATGTTGGTCTGTGTGAGAGTGTGGAAATTGATGCTTTCTTTCAAATTGCGATGCATAATAAACTTTGCATACGTGCATGTAAAATTTCTTATGCTTCGTGAATTTAAAAACTTGGGAAAACAGCATTTAAAAAAGTTACCGTACCAAAAAAGTACTACTGACACTGAACCTTCTTTTACTATTTATCATAAACATTCCTTTTTTAGTTGCACAAATGGTGTTCGCGCGTTCACTCTCGAAGATTCTTTGCTTGATAATTTTATCTTCCTTTTAAATGTCGATATTACTTCTTTTCTAAATAATCGATGGTAGCTATTTACTATTGTGAGTAGTCGTTTTACTGCTTTCCACGATAAGCCATCTCTAGACTATACCTCACTGAGTTGGTTATGTGTTGCTTGGCGACTAATTACGTCACGGCATGGTTCGTTTCCAAAGGTTCATTGTTCATTCACTTTGTTAATCTATCATTCAGTGACAATGTATTTACGTTCTGGAGAACCTATTTCTCCGAATAGGCATTTTCGAGAATGAAGGCGGACGAACAAATTTACAGTACATTAAAAGCTTTCACCGATTGATTAACTCATCGAGCGTATCTGGTATAAAAAGCAAAGAAAAATAGATTTCGTAGTTGTTGTTCACTGTTTATTTATATGTTTGTTGTAGAAAATATAAAATTTGGAAATTTGCTTTTCTGCTGGATATGAGTCAGAAATTGCGTCACTGTTAGTTTGTCACTCTTGTTAAAAAATCACTGTTACCGTTATGAGCAGTGATAAAAAGTAACAATTCCAAATTCACTTATAATAATGTACCCCGTAGCCATGTCCGAGCAATGCCTGAGGGTCTAAAATCACTGTTACCATGTCACCATGTCTAAGTAATTTGTTTGGCCGTCCAGATGGCGCAGTAGTCTAAGCTCAGGCTTCGGACCATTTGTCCGAAATGTGTCTGGGTTCGAATTCCGGTGAGGCATAGATATTGTGTTTGTCTTACGGCATTCGCTCCATCCCTTCCATGGAATCAGTAACCCTAAATTAGGAACAGGTGACTGTTCATAGTTCATAGAGTTGCTCATGGTAGTCATTAAATTTCCCAAACAAAACAAACAAAAATTAATTTGTTTCCATTTCTGTGAAACATCATAGAGGTCGCTAATGATGTGGTTCTTCTTTCTGTCTTCCCTTTTTCCCACGCTTGAGATAGTTTTTGTAACTTTTGGCTTGTAACAGTGATTTTGTCACTGTTACAAGTAAGACGGTGACTCGCAGTTCCAGATTCTTTGCAGTTTCACCACAGCTGTCGTAAACTGTGATTTTGTCACCGTTTAAAGTCACAGTTACACTTCGGTGGAACTGACAGCAAAACCACTGTTAAACCCACCTTTATTTTATGTAATTTTACATACTTCAAAGAAAGATGCCAGCATTTTCAGGCTGGTAAGGCTTAACTCACAGCAGCTGTGCCTCGTGAGATGACTCTCACCTTCAGTGATTAAAAAAATTAGAAACAAATAAAAACGTGGGACAGTAACAAAATGTCATTTTAGTGGCGTTTTGTCATTAGGCGTCACCTCATGTAATTTCCATTAGTATCGAGACAATATCACTTCTCACCATTGCTTGGTGCGTACACTCAGTAAACAAAACTCTGGAGACAGAGATGACGGGCAATTGACATGCGCATCCCACACGCAGAATGGAACATACCCAAACCGAACTCAAGCGATAAATAAGCTTAAAGCAGGGCATCGAAACAGTGTATAGCAATCGACAAACATGGGTAAACGTGATGATCTGAGCGACTTTGATCGTGAATGCATTGTCGGCGCAAGGAAGATAGGCCATTCCATCGTCCAAGTGGTAAGAAGCCTAGGGTTCCCGTGGGCAATCGTATCAAGGGTGTACATCGAACACCATCGGCTGACGTAACAGCGCTATGACGAAGTAAATTCCTCCATCATTTTAAATTCCTCCATAAACTCTGGGCCGGAGCTCCGAGTGCTATCCACTATACTACACTGGCATGTGCTCTCACTGCTATCTTCCTTTATCTCACGTGCGCCCTGCGGGGAAGGCACGTACCAGCGCCCAGAGATCAAGTGGTGGCCTACCACATACCACTGATGACTGAAGTCTGCGCATGCTATCCAGGATCGAACAGACCGAACGGCTTGACAACGGAAGCGCAAATCATATCCCGCTTAAATGTCAGAGGCAGCGTCAGCGGGTGAACCGTACGTCGCACGCTGCATACCATGGACTACGGGAGCCGACGCCCTACTCCTGTACCAGTGTTGAATTCTCGTCATCGGACATTACGCCTCACCTGGTGCCGAGAATATCAAAAGTGGACCTCTGCAGAGTGGTGGCGCCTCGTGTGGTCAAACGAATCCCGTTTTCAGCTGTACTGAGTTGACGGGAGGGTTCGGGTGTAGCGTTGACAGCATGAGGCGATGGCTTCGTCATACCAAGTAGGCGCTGTTCAAGGCAGTGGTGGCTCTGTGATGCTTAGGAAAGCGTTCTCATGGGACACATTAGGTCACTTAGTGTTCCCGGAGAGGTCCTTAAGCGCTGCGCGCTACTGGCATGTGCTGGCTGATTACTTCCACGTTTTCATGACCTTCGCTCATCCTGCGGTAGGTGGTCTGTTTAAACAGGGACAAAGCTCCACCCCAGCGATCCGCAACCACTCAAGAATGGCTCGAGAAACACTCATCTGAGTTTGGACCCATCCAGTGTCCCCCGAGGTCCCGTAGTTTAAAGCCTGTGGAAGTTCTCTGTGATGACGTGGAACGGAACATCAGATCCATGGATCCTGGAGAGACGTCTACTGCGGAGTTGTGGACAAAGCTGCAACAGGCATGACTAGCTAGCATCAGAGCCGCCCTTAGTAGCCGCGGGGCTCTTGCTTTAACCCCCCTGCACTAGACATAAAACATACACCAGACTTAAAACATAGTTTATTGCAGTTATCTTTACAGTTTAATGAAAGGTCAAGACATTTGAAAATTAACCAATAACGAAAAACAGAATTTTAAATTTTTTTAAACAGTACTGATATTTTACAAATGTCTTAAATAATGTAGATATAACATGCACACCAGCATACGTCCTTCCCTCACAATGGCTCCGTATTATGGAACAGTACTTACATTATTGAACTCACCTTATAAGAACTGGACTTTTATTACAAATTTTGATGACTATCCGTTTTTTGGTGTAAATATGACAATTTAAAATTTTTGGTGTAACGCCGGTTGCTTCGACTAACGAATCCTGTGACGGTTATGTTCAAATTAATCAGAAACATGAGACTTGGTCTTTCTGGGTGGAATAGTGGCGCTACAGTGAGACCCGGATTCGATTTCCGCTCCAGGAGGAGGAAGTTTTTGGATGTTATCTGACTTACCATCCTTGCCATATTTTCACCCACAAACGGACTGTCATCTTCAAGATTTGTGTTGTATTGTGTAATCCCGTATTCCATTCATGGACTTTTCTCGTTTTCAGCCCAGCAAATTCAGCTATTAAATCGTCAAAATTCATTCTGTTTGCTTTATCCTGTTCAATTGACAAAGATATTAATCTTTCTTGAGACATGACAGATCTTAAATAAGATTTCACCGGCCTCAAGCGTGAAAAGCTTATTTCTATGCTTGCCACCGTTACTGGGACAGTAAATAATATCCTGTAGGCCATGAAGACATTAGTGAAAGGATTCTGAATTTTATTCATGTATCTTAAAGCACCGGCTGCAATATTGACATCAGATGGAAGTAACTCACCTAGCACAACTTTTTCGATAACTATATCAGTGCACAGTGCACGTTGAAATATATGACTTCAATACTAATGTTTCGCTAGACATAAGATTGTAGTTGCTGCCGATATTTGGGCAAATATAAATTCAGCAATCGATATTAAAAAGCAAGAATAATTAAACGAGACGGAGTTTAAAAAAAAAATTAGAATAATTGAAAATGAGAAATTCGCTCCCTCTCTCTTTCTCTCTCCCCCTCTCTCATTTTCTTCCTTTTTTTCTTAGGGTGTGAGCGTGCCCCCCCCCCTTCCCAAGCGCGGGGCCCTGTGCGACCGCACCTGTCGCACTCCCCAAGAGCGGCTATGGCTAGCATTACCTCACGAAACCCTCCGGCATTTGGTGTAGTCGATGCCTCGGCGTGTGCAGGCTGTTATTCGGCCAGAGGAGTGCCAAAACGCTGTTAGTATCTGGACTATTTCGTCCATTGAGGGTACTTTGCTCATTTCCGTTTTACAATTTTCATATGCTTATTCATGACCTACATATCCGCTCTTGGCCTTATCCATTGAATTAGCTTTCTGTCTTGAAGAGTCACACATACACTGTATTGACAAAAGTAACCGGACACCTAGAAGAGAAACACAACATAGCATTTATTGACATACGTTAGTACGCTGCCGGTCCACCTTTGGCCTTAATGCATGCACTGACCCTTCGAGACATGCTTTCGACAAGGTTTTGAAACACAGCGATAGGTATGCGCTTCCATTCAGTACATAATGCTGCCGCTAACTGTTGCTTAGTAGTAGGGCTTGGTTCCAAACTTCTTATGCGGAGCTCTAATTCATCCCATAGGTACTCTATGGGATTAGGATCATGGCCCTGTGCTAGCCAGTCCACACAAGATGCGAAATTATCGTCAAACCACGCTGTAACAGTCCTTGCTTTATGTCATGGTGCATTATCCTGCTGGTTCCAACAAGGCTCGGTTCCATAGTATTGCCACAGAGTTGGTAGGGCATAATTGTCCAGAATATCGAGGTAGACGTGCTGGTTAACAGGTTTGTTCACGATAACCAACGGGCCGGGACCATACCATGAAAAACACCCCAACACGAGTACACTGCCAGCTCCAAACTTGACCATAAGAACATTACACTGTGGTAAATAGCATTCCCCGGTTGCCGCCATACCCACACAGGGCCATTAGACTGATGGATCGTGTATCTGGATTCTTGAGTTTACAGGACCTGTTTCCTGCGAATGAAACAGGTCCTGTAAACTCAAGAATCCAGATACACGATGAACACGTACCTTTGCGAATGGTACGTGTACATACCGAGAGGTACGGTATGTACACGTACCTCTGCGAATGGTACGTGTACATACCGAGATTCCAGCATTTTTACTGACGTGTACACTGAGGTCTTGTGAAGTACTACGTCGATTAGCTGTAACGACTCTCCTGAAGCTTCGACGTCCTCTATCACTGATTTTGTTTGGTCTGCCGATACGTTTTGCTGCTTCAGGCATGCCATATGTCTTCCACTTATTCTGTACACCCAAAACAGTTGACTTGGGTATGTTTAAACATCTCTCGGTTTCTCTTATGGACAACCCACTAATATAACACCCACCAATTTTTCCTTTCTCAAAGTCAGTTCTCTCCCGCCGCGATATTTTCACTCAACCTTACAGTGTAATATGATCGCGGTCAGCTGCAGGCTTGTTTGTATACCGTTTGCAGCTGTACCGCGCATTTTAACAACGCAGCGGATCCGTTCATTTGCTTTTGAAGGGGCGTCCTGTGACTTTTGTCAATATGGTGTATAATGATTTTTAGCTTCTCCAAATATTTTTTAAATCAAATGTAACGTTTGAGAGCTATGTATTAATGTTGGTAATACACATTGATTAAACGATTCCCTTTTTAAGTTGACCAGTAAGTCATTAATTATTTAACGTGTTATCCATTCTTCCAAACAAAAAATATTCTGAAAAGAAATTTGTTACATTACTTCTTTTGAAACAACAAACGTACTAAAAAGTGTTCTTTGATTTGGAGAAATATGTTTTTGTTTTAATTTCTAAATTCTTCTTGCTGAAAAAAGAAAACTCTACCTTCGGTGCGAAAAATGTTTGAAATAGCATGAACTGTATGGAAATGAGAAGGTAGAAGATGTAAGAAACCCGAGTGCGTGAAATTTTAAATTCCATTCCGTGAAGCAGTCACTCCGCGAAGAAAAGGTTTAATTTACATAACAGTGGAGTCAGCTGCAGTCGTTTAGTGTTAGGAATAAATTAAAATGATAAGTAGCGCAGTTGTATAGGACCAAACTACACTTAATTTTTTTTTACTACATTATGGGAAATGTTGTATGTGATTGATTTCTGCACCGCTACGGCGCAAGCTTCTCAATGAGGCAGTGTCAAAAGAGGAGGAATACACCTGTCCATCTGAAAAAAAAAAAAAAAAAAAAAAGGTTTAAACCTATCGCTGATGGAATGAAACTGAAAACTTATGACATCAGCGGTCTATTTACCGCAGACAGTACTAAAGCATTAATGTTAAATTGCGTTTCGAGGTATAAGACTGCATTTCTTACTCCCGGCCGAACAATTTTATTGGCGAGGGGAAAACAAATAAAAAAGAAAGTTCGATTGGGCGATTTACGATCTAAATTCCCTTTCAAAATTAAAAGTTGCCTTTCCGTCGTCTAGCTGTCACGCTGGAATAAATCGCAAAACACACCGATGTGCCATTATATTATGACCACCTACCTAATAAGCTGTAGGACCCCTTTAGCCCGCAAAACAACGGCCTCTCGGCGAGGCATCAATTTGACGAGATGGTGATAGGTATTCTGGGGTATCTAGTACAATAATATCAACAGCAGGACCTCCAGTTCCCGGGGTGGTGGTGATGATGTTTGCTGTGGTCAAGATTACTAACTGAACAGTGTGTTTTGTTGAATGATATATGCTTGCAAAGGACCAATAAAGAAATAGTGGACATCGTAAGTAAACATTTTTAACAAGTCTTTTGTATAAAAAATACGTGTTTATAGTATCACTTTGTCCGTCCGTCTATGTACAACGTATCTATGCAGCTATTCGTTCTATTTGAAAAATTCTTTTTGCGTTCGAAAGTATGAAATATGATTCACGATCTTTGCTTCCCGGTTTATTTCCGATGCATATCTTTCTTTTTGTTTCTTTTATTTCTGATGCATATCCGGTTTATTTCTGATGCATATCTATTTCCAAAGCATATATAACGTCGCCTCTCGAGGGCGCAAATGCAGATGCTATGGAATTCAAAATATTTTTTATTCATATACAGTATTCGTTCCTAAACAACTATTGAAAAAGTTCTTTCCTCTTCTCGATGCCATTTTTAACGAATACTATTTTGGGTACAGTTTCTTTTTCAAGTAAAGCATAGATTTTTCTCTAGGGTCGTCAAATTAAATTGCGATTTCTCCTATATCTCAGCTTCTAAAACCCCTATCTGAAAAATTCTTTCTCCATTGGAATGAACTTCTGGTGGGAAATGTTTTACGTATGATTTCTAATTTTTGACAGATAATAGTTTGGTAACCAGGGGGCGAAAGTGTTTATTCACGTTTCTGATGTATTTGAAGCAAAATCGAAGCTTCTGAAAACTCGATTGAAAAAATTCCTTCGTGGGCCGATAACGCTCATTTCGAAAAAACATATATGAGAATACCTTCTGCTTAAAATAATGCATCATTTTCCCTCCAGCGGGCGTAGATATGTGTCTTATTCTTGTCGATATCTCTGCTTCTAAGAGTACGATTTGAAAAATTGTTTCTTTACCGAAGAGCGTTTCTGGTGAAAATTTTTTCTCACATGATTTCAAAATTTTCTTAACGCACGAGTGTGACACTAAAGGGCGTAAGTTCAAGTTTCCGTTGGCAACATGTTTGCAGCAAGATCTGCGGGACCCAAAAGCCGTTGAAAAAATTATTTTCCGGTCAGATACTACAAACTATGAGAACATTTTGTGTGAATCTTCTTTCCAAAATAATGCACAATTTCCCCGTTAAGGGGTGCAAATATTTAATCTTTTTTTCTCGATATTTCTACTTCTGAATATCCGATTTAAAAAAAATTATTTTAATGCCGGATGACAATTACTTTGTGGAACAATTTAGGGTTGTACTTGGGCAGTTTATTGTGGTTCACAGTTTCGTCGCTATGTGGTTGTGCATTTCTGTTCGCAGCTGTATCTCCGCTTCTTAAAACCCTATTCGGAATTTTTTTTTTTTTGTTCTTGTTTTTTTACTGAGCGTCATTCTCTACAATAAAGATGGGAAATATTACGCTCTTTGAATAATTAATAACTCACCCGCTAGGGGGCGTGGACGTGAAGCCTTTTTGCCGCTATCTTTGCTTCTGGGAGACGTATTTGAAGAGTTATTTTTTCCTTGGCATAGGTTTTGCCATGAAGAATGCTTTTCTATTATGCAAAATTCTTCTGCTAGATGGCTTAGAGATATATCACGTTTCCTTCTATTTTTAGCACGTCTTTTGTAAACACAGATCGTGCTTATGTTACCGGTTTGTCCGTCCGTCCGTCCGTCCGCCTGTACCCCCGATATCTCTGCAATTATTAGTCCGATTTGAAAAATTCTTTTTGAATTGGGAATTGGGAAGCTTGAAATATGCAAATGATGATCCTTCATTTCGTTTTTATTACGATGTACAATTTCGCCGCTAGAGGGCGTAATACGTTTGATGTCGAATTCAAAAATACGTTTTATTCCACATATTTGCTTCTAAACATCCGACTGAAAAAATTCTTTTATCTTTCGATTCCATTTATGTCGAAGATTATTTTAGATATAGTTACTTTTTCAAATTAAGCATAAATTTTCAGCTGGGGGGTGTAAAAGTAAATTAAATTTTCCCCGATAACTCTTCTTCTAAAACTCCGATTTGAATTTTTTTTCTTCAGCGGATACAGCTCCTGATGGGAAATCTTTTGCTAAAATGATTTGACCACCAGGTGGCGTAAGTGGTAATTTTTGCTTCTGATATATTTGCAGCAAAATATGAGCTTCTACAATATCGATTGTAAAAAAGTCGTTTGTTGACCGATACTACTCATGTCGACAAACCTTTTAGGAACATTTTCTTCTTGAAATAATGCATGGTTTCTACGCCAAGGGGCGTAGATGTATGTCAATATCTCTACTTCTAGGAGTCCAATTTGAAAATTTCCTTCTTTGTTGGACAGTGATTCCGATGCGAAAATTTTCCCTATAAATTCAAAATTTTCAAGTAAATCATAGACTTTCCGCCAGGGGGAAAAAAGGTAAATTGCGTTTTCTGCGTTATTTCTGCTTCTAAAACTCTGATTTGAAAAATTCTTCCTGTATCGCATCCAAAACCTGATGGAAAATATTTTTCACATAATCTCTAATGTTTGGTAAAGAATGGTTTGGCCACCAGGGGCCATACGTGTTAATTTCTGCTTCTGGTGTATTTGTAGCAAAATCTGGGCTCCTGAAAACTCGACTAAATTTTTGATCTTGGACCGCTGCCGCTCTATGGAAAAACCTTTTGAGAACACTTTCTTCCTAAAATAATGCATGGTTTTCCCACCAGGGGACGTAAAGTCACATCTTATTTTTGTTGATATCTCTGTTTCTAAGAGTCCGATTTGAAAAATTCTTTCTGCGTTGGAGAGCGTTTCTGGTGCGAAATGTTTCTCATATAAATTCATGTTTTTCTTAACGCACAGTCTGCAACCAGAGGGCGTAAGCTCACGATTCCGTTTACAGCAATATCTGAGGGATTAAAAACCTGTTTGAAAAACTTCTTTCTTCCGTCAGATACTATTGTTTTCCATACCGGTTCCATTGACTTTGAATAGCTTTGATAAATTTAATTTGCGTCAGAACGGATTCAAAAGACGTGCTTATTACACCCGGAAGTTCGGTGTCATCTTTATTGTTCTTCTTTTAACTGTTTGATTTAAAAATCTCTTTGTCTCTGATCAGAAACTTTTTGAGCACAGTTTGTTAATTTTCGTAACATACTTTTCAGCCGTTCGTGTAAGTAAGTAGCTGTTTCTATTTCTGGATGTTTAATCGATTGTAGAAATCTGGTTGATTTTTTCTGTAACTGATTCCATTGGTTATGAATAACTGATAAATTTTATTCACGTCGTAAAGGATTCAAAAGACGTGCTCATTACACATGAAAAACTCGGTGTCGTCTTCCTTGTTAATTAATCTAGCCGTTATTGTCCTGTGGCTAATTAGCTCTTTTATGCGTAATTAAGTTATTCGGAACACAACGTTAAGCTTTTCGAAACATTTCAGTAATCAGTAAAGCCCGTTACCTCATCAGGTTTCCGCTTTAGTAAGAGGAATACTTTACAGCGATGATAGTTTGAGGTTTTATTTTCCACCATGCACATTGCCAAGTGAAGAAATATTACACTCCATGAGACACTACAACTCCACAATAGTGCTGTGGAAACGATGATTCACAACTTGGGATATCAGAAAGTGTGTGTAAAGGAGGGTTCTATGCTAATTAACCCAGGGTCATCGAGACCACAGGGTCAAACTGTGCAGAGGTCTGTTGGGAATGTCTGAGGACTACGAGGATACATTTCTTTCGAGAGCAATGATGAAACTTGGGAATTCCTTTTTGGCAGTGATAAGAGAAGGAATTTCGTAAAATAATTGAACGGTTCAGTGATATGAGAGAATTGAGAAAGTACAGTAGAGCTAATATACAGTGTACCCGTGTTTAGCGAAATCTCGGATTTAGCAAAAAATCAGGAACTTTTGCTTGGCTCAGAGGGTCTTCAGATCAGATTAGATCATATGTAGAGGATTTTAGGAAGGGGGTGTCTGACCCCAGGTCTTAAACAATCCTTAGAAATAGGAAGCTTGGTGATTTGGGCTAGAGTGCCCGATAAGAAAATGGCACGGAAACCAGGAGGAAGACGCCCTTATTTATTACCGGAGGGAGGGGAGCAGTACCCGGGGCCCGACGGCTTAACGTGCCCATCCGACGTACGGCGGATGTTTAGTGGTTCGAGCGTTCGTACCTGCCTGGGATCGTACCCGAGGTCTTCTCCGTGGCAGTTACGAACGTTGACCATTAGGCCACCCGCCGGCCCATATTTATGCGTCCATATTTATATACAAGCCCAATGGCAAGGTATCAATTCTTAACAAAACAAGAACGACGCTCAAAATTTCTACTTTATTTCACATTTTTTAATTTTTCTACATAGGCCTCCTCACGCTCGATACAGATACGCCAACATTTAAGTTTTTTAAAACCGTCTCTGTTAAAATCTTCAAATTGTTCTTGGCACCATTTCCTCGTCACGGCTTGAACATCTTCGTCACAGGTGAGCTGAACTTCTTTCAGATGTCTCTTGAAACCCGTTTCTGTAAAAATCTTCAGAGTGTTCTCGGAACCATTTCCTCGTGGCGGCTTGCAGATGTTCGTAACAGGTGAACTGGATTCCTTTCAGATGTCTCTTGAAACCCGTCTCTGTAAAAATCTTCACGTTGTTCTCGGAACCATTTCCTCGTGGCGGCTTGAACATCTTGGTCACAGATGAATTGAATTCTTTTCAGATGTCTCTTGAAACCCGTCTCGGTAAAAATCTTTAGGTTGTTCTCGGAACCATTTCCTCGTGGCGGCTTGAACATCTTCGTCACAGGAGAATTTATAACGAAGTAAAATTCTCCGTCATTTTTAGTCTACGCCGGGATTCGAACCCGGATCCCCTCATTCCGGAATAAGTCACTCTACCAATTGAGCTACGCGGACGTTTTATTCTGATTCCTATCTGCCTTTATGTCGTGTGCGTCCTTCTGGCAGGTACGTCACATCTCCTGGTACGTTACATCATCTCCCTCTTATATATATATATATTTTTTTTTTCGAAGTGCTGAGAAGGGATTCTCTTATTTTTCCTATCTCGCGGTGTGGAAATAACATCACACCAATGCGAGATTTTGAACGGTCGGGACATCCGGATAGTTCGGGCGCCATTATAACGAAGTAAATTTCTCCGTCATTTCTATCCGCGCCAGGATTCGAACCCGGGTCCCCTCATTCCGGAATAAGTTGCTCTACCAATTGAGCTACGCGGACGTTTTATTCTGATTCCTATCTGCCTTTATGTCGTGTGCGTCCTTTTGGCAGGTACGTCACATCTCCTGGTACGTTACAAATTGAATTCCTTTCAGATGTCTCTTGAAACCCGTCTCTGTAAAATTCTTTAGGTTGTTCTCGGAACCATTTCCTCGTGGCGGCTTGAACATCTTCGTAACAGGTGAATTGAATTCCTTTCAGATGTCTCTTGAAAATCGTCTCTCTAAATATCTTTAGGTTGTTCTCGGAACCATTTCTTCGTGGCGGCTTGAACATCTTCGTCGCAGGTGAATTGAATTCCTTTCAGACGTCTTTTGAAACCCGTCTCTGTAAAAATCTTCATGTTGTTCTCGGAACCATTTCCTCGTGGCGGCTTGAGCATTTTCGTCACAGATGAATTGAATTCCTTTCAGATGTCTCTGGAAACCCGTCTCTGTAAAAATCTTCAGGTTGTTATCGAAACCATTTCCTCGTGGCGGCTTAAACATCTTCGTCACAGGTGAATTGAATTCCTTTCAGATGTCTCTTGAAACCCGTCTCTGTAAAAATCTTCAGGTTGTTATCGGTACCATTTCCTCGTGGCAGCTTGAACATCTTCGTCGCAGGTGAATTGAATTCCTTTCAAATGTCTCTTGAAACCCGTCTCTGTAAAAACTTCATGTTGTTCTCGGAACCATTTCCTCGTGGCGGCTTGAGCATTCTCGTCACAGATGAATTGAATTCCTTTCAGATGTCTCTGGAAACCCGTCTCTGTAAAAATCTTTAGGTTGTTATCGGAACCATTTCCTCGTGGTGGCTTGAACATCTTCGTCACAGGTGAACTGAATTCCTTTCAGATGTCTCTTAAGAGCAAATAACAATCAGAAGTCGAACGGTCACAAATCTCGGCTGAAGATAGGGTGTTCAGTTACTTTAAACCAGTTTTTTTAGTAGCTCCTGAACTGAAACGACCGGCGTGGGGTTTGGCGTTGTTGTGTTGCAGAATCATTGGCTTTTTCCCCTACACACGTGGTTTATTGTTTGCTTTAACTTTTTTAGAGTATGCACGTATCTCTCAGAGTTGATAGTCTCACCTTCGACCATGTACTCCTGATAAATAATGGCCTCTGTAATTAAAGAACACAGTGAGCATTCACTTGCCTGCATGATTTCAGTTTTGAATATTTTCGTTCGAGGAGAAGATGGCTGTCGGTATTCCAGCGATTTATTTTCCATTTCTGTGTCACAATGGTGAACCCAACTCTCATCGCCATTCACAATGCTTTAGAGAAAATCACTTTCACATTTTTCATAGCGAGTACGAAACTTTGAAATGTTTCAAGACTTGATTTTTTTGTTCCAATCGTTATGTGACGCTGTACCAGACGAGCACACACTTTGTTGCATCCTAAAACTTTAACAATGCCATTGGCATTCAGCTTACAGTGCCTGCCTGCTATTGTTCTCTGAGTTATTCTTTGATTTTCCCTGATGAGTTCATCGACTTTTTGCCTGTTCAAATCGCATGTTGTGATTACGGGCGTCCCACTTTGCGGTTGATTCTTTACGGTCAACATTCCTCCACTGTTTTTTAATTTTTGTTACCCAACAACGAACAGTATCAGATCCATAATCTGACACTACTCTAGCGTGGATTTCTTTCACGCTAGAGTAGTGGTAGTGGTGGCAATGGAGGTACATTTTGATGAAGTTAAAAACTGTATAACTGATCGTTGTTTGACACCCGTCGACACAGCTGAAAAAAAATCATCCAATTTAAACGCAATGAAATACAAACAAATAGATGTACGAGATTCTATTACGCAGTAAAATGAAGCTAATGACACAAAGAATTGTTTGCCGTTTGACTGGTTGCAAGGCAAAAAATCACGCGCGGGACATTGGTGCGGCAGCATTACTTATTGTGGCAAAGAAAATCTTTTACACACTGTCTTGGAACGAAGTAATAAAAGTGGTGGCATACACGACGAAATGGCAACAGCGCCGAGGAATCCTTGTGTGTTAATTGAAGAATGTTGATAGAAAAGCAATTGGGAGAGAATACATCAAATGCTCAACCAGCTAGTTGTGCTAAGGAATCTCTCCGTCGCGCACTCTAAAAATAGATGCATTGGATGTATCTCGTCAGCAGAGTTGAAAACAGGTCACCTACTCCAAGGCAAACAAAAAAAAAAAAAAATAGTGGGGCTCACGCACATGCAAGTGGATTTCTGGGCGACAATTGCAGAGAGGGATAAGTTGATTCCTAGACATCAATTGCAGAGAGGGATAAGTTGATTCCTGGGCATCAATTGCAGAGAGGGATAAGTTGATTCCTGGGCATCAATTGCAGAGAGGGATAAGGGAGTAATGGAATGGGGTTGTCAACGGAGGGGAAACAAGGGATAGAAATTCCGGGAATTGTATCTATTGCCCCTATCACCCCCCCCCCCAAGTGAGCGTTTCATTGGGAGGATCGGCGCTGCTTTTGCTTCATTTGTGTTGTACTACAGTGGTCAGCCTCGCGTGGTCGTGAAGTTGAAAATAGTGGAATGATTTATTTAACTGTAGGTCAAATGTAGTTAGGTAATTAAATCTTTCAGGTATGTCCAGTTGTTGGGGATATACACCAGTGAGCCATCATATTGTGACCACCACCCGTAGCCTGCAAAACGATCACGCCTGGAGACCGAAGGGTGGCGCAGGTAAAGTTCACAGTGCATTATATGTACAACCCGATGACCGGCTTTCGGTTAGTAAAGTGTTCGGAGTCAGAATGCGAAAAGCTGCCGATTTATCAGAGCTTGATAAAAGATAAATTGTGATGTCACGGCGCCTCGGAACTACGATCTCGGAAACCACGCCGGTTTGTGGGTTGTTCAAGTGACGCTGTAGTGAGTATGTATCAAAAATGGTGCACAGATGGTCAAACGACAAACCGTTGTCCAGCCGCGTGTCGTCCGCAGGTTATTGATGCCGGAGGGGAGCGGAGACTGTCGCGCACTTTTCACAGCGACCACAGGGCCACAGTGCAACAAATCACCCGCAGTTGCAACAGTGATGATCAGGGCAATGTGTCACAACACACAGTTCATCGCAGCTCTCTGCGTGTGGGCCTGCGTAGCAGAACACTCAACCGGCTCCCCCATGCTCACTGCACGTCATCGCCAACAACGCACGAAATGGGCCCAAGATCATCGAGATTGGACCGTGGATGATTGAAAGAAAGTGGCCTGGTCTGACGAATCAAGATTCCTGGTGTATCACGTGCACGGCCGATACGCCGATCACCAACGGAGGCACCTGAATGCACTGTTGGTCTGAAACCGGCCGACGGCGGTGGTGTTATGCTGTGGGTGATGTTTTCTTGGAACACTTATGCCCCATTATCCCAATAGCGCAATCCCTGATAGCTGTTGGGTATCTGAACATCGTTGCTGACCAATTTCACCTATTCATGGCAACTGTGTTCCCTGCTGGTGATGGCCTTTACCAACAGGATAATGCGCCATGCCACACTGCCAGAATCGTCAAGGAGTAGTTCGAGGAGAATGCTGGCGATTTTCGGTTAATGACCTGGCTTTCAAATTCACCTGACATGACCCCAATCGAACATTTGTGGTTTGACTTGGAAAAGCGAGTTCGCGCTAAATCACCCCCCCCCAAAAAAAAAAAATGTACGAGAACTGGAGGGCCTGCTGTTGACATTATGGTACCAGATACTCCAGGATACCAACTATTGCCACCTCATCAAATCGGCGCCTTTCCGAGTGGCTGCTGTTTTGCGGACTAAATAAGGTCCTACAGCTTATTAGGTAGGTGGTCATAATGTAATGGCTCATAAGTGTATGTTATCAACTTATACGCAGGGGTCGCGCTAGCGATCGCATTCTTCGCAATTTGCGAACAAAAAAAATCGTCTTGGCTATTGATAAAAAAGTTTTGGCAAAAATATTGGCGATTTCCTTTTTTTAATTTAGTATTTAATATTGTGTACATTGTGCGTGAGACGGAAAGCGATTACGTGGAAAGAGTGACGCAATCGCTGACGTATGACCTATTATAACACTTTATGTTTTTTTATAATTCCAATGGAGGGTGAAAAAAATTTGGTGACTTCAGATTACATTTGGCGAAGAAAAAAAAATGGAATTTGGCGAAAACTTAAAAAAAGCCAGAGCAACCGCTGCGTATATGCGTATTATCATGTATGTATATTTTTTATGGTAGGAATTTTAACCCAACAACAGACTTGGGGAATGTTTCTGTCAGTCCCGAAATATTCGCTACATAACGGGTTCTACTGTAGTAGTTAACTCTTGACTTGGATCTTAGATGGTTTGGGAATGTACGTATATCTTACTGGAAACGAACGATTATTGCAACAGTTGATGTGTGTACCTCACGTGAGTTAAAATATTATCGTGACAGCTGCTGTATTATAATGTAGTTGTACAAAGATTAGAAGAAAGACCTAGAGCAAAGTGGTTTGTGTTAAATGGAGTGCCAGTGAAATAGGTACTGACTGGGCGAAAAACAGCCTGTCAGTAGTGTTCGGGAAAAATAAGATATTAGAGTAACTTTTTTGATTCTTTATTTATTCCTAAAAGGCTCAACAGATGGCGTTGTAATCATTCGTCGCCACCGTGCGTGCTTGTAAAAATAATGTAAGGACATGTTTCAGTGGGCCAACTTTCACCATTAATCTCTTAATCATACTGATCACCCCACTCAATCTTTATGTGGCCAGGTCGGCATGGCATGCGACTGCCCCCTTTGGGTCCAATTCCACTCAGGTCCAAACCTTCTCGTTGCTTTTTCGAAAATAAATCTGCTAAGTTCATAAAAATTTCTCGAGTTCACCTTCAGTTAAATTTCCACTCAAAATCAGGTTGGGAAATCCGAAATAAAATTGGGGGATGAAAATGATTACCCTAAGATTTAAAGCAGCTTCGTCAACATCGGCGACAACCACGTGAGATGACGTCATGCCATGCAAACCTGTGACGTAAGTGGGATAAACGTTCAGACCTAGGAAGTTATATTGTTTAGATTTGTCAGGAAGCTTTGAAATGAACAGACAGAGATTCAGAAAATTTGTAAGCATTCAGTTTGTTTTTATCCATGTTTTTTCTTCTTACAGTTGTGTTTTGTGACACCAGCTAGCACATTGCTAAACATTTTGTGGTAGATCCCACCAAAATGTGGTACTACACCAATTGCACCACTTTCTAAGAAGAGATACACCCTTTTGTGGTGCAAATAAAGCCCAACGTGGTGCTACTTTGCACCATAGGTTGGTGCAGAGTTATACCATATTTTTGGCTTTGTTAGCACTGCAAAATGGTGTATCTTTTCTCAGAAAATGGTGCAGTTCGTGGAGTACCATTTTTTGGTGCAACCGACCACAAAAATGTTAACAGTATGCATCTTCTAGTATGAAGGTGTTATACGAATACTGAGTGAATCAGAAGAATTTCGCAGTTGAGAAAACAATGTTTGTTTTTTCTTGGTCCTCGTAGCAGTTGAGATATATAATAACTCTTATACCAAAAAGGATTCCGTAAACATTTCGCAAAGGACTGCGAGCCTAAGGTAACGACATTAGAATAGAGCTGTTATAGAAGGAATCTTGGTTTTCCATTTAAAACATTAATACCGAGATTAACGTCCTCTGGGTTGCATCGACGAACAGTTATCTTTGATAGCCTTTGCCACAATAGCTGATAGAGTTCAGCCTCCATTATGCACTTCTGCTGATGAATTCATTGGCAATTAATCCTTGTCATCGACAACAACTGATACACGAATTCCAAGGGTGATATTTCCCACAAATTTATCCACTTATCCAAGCAAAGTGTAGTGCCAAGTCTCAAGTTCGTAAGCATTTAATAGCAGCTTGATGATGGTGAAGTTTACATTTAAGACTCTTAAAACATAGATTAATTGAGGTGCATTAAGTTTCTAATGTACACCCCAGATGATTCCGAAATTCTGATGTACTGAGGAAAACAGAGACGCGCATTAAGTAATTAATCATGGAAGCGTCTCTCACAATTTCTCCTCGAAATAACAATTTGAGGTATCTGTTTTCTTGAATTACTCGTCACATACAAATGGTTCCTACGTGTCGCGAATACAAATATTCACACATAATGAGGTTAAAGGAAGATATTTTAAACAAAATGCTAGAGTAAAGCGTAGAGGATAGATTCGCTTTGCTGCTCTGTTTGTGGCAGATAAAGGTAGAGCCTTATGAAAAGCGCGATAAAACCCTGTGTAAAGCACGACGAACGGGAGTATATGACTGTATCTTTTGTCTGGATCTTATATAAGGTTTCCAGATGACTGTACGCGGAAATATTTCCTTATTTTCTATTCATCTTGCGGTTCCTACCTTTATGAAAGGGGGTATTCTAAAGCTGAGGACAGCACACAGAATCGTTAATAATTCACTGGTTTACAAAATAAAAATAAATTTTTGGCACACAAGGAAAACTGTCTGATCCTAACCTTTTATCCTGAATTAAAATGTGTTATTAGATTTTCTCTATCCCACAAAGATTTTTAGTGACACACAGGTTTAATCTGAAGAACATTGCACGAAGGTTATACCGTAAGTAATGCAAAGCGGGCATAAGGTTTTTACTAACTGACAGAGGTCGTACAAACTGCACGTGTTAGGTCTTTTTATAGTAACCCTTCTTCTTTGTTGCAGATTTGAAGGAGAGAAGTGTGGAAGTCTGCTGTGATCTGGTGGAAGCGTTTGAAGCCAAAGAAGACACGTATTTTTCCGATCTGGTGACAGGGGATGAAACGTGGGCATAACTTTACGATCCAGGAAAGAAGAATCAATCCATGGAATGACATCACACCTCTTCACCAAGGCCTAAGAAGTTCAAGAGACAGGGATCAGAACAGAAAGTCATTGTGCCTTGTTTTTTTAGGGGTGATGACAGGGGTGTCATTCTTCTTGATTTACTAGAACGTGGCCATACAGTGACAAGCGAGCGGTACATTGAGACACTCAAGAAGCTTAGAGGAGCCATAAGGAGGAAGACACCGAACAAGAATCTGAAAAGAAAAGGATCCACGGTCACCATGACAATGCGAGACTACACACATCTTTGGCTACAAATCAGGAGATCAGCAAATTAGTTTGATCGTTGTTTCCCATCCACCGTACATCTCAGATCTGGCACCCTCGGACTTGCACCTTTTAGGTCCAATGAAGGAGACCCGAGGACAAGGTTTTGATGACACAAACAAGGCGAAAGTGGCCGTGAATAAGTGGGTACAACAGTCTACACCTGATTTTTTTCAAAGAAGATTCGAGAGTTGGGTTCAACGATGGCGCAAATGCATCGCTTGTGATGGAGACTATGTTGAGTAGCACCTTTCAATAGAGGAAGAGTTACTCTACCAGCATGTGCAATTTGAACGATCTTTGTCACCTAATAAAAAAGTTATGCCCACTTTGTATTGCTTTCGGTACAACCCTTGTATGTTTACGTACATTTATAACACTGTTCATTTTACCTCAGAAGTGACAGTTGATGATTGTCTTCTGTGTTTAGCATCTCTAACACCCCCCTTAAGTGTCCAACAATACTCAACGAGTATGCTAGAATTCCAGTTTTCCTGGTACCTCTTTTACATGATCGAGAAGTCTTGGTGAAATCGCTCGTCATGTTCGTTGCTGACTGCACCGAAATTCTCAGGGAAGAAATCCAAGAAACGAATCTTAAGGGGCATATAACACAGCACATCTTTGAATGAATGTTAGAGCTCATCCACAATGCCACAGTTGCTCTGTGCTTTAAAATTTCCCTAAAACTTTTCCGTAACACGTTTGAACGATTTTCGCGTTGCTTTTTTCAACTTCCTCAATTGAACTTCGAATTTTTGCATTTTGAATCAAAGTTTTTATTTCAGGGCCCAGAAAAACGTATTTATTCTTAGCATCACTTATTCGAGGAAGCGTTTCCTTCAAATAAGCAAGCTCAACACCATTTTTATTCATGACCTCAACAAAGTTTTAAAAAGCCCTAATTTTATATGAAGTAGGGGTAAAAGAATATTTTCAGCGTTGACCAGTGGGGGATGTGCAACATTTTTCTGTCCCGGAATAAGTGATTTCTCGGACGAAACGCGCTTGTGTTTACGCGAAAATAACGGCTGCATCTGTGTCCGCCAACATTGGGGGAAGAGGCATCAAGAAGAGCACACGGTTAAAAATTTGGGGATAGGTTGCACCAAAAAGTGGCGCTACACCACTTTCTGAGAAAATATGCACCATTATGTGGTGCAAACAAAACCCAACAAAATGGCGCAACCTTGCACCATTTTAAGGGGTAAGGTTGCACCAGGCCTCTGATCATTCGTCCGTAAGGGGTCCGGGTTCGAATCCCGGTCAGGCATGGATGTTGTGTTTGTCTTACGGCACTGGCTCCCTCCCTTCCCTGGAACTAGTGACCCTAAATTAGGGACGGGTGACTGCTTATAGCCCATTGAGTTGCTCACGGTGGTCGTTAAACCTCCAATCAAAAAAAAAAAAAAAAAAGGTTGCACCATAGAATGGTGAAGTCTTTCACCATCAAATGTAAGGATATTATTGGGTAAGGTTGCACCAGAATATGGTGTATGGTTGCACCATAAAATGGTACAACCTTAGACCATCAACTGTAAGGATGCACCATTTTGTAGCGCAACTTTATTCCATAATATGGTGCAAAGTTGCACCACTTGTTGGGGTAACTTTCCCAAAATGTAGTGCAGCTGGTGTAGTTCCGCCTATTGGTGCAACATATCAAAATTAAGTGTAATCTTTTCACATCATTGCTTTATGTATAAAATATTTCGAAGACAGGTTTTCTGTGTACAGTTCCAAAAAGTTTGTGCTTACTTCATTAATTTAGGAATAAAAGTTTCCTTTTTTTCTCTTTCTAAATTTTTTCTCGCATATTCGGAAGATTTTAATCTTGATTGCTTATATTAACACATATTATTGTCTCAATTTCAAAATCAATACACTGGGCCAATTAATGCCGCAATTTGAGATAGCTACTTCCGTGTGAACAACCTCCTCAATAAACTAAAATTCTATTGTCCTACACGTGGCTAGGCACATATATAACATCAGAAACTCCAACGTGAAAATAACTATGTCAGAAACGCCAGATATTATGTGATATCAAAATTATTTTCATTACTTACCTTATTAATTTGAGTGAACACTTCTTTAGAATTTTCCAAACTCGCACTCACTGTGACGACAAAACCAACATGGCGACACAACACAACATCTGTCTTCTTCGGATGACTTGATGACGAAGACGCATGCGCCGTTTCCTTCACTGCACCAAAATGTGGTGCAAGGTAACGCAGCTCTGGTTGCATTTGGTAAAACTGGGGGCAAGTCCAACGTTTTCATGCACCACGTTATGGCGCAAGTGAGAAAATCGCACCAGATCTTGGTGTAAGCGTCAGATGCTGCACAATATTGCGGTGCAACGTTGAACTGAAATTTTTAACAGTGTATATTCGTACCAGGCGTACCGCACCACCACGGGGCATATGGTCTGGGGTGTTATCGAGTACGAAGGCAGATCACCTCGCGTGAGAGTCTGTACTCCCATAACGAGTGCCCGTTATGTCAATAACCTTTCACGGCCGGTCGCCCTGCATAACGTCCCAGCGGCCATATTTCAGCGGGACAATGCCACACCAAATTCTGCAGCGACAACATGTGCCTTCTTCAGGAGCCACAACATTCCACTTCTTCCGAAGCCTACTAGACCGCCGGATTTATCACCCATAGAAAATCTCTGGGACGTGCTCAAATGACCGGTGCAGCGGTATGACCGTCCGCCAGTAAATGTTGATGAACTTTGGACGCGGGTAAATACATCCTGTATGGCTATTTCCCATGACACCATTCACACAATATTTGATTCGATGCTCAGCGCGTACAACAGGTGCTAAAAGCCAGAGGTGGCCACACGAATTATTAGCTACATCGACGCACCTGGTACGTATGACACCGAGATGCTAATCGTTTGTTCTGTATTGACTAATGAACATATACAGCAGGCGATGCAAACCAGAGGTGGCCACACCGATTATTAGCAGCATCGAGGCACCTGGTATGTATGACACCGAGATGCAAATCATTTGTTCTGTATTGCCTAATGAACATATCCTATAAAAATCAAAGTCATAGCTCGACTCCTTTCAGGGGTTCTGTGCTTTATGAATATGAGTGTATCTGTCCCTTACTTAGAGCAAGTAACCTTAAATTAGGGATGGCTGTCATTTGGCCTTCAGATGACCCCTGATGTCCTTTAGCCTTCAGATGCCCCCTGATGTCCTCTGATCTTCAGATACCCCCTTATGCCCTTTGGTCTTCAGATGCCCCCTGATGTCCTTTGGTCTTCACATGCCCCCTGATGTCTTTTGGCCTTCAGATGCCCCTAATATCTTTTGGCCTTCAGATGCCCCCTGATGTGCTTTGGCCTTCAGATGCCCCCTGATGTCCTTTGGCCTTCAGATGCCCCCTGATGTTGTTTGATCTTCAGATGCCCCCTGATGTCCTTTGATCTTCAGATAACCGCTGATGTCTTTTGGCCTTCAGATGCCCCCTGATGTCCTTTGGCCTTCAGATGTCCCCTGATGTCCTTCGATCTTCAGATGCCCCCTGATGTCCTTTGGCCTTCAGAAGCAACTGATGTCTTTTGGCCTTCAGATGCCCCCTGATGTCCTTTGGTCTTCAGATGCACCCTGATGTCCTTTGATCTTCAGATATCCCCTGATGTCCTTTGGCCTTCAGATGCCCCCTGATGTCCTTTGGCCTTCAGATGCCCCTGATGTCCTTTGGCCTTCAGATGCCCCCTGATGTCCTTTGGCCTTCAGATGCCCCTGATGTCTTTTGCTTCAGATGCCCAGTGATGTCTTTTGCTTCAGATGCCCCTGATATCTTTTGGCCTTCAGATGCCCCCTGATGTCTTTTGGCCTTCAGATGCCCCCTGATGTCTTTTGGCCTTCAGATGCCCCCTGATGTCCTTTGGTCTTCAGATGCACCCTGATGTCCTTTGATCTTCAGATATCCCCTGATGTCCTTTGGCCTTCAGATGCCCCCTGATGTCCTTTGGCCTTCAGATGCCCCCTGATGTCCTTTGGCCTTCAGATGCCCCTGATGTCTTTTGCTTCAGATGCCCAGTGATGTCTTTTGCTTCAGATGCCCCTGATATCTTTTGGCCTTCAGATGCCCCCTGATGTCCTTTGGCCTTCAGATGTCCCCTGATGTCCTTCGATCTTCAGATGCCCCCTGATGTCCTTTGGCCTTCAGATACCCCATGATGTCCTTTGGTCTTCAGAAGCCCCTGATGTCCTTTGGCCTTCAGAAGCCCCTGATGTCCTTTGGCCTTCAGAAGCCCCCTGATGTTCTTTGGACTTCAGATGTGCCCTGATGTCCTTTGATCTTTAGATACCCCCTGATGTCCTTTGGTTTTCAGATGCCCCCTGATGTCCTTTGGCTTTCAGATGCCTCCTGATGTCCTTTGACCATCAGATGTCACCTGATGTCCTGAATATGAGGGTATCTGTCCCTTAGATGCCTCTTGATGTCCTTTGTTCTTCAGATGCCCCTGATGTCCTTGAACAGAGCCACGGGATAAGTTGTAAGTACTCCAGAAACCAGAGGCGTAACTAGGGCGGGGCAGACGGGGCGGCTGCTCCTAGCGCAGCTCAAGATTGGGGAAAACCACTACTTGCAGTCTGATTAAAATTGAAACTGTAATTTTCACACAAGTTTTTGGTATACTTGAAATTCGAATCTCTTCCTTAAAACGTTCTGAGGATTCTAGCTGTTCACATTCAGGAATGAAGAAATAGTTAATGAAAAACTCTTTCTTCGCTTATATTGTCCGTCGAACTAAAAAAGAACTACGGCCTTTGTCAGCAACATGTGACGTACTACGGAGGTAAAGCACGTGTCAAGACGACAAATCTGCAGCGATACATTCGTCTTTGTAGTTTAGTTAATTAAAACGACTCACTCCGGAGCGGGGCGACGCGACTTCGATCCCGTTACCAGCAAATTTGTGAATTTCACAAACAATGGTGCCCGCTGTTTTACCTTATTTGAATGGACTATAGGTACGTTGCAAGGAAAAGTTCACATCGTTGAAGATTCTCTGGGAACTATTTGATCATTTTTGTGGGTGCGAGCCACTACTACGAACTGAATTCGGTCCATTTGATGTGGTACAGTAGGTCCGAACTCCCAAGCAGTTGCGAAAAACCACACGAACAGTCGCAGTTAGATTGTACCTACCACGTAGAGAAAACTTTGGGGTACACTGTAAAAAAAATTCCGAAATTCAGGGACAAGTTTCCGTCATTTCTTCCGTGAGTTAACGAAACATATTTCTGATACAACCTTTTTCGTGAAATGATCGAAAGAAACCTGAATTTAACGGATTTTCCGCATCACGGGAACATATTGAATTTTCAGAAACCTTTCCTCAGTTTCTTTCTTATATTGACGGTAAATTACCCTTTTTAGCACGTCTTTTGTAAAAAACGATCGTGCTTATGTTACCGGTTTGTCCGTCCGTCCGTCTGTACCCAAGATATCTCTGCAACTATCTGTCCAATTTGAAAAATTCTTTTTGCATTGGGAAGCTTGAAATATGCGAATGATGATCCTTTATTTCGTTTTCATTTTACGATGTACAATTTTGCCGCTAGAAGGCGTTAATGCAGATGATGTCAAATTCAAAAATACGTTTTATTCCACATATTTGCTTCTAAACATCCGATTCAAACAATTCTTTAATCTTTCGATTCCATTTACGTCGAAGAGTATTTTAGATATAGTTAATTTTTCAAATTAAGCATAAATTTTCCGCTAGGGGGCGTATAAGTAAATTACATTTTCCCCGATAACTCTTCTTCTAAAACTCAGATTTAATCTTTAGCGGATACACCTCGTGATGAAAAATCTTTTGCATATAATTTCAAATTTTTGGTAAAGAATACTTTGGCCACCAGGGGGCGTAAATGTTAATTTTTGCTTCTGATGTATTTGCCATAAAATCTGAGTTTCTAAAATATCGATTGAAAAAATTCTTTCGTGGACTTATGCCACTCCCATCGTAAACATTTTCGAAATATTTTCTTCTTAAAATATTCCACAGTTTCTCCGCCTGGGGGCGTAGATGTATATCTTATTTTTGTCAATAACTCTACTTCTAGGTGTCCGATTTAAAAAAATCCTTCTTTGTTGGATAGTGTTTTCAGTGTGACATGTTTTTCAAATATTTTCAAAATTTTCAAGTAATTCATAGACTTTCCGCTAGGGGGCGTATAGGTAAATTGCGTTTCCCCCTATATCTCTGCTTCTAAATCTCCGATTTGAAAAATTCTTTCTGCACCGGATACAGCTCCTGATGGAAAATCGTTTGCACATAATTTCTAATTTTTGTAAAAAAATGGTTTGACCACCAGGGGGCGTAAATTTTAATTTCCGCTTGTGATGTATTTGCATCAAAATATGAGCTTCTAAATTCTCGATGGAAGAAAACGTCGTTTGTAGACCGATACTCATGCCGACAAACCTTTTAGAAACATTATCTTTTTAAAATAATGCATGGTTTCTACGCCAGGGGCGTATATGTATATTATTTTTGTCAATCTCTCTACTTCTAGGAGTCCAATTTGAAAAATTCCTTCTTTGTTGGATGGTGTTTTCAGTGTGACATGTTTTTCATATAATTTCAAAATTTTCAAGTAATTCGCAGACTTTCCGCTAGGAGGCGTAAAGGTTAATTGTTTTTATCCCTATATCCCTGCTTTTAAATTTCCGATTTGAAAAATTCTTTCTGCACCGGATACAGTTCCTGATGGGAAATCCTTTGCACATAATTTTTAATAAAAAATGGTTTGGCCACCAGGTGGCGTAAGTCTTAATTTCCGCTTCTGATGTATTTGCAGCAAAATATGAGCTTCTAAAATCTCGTTTGCAAAAAAATTCGTTTGTTGACCGATGCTGCACATGTTGACAAACCTTTTAGGAACATTTTATTCTTGAAATAATGCATGGTTTCTACGCCACGGGGAGCAGATGTATGTCAATATCTCTACTTCTAGGAGTCCGATTTGAAAAATTCCTTCTTTGTTGGATAATGATTCCGATGCGAAATGTTTTCCCTATAAATTCAAAATTTTCAAGTAAATCATAGACTTTCCGCTAGGGGACACAAAGGTAAATTGCGTTTTCTGCGTTATTTCTGCTTCTAAAACTCCGATTAGAAAAATTCTTCCTGTATCGCATACAAGACCTGATGGAAAATATTTTTCACATAATTTCTAATGTTTGGTGAAGAATGGTTTGGCCACCAAGGGGCATAAGTGTAAATTTCTGCTTCTGATGTATTTGTAGCAAAATGTGGGCTCCTGAAAACTCGACTAAATTTTTTATCTTGGACCGATACCGCTCATATGGAAAAACCTTTTGAGAATACTTTCTTCCTGAAATAATGCATGGTTTTCCCACCAGGGGACGTAAAGTCACACCTTATTTTTGTCGATATCTCTGTTTCTAAGAGTCCAATTAGAAAAATTCTTTCTGTGTTGGAGAGCGTTTCCGGTGGGAAATGTTTCTCATATAAATTCATGTTTTTCTTAACGAAAAAGTCTGCAACCAGAGGGCGTAAGCTCACGGTTCCGTTTACAGCAATATCTGAGGGATTAAAAACCCGATTGAAAAACTTCTTTCTTCCGTCAGATACTATTGTTTTCCATACCGGTTCCATTGACTTTGAATAGCTTTGATAAATTTAATTTGCGTCCGAACGGATTCAAAAGACGTGTTTATTACACCCGAAAATTCGGTGTCATCTTTCTTGTTGAGATGTGTTAACAGAAAATTCTGAATTTTCAGAGATCTTTCAGCATGTCCTTTCGTATATTAACGGAAAATCTCCGTTTTTACTTTTTCTGTATCCGTATGACGAGAAATTACCGATAATAGGAGCGATTGGTGAGAATACTTGAGGTTTGATTAAACTTTTGAATTTCAATCGTCTGTGTAATTTTGAAGATCGGATATTGTGGATAGCATATCGCATGGATATTGTTTACTGTGGCACAGGATATTTCGTCTCCTTTCCCCTATTTGGTGCATCAGCCACTTATTATATATTGTGTTACTGTAAGAAACCGGGTACTTATTGAACAGATGATTATATGATGTCTGTGTATCAGTCTTTGGACAACTTACGATGAAAGCTATTTTAGCTAACAAAAGTAATTTTTATATTTAGAAGAGTTTTTTTGTGAAATAACACTATAAAAAGTAAATTTCACCTTTTTTAAAGATAACTGAAAGTCATTTTCAGTTTAAAAAATCAGGTTGCAAAGCATTTTGTTGCTTCGAAAAATCACGATGAAAAATGCTTAATTTGTGAAAAGTCCTACAACAGGGAAAAGAAAAAAAAAGATTACTAACCTATTCAGAAAAATAATAAGCTCTAACAGAAAATAAAATGACTAAATCACTCAGATTAATGACAAAAAATAAAATTTCACCGTCGCGGAATTCATTTTACGTTGTACGTGACCCCAACTGTGGAGCATTTGTGGTCCAGTTGTTAAAGGCGCGAGTTACCTATTGAGCCAGCTCTACCGACTGGTGATCGGTCCTAACCTCACCGAAAGGATTATCTGGAGGTAAGTGCTATACAGGGTCGTCAATTTTACGGAATTTCAGTTTAAATACGGAAAAACCTCAAATGGACTTTTATGAAATAAACGGAATTTCTGTCTACGGAAAATCTGTGTATATGCGGAAGTTAAAATAAACGGGAACTTTTAGAAACGGAAATTTCGTTAAAAGACAGACATCTACCGGCAACTTTGCTGCAGGTTATTTTCAGAAATTTTCCGTGAGTTCACACCACTTAATCTTCACAGTGTATGACGCTAATTTTGTTTTGTCGAGAAGAGTATTACCCTGCCCGACATTATTACTAATATAATATACACATTTATTAATTTAATAGTTATATATGTATAATGCCTTAAAATACAGATGGCGGGCGCAGTATTATGTGGTTTGCCCCGGGCGCAGTATTATGTGGTTTACCCCGGGCGCAGAAATAACTTGTTACGCCTCTTCCAGAAGCAGTATATATTAGGCCATGTATTCTATACTTGTTCTGTTTATCTGTGAGAGCAGTTCTGTAAAGACATTCTTTGATAGCCCCAGATGATATTTTAATACGATTATATCTCAGAATTTCCCATTAATATAAATCAGCAAAGCAAATAGATGTGATTCGCATTTTATGAGAAAGTATATGGAATCTTTTATCTCCGTGAGGAGCAATTCACATAAAAAAGTCGTTAAGATGTTCTTTGTTGTGCTATTAACTTTGAAGAAACGCTTTACAAAAGGAAATTAGGAAAGAAAGATATTCTCCTTTTTCGGCTGAGAAATCTGCAAAAAATAAACGGTCGCGAAGGATCTAAAAATATCGTATGAACACACAAGAGGTAAAATCATGTCACTACATTTTCCGCCATCAGTTGTTCATGTTCCCGGAAATAATTCTTCATTCGGCGCTTTCACCGCCGAATTCTGAAGAACCGCTCCTTAATACATTTCGCATTGAAATAAAAAGGAGATGGAAGGAAAAGAACTGAATTAAGTCGTCGTGAAACTTTTGAAGACGGTGATTTTCCTACACTTTATATTTCACTTTGAAAATATGTAAAAACAGCAATAAACGAGAAAAGAATGGGAAATAGCACTATGTTATGTATACAAGAGCAAGTTTTAGTAGCGTTTCACCCAAGATAAGATTTTGCGATAAAACTGTTTCAAAAGTTTCTTTTACGAGCTACAGATTCAAGTCTTTATGATTTTAGATCTTCTTCTCAATTAAGAATAAAAATGCTAGAGAAAACGCTTCGACATAAAATGCTTTATGATGAACACTAGAGATGAGTTTGGGCTCAATTTTAGGAGCCCTGGCCCGGCCCGCTTTCTTTGTTTACATGTGTTTTCTGAGCCCGGACCCGGATTCTTGAAAAATTTTGTGCTTATCAAGGTTTGCATTTATGCATTATACTCTGGCCAAAGATATGGCCGAAGCAAGGATCAGTTTAAAAATCATTAGTTTAAAAAGTTTAGTTCAGTTAATCCACTTCACAATATTAATATGTTTTTAGAAATACTACGCATAAAGCCAAATGTTCTAAAAATGTGGATTTGAAAATAAATAAATAATCAACGCGCCCTTTCACCGTACCAGGGGAATCAGTAATTTTGGCGAAAGCTGAAAAAAAGAAAATCGTTTAGGAACAAAATATTCCATTCGTTATTTCCTTTTGATTTCTAAATTTACTTTTAATTTGAATAAATTGCATTATAAAACGCACAACGCTGTACATACAGTTGCAAGTGTTTGAAATTTTGACTCTAGAAAACTAATGTTTGCAATATAATTTACATATATGCTAATTGGTAAAGGTAGTTTAGAGTGATGTAGTAGAATATAAAAAAAGCATGTAGGGAAATTTCCAAAATTAAGAAAAAAAGAATGTAAAAGCATTCCAGACCAGATTATTCTGCATTTTGTAACATTAGCAAAGCTTTGCACTTAATAGTATAATAATCACAATATTAGCATTTGTGTGTGCAGTTTCCAGATCAAGTTCATCATGAAAAAAGAGAGAGAGAGAGAAAGAGAGAATTGCATCTAATGCCTCAGCGCTTCAACTTGATCTTCTTTTCTCTAAAACCCGACCTGCTGCACTAAAGACCAACGTCACCCCAAAAATCGCGGGAGTGAGGAAATTAAAAAAAAAATAAATAACAATATTTCTAACTGCACAATTTTGGAAATTAATACATTATTTTAAAGATAAGATTCTTGATTTTTAATAAAATACAAAAAATGGGATTGTGATTTTTCCCCAGTTTTTCGATACCAGACCTCTTTAAACTAATCCTTGCTTGGGCCATAGCTTTGGACAATGCATAATGCAAGTCTTGCTAAGCAAAATTTGTCTTGCAATGGCAGCTAGCTTAGGAAATTAAAAATCCTTCCACCATGGTAACAAATCCACAATAAAATTCAACACGTGTAAATCAACCGGGCTCGAAATTACACGTGTTGAATTAATTACAGTAATGAAATTCAAGACGTGTAATTCCGAGCCCGGGCCCGGGTTTTTCGGTAGTTAATGAATATTCTGAGCCCGTCGGAGCCCGGGCCGGACCCGAGCCCTAGCTCGCCTCTAATGCACACCCCTTTCATACTGCAAAGGAAATAAATAAACAGTGATCGAAAGTAACGCTGCTACACACAACGCTACTGCTACACACAACGCTATTTTTGCAGTAGCGTTGTGTGTAGCATTGATACAAATATAAAAACGTTTTTAGATTTATTGTCTGAACTGGAGCTGAGAGTGCCCTGCATACAATCACGGTACTTGACTTACACTGTGAAAGCCAGCGAAACCGCTAAAGATTGTTACACCCTTTGCTGTATATATTCTGTATATTTGCTATTTAAGGTAAATGCACCTAAAAACTCTGCCCTATGTTCCCAATGGTCAAAACTTCTGTAGACATTTTTTTCGCAATTAATACAGGGTGTACACAAATCAGTTGGGCAATTTCGTAAGTGAATAATGTGTGAAATATTAATTGTAAGTTACCGGTTCAAATGCAGATGAGTCTTAGTGTATCCTAAGTTTGCGGATAGTAGGCGCTAGGTGTGTATGTCCATGTTTCAGTGAGCTGTAGGTCACGGTTTTCCATCATTCGTTCTGTGTTCGCGTAATGATGGAGACGTATACCGGCGACGAAAAGGCGAAATGCTGTCTGTGGTTCCATGAAACGCATTCCGCTGTGCAAGTGCAACGAAATTTCCGTCGAGAATACCGCAAAAGTGCGCCGAAAAGAGACACCATTGTAGCATGGTACAATCGATTTACCGAAACGGGCTGTGTGGCACATAGACTTAGTGTCCAAGGCAGACCTAATATGCGACAACAGACGGTGGATGCAGTGAGAGAATCATTTGTGAGAGGACCCGCAAAATCTACAGCACGTGCTAGTTTACAACTGGGAATTCCTAAAACAACAGTGCATAAAATCCTGTGCAAACGGCTGATGTTCAGACCTTACATATTGCAAATTGTTCAAGCTCTAAAGCCCATAGACCTGACGAAAAGAGCAAACTTTTGCACCGATATGTTAGAGCGCATGGAAAGGGAAGACGATTTCCTGTCGCAGTTAGTTTTCAGTGACGAGGCAACGCTCCATTTGAGTGGAAAAGTGAATAGACATAATGTCAGGATATGGGGATCCGAAAATCCTAATCCCACCTTTGAGCATGAAAGGGATAGACCCAAGGTAAACGTGTTTTGTGCGGTAAGTTGTTCTAATGTTTTTGGCCCATTCTTCTTTGCTGAAAAAACTGTTACGGGAATCGTACACCTGGACATGCTTCAGATTCATCTCATGCCGATCCTGAAAGAAACAATGCCTGAAGGTTTCATTTTTCAACAAAAAGGCGCACCGTGTCGCTTCCACAAAGCGGTGACTTCTTACTTCAGTGCTGAAGTACCAGTTTGGATTGGTCGCGGAGTTGTTATTCCATGGCCAGCACGATCACCAGATCTTTCACAACTAGATTTCAGTGTATGGGTTTTTTAAAGATCAGGTTTACCCTCCGCCGCTTCCGAAATCCATTCCTGAATTGAAATCACGATTCAGCACTGCACTTGGTTTGATCGACGTGAACATGCTTACTAACATATGGCAAGAACTGATGTACCGATGGGACATTTGCAGAGTAACGAAGAGCAGCCACAACGAACATTTGTGAAAAAGGTAAACTTGGTGTGCTTCACTATCTTATAATCTTGTTCACTTTCATGTGTGCCTATATAACTACGCATAATAAACCATTCTTTTTGCCCAACTAATTTGTGTACACCCTGTACATTCCCAAGGATGAAAATTTGCATTTTGATGAAAATAAATTTATGTTATAGCCTAGTCTTCTTAAATATTTGCTAAAACGTAACGATAATTACATTAAAAATCAATAATTTTTCATTGGTTAGTGTTGAGATCTGCGAAAAGATGGCGCCACTTGTTCAGATGGCTTACTGATTGTAATCATGTCACACTTTTTTTCAATAATTTCATTAATTTTTGGAAAGGAAAATTATTAACACTAATTATTAACACGAACGCTAACACTAATTAACACTTGAATCTAATCATGCGATAATCTGGAATGTTTAGAATGATTTCAGCCATTAAGATTAAATTTCCTGACAATAATTTAGCTGAAAATGTTAACAGAACGGTAGGTACTGCTGACGTTTAATTCTGAAATTAGCCAGGAAACATACTCTGCGACAAAACTGGTGAAACCTTACCCAAAAATGCTTTAGTGGAAATGTGGACGCAATTTTTTCCTATTATTGAACTTTTGTGACGTATATTCTAAATTAACTTTCTTTTTTAGTTTCTTTCCCTATGTAAATATTGAGTTTATTCTCAGATATATTTCACTCTTAACGTGATATCTTTTTTCTCAAACGAATACGTTTGGCAACACAATTGAGGTTGAATGCACGTGACGTATGCCTGAGATAAGGTAAGAACGAGAGATAAAAACGACGACTAAAATGTTGCTTGGCGAGCGTTGTTAAAGAGAGCGTTGTAAAGAGAGCGTTGTGTTGTAGAGCGTTGTGTTGTAGAGCGTTGTGTGGAGCTGTGTGGTGTGTTTAAATGTTGATACCGTTTTGTTATGGAAGTGCTACATCCTGAATAAAACATCTTTCCGTAAGTTTGACTTCTGTTGTTTACATGTTTCGTCTGGCCGTTAAGGTTTAATTTAGGAACTATTTCTTCGTATGGTGATGTTTTAAATTAACGTAGAAGTACGAAAAGACTTCGTCATACTTTCTTTTCCACTTACAAGCAGTGTAATACGTAAGGCATCGGTATGTGATGATGCTTTATTTTACCGCTTTCGGGGAGAGAACGAAATGATTATCTTTCCCGTTTACTGTTTGTACAGCAATATGTTTCTAATACAGCAGGTGAGTCGAAAGTTTTGCAATATTTGGATCATTTTATATCTTCATACGTACCTTTACGACAAAAGCTGACTAGCATTCAAAGTATTGGCCATCGTGTTGCACCGTCTTTAGCCATCTATCTGCCAGTTCTTCGATTCCGCAGCGGTACCAGTTCTTGTCCTTCGAGGCGAAGAACTCCTTCACCTCAGCTGCCACCTCCTCCTGGTTGTTGAAGTGCAGCCCACGAAGGAAGTGGGCCATGGACCGGAACAAGTAATAATCCGACGGGGCAAGATCCGGACTATATGCTGGGTGTGGCATCAGTTCGATGGCCTCAAGTTCCTGGAGATTTTCCCGGGTCGTTCGCGCGTTATGAGGCCGAGCGTTGTTCTGCTGTAGGAGAGCTCACTTTCTGTTCACCAGTACCGGTTACTTCTCCTCTAAAATGGCATAAATCCGCTCCAGCTGTTCAGAGTAGAGGTTGGCGTTGATAGTCCGACCATGCGGAACAAATTCCTAATGGATTATCTCCTTGAAATTCAACAAGACGCACAGCATCACCTTGTGCTCGAAGGGCCCACGTTTGACAACAGGTTCAGGGAGCTGGCCCGGGCTCAACCACTGACGTTGTGTGGTAGAATTACGAAAATAAACCCACTTTTCATCGCACGTAACAAAGCTCTTATTGAAACGTACATCGCGTGGGTTTTCTAGAAGTTTTGTGCACACTTCCACTCGGCGGTTTGCTTCAGCTGGCGTCAGTTCGTAAGGGACAATGCGGCAGCTCCTGTAGACCTTGCGAAAGTCCTGAAGGTGCAACATTCTTCTAAAAATCCATTGAACAAATACTTTGTAGACAAGATTTATTTTTATTTCGGGGTTTAATGACCACCATGAGCAATTCTATGGGACATAAACAGTCACCCAACCTTAATTAGGGCCGCTGGTTCTAAGGAAAAATGAGAATCAGTGCTATCAGCCAAACACACTGCCCACGCGGGCCTCATCTAGGACTCGAACCCAGTCTCATCTGGGACGAATGATCCGATGCTCGCGCGTCAGACCACTCAGCAATCGAGAAGGCTTAGTACGTAAGAAGTGCACGTGCATGTACAAAAAACTATAAAAACAGACGATGGAGAAGCGTTGTCGGTGGGACCGTGGATAACTTAAAATCTAATTCTCAGAACATACAGCCTTTATCGGTGTTTTTGCATATTTTAACTCTTAGAAATATGCAGCTTTGGGACTGACATGTTGAAATGTGCTACAAATGGCAATCAGAGTAAAGAGGATAAATTATTTGTGCAAGTTGCCTCGGTATTTAGCTCTCAATGCCATTTAAAATATACATTGCCATTCAGTAATGGCCCATTTTGATACGCAGTCACGTATTTAAATAACCACTTGACATTTTCACATTTTTTGGTGTGACATTATTTTTCTTTATTATTTGGCATTTTCGCTTCAAATTCAGCAACGAAACATGACTTCCCCTTATAAAACTTTAATATAAAATTCTGTTCTACAATTGTTCATTCGAAATAAACTTCTGTTATATTACACAATCATTATGCTTACACTTCTCCCCCCCCAAAAAAAAAAAAAAAACCAACAACAACAAAGAAATGTATTTACAGTTCAAAAATTCTATTTATATCGATAGAATACTAGTTATCTCTTTCAGTTCCTGTATTTTAGCTGAACTTGATTGGGAACAGATGACCCACATAGTCTTTAACTTTTAAAACAGTCCATATTTTTTTAAAAAATTTACTTACAGTCTGAAAATTAAAAAAAAAGAAAAACACTTGTTACCCTGAATACTGGTTGTCGTTTGAAGTCCATGTTTTGACCAAAATCCATCGAAAACCAGATGAAACACAGAGCCTTAGTTATCACCCGTAATTAACATTTTTTTGGCTGAACCTCATTAAGAACAGATGAACCATATGTTTTTTAGCAATTTAAAACAGTCCTTAAAGCCATATGTAAGAATTACCTTTAACTTAAAGCTAAGAGTAAAACAGTAGCTAAGCAGCAGCTAAAGTCGCTACTTTCCTGAAAAAAGTAGTGCAGCTAGCTTCTTTTCAGAAAAAGTAGTTATACTTGTAGTTGTAGCAGTAGCTAGCTACTTTTAAAAAGTAGCTTTCCAATAACTGGAAATAAACCATTGAAGTTACGTGCTAGTAAACGCTTTTTTGAAGCAAAAAGTTTTGAAGGAAACTGCCTGAACGCCTTTAATTTGGTACATTTAGTATATCTAGTGAATTTATACCGCTAAAACACAAACGATTGCTGAGAATTTAACCTATATGGGTCAAGTTGCACTTAGCAGTCAAATAAAATCTACTAGTTTTGTTTGCAAGTATGTTTAGTGAGGCATAGGGTGACTGACTTTTAACGGTAATGGTTCTAACATCATGCCCACCACTGGCTGTTCTTTCCTTCTGTAAACATATAAGCTGCTTTTTTCTTATTTACAACCCTAAACAGACAATATTACTCAATTGTAAAGATGGGGCAACAGGAATACTGAGAAAAAGAAGAAATGGTTATACAATAAAATAAAATTGTGTAACTGTCAGATAAAATGTAAGTTCACTATAACAAGCAGTTATTGAAAGCCTTTTCATTTATCAAAAATACAGGGGGTGTGTCGATAAAGATCGGTGAATGCTCAAAGAAAATAAACAACAGGAAACACTGAAGAATATTTACTTTATTGGCCTTAAGTAAATCTTTAAATTACATAATCACCACCGGATAAAATATTCTTTTGAAATCGTTCGTCTACTACGGGAAAAATTTTCTTGTATTATCGTCTGCATCTAGGTTCTCATCTTGAATGCCCGATACATCCGCAAATCTTTTTTCCTTTCAGCCGGTGCTAGATCAGGCGAATGCAGTAGGTTTTCCAAAGCACTAACGGCTCACTTTGAAGCAGAATTTGATGTTCGTTCTTTGCTGTAGTTTTGCCAGCAAACAATGAACATCTACACATACCAACCACTGAATTATAAACTTTAATTCAATACAGGGTTGGACTTCCTTTAGCCAGAATTACAACACGTATGCGATTTTGTATAGGTTCTACAAGGTGCTGGAACGCATATAATTCTACAGACAGTCCTTTAACTGGCTCAGATTTGACGGAACAAGACTTTGTTCTTGGATCTGTTTTTCTAACAAGTCCCATACATTCTCAATAGAGTTCAGACCCTCTTTGGTGCCCAGGAAAGATGGTGGAAGTCGTTGTCATGCTCTCTGAACACATCTTGCGTGATGGACAGTAGCACTGTCGTCCATGAAACAGCCGTCACCTGCTGGATAAAAATCCCATATTGCAGGATGGAGTTGATCGACAATGTTCAGATGATCCCTGGATGACACCTGACCTTCCAGCAATATCAGAAGGACACGTTCTTTACCAACAGAACGTGTCCCACACCATGACACCCTCCAAAATCTTGAGTTGTGTTCGTAAGCCAAGCTGGGTCTTTGCTTCATGGAGGTCCCGCCAAACTGTCGGTGCAGAACAAGATGTACCGCGACTCGTCGGACCACATGACTTTTTTCCAGTCTTCCAGTGCCCAGTCACGGCGTTCCTGATACCACTGTAGGTGAACTTTCCGATTCTATGCAGAAATCTTTGATTTCCGTATAGGTATGAGACTACCAGTACCAACTTTTTTCAATTCCCTGAGCATAGTTCGCTGAGAGATGGGTCAGCAACAGCCTCCATTGAATTCTTGGGTCAAATGCTGCCCGGAGGAAGACCTGTTCCTCAGTACAAGCCTTCTGAGACAAGAAAGATCTCGTTCCTGACAGATTGTCATCGCGCCACTATTTAAAGACCTGGAATATCTCACCTTTGAGAAACCAGTCAGCTCTGCTGCTTTCAAAACCCTCGCTCCAGCCAGACGGGCCCCCACAATAAGCCCCTTTTGTCGAACTCATAAAGATCCTTTGTTCTTCGCATTGTGATCAACACTACTGACGATTACTGACAAGCGGTGGTCTTAAATAGTTGCCTAGTTACGTGGTGACATACCTGATCACTATCTTTGATACACGCTTCGTAACTGACGTTTAGGTACATATTCACAAATACAGTATTTCTAATTCAGTGGCTGGTGTGTATATACATCAGTTACCACAACACGCTCTTGGGCTACTTTTCTCACAGATCGGTGACGGTTACGATCATGTTCGTCCACTTACTTGACTGTGTCGCGTAAGTTACCGCATCTTTCATAACCTTTCACGCGTTACAACAACATTTACCGAACTCTGTTGACACATATGCGCTTGAGGAATTGAGAAGGTGCAAAGTCTAACAGGAATAGGACAGAATATCTCAGTTCTGAACGATGGCTTGTTGAAAATTATGTGGGACCTAAGAGCAACAGTAAGCACCCTGAGTGCAACCAAAAAAAGGAGATTAAGTGCCTTCCTGTCCTGATGGACGAATGATTTGATGCGCGGCATTCTGGTTTATCGTAAGAGTTGGCACCAGGTTGGAGTCCCGAATGAATCATAGTCGTTCGGTTTGTCGTATGGCGTAAGTTCTGCCTGTTTTCTGGAATTAGTAATACTAAATCAGGAAGAGGCGACTCTTTATAGCCGTACATTCATGCTAGATTGTTAAACCATCAAACAAAAAATCATCGCAGTTCATAATGAAGTCTTTGAAGAAAAACGTCAACAATGCGACATCTAGTCTTATTTTAAAATCATGAATGGCAAATTAATTTTTACAAGTTGAAATATCTCTCATGTACACAGACATGACATAAGTAAATAGACACCTGTCGTAATGTCCTTTTTGCTATGTAGTGGAGTCCATATTGCATTGCATGCTCAAATTCCCTTTAATATACACTGTATTGACAAAAGTCACCAGACACCCTTCATAAGCAAATGAACGGATCCGCTGTGTTGCTAAGATGCGCGGTACAGCTGCAAACGGTATAAAAACAAGCCTGAAGCTGCCCGCGATCATATCGCACTGTGAGGTTTGAGGTTGAGTGAAACTGTTGCGGCGGGATGGAACTGACTCTGAGAAAGGAAAAGTTGTTGGGTGTTATACAGTATTAGTAGGTTTTCCATAAGAGAAACCGAGAGGCGTTTAAACATACCCAAGTCAACTGTTTTGGATGTACTGAATAAGTGGTGGAAGACACATGGCGTGCCTGAAGCAGCAAAACGTACCGGCAGTCCAAAGAAAATCGGTGATAGAGGACATCGAAACCTCAGGACAGTCATTACAGCTAACAACGGAGTAATGCACAAGATCTCGGTGTACAGGTGAGTCAAAATGCTGGAATCTCGGTATGTACACGTACCATTCGCAGAGAACTCCATTCCATGGGTTACCGCGGTCGTGCGGCTGCTCATAACCCTTTCATCTCCACTCGGAATGCTACTAGTCGTTTAGCATGGTGTAAATAACATTTACCGTGAACCGTAGATCAATGGAAACGGGTCCTATAGACTGATGAATCCAGATACACGATCCATCAGTCTAATGGCCGTGTGTGGATATGGCGGCAGCAGGGGCAACGCTCTTTACCACAATGTACTGTTTCTACGGTCAAGTTTGGAGCTGGCAGTGTACTCCTGTGGGGGTGTTTTTCGTGGTATGGTCCCGGCCCATTGGTTATCGTGGACAAACCTGTTAACCAGCACGTCTACCTCAATATTCTGGACAATTATGCCCTACCAACTCTGTGGCAATACTATAGAACTGAGCCTTGTTGGTACCAGCAGGATAATGCACCGAGCCATAAAGCAAGGACTGTTACGGCGTGATTTGACGATAAATCCGTACCGTGTGTGGACTGGCCAGCACAGAGCCCTGATCGTAATCCCATAGAGCACCTATGGGTGAATTAGAGCGCTGCATAAGTAGTCTGGAACCAAGGTCTACTACTAAGCAATAGTTAGGCGCAGAATTATGTACTGAATGAAAGTGCATACGTATCGCTGTGTTCCAAAATCTTGTCGAAAGCATGTCTCGAAGGTTCAGTGCATGCATTAAGTCCAAAGGTGGACCGATACCGTACTAATGTATGTCAATCGATGCTAGCCGCCCCGGTGGCGCAGTGGTCTAAGCGATGGCCTCTGATCATTCTTCCGTAAGGGGTCCGGGTTCGAATCCCGTGAGGCATGGATGTTGTGTTTGTTTTACGGCACTGGCTCTCTCCCTTCCCTGGAACCAGTGACCCTAAATTAGGGACGAGCGACTGCTTATAGCCCGTTGAGTTGCTCACGGTGGTCGTTAAACCTCCAATCCAATTCATCCAAAAAATCCAATAAATGCTATGTTGTGTTTCTCTTCTAGGTGTCAGGTGACTTTTGTTAATATAGTGTATTTAGTTGGTCAATGTCAGGGAGTAGGTGACACCAAAAAAGCATGCTTCAACCCAAAGGACCCAAGGAACTAAGCGATTTTCAGAGAGAACGAAACATGGGGCAATCGGATCTTGGAGCTAGTCAGCGTCAGATTGCCGCAAATCTGCAAATTCCTCTTGCCACAGTTAATCGAGTGCTAGTGGAATTCTTTAAATTAGGCAGGGAAGCACCAGCATCACTTACGGGCCACCCTGGGCCACCACAGATGTGTCTTCGATCTGTCAAGCGCTCTGTGGAAACCAATAATCGTAGCACGGCCACTGAGATTGTAGAACAGATCGAAGTGAGTTCCATAACTGCTCAGTGGTAACTTCAGTGACTTGGTTACCATGGAAGAGCGGCTCTACGTAAACCTCTTTTGCGAGAAGTAAATATTCGTCACAGATTGGCATGAGCGACGGACATGATTGAGAGACTTTAGCATTTTGGCACACGGTCATATTCTCTGATGAGTCCCGATTCGCACAATTTTCAGACAGTGACAGTGCTTGGGTGTGGCGATTATCCAGCTAGCAATTCAGCTTGCAGCCCCTATACCCAACTGTGAAAAATGGCGATCTTTCAGTCATCACATGGCGAGCTATATGGATGACTGGTTGCTGAGTCCTCACAGAATGTGAATGCAACACCAATGGACACAAATACATAACCATCTTTGAGAAAGTCCTGCTACCGATATTCTCCAGTGGTCAGATGCCAAAGGCTACCTCCTTGTTCATGGAGAATGGCATTCCATGTCATCGGGCAAGACGTACCCAAACATGACACGAACAAAACCACTTCCAGAAGTTGTGACCAACCTACAGCCCTGATATGAACCCCGTTGATCACCTGTGGGCCATATTGGATGGAACATTACGACGGATGCCACAGAAACCAACGAAAAAGGCACATCTTCTGGCCTTGTTACGTGAATCGTGGGCTCAAATTCTACAGAGCACCACTACTGATCTCATTTCCACAATGCCTGATAAAGTGAAAACCCTACGTACTGCAAAGGATATGACTACCATATAATAAACACAATTGCGACTACCCTGAAGAGCAATTGAATTAGAGATACCTGTCTAGTAACGTGTAGCACCACCTTTCGCCCTGATGACAGCGGTAATTCGTCTCGGCATGGACTCGACAAGACACTGGAAGCGTTGGGAAGCCATACGGATCCACGACCCCTGAACAAGCTCCCACAGTTCCCTAAGATTTGATGGATGAGGGTCAGATCCTCGAAAATCTCTCTCAATGACATCCCAGATGTGCTCGATGGGATTGAGGTCAGGTGGCCTAGCTGGCCGAGGAAGCGAGGTCACATCGGTGGAGGACTCATCCAACCATTCGGATACAATTCGGGAGCGATGGCACGGTGCATTGTCTTGTTGCAGGATGAGGTCCCCAGTGGGATGTTGAAGACGCACAAACGGGAACAAATGGTCGTCCAGGATATCCCGGTAACGTTGACTTGTGAGGGACGATGTCACACTTACCAGGGGTCCCACTTCAGTCCACGTAAACAGTCCCCAGACGAGAATGCCACCCCCACCAGCTTGAAGAGTACCCTGCTGGCAAGAAGGATTCATCGCTTTATTACCCATACTGCGTCCGACTCTTACTGATTCCCGTCGCATCACTCCTTATATTGTCGGATCGCTGCATACGTCATGTCGTTTCCGTTTACAGGGCCGCCCAGAGCGCCACATTTGCATAACGCTGTCTCTAATTCAATTGCTCTTCAGTGTATAGCTCCTTCCATTCCATGCGGACAGAAAATAAATATTATTAACAAATCAGGCGTCTATTTACTTGTGTCATGGGGTTGTAGCTACAGCAGGTCACGAAATCAAAATATCCGAAGAAATTACCGTCAACAATTTCAATTTACTTTATATATGCACATCACAATAGGTATTTTAAATCATGATAGCGTATTCTGAAAGATCTCACTTGAGTAAGATCAGAGTTTCTTGAAATAGCTGATATACAAAAATTCCCCGAGATCCGTGCAGTGAAATCCGAACTTTCGGTTTGCCGTAGAAGTAATTATACTGACACTCTTATAAAATTTCAAGGATACATTTAAAATGACGCACAAGTCTTTAACTTGATCTGACTTTATCAGCGCACAACTGGCTATGATGCCCGTTGTAATATATTACAATACGGTACTTCCTCTTAGTATTAGAAAAACTGGGGACTTCGCTGGCAGTGCCTTCAGACCTTGAAGGCACTGTGAGATGATATTGGCAGTGTGCGGACGGGCGTTATCGTGCTGAAACGGAGCATTAAAGACAGCATCATAACTAGGCAGGTGCAGAAGGCTCACTGGCCCAGGACGAAGGGCGCCCAGAAATGGAACTGACCAAAACATTTTCTTGTGAAAATGCGTAAGTGACGGGATGAATAAAGTTTTATGAGGAGTTGATGAAATAAAACGCTTTTTTCATTGCGTCCAGTTAAAAACGTTTGCTATTAAATAGTCTTGTATCAGTCAGTCATGATTAGCACAGCATCGTTTTAAAACGATGCTTAAGGTGTTTTTTTTTATAAGATGCGCATCCGGTCACGCGAAGAAGGAAGAGCTCGTTCAAAGATCAAAACTCTCCCTTCCTCACGTGACTAGAACTCCCGTCAAGGTTAGTAAAACAGTGATCTTCGGGCCTGAACGCACCTCTTGGCTTTGCCGGCTGTTTTGTGTGGTTTTATGGTTAAGCATCCGTACTTATGACACCGCTGATCATGGGAGGTACAAGGATTACGTCGACAAACTATCCCTGCATAATTTCGACTGAATACAATATCGTTAAATATATTAATTATGCTGAAATAATCCAAAAGGCAGAAAAGTGCAATTAAAATAATTGTTTTCATTTCGAAGTACATTTGAATGATCTTGCATATTTCTTGTATACGCAAACATTATTAACGAGGGTTGTACCAAAACTACTGAAAAAGTGGGCATAACGTTTATATCAACTGGCAGAGGTCATTCAAATTGCACAACTTCTTCTTATTGCAGGTAAATAATGGATTCCAAGCAGAAGCAACGTGCCGTCATTGAGTTCTTGACGGAGGAAGGGTGCAGGCTGTCCAACATCCACAGAAGGCTACAGAATGTTTAAGAAGATGACACCATTGACAAGAGCAATGTGCACAGATGGATGAAGAAGTTTAAAGAAGGAAAAACCAGCATTGAAGAAAAACCACACAGTGGGAGTCCATCAACTGCGATCACTGACGCGAATCGTCAGCGAGTGGATGAATTGATTTTCAGCACGGTAAAACGAGTCACAATCCGTGAGCTTGTTGCGCAACTGGACTATGGTCGCAATGCCATACAGAAGATAATGGAAGCCTAAGGGTATCGGAAAGTGTGTGCAAAGTGGGTAACTAGGCAGTTGACACCCGATTTGAAGGAGAGAAAGGTGGAAGTCTGCTCTGATCTGCTGGAAGCGTTTGAAGCCAATGAAGACACGTTTGTTTTCGATCTGGTGACAAGGGATGAAACGTGGGCGTATCTTTACGATCCGGAAACGAAGAATCAATCCATGGAATGGCGTCACACCTCTTTACCAAGGCCTAAGTAGTTCAAGAGCCAGCTATCAGCACAGAAAGTCATGGTGGCTGTTTTTCGGGAAGGCAGGGGCGCCATTTCTTTGATTTTCTGGAAGGTGGCCGTATCGTGATTAACAAGCGGTACATTGAGACAGTGAAGTAGCTTAGAGAAGCCATAAGGAGGAAGAGACCGAACAAGAATCTGAAAAAGGATCCACATTCACCATGGCAATGCGAGATCACATACACCTTTGGTAACAAATCAGGCGATCATCAAATTAGGCTGGTCGGTGGTCCCCATCCACCGTACAGCCCAGATCTGGCGCCTTCCGACTTCCACCTGTTTGGTAAAATGAAGGACAGTTTCCGAGGACAAGGATTTGATGACACAGACGAGGTGAAAGTGGCTGTGAAGAAGTAGGCGCAACAGTCAGCATCTGATGTTTTTTCAAAGTGGATTCGAGAGTTGGATTCATCGATGGCGCAAATGAATCACTTGTGATGAAGGCTATTTTGAGTAGTACCTTTGTGTAGAGAAAGAGTTATTCTACAACCATATGCATTTTAAACGACCTATGCCAGTTAATAAAAAAGTTATGTTTACTTTAGCATGACTTTCTGTACCACCTTCGTATAAATTTTCTTATTACAGTTAGTCTTGCAATATTTTTGTTATTATTTCGGAATATTTTTATTGCATTCTGTCGAATGGGAGTACAAGCGGCATGTAAAAGGTTTTTAAACGCAGTTGAAGAAAGCGAAATGGAGTGAAGTGAGAATTATGAAAATTCATTGATATTTGACAGTCAGTGATAATTCTATATCTTTCACGGAACTCACTTGTTTGCTGCTGTACAGTTGCACTATTAGTAAAGGAAAAGCCTTGAAACTTGCCGTAACATAACAACCAACTCAGTGCGGTCACGTCTACTTTTGGACGACGTCTCCAGAAAATTCCGCTGTTGTTTTTTCTGTCACACGGAGATAGCTTGTGCATTTGTCCGAAGAGGTGATAAGTTGAACTCAGAACGTGCTTATGCAACCTTTAAGCGAAAATAGATGGAAGCAATTGGCGTTATATAAACCAATTTATTTTGTGATCATTCATTTTGTTATTGAGGTCAACACTAAGGATTACTTACATCCAAACGTGGCAAGAGGAATATAGGGATGAAGGCAACAAATAAAACCCATTACATAGGTGCCCATCTTCTCGTAAACTGATATGAGTTGTTGAGAACGAGCTCTGAAGAAAGCTGAAATGCTTAAAGCATTTCTCGTTCTTTGAATGTTCAGGGGAAGAGAAAAAGGATTTATTTCGAGAAAAAGGGAGTAATCCTACTACGAAGTTGGATCGAAAATAACGCACACTATTTTTTTGGCAACAGTTTAATAGATAGGTAAAACAAAACACATACACAGTGAAACCACATTTCTTAGCTATTTTTCAACATAAGGACCGAGACGATGGAGACATTTTCCCCAGCGTGGTACCACTTTTAGTATGCACTGAAGTGCCAGAAAAACTGGTACAGACGAGCTTATGCAAAATACATAACAACGTCACCTGTGGGCGTACTCGGTTGCGACGGCCAGTGTGTAGATAAAGTGATAGACATCTTTGCAAGCTGTCAGAGCTGTTTTCGGCATGAGAATGACAAGTAGTAACGATTTAAGCGATTTCCAACGCGGTGTCATAGTTGGCGCTCTTAAGATGGGCCATAGTATTTCGGAAGTAGAAACAAAGTTCGGATTCTTACGCACGACCATTGCAGGGATGTACCGTGACTACAAGAATTCCGGCAAAACCTCCATCCTACGATACAAGTGTGGCCGTAAAAAGATATTGGGTGAACGTGATCATCGTCGGCTGTCAAGAATCGTTTCACGCGATAGGCGTGCAACACTCTCGCAGGTATCATCGGAATTCAATGCTGGAGCCTCAACAAGCATCAGCGTCCGAACTGTGCAACGTACCCTGCACGATATGGGCTTTGGGAGCCGACGCCCAACTCGAATCCCCTTGATGGGTGCACGACACAGAACTATGCGCAACGCTTGGGCACGGCAACACCGCCACTGGATACTTGATGACTGGAAACATGTAGCCTGGTCTGACGAGTCGCGCTTTCAACTATATCTGGCAGATGGATGGATTCGTGTGTGGCGCAAACCCCATGAAGCCGCGGATCCCGCCTGTCTACAGGGAACTGTACCGGCTGGTGGGGTGTCCGTAATGGTATGGAGTGTGTTTATCTGGACTTTACTGGGACCCCTGGTACGTCTACAAACGTCTGTGACCGGCCAACGCTATGTGCGCATCCTTTCTGACGAGGTACACCCGTTCATGTCCTGCATTCATGCTGATGGGTTGGGCCTGTTACAACAGGACAATGCACCCTCCACACAAGTGTCGGAACGCCACATTATGGTTAGAGGAGCATTCATCTGAGTTTGGGTGTTGCCATTCCCATTCAATTTCCCAAATCTGAACGTGATAGAACACATTTGTGATGTCATGCAACGCGCTATCGAACACAGGAATCTGAGACCTCGGAATACATCCGAATTGTGGAACGGTCTGCAAGAAGTATAATGTGCATTGCCTACAGCATATTTTCAGAAGCTAGTGGAGTCCATGCCACGTCTTATTTCTGCTGTCCTGCGCTCCCGTGGGGGTCCTACCAAGTATTAGACAGTTGTGCAAGTTTTTCGGGCACTTCAGTGTACCTTGTTCATAAAAGTATGTTTCTGGACGTATAGCCACCTGCGGACAACGAATTTGTCAGCCGTATCGAAGCGTTGGCCACCCAGGAATCATTTATAGGGACCAAAAAAATGAAAGTCCGAAGGAGCCAGGTCTGGACTGTACGGTGGGTGCTGGAGCACCTCACAGCCAAATTGTTCAGTTTTGTCACGAACGTCTTGTGCAACATGTTGGCGAGCGTTGTAATGAAGCAGTCTGACATTTGCAGCATCTCCGTTGGGTTTTTTGTCACGAAGGGCATGATGCAACTTTGCTGATGTGTTAGCGTAGGTTTTGGCATTCAAAGTGGTTCACGTTGGAGTCTTCCAACATGCTAGCCCATCTCAATTCTGATTCTTTTATTATTTTTATAATATCTGCTATTCCTGTTTTTTCTCTTATAATTTCATATCTAACTATCTCTTCTTGTTATATATACGCCGATTAGCCATTAAATTGTGACTACCTACCTAATAAGCTGTAGGGTCCTCTTTTGCCCGCAAAAGAGCGGCCACTCGGCGAGGCATCGATTCGAATAGGTTGCGATAGGTATCCTGAGATATCTGGTACGATAATGCCAACAGCAGGTCCTCCAGTTCCCGTTCATTTCTGGGTGGTGGTGATTTAGAGCGAACCCGCTTTTCCAAGTCGAACCACAAATGTTCGATTGGGTTCATGTCAGGTGAATTTGGAGGTTAGGGCATTAATCGAAAGTCACTAGCATGTTTCTCTAACCACTCCTTGATGATTCTGGTAGTGTGGCATGGCATTATCCTGTTGCTAATGGACATCACCAGTTGGGAACACAGTTGCAATGATTGGGTGAACTTGGTCTGCAACGATGTTCAACGATGACAGCAGTCAGGGCATGTGCTATTGGGATAATGGCGCCTAGTGCCCCAAGAAAATATCGCCCACAGCACTACACCGCCGCCGTTGGCCTGTTTACGCCCAACAGTGCATCCAGGTGCCATAAACTCTGTTAGTAATCGTCGTATCTGCGCTCGGCCGTCTACCTGATGCACCAGGGATCTTGATTCGCCAGACCAAGCTACTTTCTTCCAATCATCCACGGTGCAATCTCAACGATCTTGGGCCCATTCCATGCGATATTGGCGATGGCGTGCAGTGAGCATGGGGACCGATGGGTCTTCGGCAACGCAGACCCATGCTCAGAAGGCTGCGATGAACTGTGTGCTGTGACACATTGTCCTGATCACCGCTGTTATAGCTGCGGGTGATTTGTTGCACTGCGGCCCTGCGATCACTGTGAAAAATACGCTACAGTCTGCGCTCCCCTCTGGCATCAATGAGCTGCGAACGCCCCACGGCTGGACGACGATTCGTCATTTGGCCATCTGTGCACCACGTTTGATACGTGCTCACTACAGAGTCACGTGAACAATCCACAAGCAGCGTCGTTTCCGAGATAGTCGTTCCGAAGAGCCGTGCAAATCACAATTTGTCCTTTATCAGACTCCGATAAATCGGCAGCTTTTCCCATTCTGACTCCGAACACTCTACTAACTGAAAGCTGGTCCACGGGTTGTATAAATACTGCTCTGTGAGCTTCACGTGCGCCACCGTTTGGTCTCCAGACCCGCTCATATCTCTAGGCTGGGGGTGGTCATAATGTAAGGGCTCATCGGTGTATATTCCTAATATTCTCCTCTCTAACATTCTTACCGATACTCTTATCTTTTTACATTGTCACTCTGTGATACTCCATGTTTCACTTCCATAAGTAAACACGGGGATAATACATGCATTGAAGATTTTTCTTTTTAAACACAATGGAAGATCGCCGGTTAAATAGCCTTTAAGTTCCCAAAAGGCTCTATTGCCTTGGATAATTCTTTTATTTATTTCTCTTTCTTGTCTTTCTTTAAAACTGATTACTTGACCTAAATAAATGTATTCGTCTACTTTTGCAATTTCCTTTCCTTCTATCAAAATCTTTTCTGTATTGTTCATATATTTAGTTTTTGCTGTGTTGATTGTCAGACCTTTTTTAAGACTTTCCATCCATAAGTCCTTTATCATATTCTGCATTTCCCTATTACTAGTTGCAATGATGACTATGTCATCAGCAAATCTTAAATGATTTATAGGTACCATCCATTTATGCTTGATCCCTTACCTTCAGAGTTTGAATTTCTAAAAAATATCTTCTAATACAGACTTAAATAGTTTTGGGGATAGTGGATCGCCCTGTCTAACCCCTCTCCGCATCTCGCACCGCTAAAACGCACCCTCTGCAAGGCTACATTGAGCCCTTTCAAAATTATTAAAGTGAAGGGTTTGCGAGAGCAATCTTGCCAGGATGCGACTGGTCTTCACCCAGACAGGAACGGTCAAGAAACCGATCAATCTACACTGCTCCCGCGGAACTACCACTTCCCGCCACCACTCCATTGCCCGTACGTGAGACGAGCTGAATGAGCAGGGGATTCCATAACGCGTCTGGCTGGGAGATTCATTCGCTATTGCGAAACATACACTCATTGTCATAAGAATTCTCGCACCAAGGAAAAACCGTGAGATTAACGCGAAATTCAGTGGATAGCTACGAGGAGAGCAGACATGTAAATGATTAAAGTTTCGTGCGATTCCGCATGCCCGCGCGTCAAAGACCAACGCTGCAATCCTAATCCTTGGGGTTTACAAGGCGCTGCGCAGGGGACGTCACATTCGTGCTGAAGTGCACGGTAAGAGTCAGGTGAGATCCCTGAGCGATTGACATGCCGAGGAGCCGCCGTAGATCTGCCTACGGACAACTGACGGAGTTTGAACGAGGCCGTATCGTCGGGATGGGAGAGGCAGGGGGCCGGCGCACCGAATCGTCGCTATTTGGGTCGGTCGGACAGTACGGTGTGATCGTGTTGAGAGCATGGACACGGAAATACACTCAGACATGGTGGACTGGCTATGGACAACCCAGACATACCACCAACAGAGAAGACTGTGGGATCGTGAAAGCGGCACGCACAGATGCACCGACGTCCTTGTCCAATATGCAGAGACATGTGGCGGCTGTATTAGGGACTCCGTTGTCCACTAGAACCATTTCCAGACGCATGGCGGAGGCGAATCTGTACTCTAGACGGCAATTATGTTTTCTGCCATTAACACCTGACCATCGTCGGCGTCAGTTGCAGTGGTGTCAGCAGCGAGCAATGTGGAATGCTACCGACTGGCGACATAAAGTGTTCAGCAACGAATCCCGCTTCTGTATGGGAACGGACAACCACAGTGTCAGATTGTGGAGGATCGCAGGTGAGCGCACGTGGTCGGGACGTGTGCCGCTGCCTCACTATGCATCGGCCCACGTCCCAAACAGCAGGCGTAATGGTCGGGAGAGCGATCGCGTATGACAACCGGACTTCCCTCGCAGTGATCCGAGAGACGTTGACAACCCAACGCCACACACAGGAGATCCTGCAGCCCCATTCGCTTCCTTTCCTAAAGGGGTGACCCGGAGCCATTTTCCAACAAAATAACGCCAGTCCGAACACGGCTCAGGTTTCCCAGGACTATCTACATCATGTTTCAACGCTAACATGGCCTGCCAGATCGCCTGATCTCTCGCCCGTCGAGCACGTGCGGGATCAGATGGGACGCCAGTTTTCTCCATGTGCCAGGTTTCATGATTTAGAGCGTCAGTTGCAAGAAGTGTGGACCAATCTGCCCCAGGATAACATTCAGCGTCTCTTTAACTCCATGCCGGACAGTATCACAGCATGTATCCGAGCACGAGGCTGTCCGACGCGGTAGTAACGCTTACCGGAATATGTACCATATGTTCGCGGGAAATCGACCTGCTGCTGTGATATTGTAATCACTTCTGTCCTTGGTATGTACCATCTCACTACTAAAACCTGATTTTAATCCGACGTCTTTTCCTTGGTACGCGGATTTTTATGACAATGAGTGTATGTGGACCACTCGTTCTTTATTTGTGTCTAGCTTATTACAGATATATTAAATCACACTAAAGTACTCATGTTTCCGGAAAATTCATTCTTTATTTCCACCAGACTTTTCACAGAGATGAACTGAGAACAAATGAAAAATATAATAATTACACTGATATGAAAGATGAGTATATTACAGTGCCTCCGGGTGAGAGCTAGGGCTACGATTTTGGGCCTGAGTTGTCCTCTTCTATGTGTCTTAAACATCTTTCTTCTTCTTCGATCATCCTCAAATACTCTTCTTGCCTCGCGACGAATTCTTTGGCCATTTTGATGAGAAATTGAAAGTGTTATGTGAAGCGATGACAAATTCTCTCTAATTGCAAACGACCAGTGCCGGATCCAGCGGGGGGCGACCCCCCTCATAAAGCAGATATTTTCTTTTCAAAAGGCCAAGATAGGAAATAATTAATTAATATATTTTTTGTAAAATTATAGTGATAAATGGACAGATTTTCTCGTAAAAGTTTTTACAGCAATTGAAATTTGCTGTGAATTTGGAGATAAAATACTCGGTTTTAGCTTCAGAAGAAAGAAGAGGAAAAACAAAAAAACAAAACAGAAGTGCACAAACAGAAAAAAAAACACTCAAATAGAAGGGCTCAAACTTTATTGTGAAATATTTTACGTAGAAGTGAAATTTAACAAGTTAGTAAAATCATGCAATGCATTGATTATGATACGCTTTCCAACATACGAGAAATCATTACTCAAGTTATTACTCAAGTTATGAGGAATATGGCTGTGGAATAAACCTCGCTCCTATGACCTGACCTTTGATTCCATTTCGATGATATTCAACAGAACCGATTAAGTATACTTCCCGAATAACATGATAAATTTTTGTCTCAATCGAAGCATATTTACGTAAGTTATGATGCATAAGGGCAATGGAATGAATCCCGCTCTTATGTCCTGACCTTTGACCCCATTTCGTCCATTTTCAATAGAGTTCGTCCCCAGGTGGTCCCCTACCACATACTAAAATGTAATCGAAATCGAAAAACTTTTACGCGCGTTATCGTGCTGACGGACAGACAGACGAGCGGACAGACAGACAGACGAGCGGACAGACAGACAGACGAGCGGACAGACAGACAGACCGACAAAGCTGGAGCACATATGCTTCTTCAACCTACGGTTGGAAAGCGTAAAAAACTGCCAAGCGCGTTTCCTCCAAAAGTTGGAGATCGAACGCCGTGAGAATAGTAATGATTTTGCAGTCGTTACTCGCAAGTTGTGAATAAATTTTATTCTGTTTTATTTATTTATATATTTGGTTGTGCAAAGAGCACCGCGAGCAACTCAGTGAGCTACAAATAGTCGTCCGTCGTAATATTTGGCCACTGGCTCCGGGTAGGCGAGAGAGAACCCGTCTCAGACGAATGATTGATTGGCCACTGGTTCAGGGTAGGCGAGCCCGGACCCGTCTCAGACGAATGATTGGAGGCCAACACCTTGTACCATACTGGGTCACCAGAGCTGCCAATTTTCTGCATGAAAAAAGTATTTAAAATTCCGTGCAATGCCAGCTGATGCGCGTGTGTGTGTGTGACTCCCCCACAAAATATGTTTTCTTTTGACGGGATCAACTACTCTCCCTAAGGTAAGCTTCTGGATCCGCCCATACAATATGCGAGATTCAATAGAATTGATAGAAAATCTTTATTGATATTTTTTTCAGTAGCTTTCTCTCTCACTTATGGGTCATTCCACATGAAATTGGCGAACGCCACCATCCATTTCAACACTGATTCTTACGATTTTGATGCTATGATTTTTTCCGACAGCCGTAAAATAATTCCCTAGTAAAAAAAAAAAAACAATGTAACGAAAATGGGTAACGGCAGTATTCAAAATCATTTTTGTAATCAGATTTTCAAATGCTGCCCTATGAAGTCACGCAACAATAATTAATTTCATTTTCCTTCAACAATATACACTACTGGCCACCCAAAATGCAACACCAAGAAGGACACGAGATAACAAAGCCAGATTTACTGGACACATAACAACAGATACAAAGATGAAACGATTGAGCTTACATGCCCGTGCGACTTGCGGAACACGCAGACATCAACAGTTCGTGTGGCCCCCATGGCTGGCAACAACGGCCGCTACACACCGCGGCATCGAACGAAAGAGGCTTTGGATGTGGGCTTTGGGGTATGTCGGCCCAGGCTGCTTCCACACGTTGCCACAGTTCATCAGGCGTAGCCGCGGGTGGTGCTTGGCGGGCTACTCGGTTGTCGATCAGCGATCAGACGGGTTCGATGGGCGACATATCGGGAGAACAGGCGGGCCACGGCAGCAGTGACACCTGGTGGGCCGTAAAAAAGTGTTGCACGATGCGTGCCACGTGCGGGCGCGCATTGTCCTGTTGAAATGTGACCGGTGGCAGGTCCTGCAGGTTCCAAAACGTCGCAGATGTAGCGGTGGCAGTTGAATGTACCGGGGATGCGTACCAGAAGGGTGCGGGTGTCATATCCAATTGCGCCCCAAACCTTAACGCCAGGCGACGGACCGGTATGGCGATGCATAATGCAGGCATCACACAGTCTCTCCCCGCGGTGCCACCTCACGCTGATCCGACCATCGTGGTGTTGCAGGCAGAAGCGGTATTCGTCGGAGAAGACAACGTCGTGCCATTCCGTAGTCCAGGTGCGGCGTTCAACGGCCCACTGCCGCCGCACTCGCCAGAGGTGTAACGTTAATGGTAATCGGAGCTAGGGGCGCCGTGCGACAAGTCCCAGTTCATGCAGACGACATCGAACGGGACGTGCTGCACAGGTTGTTGCGCAACACATCCTAATTCCTGCGCTAACGTTCATGATGTGGCGGTGCGAGCCGTCAATGCCCGCCGCATGACATGCCGGTCCTCTCGTTCGGTGGTGTGCCGCGGCTGAGGCAATCGCTCACGTCGGCCCGTCCGTCCTTCCTGCACCCACCGAGTCCATACTCGCCTCACTGTAGCTGGATGTCGTCCCACACGGGCGCCGATGTCGCGGTGAGCCACTATTCGTCCTTTGTCGAACTCCGAAACGTGCTGGAATGACTGCCGTATTCTGCGACGAGGCATCAGGAAGCTTCCCACGCACAGGTCCGGTAGCACAACACACTTCCACTACTTACACCCCGCTTTCTGTGCACCCTACTTATAGTGCTCTCGGTGGCGTGCCGGGCGCACCTCATGATTTGCATATGCCCTGCAATGCTAATCGTTTGCATGTCCTCTCGCGGGCGACGCATGCTACGAATTTCAGGCCAATCGGATGCTTCCTTCTTGGTGTTACATTTTGGGTGGTCAGCAGAGTAGTTTACTAAGCCATCTTTTTTTTTTTTTTTTTTTTTGAGGTTTAACGACCACCGTGAGCAACTTAATGGGCTATAAGCAGTCGTCCGTCCCTAATTTAGGGTCACTGGTTCTAGAGAAGTGGGGGAGCCAGTGCCGTAAGACAAACTCAGCGTTATTGCCTCACCGAGATTCCAAGCCGGACCCATCGTGGACGAATCGAATTACCAGAAGCCATCGCTTAGACCATTGCGCCACCGGGGCGGCAGCAGTGGTCTAAGCGCTGGGTTATGACATTCGCCCGAGAAGGGTTTGGGTTCGAATCCCGGTGAGGCATTGATGTTGTCTTTGTCTTGCGGCACTGGCTTGTCTCCCTTCCCTGGAACCAGTGACCCTAAATTAGGGACGGGTGGACTGCTTATAGCCAATCGAGTAGCTCACGGTGGTCGTTAAACCTTCAATAAAAAACAAAAAAATCATCCCCGAATATTATTTCATCACGTTTTATGTAAACGTAAGAATGCCTTATTTTTTTATTGGGGGACTAACGACCCCCGCGAGCAACTCAGTGGGCTATAAGCAGTCGCCCGTCCCTAATTTAGGGCCACTAGTTTCAGGGAAGGGAGATAGTCAGTGCCATAAGACAAACACAACATCCATGCGTCACGGATTCGAACCCGGACCCATCTTGGACGAATGATCAGGAGCCATCGCTGAGACCACTGCGCCACTGGGACAGCAATGCCTCATTCGTTCTAATCTGCATAAATTACGAGAACCTAATGCAAAATGTGATGAAAGCGGATTACAAAAATGCATTTTTGATGTTATGAAAATTGTGGGTCCTATCGAAATTTGGCTTCCTCTGGACTGTCCGGGAGGGGGAGGGGAGTTACCTGCTGGAGCTTTAAATGATGCATAACACGTTAGAGTGTAACTTGTTGATATCCTAGACCGAAAATTACCAATTCTCTTCACTAACACACTTGCGATTCAGCTTTTCCTTCTATCTTAAGGTCAGTTTTTGGCTTGTTCATGCGCAGATAGACTTTCGAAACTACATCACATTTAATCGGTGTCAGGGTCGTTTCTTACGTTCGCCTAAATTTTTAGTATAATAAACACCCAGATCTCTCTGTCTCTCTGGAGCGTTTGACGTCACAGCACGCGACCACTTTTAGATGTCAAGATGATCGCGTGCTAATTTCAAAACATTTGATTATCAAATACTCGAGTTCTATTTATCCAATATACAAAATTCGAATTAAAATTTTAATATCATGAAAAGTTGAGTTTGTATGTTAATTTAATTTACCACAATTCTTATATTAATTCGTACGCTTTAATTATATTTTACGTTTTTAATTTAACTAAATTTTCGAGTTTAGTGATGATTATATTGTACAATTTGCAAAATATCGGTATATCTAAACGCTCTGACCTACAATAAAAACTGAAATCTTGAGATGTCAAAGTGAGCAAGATTGCAGATGTCGCCTCAATAGCACATTGTCGAGAATTTAGATAGTTCCGATTTGTAATATCAGATGTCGCATTATTTTGTAGAAAAAGCTTCGGTGTGAAGTTGCAAACTAACCGTCGAATAGGACAGTCTAAAACAAGCCGTAAACGGGATAGCAAGTGTGCCGGAGAAAACGCCTAAGTTTTTACTATATTTCCTTACAAAAAGCCTGCGTCTATTTGATTTGCTTTCAATCTGCTTCAATTAAAAATTTCACCCGTTTTAGGACCGGAAACACCCCTATATATATTGATTTGATTTTGATTTGATTTATTTTATTTAGCTGTCACATCCAATACATGCAGAACATCATAGACATGTGACAACTGCGATAGTAAATAGGAAAAAGGCCGAATGGCCTAATAAGTCCTCTTCTCCCAACTCAAAACAAGCAAAACAAGTTAGTAAAATCATGCAATGCATTGATTATAATACGCTTTCCAACATACCAGAAATTATTACTCAACTTATGTGGATACTGGCTGGGGAATAAATCTCGCTCCTGTGTACTGACCTTTGTTTGACCCCATTTCGATGATATTCAACAGAACCGGTTCACTGTACCTCCGGAACAACATGGTAAAGTTTTGTCGCAATCCAAGCATTTTAGGTAAGTTATGATGCAATGGAATGGATCCCACTCCAATGTCTTGACCTTTGACCCCATTTCGCCCATTTTCACTAGGGTTCGTCCACAGTGACTCCCTACCACATACTAAAATTTCACCGAAATCGAACCATATTTACGCATGTTATGACGCATAAGAGCAATGGAATGGATCACGCTCTTATGCCCTGCCTGACCTTTGATCGAATTTCACCCATTTTCAATAGGGTTCGTCCCCAGGTGGTCTCCTAATACATACTAAAATTTCGTCGAAATCGAACCATTTTCACGTGAGTTATCGAGCGGACGGGCGGACGGACGGACAAAGCTGGAGCATATACGTTTCTTCAACCTACGATTGGAAAGCGTAAAAAAAAAGAAATACAAGTCAAATCTGTTCAAATATTAAATTATAAACTCAAATCGATAAATGTAAGGTAAAAAAAAATATGTTTTTTGATAGTTAGAAAAAAAAAAGAAAAAAAAGTTAGCATTAAAAAAAAAATCGAACGGGAAAGTTTTGAGAATAATAAAGTAGAGCATCACGAGATCCTAAGAAATGGCCATATTAAATGTAAGCCGTGCATGGGCACAACCGCATAACTAATGTTCACCAAAATATTGGTTTACAGTTTTACAAATTCGGCAGTTGCATTAAGTATTTTTTAAGTCGCGGTTTAAATAATTTTAAACTATTGATTGATAGCAATGATATGAGCAAGGTGTTCCAAAACGTTGGTCTAGTAAAACTTATGGGAGATTTCAATCGTTCAATATTTATTTAAAACTTAAAAACATTTATTTATTAATATTTATTTAAAGCTTAAAAACAACCTTCCTAGGACGCTAGTATAATAATAAAAGTTTTTTTTTTTTTGAAAATCTAAACATTTACAGTTTCCGTTGCCACAGTCTAGCAAATATTACCTTTTATGCCTCACATTTCTTCTTTCATTGGTTTTACGACAATAAGATTCATTAATCCACCTAATTAAGAACCACTCAATGTCAGGAATTACTAAATCTTATTGTTTGTCATGATTTATTTCCACTTAGTATGTACTGGAATGTGGCGCAGTGCGGTCGTGCGAGTGAGGCGAATAAGTGCAATTATAGCGAAGTCAATTTCTCCGTCATTTCTGTTCACGCCAGGATTCGAACCCGGATCCCCTCATTCCGGAATAAGTCGCTCTACCAATTGAGCTACGCGTACGTTTTATTCTGACTCCTATCTGTCTTTATGTCGTGTGCGTCCTTCTGGCAGGTACGTTACACAATGTGTTGTACATAAATAAATGTATATTCTTGAATGATTCGTTTTATTTCACACCCACAGAGATCTTGGCATGAGAAAGATGCATAGCATAAATTATCTACAAGATTACCTCTCGAATTTTTTCGCAAGTCGACATCCAAACTTTATTTCTAGTAGATACGAATCGGATATGTTGACGCACGGCGAGATTTTTTTCCCGAGATAACACGAATATCTTTTTTTCTTTTTTTTAATAACAGAAACGCAAAACTCATCATCACTCTATAATTTTTCGTATGGAATTTATTGGCGTTAGATACGAGTTTTATTTGCATTTGTTTTTTTTGTTACGTGCTTTGGGAGAGTTTTCTTTTTAAAATTTTGAGAAATGTTGTGCTACAGTTAAATCGTCGAAATTGTTATTGTGTATGAAGCATGAATGGTTCAAACTAACAAATAAAGCTCATGGGCCTAGCAATGATTTTTTTAATGTGGTGCATAGACTGTGCATTGCCACTGAAGAGAGGCAGACAGAATGAACTATATGCCGTAGTTTAGCAGGGAGGAAATAGTGGTGTTCTGGGCAGGTAGCCAAAAACGATTCCCGATTCGCTGGCACACGAGAGTTTATATCGTATTTGAAAGATGGATACACTTTGTAGCATTTCGAATAATGATAGTATCAAATACCGCTTTACGTAATTAGCCGTGTTTCCAACAAAGAAATTTCTGAACGCTGAGATATTTGGCAATTTGCCGGCAAAGAAAACAAGAATTAATAAAGTTAATGTACCATATATCTTATGAAAATCCATTTATATAAATTATCGAAAGGATGTCGAAATCCTCGCACTTTGCACTTAATGTGCGTATTTTGCATTCGCGTCATTTCCCGCTGAAACGTTCTCAAGTGCTGTACTAAATGTATAAGTGTTGTTGAAGAAATTTCAGCATCCGGTGTAACTCCGCGCACATACCTCCATTGTTTACAGTAATTGAAATATGAAAGAGTTATCGTTGCAAAGATTTTTTTTTCTGAGGAATCCGCTAGTACAATGTACAAATTTATCTATCACAGTGAAAGGGTATTTTTAGAAGATCGGAAAACCTAAACACTGAACAATGTTTAAAAAGTAATGTAGCGTGGATGATGTGACTTATACATCTAATTTGACTTTCCTTCTGCGTTCTTATACGTTTTCTCACGGAACGATACATCACTTCCCCGAAGCACTTTCTCAGTTTGTAACGTATTCCCTAATTTAACTTTCCTTTTTTGATTCCTGTACTCTTAGGTACATTTCGGTTCATTCTACTTAAGCATTTTCTAATATTAACGCTACATTTTCTCTCTCGCTGAATGTTGGTTTGGTAACCTGTTTGATCAAAAGTGAATGATGTATATTGACGAGTCTGAAAAGAGTAATATTAACGATTATATCAGAACTCTCGTTAGAAGTCGTCAAGAACGTGAGCTCGTTGTAATTGCTTTGTAGAGAGATTGTCGAAAGAAATCAAATTACTTTGTTGTTATGCGATTAGCGTTTTAACTTATGTAAATTGATTAATTTTTTTTAACATTACGCTTGTTTGATTACTGAAGTCAAATTGTTGTTGAGTAGTAAGATTTGAAGGGCACTCTGCTTTAAGAGAGTGTTGTATTCGGATGCTGAAACAAACGATTATTTGCATATACCAAGTTGGAATTGTACTTCACATTGAGATGTTGTGCTGACATTTAAGTGCCTAAACTGGATCTATTACACAAGTTTATTACTGTCAGTACAAGAATATATATTTACCTGGCCTTTCAAACAGAGGTCATCGCTCTTTCCACGTTTATAAGTGAGTCACGGAAATATTTTTATTTGCCGCCACCGGGAATCGAACACAGGGTCTTCCAGTTACGCGCCGGATTACACCACAGCGGCCTCGAATTCCTCCAGACTCACATACACTAACTGCCAAGCCAATTTGGCAGGTTGCTTCTTGGAGCCCGCACAATGCTGGGGATTCACCAAAGATGGCAAGCAGCAACGGAACAAATAGTTAGAAGGATATCCGGCGCGTAACGGGAAGACCCTGGGTTTGATTCCCGGTGGCGGCGAATGAGAATATTTCCGTGACTCACTTATGAACGTGGAAAGAGCGATGACCTCTGTTTGATGTTCCTGGTCCACGTTAGGTGTCAGTATTGATTACCTGGCGTTTGTTCCATTTAGTGCCTAATTAAGTGATTAATGTGTTTTAATTAAGCTATCCGGTGTACGACGTCAAACTTTACAGCGAAATCAAACTCTGCAGTAAGACTACGCTTAACCCTTTAACCGGCTGGAACAAGTAACTCGGGGTTAACAAAAATAGCTGAACTTAACTCCAACGAATATGTTCACTGCACCGAACGCTACTGGAACGAATTCATTCAGGGTATGTTTAGTGGTCCCAAAGCTGCTCGTACGAGCTACCTTGAAAACTAGAGCATAGAAAAAATTTCTTTCGCCCTTAGATTTGTCACCCAGACTGGTCATTCAGGCGTATGATTGACGCCAATCCCTTCTAACAAATTAACTGATAAAGGACTATGGAAATGGAGACGAATTTAAGGAAGGAGATGCAAGATGAAAATACTCCAAATACGTGGCGACAGCTAATAAATAAATACATCGCTCTTTCCAAGTTCCAGAAACACACAGCATCCGAAATATTGTTTTTCAGCCGCCGCTGTGGAATTGAACCAACAGAACTCTCGATATCTAGCCGAGAGCGTTACATATACGCCACGGTGGCCAACAATCTACGGTGGCCAACAATCCACGGTGCTATGTGTATTTTTAAGTCAGCTTCTGACATCATAAATCCGTAAGATGGGCTCAGCTACTGAGACGTCTCCATCTGGTGGGAATGAACGGCACTAGCTATATATATATATATTATAGCAGTTAAATCTAAAGGGCGAGATCCAAGGTGAAAATACTCCTAATACGTGGTGACAGTTAATAAATAAATACATCGCTCTTTCGACGTTCCAGAAACACACAGCATCCGAAAAATTGTTTTTCAGCCGCCGCTGTGGAAAGATGCATGACATTTGAGTAACTTTTTTATCCAAGTGCATGATGTTCGTTTCAAGGTGACTGGCCCTTCCCTATCATGTTTTAGGTCATAGAACAGGGATTATAGGACTAGAAGTGGGAGCTTATTACATGTTTAATTTCGTGGCTGCTGAGATGAGTGGGGGTAAAGACAAATTATTTTACCGTAGCTTTCGTAAAACACCGTCGCTATATGAACTTTTCTATTTGGAGGGAGCAAAAATGTTAGGCACTGTTTTGTTCAAGCACAGTACATCAGCCGCTTAAAGGGTTAAATCAAGAAGTTCTTCACCGTGAAGCAATGTGGTGTTTTGGTATAGTATAAACAATTAACAGTTGCTTCACAACTATTGAAGTACTAAAGACATTACAAGTTTGGCATTACTGACAGTGAGTCGGAGTACAATGAAAGATAAACACTGAATGTATACGACTTGTTAGTAGAGAGAAGCGGCGGATTTGGGAGACCAAACTAAGCCGGGATTTTTAATCTTGCTGCCCATATTACAGTCGGCTTGCCTCAAAACTGTACATTAACAGACACGACCAGGCAGCCAAGATCCTACATCATGGGATTGGCGTTAAATATGGCCTTATCCAAGGCTATACTCCACTTTGTTACAAGTACCAACCAGAACCTATTTACGAGAATCAGAATTACATCATGTACTGAGACAAACCTGTCACCACAGACGAGACCATTGAACACAATTGACCTGCCATTGTAACTGTAGACAAAAAACTGAAGGAGACGCAAATAATAGATGTCGCAGTTCCACTCACAGGAAACATCCAAAAAATAGTATCTGAGAAAATTTCGAAATATGAGAACCTGTGAATGGAAACCCAAAGGATTTGGAAACAAAGCATAACACGGATCGTACCAGTTCTCATTTTGGCAATCGCAGTGGTACCAAATAACTTTCTGAAAAATCTCGAGGAATTAAAATTGCCACAGAGATTGCTTCATCCAATCCAGAAGGCAGTCATTCTACAAATTTGCCATACACTAGAAAATTCCTGAATTTTCAGGATTGAGATGAATATCTCAGTAATTGTCCCTGGATGAAAAAATCAAGTAGAAGAGAAATAATAATAATAATAATAATAATAATAATAATAAAATCACGGATTTCTTGTAGACCAAATTTCTAACTAAATCAAGATAAAGATCATTCCGAAATTTGAAATGCTACATATTAATTTTTCTACGTAATTAATTTTTATATTTATTTGGACCTTATTGATGCCTTTTTGTAAGTCTACCATTACTTTGACCCATGAACCACCACTTTATCCCATGAACCGGTAAACCGTTGTTTCTTCTAACATAAATGCTGGTGGGACACATATTTCGGAATATTTCCGCCGGAGCATCGCTTTGTGTTCTGCGTCAGACTGTGGATTAGGGTGTGGAGATGACGCATCATTACAGTGGGTGCTAGTGTATCCTTCAAGATTATAAAAAGGAGGATAGAGCATGTCATTGACTCTGGGCTCTAAGACCAACAACATTTGTCTAACTGACGTTAGCTTTAGCTTAATAAATTTACAACAGCGTGTTTGGCTTGGAATCATTTTTCTGCAGAAAATTTTGCGATGCCATTTCGGAGCGAACGCTCGACATATAGATTCAAGAAAACATTTTTTTTTTAAGGAAATGACTTTTTAGGCAGAAATGAAGCTCAAATGTAGGAAACGATTATTAATAAAGTGCCGTAGTAATTATCTTTTCGTTCGTTCCAAAACATCCAGACAATAAAAATAAAGTGGGCCATGTCTCTGGTGGCCTACCGGAAAAAGTCCCCGTGGGTCAATCCGCCTCTGTCAGAGGGGAATGATGTTAGAAAGATACGTGACGCATGTTACGAGTACACAGAGTGGTTACGTAGATTTGTTGAACAAATGCTACGGTGAGTTACGATGAATTATGTGTCTATAGAGTGTATTGTTTTTGTTGTATGAACTGAAGCCAGCAAGGTAGCATTGAGGCAGAGCTGATCTTCCTGTTTTGAAGTGCAAGTGACAAGTTAACAGATTAAAGGTCAGTTGTTTCGCTGATTCATTACTCTACTCCTACCCAGGGCCGGATTTAGGTGGGGTCTATAGGGGATATAGTCTTGGGGTCCACCATGATCAAGGGCCTAGGAGGCATGCCTGGGCAAGTAATAGATAGAGAGGCAGAGAGAGAGAGAGAGGGGGGGGGTTGTTATAAAATAGTTTTACTTTTGTTTCGTGTGATTTCCACTTGGTCAGAAACAGAGGCTGGAATTCGAACAGATTTCAAGGCAGTGACTTACCAAGGATAAAGGTTTCATGTCGCTGTGTACAGTGGGGTCGGCGAGAGAGTTTCAGCTTTTTCATGTTATCCACCCACTCCTCCAATTCGCGCTTGGAACCGTTAATGGCCGAAGTCCGCTGAGGCTTCTCATTGCATAACAAAAACGATGCACTAAGAAAAGTACACAAAGCTAAATCATTAGAAAATCTAAGGCAAAATAGGAATCTTAAGCATTCAACTCATGCTCATGTGAGAACAATAAAAAATAAAGTGACTTATTATGAAAACTTTGCAGATGATTTAGTAGTTACAGTTTCGTGTTTTAACGGACTTCATAATAATTCCCCATCATAATTTCTTTGGGGGCCCGCTCAGATGTCGTAGCATAGGGGCCCATTAAGGCCTTAATCCGGCCTTTCTACTACCAGAGGTAGAGAAGATTAAAGACAAAGGAGCTTTTTTAAGGTCACGAAAGACCTCATCGAAATAATATAAGAAATCATCGCTTCAGAGGACATCACCTTCTGCAAGACAGATGAAGACAAAGATTGAGATGAAGACACAGAAGCAGAAATAGGCACAGATGGAGATGGGCACTTCATCCCTGGATCTTAGAGGACGAAGGAAAGAATGTGTACATACTGTATCTTTGTCATTTTATCTTATCATAATCACATATCATCATGCAAATGTGCATAATCATCTTTCGTAATCCCGTAAGAGAAGTGTTATTTCAATGTTCCATGTATTTGTGCTTGTGTTTGTGAAAATAAAGGGCCAATCGGTCCCAAAGTAAAAGAAAATTGTTCTTGGGCAGAGCGATTCTCCTAGTCGCCAACTCCATTTAGGCCCTCTGCCCAATAGCACGTCACACAACGGGGCTCGGCGTGGAAGAGTACGCTGGTGTTCCTGCGGTGGTAGGAGTAGCCAACTGGTCGCTCGGCTGACCCTGACTTGGTGCTCGGGCCTCCGGGTAAGAATCCAGCAGGGCTGCCTTCACAGCGCCTTCAAAATAAAAGCTATTCAGCCCACTCTTTTAGCGATTTGCCTTGAAGAATAACCCTCTTCATGCAGAACAACTATTATTAATCTGACCGCTGTGGAGAATTCGCAGTTTTTTTTTGTTTTTTTTTACATCTGATGGAGTTCCATTTATCCTTGCGAAGCCAGTCTATTGGCGGAGCAAGTCGAAGTCATCAGTTCTCTTACCCTGTCTGTTTGGATTTCTATTTTGTTACACCTCCAACAACACCCCCTCTATTTAGAGGTGGGTAAATACCTTATTAATTTTTAAGCATTAGTCCTTTTTATTATCACATAGCGTTGTTGTCAATAATGGTTAGCATTTAAAGTAGCTATTTCTACGTATTATGGGGATGTTTGAGGAAATTTGGGGGGAGGGGGTTGGGACTGTGTGTATAAATCCTTGATTCGGCAATTTCTTCATATGGACTTTACTAATTACATAAAGCTCTGCTTGAGGCTTTCATTGTTTGATATTCCATAAAGCATAATAGCTTCCATCCTTCAAAGGTAGTATGAACCATGTAACGTACCAGGAGATGTGACGTACCTGCCAGAAGGACGCACACGACATAAAGGCAGATAGGAATCAGAATAAAATGTCCGCGTAGCTTAATTGGTAGAGCAACTTGTTCCGGAATAAGCGGCCTCGGGTTCGAACCCCGGCGCGGATAAAAATGACAGAGAAATTCACTTCGTTATAACCATTCATGTGCCGGTGAATCAGTAATATTTGTTGGCTACCGGCCTAGAGAAACATGACATCCTGCCTGCTAAGCTTCGGTACAATGTGTTCTGCCCGCACCTCTTCAGTGGTAATAATGCATGGTCTACGCACCCCATCTTAAGATTCTGTTAATGGAGTTCGTCGTATGAGAGAACTGCATCTCAACAAAAGTATCAAGATCATTTGCGATATCAAATTGGTTCTTTATTACTGTCTAATTTCAGTATTGGATATATCCTGAAGTTATACTGAATGCTAAATTAATTATGTTTACTTTATTTCTATTTGTCATCTGCACGTACTACCTAATTTCTCTTCTATTTTATTTCGGTCCCAATCATGCTTCCCAGTTTCGAAAGGAAGCCATCCTCCTGAACCTCCTTCCAGCGCGCTGTCCCCAAGTCGCCCCTTTTCCAAAACCACTATTTTCAAAGCACTATCCCACAAGTTCTTAGCTTTGCATCTTCAGACTTCTTTCTCTCTCTCTCTCTCTCTCTGACCCCCGTGTCCCGTCATTGGCTTGAAGGTTTTGGCCTCTGACGCCAACTGATGCAATAAAACAATCAGTTCCGTTCCGAATGCACTTGCTGACGACGATGCCCATGATTTCAGCGTAGGCTAATAAAACGATTTAGACACTTCAGGTCTTGAAACGGCTCTTCCATATAAAGAAGGGTTCCTAAGGAAACACAGTTTTACAACTATAATTACGATTGCTGCCGTAGATAGCGACTTTCGAGTTTACTGTTAGAATATTTCTTGCTTGGAAATGAATCCCTACTAAAATCTTTTAAAACACTACAACCACGTAACAATTCATTGCTCAGCTTCCAGACGCTCCGCTGCTTCTATTTCTTGGTTGGAGCTTTTGCTTATATGCAGTAGCAATATCGACTTTCTAACTGTTGCACAACACCGCTTTCTTAAATTAAAAAAAAAGGAAAAAGAAAAGAAAAGATCTCTTAATTCTTGTAACTTAAAACCTAAAGCAAATAACGACTCTTGACTTGCATTAATGGATTCATTATGAAATATTAATAAAACATTGTGGTTTTTGTGTTGCTGTTATCTTAAATAAAGAATATATTCGCATTTTTTATTTTTTTTGCAAAACAAGTTTCCATGCACCCAAAATCTCCGAAATTTCAAAACTTTTTATCTACTGATCTTTGAGAAATAAAAGAATTGAAAATATGGGGATTTCCGTATATTGCAAATATCTACTTGTGAAAAAAAAAGCAATATAGAAGTTGGCAATGGCGTAGTGTAAAGTAAATTTAGTTTTGTACGATATGACGTTAAATTACGGTTAAATCAATTTCCCGCTTAAATGTATCACACACTGCTTGACGCCCCTTTCCGTCTTTTCCCGCAGTTTCTCAATGATCGAAATTACGCAATTTATTCGGTGTTACTGAATATTAAACTCATTAACATTCGCGTTAAATTTCAACAACATTCTGCTGAGTAATGATGTTCATATCTCTAATAACGATATCTTCGATCGACATCGGACAATAGAGTGAGAGTAAAGAGGAATAGGAAATGGCAGTAATAATTTTTATGTGACATAATTTTTAATGACTGATAAGAATACTGGTAGAAAACATGTTATTCAATTCACTCTTCGCTCTGTTTGGTGAAGTGCAATGCGTTTCATTAAACTTATGAGAATTAATAAAAAAGGAGGTCATCTACTACTGTTAGAGCAAGCGCGCAAAAGTGTCGAACTATTTCCGATTCGCAGCAAATCACTCTACTCATTAACGACACTTCTTTTTTATAATCAAAATTGCGGGGCGCAAGAAAAAAAAAAAAAAAAAAAAGAACAAATCATATTTCTCATTCAAATGATGTAATTTCGATTTTAAATGTTTCTGAAGCTGTGCTCATAGGTTTTCATGTTATGTCATCTGCATATTTGAACTTTGTTACACCATCGATCAAGAGGTAAATGTGGAAAATAAAAGTTATGGAAATGAGTCAGGAATTGCATTCACACGAAAATTACGATTTTTTAAACATAAGGGCCTGGTAAATTGGTATTTCTTCTTTTTTTTTTTTTTTTTTGCGTTGTCTTCAAGTCGCATCCTTGTGAAAATGTGAAATACCTTTCTCGTCTTCATTAAGATACCTAGCAACAAAGCGTAGATTTCACAGGTCGAAATTTAAGAGCCCTCATTAAATAGAAAAATTGTTATAAGTATCTTGTTTTTACCACGTGATTACAAACGAAGAATTTAAAGCTGCGCGTATGTCAACTCCCACTGAAATAACGTGAAACAGGCGATTACAGCGCCCACACATCCTGGTACTTTTATGCGCTCTGCCGAAAAGCAAACATTCAGGAACAAAAGACGTTAGGAGATTACGGCAGAGGAGCTTTTCTTTGATCCACGATTGTTTCCTTCGATCTGATGACTATTTGTTTTGTTGTTGTTTTCTGATACCCCGCCCGTCCCTTATTTTGGTGAAACAAATATGCAATAGAAATTAATACTACTATTCGAATTAAATTTTAGCAAATATTATAGTGAAGCTTAAGAATTCGTACAAAATGCAGAAAATCCGTTGCATTTGACATTTCTGAAAATGTTTCAATTGGTGCAACAAAACGGAGCTTTTTTACGTAAGTTATGACGCATAAGTGTGATGAAATGGATCCCGCTCCTATGACCTGACCTTTGATCCCATTTCTTCCATTTTCTACAGGGTTCATCCTCAGGTTGTCCCTTATCACATACTAAAATTTCATCGAAATCGAACCACTTTTACGCGAGGTATCGAGCGAAAAGGCAGGCGGACGAAGCTGGAGCATATACGCTTCTTCAACCTACGGTTGGAAAGCGTAAAAAATGACATCCAGAGGTTACGAACAACTCAAAGAAGCATGGAGAGATACATGCTAGGTACAACCAAGAAAGATAGGAAAAGAAACTCATGGATTGGAAAAATGACGACTTTAAGGTAAAATCCCTGAAATGAAAATGGGCCGGATATACTGATAGATGAACTGACCACCATTGGACATACTAGAGGGATCCCAATGGGCAGAAAGAGATCCAAAAAATGACCGTGTGGGAGATGGGTGGATGAAATTCGGAAGCATGTTGGAGTGATATGGAGGAGATTAGTTTTAGACAGGGGAGGCCTTTATCTAGCAGTGGATTGATAATGATTGATGATGATGATTCACAAGTAAAAAAAAATAAGTTATAAAGATTTGCGCTGAACACAGCAATTCTCAGTACGCCTGCTTATAGCATCACTTCGTCTGCCTTCAGTCTGTCAATCCGTCTGAGGACACCATATTTGTGTAACTGTGTTAGTCCGACTTGAAAAATTCTTTTGCGTTGGGAAACCCGAAATATGAGAACGTATATTATCCTTGCTTTCCAGTCCTTTTCCGAAGCATAACTTTGTCACTAGGGTGAGCAGCTGCTTAAATATCAAAAATATATCTTATCCGCATCTTTGCTTTTAAATATCCGATTGAAGGAATTCTTTCAAAACCGGATATCATTCACCTTCTTCAACATTTTGCATGCACTAGTGAGTTGTTCGTAGTGAACAGTTCTGGCGCTAGCTGATTTTAGTGTACATTCCGGTTTGCACCTGTATCGCTTGTTCTAAGAATCCTACTGAAGAATTTTCTTTAACATATGCCATTCACTACAGATAATATCGGGAATATTATCTTTTCCAAATAATGCACAGTTTTTCCGCTAGGGGCGTACACGTCTTAACCTTTTTCCCGCTATCGCTGCTCCCCAGAAACATATTTGAAAAATTCTTTTTCCTTAGCATAACTTCTGCTATGAAGAATATTTTTTGCACATTTTCCACTTCTCCAATATTCAAAGTTTTATGTATATATTTATTTATGTGAAAAACGTTATTCAATTCCAGGGGTCATCAGCGTATATTTTTATGTGAAAGACTTTATTCGATTCTAGAAAATCCTTAGAAAAATTTATTTTTGCTTGGATACTCTTCATTATGAAGATTATTTTGTAGCCATTTTCTTATTTAAGTAACGCCCAACTTTTCCGCTCCAGCGCTTAAAATTCTGTCACATTGTATACTATATTACTTTTTCTAATGGTTCAGTTTGAAAACACCTTTTGCATCAGATATCTTCTGCTATGAGAAATCTTTTGTGCACAACTTGTCAATTTTTGTAACACACTTTCCAGCTGTTTGTGGGAGTTAGTTGCTATTTGTATTTGCGGATGCTTTATTGATTGTGGAATTGCGTAATATTTTTTTCGTAACCGTTTCCATTCATTACGAATAACTCAGTTGATATTACACATTTGAAATTATGCGAGGTATTCCATAGACGCTGCATGCACATTCCTTTTTAGCACAATTCTTGAGATTTCTAAAAATGAGCTTTGGAATACAGGGTGTCCATAAAGTATTTCTCACATTACAAAAGTTAATATAAAAAATATATGCAAGTTAAAATAAAATGGTTGGCAACATAATACAGCAGCAATCATAAAGCCTTTTTTTTTGTTCTTTAAGTGAGCTCTACTTTTGAATAAGAGGAGCATTTCATGGATAATGGCTCCCAAGCAAAGGAAAAGCGGTGTGAGGGTTGTGGCTTCATGAGACCAAATCGGTGGTAACTGTTAAGTGTCATTTTAGAAAAGAGTACAGACAGCCACAACAGGACCAAAACAGCATAAAAGCTTGGTATGAAAACTTTAATGCGACGGTTAGTTTTGGCGATCTCCCACAAGCGGACCGATCACCAGTTACACAGGAGATAGCTGCAAATATTCAGGAGACATTTCTGCGAAGTCCCAGGAAATTCATTCTTCGTGCTTCACTAGAAACTGGGATTCCCCGTGCCACGGTTCACAAAATTTTACACAAACGTCTTCATCTGCATGCTTATAAGGTACAGATCGTTCAAGCTCTTCAGCCTGATGACCGGCCTCGGCGTGCTGCAATTGAGACGGAGATGTTGCACCGTATAGCCCATGATAGTGATTATCTGCACCGTGTCTATTTCTCTGATGAAGCCACATTCCACGTCTCTGGTACAGTAAATAGGCACAATGTGCGAATCTGGGGATCAGAAAATCCCCGTTATGTCATCGAACAGCAGAGGGCTAGCCCGAAAGTGAACGTATGTTGCGGCCTGATGCATGACAGAATCATCGGACACATCTTTTTTACAGAGGCCATAGTAACATATACCTGGACATACTGGAACTTTTTGTAGCACCTCATTTGCATGCACTCCAACCTTCGGTTATTTTTCAAGAAGACGATGCCCCTCCACATTGGTCAATAACGGTTCGCGAGTTCCTTAATGCCTTATTTCCGCACAGGTGGACCGGGCGCGACGGTCTCATAAAATGGCCAACTCGATCGCCCGACATAACCTCTCTAGACGTTTTCCTGTGGGTTCTTTTTTTTTTTTTTTTTTTTTTTTTTTTTTTGATTGAAGGTTTAACGACCACCCTGAGCAACTCAATGGGCTATAAGCAGTCGCCCGTCCCTAATTTAAGGTCACTGGTTCCAGGGAAGGGAGAGAGCCCGTGCCGTAAGACAAACACAACATCCATGCCTTACCGGGATTCGAACCCGGACCCCTTTCGGACTAACGATCAGAGGCCATCGCTTAGACCACTGCGCCACCGGAGCGGCCCTGTGGGTTCAAAGCTGCGTTCCTGATGTCGAGACGTTGAAGAGCAGAATAACAGACGACATTGGTTCTGTCTCTGCTGGGATGTTAAACAAAACATGGCGTGAAATCGAATATCCTTTAGATATCCCACGGCTCTCAAATGGCGCCCATGTGGGGTATACTAATACTGAAAAAACAAAGAAAAAAACTTGTGCACCATCATTATCGTGCAATCCCATTTTTGTACTTGTTATACATTTTTTATATTAAGTTTTGCAATGTGGCAAAGACTTTTAGGACACCCTGTATTTATTTCGTGCCTGAAAGGATTCAAAATGCGTACTCACTGCAAACGAATATTTGGTGCCATCTTTCTTGTTTCTGCGCGATATTTCTCGAGAATCAGCTGCTTTTGGATGTTTGGTCCCATAAATTACTCTCCGTATGGCATGAAATGCTGTTTGTCAAGAACCTTAATTAAGCGATTTAAGGGAAACTGTGCTCATCATCCCACCTGTGGGAATTGGATCTGAAAAATAAAAAAGTTTGAAATGCTGAAAATGCAAATGGTTTCATGATTCCAAAGGATCGTAGTTCTGTTTCTTTTCAGGTTTCTTCACGCCCGTTTTAATCGCTTCATGCTTTAGAATGCATGACAAAGACTGTAACGCCAGTGTTTAATTTTCATTAGTCGAAAAAGAGAAGTCTTCTGAAAGAGCGTTCACTTTACGAGGCAGTTTCCGTAGCGCCGAAAATTTCTCGTCAAGCAAAACTTTTTAACTAAGCAATCATCCAAAGCATACGTGCGTAGGATAATTCTAATGCGTTTTTCTTGTAAATTAGCTTGAGGTTGTTTACGAGAAAAAGAAACGCAGCTCCATTCCGAGCACAATGTGTTTTGCATCTTCAAGCGTTTTTATTGCAATTTATATAAAAGTAAAAAAAAAACCAACACTTTTGGACTAATGACTTATCGGGGAGAAAACGTGTAACAAGTAAATGATGAAAATAGAAATATTGTATGTTTTACAACGGATTCTAATCTGAAGTACTTATTCGAACATAGTGAAATCTTCGTGTGCCGCCCCGGTGGCGCAAGCCTCTGATCATTCGTCCGTAAGGGGTCCGGGTTCGAATCCCGGTGAGGCATGGATGTTGTGTTTGTCTTACGGCACTGGCTCTCTCCCTTTCCTGGAACCAGTGACCCTAAATTAGGGACGGGCGACTGCTTATAGCCCATTGAGTTGCTCACGGTGGTCGTTAAACCTCCAATAAAAAAAAAAATCTTCGTGGATGATACATCTGCTTCATGCCCCAAATTCTTTTTATCAAGTTTTTATAATTCACGTGGTAGAAAATGGACACTATACCCCACTCGTCTTTTCCCTTCTTCCAGACAAGTCTATTTCCGCATATGAATATGTCTTTAAAAAATTACCGAGTTATATGAAGAGAAGAATCTGTGTTTTAAACCAAACACGGTAATTGCATATTTTGAAATTTTGATTCATGAAGCAGTTCGGTACGTTTGGCCTGATATTAACATAGCAGGATATCGATTTCATCTAACTCAAGCTTGGTGGAGAAAGATCCAACAATGTGGTTTCTCGAATGATTATAAAGACAGGAAGTCTGAAGTAGGGCAATGGATTCGTTTATTTTTTGCACTACCATTCTTGAACCCAGAGTGTTTGATGCATTCGTTGAAAATATTATGTTTAAACTGCCTAATGATTTCAGAATTCTAAGATCTGCAGACTACGTAACAGATTATTATGTCTCCGAAGAAGCTACATTTCCGCCAATTTTATGGGCCAGTCCAACTTTTGAGTCAGAAAGGACTACAAACGCAAGCGAGTCGTTTCATTCTTGATTCAATTCCAACTTTACAACTCCTCATCCGAAGATATAGAAATTTATTGAAGTTTTAAAACAAATACATGTTGATATTTATGCTTTACGAACAAAAGGGAAAAAATTACGAATCAAAAATTTAAAAATTTAAGAAAAAAAAAAAAAAAAAAAAAAAAGGAAATCGTGAAGCTACTGCTGAACCAATATAAACAGCAGCAAATTTCAAGAAGCCATTTTTTAAAATTTTTATCACACTATTGCATCTAAAAATGAGAATTTTCCTGTGCGAATACTGAAATAAATTCTGAAATTTCGTAACTTTTTTATTATTATTTGTCATGTTACATTGATTTGTTTTTATTATTTGTCGCATTGTATTGATTTTTTTTTTAAACTTAGGTTGTTTCGATAGTATGACTGTTTCTTTAGAGAACTGTTCCGTGAAGGCAGTTCAGACGTGGGGTGCTGCAGGCTTCAAGCGCAGTTGACCTTTTCCTCCTCTGGGGGGCTGGAGGCTTTAAGCGCAGTTTGACCTTTGTCTCTTTTGAGGGGATGGATGCTTCAAGCGCAGTTGACCTTTTCCTCCTCTTTTGTGATGGCAGTTGACCAACATCCTCCTACAGGTGGAGCTGGCTTCACGCAAAACAAAACTTTAATTTCATTCTTTTCACTTAAGCACACCATGGGTAAACCAACCCATTCTGTCCGAGTCACAGTTTCTTTAGAATGATACAGTTTCTGATCTTATCACTCTCGCCAAAGTGTCGTACGAACTGCTTAAATTCCTAAGGGACAATGTGTCAGTTAGATCTCCTTCGAGATTAACTGGGATGTCAGTTGACCGCTGTTAAGAGGTTTCCTAGTTCGAAACTTATCGTTAATGTTAAGACTACAGCAGCTAAATAAATAAATAGTGTCTGTACCAACCATCTACCATAGGATTAATATTAACGGAATTGTTTCCTTGCTGACGTTTCTGTATCTGGTCCATGGAAATATGTTTTCGGTGCCAAAAAATAAAAAAAGCAGTAAAGATTTCTGTTGCCTGTGTACAGAAACAGTAGTGTCCCGCAAATTCATTGTGAAGCGTCATTTTGAGAGGAACCACAAAAATGTTTGTTCCATGCCAAAAGAAAAAAAGAAGAGAGTATACAAATTTTGAAGATGACAATCCGATTTTTGGCGTAAATGTGACAAGAATGGCACGTCAGATAATATCCGAAAACTTGAAAACTTTCATCGTCCTGGAGCGGGACTCGAACCCGCATCTCCCAGAAAACGCCCGGGTATGCTAACCACTACACCACCCAGAACCCGGGCGTTTTCTGGGAGATGCGGGTTCGAGTCCCGCTCCAGGACGATGAAAGTTTTCAAGTTTTCGGATATTATCTGACGTGCCATTCTTGTCACATTTACGCCAAAAATCGGATTGTCATCTTCAAAATTTGCATTATATGGCGTAATCCTGTATTTCTTTCATGAAGAGAGTATAGTTCACAAAAAAGTGAAACAATATGAAAAACAATTAAATTGTTTCCATCTTCTTTTACGTCAAGGAATAATATCACTGCGGCTAGTTTTTATCTATCTCACTGTATAGCAGAGCATGGGAAACCTCCTTGTGACGGTAATTTTTGAAGACTGCTTTCTTAGCCACGTCCGATACATTATTTGAAGATTTTCCCAACAACCAACAATTTGTGAACAGAATTAAAAAAATGCCAGCCAGCAGGAACAAAAAATAGAATAACAAGAATGAGTGAAGATGTTTCGGACCAAAGTAAATCTGATTTGGACAACGCCGAAATGTTTTCAATGTCTTGATGAAGGCACTCATGTGACGGCACAAGCAGGGTTGGATATTTTTGTTAGATTTCCTTGTGGAGAGGTAACGAGGGAATAATTAATTAAATTGCTGAGTTTGCCAACTGCGATCACACGGAAAGATATAATGTGTGAAGAGAAGCATAAATGTTTAGTAACAAGTTCGTAAAATCATGAAATGCATTGATTGTGATACGCTTTCCAACATACCAGAAGTCATTACTCAAGTTATGAAGATAATGGCAGTAGGATCTCGCACCTATGCCCTGATTTTGGATCCCATTTTAATGATATTCAACAGAACTGGTTGAGTATAGGTTCGGAACAACATGATAAATTTTTGTCTCAATCGAAGCATTTTTCCGTAAGTAATAACGCATAAGGGCGATGGAATGGATCCCGCTCCTATGTCCTCATCTTTTACCCCATTTCGCGCATTTTCACGAGGGTTTGTCCCCAGGTAGTCCCCTACCATATACTAAACTTTCATTGAAATCGAATCATTTTTACGAGAGTTATCGTGCGGACGGAGAGACAGACGGACAAAGCTGGAGCATGTACGCATCTTCAACCTACGGTTGGAAAGCCTAAAAAATCAAGATTGACTTAAATAAAATAGTGTGTGTGACTATTGATGGTCCCCATAACCTTGGAAACTACAGGTTATGAGCCGAATATAATTGCCTTAGCTTGTAGAATTCAGCAACAAGTTTCAAAATAATGTGATTATGTTAGTATGATTTCTCAGTTATCTCCTTACAAATTAAATCAGGCCCAAATTGAAATTGTCTTAGTCTTAAAATTCACCTACTGCTTACATATTGTGTTAATGCCATTTCTATGGCACTCGCAAAGAAAAAAAAGTTTCATGACGAAATGTTAATTAAAAAAAAACCGGAGACACGAAGTGGCAAACAAGACACTTCACAGCAGTAAAGCAAACTTTAAGTGGAACACTAGTCTGAAAAGATCCTCCGAAACTGAAATGCATAAGTTCATGCTGTTTTATTTCACGAGTGTTTCCCAGGTCAGAAGTGACGGTGCAGATGGCCAGTTGTATATCAAAATGTAGCCAGTAATATCGTGTATCTAAATCATATTGCGTTGTGTGATTGTGGCCAATATTTTCTGGTTTCCAGGTCCGGAAGTATGGAGTGTTAACTAGAGATGAATGGACATTTCCGACATCTACTCCTATACGAGTTTAACAAGAGATCCACAGCGCCGAGGCCACTCGACAAATGTGTGCTGTGTATGGGGAGGATGCTATTGCTCCGCGAACAACCCACAGTGGTTTGAGCGTTTCCGAGGTGGCAATTTTCACCTCAACGACTCTCCACGCTCAGGTCGTTCATCTCACTTTGATGATGATCGTTTGAACCATATAACCCACTTGGATCCGCGTCAAATCACACGCTAATTGGCCACTGAGATGAACTGTGATAAGGCCACAGTGAGGCGACACCTGGAACGTAAGGGGAAGGTCCAGAAATTGGGGTCTTGGGTGCCTCACACTCTCACCCAGGACAGCAAGAATCAGCGTGTTGGAATATGTGGTTCCTTGCTCGCCCGTTAACGCGAATGTTCTCAGCAACACAACCCTTTTCTGTCACGTATTGTTGCTCGAGAAGGAAAATGGTGCCTGTACGTGAATTTCAGGCATCGGATGGAATGGGTAAGCCCAAACAAGACACCCACACCAAGTCCAAAACATGACCTTCATCCTGCGAAGATCATGTTTTGTGTCTGGTGGGGAATGAAAGTCATTATTCACTGGGAAATGCTGTCGAGGAATCGGCCCATCAATGCTGCACTCTATTATCAGCTTCAGCCGTGTGGAGGAAGCAATTCAGTAGAAACGGCCCCATCAGCGCTATGGTGTTCTTCTCTAACATGATGACGCACTCCCTCATAGTGCAAGCATTGCCAAAATGGCCATTCAGGACATGAAATGGGAGATCCTTCCACATCCTGCATATTCCCCATATGTCTGCACTTCAGACGCATCACTTGTTCTGATCTCTGTCGAATGCATTCCGTGGCAGAATGTTCAAGAATAATGTTGATCTCCAGAATTTCCTTGATTTCTTCGCGGCAAAACTGGCGCATTTTTTCAAGAATCGCATTGCAGACCTATCCAGACGTTGGGACACCATCGTAAACAATAGGGGGGAGGCGATACTTAGTTGATTACTTCCGTTTTACCTTCTGATGTAATTCATTCCTGTATTGCGGTGAAAAAAAACGGCATGAACTTATGAATCAACCCAATATACACTGAAAAAAAACTGGTACAGACGAGCTTATGCAAAATACATAGTCACCTATGCGCGTACTCGGTTGCGTCCGCCAGTGCGTTTATAAAGCGATAGACATCCTTGCCAGCTGTCAGAGCTATTTTCGGCATGAGAATGACAAGTAATAACGATTTAAGCGATTTTCAACGCGGTGTCATAGATGGCGCTCGTGAGATGGGCCATAGTATTTCGGAGGTAGAAACGAAGTTCGGATTTTCACGGACGACCATTGCAAGGGTGTACCGTGACTACAAGAATTCCGGCAAAACCTCCAACCTACGATGCCAGTGTGGCCGTAAAAAGACATTGGGTGGACGTGACCATCGTCGGCTGTCAAAAATCGTTTCACGCGATAGGCGTGCAACACTCTCGCAGGTATCATCGGAATTCAATGCTGGAGCCTCAACAAGCATCAGCGTCCGGACTGTGCAAGGTACCCTGCACGATATGGGCTTTGGGAGCCGAAGCCCAACTCGAGTCCCCTTGATGGGTGCACGACACAGAGCAATGCGCCTCGCTTGTGCACGGAAACACCACCAATGGACACTTGATGACTGGAAACAAGTAGCCTGGTCTGATGAGTCGCGTTTCCAACTGTATCGGGCAGATGGAAAGATTCGTGTGTGGCGCAAACCCCATGAAGCCATGGATCCCGCTTGTCAACAGGGAACTGTACCGGCTGGTGGGGTGTCTGTAATGGTATGGGGTGTGTTTATCTAGACTTCACTGGAACCCCTGGTACGTCTACAAATGTCTGTGACCAGCCAACGCTAAGTGCGCATTCTTTCTGACGAGGTACACCCGTTCATGTCCTGCATTGATGCTTATGGGTTGAGCCTGTTCCAACAGGACAATGCACCTCCACACAAGTGTCGGGACGCCACATTATGGTTAGAGGAGCATTCATCTGAGTTTGGGGTGTTGCCATCCCACCCAAGTCCCCAGATCTGAACGTGATAGAACACATTTGGGATATTATGGAACGCGCTATCGAACACAGGAATGTGAGACCTCGGAATACACCCGAATTGTGGAACGCTCTGCAGGAAGTATGGTGTGCATTGCCTACAGCATATTTCCAGAAGCTAGTGAAGTCCATGCTCCGTCGTATTTATGCAGTCCTGCTCTCCCGTGGGGGACCTACCAAGTATCAGACTGGTGTTCCAGTTTATCTGGCACTTCAGTGTATCTACAGCTCCTTTGTATCACGCATAAGCGTCTGAGGTTTCTGCATATACGACGTGTTTGTTGTACTGTAGGAAGCAGTTCAGGACATATATGCCTAAGTGGAGCGACGTGTTCTACAAGCTGTCCATTCCGAATGAAACCTTCTGAAAACTGTCCACCACGAATGAGAAATTCTGAGGACTGAAACAGCCGAGGAGAAGAAACAATCCACTCGATTAAAGTAATCTAGATATTGCCCACATCGAAGAAAAACACCTTGAATAGAATATTCTGGAAACATTCCACTGCAAATGAAACATTGTGAAAACTGTACACTCGCCTCAGTAGCGCAGTGGTCTAAGCGCTGGCTTATGAATATTGCTTAAATCCCGTTGAGTTGCTCACGGTGGTTGTTAAACCCTGAACAACAAAACAACAACAACAGCTGTACATCTTGAGTTCAGGATTTTCAGCGGTCCAGTAGCTTCCCACTCGAATGAAGCAATATTCAAATTGTGCACATGGAACAGGTATTTTGGAAACTGTCCATCATGAATTTAGCATTCCGTTGAAGTCCTACCCGAATGAAGCATTATGTAGATTATACGTATGGAACAAAACATTTCAAAAACTTTCCAACACGAATGAAAGGTTTTAAAAACTATCCACTCAAACGAGCATTTTAAAAATTGTGCACCCAGAATGAAACAAACATTACGTAAACTGTCCACCACGAATGAAAGATTCCAGAGATGTTCACTTTATTGAAGTATTCTGAAACCCACTCGCGTCCATTGAAAAATTCCAGAAACCGTCTACCTCGAACGAAGTGTATTAAAAACAGTCCGCCTTAATCAAGGCATTCAATAACCTGTCCTCGAATGAAGCATTAGAACCAGCCTAATTTTTTTACGCATAAATGCCCTAATTTACTACTGAAAAACCTGCAAAATTGTATTGCCCTGAGGTGGGAACCAAACTCTCAGGTCCCAAAGTTCTTTGGAGTATGTTACTCTTACAGCACGACAGCGTTTACAAGCAGACTGAAGAACGTAAAATTGAGCAAGCATTAAAATGTACTTATCGAGGTATCCAATAGCTACTCGTAACAGCTACTAATCAGGAAGATAATTTCTAAGTTTGCTTAGGTGTGGTTACGTTATGAGCAGTTAATTAAAGTATTTCTACGCCAAAAGATAAGGAGATTGTACCCTTTCGATGTATTTGTGAAGATTAACTCTGCATTAAACGTTTGATTTATGTGCAACTGAAATTTTGTATTTATGTGCATACGTTGGAACATCCGTGTTCCTACGTGGACACGTTCGTGGAATTTTCCGGAATAAAGGTCTCCTTAAAACGGGTAAATGGTTTTATTTTTCGTAACCGACATTTCTTTTATGTACAGGTTTAACTGAAACATTTTTGCAGACACATTTTTGCTGTTTTTGTAGAATTCCTACTTTAAAATCTATGTAGATTTTTTTGTGATGTAGTCGACATCTGCCAGTCACATTTGCCATGAATTTCAGTTTCTACTTTGAGTTCGTCGTGTTCTCTTGGATTTCTTCCGCATGTTATGGTAATCACTTTCAGTTGTCTGCTACTATACTTCGTATGTAATAATCATAATCCACACATTAGAGTAAGGAATTCATGTTTTTTGATTGGTTGTTTTTTGTGGTCAAATCGCTTCCGCCCTGAATCGCTGAGCAGCCCAAAACAAGGAAATACGTACGCATTTTTTTTGCTAGGATAGCAAAACTATTTAGTCATTCAACGCAGGGTTTTTCCGACGACATCTTTCACGCTCCTAAAGAAATATATTCCGTTTTTAGAAAATCAATATACTTCGGATATGCACCAAACGATGCTGGCATGTATATCTGGGGATTTGTATGTCTATGAGAAAAGGGAGTTGCGAAAACATAGTGAAATTTGGTATCCATGTTGAGCATTTCTTGAGAACTTTTTCTTAGTACTGTTTCACTGCGTAAGGGTAATAATCATGCGATTTAGATTGTAAAAATACAGTATAATAAGTACACTATCTACCAACAAGTAATTGGACACCTGTGATAGCAAAGGATAACGAAGTTTGTTCACCTTCAATAGTTGGTGGAGCCTCCACGAGCGGCGATTACAGCTGCGACCCTCCGGGGCATACTCTCAACCAGGCGTTGTACGACGGCTAGCGGTATTTTCTTCCACTCGGCTTGGAGAAGACAGGTCAGTTCCTTCACCGATTTTGGACGGTCGGGGCACCCCTCAAGTCGAAGCTCCAACTCTTCCTAGAGGTGCTCGATAGGGTTAAGGTCCGGGCTCTGCGCAGGCCAGTCCATTCGATTAACCCCATTGTCACCATACCAAGCCATGGTGGACCTCGCAGCATGACAGGTGGTATCGTCGTCCTGAAAGTAACATGGGTCCACCCCGTAAAACTGCCACAACGTAGGAAGCGCATGGCCATCCAAAATGGTGCAGTAGGTCTCGGCGTTGAGTCTACCAGGAATTGCAACCAAGGGTCCCGTGCCATACCAGGAGAAACACCCCCAGAGCATAATTCCACCGCCGCCGACTTCACAGTTGGCACAATACATTCCGGCAGGAGGCGTTCTCCAGGCAGACGCCAAACCCAGACCCTGCCATCCGAACAGTAGAGGGTTAACCTTGATTCGTCGCTCCATTGAACCTGTTTCCACTGTTCAACGGTCCACTGTCGACGTTCTTTGCACCACGTTAGCCGAGCAGCGCTATTGGACTTGGTGATCAAAAGCTTGTGGGCGGCAGCACGTCCATGATAACCGAGCAGATGGGCTTTCTTACAGATGGTATTCATCGAAAGAAAACCGGCTGCCTGTTGAAACTCATCGCGGATGTGGCCCATCGATTTGGTGCGGTTCTTCCGAATTTCTCTGGCCAGCACCCGTTGGTCTGTAACTCCCAGTTTTGTGGGTCTGCCGGGTCGGAGCACATTCCAACAGTCTCCTCTCATCTTCCACTTGCCAATCACGTAGGTCACTGTTGATTTTGGGTACTTCAACTAGCTGGATATGTCACGTATGGATCGGCCATTTCTGTGATACCCGACGATTACACCTTTCTCGAAATCAGAGAGCTCCGAACTGCGTGGCATCTTGCATGCGAATGGTTGCGTTGTTGTTTCCCACACGATATTTAACGACGGCGGCCGTGACGTGTATCAGGACCGCAGATATCGTCGATTGCAGGAGTGTCCAATTACTTGTTGGTAGATAGCATATTTATACTTTCATTTCACACCAATTTGCACATTTGGCAACTTTAAGGATCCCAAATGCACAAATCAAACTGGATTACGAAAACTTTCGTTTCACAAATATGAAACGAATATTTAAGGCTTAGAAATTTCACACATAAGATAAATTTTGTTTTATGGAAAATATTACCAAAGTTGATGTACAGCGGTTGGGCAGGATAATGTGAACACCATACTCAGAAACGTGACTTTTAATGCAGCTGCGTAAGTTGCAATGCGCAAAGGTATCCACCGCTTTTTGGTTATAACAGCTTTGTTTAGGACCTCAAGGTCCTGTTTAAGTGCATTGCTAGTGTCTTGTTGCAAAAGTGACGACAGAATGAGCTACCTAACTGACTTTGAAGGAGGGCCAATTCATGGTGGCCAGCATGTGGGTGACTCCGTGACAACAGTCGCCTGGGTAGGGGGGTATCGAGAGGTACTGTGTCTATCATCATGACGGCACACAGTGTGTTTGGTAAAACCTTGTCTACAGTTCACAAGAGCTGCCAGAAAAACCTTGTCTGCGATACACAAGAGCTGTCGGAAAAACCTTGTCTGCGATACACAAGAGCTGCCGAAAAAACCTTGTCTGCGATACACAAGAGCTTCCGGAAAAACCTTGTCTGCGATACACAAGAGCTGCCGGAAAAACCTTGTCTGCGATACAAAAGAGCTGCCAGAAAAACCTTGTCTGCGATACACAAGAGCTTCCGGAAAAACCTTGTCTACGATATACAAGAGCTGCCGGAAAAACCTTGTCTACGATACACAAGAGCTGCCGGAAAAACCTTGTCTGCGGTACTTAAGAGCTGCCGAAAAAACCTTGTCTGCGATACACAAGAGCTGCCGGAAAACGACCCTAACTGATAGAGACAGGAAAGCTTTAAAGAGGATTGTTACCTGTAATAAGAAGACTACGGTGCCCAAAATTAGGGCGAAGCTCAATCTGCATCTCAAAACCCCAGTATTAACGAAAGTAGTGCGCAGAGAACTGCATAAACAAGATATTCAAGGTAGAGCTGTTATTGCAAAACCTCTGGTGACCGGGGTGAATGCACAACGGCGAAGGCAGTGGTGCCAGGAGCATACAACGTGGACTGCCGTTTCATGGAAGCGTCTAATGTGGTCGGATGAATCCACATTCACACTATTCTCTACGGCAGAACGTGTTTACATGTGGTGAACACCGTCGGAAGCGTACAACCTAGACTGCCTGCTCCCAACAGTGCAGCATGGTGGTGGTTCTGTCATGCTCTGGGCGGTCATATCGTGGTTTTCAGCAGGTCCCCTGATCACCTTGAGAGGACGCATGACTGGCAGAGCGTATGAAACAATTTTGGTCGACCAAGTACATCCAATGGCCCAGGCATTGTTTCCTGCAGGGGATGCCATCTATCAAGATGATAACGCTCCAATTTACAGAGCTCGGAATGTCCAATCATGGTTTGAGGAACATGAGGACGAACTTTCACACCTTCCTTGGCCTCCCCAATCACCAGACTTAAAGATTATCGAGCCACTGTGGTCTGTGATGGGAAACAGAGTAAGAAAACATAGTAGGACCAGGAGCAGTTTCTGCATGAAGAATGGTGTAACATCCCACCAACCACCATCCAGGATTTGCATGCGTCCATTCCAAGGAGGATTCAGGTGGTTTCGAATGCCAAAGGTGGTCCCACACTCTATTAGGTACGTAAAACCTTCTTTCCCTAGATGTTGACATTATTCTGTCCAACCCCGTAAATGTGTCTTAAAGACGTCTACAGAAAACAACGTGACTGAAAAGTGCTTTGGATGTATGAACAGCAGGTATTTCAAAAATGGAAGCTTTTATTTTCAGCGCGTGTTTTGAAACGAAGTGCTTATGTTATCATTATGACCATCTGTCAGTCTGTATGCGAACAATATATCTCTGGACTATTTGGGCAGATTCAAGAACTGCATTGTATCTTGAGCTGGAAGAAATTGACCCTTGCTTACCTTTTTGTCATTTTTTTATGCGAAACTTCGCCGCTAGGGATGTAAATGTAGATGCTACTGAATTCAAAATATATTTTATTACACATATCGTTTTCTACTAAAATCCAATTGCAAAAATCCTCTTTCTCCGATACGTTTTACCATGGAGCTACTGTTGCGCAGTTTCATCTTCAAATAATTCACAATTTACCCACTAGAGGGCGTAGCAAAATATTGCATGTTTCCCGTTTTATACGCTTCTAAAAGTCAGAACTGAAAAATCCTTTATGAACCGGAGAGCATTCATAGTGAAAAATATTTTGTGCCCAGTATCTAGTTTTTCGTGTTGCACAGTTTGGCCACTAGGTGGATAGTTCAGTTCGCAAAAGTTTTTCGGCCGTATTTGCGCTTCTAAGAATCAGAACGTAACAATTCTTTCTTTATCAGATAGTATCCGCGACGGGAATAATCATGTACACATTTTCTGTTCAAAATAAAAAGAACAAAAAAATTGGCTAAGAGGTATGAAATTTAAATTTTCTCGATATCGCTGCTTTTTAATGTCCGATTTGAAAGTCGGGTTTTCGATGCCGGTAGCTTTTTATGGTGAGGAATATTGTACACATACACTGGAACCTCGCTTGAAGGTTTCTCGGTTATACGTTTTACTCTTTTACACATAATTCTGCGTTAGTCCCGGCGTTTTACTGTAGTTTCTATATATTTTTAACTCGGTTATACGTAATTCATTTATACGCTTTTTACGATTATACGTTAAAATGTAATTTCAGATTATTAAAAATGCACGGTTCTTTGATACTGTTACGACCTCGGGCCCAACCGGGTCCCGGATAATCAGGATGCCAAAATTTCCGAACGTAATCTGATCGCTGGATCCGCAAACATGCCTTGTTAGCTAATTAGCTAGCACAGTACACCAAGAAACCAATGGAAGCACAGTATAACAATTGAAACAGAGATTTAATGGATACAGGCATAATTTACACTGGATACTTCATGTAATAGTAAAGGCTCTAATTTCCGGTCAGCTTTGGCTCTCTTTAGTGTTTCCGAAAGTATGTCGTAACGAAAAGTTTGTTCGTTCGCAAAGGGCCTCAAAGAAATACTGATAAAATACTTACGTATAATTTCCAGTATCCAAAGTACGGATGACACCGACAAGCACAAATAAACTCACACACACACGGGTTGGTTGATCTTAGCTTCCATCACTTCTCTTTCCATGCTTTAGGCGAAAGTGGCGTCGCTCCTCGGCTGTGCGCACTCAAACGCAAAGACGAAGTTACTCCGAACAAACACAAACAGAGGCAGCGATTAGCTTCGGTTTCTCTCTGTCGGCAGGTGGGTCTTCAGCTTCTGAAGCCAGGTGTCTCTTTCTCTCTCTCTCGGTCTGGGCTTTGAGCGAGGCGATTCTGTGTCTCTTTTCTGCCGTACACCTGAAATAGCTCCCTTTTTACGGCAACTTTTGGATGTCGGCTGTCCGGCTGGTGTGGAAGTTCCAAAGCGAAACTAGTGCTGGCGATTTTTCTTTAGCGTATATTTTCGCTGGTTTTCCGGATGCTTAGCTTTTTAACAGCGGCAGCAGACTGCAACAAATTTCTAGCTGGAGGAAGCCTCCATCCTCTTTCTCTCGGATATCAAACGGATTCTGCCCCGAAAAACAATCTCCCGTCTCCAAGAGGTGGTAAGCGGTGAATTTCACCACTTGAAATCGCGGCATGTTTATTACAAAGCGCTTTAAGTCCGAAAGCTCTCCGATTGCTTCTCGCGCGCGGCTTCGCTAACACACAAAAGCTTCAAAAGCGCTTGCCGTTCAAACAACTTTTGAGCTATGGGAAAAAGCTCTTGAACCCTGACTTGCCCCATTTCCGATTATGAGCTCTTTGTTCTCATGGCAAATACCTGCATCTCGCCACTCGAATTCAAAGTGCGAGAAGATCTTTTTTTTTTGTACAGCCCCTCGCAAGTATTTAATTATAACTTCGTGTTAATTAAACACCCAATCAAGTTTCAATTAGCATTCATTAGCCACGCCTCTCGCCAATTAATAATGCGAGGGGGGAGATTGTCACAATACTTTTATACATAATCCAGTATGTTATAGCTTTGAGAAAGCGTTGCTGGGTTCCTTCTTGATGCAGACAAAGTTAGACCTTGATTCCATCAGAGAAGGAAGGGCATGTTTACTTTTGGTTTGGATTAAAAATGGGTTTCGCATTTCATGACTCACACATATGTGAGCCATTTAACAATTGATAAATCTCTGGAACGTAACTTTGTGTTTCCACTATTCTGTTATACGCCCTTCCTTAAAAGAAAAATAGCATTTAGAACAGAATTCAAAATGTAATATCAACATTCTGGATTCAGATGAGGTTCTTCAGAAAAATCAAGAAAGATGACACCGAATTTTAGGGTGTAATGAGCACGTCTTTTAAATCCGTTCTGAAACAATTTAAATTTATCAAAGCTATTCAAAGTCAATGGAACCGGTATGGAAAACAATCGTATCTGACTTAAGAAAGAATTTTTTCAAACGGGTTTTTAATCCCGCAGGTATTGCTGTAAACGGAATCGTGAATTTACGCCTTCTGGTTGCAGACTTGTGCGTTAAGAAAACTTTGAATTTTTATGAGAAACATTTCGCAGTGGAAACGCTATCCAACAAAGAAAGAAGTTTTCAAATCGGACTCTTCGAAGCAGAGATATGGACAAATATAAGATACGCATCTGTGCCCCCTGGCGGGATAAACATGCATTATTTTAGGAAGAAAGTGTTCTCAAAAGGCTTTTCGATGTGAACGGTATCGGTCCAAGAAAAAAAAATTTAGTCGAGTTTCAGGAGCTCAGATTTTACTGCAAATACATCAGAAGCAGAAATTAACGCTTAAGCCACCTGGTGGCCAAACCGTACTTTATCAAATACTAGAAATTATATGAAAACATTTTCCATCAGAAGCTGTATGCGATACAGTAAGAATTTCTCAAATCGGAGTTTCAGAGGCAGAAATATAGGAGAAAACGCAATTCACCTTTGCGCCCCCTGACGTAAAGTCTACGATTTACTTGAAAATTTTGAAGAAGATTTCGCATCGGAAACACTATCCAACAAAGAAGGAATTCGGACTCCTAGAAGTAGAGATATTGACAAAAATCAGATATACATCTACGCTCTCTGGCGTAGAAACCCTGCATTATTTTAAGAAGAAAATATCCTTTAAAGGTTTGTCGACGTGAGTAGTACCTGCCCACAAACGAATTTTTTTCAATCGAAATTTTAGAAGCTCAGATTTCGGTGCAAATACACCAGAAACGGAAATTAAGACTTACACCCCCTGGGGGCCAAATCATTTTTTACCAAAAATTAGAAATTATATGCAAAGGATTTCCCATCATGAGCTGTATCCGGTGCAGAAAATGTTTTCCAAATAAGAGTTTTAGAAGCAGAGATATTGGAGGAAACGCAATTTACTTTTACGCCGCCTAGCGCAAAATCTATGAATTAATTGAAAATTATGAAATTATATGAAACACATGTCAGACCGGAAACTCTATCCAATAAAGAAAGAATATTTTAAATAAGACCATTAGGACCAGAGATATTGATAAAAATAAGTATACATCTACGCCCCCTGATGGAGAAACCATGCAATATGTTAAGAAGAAAATATTCCGATAAGGTTTATCGACGTAAGTGGCATCGTTCCACGAACGAAGTTTTTCAATCGAGATTTTAGAAGCTCAGATTTTATGGCAACTACATCGGAAACAGAAATAACCCCCTGGTGGCCAAAGTATTCTTTACCAAAAATTAAAAACTATATGCAAAAGATTTTGCATCTGGAGCTGTATCCGCTGAAGAATTTTTTTTTTTTCAAACGGCAGTTTTAGAAGAAGAGATATCGGAGAAAATGTAATTTTCTTATACACCCCCTAGCAAAAATTCTATGCGTAAATTGAAAAAGTAACTATACCTAAAATACTCTTCGACATAAATGGAATTGAAAGATAAAATTTTTTTCAATCGGATGTTTAGAAGCAATATATATATGGAATAAAATGTATTTTGAATTCGATATTATGTGAGTTTACGCTCTCTAGCGGCGAAACTGTACATCGTGAAAAAAAAAAAACGAAATAAAGGATCATCATTTGCATATTTCAAGCTTCCCAATGCAACAAGAATTTTTCAAATCGCACTAATAGTTACAGAGAGATGGTGTCTACAGACGGACGGACAGGCCCCGGGCTTTGATGATTGGCATACACTCGAATCCTCTTTGAAAAAATTCAGGTGTGGACTGTTTTACCCACTTCTTCACAGCTACTTTTACCTCGTCTGTGTCATCAAATCCTTGTCTCCGGAGACTGTCCTTCATTGGACCGAACAGATGGAAGTCGAAGATGTCACCAGATTGGAAGAAAGCGTGTCTTCATTGGTTTCAAACGCATCCAGCAGATCAGAGCAGATTTCCACCCTTCTCTCCTTCAAATAAGGTGTCAACTGCCGAGGCACCCACTTTGCACACACTTTCCGATACCCGAAGTCTTCCACCATCTTCTGTATAGCATTGTGACCACAGTCCAGCTGTGCAGCAAGCTCATGGATTGTGACTTGTCTCTCAGCGCGAACCAATTCATCCACTCGCTGACAATACGTGTTAGTGGTCGCAAATGATGGTCTCCCAATGCGTGGTTTGTCTTCAATGCTGGCTCCCTCTTCCTTAAACTTCTTCATCCATCTGTGCACATTGCTCTTGTCAATGGTGTCATCTTCTTAAACATTCTGTAGCCTTCTGTGGATGTCGGACAGCCTGCACCCTTCCTTCGTCAAGGACTCAATGACGGCACGTTGCTTTTGCTTGGAATTTATTATTTACCTGCAATGAAGAAGAAAATTTACTACAGAGGAAGAGTTACTCTACCAACATGTGCAATTGGAACGACCTCTGTCAGTTAATAAAAACGTTATGCCCACTTTTGCATTACTTTCGGTACAATGAGGATTTTTGCATTTTTCTAGACGGATAGTCGCCCAAAGAGTAGTTTGATTTTCATAGGTTTTATGGTAAAACAAATACATTATAATTTGTAACTCTATTTTTTCTTTCGCAGCCAGTTCGACTTTAAATAAATCATTATTAAGGAATATCATATATTCCTTTAAATCATAAATTTTACAATGGCATTCATCATTTTGAAAATTTTTTTATATGTTTTTCGCATTTATGCGTTTTTAAAGGCCACTCCCTATACAGAAACGTATAACTGAAGTTTCACTGTAATTATCAATTTTTAGTGACGTGAAGTTTTTCGCGATTAGAGGCTTAAGTGCAGATTTCTGTTTGTTCATACATACATACACACACTGAAGTGCCAGAAAAACTGGTACCGACGAGCTTATGCAAAATACATAGCAACGTCACCTATGCGCGTACTCAGTTGCGTCCGCCAGTGCGTATATAAAGCGATAGATATCCTTGCCAGCTGTCGGAGCTGTTTTCGGCATGAAAATGACAAGTAATAACGATTTAAGCGATCTTCAACGCGGTGTCATAGTTGGGGCTCGTGAGATGGGCCATAGTATTTCGGAGGTAGAAATGAAGTTCGGATTTTTACGGACGACCATTGCAAGGGTGTACCGTGACTACAAGAATTCCGGCAAAACCTCCAACCTACGATACCAGTGTGGCCGTAAAAAGACATTGGGTGAACGTGACCATCGTCGGCTGTCAAGAATCGTTTCACGCGATAGGAGTGCAGCACTCTCGCAGGTATCATCGGAATTCAATGCTGGAGCGTCAACAAGCATCAGCGTCCGGACTGTGCAACGTAACCTGCGCAATATGGGCTTTGGGAGCCGACGCCCAACTCGAGTCCCCTTGGTGGGTGCACGACACAGAGCTATGCGCCTCACTTGGGCACGGCACCGCCGCCACTGGACACTTGATGACTGGAAACAAGTAGCCTGGTTCGACGAGTCGCGTTTTCAGCTGTATAGGGCAGATGGAAGGATTCGTGTGTGGCGCAAATCCCATGAAGCCATGGATCCCTCCTGTCAACAGGGAACTGTACCGGCTGGTAGGAGGTCCGTAATGGTATGGGGTGTGTTTAGCTGGAATGCACTGAGACCCCAGGTACGTCTACAAGCGTCTGTGACTGGCCAACGCTATGTGCGCATCCTTTCTGACGAGGTACATCCGTTCATGTCCTGCGTTCATGCTGATGGGTTGGACCTGTTCCAACAGGACAATGCACCTCCACACAAGTGTCGGGACACCACATTATGTTTAGAGGAGCATTCATCTGAGTTTGGGGAGTTGCCATTCCCACCCAAGTCCCCAGATCTGAACGTGATAAAACACATTTGGGATGCCATGCAACGCGCTATCGAGCGCAGGAATCCGAGACCTCGGAATACACCCGAATTGTGGAACGCTCTGCAGGAATTATGGTGTGCATTGCCTACAACATATTTCCAGAAGATAGTCGAGTCTATACCCCGTGGTATTTCTGCAGTCCTGCGCTCCCGTGGGGGACCTAGCAAGTATTAGACTGGTGTACCAGTTTTTCTGGCACTTCAGTGTACACGCATATAACTAAGCTCTTCTTTGAGATTCAGAGGTTAGCTTCTTAAAGAAAGACCACGAGCCAAGTACACATTTAGCAGAAAGAACTAGAATTTACTTAGTGTTGAAGTATCAAATGTCTCCATTTGCAACGATCTCTGCACACAGCTCAAGCGTCATTAGCATCTATTACACGCCGCACATTTGTACTTCACACTCATAATCTTTTTCTCAAGCAGACATCCTGAATCCAGTTATCACATAATTTCCATGGCTTTCCTCTGCCTGAGAAAATTCTCTTATTCAGTACCTCATCACTCGTTCTTTCAGCATGGCCAAACCACCTAAGAATATTAGTCTCCACCTCACTAACAACATTTTGCCTCACATTACACATCTGCAACACATCTTCATTCCTCACATTATAAGCGTAGGTCTGACCAAAAACTCCCGGCAAGTAACGCATCTCCCCAGCACCCAAACGACTCGTATAGCCGAGGCTTCACTTTTCTGCATTACCCAGGTTTCACTGCCGTACATCAGAGTAAAAACAATTACACTTTCATACACAGCCATTCGGGACTTCCTTGAGAAAAACATCATTCTTGAACAAATCATTACGTCTGATTTTCTCTCTGTTAAACACACTTCCTAAATATACAAACCCATTCACCTGGCCAATCTCTGTGCCTTTAAGACTTATCCTGCATTCAGTACGAACAGTTCCTCGCTCAAAAACCTGTTTGTAATAAATGCATTCGCAGCTTTTCTTCTCGCTTTTCGCCTATATGAACTCTACTAATATTTTCTTTTTTGACAGATACCGGTCACCACGGAAAGCAGTTTATGTATAGTTTATGATCAAAATAATACAGAGTTTTTCACTAGGGAATGGAAAGCATATATTTTTTGTCGATACCTCTTCTTCTAAAAGTACGATTTGAAAAATTCCTTTCGCATCTGATACTTTTCATAACGGAGAATATTTTTCTTATACTATCTACTACTGTATCTTTGCTTTTAAAAATCTGACGGGAAAATTTCTTTATGTATTGTATGCCATTCACTATGGGGAAATATTGAGGTATGATCCACTTAAATACTAAAACGTTTTCCCACTAGGGTGCCTATACGTATAAACTCGTTTCCTGCTATCTGTGCTTTAGAAATTGGTAATTTTAAAATTGTTTTGCCACACGATAGCAGTTATAAAGTTTCAAGGTTTTAGGTTTCTTTGTTTTCCTAGATTGTTCGTTCAAACAATTCGCATTAGTGTTGAGCATTTAAATAATCAAACTTAATCAATATGACCAGCGTCCGTTTGATTAATAACACTTAGATAAACATCTAAGTAATCTTTATTTTCTTTACACTTGTCGACATAACTCGGTGAACAGCACGTATTCAGCGTACAGGTAATATTTCACGTTTGCAACATTAAAATAGAATGTTATCCTACTTCAAGCAGTATATGGTCTTACGTTCACACCAGACACTCTTCAAACTGGCCATGGCTTTTCAATACCCTGTGGCTCACTGTTAGCCGCTGCTAAAAAGCATAAGGAAATTCGGAGGAGCTGATGTGTCATTCAGACAGAAATCTAACGGAGAAGTATCATAATTTACATTAAAACAGAAACTCAAAAAGGAAGGTTAATCTAGAGACATATAAAGCACTGACTTTATAGAGATATCTTGTGAATATATCTTCCTTCTACATGGCGCAGAATCTTCCGCTAGAGATGTTAATGTATATTTCTATTTGAGTCTTCTAGAAATCCGTTGGAAGGAATCTTTTATTGGCCTTATGACGATGAAAAAGATTTTGCGCTCAATTTCTTTTTCAAATAAAGCACAAGTTCCTTCATAGGTGAGTAGAAGAGCTTTAGCTAAAGAAACGAAAATTTCTGATACACACATGAAACTTCGCACTTCTGAAAAACATGCACAAACAAATGCTTGTAGACGTGGAGGCGTTCAATCCATTTTCAAAATTGAGTGTTCTTTGTAAAAAATATCTTCCGTTTTGCATATTTTCAGGTTCCAAAGTGAAGGACAACTGAAAAAATCTTCATGTAAAACTTAATAAAGACGTCATTTCGGAAAAAGTACCCGGAAAACTACTCCTTTCACGTACATCTTTCGATTAAACCGTTTTAGCCAATCTTCGCCCTTGGCTTAAAAAAAAAATACAGGTAGGCTCAGTTCTGATTGAGCCGTCAGTTTGGAACGCAGGACTACGACTCGCAGATCGGAGAGTTGAAATGAGCCAGTCGAGTATGGTTTCAAAGAGTTTATTTAATTTGTTATAGCTAACACAAGTCTATGATATGAAAAGTAGCTTACAAAATTTTTACAAATAATGCAGGATGCATTGCGAACGCAAAGCAGATCTATTCACGAATTATCAACGCGGTGCTCTGTCTTCTTGGGCTTCTTACATTCCTCATCACTTGCTCTTGCCTCTCGTTTTGATTTTCCCCACTTTTGCTTGAGTTCATTTTACGAATTCCGCGGCTTTGTCGAAAATGTTAACCCGTTCACACAAAGAAAATTTTTAAAAAGTTTAGTTTAAACTACTGCGATATGTTCTTTATATATTTGAATAGATATCGTCGAGAGCTTTAAAACGATACCACGCACAGTCGTATTGCTCTCACGTTGCCGAGATGGACTGAGTCATACGCGGCGGCACACCCAGAAAAATTTAATCATCTCCCACGCGCACAGGGACCGAGAGGAGCGCCACGCGCACGATGTATTGCGCAGTACGCGAATTGGACTCCATGCTGTTCATGAATTTCCTAACACGATTATTGTGTGGTACGTATTTTTAACGCTATAATGATTTCATTTGGGACCAAGTTCTGTCACAGGCGGAGGCCGTAAGTCGCCCCATACTATCCGCGGAGTTAGACGTAGTCCTACGCGAAAAAAATTAATCACCTGTTGAAGCTCAGGTATCATGTGCAAATGTTGGCAATTTTCATGAAAATGGTTGTGAAACCAGATTTTATTATGCATACGTGTACGTATAAAGTACAGCAGAAAGTTTCTCAGTTCTGCTCAGGGTGTCTTAATTACTATGGATCAGCCATTGTAGGCTCTAGCTAAGATTTTCATTGGTTGTGATCCAACAAGTAGGGTGAAGATAAAATTTTGATAATGCTTGAATCATTACACCTCGATAAAAACATCCTTACAGTTCTTGGAAATAAATTGGATGGGAGTGTGGGAACTCTAAAGTTGACTAGCGCTGGATTTGCGCGGCATGGAACAGCAGAATCATTTATAAAGTTGTCAAACATTGCCGAAACAATATTGGCAAATCACATAATCAATTCATGAGAAATCATTACTCAAGTTATGAGGATAATGGCTGTGGAGTAAATCTCGCTCCTGTGCCCTGATCTTTGACCCCATTTCGATGATATTCAACAGAACCGGTTCAGTATATCTCTGGAACAGCATGATGAAGTTTTGTCGCAATCGAAGCTTTTTTACGTAAGTTATGACGCACAAGAGCAATAGAATGGATCCCGCTCCTGTGCCCTGACCTTTGACCCAATTTCGTCTATTTTCAATAGAGTTCGTCCTCAGGTTGTCCCGTACCACATACTAAAATTTCATCGAAATAGGAATATGTTTACGCGAGTTATCGTGCGGACAGGCAGACGGACAAAGCTGGATCATAAATGCTTCTTCAACCTACGGTTGGACAGCTTAAAAAAAGAAATTCAATTGTATCAATTGTATCAAGAAAACGAAGATGAGATAAAACCTTTTAATGATTGAGAAACGGAAAAAGAAGCTAATGTTTAACGTTCTACTTTGACACCATTTCGCCCATTTTTAATAGGGTTCATCCCCAGATGGTCCCCTACCACATACTAAAATTTCATCGAAATCGAACCACTTTTACGCGAGTTACAGACGGACAGACATACAGATAGACGGAAAAAAATAGACAGATATAAATTGAACCACTTTTACGCGAGGACAGACAGACAGACGGACAAAGCTGGAGCATATACTGTAACGTTTACTCTCGATTCACTTTCCTTTTGATTTTACTATCTCTGGTTATTTTATTTTACTATGTAAATTATCTTCTTACTGAACGAGATGTTATTTCACCCGCTGAATGAGATCTGGCAATGAGTGTAAGTCATGACGTGGTGGTAGCCAGTATAAATAAGCGCGTTCAGCGATATCTAAGGAGAGCGTTTGTTGTTGTACGGAGAGCGTTGGTTTATGTGAAGGAGAGAGTTTGTTGTTGTTGTTGTATTGAGAGCTTCGTTCTATGTGATTAGTTTGATTCTTCATTATTGTGAAACGAGTTGTGTGTGTGCGTTGGATGATTCCAGAGTTATATAATAAAAGAGCTTTTCGTAAGTACGTCTTTCTCAATTCATAGTTCTTGTCAGATCTCTGTCTGGCTGTTAGGTTTATGCCATTAGTTTATTACTATTAACAACCAGCGTTAAGACCTTATTCATCCTAATTACTGCTGCAACATTACTACCAGTTATAAGTTTGTTCAATACTATTACTACACTACTAGCAGGAGACTTTATTCATGATCTTAATTAACTAGTAACAACAACCATTTGAATTCACTATTAGAAGCTTAGTACAAGCATATAATTCAGTAGCCGAAGCATTATAAAACATTACTAGCTTAGTTGAAAGCTTTATTCATTATAATTAGCTTAGCTGGTAGAAGAAGTTTATTCATTATAATACGCTTCTTCAACCTACGGTTGGAAAACGTAAAAAATCGTGGCGTGCGTCAAAGCCTTTATACGATGGCAGCGCCAGTTAAAAATTTGCATACTGCTATCCCACGACTTTTGGTCCATTAATGTATATTATAACTATGTTCAAGTGATAAAGTAGATTGTTGAAGCTGTAGCTTTTGATGTTGGTGCTTGAAAGATCACACCGTTTATGCAAAACACGCATAGTGTTGAACATAATAATTTATCTGCCATTTTTATAAAAATGGCTGCAATCTACACATGATACCTCAATTTCAATAACTGAGTTGCGTATTCCTTTAGTTAAAACTTAGGTAAAGATTGGCTGAAAATGTCTAAACCAGATGATATGTGAAAAAGAGTGGTTTCCTGCGTACATTTTTAGAAATTGGCCTCCCTATATAGTTTTTGAGGTTTTTCAAGTCCTCTCTCATTTTTAAACCTTAAAGTAAATAAAAAGACAATTAATATTCGAAAAGAAACCAGCTTAATTTTCATTTTGAAAGCCATTTTGAAAATTGCCTGACACTTTGAATTCTGAAGTGGTTTTTGAAAGATTCCTTATCTACAAACCTGTGTCTGTGCATGTTTTTTACGCTTTCCAACCGTAGGTTGAAGAAGCGTATATGCTCCAGCTTTGTCCGTCCGTCCTCACGATAACTGGCGTAAAAATGGTTCGAATTCAATGAAATTTTAATATGTGGTAGGGGACCACCATGGGACGAACCCTCTTGAAAATGGGACAGATGGGGTCAAAGGTCACGACGTAGGAGCTGGGTCATTCCATTGCCCTAATGCGTCATAACTTGCGTAAATATGGTTCGATTTCAATGAAATTTTAGTATGTGGTACGGGACCGCCTGGGGACAAATCTTATTCAAAATCGGTGAAGTGGGGTCATAGGTTAGGACATAAGAGCGGGATGCATTCCATTGCCCTTATGCGTCATAACGTGCGTAAAAATGGTTCGATTTCGATGAAATTTCAGTATGTGGTAGGGGACCACCTGAAGACGAACCCTATTGAATGTGGACGAAATGGGGTCAAAGGTCAGGACATAGGAATTCGATCCATTCCATCGCTCTTATCCCATATTATTAAGGTGGACGTCAAGTAATTTTGCTTCCTATACTTCCAATGGAAAAACTTTTGTACACATTTCCTTCACAATTAATGCGTTCCCAAGGATGAAAATTGAACATCGATTAAAATAACTTTATTACAACTTGGAATACTTAATAATTTCTAAAACATAACCATAATTACATTAAAAATCAATACCTTTTCTTTTGGTGGTGTTGAAACCAGAAAAAGTATGGCGCGACCGGCACTTTGATGACGTCAGTAGACAAACAAATGTTGGATTGCATAATTATGGTTACGTTTTAGAAAATATTAAGTATTCCAAGTAATAAAATGAAGATATTTTAATCGATGTTCAAATTTTCATCCTTGTGAACGCATTAATTGTCCAGAAAAAAGATGGCTCGACCTGTATTTTCATGACGTCAGCAGACAAATAATGTTGGATTGCATAATTATGGTTATGTTTTAGAAAATATTAAGTATTCCAAGATATAAAATGAAGATATGTTAATCGATGTTCAAAGTTTCATCCTTGGGAACGCATTAATTGTGAAGAAAATGTGTACACAAATTTTTCCATTCGAAGTACAGGAAGCAAAATTACTTGACGTTCACCTTAAAGGAGCAATTCTTGTATGAATGTAAATTTTATTTTGAATACGGCTCTGAGGATTTTGATGAAAGTCGTTAACCTACCGTTTTCTGGTACTAGAAATCGATTTAGCTTGATCTCGACTTTAAGAAAATTTGTTTAGTGGGTTAAATAACCACACCGAATTACCAAGTTTGTAGTGAGGTGTAATGGCGTCGTCCCTTTAGATGTTGGCGCGCGGTCATGCCATCTATCTCATTACGTCACGCGTTGTTTGTGGATCCTATTAAAGTTTTATGACGTCACACCATGCTAGCAGATGGTCGCGATTCCCATCTGTCTCATTACGTCACGCGTTGTGTGCGTATGTTCGTCCGCACGATAACTTGCGTAAAAAATCTTTCGATTTCGATGAAATTTTAGTAAGTGGTAGGGGAACACCTGGGAAGGAACCTTATTGAAAGTGAACGGAATGGGGTCAAAGGTCAGGACATAGGAGCGGGATCCATTCCTCTGCTCTTATGCGTCATAACTAACGTAAACAAGGTTCGATTTCGATTAAATTTTAGTATGTGGTAGGAGACCACCTAGGGACAAACCCTATTGAAAATTGGCGAAATGGGGGTCAAAGGTCAGGACATAGGAGCGGAATCACTTCCATCGCCCTTATGAGTCATAACGTGCGTAAAAATGTTTCGATTTGGATGAAATGTTGGTATGCTGTAGGGACCTTCCTGGGGACGAATCCTGTTGAAAATGGGCGAAATGGGGTGAAAGGTTAGGACACAAGAGCGGGAGCTATTCCATAGCGCTTATGCATCATAACTTATGTAAAATTGCTTCGATTGGGACAAAACTTTATCATGTTATTTCGGAGATATACTGAACCAGTTCTGTTGAATATAATCCAAATGGATCAAAGGTCAGGGCACAGGGGTGAGATTTATTCCACAGCCATTTTCCTCATAACCTGAGTAATGATTTCGAGTATATTGGAAAGCGTATCATAATTAATGCATTGCATGATTTTACTAACTTGTTTAAACATGCTAAGGTTCTCACTTTTATCACAAAATTCCGTTTCCGTCCACATTTTTTGCCGTAGATCTTCCACCAGGAGGCATAAAAGTAATACGTATTAGGGTTTCCTCCGTAGCTGCAGCCTACTTCTAATTGTCCTATTTGAAAACTTCCTTTTCTTTCTTCGGATATTTTACGCTATAAGGAATATTTTGCATTTAATTTGTGATTTTTTGTAAACATATTTCTGCTGCTAGTTAGTGTAAGTAGCTAGCTGTCTCTAATTGCAAATATCTGATAATTTCTATAAATCCGGCTTAAAACAATTGTCTTTGTAACTTTGTCAGCTCACTATGTGTATGTACATCCAAGGTCCGATCAAAAAGTTACGAGACTACGCCGATACACAACAAAGTACTTACGTTACTTAAGTCTGGCTATGATCTCCCTAAAAGTAGTCTCATTGGGCAGTGATACACCGCTGCCAGCGTTTTTGCTACTGTTGGAACGCTCTCTGGAAGACTAGGCCGATATACAACAAAGTACTTACGTTACTTAAGTCTGGCTATGATCTCCCTCAAAGTAGTCTCCTTGGGCAGCGATACACCGCTTCCAGCGTTTTTGCCACTGTTGGAACGCTCTATGGAAGACTAGGCCGATATACAATAAAGTACTTACGTTACTTAAATCTGTCTATGATCTCCCTCAAAGTAGTCTCCTTGGGCAGCGATACACCGCTGCCAGCGTTTTTGCCACTGTTGGAACGCTCTCTGGAAGACTAGGCCGATATACAACAAAGTACTTACGTTACTTAAGTCTGGCTATGATCTCCCTCAAAGTAGTCTCCTTGGGCAGCGATACACCGCTGCCAGCGTTTTTGCCACTGTTGGAACGCTCTCTGGAAGACTAGGCCGATATACAACAAAGGACTTACGTTACTTAAGTCTGGCTGTGAACTCCCTCAAAGTAGTCTCCTTGGGCAGCGATACACCGCTTCCAGCGTTTTTGCCACTGTTGGAACGCTCTATGGAAGACTAGGCCGATATACAATAAAGTACTTACGTTACTTAAATCTGTCTATGATCTCCCTCAAAGTAGTCTCATTGGGCAGTGATACACCGCTGCCAGCGTTTTTGCTACTGTTGGAACGATCTCTGGAAGACTAGGCCGATATACAACAAAGTACTTACGTTACTTAAGTCTGGCTGTGAACTCCCTCAAAGTAGTCTCCTTGGGCAGCGATACACCGCTTCCAGCGTTTTTGCCACTGTTGGAACGCTCTATGGAAGACTAGGCCGATATACAATAAAGTACTTACGTTACTTAAATCTGTCTATGATCTCCCTCAAAGTAGTCTCATTGGGCAGTGATACACCGCTGCCAGCGTTTTTGCTACTGTTGGAACGCTCTCTGGAAGACTAGGCCGATATACAACAAAGTACTTACGTTACTTAAGTCTATCTGTGAACTCCCTCAAAGTAGTCTCCTTGGGCAGCGATACACCGCTTCCAGCGTTTTTGCCACTGTTGGAACGCTCTATGGAAGACTAGGCCGATATACAATAAAGTACTTACGTTACTTAAATCTGTCTATGATCTCCCTCAAAGTAGTCTCCTTGGGCAGCGATACACCGCTGCCAGCGTTTTTGCCACTGTTGGAACGCTCTCTGGAAGACTAGGCCGATATACAACAAAGTACTTACGTTACTTAAGTCTGGCTATGATCTCCCTCAAAGTAGTCTCCTTGGGCAGCGATACACCGCTGCCAGCGTTTTTGCCACTGTTGGAACGTTCTCTGGAAGACTAGGCCGATATACAACAAAGTACTTACGTTACTTAAGTCTGGCTATGATCTCCCTCAAAGTAGTCTCCTTGGGCAGCGATACACCGCTTCCAGCGTTTTTGCCGCTGTTGGAACGCTCCCTGGAAGACTAGGCCGATATACGACAAAGTACTTACGTTACTTAAGTCTGGCTATGATCTCCCTCAAAGTAGTCTCCTTGGGCAGCGATACACCGCTGCCAGCGTTCTTGCCACTGTTGGAACGCTCCCTGGAAGTCCTGTTCGCGAATCGTGTCAAGCATCGTCTGCGATTCGCGCTGGATCTCGTCCACGGTTTCAAAACGACGACCCTTGAGCTTCAGCTTCATCTTCGGGAACAGAAAGAAGTCGCAGAAGGCCAAATCCGGCGAGTAAGGCGGGTGGGGAAGGGTAGTCATGCTGTTTCGGCTGCAAAACTATCGTGTTGCTAACGCTCTGTGAGCTGCTGCATTGTCGTGATGGAGCAGGAAATGGCCCCTGCGCCACATTTCAGGTCGTTTGTGGCAAATGTCCTCCCTAAAACGCCGCAGAACATCGCAGTAAAAAAGGGCGGTGACGGTCTGGCCCTGGGGGACGAATTCACGGTGCACAACCCCACGAATGCCGAAGAACACGGTGAGTATGCTTTTGGTTGTGCTGCGGATCTGTCGGGCCTTCTTCGGTCGTGGAGATGCCGGGCTCTTCCACCGCGACGACTATTGTTTGGTCTCCGGGTCATAACCATAGACCCAAGTCTCGTCCGCAGTGATGACCCGCGACAGCAACGTTGGTTCATTCAGCACCTGCTGACGAAGATCTTGGCAGAGTTCGACATGGAGCGCCTTCTGTTCGGGGTTCAGAATCTTTGGCATAAACTTTGCAGCAATGCAGTGCATGTTCAAAACCGACGTCAGAATTTCTTGCACTGTTCTGTATGACTCATTGACGATGGTAGCAATGTCTTGAATGGTTCTCCGACGATCCTCATGCACTAGGTCCCTAATTTTATCCTCATTTTCAGAGGCTTTGCTCGTGGACGGTCGCACTGACATCTCGTAGTCTTCCAGTGCCGTTCTGTCGCTCTTGAAGCGCGAGTGCCACTCAAAACACCTCGCACGACTCATTGCTTCATTGCCATAAGCCTGAAGCAACATTTCATGCGTCTCCGTTCCCAATTTTCCGAGTTTGACGCAGAATTTGATGTTCGCTAGCAGCTCTAGTTTGCAATCCATACCGAAATCGCAGCTGTGTTCTGCAGGCGGTCACCAAATATGGATGTAGCACAGCTCCTGATGTTCACAACACAATGCCACTCGGCACACTGACGCAAGAAGGTCATTTCCCTCTACCGCTGCTCGGGAATCTGCGTACTGCCATCTGTTGTTTTGCTACGTTCCTAGTCTCGGAACTTGATGCGTAGTTTCAACCCTAAGCTGCATACTAATAAATGCATTTCCTTTTTTGATGATATTTCCATTTTTAAAAGTAAGCTTTGTCAAATTCTTTTTGTGTTTGAATGCATTCAAAAGATGCACTCATTACCCAAAGAATTTGGTGTTATCTTTCTTGTTTGATAGAGTCAAAACTAAATTAGCAGAAAACTGTTTTCTGAAGATACTTTTCTTTGCAAATGCAATCCCAGCCATTTGTTAATTGGCTGACATTTTATCTTTTCTTTTCTTTTTTAAGATAGCATAATACTTTCATAACATTAAAGTCACGTCCTCAAAATACTTTTTAGGTTGGTCTTGGTTGATGTTTTCAGTTATGTATTCCCTGAGTTTCTTTTTCCAAAAACTATTTTTCTTCGATCGCGTTGAATAAGAAGAAAATCGACGGTATGGTGACCGCATTTCGATTTTTTTTCTTCTTCATTTCAGAATACTGGCAGTCTGGCATTTTCAAACATCGCGTGTTGATGTATGGTTGGTTGCCAGAAATTCTAATTTTTTCCCTCAAACGTCAGTACCTAATTTGTAGATGCCTGCTTTCATTTCTACAAGTCTCTGCTATCAAATTTCGTATCTTATATTTTCCGCTGCCTGATTTTGCATGTACAATACCGTTATCGCTGGTTTTAATTTCTATTTACAAGTTACGCTCAGGATTTCAACAAAAGAAAAGAAACTCAAAGCTACTTACATGCCTTTTATCAAAGAATTACCTTTTCTTTTCTGTTACGAAATTTGGTTTCATAAAATAAAATTCGGAATCCAAAACATTTTTTTTCATTTCTCAGTTCCAAAAAATCGTATCGATCATATCAGATATTGGTACAGTTTCTCTAATTGTGAACGAATCCACTTTTCTGTAATGCAGCATTTAAAGCTCCAAGTATAAACGAAAGGTTTGAAACTTTAAAAAAATACAAAGGTTTTGGGCGTTTTGGGGAAAATAAAATTGAAAGAAGCCAGTAGAGACAAGTAACAGCAATGATTTTTGCTGTTGTTTAAAAACATCTTTCGAATGATGTAAGCTAGGTAGAGTACCCAGTTACTACTTCACAGAGGGTGAGTCGATAGTTTTGCAATATTTGCATAAACGCATGAGCTGCGGCGGGTATGTCACGTGTTTAAACTAGTTCAAGTCGCGCACTGCAGTCAGTCGAAAGGGATATAAAGTGGTAGTAGTTGCTGTGAACAGCATTGCATGTCGTCGTTCTGTCTGTTTTTGGGACGCCTAAAAGATGAACTTCCACAATCGGCTAATTAGGGAACCCTTGCTTTTGAACTCAGCCATAACGCTGTTTAAGCAACATGAAATACACTGCCGGAAAGTGAAAAAAGAACACCAAGAAGGAATTGGCGGACAATCATGAAATTAACATATGTTAATGGGGTTGAGTTTACGTAGGTGTGATGTTAATTTCGGGACCAACCGGTATGCGCTTACGCCACAGCATGGCATAATATGCAAATTATCGTCGGTGGTATTTAAGGAGTACGGCGAAGTGAATGTAATCAGTCATCGGCGCACGGACACGTGCAAAGACCCTGAAGAAGCTGCAATGCCTGGACATGGAAGACGTGTACGATTTCAGCAGTTATCGGACTTTGAGATAGGTTGTCTAGTCGGACTCCGCGAGGCCGGGTGGTCGTATCGTAGTATTGCGGAGCGAATCGGACGGGAAGTATCGGTGGTGGTACGATGGTGGCGTAGATGGTCCGAGGAACATTCCCACACGAGAAGACGTGGAACCGGGAGTCACAGACGGACTGATGAGCGGACCGATCGACGCATAAGAAGAGCGGCGCTGTCAAGCAGAACTTCCACTGCAACGCAAATCCGAGCTGCCATTGCACCTCAGGTGACTGTGCGAACAATCTGCAACCGTCGACTGGATGCAAGACTACATGCAGGTGTGCCTCTGGCATGTGTACCTCTGACTTCAGCACACCGTCAGGAACGGCTGCAGTGGAGTCGCCAACGTCTGCACTCAGAACACAATGGCGATCTGTCGTGTTCAGCGATGAAAGCAGATTCTGCTTGAGAGCCTCCGATGGCCGTATGCGTGTTCGCAGACGCACAGGGGACCTTCTCCACCCTTCTTGCATCCGCCAGTGACAGACAGATCCTACACCTGGTCTCCTGGTGTGAGGAGCGATCAGCTATCCCTCCCGTACACAACTAGTGTTTGTACCGAGTACGTTAAACAGCACCTCCTACATCAACAACATCATTCAGCCCGTTGTTGTGCCATTTGTAAGGTCTGTCCATCGTGGTGTTTTCCAGCAAGATAACGCACGCCCACACACGGCACGTGCTACGCAACATGCATTTCAGGGTGTGAGACAACTTCCATGGCCTGCACGTTCACCGGATTTGTCCCCCATTGAGCACGTGTGGGATTTTATGGGACAACGACTTATCCGGTCTCCACGGCCAGCCACGACTATCCCCGATTTAAGCGTTCAATTTGAGGAGGCTTGGAACTCAATACCCCAAACTTACATCCAACATCTGTACGACAGACTCCATGCCAGAATTGCACAGTGTGACGCAGTTCATGGCGGTTCAACCTCGTACTAACCATGTTACATGGAAATGTTATTTTTCAGTTTACCAGCAAATACAGCTGTATTTTGCCATAATGTTTTGATCATGTTATCCTCTGTATTCCGTTATTATGTTGTATACATTTCGTTGGTATCAGATGTCTCCTTCTTGGTGTTCTTTTTTCACTTTCCGCCAGTGAATTTGTCATGCGAAAGGGGACAGCACTGCAACTAGAAGGTTCATGAAATTTTGCTCAGGTGACAGAAACCTCGACGATTAGCCAAGGTGAGGTAGGCCGCGAACCGTGGATTCGGAGGCCGTGCGCCAGGCCGTAGTGGCAAATCCGACAACCAGCACTCGGAGATTATCAGGTGAGGTAGGCGTATCACAGAGCACCGTGTTTTGTCACCTTCAGGACCTCGGCAAGGTCTACAAGAGCTACCGCATTGTCCTTCACGAACTGACGCCAGCTGAAGCAACCAGCCGAGTTGAAGTTTACACGAAACTCCTAGTAAACCCGCGCGATGTACGTTTCATCAAAACAATTGTTACGTGCGATGAAAAGTGGGTCTGTTTCCGTAATCCTAATATACAACGGCAGTGGTTGAGCTCGAGACAGCTTCCTGAATGTGTTGCCAAACTTGGGAGCTTCGAGCACAAGGTGATGCTCTGCGTCTGGTGGAATTTCGAGGGAATAATCCATTACGAATTTGTTCCAGACGGTCAGATCATCAACACCAACCTCTACTCTGAACATCTGGAGCGGATTATGCCGTTTTGGAGGAGAAGTATACTGCACTAGTGGACAGAAAGCGTACTATTCTACAGCGGGACAACGCTCGGCCACATACTGCGCAAACGACCAGGGGCAAAACTCTAGAAACTTGAGGACATCGAACTGAAGCCACACCCACCATGTAGTCCGGACCTTGACCCCTTCGGATTATTTCTTGTTCCGGTCTATGGTCCAATCCCTTCATGGGAGGAGGTGGCAGCTGGAGTGAAGGAGTTCTTCGCCTCGAAGGAGAAGAACTGGTGCCACCGCGATGCAACACGGTGGCCTATACTTTGAATGGTAGTCAGGTTTCATCGTAAAGGTACTTATGAAGACATAAAGTGATCCAAATATTGCAAAACTTTCGGCTCAACCTCTGTAAAACAATTGACTCCAGGGAAGACGTAGAACCAGATGCGTATGTGAAACGCAACATGTGAATCGAACCCAAGCCCTCAGTAGAAGTAGGTATCTATTTCACCATTCGCTCACAGTGGGACTTAATATGTAGAGACAGTATTTCCCGAAGAGCGGTTGGATTTATTTTGTTGCTTTTTTATTTTCACTTCAGTCGCTCAGATAGATATTTACAAAAAGAAACCAAGCGCTCAAAATGAAAAGCGAAAAAACCCAGACGCAGCTTAAGAAATACTGCACGACGTACAATTCTAAGCTGTCTCCACATTTTCCTGATTAGCTAAGTAAAAACTCTTCTTCGATTAAACTCAGCGATGAGACAGTATCTGCTAATGACATTTTTTGAAAGTTCGAAAAGCATTTGCGAAAATATATTTCCCTTTTTTTCTTTTAAGACATTCTTTGCTTAAAGCAAAAAGGAACATTCTTGCAGATATGTTTTAGTTTCGCTCGTGAAGAAGTTTTTTAATGGAAAGGCCAAATGTTTTCCTTATTTATTTAATTTTTAAACTTCGACACATCAAGTTCATTATTTTCTTTTGCTTGATTGCTTCTGCATTTGTCTGAGTTACGTGGTGTTAAATGGAGTAGTAGCTTCTATTTATGTTTTTTGTTTTTTAACAAAGACTTCACTGTCTCTTAGTTTCTTCAATTTTTTTTATTTTCATTTGAGTTATTTACTGTCGCGAATTTTTTAATTTTTAAAGAGAGAGAGAGAGAGAGAGAGAGAGAGAGAGAGAGAGAGAGAGAGAGAGAGAGAGAGAGAGAGAGCGAAGAGAGAGAGAGAGAGAGAGAGAGAGAGAGAGCGAAAGAGAGAGAGAGAGAGCGAAAGAGAGAGAGAGAGAGAGAAAGAGCGAAAGAGAGAGAGAGAGAGAGAGAGAGAGCGAAAGAGAGAGAGAGAGAGAGAGCGAAAGAGAGAGAGAGAGAGAGCGAAAGAGAGAGAGAGAGAGAGCGAAAGAGAGAGAGAGAGGGAGAGAGAGAGAGAGCGAAAGAGAGAGAGAGAGAGAGAGCGAAAGAGAGAGAGAGAGAGAGAGAGAGAGAGAGAGAGAGCGAAAAGAGAGAGAGAGAGAGAGAGCGAAAGAGAGAGAGAGAAAGAGCGAAAGAGAGAGAGAGAGAGAGCGAAAGAGAGAGAGAGAGCGAAGGAGAGAGAGAGAGAGCGAAAGAGAGAGAGAGAGAGAAAGAGCGAAAGAGAGAGAGAGAGAGAGAGAGAGCGAAAGAGAGAGAGAGAGAGAGAGAGAGCGAAAGAGAGAGAGAGAGAGAGAGCGAAAGAGAGAGAGAGAGAGAGAGAGAGAGAGAGAGCGAAAGAATGAGAGAGAGAGAGAGAGAGAGAGAGAGAGAGAGAGAGAGAGAGAGAGCTCAGATCACGATTGCCTATATTTCAGGCGAATCACAAATGAATCGTTTTCTTCTGGACAGTTAAATTGATTTCCTTTTACAACGCAGCAATGGAAATAGAAATCTTCAATAAACAAATTGTTTGAACCATCAGCTTCGCTTAAAAACTTAAATGTATTAGCATACATCTCTTTCAAAGTTGCATTTACGAAAGATATGGAGTGAAATGTGATTTCAACCATTTGTGCTGATTTAGACTTCAGATACCACCCCAGTGGCGCATTAGGTTTAGCCCCGGCTTCCACTCGTTCCAGCCCCGGATGAGGCAAGGTTGGAATGCCTGCCCTAAGGTGCTGACTCTCCACCTTCCTAGAATTAGTGAGGGGCGACTTCTCATAGAGATGATGCTAATGTAGAATTCAGTACGAAGAGGAACCTCATGGTGGAAGTTAAGTTCCCCCTTTCCCCCGAAAAAACTTTTCTATTAAAAATGACGTCTCTATTGGAATGTAATTGGTCGCACTTCCTCATAAACTTAAATTCTTCTTTAATAAAGTACGTCTCTATTTCGAATGCAGTTGGGTGCACTTCCTCATCAACTGGAACTCTCATTTAATTACGCACGTCTCTATTTGGAATACAGTTGGTTGCACTTCTACACCCACTGAAAGTTATGCATGTCCCCATTTTGAATACAGTTGGGTGCACTTCCTCATCAATTGAAACTCTTTAATGATGAACGTCTCTGTTTGGAATGCAGTTGGGCACACTTCCTCAAAAACTGAGACTTTTCTTTAATTATGTACATCTCTATTTCGAATCTCTATGTGGAATACAGTTGGACGCACTTCCTCTTCAACTGAAACTCTTCTTTGATTATGTCCGTCTTCTATTTGGAATACAATTGGGCACACTTCCGCATCAACTGAAACTCTTCTTTAATTATGTACGTCTCTATTTGGAATACAGTTCGGCGCACTTCCTCTTCAACTGAAACTCTTCTTTAATTATGTCCGTCTTCTATTTGGAATACAATTGGGCGCACTTCCGCATCAACTGAAACTCTTCTTTAATTATGTACGTCTCTATTTGGAATAAAGTTCGGCGCACTTCCTCTTCAACGGAAACTCTTCTTTAATTATGTTCGTCTTCTATTCGGAATACAGTTGGGCGCACTTCCGCATCAACTGAAACTCTTCTTTAATTATGTACATCTCCATTTGGAATACAGTTTGGCACACTTCTTCATCAACTAAAACTCTTTTATAATTGTGTACGTCTCTATTTGGAATACAGTTGGAACACTTCTCTCATCGACTAAAACTCTTCTTTAATTGTGTACGTCTCTATTTGGAATACAGTCGGAACACTTCTCTCATCGACTAAAACTCTTCTTTAATTGTGTACGTCTCTATTTGGAATACAGTTGGGCGCACTTCCTCATCGGCTGAAACTCTTTTTTAATTGTTACGTCTATATTTGGAGTACAGTTGGGTGCACTTCACCAACTGAAATTCTTTTTTTTATTTTGTTTCTCATCGACTAAAAACTCTTTTTTTATTGGAATACAATTGAATGCATTTCCTCAACAACTGAAACTCTTTTTTAATTATGTACGTCTCTATTTGGTATACAGTTGGGCGCACTTCCTCATGAACTGAAACGGTGTTTTAATTGTGTACGTCTCTATTTGGGATAGAGTTGGGCGCACTTCCACATAAACAGAAACTCTTCTTTAATTGTGCACGTCTTTATTTGGAATTCAGTTAGGCGCACTTCCTTATCAACTGAAATTCTTCTTTAATTACGTACGCCTCCGTTTGGAATACAATTGGGCACACTTCCTCATCAATTGAAACTCCTCTCTAATTTTGTACGTCTCTGTTTGGAATACAGTTGGGCGCCCTTTCTCATCAACTGAAACACTTCCGCGTGAGGGTCTTCGCGAATACTGTAACAGAGTTCTGTAGGTGGTATAGTTGTCTATACACTGCTGCTTGTTGAAAACGCAACACCAGGAGAAACGTATGCGATCGGAATGAAACTCGCAGGATGAGTACATCTCTTGAGAAGGTGCAAATGATTATTACCGCAGCGCATATACAAATGATTTCCGCCAGCTACGTCTCGTAGCCGTCCCGCAGCAGGCATAGAAGCCGGGCGCACTGGGCAAGTTGTCATAGTCGATTCGCGGGGAGTAGTAGTAGCAGCTAACTAATAACTGAGTATGACCCGCCGCAATAGACGAGACCCGTACGCACAAGTGACAAACTTTGAGGAGGGTCGATGTGTTGGACTGCGGGAAGGTGGACTTTCTTTCTGCAACATTGTCGCTGATCGACGAAACGCGAGTACAGTGATGCAAAAATGGTGTCAGTGGGAAGAGGAATGTCGGGCACTCCAACGTGAAGGGTCTGGAGCCCAGCGATGAACGAACGCAAGAGAAAACAGTCATCTCCACCTTAAGGAGTTGGCGGACCGAACAGCCACGTTCCTAGGATTAGCAGAACAGTTGAGGTCTGTATCATGTAAAGCGTTGTCTGCAAGTTCTGTCCGACGCTGTTAGCTTCACATAGGGTCCATCGCTCGCCGCCCGTTGCTCCGACTTCCCTTGACCATAAATCGCTGTCGTCAGCGGCTGCAAAGGCGCCAAGATCTGAGACACTGGCGTGATGAATGGAAGCGCATAGTGCTTTCCGACTAGTCACGGCTCTACCTAATGACCCACGATAGACGCATGTCCTTGTACGGTGACACCGTGGTGAATCGTTGCTGGAGACATGCACTATGCAGTGTCATACGGGGCCCTACACCAGACGTTCAGCTGTAGGATGCTGTTGGCTTTCCGCCGCCTAAGTTCTGCAAGAACCATGAACAGCCAGAGGTGAATCGCGGAAGTTGTGGAGACTGAAGTGCCGCCATATCTGAAGCACGTTCCCGGTGTTCCTTATGTCTACGTATTTATTTTCTTCTTCCAGTCTATCCTGCGTATAACCATACACACAACCTTTCAACAGAGCAATGTCCAAACAAATGAAGCACGGAATGTCTTACAGCTCCTGGGCGCTCGACATGTACTACGCCTTTCCTGTCCAGCGCGTTCGCCTGATTTGTCGCCCATTTAACAAGTGTGAGATATGCTCACTCGACGCCTGGTCGTCAGACTCCGAAGTCAATTACACAAGATAAACTTTGGGTAAGAACTGAGACAGCATAGAATGATTGTCTGCAGTGTGACATTCAGATCCTCTCCCATTCGATGTCACGCCCGTACGAGCCGTTATAGCCGCTTGTAGTAAGAACTCAAGGTACTGAGTATTATGTGTTACCACTTTCGGGTCCGTACTTTTGATCACTTACTCTTGTATCATAAGTAATGTACCCTAAAAATCTCTCTTCAATACCTCAGACCTTTCGTTGTATTGTATTTTTGACAGACTGTTGTGTAAAACAAAACTTGTGTTCTAAGAAAGGATGGACTTCGTAGGAAGAAATCTGAGCGCAAATAACAGCTGTTGAGCTGCTAGGGTTGGTTCCTTGGACTTAGCCACCATTGTTCGTGCAGGTCCAGATATGATTAAGTTGGGTATTGTCTGAATTATAGTAAGGAATGAAAACTTCCAGAATGAGTTCAGCTGATTAAAAGTATAAGACCAATTACACCTTTAATAAACTTTCCATACCGGGTAAAATAGCTCTGACTAAGCTTTACAGGATATGTTTTAATTCTATCTTATCGAACTGGGCATGGGAGGTTCACTACTTCAGAATTAAGCTGCTACTATTTATCTAAACTGCTCTACATTAAAATCGCTCAACCCAGAAGGAGTGATGGTACAGGGAAACTGAGCATGTAAATAGAAATACATAAGGGTTTACCTTGATGTTATTTTCAGCCATGTACAGCGTTTATCAGATGAGATACTGAGCATATTGGGTACGGCTGTATAAGTGGTTGCACTACCGCGAACGGCAGTACAGGCAGCAATACGGCGTGGCAATGATTCAGTCAGTCGACGGATTTCGTCCTGAGGAATGAAACACACCAAGCACAGTTGACTTGCTCTCGAGATCGTGCGCAAGCCGATTAGACTGCAAACGATGCCCAATGTGGTCCCACAGGTTTTCGATTGGAGATAAATCGGGCGATCTTGCTGGCCATGGAACATGTTGCAAACATTGTCTGGAGACCCGAGAGATGTGCTTATGGGCGTTATCTTGTTGGAAAATGGAGTGTTGCAGGCCATTCAGGAACGGTATCAAAATGGGCTGCAGAACCTCACTCACGTATCGTGCAGCTGTCAGTGTTCCCGTGACGCAGACAAGGGGTGGCCTACTGTCATGCGCAACAGCACCCCATACCATGATGCCCTCCTGACGGGCAGTGTGGCGGTAGCGAACGAAACCGGGATCCGTCCGCTTACCAGGGTGTCGACAGACACGGATCCGTCGATCGTCAGCACCCAGACAAAAATGGGATTCCTCACATAAATCCAGAGTGGTCTATTCGTGACTTCCGGTCTCATGACTTCGGCACCAAGCCAGACGAGCGCTGAGATGGCTGGCCGTCAATGGCAGTCAATCTAGCGGTTGCCTACTGCGCAGATTTACCACATGGTCACCTTAGGGTCGTTATGGTGACGTCAATGGTCGATGACACAGCACGTCGAATATCGGCTGTAATGCTTTCTGGTGACGAACGAGCGTGTCAAACAATTTGGCGGTTTAGAGGTGCTGACGTCTGTCGGACTGCACCTCTGCCGCTCTGACGCACATACGAACTTTCCTATAGCCACTAGTGCCAACAGCGTCCAACAGTTCGTGCATCTTGTTGCACATGCGCAGCGATACGTCGTGTAGACAAGCCCACTTGACACAGGCCGACAAATCAATTCTTCCTCTTTGAAACGCATCCAAATTGCGATAAACCTGCCGACAGCGTGTACACTTGATGTTAGACGTTCGCTATCCCAGAGCAAACAACAAACCTGAAACGTCCACGACACTTCCATCAGCGACCACACATTAGCATCCTTGTTGCTGCTGGCACCTTTATCTCACGAACATGTGACGTCTTCGGCTTCGGTTTAACATCATTTGCATACCTCGAGTGGGTACAACCGTCCTCGATTTGCATGTTCGTAGCTCATCTCCTTCCAGGTGTGGCAATTTCAATTTCAAGCAATGTATTTGATAAAATCGATTTGGGTGGCACATCCGCTACTTCCGTTACCGATTTACGTTACATGGACTCTTTTTTACTTAGGATTTATTTTACAACTGTCAGGAAAGCTACATAGCATGAAAATGCATTTTTGTAATGGCTTTTAACACACTTAGCATCAGGTTCTCGTAATTTATGCAGACTGCAATGAGGTATTGTTACCTTTATGCAAAACGTGACGAAATAATGTTCAGCGACACTTTAATAAATTACATTTTTGATTAATAGTGAAATTAACTATTGCGTTGATCACTTTGGGACAGCATGCTGCACGATCGGATTTCAACAATGGTCCTGACAATGCCGCACCTGGGTCCGGGTTCGAATCTCGGTGAGTCATAGTTTTTGTGTTTTTCGTACGGCACTGGCTTTCTCTCTTTCCTGGAAGTGCATACGGAGTTGCACGCGGTGGTCGGTGTACCCTAAACAAAAATAAAAATAAAAAAAAACATTGACGCACCATTATCCCTTTTCGTTACATCAAATTTCTTACATGGGATTTCCTTTACTACTGTTGGGAAAGATGGGAGTTTATAGACCACCCTGAGCAACTCGGTGGGCTACAACGGGGCTCCTGGAACTCACCCCTTCTCTTCTTACGGGCGTGGCCATCGTTTTTGTGACGTCACGCTAAGCGACGGAGTAATGCCCCGAGGAGATTACAGCATTGTACGTTTCTGGGTATTCAATCGTACTTAATGCTTGAAGGAACAGCTTAATAACGTCTATATTTCAGTTTTCTGCATATTATTTTATGACATATTGATATATGATATGATATATGATATATTGCTTTATTAAAGTAGTTCTACCGAAATTAAAAAAAAGAGAGGCAGAAAGAACTCAGAATTACGTGTCGTGCACCACTCGAATAATCCAATAATAATCGACACTCAAAAATCTGGTAGATTTTTATCGACACGAAAGATCTAATAGATTTTAACTTGTAAATAATATATTTTAATGTAATAAACCTTTAATGGGATCTTGTTAAATTGGATTTTGAATCGAGCAGTGATAGTGACGGTTATTATTGGATTATTCGAGAAAGAAAGAAATTTGCGTCTGTTTTACCTTTCTCAGGAGTTACGCTTTCTCTGTTCTGTATGAGTATAAACGGTTATACCAAAATGTCTCTTATTAAACACATGTGATCCATAATCGCTGGACGACTGGCACGCCAGTGATCACCCCCGGATACAACGGAAGAACTCTAGCACTGTATCGAAGCTGCGTGGACAGGACAGACATTTCCCAAACACACATCCACCGTCTCTTCCTCTCGATGCAGGACCGTGTCGCAGCTGTAATTGCCACCCATGGTGCCAGATACAGATTGTTATGTGTTTCCCTCGTCTCACCGTGTTCTACAGTGTGATTCATAAAGAAGTATACTATTTCCAGATCCTGTAAAACAGTAACAGTTGAAGACACGGACCACAACTGCGAACCGTTAGGTAGACGTACTCATAAAGTTTGTTTCTCGCTACTGAGGGAAGTGACGTAGGCGTTAGCACGCGTGTCACGTGTGAGATTATCTCGATGGACATCTTCCTCACCGATGGATTGGACGAGCCGCGGACTAGAACATGCCACTGACCCAATGGCCACCCAGAAGTCCTGACTTAATACCTTGTAACTTTTTCCTCTTAGGGTACGTAAAGGACAAGTTATTCACCCTCCCCTTCCTGTTGATCTAGAGAGCTGAAACAGTGTATCATAGCCACTATCACCGCACTTGATTCAAATATCTTACCTCGCGTTTGGGCGGAAATGGATTACCGGCTCGATGTGTGTCGTGTGACTAAGGGTGCACACACAGAGCATCTATGACTGTCTCTAAAAAAACTTGAAACATTCCCCTACAATTCTGCTACAGGTAACATAAAATATCTTACATTGTTCTTGTTTTAGAGTGAGTTGAAACTGTATACGTCTTTATGAATCACCCTGTATTTGTGACCGATTCACCCTTGCATCATATACTTTCTGTATAATAAAAATGGCTTTGATATCTATGGCCTATCGTGGCGTTGCACTTTTAATGGTCAGCAGTGTACATTGAAATTCTACGGAAAATAATAAAATTTCCCTTATAGTAGAATGACATAAAATGTTTTTGTTCAAGCAGATGTTCAATGACATAAAATGACGCTGCGAGCGCGTAAGACTAGGAAAGCTGTATTTGATGGGAGTCTCAATCAATTTTCTTATGAACACAAATCTCTTTCTGGAAAGTTCAGTACCTCGGAAGTAAAGTTAATAATGTGTGGCAAATCAAGTGAAGACCTAAGGGCGAAGAAAAATAAGCCAAATACATTTCTAAATAATGAATAACTGCTGTATCGACAACTGAGAACTTGTAAGTTCGCATAGAAAAAGGTATGAGGAAGAGCGAATGAACTGTAGAATAATAACAAGTACGGAAGCAAAAATAATAAAGGCACTTCAGGCTTCCTTGAAAAAATAAATGGATAAGCGGGCGTAAGAGAACCCAAAAGGCACACAGCACACAAAAGAAGTTTTGTTTATCTAGTAGAATGATTTATTGATTTGATGATGATATGATTCAGGTTACCTACTTATAATGCGTTGGGGCAGCGACCGAAGAAAGTAAAGCATAAATGTGTGGATAAAATAAGAATGAAGATCGTTATGAGTAAATATGGAATAACATCATTCTCCTCTTTATATCGCGATTTCCAGAATAGCCAGTATTAAATAGTCGTTATTCTTCTAGAAGTCCCGACTGCCATAAGAAGTGCTGGTAAAGGTTTTTGACCAGTTGTACAAGATTTTTTCTAAACAAGAAGCAATCGAAGCTGTCAAAGCACAGTAACTTTTCTGGAGCAGCCAAAGCACACACACCACACTTTAAATTTCCTTTTAAAAAAGGAAATGATGCGGCCATAGTGGTCGCGAAAGTACTCGCCAGAGCTTTTATCTACCATATTTTTAATTTGCAAATAAATACGTTAGTAAATAGTAACACTGCACTAGTGATCCCATTTATTGGCGTAGAAAGTAGATACATTAGCGTTTCCAAGCTTTCGCACATCAACCAGATGGCTTTTTCAAGGAAGTTAGACAGAAACTGCAACTGAAAAATAGAACGCATTAACAATCTGAACGCGGAAACTTGACTTGACAACAATAGATACGACTTTATTTCTTTTTCTTTTTTTTTTAAATACACCAGAGTTGAATAATTACAAAACGCATATAGCGTATGAAATCCGTTTATTTTCGTGGTGTAGTCAGCACAAATATTCGCCAAGGTTTCGCACTCCACTGGGAGGCTTTTTCAAGGCAATGATAGACACAAAAAGGCAGAGAATTGGAACATGTGAAGAACGAAGATGATATTTGAAAATAACGCGGGGACATCACGAGCATATTACATGAATTTTTTTGTCACGTAATTATACAGAGCGCCGTGATGTGTTTCCATCTTTTAATAATGTATGCTAAACCATTGGTAGTTCCGTAGAGATTATATCATTGCATGCCACTTTGTTGGATAGGATTTCCACTGTTTTCCTGATGGCTGTCTCTTTGAAGCTTGAAAAAGACGGGACGTTGAATTATCTTGACGTCGCGCTCAGAAGAAATAGAACATCCAGCTTCGATTTTAACGTTTATTATAAACCGACCGCAGTACCGAACCTTGTCCCTCCTCATTCGCACTGCCCAAAGGAGTACAAACTTTCCGCATTTAGAGCGTGGTTCCATACAGCGTACAACGTATGCAAACCCGACTATCTAAATAGTAAAGAAGTTGAGAATATCTATAGCAAAGGTCTAAAGGCTGGATATATGAAGGATGATATAGACAGAGTACATAAGACTGTGAGAAATCGTATAATATTAGCAATAAAAAATCGCTTAGTAGGACAATGAGATACGCAGGATCCATCACATATATCCCAGGCTTTACATATTGGTTAAAGAATTTATAACGCCAATACAGCATATTAATAGCAATGAAGTCCCCGACCCCTTTATCACATATAATATCAAGTTGCAAGGAGAGACAGTATTAGAAAGAAAAGGCGGGTGTGTACGCTACACCGTTGGTATATCCTGACAACACGGAAAAGGTATATATCGGAATGACAAAGCGATCCTTGGACACTAGATGCAAAGAACACGTACGAAGTGTGAAGCAAGACATGCAGAATACAACCCTCGCCAGAGAAGTCATGCATTGCTCGTCCGCTCCTCTATGGAATAATATTAGAAGAATTGCCCCTTACACGAATCTCAAAGAGACTGCCATCAGGGAAACAGTGGAAATCATATCCAACAAAGTGGCATGCAATGATATAATCTCTACGGAACTACCAATGGTTTGGCATACAATATTAAAAGATGGAAACACATCACGGCGCTCTGTATAATTACGTGACAAAAAAAATTCATGTAATATGCTCGTGATGTCCCCCGCGTTATTTTCAAAAATCATCTTCGTTCTTTACATGTTCCAATTCTCTGCATTTTTGTGTCTATCATTGCCTTGAAAAAGCCTCCCAGTGGAGTGCGAAACCTTGGCGAATATTTGTGCTGACTACACCACGAAAATAAACGGATTTCATACGCTATATGCGTTTCGTAATTAATAGATACGACGTTATATTCATTTAAAGATATGACGCATCACGTTGGTTGCACGCGTGGTACCCTGGTAAGCAGAAGGCTTTACTTGAAAAATTGGCTCTAAATTCGCGGCAACTCGAGTGAGACGCAATCATTGCAAGTACCGCTGTTGATAATGATCTCCAAGGTTTCCCGAATGGCTGTACCTTTAGGGGTAGAGTTGGTAGCTAATTTCTTTGTATCGTCCCACATAGGAGTAGCGAACTTGAATTTCACTTCTCTGGATAGTGCCGTGGCTACTTTACCGTATTTTGTGTCTCTTTTATGAATACAACGTCGTATCTATTGTTTTCAAGTCAAATTTCCGCGTTCAAATTGTTAATGCGTTCTATTTTTCAGTTGCAGTTTTTGTCTAACTTCCTTGAAAAAGCCATCTGGTTGATGTGCGAAAGCTTGGAAACGCTAATGTGTCTACTTCCTACGCCAATAAATCGGATCACTAGTACAGTGCTACTATTTACTACTTAATTGGTGTACTGTTCCTCGTTATCAACTCGTTATCAATAAAGACGTTTTTTAGATCCTACGTTTTTAAAAGGAAATTTAAAGTGTGGTGTGTGTGCTTTGGCTGTTACAGAAAAGTTTCCGTGCTTTGACAGCTTTAAATGCTTCTTGTTTACAACTCAGCACGAAATGCCTTTAATTCTTACATTTTTTTCTAAAATTTTCAATCACTAGATTCCCTTAGTATAGACGAATATCATTTTAAATTTTTTTGTAGTAATTTTATAGTTTAAGGCTTGTAACATATTTCGGTAATGATATTGTTATAAAATAAAATAATTCCTTTTTATTCCTGAGTGCGAAAACAAAGGTTGTAGAAGTTATTTGAAGTACTTTGCTGGTGTTTCGATAGACTATGTCTCGTCAGAAGCAAAGCTTTGTAGCTGCTGTCAAGAGATGTCAGTCTTTTGTATCGGCGTGGGAGTGATACATCCGCACAAATTTGTTTACTGTTTACAAGAACTTTGTCTATATTAGCGCAGCCGTGCAAATAAGTGTGAACTTTTTAGTGGTCCATTAAAAAACTGGTGGCTTAGATTAAAATAGGTTTTTGTTTCTTACCGTAGATCCTAGTTGAATTTCAATGATTGTGTTACTGGTGAGAATGGCTTAAAATTGTGGCCTTCTTAGTGCAGTTGAAAACTAGTAATTCACTACAGGAATCAGATCGAAGTTTTGAAAACTCACAATATTTACGTTGATGTTCATTAAACTGTTTGTTGTCTCTGCGGATAGTCGAGAACGTTGTACTGTTTTAATGTTATTCATAGCGTTAAAACTGCGTTCAGAACTAGTTGTTGAAACAGGAATGTACTCCACCACAGTCATATACTTGCGGAAGATACGGAACCGACTTGGTTGATTGATATCATGCTTGCATAATGCCACTAAGGGAAGATCAGTAATATATGCTTCAAGTCATACAACTCTTCAATATTATCATTTTCGAAATCAGGCAAGGAATATTTGAAACGTTTGGCAATTTGTGTACTAAACAAATTACCGTTCTGCCAGCTGACATTCTCTCTTCTGTGAATAAGTGATACTCTCGGCAACGGCGGCGGCGGCGGCAGCATGTTGATCAGACAATGAGCCTCATCTATCAACCGCTGGTATTGGTGACGTCATGCCCCACGATGTTCGCGAGCGCGCACGAGTGGAAGTTCACGGGTTCACCGTTTAGACCTCCTGGTGTGTAAGATCTGACGCCAAAGATGTATGGAGTCTGCAAGACGGCAACCGTAAATCGGAATTAGATCTCTTCAGTTAAAACTATTTCCATTCGAACCTGATATTAAAGTATAGATAACGGTGTTTTGCAATAATACTTCCGAAACAAAAAAAAAAAAAGTAAAACTGACGGAACCTTTTCTTTAGCCTTCTTCAAGGCCAGAAAAGAAAAAGGAAAAGTGTTCTTGTGACATCTGTTAATCACGGGAGTACATTGTGAGAGCAGCAGAAAAAAGCAACAGATTGAAAAAGGAAAGGTGTTCTTGTGACATCTGGAAGAGACATTTCAGTTTTTGTAAATGGCGTCACGAGTGTATGGAAGAATCGTCTCTATGTGTATCGAAATATTAAAACTAAGAATAGGATTACACTTTCACAAATTGCAAAGGTAAGCAGTTCGTTTTTGGTCGTTCAAAGGAAAGTTTTAGAGATAGTTATCGGCCTCAGTGGACAGGAAATTCTGTTCTTTCCGAAATCAGTAGCTAGCGACAGGCATACTGATTTGCCTACGGGTTGTATGCTCTATCATTACACGGTCGTATCAGAATAATATGACCACCTACCTAATAATAGGAATAACCACTGTTGGCCCAGATGACAGCGGCGAGACGGGATGGCATGGACCCAGTGAGGCCCTGGATGGTTGCCCGAGTCACACGTGCCCATTCAGACTGCAGCAGAGCAGGGAGGTCTCGGAGATGACGTGTTTGTGGGTCGGCACGTCGAACCTATCGATCCAAATAATCTCACAAGAAGTGCTCTATGAGATTGAGGTCGGGCGATTTCGAGAAGAGCTCTATGTCTCACAAGAAGGGCTCTGTGGGTTTGTGGTAGGGTGATTTCGTCTGCCAAGGGAGAACGGTCGTGTTCCTGGAACTAGTCACGCACCCCCTTTAGCGACAGGGCAGGACGCACTGTCCTGTTGGTAGACATCATTACCACCAGGGTAAACTTCCAGTATGAAGGGATGCATGTGTTTAGCGAGGATGGGCAGGGAGCCATTGGAGTTCAGGGACCCATCCAGTGGTACCAGCTGTCTCAGGCCATAACAAGTAAACATCCCCCAGACATGCACAATGCCACCGCCGGCCTGTACTTGACAGACAAGCGTGCCTGAGTGTTGGTTCTCGTGTGTCTGACGCCGTATCCGCCACCACCCGTCATTTCTGTGAAGTAGGGACCTCGATTCGTCGGAGAAGGCAACCTTTTTCCACTCTTCCACTGTCCAATGACGGTATAGCCCCATGCGATCTGCAGACGTCGTTGCCGATGGATCTGGGTTAACACGAGGCGCCTTGACGCAGCGTCGACTCCGGAGACCCATGGGTAAAAGGGTTCGCTCTGCTGTTATCGGGGATACGTACCTAGGTGCCCTAGCATTCATTTGCGTGGTCAATTGCTGCAGTGTTGCGAGTAAATTGCTCTTTACCACATGAGTTTGAGTTTCGTGCTGATAGTAACTAATAAATTCGAAATCTGTCGTATTTATACGATCTATACACAAGATGACGACACTAAGTGATCTTAGATGAGTTTTTTATATCGTAAAAATGATCGGTTAAAAACATATTTACAATTAAAACCATGAGATCTTTCAACCTTATGTTAAGGTCATCTTCAGATGGAGGCACCATCTGAAGATGACATATATAGATCGTGCACATACGACAGATTTCGAATTTATTAGTTGCCCTTTATCAGTCGACGGAGGCGACGTTCACTTGCGGGGTCGATGGCCTTCGGAGGTCCACAGTTATGACGTCGGAAGCTACTTGGTGTGCCAGCGGTCCATTCTTGGCACACCCTTACTACAGCACCTCGCGAACAGCTCACGAATTCTGTCGTTTGTCAGATGCTTCCACCCTTGGCAAGGTAGCCGATGATCATTCCTTTTTGCGTGTCCATCAAATCACTACCTCAGCCCATGTACTCACGTGACGCACTATGGCTCATCTATTCTAGCCGGCCGCTTATATCTCCGTGTGGTCGACGTTGTCACGTGCACTGTGTGACTCGCCTGGGCGGGTACACTGTGATTGCGGGGGTGGCCATATTATTCTTAGACGCCTGAGCTTTCCCAATAGTAAAAGCTTCTGTAGACATTTTCTTAGCAAAACAATACACTCCGAACGATACAAATTTGCACATCGATAAAAATAACTTTAAATTATAGCATGGCATACACGATATTTGCTAAAACGTAACTATAATTATATTAAAACAAAATTATTTTTCCTTGGTAATATCAAGACCTGCCAATGGCGCGACTTGTACATTGATGACGCCAGTGTACAAACAAATGTTTGACGGCTTATTTCGAAATTAGAAATCTCTTAGGTTTCATGGTATTCGTCCCATTCATGTGATAAAAATTACCAAAAATGTGCCTGTTGCCTACGTTCCGGAAACCAGTGTATTTGCGCAAATACTCTTACACGCTCCCGTCCTCAAAAGCATTTGCCGCCCCACTGTCCGAGTGATCAGGAGCGTAGGTTTTTGGAGGATATTCACGTTTTATGAATATTCATCCAGGATATTCATGTTTTATGAATATTCATCCAGTATATTCATGTTTTATGAATATTCATCCAGGATATTCATGTTTTATGAATATTCATCCAGTATATTCATGTTTTATGAATATTCATCCAGGATATTCACGTTTTATGAATATTCATCAAAGATATTCATATTTTATGAATATTCATCCAGGATATTCATGTTTCATGAATATTCATTCAGGATATTTCCGTTTTACGAATATTCATCCAGTATATTCATGTTTTATGAATATTCATCCAGGATATTCATGTTTTAAAAATATTCATCCAGTATATTCATATTTTATGAATATGCATCCAGTATATTCATGTTTTATGAATATTCATCCAGGATATTCACGTTTTATGAATATTCATCCAGGATATTCACGTGTTATGAATATTCATCCGGTATATTCGTGTTTTATGAATATTCATCCAGTATATTCCCGTTTTATGAATATTCATCCAGTATATTAATGTTTTATGAATATGCATCCAGTATATTAATGTTTTATGAATATTCATCCAGGATATTCACGTTTTATGAATATTCATCCAGGATATTCACGTGTTATGAATATTCATCCAGGATATTCATGTTTTATGAATATTCATCCAGGATATTCATGTTAGTCTTACGGCTCTGGTTCCGTCCCCTCCTTAGGACGAATGGTCCCAAATTAGGCACGGGCGACAGCAGGTATTACTCATGGTGGTTTTTAAAAAATCTCGAAACAGAAAAATCACACACGCATATTGTCAGCATTTAACATTAAACATGGATACTAATGAACTTCTACCAACCTCATTGTAGTGCGAAAAAAAGGGCACCTGGATAGTTTTAACGCTTCACAATTGAAGTCTTTTGAGAAGACATATATACCAGTAACATTTCAAAATTTTGTAAAGTTATGTAATTTAGTCAGCATTTAAAAGAGAAGAACAAATTAACGCATTTACGCTAGCTTCCTTCCCAAGACAGCTTGAAACTTATTATTCTCCCTTATCTTAATGAATCCCTGCTTCTGAAGATATCTTCTTAATTCAGAATAGTAATTTTCGCTGCAGATTACTTTCACATGAGAGCGTGCCTGTTCTACATTTCTCACCACTTTGGGATGTGTTTGCACTTGAGCAAAACTATTCACCAGCTGTCTTAGATTTTCCCAACTAATTTGCAACTAATAAAAGCAGCATCTTTGAAACTGGCTTCCCTTCGGTCTTTTCATTTAATGCCTTTTATCTTTACATTTACTTTTCTCCTCTTGTTTCTTTCCATATTTTCTTCGAAGCTTAGTTATAGCAGAAGTGCATCACCGTTGATATAATATTCGTTTATAAGCAAAACTTTACTTTCGAATAGAATAATAACGAAAATTTTCTAATGCAAAATGAATTTCCCAAATTTATATGGACTAATAACTGAAAACCAGATGTTGTATCCAGTGTGTTTTTACAAGAGCGAAGTTTTCTCAAAGACGCCCTAAAATAAAGTCTATTTATCTGTGGCTTAAGCGTTTTCATGAGCATCGTTAGGGCCGCGGGTGGCCTAGTAGGCAACGTCCGTGACTGCCGCGGAAAGGGCCTCAGGTTCGATCCAAGACAGGTACGAACACTCGATCCACTAAATATCCGCCGTGCATCAGATGGGCACATTAAACCGTCGGACCCCGGGTACTGGCCCCCCCCCGTACTACTTCGCTTCCGCGTCACTTTCCTATCGGGCGCTCTAGCCCAAATCACATAGCTTCCTATTTCTAAGGGTTGTTTAAGACCTGGGGTAAGACACTCCCTTCCTAAAATCCTCTACATATGATCTATGATCTTTCATGAGTATCGAAGGCTAACAGGAGTCATCCACTGCAAATTAACGAATACTGATCACAGGCAAAGAAGCAAATTCAAGAGTATTCAACCCAGATTTACTGTTAGAAGCTCGCACTTTGATATTTCGACTACAGAGCAAAAGCCACAACGTACACAACATATTTATAACATATTTCCTTAGTCGATCTCTTATACACTGGTGTGCAAAAACTAAGGACGAAGAGGAGAAATTAGCATAACAGCGGAACGAGCAGGCAGAACGGACTGAAAGACCACTCAGGAGATAGACTTGGGTCCGGTACGGTAGGGCATGCGCATATATGCAGCATAACGTAGAGGGGTGGTATAAAGCACACGGGCGGTGTACGCTCAGCAGTTCGGTGACAGCTATTGCACGGTGCACATCGGTTTGAACGAAGTTGAGCTGCTGCCACCGTGTGATATGGCCAACAGGCAATCCAGTAGACGATATCTCGATGAATTTACTCGAGGTCGCGTCATTGGGAAGTTGGAAGATAGTCGAAGTGTGACTAGTGTAGTCGAAGAGTTCGGGATTGCTCACAGCATCATTTCACGAGCTTGGTGAGCATTTCAAACGACAGGAATAGCTGTCCGAGAGTTTAGCAGTGGTCGTCCACGAGCAACCATGGTGGCGGACGACTAGTATGTTGACCTACAGGCGAGAAGAGACAGACGGCAGACAGCGGGAGAAATCGCAAGGCACATGCAACAGACAACTGGACGTCCGTTATCGCGTTTTACCGTAGCCAGGAGGCTGCACAAAGGTGGTCTATTTGCACGACGACCAGTACGGTGTGTTCCATTAACGCCTGCTCATCGGAGACGGCGGTTTCTGTGGTGCCAGGAACACAAGAACTGGACACATCAGCAATGGGGTCGAGTTCTCTTTACGGATGAGAGCCGATTTAGACTGAAGAGCGATTCTGGACGTATACACATCTGGAGAGAGCAGGGAACACGCAATCACACCTCCAACACCACCGAAAGGGACCGGTTTGGATGTGGTGGAGTTCTCGTTTGGGGAGGTATCATGCTTGGTAGCCGTACTGACCTCCACATCTTCCAAGGAGGTTCAGTCACTGGTGTCCGCTGTTGTACCGAGGTTCTCCTGCCTCACGTGCGTCTGTTTAGAGGTGCTGTGGGTCATGAGTTCCACTTCATGGACGACAACGCAACACCTCGTCGTACAGTGGCTGTCGCAGAGCTGTTGGAGAGTGAAGATATTCAACGCATGGATTGGCCCGCATTGTCCCCGGACCTAAATACAATCTAACACGTGTGGGACCTTCTCGGGAGACGCTTGGCAGCACGTTACCAGCCGCCAGCAACGATTCCGCAGCTGCGATTGGCGCTACAAGAGGAATGGGCCACGATGCCTCAACAGCTCCTTGACAACCTCGTCCTCAGCATGGACAGACGTTGTAAATCCTGCAACGTAGTCAGGAGTGATAATATCCCCTACTAAAGACTGGAATTTTCTTGGCAGCAGCCTGTCACATGGACGTTTCTGTCTTCTGTCCAGTTGTTCTCGAAGCTACCTATTCAATAAAGTGCTTTTGTATCCTTTGGATTCCTTGTTTGGACGGTTTTGCTCACTTGTCCCATATTGTTACATCTTGGGGATCTTATGGTATGATTTGAGTCGATGTGGAGCATTTCCGCACGACGTTACATTCGAAAAACCGCCTCGTCCTTAATGTTTGCACGCCAGTGTACTTGCTGTATTGGACACAGATGCACCGGCGAGATGTGCACCAACAATCTGTCCTCTTTGAAACTCGGATGTCTCCTTTTATGTTGTGTGGATCGCACTTTTTGAAGTCCGGCCGTGCTACTGCTCTGCTAATGCAACCTTCACACTCTGCTCTCGTTGATCGACTGCGAAATAGATGCCGGCTGGCCACTAGGTAGGGCGTACAGTGACGTGACTTGTGGGGTGCTATTTGCGTAGGTGTTTCAGTTTCGTCGTCCATTTCCTGTAACTCTTCAATGATAGAGCAGTATACCTCACACGGGTCCATATATTTTGCAATACATTTTTAACCAATTTGTATAAACAGACAGAAGCCCCGTGCAAAATGTTTGCCTCTTGGGGCGGCACTGGGCAAGACCAATGCACGTGAATCGTATACTTCATAAATTTTAGACCTGGCATCGTCTGTTCTGCATAGACTATGGTGACACCAGAAAGGCAGCTGAGAAGGATTGGTAGCTTGAAAATGATCATGATGATATGTAGAGGATTTTAGGAAGGGAGTGTCTGACCCCAGGTCTTAAACAACCCTTAGAAATAGGAAACTAGGAGATTTGGGCTAGAGCGCCCGATAGGAAAGTGACACGGAAGCGAAGTAGAAAGGGGGAGGAAGACGCCCTTATTTATTACCGGGGGACCAGCACCCGGGGTCCGACGGCTTAACGTGCCCATCCGACGCACGGCGGGTATTTAGTGGATCGAGCGTTCGTACCTGCCTGGGATCGAACCTGAGGCCCCTCCCGTGGCAGTCACGAACGTTGCCCACTTGGCCACCCGCGGCCTAAGTAGCTAGAAAATTCGCATACTTTCGGCCATATTGGATCACGTGTTCTTATTCATCCGTAGACTGAGCTCATTGGAAGAAGTGTCAAAACTGAGAACTTCAAGCTTATGTACACGTGCGTCTGGCTGAGAAAATATATACGTCATTAACGAATTTTTTTTTAAATTGATGTTATTAATTTTTTGGCAAAACGTCGTTGTATAAGACTAGAGTCTTACGGGAGCTAATTAATTTTCCGTTTTATTAATGTAATATTGAAGAAGGTCGACCATACGTCTGGCAAACAGCGTTCAAATAGAGCAACATTCTTTTCCAATTAGTAAAGAATATTTAAAGTAATTTATGAAAAATTTAGATGAAGACAAATTCTATAGTTTTAAATTCCCATTTATGCGTAGTATGCTTTAAAAAGCAAAATATTTTGCTGTCTAACATGCTGTTTACCACGCGCATTTTATTTTTTCTTAAGTCTCTGGGCTTTTGCTTTCCCTCAAATATTTTGCATACGAAGGTCGGAGCATGATTATTAGTTAATAAGGCGTCTCGGAAAATGAAAGTAAACTAAAAACATCGCTTTTCCCATTTCTGTTTTTTTTTCTTCTGAATATTTTTTATTGGCCGTATTTCAAGAAAACGGAATACGCTTTTCGCCTCGAGTTCGATATACGAGCTTAATGAGGATTTTAAAGCTATTTGGACAAAGAGTTTTGTTTTCATTAAGTGTGCGACAGAAAAACCCCCGCCAAATTATGAGAATTTCTCCCTTTTGTGCACGATTTACTTTGAATTTATCAATTCCGGAGAAATCGAAACACAAAAAATGATTTGTGGAAAATTACGTGAATAAATAAATAGGAAAATCCAAACTGATTGCTTAGGAGATATCTGGGAACCTTATTGAAGATGAGAATACGGGTTCTGTTACATGCCACAATTGTTCGGATTTAGTTAGTTTTCTGACAACATCGAGAGACATATCAAAAATTATTTGTGACTCTTTATCTAAGAGTGAATGGTAAATTTTTAGAATCAATTACCAGTATTTCAGTTTTAATATTACGAAATTCCAATGGAAAGTTTTACAGATGTCTAGAAATTTTGTGAAGACGGAGTAGTGCGCAGATTGCTTTAACGTTTTGCATAGGGTAATCGTGTACCAGAGAGGTAATGAATATTTAATTCTATGAGTGGTTGGAGATCCTTTCTATATGCACACATGGACGTTTTTGTCATTATGATCAACCCGTGTCACAATGAACAGACGCGTCCTGCATTACATAACAGTGGTGTCACCAACCGGGGAAGCAGGGAGTGCCAGTTCTCTAGCACGAAGTTCGTGCAATGGGGATCGGGTAGGATTTGTGAGAGCTTTCAAAAGTTTAACGACCACTCTGACCAGCTTGAGAGGCTGTAGGCAGTCGGTAATCCTAATTTATGGCCACTGGTTCCAATTGGGATGGAGATGGAGAATCAGGTAGGCGAATCACCCATACCTCACCAGTGACTCGAACCCTGCCCTTGTCGGAAAAATCAACCGGAATGTGTCGAACAAGACCGTCCAGCAACATTCGAGGAAATTGCAAGAGCTTCTGGAATTTCAGCAAGAGTATTCCGTATTTTGACGAACGACTTGCAGAAGAGAAAAATGTTGTCCAAATAGGTCCCTTATGACTTGACGGGCGCACAGAAACACACTTGTGTGGACATTGCAACATTTCTAAAGGAAATAGCTGTCACGCCTTCCTGTTACGAATTGTTGCTGAAACGTGGGTTAGGGACTTCGAAATTAATTGTTATTATTTTTTTTTGCTCGGAGGTTTAACGGCCACTGCGAGCCACTCAATGGGCTATAAGCAGTCACCCGTCCCTAATTTAGGGCCACTGGTTCCAGGGAAGGGTGAGAGCCAGTGCCGTAAGACCAACCAAACAAAACATCCATGCCTCACCAGGATTCGAACCCGGACCCCTTTCGGACGAATGATCAGAAGCCCTCGCTTAGACAACTGCGCCACCGGGGCGGCGAACTTCATTTGAAATCGTAGTCTAGTGAGTGTAGAAGTCCATGCTCCCTGTCACCTAGAAAAGTTCGACGGGCACAATCGAAGGTCAAGCAAAGGATGATCTTCGCGTATGACCACTTGGGTGTCGTCATGACAGATGGAGTACCATGTGGAACAAGCGTCACAGCAGCCTATTATTTTCTGCGAAACTTGCGCAAAAAAATGCACACGAAGTGACCTGACTTGCTCAGGATGGGCCTCTCATTTTGCACGACAACGCAAGACCATACATGGGGAAGGTGGTGACAGCTTTGCTGGAGAAGTACAGGAAGTGTTACCTCACGCAATCTTTAGCGCAGACATGAGTCCACCAGACTTTGACTTGTTCCGCAAGCTCAAACAACCTACGCGTGGACAGCGATTTTTCACCCTGGAGAACCTTTCTGCAGCAGTTACCCATCATGTCCAACAGCTGAAAAACAAGTTAATAAAATCATGCAGTGCATTGATTATGATACGCTTTCCAACATACGAGAAATCATTACTCATGTTATGAGGATAATGGCCGTGGAATAAATCTCGCTCCTGTGCCCTGACCTTTGACCTGACCTGAACCGGTTCTGTTGATATTCAACAGAACCGGTTCAGTACACCTCCGGAACAACATACTAAAGTTTTGTCGCAATAGAAGCATTTCTAGTCAAGTTATGAGGATAATGGCTGTGGAATGAATATCGTTCCTGTGCCCTGACATTTGATCCCATTTCGATGATATTAAACAGAACCGGTTCAGCATACCTCTGAAACAACACGATGATGTTTTGTCGCAATCGAAGCATTTGTACGTAAGTTAGGACGCATAAGGGCGATGGAATGGATCCCCTCCTATGTCCTGACCTTTGACCCCATTTCGTCCATTTTTAAAAGGGTTCCTGCCCAGGTTGTCCTCTACCACATACTATAATTTCATCGAAATCGAACCATTTTTACGCGAGTTATCGTGCGGACGGACAGACGGACAGACAGACAGACTGACAAAGCTGAAGCATATATGCTTTTTAAGCCTACGATTGGAAAGCGTAAAAAAAGGGGAGACCTGGCTGGTATTGTGGACCTTCCGAAACGTTTGGGTACCATCATTTAGAAGCAGGCAGACTACATAAAAGGATTGTAGAGAGACATGGCCTTAGACAGTTCCTGTATGTACCGTATAAAAAAATTGTGTTTTATATATGAAATAATTTATGCCCCCCCCCCCCCCAAAAAAAGGCGGGGGCACAGAAATCGCAGGTTTCGGGTACAATACTATACAACAAGGAATTTTTTAAATTCCAGATGATATGTGGAAGGAGAACCACACATTTTTAGAAGCGAAGAAGGAATTTTCACTAATTCCCGACGATGCGTGGAAGAAGCATCAAACATTTTTCGAAGCAAAGACGGTACACAAAAAAAAAAAAAAATATTCTGAAATTCACGAGCCACTTTCCGTCATTTTTTTTCGTGAATTAACGAAGCATATTTCTGACACCACCTTTCCCATGAAATGACAGAAAAAAACCCCTGAATTTCACGGATTTTTCGCACCCCGGGAAAATTCTAATTATCAGAAACCTTTCCGCAATTCATTTCTTATATTGACGGAAAATTACCGTTTTACAGATGTGTTAGCGGAAAATTCTGAATTTTCAGAAACCTTTCTGCAGTTTCTTTCTTATATTGACGGTAAATTACCGTTTTAGAGATGTGTTAACGGAAAATTCTGAATTTTCAGAAACCTTTCCGCAGTTTCTTTCTTATACTGACGGTAAATTACCATTTTAGAGATGTGTCAACGGAAAATTCTGAATTTTCAGAAACCTTTCTGCAGTTTCTTTCTTATAATGACGGTAAATTACCGTTTTAGAGATGTGTTAACGGAAAATTCTGAATTTTCAGAAACCTTTCCGCAGTTTCTTTCTTATACTGACGGTAAATTACCATTTTAGAGATGTGTCAACGGAAAATTCTGAATTTTCAGAAACCTTTCTGCAGTTTCTTTCTTATAATGACGGTAAATTACCGTTTTAGAGATGTGTTAACGGAAAATTCTGAATTTTCAGAAACCTTTCCGCAGTTTCTTTCTTATACTGACGGTAAATTACCATTTTAGAGATGTGTCAACGGAAAATTCTGAATTTTCAGAAACCTTTCCGCAGTTTCTGTTACCTTGTCGAAAGCATGTCTCGTAGGGTCAGTGCATTCATTAAGGCCAAAGGTGGACCGACACCGTACTAATGTATTAACGGTAAATTACCGTTTTAGAGATGTTATAACGTAACCCTTTTTCTTGTACGAGAATGGTGTTACCCTATGTCTATAAAACCATGACTAAGGAAATGTTGAACTAAATGAGAATACGATGCAATAGTTGCACGGACTGTTACGGCGTGGTTTGACGATAATTCTTCATCGTGTGTGGACTGGCAAGCACAGAGCTCTGATCTTAATCCCATAGAGCACCTATGGGATGAATTAGAGCGCCGCATAAAAAGTTTGGAACCCAGGCCTACTACTGAGCAATAGTTAGATAGCATTATGTACTGAATGGAAGCGGATACTTATCGCTGTGTTCTAAAACCTTGTCGAAAGCATGTCTCGAAGGGTCAGTGCATGCATTAAGGCCAAAGGTGGACCGACACTGTACTAATGTATGTCAATAAATGCTATGTTGTGTCTCTCTTCTAGGAGTCCGGTGATTTTTGTCAATATAGTGTATATATTATATATATCATCATCATCATCATTGTCAACCATTATCAATCCACTGCTGGACGAAGGTCTCCCCAAGTTTCCTCCACAACGGTCTGTCTTGTGCCAGTCTCCTCCATGTCACCCCTGCATACTTTCGAATTTCATCCACCCATCTCCCATGTGGTCTTCTTCTGGGTCTTTTCCTGTCCCTTGGAATCCAATCTAAAATTTCGGCTGTCCATCGATGATCTGTCCTTCTGGCAGTATGTCCAGCCCATTGCCATTTCAGGGATTTAACTCTGATCATGATGTCTTCCACTCTTGTCATTTTTCGGATCCACGAGTTCCTCTTCTTATCTCTCCTGGTTACACCAAGCATGCACCTCTCCATGCTTCTTTGAGTTGTCTGCAGCCTTTGTATGTCTCTTTTAGTTAAGGTCCACGTCTCTGCACCATACGTAAGCACTGGAAGGATGCATTGATCAAACACTTTTCTTTTAAGTTTGGTAAAATTATCACGAATGCACGGGAGATTCACAATTGCCGCAGTCTTAGGTTGACGAAAGAGGGGTAGTAAATCGACATAAGGAATTGGGGTAGTGGGCACGATACTATCAGCGAGAAGGTCAGCTAAGTCCCACGGAGGGATAGGAAGCGGACCATCTTCTTCCCTAGAACGGCCCTGAGAAGATTGAGCTTTCACAAGGGTTTCATATATATATATATATATATATATATATATAATACATATTTCTTGATTATCATGATGATGGTGTTCATATCATGAAATAAAAGCAAACACTAATTTACGTCTTTGGATGATGACTGCCCTGAAACCCTTGTGAAAGCTCAATCTTCTCAGGGCCGTTCTAGGGAAGATGGTCCGCTTCCTATCCCTCCGTGGGACTTAGCTGACCTTCTCGCTGATAGTATCGTGCCCACTACCCCAATTCCTTATGTCGATTTACTACCCCTCTTTCGTCAACCTAAGACTGCGGCAATTGTGAATCTCCCGTGCATTCGTGATAATTTTACCAAACTACCAGAAATGATTTTTCAACTACAGGCCCTTGCAGAATTTTTTGCAAGTGTGCCTAAGCTGCCTGAAGTAACTGTTTATCTCCGTCGTGTTGAGTACATGATTACTGTGCTCGACCGTCACAGCTCTAACCACTTACAGCCTCACCATGACCTTCCGCCTTAATTGTGTGAGTTACAACTGCCGGGGTTTTGCCAACTCTGCAGCGAACTCACTCGTGTTCGAAGACCTGAGACCGTTGAATGGCCACATCCTTTTTCTTCAAGAAACGAACTGTTCGACGAATACCGATTTTTCTCGTTGGCATTCTTGGCTCTACCATTTCTTTCATAACTTCCGCCTGCATGTTGGCTCAGGGACGGCCGTTGGATTTCATGCTAGTCTCTACCCTCTTCTCACTGATGTGGTTGAGTCACAGAGTAAATCTGGGTCTTTTCAATATATTGCCTTTACGTTGTTTTCCGAACGTTATCACGTGTTCAACATTCATTATCCTGGCAATGATTCTGAAGCTGTTTCACTCCTTGATCATGCTCGTAGTCTTCTGGTTGATATTTCTCCCTCCGACCCGGTGATTTTCGCTCCGACAGCTCTTCGTCCAGCCCTCAGTTCTCGACTGACACATCTTGTTTCCACCTCCGATCTGTGCGATGTTTTCCGTGTACTTCATCCTTCTATCTGTGAATTTACTTATGTTTGTCCGATTCGAACATCCAATGCTTCTGCACGACTTGATCGTTTTTACGTGTCCCGTTTTCTTCGTCCACGCTTTCTTTCGTTGACTCATGCTGCGGGTGTTGCTTCGGATCATCGTCCGGTGTGCTTCTCCTTCCTATCCTGTTCGCCTTGTATCCCTCCTCAGAAAGTTTGGTCCATTGATGATGATTGTTTAAAAGATCCTACTTTTCAAACTGAAGTTCGTTTGATTTTATCTGACGCTGTTTCTCTTCTTGCTTCGACCCAAGACCCTATTGCTCTGTGACTTGCCACGAAGCAGCGAATTATTGCTTATGCAAAACGATTCTCCTTCACTGCCAAGACGCTCCGTAATATGGAACTTGACAATCTTCGCCGTTTATTGCAGTCTACTCCACCCTCCTCACCGCTTTACTCCGTTTACCATGCTCAACTCCATCAACGGCTTCAAGTTCTTGCTCAAGCTGCTATTGCTCGTCTCAAGTTTCCAGATTCTTCATTTTCATGAAAATCCACTTCTGACTCTTCGGCAACTCGAATCCCGGCGTTCAAAGCTTAACACTATTTCGTCTCTCACATTACCCGACGAGTCTATTACTCATGATCAATACGTTATTTGTTCGTCTGTTGTCTCGTATTACGGCCATCGTTTTCAACCTTCGGCTGACAGTGTTTCACTCTCGACGCCACTTCTCCAACAGCTCAAGCACCTGAACATTTTCACTCTGCTCTTTGTGCTACCGTCTCTCCTTGGTCTCGTGTCTGGCGCTCTTTGGCCATACTTGGCCCTTGCGCCAATAAAACCCATCAACCAACCAACCAACCCGTCTCTCCTGAGGAAATTCGTGCTTCGGTGTCCCGTTTGAACGCGAAATCTGCTCCGGGTGCTGACGGTCTTACACTTCCGTTTTACAAGCTTTTTCTTTTGTCTCTTCTTCCTCTCTTACTTGCATGCTTTAATGCACTTTTTTCTTCTCCTGAGATCCCCTCAGATTTCTCTTTCGCACTTATTCGTTTAATTCCTAAGTCTGGTGATCTCAGCTTTCTAACTAACTGGCGGCCCATTTCTCTCCTTAACTCCGATTATAAGATCTTTGCCAATATTCTTGCTTCTCGTTTGAATCCTGTCCTCAGTTCTATTATTCACTCTGACCAAACTTACACCGTTCCTTCTCGCTCAATTTCAACTAACTCTGCTACTATCCGCAATCTTCAGTTTTTTGCTTCCTCTTTTTCTGAACCTCTCGCGATCTTTAACATCTATCAACGTCAAGCCTTTGATTCCATTAACCATTCTTACCTTTTTGCTACTCTTCGTTCTTTTAGCTTTCCTTCCGTGTTCTGTTCTGCGCTTTTTACTCTCTACTCTAACGCTTTCTTCCGAGTCCGTACTTCCTCTTTTCTTACAGCTTCTATTCCTTTTGCTAACTTGATCCGGCAAGGTTGCCCCTTGTCGGGTCAACTTTTTCTCTTGCTTCGAGCCTTTTCTCATTCTTCTTCGTTCTCGTATTCTTAGTTCCTTACCTCCTACAATTCCTCGTACTCGTCATCATCGCATTTCTCTCTCTGCGTACGCAGATTATTTGACTGTCTTCGTTCGACAAGATGCTACATTTGATGTTATCCGTGATTTGTATCAACAATATGCTGCTGTTTCGGGCTCTTCTATAAATGTTTCCAAATGCTCTGGTCTTTGGGTTGGGTCTTGGGCATCCAGGAATGATCGCCCTTGGTCGGCCCGTTGGACCTCTGGGTCAGTAAAGATGCTTCGTGTTTACGTCGGTTGCCCTCTCGATGTCGCTTCGTTAACATGGTCTCCTGTTGTACAGCAGCTTAATCAATGCCTTCCCCCTTTACGTCGCCTGAAACATAATCTCTCGTTTTTTAGCCGTGCGTATGTCATCAACGCCCTCATTCAGCCTCGGTTTTTCCATGCTTGGCTGTCAACGATTCCTCCACAGCTCTTATTGAACCAGATTCAACGTATCTTTAGGGACGTTGTCTGGAACAAAATTCATTGGCTTCCACGTTCTATTTTGCCACTTCCTGTCTCTTATGGTGGTCTGAACTTGAGTGACATTACCAAGAAACACTCGGCTTTTCTTCTTCTCACCTTCCTGCGTGAGCTCTATTCTTTTTCTTCTTCCGTCTCCATTCTCGATACTCTTTTCTTCCCTCGCAGTCCACACCTCTCTGTTCTTACGTTCCACAGAATGGACCTCTACTCGCTCCTTCTCCGCGACATTCCTGATATTTACAGACGCGCACTTTTCCTCTGGTCTTCGCTTGTTCCCGTCCGGCATCCCCCCACCTCGACTAATGATCTTCTTGAGGAACCACTCTTTTTCAATTCCGCCATTCATCCCCCTTCTGCTGATTACTTTCACTTTTCCTCTTGGTTCGCAAGCGGAGTCGTTACCGTCCGTCAGCTTGTTGGTCCAGACCTCAAGTGGAAAGCCATCACAGCCATCACGCCATTTTTGCCGAATACGTCCGTACATCACGCTCAACATCGTCTTCTCTGCAGTGCCCTTCAACGCCTATATCCTTCTCCTGTTGATCAACATGGCCTTGTTCCAGTTCCGTCAGCTTCTTTTTTCCTGCCGTTCACTGTTTATCTCAACGACGTGCCTTTCCTGCCGCATATGATCACTGTCAAGAACTTGTATCATCATCTGCTCACACATTTCGTTTCTCCGGCTCCTCTTCAAGACATCCCACCGGAGTATCTTCCGCTGATTTGGAATGCTGCGCACTCCTCCTATGCTCCTCCCAAGGCGATTGACTATCACTGGCTGCATCTTCATTCGCGACTCCTTTCGCCTCGCATCATACATCGCTTCCGGCACCATTCTTCACCCAATTGCTACTACTGTGTTACAATTGGGGATGTGCATCATGCTTATTCTGCCTGTCTTGTGTTACAACCGTTATTCTCCCTAAAGTTTTCCCTCCTTGAAGCCGTTTGCAGTGCTACGCATACCATGTTTAACTTTCATTTTCTACAATCTCATCTGCCTACTGCTCGCCAGCATAATCCTGTGTGTAAATGCATCATACTCCAGGCTAAATATTCTATTTATTTGTTATATCAAACCAGTATTTCCACACCATCACTGCAGCGGTATTCGGCTGCACGCGGTTTTTTGTGTATTCGTTTTCGCAGCTCACTCACTGCCCTATTACAAACTGAATATGATTACGCACTCTCTCACCAAAAAACTGCTGACTTTCATTGCAAGTAGTCACCTCATACTACCTGGTATCAAATTTGTGGTGACAGTGTCTCATTGTTGAACTGACGCTTTTGCCGATGCCACGCTGATGGTTTCCTCACCGTACTTTGGACACTTTTTTTGTGTTTTTCTTGTAGCTGGAACTACCGCTACTGACCATATGTAACAGGACTCTACACACTCACATACTGACTTTATTTTTTGAATTTCAGCAACAAAGGCTGCGTTTATATGCTGCGATTTTCATTGTTGTTTTTTTATGTCCTTTTTTTTCCATGTACATAGTGTAAATAGTTATTAACATGTACCTCTTTTATTTTCCAATAAAGAACATTGAACTATTAAGCAACAGTTACGGCAGCATTTTGTACGGAATGGAAGCGCACACCTATCGCTGTGTTCCAAAACCTTGTCGAAAGCATGTCCTAAGGGTCAGTGCATTCATTAAGGCCAAAGGTGGACCAACACCGTACTAATGTACGTAAATAAATGCTATGTTGTGTTTCTCTTCTAGGTGTCCGGTGACTTTTGTCAATATAGTGTATGTATATATAGATAGATTACATTTTTGCTGTGGAAAAATGTTTAACCCCCTCCTCCCCCGAAACTAAAGTCCAGTTACGGCCCTGCATGATAACTAGTATAACTAAATTATTTATTGCTGTCTTCAAAAGATTTCGAATCCTGCAATTCAGTTTCGATAAGTTGTAAAAATATTAAGAAATGGCTAAAACTCGTACCACAGGTTTGCAGAAGCTATCAGTAATTATTATAAATGGTGAATTCATGTTACAGTGCCGAGAAAAAGAACGGAGTCATAAGATTCGTAACCAAAGAAACGTGATTCTCACGCATAAAGAAGTTAATGGATTATTCCATGCGGAAAACTGACATATTAGCTCAAGGGAAGATGTGTCAGCAAGTAACGTTTTCCGGGAAACTTTCCAAACCCAAAACATTAATTGCTAATCAATAAATGGTAGAAACTAACGCTTAGTTGCTTATTTGAACAGAATGTTTTCGGTGGAGTGTTTGCTCGTCAGCATTTTCTACGTTTCGCAAACTTACAGAAATTCCGTACTGCTGGTTTCACAAGTATCGGCATTCAATTAGGCTGAAGAGTATTTCCTCATTTCCTATAAATCTTTTATATCTAATTACAAGATGAAATGAGGCAGAGGTCCCCGAAATCAAGTTACAGAAGTATTCTCTCCAAGGCAACTAATTTTGCCAGAGTGTTAATTGGAAATAATTTCTTTTTATGCCACCAAATCTTCCCTGTAAAGAAGGAGGTCGAGAAAACTACTCAATATTCATGAAAGGAATTGTTTGATTACCTTTAACTGCGAAAGAGATTGGAATAGTTGAAATTGTTATGCAATGAATCGAGGGTAAACTATTCCATGTTTCCAATACGTCTCTTGGCAGTAAGTGCGTACGATATGTGTTAGTTTTCGTTTGCACGCTCATACTTATTTTTGAAGGACGCTAATGTTATATGACGCAGCAAAGAAACCCTTTTTAATTAAGTCGAAGTAAAGCTTGCCGAAGGGTTTTTGTGTGCTTGCTGCTTCGCAGTTTTCGTTTGAGAAGCAAAACTCTGTTTCTGTATACGTGTTACTAAAGTGTCCGTAAGAAATTTTTTTCTAAATTATGGAGAACAGACTTTGGCGACTTGTTGATTTTGTTTGCTGGGCAACAGATGGCGCCACAAGTATAATGTTGACGGTATGGCGCACGTAAATGTACGCAAATCTATATGTGTTTCTGCTTTTGCAGATTTTGTAAGGTCCGGGTTTGATTCCCGAATGAGGCAGGGATGGTGTTTGTCTCAGGGTGTTCTGGCTCCGTCTCTTTCCTGGAAACAATGGTCTTAAATTATAAATGGGCGACTGCTCTGATGGTTGATCATTTTAGTCTCTAGATTTTTTTTTGATTGGAGGTTTAACGACCACCGTGAGCAACTCAATGGGCTATAAGCAGTCGCCCGTCCCTAATTTAGGATCACTGGTTCCAGGGAAGGGAGAGAGCCAGTGCCGTAAGACAAACACAACATCCATGCCTGACCGGGATTCGAACCCGGACCCCTTACGGACGAGTGATCAGAGGTCAACGCCTTAGACCACTGCGCCACCGGGGCGGCAAGTCTCTAGATCCCGAAACTAAAAATAAAACAAGCAGCCCCAGTTTGTTTGTTTGTTTGTTTGTTTGGAGGTTTAACGACCACCGTGAGCTTCAACAATATTTTATTTGGAGCAAACATGGACAGGAAGATACAGATGGCCTGTGCTTAACAGTTACCAAAAGATAAACAAGTGGATGACCTATTTACAATGACAATGAGATATTTACATTATGTGGATGCACTATATACAATGTAAGCAAATTCATAACACTGACAATACTGGACTGATGGGTTGACTTACTCTATGTACAACATATGTTCGCAATGTGCATCAGCAGAGTGCCATCTCTAATAGGTGAACACCAGTACAAGGTATAACTATAAATTTTACAGTGCAAAAACAAACATGTATATTTTGAGCAATCTTGAAAAAAAAAAGAAAAGAGAAGAAAAGAGCAGAAGGTTTATACTTTTCAGTATCTGAAAGATAAGCGAATAAATGATCTATCCACAATAATGGTGTGAACTCTATACAAATTGAATGCAATATCTCTCTTGTGAAACGCTGTCAAATTACAAAAAGAACTATTACTTAGGCTTAAACAAGTGCCTCAATCACAGTGCTATAGATTAACTTGTAATGAACAACAACATATGTACACAAGATGCAACGGCATAGGGAAGACACTAATAAGGAATTACAATTCCATGGTACAACTGTAAATTTCACAGTGCAAAGAGTAAAGTATATTAGTACAAACAGAACTTGCGTTTTACAGAAAATTTATACTTCGAGTACAATACAAATAATGAAAATATGAAACTGACTCTTTGTACAGCAAATATGCAATACAGCGCAGAACATTATCTAATAGACTGATTATTTCCTATTAGGCACATGTGACATGAGAAAAACCACACTGTGTAACATTAACATATAATTGAAATACTATCAAAGCGTTTGCTCCGCACCATGAGCATAAAACTTAAGACATGTAATCGTGACCCAACATGCGAAATGTGCCAAACATAAATTTTACAGTGCAATTAGGAAAGTACATTAGTATATACAAAACTGAGCTTTTGGCATAGCAACTATACTTCAGGTACAGTACAAATAACCGAATGATGAACAATTACCCCTGCACTACAAAAGTGCTAAACCTTTGCAGAACATGGTGTAATCGACTGAACATATCCCTTTATGTACATGTAACATGATCAGAAACCACACTGTGCAAAATCAATAAGACAATTTAAACACTATCAAACAGTTGCTTAGCACCGTGAGCAAAAACCATATATTATAAAGCCCGGCAGACATAAGGAAAGTGCCGAAAAAAAAAACTTTAAACTTAATTTAAGTGCCTGCGGTATAACAAGAAACTCACCTACAGGACCTTGTTGGTGAGAAACATGCAAACGTGCAGTAACATTAAGAAGCGATTATGACAAGGGCACCTAAGAACACGATAATCACAAAACTATACTTCAATTAGTCCAAACAATTTCACAGACGTCAGAACAAAAAGTCTAAGGTCTTCTGATGGACCAGAAAACCATTGACGAAAAGGTGACCACACTGACATAAAGTGTGGGATTCGATTCGCAGCCTTAGCAACAGTGAAAGCAAGCCTCAAGCGTGAAATCATTCTGTTCCGGAACTGACTGCACATCGCAGCTCCCGCCTGAAAGATGGTAGGCTGTATAGGGGTAGAACGTAGCTGTTGATAGTAGCAAAAAATCACATGTTTTGCTAATATGAATACATAAGCACATGACTCTGATATAGGAATAGGCGGAGTACTTGAACTGAGTAGCGTGCTGTAGGCTGAGAAGGAAAGATCATTAGTACTAAGGCACTGTGCGGTAGTGAAGGTCAGATGTAGCAAGGAAGAAGCACTGTGCAATATTGATACACATGATCTACATCCGCAATCGTAGAGCAAAACATGCAGTTAGGCGAATCAACAAGCGTCATCCTGAATAATTTGGTAGGAACTGGTAACCGCCGATGAAGAAACAACCATTGGATGTTTCTTTCTGCTGGAATAGATAGTGGCGAATTAGACATGGACCACACTTGTGAAAGGGCGACATTCGGAACATCTGGAATCATCAATGGTGTAGTAGCATACAGTGGATCAATGAGACAACGGTAAAGAGACGAGACAGAAAAACTGGAGAGAGGAAGTGATGAGCCCCGAACGGAAAGGAAAAAGGGAAGAAGAAGAGAGGCAGAGGGAACAAGAGTTAACCCAGCTTGAGAGGCAAGGTTAGGAAAGAGGGTAATGATTGAAGAACGGAAGGAATCATACAGCGAAAGAGAGGAAGAGGTAGGGGAGATGTGGGGGGACAGATCAGAGAAGGGTTTCCAAGAAAGATCTGGAGAAATTAGATCCTGAACAGATACTATTCCGGCGGGGAGCCAGGAAAGGTCAGTAAAGTAGGGAGCATTAGGGGGATGAAGGATGGAAGAAAAGAACAGGGGCTCAGCTAATAGTTCAGTGGTGGAAGCCGGTGGAGCACGGAAGAGGGGTAGAGAACGGAGAAAGGAAAGGACCTCTTTGTAGAAAGGGGAAAGTTTAGAATGAAAAAAGGAGATTGATCCATTAGAAGATACGTGATGAAAGTGATTCGGGGATTCCTAGGCGATATCATGACATCTCTAACGAGCGTAACTGGCGACTCTGATGCACTTAGTAGCCGCAGGAAAGAAACCACTTTATGTGCTTTATAGTAGGTGCGAACTTCCAGCAGTGAAATACCTCCATCAGTGACTCGACGACAGAGAGTGGAGACCTGGATCCAATGGTACCTGTTCCATATTATCGTTGAGATGATTCGAGTGATTTCATTGAGGTGATAAATGGGCATACGTTCTGCTGACCATGCATATAAGCATGGTGAAAGAATATAAGTCTGAGCTATTCTAGCTCTTGAGAAGTAAGAAGTACAAAACTGGGAACCTCGCCAGAATGCAGCAGTTCGAGTAAGGCGTGTTCTGAGAGCATTCCATGTTTCATTTTGAGCAGAAAGCCGGACTCCGAGATGGACCCCAAGGAATTTTTGGGATGAAGCAGTCCATGAGGCGCACCACGGGGTGTCAGTCCTAGAGGCCCACGCTCCGCTCCATAGGCCTGCACTCTTGGATGTATTAAGTGATGCCGCTGAACATGAAGAATATTGATCGTAAATCTGGAGCAAGATGTCGAATTGAGCGTCTGTCCTTACACAAAAGGTCGCGTCATCGGCATATGCAGAGTATGTCACAGAAAAGTGCCTAGTACTTGCAGTAGGCGGTGGCAGTGCATCTATAAAGGCTCGATGGACAGACCGGAGAAACGGCTCAAAAGCAATGGCAAAGAGCTGCCCAGAAAGTGGGCAACCCTGCCGAATGCCTCGCCGAAAAGGAATAGGTGCAGTCAAGAAGGCGGCCGTCTTGACATGGAAAGCAGCGTCCTGATAAAGGGCAAGAATAGAGGTAACAAAAGCAAAAAAGGAAAGCCGAAAGCAATAAGAACAGCAGAAAGATACGAATGTGAGATATTGTCGAAAGCTGCTCTTTGGTCAAGATTAAAGAGGGCAAGTGGTTCAGAGTTAGTACGAGCCAGATGTAGGAGATCTCGAAGGAGATTGAGATTAGAAGTGATGGACCGACCAGGAACCGTGTAGGTCTGGTCGGGAGAAAGAAGAATTGGAAGAACTTGGTTGAGTCGACTGGAAAGGAGTTTAGTGAAGAGTTTATAGTCAATGTTTAGTAGCGAGATAGGACGCCAGTTTCCCAAGTCAAGCAGATCGCCTTTCTTGGGAAATAACACCATATGAGCCTCTGTGAAACCCCTCGGAAGAAAAGAGGAAGAAAGAGCAGCATTGAAAGCGGCGAGAAGAAATGGAAGCAACGAAGGAGAAAAGTACGGTAGAAAAGGAGCGGAAGGCCATCTGGACCTGGGACAGCACGAGAATTTAGAGAGACTAGAATGGTCCGAAGTTCAGTCTGCGAAATAGGTTGTAAAAGGGAATCAGAGAGATTGCAAGGAACTTGGGGAAGAGCAGAGAGTAAAGTAGCAGAAGCAGAAACAGAAGGCTGAGGAGTTTCACTGTATTTGATAGTAAAATACCGACGAACCTGAGAGCAAACTGCATCCGGATCAGAGATGATTTCACCATCAGGCCGCCGAAGTAGTCGAAGCTGATGCGACGAGCGGCGTTTTTCTTCTAACGCGGATAGAAACTCAAAGGAGCAGTCCTCTGGTGATAGATGTTGTAGACGGAGACGAAGAATTACCTGACGTGCACGAGGCTCAAGAAGTGCTCTAAGATCCGCTTGGTAAGCTGTATACATGGGATGACTCGCACCAAGCTGTAACAGGATGTTTCGGAGATTTTGCTCTTCCATGGAGCGCTTCGTGCCTTCGGAGAAGGAATGACGTCTAAGAAGATAAATTAGGTAAGATTTTACCTCGAGCCAGTAATTGATGGCACAAGGTGCAGTGGACAGGCCCTCTCGCATATGATCAAGAAGATCTCTGATTTTGGTGCATATATTCTCATCAGCTAGGAGAGAAGTGTCTAGTGTCCATGACCGAGACCTAACATGCAGACGAGATGAAGAGTTACAGGAGATAGTGATGGCACAATGATCCGATGAAGCTGTAGGAGAGTGCATACAATCCGTTGTAATGGGCAATAACGGAACAGAAGCGTAAAATCGATCCAGCCTGGCAGAAAGAGAGGAGATGCAGATGCAGCTCTCCAGGTATGTGAAATGGATGTCGGATGCAATCGTCGGAACACGTCATGTAAATCAAAATCAGACACTAATGATCGCAATTGCTCCACAAGACGTGAACGATGTTCAATCCTCGCAGGAGCGCGATCGAGTTCTGGTTGAAGTGTACAGTTAAAGTCTCCTCCAATGAGCACATGATCTGATGGTAATGCTGACTGAAGTGCAGTGCGGAGCGACGAAAATAACAACGTTAGATGTGTAGATGAACATGGAATATATATGTTGAAAACTAAATATCGTTGTCCATCTAGGACGAAAGTGAGTCGCTGCAATAAATCTCGGCACAGGTTATGAACTTTAACAGAGGAGAGTGCTTGACGAAATCTATTATGTACACCAATCGCTAAACCTCCACGAAGAGAGAGCCTATATGCGTGATGAAATTGATAGTCTCATCTCCTCCAGCGATGGAAGGGTGAAGTGGAGAGACAATTTGTCTCTTGCAAAAGTAGGAGATCTGCTTTGAGGTGGTGGACGTCTTCATATGCTAAAGCATTGGCCAAAGGGGTACACATACCCCTACTATTCAGTGAGACTGTCTTGAACAGAATAGTCTGATGATGGTTGGAGGATGTTGTCGGCTGCGTTCTGTAACTTGGCCAGACGGCTACGGAACTTCTTTGCCCAGTAGGGACCACCCAGATCTCTGCCCGGAACGGTGCGTAAATGAGAATGTATCGCCAACATTTGATTCATGGTGTCAGACAGACAGTGGGAGTAACCTTCCAAAAATTGCGAGACAGCTTGTCTCTACGGGGACTTATTAGGAACGCATACACCTTCTCTCCAGACACAGGTGTCTGTGGAAGAGAGGATGCCTCTAGAATATGTAAAAAGTTTTCACAGGAGATCGGAATAATTGTTCCATCATCTGTATCAGATTCCATAGAGCCTTCAGACGTGAGCATCTGACTACTAGAAGGATCACGTCCTGCCCTAAGGGTGGTTGTCGTTCTAAACTTCTTATTCTGGGCGCGTGAAGTTCTACGTCGCTTTTGCCCGTCCACGACTTTGTGCTGTAACCGGAATTGGAACCTCCGGCAATTTAAAAGGAGCTGAAGAAACAACCTCAACGGTCGGTGTAGCAGTATGACCAGAATCGTCATCAACCATCTCTATAGGAGACTTGGGAGTAACAATTGATGCCTCTTTCGACTGAAGAGATGATGGGGGCGCCAATGCATCACCCGAGGTCGAGGGTTTACCCGTAGACGTCGGTTGACCAACGGCTGTCTCACTACTTCTGGTAGATGTTGGCCAACCAACGGCTGTCTCACTACATCTGGTAGACGTCGGCCCACCAACGGCTGTCTCACTACTTATGGTAGACGTCGGTTGACCAACGGCTGTCTCACTACTTCTGGTAGACGTTGGTCGACCAACGGTTGTCTCACTACTTTTTGTAGACGTCGGTTGACCAACTGCTGCATCACTACTTTTTGAGGAAGTCTGCCGTTGCTGGTCTTTAGCACCAGAAGAGGAAGCCGATTGACGTGACAAAGAGGAAGAAGGTCGTACTGTTGACTTGGAAAGAGTGTTCGCATTATGAGGGCATAGAGCGCGGGGATGTCCCGTGCCTTTACAATTCGGACAGACGGAGCCTACTGTGATGAATATCTCTCTAATGTGCGTGTAGCAGCGTACACGTAAAGTGGGTGGAATACGCAGCATGTGCTCCTCTGAAGGGAAGACCACACGAACATTGCGGCGAAACCCGAGTAGGTATCTGTCTTCTGGCACCTCTGGAAACGAAGAGTAGGTAGTTACACCTCCAATGATCCGGCCATAAGGAAGAAGAGCGGCAATCAAGAGATAATCTGAAACTTCAAGTGGAACTGGTGAGAAACTTACAACAACGGAACTCTGTGAAACAGGTTCGGCATGGATGTGACGATCACCAATTGAGATGCCCTTGGTCAGTACATGTAGGGAATGGGCAGGAGTAGAGAAGTAAACAACTACTTTGTAAGGCTTCCTGCCCACATGAGTTATGGCTGATGCAGGAACAATCTCTCGAAGAGCAGCAGTATATGCAGTGAGTTTTGTATTTCTCAGGCTCGGAAACACAACACATTCTCCATAGTTTGAAGAAATTTCAGCCCAGAAGGGGTATCTTCTTTAAGGACAACCTCAATGACTTCGGCATTATGCGTCATCACATATTGTCCAGGAGAAAAAGAAGACTGGGAAGGTCCCGACGTAGATGCGGTTACGTCAGCATATGAGAGGGTAGATGTACGTTGCTTTGGAGATGATTCCGGCATGGAGTGCGAAACATCCATGGCGTCATCATTAGCTTTCAGAGAGGACATCGTATCACCGCTGGGAGACTTGGAAGAAGAGGCGATATCCGATGGTAAGGCAGCAACAGAATTCTGCAAGGAGGAGTGGTTTATCGAGATAGACACGTCATTGGTAGTAGTATTTAGAGAAGCTGTTATCGGGAGATCATCATTTCCGGTAGCAAGGGTTAGAACGTCATTCTCCCCGGAAGCCGCCATTTGCAATGGCGAGGAGAAGCTTAGCCGTTAGCCAGCTTGGCCAAGGCAGAAAAATAAGGATAACTAATCAAAATAAGCACTTACCAGCTCGGCAGGCATATAAAAAGAAACACGGGACCTTCACACACAACACACACACGAAATAGAACACTGACAACGAAGAAAAATAACACACACCGACGAAAACTTGAGGAGCACAGAAAAAAACACGACTAACCCACCGTGAGCAACTCAATGGGCTACAAGCAGTCGCCCGTCCCTAATTTAGGGTCACTGGTTCCAGGGAAGGGAGAGAGCCAGTGCCGTAAGACAAACACAACACCCATGCCTGACCGGGATTCGAACCCGGACCCCTTACGGACGAATGATCAGAGGCCAGCGCCTTAGACCACTGCGCCACCGGGGCGGCGCAGCCCCAGTGGCGCAGTGGTCGCTGACTTAAGACCATTCGTCCGTGAGGGTTACGTTTTCGAATCGTGTGGGGCATGGATGTTGCATTTGTCTTACGGCACTAGATCTCTCCCTTCCCTGGAACCAGTGACACTAAATTAGGGACGGACGACTGCTTATATCCCACCGAGTTGCTCATGGTGGTCGCTAAACCCCCAACCAAAACAAAAATGAGAAAAATGTAGCTAGTTGGTAAAAACGAACCCTACAAGTTTGAAAAAATAATATAGTTTGAAAAAAATATGCAGAATATCTGTTCGTGTGTAATATACAGGATGTCCACAAAGTCTCTGTACAACTTTGTACATTTATTACGAACACCCTGTAGAATGTAAGTTCATGGAATTTGTTGTATAATATACTGTAAATATTAAAGTTTTAATTGACATTAGAGCATTTTTTATAGGTCACTCATTGACGTAGCAGGTGCTGTTCTATGAAAATGTGGTCCCCACAAGAGAGAGAGCGCAGTGCGTGGCTTGGTTCATCGAAACAAAACCTGATACACAAACGCAACGACATTTCCGGACTAAGTATGGGAAAACCCCTCCATCTCGTCCTAGCATCTGTCAATGACACCAGAAATTCGTGGAAACTGTGTCCGTGTTAGATCAAGATTGTAGTGGTCAGCCACGAACATCAAATGAAGACATAGAACGTGTCCGTGATTCATTTTCACGAAGCCCGAAGAAGTCCTTTCGTTCCGCTGTCAGAGAACTACAAATGACCCGGTCCACGGCAGACAGCGTGCTAAATAAATATCTACGCTTATATAAATACAAAATGCAACTGTTACAAGCACATGAGACGAACGAAAGACCACTAAGAAAAGAATTCGCAGTAACGATGCTGAATAGACTGAGTGAAGATCCCGAGTTTCTCACACATGTTTGTTTTACGGACGAGACAACTTTTCATGTCTCTGGGCTGTTAAACAGATACATTGTCAGGTTTTGGGGGTCTGAAAATCCTCATGCGTTTATGGAACTTGCGAGAGACAGTTCTAAAGTGAACGTGTGGTGCGGTGTTATGCATAACCAAGTCCTTGGACCATTTTTCTTCAGTGAGAAAACAGTGGCGGCAGATATTTACCAGGATGTTTTGCTTGAGTATGTTGTGCTACAGATGGAGGACCTTCAACTAAGCGTGATATTCCAACAGGACGGTGCGCCCCCACGTTGGGGACGGCACGTTTGGGACTTTTTAAACACAACATTCCCCGGGAGGTGGATTGGACGGGATGGTCCTATTGCATGACCACCCCGTTCCCCCGACATCACACCTCTGAACGCTTTTGTTTGGGGATATGTGAAGGATATCGTGTATTGGACAAAGGTGCAGGACATCGATGACCTGAAATCGAGGTTCAACAATGCCATTTTGATTATTACTAAAGACATGCTGCAACGCACATGGTTGGAACTGGAGTTTCGGCTAGATATTCTACGAGCAACAAATGGTGCGCATATTGGGCTTTTGTAATGAGGTAGGAAAAACTGGTCTCTGTTCTTATGTGCTCAACCACATTTGTTTATCGCATACAGTGTATCCGTAATAAATGTGCAAAGTTGTAAGGAGACTTTGTGGACACCCTGATATCCAATTATGCGGTTCTACATGATTTTGGTACAGTACAGGAGAATATAAACTGTTGTGTACAGTTTTTCTGTATGTTTGGGGGTTTAACGACAACAGTGATAACTCAATGGCCAATAAACAGTTCCCATCCCTGATTTAGGGCCACTAGCTTCCGGGAAAGGAGAGAGCCAGTGTCGTAAGACAAACACAACATCCATGCATCACCAGGACTTGAACCCATCACGGACGAATGGTCAGAAGCCAGCGCTTAGACCACTGCGCCACCGGGGCGACGTCTAATGTAATGGACCTTAGACTTGACGAAGTGAAATTTTTGAAAATGCGTGGAAAATACAGGGTGTTTCACTTTTTCGGCCCCTGAATGTCGCTTTTAACTTGCAAACTAATGGACGTAATCCAGTGAAATTTCACACGGACCTACCCTCGTGTATGAGAAGCATGATGATCTCCGAGCAAGTGTTGAAAGTGGTCACCATTAGCATTAAGGCATGCCTGCACATGCCTCTCCATGCTACGGAAGGAATTCACCAACACATCGGGAGTTACAGCCTCAATTTCGCGCTAATTGTTTTCCTGCCGTTCCAATGAAGTCTGTGGCTCGTTGCGATACATACACTCTCCCTTCCAGCATGCCCCATAGGAAGAAATCCGGCGGGGTAAGGTCAGGTGATCTTGGTGGCCAAAGCCCCTTAAAAAGAACACGATCTTCAAAGAAAGAAACAATTTCAGTCATGCTGACATTGGAGATGTGCTAGGTGGTACCATCCTGATGAAAATAGCCAGTACGGAGTTCCACGCCGTTCAGCTGATTCACATAGTCATGGAAGATTTCCATGTAGACTACGGTACCCACCGTTGTATGGAAGGAGATTGGGCCATTAATGCGGCGGAGCGATAGAGCACACCAAACCCAATTTTTTTCATCATGAAGAGGTGTCTCATGTACTGTATTAGGATTCTCACTAGCCCAAATACGGATATTCTGGGAATTGACGTGCCCATTTCGGTGGAACCACGCCTTGTCGGAGAACCACGTGTAGTCCAGTATTCCAGCATGTGCATTGACAAACTGCTGGAACCAATGACATTAATTTAGTATCTTCTGTTCGTCGAGAGGTTTCAATTATTGCACAGCAGTAACTTGATATGCATGCAGCTTTGCTTTTTTTGCAGCTCGTTGACATGTGCTTGTGGAAACCCCCATCTTCTGTGACAGTTTACGCGAAGTCTGTTTCGCATACACGAAGGTAGATCCGTGTCAAAGTTATAGTTATATAGTTTTTTTGTTTGCAATTAATAAGGGAAAATCAGGGGCAGACAGCGAGAGAAAAATCCTGCAGTTTTGTTCAGTGCAGGAATTCAACGCTTCCGGTTCAATAACCGTTGTTCACTGTCAACCCTTGTGCATACACTGAAGAGCAGTTGAATTAGACACAGCAGCCGTTATGCAAATATGGCGCTGTGGGTGGCCCTGTAAAAAGGAACGACATGACATATGCAGCGATCCGACAACATAAGGAGAGATGCGACGGGGAAGAGTAAGAGTCGGACGCAGTATGGGTAAGACGAAGGATCTAAGCGCATTTGATCGTGGGCAAATTGTCGGGGCCCTACGAATGGGTACTCCATCTCGGAAGTCGTTCAGGCCCTGGGATTTTCACTAGCCGCTGTGTCACGGGTGCACCGTGAGTACATGGAATCCGGTAAAACCATCCCTGCAAGATCCAACTACCGTAGACAACAGCGTGAAGATGAGCGGGGTCATCGTTTGCTAGCTCGCATTGTAACAGCGGATAGACGGGATAGACATTGTAACAGCGGATATAGGCAAGAAAAGAGAAGAGAAAAATTACAGATGCCTCTACAATTATTCCTCTTTTTCTATACAACTACTAGCACATAGTCCGTGCCATGCACAAATGAAAAAGCTCTGACAGATATTTTTATTACACGAATCGTAAAATACATATATACATAACAAAGTCGGACACATATTGCGTCCGACTTTGCAAGAAATCACTCGGCAATTTAACGCTGGTGTACAAAAACGTGTAAGCAGCCCTTCTGGATGGTGTGGTAGCCACACCATCCAGAACCATCTCCTCGCTATGGGGTACAGAAGCCATCGTCCCACGAGGGTACCGCTGCTGACCGTACATCACAGGGTACAAAGATCAGCATGGGGGCTGGAACATCGCCACTGGACCCTAGACATGTGAGAAAATATTTCTTGGACCAATAAGTCGAGATTCACGCTGGTACATGCGGATGGCAGGATACGAGAACGGCGCAAACCACATGAAGCGATGGATCCTTCTTGCCAGCAGGGTACTCTTAAAGCTGGCGTGGTGGGACTCTCGTCTGGGGACTGTTTACGTGGACTAAAATGGGAGCCCTGGTACGAGTGACATCTTTCCTCACAGGTCAACGTTACCGGGATATCCTAGACGACCATTTTCTCCCGTTTGTGCGTCTTCAACATCCCACTGGAGACCCCATCCTGCAACAAGACAATGCACCGTGCCATCGCTCCCGAATTGTATCCGAATGGTTGGATGAACACTCCACCGACGTGACCTCGCTTCCTCTGCCAGCTAGGTCACCTGACCGCAATCCCATCGAGCACATCTGGGATGCCACCGAGAGAGATGTTCGAGGCTCTGACACCACTCCATCAAATCTTCGTGAAATGTGATAGCTTGTTCAGGGGTCGTGGATCCGTATGGCTTCCCAACGCTTCCGGTGTCTTGTCGAGTCCATGCCGAGACGAATCGCCGCCGTCATCAGGGCGAAAGGTGGTGTTACACGTTACTAGACAGGTATCTCTAATTCAATTGCTCTTCAGTGTATGTTTCAACAGGTCTAAAGCGAGTAGGAGGTAAACTTTGTCTCTTGTATGTGATATAGGTCGTAAAGTGACTGACGCGCACTCCTGCTTATGGATTTTCAGCTTCCCAAATTTCGGCTTGTGGCGGAGTGGTTTAAGCGCTGGCTTTGGGCCATTCTTCAGAAGCAGGTCCGGATTCGAATCACGTTGATTTATGGACGTTGTGTTCGTCTTACGGGACTAACTGTCGTCCTTCCCAGGAATCAGCGGCCCTAAAGTAGGTACAAGCGACTGCTTATAGCATATCGAGTTGCTCACGGTTGGCGTTATGCCCCCTCCCTTAAAAATAGAAAAATTAATTGGCTGCGTGAACTAGAGCCATCCAGTTTTCTGGATTCTTCTATTTCTTCCTTTTTTTGTCTCTTTTCTGGGTTTTAGAATCTCTACGAGCACTTAAGACTATAAGGGGTGGTTTGTCCCTATTTCAGCACTACTACTGGTACAAGGAAAAAGGAGAAAATCAGCGACCTTAGACAAGCACGTATCCCATGCCTCCTCCAAGACCGGCGGTCTGATCCAACTCGGATGGTTAGCTAGATGAACCACCTAGTGGTCCATCTTCCCATTCACTGATTGGCGACTGGCAGAGTAATCAACTAATTTTATGGCAGACAGAAAAGAGTATTTCCTGTAGTTTTTCACTTCCACAATTAACAATGTAATCCGCCTATAATATAACACTGCGTTTTACTTTTTCTTCATTTTGTGTGATTTCACTCTTTTTTTATGGAACGGCCGTTGTACTTATTAATTAGCCCAAGGAGTTCAGTTTGGAATGTGTTGAATATCCCCCGTATCTACCTATATACCGCCACATTTCTAACTCTGTATCCGTCTTTCTCTGTCTTCTCTTATTTTCTCCATCTTACTCTATTAAGCGCCGCGTGACTATGCTTCCCATTCTCTCTTCCCTTTGTTTCTGTGTCCCGAATTACTAGATATACGTTATGTAATCGTTTCTGCGAGACGTTTATTGTCTAAAAGATGTCATTTCTCCTCATTTGTTCATCAATATTTCCTGAGTCACGATGTAGAAGATAAATATCTGAGCAAAACAACGATAAACGAGTAAGAGTGTTTCTGGCTAAGCTCTTTCAGGCTAGTAGTAAGATACTAATTTTTGACATTAGATGTAGACTTCAATACTACAAGATACGTAGAACGCATTTTTCTTTCTCATGGGAAGTGAAACATTCTTTTTGAATGACAAAAGGACGACTAAACGATCATCTTTCACTTGCCATAAACCTTACTTTATTCTTAACAAATTAGTGTTAAACTGCTTTACAAATTTCACTTGCGGTAACGTGAAACTGTAATTACCGAAAAACATGCGGTTCACCATGTTTCTCACCATCAGGCTACTTTAGTACATTTTTTTTAATGAATAAACGTCGCGCTCTTCGAAACAAAGAAATTAGGAGGTGCCCTAATTTACCTGTCAAATTTGCATTTTTTTTTTCTCGGGATACGCTGTCTCGTTTGATATTTTAAGACAATATTTTTTTTGGCTATCGCAACCGAATTCTTATGTAGCAGAATCTGCAATGGTAAACTTATCTCTATGTTTTTTCTTGATTTTGTCGAAAATGTACGTCAGAGGACGGTAGGGGTGCAAAGCAGTTGGAAAAAATGAACAATATTTAATATGAGATGATTTAGTTTTAATTTGGTGTTCTAGAAGAGATATGAAAACATAGCCTCGAGAAAATTTCCCGCAACAATTCTTCTACAAAAGGGAAGTTTTTTTTTTTAATCGGAGTGGAAAGAAGGTACCTCCTTATAAATTCTATAAAATGAAAAGGTAAGAATTTTGGAAAGTTGAATAACTTGACTGGAGTTGAATTTTTTAGACCAACCCAGGTCCTTTGGTGTGTTCTTCTGTTTCTATTACATCACTTCGCCATCTCGATTAAGGTTTAGAGGATTTTCGTAAAATGTGAAAGAGCAGATTTTCCAATAAAGCAATCGAGGATAGGCCGACACTGTTTGCCTACGAATTGCGACTGGTGGAGCCTTAAATGAAATAATTAGAGCATTTGAAATCATATACGATGGTGTCCCAACTTCTGGATAGATCTGCAATGCCATTCTTGGTAATAATTGATGTCATGGCCATTGCTAGACTTGATACACTATGAATTTCACTAAATCATGGGTTTTACACAGGAATAAAGAAAATTACTTACAGTCAAATTTTCGGCTGGAAACTGAGAGAAGAGGTACAACATTAAATGATGTGAAAGGTTGGAATTTACCAAATGAATGGCACTATAGTGTAGGCCTGAGGAAGGGTAGGGGTGCTACCTGAAAATTTGACTGTAAGTGATTTTCTTTATTCCTATGTAAAACCCATAATTTAGTGAAATTTATAATGCCATCTTGGAAAAAAACCTGCTGGTGTGGCTGCGATGAAATCATCAAGGAAATTCTGGAGATCAATATCATTATTGAACGTTCTGCCCCGAAGTGCATTCGACAGAGATCGGAACTGTTGATAGTCTGAAGGGGCGACATCTGAGAAATAGGCCCGATGCAGAAGGATCTCCAGTTTCACGAACTGAATGGCCAGTGTGGGTCATGTTTGTACTGCGAGGACGTGCGTTATCATGTTGGAGGACACCATGGCGCTGATGTGGCCATTTCTGCTGAATTGCTCCCTCCACGCGGCGGAGTTGCTGACACTAGAGTACAACTTTGATGGTCCGATTCCTCGGCAGTATTTCCCAGTGAATAATGCCTCCCATGTCCCACCAGACACACAATGATGAAGGTCATGTTTTGGACGTGGTGTGGTTGTCTTGTTTGAGCTTAGCCATTCACTACGATGCCTGAAATTCACGCACAGGCACCACTTATCATTTTGAGTAACAATACGTGACAGAAAGGGTTTGTGTTGCTGAGAACATCTGCGATAACTGGCGAGAGGGGAACCAACACGCTGATTTTTGTTGTCCTCGGAGAGAGTGTGAGGTACGCAAGGCCCCAATTTCTTTTCCTTTCCCATACGTTGCAGGTGTCACACCACTGTGGCCTGATCACAGTTCATCTCAGTGGCCAACTCGCGTGTGTTTTGACGCGGATCCAAGTGGATGAGATGGTTCAACGATCCTCATCAAAGTGAGATACACGACATGAGCGTGGAGAGTCGTTGAGGTCAAAATTGCCACCTCGGAACCACTCAAACCATTTGCAGGCTGTCCTTGGAGCAATAGCATCCTCCCTATACACAGCACAAATTTTTCGAGTAGCCTCGGTGGCTGTGGATTCCTTGTTAAACTCGTAGCAGAGCAGATGTCGGAAATATTCATTCTTCTCTATTTGACAGTCCATACTTCCGGAACTGAAAACCAAAAAACCATTAGCCACAATCACACAACGCAATATGTTTTAGATACACGATATTACTGGCTACATTTTGATATACAACTGGCCATCTGCACCGTTACTACTGACCTGGGAAATAATTTTGAAATAAAAAGGCATGAACTTATATATCAATCCAATGCTTCTAATAATATATTTTACTTCATGCTGGTGCGTCAGATTTCTCCATTTACAGTGATCTTGTTTCACAACTCGAGCTTCACTGTACTTTTTATCTTTTACTATTTAAGGTATTCTTGAATCTGATTCTCTCACCTGTTCCTTGGTATTCTATCAAACGTTTAATTTTTACTTAGATTTAATAAATTTCATTAATTCGCATCACATCACGTACTTTTCCAACATGATTCAACCACCTCAGAATACACTTTTGTTTCTGTCTGGGATTTTAAAGAGCACCCTGAGCAACTCAATAGGCTAGAAGTAGTCGTCTGTCTCTTCCAAAGAAGGTAGAAAGCTAGACAAACACACAATGTACGCTTCACCCAAGATTCGAACCCGGATCCATCTCGGAAGAATGATCAGAAGCCAACGCTTCGTACCGCTCGGCCACCGAGACGATAAAATATATTATTCTCTCCATCGGACTAACAGCATTTGTGACGTGCTAAAGAGGAGAATCACGTGTCAAGACGACAAATCTGCAGTGATGCATTCCGTCCCTGTAGTTTAGTTGGAAGAGCAACTTACTACGGAGTGAGGGGGTCGCGAATTCGATCGCCGTCACGGACAAACGTATGTTTACACACATTTCACTTCACATTATATATATCATTCTGCACATCGCGAATCTTGGTAAAAAACAAACAAGTTAGTAAAATCATGCAATGCATTGATTATAATACGCTTTCCAACATACCAGAAATCATTACTCAAGTTATTACTCAAGTTATGAAGATAATGGCTGTGGAATAAATCTCGGTCCTGTGCCCTGACCTTTGATCCCATTTCGATGATATTCAACAGAACCTGTTCCGTATACCTCCGAAATAACATGTAACGCTTTGTCACAATAGAAGCATTTTTGCGTAAGTTATGATGCATAAGAGCTATGGAATAGATCCCGCTCCTGTGTCCTAACCTTTGACCCCATTTCGCCCATTTTGAACAGGACTCGTTCCCATGCAGGCCCCTACAACATACTAGCATTTTGTCCAAATCGAAGAATGTTTACGTAAGTTATGACGCAAAATGGCGATGAAAGTGATTCCGCTCCCATGTCCTGACCTTTAACCCCATTTCGCCCATATTCAATAATACGTGGACTGAAAGGGGACTCCTCGTACGTGTGACATCGTCTCTCACAGGTCAACGTTACCGGGATATCCTGGACGACCATTTGCTCCCGTTTGTGCGTCTTCAACATCCCACTGGGGACCTCATCCTGCAACAAGACAATGAAGCTCCCGAATTGTATCCGAATGGTTGGTGAACACTCCACCAACGTGACCTCGCTTCCTTGGCCAGCTAGGTCACCTGACCTCAATCCCATCGAGCACATCTGGGATGTCATTGAGAGAGATGTTCGAGGCTCTGACCCCCCTCCGTCAAATCTTCGTGAACTGTGGGAGCTTGTTTAGGGATCGTGGATCCGTATGGCTTCCCAACGCCTCCGGTGTCTTGTCGAGTCTATACCCAGACGAATCGCCGCCGTCATCAGGATGAAAGGTGGTGCTACACGTTGCTAGACAGGTATCTCTAATTCAATTGCTCTTCAGTGTATATGTCCTATGTCAATAGTTCTGCCCCTTTTGCTAGAATCCGTAGTCTTAAATTAGGGAAGGGTTACTCCTTATAGAATTAGATACTTAGCGTGGTCGGTATCTGCTTCAATGGCCGAGTGATACGAAGCTTTTTCTTTTAGTAATACATTTAAGATGGTCGGGATTTAAAGTCCGTTTGAGGTCTGAATGGTGCGTATGTCATACGGCAATGGCTGGCCATCTCCATTTCTTGGAATCAGTGGGTGATTGCTTACAGTCCATTCAGTTGCTCACGGTGGTCGTTAAACCCCAAATGAAAAAAAATATGGTCGTTAAACCACGAAATAAATTTAACAAATCATAAAAAATTTCAAGACAACGAAGATATCGTGCAACTAGCAGTGTTAACTTTTCTCAACAGCACTATGAGTTATCGAAATTTAGAGCAAATATTTTTATTAAGAAAACTGCGAAACGACGAATATACAGTGCCACTAACCTACAATAGAAAACAACAACTTTGGTACTCATGTTCGTCATTTTAAAATAATTTATATTGCGCAAAATGAAAATGCATACTTTTAACACTTTGTAGTGAACCTGTGCGCCAACAACTGTGAGGAAAAAATGAAAATAAAACAAAGCTTAAGCATGCTCCTTGCTTTCGGCTTCTTAATAATGCCTATAGATATTCCCAGTGGAGTACCCTGGGTCTAAAACCTAAGCTGTCTCCTCCACCAGAAAGTACAACTTTTTTTTTTTTTTTTGGATCGGTTGTTTAACGACATCCGTGAGCAACTCGGTGGGCAACAAGCAGTAGCCCGTCCCTAATTTAGGGCCACTGTTTTCAGGGAAGATATAGATCCAGTGCTTTAAGACAAACACAACATCCATGCTTCACCGGGATTCGAACCCGGACCCATCTCGGACGAATGGTCAGAAGCCAGCGCTTAGACCACCGCGTCATCGGGGTGCATGTTTTTAACTGCAGGGACAAGGCATTTGCGTTATTAAACAATAAACATGTATTAGATGCACGTTTCTGTAATGTGCTGGCAGGTACTTTTTCTAAGTCGCCACTGGAGTGGTCTGGCTGCAGTGGTCTAATCGCTGGCTTTTTCTCATTCGTCCGTGATGGGTCCGTGTTCGAATTCCGGTGAGGCATGGATGTTGTGTTTGTCTTACAGCACTGGTTCTCTCCCTTCCCTGAAACCAGTGATCCTAAATCAGGGATGAGTGACTGCTTTTAGCTCATCGAGTTGCTCATGGCGGTCGTTAAGCCACCAAATAAAAAAATATTCCATGGGCAACAGAAGTGCTATTTTTGGTACAGATTCTATTTTACGAGATCGGCTAAATGGATGAGAAGTAACACCACAAACAAGGCAGTTGGTTAACCATAAGCATTTTTGGTAATCTTTTTCATTAAAACACATGATATATGATCGTTTCATTTTTTGAATTCAGTCTTGAAAGTTCTGTCTTCGTATCAAACAGAGAAAATGAGATCGTTTTTAACAGCTCGTCAAGTATATCGCTCATTTTAATTCACTAAGCACTTATTACATCCAGTACATGAAATATCACTCATTTTATTCACTAACAGGCACTAATCAAACACGTTACAGGACTAAAATATCTGGCACAGAACACATGTGTTTTCCCCAGCAAGAATAAGTACCGCCTCATAGCACGATAGCATTCTTCCAAAGCATGCATAAATTGCCCTCCACCATGTTTAAACTCTTTGCCATGGAAACGCTGTGGTTGGTCTGGATGACAGGGCATCGGCGTCACTTAACGAAGACTTGGGATACTTATATATAGCCAGGGCTCGTGTTGTCCGTTTCTCAGTATTGATTCCCTTATTAAAAGTGAATGAATTCGTATATGCTTCTGAATACAATTTAAATTATTTGAATTTTAAGAAAAACGCCATTTGGATCAGATGCAAAAGAGTATTTGGATATCCAACTTTTAGAAGAGATGATGGCATACCAAAATGAAAATATGCACTTCATAGCTGTGGAAAAAGAAGAAACACCATAAATATACACAGTTCTACTCTGCTGGCCACCCAAAATGCAACACCAAGAAGGACACGATAAGCCAGATTTACTGGACACATAACAACAGATACAAAGATGAAACGATTGAGCTTACAGGCCCGTGCGACTTGCGCAACACGCAGACATCAATAGTTCGTGTCGCCCCCCCCATGGCTGGCAATAACGGCCGCTACACGCCGCGGCATCAAACGAAAGAGGCTTTGGATGTGGGACTTGGGGTATGTCGGTCCAGGCTGCTTCCACACGTTGCCACAGTTCATCAGGCGTAGCCGCGGGTGGTGCTTGCCGGGCCACTCGGTTGCCGATTAGCGACCAGACGTGTTCGATGGGCGACATATCGGGAAAACAGGCAGGCCACGGCAGGAGTGACACCTGGTGGGCCGTGAAGAATTGTTGCACGATGCGTGTCACGTGCGGGCGCGCATTGTCCTTTTGAAACGTGGCCACTGGCAGGTCATGCAGATAAGGGAGGACTACAGGCTCCAAAACGTCGGAGATGGTGCGGTGGCTGTTGAGTGTACCGGCAATGCGCACCAGAGCGGTGCGGGTGTCATATCCAATTGCGCCCCAAACCATAACGCCAGGCGACGGACCGGTATGGCGATGCATAATGCAGGCGTCATACAGTCTCTCGCCGCTGTGCCGCCACACGCGGATCCGACCATCGTGGTGTTGCAGGCAGAAGCGGTATTCGTCGGAGAAGACAGTGTCGTGCCATTCCGTAATCCTGGTGCGGCGTTTAACGGCCCACTGGCGCCACACTCGCCGGTTGTGTAACATCAATGGTAATCGGAGCAACTGCGCCGTGCGACAAGTCCTCGCTCCTGCAGACGACGTCGAACGGTACGTGCTGACACAGGTTGTTGCGCAACACACCCTAATTCCTGCGCTAACGTTCATGATGTGGCGGTGCGAGCCGTCCATGCCCGCCGTACAACATGCCGGCCCTCTCATTCGGTGGTGTGCCGCGGCTGCGGCAATCGCTCACGTCGGTCCATCCGTCCCTCCAGCACCCACAGAATCCATGCTCGCCTCATTGTGTCTGGATGTTGTCCCACACGGGGGCCGATGTCTCGGTACGATAAACCGCTGTCGCGATAAACCACTATTCGTCCTCTGTCGAACTCCGAAACGTGCTGGAATGACTGCCGTATTCTGCGACGAGGCATCAGGAAGCTTCCCACGCACAGATTCGGCAGCACAACACACTTCCACTACTTACACCCCACCTTCAGTGCACCCTTCTTATAGTGCTTCTCGGTGACGTGCCAAGCGCACATTATTTGCATATGCCCTGCAATGCTAATCACTTGCGGGCGACGCATGCTGCGAATTTCAGGCCAATCGGATGCTTCCTTCTTGGTGTTGCATTTTGGGTGGCCAGCAGTGTATATACAACCCTCCACACCAGGAAGTATTTGTCGAAGATCCATTCAAATTAGTGAGTATGTGAAAATAATTATCAGGTGCAAACCAATAATGTGATATGTGACTGAAACAAATGCTTGAAATAGGTTGGCGTTACTGAACTTGGTCGTCCTTATCTGGGCATGTAAACCACTACATCGGGGAAATCTTGGTGGAGAAAGCACGTATAAGGAGTGAGATTTCTTAGACGACGTCATCTGGATACTTATATCGGAGGCTTCATCGTATGCCTACGTGCGGCTGGTTGGTCCTTACGTCCCTTCGTTACGGAAACGCATGTGGATGAAACAGCAGTCGGCCGAATGGGGCGACAGTGGTTGGAGGAAGGTAACCTGCGTCGCCGTAGTGGAACTAGTGCATGCAGATGGAGTCTAAACGCAGAGGCGTAACAAGGGATTTCTGCGCCCGGGGCAAGCTATAAACTATTGCGCCCCCATCTATCTATATCGTCATCATCATCATTGTCAACCATTATCAATCCACTGCTGGATGAAGGGGTCACCCTAAGTTTCTTCCACAATGGTCTGTCTTGAGCCAGTCCCTTCCATGTCACTTTCGAATTTCATGTGGTCCAATTTTCAGTTTTCTAGGTCATTTACAAGTGTTCCAACAATTAGCGTAAAAATTAAAGCAAGCAGTATTCAAAAACCGCCAGTTTTTTTTACTTTTCTAGGCATACGGACGTTAATACCTATCAGCATATTAATTTCAGATCTAGGTCATTTAGAAAGTATACATATTACGGGCGTTCAAATTTGACCTGGACTTTTCTTTCTAATACATTAGTTTGAAAACTTTTGCGTATTATTATTGGGCACTTGGTAACACTGGTATCTCACGCTTCCAGAACGCCACTTGTTTCGTTAATTTTTGTTGCCATGACAACTTCCGCATTGCAGAAAGAGAAACGGCGAGTGAAGGTGTTTCGACTTCGGTGCAACAGAGAATAATTATCAAATTTGTTTGCAATGAAGATGCGAGTGGCAGTGATATTCACCACAGACTTCAAACACAGTTTGGTGATTCGTGTCTGTCCCGTTCATCCGTCTTCGAATGGTGTAAAGCGTTCAAGAAAGGCAGACAAAGCGTCGAAAACGAACCGCACAACGCTCTACCGGAAACTGCTGTTAAAGACGCCATCGCTGCGCGCGAAAATGAGCTCGTGCGGAACAACAGGAGGATTACTGTAAGTGATCGGAGATCTGCACTGAATATCAGCGCCGGCAGCGTGCATACCAACATCCACGATGAGCTGCACTTCAGCAGAGTGCGTGCCAGGTGGTTACCGAAGTAGCTGTCCGACGAGCAGAAAGCCGGCAGGTGTGCCAGATGGGTACCGAAGCAGCTGTCTAACGAGCAGAAAGCCGGCAGGGCTGTCCGGCGAGCAGAAATCCGGCAGGTGTGCCAGATGGCTATCGAAGCAGCTGTCCGACGAGCAGAAAGCCGGCAGGTTGAAAATTGCGAACATGTTGTTCCGAAGACAACATGGACGAGACATGGATTCATCACCATACGCCGGAAAGCAAACGTGCAAGCATGGAGTGGAGGCACAGTGATTCGCCTCCACCCAAAAAAATTCAAGACCAGGGCATCAGCCACGAAGGTAATGGCTACGGTTTTTTGAGACATTAACAGTATTATTCTTACGCATTTCCTGGAAGATCATCAAACAATCAATGCCACCTATTACAGCAATCTCCTCAAAAACTCCCTTAGGGCAGCACTGAGAAAGAAGAGACCAGGACTGCTCAATAGTGTAGTATGCTTTCTCCAAGACAACGCCATGCCCGACACTGCTAAAGTGACTATAGAAACATTGGAGGAATCGGGATGGGACGTTGTGCCACACCCTCCGTACAGCCCACATATCTCACCATGTAACTACCACCTGTTCGGCCCATTAAAGGAATTTTTGGGAGGGCAGAAGTTCAGATCAAATGAAGAGGTGAAAAGTGTCGACCTGAGATGGTTTAAGCAACAGAGTAAAGAATTGTATCAAACTGGGATCCGAAAGCTTCCAGAATGCTGAAAAAAATATGTGGACCACGACGGAGATTACGTCGAAAAGTAAGTGATGTAACATCAGCTGTATGGTAAATAAATATCTAATAAAAAAAAGAGCCCAAGTCAAATTTGAATCCCCCTGAGAGAGAGAGAGAGAGAGAGAGAGAGAGAGAGAGAGAGAGAGAGAGAGAGAGAGAGAGAGAGAAAAGCTATCCACCCATAATTTTTATGAATAAATAAATTTTTATAAAAGGTAGTAGTTTTGGGAATCGTATATACGATCTTAGTACCACAAAACTGCACGGATATTACAGAGAGGAATTGCAAAATTATCTTCCAATTTTTTATAGTGACAAATTACTTTTAGCGCCCAAAACTTAAAAACAGTGCGACTTTCAAATTGTTACCTTTGTCATACAAACAAAATTTCTTTTGAGGAAGTTCAACGACTCCAATTAGCGTATAATCAGGAGCATCGCGTCTCCCATGTTTCATCGAAGATTTCGAATCCAGACCTTTCAGCCAAAAGACAGAACCTATAATTACTTGACCACCAGGCCGATGAATAGAACTGTACGCCTTAGCATTGGTTTGGACAATTTGATACCTTATGTGAGGACTGAAATAAACGAAACAGAGCGACATGAGGGTGAACAGGAAAGTCTTTGACGATATTTTCCTTCTTAGCACATTTTCTTTTCTTTCATATTTCAAAATACGAATCTCTGTTGTGTTTCTAATAATTTTTCTTGAAGGCTGCCGGTATGTTTTTGCTAATGCAGCATTCTGGGCAGGAAGTTTTATTGGGTTCTTAGTCATTTTTTTGGAAGGTTTGTGACGTACTACAGAAGTGACGCACACTTGTCAAGACGGCAAGTAGCAGGGATAAGTCCTTGCCGGCGTAGCTTAATTGGGAAAGCATTCGGATCCGGAGCAGAAGGATGTGGATTCGAGTCAACAGCGCAGAGAGTCATTGAATATCACATTGGACCGCGAACGTAAAAATGAATCTACAGGTTCTTTGAAAAATGTGTGATGTTCCCTCCACATATCGTCAGGAATGAATTAGAATTCCTCCTTCTACAGAAAGTTCCTTCAAGTGTGGTTTGCAGCGGACCCGAAACCTGAAATTTTGTGCCCCCTTTCTCAAAGGGGGTATATGTGACGTACCTACCTCGCATATAACGCACGCGTCATGACGGAAAGTAGAAATGAAAAGGTCTTGCCGGCTTAGTTTAATTGGGAAAGCATTCGCCTACGGAGATGTGACTTCGAGTACCCCCACCGGAAGATTTGGGTTTCACAGGTTGAAACTATGTTTCTGTTTATGCCGCATTTTAGACACGGCGCCTTTCCTCTGCCTAATTCCAGTTAACGGCCAAGTCTTGTGCGACATTCCCCCTCGCGTGGACGCTGAAAGAGAAACGCCGTCTTCTCAATGCCATTACCTCTAATACAGTATCGCTACTTGCCGAAAAAGTGATATTTCAAAGAACCCTAAAGACTCATTTGCATATTTTGAAATGGCAGTTATGATATATTGTGCGTCAAATAAAAAAATGGCAGCTGAGATTTTTTGATTTACCTTAATTATACATATAAACACCCAGATAACATTCTCTCTCTTCCTGGAATGCTTGACGTCACAGCAACGCCGGCATTGTTCCGCCATCACGTATCGATCAATTCGTGTGTGCTCTCGAGATGTCAAAGTGATTGCTTGCTATAGAATAGCACGCGATCACTTTTAGATGTCAAGGTGATCGCGTGTTAATTTAAAAACATTGGATTATCAATGACTGGAGTTCTATTTTTCCGATCTGCAAGATTCGAATCAAATCTTAATAACACGGCAATTTGCGTTTGTATATTAATTTAATTTAGCACAATTCGAATATTAATTCGCACGCTTTAATTATTTTTTACTTTCTTAATTTAACTAACTTTTCGAGTTTAGTGCTGATTGTATTACACATTTTGCAAAATATCGATCTATCTAAACGCTCTAACCTACAATGGAAACTGATATCTTGAGATGTCAAATTGAGCAAAATTGTATCTAAAAGCAGATGTCGCTCTACTAGCACATTGTCCAGAATTTAGATAGTTCCGATTAGTAATACCAGATGTCGCATTATTTTGCGGAAAAAGCTTCGGTATGAAGTTTCAAACTAACCGTCGAATAAGACGGTTTAAAACAAACTGTGAAGGGAATAACAAGTGTGTCGGAGAAAAAGTAATTTAACGTGAAACATCAAAGTAAATGCTGTTCATGAAATAATCCCGTATTTCTTTCATGATTTATCTGCTTCTCCGGGCAATCACGGGATAGGATTATTAACCTCCAGATTCGCTAAACATGAATGCCGGTTGCTTCGACTAGCGAATCCTGTGATGGTTAAATTCAAATTGATCGGAAACTTGAAACTTGGTCGTTCTGGGTGGTGTAGTGGTTAGCATACCTAGGCGTTTTCTGGGAGACGCGGGTTCGAGTCCCGCTCCAGGACGATGAAAATTTTCAAGTTTTCAAAAATTATCTGACTTACCATCCTTGTCACATTTACGCCAAAAATCGGATTGTCATCTTCAAAATTTGTAAATGCTGTTTTCGTGTAAACTTGCCTTAATAGGTAAGTTTACACTTACCTATTAAGATTACACTGAGTAAAACGTTTTCTTAATGTAAGTTTACACGAAACTTATTAAGATAAGTATAGGTAAGTTTACACGGAAATAGCTTTCCGAGTTCAGCGCTTATTATATTGCACATTTTGCAAAATATCGATCAATCTAAACGCTCAAACTTACAATTGTTAAACAACAAATGTTTCACACAGAACGTTATTTATCGCGAGGTCTTTTTAAAAACGGAAATAAATAGCATGTAATTTTTAGTTCTAACATGATTGTGTTCTTACTATATAAGTTTTTACTATATTTCCTTACGAAAATCCGGTGTCTATTTGTTCTCAATCCGCTTCAATTTCACTCCGTCATAGAACGGGAAACACCCCCGATATATGTATTAATATTTCTTTAAAGCTTAAAAGCAACCCTCCTAGGATGGGCTTTACGCTAGAATACTAATATTTCGTAAACTGTATCCGAATCAGTTACTCGCATATCGATATACATACCTTCATATAATTGGAAAGTCACTGAAGTAACATATTTTTCGACTAAATCTCCTCAAAATAAATACGCACACATTTTCGTTTGATTCTTCTTCTCATTTGAAAGCCGAAAGTACTATATAGACTTTCAGCAGCTGAAAAAACAAATAGTCTGAAAGACGAGGGATTTGGATTCCTAGTTCTATCGATATTTTGTACTCTTCACTGGTCTTAAAAGTTTAGATCATGTTGGGGGAAAAGAAGTAAAGGGGGATAGATGATGGATACAAATCTGACATTGCAGCGACATGGTTAGATGAACTCAATGTGTAATAGGAGAGAAAAGAAGGAAAAGGGGAAGATAAATCGCTGCGTTTCAAGTGAAGTGAGTAGAATATCAAGGAGAAGAAAGTAAAACTTTTCATGCCATCAAGAAAGTGATAAGACGTGAAAGGATTACTCATTGCCTTCTACGATCGCCTTCGCTGAAGGTTTTAATTGATTTGCACTGTAGTCTTACAAATACTACACATGACATTACACTGAGTAAAACGTTTTCTTAATTCAGAAAAGCAATTGTTGAATCAACCAAAATTGTCGATATGAAGTCAACAAAAATGTTTGTTGAATTTACAAAAGTACGTAGGTGAGTCTAAAAGTTAGTTGCACTGCTTGATAAAAGAACACAGGATCGAAATTGCAGAAAAATGTTATATGTACCTGAAAGTTCCATACAAAAATTACTTCTTGACCGAATCACCTAGTTTATTGAAACATTTGTCGAGGCGTGGCACAAGTTTTTCTATGCCGTCTGCGAAGAAATTTCGTCCAACGTCCGATAACTATTGCTGGATTGCAGCTTTTACCTCGTCATATCGTCGCTTTGCAAGTTCTTGTTTCATGGGACCGAAGACGTGAAAGTCACATGGCGCAAGATGTGGGCTATAAGGGGGTGGTTCCACACCTCCCACCTAAACCTTTTACAGAAGGTCCCTCGGTTCGCCGCATGCGGTCTTCACTTGCGGTAATCGTCCTCGATATCAGTACGTCCGTTCCCGAACAAGATGCACCACTTTGCGATAGCTTGACACGATATTGCGTTCTCACCGTACACTTCGTTCAACTACCGAAAAATTTCAGTGCAGTTACACCCTTTTGCCTACAAAAAAAAAAAAAAAAAAAAAAAAAGGAATCACTCTGAACGCCACCAGCAGCTGCCGAGGCATGTTCACGACTCGTTAGCGAGCGAACTAAAACTACTGCGTAGAAGCAATTGCGGCACGTGCTGCATATAAATACCAGCAGTGTTGCCACAAAGTGTCAACAAAATATCCTTTTACCGAAATGTTTTACGGAGGAATGCAACTAACTTTTTGACTTCCCCGTATTTTGCTGAAAGTTATTGTTGATTCTACAAAATTTCTTGTTACCATGACAAAACGTTTTGTTCATTTAACAAAATGCCTAGGTCGATTTTTGGGAATTTGTTTGATCCTACAATATGTATTGCTATCGTGATAAAACGTTTTGTTGCTGCAACCAAACATATGGTTATCATGACACAGTAATTTCTTACTGCAACAAAAATTTAAAGTTATGTAGCTGGGCCACTTCGTCCCTAAACTTTTCTTACGATGGCAACACTTTGCGGGTGCAATAATTTTAGGCGGTGCCCTTCAACCCTGGGTGTCCGCCATTTTCTCCCCCTGCCGTATTTAGTTTCTAGAGGTGTTTAAATGAATTTGGACGGTGTTACGTCACGAGCAAATTGTTTCAGAACCAGCGAAAAATCTCACACCGACCGGATTCGAGACCTTTAGCTTAGGGACTAGGCGTGCTAACCACTCGGCTATACCTGCTCTTCCAATCAAGTTCTTATTTGCGAATTCAGCATTTGAAGGTGGGTTTATTACCTTCTGGAATGTTCACGGACGATTTATACTTGACATAACGATGTAAGGACACAATGTCGGTGCTTGTGCAACATGTTTCTAAATCCGATTTCTTTTTAAATGTTTTCCTTCGGTTTTTGATGAAACAAATTATTGATATTTTTGGTTAGACACAAAAAAAAATCGTGATATTTTTTTTAACGTTTTATATGCTCCAAGGTACTATCACCATGCAATCTTTGGTTGCCGCACGAATTTTGTAGCCCACTGTATATATAGCCTATACATGAAATCAATCTCTATACATAAATTACAACTCTTATCATTACCTCATGTGCAAATTTTTATTTGCGATCAAGAACTGCAAGCTGTTATAAGAAATGCATTATTGCTTTATCAGAAATCTGGGTTTAAATTTAATATGTGCTCCTGTGCATCTAATAAGATGCGGATTCTACCGTGTTCATTGCAATTATGAGTCTACAAAGTGAGGCTAAATTATCACAAAAATTCACTGAATTAAACCAAAATAACACACAATAAACACTAGAATAAAAATACGTCGGAATCGTTAAGATATATTAGAAATTCGTACCTCTGAATGTCTCTATCAGGGTTGACAGCTCCCAGTCTTCTAATAATGAATACCCTTCACAGTCAGCCATAATTCAAAGCGAAATCTTAAGCTCGCTCAAAACGAGATTCTTCTGGTCAGTGATAGTCTGGTAGTGCCAGTATGGAGTAGCTAGTAATCACGTGCGCTTTGGCGTAAGGTTAATGCCACCTCCATATAGTTGAATTAACAAAATTTGCCCAACGAAATAATTTTGTGTTGCCAACAAAACAGTTCCGATGGAGTTTGGCTAAAGCAACAAAATAAATTGACAAAACAGTTCAACAAAACTACACAGTGTGGCAAAGAATTTTTAAGACTGGGTCTGTAAAATGAAGTATAAACAAGAAATTATAATTTGTTTTGGTTTGTTATTCAAAATAAGTCCCTCCGGCTTCAATACACTGGTTACAGCGATTTAATAATGATTCGAATGCCTGTTCCAGTTCACTTTGCGGTATTGCCTCCCAAGCACGCGTCGAAGCTATTTGTATGGTCGAAATATCATCAAAATAACACCCTTTTAACGTCGTCATTTTAAGTTTTTGGAATAAAGAAACGTCGCAGGGTGCTAAATCAGGCGAATACGGTGGATGATTCAACGCACACACGTTATTTTTCGCCAAAAATCTACGAACAAGAAGTAAGGTGTGACTCGGTGCATTATCGTGCAACAAACACCAACTGTATTCATCCCGATATTCTGGACGAATACGACGAATTCTGCCCATCAAAGGCCTCAAAACATTTAAATAAAACTCACCAGTAATTGTTTATCCACTTGAAACAAATTCTTTTTGGATAACACCTTTACTATCGAAGAATGCAATGAGCACTGTTTTGATTTTCGATGGAACTTTTCTTGTTTTTTTTTTTTTTTTTTTGGCTTGTGGTGAGTTTTTGGACTTCCATTCCGCACTTGTCGCTTTGTTTTAGGATCATATTGATAACATCATGTTTCATCACCTGTAACAATCGATTTTAAGAAGTTTGGATCATTTTGAGCGGCTGAAATGATGTCTTTGCAATGTGCACTTCTCCTTGATTTTTGTTCATTGGTTAACGTGTGTGGAACAAATTTAGCACAGACTTTTGTTTTGCCCAAATCTTCATGCAGGATGGTTCGAATCGTTTCTTTGTTGATGTTTAAAGACTCTTCCATCATTCTTAGTGACACACATCGATTGTTTTCCACGAAATCACGCACTTTTTCAATAATCTTAGGTGTCCTAGATGAACTTGGTCTTCCGGTATGTTTATCATCTTCTAGTGTATCTCTTCCGTCCAAAAAAACGTTTGTGCCACAGGAAAACATTTGATCTACTTAAACAAAACTCACCGTAAACTTGTTTCATCATTTGGTACGTTTCCGAGGCACTTTTACCAAGTTTTGCGTTAAATTTAATAACAGCCCTTTGTTCCGTCTTAATAATTCAACACGAAAAAAATTTTACTTCTCTAATGAACGGCCGTTTCGTTTGAGTTACTTTAACAACTGCGCAGTACTTTTGGCAGAAAGCAAGCAGATGATCACTGTTTATAACGCATTCGCGATTACACTGGTGGTGCCACCGTAGGCTGAAATCTAGCGCCAGTCTTAAAAATTCCTTGACGCACTGTGTATTTCGTTGTTTCAAACAAACTTTTTTCAGTGTAGTGTATACTTAAAACATCTTATTTCGCAAATTTTTTGGACGACTGATTGATTTGTTTTTTGGGGCTTAGCGAACACTATGAACGATTTTAAGAGCTATATACGGTCTCCCGTTGATACTGTCCGGGCTTTGATTCCTGAGAAGGGAGAGATCTCAGCTGCGTAAGCGAGCACACTTCTCCTGCCTCATTGCCAGAAACCGCCACATATGACAACTGGACCACCGGCGCGTAGTGTTTGATTATAAACAAAAATCTAGATTCACGCGTTCGCATGCACTTGTGCTTTGGCTGTTGGAGTTCTGCATTTAAGACGTGGATTTTCTGAAGAAGTAGTAGTAGTGCATTGGAACTCAATATGCCACATGCAACGGAATACTTTCAAAATAGAATAGTGCTTGGATGTTATATTAGAAACCTTTCTGTAAGCGACATTGCAAGCCTTTTTAATCCTCTCACGACCATACCGCCCAAAACACCCCTACATACCGCTTGAATTGCCCGTCTACAGTCAGTAGAATTTCCTTTCTGCGTACGTTCTTTGAATTTCATCAGCTTCTTCGCGATTAACCAAATCACCCTTATTTGCTATTGTTGTCAATAAACAAAAAAGGGAACCAGGAGTTGGTTTTCCCCTAGCCGATATAATTCACTCTCATGACATCATACCTGTTCCCGGTGAAAGAATCAGTGATTCTACCTGCGAAACGTCTGAAAGTTAATACATATCAAGATCGGTAGTTTCGTGTGATGGTTAAAAATCGTTTTATTTGTCCACGGAAACAGGAGACGAGCACCACTGAGGCGTTTCAAAGAAATAATACAGAATGTAAGGTAAACTATCATCATCATCATCCATTATCAATCCACTGCTGGATGAGGTCTCCCCAAGTTTCTTCCACAATTGTCTGCCTTGAGCCTGTCTCCTCTATGTTACTCCAGAAAACCTTCGATTTTCATCCATCCATCTCCCATGGGGGTCTTCTTCTGGGTCTTTTCCTGTCCCTCGGAATCCAGTCTAAAATTTCAGTTGTCCATCGGTGGTCTGTTCGTCTGGCAATATGTCCAACCCATTGCCATGTCAGTGATTTCACTCTGGTCATGATGTCGTCTACTCCCGACATTTCCCTTATTCACAAGTTCCTCTTCTTTTTTTTCGGGTTACACCAAGTATGCATCTCTCCATGCTTCTTTGAGTTGTCTGCAGTCTTTGTTAGTCTTTTTTAGTAAAGGTCCATGTCTCGGCTCCATACCTAAGCACTGGCAGGATACATTAATTAAACACTTTTTTTTAAGACATAATGGAATACTGCTCTTAAAATTTGTACTGTTTCTTCCAAAAGCTCTCCATCCAAGTTTTGTATGCCGATTAATTTCTTCATCAATGTGACCCTCACTTTATATCTGCGGCCCAAGATAAATGTAGGTATCGGTTGTCTCAAGCTTTTCTCCATCAATCGATAAATCTTCGTTTCTTGTAAAAGCATTATACACCACTTTCGTTTTCTGAAATTTAATTTTTAATCCCACTTCTTTACTTTTGTCAACAAGTTCTCCAATCATACTCTACAGCTCTGAAGGGGAAGTTGCAAAGATGACTACGTCATCAGCAAAACGAAGGTGAGTTGAGTAATATCCATTAATCTTAATACCTTTGTTTTCCCAGTTCAATGATTGAAAGACATTTTGCAATGTGGCATTAAGAGCTTGGGAGAAACGGTGCCACCTTGTCTCACTCCCTTTCCAATTCTTATTTGTGCTGTATCCTTAAATATCCGAACCTTTGCACGTGGATTTTCATGGATGTTATTAATAATGCTAATATATGCATTCTCAATACAGAAGGATTTCAAAACCATTGTGACTGCTGACGGTTTCACACAATCGAAGGCTTTTCATAATCAATAAAAGCCATGCATAATAGGAGTTCATGTTCTCTTGTTCTTTCGATTAGTTCTCTAAGTACATGGATATGATCTACAGTGCTGTAGCCACTCCTGAATCCAGCTTGTTCTCTTGGTTGAGCCATGTAGGTAAACTATATACACACCTATGCATTGAGTGGCCACTTTATTATGACTACCTGACAGTTTTAAGCAAATGAGCTATGGCTGCACGCTGTTGCCGCCAGAGGGCGAGGCCAGTATAAAAACGGAAAGCTTAGTGCTTGTGACAGTAGTAGAAGTGATGTTTGGGTGACGAAATGGGTAAAAAATGCGATTTGACGAACTTTCAATGGGGGATGATTGTAGGAGCTGGGAAACATGGAGCGAGTATCACCGAAACCGCCGTATTCGGGAAATGTTCCAGAGCAGCTGTTGTTAAAGTGCTTAAAGACTGGACAGTCAGCCAAAAAACTGGGTCTCTGCGTGCAACGTGTGGTCGTTATCGACTAGTGACTGCTCGGGCGGAACGGACAGTGTCCAGACTGGTAACAGACAACAGAAGGGCAACAGGGCAGCAAATTACATACCATCCTAATCAAGGATCCCCTCAAATGATCTCTGCACGCACTGTTTGCCGTACACTGCATCGGATGGGATATGGCAGCCGAAGGCCTGTTCGAACACCTTTGCTGTTTGCAGTTAACAGAGAAAACGTCTCTAGTTCGCACAGGAGCAGAAAGATTGGACAGTCGATAATTGGAAACTAATTATGTGGTCCTATGAATCACGTTTTCAGTTGCACCATGCCGATGGTCGAGTGAGAATTAGGCGGAAACAACCCTTCAAGCTGGTGGAGGCAACGTTATGGTTTGGGCAATATTTTCCTGGCATGCTTTGGGCCCTTTAATTCGTGTTGATCAACGTCTGACTGGCACATCATATCTAAACATCGTTGCGGACTAAGTGCGTCCTGTCATGTGGATGGTTTATCCCAATGGCGATGGCTACTTTCAACAAGATAATGCATCCTGCCATAGTGCTCGTATTGTACAGGATTGGTTTAAGGAACATGCCGGTGAGTTTACTTTGCTTAGGTGGCCCCCACAATCTCGAGATCTCAACCCCATTGAGAATTTGTGGGATGAAGTTGAACGAGCCATCAGACAGCTGGATCCACAACCCTGCAATCTCACACTCCCGGAAAGTGCTATTTAATAAGCATGGTCTCAGATCCCCCAAACCACCTATCAACATCTCATGAAGTCCATGCAATGAAGAATCGACGCAATATTAAAGGCAAAAGGTGGCCCAACGAAGTACTGAGGGGGTGGTCATAATAAAGTGGCCACTCAGTGTATACAGAAGAATGATGATATGTACAGGATAATGTTCCGTCTGTAGGATGAGAGAAATGTACGAGTCTGGGAGGAGTTACAATGCGTAGAAAATATCAGCAGGAGACGTCAACATACCGTAAGTCCGAGAGGTCCAGGCGTGACAGCAAGCCACTTTAGACTCGGAGACCTGGTGTTGAAGAAGTCCTGTTCCCGATGATTAACGAGTGCAGATATATGCTGCAGGCCCAGCCGGGATGTTATGTGTGCCTGGAATCAACGCAACAGGGCGGCTCCGGCCTGGAGGAAGACACCGGTGAGGAGGTGAATCGGAGCTGCTGATGATACGTATAGGTCACATGCTTAACGAGTACAACACATATAAGCACAGAGGCGGAAGACGAGTAGGCCGGATAGGACACAGTAAGAGAGTCTGGTAAGCGTCGGAGGAAAGTTCGGTGGAGCACGAACAGCGAGCAATAGTGAAGGCGAGATGTAGGACTGGGAAATAGAGGTAGACGGGATGAATATCCGCGGGATGGGCACAAAAGGAGCACAGACGAGAAGAGATGATAGACATATGGAATAGAATAGTAGGAACTAGGAGACGGTTATTGAGGAAGAGCCAGTGAGTGTTAGTTTCAAGCGGAGACGAGAGAGGAGAGAAAGCAGCGGACCAGACAGCGGAAGTAGAGGCAGAGGGGATGCCAAAAATAGGGCAAGGAGGAGGAGAGGAAGGATCACAGAGAAAACGACAGAGAAGCTTCATGGACAGAACAGAAAGAAGAAGAGAAGAGCCGAGAAAGTTTCGTGTGATGGCCCAGTACGAATCCTTCTTTTGTTAACCTGTAAATGAAGGCTTTGACGTGCCTCCTTCGCAAGACGCAGATGAGATAAAGGCAGATAGCAGTAAGAGCACATGCCAGTGTAGTATAGTGTGGATAGTTGTAGGTTGGAATCATGCCTCTGGCATGAAAATGGTGGGGAAATTTCCTTCGACATATAGGCGCCCAAACTTCAAGGATGCCCTGACCGTTAAGTTTCTCGCAGTGATGTGATGTTCTTTCCACACCGCGAGATAGGAAAAAGGAGAATCTCTTCTTCAGTGCTTCGAAAAAAGTATATCAGTGTGGTGTCACCTTCCACATACTAAGTTGTCTGGAATTTTTCAAATGCGCGTTCTTCATTGGATGATTGCGTACAGAGGCACAGGATCCCGGCTGACCCGTGGACCATGCCCCCGGCCCTCTTTCGGGGGGATGTGATGTGAATGCCCCGCAGGACGCAGATAGCAGTGAGAGCACGTGCTAGTGTAGTACAGTGGATAGCACTCGGAGCTCCGTAGCCAAAAGTTGGGGATTCGAATCCGACCCCTGGCAAAAAAATGACTGAGAAATTTACTTCGTCATAAGGCATAGAAACTCGAAAATTAGCTGCAGACATTTTTTGGGGCGCTTGGCATTCTGGGTGGCACACGATTTAAGGGTCCTAGTCGTTAAAAGTATTCTGCGTAACACACGATTTAAGGGTCCTAGTCGTTAAGAGTATTCTGGGTGACACACGATTTAAGGGTCCTTGTCGTTAAGGGTATTATGTGTGACACACGATTTAAGGGTCCTAGTCGTTAAGAGAATTCTCGGTGACAAATGATTTAACGGTCCTAGTCGTTAAAAGCATTCTGGGTGACACACGATTTAAGGGTCCTAGTCGTTAAGAGCATTCTGGGTGACACGCGATTTAAGGGTCCTAGTCGTTAAGAGTATTATGGGCGACACACGATTTAAGGGTCGTAATCGTTAAGAATATTCTGGGTGGCACACGATTTAAGGGTCCTAGTCGGTTAGAGCATTCTTGGTGATACACGATTTAAGGGTCCTAGTCGTTAAGTGTTTTATGGGTGAAACACGATTTAAGGGTCCTAGTCGTTAAGTAGCTTTCTGGGTGACACACGATTTAAGGGTCCTAGTCGGTTAGAGCATTCTGGGTGATACACGATTTAAGGGTCCTAGTCGTTAAGAACATTATGGGTGAAACACGATTTAAGGGTCCTAGTCGTTAAGTGTTTTATGGGTGAAACACGATTTAAGGGTCCTAGTCGTTAAGTGTTTTCTGGGTGAAACACGATTTAAAGGTCCTAGTCGTTAAGAGCTTTCTGGGTGACACACGATTTAAGGGTCCTAGTCGGTTAGAGCATTCTGAGTGATACACGATTTAAGGGTCCTAGTCGTTAAGTGTTTTATGGGTGAAACACGATTTAAGGGTCCTAGTCGTTAAGTGTTTTATGGGTGAAACACGATTTAAGGGTCCTAGTCGTTAAGTGCATTTTATGGGTGAAACACGATTTAAGGGTCCTAGTCGGTTAAGTGTTTTATGGGTGAAACACGATTTAAGGGTCCTAGTCGTTAAGTGTTTTATGGGTGAAACACGATTTAAGGGTCCTAGTCGTTAAGTGTTTTATGGGTGAAACACGATTTAAGGGTCCTAGTCGTTAAGTGTTTTATGGGTGAAACACGATTTAAGGGTCCTAGTCGTTAAGTGTTTTATGGGTGAAACACGATTTAAGGGTCCTAGTCGTTAAGAGTAACAGAAATTTACTCAAACTAATTTGCTTGAACGTAGAAGACGGACAGTGTTGTTACAACAAGGACGACATGCAAACACACTGGTCAGACCAAAAAAACCATATTGAGAAGAATATGAGAATTACGCACGTCGTGCGCAAAAGACTTCTTTGCCGAACTTGAAAACTCCGTAAGAACTAGTGACGAATCATTCGTGAATGATTTGTTCACAACGATTGACTGTTCGCCATAAATGGTTCACTCTCACCGTTGTGAGTGATCATTCAATCCGCCATTACTGCGTCACACGTTGAAGTCGCAGTGCGGCTTCAATCTATGACGCAGTAATGGTCACCATGATTTCAGAAACGAATTCCCATTATGAAAAGTAATAGTAAAACTATATTAGTAATCCAATTTATTAGCGTAGGAATATATAAATAAGCGTTTCCAAGCTTTCGCACAACAATCAGATGTGTTTTTTAAGAAAGTTATACAGAAACTGCATCCTGGATAATAGAACGCTTTAGCAATTTGAACGCTTGACTTAACAATAAGTAGATACGACGTTATATTCATTTAAAGACATGCAAACACACTGGTATCACGAGGTATCACGTTGGTTGTGAAACATATTCGGGTTTTCCTAATGAGACGAAACAACTTCCTGCAGTCACTCTTCCCCTTTTTGTTTTTCCACAAGCATGTATTTGTTGGCCTCGACACCTTTTACAATCTCCTTAATATCAAATTCATCCGTATTAACAAATACAGCATTAATTCCGACAGGACATGCAATGGAACAGGATGTTAGCACGTCAAACGAAAACCTCTGAATGTTCAATGCAAAAGATGCGATGTGAAAGGTAACTGTCTGTCTTAAAATGTGACACGCTCTGTGTGAGAGAGTGAATCACCAGAGAAGCAGGCGGTAGTCATTTGCCTGCACCTTGCTCCTGAGAATCACACTGAAAACAAACACAAAAGAAGTATTGCTTTATGATATGGTATTAATTGAGACTAGCGTCTGCATCGTACCATCGGTAGGTGGAAATCTTCGTTGCTTTAAGAAAGAAACGGCAATATTTTTGTATAACAAATTTGTTTTCATCCGTTGGCATCGAGCACAAAATTCCACAGTAAGCATTATTCTTTGAAATATTATTTTTTTTTCTTTTCGAAAACAAAACAGAAATAAAACCGATTCGAAATCGGATCAGGAACACCCTGACCCGCATGAAATTGTCGACCTGTTGACCCGTTGACCGGTGGCCGGTTTCAATCTCTGTTATGCACATCATATACCGCTTCACTAGATTTATTTCGATCAGAACACTTCTCTACTGCTCTATTTACCTGCCTTTTAAATTGATCTGATGGACAAGAATTTACCATGCGAAGATGATGTGATAAAATCTTATGAATCGATTTTTGAGCTGCAAAACCAGGGTGTGGCTCATACGCGGTAAAACACTGCGTCTGGTTTATGTGAGAGACAGGCAGATGGCAGAGCGATGGATAAAAACAAGAAAAAAAGTTAGGGAAACAGAAGGAGAGAGTACTGGAATGATAATTGAGTACTATACTGTGCAAAGTAATTAAGACAAAGTAAAAAATCATTCTTTTTTCCAAAACTATGCCTTTATATCATTCTATGCCTTGATATACACTGATAAATACCTGTATTAGTATGAAGTATGTCCTCCTTTAGCAGAAATGACCTCTTGAATTCGTTTCGGCATTGACTCCACTTGAGTGCACATATTTTTGACTTCATAATCCCGGAACCACACTTTTATAGCATTCGTTATCATGCATTCTTTGGTTGTACAGTCCATTTTACCTAATCGTCTCTTCAAAATATTCCACAAGTTTTCTATGGGATTTAAGTCTGGTGAATTTCCAGGCCAATCAAGCAAATGAATTTGATTTTTCAGCATAAAATTCTTGACCAATTTCGAATTGTGACATGGGGCTAAGTCATGTTGAAATGTCCTGTCAAAAGTTTGCAAGAATGGAACAATCCTACGTTGTAATTTTTCTATGTACTTGGCTGAATTCATCATACCTTGAACAGGAACTAAGCTTCCAGTGCCATTTGATGTAAAAAAATCCCAAAACATCTGTTTCAGAGGGTGTTTTACAGTTTGTGTTTTTTCGTTGGTCTTCTTGCCTTCCGGCCAACTTCCAGAAGCCTACGGCGTACAGTTGAATCACTAACATCACAACCACTAGCCAATAAATCTCTTTGAAGGTCGGTGCTTGTTTTTTTATTCATTTTACTATTTCTGATTAGATATTTATCTGTTCGTGGAGTTGTTTTTCGTTTTCTTCCACATTTATCTCTCCTTTTTGGAGACGATGATCCAGATGCATTGTATCGCGTAAGCAGTCTTGATACAGTTGATTTGCCTACACCAACTGCAGTAGCGATATTTATCACTGTCATAGCAGTGTGATCCTTCAGAGCAATTATTTTTGCACGCTTCCTTGGGAAAATCTCCGTTTTTCAATACACGAAAGTAACACGTGCTCACAGAGAGCAAAAACTAACATCCACCTGTCACACACGAAAGCTCACAACTGAAGCTCAAGTGCATATTTCCTGTTTAACACCGGTCAAACCACATTCTTACTATCATGTTCTAACAGTTATAACGAAGTGAATTTCTCCGTCATTTTTATCCGCGCCGGGGTTCGAACCCGGGTCCACTCATTCCGGAATAAGTTGCTCTACCAATTAAGCTACGCGGACATTTGTTCTGATTCCTATCTGCCTTTATGTCGTGTGCGTCCTGCTGGAAGGTACGTCACATCTCCTCTCCTGGTACGTTACACAGTCACACCACCTCACAGCTGATAAAACCGGTTTACGTGGGTTTCCGACATCAACTGGCGATCACAATACAATTCTGAGAATAAAATAGCTTGTTCCAATTAATTTGCACGGTATAGTACTTTAATTTTCTCAATAGGATTCTCTACAGAGAGTAGACGTTTATAGGAAAACTGCAGAAAAGGAATTTTATATCGATCAGTAACACGAGAATGACTCATTAATAGTTTTGGAATATTATACTATCTTTCAGTTTATTTTTTATTATATAATTTGTTAAAGACGGGTTTTTAACAACAACAACAAAACGATGGAGAGAGGAAGCAAATATTTTGCACTTTCAAACTCTTAACGTGATATATGCTGTGATAATGCCCGCAGAAAACATTTTAAATCCATTAATAACTTTTGAATCTTCAACGACGTATTTTTGGTAAGTAATTGTCTGCCTTTTTGTTGCAAATTTTTAAAAATTATATCAATTTTTTATCAAGGTAATGCTACATCTATTGACTGTTTTAATGGCAGGGACAAAGAGGGAGATAGAGAGAGAGAGAGAGAGAGAGAGAGAGAGAGAGAGAGAGAGAGAGAGAGAGAGAGAGAGAGAGAGAGAGAGAAATGAGCACACACACAATACAAAACAGAGGAGGAAAGAGAGAGAGAAAGGGAGGAAAAATAGAGATAGAATACAGCAGTAACGTAAGATGAATTTAATTTCCTTTTTAAAAACGACGGAAGCAAAATGATGATAAAGACTGCACGTCATTTTCATGTGATCATTGCTCTGCCAATTTCACAGCAAGACCACTGACTCTTCGATAAGATCGATTGGATCATTTTTATTTCTGAGAAAAAATTTAATTAAACTTTTTAATATGGTATTTCTGGATAAATTTAAAGATTTAATTCATTTACTTCCTCAAGAAAATATTCCGTAGCATGACTATGTGTCTGTGTGCGTGAGAGAGAGAGAGAGAGAGAGAGAGAGAGAGAGAGAGACAGCGGGGAGGGGTGAAAAGATATGATAATTAAAGGCTAAATTTATTTCTTCTTCAAGAAAATTCTTTACGCACATTTGCATTTGGATATCGCATCCTACGGTATTCCATATTGTTTTTAAAATGTTGAGTCCCCGATTTATGAAAACCTAGATGACATCAAATGCTTCGATGTAATGAACACGTCTTTGGAAGACTTACAAGCACAAAACAATTTTTCATAACGAATTCTTTTAGAAACAGAGAAAATCAAAGAAAACAGGAGATGTGTTTATGCATCAAAGCGGAAAAAATCGCGCAGTACTTACAAAGGGCATCCTGAAAGTAATTCCTCGTCTTTCATAAGATTTTTATTTGTAGCAGCAAAAATGTGAAACTTGGTGGCAAAATACTTGGACATATTGTTAATAATGCCAGCCTATTCAAATTATTGCCCATCACATTTTATACATTTCCGACATCTTTGAACATATTAGTAAAATCCAGTTTGGAAAAATTCCTGAGGCTGTCGTTTCACCCATGAGTTCCCAACCAGTTTAATGTCGGTCACATCGTCGAAGCGTTCCTCACAAAGGGTGTTTTTCAAAGAGGCAAGCAGGAAAAAGTCTGATGGAGCTAAATCAGGGCTGTAGCGAGGTTGGAGCATCACCGTCCATCCTATTTTGGCAATAGTCTGTGAAGTATCCGTTGAGGTATCGGGACGTTCTATAACGAATATGCTTCTTCTAATGGTTGTTGTGTTATTAATTATAACATGAATAAACTTTCCTGCTAGTAGTGTAGTAATAATAATAAACAAGCTTTTAACTGCTAGTAAGGTTGTAGTAGTAATTAAGATGAATAAAGTCTTATGCTGGTTGTTAATAACAACACAATGGAATAAACCTAACAGCCAGACAGAGGTCTGACAAAACTATGAACTGAAAAAAACGTACTTACTAAAACAACTTTTTATTAGGGAAACTCTTGATATGATCCAACATACACTTCACCGGACACACAATAATGACGAAGAACCTAATCACATAAACGAAGCTCTCCTTACGCATATAACCAAAGCTCTCTCCATATAAACAAAAGCTCTCTACGCACATTAACAAAAAGCTCTCTCACGTAACACAAAAGCTCTCTCGGGTATCGTTGAACGCGCCTATTTATACTGGTTACCACCACGTCACGACTTACACTCATTGCCAGATCTCATTCAGCGGGAGAAATAACATCTCGTTCAGTAAGAAGATAATTTACATAGTAAAATAAAATAACCAGAGATAGTAAAAATTAAAAGGAAAGTGAATCTAGAGTATACTTTACAGTGCGTTATCTTGGTGCAAAACAACGTTATGAAGTGGAATGTCACGTCTTTTTCTTCTGACAGCTTCCTTTAGCTTCTTCAATGTTTGCACTGTTTATTTTTGCAACCCGTTCAAGGAAATAAGTCAAACTGACACCACGTTTGTCCCAGAAAAGTTTCACCTGAAGAACGAGTTCTTTTCACATTTTTCTGTCGTGGTGAAGATGTGCGATGCCATTCCATTGACGCACGTTTTGTTTCTGGGTCATGAAAGAACACCCGGGTTTCATCCTCCGTCACCACATCAGATAAAAATACCTCACCCTTCCTCTCATAACAGTCCAAGAGGTTCCGGCATATGTCCACCCTTTGCTCACATTGTTCACGGGTTAGGTGTCTTGGGATCCACTTTGAACAAATTTTTCTGTAGCCTAGATTCCTAATTAATGTTTCCATAGCACTATGTTCACAATGAAGTGCATCACACAGCTCCTTGATGGTGACACGACGATCAGCTGTGATGAGGTCTTCACTCGTTGCTAGTTGGCATCTGTCACTGCAGTTGCGGGTCTTCCACTCCGTTGTTCTTGCGACACTGAACCTTTCCCCTCTTGGAACCTCTTTATCCATCTTTGGATATTACTGATATCGATTGTGGCAGCTCCATACACCGCCAGAAGTCTTCTGTGGATTTCTGGAGCTTCACATCCCTGTTTTTCCAGGATCGGCTTACTTCTTTTCTCTGTCATTCATGATCTTTATTTCCGTTTCCGAAAACAATTTGTTCCCACATTGGTAACATATCATAGTACATGTCGGTGCAGTTTCATTGAAATCACTTCAAAATTTCAAAAGTTATTAAGGAGGAGGCATTACTTTTATGATGCCCCTTGTACATTGCTTGACATAGATAATGGCTCACCATGAAGGAAAGCACAAAATGAGACGAAACTTACCACAAATGCAGACAAGTAGGTGGGAAAGAAGTGACTTATTTTTTGAGGAATCATATGAATGCAATGGACAAGGAGGAGACGATGTACAGTGGCGAAAGTTAGTTAGACTTGTATGCACAACTTTTCGACATTGCTAGGGGGTCATGCAGAAGGATTAAGTCGTCTACAAATGACGTCCTACACGTTTTTGACTGGGGAAAGGTATGAGGATCGCGACTGCTAGGGCATCATTTGGAAAAATTGAAGGTACCGTAAGGTGATGTTGGCATAAGCGGGAGATCTCAACAGCGGTTCACCGCTCGTCCCCACTTTATGTGCAAGCAGTGAACATCTGTTGAAATTGGTGGAGCCCAAATCCATGGCACTAAGCTAAGGAGCCATGTGACGCTCACAGTTGACATGAAGATCAACCCATGACCACATCTTCTCCAGATTTTCAGCCGGTGATCGTTTTCCCATAGACGGAAGCGGGACTCGTCCCTGAAATCAAAATGGTTGCATTCGTCCCGCCACCCATTGAATCCATGGCAGCACTGGAATCTTGTGGACGATGGGCTGTAGTGTATGGCAGTCGTTGCAATAGCTGGCGAGAGCTCAACTCTACTTCAGCCAATCTGCGATTCACAATCCATGTCGATACGGGAGAATAGCAGCCTCTACACCTGTGTAGCGTTGGAGCTCTGTATCAAACGTCTCCATTTACAGCAATCTTGGTGCACCACTCGATATTAACTGACATCCATCACACGCTTCACACAAGATCTTTTGTAATTCATATTCGTTATCTTTCTCTCATAAAGACATTCCTGAATATGGTCGTCCCACGATTTCCTTGGCCTTCCTCTACCTTTCACTCCTGCCACTTCGGCTGAATGTCTACAGGTAAGTTCTGCCAAGCGGATATAATTAAAGCATATCATCACTCATTCTTCCTCTTAGTAAGCATCTCATCACTCATTCTTTCAACATGGCCAGAACACCTAAGAATATCTGCCTCCACCTCACTAACAACATTTTGCTTCACATTACACATCTGCAACACATTTTCGTTCCTCACATGATCAAAGTGTGTCTTGCCACAAATCCTCCGTAAGCATCGCATCTCTCCAGCAGCTCAACGACTCTTCTGCATTACCCAGGTTTTACCACCGTACATCAGAGTAGCAACAATTACACTTTCATACACAGCTGTTCAGGACTTTTTTGAGAACCCGTCGGTCTTGTTAAGTCTTTCTAAGGCAGCTATGGCTTCCAAAGATGAATTGAGCCGTTTACTAATCTTACCATCTAATCTTCTTCCTTCGTTAAACATACTTCCTAAACATACAAACGCATTCATCTGGTATATCTGTGGGCCACTAAGATTTATCTTGCATTCAGTACTAAAAGTTCCTTCCTCTAAAACCATAACTTTGGGTTTTCCCTTATTTATACTCTGTTTGAATTTCATGCAAACTTCGTACATCGGGAACACCACACTCTGCAACTCACTTTTGTTCTCTGCCAATTTGACTGTGTCATCAACATAGCTATCTGTGCACACAGAAATTACTACGACTTGAACCAGAGTTGTGTATTTTGGTATCATACATGCACGCATCCGTAAATATATCACATTCGCTTGGCGGAACTTACCTGTAGACATATATAGCTCGATGAACTCATGTCGCATTGAATGGAAGCAGTTTTCAGGGCCAATTGTGTCCCAACACGTTATTCAATAGATATTCTTAATAATTTGCTTTTTCAGTCTGTCTCATATCAAAAAGAAGGTATTAAGATGTCGAGGAAAGACTTAAGTTTGTCCTAAAAGTAACTGATTTTAGAATATGTGTGAATTAGAACACTAAATGTACATATTCGAATGTTTAAAAATTCTTCCGCTAGCATGCAAAACGGGCAGTCAATAATACAAGTCTGATAGCATACTAGATTCGATCATGAGCCATACTATACTATATTCGAACCATACTATATTCGAACATGATGGCATACTCGGAGGCTATCCGGGAGACGCGGATTCGATTTCCGCCCCAGGACGACGAAAGTTTCAAGTTTTCGGATATTATCTGACTTACCATCATTGTCATATTTACATCAAAAAACGGATTCACATCTTTCAAATTTGTATTGTACAATGGTGTAATCTCGTACTTCATTCACTGATTCATTAATACGAGTCTTATATGCGGGGATCATTGAATATGCAAAATGATCCCGACAGCGACTGGTATGAGATTTAAAAATATGCTTCCCCACAGAAAATGTTTTTCTTCTTTTTAAATCCGACTTTCGGGAGCGAAACCTTCAGTACGGACTTACGATGCCTAAAGGGAAAATGTGAAGTTTTTCAAGTGGAAATTGTAGGCAAAGTGGTTTTCTAGGCAAAAGGTGTCAGAAAAAAAAAATTCAGGTGAATTTTTAGAAGAAATGATATAGAATAAAATACGCTTTGAATAAAATATGATCCGCAATTACACCCTATATTGGAAAAGTCGAGTAAAAGTTATAAGGCACGGATCGTCATTTTCATAATGCAGCATTTCCAATGCAAAAAGAATTTCCCTAATTTATCGGACTAATAAGTGAAAACTAGATATTGTACACATAGTGGTTTTACGAGAGCGAATTTTTTTCAAAGACTCGCTAAAATAACATTTATTTATCTGTGACTTAAGCGTTCTCATGAGTATGGAAGGCTAGGAAGAGTCATCCACGGCAAATATAGAGTATTCAACCCAGACTTACTGTTAGAAGCTCGCACTTTGATATTTCAACTAGAGAGCAAAAGCCACAACGTACACAACATATTTATAACATTTCTCCTTCGTCGATCTCTTATGCTTGAAAACTACAAGTAACAGGTTTTTTCTTTGCATACCATTTCCTTTTTAAATCGTAAGTGAAAGTAGAAACTACAATGTAGGATATCAATACCAAACATATATATCTTCCTTTTATGTGCATCCGTGTCAAAAAAGTAAGGCTTCAGATATGAGTCTATTCTTTGGTAAACACCATTTCTCCGCATGAGAGGAAACTCTTAGAGGACCGCATCCTGAGAATTGCCTCCATTTTCTCTTCTTAATGGGAAATAAATCTACGATTACTTCACCAAATAGGAAATAAGGAACCCACATAGTTTGCTTCCCGTGCGTATGTTGCGAGCTTCCCAGCAACCATTCATTGCAATAGCTCCATTCCTCCTCATCTGAAAATAGAAGGACAAAGAAAACTACGCTTTACCTTTCCGTAGCTGGAAAGCTTTTACTAAATCTTTTTATATGAATATTAAGAAGATGAAATTATATACACGTGTTGGGCAGAATAATGTGAACACCCGGCACAGAAACGTGACTTTTAATGCAGCTGTGTACGACGTAATACGCAAAGGTATCCACCACGTTTTGGTTGTAATAGCTTTGTTTAGAACCTCAAGGTCCTGTTTAAGTACATTTAAAGTGCCATGTTGCAAAATTTCTTTCAGGGTGACGACGAAATGAGTGACCTAACGGACTTCGAAAGATGGCTAATGTTGGTGGTTGGCTAGTTGGTTTCTCAGTGACAACAGTCGCCAGAATAGTGGGGGTATCGAGAGCTACTGTGTCTAGCGTCATGACACCATACCGTGTTCGTGACAAAACCTCGTCTGCGAAACAAAAGAGCGCCCGGAAGACGACCCTGACTGAAAGAAACAGGAGAGCATTAAAGAGGATTGTTTCCAGGTAATAAGAAGGCCACGGCACCGAATAGTAGTGTGAATCTCAATCTGCATTTGTAGACCCAAAATTTCAACGAAAACATTGCGCAGGGAACTGCATAAACAAGATATTCAAGGTAGATCTGACATTGCAAAACCTCTGGTGACCCGGGTGAATACACAACGGCGATCGCAGTGGTTCCACGAGCATACAACGTGTACTGCCGATGCATGGAAGCATGTGATGTGGTCGGATGAATACACATTCACAATATTCTCCACCGCATGACGTGTTTACGTGTGGAGAACACGATCAGAAGCCTACAACCCAGACTGTCTGCTCACAACCGTGCAGCATGCAGCATGGTGGTAGTTCTGTCATGCTCTGGGCGGTCATATCGTCAGAACGTATGAAATAATTTTGGCCGACCAAGTCCATCCAGTGGCTCAGGTATTTTTCACAAAATATTAGCGGTAGATTTTTCATCATTATCCTCAGCAACCATTATCAATCCATTGCCAAATGAAGGTCTCCCGAAATATTTTTGAGCCAGTCTCTGTAACGTATATTCTATTTTAACTTTCATTTTAGTTCCTTTTCCTATGTAATTTGAGTTTGTTCTTTTTTACACTTTACAAACTTAACGTTATGTCTCTTCCCTCAAGCGAGAATAATGTTGGCGACATGCTGAGATGGGAACAAAAGTGACGCATGTGTGGCCGGATAAGAACGATAGATAAAAAGGCAATGCAGCGGGTGTTTACCGGGGGATTGATGTTATTAATGATAGACGCGCTGTTACACTGTGTTTGAATGTTAAATCACTGATACTGTATTGAGTAAGCCTGTAAACCGTATATGAGTGTATACCCATGCAAGAAAAATAAAAGTATTTGTAAGTACTACTTGACCTTTTTCTTGTAAGGTGTATGGGTACCTAATATTGCATTAACCTAGCACATATAACGTACTTACTGACGTAAGGACTAAGTTACAACGGAAAGAAAATTATGTTATATTTCTTCCAAACCACTCCAGCAAGCCTTCAAATTTCATCCACCCAACTACCCCATTGTCTTCTTCTGGGTTTTTTACTGTCTCAAAAAATCCAGCCCAATACCACCTCAGGGAGTTTTATCTTAATCATGATGTCTTCAACTCTTGACATTTTTCAGATCTAAGAGTGTATCTTCCGATCGTTCCTGGTTATCCAAACATGCATCTATCCATGCTTCTTTGAGTCACCTGCAGCCTTCCAACTAAAATTTCTGCCTTATGTTTCCAATGGTAAAACTTCTTTACATATTTTCATCGCAATTTAATGTATTCCCAAGGATGAAAATTTGCACATCGATTAAACTAACTTTGAGTTATGGCATGGGATACTTAATACTTGCTAAAACATAACCATAATTAAGCAATCAAACATTTGTTTGTTTATTGACGTCATCAGTGTACAGGTCGCGCCATCTATTAACAGGTTTGAATATTACTCAAAGAAAAATTATTGATTTTTAGTATAATTATGGTTATGTTTTAGCAAGTATTAGGCATCCCATGCTATAACTTAAAGTTAATTTTAACGATGTGCAAATTTTCATCCTTGGGAATACATTAATTGCGAAGAAAATATGTAAAGGAATTTTACCATTGGAAACATTTTAGGTAGAACCGCCTTAAATTCCATGTCTCTGATCCATAAGTAAAGAATGCATTGATTAAACTCTTTTCTTTTAAGACGTAACGGCAAATCGCTCTTCAAAAAGGCATTTGTAAAGGCTGTGAACAAGAATGAATTTGCATTTCAATGCTTGTGCCAAAAGTTACCACGACTAAGTAGTGAGAAGATCTAACAGGGAATATTCATTGGGCCACATATACGCCAGTTCTTGGGAGACCAACAGTTTGAGTGTATCCTTAATCCTGATGAGCAACATGCTCGGAAATATTTTCGGAATGTTGCAACGTTGTTCATGGTAAACAAGAGGGCTGAGAATTACATGGACCTTGTGGAAGAACTATTACGTGCTTATGTAAAACTTGGCTGCAAAATGACACTCAAGATGCACTTCCTACATTCACATATCGATGTCTTCCCTGAGAACTGTGATGCTTTCAGTGATGAACATGGGGAGCGATTCCACCAGGACATTTCTGCAATGGAACAACGATACAAAGGAAAGTGGAATGCTGTAATGTTAGCAGAGTTTTGCTGAGTGCTCTAGAGAGAAATGCACCGAACGTTCCTCACAAAAATGGCAGGAAAAACAGCAGCGCGTATAAAGTAGGTGAATTCGTTAAATTTTATTCTGAGTATTTGAACATCCCATTGAAACATATGTAATTAATACAGACATTTGATATTGACTAAGAACATCAAACAGAGGTCATCGCTCTTTCCACGTTTGTAAGGGAGTCACGGAAAAATTCAGATTGACCACCACCGGGAATCGAACCCGGGGTCTTCCAGTGAAAAGAGCGATGACCTCTGTGTGATGTTACTAGTCCACGTCAAATGTCTGTATTAATTATTCATTCGCCTTCTAATTATTTGTTCAGTTGCTGCTTACCATCTTTGGTGAATCTCCAGCATTTTGAGGGGCTTCAAGAAGCAACCTGCCAAATTGGCTTGGCAGTTAGTGTATGTGAGTCTGGAGGAATTCGATGCCGCTGTGGTGCAGTTGAAGCATGTCCGACGCGTAACTGGAAGACACTGGGCTCGATTACCGGTGGCGGCCAACCAATGAGAATTTTTCCGTAACTTACTTATAAACGTGGAAAGAGCGATGACCTCTGTTTGAAATATTGTAATATATACAAAATATAAATGGTCAAATTAATCTGGAACCATAGCTAAGAGAGGATTTTTACTGTGATTTTCGTGTTCAGCTCTCAAAAATCTGTAAAGAAAAACCACTTCCATTCTTCTAAAAATTTCATTGTTGAACAGTGTAACTAGTAAATTTTTACTATGTTAGGAAATATGCTTTTTTGTGGCAGTATGCCCGTCTGTCTGTCTGTGTAGACCTATCTCTTCACCTGTTAAACTGTTTTGGAAAATTCCTTTTGCTTTCGGAAGGCTGACCTGTGAGAAAAATGAGCCTTACGTTTCGGTTTTTTCCGAAGCAGAACATGTCTGACAAAGAACGTTTCTAACAAAATATGTTTTATTCACACTGTTTCCTTTAAAAACCAGACTAAAAGTACCAAGAAGCCCATTTTGTGCATAATTGTTATCATCAGATATATCATATCACTAAGTTGTTCTTTAAGATTCAGAGGTTAACTCCACAAAGAAGTACAAACTACCAGATTTATTTTTAACTGATTATTTGCTTACTCTTGCCGTATCAAACTTCTCCATTTACAGCGATCTTGGCACACAACACGGGTTTCACTGATATTCATCACACGATGTACACAAGACCTTCTGTACTTCATACTCATAATCTTTTTCTCATGCAGAGACTTCTGAACCTGATCCCCTCATGACTTCCTCGGTCTTCCTCTGCCTTTATTTCCTGCCACTTCAGTTAAAAAAGTTTTCTTAGTAAGTATCTCATCACTCATTCTTTCAAAATGTCGAAACCACCGATGAATATTAATCTCCACCTTGTTAGCAACTTTTTGCTTCTCATTACACAACTGCAACACATCTTCATTCCTCACACGATCAGAAGGTGTCATGCCACAACCTCCCTCCTTCTCGTAAGTAACGCATTTCTCCAGCATACAAACGACTCCTGTGTTTCTTCTGAAGTACCCATATTTCACTTCCATACATCAGAGCAGGAACAAGTACACTTTCATGCAATGCGGGACTCTCTTGAGAACCCATCATTCCGTGGAAACCTCATAAAGCAGCCATGGCTTTCAATGAAGAAATCACTCGCCTACTATATTCACCATCCAATTTGTTCATTCTATCAAACACGCTTCTTAAATACACACACTGGCACCCAGAGCAGCAGTAAGGGCCTCGGTGTATCTTGGAGAAGTGCCATATACACTGGTGTGCAAAAATTAAGGACAAAGAGGAGAAATTAGCATAACAGCGGAACGAGCAGGCAGAACGGACCGAAAGACCACTCAGGAGATAGACTTGGGTCCGGTACGGTAGGGCATGCGCATGTATGCAGCATGACGGGGGAGGGGGCATCGGAAGGGTATAAAGCACTCAGGCGGTGTACGCTCAGCATTCCGGTGAAAGCTACTGCACGGTGTACATCGGTTTGAACGACGTCGAGTTGCTGCCACGGTGTGATATGGCCAACAGGCAATCCAGTAGACGACATCTGGATGACTTTACCCGATGTCGCGTCATTGGGAAGTTGGAACAAAGTCGAAGTGTGACTATCGTGGCCGAGGAGTTCGGTATCGCTCACAGCATCGTTTCACGAGCTTGGAGAGCATTTCAAACGACACGAACAGCTGTCCGAGTGTTTAGCAGTGGTCGTCCACGAGCAACCACGAAGGCGGACGACCAGTATACTCTCCTACAGGCAAGTAGAGACGGACGGCAGAGAGCGGGGAAAATCGCAAGGCGCTTGCAACAGACAACTGGACGTCTGTTATCGCGTTTTACCGTGGCCGGGAGGCTGCACAATAGTGGTCCATTTGCACGACGACCAGTACGGTGTGTGCCCTTAACGCCTGCTCATCGAATACGGCGGTTTCTGTGGTGCCAGGAACACAAGAACTGTACTCATCAGCAGTGGGGTCAAGTTCTCTTTACGGATGAGAGCCGATTTAGTCTGAAAAGCGATTCTGGACGTACAGATCTGGAGAGAGCAGGAAACACGCAATCACATCCCCAACATCATCGAAAAGGACCGGTTTGGAGGTGACGGAGTTCTCGTTTGGAGCGGTGTTATGCTTGGTAGTCGTACTGACCTCCACATCTTCCAAGGAGGTTCAGTCAGTGGTGTCCGCTATTGTACCGAGGTTCTCCTGCCTCACGTGCGTCTGTTTAGAGGTGCTGGGGGTCCTGAGTTCCTTTTCATGGACGACAACGCTACACCTCATCGTACAGTGGCTGTCGAAAAGCTGTTGGAGAGTGAAGATATTCAACACATGGATTGGCCCGCAATGTCCCCGGCCCTAAATCCAACCAATCGAACGCATGTGGGACCTTCTCGGAAGACGCTTGGCAGCACGTCACTAGCCGCCAGCAGCGATTCCGCAGCTGCGATTGGCGCTACAAGAGGAATGGGCCGCGATGCCTCAACAACTCCTTGACAGCCTCGTCCTCAGCATGGACAGACGTTATAAATCCTGCAACGCAGTCAGGGGTGATCATATCCCTTACTAAAGACTGGAATTTTCCTGGCAGCCGCCTGTCACATGGACGTTTCTGTCTTCTGTCCAGTTGTGCTCGAAGCTACCTTTTCAATAAAGGGACTTTGAACGGGTTTACTTACTTGTCCCATATTCTTACATCTTGGGGATCTTATGGTATGATTTGATTCGATGTGGAGCACTTCTGCACGATGTTACATTCGAAAAACCGTCTCGTCCTTAATTTTTAAACGCCAGTGTAGTTCTGTGTGACATTTGCGAAAACACCCCAACTTGCTGGATTTTATTCCAGAATCCTTAGGTTTAATGACCAATTGGAACCGTCAGCTGTGGAATAATCCCCCACTCTGATGTACTTACCTGACTAAAAAGACAAAAACAAATGCAAAAACTGACTCAGGTGTGCGATATGCTGGGCCTACCGCACTTGAGAAGGATGGACCTCACGGTTTGTGGTAAGACACGTTCTGATTGTGTGAGGAATGAAGATGTGTTGCAGTTGTGTGATGTGAAGCAAAATGTTGTTTGCAAGGTGGAGACTAATATGCTTCGGTGGTTTGGCCATGTTGAAAGAATGAGTGATGAGATGCTTACTAAGAAAATCTTTTAGCCCAAGTGGCAGGAAGGAAAGGCAGAGGAAGGCCATGGAAGACATGGGTGGATCAGATTCAGGAACGTCTGCATGAGAAAAAGATTATGAGTATGAAGTATGAAAGATCTTGTGTACGGCGTGTGATGGATGTCAGTGAAGACCGAGTTGTTTATCAAGATCTACGTAAATGGAGAAGTTTGATACGCATCCATGCCTCACCGGGATTCGAACCCATCTCGGACGAATGATCACAAGCCATCGCTTATACCACAGCGCCACCTGGGCGGCCACTCATTTTTGCCCTCTGCCAATAGGACTGTGATTGTGCATTATTTCTACTTCAAATAAAACACTGTTATAGAGGGTGTAATTGTATATATTGCACTTTCACTGATATCTCTTCTTCTGGAAGTCCGATTTCGAAAATTCTTTTGGCATTCTTATATAGTTCACAGTGAAGAATATTTTTCATAAAACGTCCAATTTTCCATAACGCGAAATGCTGTCACAAGTGGGCATAAGTGCATATTTATGCTTGCTAAATATTTGCAACCGGTTTCTGAAAACCCCGAGAGAAATCTTTTTTTTGTTCAGACATCATACTTTACGAAAAGTATTTTTTTGCGTATGTCTAAATCTATGTCGTAGTTTTCCCAATATCTCTGCTTCTAGAAGTCCTATTTGAAAAATTATTTTTGCGTCGGATATCGTTCAGGGTGAGATAAACTTTGGATAGAATTTCTCATTTTTCGTATCCACAGTTTTACCATAATGGAGCGAACGTAAGTTCATGTTTCTGCTTGCTGTAAATGCTTGTTAGGGCTGGGAAGCTCGAGCCAGACATCGCGTAGACGGGACATTTGCTTTCACGTTTTATTTTGTTTTCCCTTCTACATTGAAGAAGAAAGCGCGTATTAGCGTGTATCTACCACATTCGTTGAAGACGGCATCCTTAAATTAGAGACGGCTTACTCTTCATTGCCATGAAGATGTTCGTTGGGGTCGGGAAGCTAGTACTAGACATCGTATAAGCAAAATATTTTTTTTGTTTTTTCTCATGTGTTTTCTTTCACACAGCAAAAACGTGTATTTTCCCCATCTTTTGGAGACAACACCCATAAATTAGAGATGGCTAAATCTTCATGGCGCCATTGGTATTCCTGTGGAGGTCAAAATCTAGAAAGAGGCATCTCATACACGACTTATTGATTTCCCTCTCTGTTATCCTGATGAACAAAAGACGTATTTTTCTTTAAGCTGAGTTCATTTTAGGAGCAGCGTATTTATTTTTAACTTGTACGAACATTACTTGGATTGAGTTTCATAAAGGGAAACGCCACTCATGGATCTTCAAAATTAATTAAAAAAAAATTAAATCTCGGGCTGGAAACCTACGTAAGATTTTTGTTTGTCTCATAAGTTCCAAAGCAATCCTGAGTCCCGAAAACATTTCTAATTAATCCAGTGTGGGTGGAAAGAAATAAAAAAAAATAAAAATTAACATTCTCATTATTAAGCTGCAAAAAGTATGATATGAAAGTACCAGAAAATCTCCTTGGTTTTGTTTCCATCCGAGAGAAGAGCAGTCAAACAACCTGCAATTATGTTTAAGTAGGTAAAATGATATGGAGTAAATATGTGTAACGAAGCACTTTAACCTGGGTTTTCATTTATTGTCCACTAAGCTAATGTTGAAAAGACACAGACTTAGCTGGGCGATTAAAATGCCCGTAACTTTCTTTGGGAGACGAAAAATGCGCTTTAATTAGAATATTCTTGTGTCGCGTAAATCTTACGCGACACGTCCTTGAGGTTGGCTCTTTAATTGCATCAACCAGCAAGCACACGGGGAACGGGTTTGAAGAGATGTCTGCGTTATTTTCAGCAAGACATATTTAATATCTGCATATGCACGATGCATTGAGATTAAGACTCCTGTGCTGCTTCATCTTTGCAGATTACCTCTCATTACTATGCCTCACAAATCGAAACATGTCAGCTATATGCATCGGGAAGGGATGGGGGGGATGGGGCTAAGATGTTTACCAAGTTCGCAACTAAAAAGTTTAATGAGGCAAGGAAGTCATACACGCTAACCTCATTTCTCCATGGTATAGGCCATTGTTTTCTATAGTCCTTTGCTAACGCTCCACTAGAGCCACTATCCCACGGAAGCAGGTTTCGAGAACAGAAACTCTCTGATGTCAGAATCCACATCCACCTCGGTAGTGAAGTGTCGTCCTTATAGGAAATGAACCACGGAACGAAACATGTACTAGTCAGATGGGGCAAGAGTCGGGATGTATGGGGGTTGATCTTAATCCCTTCCAATTCCTGCAGTTTTCGACGAACTGTAACGTACCAGGAGATGTGACGTACCTGCCCGAAGGACGCACACGACATAAAGGCAGGTAGGAATCAGAATAAAACGTCCGCGTAGCTCAATTGGTAGAGTGACTTATTCCGGAATGAGGGGATCCGGGTTCAAATCCTGGCGTGGACAGAAATGACGGAGAAATTTACTTCGTTATAGAACGACTGTATAGGTGTGACTTGGGTCATTTTCCACTTGCAGCAATGCCCTCTCCCTATTGATGAGCGCTGTGTAGCGTTGGCGCAGGGCATCATGGACTCGCTGCAGTTGTTCAGCGTAACAGTTCCAGCCCACGGCTAGGCCATTTGGAATGAGTTCGCACGGCACAAGATCCTCCCAATTACACCAAATGCATAATGACTAACATTCACTGCCAGTTCCTTCGTCGCAGTCTTCCAGTTCCCACCTCCCTTCAAAGAATGATTCTTGTTTCCTCCCCTCTTTGCACTTTCTGTTACTCTCCCGGTGACATTCTCCACGTCTACCTTTTCTGCCCTATTCTCCTCTCATATTCACTCTATTTTCGCTCTTGCCCATCAAATCTGTGCAACTAATCTTTCCTTTGCTGGACATCAATTTCCGTCCATCCGCACCTACATTGTACTTACCATCTTCCACCCGCGTGTACGTATCTCTTCATTCCCATTAAACGCATTTATTTGTTCCACTTTCATCGCTCTTCCTCCGCTCTTCCATGTACCTGCCTTCAATTACCTTCACTGTCATTTTCGTACCAGAGTGATTGTTCGCCTGACTACTGATTATGTCGAAGCTCTCCGCACCTCTACCACCCAGAAGTTTCACGCCACTTGGTCGCCTGGTCTTTCGTGGTTCCGGGTCGACCGAGACTGGATTTATCTTTTTCTGTAATTTAGTTCTTTCCGTCTCATTTGGCGGCATCTTTCTAAATTCACTCCGCAGTTCGATACACAGACTTGTCTGTGAATCAAGCTGCGCCATGAAGAGTTTGCCGCCGCCCCGGTGGCGCAGTGGTCTAAGGCGCTGGCCTCTGATCATTCGTCCGTAAGGGGTCCGGGTTCGAATCCCGGTCAGGCATGGATGTTGTATTTGTCTTACGGCACTGGCTCTCTCCCTTCCCTGGAACCAGTGACCCCAAATTAGGGACGGGCGACTGCTTATAGCCCATTGAGTTGCTCACGGTGGTCGTTAAACCTCAAAAAAAAAAAAAAAAAAAAAAAAAGAATGAAGAGTTTGCCATCAGTCTAACGTTAAAGTCTTAACCGTTTAGCAGTTGCGGTGATTGAACAACCAGCCTGCCCCTGCCTTTCGCGCAGTGACAGAACAACCAGCTTTCCACTGCTTTCCTTGCAGTGATTGAACAACAAGCCTTCAACTGCATTCCTCGCAGTGATTGAACAACCAGCCTTCCCCTGCCTTTCGCGCAGTGACTGAACAACCAGCTTTCCTCTGCTTTCCTCGCAGTGATTGAACAACAAGCCTTCAACTACATTCCTCGCAGTGATTGAAAAACAAGCCTTCAACTGCATTCCTTGCAGTGATTGAACAACCAGCCTTCCTCGGCCTTTCTCGCAGTGATTGAACCAGTCTTCCCTTGGCTTTCTCGTAGTGATTAAACTAACGGCCTTCCCCTGCCTTCCTCGCAGTGATTGGACAACCAGCCTTCCCCTGCCTTTCTCGCGGTGAATAAACAAACAGACTTCTCCTGCTTTCATCACAGAGAGCCAGTTGCACCTTTCAATTAGATGTTTATGGACACATTCTCTTCGTTGGAAGTTTCGTTGCATTTCATGTGGTCTCGGTATACACGTGCTACCGTCTGACGTGAAAATCTTAACAGTCTAGCAGTTGCGGTGATGATTAAAACGGCCCTCTTCGCAGTGACTGAACAACGAGCCTTCCGCTGCCTTTCTTGCAGTGACTGAACAACCAGCCTTCCGCTGCCTTTCTTGCAGTGACTGAACCTTCGCCTGCCTTCATCGCAGTGATTGAACAACCAGTCTTCCCCTGCCTTCCGTCGCAGTGATTAAACAACCAGCCTTCCCTTGACTTCCTCGCAGTGATTAAACAACCAGCCTTCCCTTGATTTCCTTGCAGTGACGGAACAATTAGCCTTCCCCAGCCTTTCTGATTAAACAGTTAGCCTTTTCCTGCCTTTTTTTTTTTTATTGGAGGTTTAACGACCACCGTGAGCAACTCAATGGGCTATAAGCAGTCGCCCGTCCCTAATTTAGGGTCACTGGTTCCAGGGAAGGGAGAGAGCCAGTGCCGTAAGACAAACACAACATCCATGCCTGACCGGGATTCGAACCCGGACCCCTTACGGACGAATGATCAGAGGCTTGCGCCTTAGACCACTGCGCCACCGGGGCGGCTCTCCTGCCTTCCTCGCAGTGATTGAACAACCAGTCTTCCCCGGTCTTTCTCACAGAGAGTCAATTGGTCGTTTCAATTAGACGTTTATGAACACATTTTCTCGATTAGTTGGAAAATTTTGCGGTATTTCATGTAGCCTTGGCATACAAGTGCGACCATCTCACGTGAAAGCCCTAACAGTCTGGCAGTTGCGGTGATTGAACAACCGGTTTTCCTCACAACTAATGTCTGACTACGGTCAAACCTACACGTTCCAATATCCATGATTACTTTTTCTGTGACTAGTTTGCACTGCGTAGAGACCACCATTTATAGGCATTGCCAGGTTCAGCGCTGCATGTGAACACGATGCCTTGCTTTACATATTGTTAACGGAGTGTACAGCGATGAGCCATTACATTATGACCACTTCCAGCCTAGAGAAATGAGCGCGCCTAGAGTCCGAACGGTGGCTCAGGTGAAGTTCACAGAGCATATATACAACCCAAGGACTGGCTTTCGGTTAGTAGATTGTTCGGAGTCAGAATGGGAAAAGCTGCCGATTTATTGGAGTATTATAAATGACAAATCGTGATGGAACTGCGCCACGGAACTACGATCTCGGAAACGGCGCGGCTTGTGGGTTGTTCACGTGCTGCTGTAGTGAGTAAGTATCAAACGTGGTGCACAGATAGCCAAACGACGAACTGTTGTCCAGCCGTGTGTCGTCCCGAGCTCATTGATGCCAGAGGGGAGCGGAGACTATCGTGCATTGTTCATAGCGACCACAGAGCCACAGTGAGACAAAATCACCCGCAGCTACAAAAGTGGTGATCAGGACAAAGTGTTACAGCACACAGTTCACCACAGCCTTCTGCGCATGGGCTAGCCTAGCCGAACACGCAGCCGGGTCCTCAGATTCACTGCGCGTCATCGTCAACAACGCGTGAAGTGGGTCCAAGATAATCGAGACTGGTCCATAGATGATTGGAAGAAAGTGGCCTGGTCTGACGAATCAAGATTCCTGGTGCATCCTGTAGACGGCCAAGCGCCGCGGATACGCCGATTACCAACGGAGGCTATAGCACCTGGATGCACTGTTGGGCAGATACAGGTCGGCGACTGCGGTGTTATGCTGTGGGCGATGTTTTCTTGGGACACATTAAGCCCCATTATCCCAATAGCACAATCCTTGACAGCTATCAGGTATCTGAACATCGTTGAAGGACCAAGCTCACCCATTCTTGGCAATGGTGTTTCCTGCTGGCGATGTTCATTACCAACAAGATCATTCGCCACGCCACACTGCCAGAATAGTCAAGGGGTGGTTCGAGGAGCATGCTGGTGATTTTGTGTTAATGCTCTGTCCTTCGAGTTCACCTGATATGAACCCAATCGAACATTTGTGGTTCGGCTTGGAAAAGCGTGTTCGCGCTAAATCACCGCCTCCCCGAAATGTACAGGAACTGCAGGACCTGCTGGTGACATTATGGCACCAGATACCCCAGGATACCTATCGCCACTTCATCGAATCGATGCATCGCCGAGTGGCCGCTGCTTTGCGGACTAAAGGGGAGGGGGGGGTCTTACAATTTATTAGGTAGATGGTCATAATGTAATGGCTCATTCGTGTATATCATAATTTGTCCGTTGTCTGTAGGACACCATTATATAATATATCGAAAAAAAAAACCCTGAATAACAGCTCCTTTATGAACAAAGCTTAAGTGGGATACATATGTTTTTAGGATAGAATATTTTCATAATCACAATTTTGCTGAAACCTTGAATGCCACAGGTTTGTTTAGAATCCCAGCGAAAGTTAAATTCTCGAATGACGTAGCATGATTCGAAACAGACGGCTGGTAATACTCAATGCATTTAAACAACAGCCCGACGCATATTTTACCGAAAGTTGTTACCAGCGTGAACTAATTTACTGCTCTCCTGCCTTACTGGCGTGTCCAATTATTTTGCCCCAAGTATTGTCCCTCTACTGAATTCTCTCCCTTAATCATCAACTGTCTCCGCAACTTGCCCTATGGGGTTTGCATGTGGTTACTCTTGTATCGCGATTCTAAATACTTTGGCCCAATCAGCATTCCTTAATGAGACTTCAGGAATACATTCCAGTTCCCTTATTCTCAGCATTTTCAATCTCTTCTCGAGTTCGTTGTTAAGGGTTTTAATAAAATCTGTCTTGACAATCTTCGTGTCCGTTAGCAACACAAGCATGGTTTCGTCGAGGCTCTGATTTATTATGCCAGCTTACGTTAATTTGGTTCGATTTTGTGTACGGCATATTATTCCCAAGTTTCAAGTCTTTTTTATTTCACAAACTTCTTTACATAGGTCACTAATGTTAAAATCAAAACCCTTTCGATTCTGATAAAGCTATCATCTTACTCCTCAATCGAATGCATCATTTATCATGATCGATTTTTAAATAATATTTGATTAAAGTCGATCATGCCAACATGGCATGAACACACAGTTGTTTTTAGGATCATCCATTCATCGATTCCATAAAAGTGTCTGAAAACTCGTGGCCCAGTACCGCCTCGCCGTATTGCTTCTTAAAATAGAAAGAAGAAAGATTTTATGAAAGGAGACGCGGCTTCGAGTGCCGCTCCAGGACGATGAAAATTTTCAAGTTTTCGGATTTTATCTGACTTACAATCGTTGTCACATTTACGCCAAAAATCGGATTTTCATCTTCAAAATTTGTAAGAAAGATTTTATTAAAATCATAAAAAAATATGTACTCGACAAGAAATTGAAAATGCTGAGAACTGCGTTCATAGCAAACAAAATGCGCAGATGCATGGCAAACTCATACGCTCAACTGGACTGTATGCTTCTCAGAAAAAGATCGAAGCGATGACGTGTTTATAGATAGTTGTCCATTATTTAAAAAATATATTTTATATTGTGTTTTTTCGCCCAACTGCATAGCAAACAAAATGCGCAGATGGCATGGCAAACTCATACGCTGAAGTGGACTGTCTGCTTCTCAGAACAAGCTCGAAGCGATGACGTGTTTATAGATGACGACATCTCAGTTGCGACATAGATGACGACATCTCAGTTGCTGAGACCATCAATACGCATTCGTGTAGTCAGATGCTGACTGATAAACCACGCATTGCGCATAGAGTTGTTGGCGCTGTGGCGTAGATTCGGGCGCACTCGACTAGTTATCGAGAGTTCTGGGGTTCGATCCCGGCGGTGCCGGAATACAATTTTTCAGTCGCTGTGCGTTGTTTAAAAAATAACGTGGAAAGAGTGATGACGTCGTCCATTTCCATTGACATATTTTATGTTGTGTTTTTTCGCCCAGCTGCATAGCAAACAAAATGAGCAAATGGCATGGAAAATTCGTACGCTGAAGTGGACTGTCTGCTTCTCAGAACAAGCTCGAAGCGATGACGTGTTTATAGATGGTCGTCCGTTGTTTAAAAGACATATTTTATGTTGTGTTTTTTCGCCCAGCTGCATAGCAAACAAAATGAGCAGATGGCATGGAAAATTCGTACGCTGAACTGGACTGTTTGCTTCTCAGAGCAAGCTCGAAGCGATGACGTGTTTATAGATAGTTGTCCATTATTTAAGAAATATATTTTATATTGTGTTTTTTCGCCCAACTGCATAGCAAAGAAAATGCGCAGATGGCATGGCAAACTCATACGCTGAAGTGGACTGTCTGCTTCTCAGAACAAGCTCGAAGCGATGACGTGTTTATAGATGGTTGTCCGTTGTTTAAAAGACATATTTTATGTTGTGTTTTTTCGCCCAGCTGCATAGCAAACAAAATGAGCAGATGGCATGGAAAATTCGTACGCTGAACTCTACTGTTTGCTTCTCAGAAGAAGCTCGAAGTGATGACGTGTTTATAGATGGTCGTCCTTTGTTTAGAAAACATACTTGTATTTTGTGTTGTGTGGGTGAAATGTTAAAGGGCATTAGTTATTTTTTTAGCTGATTGAACATGCTTCCATTAGATAACTCGATATTTTAAGAAAAGTAAGTCCTCGATTTTTTGAGACAGTTACGTTCCGAGAAAATTTCGCAAAAAATTGAAATCACATACATCGAATGGGTTAACATACAGAGGAAAGAGGGTAGAACGTAAAGTTCCTTTCGTTCTGAAATCTTGTCGTTCTTACGTTATATTTATATCATTAGCTATGAATACGATGGAACACTTCCTTAATTAAACCTTAACGGCCAGACGAAACATAAGACAAAGTCCACTTAGGTTAATTGATTTATTCCACCACTATATCATCAGTACAACATCGCACTTCACATTTTACTTAACAAATCAATATCAATCACACATCCAACACCCCACACGAGCAACTGTTGTATCGTAGTTTTTATCTATCGTTCTTATCTCATACAGTCATACGTCACGTTCACTCTGACCTCAATTGTGTTGCCAACAGTATTCGTTTGAGAGAGAAGATGTCACGTTAAGTTGCGAACTATAACTGAGAGCAAACTCAAAATTTACATAGGGAAAGAAACTAAAACGGAAAGTTAATTTAGAATATACGTCACAACGGTTACGTGCAGCAAAGTAAAATATGTCTCAGACGCATTTTAATCGCATTGGAATCATATTCTAATACATCAGAAATATGAACAGGAACAGTAACAAAAACATTGCGTTTACTGAAATAAAGCAACACTCGCTAAAATGTACAGTCAGTCTGGCTCCGGGGTTGCTTTTAGTTCTTCAGAAAACTTGCCGGCAATTTCATGATTAGCGCTTGCAGTTTCTCTGACAATTTTCAAATTTGCAGGTTTTGGCGTCTAATAAACATGTCCAAATATTCTTTAATTGCCAGAAAGACGCTCAAAAAATTTGAGAGGTTTGGACCTAAGTGCCAGGTCACCAAGACTTCACTGTTTCTTTGTTTAGTGTGCAGTGTACAGAACGATAGCATTCTTCCGCTATCTTTTTTTTTTCTAGTGGGTGTCTAATCTTCGTGGTTATCTTGGCTTTTACTGATCTTGGCGTAAAGACCACTCGAACCAAGGGGTCCGACTGGGCTATGGCGAACAACATCTACACTGATCATGAAATAAATACGGGATTACACCATATAATGCAAATTTTGAATATGACAATCCGATTTTAAATCATGAAAATAATACGGGATGGTGTAATCCCGTGTTTTTTTCATGATTTATATGCTCCTCCAGGCAATCACGGGATATGATTCTTAACCTCCAGATTAGCTAAACATGAATGCCGGTTGCTTCGACTAGCGAATCCTGTGATGGTTATATTCAAATTAATCGGAAACTTGAGACTTGCTCGTTCTGGGTGATGTAGTGGTTAGCATGCCCGGGCGCTATCTGGAAGACGCGGATTCGTGTTCCGCTCCAGGACGATGAAATTTTCAAGTTTTCGGATATTATCTGACTTACTATCCTTGTCACATTTACACCAAAAATCGGATTGTCATCTTCAAAATTTGCGTCAACACTGATGTTCAAAATTAAGAAAATTTGCACATTCTGTCGAATTTCTGAAAAACTAATGGACACATTTTAATGAAATTTGGTATGGATACACAGTTATATAAGACAAAAAATTATACCATACAACAGTCATGGTACGCATTCATGATCGTTAGTAAGGCTCATCAGAGCAAGAATGTCCAAAATCCACGTTGCAAGATCGAACATAAAATGACTCTAATATGAGGTATGGTCCGTTCTCACAGTCATAAAGCTCTTACAGCGCGACGTCATACTAGAAACAAGGCAGTTGATGAGTCCCTGTGGCAGTCAGTCCCACTACTGCAGCAACGCAGTTTTCAGCTCCTGGATGGTTCTCGGAGGGGATGGCAAGCTGCAATTGCCCTCCCAAGAGCGTCCCATACATGTTCGATAGGGTTTAGGTCTGGCGATCTGGCTGGCCAATCCATCTGGCAAATATCCTCACTTTCAAGATAATCGTCGACCAGGTGAGCCCTACGTGGACGATCGTTGTCGTCCATAAAAAGGAACTGAGGGCCAACTGCGCCCCTGAAACGTCGAACATAGGGCTGTAAGATCTCATCCCTATACTTTTTAGCAATCAGAGATCCTCTGTCAAACACATGGAGAGGTGTGCGGCCGTCCAACATGATGCCTGCCCAGATCATGACACCTCCGCTGCTATAGCGGTCCCGTTCTCGGATGTTGGAGGAAAGGTATCGGGTTCCAGGTTCTCACCAGATAAAGGTAGGTCGAGAATCAGTGTCCAGGCTGAATCGCGACTCGTCTGTGAGAACGATACCCCACTGAAGTCTGGTCCAAGGCTGATGTTGTCTGCACCATGCAAAACGCGTTCTCTTGTGTGCTGAAGTGAACGGGACGCAAACAGCGGGTCTTCTAGCAAAAAGGCCTCTTTCACGAAGCCTTCGGGAAGCCGTTACCCTTGAAACACGGGTTCCAGTAGCGGCATGCAGCTCACGAGATAGCTGTGCAGCTGTAGAAGTCCAGTGGCATCTCGATGAAAGTTCCAGATATCGATCTTCATTGGCCGTCGTGGCTCTTGGACAACCTTGCCCAGGCCTTCTCGATATGGATTCGGTGTCTTTAAACTGTTTCCACAAATTGCAGACGACACTATGGGGGTTACATTGAGCTCTGTAGCAACCTGCACTTGCGATTGCCCTGCCTCAAATCTACTGACGATTCTCCACCTCATTCCGTCATCAATACGTTCGTGGCAGCTCATTTTACTTGACTGCTTATGAAATTGAACCAACTCCTGCAAGAAACACAACGAATGTCGCCGAGGAGTACGTGCGAACTAATCGCGGAAAAAGCCATGTGTGGTTTTCATGCCCTCCGCTGTCACAGCTCCGCCCACACGCACGTGTACGTTTACGTATTCGACACTCCAAATTTGCGTTCTTATTCGGCGGCTCCGTACTTTTTGTGAAAATCGACAAAATGTGCAAATTCTCTTAATTTTGAACACCAGTGTGTATAGAGTTATTTTCTTTAACAGCATGGGGCTGTGAAGCTGTAGTGGGCAAAGGGACATCGGCACTCGGATGTGGAAGACTGGAAACAGTCTGAGGACTCAGGATCCAAGTAAAACAACCGGTCGGGCGAGTGCATAGGTGCCGTAGACTAAACTGGTGCACGGTCGACAACGGCCAAATCCGAGGAGTTAGGGGCATGTGGAGGCGCTGTATTGTTCTGGAACGTCTATACGTAGGCCACTATGTGATCTCTTCTACATACTGAAACCACCACCTCAGCACAGGGCTATGTTGGCTGTGACGTGACGTATACCCTAATTTAAACTTTATTTTGAGTTTCTGTGTTTTTATGTAAATTTGGTTTCTCCTCGTTAAATATTTTTTTACTGAACGCCACAGAATGTCCTCCGACGGTCTTTTCAAAGTTGGCATCTTGACAGTGGGTCAAACTGCAGTCATAATGGTGAATAACGCGATGTTCAAGAAGAGTGGAGTTGGAGCTATGCTGAGAGAGCTATCTTTAGAGATTGAGAACTGATGATTTTCTGACAGATGTGGTATGAGAGGAATATGATATGTAATTTAAAATTGATCTTGTGTTTGATATTTGATAACGGCGAGCGATAGTTGTCAAACGTATTTTGCTACGAAGTAGTGGCCTGAAGTGTGTTTCAATTTGACGTTTCAAGAGACCTATTGATGTGGAGACTACTTTACGTGCGGGATGATGTATAATAAATAATGCGGTCTTTGGATTATTAGGTAATGTCTCGTCACTTTTCCTGGATTCTTTATCTGAAAGTATCGAATTAGAGATTTTATCAATGTTTAGTTAAAATAGCAGCAGCTACTACGAACAAGCAGCGAACGAATTAGAATAATAAGGGCTCATCAAATTTAGTTCAAGATAAGTAGCAGTTAAGTTGACATTGAAGTTAAACCTTAAATCCATATATTTCTACAATCATTTAAAAACCCGATCATTCTAAATGGCATACACGCCACCGACTTACACCCATTCACGGTTATCCATTTTTCACAGCAGAATGCCTTATTTCGACAAGACTGCGCTGAGCCGCATTGCTGTCGTTTAGCGAAGGACTGATTGGAGGAACACTCCAGCGAATTTGCATCCCTCAAATAGCCCTCTCACCGACCGGATTTGAACGCACTTGAGCATCCTGGAACTAAATGGAGCGATGCGTTTCAGCTAGAAACCCACCATCCGAAACATCCGGCGCTTTACGGATCGCAGTCCTGGAATCTTGGGCAGCAGTAACATGAGAACGTTTCCAATGATCAGCCGAGCTCATGGCACGACGTGTGTTATTGTTGTTCTGAAGGCCGAAGATGGGGACCTTAACTTTATAAGGTGGTTGTGTTCTGATATTGTCAAATTTCAGAATAGGTGATAACAAAATATGAGGGATTGAAACGTATTTAGTAATGACTTGAGTTCCATTTTACCACTAATATTTTCATAAGGTCTTATGTTTAACAACCAGCAATTGGCCAACCGTGACGCTTTTCTGAAACAGAACCTTTGCGTTTGGCAAGAGGCTGATGCTCTTCCAGTGAAGTACCAAATTATTAAAAATAACGAGTTGGGTCTTCCAAAAAGCCTCGATTTGATGTGGCATGGATTTAACGAGGTGCTGATATCATTCTACAGGCATGTTCATACAAGAGGATGTGATGGCGTCTTTCAATTTCCAAATGTTCGCCGGTGGTAGATCTTTGTTACGAGTGGCTCTTCCAATCTTATCCTCCAGATGTTTATTTGGGTTAAGAACTGAGGACTGTTGCTGTAATTCGCTGGAGGTGTATGTGTGTTACGAATGGCTCTCTCAATCTTATCCCTTAGATGTTCAATTCGGTTAAGAGCTGAGTACTATTGAGGTCATTCGTTGGAGGAGGATCTCCGTTACGAATGGCTCTCTCAATCTTATCCCCCAGATGTTCAGTTGATTTAAGAGCTGAGGAGTGTTGTGGTCACTTGCTGGAAGAGGATTTCTGTTACGAATGGCTCTCTCAATCTTATCCCTCAGATAATCAGTTGGGTTAATAGCTGAGGACTGTTGTGGTCATTCGCTGGAAGAGTATCTCGTTACGAATGACTATCTCAAACTTATCTCCCAGATGTTCAATTGGGTTAAGAGCTGAGGAATGTGGGGGTCTTTCGCTGAAGAAAGATATCTGTTACGAATGTCTCTCTCAATCTTATCCTCTAGATGTTCAGTAGATTTAAGAGCTAAGGGCTGTTGTTGTCATTCGCTGTGGTATCTCTGTTACGAATTGTTCTCTCAATCTTATCCCCCAGATGTTCAGTTGGGTTAATAGCTGAGGACTGTTGTGGTCATTCGCTGAAGGAGGATCTCTGTTAAGAATGGCTCTTTCAATCTTATCCCCCAGATGTACAATTGGATTAAAAGCTGAGGACTGTTGGGGTCATTCGCTCGAGGAGGATCTCTGTTACGAATGGGTCTCTCAATCTTATCCCCCAGGTGTTTAATTGGGTTAAGAGCTGAGGACTGTTGGGGTAATTCGCTGGGGGAGTATGTCTGTTACGAATGACTTTCTCAATCTTATTTACCAGATGTTCAATTCGGTTAAGAGCTGAGGACTATTGGAGTCATTCTTTGGAAGACGATCTCCATTACGAATGGCTCTTTCTTAAACTCATTCCACTGGTGTTCAGTTATTTAAGATCTAGGAACTGTGGAAGAACTTTGAAGCCACTGTCATTTTCCTGAAACCACTGTGTGAGAACCCGAGCTTTGTGGCATGGCGCATTATCCGACTGAAAGCAGTCCCCTCGATGTAGCTTAATTTTTAAAGAATTCGGCTTCGAAGCAGAAGGATGCGGGTTCGACCACCAGCAAATTTATGTTTCGCAACTGTTATTCAATGTTCCTAATAATTTGTTATTTCACGTACATACAGTTAGAGACATTTTTCATTTCACAAATCTTATATTATATTTTTTCAATTACAAAAAATCAAAAGTACGAGTGTTTTTAGCAACCTAAAATCTGTCCAGAAAGTTGAGAGACATCATTTACCTTATAACGTTTTTATCAGAAATACAGTGTCCCAAAAAGGTGTAACCAGTTTGAAATGAATACAACTGTGGATACAAAACTAATATCAAAATTCTGTTTGTTGCAGATGATAAGGAATACCATCAGGCTTTCTAGAAATGTTCCCAATGGGCCCGGCGAAGAAAGCACAGATTATGGAGTGGTTTATTGAAACCCGATCTGAAACGCGGGTTCAGCGGAATTTCAGGACAAAATATGGGAGCAAACTGCCCACACCTAACAGCCTCAGAAAGTGATACAAGTCATTCAAGGAAACTGGTAGCGTCCTTACAAAGAAAAGCCCTGGACGACCATCGCTGGTTCCAGAAAGGGAGGACGTTGTGCGACAAACATTCACTCGTAGCCCGCGAAAGCCAATCAGACAAGCAGCGCGACAGCTGGTCATCCCCAAGTCGTAAGCGCACAGAGTGTTTACGTCACAGATTGGAAATGCACCCGTATAAACTGCAGATAACCCATCACATAACCCCGGATGATCATGTGAAGCGTAAACAGTTTGCTTAAGAAATGCTGGAGAACATTGCAAGTACTAAATCTTTCTTGAGATAAATCCGTTTCTCGGATGAGTGCACTTTCCACGTTTCTGGAAAAGTTAATAAACAGAATGTGATAATTTGGGGAACTGAAGACCCACATTGCACAATGGAACATGAACATTGTAACGCAAAAATTAATGTTTGGTGTGGCATAATGGTAAACCGTGTTATTGGACCCTTTTTCTTTAAGGAAGCGACCGTGAGAGCTGATAATTACCTGGACATGACTCAGCAGTTTGTGTATCCTCAATTGGATGAACCGTTCATTTTGAAAATAGATGGGGGCCCCACCTCATTTGATTTGGATTGTGAGGAGGTCTCTGGATACCAAATTTCCCAATCGATGGACTGGGCGTGGTGGTCCCATTGCATGGCCCCCACGTTCGCAAAACTTAACACCCTGTGACTTTTTTTTTATTGAGATTCATCAAGGGTGAGGTTCACAGCACCCCTGTTGCAGACATTGCTGGCCAAAAGAGGAGGATTACACCCGCACTGCAGAAAGTTAATACTGACATTCTCGAACGAACATGGTTGGAACTGGAATACCGTTTAGACATTGTTCGGGGGACAAATGGTGCCCATGTCGAATGTCTATAAAACTTCATGATCTATTCTGTGAATTAACACAAGTTGTGAATTGAGATCATTTACACTGCTGGCCACCCAAAATGCAACACCAAGAAGGAAGCATCCGATTGGCCTAAAATTCGTAGCATGCGTCGCTCCCGAGAGGACATGCAAACGATTAGCATTGCAGGGCATATGCAAATCATGTGCGCCCGGCACGCCACCGAGAAGCACTATAAAAAGGGTGCACAGAAGACGGTGTGTAAGTAGTGGAAGTGTGTTGTGCTGCCGGACCTGTGCGTGGGAAGTTTCCCGATGCCTCGTCGCAGAATATGGCAGTCATTCCAGCACGTTTTGGAGTTCAACAGAGGACGAATAGTGGCTTATCGCGACACCGGTTTATCGTAACGAGACATCGGCGCCCGATGGGACGACATCCAGCCACAGTGAGGCGAGTATGGATTCGGTGAGTGCAGGAGGAACGGACGGACCGACGCGAGCGATTGCCGCAGCCGCGGCACGCCGCCGAACGAGAGGACCGGCATGTTGTGCGGCAGACATTGATGGCTCGCACCGCCACATCACGAACGTTAGCGCAGAAATTAGGGTGTGTTGCGTAACAACCTGTGTCAGCACGTACCGTTCGACGTCGTCTGCAGGAGCGAGGACTTGTTGCACGGCGCCCATTGCTCCAATTACCATTGACGTTACACCACCGGTGATTGCGGCGGCAGTGAACCGTTGAACGTCGCACCTGGACTACGGAATGGCACGACATTGTCATCTCCGACGAATCCCGCTTCTGCTTGCAACACCACGATGGTCGGATCCGCGTGTGGCGGCACCGCGGCGAGAGACTGTATGACGCCTGCATTATGCATCGCCATACCGGTGCGTCGCCTGGCGTTATGGTTTGGGGCGCAATTGAATATGACACCCGCACCCTTCTGGTACGCATCGCCGGTACACTCAACAGCCACCGCACCATCTCCGCTGTTTTGGAGCCTGTAGCCTCCCTTACTTTCAGAACCTGCCAGCGGCCACGTTCCAACAGGACAATGCGCGCCAACACGTGGCACGCATCGTGCAACAATTCTTCACGGCCCACCAGGTGTCACTGCTGCCGTGGCCCGCCTGTTCTCCCGATATGTCGCCCATCGAACACGTCTAGTCGCTGATCGGCAACCGAGTGGCCCGGCAAGCACCACCCGCGGTTACGCTTGATGAACTGTGGCAACGTGTGGAAGCAGCCTGGACCGACATACCCCAAGCCCACATCCAAAGCGTCTTTCGTTCGATGCCGCGGCGTGTAGTGGCAGTTATTGCCAGCCATGGGGGCCACACGAACTATTGATGTCTGCGTGTTCCGCAAGTCGCACGAGCCTGTAAGCTCAATCGTTTCATCTTTGCATCTGTTGTTACGTGTCCAGTAAATCTGGCTTTGCTATCTCGTGTACTTCTTGGTGTTGCGTTTTGGGTGGCCAGCAAAGTATATTAAAACTGTTATGATTATTTGAAATTGCTTACAGATTTATGGGACACCCTGTACCACTGAACGAGAAACTGGAAGATTATTCTTTAACTTATGTGATAAATGAAATCGAAGTTTTGAGCGCATACGATTTTTTAAACATGTCCTCCGATGATTAAATTAAAGCAGAGATAAGACTCAGTATTTTGTTTTGATTACTTCCTTTTCATTTGTGCTAAAGACATTAAAAGCCTCTCTTGGTTTCGTAAGTGCTGCCGAATGATATTTAGAATTTCAATCGCCTTGATGGAAAGAAGAGTATTTTACGCTTTTCTCTTCTTAGGGAAGCTTACAGTTTTCAAACACAAACAGCAGACGATAACGCAACCAAATCAATTAAGTCTCCTCTTCTTTTCAAGTTCAGATGATTTGAAATTCAAACAATGGTAGCAAATGGATTCCTAATAAGCTTAAATTTCTCTTAACCCGCTTTGAAGTAGTATTTTCGCATGTTTTAATCATCATCCATTATCCAAATTTACTTTTTTCACTAATTCAAAATTCTGAAGCTTTTCTTAAAGATTTTCAAAGTTCAGTCATTGTAGAAAAATATGTAAAAGCAATCCCGCTCGTTCACGTCTTTAGCATTTAATACGCCTTATGCATAAAAATAAACACTGGATTTCACTTTAATACCACATGTTAAATTGCAAACGGCTACGACAAGCTAAATACACTTTTAAAAAATAATGTTTACTCTTACCTATACATAACAAGGTGTGGGCCCATATTTTCTAATTATAGCAACTGAAGTGGCAAAGTATGAGCCAAACATAATTCCAGCAATTTAAGATATCTTTCAATTAGGTATTTAGGAAAACAACAAATCCAATGCTCCAACGGAACTTCTGAGAAGAGGGGGGTAACAGGGCTGTAGCTAATGATAAATTCTAGTGAAGGCTGTTAGTAATGTAGGGGAGGCTAGAAAACGTATAGTATATATATAAGGGTGGTTCAAAAAGTAAATTCAAACATCGAAATGTTTTAGTGCTCATGATTTGTTTTTGTTCCTTTTGATAAGAAAATGTCTGACGCAAAATTTTAAGAGTATCCTATAATGTTTAGGACTGCCTCATCCTAAAGGTGGTTGAACTTTTACTATGGCCGCCCAGGTGGCGCAGTGGCCTAAGCGATGGCTTCTGATCATTCGTCCGAAAGGGGTCCGGGTTCGAATCCCGGTGAGACATGGATGTTGTGTTTGTCTTACGGCACTGATTCTCTCCCTTCTCTGGAACCAGTGGCCCTAAATTAGGGACGAGCGACTGCTCATAGCCCATTGAGGTGCTCACGGTGGTCGTTAAACCTCCAATCAAAAAAAAAAAAATTTCAAGGGTATCCTATAATGTTTAGGACTGCTTCATCCTAAAGGTGGTTGAACTTTTACTATGGCCGTCCAGGTGGCGCAATGGCCTAAGCAATGGCTTCTGATCATTCGTCCGAAAGGGGTCCGGGTTCGAATCCCGGTGAGACATGGATGTTGTGTTTGTCTTACGGCACTGATTCTCTCCCTTCTCTGGAACCAGTGGCCCTAAATTAGGGACGAGCGACTGCTCATAGCCCATTGAGGTGCTCACGGTGGTCGTTAAACCTCCAATCAAAAAAAAAATTTCAAGGGTATCCTATAATGTTTAGGACTGCTTCATCCTAAAGGTGGTTGAACTTTTACTATGGCCGTCCAGGTGGCGCAATGGCCTAAGCAATGGCTTCTGATCATTCGTCCGAAAGGGGTCCGGGTTCGAATCCCGGTGAGACATGGATGTTGTGTTTGTCTTACGGCACTGATTCTCTCCCTTCCCTGGAACCAGTGGCCCTAAATTAGGGACGAGCGACTGCTTATAGCCCATTGAGTTGCTCACGGTGGTCATTTTTTTTTTTTATTGGAGGTTTTAACGACCACCGTGAGCAACTCAATGGGCTATAAGCAGTCGCCCGTCCCTAATTTAGGGTCACTGGTTCCAGGGAAGGGAGAGAACCAGTGCCGTAAAGCAAACACAATATCCATGCACGACCGGGATTCGAACCCGGACCCCTTACGGACGAATGATCAGAGGCCAGCGCCTTAGACCACTGCGCCACCGGGGCGGCCACGGTGGTCATTAAACCTCCAATTAAAAAAAGACTTTTGCTACTATAAGACTACGCCTGTTATAAGGAAAGTAATGAACATAACACATTGATACCAGAATGCTTTAACTGAACCAGATAAATCGCAAATTTATTTCGTAAGTAGGTTCCAATACGGTTCATTATAGTAATTATACTATGCAATAATTTACAAAAAATCCCACTGCTGATTTCTCAGTCAGCTTGCTTCTCAGTCTGTGTGAAAAGCATTCCTTTCTTAGTAACTGGATGGCGTTTCCGGTGGCCCTCTACAACTTGAAAGAGGAATTGTTTCTGATCTTCGTGCTTAGTGAGAGAAGAATTGAAAGTGGTAGCAAGAGGGAGTCACCTTTCAACACTTGACAACTTTACGAGCCATTACTGTCTTCTTTGATTCCTCGAAAGACTCCATGTCTTCTCCCGAATCCATGTTCTTAGCCAAGAAAGATCTGTTCAATTGCAAAACTTTAAAGGAGAAATGGCAAGCAGATCCAATGAAGTTAGAAAGCGTTTCGCCATATAATCTATATGACAAAATTCCAACTTTGATGAGGCAGTCCTAAATATAATCTGATTCGTTTGTAATTTTTTGTGAGTTGTTTACTCATTGAAAAAAAACAAGAACATTTATGAGCACCAACAATGTATCAATTTATGAAAGTTTATTTTTTGGCATATGATCTTGAATGGCCCTAATATACATGCATACACACACACGCACACACACACACACACACACACGCACACACACACACACATGTGAAACTAAAAGCAGAGTTAAAGACGAAATTAAAAAAAAAAAATTGAACTTACATTCTGAAGATCACGACGCGCAACGCAGCAGTGATGAATTCTCAGATCTAGCTACATACAAAGCAGAAACTGTAACAAAAATGTTTTTAACTACGACAATAAATAAAAATAAAACTCAAAACCCAACAGGCAAGAGAACAAAATTATTAATAAATAACAAAACCTGAATGCAGAAAGTGTCGAAAATGCCGAGTCTTGGCTTTATCAAAGACCAGCAAAACTGTGCATTTTGTCACCTTCACAAAGACCTAGTTGAAAATGGGTTTCTGCAAAGTCATAGATGCAAGTATAAGTCCCCCAATTTTTTTTTTTTTTTATTTTACATAATCGCCCTCAAAGGTGCGGAAATTAAATAATTAAGCAAAAGTTTTAGCATACATCTATCACTTTCCTGGCCCAACCCATACTCATCATCTCCCATGAAAACCAGAAAAACATTGTCAAAGAGCTCACAAAAATTGTGAGAAGGCCTAGAATTTTAGACCCAGAAAACTAGGCAAATCCCACTACAAATAAAAACATATCAACTAAGCAACTTCCAGAAAACTACAGTTTTAACACGTGGTAAGCAGCCTCACCGGACAAGTGAAGTTCCAAACGGGAACCAAAAAATAAAAAGCACTTTAAAAGTGTCATTCCCTGGAAAAAAGGCACTTCCAAAAAATAATAAAAATAAAAGAATAAAAAACAGAGAACACGGTAGCAAATAGGACCGTTTTACGTACAGTTTCCACGTAAAAACGGAATGCCAGATGAACAAAAACACGTAATATAATGCATTCGAAAAGGTACTTATAGTTAAATATAAAGTTGCCATATTTACATATATATATATAAAATAACCCTTTCAAAAAACTCAAACTCGAAAACCCAAAAACGAACCAATGTTCGGAACGAAACACCCTAGACACACCGAACACAAAAAATAGCAAAAGTTCAAACCAAATCACAAAACGAATGAACCTGTAGACAAGCTGAAGTAACGTCCAGCAAAAGATTGAATTCAGTCACCTCTAAAAACAACCACAAACAGGCCCCCCCCCGCCAAAAAAATTCAAATGCCCCCCTAAACCTCACAGAACAAAGTAAAAACCTCTTAAAATAAAATATACTTAAAAAAGTTAAAACTTACTACAACACTCAGAACAGGAATAAAAAAGCAACGTGTCGTACTCATCAGGGGAACACCGTCAAGTAAGCAGTGGCTTTTCGTAGATGGCAGAAGGTCGCGAATAGCCAAAAAATCCGCCATCGTATTCCCTAAGCCACTGGAAATGAAGACAATCAAACTACACAAATAGATCTGAAAGTATAGTCCTAGGCAAACCCGCTCTCAGAACGAGAACACGGTCGTCACAGGAAGCTTGAGCACATTGAACCTCGAATAAAAAAGGGACGGCATCTGGCATAGAGACGGTTAAAGTTAGAAGTGTATTGAACTGAGAAATATAGGCGAGGCTGTGTGAAAAAAAGGGGCGGGTACGTGAATGTTAATGGGAGTGGCTACAAGAGATCCGCGGAGTAGCACTTAGCAGGCTAAACTATTAATATTGTAGGATCTGGGGTTAGTTAAGTCTTAAATGTATATGCATTTAGATAGTAGCAGATTAATATATGCATGATGAATTGGCCTCTATCTACCTGCAGGATAATTACAGAGGGATCTGTAGCAAGCAGCCGGGGCATCTTCAATAGCGGGTTGCACCGCCTCGTTCGGCGATACATGCTGCAATACGATCCGGCATGGAGGCGAACAGACGCCTGATGCTGTCCTGCGGCAGACTGGCCCACGCGTGTTGGACGGTGTGCTACAAAACCCGGATAGTGCGGCACCGTGCCAGCTGGCATTTCAACTGGTCACACACATGCTCGATAGGGGGCATGTCCGGGGAGCTGGCAGGACATGGAAGTGTCTGGACATGACGTAGGCAGTCCTGGGCAACCCGAGACGTGTGTGGGCGGGCATTGTTCTGCTGGTATAGCGCACCTGGACTCTCGTCCAGGAATGGGAGCACATGGGGCCGTAGGATCTCATCCTCATGCCGCTCGCGCATCAATGATCCTCGTACTACTACTAGAGCTGATGGGCTATCGTAGGCAATGTCTTCCCAGATCATAAAGCCTGCAGTGGGGGAGGTATGACGCTCGATAGCGAGGTTGGGATTGTGCCGTTGACCCGATGACCTCCACACCCGGACACGATGATCACAAGTTTCCAAAACGAAGCGGCACTCATCACTAAACACCACACGTCTCCAGGCTGTGGCGTTCCACGTCGCTCTGGCCTGACACCAACGCACACGGAGCCGGCGATGTTCCGGTGTTAATGACAGGACACGTAAAAGGCGCTGGGATCGTAGAGTCGCTTCCACGAGGCGTCGGAAAATGGTTCGTGGGAACACAGGATCCGCTACATCTGCTTGTATAGTGGACCGGGTCCCCGTGAGATCCGTTCGTGCCTGGCGCAAGATCCGTCGATCCTCTCTACTGGTGGTCCTCCTAGTCCGTCTGGAGCCACTCCGCCATGTGGCAGTGCCGTGACGTGTCCACGGCTCCCAACACAGTCGGACGGTATGGTCAGAATGATCCACGTGGCGGGCCGACCATCCCGCGGTTTTCAGCCGGATGATCAGGCCTCTCTCAAAGTCCGTAAGTTGCGTAAATCGACGTCTCAGGCGTCTACCCGGCATTCTTGTCATTCTGTACTCTTGCTTGCTTCCGCCAGTGCTCATCGCTTTCATGGGGCACCGACTACGCGCCGGTTTATAAGGCTGCCGGTTCGTGCTTGCAGTGCCCCCACATGGTGTGCGATCATGCGCAAGCGCAATAAGCGTGGATCATTTGCATACCATCAGGCGCTCTAGCTATTTGCAAAGATTCGCGGTTGTTGCATGTTTTCTTCTAGGTGAGCAAATTTCATTGTCAGTGAGTGTATATATAGCTGACCAAGAGCTTATATAAGGTATTAGTCAGCCATCTGGTGCCAAGAGACAAACATCTCTTGACAACCATCGGTTGTCAAGAGATGTTTATTTCTGAAAAGAGATGTTTGTCACGGAAACAACATGACGTATGCAGCGATCCCACAATATAAGAAGTGGTGCGACGGGAATCAGCAAGAGTCGGACGCAGTATGGGTAAGACGAAGGATCTAAGCGCATTTGATCGTGGGCAAATTCTCGTGGCCCGACGAATGGGTCACTCCATCTTGGAAGTCGTGCATGCACTGGGATTTTCACGAGCCATTGTGTCACGAGTGCACCGTGAGTACATTGAATCCGGTAAAACCATCCCTGCAAGGGCCAACTGCTGTGGACAACAGCGTGTGGAGGAGCGGGGTCATCGTCGGCTATCTCGCAGTGTAACAGCGGATAGACGGGCCACAGTGCAAGAAATCACTCGGCCATTTAACGCTAGTGCACAAAAACGTGTAAGCAGCCGCACCATCCAGAACCATCTCCTCGCTATGAGATACAGAAGCCATCATCCCACTAGGGTACCGCTGCTGACCACACATCGCAGGGTGCAAAGAATAGAATGGGCGCGGGAACATTGCCACTGGACCCTAGACATGTGGAAAAATGTTGCCTGGACTGATGAGTCAATAGTCACGTTGGTACATGCGGATAGCAGGATACGAGTACGGCGCAAACCACATGAAGCGATGGACCCTTCTTGCCAGCAGTGTTCTCTTCAAGCTGGGGGGGGGAGGGGGTCATTCTCGTCTGGTGACTGTTTACCTAGACTGAAATGGAACCCCTGGTACGTGTGACACCGTCCCTCACAGGTCAACGTTACCGGGATATCCTGGACGACCATTTGCTTCCGTTTGTGCGTCTCCAACATCCCACTGGGGACCTCATCCTGAAATAAGACAATGCACCGTGCCATCGCTCCCGAATTGTATCCGAATGGTTGGATGAACACTCCACCGACGTGACCTCGCTTCCTTGGCCAGCTAGGTCACCTGACCTCAATCCCATCGAGCATATCTGGGATGCCATCGAGAGAGTTGTTCGAGGCTCTGACCCCCTCCATCAAATCTTCGTGAACTGTGGGAGCGTGTTCAGGGGTCGTGGATCCGTATTGCTTCCCAACGCTTCCGGTGTCTTGTCGAGTCCATACCGAGAAGAATCGCCGCCGTCATCAGGGAGAAAGGTGTTGCTGCACGTTACTAGACAGGTAACTCTAATTCAATTGCTCTTCAGTGTATATACTGTATATATTATCATGTTTCTCTATATATACACTCATCGTCAAAAAAATATTTGCACCCTGAAGGACGTGTCGGATCGCAATGCTATTCGTGGGGAAGGTAAAAGTTACCAGGAACAACAAATGATTAAACGTTGAGACTGACATGGGGAATATTTATTGAGCTACACGCCAATAAGTAGTGTCTCTCAGTATGGCGTCGGGCCGCCATGTTTGCTCACACAGCATGCCAGACGTCTCGGCATGGAATTTTACAGGTTCCTAATAGTGTCCCACGATAAGCCATCCCATGCAGCTTGAATCTCACGCAGTTCCTGAAAATTGTGCGGTAGGAATGGAGTGTGGATAGCGCGTTCAATAGCCTCCCACACATTTTTAATTTGCGATAGGGCTGGCGATGCGGTTGCCCATGGCAGAGTGTCAGTGCCTTAAAGGCAAGCTCTCCAGACAGGAGCAGAATGCGGACGAGCGTTGTCCTGTTGGAAAGGGCGTTCAGAAAAGGTTGGGTCGCTGGTTTGCAGGACCTCATTAATGGAACGTCGGGATGTCAAAGTGCCTGTAATGTACACCAAAGGTGATCTAGCATCGTACACAATTGCACCCCATACCATGGCCCCAGGCCTTCTGGACGTCTGACGCTTGATAAAAAACCGTTCATCTTGGCGCTGACCACGGTGCCTCCACCTAGGGATTCGTTAGTATTTTCCTCCAAGACAAAAGCGGGATTCGTCATCGAAGATCATCCGCTGCCATTCTGCGTGGCTCCATGACAGTCTGGCACGACACCATTGCAGCATTTGGCGACGATACACTGTTGTTAAGGGCAGTCGTAACGGTCTGCCTGCGTGTAGTCCTACGTCGTGCAGCTGTCTTCTAAAGGTGCTGGCACTAATCGGACGATGCATGGAGGGCACCACTGCCTGCTAAATATCTGCAATCGTGGCTATTGGGTCGCCCCGGGCATGTCGGACAACCCGTCGGTCCTCTCTCTCTCCGTGTTTTGTCTAGGTCTCCCAGACACTTCCTGTCGGTGCTTCTTACCTTGTTCTATCCACTGTCGCCAACAGCGCGCGCGCTATGGTGATATCCGCACGACCCGTATGGCGCGCAATGCGGCGATGAGACGATCCCGCTTCTCTGGGCCCGACGGTGTGGCACCTCTCGAACTCCTCCAGCAGCTCGAATCGCTTCCGAACTTTTCTTCGAGGCATACTTCACTTACAAAGGATCCAACCAACACAACAGCTTGAGTTAGAATGGCAAGCACGCGCAACGGGAAGACCTTATATAGTCAGTCAGGCACAGCGGTACGACCCTTCCTTGCTTGCTGCACATACGCGGCCGAGCATGATACTTGAATCATTTGCATGTCTCCGATGCCAAACCTACCCACCAAGTTTCATTCCTGTCGGTTGCTTTCTTCTGGGTGGAACTATTTTTTTTTTTTGACGATGAGTGTATATACACTGAGTGCCACTTTATTATGACCACCTGACAATTTTAAGCAAATGAGCTGTGGCTTCACGCTGTTGCCGCCAGAGGGTGAGGCTAGTATAAAAAGGGAAAGCTTAGTGCTTGCGACAGTAGTAGAAATGATTTCTGGGTGACGTGGGATGATTTTCAACGTGGGATGATTGCAGGAACTCGGAGCCATGGATCGAGTATCACCGAAACCGCCGCATTCGTGAAATGTTCCAGAGCAGCTGTTGTTAAAGTGTTTAAAGGCTGGACTGTCAGCCAAAAAACTAGGTCTCTACGTGCAACGTGTGGTCGTCATCGACTAGTGACTGCTCGGGCGGAAGGGAGAGTGTCCAGACTGGTAACAGACAACACAAGGGAAACAGCGCAGCAAATTACAGACCATTTGTGACGTATATTCTAAATTAACTTTCCTTTTTAGTTTCTTTCCCTATGTAAATCTTGAGTTTGTTCTCAGCTTTACTTCACACTTAACGTGATATCTTCTCTCTCAAACGAATACTGTTGGCAACAATTGAGGTAGAATAGACGTGACGTATACCTGTTATGAGATAAGAACCTCAGATATGAACTACAAACAACAGTTGCTCGTGCGGAGTGTGGAGCGTGGAGCGTTGAATGTGGTTGATACTGATTTGTTATGTAAACTGTGAAGTGCTATGATGTATCAGAGAAAACATCTGGAATAAAGCCAATCTCCGTAAGTTTGACTTTTGTTTAAATGTTTCGTCCGGCCTTTCATCGTATGGTGATGTTTTAAAATAACGTAAGAAGCGCGACAAAGAATCAGTACGAAAAGACATTACGTTATACACCTTAATCAAGGATCCCCTCAAATGATCTCTGCACGCACTGTTCGCCGTACACTGCATCGGATGGGATATGGAAGCCGAAGGCCTGTTCGAACACTTTTGCTGTCTGCAGTTAACAAGAGAAAAGGTCTCCAGTTCACACAGGAGCACAAGGATTGGACAGTCGATAATTGGAAACAAATTATGGGGTCCGATAAATCACCTTTTCAGTTGCACCATGCCGATGGCCGAGTGAGAATTTGGCGGAAACAGCACGAAAGCATGGACCCCAAATGCGTTTCTACAACCCTTCAAGATGGTGGAGGCAACGTTATGGTTTGGGGAATGTTTTCTTGGCATGCTTTGGGCCCTTTAATTCGTGTTGATCAACGTCTGACGGGCACATCATGTCTAAACATCGTTGCTAACCAAGTGCATCCTGTCATGTGGATGGTTTATCCCAATGGCGATGGCTACTTTCAAGAAGCTTAGGTGGCCCCCACAGTCTCCATATCTCAACCCCATTGAGAATTTGTGGATGAAGTTGAACGAGCCGTCAACAGCTGGATTCACAACCCTGCAATCTCACACTCCTGGAAAGTGCTATTCATCAAGCATGGTCTCAGAATCTCCAAACCACCTATCAACATCTTGTGGAGTCCATGCCACGAAGAATCGACGCAGTAATAAAGGCGAAAGGTGGCCCAATGAAGTACTAAGGGGTGGTCATAATAAAGTGGCCACTCAGTGTATATAGGAACAGTAAAACGTTCCTTTTCAGCAGAGATACTGGGCGAAAACAAAGTAGAGGAACTATTGCTACCACGAGCGGAATGCGAAAGCGTCCTTATCAAACGTAGCCGCTGTGAAAAGAAAAGTAGAGGAAATATTCCGACGAGGAAAAGAAAACTCAAGGCTCCCTTTCAGAGGGCTGAATGACATGGAAAAAAAGACAATGCAAAATGCAGATGGGTAGCTTATTATCAGAAATGAAGGATATTCTACGCAAGTGGATTTGCACAGGATTTTTCTTTTTGATGACAGGGCAACATATAACACAATAACAACGATACCGTGCAAAAGTTGTTTTATTGAAAATATGTGAATAGAGGCGAGAAATCTGAACCACACAGTACCAATGCGAGAGAAATGAAGTCAGGAATTTTGCTGGCTTTCTCTATTTTGATTTCAGATGCTTTCCTGCGAAGTGAAAATGCGAGATAGGTACAGCATTCAAACGCTGGTAGAAGGGTGGAAAGATAAGTTCTGGTCACATTTTCCGGAAACTCGATTTAAAAGTTTACTAAAATGGTGAAGAAAATAAAAGCACTAGGCAAAAATGGCATTGCTGCATCAGAAGAGCAAGAAGCCTATATTCGAAAGAAATAAAAATACGTTGGCATGATTTTCAAAGGAAACTGCGGAATGTTCTCAACATGTTTTTGTCGCTCGAAAGACTATTGGAAAAATGATATCCTTGTAACTCTGGAATTGACAAATAAATGCAACTCGCAGCAAAAAACAAACAAACTTAAGATGCATGGTGAAATAGCGCACGTACCAAAAGACCAAATTTCCGTACGCTGAGAGGGAAAATAGCAAAACTTCATCTTGAATTACCTTAGATGCATGTATCAATTTCAGAAATAATTACCAGGACGATGTGAAACGCAATACTGGCCTCATTTCATGTTTTGATGCTGCTGTTTATCGCGTTCGCTTTTCCGATAAGTTGTCATTCGTATATATAGATAAAAACAATACATTCGCATCACGAAAGCTAAAGATAATTCCTCCCGTTGCAGCGCAACATGCAAGAGCGATTGTATTACCTCGAACGTAAAATTTACAAGCATATGCGTCAGGTCATTTTTTATCTTATTTTCCGCTACTTCACCTCAGAAATTCTAAAACTTTATTCCTTCCAGAATGGATGCATGCAGGAAATTTTCACTATTTTTCAAATATCATCACTAAAGTATTTCTTTCTTCCTTTTTCTTTTTTTTTTTACTGAAAATGAGTTTATTTTTTTGCTTAAGCCTTTTTCCACATATGAAAAACCTGTTTTTATGTTACATATACACTGGCGTGCAAAAATTAAGGACGAGACAGTTTTTTGAATGTAACGTCGTGCAGAAGTGCTCCACATCGACTCAAATCATACCATAAGATCACCAAGATGTAAGAATATGGGACAAGTGAGCAAAACCGTCCAAACAAGGAATACAAAGGATACAAAAGCACTTTACTGAATAGGTAGCTTCAAGTACAACTGGACAGAAGACAGAAACGTCCATGTGAAAGGCGGCTGCCAAGAAAAATCTAGTCTTTTGTAGGGGATGCAATCACCCCTGACTGCGTTGCAGGATTTACAAAGTCTGTCCATGCTGAGGACGAGGTTGTCAAGGAGCTGTTGAGGCATCGCGGCCCATTCCTCTTGTAGCGCAAATTACAGCTGCGGAATCGTTGCTGGCGGCTGTTGACGTGCTGCCAAGCGTCCCCCAAGAAGGTCCCACAGGTGTTCGATTAGATTTAGGTCCGGGGACCTTGCGGGCCAATCCATGCTATCTTCACTCTCCAACAGCTCTGCGACAGCCACTCTACGATGAGGTGTAGCGTTGTCGTCCATGAAGAGGAACTCAGGACCCACAACACCTCTAAACAGACGCACGTGGGGCAGGAGAACCTCGGTACAATAGCGAACACCAGTGACTGAACCTCCTTAGAAGATGTGGAGGACAGTACGGCTACCAAGTATGATACCGCTCCAAACGAGAACTCCGCCACCTCCAAACCGGTCCCTTTCGATGGTGTTGGAGGTGTGATTGCGTGTTCCCTGCTCTCTCCAGATGTGTATACGTCCAGAATCGCTCGCCAGACTAAATCGGCTCTCATCCGTAAAGAGAACTCCACCCCATTGAAGATGTGTCCAGTTCTTGTGTTCCTGGCACCACAGAAACTGCCGTCTCCGATGAGCAAGCGTTAATGGCACACACCGTACTGGTAGTCGTGCAAATAGACCACCTTTGTGCAGCCTCCTGGCCACGGTAAAACGCGATAACGGACGTCCAGTTGTCTGTTGCACGTGCCTTGCGATTTCTTCCGCTGTCTGCCGTTTGTCACTTCTTACCTGTAAGAAAATATACCGGTCGTCCACCGCCGTGGTTGATCGTAGACGACCACTGCTAAACTCTCGGACAGCTGTTCCTGTCGTGTGAAATGCTCTCCAAGCTCGTGAAACGATGCTGTGAGGAATCCTGAACTCTTCGACTACACTAGTCACACTTCGACCATCTTCCAACTTCCCAATGGCGCGACCTCGAGTAAAGTCATCCAGGTGTCGTCTACTGGATTGTCTGTTGGCCATATCACACGGTGGCAGCAATTCGACGTCGTTCAAACCGATGTACACCGTGCAATAGCTTTCACCGAATTGCTGAGCGTACACCGCCCATGTGCTTTATAATCTTCCGGCACATGTATGAGCATGCCCTACCGTACCGGACCCTAGTCTATCTCCTGAGTGGTCTTTTAGTACGTTCTGCCTGCTCGTTTCGCTGTTATGCTAATTTCTCCTCTTCGTCCTTAATGTTTGCACACCAGTGGACTTTAAAACACGCTTTTTTTATTTTGGTCGTTCAGTTTTGGAAGCTGAAAATCAAATCTCAAGTTTCCTGTCTTTATATTCTGGTGTTTTTCGTTATGGACTCAGATGCTTCTTATTTAAATATCAGCATTGTCTAGGCCAAACATTTTTTCGACGTAGGACTACGTCTAACTCCGCGGATAACATAGGGCGACTTACGGCCGACCGCTAGTAACAAAAATAGGGCCCAATTGAAATTATTATAGCGTTAAAAATACGTGCCGCACACTAATCGTGTTAGCATATTCGCAAACAGCCTGGAGTCCAATTCGCGTACTGCGCAATACATCATGCGCGCGATGCTACCCTCGCATCATGTGCATTGGAGGGGTAATGCTATATTTTTGGGTGTGCCGCCACGTTTGACTGAGTCTATCTCGGCAACCATGAGCGCAACACAACTATGCGTGGTATCAGTTTAAAGCTCTCGACAAGATCTATTCAAATATATGAAGAACATTCCTCAGTGGTTTGAACAGAACATTTAAAGAATTGTTTTCTTGTGAACCAGTAGACACTTTTGACAATACCGCGGTTTATCTGGATTTTAGCTCTGAGTGCAAAACAACTGTGCGTGGTATCGTTTTAAAGCTCTCGACGAGATCTATTCAAATATATAAAGAACATATCGCCGCAGTTTAAACTAAAATTTTTAAAAATTATTTTCGTGTGAACGGGTCAACATATGCGAAAATGCCACGATATTCGCAGAATGCACGCAAGCAAAAGTGGAGAAAATCAAAACGAGAGGCAAGAGCAAGTGACGAGGAATGTAAGAAGCTCAAGAAGACAGAGCACCACGTTAGGTAATTCGTGTTTTCATCTGCTTTGTGTTCGCAGTGTATGCAGGATGATTTGTAGAAATTATGTAAGCTACTTTCATATGATAGACCTGTGTTGGCTATAACAAATTAAATAAACGCTTTGAAACCATACTCGACTAGCTCATTTCAACTCTCCGATCTTCAGGTCGTAGTCTTATGTTCCAAACTGACGGCTCAATCAGAACTGAGCTTACCTGTATTTTCTTACTCTGACCCAGAGTTGAAAGGATGTGGATATCTTCTTTTGCATATACACCTCCTGACAGAAAAACACATAGATAGCCAAGTAGGTCCTGAACAAATGATTTAATTGTTACATACAGACTAGGCTCCAGCTGTCGAATATACAGGATGGTCAATAAGGAGTGTGACCGCTATTTTGGGAGATACAGGTTGAAATTGACGTGACAGCAAGGCAATGAGAGTACGAATATAGTCCTGGGGTATCGTGGACCATGTGGTGTTGATCCGAGTCCACAGTTCATCTTCATTTTGCGGGGATGGGAGGGTACTCAACCGACGTACAATCGTTTCCCACAGATGATCGATAGGCGAGAGCTCGGGGGATAGTGCTGGCCACGGAAGCATTCGCACACCGTTTAAAGCATTTAAGCTGATCCGAGGGGATACGGAAGTGCTACGGCAGCAGCACCTCGTCAACATAGCTGCGTGCGGTCAATGTGGCCGTAATGTGTACCAGCGGTGAGCGGCTGTTGGCACTGATAGCACTCCCCACCATGAGTACACGCCGCCGGACCGTGTAGCGCTCCAGAATGCCGGAGGAATCCGACCGTAGGCCGCGTCACCTCCAGACTCTCACACAGCGATCATCCGTGGTGAGACAGAACCGCGACTCGTCGATGAACACCTCACTGTTCCATTCGGCACCCCACGCAGCTCCGGAGCGACCCAACGCCAAGCGGTGACAACGATGGCTAGCTGTGAGGGGTAGCCTTTGCAACGGACGTCTGGACAGTAAACCAGACGCAGCCAATCGGCGCGATACTGTCCGCGTCGATTTTGCAGCTTCCAAGCCTCCCCGTACACTCCGCAAAATGTCGCCTGTTGTGGCTTGTGGGTCCGCTACGGCGTGACGTCGGATGAGACGATCGGTGCGCTCGGACTTCGGTCTCCGTGCTCTGGTCTCCCTACGACGTTGCACTGATCCTTCCTGGGACCATTGTCTCCAAATGCGACCGACGGTTGTGTCATCACGTTGCGTTTCTTTCGCTATACGACGCAAGAACCATCCGGTGGTACGAAGGCCTACGATGACTTTTCTTGTGAACTCATCCGTTTAACGAAATCGCGTACGACGGCGTCTTAACGACACTGGCACTCCTTGTTCGTTCTCCAGACATGGTTACAGCAGAACCACTCACTTCTCGTGGCCGTGACGACGTCTCCACTGATGGTCTCACGGGCTGATTGTCCGCTTATATCCCGCGCGCCGTTCGTGCGATTGGCCTGCAAATGCAATTATTCGCATAACTTGTATGTGTTTCTTCCGCATATGCATGGCGCTGCTTCACGTCTTCGTTGTGTGGCATTTTTTCTGTCAGGCAGTGTACATTTAATATGCATATTACGCTGTCACTCTCAGAAAGCATGAGCCTCTTCCGTCTTCGTTTTGTCCTTTTATTTCGAACGCATTACAACAGCTGAAGATGAAAACATGTGGGAAACAAAAACGTGCTTGCAACATTGCCAGCAGAAGATACTGTTTTCAGTATCTGGCCAGCTTTCTAATAAAAGCGGAATTGCTGTTCTCTCTTCACTCCTGTTCAGTAGTCTGGTAACGTATCGCTTTTTATACGACTGTAAATCAAACAATTTTCTTTAGTTTACCAATTCAAAGACCCAGGGGTGAGGAATTTGCAGCCTTCTAGGCGATTTAGTGCGGTCTTCTGAGTGAATTCAAATTTTACGGAGCAAATCTACTAATTTTTATTAATATGTTTTTGTTCGTCTTTTATTATTTTTATTTTTATTTTAAAATGACCATATTTAAAATACGAAAGAGTAAAAGAAGTATATATATTATGAGCATCCTTAAGTAAGGATCACTACAGCTACGTGGTTAAATGAATACTCTTAAAGACGTGTATCATCTTTCTATATTCTGTTGCTCACGTTTAAGTAAATTACAGCTCATGGTGGTGCATAAAATGTAGTAACTTCCAAATTTGGAAATTTGTTATTAGGCCCTATCACTTCCAGTTTTGTGTCTCCCCGACTGACGGTGCGACACAAGACTGGAAGTGATAGGCCTAAAAACAAGTTTTCGTTGGATTACTACTAGGCGCATGTAATTCTTACAACGGAACTCGGGGTGTTTGGTGAATGGCAGTGAAGAAGCATTGTATGTAAGTAGTATACACTGAAGAGCAATTGAATTAGAGATACCTGTCCAGTAACGTGTAGCACCACCTTTCGCCCTGATGACGACGTCGATTCGTCTCGGCATGGACTCGACAAGACACCGGAGACGTTGGTAAACCATACGGATCCACGACCCCTGAACAAGCTCCGACAGTTCACGAAGATTTGATGGAGGGGGGTCAGAGCTTCGAACATCTCTCTCGATGGCATCCCTGATGTGCTCGATGGGATTGAGGTCAGGTGACCTAGCTGGCTAAGGAAGCGAGGTCACGTCGGTGGAGAGTTCATCCAACCATTCGGATACAATTCGGGAGCGCTGGCACGGTGCACTGTCTTGTTGCAGGCTGAGGTCCCCAGTGGGATGTTGAAGTCGCACAAACGGGCGCAAATGGTCGTCCAGGATATCCCGGTAACGTTGACCTGTGAGGGACGATGTCACACGTCCCAGGGGTCCCATTTCAGTCCACGTAAACGGTCCCCAGACGAGAGTCCTACCCCCACCAGCTTGAAGAGCACCCTGCTGGCAAGAAGGATCCATCGCTTCATGTGGTTTGCGCCGTACTCGTATCCTGCCATCCGCATGTACCAACGTGAATCTCGACTCATCAGTCCAGACAACATTTTTCAACATGTCTAGAGTCCAGTGGCGATGTTCCGGCGCCCATGCTAATCTTTGCACCCTGTGATGTGCGGTCAGCAGCGGTACCCTCGTGGGACGATTTCTTCTGTACCCCATAGCGAGGAGATGGTTCTGGATGGTGTGGCTGCTTACACGTTTTTGTGCAGCAGCGTTAAATTGCCGAGTAATTTCTTGCACTGTGGCATGTCTATCCGCTGTTACACTGCGAGCTAGCCGACGATGACCCCGCTCATCCACACGCTGTTGTCCACGACAGTTGGCCTTTGCAGGCATAGTTTTACCGGATTCGATGTACTCACGGTGCACCCGTAACACATTGGCTCGTGAAAATCGAGTGCCTGCATGACTTCCGAGATGGAGTGACCATTCTTCGGGCCCCGACAATTTGCCCACGATCAAATGCGCTTAGATCCTTCGTCTTACCCATACTGCGTCCGACTCTTACTGATTCCCGTCGCATCACTTCTTATATTGTCGGATCGCTGCATACGTCATGTCGTGTCCGTTTACAGGGCTGCCCACAGCGCCACATTTGCATAACACCAGCTGTCTCTAACTCAATTGCTCTTCAGTGAACATTTGATGAAGTTTCTTGAATACGGCCTTGCTAGATTATAGCCAGCCTTCTAATACGAAAAGGTACCGCACCTCTGATCTAGGGCAACTGAGTGCGGAGAGAGCTAGCGCTACGACGAGAGGCAGCATCGTATGACTGATCTGGAATTCGAGCCAGCGCCCATTACAGACGACTAATCAAGAGCCAACGCCTCTGTCCAGTCGGTAACCTGAAGACACATTTGCACAGTGGTCTAAGAGCTGGATTCTGATCATTCGTCCGAGACGGGCCCAGGTTCAAATCCCGTGAGGCATGGATTTCGTTTTTGTCTTACGGCTTTGGCCCTCTCCCTTTCCTGGAACTAGTAACCCTAAATCAGGGATGGGCAACTGATCGAGTTGCTCACCCTTCGAGTTGCTCACCGTGCTCGTTAAACCTCCAATAAAAAAACAACAAAAAAAAAATACCTTGAGCAACTCTCAAGATTTAAGCAGGTACTAATCCCAAATTTGGTACCACTGATTCCAGGGAGGGGACAGAGCCAGCGTCATCAGTCAAATACACCACTCATGTCTCATGCGGGACACAACACAGACGACTACTCAGAAACAAGCGCCTCTGTCCACTCGGCCACCGGGCTTCAAGGCATATTTTATATGTCACATGATTAAATTAAATTTACCAGATTTCAATTTGTTTTCTTCTTGTCTGGGTTTATAACGACTTCCGTGAATATTTAAATCAATACGGAGTCTCTCTCGTGTCTCCAACTCCGATCCAGTCGCCATTTCGGTGAACGAATGGTCAGAGGCGTAGATGTCTAACCAGTCGTCCTCCGGTTTGAGTCTCTGATGAGGTATGGATCGAGAATTTTTCTTATGGCTCCTCTTCTCTGCCTTCCCTAGAATCAGCGACCTCAGATAAGTGATAAGGTATTGCTTAGAGTTGCTCATGGTGGTTGTTAAATCCCGAAACAAAAAAGGAATTGTTTCCAACAAAGCGCCATGGTTTAAGTAAACCTTATCTGGTGCGCAACCGGTGCGCAGGTACGCATTGGTAAAACGTTCGCCCCTCTGACAACTTGTCACTAAGTGTGGCTATTAGCAAAACTTAAATGTACTAACGAAAATTAACTGGATTATAAAACTTTCTGGTAAATGTAGATCTCACACACCCACATCCACACACTAGCTTGTGATTACTGATCATCGACTGAAATCAAGTGAGTTGTATAACGTAATTTCTTTTCGTGGCAACACATTATGTCGTTCTTACGTTTTTTCTAAACCATCAGATCAGAATACGATGCTATTGTTCCCAATTGAATTATTACGTACAGACGAATCATAAAACAGAAGTCAACTTGCGGGAATTGTCTTTATTGGTCCCAGTACGAATTTCAGTAGCACTCTAATACTTTACGACAGTAGATATCAGATCACATTATCTAAAAATTGAACGCCTAGAAACACACATCCACGACATCTTCGTCACATCTCCACCAGCAACTGTTATCTCGTTGTTTTATTAATCATTCTTATCTCATACATTCATACGTCACGTTCACTTTGACCTCAAGAGTGTTGCCAACAGTATTCTCGTGAGAGAGAAGATGTCACAATAAGTTTGGAAGTATAAGCAGAACAAACTCAAAATTTACATAAGGAAAGAAACTAAAAATGAATGTTAATTTAGAATATACATCACAGATGTTAAAGGTTCGAAGTGTAGTTTTGCTTACAAAACAAATGCATTCATTTTTAATTATATCAAGTAACCACAAAAGTATTTGCCGTTTTCGGAGTCTGAGAAAAGGTATAACACATACGTAGTACGAAAGCAATTTTTTCATCAAAATAATTACCGCGGTCGTAAACTATGTTTTGCCAACGTGTTAACAACTTATAAATACACCTGAGATATAATGCCGGGTCATAGGAAAAGAAAAGTGTTTGGAGGCCAACATACAATTCATCAAAGTTGGAGAAGTCGTGTCCACGCAAATGATTATCGAGTTAAAGAAACGAGTGATAGGGAAGATATCTGGTGAGTAAGCTAGATGACATAAAAGTTCCCATCCAAATTCTTTGATTGTTTTTCTGGTCAATGAAGCGGAGTCGGCACGAGCTTTATCTTGAAGGAACAGAACTCCATTTCTGTTGACCAGTGCTCATAGCGAGCGGCTTCTGTATCAAGGCAGAAGACGTTAAATTATCGGAGTTTAAACGAGGCATGGTACTGAAAGCACGACAGATGGATGGGACATTCAATTCCCGAAGTTGCGAGAACATTCGACATTCCTCGATCCATGGTGTCACGTGTGCACCGAGAATACCTCATGGCAGGCATTACCACCCACCGTGGACAGCGCAGCGGCCGTCCACGGGTGCTGATTCTGACCACGATTGTCTATGGTAACATAAAAGCGACTCTAGCTCAGATAGCATTCACATTCAATGCAGAAGGTATCAGAGACACATCCATTAAGTCAGTCGGGCGTAATGCAGCGTCCATTGGGTATGGGAGCAGAAGACCTAACAGAGTGCCTTTATTAACACCACAAAATCGGACACAACGCCTCATTTGGGCTCGTGAACACGGTAATTGGACTCTGGAAGACTGGCAACATGTGACGTGGTCCGATGAGTCACGCTACTAGTTGTTACGAGCTGATAGTAGGGTTCGAGTGTCGCGCAGATCCCATGACGCTATGGACCTAAGCTGTTAACAAGACACTGTGCAAGCTGGTGGTGGTTTCATACATGTGTGGGGTGTGTGACGTACCTGCCAGCAGGACGCACACGACATAAAGGTAGATAGCCATCAGAACAAACGTGTGCCTAGCTTAATTGGTAGAGCGACTTGTTCCGGAATAAGCGGACTCGGGTTCGAATCCCGGCGTAGACCAAAAATAACAGAGAAATTTACTTCGTTATAGGTGTCTTTACGTGGCACGGGTTGGGTCCTCTAATCCTTCTAAATACGTCATTAACCGGTAATCGCTTTGTTGCTCTGCTGGGTGACCATTTGCAGCATTTGATGGACTTCATGTACACCAACGACGATGGGATTTTCCAAGAGGACAATGCACCATATCATTGAGCCAAAGTTGTCCAAAATTGGTTCGAGAAGCACTCTGGACAGTTCGAACGGATGGTGTCGCAGCCACGCCAGCTCGACATGAAACCAATAGAGCATTTGAGGGACGTGGTGGAAAGGTCCATTCGCACCCAGGATCCTGAACATACAAATACCAGAGAACTGAGGGCGGCTATTCAGATGGCATGGCTCATTTCTTCAAAAGTCTTCCGGCCACTTGTGGAATCCATTCTCCGCCACACTTCGCTGTGCTAGAGGCAGTCCTACACGATACTAGGTACGTATCCCATGACTTCGAGTATTTCAGTGTATGTGTGTGTGTACGCGAGAAAGGAATTCTTTTTTCTAATTTTTATGTTAAAAACACCTATGTGCGTGTATGGATGGAAAAAATCATCCATCCCTAATTTAGGGTCACAGATTCCAGGGAAGCGCTACGGCTACTGGCGTTAAACCGAGGACTACATGCTTGCTTTATCAAGGGTTCGAAACGAAGCGCGTGGCTGAAAAGTGTTACAATCCCATATCCTTTTCTCACTAGACAAACACACGCGCGCTCGTGTAAGGAACACGATAATGAAAGGTGATAAACATAAAAAAAGAAGTAAAAAAAAAGGGCCGGCATTTATCCCACCTAATTACTGAATACTTTTCAATTTTTAGAAAGACGTTAATGACGTTTTAGGGTTCCAAATTCGAATAAATATATTAAGCGTACTTTTTTGGCAAACTAATTCCTTGAGGAGAAAAGTCTACGGAGAAAATGAGGATAAGACTTTTTTTCCAAGTGTCCAGATACATTCATTGGCAAATTAGAAAGGATTTTCGCCTGACAAGAGGTATTAAAAAATTCGATTGCTGGACTCTTTTTATCGATGTAATTAACTGAAAGAAAAATTTTGCTTCCCTTTCGTAATTGTAGAATGCATCAACTTCTGATTTTCTCCTTTTGCCTCCCTGTTTCAAACGTTTTGTTATTTCCATTTTTCGGAATGTTAAATTATAATATAAAATAAAAGTTTTGGAATGAAGCTGTTATCCTGAAAGCAATGGGAAAGGAAGTGTAGAGATTTAAGAATTTTTCTGAAACGCGAGGTATGTCATTGCATATGAAGTTTCCTTCGGCAATTAGCGTTATGTAATTTGGATTGAAAAACATAATTTGTAGTTCAGTATAAGAAAAGCATGCAAGAAATCTTTTGATTGTTAGGGTAAAATTTATCAGACTAATGTTTCCGACGTCATTCTTTATTCCGGAAGTTTAGAATGGTAGCGAAGTTAATCGACTAGAAAAGTAAACTGTTGAAAATTTTGCAGTAAGTACGTTGCACCAAAAAATGGTACTGCACTATTTTCCGAGAAACGATGCACCATTGTATGATGTAAACAAAATTCAACAATATGTTGCAACTTTGCAGCACGTTATGATACACGGTTCACCCCATTATGGTATAATGTTTTACCATGCTGTTGGTCTTTCATCTGCTTCCCCACCCACCGTATCCATCTGACCTCGACCCTCGCTACATTTTGCTCTTCAAAAAATCTAAAAAAATATAGATCTGTGACGTATGTGTTTTACTGATGATTCTGAAGTGCAGTGTTGGTTTGAGAAGAAAGATTTGCAGAAGCAACGAAGTGTTGTTTGAGGAGAAGTTTTTCGTAGCTGGAATTTGCCAATTCTATAAGCGATGCAACGAGTGTATCCAAATCATAGGATACTACAGGGACAGAGATGGAAACGGGTCACAAGTCAGCTGGTTAACGGGTCCACAATATCTTGCTGGTCAAACGGGTCGGGTTAAGGTGTTCCTGATCCGAATTCGACCCGGTTTTATTTCCGTTTCATTTTTGAAAGAAAAGAAGTATTTCAAAGAAACATGCGCACTGTAGTGTTTTGTACTCGATACTGGTAACAGCGGATGATTTGTCAAGCAAAAATATTGCCGTCTCTTTCTTAACCCTTTAAGGACCATAACGCCCGTACGTACAAACGGCCATAGCCATCCGAAACGCCTGTCTAGAGTGAGTCAGATTTCCTAACCTTGCTTGTTTTTGAAATTCTTTTGACCTGTGAGGGACCAGCAGAAATCACCCTCAGTCAGTATTGTTGTTATTAAACAAACAAGTCAACCAACAGACAGTTTCGGGCGTTATGGTATTTAGAGTGATACAAGATTTTGGGGTCACGGTCGTTAAAGGGTTAAAGCAACGAAGGTTTCCACCGCCCGACGACACGACGCCGACGCCGGACAAACCGATACCACATCTTAAAACGATATTTACATTGCGTTAGTTTTCCGTGCGAATTTCCGAAACAAGATACAGCCAAACGCCTGTTACCTGCTTATCTGGTGATTCACTCTCTCACACCCCGCGTGTCACATTGTGAAAGTCACTTTTCACATCGCATCTTTTGCATTGAGCATTCAGAGGTTTTCGTTTGACGTGCTAACATCCTGTTCCATTGCATGTCCTGTCGGAATTAATGCTTTATTTGTTAATACGGATGAATTTGATATTAAGGAGACTGAAAAAGGCGTCGAGACCAACAAATACGTGCTTGTTGAAAACAAAAAGGGAAAGAGTGAATGCTGGAAATTGCTTCGTCTCATTAAGAAACCAGAATATGCTTCCCAGCAACACCAATTTTCACAAGCTTGCGATGAGTTGAAAGCTTCTAAAGTGTGAATGTTGATTTCATGAGTGTTCCTTCCTTCTGAAGGGCAAGGATGAAATCAGTATTCACAATTTGGAAATTTTCAAATCATCAGAAGCTGGTAAAAATTCGTGTTGCTGTGAAGCATATTCTGAAGCTTGATATGTTGTCAAGAAAACAGCAAAAACTGAAATTAAACATACAACATGCTACTTAATTCAAACATTTTGGCCGCATCACCGTCAAAATTAAGTAGAACAGCTTTAAAACGTCACTACGGAGGAAATGTTTGAGTATCGCATATCTCTTTGAAAGCATGTGTCAAACAGTAAGATTATGTGAAGAAGGATAGTTTCAAGACTTTCTGTAAGTAAGTGAGTAAATTATACGTTTCCGTAATACATTTGTATGATTTCTATATAACCCCACTGCACTTTTTGAACTCCCTGTGCATATATAAACTCAAGTGTCAAAATTCACGAGATAGCAGTATGCAAAGTTTTAATTGGCGCTGCCGTCGTATAAAGGTTTCCATGCACGCCACGATTTTTTTCAGTTGCAAGGTATAATCTCGTGAGTTAGGTTGAAAAACTGCCTGTAAGATTATGGCAAAGCGACGCGAATTGTCCGAGTTTGAACACCCATGGTAGTGAGAGCCAGACGGATCGGATATACAATTTCCGAAGTTGTGCGAGCATTCAACATTCCTCGATCCACTGTGTCACGGGAGTACCGATAATACCTCATGGAAGACATTACCACCCACCGTGGACAGCGCAGTGGCCGACCACGGGTGCTGAATGACCATGCCTAGTGGTGTCTAACCAGGCTTGTCAATGCTAACAGGCAAGCGACACTGGCTCAAATAACATCCAAATTCAATGCAGGAGGTACCAGAGACATGCCATCAGGTCAGTGCAGCGTAATTTACCTCCCATGGGATATGGGAGCAGAAGACCCACCAGAGTGCCTTTATCAACACCACGACATCGAACATAGCTACTCAGCTGGGCTCGTGAACACGGTAATTGGCGTGGTCCGATGAGTCACGCTACCAGTTGTTACGAGCTGATGGTAGGGTTCGGGTGTGGCGCAGACTCCATGAGGGTATACACACAAGCTGTCAACAAGGCAATGTGCAAATTGGTGGTGGTTCCATACATGTGTGGGATGTCTTTACGTGGCACTGTTTGGGTCCTCTAATCCTCGTAAATACGTCATTAACCGGTACTCGCTTTGTTGCTCTGATGGGTAACCATTCGTAGCCGTTCATGGACTTCGTGTACACCAACGACGATGGGATTTTCTATGTGGACAATGCACCATGGCATCTTGCCCAAGGTGTTAAAAATTGGTTCGAGAAGCATTTTGGACAGTTCGGACGAACGGTGTGGCCACCACGTTCGGCCGATATGAATCCAATAGAGCATTTATGGGACGTGGTGGAAAGGTCCACTCGCACCCAAAATCCTGCACCTACAATTACCAGGGAACTGTGGGCAACTGTTTACTGGGTACTTGTGGAATCAATGGCACGCCAAGGTGCTGCTCTTCTCCGGGTTAAAGGCGGTACTCCACGATACTAGGTACTTATCCCATGACTTTGGGCACTTCAGTGTATGTGTGCGCGCGCGAGAAATATATTCATTTTTTAATTTTTTTATGTTAAAACACCCATGTGCGTGTATGGATATAGAAAGTCATCCGTCCCTAATCTTAGGTCCCCGACTCCAGGGAAGGCAAATGGCTACTGGCGTTAAACCGGCGTCTACATGCTTGCTTTATCAAGGATTCGAACCGAAACGAATGGCTGAAAAGTTTTGCAATCCCGTATCTTTTTCTCTCTATACATACAGTCACGCGCTCGTGGAAGCAACACGATAATGAAAGGTAATAAACATAAAACAAGAAGTTAAAAAAACTGCCCGCCACTTTTCCCACCTAATTACTGAATACCTTTCAATTTTTAGACAGACACTAATGACCTTTTAAGGTTCCAAATTCGAATAATTATATTAAGCGTACTTTTTTGGCAAAATAATTACTTGAGGAGAAAAGTCTACGAAGAAAATGAGGATAAGACGTTTTTTTCAAGTGTCCAGATACATTCATTGGCAAATTAGAAAAGATTTTCTCCTGACAAGAGGTATTAAAAAAGTTATCTTCTCGATTGCTGGACTTTTTATTGATGTAATTAACTAAAAGAAACATTTTGCTTCCCTTTCGTAATTGTAGAACGCATCACCTTTTGATTTTCTTCTTTTCCGTCTCTGTTTTAAACGTTTTTTTGTTTCCATTTTTCGGAATGTTAAATTATAATTCAAAATAAAGTTTTGGAATGAAATTACTATCCTGGAAGCAATGGAAAAGGAAGTGTAAAGATTTAAGAATTTTTCTGAAGAGCGAGGTATGTCATTGTATATAATGGTTTCTTCAACAATTAGCGTTATTTAATTTGGATTGAAAAAAGTAATTTGTAGTTCAGTATAAGAAATGCATGGTAGCAAAATATTTAGTACGTTCGGGTAAATATTATCAGACAAACGCTTCCGACGTTATTCTTTATTCCGGAAGTTTAAAACGGCAGGAAAGTTATTGTACATTTATGTGTGCACATGTCCTTTTCATCTCTGTTTACTCCTCATTAAAATATTTCCATCCGCATCCCTTTGGAATGAAAGCATGTGATGAACAATGAACATATAAGTGTTCGTTAATTTTCGGACAGGAGTGTAGTTTGTTCTCTTGGTTGAGTTATGTGCAGTGTTCGTTTCAAGCGATGAGGCAGTATCTTAGGGAATGTTTTATATAACAATTCATTTTACATACATATCGAAAGATACACTGAAGAGCAATTGAATTAGGGGTACCTGTCTAGTAACGTGTAGCACCACCTTTCGCCCTGATGACGGCGGTGATTCGTCTCGGCATGGACTCGACAAGACACCGGAAGCGTTGGGAAGCCATACGGATCCACGACCCCTGAACAAGCTCCCACAGTTCACGAAGATTTGATGAAGGAGGGTAAGAGCCAAGAACATCTCTCTCGATGGAATCCCAGATGTGCTCAATGGGATTGAGGTCAGTTGACCTAGCTGGCCAAGGAAGCGAGGTCACGTCGGTGGAGTGTTCATCAAACCATTCGGATACAATTCGGGAGCGATGGCATGGTGCATTGTCTTGTTGCAGAATGAGGTCCCTAGTGGGATGTTGAAGACGCACAAACGAGAGCAAATGGTCGTCCAGGATATCCCGGTAACGTTGACCTGTGAGGGACGATGTCACACGTACCACGGGTCTCATTTCAGTCCACGTAAAGAGTCCCCAGACGAGAATGCCACCCCCACCAGCTTGAAGAGTACCCTGCTGGCAAGAAGGATCCATCGCTTCATGTGGTTTGCGCCGTACTCGTATCCTGCCATCCGCATGTAGCAACGTGAATCTCGACTCATCAGTCCAGACAATATTTTTCCACATGTCTAGCGTCCAGTGGCGATCTTCCCGCGCCATGCTAATCTTTTGGACCCTGTGATGTGCGGTCAACAGCGGTACCCTCGTGGGACGATGGCTTCTGTACCCCATAGCGAGGAAATGGTTCTAAATGGTGTGGCTATTTACACGCTTTTGTGCACCAGCGTTAAATTGCAGAGTGATTTCTTGCACTGTGGCTGGTCTATGCGCTGTTACACTGCAAGCTAGCCGACGATGACCCCATCCTCCATAGGCTGTTGTCTACGGCAGTTGGCCCTTGCAGGGATTGTTTTACCGGATTCGATGTACTCACGGTGCACCCGTGACACAATGGCTCGTAAAAATCCCAGTGCCTGCACGACTTCTGAGATGGAGTGACCCATTCGTTGGGCCCCGACAATTTGCCCACGATCAAATGCGCTTAGATCCTTCCCATACTGTGTCCGACTCTTACTGATTACCGTCTTATCACTCATTATATTGTCAGATCGCTGCATACGTCATGTCGTTTCCGTTTACAGGGCCGCCCACAGCGCAACATTTGCATAACGCCAGCTTTCTCTAATTCAATTGCTCTTCAGTGTACATTAGTCTTTTACAGAGGGTGAGTCGAAAGTTTTGCAATATTTGCATAAACGCATGCGGTGCGGCGGGTATGTCACTTGTTTAAACTAGTTCAAGTCGCGCACTGCAGTCAGTTGAAAGGGATATAAAATGAGTCATTGCTGTGAACAGTATTGCATGTCGTCGTTCTGTTTGTGGTTGGGATGCCTAAAAGGTGAACAGCCACAACCGGCTAATTAGGGAAATTTTGCTTTACGAGTATGAACTCAGCCATGACGCTGCTCAAGCAACGCGAAACATTTGTCATGCGAAAGGAGAAGGTTCCGTGGACCACATCACCACAGCCAGACGGTTCAAGAAATTTCGCTCAGGTGACAGAAGCCTCAAGCTCAGGTAAGCTGCGAACAGTGGATTCGGAAGCTGTGCATTAAGCCGTAGAGGCAAATCCTACAACCAGCACTCGGAGATTATCAGGCGAGCTGGGAATATCACAGACCACGGTGGTTCGTACCTTCAGGACCTCGGCAAAGGTCTACAGGACCTGCCGCATTGTCCCTTACGAACTGACTGCAGCTGAAGCAAACTGCCGAGTGGAAGTGTGCACGGAAGTCCTAGAAAACCCGGGCGATGTACGCTTCATCAAGAGAGTTGTTTCTGGCCGATGATATGTGTGTCAACTCCCGTAATCCTAAAACACAACGGCGATAGTTGAGCCCGATCCAGCTTCCCGAACCTGTTGCCAAACGTGGAAGCTTCGAGCACAAGATGATGCTCTGAATCTGATCTGATGGAATTTCGAGGAGCTAATCCGTTATGAATTTGTTCCAGACGGTCGGATCATCAACGCCAATCTCTACTCTGAACAGATGGTGTGGTTGTATGCATTTTGGAGGAGAAGTAGCCGGATCTGGTGAACAGAAAGTGCGTTCTTTTACAGCACGACAACGCTCGGCCTCACACCGCGCGATCGACCCCGGCAAAACTCCAGGAACTTCAGGGCATCGAAGTGAAGCCACACCTAGCATATAGTCGGAACCTTGCCCCGTCGGATTGTTACTTATTCCGGTCCATAGCCCAATTCCTTCGCAGGCGGCACCTCGACATCCAGGAGGAGGTGGCAGTTGGGGTGAAGCAGTTCTTCGCCTCGAAGGACAAGAACTAGTACCGCCGCCATCGCAGAATCGAAGAACTAGCATGAAGATGGCTAAAGCTGGTGCAACACGATGGCCTATAATTTGAATGCTAGTCAGTTTTTGTCGTAAAGGTACGTTTGAAGACATAAAGTGCTCCAAATATTGCAAAACATTCGACTCACCCTCTGCAAATGGACTTTCGTCATTTTAATAAATTGTTCCACTGTGAAAAAGAAAAGACTCGTATTTTTAATTCCATTCTATCATTATAATAAAATTTGCATTTGTAACACGGGTAACGTATTTTTTAGTGGGAATACTTTTATTCAGTGAAATAGAAGACATTTTTTTTTTCATTAAGCAAAAAACTGCGTAATAAGAAGAGTTTAAATTCCAATACAGGATTTTGAGTAATTTTTTTCTGAATGAAAGGCCTCCAATTAAAATAAATGTTACATCTGTTGTTCTTACGAGCACGTACAGTTGTTTACCTTTTGGCAGGTATATTAGACGTTAGTGAACCGAAAAAAAATGAATTTTTAAAGGTTTACGAAGAGAATCTGTACCGACGAGCAGCGATTTGATGAAACAGGACGCGGCAGACAACGTCTTAGAAAAAATATGTTCAAGAATGTACAATAATCTTCCTGGCTTAAGGAGCGGAGCTGAGTCATTTATTTTGCGCGGTTTCAAGTATCGGAGAAAGGCAAAACGCTCGTAAACTTGTACTAAAGTCGCAGTTCATTACTTCCCATCATTTATATTTAGCTCTTTCAAGGTGGACTTTTTAAGAACTGGAGGAGATAGAGTTTCGGGTGAGGGGAAAAAAAGCTTCTCTTTATTATGTTCTCATCTTCTTTCTCTATTCTGTTTATTTTTTCATTTCTCGTTTGAAGTGATATTGGGATTAGTTCACTCGATGCGAAACCCGAGGAAAAACTGAATTCAAGAAAAAGTAAAAAATGCAGGTTTTTCATCCTTAAGGTACGGAACGATTATTCTCGACCTATTTACTACAATCAAATACACGGAAGAGTCACATTATTGTGACCACCATCAGAGTAACCGCCGTGTGCAGCGCGGACAAACAACTAGACGGGCTAGGAGTGATTCAATAAGGTGCTGGAAGGTATCCACAGGTATGTTGAGCCATGCTGGCTGCAGTGCATCTGACGGATGCTGGAGGGTGCGTGGTGGAAGATCCATAGAGCGAACAACACGATCGAGGTGGTCCCACAGATACTCCATTGGGTTTAAGTCTGAGGAATTAGGGGGCCAGGAGAGTAGTTTGAAGTCTTCATCGTGCTCTTCCAACCACTCTCGAACATTTCTAGCTATGTGACACGTCGCATTGTCGTGCTGGAAAATCCCATCCGCTCCAGGTAAGAGAACCAGCATGTATGGATGTACGTGGTCTGCAAGGATGGATTCATAACGAATTCGGTCCATAGTGCCTTCCACAGGTAAGAGTCAACGCAGAGGATGCCACGAAAACATTCCCGAGACCATGCCGCTGCCCCCACCAGCTCGTGTTCTTCCAGCAATGGTTGAAGAGTGTTTGTATCCGATGTTTCTCGCCTGATACATCAACGTCCATCCGTTCGATGAAACAGAAAACGTGACTCATGGATGAAGGCAATTTTTTGCCAATCAGCGGAGGTCCAATTCCAATACTGCCTTGCAGATGTTAGCCTTTTCTTCCGATGCACCTATGCTACACTTCCGATAGCCCCCTGTGTTTCGTTCGGTAAGTGAGTTGCTCCACTGTAGCGTGTCGATCGGCCCTCACGCACCTTCGCAGCCGACATCACCTCTCACATCAGTGGCACGTGGTGGTCAGCAATTTCCACGTTGCTTATTCGCAATAGTTCCATCTCTCCAATCACGATACACTTTAACCACATCTGCATACGAACAGTTCTCAAAATGCGCCTTTTCAGAAATACTGCAACCGTTGTTCCGAAAGCCGATAATCATCCCGTTTTGCAAATCTAATAAATCTCTGCTTTTATTCATGACAACAACGAGAGATATGTCATCAGAATGCCTACAGGACACCTTATATACTCTCCAAGCCAGCTCACGACACGCGCCTTCTTTAATTGGCTACGTGCTGTTGACGTCAAAACTAGGAGGTGGTCATAATAATGTGACTTGACTGCGTATGTTCGATGTAACTTGATTCCGGCTAAGCGTTATCAAACATATTTTATCCATCATTATAGAAAATGTTTAGACCTACTTTCTGATTTGTATAACACTGTTACATTTGAAAAGCGTAAATAGTATGTACACGTATCAGGGGCGCATTGGCCCTACGGAACATTTTCCGGTGGACTAACCGAAAAATGGCGCACTTTCCCAGGATCTTTTTGTCTGGATTTTTTGGAACGAACAAATAATAATTTTAACACTTATGAATAATAATCGTTAACTTTATTTGAGCTTTATTTCTGCCGGGAACATTGCTTTCTTAAAACAAATACAGATAGGCTCAGTTCTGATTGAGCCGTCAGTTTCGAGCGTAGGACTACGACATGCAGATCGGAGAGATGAAATGAGCTAGTCGAGTACGGTTTCAAAGCGTCTACTGAATTTCTTATAGCAAACACAGGTCTATGATATGAAAAGTAGCTTACATAATTTTTACAAATCATGCTGGATACATTACAAACACAAAGCAGATCCATGCACGAATTACCCAACGTGGTGTTCTGTCTTCTTGGGTTTCGTACATTCCTCATCACTTGCTCTTGCCTCTCGGTTTGATTTTCTCCACTTTTGCTTGCGTTCATTCTGCGAATTCCGCGGCCTTGTCGAAAATGTTAACTCATTCACACGAAAATAATTTTTAAAAATTTTAGTTTAAACCACTGCGTTATGTTCTTTATATATTTGGATAGATCTCGTCGAGAGCTTTAAAACGTTACCACGCACAGTCGTTTTGCACTAACGTTTGTCCAGACAGTGTTCACCGGTCCTCAAGAAAACAATTTTTAAAATGTTCAGTTCGAACCATTGCGAAATGAATTCGTGTATTTGAGTAGTTCTCGTCTAGAGCTTTAAAACCATACTACGCAAAGTTGAATAACAACGAATGCTGTGACGTCATCCATTGTTATTTGATATCCAATTTGTGTACAAACAGCGGAACAAAACTGTCATCAGTTTTGAAATTGTTCACAGGTGTATGAGCATATCCCTTTACTATATATAATATAGACACCCAGATCTCTCTCTCTCTCTCTGCAACGCTTGACGTCACAGAAATGTCTACATTTTTACGCCATCACTTATCGATCAATTCGTGTGTATTCTCGTGATGTGTTTCATGCCTGCACCGCAGGACGCACATGAGATAAAGTCAGATAGCAGTGAGGAGCAAGTCCGGTAGCTCAGTTGGGAGATCGATTTACTCCGGAGCGACGTATTTCTTTTCGTTTCGAGAATGCAATGCTTTCCATTCCGAAAATGCGTTTTCCTTTTTGCTTCTAAAATGTATTTCTTTTCATTTCGAAAACACATTTTTCCGTTTCGAAAATACAGTTTTTTCTATTCCGAAAATGCATTTGTATCGATTTCGAAAATTAATTTTTTTCCATTTTGAAAAGTTTTTTTTTTTTTCGTTTCAAAAAATCGAAATTTTTTTTTCTGTTTCCAAAATGCATTTTTCCATTTGAAAAATATATTTCTTCCAGATTAGAAAACGAATTTGTTCTACTTTGAAAATTCATTTTCTTTCGTTTCGAAATTGTATTTTTTTTTCGTTTCGAAAATGTGTTTTTCGTTTTTGTTTCAAAAAATGAATTTCTTTTCATTTCGAAATTCCTTTTTTTCTTTTTCGAAAACGTATTTTTTTCCGTTTCGAAAATACATTTTTCTTTTCTTTTTCGAAATTGTATATCTTTCAATTTTAGACTTCCCTTTGCGGACGTCTCGCTGACCATTAAGAAGTGCTCCGTCAGGTAAGGGTTGAAAATCCCAGTCCCAGACAAAGCCTTGCATTTTTTGCAATAAGTGGTAGAGAGCATCTGATGAAAGTCTGAAATGGGCCAGGAAGGGTTTCAAATTAAGGCTGTCTATATCCCAGTATTCCTCAACAGATGTTCAGCAGAAACGACCCACTATTATCCTAGGTGCTGCAGAATTTCAAGAGGAACTACCCGGTATTTCTAAATGATTCAGAGGTGTTTCTTGTAAGCGATTGGTGTTTAGAGGAAGAATGGAATTATAGAAAGACCGAGGAAAAGGACCTAAATATTGGGTTAGGTGCGAATGAAATGTCCGACGCGAACGAGCAGTGGAAACCAACCCCCACCACAGCGAAATGGAACAACCCACAGCTGTTGCGGGTATTACGTCACAGAGTTACTATAAATAGGTAGCACGTGTGTGAAGAACAAGGTTCAGGGGTGGTTTGTTTGGACTTAACATGGCTTGCAAAGGAAACATGCAGACGCCGGATTTGAGAGTAATCTTCCCGTATAGTTTTAAACTGGGCCATTCTGCAGGAATTGCTGCTCGAAACGTTAACAAAGCGTTTGGAGAGAATACAGCCAACGAACGAACCATTCGGCGATGGCTTGTGAAGTTTTGAAGCGGAGATACGGACCTGCAAAACGAAGCACGTGCTCACCGACCTGTTGCTGTTTCTGACGATGTTCTGTTACGTGTGCTTGAATCGGATCCCCCGAAAAATGTGTCTTGAGATAGCGGCAGAAATAGCTGTCAACTACAGGACAGGTGTTTGGGGTCTGTCTGAGCTGGTTAAGGTAAAAAAGCTGGACATGTGGCTACCGCATAAGTTGACAACTCCCAAAAAGACTAGGCGTTTGGAAGTCTGTACATTGCTGCTTGCCAGGAATAAACAGGAACCTCTAATGCACAGAATCATCATCACCTGAGACGAGAAGTGGGTTCTTTATGATGATCGAAAACGATCTGCACAATGGTTAAGCATGGAACTGCCTGCTGGAAGGCACCCTAACCCACCCCTACACACTAAGAAGATGATGCTCCTTGTCTGGTGGTCCACAGCCGGGATAATTTATCGGAGTTTCTTGGCAAGAGGCCAAACCATCACTGCAGAACGTTATTGCGCTAAATTACACTAGATGCACCGGAAAGTACTGCAGAAACAACCGGCTTTGGCCAACAGACGTGGTGTTTTCCTGATCCAAGAAAACGCCCGCCCTCATGTCGCACAACGCACAATTCTGACACTGTCTTGGTCTATGAAACACTGCCTTATCCTGTCTTTTTCCCGGACTTGTCTCCGACAGACTATCATCTGTTTCGTCGCCTGGATCACTTCCTATCCGGGAAGCAGTTCACGACAGTCAATGAGGTTCAACGAGCAGTTGATGACTTCTTCGTGTCCAACCCACAAGACCTTTTTCGTTCCGGGATCATGGCCTTGCTGGACAGATGGCAACTATGTGTCGATGCCGAGGGAGATTATTTTGCTTAGGTAAGTTGTCCTACTTTTCCGTTCTTGCCGTCTACGTGTGCTGGTCTTTTGCCGGACATTTCATTCGCACCAACCCAATGGTATCTTTCAAGAGATGTACATAAAATATAGCACAGTGTTCTTTCACAGCTCCAGATGAATTCATTGAAAACGAAGAAATCGAATTCGAAAATATCGAAAGAGAAATAATAATCGAAGATGAAATTATCGAATGAGAATTCATCGCAAGTCAACGTTTTTCGAAAATTTGGATTCTAGGTGAAATCATGCAACGCGAAAGTACCGGAAGGAGAATTACCCGTAGGTCACATTTTTACAAAATTACGAGTATAGGTAAAGGGATTCCTCCCCGTGGAATAAAGGTGTAATTCAGACGACGATACTGGGAGTTTCCACTTGTTGATTAAGTGTGTGAATCAAACAAAGTTTTCTAATATAGTTAATTTTCCCGCCATTTTAAGAATAACATTCATCCCATTTATAGTGCTCAGTTTAATAAAAGAAATATAAGGTGTCTTGTAGAAGCTGAATCAATGATTAAACTTTATTTGTGTAAGTTTCTAAGCAGACAGACAGATATAATAAGGATACATTATAGTGATAATCTGTAACAGAGAATGAATAAAATCCTATTTACTCAATTTTTTAAACACACCTTCTTTTTATTAATTTTTGCCTGATTACTAGGAATCTTAAATTTCTTTTAACTAATTCAATAAAATCCAACAAGTCTGACACCTAATTAAAAATGATAAATTGAAAATAATTTATATATTTCAGACCCCAAATAAGAGATTAGATTAGGAAATTATAAGCTCTAAAACGTTTTTGCGACCCAATGCGTGCTCTGAAATGTTCAAAATTCAACACACTGTATTAATTCCCACAAATATTATAATCACCAAAGACCAAATCTGTTGATAGAACATATTTCAACAAAACTACGTCGTGAAAATATTTGAAAGACACCCCAAACCACTTTTAAATTCACTAAAAACTTAAGAAAATTTATATCTCGGCTGTACACGGCACGGCTCTCCCAGGCCTGCCTCCGTAATGTCGACACTCTTCTGTGACCAGCCCGATCTCCCGACCTCTCACCGATCGAACATGTTTGGGACATGATGAGACGCCACCGACGCCCATCCCGGAATGTCGGCAAACTGGCCCGCCATTTGGACACCTTGTGCTGTATGTGTCTGTGCCACGCCGGGTACCGCTTGTTTATAAGCCAGAGGTGGCCCTAGAACGCACTGATTTGTACCACTCGTGTTATGCGAATAAATGGCTCAACTGTTTTGGAATTGCAATGATTTCCCTTCCTGTACATGTACATTACACATACCAATTTTCATCTCTATTGGATGATTCCTTCTGGGTGCCTGGTTTTTTTTTTCTTGTTTTTTTTTGTTGTTGTTATAACTGAGGTTCCTCTGTATATACAGGGTGTCCATAAATGAAATATACAAATTCAGTATGCTATTGAAAAATAAAGTAAAATAAATAATAACTTACACTGAAGAGCAATTAAATTAGAGATACCTGTTTAGTCACTTGTAGCACCGCCGTTCGCCCTGATGACGGCGGCGATTCATCTCGGCATGGACTTGACAAGACACCGCAGATGTTGGGAAGCCATACGGATCCATGACCCCTGAACAAGCTCCCACAGTTCACGAAGATTTGATGGAGGGGGTCATCTCTCTCAATGGCATCACAGATGTGCTCGATGGGATTGAGGTCAGGAGACCTAGCAGACCAAGGAAGCGAGATCACGTCGGTGGAGTGTTCATCCAACCATTCGGATACAATTCCGGAGCTGCATTGTCTTGTTGCAGGATAAGGTACCCATTGGGATGTTGAAGACGCACAAACGGCAGCAAATGGTGGTCCAGGATCTTCCGGTAACGTTGACCTGTGAGGGACGATGACACACCAACCAGTGTTCCCAATTCAGTCCACGTAAACAGTCCCCAGACGAGAATACCACCCCCACCAGCTTGAAGAGTACCCTGCTGGCAAGAAGGATCAATCGCTTCATGTGGTTTGTGCCGTACTTGTATCCTGCCATCCGCATGTACCAACGTGAATCTCGACTCATCAGTACAGGCAACATTTTTCCACATGTCTAGGGTCCAGTGGCGATGTTCCCGTGCCCATGCTAATCTTTGCACCCTGTGATGTGCTGTCAGCAGCGGTACCCTCGTGGGACGATGGGTCCTGTACCCCATAGCGAGGAGATGGTTCTGGTTAATATAGCTGCATACACGTTTTCGTGCACCAGCGTTAAATTGCCGAGTGATTTCTTGCGCTGTGGCCCGTCTATCCGCTGTTACAATGCGAGCTAACCGACGATGACCCCGCTCATCCACACGCTGTTGTCCACGGCAGTTGGCCCTTGCAGGGATGGTTTTACCGGATTCGATGTACTCACGGTGCACCCGTGACACAGTGGCTCGTGAAAATCCCAGTGCTTGCACGACTTCCGAGATGGAGTGGCCCATTCGTCGGGCCACGACAATTTGCCCACGATCAAATGCGCTTAGATCCTTCGTCTTACCCATGCTGCGTCCGACACTTAGTGATTCCCGTCGCATCAGTCCTTATATTGTCGGATCGCTGCATACGTCATGTCGTTACCGTTTCCAGGGCCGCCCACAGCGCCACATTTGCATAACGTTAGTTGTCTCTAATTCAATTGCTCGTCAGTGCACTTTTAATGTCAAAACATGTGGTAATTGTGAATGGTTTTTTGGTGTGTTTTTTAAATGTCAGTAGGTCTCCACATATGCTCCTTTGGTCGCTCGCAGGATGTCTAAACGATAGTCCAGCTCCACCCTCGTACGCTGCAGAATGTCAGGTGCAACAAGGAGGAAGACTGTAGTAATGCGTTCTTTAAGCTCAGTGACAGATGCAACCTTTCTGTTATACACAGTGTCCTTAATAAAGCCCCAAAGAAAAAAATCGCATGGTGTAATATCAGGAGAACGGGGTGGCCATGCCGTCGGAACCGCACGTCTAACCCAACGCCGTGGAAAATGGTGGTCTAAAGACCTGCGTTCATCCAAAGACCAGTGCGGAGGCTTGCTAGTAAATGATGTCTTGAATATCCTGGAGTTGTGGAATTGCGAATTGTTCTTACATGTCCAGGTACGTCATGCCAGTAACGGTTGGTTCAGCGAAAAAAAAAAGGGTCCCTATCACTCTGTCTTCCATTTGGCCAGCCTGGACATTAACCTTCGGGATGTCTCTTGTGTGCTACTATCACATGGGGATTTTCCGTGCCCCAGATTCTGCAGTTATGTTTATTCACTCTGCCTGAAACATGGTATGTCGACTCATCGTTGAAACAGATCTGTGAGATGAGTGTGGAATCTTCGTCAATGCGAGTAAGCATGTCTACCGCAAATGCTTTTCAACATGGTTGATCATTTGGTCGAAGTTTTTGTACTAACTGCACTTTATATGCATATAGACGTAGAAGTTTATGCAGAATCTTGGGAACCGTTGCTCACGGTATTTCGAGTTCACGACTGGCAACACGGACAGACTTCTTCGGGCTCCTTATAAGCCTTACGCACGCCTTCCACCCTTTTGCCCAAAATGGAAGGCGTCCCAGTGCTTTTACCTTTAAAGACACTTCCTGTTGCTTTGAATTTGTTTACCCATTGTTCGATGCTCTTTGACGTCTGCGGTTGTCTCTTGTACTCCGTTCTGAACTTACACTGAACCGTTTTCAGCGATTTTGACTCCGCAAACCAAAACACACACTCTGCTTTCTCCACTTGGGAAGCCATGTCTGTTGTATTACGTGTTTGACGAGATGTTTTATTATATGAGACACCTGGCGTCATCTATCATCTGACTTATCAAACTTCAACACTTGCGAAGTCTCTGGAGGTTTAAAATAAGTTTTTTTCCATCGCATATTTTTTAATAACAAACTAAAGTTCTATACTTAAAGACATCCTGTATAATATTTCTATAAATCTGCTTCATGATTTGCGAAAAAGTCGTCTTTCGGTACAATGCTCGTTCGATGAATTTAGTTTCGGTGACTGCGCATTCTTAATACAGATATTTCACGTGGATTAGGAACATCAAACAGAAGTCATCGCACTTTCCACGTTTATAAGTGAGTCACGGAAAAATTCTCATTGGCCGCCACCCTGGAATCAAACCCAGGATCCTCCAATTACGCGCCGGATATGCTTCCACTGCACGACAGCGGCCTCGAATCTCTCCAGACTCCCATACACATCTTTGGTGAATCCCCAGCATTGTGCGGGGCTCCAGGAATCAACCTTCCAAGTGGCTTGGCACTTAGTGTATGTGAATCTGGAGGGATTCGAGGGAGCTGTGGTGCAGTGGAAGCATATCCGGCTGCGTAATTGGAAGAACCAGGGTTCGATTCCCGGTGGCGGCCAATGGGAATTTTTCCGTGACTCACTCATACACGTGGAAAGATGGATGACTTCTGTTTGATGATTGTGGATTTCGCTTTCGATGAAGTCGTTCTGATAAAATCGCTTGATCTGTTCTTACTGAACCTTTTGTTTTCGAATCCTGTTACACACGAAAGGATGTCTTTTACGCAGACGGTTAGACAACTTAATAACAAACGCATCTCACTTTTTTCTTACATTTTTAAGTCGAAAACTCGCTAAAACCACAGCAAGACTTAATATTCATGAAATTTCAGTAGTCGGTTTAAATTATGTTATAGCAGTTCCTTCCAGCTGTTGCCTATGGTATGGAAATCTCTTCTCATCTATTCTGAGATATTCTTTACCAGAGCATGTCTTGACATTTTGTAACGTTGTCTTCAGAATATCTCATTCCTACAACAATCCTAGTTTCCGGAGGGGCATGGAAGTTCATCGCACACTTTTTATTGTCCCCTCAGGATGTCAGGATTCAGTTTCTCGAAAAGTAACGTTATTAAAGTAATTTTTTTGAAACTTGAGTACTCGCGTCGTAATTAATTTCTCGGAAAGGAGAAGACATAGTTGGCCGGGCTTTTGAAACAGGAGTACGTTCTACTTCTGCTTCTCGTTGCAACATCATCGCATCACAGCAGTTCAGTTTCGTAATCCCATCTTAATTCTTTTCTTCGGAAATTTAAACGAATTAATTAATGTAGGGTCTTGCAATTAATTTAACGGAGGCACTGGTTTTCAGAAAACGCTTTTTTTAAGTTCATTTTGTCAGGATGAAATGACATAAATCTTAAAATGCTTAACACCGTACGTTACATGGTTAAACAAAGAGATACTTTCATTTATTTAAGGTGCCTACGCTAAGGTTGTCCCAGTAATTAGGAAATATTTCATTTTGACTACGAGAAAATTGCAGTAAGATTTTTGTTGTATTTTAGAAAGGTTCCGTGGAATTCGCATGGAAGAGACTGAAACTTTAACGGTGACATTCTGCAATTTTATCAGCGACAAAATTCACTCGAAGTTGTTATTTGCGATAGTCAGATGTCGCAGAAACGGTTTTGTTAATGACTGTCTTACAATTTAGAAAGGGTTTCTCGACTAATTGTCTTAACGAACAAGAAAACGCATGCCTTTGCCTATTTGTCCGTGATTTTTTCCATGCAAAAATGCAGCATTGCCGCTTAATTGGCTACAGTGTGATAAAACGCGTCCTAATTTAGTATGTTGGAAACAGATTTTGTGTAATTTCTCCATCCAACAGTTCTCTAAAACATTAAGTCGTTTGAGAAGTAAGCGAATACAACCGTAATTCCTGTAACAGAGAAGTAATGGTCAAATATATTTCAGGCTAATTATTACTACAGAGTGAGTCAAAAGTCGCAGGACACCCTTGTATTTCAGAAACGGGAGGGAAAATGAAATATACACCAGTAAAGAATCGGTGAGGGTGGGGGCTATCTTTTAGTCTATTTCTGGAACAATAGACTAAAAGATAGCCCCCCCTTCACTGATTATTTTCTTTATATATCCTCTACCGTCATGATTCCATCTCAATCATCTCATCCTTTAAACCAAAAACTCACATCCATCCAATTCCAAGTACGAAGAGCATTTAGCTACTCATCTACAGTAACATTACGAAATCAAGAAATAGCCAAAATTAAAATATCTGCATCTCATCATGGCTACTCAGATGACATCGTTAATCTATAGTAAAGAAAATGAATCGCACATTAGATACCACATTAATAAAAGATCATAGACCAGTTAAATATATGGGATCACTTCCATACATTCCCAGTATCATCAATATAATCAAAAACGTTTGTCATCGTCACAACATTGGCTTCGGTGTACGAACATAAAATGTACTTTCAGGAATAAAAAATGATAGAGACGTTGTTCCTATGGACAACCGATATGGAGTATATGTCATCCCAATGAAAACAATAGACATTCAAGATGAAGATCGTATATATGTTGGATCTACACTTCGCTCATTAAAAACTCGTTTAAAAGAGCATCAATATAACATACAGACAAACTCATCAAGGACTTCCCTATCAAGGCTATAATACAAAGGATCTCATTACCCATGTTGGAACGAAGCCAACATCCTTACCACGCCCTACTCAGAAGCATCAATCCTACTACTAGAAAGTCTATTTAATCACAAATATGGTGAAGTATGCTGCAATGATGATACTCCTTGTCACATCCCTTTACGGTGCTTAATGAGTTATAACATGTAGAGACTTACACCAATTATTTCCTTCAAACATAGTTTTTAATACGTTGCTTGACACGTAATATATTTATCGATGTTAACAAACCTTTCACGAGATATGATGTCCATCACGAGCAGGTCACAATATCAAGAAAACCACATAACATTAATGTATTTAAAACATACTCAGTTCCATTCTGCTAATAACATCTGAAGATGTGTCCGTTGCGGGCCTGAAAGTTCTGATGTTTTCTTATATGAATTTAATAATTAAATTCATCACATTAAATTATCTAAATAGTCAAATGTCTTATTTTATTCTGTTATTAGAATAATGATCGTGTAAAGACGGCAGAAATCAACATAGAAAGAGCAGATGGGCTTCCTTACGGATGGTATTCATCGAAAGAACACTCCCGGATGCCTTTTGAAACTCCTCGCAGATGTGGCCCATCGATTTAGTGCGGTTCTTTCGAATTTCTATGGCCAGCACCTGACATTCCGACAGTCCCCTCTCATCTTCCACTTGCCAATCACGTAGGCCACTGTCGATTTTGGGTACTTCAACTCGCTGGATATGTCACGTATGGATCGGCCATTTCTGTGATACCCGACGATTACACCTTTCTCGAAATCAGAGAGCTCCGAACTGCGTGGCATCTTGCATGCGACTGGTTGCGTTGTTGTTTCCCACACGATATTTAACGGCGGCGGCCGTGACGTGTATCAGGACCGCAGATGTCGTCGATTGCAGGGGTGTCCAATTACTTGTTGGTAGATAGTGTATTTGATGTGTTCAATGTATTGTTCCTGTTGCTGAACACTGAGCTGAAGACGCTTGATCCAGTCGTCACGCACGCGCACGAGAATATCAGTGAGAAATGCGTTTACAGGCCTCCAGGATGCGTTGCTGAAGGTGGTATCTGTCTCGGATTTTCTCAGCATACACCAGGTGTTTCAGATGACCCCACAGGTAAAAGTCGAGTGGTGTGAGATCGGGGGATCTGGGTGGCCATTCCACAGGGAATTAAAAATCTAGCCATTGACGCTTAGATGCTCCGTAATGTGGTGGAGCCCCATCGTATTGGAAATGCATAATAAGGGAAACTACCATCCTCATTCAGAAGGGAAGAGAACACTGTTTCTTTGTAGCATTCCCAGCTAGCGCTGAGCATTTGGGTTATTATCGATCAAAATGGGTCCGATTACACGCGTGCCTTCATATTCCACAACATAACCATAACCTTTACATTACCAACAACGTTGGATGGTTCCTTCCAGTGAGGGTTCCTGTAACTGCAGTACCTGTGGTTCTGACGGTTTACCAACAACGTTGGATGGTTCCGTTCAGAGAGGGTTCCTGTCGCTGCAGTACCTGTGGTTCTGACGGTTTACCAACAACGTTGGATGGTTCCGTCCAGTGAGGGTTCCTATCACTGCAGTACCTGTGGTTCTGACGGTTTACCAACAACGTTGTATGGTTCCGTCCAGTGAGGGTTCCTGTCGCTGCAGTACCTGTGGTTCTGACGGTTTTCCAACAACGTTGGATGGTTCCGTTCAGTGAGGGTTCCTGTCGCTGCAGTACCTGTGGTTCTGACGGTTTACCAACAACGTTGGATGGTTCCGTCCAGTGAGGGTTCCTGTCACTGCAGTACCTGTGGTTCTGACGGTTAACATCAGAACTTAACATCACAACTTACATGAAAATTGGCCTCGTCACTGAACAAAATGCCCTGTGCGAATCAGGGATCTCGTTGATATTGGTCTAAAACCCAGTTGTAGAACTAAACACGTCTGTCATGGTCATCCTGTGATAGTTACTGCTACATCTGGATATTGAACGGATGCCAGTGAGCGGAGTGAAAAATCCGTACAATAGCTGATACCTCATTCTGGTGCGACACGTCGTCTGCTACGTTGTGGACTCTTTGCAAAGGATGCCAAGACCATTGGTGAGGTTTCCTCGTCGGAGGCAGTTTTCAAGCGACCAGTACGTGGCTTGTCGTCCACAGGCCCAGTTCCTCGGAATTTGAATATCAGATATGCGACAGTGTAGTGTGAAATTGGTGGTCTTTCTAGGTATCGGTTGTTGAAGTCTGCGGCTATGATATGGCAGCTGCGTGACCTAGATATTGGGATCACCTCAATCCTCTCCTCTTTCGTCAATGCCATCTTCAGTTAGAACAAACAATAGTTATTTCAGCTTTCTGTGTTGATAACTCGTGAACCGCAACACATATGTTACATCTGATTACGACAATCAATTTCTGAGAAAATTGTGGTCTTGCTTGATTGGCAATATGACCCCCTTACCATTTGAATAATTTGAACTTGATCCAGTATGTCGGATTTAGAGATGGTGACCATGTTCCGGAAATAGCCTAAAAGATAGGCCCCCCCTTTTTTTTTTTTTTTTTTTTTTTTGATTGGAGGTTTAACGACCACCGTGAGCAACTCAATGGGCTATAAGCAGTCGCCCGTCCCTAATTTCGGGTCACTGGTTCCAGGGAAGGGAGAGAGCCAGTGCCGTAAGACAAACACAACATCCATGCCTGACCGGGATTCGAACCCGGACCCCTTACGGACGAATGATCAGAGGCCAACGCCTTAGACCACTGCGCCACCGGGGCGGCAATAGGCCCCCTTCATCAATTCTTTGCTGGGGTATTCAGATACTTCATTTTCCTTCCCATTTCTGAAATTCTAGGGTGTCCTGCGACTTTTGACTCACCCTGTAGTTTTACCAATATACACAGAAGAATCGAAACATCAAGAACAGCGCGTCTTGATGCAAATCGGAGCAACTGCCGAAAGACAACGGCTCCTGTGAAAGTCATGAGATGGTATAAATAACACCTTACTAAGCTCTGTTAATCAATACTATTCTTTATACAATGCCGGACAATTGCCAAGAACGGATGACAATAGCAACGATAGCAACCATAAAATGGAAGGCAGGAAAATGTGGAAATTAGCATAAGTGCGGGATACAGTAAGACGTGTTGTGCGAATGCAAATTTTGGATTGCCGAACTTGTTCGTGACGTCATAGCGCTGATAAGAGATATAAAGGATTTGACGCGTATTGACCGTTGTTGTTCAAACGCAAAGTTGAAAAGGAAAGAATCAATTGACGAACTTACAATTTTCAGTATGTCTTTCCGACATCACCTAGATGATTTTACGCGTGGCCGTATTATTGGCAAGATTGAAGAAGGGCGAAAAATAACAGATGTTGCCAGGGAATTCGACGTCAGCCACAGTGTTGTTTCAAGGCTTTGGAAATCATTTCAAACAAATGGAGAGTGTAGCAAACGTCACGGGGGAGGTCGTGTTCACAGTACGACACCTGCAGAAGATCGGTACATAGTGCTATCAACAAAAAGACACCGGCACAGCACAGCTAGTGAGTTAGCAAATCAGTTTATGGCTGCTACTGGCAAGCGGATCTCCCGAAAAACTGTCGCCAGACGTTTGCATTAAGGAGGACTATACGCCCGCCGTCCTGTTGTGTGCATCCCATTGTCCAGACGTCACCGTACCGCCCGTTTGCAATGGTGCCATCAACATCGCAATTGGACTGATAACGACTGGTCTGCTGTCCTCTTCTCAGATGAGAGTCGATACAGTCTATCGTTTGATTGTCGACGACAACTGATCTGGCGTGATAGTGGTACTGCATATTGACCAGAAAACATACAGGAAAGGGACCGATATCCGACATGTAGTGTCATGGTATGGGCTGGCATCATGATCAATGGCCGTACGTCCCTCTATGTGCTTCCAACTGGGACTATGACTGGCCAACGATACATTAATGATGTTCTGCTACCTCATGTTCGCATGTTCCGTGGTGCTGTCGGTGATAGATTCATTTTCATGGACGACAACGCAACATGTCATCGAACAGTCGCTGTCCAGGAGTGTCTTGAGAGCGAGGATATTCAACGCCTCGTATGGCCAGCACGTTCTCCAGATCTGAATCCCATTGAAAATGTGTGGGATGCTTTGGTAAGGAATCTTGCTGGTCGCCAATGCCCTCCAATAAACAAGGACACCCTCATCCGTGCACTGACAGAGGAATGGGTTAAATTACCCCAACAGCTGCTGCTTGATAATGTTGTGCAAAGCATGACACGACGTGTGGAATTTTGCATCGCCCTCCATGGTGGCCATATCCCGTATTGACATCTTACGTCGGAACGCCTGCGGACGGTAATTGCATTTTTTTCACTTTTACGTATTCTGCACAAAATGGCCTGTTTGTCCCTTGAACACGTTCCAAAGCCTTCTGGATTTCACAGCACAATAAATTGTCTTTCTTGTAATGTCCTCGCATTCTGACATTTTTTTATTTCACTTGGCATCCAACCACACTTACTTTTTTATGCGCTATATAGCCGTTTATGATCCGTCCTTAGCAATTGTCCAGCAGTGTATATTCTATTCTCGATATGACAATATAAAAACATATTAAAACGTATTAAGACGTTTGCTAAGTTCCATTTTGTAATAATGACTTAACAGTTAAAACGGTGCAGGCGGTCGTAGTGAGCGATGGGTTTGCCTCCTCGGGGTGCTCCGTGGTAACAATGGCACACACAACAGCAACTAGGCCTCTGTGAATCTTGGAGAGGTGTAAGCTAGTTCTGTCTGACATCGGCGAAAAGACCCCAACTCACTAGGTTTTGTTCCAGAATCCTTAGGTTGAACGACCAACTGGAACCCTCAGCTGTGGGCTAATCCGCCACACTGATGTACTTACCTGATTAAAAAGGCAAAAGGAAATATTAAGAATGACTCAAGTGTGGGATATGGTGGACCTACCACACTTGAGAAGGACGGTCCACCACGGAATCGACCTGGACTTCCTAAACGGCGTATGAGAAAGAGATCTCGGCTGAGTGAATGTAAGATTAGTGTATGGAATACTAGAGGTATAAATGGCAAGATGAATGAGGTGATTGAGGAGATGAATAAGTATAGACTGGATGTGCTGTGTGTAAGTGAAACCAAAAAGAAGGAAATTGGGGTAGAAGAAGTGAATGGCACGGTCAGTGTGTGGTCTGGAGTATTGGATAATATGAGAGGACAGGCTGGTGTAGGTGTGATTTTAAGTGAAAAGATGAAGAACAACTTGATTCATTATAATTGCATAAGTGAGAGAATTCTCTGGATTCGTTTGAAAGTGAAACTTCAGAGAATTCTAATTGTTGTAGTGTATGCTCCTTGTGACTCGGAACCTTCTGATAAGAAAGAAGATTTCTGGAATGAGCTAAAAGCTGTTTTCAGCCAGTTTGGTGCTAAAGAAAAAGTTATAATAGCAGGGTATTTCAATGCTAGAGTAGGTGTGCAAAATGCAATTTCTGACAATGTTCTGGGTAAGTTTAATGATCCTTGTGTGAATGATAATGGTGAAAGATTAATTGAACTCTGCATTGAGAATGGTTTGTGTGTATCTAATACATTTTTCAACCACAAGTATATACACACATGTACTTGGGAAAATCGTACTCTTGGTCAAAAGAGTGTGATAGATTTTGTTGTTTACGATCAGCATTTGAAACAATTAGTTGTTGACACCCGGGTGATGAGAGGTGAGGATGTTGGTTCTGATCATTACTTGGTAGTGTCACGAGTGAAACTTAATGTTGGTTGGAGGAAAAATAATAGGAAGAAGCCCAGGATAGAAAGAATAAAGATTGATAGGCTCCTTGAAGATCATCAGCTGTACTCTGACTTACTGAGAGAAAGACTGAAGGATCTGAAAACTTGTGAGAGGGATGTAGAAAAGAATTGGGAATGTTTTAAGAACTGTGTTGTCACTGCTGCTAAAGAGGTCTGTGGCACCACAATAGTGGGTAACAATAGAGGTAATGCTTGGTGGAATAGTGAGATTGATGAGGCAGTAAAGAAAAAGAAGGAAGCCTATTTGGGGATGTTGCAAGGTAGAGTCTCTGTGGATGAATATCGCTGTAAGAAGAGTGAAGCTGCTAAGCTGGTTCGCCACAGTAAGGCAAAAGATAGGAAAGAGAAAGTGAAAAGGCATGAACTGGCTTTTTGGAAAGATAGAAAGTCCTTCTGGAAGTACATGAGACTCAGGAAAAATAGGAGATACAAAGTTGTAAGTTGTGTGAAAAATGAGATTGGGGAAATGATATGGGATCCCAATGAGTTAAGTGAAAGATGGGGTGAATACTTCTGTGAGTTATTAGATCAGGAGAGAAAAAATGATTCTGAGACAGATGCAGATGATGTCACAATGAGGGATGAAAGCAAAGTAGGGATCTCAAGAGAAGAAGTGTGTAAAGCTCTAAAATCTCTTTAGAATGGTAAGGCTCCAGGAGTTGATGGCATAACTGCAGAGATGTTGAAGTATGGTGGTGACTCTATAATTGACTGGTTAACTGAAATTTGCCAGTTGTGCTGGGAGTTAGGAATGGTCCCTCGGGATTGGAAGGATGCTATTATTGTTCCGTTGTATAAGGAAAAAGGTGATCAGACTGAATGCAAGAACTATCGTGGTATTAGCCTACTGAGTGTGGCAGGGAAAGTGTTTGGTAAGGTTGTTATTGAAAAAGTACGGGGTCTTACATCATTGAAAGTGTGGGATGTTCAGAGTGGTTTTATGCCTGGTAAAGGCTGCACTAACCAGATTTTTGCATTACGCATGATGATTGAAAAGTATCTGGCTGTTGGGAAGAAACTTTTTACTGCCTTCATAGATTTAGAGAAAGCTTACGACCGAGTGAATAGGACACTTTTGTGGAAGGTATTGAATGAATATGGTGTTACTGGGAATCTACTTAATAGTGTAAAAGCCATGTATGCTGGTAGTATAGCTTGTGTACGAGTGAATGGTGTTTTATCAAAATGGTTTTCTTTTGGTGCAGGAGTTAGACAAGGTTGTCTGATGTCACCATGGCTGTTTAATATGTTTATGGACGCATGCATGCGTGAGGCCAAAATAGATAATAGTGGTTCATCTCTTGGTGATATCCGTGTGTGCAGATTGCTGTATGCTGATGACACTGTCCTGTTGGCAGAGAGCAAAAGTGAGTCGCAGGGTATGTTGACTCGGATGCACGAAGTTTGCATGAAATTCAAACTGAGTATAAATAAGGGAAAAACCAAAGTTATGGTGTTTGAGAGAGGAATGGGTAGCACTGAATGTAATGTAAGTATAAATGGCACTGTGATTGACCAGGTGATTGAGTTTGTGTATTTAGGAAGCATGTTTGACAGAGAGAACAAGTTGGATGGTGAAATCAGTAGGCGAGTGAATTCTTCTTTGAAAGTCATAGCTGCTGTGGGAGGTTTTCACAGGAATGATGGGTTCTCTAGAGAGTCCCGCATGGCTGTGTATAAAACAGCAATTGTTCCTACTCGGATGTATGGCAGTGAAACCTGGGTACTGCGTTACGTACGTGGGGTTTGTGGCAAGACATGATCTGATTGTGTGAGGAATGAAGATGTATTGCAGTTGTGTGATGTAAAGCAAAATGTTGTTAGTAAGGTGGGGACCAATATGCTTCTGTGGTTTGGCCATGTTGAAAGAATGAGTGATGAAATGCTTACTAAGAAAATATTTTCAACCCAAGTGGCAGGAAAGAAAGGAAGAGGAAGGCCAAGTAAGACATGGGTGGATCAGATTCAGAAGTGTCTGCATGAGAAAAAGATTATGAGTATGAAGTATTAAAGATCTTGTGTAAGGCGTGTAATGGATATCAGTGAAGCACGAGTTGTATGTCAAGATCGCTGTAAATGGCGAAGTTTGATACGACAACAATAAGTAAAAATATCTGAAAGTTTGTATTTCTTTTTGGAGGTAACCTCTGAATCTCAGAGAACAGCTTAGTGATATGTATGTATGTATGTATGTAAGTTAAAACGGTTTCCATGTTATTTTCTTTGGCGACCAGTGCGCTTCTCAACTGTTAAATATCCGAAATATTTACAAAACCTTAGGCATGAACATACAACGACGCATCTTTGGGCTGTTACGAAAATCGGATTTGGCAAAGTCAAAAGTATCAGCAGTAATGGAATTATAAATGTTACACTATGAATTATTATACTAAAAGGATTACAGGAATCATTCCATCTGCTACGACAACGAAATCACGACTAGGCCATTTCGCTGGAGGCTGGGTAATTTCTCACTATGTTGTACTACGAATATTCACGGAGTTGAAAATGCTAGCCAAAAAGCAAGTCAAAGATATCATCTCCAGACACATGAAAAAGAAGTTAAAATATCACTTGACCGGGAATTTAAAACGAAAGAACTTGGTAAACTTACAACATAGCAATTGAATTTTTTTAAACAATTTTTTGGAAAGTAATAGCCACGAACGAACAACGAAATAAAGAACATTAAAATGTTCAAATGTCACAATATAAGAATATACACTGACGGAAAAAAATCCCAACACCACGAAAAAATAGTTGTAGAGGAATGAAATGGCGGCAATACATTTATATAGGTAACATATTTAATCGATTAAGAGTTCAAGATCACAGCCATTTTAAATGTGAAATGCTGGTACATTAATAACCGGTGTAACCGGCAGAATGTTGAATGCAAGCACTCAAACGTTCATGCATTGTGTCGTACAGGTGCTGGATGTCAGTTTGTGGGATGGAGTTCCATGCCTGTTGCACTTGGTCGGTCAATACAGGGACGGTTAATGCTGGTTGTGGGTGACGCTGGAGTTGTCGTCCAATGATGTCCCATACGTGCTCGATTGGTGAAAGATCTGGTGATCTAGCAGGCCACGGCAGCATGTCGACACTCCGTAGAGCATGTTGGGTTACAACAGCGGTATGCGGGCGAGCGTTCTCCTGTTGGAAAACACCCCCTGGAATGCTGTTCATGAATGGCAGCACAGCAGGTTGAATCACCAGACCGATGTACAACTGTGCCGTCAGGGTGCGTGGGATAACCACGAGAGTGCTCCTGCTGTCATAGGAAATTTCTCCCCAGACCATAACTCCAGGTGTAGGTCCAGTGGGTCTCGGCCGCAGACAGGTTGGTTGCAGGCGCTCACCTGGCCTCCTTCTAACCAACACACGGCCATCACTGGCACCCAGGCAGAACCGGCTTTCATCAGAAAACACAACAGATCTCCATTCCGTCCTCCAATGAGCTCTAGCTTGACACCACTGACGTCGCAAACGGCAGTGGTTTGGAGTAAGTGGAATGCACGCTACAGGGCGTCTGGCTCGGAGCTGTCCTTCAAGTAACCAATTTGTAACAGTTCGTTGTGTCACTGTGGTGGCAACTGCAGCTCGAATTGCTGCCGCAGACTCGCTGTACGATGCGCCACGTGGCCGGCCGTAACCCGGTCTTCCGGAGGCAGTGCCTTCCCTTGACCGCCGCTGCCAACAATCATTCACAGTGGCTCATTCCTGCCAAGTCGTTCTGCAATATTGCGGAAAGAAAATATACCTTCTCGTAACACGACCTTGTTCAAACTCCGTGAGCTGTTGATATTGGCTGCTTCGTCTTCTTAAAGGCATTCTTGACTAACATCAACACCCTACGTCGAATCTCAACGATAACTAACGCTCACGAACGTTACAGCGCGTATTTACAGCAAACCTGCTTTGCATGTTCCGAGGGTCGCTACTAGCGCCACACGTATGCGCCCAGCGCGAAATTTGCATAGACGTAATCTTACAGATGTACTCTCACCACCTACCAACTGTCGTTTATCTAACACAACCCCTTCTTGGTGTTGGGATTTTTTTCCGGCAGTGTATATATATATATATAATATCACAATATAAGAACATAGATATTATATGTAAAAGTATCACAATATGAGAACGTAGATTAAGACTATACACCATATTGACAAAAGTCACCGGACACCTAGAAGAGAAACACAACATAGCATTTATTGGCATACATTAGTACGGTTCGGTCAACCTTTGGCCTTAATGCATGCACTGATCCTTCGAGATATGCTTTCGACAAAGTTTTGGAACACAGCGATAGGTATGCGCTCCCATTCAGTACATAATGCTGCCTCCAACTGTTGCTTAGTAGCCTACTGTTGCTTTAACATTCTCAGAGAACTTCATTCCATGGGTTAAGGCAACAGTTGGCTACTAAGCAACAGTAACTACCGCTAACTGTTGCTTAGTAGCGAACTGCTGTCTTAACCCATGGAATGAAGGTCTCTGCGAATGGTACGTGAACATACTGAAGTTCCAGCATTTTTACTCATCTGTACACTGAGGTCTTGTGCAGTACTCCGTCGATTAGCTCTCCTGAGGTTTAGACGTCCTCTATCACTGATTTTCTTTGGTCCGCCGGTACGTTTTACTGCTTTAGGCACGCCATGTGTCTTCCACGTATTCAGTACATCCAAAAACAGTTGACTTGGGTATTTTTAAACGCCTCTCGGTTTTGTTTTCTTATGGACAACCCACAAATATAGCCCCCACCAATCTTTCCTTTCTCAGTTATCTCCCGCCGCGACATTTTCACTCAACCTCACAGTGCGATATGATCGCGGTCAGCTGCAAGCTTGTTTTTATACCGTTTGCAGCTGTACCGCGCATCTTAACAACGTAGCGGATCCGTTCATTTGGTTTCAAAAGGGTGTCCGGTGACTTTTTTCAATATAGTGCATATTCTTATACTATGATTTTAACGTTTTAGTGTTTATTGTTTCGTTGTTAGTTCGTGGTTATTACTTTCTAGAACATTTCTTAACAAAAGTTTCAATTGCTGTGTTGTAAGTTTACCAAATTCTTTCGTTTTAAATTCCTTGTCAAATGATATTTTAACTTCTTGTTTATCTGGAGATGATACCTTTGACATGGTTTTTGGCTAGTACTTTCAACTCGACGAGTGTTCGTTGTGAAATTATCCCCCCGACCGCAGAATGGCCTAGTAGAGATTTCGTTGTCGTTGTAGATCAAGTGATTCTTGTAATCCTTTTAGTATAATACTGTAATTTATAGTGTGACATTTATAATTCCATTATTGCTGGTATTTTTGACTTTGTGAAAAATGTGAAATTATCCCTCCAGTGGCCGAGTCCAATTTTCGTTACAGCCTAAAGGTGCGTTGCAACTTCGTGTTTAAGTTTCTGTAAATATTTTGGATACTTAACAGTTGAGAAGTGCATTGGTCACCACAGAAAATAACATTTAAAACTTTTAATTGTTGAGCCATTACTACAAAATGGTACTTAACAAACGTTTTAATAGTTGTATAATTCTTGTTCTTCAGGTGGGAAAGACAGCGAACGTAAGTGAGTTTGACAAAGGCCAAATTGTAATGGCAAGACGACTTGGTTCGAGCATTTTCGAGGCTGCAAGGCTTCTGGGATGCTCACGGTCAGCCGTAGTTAGCACTTTGAATGTGGAGATCCAACATCATATTAGGCTGGTGGTTATAATGTTGTACGGTGTACGTTTCCAAACTATGGCCAGTTCATGGACGCGATTAAAAGAACCATTGTGCGAAAAATGTCTGTAATTCGAAGATCCAAATTCTACTTGTACAAATATCTTAACATCCACGGGAAATACGTTGAAAGGTAGTGAAGGTATGTAGAACCCAGGCGGCAGACTTCTATGAGGAGGGTATCCAGAAACGTGTGCCACGGCATGACAAATGTCTTAACATCCACGGGGAGTATGATGAAAAGTAGATTAAGGTATGTAGAACCCAGACGGCATACTTCTATGAGGAGGGTATCCAGAAACGTTTGCCACGATATGCAAAATGCCTTAACATCCACGGGGTGTATGTTGAAAAGATGATATTAAGGTATGTAGAACCCAGGGGGGGGGCAGACTTCTCTTAGGAGGGTATCCAGAAACGTGTGCCACGACATCACAAATGCCTTAACATCCACGGGAAAATTGTTGAAAAGTAGATGAAAGTATGTAGAACCCAAGGGGCAGGCTTCTATGAGGAGGGTATCCAGAAACGTGTGTCACGACATTACAAATGTCTTAACATCCACGGGGAATATGATGAAAAGTAGATTAAAGTATGTAGAACCCAAGGGGCAGGCTTCTATGAGGAGGGTATCCAGAAACGTGTGCCACGACATTACAAATGTCTTAACATCCACGGGGAATATGATGAAAAGTAGATTAAAGTATGTAGAACCCAAGGGGCAGGCTTCTATGAGGAGGGTATCCAGAAACGTGTGCCACGACATCACAAATTCCTTAACATCCACGGGAAAATTGTTGAAAAGTAGATTAAAGTATGTAGAACCCAAGGGGCAGGCTTCTATGAGGAGGGTATCCAGAAACGTGTGCCACGACATCACAAATGCCTTAACATCCACGGGAAAATTGTTGAAAAGTAGATTAAAGTATGTAGAACCCAAGGGGCAGGCTTCTATGAGGAGGGTATCCAGAAACGTGTGCCACGACATCACAAATGCCTTAACATCCACGGGAAAATTATTGAAAAGTAGATTAAAGTATGTAGAACCCAAGGGGCAGGCTTCTATGAGGAGGGTATCCAGAAACGTGTGTCACGATATTACAAATGTCTTAACATCCACGGGGAACATGATAAAAGTAGATTAAGGTATGTAGAACCCAGGTGGCAGACTTCTCTTAGGAGGGTATCCAGAAACGTGTGCCACGACATTACAAATGTCTTAACATCCACGGGGAATATGATGAAAAGTAGATTAAAGTATGTAGAACCCAGGGGGCAGGCTTCTATGAGGAGGGTATCCAGAAACGTGTGCCACGACATTACAAATGTCTTAACATCCACGGGGAATACGATGAAAAGTAGATTAAGGTATGTAGATCCCAGTTGGCAGACTTCTATGAGTAGGGTATCTAGAAACGTGTGCCACGACATGACAAATGTCTTAACATCCAAGGGGAATATGATGAAAAGTAGATAAAGGTACGTAGAACCCAGGTGGGCAGACTTCTCTTAGAAGGGTATCCAGAAACGTGTGCCACGACATTACAAATGTCTTATCATCCACGGGGAAATTGTTGAAAAGTAGATTAAGGTATATAGATCCCAGTCGGCAGACTTTTATGAGGAGGGTATCTAGAAACGTGTGCCACGACATGGCAAATGTCTTAACATCCACGAGGAATATGATGAAAAGTAGATTAAGGTATGTAGAACCGAGGCGGCAGACTTCCATAAAGAGGGTATTTAGAAACTTGTGCCGCGATATGAAAAATGCTTTAACATCCACGGGGAATATGTTGAAAAGTAGATTAAGGTATGTAGAACCCAGGGGGGGGGAGACTTCTCTGAGGATGGTATCCAGAAACGTGTGCCACGATATGACAATCTTCCACGGGAAATATGTTAAAAAGTAAATTAAGGTAAGAAGAATTCATCGCCCATTGATAAATTAGTTATCAATATTTTTTGTTTTATCTTCAAACGGTACTTAGTTTTTGTTTGGCTCCAGTATTTGCCCATGCTTTTTTCTAAACCGTCCTTTTCATCAACGACATTTTGTTGTTAATTTTGCAAGAATCTGAAACGAATCCAATTTTCGGAGCCTTAGTTTTCCTTAATTTAAAACAACCTTTCTTGTCTCGTTTTATAAACCTATGTCAAAAGTTCTGCATGTATCAGTCGGAACATCAAATTTAAGTGCACATCAACTTATGTAAAATAATTTTTTCTTACTGTTATTACGAAATTTTTTGGTGAAATGTGAATAAAAACGAATTCTGAGAAATAATAATGTACATTTCTTTTTGACGAACAGAATATCTTGCATTTTCTTGATAAAAGAAATTTGGTTTTGTATTTCGAAATATCTAAATCGCTTTTCTGCTATAGTTCGTACACGACAAAAAATTAGGATAAGCAGCGAGTTGTAGTCTCCAGAATATAAAGGAAAGAACGAGCAATTCAAATATCACCCCGTCCTTTCAAAATAAGGGGTATGCTTTACGCAAATCTAGTAATTATGAAGTATTTACCTTCGAAATCCTACAAATCATGTCTGTTAATGAATTTTCCGAGTATTTAGGTATAATCCCAGCAATAGAATTCGCATGGCGTAAGCAGAGTGGATGGTATGATCGAGAAAGCTGTGTTTTCCTTTTGGGGAAGGAAAGAGATTATTGTGCAGCTAATTAGATGTCAAGGGGACTCGAATGCGTTCTTAAGCTCTTCAAGCTATTTTCAAACCTTGATGAAGACGTTTTCTTCGTCTTTTCTCGAACTGGATCTTCTTTTGCTTTCTTTCCTTAAATCCCTTTCTCACATGTCATCTGCAGGTTGTTTTGCACAGCTATTTTGCCAAACATGGAATTAACGGATGCCTATTTATTAAGAACGTTGTCATTCTGATGATGATCTACAAAGGGGAATATCAGTCACAGGTTAATGATTTTCTGAATAAACGGAGGAATATCAGGACATACTAGGTTGAATTAAGCTGAATGGATAAATTATTATGTACAGTGGTCACAAAAAGATAGGGATCTTGTATGAAAAAAAGGGGTGCAGGACAAAACACCGACACCCTAAACACCGACAGGACAAAAAACCGACACCCAAAACACCGACAGGACAAAAAACCGACACCCAAACGACACCCAAAACACCGACAGGACAAAACACCGACAGGACAAAACACCGACAGGATAAAATACCGACACGGACGAAACAACGACAGGACAAAATACCAACACCCAAAACACCGACAGGAGAAAACACCGACAGGAAAAAACACTGACAGGACAAAACACCGACAGGATAAAATACCGACCGGACGAAACACCGACAGGACAAAATACGGACATCTGGCTTCTATTTCATTGCTTCATCAGCAGACGGCGCTGCATGTCAAGGATCAAGTAATGCCAGAAAGTTTATGCGGCAGCTATGTAACTCATATTAGCGTTATGCATATTTCTATCGTCATTCAGCAGGGTCACTTCTATTTGCTACTACTACTACTAATAATAATAATTATTCAGAACGGCATATATTATTAATCACAATATTTGACTGGTAAATATTCAGAAAGTGTATATAATTAGGCAAGTGAATATTAGTGCGCTTTTACTGAGGCACCAATCAAAAATTTTAGTCTTAGGCCGAGGCATTTTTAGCAATGTTTATTGTTTAATCCGCCGTATTCATTTTTATAAGGTTTACATAACAAGTCAAAGTGTTAATGTAATCATTCAAAAACAGTAATTATAAGGCCAAAGCCTTTTTAGAGAGTTTAAAGCCGTTGTGCCCATATTTTGCACAACAAGACAGGTGATAATGTTCCATTTGTATACATTAAAAAAGCATTAATAATAAGGCCTAGGCGACGTTTTTCTAGCGAATTATAGTCTACTATGCATATATTCTAAACGTTTACGTGACAATTCAAGTATTATGCTCCACCTTTACCCAATTCATAAAAAAAAAAAAATAATACGGCCTTAGGCGTAAACATTTTTAGCAATTTGTAGTCCGCTGTGCTCATATTTATAAGATTTACATAACAAGTCAAGTTGATAATATTCCACTTGTACTCATTCAAAAAACATAAATTATAAGGCCCCAGACCTGCATCTTTTCAGCAATTTTAGTCCGTCACACTCATATTCATAAAGTTAAAAAAATATGTCAAGTCAATAATATTCTACCTTTATTCAAGCACGAAACAGAAATTCTGCAGTCCTAGGCCTTTTCAGCCCTTTTTTAAACTCGCCGCTTTAATATTAATAAGGTTTACGTAACAAGTCAAGTTGATAAAGTTTCACTTCTACTCAGGCTAAAAGCAGCAATTATGAGGCCTTTTTCGGATTTTTTAATTCACTGTGTTAATGTTCATAAATGTTACATTAACAGCATAGGCGCCGCCTTTGGGATATGTAATTCAAACCCCCCCTCCCCCTGATAATTTTTGTGGAGGCGCACATTATTGAGTTCTACCCTTCTAAACGTGGGAAAAAGCCAAAAATTCGAGCCTCGTTTCCAGGTTTAAATAAGCTGCAATTTCTTCTAGCTCGATTAGCTTTGCTATAGGCTCGAGTAACAGAGATTTTTTTCAAGATCGATAAAAAGCTTAATGAAATTAAAATGTTTTATCAAGTTTTGTTAAGCATGCGGGACAGCAAAGTCCACAGAATTTCATCTGTATATTATACTAGCAGGGGTACACGGTATTTCCCGGGTAAATATTACAATTCATGGAATCACCAAGTTCAGCGTATGAAAGTTAATGAATGAAAAATATATTCCTGTAATTTTCCACTAAATTTATTTTAATTCATTTAGGTTATTGCTTTTTGGTAAACAATACTTTTGGGTTTTCCATTGGGAGCAAAAAATGTAGAGATTTTTAGGATTACCAACCCTTGCAGGCGACGCAGAGTTGTCCGTGTAAAAAGCAGGGTTGCCTCGAATTAATGCAAGCCACTGCCAATGATTGGCTGATGCAGTAATATTTATGCCAAAAAAAAAAAAAAAAAAAAAAAAGAAAGAAAAGAAAGAAAGAAAAGGAGTCGGGATGGCTACAAATGTGAAAAAAAACAACAAGTTTTTGATTTAGTTAATTTATTTTTGCAAAACAAAAGTGAAAGGAAGAAAAATGAAAATACTTACCTTCGAGGAGACATCTGTAGAACTGCCGTACGCTTCTGAGAATCCCGGGACTGTACCTATGTCATGTCACGTGTATTGGACTTGACATAGAGCACCTATGGGATGAATTAGAGTTCCGCATAAGACGTTTGGAAACAAGGCCTACTACTAAGCAACAGTTAGCGGCAGCATTATGTACTGAATGGAAACGCTCATACCTATCGCTGTGTTCCAAAACCTTGTCGAAAGCATATCTCGAAGGGTCAGTGCATGCATTAAGGTCAAAGGTGGTTTCCAGAATCGCTTTAATGTAACAAAACAGAGGAGACGAGCAACATGGAATCGTCTCATAAAAAAAAAGAACAGGAATGATACAAACTGATAAACGCGATGATATGTACATTGAATTAGTAATGACAAATTTACAACGTGATGCAAACAGAGCAATGCTTGAGGAAGAACAAAATGATCACATGCGGGGCACCGCAGTGCGAAAGTACAACAAAAAGTTAATGCAGTCTTAACTCATCGTGAGATGCAACGGACTTGGTGTAACAGCGAACCACGGGGTCACTGGCGACCACGTAGCATAGAAGGAGCTTTCACGGCATGCGGAGATGGCAGACTGATACTCCTGCTGTACCACCGTGCACAGATTAACGGAAAGTAGGGTGAAAGGTGAAGTCCCAAGTGCGCCATCTATGAAAACGTGTCGAGGAGTGGCAGTTCGTCTCTTGTAGAAGGAGTAAGGCGGCCCCGAGGGGCGAGAGATCTTCCAGAACGAAAGCGTTAGCGAGGGGGTTAGCATATACCCTACAATTCAGAGTGGCGACCTTGAATGGGTAAGTCCGATGTCGGATGAAGGGCAGCTGTGGCAGCTTTCTGGAATGTGTCGAGGCGATTGATGATACCACGACACCACGACACCACAAGACGTAGTCGGGTTGCTTGGCATTATGCCGGAGGAATTTGAGGATGGAGGTTGCTTGGTCGAAGACCTCGGGAAGAACTGCTTCAAACTGTTGTAAAAAGATGAGAGAAGCCTCCCGATTTGTTTTCATGAGTGAGAAACTCCTAAATATCTTCAAAGAAGACATGCTCTGAAGGAAGTGAGGCATTGGTAGGCAGAGTCAAGAAATCTTCAAACGTCGGCAGAGGACCCTTGGACTTTGAAGAGGAAGAGCTAGAACGTGACAGGGGAGACTTGGAGCCTACTAGACGGGTGGAACGATGTGGGCAGCCAGTCGGAGAAGGTGATTTCTTCTTTTTCCTCCGGGCCTCGGTACTGGTAGTAGAGCGACGTTTGCCGTGGATCGATGACACACGAAATGTGGAATCAGAGGAAAGGTCCACCTCATCGCCGGGAGCAAAAGTGCCGACGGTGAATGAAGCTTGAGGATTAGCCGTAATGTCCTCTGATGGAGAGAGAACACGGGAAGGCAAGGAGGAGTCAAGCGGAGGAAAATCCGACAGAGTGGAGAAAGCAACATCGGAACACACGTGTTGATTGAAGGCTTTAATCAGATTTTCGGCAGAACTGGATCCAGGAGGTGCAGACGCAGGAGGAGGCAAGGCAGCAGAAACGGAGGAAGCGGTAGAATGCTATCTTGGAGCTGCAGGAGTAAGTGGCTCTGCATGGGGCATTGAGCCTGCTGATGGCCGTAAGCCTTGCAGCGTGAGCAATGAGCAGAGGTGAGGAGCTCAATCCGGCGGCGCTCGTTACCGCAACGAACATCGAGGAACCGTGGAAACTTTATTAGATGCTCTTCCGACGGAAAGACGATGCGAGCAGTTGTACGGAAGCCACAGATATGTTTATCATCGGAGTCAGAGGGGTAAGAGGAGAGTCTTCACTGGGCCGACTACTCTGTCGCATCGACTAAGTGCAACACACAGCATATCATCAGAGATCTCCGGGGGGGGGCGGATGTGGAGAGACCAGAACAGGACGCTGGGCGATGGATTAGGCTAAGAGGAGACGATCGCCAATTGATAGGTCCCGAGACAAGACAAGCTCGGCATATTCGTTCTTCGTAAAATAAACAATCACAGTTCGTGGCTTTCGGGTGAGGTGGGTGATGGCACCAGAAGGAAGCATCTTCTTGAGAGTGGAGCTGTACTGTTTCAAAGGAGTGTTGGGCAGCGCATCAAATTAAACCCAAAACTCGAGGATCGAATGAAGACGTTGACCAGCAAGAGAGATCTCGGGAATATCTAATAAGATGGTGTCACCGTTGAGAGTAACGTAAGAATCCATAGGGGACAGACGAGACGACGAGAAAGCCGGTGGAATACCAGAGGCAGCCGTAGAATACGTGCGTGCAGAAGCGCCTCCTCTGGTAGGCATTGACGCAGCATGAGACAATGTACTGAAAGCAGTGGCAGCAGAAACTGTATAGGGCAAATTAGTGACTCCAATAGAGACGTCCATGAATTCATCATCGTCAGTAGAGGCCAAGGACGTCACATCCACGTTCTCAATGGCAGAGTTGGATACCTGAGCAGGAGAAGAAGTGCAAACGACAGGAGAAATATTAAAAGTCTCTCCCCTAGCAAACGAAGATGATTGATCGACTGCGTCTGTCGTTGAAGAGGCGACGCAAGGAGCTGCAGCGATGCGGGCGGGAACAGCGCACTCATCGGCAGATGCTATGATCAATGGCAAGGGTTAACGAAGAAAAGGACCAGCTCGGTGTAGAAATTAAAACACTGATAATGGAAAAAAATAAGCACTCACCAACTCGTGAGCGATCTTAAACGAAAGCACAGACCTTTAACTTTGGCACACACACAGAAGAACAATGATGGGACACACAAAACACGTACGTGAAGCACTCAAACACGAAGCTCGTGAAGACACGTGTCGGCCAAAGGTGGACAGACACCGTACTAATGTATGTCAATAAATGCTATGTTGTGTTTCTCTTCTAGGTGTCCGGTGACTTTTGTCAATATGTCCAGTATGATGAAATAAATCCACAAGTTGCTTGGATATCGTAGCCTGGTGCAAAGTTGAACCAAAACCGACGTGTTTTGGAGAAAGTTTCTTTCCCCCACTTACACTGAAGACAAGATATTGAGTAATACTTAGAACCCTACACATCTTTCTTGATTCCTCCTTATCCTCATCTTTTAGTTCGTCTGGGATCTGCATCAAGAAATGACTGACCATCAAGTAATAGACCCAGAAACATGTAAACACTCTCAGGAACACATTCAATTGCTGATTCGTCAGTGACATTCACTCCATTGTATGAGGGTTGAGATAAAACATCTGATCGCAGTTTTAGGGCAATAAAATAACATCAGTGAGGCCAAACCACCAGGAGGCAAGATGGCTGCCTGACAGTAAGTGCTTCTCCGGTCACTTACTGTCAGGCAGCCATCTTGCCTCCTGGTGGTTTTCCTCTGGCGACTACTCCTGGGTGCAGTGATTCGATGTGGCTACTGCTATTAAACTGCAACATTTCCATGCCGTGGAAATCTTTTGTGTAGCCGACTTGCTACACTTTGCTAAACTCCTAAAGCAGCAGCCAAGTGGATCTGCCATGCAACTACCTGTTTCATGCCAACAGCCCTATTTATGTTGTCAATGCTTAAACATCGTCTGAACATCATTTCAGGTTAATCAAAGGCAATATATTCAGCAAACGTCTAGACTAAGCGGTGAAACGACCCGCTTTTCACTTATCTCCGAGTGCTTTTATCGCATCATGACAACACGCCACGTGCTGCGTTGTCATGATGCCGATTTACATTTGACTTAGCTACCCACGCTAATAACCGATCTCCAGTTGTCCCTAAATTTGCATATCACCACGTTTTGCCTTCGTAAAATCGTTAACTTTTTGTGACCAGTGTAATAACGTGTTGCTATACCTTCACCCTTGACAACAGCAGCCAGACGTTTTAGTAATGACTAGATGAGCTGCTGAAAACACTGAGGTGGTATTGCCGCCGGTGAAGCGAGGACTGTCTCTCGTAGAGCATCCAGAGGTGCCAGTGGGAATTGGCTGGTTTGAACAAATCTTTCTAATTCGTCTCACTAATGTTCAATGGGCTTGAGATCCGGCGACCGATTGTGTTATTCGAGTGCGATAAACTCTCTTGAATCGATTGGTTGCCACTCGGAAAGCACGCAGTGTGGCGTTGTCCTGTTGAAAAATGGCGTCATGGCACGGAAAGGAAATTGTTACGAACGGGTGTAGAAGACCGGGGAAGGATGTTCACATGCCTTGTGCAGGTGACAGAAGACATGAAAACGTATCCCAAACTGTTATGCCACCTCCACCTGCCTGTATGATCCAAGTTTGGCACACTGAGTACATCGCTTCGCGTGATTCACACAACACACGCGACTTCCCATTCGCGTGATAGAGTTGAAACTCTTAGTCGTTAGACTAGATGACATTTTAACAGTTGTCCATTTGCAACAGGCCCTTGAAAACCATAGCCTGAACTTTCTGTACCTTGCAGTCCTTAAGGAGACACGATGAAGACGTCAACCTCCACATCCTGTTTTATGATGCATGGTCTCTTCCTGCAAACATTCAAAATATTTTCAACACTACCAATACGAATAAAGTTCTAAACTGTAACCCTTACTCACCCTCCTATATTAAATTTAGTCTGGCCTCACAGCTCCTAGCAAAAATAGAACTGGATTTTTCAGAAACATCAAAGAAACGGCACAAAACAAAATTAACAAGAAAGATGACACCATGTCTTCTGGTGTAATAAGGGTGTCTTTTAAATGTGTTCCTATGCAAATTAAATATATCAAAGCTATACAAAGTCAATGGAACCGGTATGGAAAACAGTAGTATTTCAACGAAGAAAGACGTTTTCCACTCGGCTTTTAATCCCGCAGATATTGCTGTAAACGAAATCGCGAACTTACGCCCTCTGGTTGCAGAATTGTACTTTAAGAAAAATTTGAAACTATGTGATAAACATTTCGCAGCGGAAACGCTCTCCAATAAAGAAAGATTTTTTTCAAATCAGACCTTTAGAAGCAGACATATCGACAAATATAAGATATACATCTACGCCCCTGGCGGGGAAAACATGCATTATTTTAAGAAGAAAGTTATCTCAAAAGGTTTTTGGATGCCAGCAGTATTGGTGCTGGAAATAATTTTTTCAGTCGAGTTCTCAGGAGCTCAGATTTTGCTGCAAATACATCAGGAACAGAAATGAACGTTTATGCCCCCGGTGTCCAGCCCATTCTTTATCAAATATTAGAAATTATATGAAAAACATTTCCCATCATGAGCTATATGCGATATAGAAAGAATTTTTCAAATCGGAGTTTAGAAGTAGAGATTCTTGGGGAAAACGCAATTTACCTTTACGCCCCTAGCGGAAACTCTATGAGTTACTTGAAAATTTTGAAATTATATGAAAAACATTTCGCACCGGAAAAGCTATCCAACAAAGAAAGAATTTTTCAAATCGGACTCTTAGAAGTAGAGATATTGACAAAAATAAGATATATATCTGCACTCCCTGGCGGCGAAACCATACAATATTTTAAGACAAAAATATTCCGAAAAGGTTTATCGACGTGAGTCGTATTGGTCCACGAACGAATTTTTTCATTCGAGATTTTAAAAGCTCAGATTTTGTGGCAAATACGTCAGAAGCAGAAATGAACATTTATGCCACCTGGTGGCCAAACCATTCTTTACCAAAAATTAGAAATCATATGCAAAAGATTTCTCATCAGGAGTTGTATCCGCCGAAGAATTTTTTTTTCAGATCGGAGTTTTAGAAGTAGAGATATCGGGGAAAACCCAATGTACTTTAACGCCCCATAGCGGAACATCTATGAGTAACTTGAAAAAGTGACTACACCTAAAATATTCTTCAACATAAATGGAATCGAAAGGTAAAATAATTTTTCAATCGGTTTTTTTTTATTATTGAAGGTTTAACGACCACCATGAGCAACTCAATGGACGCCGCCCCGATGGCACAGTGGTCTAAGGCGCTGGCCTGTGATCATTCGTCCGTAAGGGGTCCGGGTTCGAATCCCGGTCTGGCATGGATGTTGTGTTTGTCTTACGGCACTGGCTCTCTCCCTTCCCTGGAACCAGTGACCCTAAATTAGGGACGGGCGACTGCTTATAACCCATTGAGTTGCTCACGGTGGTCGTTAAACCTCCAACTAAAAAAAAAAAACTCAATGGACTATAAGCAGTAGCCCGTCCCTAATTTAGGGCCACTGGTTCCATGAAAGGGAGAGAGCCAGTGCCGTAAGACAAACACAATATCCATGCTTCACCGGGATTCCAACCTGGGCTTCTTTCGGACAAATGATCAGAAGCCAATTGGATGTTTTGAAGCAAATATATGGAATAAAATGCATTTTGAATTCGATATTAACCGCATTTATGCCCTCCAGTGGCAAAGTTGTACATTCCTAAAAAAAAGGCAATAAAGGATCATCATTACCACATTTCAGGCTTCCAAACGCAAAAGAATTTTTCAAATCGGACTAATAGTTGCAGAGATATGGTGACCACAGACGGACAATCCGATAGCATAAGCACGATCTTTTTTTACAAACAAAACGTGCTAAGAAATACGTTAGTTGATAATAATTTTCCTTTTGAAATTGTATAAATTGTTTTAACAAAAACATTAAATCAAATCGTAAACAATCAAGCAGTAACGTGAAACTTACCAGAAAGGTCACTTACCGTACGGGTCTCTTTGAAAAGCTTCAGAGAATCACTTTAAAATTTCCAGGTTCTTTTTTTTTTTTTTTTTTTTTTTTTTTTGATTGGAGGTTTAACGACCACCGTGAGCAACTCAATGGGCTATAAGCAGTCGCCCGTCCCTAATTTAGGGTCACTGGTTCCAGGGAAGGGAGAGAGCTAGTGCCGTAAGACAAACACAACATCCATGCCACACCGGGATTCGAACCCGGACCCCTTCGGACGAATGATCAGAGGCCAACGCCTTAGACCACTGCGCCACCGGGGCGGCATTTTTTTCCAGGTTCGATTGGTTCCACACCCGAACAATAAAATGCAAAACTTCTTCTCTTCCGTTCAACAAAAAGAGAAAAATGTTCTATCACAGGAAGGCGTGGTCTACAGTGTACACGGCAATTGTAGTAACACGTATGTTGGAGTAACTGGGAGACAACTTTGCACCCGTGTAGCAGAACATAAAGCTGCTATAAGGAACGTTTCCAACAAGACAGGCCTTGACAGACACATACAGAGTACTGGACATCCAATTCACTTGAACTCTTTAAAAAGTCTCTAACATCAACAGCAATGTGTTAAGCGGAAATTGATGGAAAGCCTACGAATCGAAAGAAGAAGAGGTGCCAAGATTAATGGACAAAAAGGCTGGATATTACCCCTTGAGTGGCATCACCTACGACGAGTTGGTGTAAAACCTGAAAATTTGACAATGAGTAATATTGATGTCGTTCAAGTAATCCCTGTACGGCAAATTTACACTGTTAAGTTATTTCATCTTTCTTTGGTTGATAGAAATCATAAAGGTACATCAGTGTGGGTGATCAGTCCACAGCTAACGGTTCCAGTTGACCTTTCAACCTGATGATTTTGGGACAAAACCCCAGTAAGCTGGGACTTTTTGCCAATGTCGCACAGAAATAGCTGGTACTTCTCCGAAATTCGCAGAGGCCATTGTTGCTGTTGTGTGTGCCATTGTTGCCAATGATGAGCTCCGAGGAGGCAAACCCATCACAGGAATGATAGGTTCTCAGGGAAGTCACGAATGGCTGTGTCTGAAAGTGTAATTGTTCCTACTCTGATGTACGACAAGACTCGTTTCTGTGCTGGAGAGATGCGTTGCTTACGAGGGGTTTGTGGTAAGACACGCTCTGATCATGTGATGAAAGAAGATGTGTTACAGATGTGTAATAAGAGACAAAATGTTGTTAGTATAGTGGAGATTAATATTCTTAGGTGGTTTGGACATGTTGAAGGAATGAGTAATGAAGTGCTGACTAAGAGAATTTATTAAACCCAAGTGACAGGAAAGAAAGGTAAAGGAAGGCCAAGGAAATCATGGGAGGACCAGATTCAGGAATTTCTGCTTGAGAAAAAGATTATGAATATGAAGTACAAAAGTTCTTGTTTACGGCGTGTGATGGATGTTAATGAAGCTCGTGCTTTGTGCCGAGATCGTTGTGAATGGGGACATTTGATACACCAACCGTAAGTGAATTCTAGTTCTATCAGTTAAATGTGTACTTGGCCCATGGTCTTTATCACAGGAACTAACCTCTGAATCTCAGAGAACAGCTTAATGTATGTATGCATGTATGAATGTATGTAAGTTACTTCATCGCCAGAATTTTGCCATGAATTCATTTATACATTCTTTCTTTCATTCGATAGCATTTCAAACGAGAACTATTTTGGGTACACTTTCTTTGTCAAATAACATTTAGTTTTACCACTAGGGGCCGTAAAATTAAATTACGATTTCAATCGATTTCAAAAATGCTTTTGCATGGGATGAGCTCCTGATACCAATTGTTCTGCATATAATTTCGGAGTTTTGTGGAGAATGGTTTAGCCACTACGAGGCGTAAGTGTATAGTTTTGTTTCTGACATGTTTGTAGCAACATCTGAGCTTCTGAAAGCTTGATTTAAAATTTTTTTTTTGCGGTCAGATACCGCTCTTTCCGACAAGCATTTTGGGTAATACTGAAAACAGTGCGTACTTTTTCCGCCAGGGGGTGTAGATGTTTATCCTATTTTCGTCAATATCTCTGCTTCTAACAGTCCGATTTGGGAAAAATTCCTTTGTAGGAGAGCGTTTCGGGTGCGAAATATTTTTCATATAATTTTGAAATTTCTTTAACCCACGCGTGGCCCACTAAGATTGCATAAATTCACGTTTCAGTTTGCAGCATATTAGCAGCAACATCTGTGTGCCTAAAAATCCACTTGAAAAAATTCTCTTTTGATCAGATACTACTAACTGCCAAAGCATTTTGTCTACATTTATTGCCAAAATCGTGCACAATTTCTCCACTACGGGCGCAAATGTCTTATCGGTTTTTTAAAATATTTCTGCCTTTAAAAGTCCGACTTAAAACATCGTTTAATGCCGTTTACTATTTACTTTGTGGAACATTTTGCCTCTACTCTGTGAGGTTTTGGAGTTCGCAGTTCCGGCGCTAGATGGTGTTAGTGTGAACTTCTGTTTGTTGCTGTATATTGGCTTTTAAACATCCTTCTGAATTGTTTTTTACTGTGCCGTTGGTTATAGTAAAGATGGGAGATATTATATCTTTAAAATAGTGCACAGTCAGTTTACCCGCTAAGGGTACTATACCGTGCAAACTAATTGGGACAAGCTATTTTATTCTCAGAATTGTAAGTTGATGTCGGAAACCCACGTAAACCGGTTTTATCATCTATGAGGTGGTGTGACTGTTAAAACTTGATAGTAAGAATGTGGTTTGACCGGTTTGAAACAGGAAAAAACACTTCACCTTCAGTTGTGAGCTTTTGTGTGTGGCAGGTGGATGTTAGTTTTTGCTCTCTGTGAATACGTGTTGCTTTCATGTATTGAAAAATGGATATTTCTCCAAGGAAGCGTGCAAAAATAATTGCTTTGAAGGATCACACTTCTATGACAGTGAGAGATATCGCTTCTGCAGTTGGTGTAGGCAAATCAAGTGTATCAAGACTGCTTACGCGATACAATGCATCAGGACCATCGTCTCCAAAAAGGAGAGGTAAATGTGGAAGAAAACGAAAAACAACTCCACGAACCCAAAAATATCGAATCAGAAATAGTAAAATGAATAAAACAAAACCAAGCACCGACCTTCAAAGAAATTTATTGGCTAGTGGTTGTGATGTTAATGATTCAACTGTACACCGTAGGCTTCTGAAAGTTGGCCGGAAGGCAAGATGACCAACGAAAAAACAATATTTGAATGCGAAAATGAAGATAAAACGTTTAGCATGGGCCAAAAAAATATTAATCATGGACTGCTGACGACTGGAAAAAGATAATTTTCAGTGATGAAACTCATTTACTTGTGCAGAGTTATCAAGCAAATGTCGTTAGACGAAGTAACTGTGAACCCTTAAGTCAAACAAACTGTAAAATACCCTCTGAAACTGATGTTTTGGGGTTTTTTCACATCAAATAGCACTAGAAGCTTAGTTCCTGTTCAAGGTATGATGAATTCAGCCAAGTACGTAGAAATATTACAACGTAGGATTGTTCCATTCTTGCAAAGTTTTGACGGAACATTTCAACATGACTTGGCCCCATGTCACAATTCGAAATTGGTCAAGAATTTCATACTGGAAAATCAAATTCATTTGCTTAATTGGCCTGGAAATTCACCAGACTTAAATCCCACAGAAAACTTGTGGAATATTTTGAAGAGACATTTAGGTAAAATGGACTGTACAACCAAAGAATGCATGACAACGAATGCTATAAAAGTGTGGTTCCACGATTATGAAGTCAAAAATATGTGCACTGAATTAGTGGAGTCAATGCCAAAACGAATTCAAGAGGTCATTTCTGCTAAAGGAGGACATACTTCATACTAATACAGGCATAGAATGATATAAAGGTATACTTTTGGGAAAAAATAGTGTTATTTTTTACTTTGTCCCAATTAATTTGCACAGTATAGTAGAAATGTCAAAACCTTTTTGAAGTTATCTCTGCTTCCAAGAGAGGTATTTGAATTTTTTCCTTAATATTAGTTGTAGCATGTCCAGACACGCTTCATATACAGGGTGATTCATAATTATTGTCGGGGTTTCAGTTACATAGAATCGGAAAATGGGACCCAACAAACTGAAACCACAGACAGAATATGACAAATGTTTTATTACCTGTAGAATCGATACATCAGATTGCTAAATCACTTCGACATGCGCGCCTTTCATGGCACCTAAGATATTTAAGCGATAATCAATTTCCCGCTAAGTGTTCTCCAGCATTTCCGGCGTTACTGTTGCTATCGCAGCACCAAGTCTGGTCTTAAGGTCATCGAGGGATGTCTCTGGGCTCTGGTAAATGATGTTTTTCACGTATCCCCACAGTAAGAAATCCAGTGGTGTAATATCAGGTGATCGCGGAGGTCACGGAATGGGTTCACCACGCCCAGCTCAGTGCCCAGGGAAATACAAGTCAAGAAATTCTCGGACAGTAACAGCCCAATGCGAGGGTGTGCCATCGTGCTGGAACACCACATTGGGCTGCTGATCTTCCAACTGAGGCAACAGATACAGCTGCAGCATGTCCATACAGGTCACCACTGTCACTGTTTTCTCCACAAAGGAAAAGGACCCCAACACTTCCGAGCATGACAAAGCGCACCAGACGTTCACCTTTTGACTATCTCGTTCGACTTCTCGAATGGCGTGAGGATCTTCGGAGCCCCATATTCTGCAGTTATGCTGATGTACCCTCCCTGAGACGAAAACCGTTGCTTCATTACTAAATATTACTGTCCGCTGGCAATGCTCATCAGCTCCGACTTTCGATAAAATGTCTTGGGCAAATTTAAAACGGCGGGGTTTATCGTCCCGTTGTAAAGCCTGAACAATCTGCAATTTGTACGCACGGAGTTGTAGGCGGTAATGCAGAAACCTCCAAGCAATCGTTTGTGGCATACCTAACTGCGACGTAGCTCGTCTCGTTGACTTCCAAGGGCTTCATGAAAAGGCTTCCTGGACGCGATCAACATCGTCCTGCGAAGTGCTCGGTCTTCTCGCTCCTTGTTGATGCTGCTTACTACCAGTCTTTTAAAACTACTTTAATCAACGTCGGATAGCATTATCGGAAGGTGGAGCTCCGCCATACTGCATTCTGTAAAGACGTTGCGTTTTGATAACTGATTTTGTTTCGAAGAGCCAGAGTGCGCTATAACGTAATTTCTTTTCGTGCTGAAATTTTGTCGTTCTTCTTACGTTATTTCTAAAACGTTAAATAAGTATACGATGAAATAGTTCCTAACTGAATATTTACGGCCAGACGAATCATTAAAACAGAAGTCAACTTACGGGAATTGGCTTTATTGCAGCTTTATATCAATAGATCAGACACCACACTTCAAGGAATAACGTTATTCAAATAGCCACACATCACATATCCACCTATCCACCACCCACGAGCAACTGTTGTATCGTAGTTTCTATCTATCGTTCTTACCTCATACATTCATGCGTCACGTACACTCTGACCTCAGTTGTGTTGCCAGCAATATTCGTTTGAGGGAAAAGATGTCACATTAACTTTGAAAGTATAAGCAGAACAAACTCAAAATTTACATAGGGAAAGCAACTAAAATGAAAGTTAATTTAGAATATACTTCACAGCGCACATTATGTTATCTTCAACAGTCGCCATTTTGAAGTGCGACGTCAATTTAGCAGGTACCGTATTGTCACAGAAAACTTTACAGGGTGAAATTGTTTATGTTGTAGGCAGTTTTATTTGGTTGGTTACGGTTTGACCGTGCCAGGCCACGGAAACCCCAACAATATTTATGAATCACGCTGCATATTCCACTTTTCATTATTCAAAATTCTTGCTATGGAAGGGAGGGGGAGGGTAAAGTTGGATCCTGTTTCTCTCTATATCTGTTCTCTTAACTGTTTGATATAAAAATTGCTTTGTTTCTGCTATACAGCTAAAAGAAATGTTTTGTGCACAATTTGTTCATTTTCGTAACAGACTTTTCAATCGCTAATGGGGAAATGTAACTGTTTCTGCTTTTAGATGTTTTGTCGATTGTAGAAATGCGGTTGATATTTTTTTCTGTTTTTTATAACAGAATCTATTGACTATGAATGACTTTGAAATATTTTATTCGTGTCGGGAAGGATTCAGAAACGTGGTCATTACAGCCGAAAATTCGGTGTCATCTTTCCTGTTATAACTCTTTCAGCAAAATCAATCAGAAAGGATTACTATCAATCATTTCCTTAAATGACCGCAAGGCAATGGTAAAGCAACGCTTTCTGATGCGCAGGTTTACTCGTTCCAGCCGCGTTTGGCACACTACAGAGAATATATTCCTAAATGACCGCTTTGAATAACAAAGGTAAGGGGAAAAACCGCTTTCTGATGCACAGGTTCACTGGTTCTACCCGCGTTCGGCCAACTTCTTAGACAGTGAATATATTCCTAACTGACTAATTTGAATAACAAAGCTAAGGGGAAAGCGCCGCTTTCTCATGCACAGGTTCACTCGTTCCAGCCATATTCGACCCACTTCTTAGACAGCGAATATATTCCTAAATCACTACTTTGAATAACAAAGCTAAGGGGAATGCAACGCTTTCTGATGCGCGGGTTCACTCGTTCCAGACGCGTTCGACCTAAGTCTTAGACCGCGAATATATTCCTAAATGACTACTTTGAATAACAAAGCTAAGGAGAAAGCAAGGCTTTCTGATGGGCAGGTTCACTCGTTCCAGCTGCGTTCGACCTAAGTCTTAGACCGCGAATATATTCCTAAATGGCTACTTTGAATAACAAAGCTAAGGAGAAAGCAACGCTTTCTGATGCGCAAGTTCACTCGTTCCAGCTGCGTTCGACCTAAGTCTTAGACCGCGAATATATTCCTAAATGACTACTTTGAATAACAAAGCTAAGGAGAAAGCAAGGCTTTCTGATGGGCAGGTTCACTCGTTCCAGCTGAGTTCGGCCAACTTCTTAGACAGCGAATATACTCTAAAATGACCACTTTGAATAAAAAAGCCAAGAGGAAAGCAAAGCTTTCTGATGCGCGGGTTCACTCGTTTCAGCCGCGTTTGGCGTGCTTCTTAGACATCGAAAATATACTAAATGACCACTTAAAATAACAAAGCTAAGGGGAATGCAACGCTTTCTGATGCGCGGGTTCACTCGTTCCAGACGCGTTCGGTACACTTCTTGGACAGCGAATATAATGTAAATGACCACTTCGAATAACAAAGCTAAGGGGAATGCAACGCTTTCTGATGCGCGGGTTCACTCATTTCAGCCGCGTTCGGCGCACTTCTTAGACAGCGAATATAATCGAAATGACCACTTCGAATAACAAAGCTAAGGGAAATGCAACGCTTTCTGATGCGCGAGTTCACTCGTTCCAGCCGCGTTCGGCATACTTCTTAGACAGCGAATATAATCTAAATGACCACTTCGAATAACAAAACTAAGGGGTATAACGAAGTAAATTTCTCCGTCATTTTTGGTCTACGCCGGGATTCGAACCCGAGGCCGCTTATTCCGGAACAAGTCGCTCTACCAACTGAGCTACGCAGACATGTATTCTGATTCCTATCTGCCTTTATGTCGTGTGCGTCCTGCTGGCAGGTACGTCACAGGGGAATGCAACGCTTTCTGATGCGCAGGTTTACTCGTTTCAACCGCGTTCGGCGCACTTCTTAGACAGCGAATATATACGTTCTAGCTGATTTCAGCCCATTCTGATACCCCGAGTTTATTCATTCGAGCCAACGTACTCTTCGTGAGCTCATACTCTTGCAATTTGTAAACTCCATCCTTGGTTTTAACCATCGCGTCCGTAACTTTGCTCTCAACTGAGCCAATTGCCTCTTATGTACATCCCTTTAGGCTACATGCTACACCATTCTCATCATTCCGTGAGTATCGGGTGGGGCTCATTTTACATAGGGGTGGATGTAATTCAGGTAGCCCTTAGTGGATATCAGCTCAATCTTACAAAAGTGCCCGCTGCAAGAAGGTAGAAAAGAAAGGAGTGAGATATTGCTGAAATAAATGGAAGGAGATGCAAGTGGTAGCCTGTGACAATAAAGTACTAAATAAAAATTATACACGACACCTGCAACTATAGCGTCCTAGGTTTTAAAGTGCATCAATATCTGGTAAACTCGACTTAACTTAGAACACTATCTTACGTGAAGCGCACTCGTTTAAAAGTTTGCCTTGGATAGCTTAACAAAAGCAGAAAAGTTACTTCAATAATCTTCAGAGAATTACTAATCACAGTAACAGAAATTGGCTTTTATTCCACATCATAGCTCATCGTTGGCACAATATATTAATATTCTCGAATAACACTCCACTCACAATTAACGCGACCGCACAACCTTTACCGATAATAGTCGTGAAAAAAGTATAAAATACAAGCTCAAAGAGAACGAACTCGAACTTTACATAGATAAAGAAACTATAGAAAAGAAAGTTAGAATATACGGCACAACACGTACTTTTGTGTGGATCAGGATCTTAGTTAATCAGTAGAAAAATAAGAACAAACAACTCTAAAGAATGCAAATGCGGATGCTTAGATAGATGAAAGGGATATCAAGGAAAGAATACTCAAGTAATAAGGATATAAGAAAAAATGTTTGGAATTAGAAAAAAATAGTAAAAATTTGATAGTGGGTCCTCTAAGACGGGGTGGGCTGCACATATGTGGATAAAACGAGAATTACCAATTGGAGGCCAAATATGAGCAGAAAGACTAAAACAAGTTAGTAAAATCATGCAATGCATTGATTATGATACGCTTTCCAACATACCAGAAATCATTACTCAAGTTATGAGGATAATGGCTGTGGAATAAATCTCGCTCGTGTGTCCTGACCTTTAAACCCCATTTCGATGATATTAAGCTAATTGGCTAAGTATACCACCGGAACAACATACTGAAGTTTTGTCGCAATACAAGCATTTTTAGTCAAGTTATGAGGATAATGGCTGTGGAATAAATTTCGCTCCTGTGTCCTGACCTTTGACCCCATTTCGATTATATTAAACAGAATTGGTTCAGTGTACCTCCGGAACAACATACTAAAGTTTTGTCGCAAAAGAAGCACTTTTAGTCAAGTAATGGGGATAATGGCTGTGGAATAAAACTCGCTCCTGTGCCCTGATCTTTAACCCCATTTCGAGAATATTAAACAGAATTGGTTCAGTATACCTCGGGAACAACATGATAAAGTTTTGTGGCAATCGAAGAATTTTTACATAAATTATGACGCATAAGGGCAATGGAATGGATTCCCCTCCTATGCTCTAACTTTTGACCCCATTTCGCCCATTTTCAATAGGACTCGTCCCCAGATAGTAGTACCACATACTAAATTTCATTAAAATCGAACCATTTTTACGCAAGTTATGAGGCATAAGTACAATGGAATGGATCCCGGTCCTATGTCCTGACGTTTGACCCCATTCCGCCATTTTCATTAGGGTTCGTCAATAGGTGGTTCCCTACCACATACTAAAATTTCATCGAAATCGAACAATTTTTGCGCCAGTTAAGATGCATAAGGGCAATGGATCCCGCTCCTATGTCCTGAACTTTGACCCCATTTCACCCATTTTCAATAGGGTTCGTCCCCAGTGGTCCCCTACCACATAATAAAATTTCATCGAAATCGAACCAGTTTTACGCGAGTTATCGAGCGGACGGAGGGACAGACAGACATATATGCTTCTTCAACCTACGGTTAGAAAGCGTAAGAAAAGGTTGTGGCAAAATGTAAAAGGCATGTAGGAAGTCGAAGCAACAAAAAAAAAAGGATGTGCAGCATTAAAAAGTGCAAAATACTTTTATCGGCATATTTTCACGGTATTCCATATAACCACTTCCTTCAGAAAACTTAATTTCGTCATCCTGGAACAGGAATCGAAATCCCACCTCCCGATTTCCAGGGTCGATTCCTGCTCCAGGACAATGAAAAGTTTCAAGTTTTCTGAAGGAAGTGATGACAATGAAAATATGCCAATAATAGCATTACAATGTTTACCATGTATTTATGAAGAATTATTTCCTTTGAGGAAATTTGTTTCCCAGTTGTATATGACGCGCAAAATACTTTTTCGTGAGGTAGACCGTAAGACTGTGACTAAACCTGTGCCGAAAACAGGAAGATGAAAACCAAAAGATTACCAGTTTTAATATAAAGTCCTTTGACAAAAGACACTGCTAAAATGTCAGTTAAAATACAATTAAATCAAAGCAACAGGTCGTGAAAAGGAATACGCGTGTATTAATGAAATTCCGAAACTGAAAACACACTAAACCCATTTTCGCGATCCTTAGTTGTTTTGCATCTTGAAGCCCGAGTGAGTGAGAAAAGCGGAAAATGCATACGATTTAAAAAAGCATGGTAGCAAATTGATGGAAATATCTCTCCCCAAGGTGCATTAATTGATACAATGAAAGTCAAAAAAAGGGAACAAGAGCAAGTCTTGAAAGAGGATTTCCACAAATAGGAATTAATTAGCATAAAAAAGTTCTCATCCATTCAAAGTAACCATCGTCGAATCTTTTGGTTTTTACACGGGCGGTTTTGAAAAGAATCCATTGAAAAGTGACAAATGTTCCTTTCTGAGCCTCTTGTTTTCATGCGTTTCATCGTGAAAGAAAGGTTATTGAACAGTGCCGCTCCATTTTATTTCATTTTATTCTGCACACTGAATTTTTCATTGAAATGAATTCTGCTCTGAAATGTTTCGCCGTATTAAGGAGCACAAACTTTAGCAATAAAATGCAAATTCTTTCAGAAGACGCTGGTTGAAAGAATGTTTGTATGACAGCGTGCAAAATAAATTTGCCTTACTTGTTTCATCAGAACAAGACGACTTTCTTAAATGATTTTTAGAAGAGGAACGCATTTATTTATTAATTTGTACTGCATCTATCTCTTGCAGGAATAATTCGACTTGCACAGTGCAAATAAATATACTAGATGTACAAATAAGTTTTAAAGATTTTTAAGCCAAAGCAACATGTACTTTGAAAGAAAACAACAATACCTTTACGAATCAAAATATGCTCCGTCGTTATCTATCACCTTCCGCCATCGGTCGGGCAGCTCACAGATTCCAGCCATGAAGAATACTTCGTCGTGTGACGCGATGAAGTCGTCACTCCATTTTTGCACTTCGTCACATGTCAGGAACCGTACAGCAGACAAACCATGTTGCATCGATCGGAACAAATGATAGTCGGAAGGGGCTATGTCGGGACTATACGCCGGGTGCTCGAAAACTTTCCAGCCAGGCGTCAATAAAGTTTTCTTGACCGATTTCGCGACATGCGTCCTTGCCTTGTCATGTAGTAATTTCACAGGACGCAATCCTTTGCCTGTGAATGGACGTTCCCGACAGATTTCCTGGTTCAATAGCAGCAATTGTTGCTTGTAGCGATCAGCAGTAACAGTTTGACCCTGTTCCAATAGTTCATAATAGAGCACACCCTTCATATCCCACCAGATGCACAGCAGAACTTTCTTGGAGTGAATACTGTGTTTCGGTGTCAAAGTCGTTGAATCATCGGGGTCAACTTAGTGTTTTTTCTGCGTTTGGGATTGTCGTACCATATTCACTTTTCATCCACCCGTATTGATTTTCCACAGAAAAGACTTTCTATGTTGTTTATTCAACAGATTCAAACACTTCATGGCACGCTCATCCTTGTTCCTCTGTCCTAGTCGTGTGGCACCCATTTTCCTTCCTTCTGAATCTTTCCCATTGCGCGTAAACGATTGGAAATGGTTTATTGAGTTATCCCCAGTTGTTTAGCTCGTTCGTTTTGCATTTGAGACAAATCTTCATCCAGCAATCCTTGCTGTTCTTCATGTGCAATCTCGATCGCTAAAAACAAAATCACCTGCTTTAAACCACCTAAACCAAAACTCACACGTGGATTTCGATACAATATTCTCTCCCAGAACAGAACAGAACAGATCGATGCACATGCTTTTGCAGCACTTTTTCCTTGATGAAATTCGTAACGAATGCAGTGTAGAATAAATGCAGTATCGCTTGCCATCTTTCACCTACCGATGTGCCAGTGCGTTTGCCTGTTCGGCAAACTTCTGTGTCACATTTTATACTTTGGACCAGTTACGTCCACATGACAACGACGCGGGGGAATGTCGGATATGTAAATTAGCAGAATACGTCACACAAAAAACGCTTTAAAACGTATTTGTACACCTAACACTTTAAAAAAAAAGTGGTGTGAATTCAAGGAAAATTCCTGAAAATAACGTTCAGCAAAGTTGCCGGTAGGTCTCCCTCTTTTAACAAAATTTTCGTTTTCAAATGTTTCCTTTTCTAATCAGTATTTTAAAGGATTTTCCGTTGACACTACCTTCGTTTATTTTTCAGAAAATCCGGTTTCGGGGTTTTCCCACTTTTATTCAGAAATTGCGCAAAACTTTCGATTTTGCCTTTTACTGGACGTTCTTTTCTGGCTTTCGAAGGAAACGAATTCTTTCCGTTTGTAACTAGTGGTGTTCGAACCTTGTTACCGGCAGCCTTAGAAAGATATTTACCACATGGTCATGTATATGGTAGAAATGAAGATGACTACGATCATGAAACGTTTTTTACTATTAATGCGAGTTAATTAGTCATTTTATTTTCTGTAGAAGCTTACAATTTTTCTGAATAAGTTTACAATAACTTTATTTTTCTGAAGATGGACTTATTACAAATTGCATTTTATTTTACATCGTGATTTTTTGAAGCAACATAATGTCTTTGAACTCGAGATGTTTTTTTATCTGAAATAATGAGAGGTATAACGCTGCAGTTGCATTTATTTCTTTGTTTTATTATCGCGAATAACGCGGCACCCAGTTTATATGTATTTTTTCTTGAGGACCATTTCATCCTCCATACATAGATACTGTCAGCTATTCTTATAGAAAAAAAAAACTTCAGGAGATCATTAATTGTGTTTGTTGAGATTAAATCGTGGTACCTGACAATGGTAGCAGAGTTAACTCTGCTTTCTTCGTCCATGAAAGAGGAAGAGTTGCGAAAGACCATGAGTGTTTCTCAGCGGCGGGTCTGTTATCAATCGCGTCGCACTAGGGTTGCAAATCGGAATGCAATGGTTGAATGACCTTTTTCCCGCAATTCAAACATACAGCAGGGTTTATGAGCTAGGAAAGAGGAAGAAATCTTTGTAATTTCACGAGTGAGGAAGTGTGTGAAAGAGGAAGTTACACACACACCGACCAAGTAGTAAGAAAACTTTATGCATATGTATGCATTTATACATCATAGAAGCAAATTAGAGGTCACGTGCCTCACCACGTGTTCTAGGCAACTATCTCAGACTGCTGCTTGTCAATAATCGTCAGTAGTGGTGATCACAATGGGGGGAGGGACGAAAGATCTTTCCGAGTTTGATAAAGGGGTTACTGCGTGTGACCGTCTAGCTGAAGCGATGATTATGAAAACACGAGAAATGACTGGTTTCTCAAAAGACGTGATAGCCAGGGTCTTTAATCAGTGGGAAAAATAATCTACATTGTTGGCATAAGAGGCGTCGTAATTGTAGCGCGACGGTAATCTGTCAGGAATAAGATCACGGCCGTCTGGGAAGGCTTGTACGGAGATACAGGACTTCCTGTGTGCAGCAATTGAACGAAGTATTCAATGAAGACCATTCCCGACCATATCTCAGAGAACTACGCGCAGGGAATCGAAATGAATCGGTATTGGCAGTCGCATGCCTATACGGAAAATACTAATTACTGCAAAGAAGCGGAACGTTCGTCTGCAGTAGTGTCTTGGCACCGGAAGACTGGAAAACAGTCATGTGATCCAACTAGTCGCTGTACCTGTTTCGACAGTAGGCAGACAATTTTACGGGAGCCCCATGAAGCAATAGACCCAGGTTGCCTTGTAAAGACAACTCAAGATTCTGGAGGCGGTGTCATGGTGTGGGGCGCATTCTTGTAGTACGGAACGGGTCCCCTGATCTCCTCCAACGATTATCTGAACATTGTTGCCGATCAAGTACATCTTGCATATTTGACATTTTTTCCAGCAGCTGATGGCTCTTTTATGGACGATAATGCTACTGTTCGTCGCGAAAGATGTGTTCAGCAGTTGTTCAACGAGCACGACAGCCATCTTCCGTGACCATCACAAAACTCGCATCTGAAAACCATCGAAAATATATGTAACGAGTTAGAAAACCAGATCCGCGAGCAAAGTCGTCTTCCGTCAAATTTGAGCCAGTCAAAGGACTGTCTAGAGAACGCTTGGCATGCTGTAGATGTAAATGCAATCCAACGCCTTGTTGAGTCTATGACGAATCTCATACGTGATGTAAATACACTCCAAGGCCTTTGTGACGTGCCTGCCCAGCAGGACGCACACGACATAAAGGCAGATAGCAGTCAGAACGAACATCTGCGTAGCTCAATTGGTAGAGTGACTTATTCCGGAATGAGGGGACCCGGGTTTCGAGCCCCGGCGTGGACAAAAATGACGGAGAAATTTACTTCGTTATACCTTGTAGAATCTATGCCGGATCCCATACGTGCTGTAAATTCACTCCAACGCCTTGTAGAATCTATGCCTAATCCCATACGTGATGTAATTGCACTCCAACGCCTTGTAGAATCTATGCCGAATCTCATACTTGATGTAAATACACTCCAACGCCTTGTAGAATCTGTGCCGAATCTCATACGTGATGTAAACGCACTCCAAAGCCTTATGGAATCTATGCCGAATCCCGTACGTGATGCAAATGCACTCCAAAGCCTTGTAGAATCTATGCCGAATTCCATACGTGATGTAAATGCACTCCAATGCCTTGTAAAATCTATGCCGAATTCCATACGTGATGTAAATGCACTCCAAAGCCTTGTAGAATGTATGCCGAATCCCATAAGTGATGTAAATGCACTTCAACGCTTTGTAGAATCTATGCGGAATCCCATCCGTGATATAAATGCCCTCCAACGCCTTATAGAATCTATGCTGAATCGCATACGTGATGCAATTCGGCTAAATGAGGTATAACTTGGTGTTCAGTAAACGTTTCTAATTCAGTGTCCAGTTTGTGTAGTACGACTTTCCGGTTTTCCCGTTGCTGGCTTCAAAATCGACTGTTCTATGAGCAAGGCCGAAAAAATCACATCTTATACCCTCCCATCATACAAATTAGCTATGAGCGATGCCACAATGATACGCATTACGTAGGTGTCTCGAATTTCTGGTTGTTGTTTTTTCTGCGGAGGGGATTGATCGCCGTAGTGCACGAAAAACTTGAGGCTCTCTTTTTCAAGTTGTTTAATTTTAAAAGTTTGCTATTAGGAAGTTGGTTATTCGAAATTATGTAAAGCTATGCTCTCTCGGTTGATCTCTAAATTTTACTTACCCGGTAAGTTTATAGATGTGGCGCTTCTCTCCCGTCCCGATGAACTGGAAATGTTTCATAATATAAAAAGCATTCTGGGTCTCTCTCTCTCTCTCTCTCTGTCTCCCCTCAGCTTTTTCTCGGCGACGCATGAACGCTACAAGATTTCTAAAGATGTCTTGTGGTATCTGGCACCAAAACGTTACCAGCAGATCCTTTAACTCTTGTAAGTCACATGGTTGAACCGCCGCAGATCAGATTGGCTGTTTCAGCACAAACCCCACATGCTCGATTGGATTGATGTTTGGGAAATTTTGAGAGCGGGCCAGAACCTGGAAGTCTATTTCATGTTCCGCGCAACATTTTCGAACAACCTGGGTAGTGTGGCACGGCGGATTATCCTTCTGAAAAACTGCACTACTAGAGAGGAATGCGATTGCCACGAAAAAGTGTACCTGGTCTGCATTGATACTGAGGTAGGTGGCATAGTTTCATGCTCACGAATGACTGGACCCCAGGATTTCTCAGCCCAAAGCATGGAACTTTCTCCACAGGCTTGTTTTTGTCCTACGGTGCATCCTGGAGCCAATACTTCCGCAGGAAAGCAGCGGATACGTATCTAGCCGTTGACATGGTGCAACAGAAAACGAGATTCAACGAACCAGACGACCTTTTTCCAATCATTCGCGGCCCAGTTTGGATGCTCGCATGTCTATTGCAGGCGCCTACGACGGTGAACGGAGGTTATCATGGGATTGCAAATGGGTTGCGTAGTAAACATTTTCTGCAGCCTAGTAACCATTTTTGGTGTTTATATTGGTATGGGTACGAAAGTGGGTTGCGCTGAAAATGTTTCCGTAAGAAAATGGATTACCTAGCCTCAACCCTATTTTCACCAGGGTTCGATGTACTCTGTGGTGTGAAATATTACTACCGTCACCAACATTCAAATTAGCGGCGAGTTGCTCCACAGTATACCTACTGAAGCCAATACTTCCCCAATACATTACTGGAGACAATACTTGCCCAATACATTACTGGAGACATAACTTCCCCAGTACATTACTGAAGCCAGTGCTTCCGCAGTACACTACTGGAGCCAGTACTTCCACAGTACATTACTGGAGCCAATACTATCCCAAGTAATCCGCGCATACGTATGCAGCGTTTACTTGGTGCAACAGAAAAGGAGCTTCACTGAACCAAACGACCGTCTTCTAATAATTCAAAGCCCAGTTTTGATGCTCACACGCCCATTGTAGGCAGCTACGATTGTGAACCTAGGTTAGCATGGGATTGAAAATCGTTGGCGTAGTAACCATTTTCGGTAGCGTAGTAAACATTTTTGGTAGCGTAGCAAACATTTTTGGTAGCGTAGTAACCATTTTCGGTAGCGTAGTAAACATTTTTGGTAGCGTAGTAAACATTTTTGGTAGCGTAGTAAACATTTTTGGTAGCGTAGTAAACATTTTTGGTAGCGTAGTAAACATTTTTGGTAGCGTAGTAACCATTTTTGGTAGCGTAGTAAACATTTTTGGTAGCGTAGTAAACATTTTTGGTAGCGTAGTAAACATTTTTGGTAGCGTAGTAACCATTTTTGGTAGCGTAGTAAACATTTTTGGTAGCGTAGTAACCATTTTTGGTAGCGTAGTAAACATTTTTGGTAGCGTAGTAAACATTTTTGGTAGCGTAGTAACCATTTTTGGTAGCGTAGTAAACATTTTTGGTAGCGTAGTAAACATTTTTGGTAGCGTAGTAAACATTTTTGGTAGCGTAGTAACCATTTTTGGTAGCGTAGTAAACATTTTTGGTAGCGTAGTAACCATTTTTGGTAGCGTAGTAACCATTTTTGGTAGCGTAGTAACCATTTTTGGTAGCGTAGTAAACATTTTTGGTAGCGTAGTAAACATTTTTGGTAGCGTAGTAAACATTTTTGGTAGCGTAGTAAACATATTTGGTAGCGTAGTAACCATTTTTGGTAGCGTAGTAACCATTTTTGGTAGCGTAGTAAACATTTTTGGTAGCGTAGTAACCATTTTTGGTAGCGTAGTAACCATTTTCGGGGTTCAGATTAGTATGGGTACGAAAATGGGTTGTGCTGAAAATGTTCGCGTAAGAAAATGGATTGCCTAGGTACAACCCCAATTTCATGAGGGTTGGACGTAATGTGTATTGAGTTGTGTTCGGGCCACACCTTACCGATGGTTCCTAGTTTGCCGTCCTCGGACCACTTTTTGAAGACACTAACCGCCGCTGACCGTCACCAACATTCAAATTACCGGTGAATTGCGCCACAGTATCCGCTCTGTTGTCTCGTACCTTACAGAATAGCCTTCGCTTACTTCTAGCTTCTATGAGCCGTGTTCGGCTCACACCTTATAGGTGGCTCTGGTTTTTACCGTCCTCGGACCCCTTTTTGAAGGCACTAACCACGGCTGACCGTCCCCAACATTCAAATTACCGGTGAATTGCACCACAGTATCCGTTCTGTTGTCTCGCACCTTACGGAATAGCCTTCGCTTACTTCTAGCTTCGATGAGCCGTGTTCGGCTCACACCTTATAGGTGGTTCCTGGTTGTCCGTCCTCGGACATCTTTTTGAAGGCACTAACCGCGGCTGACCGTCCCCAACATTCAAATTACCGGTGAATTGCACTACAGTATCCGCTCTGTTGTCTCGTACCTTACAGAATAGCCTTCGCTTACTTCTAGCTTCGATGAGCCGTGTTCGGCTCACACCTTATAGGTAGTTCCTGGTTGTCCGTCCTCGGACCCCTTTTTGAAGGCACTAACCACGGCTGACCGTCCCCAACATTCAAATTACCGGTGAATTGCGCCACTGTATCCGTTTTGTTGTCTCGTACCTTACGGAATAGCCTTCACTTACTTCTAGCTTCGATGAGCAGTGTTTTGCCCACACCTTATAGGTGGCTCCTGGTTTTTACCGTCTTCGGACCACTTTTTGAAGGTACTAACCACGGCTGACCGTCCCCAACATTCAAATTACCGGTGAATTGCACCACAGTATCCGTTCTGTTGTCTCGCACCTTACGGAATAGCCTTCACTTACTTCTAGCTTCGATGAGCACTGTTTTGCCCACACCTTATAGGTGGCTCCTGGTTTTTACCGTCTTCGGACCACTTTTTGAAGGTACTAACCACGGCTGACCGTCCTCAACATTCAAATTACCGGTGAATTGCGCCACAGTATCCGCTCTGTTGTCTCGTACCTTACGGAATAGCCTTCACTTACTTCTAGCTTCGATGAGCAGTGTTTTGCCCACACCTTATAGGTGGCTCCTGGTTTTTACCGTCTTCGGACCACTTTTTGAAGGTACTAACCACGGCTGACCGTCCCCAACATTCAAATTACCGGTGAATTGCACCACAGTATCCGTTCTGTTGTCTCGTACCTTACGGAATAGCCTTCACTTACTTCTAGCTTCGATGAGCAGTGTTTTGCCCACACCTTATAGGTGGCTCCTGGTTTTTACCATCTTCGGACCACTTTTTGAAGGTACTAACCACGGCTGACCGTCCTCAACATTCAAATTACCGGTGAATTGCACCACAGTATCCGTTCTGTTGTCTCGTACCTTACGGAATAGCCTTCACTTACTTCTAACTTCAATGAGCAGTGTTTGGCCCACACCTTATGGGTGGCTCCTGGTATTTACGTCCTCGGACCACTTTTTGAAGACACTAACCATGCCTGACCGTGCGCACCTCCCAAGCCTTGCCGTTTTGGAAATGTTTTGATCCAGTCGTCTGGCTATTATAATTTGTCCTTTGTCAAACTCGCTTAAGGTCGCTGCTTAGCCATTTAAACAAGAATAACGCTGATTAGCACAATTCAGTATTAAGTGTTGTTTATACCGTTTCATGACCTTCACACGCGCCGTCGTTTACCTGCAATTAGTTCGATTTCATAAATACGCGCTAGTCATAACTTTTGGGCTCTTCAGTTTATGTGTTTGGTGAAAGGAGAGAGTGGAAGCAGCAGGCGATAGCTAAAAACAACTGAAACATTATTTTCTTGATGCAGATGGGCCTCTTTGTAAGAGGAAACATGCGGTGTTGTCAACAGTAGGAAAAATCCTAGTTTTCCAGGGAAATATGAAGGGTTAAAAATTCGGTAAATAACACTTGTTTTGTTTGCTGACAACCGGGCTGAACTTCGATATATGTGATTTCTCCAGGTACTGTTCGTACTGTGCGGTTAAAATAACAAGGTCCTGACCTTTGACCCCATTTTCCACAGAATTCCTCTTTAGGTGGTCGTCTACCACATGCTAAAATTTTATCGAAATCGAACAATTTTTACGCACGTTATGACGCATAAGGGCAATGGAATGCATCCCGCTCCTATGTCGTGACCTTTGACCCCATTTCCCCCATTTTCAATAGGGTTCGTCCCCAGGGTCCCCTACCACATACTAAACTTTCATTGAACTCGAACGATATTTACGCAAGTTATGAGGCATAAGGACAATGGAATAGATCCCGCTCCTATGTCGTGACCTTTAACCCCATTTGTCCCATTTTCAATAGGGTTCGTCCCCAGGTGGTCCCCTACCACATACTAAACTTTCATCGAAATCGAACCATTTTTCCGTGAGTTATTGGGCCGACAGGCGGACGGACGGACGGACAGACGGACGGGAAAAGCTGGAGCATATATGCTTCTTCAACTTACGGTTGGAAAACGTAAAAAAGGAGTTCATTTCGACATGACATGTCATGGGAACTGGATGTTAGCACATCAATCGAAAACCTCTGAATGCTCAATGTAAAAGATGAGATGTGAAAAACAACTCTTAGTCATACAGTGGACTTCGCACGGAGAGAGTGAATCAGCTGAGAAGCAGGCGAATGGCGTTTGCCTGTAACTTGCACTGGACAATCGCACTGTAAAAGAACGCAAAGGAAGTATCTTTTAACGATATGGTGTGAGTGTGTTTGACGTCGGTCGGTGGAAATCTTCATTGCTTTAACAAAAAACAATATTTTTGCATGGCAAATCATTATTCACTCCTTGAGCACCAGTATCGACTACAGAATTCCCCAACGCACATTTTTCTTTGGAATATACGTAATTTTCTCCTTTCAAAAATAAAACGGGAATAAAACCGAATCAAAGTCGGATCGGGAATACCTTGACCCGAACCGTTGGACCCGCAAGTAAGTGTCGACCCGTTGACCCGTGACCCGTTTCCATATCTGCTTCACACACGCCGTCGTTTACATGTAGTTTCTTCGATTTGCACAAAGACACGCTGGTCATAATCATAATGTCTTAGGTCTTCGGTGCATGTACAAAAGGGGAGGGGGAGGCAGAGAAAATTTAATCTCGCTTTTGATTTTCTCTATCTGAACCATCAAAAGATTTTTTGAATCAGACTTCTGAAACAGAATATATGGCTCCCATCCACAATAGGATGATCCACTGAATTTGCCACGTTCTATGAAAACTCCTAGTCATATGTACTCTATCAGGCACAATGACTGTATACTGTCGGATGCATCGGATGCACGAAGAGACACAAGGACAAAATATAAAAAAAAAACTTTTATCGTTCTTATCTACTGGGCGATTCACTCGGGACTGAACACTTATTATGTAGAATAAATGAGATGGGGAATATACGGTGAGCGTGAAACCCGAACGGAGCGGTTCTCTATTCCCGGACGAAGCAATCGGCATGCATTACCTGTGAATAAAATGTCTCTCGGCACTGAACTCTTATCATGTGGAATACACTGAAGAACAATTGAATTACAGATACCTGTCGAGTAACGTGTAGCACCACCTTTTGCCCTGATGACGGCGGCGATTCGTCTCGGCATGGACTCGGCAAGACACCGGAAGCGTTGGGAAGCCATACGGATCCATGATCCCTGAAAAAGCTCCCACAGTTCACAAAGATTTGATGAGGGGGAGTCAGAGCCTCGAACATATCTCTCGATGGTATCCCAGATGTGCTCGATGGGATTGAGGTCAGGTGACCCAGCTGGCCAAGGAGGTGAGATCACGTCGGTGGAGTGTTCATCCAACCATTCGGATACAATTCGGGAGCGATGGCACGGTGCATTGTCTTGTTGCACGGTGTGGTCTCCAGTGGGATATTGAAGACGCACAAACGGGAGAGCATATGGTCGTCCACGATATCCCAGTAACGTTGAACTGTGAGGGACGATGTCACACATACCAGGGGTCCCATTTCAGTCCACGTAAACAGTCCCCAGACGAGAATGCCACCCCCACCAGCTTGAAGAGTATCCTGCTGGCAAGAAGGATCCATCGCTTCATGCGGTTTGCGCCGTACTCGTATTTTGCCATTCGCATGTACCAACGTGAATCTTGACTCATCAGGCCAGGCAACATTTTTCCACATGTCTAGGGTCCAGTGGCCATGTTCCAGCACCCATGCTAATCTTTGCACCCTGTGGTGTGCGTGCAGCAGCGGTACCCTCGTGGGACGATGGTTTCTGTACCCCATAGCGAGGAGATGGTTCTGGATGGTGTGGCTCCTTACACGTTTTTGTGCACCAGCGTCAAATTGCCGAATGATTTCTTGCACTGTGGCCAGTCTATCCGCTGTTACAATGCGAGCTAGCCGACGATGACCCCGCTCATCCATACGCTGTTGTCCACGGCAGTTGGCCCTTGAAGGGACGGTTTTACCGGATTCGATGTACTCACGGTGTACCCGTGACACAGTGGCTCTTGAAAATCCCAGTGCCTGCACGACTTCCAAGATGGAGTGACCCATTCGTCGGGCCCCGACAATTTGCCCACGATCAAATGCGCTTAGATCTTTCGTCTTACCCATACTGCATCAGACTGTTCTTGATTCCCGTTGCATCACTCCTTAAATTGTCGGATCGCTGCATACGTCATGTCGTTTCCGTTTACAGGGCCGCCCACAGCACCACATTTGCATAATTCCAGCTGTCTCTAATGTAATTGCTCTTCAGGGTATATCAGATGGGGAATATACGATGAGCATGAAACCGGAGCGGAGCGGTTCCCTGACGAAGCAGTCGACATGCATTACCTGTGAATAAAATGTCTCTCAGGCAGCTGGGTGGTGCAGCACATGACGGGCCATGTGTCTAATAATGGTGGGGGAATAGCGTGTATCCGCAGACAGTTTAAGCGATGAAGTCGAATAAAGATGATGCGCTTAATTGAAGAGTGTGTGTTCATTGTGCGTCAGTATTGGGTATACGGTTCCTTCAAGCAATGTCAGAAGGAGTTTCTGAAGGAACTTTGTGGGCGTAAACCATCCACCAGACCCACCATTTCGAAATTGGCGAAGAAGCTGAAGATAAAGGTAAACTTGGTGGATCCGCGTACGGGCAGACGATCCTAGATGGCCGAAGACATAGTAGAGGATGTGAAGCAGCGGTGATTGGCATCCCCACGAAAATGTATTTTGCGGCTATCCCAAGAGGCTGGGCGATCGTGTTCAACATGTCAAAGAGCAGCCAAACAGGCAAAGATTAAACTGCGCCGTATTACAGCTGTGAACGAGCCACTGGATTTTGAAAAGCGATTGGCATATTGCCAATGGTTTGCCAAAGTCTTCGCCGAAAACCCCGCTCTGTTGGACATAACATGTGTGACGTATATTCTAAATTAACTTTCCATTTAAGTTTCTTTCCCTATGTAAATCTTGAGTTTATTCTCAGTTATACTTCATTCCTAACGTGATATCTTTTCTCTCAAACGAAACTGTTGGCAGCATAATTGAGGTTGAATGAACGTGACGTATGCCTGATATGATAAGAACGAGAGATATAAACTGCGAGAAAGCTGTTGCTAAGAGAGCATTGTATAGAGAGCGTTGTGTTGTGGAGCTGTGTGGTGTGTGCGGAGCGTTTAATGCGAAGTGCTATGTCATGTTACGATGTGTTGGAGAAAACCTTGAATAAAGCATCTTTTCCGTAAGTTTGACTGCTGTTGTTTACATGTTTCGTCTGGCTGTTAAGGTTTAATTTAGGAACTATTTCATCTTATGGTTATGTTTTTAAAATAACGTAGAAGTACGAAAAGACTTCTACGTTTTACATGGTTTACTGAAGATGCATGGTTCCATTTCCCCGGCTATTTAAACTCGTAAAATACATGGGTGTGGGCCATTGATAATCCCCACGCCATCCTAGAAGAGCCATTGCATCTAGTGGAAATCGATGTCTGGTGTTTGGTGTACCGACGCCATATCATTGGGCCAGTGTTTTTTAAACAATCAATGTATGTTTTACGTGGATCAAGGTATGTTTTACATTAATTTTATTTAAATGTGCCTTTGCAATTCTGAGTTAATTAAAAAAATAACTGTTCAGCCCCGAGTGAATCACCTTGTACATCCCATCCGAAAAATAAAAGAGAATTTTTCATGTCTGGCATTTGTGCGCAGCCGAAATGCTAAAAACACTTTCAGTAGTTGTACTCAAATGTTCCTTCCAGTCTGCCTCAAATGCCTTTTCCTGAAAGTATTAGCCGAAATAAAATTTTTATTGGCGCTTAGGAAGCTGTGACTCCTCTGCAAAAGGAGATCATTTGACAAAGTGGCTGCTTTTTATCTCACTGCCTGCCAAACTGATAACGAGAATGACATCACTCTTCTACCACGACTATTAGATTTTCCTTACCTGTAAATGTTTGAGTGCCTTTTCCTTCTTTCTTTTATCCTATTGACTTGCTTTTCTTATTTTTCTTGGTTACACCAATCATACATCTCTTCATGCGTCTTTTAGCTGTTCGAAGACTCCATAAATAAGAACTGGAAGGATACATTGTTTAAACGCTTTTCTTTTGAGAAAATAGTAAATTGTTCTTGAAAATCGTACTATGTATTTCAAATGCCCTCGGTTCAAGTTTTATAAGTCGTATAATATTTTCTTCGATGTGCTGCGCCCAGCTATGAAGCGTCAGTTTCTATTCTCTCTTGAGAAGGGTCTGAGTTCGAATCCCAGGTGAGGAATGGATGGCGAGTTTGTCTTACGGCAGTGGCCTTTTCCGGTTCCAGGAACTCGTGGCTCTAAAATAGGGAACGGTAATTGCTTATAACACATTCCGTTTCCCACGGTGGTCGTTAAACCTCCTAACAAAACGTAAAACATTTTTAAACCTCTAAACAACTTTCAAGCATGTCGCCCATATTGGTAGCTGTTGTTCAAGCTCATTAACTAAAAGTATCAATCCAAGCTGAATGAAGGTCTCCCCTAATCTTTTCCATAACTTACTGTCTTCAGTAAGTTATTTCCAAGTCACTCCAGCGTACTTTCGAATTTCATCAACCCATTTTCCCCGTAGTCTTCTGGACCTTTTTATTTCGCTTGGGACGTCCCGGGCTTGCAGTCTAAGCGCTGTTTTCTAACCATTCGTCCGAGATAGGGGTTCGAACCCCGATGAGGCATGGATGTTGTATTTCTCTTACGGCACTGGCTCTCTCCCTTTCGTGGAACCAGTGGCCATGCATTAGGGACGGGCTACCACTTATAGTTCATTGAGTTGCTCACGGTGGTCGTAAAACCCTGTGAAAGCACAAGTTTGTGCGCATATCCCCTCACTCCGGAGTAAGTCGCTCTTCCAACTGTGCTACGCGGACAGAATGTCTCGCTGTATATTTGTCGTTTTTACACATGTTTTCACCTCTGTAGAACGTCACTTCATCTCTCTCTTCTTATTATTTTTTTTTCTTTGAAGAGAAGTAGGAATTTTTCATTAATTCCAAACAATGTGTGGAACAAACATCACACATTTTTCGAAGAACCCAACGGCCAATGGGTCCATTTTCCACAGTCGGGCGCCAATGTAAAAACACAAGTTTGTCCGCGACGGACATCGAATTCGTGTCACCTCACTCCGGAGTAAATCGCTCTCCCAAATAAGCTACACGGACAGAATGTCTCGCTGCAGATTTGTCGTTTTGACACATGTTTTCACCTCTGTAATACGTCACAACCCCATCTTCCTCCCAAAAATTCTTTTGGTATCCAATCTAGTATTTCAGTTGTACGGTGGTGGTCAGTTCTTTTAGCAATACATGGTTATTCAAAATGATTCATCTGATTTCAAAAGAGCTTAATTCCATACCGATCAACCGTGCATGACCTTGGAATACACCAAATGAAAGACGAAATCTCCGAGTTTTAGCAGGTCACCACGAGAGGGCTCTACTGCTGCTGTGGCTTTGCGACGGACAGTCTGTGGGGAAAAGGCGACCATGCTGCAGCAGACTTTTAGTGTTCTCCAGTTTTCGAGATTTCGGGCCGCCTAGGTCGCCGGATCTTGCGCCGTGCACTTCTTTTGGGGGTACGTTGAGGATACTGTGTAGGTACCACCATTACCTACAACTCCTGGATGAGCTCAGAACAGGATTTGTTGCTGAGGTGGAGTCAATGACAATCGGACATGCTGGAGCGGATATGGGAGGAAATAAATTATCGTCTCAAAATTGCTCGTGTAGCTAAGGGAAGTCACATAGAGCACTTATAAGGTGAGAGACAGAACTCGGACAGTTTTTCGTTTCGTTGATGTACTGTAAACTTCGAAAATATAGTCATTTGAAATCGGATGAATCATTTTGAATTACCCTGTACAGAGCAAGTTCACAAATTTTTAGAATGTCTTTGATAAGAAATTACAGAAAGTAAAAGGAGTTCAAAGAATTGAAACTGGCAACAGAGATGAACTTGAAAGAAACAGTTGCAGTTAAATATTGTCTACTCCACAATCCAGGTATTCAATTCACAGTTCTACCCAAGCCCTAGATAGAATACATATTGTTTATTCTGATTTGCTATTCTCAATGGCAAGACTTGATGTTGTTTCCCTCTTTCTCAACGTCCCTGTGGACACAGCCATAAATTTAATCACCCCCATAGCTACCTCGATTGGGCTTACAACCTTCTGAATGCCCCTCCATTATATCAGCCCTCACTCTTATTAAAAACCGAACTTGTTTTAAGTTTAATAACATCATTTACACCAATAGGATCACCTCTTTTTTCAGTATTGGCCGAGATTGTCTTACAACATGTTGAAAATACTATACTTACCCACGGAAATTTCCAATCCTTGCTTTACACCCGATACGTTGATGATGTTTTGTTGCTTTGGCAGTACTCCCTTCCCGATTTACGCGTCTTTTCAGAATCTCTTTGCTCCGTTCTCACTTCGATTACTTTCACCTTAGAAATTGAATCTTCTGATTCATCACCTGATTCCTCATATACTGTTGAAACGCAGCCCGGGGGGGGGCGCATTCATACCTCAGTTAATCGCAACCCAACGTTTGTTCCAGTTATGATCCCATATAACTCGTTCACCTCTAACAGTTACAAATCTGGTTCACTTCATTCTCTGATTCGCCGAGCCTATACACACTCCTCATCAAACTCTGATCTCTTGCTAGAACTTCAGCACATTTCCACCAGAGTCGTTCGGATACCCCCGCCGATATTTCATTAAAACTCTTCACAAGTTTCAGCGCCATTTTTCCACCACACTTCGAACCCAACGTGAATTGCCTGTCATCCGGTTTGTTGGCTCCATTCCTTACCACCCCACCATAGTATCAACACTCTATAAGACGTGCCGTAAGTTCAACTATAGTTTCGGTATTTCTTCCGAACGCCTTTTCAACTTGGTCAAGTCTGATCGTGACCATTTTCCCATCATGGAAAAATATGGTGTATGTTCTGTGCCACTACAATCTGTTGATGACTCTCTCCCTGTGACAGCCTACATCGGATCAACTTGTCGGTCACTCGGTGTTAGAATCTCCGAACGTAAATACAATATTCGCACCCATTCATCCGCAGCGGCTTTAGCTCGAACATTCAACAAAGGCGATTATTTACCACTATGGAATGATGTTAAATTATTGTGCTCGGCGAGAACTAAAACTGCAGTGCTATTTTTGGAGAGTTTGTATATTTTTGATTTTGCCGAACAATGCTGTAATGAAGAAACCCCGCAAATCATACCTGCTCCTTGGAGGTTCCTGCTGGAGAATCCCTCTTTCACTGCAAATATGTCTTGATTACTTACTTACTGCCATTGGGATTATTTCTTTTTTCATGCATTTGTACGTATTTTCATTTTAGTGTTACTTTCTGTGTAAAGCATATTTAACCTCTTAGTGTGGCGCATGCGTTGTATCTCGGTGATGTACATAGGTGTGTATATAAGCCAGCGTGCCTCGTGTGACTTTCTCGTTGTATGGGTCTGTAGAGACGGACCCAAAAGATCTCGCACATTAGTTCTAATAATTTTAACCTTTTAAAAAAAAATTAATTTTCGTAAGTAAAAGTGTTTTCACGGCATGCGATGATTCGGCTTGGTTTATTTTGTGTTGAAATTGGTTATGTATTGTTTTTCGTGCTTAAGACAGCAAAGATGATTGTATACCAGTAAGTCTCAATTAGCACGACAAAAAACTTCTACTCAAAGAAGGATATGTTTTTCCTCTTCACGAGGAGAAATACTCGTATTCTGTAATAAAAAATACGCTGTGAAAATCATGGAATTAGCATTTCTAAATGTAAAATGAGCAATATCATTAATAATACAAGGAAAAATCGTGAAGCATTGCTTTTAACAGGAAAATGAACACCAAATAAATATCCAAAGAAGTGTGACGTACCTGCCAGCAGGACGCACACGACACAAAGGCAGATTGCAGTCAGAACAAACGTCCGCGTAGCTCAATTGGTAGAGTGACTTATTCCGGAATGAGGGGATCCGGGTTCGAATCCCGGCGTAGACCAAAAATGACGGAGAAATTTACTTCGTTATAATGGCGTCCGAACTATCCGGATGACCAGGCCGTTCAAAATCTCGCAATGGTGTGATGTTATTTCCACACCGCGAGATAGGAAAAATAAGAGAATCCCTTCTCCAGCGCTTCGAAAAATAAATGTGTGTGACGTTGCATTCCACACACCAGATTGACTGGGAGTTCTCAAGTGCACGTTCTACAGTGGATGGCTGCCTGCAACGATTCATGGTCACGGCTGACCCGTGGGCCATGCCCGCGGCCCTCTTTCGGGGGGGTAGATGTGACGTACCTGCCAGCAGGACGCACACGACATAAAGGCAGATTGCAGTCAGAACAAACGTCCGCGTAGCTCAATTGGTAGACTGACTTATTCCGGAATGAGGGGATCCGGGTTCGAATCCCGGCGTAGACCAAAAATGACAGAGAAATTTACTTCGTTATAGAAGGTTCGTACTTTTACGACTATTTCAAAAACAAGATCTCTGGTCTTAAAAGAAAATCCACCGACCCACAGAGCCGCCGCTAAGTCGTTAAAAAATCTCTGTGTCAACTGTAATCAAGCCAATAAAAACACATTTGAATCTGAAAACAACAACAACAACAAAAACCTACACCGCCTTTTGCCTAAGCACGTGGCTGAGCGTGAAACATAGTGTAGACTTTATGAAAATTACTTAACTGGAGACAGCTGGACATTTACTAAGACTATTGATGAAGCCTAGATCTACCTACACAACTGTAACAAATAAAAGTTCGATTTACTATCTCAAAAGAGCAGAAAAAGCCTAGCAAAACTGGTTCCAAGAATCTAAAGCAAGTTTCAGTAAAGGATTCATGATTATTCTGGTTTCTCGTACAATAGTAAATTAAAGTTAAGGAAAAACTATAACGAAACGAAGAACATTTCTCCGAGTGCTATCCACTATACTACACTGGCAGGTGCTCTCACTTCTATCTGCCTTTATCTCATTTGCGTCCTGCGGGGCAGGCACGTCACATCTTCACCCCCCCCCCGTAGAAAGAAGGCCGGGGGAACGGCCCACAGGTCAGCAGGGACCATGTACCGCTGTGGTGAAAGAACATCACACCATTGTGAGAAAGCCAAACCATCCTGGAAGTTCAGGCGCCAATATGACGAAGTAAATTTCGTCATCTTTTTCATGACAGCGGTCTCGGCTTCGAAGCTCCGAGTGCTATCCACTCTACTACTCAGACATGTGCTCTTACTCCTATCTGTCTTTATCTCATGTGCGTCCTGCGGTGCAGGCACGTCACAACTGTTAAAATCAGTTCTAATATTACCATGATAATGCTTTAACTCCTATATTTAAAGAGGAAATACCATTTCTTTAGCAACAGAGCCATCAAATGGTAGAACTCCATCAAGATAAGGCTACCAGTTATACATCCAAATCTATCACTCTGTTTTATGAAAAAATGAAAAGAGAGACGTATCAAGTCTGCTCATATTCCTTCAAAGTCCCTTGATGTGTCACCAATGGACTATTTTGTCTTCGGACTGCTAAAAAGAGCGCTTTCTAAAAGCATACCTAAAGCAATGACTGGACTACGGCGAGCAGAAGAAGAGGAATGTAATAGGATACCACTACAAATTTTCAGAAATGCCCTGTTATGTTGGAAATCTAGGTGTAGGCTCATTGCCCAGAGAAAAGGATATCATGTATAAAATTTAAGGAAGAAGAAATTTTATTTTTTAAGTATTAATTACTTTGCTGGAAAATCGTTCTAAAAGTGTATGAACATTCTGTTTATTATAAGAATGTAAATGAAATATTTATTAGATGATTCAAAAGGCATGAAACTACCTCTTTAAGAATTCAGAACGGCCAGCTTGTCCCATTTGGGGCCTTTCGAGCAGAGTATTTGTTTTATCCGGCTCGCTACTTCAGAACTTTGTCTGAAATTTATACATATTTATACACTCACGGACAATGACATTTGCTCACCAAGAAGGAAGTATCGGATTAAACTGAAATTTTATGAGCGTCATGATACAGCTGAATGATATACATAATGCCAAAAACAGAGCTGCAGTCCAATTACAGAGGGTGCTGTGGTACGCAGTAATTGTCCTTCTTCTTCCCGCCGGGTACCATATACGATTCAAACACCCTTCCAGCTAAATCCGCGTATTCATACACCCAATACCACTGGTGGCCCGTTGTTTCACTGTTAAATCAGGATCATCCAACTCTCCTATTAAATACAATAACCTCAATAGCGCGTCGCACCGCCTCGTGCGGCGATACATGCTGCAATACGGTCCGGCATGGAGGCGAACAGACGTCTAATGTTGTCATGCGGCAGAACGGCAGACACGTGTTGGACGCTGTGCTCCAAATCCAGGATAGTGCGGCACGGCGGAAGCCGGCTTTTCAACTGGTCCCACAGATGCTCGATAGGGGACATGTCCAGGGAGTGGGCAGGCGGGACATGGCGTAGGCAGTCATGGGCAACCCGAGCGGGCATTATCCTTCTGGTTTAGCGCACCTGGAATCCCAGCCAGGAATGGGAGCGCATGGGGCCGTAGGATCTCATCCACATACCGCTGGCCCGTCAATTTTCCACGTACCACTACTAGAGCTGATCGGCCATCGTACACAGTGGCCCACAGAATACAATGCCTGCATTCAGAGAGGTGCGGCGCGAGGTTGGGACTGTGCCGTTGACCCTGGGACCTCCATACCCGGACACGATGATCATCTGTCCCCAAAACGAAGCGTCACTCATCGCTAAACACCACACGTCGCCAGTCTGTGAAGGTTCACGTCGCTCTGGCCTGGCACCACTACAAACGGAACCGGCGATGTTCCGGTGTCAATGGCAGCACACGTAAGAGGTGCTGGGATCGCAGATTCGCTTCCGCGAGGCGTCGGGAAACGGTTCGTGGGCACACAGCAGCCGCTACATCTGCTGGCATAGTGGACCGGGTCCCAGCGGAATCCGTTTTTGCCTGGCGCACGATCCGTCGATCCTCCTTACCGGTGGTACTCCTGGTCCGTCCGGAGCCGCTACGCCGTATAGTAGTGCCGTTACGTGTCCACTGCTCCCAACATAGTTGGACGGTATGGTCAGAACTATCCACGTCGCGGGCTATACCGCGCGCCGACCACCCTGTGGTTTTCAGCGTGAAGACCACGCCTCTCTCAAAGTCCGTGAGTTGCGTAACTCGACGTCTCCGGCGTATACGCGGCATTCTGGTCACTCTGTACTCTTGCTTGCGTCAGCCAGTGCTTTTTTGCTTTTATGGGGCATCCACTACACGCCGGTTTATAAGGCTGCCGGTTCGTGCTAGAAGCGCCACCACTGGGTGTGCGGTCATGCGCAATCGCACCAAACGTGGATCATTTAAATACATACCAGCACACTCTCTATATAGCTATTTGCAAAGTTTCGCGGTTGTAACGTGTTTTCTTTTAGATGCGCAAAATTTCATTGTCCGTAAGTGTATATACGAATTCATACGTATTTTACTATGTTTTCCGTACGAGTTCTATGTAGGTAAGAACATTAAGTTGATATGACTTATTACTAAAGCATTTGTGTTTCCCCAAATGATATCAGAATACTGTATATCCATAGCTAACCTCACATGAAATGACGAGGCATCAACTCCAGTCTCAAAGGGAATGAAAGACAGCAGAAACGAGGAGCAGGAACACTAACTGGCAACATTCGGCAGGAAAAATAGAACCGAAGATTTGGATGCATCTTGATCAAGCTTCGTGAAGTTTCAGACATGTATTTATCAAATAACGTTAGGAATATTTCACGATGTAGACGATGCTTTTTATTTTTTCTTCCATACAGCAACAAACATTGATCTTCTTTCTCTCGCATATATATATTTTCTCGCAGATACTCACACACTTCGCAGTTTTCTACTCAGTTTCCGTCTCCGAATATTTCCATTTTTCCGTGAAATGATTTATTTGTCCCAAAGAAAATTTTCTATAAACATTTTGCACTAACGTAAATATTTTCCTCTCGCCTCGGGAAAAACTATTTACTCTTGCTATAAATCAATAGAATAGCTGCTCTCGAAAGGACGGGGGAAACAATTTTTTGTGACAGCTCATTTTGGCAAGTGAAAAAAATGGCGACAGGTACTTGGCGTTTCAAAGAGAGGCTTATAAATGAGTTAGGTAAAACGAATTTCATATGCATTAGGTCTGTAAAACGCCTTGATGCGCAACATAAATTTCTGAAATGCTGGTTTATGAATAAATAAGAAATAGGAAAACAGGGGTGAGCGAACACTTAAGTGTAAGACACAGTTCTAGATCTGAAGCCTGTTTTCATAGTGCGAAGTCAGAGTTCGAATCCCAATAAAACAAACGGATCTTATATTTATACTTTCGCGATTAGTTTTCTGTCGTTCCTGTAAAACGCGTTTCTACATGTATCATGTACGACTCCTTGTATCGTTACACATACCATTCTTAACTACACTGCTGGCCACCCAAAATGCAACACCAAGAAGGACACGAGATAGCAAAGCCAGATTTACTGGACACATAACAACAGATACAAAGATGAAACGATTGAGCTTACAGGCCCGTGCGACTTGCGGAATACGCAGACATCAATAGTTCGTGTGGCCCCCATGGCTGGCAATAACGGCCGCTACACGCCGCGGCATCCAACGAAAGAGGCTTTGGATGTGGGCTTGGGGTATGTCGGTCCAGGTTGCTTCCACACGTTGCCACAGTTCATCAGGCGTAGCCGCGGGTGGCTCTTGCCGGGCCACTCGGTTGCCGATCAGCGACCAGACGTGTTCGATGGGCGACATATCGGGAGAACAGGCGGGCCACGGCAGCAGTGACACCTGATGGGCCGTGAAGAATTGTTGCACGATGCGTGCCACGTGCGGGCGCACATTGTCCTGTTGAATGGTGGCCGCTGGCAGGTCCTGCAGGTAAGGGAGGACTACAGGCTCCAAAACGTCGGAGATGTAGCGATGGCTGTTGAGTGTACCGGCGATGCGTACCAGAGGGGTGCGGGTGTCATATACAATTGAGCCCCAAATAATAACGCCAGGCGACGGACCGGTATGGCGATGCATAATGCAAGCGTCATACAGTCTCTCGCCGCTGTGCCGCCACATGCGGATCCAGCCATCGTGGTGTTGAAGGCAGAAGCGGAATTCGTCGGGGAAGGCAATGTCGTGCCATTCCGTAGTCCAGCCCACTGTCGCCGCACTCGCCGGTGGTTTAACGTCAATGATAATCGGAGCAATGGGCGCCGTGCGGCAAGTCCCCATCCTGCAGACGACGTCGAACGGTACGTGCTGACACAGGCTGTTGCGCAACACACCCTAATTCCTGCGCTAACGTTCGTGATGTGGCGGTGCGAGCCGTCAATGCCCGCCGCACAACGTGCCGGTCCTCTCGTTAGGTGGTGTGCCGCGGCTGCGGCAATTGCTCACGTCGGTCCGTCCGTCCGTCCCTCCTGCACCCACCGAATCCATACTCGCCTCACTGAGGCTGGATGTCGTCCCACACGGGCGCCGATGTTTTGGTACGATAAACCGCTGTCGCGATAAGCCACTATTCGTCCTCTGTCGAACTCCGAAACATGCTGGAATAACTGCCGTATTCTGCGACGAGGCATCAGGAAGCTTCACACGCACAGGTCCGGTAACACAACACACTTCCACTACTTGCACTCCACCTTCTGTGCATCCTTCTTATAGTGCTTCTCGGTGGCGTGCCGGGCGCACATGATTTGCATCTGCCCTGCAATGCTAATCGTTTGCATGCACTCTCTCGGGCGACGCATGCTGCGAATTTCTGGCCAATCGGATGCTTACTTCTTGGTGTTGCATTTTGGGTGGCCAGCAGTGTATTTGAATGGTAAGAGTAAATAAGGAGATTCTTCAAATCTTAAGTAGTGTTCGGTAGACTACAACGATTCAAATAGTTAAGAACGCCGAAAATTGGCGCCCGAACATTTTCTATTTTTCTTGTCTTTGGTGATTCAGTTATGCAGTTTCAAAATATGCACTATATCGACTCTTTCGAGCGAGCATGTAATACATTAAAGTGCCAAAATTCCTGGAACACGTACCTAGTGTCTTGTACGAACTCCTCTAGCCCGGCGAAGTGGAGTACCTCGACGTGGCATCTACTTCACTAGTGGTTGGAAAATTTCTAGAGAGATGTTGAGCCATGCCGTCTGAATAGCCGCCCACAGTTCCCTGGTATTTGTAGGTGCAGGATCTTGGGTGCGAATGGATCTTTCCACCACGTCCCATAAATGCTCTATAGGGTTCACGTCGGGCGAGCGTGGTGGCCATACAATTGGTCGGAACTGTCCAGAATGCTCCTCGAACCAATTTTGGACAACTTGGGCACGATGGCATGGTGCATTGTCCGCCTAGAAAATCCCATCGTTGTTGGGGTACATGAAGTCCACGAAGGGCTGCAAATGGTCACTCAGCAGAGCAACAAAGCGATTACCAGTTAATGACATGTTTACGAGGACCAGAGGACCCAAACCGTGCCACGTAAAGACACCTCACAGATGTATGAAACCACCACCAGCTTGCACAATGCCTTGTTGGAAGCTTAGGTCAATGGCCTCATGGCATCTGCGCCACACTCGAACCTTACCAACAGCTCGTAACAGCTGGTAGCATGACTCATCGTACCACGCCAGATATTGCCAGTCTTCTAGGATCAAACTACCGTGTATACGAGGCCGCCAGGTGAGGCACTGTGTCTGATGTCGTGGTGTTAAAAAAAGCACTCTGGTGGGTCTTCTGTTTCCATACCCCGTGGATGCTAAATTACGCTGCACTGACCTGATGGACATGTCTCTGGTACCCCCTGCATTGAATGTGGATGTTATTTGAGCCAGTGTCGCTTGTCTGTTAGCATGGACAATCCTGGTCAGACGCCGCTGGTCACGGTCATTCAGCACTGACCTGATGGATATGTCTCTGGTACCTCCTGCATTGAATAATGTGGATGTAATTTGAGCCAGTGTCGCTTGTCTGTTAGCATGGACAATCCTGGTCAGACGCCGCTGGTCACGGTCATTCAGCACTGACCTGATGGATATGTCTCTGGTACCTCCTGCATTGAATAATGTGGATGTAATTTGAGCCAGTGTCGCTTGTCTGTTAGCATGGACAATCCTAGTCAGACGCCGCTGGTCACGGTCATTCAGCACCCGTGGTCTGACACTGTGCTGTCCACGATGGGTGGTAATGCCTTCCATGAGGTATTCTCGGTACACAGATGACACCGTAGATCGAGGAGTGTTGAATGTTAGCACAATTTCAGAAATTGAATGTCTCATCCGTCTGGCTCCCACTTCCATGCCTCGTTCCAACACCGATAATTCACGTCGACTTGCCATAATCCTACTGGCGGCTGTTCAACCTGATTCATGAGATTACACCTCGCAACTGATAAAAATCGTGGCGTGCGTCGAAACCTTTATGCGATGGCAGCGTCAATTAAAAGTTTGCATACTGTTTTCCCATGACTTTTGTCACTTCAGTGTACATCTTTACCCGATTCTCTTAATAGAAACAGACGCCGGTAAGTTTGAGGCTTGTGGTTCAGACTGCTCAGATTCAGAGTTTGATGATTTCGTCAGCAACGTCTCCCGCAGATCAGCCACGGTTCCTGACGTCAAGTCTTAATGCAACCATAGACCGTGAGCCCAGAAGTGGACATACTCAAACTTTAGTATCTGCACCCAGACGAAGCAAATATTATCTCATTATGTTCCCAATTCTGGGTCCATTATTTTTAATGATGATGTTGGATCGTTAAAATTTCTAGAGGACTTCGCAGATCATTTCGATCTTCATAATGTCCCCGAAGATTGCCAGATACAAATCGCAGGACCCTGTATAGAAGACGCTGCAAAATCGTGGTATACAGACAATGGAGGAAATTAAATCAAGCCGCTTCCTATGAAACATTTCGTGCTGACTTCTTGGAAGCATTTCAATTTGGACTAAATAAGGCATGCAGAGCCTAAAATGTTCTCCAGGCATCAGTAAGCTACAGAGAGTCCCTTTTCGGGCGTCAATTTGTAGCATTCTTTATTATTTGAATCGAATGTAGTCTTGACAACATTACTTAAGATTTTGAGAATACTACATCTTCTTATTTACTCTCTCTCTCTCTCTCTCTCTCTCTCTTTCTCTCTCTCTCTCGCGAAGAGAAACAAAGTCACTCAAATAAAGTTTCAGAAAGACTTATTTACTGTTCACCTTTGGCGTAGGATTACATCTAACTCCGCGTATATATAGGGCGACTTACGGCCGATCGCCTGTGGCAAAAATAGGTCCCATTTGAAATCATTATAGGGTTAAAAATAGGTGCCGCATACCAAGCGTGTTAGCATATTCGTGAACAGCATTGAGTCCAATTTGCTTACTGCGCAATACACCTTGCGAGCGACGCTCCCCTCGCTCCCTGTACGCAGGTGAGGTGATGCGCTATTTCTGGGCGTGCCGCCAGAAATATCGCCTAATCTACTGGCTGCTGCGTTTGACTCAGTCTATCTCGGCAACCGGCAACACTACTGTGCGTGGTATCGTTTTAAAGCTCTTGACGAGATCTATTCATATATACGAAGAACATTTGCGCAGTGGTTTGAATTGAACATTTTAAAAATGGTTTTCTTGTGAAGCGGTGAACACTTTTGACAGTATCGCTGTTTATCTGGACAACCGTGAGTGCAAAACGACTGTGCGTGGTATCGTTTTAAAGCTCTTGACAAGATCTATTGAAATATATGAAGAACAAACCGCAATGGCTTATTTAAAAAAATTTAAAAACTGTTAACCTGTGAACAGGTTAACATTTTCGACAATCCCGCGGAATTCGCAGAATGAACGCAAGCGAAAATGGAGAAAATCAAAACGAGAGGCATGAGTAAGTGATGATGAATGAATATAAGAAGCCCTAGAAGACTGCAGCCCAACGAACTAGAGACTATCGAGAACGCCTGAAAGTAGCCGCCGCCAAACAAAAATCCAGCTCACCGATCGAACCCGTACCCGGCTCATCTCGAACTCTGCTTTGTGTTCGCAATGTATCCTGCATTATTGGTAAAAATTATGTAAGCTGTTTTTCATATCATAGACCTATGTTGGCTTTAATATATTAAGTAAACGTTTTGAAACCATACTCGACTAGTTCATTTCAACTCTCCGATCTTGCCTCTCGTCCTGCGTTCCAAACTGACGGCTCAATCAGAACTGAGCCTACCTATATATTATTTTAACCCATCAACATTTTCTAAACACTTTTTACTCGCATGTTCCAAAATTCATGATGGACTAATCACAATAGTAAAAAGATTTCACAATTGAGTAACGTAAGTTAGTAAGCAGAAAACCTGATTAACTCCAAACTCTCAATATATAACAACAGAGCTCGAATCCGCAAACTTCAAGTAAAAACAGTTACAGCCTCCGATAGCGTCCACCACCATACTCTTTTTGGCTGCTGCTTCAACATTATACACGGTGGATTCACATTATTGTGACCACTAGCTAATATCTAGAGTAACCGCCATGTGCAGCGCGGACAGCAGCTAGACGGGCTGGGAGTGACACAATAAGGTGCTGGAAGGTGTTCACATGTATGTGGAGCCATGCTGACTGTAGTGCATCTGACAGCTGCTGGAGGGTGCGTGGTAGAGGATCCATAGAGCAAAAAACATGATCGAGGTGGTCCCACAGATGCTCAATTGGGTTTAAGTCTGGGGAATTAAGGGGCCGGGGAAGTACTTTGAAGTCTTTATCCTGCTCTTCCAACCGCTCTCGGACATTTCTAACTGTGTGACACGTCGCTTTGTCGTGCTGGAAGATCCCATCTGCCACAGGGAAGACAATCAGCATGTATGGGTGTACGTGGTCTGCAAGGATGGATTCATAACGAATGCGGTCCATAGTGCGTTCCGCAGGTGTGAGTGTACCCAGAGAATGTCACGAAAACATTCCCCAGACCATAACGCTGCTCCCAGAAACTTGTGTACTACCAGCAATGGTTGAAGAGTGTTTGTTCTCTGATATTTCTCGTCTTATACGCCAAAGTCCATCCGTTCGATGAAGCAGAAAACGTGACTCATCGAAGTAAGCAATCCTTTGTCAATCAGCGGAAGTCCAATTCCGATACTACCGTGCAAATGTAAGCCTGTTCTGCCGATGTACTTTCGTTGGCATAGGTACAGTGACCCTCCGTCTGCATCGGAGCCCCATACGCAGCAGGGTTCGTTTTAGACACACTTCCGGTATATCCCTGGCTCATTTGGGCAGTGAGTTGCTCCACTGTTGCGTGTGTCGATCGGTCCTCACTCACCTTCGAAGCCGACGTTCACCTCTCACATCCATGGCACGTGGCGTTCCGCGGTTTCCACGTCGCTTATTCGCAATGGTGCCATTTCTCCACTTTAACCACAACAGCACGCGAACAGTTAACAAACTGCGCTGTTTCAGAAATACTGCCACCCTTGTCCCGAAAGCCGAAAATCATCCCTTTTTGCAAAACTGATAAATCGCTCCTTTTATCCATGACAGCAACGAGTGATATGTTTTCAGATTGTTTACAGCACACCTTATATACACTTCAAGCCAGCTCACTATGTGCCTTCTTTCATTGGCTACGTGCTGTTGACGTCAAAAGTAGGAGGTGGTCCCAATAATGTGGCTGGACCGTGAATAATATAATTTATCGCGCTGCAAAAATCACAAAGCCTATGAAAATGAAACATCTGTTTTGAAAACTATGTGTCTATAAAAATCCTGATTCTAGATCATTACAACTAAGATTCTGAGACCAGTGCGTGCGTATGAAACTCATGAATGAACAGTTTGCTTGTTTTTCTGCGGATACTGAGTGCATCCATTTGAAACCAGAATGTTGAATATTGAGAATACACTTAGGATTCCATTCTACTACTCGCGAAATTTTATTAGGATTCTATTCTACTACTCACGAAATTCTTAGGATTCTGTTCTACTACTAACGAAATACTTAAGATTCTATTCTACTACTCACGAAATTCTTAAAATTCTATTCTACTACTCACGAAATGCTGGAGCCACAAAGTTACGTCCTCGAGATTTAGCATTTTCAAATAGAGCAAATCCGTGTGAGTCATGATATACGAAACCCTTCTTTGATGGGATCAAGATTCAACTTTGGCTGCACCAAGGAGGAACACACCAAATCTGTCTTAGTTATCTCAAAGCTGTAACACACCGTGTTATGTATTAACTAATCCTGCGTTTTTGACAATCTGAAATTTAAATTTTAACGTATAACTGCAAAACGTGTATAAATACTTCACGTATAACCAAGTTAAATAAGCGTTAGAAATTACAGTAAATCAGGGCTAACGCATAATTGCATATGGAAGTGAAGAACGTATAACAGATGTAACGTATATTCTATTCTAACTTTCCTTTTCAGTTTTATTTTCTATGTAAATTTGAGTTCGTTCTGTTAGACATTTTCAAACCTTTACGCTATGTCTTTTCCCTCAAATGAGAATGATGTTGGCCACACACTGAGGTCAGAACAAGAGTGACGTATGTATGTGATAAGAACGTTAGATAAAAATACGTTGCAGAGGTTGCTTTGTGTGTGGAGATGTTAGAACCTTACTGAGTTTTGATTGTAAACCTCTTGACTAAAATATGTAAAGTGGTGTGTACTTTACCGTGCTATACTTTGGATTTCGTCTAATGCTGCTGGACTAACAAAAGATTGACGTAAATTGGACTTCTGTATATGTTTCGTCTGGTTTTTGTAGAAGCTTTACTTCAACGTGAGCTATCCGGCACAATTAGTTGCATCGCATATATCCTTAGTTTAACATCTATTCTTCCAGAAATCTGATATAATTTTTGCGTTAAAATCTGATATATTGGTTACGTTATACAGATGTTTATTTACATTTGATAGTACATCTGTTCTGCTAAAGTTCTATTTTAGAAATATATTAAGCAATTGTTTGCTGTAAAGACGATGTTAGTTGTTTTTCATGAAGAGGGATATTCTTGTGCAAAAATATTGCATCAACCTGCAACAACCGTGAATTTTTAAGTATAACTCTTTTTTAACTAACTAATTTTCATGGTTATTCCATCGCTTATATATGCATTAGATGAGACATTTAATGGAAATTTCAAAAATTTATTTGGTTTTCCTGTAGCTACTTCTCTTCTTAAGATATAACATAAAATATGGGGTTTGACAAACACATTGAAATTCACGTTAGCTGGGTATCAGTTGTTACAGCCAATAATGGACATTCTTTTTCCTAATTGGCTGCTTCCTAATGCTATCCTAATCCTACTCCAGCCTTTATAAGAGTTGACGCAGAGCTACTAGAGTTTTAAAATGGTCGATTCTTGTTGTTATTAGGGTATAATTTTTGTACATTCTCAACAGTGGTTAAAACTGCGGAATTGTTCACAACAGGCAGATTAAAAATTGTTGTTCTGAATGAAGAGGGATATTTTTCAAGGTAAATCGCTGAAACAGTGGGCTGTAATCAATCTACAGTTATAAAACTACTAAAGAAAGTAAGAGTCACTGGTGATATTTAAAATATGCGTTGCAATGGAAGGTGCAGATCCACTACAACCAGGCAGGACAGAGTGTTCAGAAAGATAAGCTTGGCAAATAGGAAGCTCAGTTCACCTGTATTCCTTCATTGTTAGTCTGAAGTGACTGATGTTACTGTAAGTACATCTGCTTCTAGGAGGAGGCTGCTTCACTATGACTTACCACGTTGCAAAGGCAGGTGTAAACCGGTGTCGCACGATTGGTCGACATAACGATTGGTCGACAGCACGATTGGTCGACATAACGATCAGTCGACCGTACCGACTAGTCGACAGTAACGACTGGTCGACAGCACGATTGGTCGAGATAACCATTGGTTCAGAGGATTGTGGTTTACATTCGCAGCGGTACCTCTCAGAATGTACTGACCTCTCAAAACGTAACGTTTCTTTTTGGAAATAATATCTTTTAGAATGTAGTCCTCAGAACGTACAGCATTATAACATATTATTTCCAAATAGCTTTACGAGTTTGAACTCGGCCATGACGTTACACAATTTTTCTGTGTGTACTCTAAGTGAAATCCATATAGAGGGCCTTCTGAACGATGTTATTTCCGAAAGGGCCTCGGGGCACTTTAGGTATAGGCACCTTGAGGAAACTGCCGCGCATAATTCGGAAACTCGGAAACTTGCCCCACCGGAAAATTGCCACACATTCAAAGCGTTTCTCGGACGAACGGCGATTTGTGCTCGTCACCTTAATGAAAACCATGTGGCAATTTTTCGGTGGGGCAATTTTTCTGTGTGTGGCAATTTTCCGGGTTGCTGAAAGGTGTGTGGCAAACTTCCGGTGGGGCAATTTACCGCCAAACTGTTTGCACTTATTCAAATTTTTTTTTCCAAGTTCCGTTGACCATTTTATGTCGACCAATGTCGACTAATCGTTATATCGACCAGTCGTTACTGTCGACCAATCGTTACCGTCGACTAATCATTACTCTCGACCAATCGGTACGTCGACTAATCATTTCTGTCGACCAATCGTTAGGTCGACCATTCGTTAATGTCGGCCAATCGTGTGTCGGCCAACCGTTTATCGACCAATTGTTACATACCCGGTGTAAACCACTGTTAACTGCAAATTAAAGATAGGGTAGACTTCAGCGGGCAAAACTTCGTGTCTCGTGAACCAGCAAGCAATGGGAAAATGCTCTTTACAGTGATGAATCAGAATTTTGCCTTAATGGGAATCAGAGTAGTGCCTATGTAAGGAGATTCAAGCATGAAGAGTTCCATCCAAGTTGCTTAGTGACTACTGTTAAGCATCCGGTGAAGGTCATGGTTTGGAGCTGCATGTGTGCACATGGCGTTGGGAACATCTCCTATATTGTCGATGGTACGGTAAATGCCCAGAAATACATCTGGATATGAGAAAACGATATAATACTATCGTCTAGAAGACTTTATGACGGCAATTTATTAGGCTGCCAGCCATCCTGCTAAACTAATGAAAAAGTGGCTTCAGGAGAAAGAGCTTTCAGCACCTTGATTGGCCACTACAGTCAACGGACTTATACCCGATCGAAAATGTATGGTTCGAAGTGTCGAATGAACTATAAAAAAAGAAACCAACAACCAAATTTCAACTTACTGAAGATGTAACTCAAATTTGGAATCGTATTGTTCAACCCAATTTTTTACAAAACCTTGTTCACAGTATGCCAGCAAAAATCAAAGCTGTTATTAAAGCTAAATGCTGGGCAAAAAAATATTTGGTACACTTTATAATATTTTCTTCATTATATTTCTGTTTAAATGTTATTTCATTCCTTATAAATTACAAAAATGATTTATTGCTATAAACCTAAGTATTGGATAAATGATCCTTTTCATAATAATTTTGACTTGGTCATGATTTTTGTAATGTATCTTAAGAACAGAAATTCGCTACAGGAAAATCTAGGACATTTTTGAAATCACTACTAATTTTCTCATCCAATGGCATATAAATAATGAAATAACTGTGAAAATTAGTTTGTTGAAAAACAGTTAAACTTAAAAATTCACGGTTTTTGCAAAAGATGCAATACTTTTGCACACCGTTGTATATCTTACATGCACTTTCCAGATATTCCGATGAAACGTTTTCCAGGGAATTGTTAATACGTATCGCACTGTAAAGTAACACCCTGCAATTTTTTGGCTACTCAATATTGGAACTTTTGCGAAAAGACGTATTTAATAATTTACTCCCCTTCTTCATCTGATTTGGTGGTTTCCTTCTGGCTACTTTTCTAATAGGTTGAGCCTTTCGAATGAACACAAACATACCAAAAACGACATCAAAGAAGCGCTACGAAGTAAACAGTTCGTGTATTCTGTTTTTGTAATCCGTTAAGTCTGATAAGCGATCGAAAAAACACTTAATCCTTAATTCGATATCTTCCGGAAATCCATTTATCACAGCGAGTATAACGTTACAGTATTTAATGGTTCTTATAGCGAAATTCTTGGGATTTTTCTTTCTAACTTAAAGTGAGAAAGCACCACATGAGCGGTTGGTTGTTTAAGAAAAATGGGTTGCCCTGATTGGTCCAATCATTGATCACACACAGCTCGTTATCTTTGAGAGCAAGTAACGGAAAAGAAAGGTTCTTCTACCAGCAACAACAGATGATGCGGTCTTCTCGAAAGCAACAAGGAAAGATTTTTTCGACGGAACTCCTACTCCCAGTCGTGTCCGGTTGATTGGGTTTGTTACGAGTTTTGGAGTGTGCGAGAATAACACTTGCATGGACTTTCTTTCAGTTTCTTTTTAGTTCAATTGAGTCGCGAAATCAATAGACAGAAATTTTAAAGATTCTCTAGGGAAAATATCTGCTTTTCTCCGAAGATGTTGGAATAGGCTACTGTCTGTGGAAAGCGCAAAATGCCTTTTAATGAAGCTCTTTGTCCAAAGAAAAGGTTGTATGTTGTTTAAGCGTGGCTGGGAATACGAAATGTTTGCATATGCCTTGAGGTCACTGGAATTCTAGGAACAAATTCAGTAGATATTACGACATTAGTACCGCAGTTTGTACAGAGGGTGAGTTGAAAGTTTTGCAGTATTTGGATTACTTTATGTCATCATACGTACCTTTACGACGATATGATGACATAAAGTAATCCAAATACTGCAAAACTTTCAACTCACCCTCTGTACAAACTGCGGTACTAACGACTAGCATTCAATGTGCAGGTCATCGTGTTGCACCGTCTTTAGCCATCTGCCTGGTAGTTCTTAGATTCCGCGGGATTACGAGTTCTTGTCCTTTAAGACGAAGAACTCTTTCACACCAGCTGCCACCTTCTCCTGGTGGTCAAAGTGCCGCCCCCGAAGAAAGTGGGCCATGGACCGGAATATGTAATAATCCGACGGGGCTAGATCCGGACTATATGCTGGGTGTGGCATCAGCTCCATGCCCTCAAGTTCCTGGAGTTTTGCCCCCGTGTCGTTTACGCAGTATGAGGCCGAGAGTTGTCCTGTTGTACGAAAGCTCGCTTTCTGTCCACCGCTGCCCCATACTTCTCCCCCAAAACGGTATCCATCCGCTCCAGCTCTTCAAAGTGAAGATTGACGTTGATGGTCCGACCGTCTGGAACAAATTCGTAATGGATCATTCCACTAGACGCAGAGCATTACCCTGTGCTCGAAGCTCCCACATTTGGCAATAGGTTCAGAAAGCTAGCCCGGACACAACCATCTCTGTTGTGTCTTAGGATTACGAAAATAAACCCACTTTTCATCGCACGTAACACTTTTCGTGATGAAACGTACATCGCGCTGGTTTTCTAGACGTTTCGTGCTCACGTTCACTCAGTGGTTTGCTTCAGCTGGCGTCAGTTCGTGAGGGACATTTCGGCAGCTTCTATAGACCTTGTCGATGTCCTGAAGTAACGAACCACGGTGGTCTGTGATATGCCTAGCTCGCGTGATAATCTCCGAACGCTGGTTGTCAAATTTGCCTGTACGGCCTGGCGCACGGGCCGAGAATCCACGGTCCGCGGCCTACATGACCTTGGCTAATCATCAAGCTTTCTCTCACCTGAGCGAAATCTCTTGAACCATTTCGTTGCTGTACTGTGGTCCACGGAACTTTCCCCTTTCACATGACAAATATTTCGTGCTGCTTGAGTAGCGTCAGGGCCGAGTTCAAACTCGTAAAGCAAAAGTTCCATAATTAGCTGGTTGTGGCTGTTCATCTTTTAGGCGTTACAACCACAGACAGAACGACGACATGTAATGCTGTTCACAGCAACGACTACCACTTTATATCCCTTTCGACCAACTACAGTGCGCGACTTTACCTAGTTTAAACACGTGATATATTCCCTACCGCAGCACATGCGAAATATTGCAAAATGTTCGACTCACCCTCTGTATCTTCCAGTTTGTGAACAAATCTTTTCGATATCAAAGAAGATCAAAAACGTATGCCAAAATGTTTTGTTTGATATATTACCGAAATATGTTTCAAAACATGCATTACCATGGATTCTCATTAAGAATGGTTACAACAATTTCTTTACAGCCGGATGCCCCTCACGTCGTCAAGTTTCTCCTTTGTCCGGGCTTCGAACCACCTCCGAATTGATTACCTTTCTACTTCGTCCTGGTTTAGGACCACCTAAGAATGCTCTAGGTTTTCCTTTGTTCCGGATATGGCTAGTTTTATTTTTTCGCCGGGTTTCGGACTACCTACGAATGAACTAAGTTTCTCCTTTGAAAGTGTTTGAGACCACCTACGAATGGTCTAGTTTCTGCTTTGTCCGGGATTGAAACTACATACGAATGGACTAGTTTTCTCCTTTGTAAGTGTTTGGCACTACCTATAAATGGACTAGCCTTCTTTGTACGGATTTAGGAACGGATACGAGTGAACTAGTTTTCTTCTTTGTTCAGGATTGGGACCACCAACAAATGGACTAATTTTCTCCTTTATCGGGGTTTGGAACCTATTATGAATAAATCGATTTTCTCCTTTGTACCAGTTTTAGAACAACTACGAATGGACTATTTTTCTAATTTGTCTGGGTTTTGGACTACTTAAGAATGGACAAGTTTTCTCCTTTGCTCATCAGTAGGTGGTCCGAGCGTAGTATGTGCTTGGAACCACTTCTGAATGAACTAGCTTATTCCTTTGCCGGAGGACCACCTCCAAATTGACTAATATTTCTCTTGTAAATGTTTGGGAACAACTACAAATATATTAGCTTTTTTTTCGTCTGGGTTTCGGACCGCCAACAAAGGAACTAGTTTTCTGCTTTGTCCGGGTACCAAACCCACACAAAAGAGAAAAGTGAGCAAAATCCAACAAAAGTTTGATGTGTGCTGAAGTATAGTACGCAACTCTTGTGGTTCTGCGCAGGGAGGAAATACATACAGGGCAATCAGCACATAAACACTATTTGACCTAGTGTTCTGAACCATAAACACGGGAGACCTCCCTTTTTCTCTATTGCGGGCTCAGAATAGGAAGCTGCCATGTTGTTCATGACATAACAGTAAGTAAAGTGTTGCCACCAATTATTATATAACGAAGTAAATTTCTCCGTCATTTTTAGTCTACGCCGGGATTCGAACCCGGGTCCACTCATTCCGGAATAAGTTGCTCTACCAATTAAGCTACGCGGACATTGATTCTAATTGCTATCTGCCTTTATGTAGTGTGCGTCCTTCTGGCAGGTACGTCACATCTCCTGGTACGTTACAATTGATAACATGAAAAGGACTCAATATATTCTGAAATATCAATAGCATTTATGCATGCTGAGATATTAATAACAACGCAATACATCAAATAAAAGAAAAGGTCAATCTCAATTCAGCATCACGTGGCCTTACAAAAGCTATTTGTAGTTAAATATCACTTACTGTGAGAGTATGACTCCAAAAATACCTCAGCAGGTCAGTATTCTCTACGGTGGACATGGGTTGGTTTGACATCATGTTTTAGGTAATGGTAAGTCCATTATACACTGAAGAGCAATTGAATTAGAGATAGCTGGCGTTATGCAAATGTGGCGCTGTGGGCGGCCCTGTAAACGGAAACGACATGACGTATGCAGCGATCCGACAATATAAGGAGTGATGCGACGGAAATAAGTAAGAGTCGGACGCAGTATGGGTAAAACGAAGGATCTAAGCGCATTTGATCGTGCGCCAATTGTCGGGGTCCGACGAATGGGTCACTCCATCTCGGAAGTCGTGCTGGCGCTGGGATTTTCACGAGCTACTGCGTCACGGGTGCACCGTGAGCACATCGAATCCGGTAAAACCATCTCTGCAAGGGCCAACTGCCGTGGACAACAGCGTGTGGATGAGCGGGTTCATCGTCGGCTAGCTCGCATTGTAACAGCGAATAGACGGGCCACAGTGCAAGAAATAACTCGGCAATTTAACGCTGCTGCACAAAAACGTGAAAGCAGCCACACCATCCAGAACCATCTCCTCGCTATGGCGTACAGAAGCCATCGTCCCACGAGGGTACCGCTGCTGACCGCACATCACAGGGTGCAAAGATTAGCATGGGTGCGGGAACATGGCCACTGGACCCTAGACATGTGGAAAAATGTTGCCTGGACTGATGAGTCGAGATTCACGTTGGTAAATGCGGATGGCAGGATACGAGTACGGTGCAAACCACATGAAGCGATGGATCCTTCTTGCCAGCATGGTGCTCTTCAAGCTGGTGGGGGTGGTATTCTCGTCTGGGGACTGTTTACGTGGACTGAATTGGGAACCCTGGTACGTGTGGCGTCGTCCCTTACAGGTCAACGTTACTGGAATATCCTGGACGACCATTTGCTCCCGTTTGTGCGTCTTCGACATTCCACTGGGGACCTCATCCTGCAACAAGACAATGCAGCTCCCGAATTGTATTCGAATGGTTGGATGAACACTCCACCGACGTGACCTCGCTTCCTTGGCCAGCTAGGTCACCTGACCTCAATTCCATCGAGCACATCTGGGATGCCATCGACAGAGATGTCCGAGGCTCTGACCCACCTCCATCAAATCTTCGTGGACTGTGGGAACTTGTTCAGGGGTCGTGGATTCATATGGCTTCCCAACGCTTGCGGTGTCTTGTCAAGTCCATGCCGATACGAATCGCCTCTGTCATCAGGGCGAAAGGTGGTGCTACACGTTGCTAGACAGGTATCTCTAATTCAATTGCTCTTCAGTGTATATAATTTATGACTACAGAACTTGTGGTGCTGAGATCAAATAAAAATACCAAGGTTTGCTACAATCAATTAAAGGTTTATAATACATCGACTATAGCTTCACAGGGCGTTTGGTTCAGCATCATCAGGACGAATATAGCGTAAACATTCAAATCCATAGCTCATTGGAAAAAAGAGGCCGTGAAACGATTTAGTCATGTGACCGAAATAGTCTCAGCTTTCCTGCTCTGAACTGCACGTGAAGCCGTGAGAGCCACTAGTCCGTTAATGTGTTGCTCTGAAGTTGTTCACATTTTACCATTTTTAGCACGTCTTTTGTAAAAAAAGATCGTGCTTCTGTTATCGGTATGTCCGTCCGTCTGTACCCACGATATCTCAACAACTATTAGAACGATTTGAAAACTGTTTTTTGCATTGGGAAGCTTGAAATATGCAAATGATGATCCTTTATTTCGTTTTTTTTACGATGTCCAATTTCGCCGGTAGAGGGCGTAAATGCAGATGATGTCGAATTTAAAAATACGTTTTATTCCACATATTTGCTTCTAAACATCCGATTGAAAAAAAATTATATCTTTCGATTCCATTTATGTCGAAGAATATTTTAAATATAGTTACTTTTTCAAATTACGCACAGATTTTCCGCTAGGGGACGTAAAAGTAAATTACGTTTTCCCCGATAACTCTTCTTCTAAAACTCCGATTTGAAAAAATATTTATTCAGCGGATACATCTCTTGACGGAAAATGTTTTGCATATAATTTCAAATTTTTGGTAAAGAATACGTTGGCCACCAGTGGGCGTAAGTGTTAATTTTTGCTTCTGATGTATTTGCCATAAAATCGTAGCTTCTAACAGATCGATTAAAAAATTATTTCGTGGACTCATGCCACTCACTTCGATAAACCTTTTCGGAATATTTTCTTCTTAAAATATTCCACAGTTTCTCCGCCAGGGGGCGTAGATGTACATCTTATTTTTGTCAATATCTCTAATTCTAAGAGCCCGATTTGAAAAATTCCTTCTTTGTTGGATAGTGTTTTCCGTGTGACATGTTTTTCATATAATTTCAAAAATTTTTAAGTAATTCATAGACTTTCCGCTAGGGGGCGTAGCTCTAAATTGCGTTTCCCCCTATATCTCTGCTTCTGAATCTCAGATTTGAAAAATTCTTTCTGTACCGGATACAGCTCCTGGTGGGAAATCGTTTGCACATAATTTCCAATTTTTGTAAAAAAATAGTTTGGCCACCGGGGGGCGTAAATTTTAATTTCCGCTTCTGTTGTATTTGCGGTAAAATATGAGTTTCTAAATTCTCGATTGAAAAAAACGTCGTTTGTTGACCGATACTACTCATGTCGACAAACCTTTCAGGAAAATTTTCTTCTTGAAAAAATGCATGGTTTTCTGCGCCAGGGGGCGTAGATGTATATCTTATTTTTGTCAATATCTCTACTTCTAAGAGTACGATTTGAAAAATTCCTTCTTTGTTGGATAGTGTTTCCGATGCGAAATGTTTTTCCTATAAATTCAAAATTTTCTTGTAAATCATACACTTTCCGCTAGGGGGCACAGAGGTAAATTGCGTTTTCTGCGTTATTTCTGCTCCTGAAGCTCTGATTTGAAAAATTCTTCCTGTATCGCTTACAAGACCTGATGAAAAATATTTTTCACATAATTTCTAATGTTTGGTAAAGAATGGTTTAGCCAACTTGGGTCATATATGTTAATTCCTGCTTCTGAAGTATTTGTTGCAAAATCTGGGCTCCTGAAAACTCGACTAATTTTTTTTCTTCGACCGATACCGCTTATACGGATAAACCTTTTGAGAATACTTTCTTCCTAAAATAATGCATGGTTTTCCCACCAGGGGCCGTAAAGTCACATCTTATTTTTGTCGATATCTCTGTTTCTAAGAGTTCGTAAGCTCACGATTCTGTTTACAGAATATCTGAGGGATTAAAAACCCGATTGAAAATCTTCTTTCTTTGGTCAGATCTATTGTTTTCCATAACGGTTCCATTGACTTTGAATAGCTTTGATAAATTTAATTTGCGTCAGAACGGATTCAAAAGACGTGCTTATTACACCCGAAAATTTGGTGTCAACTTTCTTGTTATTTATTATTGTGACTTTTCCTCCAAAGAAAAACGAATTAACACTCATAATAACACATGGTGCTCATTTTCCACTGCAACAGAAGGAAATGTTAGAGCGTTTATGGAAAAAAAAATGATTATTCACTACCACCCGCTGGTTTCTGCTGTTACTAACATACAGATAAGATTTATATTCGGTTTTAAGTAATATAACGTACAAACTTTAGTTATTTATATATATATTGAAACATTGAAAAAAAGAATTTGTTATGCATATGTTTTGTTGGTAAAAACACCTCAGTTCTTTAACAGTTTATCAATTTGGTAAGATGTATACATCTTAAAGAATTGTTTTTTGCACCGTTTTAGTTTTTCTTAGTGGTAGATTTACTAATTGCTGTAATTAGAATGAAAAATTCCGCCCGTGCAAAAAGTAACGACAGTGATAAAAACTCAGAAAATATGTTCAGGTGAAGCAAACGAAATGCAAAAAGTACTTACAAGTCTTCTTCCTTGAGTAATCCATGAATAAGAAACACACTGACACCACATACAGGTAATGTTAACATTACGTGTATAGTTCAGAACCAAATATACCGACGCCGGAACCTCTAGAATGGCGGCGGAGCAAAGTCCTTCAATAAAAATAGAAGGAAATTGAAAAACGTTCCGCAAAAATCCAACAGGGAGCTCATCTGGAGCGAAACAAAAATTATAAACAAGCCACCGTTTTGAAATCGATGCAGACAACCAATATGCCATCAAGAACATTAAAATATTCGCATTCGTGCCACACGTTTCTAAGTAATTTGTCAACAAAACAACAGTGCATTTCATTTATTTTGTGAGGCAAATTTCAAAGTTCTAATCAGCTGGAATTCTAAGCGAAAACTTCGTAAATACTTTGTCAGTCTCCTTTAAACATGAGCATTTCCTTCATTTTTTGTTAAACGTTCAAATTAATTTGTGAACTAAATATTAGCACATTTCATTCACAACCTTCGAAGTTTCTATCACAGCACGTTTTATGATATCCTCTCGCTACATTGCCACCCTTCCGATTCAGCCCATGAGCACATTACTGATAGCTGAGACAACGCACACACTGTAACTGGGACTCAGTTGGTCACATGAACTCAGTGATAACCGTTCGCTTCAGGGCTTCTTCTTTCCAGTGGGCTATGATTCAAGTCATTGTGACATCATCAGAGTTCTGACGGTCACGGTTTTTGGAGAGTGGTTTCCACGCGCTTGAAAGAAGTGGAATCGACGTCATATCGTTGACAAGCCGTGGAGAGTTTCGGCATATGTGAAACGCTTCTAATACATTAAGCTTGATAGTCAAATCAGATTTATCAATGAGCGTAGCGTTTTCAAACAAAAATTTATGGTTATTTTCGTGATAATGTTAGGCTATAGACGACTTCTTCAGTTCATAGTTCCGTACAGAGTTTCTTTTTTTTTTTTTTTTTGATTGGAGGTTTAACGACCACCGTGAGCTTCAACAATATTTATTTGGAGCAAACATGGACAGGAAGATACAGATGGCCTGTGCTTAACAGTTACCAAAAGATAAACAAGTAGATGACCTATTTACAATGACGATGAGATATTTACACTATGTGGATGCACTATATACAATGTAAGCAAATTCATAACACTGACAATACTGGACTGAAGGATTGACTTACTCTATGTACAACATATGTTCGCAATGTGCATCAGCAGATTGCCATCTCTAATAGGTGAACACCAGTACAAGGTATAACTATAAATTTTACAGTGCAAAAACAAACATGTATATTTTGAGCAATCTTGAAAAAAAGAAGAAAAGAGCAGAAAGCTTATACTTTTCAGTGTCTGAAAGATAAGCGAATAAATAATCTAATTACAATGATGGTGTGAACTCTATACAAATTGAATGCAATATCTCTATTGTGAAACACTGTCAAATTATAAAAAGAACTATTACTTAGGCTTAAACAAGTGCCTCAATCACAATACTATAGATTAACTTGTAATGAACTACAACATATGTACACAAGGTGCAACGGCATAGGGAAGACACTAATAAAGAATTACAATTCCATGGTACAACTGTAAATTTCACAGTGCAAAGAGTAAAGTATATTAGTACAAACAGAACTTGCGTTTTACAGGAAATTTATACTTCGGGTACAATACAAATAATGAAAATATGAAACTGACTCTTTGTACAGCAAATGTGCAACACAGCGCAGAACATTATGTAAAAGACTGATTATTTCCTGGTAGGCACATGTGACATGAGAAAAACCACACTGTGTAACATTAACATATAATTGAAATACTATCAAAACGTTTGCTCCTCACCATGAGCATAAAACTTAAGACATCTAATCTTGACCCAACATGCGAAATGTGCCGAACATAAATTTTACAGTGCAATTAGGAAAGTACATTAGTATATACAAAACTGAGCTTTTGGCATAGCAACTATACTTCAGGTATAGTACAAATATCTGAACGAGGAACAATTATTCTTTGTACAACAAAAGTGCTAAACCTCGCTGAACAATGTGTATTTGACTGATCATATACCTTTATGTACATGTAACATGATCAAAAACCCCACTGTGCAAAATTAATAATTAAATTTAAACATTAACAAACATTTGCTCAGCACCGTGAGCATAAACCAGAAATTATAAAGCCCGGCAGACATAAAGGAGAAAGCGTTGAACATAAAACTTTAAACTTTATCTAAGTGCCTGTGGTGTAAAAAAAAAAAAAAACCCTCACCTACAGGACCTTGTTGGTGAGAAACATGCAGACGCGCAGTAACATTGGGCAGCAATGATGAAGAGGGCACCTAAGAACACGTTAATCACAAAACTATACTTTAGTTAGTCTAAACAAATTCACAGAAGTCAGAACAATAGTCTAAGGTCTTCTGATGGACCAGAAGAAAACCATTGACGAAAAGGTGACCACACTGACATAAAGTGTGGGATTCGATTCGCAGCCTTAGCAACAGTGAAAGCAAGCCTCAAGGGTGAAATCAGTCTGTTCCGGAACTGACTGCACATGGCAACTCCCGCCTGAAAGATGGTAGGCTGTATAGGGGTAGAACGAAGCTGTTGATAGTAGCAAAAAATCACATGTTTTGCTAATATGAAAACATAAGCACATGACTCTGATATAGGAATAGGCAGAGTACTGGAACTAAGTAGCGTGCTATAGGCTGAGAAAGAGAGATCAGTAGTACTAAGGCACTGTGCAGTAGTGAAGGTCAGATGTAACAAGGGAAGAAGCACTGTGCAATGTTGATATACATGATCTACATCCGCAATCGTAGAGCAAAACATGCAGTTAGGCGAATCAACAAGCGTCATCCTGAATAATTTGGTAGGAACTGGTAACCGCCGATGAAGAAACAACCATTGGATATTTCTTTCTGCTGGAACAGATAGTGGCGAATTAGACATGGACCACACTTGTGAAAGGGCGACATTCGGAACATCTGGAATCATCAATGGTGTAGCATACAGTGGATCAATGAGACAACGGTAAAGAGACGAGATAGAAAAACTGGAGAGAGGAAGTGATGAGCCCCGAACGGAAAGGAAAAAGGGAAGAGGAAGAGAGGCAGAGGGAACAAGAGTTAACCCAGCTTGAGAGGCAAGGTTAGGGAAGAGGGTAATGATTGAAGAACGGAAGGAATCATACAGCGAAAGAGAGGAAGAGGTAGGGGGGGAGGGGGAAAGATCAGAGAAGGGTTTCCAAGAAAGATCTGGAGAAATTAGATCCTGAACAGATACTATTCCGGCGGGGGCCAGGAAAGGTCAGTAAAGTAGGGAGCATTAGGGGGATGAAGGATGGAAGAAAAGAACAGGGGCTCAGCTAATAGTTCAGTGGTGGAAGCCGGTGGAGCACGGAAGAGGGGTAGAGAACGGAGAAAGGAAAGGACCTCTTTGTAGAAAGGGAAAGTTTAGAATGGAAAAAGGAGATTGATCCATTAGAAGATACATGATGAAAGTGATTCGGGAATTCCTAGGCGATATCATGACATCTCTAACGAGCGTAACTGGCGACTCTGGTGCACTTAGTAGCCGCAGGAAAGAAACCACTTTATGTGCTTTATAGTAGGTGCGAACGTCCAGCAGTGAAATACCTCCATCAGTGACTCGACGACAGAGAGTGGAGACCTGGATCCAATGGTACCTGTTCCATATTATCGTTGAGATGATTCGAGTGATTTCATTGAGGTGATAAATGGGCATACGTTCAGCTGACCATGCATATAGGCATGGTGAAAGAATATAAGTATGAGCTATTCTAGCTCTTGAGAAGTAAGAAGTACAAAACTGGGAACCTCGCCAGAAGGCAGCAGTTCGAGTAAGGCGTGTTCTGAGAGCATTCCATGTTTCATTTTGAGCAGAAAGACGGACTCCGAGATGGACCCCAAGGAATTTCTGGGATGAAGCAGTCCATGAGGCGCCCCACGGGGTGTCAGTCCTAGAGGCCCCACGCTCCGCTCCATAGACCTGCACTCTTGGATGTATTAAGTGATGCCGCTGAACATGAAGAATATTGATCGTAAATCTGGAGCAAGATGTCGAATTGAGCGTCTGTCCTTACACAAAAGGTCGCGTCATCAGCATATGCAGAGTATGTCACAGAAAAGTGCCTGGTACTTGCAGTAAGCGGTGGCAGTGCATCTATAAAGACTCGATGGACAGACCGAAGAAACGGCTCAAAAGCAATGGCAAAGAGCTGCCCAGAAAGTGGGCAACCCTGCCGAATGCCTCGCCGAAAAGGAATAGGTGCAGTCAAGAAGGCGGCCGTCTTGACATGGAAAGCAGCGTCCTGATAAAGGGCAAGAATAGAGGTAACAAAAGCAAAAGGAAAGCCGAAAGCAATAAGAACAGCAGAAAGATACGAATGTGAGATATTGTCGAAAGCAGCTCTTTGGTCAAGATTAAAGAGGGCAAGTGGTTCAGAGTTAGTACGAGCCAGATGTAGGAGATCTCGAAGGAGATTGAGATTAGAAGCGATGGACCGACCAGGAACCGTGTAGGTCTGGTCGGGAGAAAGAAGAAATGGAAGAACTTGGTTGAGTCAACTAGAAAGGAGGTTTAGTGAAGAGTTTATAGTCAATGTTTAGTAGCGAGATAGGACGCCAGTTTCCCAAGTCAAGCAGATAGCCTTTCTTGGGGAATAACACCATATGGGCCTCTGTGAAACCCCTCGGAAGAGAAGGGGAAGAAAGAGCAGCATTGAAAGCGGCGAGAAGAAATGGAAGCAACGAAGGGAGAAAAGTACGGTAGAAAAGGAGCGGAAGGCCATCTGGACCTGGGACAGCACGGGAATTTAGAGAGGCAAGAATGGTCCGAAGTTCAGTCTGCGAAATAGGTTGTAAAAAGGGAATCAGAGAGATTGGAAGGAACTTTGGGAAGAGCAAGAGTAAAGTAGCAGAAGCAGAAACAGAAGGCTGAGGAGTTTCACTGTATTTGATAGTAAAATACCGACGAACCTGAGAGCAAACTGCATCCGGATCAGAGATGATTTCACCATCAGGCCGCCGAAGTAGTCGAAGCTGATGCGACGAGCGGCGTTTTTCTTCTAACGCGGATAGAAACTTAAAGGAGCAGTCCTCTGGTGATAGATGTTGTAGACGGAGACGAAGAATTACCTGACGTGCACGAGGCTCAAGAAGTGCTCTAAGATCCGCTTGGTAAGCTGTATACATGGGATGACTCGCACCAAGCTGTAACAGGATGTTTCGGAGATTTTGCTCTTCCATGGAGCGCTTCGTGCCTTCGGAGAAGGAAGGACGTCTGAGAAGATAAATTAGGTAAGATTTTACCTCGAGCCAGTAATTGATGGCACAAGGTGCAGTGGACAGGCCCTCTCGCATATGATCAAGAATATCTCTGATCTCGGTGCACATATTCTCATCAGCTAGGAGAGAAGTGTCCAGTGTCCATGACCGAGGTCTAACATGCAGACGAGATGAAGAGCTACAGGAGATAGTGATGGCACAATGATCCGATGAAGCTGTAGGAGAGTGCATACAATCCGTTGTAATGGGCAATAACGGAGCAGAAGCGTAAAATCGATCCAGCCTGGCAGAAAGAGAGGAGGATGCAGATGAAGCTCTCCAGGTATGTGAAATGGATGTCGGATGCAATCGTCGGAACACGTCATGTAAATCAAAATCAGACACTAATGATCGCAATTGCTCCACAAGACGTGAACGATGTTCAATCCTCGAAGGAGCGCGATCGAGCTCTGGTTGAAGTGTACAGTTAAAGTCTCCTCCAATGAGCACATGATCTGATGGTAATGCTGACTGAAGTGCAGTGCGGAGCGACGAAAATAACAACGTTAGATGTGTAGATGAACATGGAATATATATGTTGAAAACTAAATATCGTTGTCCATCTAGGACGAAAGTGAGTCGCTGCAATAAGTCTCGGCACAGGTTATGAACTTTAACAGAGGAGAGTGCTTGACGAAATCTATTATGTACACCAATCGATAAACCTCCACGAAGAGAGCCTATACGCGTGATGAAACTGATAGTCCCATCTCCTCCAGCGATGGAAGGGTGAAGTGGATAGACAATTTGTCTCTTGCAAAAGTAGGAGATCTGCTTTGAGGTGGTGGACGTCTTCATACACTAAAGCATTCGCCAAAGGGGTACACATACCCCTACTATTCAGTGAGACTGTCTTGAACAGAATAGTCTGATGATGGTTGGAGGATGTTGTCGGCTGCGTTCTGTAACTTGGCGAGACGGCTACGGAACTTCTTTGCCCAGTAGGGACCACCCAGATCTCTGCCCGGAACGGTACGTAAATAAGAATGTATCGCCAACATTTGATTCATGGTGTCAGACAGACAGTGGGAGTAACCTTCCAAAAAATTGCGAGACAGCTTGTCTCTACGGGGACTTATTAGGAACGCATACACCTTCTCCCCAGACACAGGTGTCTGTGGAAGAGAAGGATGCCTCTAGAATATGTAAAAGTTTTCACAGGAGATCGGAATAATTGTTCCATCATCTGTATCAGATTCCATAGAGCCTTCAGACGTGAGCATCTGACTACTAGAACAATCACGTCCTGCCTTAAGGGTAGTTGTAATTCTAAACTTCTTATTCTGAGCGCGTGAAGTTCTACGTCGCTTTGCCCGTCCACGACTTTCTGCTGTAACCGGAATTGGAACTTCCGGCAATTTAAAAGGAACTGAAGAAACAACCTCAACGGTCAGTGTAGCAGTATGACGAGAATCGTCATCAACCATCTCTATAGGAGACTTTGGATTAACAATTGATGCCTCTTTTGACTGAAGAGATAAAGTGGGCGCCAATGCATCACCCGAGGTCGAGGGTTTACCCATAGACGTCGGTTGACCAACGGCTGTCTCACTACTTCTGGTAGACGTCGGTTGACCAACGGCTGCCTCACTACTTCTGGTAGACGTAGGTTGACCAACGGCTGTCTCACTACTTCTGGTAGACGTCGGTTGACCAACGGCTGCCTCACTACTTCTGGTAGACGTAGGTTGACCAACGGCTGTCTCACTACTTCTGGTAGACGTCGGTTGACCAACGGCTGCCTCACTACTTCTGGTAGACGTAGGTTGACCAACGGCTGTCTCACTACTTCTGGTAGACGTCGGTTGACCAACGACTGTCTCACTACTTTTTGTAGACGTCGGTTGACCAACTACTGTATCACTACTTTTTGAGGAAGTCTGCTGTTGCTGGTCTTTAGCACCAGAAGAGGATGCCGATTGGCGTGACAAAGAGGAAGAAGGTCGTGCTGTTGACTTGGAAAGAGTGTTCGCATTATGAGGGCATAGAGCGCGGGGATGTCCCGTGCCTTTACAATTCGGACAGACGGAGCCTACTGTGATGAATATCTCTCTAATGTGCGTGCAACAGCGTACACGTAAAGTGGGTGGAATACGCAGCATGTGCTCCTCTGAAGGGAAGACCACACGAACATTGCGGCGAAACCCGAGTAGGTATCTATCTTCTGGCACCTCTGGAAACGAAGAGTAGGTAGTTACACCTCCAATGATCCGGCCATAAGGAAGAAGAGCGGCAATCAAGAGATCATCTGAAAGCTCAGGTGGAACTGGTGAGAAGCTTACAACAACGGAACTCTGTGAAACAGGTTCGGCATGGATGTGACGATCACCAATTGAGATGCCCTTGGTCAGTACATGTAGGGAATGGGCAGGAGTAGAGAAGTAAACAACTACTTTGTAAGGCTTCCTGCCCACATGAGTTATGGCTGATGCAGGAACAATCTCTCGAAGAGCAGCAGTATATGCAGTGAGTTTTGTATTTCTCAGGCTCGGAAATACAACACCATTCTCCATAGTTTGAAGGAATTTCAGCCCAGAAGGGGTATCTTCTTTAAGGACAACCTCAATGACTTCGGCATTATGCGTCATCTCATATTGTCCAGGAGAAAAAGAAGACTGGGAAGGTCCCGACTTAGATGCGGTTACGTCAGCATACGAGAGGGTAGTTGTACGTTGCTTTGGAGATGATTCCGGCATGGAGTGCGAAACATCCATGGCGTCATCATTAGCTTTCAGAGAAGACATCGTATCGCCGCTGGGAGACTTGGAAGAAGAGGCGATATCCGATGGTAAGGCAGCAACAGAAGGCTGCAAGGAGGAGTGGTTTATCGAGATTGACTCGTCATTGGTAGTAGTATTTAGAGAAGCTGTTATCGGGAGATCATCATTTCCGGTAACAAGGGTTAGGACGTCATTCTCCCCGGAAGCCGCCATTTGCAATGGCGAGGAAAAGCTTAGCCCTTAGCCAGCTTGGCCAAGGCAGAAAAATAAGGTAAACTAATCAAAATAAGCACTTACCAGCTCGGCAGGCATATAAAAAGAAACACGGAACCTTCACACACAACACACACACGAAATAGAACACTGACAACGAAGAAAAATAACACACCAACGAAAACTTGAGGAGCACAGATAAACACGACTAACCCACCGTGAGCAACTCAATGGGCTATAAGCAGTCGCCCGTCCCTAATTTGGGGTCACTGGTTCCAGGGAAGGGAGAGAGCCAGTGCCGTAAGACAAACACAACATCCATGCCTCACCGGGATTCGAACCCGGACCCCGTTCGGACGAATGATCAGAGGCCATCGCTTAGACCACTGCACCACCGGGGCGGCCCGTACATAGTTCATGCGTTCCTTCACACGGAAACTTAAAGCCCTGCGGGTCTGTCCTACACATGAAAGTTCGCGTTCACAAGGCATCTGATAAATTACCCAGGAATTTATGTCCTCGACGTAGTTTTGATCCGTAAAAGTTGTTATATTTGCAAGGGATACAATTTGAAACACATTAAATATTTGGCAATTCTTGGTCAGTTCTGAAATACTCATGCCAATGTAAGACTCGTATAACAAACGAAGAAAAAAATGATTGGCCAGTACTTTTCGATTTATTCTCCCGTTGCACTTCTTCCTTCTTAAAACACATAAAATTTCACACAAATAGTTAGCTAACATTGTCTTCCATTTATATGTACATTTCTCAATACCGCAAAATATATATCATTCATGTCAACAGTAAATCCTAACCGTGACATACAATATATCTTAACATTTTATGATTTAACCAGTAAATAAAGGTTGGAGATCAAATTTTGTTACACACGCACGCGAATTCCTACGATGTAGCTCAGAATGAGATATTCTAGACATACATTTACGAATGTTTATTTGGAAATAGCTAATTACAGCACATATGGTGTTTTGACGAATGTCACTGGAATTGAAGCATCAGTTGTGCTCCAAGTTCGTTGTAAATAGAGTGGTTTCACCCATCACAAGTAAGTAATAACCAATATCATCAATCACCCTGTTTTGGTAATTATCTCGTTTTGAGGAACTGATTCAGGATCTGACCTCTGAAACTCAGGTAACTGCTTCATAACAAGATGATGAGGATATTGTTTTCATTACTGTAGCTTGAAGCAATCGTGCTTCATTATTTCTTGCACCTGCAACTCTGGATTACATCTATCAAAATGTTACATCCAGTGTCATTTCCGGGGAACGGTGAGTTCAGCTTAAAAGTTTAATGTTACCGCTCTCTTAATGCATCCTTAATGATTACAAACGCATTTTCTCAATTTGTTCGGAAGAAAAAAAAATGATGCACTAAATGTAAGGCAACTAATGTCGTGATTTTTAAACTATTTTTAAGGAGTCGGAGAATCTCGTTGCTGGAAAGAGTAAGGTCGGTACTGTTGAATACAGATGTATGACGAATTTCAGCTGCGCATTCGCGTAGTTAGTGACATTTTGTGTATTCGTCGTCGGAACGGTTTGAGTGAAAATCTTTCTGGAATAACAATCCGTATGCTTTCTTTACCAAAAAAACAAAACAAAAAACGAATTACCCGAGAAAGTCGTTCGATCCTGACGAAACTCCGCATGCAAATACCTCAGGGTCGAATATGCAAACGATTAAAAATAAGGACGAGTGACTAAGTAATTACAAATTTTGAAGATGGCAGTCCGATTTTTGGCGTAAATGTGACAAGGATGGTAAGTCAAATAATATCCGAAAACTTGAAAATTTTCATCGTCCTGGAGCGGGACTCGGACCCTCGTCTCCGAGATAGCGCCCGGGTATGCTAACCACTACACCACCCAGAACGACCAAGTTTCTGATCAATTTGAATATAACCATCACAGGATTCGCTAGTCAAAGCAACCGGCATTCATGTTTAGCGAATCTGGATTTCTTTCATGATTTATCTGCTTCTCCGGGCAGTCACGGGATAGGATTCTTAACATCCAGATTCGCTAAACATTAATACCGGTTGCTACGACTAGCGAATCCTGTGATGGTTATATTCAAATTGATCGGAAACTTGGTCGTTCAGGGTGGTGTAGTGGTTAGCATACCCGGGCGCTATCTGCGAGACGCGGGTTTGAGTCCCACTCCAGGACGATGAAAATTTTCAAGTTTTCGGATATTATTTGACTTACCATCCTTGTCACATTTACGCCCAAAATCGGATTGTCATCTTCAAAATTTTTATTATATGGCGTAATCCCGTATTTCTTTCATGACTAAGTAATTAATTCATACACTAGACGTGGATGAGAAACACGAAACAGAAGTCATCGCTCTTTCCACATTAATAAGTGAGTGATGGAAAATTTTGCATCGGCCGTCACCAAGAATCGAACCCAGGGTCTCCAAGTAACGCGCCGGACATGCAACAACTCCACCACAGCGCGCTGGAATTCTCCAGACTCACGTGAGATTAATTGACAAACCTCATGGCAGGTTGCTTCGTGGAGCCCCACACAATGCTAGGGATTCACCAAAGATGAAAACTAGCTACTGAACAAATAACTAGAAGGCGAATAAGTAATTTTTTCATACACTCGACGTGGATGAGAAACACCAAACATAAGTCATCGCTCTTTCCACGTTAATAAGCGAATCACGGAAAAATTCTCAACGGCCGCCACCGGGAATTGAACCCAGGGTCTTCCAGTTACGCGCCGGACATGCTACCACAGCACCTCAGCGGCCTCGAATTCTCCAGACTCCCATGAGAAGTAGTGGCACTCCACAGCGTATGGAACTGCGTATCGGGAAGGTTATATCAAGAGGAAAGCTCGCACGCAGGAACTATTGTGACAGGGAATTAGAGTTGCATTAACCTCCACGTACTGTGAAGATTCCTTGACGTCGGATCCGTGCACAATACCAGCAGTTGAGCGAGTTTAAAATGGGACGTACAATTGGGATGAGAGGGGCCGGTTGGAGAGGGGGGGGTAAGTTGCCGTATCGCCAGGCATTTGGGTCGAAACAACGCGGTAATCGGACGATGTTGGCGCCAATATGTCGAAGAGGGTACAACCCAGCGGCACGTGGGGAGTGGACGGCCGAGGGCAACGAGAGAACGCAAGGATCTAGTGATTGTGAGAGCCGCACGAATACAACGAATTCGTCGCTCTCAACCATCCGTCGCCATGCTGCGTCGTCTATCCGGACCGTTGCTAGATGATTTGCCACACGAGGACTACATCGAGGATGCCCTTCCGCTCTCTTACCCCTTACCAACGAGCATCGCCGGCGCCGGTTGGTGGTGTATCGTGCCAGATCAATGTGAGATATTGTCCAGTGGCGTCGTACTGCCTTCAGTGATGAGTCACGGTTTGCACTTGGAGCCGATGACCAGCGCATATGTGTCTGGAGATGAGACGACCAGTGCACGGATCCTGCCTTTACCGTGAAACGGCACACGGTTCGACCACCGGGAGTGACTGTCTGAGAACTATTTCCTATGATAGCCGATAACCCTTGGTAGTCCTTCTTACTTCCATCACGGCTCAGCGGTACGTCGACGGCCTTCTACGACTGCCATTCTTGCCGCAGCATCATCCAGCAATATTTCAACAGGATAGTGCCCAGGCACACACAGCACTGCTATTTCAGGCCTACTTCCGTAATGTCGACGCACTTCGGTGGCCAGCCCGATCACCCGACCTCTCACCGATGGAACACGTTTGGGACGTGATGGGACGCAACCTACGCCCATGGCCAGCAGTTTGGATACCATCTGGTTTGCTGTACCTCAGGACAGTATCCGTGAACTGTATGAGTATATGCCACCCTGGGTAACCCCTTTTACCCGAGTCAGAGGTGGCACTACAGTGCACTGACTTTCTCCATTGGTGTAGCAGTTTTATCAGAATATATGGTCCAACTGATCTGGAATTGCAATAATTTTCTTTTTATACATGTGCATTACACATACCAATTTTCATCTTGATTGGATGATTCCTTCTGGGTACTTCGTTTTTTTATTTCTTCTTCTCTTTTTTTTATGCAAAGAGTGCGTAATGAGGACAAAATAATCCAAGTGTACGAATTGCATTCAATTGTTTCAAGCTAACCAGATACAAACGGAAATAATAGGAATAGAACTCCTACTACGACATAGCCGTGCTTGGGAGTTAGCTGGTTAAGCCTTCACATTTTTTGACTAAAACTGATATTGCTGAATTTACATGCTCGTTTTCCAGTTAGATTTAAATCCAACAATAGCGGTAGTATTTGATTTTGCTTTACAGGAAATCATAGGAAATGCATTCAACCAGATCTGAAATCGTGTGCAACTCAAACTCTGTGTCTCCTCCTACTCCACCAATCATACGATCATTTTCAAAGACAATGCTTTGCAAGACTATGAAAAAGCCTCTAAAGGTTCTGGTTCTTGGACAGGCTGGCGTTGGAAAATCGGGTAAGTGCCGTTGTTTATTGGCCATATTTTTGCATATTATAATGATAGAACGTTCTATGAATTCTGTGAGGTATACGTAAAGTTTAACCTTTCTTTTGAGTTCCTGTATACTTATGCACATTTGCTTTTTTCTGGTTAAATGTTTTTCTGTCTAAACGCCGCAGATTCCTTCATGATGAATTCAATTTTAGTAATAACCAACACCAGATCAAAGTGCAACCTACGTAACTAGACTAGAGATATAAGAGCATGCGCAATAAATTTTCAGGGTCTTTTAATGCTTAGCCGATATTCTGCATGTTAGAGTTCTTAGTTGATTCTTGATTAACGTTTGTAAACTAATTCACTGGCGAGCGAAAATTGTATGCTAAAATTTGTGACGAGTTGAGAGATATTTATATTTGGATGTTCGATCTACTAAGTACTAATGTATCTTAATTTAAACCAAGTAAGTGCGAGTTCGACAACGGGCTGAACTCCTGATAACTAAAATTTCGAATATTTATATATGAATTTCTGATAAATAAGATATCTAATATTTATATGTAAATTCGTGATAAATAAAATATGAATGACATCTGCGGAACAAGAATATACTCATTAACAGAGCTCAGTATCAGCCGTTATTTATACCGTTTCATGACCTTCATACGCGTCGTCGTTTATCTTCAGTTGCTTTGATTTAAATGAAAACGTGCTGGTGGTAGTAATGTTTTGGCTCTCCTGTGTATCAGCAATAAGATACTGCACCCTTGTGGATCCAAGCCTTCTGAAATTTCCACACCGCTGTTCTAGTTGAGGAAAGTCAACAGGAAATAAAGTAAAATCCTTAAAATGTTCTCGTTGAGGAAAGTCAACAGGAAATAAAGTAAAACCCTTAAAATGTTCTCGTTGAGGAAAGTCAACAGGAAAAAAAGTAAAACCCTTAAAATGTTTTCGTTGAGGAAAGTCAACAGGAAATAAAGTAAAACCCTTAAAATGTTCTCGTTGAGGAAAGTCAACAGGAAATAAAGTAAAACCCATAAAATGTTCTCGTTGAGGAAAGTCAACAGGAAATAAAGTAAAATCCTTAAAATGTTCTCGTTGAGGAAAGTCAACAGGAAATAAAGTAAAACCCTTAAAATGTTCTCGTTGAGGAAAGTCAACAGGAAATAAAGTAAAATCCTTAAAATGTTCTCGTTGAGGAAAGTCAACAGGAAATAAAGTAAAACCCTTAAAATGTTCTCGTTGAGGAAAGTCAACAGGAAATAAAGTAAAACCCTTAAAATGTTCTCGTTGAGGAAAGTGAGCACGAAATGAAGCAAAACTCTTGAACCGCTCTTCTCGTTGTGGAAAGCGCACAGGAAATAAAGTAAAACCTTAAACTGCTTTTCTCGTTGAGGAAACCGAACAGGAAGTAAAGTGAAACTCTTAAGTTGCTCTTCTGTTTTAGAAAAGTGAGCAGGAAATAAAGTAAAACTCTTGAACTGCTCTTCTCATTGAGGAAAGTAAACAAAAAAATAAAGTAAAACTCTTAAATTGCTCTTCTCATTAAGGAAAATAAACAGGAAATAAATAAAAAGTCTTAAACTGCTCTTCTCGTTGAGGAAAGCGAACAGGAAATAAATAAAGTAAAACTCTTAAATTAGTCTTCTCGTTGAGGATAGTGAAAATTTAAATTGCTATTCTTTTTGAGGAAAGTGAACAGGAAGTAAAGTAAAACTCTTGAACTGCTCTTCTCGTTGAGGAAAGTGAACAGGAAATAAAGTAAAACTCTCAAACTACTCTTCTTGTTGAGGAAAGTGAACATGAAATAAAATAAAACTCTTAAGGTGCTCTTCTGGTTGACGAAAGTGACCACAAAATAAAACAAAGCTTAAATTGCTATTCATTTGGAGTAAAGTGAACAGGAAGTGAAATAAAATCCTTGAACTGCTCTTCTGGTTGAGGAAAGTGAGCACGAAACAAAGCAAAACTCTTAAATTGCTCTTCTCATTAAGGAAAATAAACAGGAAATAAATAAAAAGTCTTAAACTGCTCTTCTCGTTGAGGAAAGCGAACAGGAAATAAATGAAGTAAAACTCTTAAATTAGTCTTCTCGTTGAGGATAGTGAAAATTTAAATTGCTATTCTTTTTGAGGAAAGTGAACAGGAAGTAAAGTAAAACTCTTGAACTGCTCTTCTCGTTGAGGAAAGTGAACAGGAAATAAAGTAAAACTCTCAAACTACTCTTCTTGTTGAGGAAAGTGAACATGAAATAAAATAAAACTCTTAAGGTGCTCTTCTGGTTGACGAAAGTGACCACAAAATAAAACAAAGCTTAAATTGCTATTCATTTGGAGTAAAGTGAACAGGAAGTGAAATAAAATCCTTGAACTGCTCTTCTGGTTGAGGAAAGTGAGCACGAAACAAAGCAAAACTCTTAAATTGCTCTTCTCATTAAGGAAAATAAACAGGAAATAAAGAAAAAGTCTTAAACTGCTCTTCTCGTTGAGGAAAGCGGACAGGAAATAAATAAAGTAAAACTCTTAAATTGGTCTTCTCGTTGAGGATAGTGAAAATTTAAACTGCTGTTCTTTTTGAGGAAAGGGAACAGGAAGTAAAGTAAAACTCTCAAACTGCTCTTCTTGTTGAGGAAAGCGAACATGAAATAAAATAAAACTCTTAAGTTGCTCTTCTGGTTGAGGAAGGTGACCACAAAATAAAGCGAAGCTTAAATTGCTATTTATTTTGAGGAAAGTGAACAGGAAGTAAAATAAAACCCTTGAACAGCTCTTCTGGTTGAGGAAAGTGAGCACGAAACAAAGCAAAACTCTTAAATTGCTCTTTTCATTGAGAAAAGTTAACAGGAATTAAAATAAAATTCTTACACTGCTCTTCTGGTTGAGGGAAACGAATAGGAAATAAAGTAAAACTCTTAAATTGGTCTTCTCGTTGAGGAAAGTGACCAGGAAACAAAGCAAAACTTAAATTGCTATTGTTTTTGAGGAACGTGAGCAGGAAGTGAAGTGAAACTCTCAAACTGCTCTTTTCGTTGAGGAAAGCGAACATGAAATAAAATAAAACTCTTAAGTTGCTCTTCTGGTTGAAAAACTTTAAGAGGAAATTAAGTAAAACTCTTCAATCGCTCTTCTCGTTGAGGAAAGTGAAGAGGAAATAAAATAAAACTCTTAAATAGCTCTTCTCTTTGAGGAAAGGGAACAGGCAATGAAGTAAAATTCTTAAATTACTTTCAACTCCGGAGTGGTATAGCCGGTTGATCTCTAGCTTCGCGCTTTTATGTGGTATTCTCTCTGTTGTCCATCCAACTGGAGTCATTTCCAGGAACATTCCGTAAGACGCGTGAACTCGTGGATGGATCACCGAAAAGAAACTCTGAGTTAAGGACTGTTGCCCCGCTATTTTCTCTCTCCTCATTATTGAGCTGGCCACCCAATCGGGCACGCTCTTTTGAGTATCGAAAGAATGAGTCCACAACTCCGACAATGAATCGAAGGAACTCACTGGTGAGTTGAGATCCCTGCCCTTAAAACATTACGCTTTCACGCGGTTATTAATTATTTTTCGAAGTAAGATTTATATCTTTCTCCCAGACGCACATGGCTACATTTCCAAAAACGTTGTTCAAAAAATAAAAATAAATAAAAAAAAGAACAAAATTCTTACTTTCAGTAATCAGTTTGCGGATACTGAATTGCTTTAAACAATTCTTGTTCGTTAATGACAACATGCTGCAGATGGCATCGTTATTATTAAGTAGTAGGTTGGTGCTGAATTTTAATATATGATCTATATATTCTAATGTTTACCACAGCAAATGATAGTGTTTCTGAATTCTATGTTAATGGACTCTATTAACCACAATATTAGTAGTAAATATTAGCACGCTGCTGTCCAACACTTAAAGATGAGTACGAAATCTGACGATTACAGAACGCCAAAGGGCTAAAAGAGCTTGCTAACACATGCATGCGTGCGAGGTGTGATGCATGAGGATATTCCATGATGCTCATCGCGTATGCTAATTTGCTTTAAAAAATCCTCCCCTCCAACCCCCCCCCCCAAAAAAAAACCGGCCGATTTACTGTATCTGAACCAAATTGTGCCCAAAATTATCTGCAGTCCGCAAATAGAAATGTTCACATAGCAACCGGGTTTCAGGAAACTTTGTTGAACCAATTCTTTACCCACTCTCATCTCAACGGTACCTATCATGAATCTGGCACGGTTATTAGAGCTCCCTTCTAGTCCTCTATTCTCTCCTTCATGACCCAAGGCAAGAAGGAACAGTGCTAGTCCACCTCCCTCGGACATCATGCCACTGGATAGAAATAAGTTAATCAAACATCTCCTCTTTCCTTCCTTTCTTAAGTTTGTCGCTATAACCTGTTAAAAGGTAAGAGGTAAAAAGGCAGGATTAACGTCAATATAAAAGGATTACCATCAAGTAGCTTTTTTAGCACGTAATTAGTTAGGAAAGATTATCATCAACCATCCCCTTAAATAGACACTTTGAACAGTAAAAATAGTAAGGCTTTCTGATGCGCAGTTCGCTCGTCACAGCCGTGTTCTGCGATTTAGACAACGAATACACTGATGAGTCATTTCCATTATGATCACCCCCAGCCTAGAGAAATGAGAGCGCCTGGAGAACGAACAGTGGCGCAGGACAAGTTCACAGAGGAGTATATATACAATCCGAAGACCGGCTTTCGGTTAGTAGAGTGTTCGGAGTCAAAATGGGAAAAGCTGCCGATTTATCGGAGTTTGATAAAGGACAAATTCTGATGACACGGTGCCTCGGAACTACGATCTCGGAAACGGCGCTGCTTGTTAGTTGTTCACGTGCCACTGTAGTGAGTACGTATCAAAATTGGTGCACAGATGTCCAAACGTCGTACAGTCGTGTGTCCGCAGCTCACTATTGCCAGAGGGAAGCGGAGACTGTCGCACATTATTTACAGCTACCGCAGGACCACAGTGCGACAAATCACTCATACCTACAACAGTGGTGATCAGGGCGATGTGTCACAGCGCACAGTTCATCGAAGCGTTCTGCGCATGGGCCTATGTAGCCGAAGACCCAGTCGGGTTCCCATGCTCACTGCACGTCATCGCCAACAGCGCATGGGAATGGGCCCCAAGATCACCGAGATTGGACCGTGGATGATTAGAAGAAAGTGGCCTGGTCTGACGAATCAAGATTCCTGGTGCATCACGTAGACGGCCAAGTGCGGATACGCCGATTACCAACGGAGGCTACGTCATCTGGATGCACTGTTGGGCGGAAACAGGCCGGTGGCGGCGGCGGCGTTATGCTGTGAACGATGTTTTCTTGGGACACTTTAGGTCCCATTATCCCAATAGCACAATCCCTGACAGCTGTCAGATATCTGAGCATCGTTGCGGACCAAGTTCACCCATTCATGGCAACTGTGTTCTCTGCTGGTGATGGTCATTACCAAAAGGATAATGCGCCATGCCACACTATCAAAATCGTCAAGTAGTGGTTCGAGGAACATGATGTTCACTTTCTGTTAATGCCCTGGCCTCCAAATTCACCTGATATGAACCCAATCGAGCATTTGTGGTTCGACTTTGAAAAGCAGGTTCGCGCTAAATCACCACCACTCCGAAATGTACGGGAAATGAAGGACCTGCTGTTGACATTATGGTACCAGATATCCCAGGATACCTATCGCCACCGCATTAAATTGATGCCTTGCCGAGTGGCCGCTGTTTTGCGGCCTAAAGGGGATCCTACAGCTTATTAGGGAGGTGGTCTAATGTAATGACTCGTCGGTGCATATTCGTTCGAGCTGATTTCAGCCCATTTTGCTATCCCCAAGTTAATTCTCTCCGTCCGGGGAAAGGGCTACTAAGCACATGACAGTTGCTGTAGCTGTATATAGACAGGTGTTGTGCCTCATAGGAGTTCATTGTGTTTTACTTGTGTTTTACCGAAGAAACAAAAACTGTGTGTCTGAGCTAACAAAAGAATATCTCGCACACGTCGTATGGATGACTTTACCGGAGGCCGAATTATCTGTAAGATCGAAGATGGTCGGACTTGATCAATGTCGCGATAGAGTTTGGAGTAGCACATAGCTTAGTGTCGCGTCTTTTGTCAGCTTTCAAGAGAGATAGAACAGTTGCCAGATATTTTTCTTGATGTCGTACAAACTGTCCGTGCCAGCGCGATGACCGTTACCTTTCCATAATGGCAAACCTAAGTCGGAAAAGTATTGCGGAACAGTTGGCTAACCGGCTTCAGGCACAGGTGTGCGAATTTAGCACCAATCCGTGTCAAGACTGTAGGAGGATTATATGCCCGGAAATTGTGCGCCGTCTACCATTTCACAAGACGCGCCGCACAACCTGCCACCAGTAGTTTATATCTCACGTTGACTGGTCGTCAGATCCTTTTGTCAAGCTGATGTTTACTGAAGTAAACGCTTTAATCTTTCGTCGGATTGCAAGTGCCAACTGATCTGGAGGGAACGTGGGATTACTTGTGATACCAAGAACATCGTTCGACGGAACAGGTATGGCAATAGCAGCGTAACGATATGAGCCAGTAATATGGTCAATGGACGTCCCGAACAGCAGATGATGAATCAAGAGACAATAATCGGCCAGCAGTACTGCAAAGATGTGATTGTCCACCATGTTCTATCGCGTGGTGCTGTGCGAGGGAAATTTTTTTTATGAACGATAATAGCCATTATCACCGAAAAGCAGCTAGCTGTAGATGAAGTATTGGCTAGTGAGTTTATCTGACGAATGAAGATATCAATCCAATTGAACATGTATAAGACGCTCTGGAGAGGCGTGTTGAGAAAATGAATTTCCGGGCGGAAGCCGTTCCAGCGCTTATAAGAGCTCTGCAGCGGAAGTGGGAAAATTTATCCCCAAGAGCTCCTAAACCACTTTGTGCTAAGTTTGACACATCGGGGCTAAACCCAGCACTTTTCAGAGCTCTTCAGCTGAAGTGGGACAATTTACCCCATGAGCTCCTGAAACACTTTGTGCTAAGCTTGACACATCTAAGCTTGACACAAGTGGGACAATTTACCCCATGAGCTCCTGAAAAACTTTGTGCTAAGCTTGATACATCGAGGCCAAACCCAGCACTTATCTGAACTTTCCAGCTGGAGTTGAAAAATTTACGCCAAGAGCTCCTAAACCACTTAGTGCTAAGCGTGATACATCGGGGCCAAACCCAGCACGTATCAGAGCTCTCCAGCTGGAAGGGAACAATTTACCCCAAGAGCTCCTAAACAACTTAGTGCTAAGTCTGAAGCATCGGGGCCATACCCAGCACTTATCATAGCTCTCCAGCCAGAGTGGAGCAATTTACCACAAGAGCTCCTAAACCACTTAGTGCTAAGCGTGATACACCGGGATCCAAAGCTAACACTTATCAGAGCTCTCCTGCCGGAGTGATACAATTTACCCCAAGAGCTCCTAAGCCACTTAGTGCAAAGCATGACACATCTGGGCCAAACATGGAGTAGATATATCCCCTACTAAGGATATCTCCTTGTAGTCTGTTTATGTAGTGGTGATGGAACAGTGTTGAGCTCTGACGTCTTTCTTAATTATTTTTTTTTCCGTTTCTATCTCTATTATATACTACTCATAATTTTTGATGTCATGCGTTTCATTTTACTGTAGCTATTACAATTGATACAACTTAGAGCACTAAACTCGAATTTTCCGGTTTTGACTAGTCAAGATAAACCTCATCTAAACTTTTTGGACAGCACTGCAGTAAATCCTATAAAAATTCATTCTTTATTAGTAATAACATTTGCACTTGCAGCTGTAAAACAAAAGAAATAATTAGCTGGCCTGCACACTTTTTATAACCCATTATAACTGCGAGTGAAATACTGGCAACTTAACACTGCATCGGCAGAGTCACGTAGATTCGTCGCCACCAAAGACAGAGCCCACCGCTGGAATAGCAAATGCTCAAAGCGGTAGGCTCTGTCTTTGCCTTTCCTGATGCACGCACGACAGACTCATTTTTATGTGGATACCAAGTGCAGCGAGCGCACGTTGGCGGCTTGAAGGTCCCATACGCTTCCTTAGCTGTTTCGTTTATAACTTAATTGTTCTCAGCGTAAATAGCACGTATAAATGTGTTTGCTTCCTGCTAGACCACCTTTGGAAACTTTGACTTGAAACCGACCACTGCGATTCAGACAACAGTGAAAAAAAATCTACCGAATTTTGAAATGTTTGACACGATTTCCTGTTGATTTATGCTACCAAACATGAAGACCTTATCTGTCAACATTATGGATTTCCAATAAGACATGAAGCGAAAACCGGCCACTTAGTTAAAAATCTAGAACAGAATTATACCAGACAGGAAGAACGCGTTAAAAGATGCAAAAACATCAAAATTCATATCCTAACGAGTCAAAAACGCGCAGCACTAACAACAGGTCCGCGGTCTGGTAAACAATAACAAATTGAACTTTAAAAAGAATACAATCACACATCTGCCTTCAGCGATTCAAGGCTTTCTTCTCTTCTTCGAATTAGTGGGGGAAATAGTCCACATACATGAACTCATCTTCAAAAAGATAGTTGCACCCAGAAGGAAGCAACAGATAGGGATGAAACTCGGTAGGTAGGTTTGACATCGTGAGACATGCAAATGATTCAAGTATCACGCTCGGCCGCGAATGTGACGCAAGCAAGGAGGGGTCGTAGCGCTGTGCCTGACCGGCTATATAAGGTCGTAGCGTGCTTGACATTCTGACTCGTGCTGTTGCCTCTGTTGCATCATTTGTAAGTGAAGAGTGTCTCAGATATAAAAGTTTGGAAGCAGTTCGAGCAGTTGGTGGAATTCGAGAGGGGCCCCGCATCGTCGTGCTTCGGGACGGTCTTTTCGCCGTATTGCGCGCTATACCAGTCGTGCGGATAGCATCATAGCTCGCTGTTGGCGGCAGTAGATAGAACAAGGCACGCAGCAGCGACAGGATGGGTCTGGGAGACCTAGACGAAACCACGGAGGAAGAAGACCGACGTGTTGTCTAACATGCGCGGAGTGACCCAACAGCCATCAGTGCGGATTTTCAGCGAGCACTAGGGCCCTCCATGCTTCGTCCGATTAGTGCCAGCACCATTGGCAGACGGCTGCATGACGTAGAACTACACGCACGCAGACCGTTACGACAACTGCCCTTAACACCATTGCTTCGCCGCCAAAGACTGCAAACTTTCGAATTTTATCCATCCATCTCCCACGGGGTCTTCTTCTGGGTCTTTTCCTGTCCCTCGGAATCCAGTTTAAAATGTCGGTTGTCCATCAGTGATCCGTTCTTCAGGCAACATTTCCAGCCCATTGATAATTAAATGATTTCACTCTGGTCATGATGTCGTCCCCTCCTATCATTTCCCTTATTCACAAGTTCCTCTTCTTATCTTTCCTGGTTACACCAAGCATGCATCTCTCCATGCTCTTTGAGTTGCCTGCATTCTTTGTATGTGTCTTTTAGTTAAGGTCCATCCATGTCTCTGCTTCATACGTAAGCACTGGCATGATGCATTGGTTAAACACTTTTCTTTTAAGACATAATGGCATACTGCTCTGAAAAATTGTGCTGTTTTTTCCAAAAGTTCTTCGCTCTTCATCCAAGTTTCATACGGCGATTAATTTCTTCATCAATGTGACCCTTACTTGATATCTGCTGCCAAAGATAAATGTAGGTATCGGTTGTCTCAAGCTTTTCTCCATCAATCGATGAACCTAGGTATCTACACGTACCATTCGCAGAGAACTTCATTCCATCGTGCGGCTGCTCATAAGCCTCTCATCTCCACTCGGAATGCTACTCGTCGTTTCAAATCATCATCATTTTTTTTTTTTTTTTTTTTTGATTGGAGGTTTAACGACCACCGTGAGCAACTCAATGGGCTATAAGCAGTCGCCCGTCCTTAATTTAGGGTCACTGTTTCCCGGGAAGGGAGAAAGCCAGGGCCGTAAGACAAACACAACATCCATGCCTCACCGGGATTCGAACCCGGACCCCGTTCGGACGAATGATCAGAGGCCATCGCTTAGACCACTGCGCCACCGGGGCGGCTCATCATCATTGTCAACCATTATCAATCCACTGCTAGACGAAGGTCTTCCCCAGTTTCCTCCACAACCGTCTGTCTTGTGCCAGTCTCCTCCATGTCACTCCCGCATTCTTTCGAATTTCATCCATCCATCTCCCATGTGGTCTTCTTCTGGGTCTTTTCCTGTCCCTTGGAATCCAATCTAAAATTTCGGCTGTCCATCGATGGTCTGTCCAAAGACGCCAAAGACTGCAATGGTGTCGTGCCAGACTGTCAAGGAGTCACGCAGTGGATGATATTCAGTGGCGAGTTCCGCTTCTGTCTTGGAGGAGACGACCAACGAATCGGTGTGTGGAGGCACCGTGGTCAACGCCAAGATGAACGGTTTGTTGCCGAGCGTCACATGTCCATAAGGTCTGGTGCCATGGTGTGGGGTGCAACTACCTACGATTCCAGATCACCCTTGGTGTTCATTACAGACCCTTTGACAGCCCAATGTTACTTTAATGAGGTCCTGCAACCAGTGGCCCTACCTTCTCTGAACGCTCATTCCGGTGCGGTTTTCCAACAGGACAACGCTCGTCCGCATACTGCTGTTGTCTCGAGAGCTTGCCTTCAAGGCACTGACACTCTGCCATGGCCCGCCGCATCGCCAGACCTATCGCCGATTGAGAATGCGTGAGATGCTATTGGACGCGCTATCCACACTCCACCCCTACCGCACAATCTGCAGGAACTGCGTGAGAAGATTCAAGTTGCATGGGTTGGCTTGTCGCAGCACAGCATTAGGAACCTTTACAGCTCCATGATGAGACGTCTGGCATGCCATGTGAGCAAACATGGCGGCCCGACGCCATACTGAGAGGCACTACTTATTTGCGTGTAGCTCAATAAATGTTACCCATATCAGTCTCAATGCTTAACCATTTATTGTTCCTGGTAACCTGTACCTTCCTCCCGAATATCATTGCAATCCGACACGTCCTTCTGGATGCAACTATTTTTTTGACGATGAGTGTATAAAGTGAGAGAAACGGAAAACCTTTGCAAGATTAATAGTAGCCGCATCGCCAGACCTATCGCCGATTGAAAATGTGTGGGATGCTATTGGACGCGCTATCCACACTCCACCCCTACCGCACAATCTGCAGGAACTGCGTGAGAAGATTCAAGTTGCATGGGTTGGCTTGTCGCAGAACAGCATTAGGAACCTTTACAGCTCCATGATGAGACGTCTGGCATGCCATGTGAGCAAACATGGCGGCCCGACGCCATACTGAGAGGCACTACTTATTTGCGTGTAGCTCAATAAATGTTACCCATATCAGTCTCAATGCTTAATCATTTATTGTTCCTGGTAACCTGTACCTTCCTCCCGAATATCATTACAATCCGACACGTCCTTCTGGATGCAACTATTTTTTTGACGATGAGTGTATAAAGTGAGAGAAACGGAAAACCTTTGCAAGATTAATAGTAGTGGACATTATTCCTATATTACTTACTTACTTGCCTTTCTTTTCATTTTGTAAATTAAAAAATAATGTGTTCACATTTTACTAAAAAAAAAAAAAGATAAAGTGAGAAACTAAACAGTTGAACTATGTACTTATTATAGAAGAGTAAGAAATTAAGTTAAGATTAATATGTTGACACGCCTGTGGAGCGAACCGAAAAATTCGTGTTTTCGCAGCTGAGAAATCGAACACGAAAAGGATAAAAAGCCACCTTCAGAAACTCGAGTTGATGGATAAAAAGCCACCTTCAGAAACTCGAGTTGATGGCAGAAATTATGTTACCGTGTAACTTGACTCCTAATCGATGTGTTGACGCGCCTCGGAATTAGATGACGTGAAATGACATTTTTAAAAAATCTAAATCTGTTTTCCGGAAACTCTTCACACTTTGGACAAGTGAGAGAAAACATTTTCGGCATAATTTCCTCAAAAATCTCAGATTCCACGATTTCTCGGGAAATAGGTCTATCTCAAACCTTGTCAAAATAAATAAATAAAATCTGTGTTGCAAGTGAACGTATAAGCATTCATTTCACAGCATTATGGAGAGAAATGTACCTGGTGATCAAAACGTTGGTTTACTTTATGTTTCGTTCATGACTTTGGTGAAAGTTGGTCCAGCGATTTGAGGCTAATAATAGATGAGGCCAACGAGATCCTGAAGTTCAGGGCAGTTCTTTGTGAACTCAGCAGCACTGTCCTTCGTTGCACAGAGCACTGCGACTTTTCGGAAGATTATAAATTGTCTGAGCTAACAGTTTGGCTCGCGGATCATTGGGTGAAAATATGTAAATATAGAATCTTTAAGTTAACATATGAAATTCACTGATAATGTCTCTAAAGCTGTACATTCCTCTTGCAAGGCTTACAGGATTACTTTTATGTTCGAAGTTCAAAGAATCTCGCTTAACTCTAACAGCAATCACACACGTAAACTAAAGTGATGTAGAAATTACGAAGCACATAAATATGTGAAATTAAAAACAAATACATATACGTAATCAATTAAAGCACCCGAATACTTTTTATCAAAATCTATAGTAATTAAACTACATCTCTTTAAAATAACGTTTTTAAAAGTTTAATAGGTTTCTGAAAATTTAAATGACTTGCGTTTTCTTGGTGTATGATCGAAATAACCTTTCTGGAGTCTAAAATGTTCCGACCTTTGTTCCAAAAAGACATTATTTCAATAACAAAAAAGTTATACAGCGTGTCCGTGAAGTATCTCCCACATTACAAAAAATTAATATAAAAAATCTTTGTAAGTTAAAGTAAAATGGTTGGAAACATAATACACTGACGGAAAAAAATCTCAACACCAAGAAGGGGTTGTGTTAGATGAACGACAGTTGGTAGGCGGTGCGAATACATCTGTAAGATGACGTCGATGCAAATTTCGCGCTCGGCGCATACGTGTGGCGCTAGTGGCGCCCCTTGGAACATGCAAAGCAGGTTTGCTGTAAATACGCGCTGCAACGTTCGTGAGCGTTAGTTATCGTTGAGATTCGACGTAGGGTGTTGATGTTAGTCAAGAATGCCTTTAAGAAGACGAAGAAGCCATTATCAACAGATCACGGAGTTTGAACGAGGTCGTGTAATAGGGCTACGAGAAGGTGGATTTTCTTTCCGCAATATTGCAGAACGACTTGGTAGGAATGTAGCCACTGTGCATGATTGTTAGCAGCGGTGTTCAAGGGAAGATACTGCCTCAAGAAGACCGGGTTCCGGCCGGCCACGTGGCACTACTGAGTGGGAAGACCGCCGTGTACGGCGTATGGCCGTGGCGCATCGTACCGCGTCTGCGGCAGCAATTCGAGCTGCAGTTGCCACCACAGTGACACAACGAACTGTTACAAATCGGTTACTTGAAGAACAGCTCCGAGCCAGACGCCCTGTAGCGTGCATTCCACTTACTCCAAACCACTGCCGTTTGCGACGTCAGTGGTGTCAAGCTAGAGCTCATTGGAGGACGGAGTGGAGATCTGTTGTGTTTTCTGATGAAAGCCGGTTCTGCCTGGGTTCCAGTGATGGCCGTGTGTTGGTTAGAAGAATGCTAGGTGAGCGCCTGCAACCAACCTGTCTGCGGCCGAGACACAGTGGACCTACACCTGGAGTTATGGTCTGGGGACCAATTTCCTATGACAGCAGGAGCACTCTCGTGGTTATCCCACGCACCCTGACGGCACAGTTGTACGTCGGTCTGGTGGTTCAACCTGTTGTGCTGCCATCCATGAACAGCATTCCACGGGGTGTTTTCCAACAGGGTAACGCTCACCCGCATACCGCTGTTGTAACCCAACATGCTCTACAGAGTGTGGACATGTTGCCGTGACCTGCTAGATCCCCAGATCTTTCACCAATCGAGCACGTATGGGACATCATTGGACGACAACTCCAGCGTCACCCCCAACCAGCATTAACCGTCCCTGTATTGACCGACCAAGTGCAACAGGAATGGAACTCCATCCAACAAACTGACATCCAGCACCTGTACGACACAATGCATGAACGTTTGCGTGCTTGCAATCAACATTCTGGCAGTTACACCGGTTATTAATGTACCAGCATTTTACATTTCAAAATGGCTCTTCTCGCGCTTACATTAAGCTGTGATCTTGAAACCTTAATCGATTAAATATGTTTCCTATACAAATGTATTGCCGCCATTTCATTCCTCTACAACTATTTTTTCGTGGTGTTGGGATTTTTTTCCGTCAGTGTACAACAGCAATCATGAAGTTTTTTATCTGTTCTTTAGGTGAGCGCTGCGGCTGAATAAGAGAAGCATTTCATCGATAATGGCTTCCACGTAAGAAAAAGCCGCGTGCGTGTTGTGGTTCAATGAGACCAAAGTTGCGGTTACTGTCCAGCGTCATTTCAGAAAAGAGTACAGAGGATCACCACCGGACCAAAAAAGCATAAAACCTTGGTATGAAAAGTTTAAAGCAACAGGAAGTGTTAGCGATCTCCACCGGTTACGCAAGAAACAGCTGCAACTGTTCAAGAAGCATTTCTGCGAAGCCCCAGAAAATATATTCGTCGTGCTTCACGGGAAACTGCAATTTCCCGGGCCACGGTTCAAGAAATTTTACACAAACGTCTTCATCTATATGCTTATAATGGTACAGATCGTTCAAGTTCTTCAGACTTATGACCTGCCTCGCCGTGGGGCATTTGTGACGGAGATGTTGCAGCGCATAGCTCATGATAGTGATTATCTGCACCGTGTCTGTTTCTCAGATGAAGCCACATTCCACATGTCTCTGGTACAGTAAATAGGCACAATGTGCGAATCTGGGGATCAGAAAATCCCCATTATGTCATCGAACAACAGAGGGCTAGCCCGAAAGTGAATGTATGGTGCGGACTGATGCATGACAGAATCATTGGACCCATCTTTTCTTGCAGAGCCCACGGTAACATGCAAAGTGTACTTGGACATGCTGGAAGTTTTTGTATCACCTCAGTTGCATGCACTCCAACCTATGGTTATTTTCTAACAAGACGGTGTCCCACTACATTGGTCAATAATGGTTTGTGAGCTCCTGAATGCCACATTTCTGGACAGATGGATTAGCCGCGACGGTCCCAAGACATGGCCAACACGATCGCCCAACTCCTGTTGAAAAGTCTGCTAAAGTCTCCAGACTTTTTCTTGTAGGGTTATGTTTTTTTTTTAATTAGAAGTTTAACGACCACCGTGAGCAACTCGGTGAGCTATAAGCAGTCACCCGTCCCTAATTTAGGGCCACTGGTTCCAGGGAAAGGGAATGAGCCAGCGCCATAAGACAAATATTTTGTGTACATTTATTGCCACAAAGAGTTCACAGTTTTCTCTTTAGGGATCAAAATGTACAATGGTTTTTATCAATACCTCTGCTTCTAAAAGTCTGATTTGAAAAATTCTTTGAACACCGAATATTATTTACCTTATGGAAACAATTTGCATGTACTCATGGAGTTTTGCATTTTACAACTCTCGTCTTAGGTGGTATTAGTGCGTATTTCTTGTTTGATGATGTATCTCTGCTTCTAAAAACCTGTTGAAATTTCCTTTTTCACTGTATGCCATTTGCTACAATGAACATGGGGAATGTTACCTTTTTTTAAATAATGCACAGTTTACCCACTAGGAGGCGGAAATGTAAAAACCCTTTCTCGCTATTCCTGCCTGTAAGACGTATTTAAAAAAATATTTTTCCTCAGCCTAGGTTTTGCTGTGAAAAATTGTTTTCTCATGTTTTTTTACTTTTCCATTATTCAGAATTATTTTGCAAGGGGTGTAAAGTAATATATTTTCAAGAATATCTGTTTTTCTAAGCATTCGATTTGAAAATCGCGTTATTTCTGATATCTTCCTTCAGCTGAGAGAAACGTTTTGTGTATAATTTGTTAATTTTCTTAACAGACTTTTCAACAGGAAGTTAGGAAAATAATTTGTTTTTGCGTTTCTACATGTTTTATCGATTGCGGAAATCAGACTGATTTTTTTTAAAATCGGTTCCACTGACTACGAATAACTTTGAAAAGTTTTATTCCAGTCGGAATGAATTCAAAAGACATTACGACCAAAACGTATGTCGTTTTTCTTGTCTGAGTAATGACTGGCAGAGTTAGTCAAGTCACGCACGCTGATATACATAAATACAGGTACGATGCGACAAAACGATCTGACAGATTAGGTTTCTTTCTTCTTTCTCATATTAGTGTTTTCTACATTTACGAATGTGCTGTGTTGTCAAATCTTTATTAAAGGGTTTGCGATTATATGCTGAACGACTAACTGATCGTAATGGTACAAATTTTTCGACTGTGGTTTTTCGAAGGTTAGATTAAATTAGATTAAATAAAACTGGGTGACTTTAAAGATTAGATTTAAGTCACTGTTTTGATTTAAGTAACAATTTTGTGAGTGTGATGCATCGAACATTAGATTAAACGGAACTGGATGACCCCAAAGATCAGATTTAAGTGACATTTTTTCGACTGTGATGCTTCGAAGATTAGATTAAATTAGATTAAACGAAACTGGATGACTCCCAAGATTAGAGTTGTAGTGTCTCTGTTTTACCTTAGTGCGTTTTTAGAATTACTCATCAGATATTGACTCCCGAACAGGGACTTCTGATTCCGTTCTTCAGCATGCCAATGGAAAAAGCTCTTATTGCTAAGCTTCCAAAAGATACCGTATTTTTCGTCGTATAAATTAAAACTATTTTCTTCAGGAGTCTGGGCCTCGACTTGTAGGCCACGTTCACATATCTATGGAAATTTCTCAATACAAAAAACAAAATATGTTTCCTTAAATTAGATCATGATCCAAGCACCATGGAAGGCAATATTCCATTCTTAAGAAACCAATCCCAAACTGCACGAAACATGTAATTTTCCGTTCATAAAAACTTGTTTAAAAACTGCTGAAACAGTTATTTCTGTTCGACAGAAACATTAAAATCGCCGTGACCGATTCGGAGTGGCAGCTGTCGTATGTTAATTACATCCTCTCGAGATCCCTCCTAAAACACCTCTTGTTACCTCAAGGTTTTGCAAAGCAGCCAGAACTGCAATAGGTGCATCTCACCTATATCGCAATGATTAAACCTCTGAAACATGTCGGTGCCATGCAGTCAATTGGTGGACGGCAGTTGTTTCGACAGCAGGAGGCGCATGCGCTTTAAGAATAACAATGATTCGCTGCTAGGGAAGGCAATGTTTTTTCTGATCTGCCAGTCTCTCAATTGTACCTTTAAGTGAGTAAAAAACAAATAAATCTTAATTTACTTCACGTCTCCCATTGAAATCAAAATCTTCTTTGGTTTCTGATTTCAAACAAGCTCTGTGTGAAATTAAAGATATATAACTTGCGTAGCAAGCATCACTGTTATTTGGCACACATGTGTGACCTTGGTTTTCTTCCTTTTCCAGCTTGCGCTGCAGCTTTGTGAGGGTTAAGGGAATGGATACACTAGTATCAGTTCGCCAGGGGCGTAACTAGGTACTTCTGCGCCTGGAGCAAACCGCAAAATATTGATTGCGTCCCCATCTGTCTTTCTATCTTATATTAAACACTATCTACCAACACGTAATTGAACACCTGTGATAGCTAAGGAAAACGAAGTTTATTCACCTTCAATAGTTGGTGGAGCCTCCACGAGCGGCAATTACAGCTGCGACCCTCCGGGGCATACTCTCAACCAGGCGTTGTACGATGGCTAGCGGTATTTTCTTCCACTCGGTTTGGAGCAGACAGGTCAGTTCCTTCACCGATTTGGGACGGTGGGGGCACCCCTGAAGTCGACGCTCCAAATCGTCCCAGAGGTGATCGATAGGGTTAAGGTCCGGGCTCTGCTCAGGCCAGTCCATTCGATTAACCCCGTTTTCACCATACCAAGCCATGGTGGACCTCGCAACATGACAGGTGGCATTGTCATCCTGAAAGTAACATCTGTCCACCCCGTAAAACTGCCACAACGTAGGAAGCGCATGGTCATCCAAAATGGTGCAGTAGGTCTCGGCGTTGAGTCTACCAGGAACTGCGACCAACGGTCCCATGCCATACCAGGAGAAACACCTCCAAAGCATAATTCCACCGCCAGTCGAACTTCACAGATGGCACAATACATTCCGGCAGGAGGCGTTCTATAGGCAGACGCCAAACCCAGACCCTGCCATCCGAACGGTAGAGGGTGAACCATGATTCGTCGCTCCAGATAACCTGTTTCCACTGTTCAACGGTCCACTGTCGACGTTCTTTGCACCACGTTAGCCGAGCAGCGCTATTGGACTTGGTGATCAAAGGCTTGTGGGCGGAAGCACGTCCACGCTAACCGAGCAGATGGGCATTTTTACGGATGGTATTCATCGAAAGAACACTCCCGGTTGCCTGTTGAAACTCCTCGCGGATGTGGCCCATCTATTTGGTGCGGTTCTTCCGAATCCCTCTGGCCAGCACCCGTCGGTCTCTAACTACCAGTTTTGTGGGTCGGTCGGGTCGGGGCACATTCCGACATTCACCTCTCATCTTTCACTTGTCAATCACGTAGGCCACTGTTGATTTTGGGTACTTCAACTCGCTGGATACATCACGTATGGATCGGTCATTTCTGTGATACCCGACGATTACACCTTTCTCGAAATCAGAGAGCTCCGAACTGCGTGGCATCTTGCATGCGACTGGTTGCGTTGTTGTTTCCCACACGATAACTAACGGCGACGGCTGTGACGTGTATCAGGACCGCAGATATCGTCGATTGCAGGGGTGTCCAATTACCAATTACAGGTTATATATATATATACACTGAAGAGCAATTGAATTAGATATACCTGTCTAGTAACGTGTAGCACCACCTTTCGCCCTGATGATGGCGGCGATTCGTCTCGGCATGGACTAGACAAGACACCAGAAGCGTTGGGAAGCCCTTCGGATCCACGACCCTTGAACAAGCTCCCACAGTTCACGAAGATTTGATGGAGGGTGGATGTGCTCGATGGGATTGAGGTCAGATGACCTAGCTAGTCAAGGAAGCGAGGTCACGTCGGTGGAGTGTTCATCCAACCATTCGCATACAATTCGGGAGCGATGGCACGGTGCATTGTCTTGTTGCAGGATTAAGGTCCCCAGTGGGATGTTGAAGACGCACAAACGGGAGCAAATGGTCGTCCAGGATATCCCGGTAACGTTGACCTGTGAGGGACGATGTCACACGCACCAGGGGTCCCATTTCAGTCCACGCAAACAGTCCCCAGACGAGAATTCCATCCCCGCCAGCTTGAAGAGTACCATGCTGGCAAGAAAGATCCATCGTTTCATGTGGTTTGTACCGTACTCTTATCCTGCCATCCGCATGTACCAACGTGAATCTCGACTCATCAGTCCAGGCAACATTTTCCCACATGTCTAGGGTCCAGTGGTGATGTTCCCACGCCCGTGCTAATCTTTGCACCCTGTGATGTGCGGTCAGCAGCGGTAACCTCGTGGGACGATGGCTTCTATACCCCATAGCGAGGAGATGGTTCTGAATGGTGTGGCTGCTTACACGTTTTTGTGCACCATCGTGAAATTCCCGAGTGATTTCTTTGCACTGTGGCCCGTCTATCCGCTGTTACATTGCAAGCTAGCCGACAATGACCCTGCTTATCCCTACGTTGTTGTCCACGGCAGTTAGCCCTTGCAGGGATGGTTTTACCGGATTCGATGTACTCACGATGCACTCGAGACACAGTGGCTCGTGAAAATCCCAGTGCCTGCACGACTTCCGAGATGGAGTGATCCATTCGTCGGGCCCCGACAATTTACCCATACTGCGTCCGACTCTTACTGATTCCCGTCGCATCACTCCTTATATTGTCGGATCGCTGCATACGTCATGTCGTTTCCATTTACAGGGCCTCCCACAGCGCCACAATTGCATACTGTCTCTTATTCAGTTGCTCTTCAGTGTATATATATATATTTATATACGTACACTGCCCGAATTATGTATATAAGCGTATATTATATACACTATATTGACAAAAGTCACCGGACACCCCTTCAAAAGCAAATGAACAGATCCTCTGCATTGTTAAAATGCGCGGTACAGCTGCAAATTTTATAAAAACAAGCCTGCAGCTGACCGCGATCATATCGCACTGTGAGGTTGAGTGAAAATGTCGCGGCGGGAGAGAAATTACTTTGAGAAAGCAAAGATTGTTGGGTGTTATATTAGTAGTTTGTCCATAAGAGAAACCGAGAGGCGTTTAAACATACCCAAGTCAACTGTTTTGGATGTACTGAATAAGTGGAAGACACATGGTGTGCCTGGAGCAGCAAAACCTACCGGAAGACCAAAGAAAATCAGTGACAGAGGTCGTCGAAGCCTCATGAAAGTCGTTACAGCTAATCGACAGAGTACTGCACAAGACCTCCGTGTACAGGTGAGTAAAAATGCTGGAATCTCGGTATGTACATGTATCATTCGCAGAGAACTTCATTCCATGGGTTACCGTGGTCGTGCGGCTGCTCATAAGCCCTTTCATCTCCACTCGGAACGCTACTCCTCGTTTGGCATGGTGTAAAGAACATTTATCCTGGACCGTAGATCAATGGAAACGGGTCTTATGTACTGATGAATCCAGATACACGATCCATCAGTCTGATGGCCGTGTGTGGGTAAGGCTGCAGCCGGGGGAACGCTATTTACCACAGTTTACTGTTCCTACGGCCAAGTTTGGAGCTGGCGGTGTACTCGTGTGGGTGTGTTTTTCGTAGCATGGTCCCGGCACATTGGTTATCGTGGACAAACCTGTTAGCCAGCACATGTACTTTGATATTCTGGACAATTGTGAACTACCAACTCTGTGGTAATACTATGGAACCGAGCGTTGTTGGTACCAGCAAGGTAATGCACCTAGCCATAAGGCAAGGACTGTTGCCGCGTGGTTTGAAGATAATTCCGTATCGTGTGTGAACTGGCCAGCACGGAACCCTGATCTTAATCCCACAGAGCACCTATGGGATGAATTAGAGTGACGCGTAAGGAGTTTGGAACCAAGGCCTACTACTAAGTAACAGTTAGCGGCAGCATTATGTACTGAATGAAAGCGCATACCTGTCGCTGTATTCCAGACCGTTGTCGAAAGCATGTCTCGAAGGGTCAGTGCATGCATTAAGGCCAAAAGTGGACCGGCACTGTACTAATGTATGTCAATAAATGCTATGTTGTGTTTTTCTTCTAGGTGTCCGGGCGTTTGTCAATATAGTGTATGTAGGCATACACTGTTCGACAAAACGAAAGTTTTGTCTCTTTGCAGGAGGCACAATGAAACTGTGAATGTTTTTACAGCTTTTCGCAACATAGTTCGAACCTTAGGTTACCATATCAAATGGACGTAATATAGCTGGCTGACGTAGCTTGCAGTCACAGTATCGTTCGAATAGCTTCCAGAGAATCTTCAACAATGGGAACGACATCATTATCTTATCCGCCCAACTAAAAGGAAATAAATAAATAAACGATATCCTTATCCACCCAACTAAAGAAACTAAAGAAAAACCCTTTTGGTCTTGTTTTTGTCGACAAATCTCGTGGTTCTTCTTTAGTTCCACGGCCTATAGAACCACTTCTTCTTTTCTCAGTGGGAGCAACTATAGCATCCCCTGAACATTTTGAGAAAGCAAATATAATTTTATGTGTACCATAAACTGGTGCAAAAGTTTCAATTCCAATTTTAATCAGATTATGAACAGTGATTTTTGCACCCTCTTTGGAGCTGCGCTGGGGCAGGTGCCCCGTCTGCCTCGCCCTAGTTATGCCTATGCAGTTCGTAAGAAAAAATTTGCTTACGAAATTGAATATTTTTCAGAAAAAAGTGCGGAATTCATTTCGTCTTTGTTTTAATATTTACTGAAACATTAAAAATATGGTTACAGAATTTCGGAACACTAACTGTAGTTGTTTTAGCCTTGTCTTATACTGATGATTGACCTATATATGAATGAATATAAAGAAATTGAAACACCCGTTTAACCAATCCGACTTATACTCTATAGAGTGTAAATCGAGTACACTTATACTCTATAGGATATAATACGTCGATAGAGTATAATATTCTATCGACATATTATACACCGAGTGGCCACTTTATTATGACCACCTGACAGTTTTAAGCAAATGAGGTATAGCTGCACGCTGTTGCCGCCAAAGAGCAAGGCTAGTACAAAAGGGGAAAGCTTAGTGCTTGCGACAGTAGTTGAAGTGATTTTTGGGTGACGAGATGGGTAAAAAATGCGATTTGACTAACTTTCAACGTGGGATGATTCTAGGAGCTCGGAGCCATGGAGCTAGTATCACCGAAACCGCCGCATTCGTGAAATGTTCCAGAGCAGCTGTTATTAAAGTGTTTAAAGACTAGTCTGTTAGCCAAAAAACTGGGTCTCTATGTGCAACGTGTGGTCGTCATCGACTAGTGACTGCTCGGGCGGAACGGAGACTGTCCAGACTGGTAACAGACAAGAGAAGGGCAACAGTGCAGCAAATTACAGACCATCTTAATCAAGGATCCCCTCAAATGATCTCTGCACGCACTGTTCGCCGTACACTGCGTCGGATGGGATATGGCAGCCCGAAGGCCTGTTCGAACACCTTTGATGTCTGCAGTTAACAAGAGAAAACGTCTCCAGTTCGCACAAGAGCACAAAGATTGGACAGTTGATAATTGGAAACAAATTATGTCGTCCGATGAATCACGTTTTAAGTCGCACCATACCGATGGCAGAGTGAGAATTTGGCGGAAACAGCATGAAAGCATGGACCCAAAATGCATTGCTACAATCTATCAAGCTGGTGGAGGCAACGTTATGGTTTAGGGAATGTTTTCCTGGCATGCTTTGGGCCCTTTAATTCGTGTTGATCAACGTCTGACTGGCGCATCATATTTAAACATCGTTGCGGACCAAGTGCATCCTGTCATGTGGATGGTTTATCCCAATGGCCGATGGCTACTTTCAACAGGATAATGCGTCCTGCCATAGTGCTCGTATTGTACAGGATTGGTTTCAGGAACATGCCGGTGAGTTTACTTTGCTTAGGTGGCCCCCACAATCTCCAGATCTCAACCCCATTGAGAATCTGTGGGATGAAGTTGAACGAGCCATCAGACAGCTGGGTCCACAACCCTGCAATCTCACATTCCTGGAAAGTGCTATTCATCAAGCATGGTCTCAGATTCCACAAACCACCTATCAACATCTCGTGGAGTCCATGCCACGAAGAATCGAAAGTAGTATTAAAGGCAAAAGGTGGCCCAACGAAGTACAGATGGGGTGGTCATAATAAAGTGGCCACTCAGTGTATAATATCGTATTATAATATCGATGTATTATAGAGTATAAGTCGAATAAACTGACAGAGAGCAAGATGGAATCAAAGGTGTTGTTTAATGAACACAGAAGAGTTGCAAGATCTTGCTGAGAACAGATCAGTATGGTGTGCGTTTGGTCATGCAATCACCAAAAGTCGAACAAGACTCGATGAAACATAAGTGCTAGTTAAAATGTGGATTTTCATAATATTTTAGCCTTTCCTTTTCTGCCCCCGTCCCCGTGGATGCTTGAAATATCAGAAACATTTTTTTTCATTCTAATCGCTTTGTGTAATTATACATTTCACAAGAAATATAGTCACATTCTTATATCAATAATCATGCTTGATGTACAATAAACTATACATCTTGTTTCCACAGTTTATCATCCTTGCTATTTTTTTTCCAATTCCTTCTCTAGCGATTTTGTTCGCTGTTGAATGGCTCTGACTCGTCATTTTTATCTATTTATACAACGTTTCGCGACGTCATGATATCTTCTATTACACTATGTACATGTCCTGAAGAACTGAAGTAACTTCCTTGTTTTTTCTGCCTGTGGAAATTCTTTCTCAGTTGTTCAGTGTAGACAACAGAAGAATCGTGCCACGTATTTCTTTAACAAACTGAGGTATGATATTGACATACGATGAATCTCGGGATTCTCAAACTGTGTCTTTTCAAGAGGGCATGAAGTTTTCTTAACAAAAGAAATTTCTCTGAGGCAAGGAAACATGGCATTTCACTCGACTGTGTCTATTGATTTTGCAATTGAAGAGATGGTTTTATCGTGACACGTCGTTCGATACATTGTACTATTGTCTCAAAGTGTTGCTTCTGACAGCCGCTCTTAAAAAGGTTTTCGTAAGTCGATAACGTTTTTATATTTCAGGAGAGGGCAAATATATGAACGTCAGTTATCAAAACAAAAGCTGTTGACGTGTGCTTTCATAGCAGATATGTTAGGTTGTTACAAAACATATCATCATCACCGTCCACCAATATCAATCCACTGCTGGATGAAGGCCTCCCAAGTTTCTTCCAAAACGTTGTCTTGAGCCAATCACCTCTATGCCACTTCTGTATGGTTTCGAATTTCATCCACACATCTCCCATGCGGTCTTCTTCTTGGTAGTTTCGTGTCCCATGGAATTCAGTCAAAAATTTCGGTGGTCCATCTGTGGTCCGTCCTTCTGGCAATGTGTCCACCCTTTGCCATTTCAGGGATTTTACTTTGATCATGTTGTCTTCCACTCTTGTCATTTTCCTTATCCACGAGTCGTCTTCTTATCTTTCCTGGTTACACCAAGCATGTACCTCTCCCATGGGCGCCTACAGGAAATATTTCAAGGGGGGTCAAGTGTAATTAATTAAGGTTTGGCTAATACACTGCTGGCCATCCAAAATGCAACACCAAGAAGGAAGCATCCGATTAGCCTGAAATTCGCAGCATGCATCGCCCACGAGAGGAGATGCAAAGTATTAGCATTGCAGGGCATATTCAAATCATGTGCGCCCGGCACGCCGCCGAAAAGCACTATAAGAAAGGTGCACAGAAGGCAGGGTGTAAGTAGTGGAAGTGTGTTATGCTACTGGACCTGTGCAGGAAGCTTCCTGATTGCCTCGTCGCAGAATACGGCAGTCATTCCAGCACGTTTCTGAGTTCGACAGAGGACGAATAGTGGCTTATCGCGACAGCGGTTTATCGTACCGAGACATCGGTGCCCGTGTGGGACGACATCCAGCCACAGTGATGCGAGTATGGATTCGGTGGGTGCAAGAGGAACGGACGGACTGAAGTGAGCGATTGCCGCAGCCGCGGCACACCACCGAACGAGAGGACCGGCATGTTGTGCGGCGGGCATTGACGGCTCGCCCCGCCACATCACCAACGTTAGCGCAGGAATTAGGGTGTGTTGCGCAACAACCTGTATCAGCACGTACCGTTTGACGTCGTCTGCAGGAGCGGGGACTTGTCGCACGGCGCCCATTGCTCCGATTACTATTGACGTTACACCACTGGTGAGTGCGGCGGCAGTGGGCCGTTAAACGCCTCACCGGGACTACGGAATGGCCCGACATTGTCTTCTCCGACGAATCCCGCTTCTGCCTGCAACACCACGACGGTCGGATCCGCGCGTGGTGGCACCGCGGCGAGAAACTGTATGACGCCTGTATTATGCATCGCCATACCAGTCCGTCACCTGGCGATATGGTTTGGGGCGCAGTTGGATATGAAACCCGCATCCCCTGGTACGCATCGCCGGTACACTCAACAGCCACCGCTACATCTCTGACGTTTTGCAGCCTGTAGTCCTCCCTTACCTGCAGGACCTGCCAGCGACTACGTTTCAACAGGACAATGCGCGCCGCAAGTGGCACGCATAGTGCAACAATTCTTTACGGCCCACCAGGTGTCACTGCTGCCGTGGCCCGCCTGTTCTCCCGATATGTCGCCCATCGAACACGTCTGGTCGCTGAACGGCAAGCGAGTGGCCCGGCAAGCACGACCCGCGGCTACGCCTGATGAGCTGTGGCAAAGTGTGGAAGCAGCCTGGACCGACATACCCCAAGTCCACATCCAACGTCTCTTTCGTTCGATGCCGCGGCGTGTTGCGGCCATTATTGCCTGCCATGGGGGCCACACGAACTACTGATGTCTGCGTGTTCCGCAAGTCGCACGGGCCTGTAAGCTCAATCGTTTCATCTTTGTATCTGTTGTTATGTGTCCAGTAAATCTGGCTTTGCTATCTCGTGTCCTTCTTAGTGTTGTATTTTGGTTGCCCAGCATTGTATGTAGAAAACGGTAATTCGTGAAAATGAAAGATTAATACTATTACTACAGTATTACTTACTACACTAGAACATTACTACAGTACTATTCTTCTTCCTCCTTCTTCTTCTTCTTATTATTATTAATTGATGTTGCTCATGAGGAAAGTTTATGTTAGTAATTGTCATGTATTATCAGTACATTTTCAAAATAATGAACCGTGTCGAGCAGGGCCGCGCCAAGCTTTTTTACGCTTTCCAACCGTAGGTTGAAGAATCGTATATGCTCCAGCTTTGTCCGTCCGTCCGTTTGTCCGCCCAATAACTGGCGTAAAAATGGGTCGATTTCGATGAAATTTTAGTATGTGGTAGGGGACCACCCGGGGACGAACCCTATTCAAAATGGGACAAATGGGGTCAAAGGTCACGACGTAGGAGCGGGATCATTCCATTACCCTTATGCGTCATAACTTGCGTAAATATGGTTCGATTTCAATGAAAGTTTACTATGTGGTAGGAGACCGCCTGGGGACGAACCCTATTCAAAATGGGTGAAGTAGGGTCAAAGGTCAGGACATAAAATCAGGATGCATTCCATTGCCCTTATGCGTCATAACGTGCATAAAAATGGTTCGATTTCGATGAAATTTCAGTATGTAGAAGGGGACCACTGGGGACGAACCCTATTAAAAATGGACGAAATGTGGTCAAAGGTCAGGACATAGGATTGCGATCCATTCCATTGTTCTTATCCCATATTATTAAGGTGGACGTCAAGTAATTTGGTTTCCTATACTTCCAATGGAAAAACTTTTGTACACATTTCCTTCACAATTAATGTGTTCCCAAGGATGAGAATTTGAACATCGATTAAAATAACTTCATATTATAACTTGGAAAACTTAATATTTTCTAAAACATAACCATAATTATATAAAAAATTAATAACTTTTCCTTTGGTGGTGTTGAAACCAGAGAAAAGATGCCGCGACCTGTACTTTGATGACGCAGTGGACAAAAAAATGTTGGATTGCATAATTACGGTTATGGTTTAGAAAATATTAGGTATTCCAAGTTGTGAAATGAAGCTATTTTAATCGATGTTCAGATTTTCATCCTTGTAAACGCATTAATTGTCCAGAAAAAAGATGGCGAGACCTGTATTTTCATGACGTCAGTAGGCAAACAAATGTTGAATTGCATAATTATGGTTATGTTTTAAAAAAATATTAAATATTGCAAGTTATAAAATGAAGATATTTTAATCGATGTTTCAAATTTTCATCCTTGGGAACGCATTAATTGTGAAGAAAATGTTTGCAAAATTTTTTCCATTGGAAGTATAGGAAGCAAAGTTACTTGACGTCCCCCTTAAAGTAGCAATTCTTGTATGTATGTATGTACATTTTATTTTGAAAACGGCTCTAAGAATTTTGATGAAAGTCGTTAACCTACCGTTTTCTGGTACTAGAAATCGATTTAGCTTGATCTCGACTTTAGAAGAATTCGTTTAGTATGTTAAATAACCACCCCGAATTATAACGTTTTTAGTGATGGCGTTGTTTCCATTAATGTTACCAATGCTTAGAAATCTTATGACGTCACAACTCGCGTTTGAGAATGTTGGCGCGCGGTCATGCCATCTATCTCATTACGTCACGCGTTGTTTGTGGATCCTATTAAAGATTTATGACGTCACATCTTGCTAGCAGATGGTCGCGATTCCCATCTGCCTCATTACGTCACGCGTTGTGTGCGTATGTCCGTCAGCACGATAACTCGCGTAACAACCGTTGGATTTCGATGAAATTTTAGTATCTGGTAGGGGATAACCTGGGAAGGAACCCTATTTAAAGTGAACGAAATGGGGTCAAAGGTCAGTTCATAGGAGAGGGATCCATTCCACTGCTGTTATGCGCCATAACTAACGTAAAAAAGGTTCGATTTCGATAAAATTTTAGTATGTGGTAGGGGACTACCTGGCAACAAACCTTATTGAAAATGGGCAAAATGGGGTTAAAGATTAGGACACAGGAGCGGGATCTTTTCCATAGCCCTTATGCATCATAACTTATGTAAAAATGTTTCGATTGCGGCAAAACTTTATCATGTTATTTCGGAGGTATACCAAGCTGGTTCTCTTGAGTATCATCGAAATGGGATCAAAGGTCATGGCACAGGACCGAGATTTATTCCACAGACAGTATTCTCATAACTTGAGTGATAATTTGAGTAATGATTTCTGTAATGTTGGAAAGCGTATTATAATCAATGCATTGGATGATTTTACTAACATGTTAAGTTTAGCACACACCACTTTGAACGGAACTTGTTTGGGCGCAACACCTTACGGTTTGGTAGGTTTTCCGCTTTCACGTTATCGTTTTATAATTCCAAATTTCCAATAAAATTGGGATATTAAATTAAACGCCGCAAACTCCAACTTTCCTTGTGGTGCAGTTCTGTGAGTGTAAAAGAATAAGTAATAAAATAAAATAAAAGGAAAAATAACTCGACAGGGGGTCAAATAACCCCTGTGCCCCCCCCCCCCCCTGTCGACGCCCATGTACTCTCCATGCTTCTTTGAGTTGTCTGAAGCCTTTGTATGTCTTTTTTAGTTAAGGTCCATGTCTCCCATCCATATGTAAGCACTGGAAGGATACATTGATTAAACACTTTTCTTTTAAGACATAATGACATATTGCTCTTAAAAATTGTACTGTTTCTTCCTAAAGTTCTCCAACCAAGTTTAATATACCGATTAATTTCCTTCTTGATGTGACCTTCGCTTGATATCTGTTGTCCAAGGTAAATGTAGGTATCAGTTATATGAGGGCCTTTAATGCCCATGTAGGCCTCAGTTATGTCAATGGGCCTTTAATACCCTGTGACGTACTACAGAGGTGAATCACGTGTCAAGACGAGAAATCTACAGCGGTACATTCCGTCCATGTAGCTTAGTTGGGAGAGCAACTTACTCCGGTGTGAGGGGGTCGCGAATTCGATCTCCGTCACGTACAAATTTGCGCTTTCACATTGGCACCCGAACGTAAAAATAGATGTACTGGTCGTTGGGGTTTTCGAAAGATGTGTGATGTTTGTTCCACACATCGTCCGGAATTAATGAAAAATTCCTACTTCGCTTCAAAAAAAGAAAAAAACAAATTAAGAGAGAGATGATGTAACGTACTATAGAGGTGAATCACGTATTAAGACGACAAATCTGCAGGGGTACATTCCGTCTGTGTAGCTTAGTTGGGAGAGCAACTTACTCCGGTGTGAGAGTGTACGGATCCCCGATTTGTGTTTTCACAGCCAAACAGCGTTATTTTGTTGAAAGCCCGGATATAAGCACCGATGTTGCAAGTGGCCGAGACAATGTTGGTCATCATCTTGCAGGAACAGAATTATATTTGTTATGGTGTGTGTCGCCAAGGGAGCACACATTGAACATATGTTAAAAAAATAATTATGTACTTCAGTAGCTTATATTTGTTTCAATTTCAGATATGAAGTTTAACATGAGCTATAAAATTTTATGGAAGTTTGTGGTTACTCTGTATTTGGATTTTAATTTTTCATCCTTCCGATTCATTTAAAAAAAAGTCTTACCCTAAGGACTAAATCCTTCGTATTCTTTTCGTAAAAAAACAAGAGTACAAAGAGAAGACGCTCTTCAATTTTACTCAAAGTGCAAGACAACTATAGTTGAAAAAGTACAATGCTTTTGTTGTGCCTAAACTCCTACGCAACAATACCAAAAAAAGAAGAAGAAAATCACTTGTAATCATAGCTCAGCAGTTGGATTCCGCTGTCTTTACCCAGGCAAACCCTTCTTGTTTGTTTCTGCTCTTGACGTCGGTTTTCCTCATACTATAACAGAACGTCAGGTTTTCCACTGACGTTCTATCAAAAATGGTCCCAAAAATGCAACAAACAGACATGTTATTGACGCACCCAGGGTCTTTCATTTCCTTTCCACTGAAAAGCAACAGCTTCCTTTCATCACATGTACGGTAATATCAGTAGCAAGAAATGTAATGGAAAAATATATAAATAAATAAATCGCAAATATCTTGCTCGTGCCAAAGATTTTTTCCACTTTTTTCTTTAATTTCATAAAGTTGTCGTTTATCTTTCCTCTTTGATCTTCTCCCTTTTTTACCGTGGCTATTTTATGCGTATGTCCCCAAAACTGCTAGAAATGAGGAGGAAATTGGAAATAAATGTCAAATAAACAAAAATATCTGTGAAAAGTTTCAATTCAGATGGTTTTCTTTGATTTAATAGTAAAACATGCAAAAGAAAAACTGTGCGAGATCCTGTTTTTTTTTTTTGGTTTTTTTTTTTTCGTTTCTATTTTAGTAAAATCATAGCCCCTTAGGCTTTTTCATCACATCTTTCAACATATACTGTGGGAAAACTGACTGTGCCGCCCGGTGGCGCAGTGGTCTAAGCGATGGCCTCTGATCATTCGTCCGAACGGGGTCCGGGTTCGAATCCCGGTGAGGCATGGATGTTGTGTTTGTCTTACGGCACTGGTTCTTTCCCTTCCCTGGAACCAGTGACCCTAAATTAGGGACGGGCGACTGCTTATAGCCCATTGAGTTGCTCACGGTGGTCGTTAAACCTCCAATAAAAAAACCAAAAAAACTGACTGTTTATTATTGGTCTTTCTCTGTCTGCATAATATCTCCATTTCTATTAGTTTTACCGGAGGAAATATTTCGGGAGCCGTGGTGGCGCAGTGGTATGAGTGGTGGCTCGTCGTCCGAAATGGGTCCGGGTTCGAATCCCGGTGAGGCGTGTATGTTTTATTTGTCTTACGGCGCTGGCTCCTCCCTTCCCTGGACCCAGCGGTCTTAAATTCGGGACGGGCGACTGGTTATAACCCATTGAGTAGCATACAGTGGTCGTTAAACCTCAAATTAAAAAAAAAAAAGTGACTCGTTTTGAACAGATTTTATCCTGCGATACTTTTGCATTTCAGTTCTTCATGTGGTTAATTCTCTCACTGGGTGGCAAAAATTAGTGTTTTGTTTTTGTTCGCATTTTTGTTTTTCTGAGGAGGAAAGAATTTTTTTATATACTAGGACCGAACAGTGTGACTTACTACAGAGGTGAAGCACGTGTCAAAATAAAAATTCTGCAGTGATACATTCAGTCGGTGCAGCTTCGTTGGTTAGAGCAACTCATTCCGGAGCGAGGAGACGCAGATTCGATCTCCACCACCGAAAAAATCCTGTTTTTTCACGTTGGGTTCTTCGAAAAATGCGTGATGTTTGTTCCACACATTATCTGGAGCTGATGAAAGGTTCTTCAAAAAAGAAAAAAAGGTTGAGGTGATGTGACGTACTACCCAGATGTGAAACACGTGTCAAGACAACACATATTCAACAATACATTCCGTCGGTGTAGCTTAGTCGTACATAGACAAAGTCATCGCTCTTTCAACGTTTTTTTTAATTAACACACATCAACCGAAAAATTCTTACCCGGACACCTCTGGGATAGGACCCCAGTTCTCTTGATAACTAGCCGAGTGCGTTCGTCTTACGCTACGGTGGCCAACAATCCACGGCGCTATGTGTGTTTATCTGTCAGCATCTGACTTCACAATTTCGTAGGGATGGGCTCAACAACTGAGGCGTCTCTACCAGGTGGGGCTTAACGGCACAAGCTATTTAATTATAGCGAATAAATCCAATGGGCAAGAGTAAATGGTGAAAATCTTCCAAATACATGGAGACAATGTAAATAGACAAAGTCATATCCATATTCACTATGAAAAATGGTCGAGAGATCTGGGATTCGATATCAGTGGAGTCCGGATAACAATTTAACAGTTGCTATGTATTAATTAAGGATAAACGTGGAAAGATCGATGACTTTGTCTATTTACATTATCTCCACGCATTTTGGAAGATTTTTACCGTAACGTAGTCGGTTAGAACAACTCACTGCGGAGCGAGGAGGCGCGGTTTCGATTTGAGTGACCGACAAATTCCTGTTTTCACAACAGAATGAACAGAAAGTAGTACACTCTCTTTTTCTGAATAAGCGAGAGTATGACACCATTCCACATAGTGAATAAAGAAGATCCGTGATATGTACACCATCTGATCAAAAGTATCCGGACATTAGCCTTTGCACAAACACCATGTAATAAGAAACGAATTAATATCAAGTTGTTCCATCATATGCTGTTTACAAAGCCCCCATTTAGCTGGAAAGGCTTTGCTCAAACTTTTGGCACATTTCTGCAGAAGTTGCTTTCCATTCTGTCTGAAGAGCAAAATTCTGCAAAACAGCAAATGTCAGTCACCAATTTTGGGTGATCCGGCCTGACTCTCAGTCGGGGTTCTAATTCATGCTAAAGATGATTCGTGTGGTTGAGATTGCGGTTCCGTTCAGGCTAGTCACATTTTCCTCACTAAGCTCATAAAGCCATTCCTGCATGGCCTTTCCTTTGGGGAAGAAGGCGTTGTGTTTTTGGTAAAGGTAAGGGTCTGCTCCGGACTGTTACACTGTTCTACAAGGGAGAATTTTCTTTAACTGATGTTTTCCTAAAGTATTTTGGTGTAGGAAATTCAAATCTGATATTAGAATTGGCCTATCAGGGCTAGAGTTATGGAGATATATCAATTCACATATCTCTTTGGGAATGAAAAATCAGGAAATTAAAAAAAACATTTTTATTGAAAATTTAACGACCACTGTGAGCAACTCAGTAGGCGTAAGTAGCCGCCCTTCCCTGATTTAGGGCCACCGGTTCCAGGGAAGGAAGAATGCCAGTGCCGTAAGCCAAACAAAACATCCATGCCTCACCGGGATTCGAACCCGGACCCTTCTCGGATGAATTTACATAAGCCAGCGCTTAGACCACTGCGCCACCGGAGCGGCGAAATTTTACATTAAAAAGTTGGCAACACTGATCTATTTACGATAGTTGTCTCGTACAACAGAGGTGAATTACGTGTCAAGACGACAAATATGCAGCGATACATTAGTCGGTGTATCTTAGTCAGTTGAAGCAACTCACTCCGGAGCAAGGAGATTTTTCGCCACCGACAAATTCTTGTTTTCACATTGGCGCTTGAAGGTAAAACGGATCTACAGGCTGTTAAGGTCTTCGAATACTGTGTGATATTGGTTCCACAGATCGTCTGGAATTTATGAAAGGTTCCTTCTTCGCTTCAAAAAAATTAAGAGGATGATTATGTGACGTACTACAGAGGTGAAGCACCTGCCAGGACGGCAGATCTGCAGCGATACATTCTGTCGGTGTAGCTTAGTCGGTTAGAGGAACTCACTCCGGAGCGAGGAGACGTGGTTCGATCTCCGTCACCAACAAATTCCTGTTATCAGATATAGACAGGAAAGTTAAAACTCCCGGGCACTGGAACTCAAGGGACTCCATTCCAAGCAATGAAAACCATCACCACAACATGATGCATCCTCCTCGGAACTTCACAGTTTTTGCAACACAGTTGTGTAGGTAGCATAGCGTTCACTAGGCATCCTTCACACAGAGACCTATCGGCCAGATTTCCAGATGGTGAAGCGTGATACCACATTCCAGAGAACGCTTTTCCACTGTTCCACAGTCCACTGGGACCGAGCTTTACGTCCATTCAATCGACGCTAAATGTTGAACTTGCTGATGTTAGGCTTGTGTGCAGTGGCTTGGTCATGGCAACTTATTCCCTTTGGCTCTCGGCTAACCTTTATGATACTGACTTATTTCCAGAGGTATTTCTTAACTCGATGGTGAGAGTTGCAACCGAGTACAGGCGAATTTAACGCACTATTCCGTTCAGCACTGAGTCATCCCGATTTATCATTTTACGTCACCTACCAGGTGGGCATTACTCTGTTGTTGATCCCTGGCACTTCATTTTCACAATAATATCCCTTACATTTAATTGGAGCAACTGCAGTAGGGCAGAAATTTTCCTAATTGACTTGTTGCCAAGATGGCATTCTATTAACGTGCCACGTTGAAAGTCATTGAGCTCTGCCGTACTTCCCATTCTGCTTGTATATACAACATAGCATTTATTGACATGTATTAGTACGGTGTCGGTCCACCTTTGGCCCACACGTGTCTTCACGAGCTCCGTATTTGAGTGCTTCACGTACGTGTTTTGTGTGTGTGCCGAAGTTAAAAGTCTGCGCTTTCGATTAAGATCCCTCACGAGTTGGTGAGTGCTCATTTTTTTTTCATTATCAATGTTTTAGTTTCCACACCGAGCTGGTCCTTTATCTTCGTTAACCCTTGTCATTAATTATGGCATCTGCCGGTGAGGGCGCTGTTCCCGCCCGCATCGCTACATATCCTCGCGTCGCCTCTTCAACGACAGACGCAGCCGATCAATCATCTTCGCTTGCTAGGGGAAAGCCTTTTAATTTTCCTCCTGTCGTTTGCACGTTTTCTCCTGCTCAGATCTCCGACTCTGCCATTGAGAACGTGGATGTGACGTCCCTGACCTCTGCTGACGATGATGAATTCATGGACGTCTCTGTTGGAGTCGCTAGTCTGCCCTCTACAGTTTCTACTGCCCCTGCTTCCAGTGCATTGTCTCATGCTGCGTCAATACCTTCCAGAGGAGGCGCTTCTGCACGCACGTATTCTACGGCCGCCTCTGGTATTCTACCGGCTTTCTCCTTGTCTCGTCTGGGGGATACGTTCCAGGAAAGGGAGACAGCCAGTGCCGTAAGATAAACGCATCATCCATGCCTCACTGGCAATCGAACTCAGACCCATGATTAAAGGCCAGAGTCTGGTACAACTCGGCCACCGGGGTAAGAAGAAAAGCTTTGTGAAAGCAACTTTTGCAGCGAAGGTTGATATTTTTTCCGTCGGTTTTACAAATAAAACGGCAGTAGCAATGGAGAGATGTGCAATCAATAAACGGAACGGCAGATTCGTGTTTCCTAAGTTGAGTGAAAATCAGAATGTTTCAAATTTGGTAATTTAACAGGATTATAGTTGGTATACACACACTTTTGACTATATGATATATCAGATTGTTTCCGACATTCAATATCTTATGCATTTTCTAAACTTTAGTTTTCTCTCATGGAGAAATACATTGTAAATGTTACTCAAACCTGACTTAAAATTGATATTTTCACGATGGACACTACCATTCAAAACTATTACTGTGGCAGCCAAGTCAATATTTACATAGGCCCACCAAAACTTCAAAGAGCTATATCGCATTTCATTTTCAATTTGCACAATCATTTTAACAATATTAATTTTTATCATAGGAAAGAGCAGTGAAAGAATGTGGTACTGAAATCAATTAACGTTGAATTTCCCAGTGGTTCTAAGGGCATTAGGTTTTAGAAGCGAAAAATACGCCAAAAATTTTTTTGCAATATTCGAAATAATATGATATTTCAAAAAACAAAACGCTGCCAAAACTTTCTTGAGTTTTTTTGCACAGCAATTACTTGAAAATACTGACACTCAAGAAACATAAATAAATATATTATTGATCTCTAGGATGACATTGTGCAATGTTCCTCTCTGCAAGAGAAATAGCATATCTGCACGTTATTCGAAAGAACTGTGTTTAAAAATTAAATTGCATCCTTAACAGATCGTATGGGGAAAATTCCCAGTAAGACTATGAACAAAGCAAGCATCACGTGCTGTAAACTGAATGTACCTTGCCACAGAGATCATTAGGTGAGAATCACCACGCATGCCCAAATTCAGAGTCGAGCGATTACCAGAGTGTTGTTGCTGGGAAGATGTCACAAATTTTGTCCTTCCTGTCACAAGAATTGAAGCAACAATCAGCCACGCAAGTAAGACTAGTCAATCGCCTAATCCATCAACTTCTTTTTCTAATACTTTTTCTGTTCTTAGCTCGACTCTGTTGAACGGTAAAGGGATTTCATTTATACACGCCATTGTGTCGAAGTCACGTACTGAGACCTTTGCCTCAAGTTTCTTTTTTTCCAATTATATCTACAGGTGTTTTATTTTCTACTTTCATATTGAAGTTTACCGTAAGTAAAATGCGTTTTATGAAAGCATCTGTGAACCCCTTTTGTAGGGCAAAAAATATATCACAATTTATGATTACATTCGTTCTTAGAGTTCATTGTAGATCGTGAGTTTAATTTCTAGCAGCAAGAATGGAAAAGCTTCTTAAACTATACTTTTGCAAATGTATGTCAATGGAATTTCCATAAATTTTGGATAAACCCGAAGTCTGCATAATAAACTGAAGAAAATATTAAACAGCCATATTTCTTCTATCTATTTTCACCCTGTTTTCTTCAGTAAATACAGAACGACGGAAAGAATGTTTCCTCTCGTGATTGCTTTCTTTTCTGCATTGTGTTTTATCTTAAGCCGATTAATTTCATAAATAGTAGAATGGGGCGTACGACAGAGATCAGTGGCCTTCAAAGTGGTAGTGTCATCAGGTACCATCTAAGAAACAAGTCAGTTTGGGAAGTTTATACCTTGCTACAGTGCGCTGACTAAATGCACATGATGTTATTGTCAAGAGAAAATGCTTAGGACCAATATTAGCAACATCATGACCTAGGAGCCTACAATGACGCAGAATTACCATAAAGTTTTGAAAGGGATGGTTCCACAAGATCGTCGTCCTCTGTTGCAACATTCACCATCCAGTCCCAAAATGCCTCTGGAAGCAACACCAGGACCATAACGGTTCATCGAGAGCTGAAGGGAATGGATACCCATGAGAGGGCATAATGCCACTGGAAGGAACAGCAGGACCATAACGTTTCGTCGAGATCTGACGGGAACGGGTTTCCGTGAGAGGGCCAAATGCCTCTGGAAGCAACAGCAGAACTATAACGGTTCATCGAGATCTGACGGGAACGGGTTTCCATGAGAGGGCAAAATACCTCTAGAAGCAACAGCAGGACCATAACGGTTCGTTGAGATCTGACGGGAACGGGTTTCCATGAGAAGGCAAAATGCCTCTGGAAGCAACAGCAGAATTATAACGGTTCGTCCAGATCTGACGGGAACGGGTTTACGTGAGAAAGCAAAATGCCTCTGGAAGCAACAGCAGAACCATAACGGTTCGTCGAGATCTGACGGGAACGGGTTTTCGTTAGAGGGCAAAATGCCTCTGGAAGCAACAGCAGAACGATAACGGTTCGTCGAGATCTGACGGGACGGGTTTCCGTGAGAGGGCAAAGTGCTTCTGGAAGCAACAGCAGAACCATAACGGTTCGTCGAGATCTGACGGTAACCGGTTTCCGTGAGAGGGCAAAATGCCTCTGGAAGCAACAGCAGAACCATAACGGTTCGTCGAGATCTGACGGGAACAGGTTTCCGTGAGAGGGCAAAATGCCTCTGGAAGCAACAGCAGAACCATAACGGTTCGTCGAGATCTGACGGTAACCGGTTTCCGTGAGAGGGCAAAATGCCTCTGGAAGCAACAGCAGAACCATAACGGTTCGTCGAGATCTGACGGGAACAGGTTTCCGTGAGAGGGCAAAAGGCCTCTGGAAGCAACAGCAACACCATAATGGTTCGTCCAGATCTGCAGGGAATGGGTTTCCGTGAGAGAGCAAAATGCCTCTGGAAGCAACGCCAGGAACTTAGCGGTTCGTCGAAATCTGATGGGAATGGGGTTCCATGAGAGATAAAAATACCTCTAGAAGCAATACCAAGTCCATAACGGTTCGTCGAGAACTGAACGGAATGGGTTTCTATGAAAGAAGGGTCTGAAGCCTTTGTATGTCTTTTTTAGTTAAGGTCCATGTCTCCCATTCATATGTAAGCCATGGAAGGATGCATTGATTAAACACTTTTCTTTTAAGACATAATGACATATTGCTCTTAAAAATTGTACTGTTTCCTTCTAAAGTTCTCCAACCAAGTTTAGTATACCGATTAATTTCCTTCTTGATGTGACCTTCGCTTGATATCTGTTGTCCAAGGTAAATGTAGGTATCAGTTATATGAGGGCCTTTAATGCCCATGTAGGCCTCAGTTATGTCAATGAGCCTTTAATACCCTAAGACGTACTACAGAGGTGAATCACGTGTCAAGACGAGAAATCTTGAGCGGTACATTCCGTCCATGTAGCTTAGTTGGGAGAGCAACTTACTCCGGTGTGAGGGGGTCGCGAATTCGATCTCCGTCACGTACAAATTTGCGCTTTCACATTGGCACCCGAACGTAAAAATAGATGTACTGGTCGTTGGGGTTTTCGAAAGATGTGTGATGTTTGTTCCACACATCGTCCGGAATTAATGAAAAATTCCTACTTCGCTTCAAAAAAGAAAAAAACAAATTAAGAGAGAGATGATGTAACGTACTATAGAGGTGAATCACGTATTAAGACGACAAATATGCAGGGGTACATTCCGTCTGTGTAGCTTAGTTGGGAGAGCAACTTACTCCGGAGTGAGAGGGTACGGATCCCCGATTTGTGTTTTCACAGCCAAACAGCGTTATTTTGTTGAAAGCCCGGATATTAGCACATATGTTGCAAGTGGCCGAGACAATGTTGGTCATCATCTTGCAGGAACAGCATTATATTTGTTATGGTGTGTGTCGCCAAGGGAGCACACATTGAACATATGTTAAAAAAATAATTATGTACTTCAGTAGCTTATATTTGTTTCAATTTCAGATATGAAGTTTAACATGAGCTATAAAATTTTATGGAAGTTTGTGGTTATTCTGTATTTGGATTTTAATTTTTCATCCTTCCGATTCATTTAAAAAAAAGTCTTACCCTAAGGACTAAATCCTTCGTATTCTTTTCGTGAAAAACAAGAGTACAAAGAGAAGACGCTCTTCAATTTTACTCAAAGTGCAAGACAACTATAGTTGAAAAAGTACAATGCTTTTGTTGTGCCTAAACTCCTACGCAACAATACCAAAAAAAGAAGGGGAAAATCACTTGTAATCATAGCTCAGCAGTTGGATTCCGCTGTCTTTACCCAGGCAAACCCTTCTTGTTTGTTTCTGCTCTTGAGCTCTTGACGGGAACCCTTCTTGTTTGTTTCTGCTCTTGAGCTCTTGACGGGAACAGGTTTCCGTGAGAGGGCAAAAGGCCTCTGGAAGCAACACCAACACCATAATGGTTCGTCCAGAGCTGCAGGGAATGGGTTTCCATGAGAGAGCAAAATGCCTCTGGAAGCAACGCCAGGAACTTAGCGGTTCGTCGAAATCTGATGGGAATGGGGTTCCATGAGAGATAAAAATACCTCTGGAAGCAATACCAAGTCCATAACGGTTCGTCGAGAACTGAACGGAATGGGTTTCTATGAAAGAAGGGCAAAATGCCTCTGGAAGCAACGCCAGGACCATAACGTTTCGTCGAGAACTGAACGCAATGGGTTTCCATCTCTGAACAGCGGCACAAAATCCTAAAATCAGCAAGATCAACGTCAAGCTTTGGTTGGAGTGATGTAGAGCTCGGCGCCAGTGGATTCTAGAAAGTAGAAACGTGTCCTCTGGAGTGATGAATCACGCTTCATCATCTGGTAGTCCACTGAATCCGTTTTGTTGTGAAGGATGCCAAGAGGAGCGATTCCTACCTATAACTGTGTTAAGCCAAATGTGAAGTTTGGTGAAGGAGTTATCATGTTCTGTGGCTGTTTTCGTGATTTGGGTTTGTTTGGCCTCCTACTTCCAGTACCCACCGATGTTAACACTCGGGCCTATGATGACATTCTTGAGAATTCTGTTCACCCCAACATTATGGCGCCACTTCGGGGATGACCTTTTCCTTTAGCAACAACACAATGCCCACCCACCCTCGTCCACAAAGCAAGTTTCATGCAGGAATGGTTTGATGAGCTGGATGTAAAAGAACTTGACTGACCTGCACAGAGCCCCGATCTAAACCCCGTGGAACACCTTTAGGAGGAATTGGAAAGCTGACTGCGAGCGAGTAAGGCCCGCTGACATCGGTGACCGACCTGACTAATGCTGCTGTGGCAGAACGGAAAAGAGTTTTCGCAGCAACGCACCAAAGTCTAGTGAAAAGCATTTCCAGCACAATGGAGACTGTGATATCAGAAGAGGGTGTACCAACTCGATATTGAATCCTTTCCTATTACAGAGAGTTTGTGGATAGGCAAGTGTCCGGATACTTTGATCAAAGAGTGCATGTTACAATTTACAAACATGAATCTTGTTCCCCTAATAAATCGCACCTAAAAAGCAACTACAGTTACATGATATCTTTGTGATTGAGGCCCATATATGATGCTAATATCGTACGCATTTTTGGAGTTCTCTGAATGTTGTTGAGATCTCGTAGAAAGCAAAATCGGCCTTAACAAACAGGGAAAGGATGGCAATACCTATTTAGAAACGATGCACTTCACATACAAATGTATTGTGAATAATACAAGTTTATACATAGTGCGATCAAAAAGTTCCGAGACTATGTACGTAGCGCCCCAACAGATGGCAGAACATGTATGCACGAGCAGAGGTCGACGGCAGTGACCATCATGAGTCATTGTGCCGAGTAGCGTCGTTCTGTGAACATCGGGAGCTGTGCTATACGATATTTGGTGGCCACGTGAAGAACACAGCTGCGATTTCGTTATGGACTGCAAACTAGAGCAGCGAGAGAACATCAAATTCTGCGTCAAACTTGGCAAATCGGGAACGGGGATGCATAAAATGTTGCTGAAGGTTTATGGCAATGAAGTACTGAGTCGTGCGAGGTGTTTTGAGTAGCACTCGCGCTTCAAGAGCAGCAGAAAAGCACTAGAAGACGACGAAAAGTCAGGGGGACAGTCCACGAGCAAAACTCCCGAAAATGTGGACAAAATTAGGGAACTCGTGCATGATGATCGTCGGAGAACCATTTAAGACATTGCTACCATCGTCAATGCGTCATACGGAACAGTGCAAGATATTCTGATGTCGGTTTTGAACATGCACCGCATTGGTGCAGAGTTTGTGCCAAACCCCAAACAGAAGGCGCTCCGTGTTGAACTCTGTAAAGATCTTCGTCAGCAGGTGGTGAATGAACCAAAGTTCCCGTCGCGGATCATCACTGAGGACGAGACTTGAGTCTACGGTTACGACCCGGAGACCAAACAACAATCGTCGCAGTGGAAGAGCTCGGCATCTCCACGACCGAAGAATGCCCGACATGTCCGGAGCTCAATCAAAAACATGCTCATCGACATTCGTGGGGTTGTGCACCGTGAATTCGTCCCCCAGGGCCAGACCGTCACCGCTCTTTTTTACTGCAATGTTGTGCGGCGTCTTAGGGAGGACATTCGCCGCAAACGATCTGAAATGTGGCGCCGGGCCGATTTCCTGCTTCATCACGACAATGCAGCAGCTCACAGATCGTTAGCAACATGCCAGTTTTGCCGCCGCAACAGTATGACTACCCTCTTTTGTCCGCTTTACTTTGCCGGATGTGGCCCCCTGCGACTTCTTTCTGTTCCCGAAGATGAAGCTGAAGCTCAAGGGTGAAAACTGTGGACGAGATCCAGTGCGAAGAACAGACGGTGCTTCACATGCTTCAGGCACAGGACTTCCAGGGAGCGTTCCAATAGTGGAAAAAACGCTGGAAGCAGTGTATAGCTGCCCAAGACTACTTGCAGGGTTATCATAGCCTGACTTAAATAACGTAAGTACTTTGCCACATATCGGCCAAGTCTCGGAACGTTTTGATCGGACCTCGTATAATTTCTGCGCTAAAAGACACTAGAATTATATTAGACATTTGAACAGGCTTATTTCAGTTGCACGCAAAAAGAGTTTTTATAACATGTCCTCCAGAATTAGAAATATCGTGAGAGATACACGCATATTAGCGCCCTTTATCAGCAAAATTAAATACCACTCAGATCACAATTTCCTTTTATTGAAATCTATTTATTTTCTTGAGTTAATTTGACTAGCGTGATAGCATTTCTTATTACCAGGTCTTGCGGAAATTTAAGTATTAGTGAATAATTGTTTCTACGCTGCAATCGGTACACCGATGTCTAAGCTTACTAGACATTTTGCACAGATTCTGCGAAACTTTAAATATTGAGGAATAATTACTCTCACGCTGCCAATCGATACATCTATATTTAAATGTATTACCTGAAAAGGGATGTTTGGGCTTCACAACCGAGTTCACCAATAGCAGCCATGATTATTTCGTTCAAGGCCTTCTCAGATCCCACTGTACGAGGAAGGTCTTCAAATATCTGGCATACTCTATGAAGTTGAGTATGTCATATTAATATCGTAATAATTGGATATAAACAGGCATGATTTCCATACACGTAGGTCATTTCAAAAGTTGTGCACACTGCGCAGGCGCTGCCCGTCGGAAGATGCAATCGCTCGAATCGATACACCAGTTGTGAGTCAGACTTCAATATACAAAATTGTGTGCACGTTTGCTGGGTAGTTTATTCTCGCGTAGCGACCAGAGATCTTACATTAAAATTGAAACTTTGCGAGGAAAATCCTCTACCGAAATTCATAAAGCTTTGTGTGAAGTTTGTGGGGTTAGTGTGGTGGATTGCACCACACTGTCACGGTGGACTTCTCGTTTCAGCCAAGGTCGGGAAAGCATCGAGGACGATCCAAGAAACGGCTGGCCATCAGATGCTACGGACAATACTTCTGTGGTTATTGTCAACAGTATTTTGGAAGAAGATCGACGGAAAACATGTGAAGAGATTGCATATGAAGCAAACATGTCTACCGCTTCAGTTTTCAGAATCCTAACCGAAAAATTACAGAAGAGGAAAGTGGCTGCCAAATGGGTGAAGAGCAGCAAGCAGATCGCAAAGGGATTGCAGCAGAATTGCTTTAGTGGTACGAGATAGAAGGCGAGGAGTTTCTGGACAGAACTGTTGCTATAGACGAAACCTGGATACGAGATTTTGAACCAGAAATGAAATCTCAGTCTGCTCAGTGGAAACATCCAGAATCACCTCGCCAGAAAAAATTCCGCCGTTGATAATAATCGAAGGTTAACCTGATGATGGTTATGGCCTATGACAAGGTTGGAGTGATAGTAACAGACAGAGTGCCCGAAAGGACAACTGTAACAGCGGAACACTACAGGTTTCTGCAAAATGTTTTGCGCACAAAGATTCCCCAAAGAAGCCCCGGCATGATCGAAGCTCTGCTGTCATCAATTTGCATGACAACGCAAGGCCGCATGTTGGCCGTTCAGAGAGAAACATTCTGGAAAAGTATGAATGGGAATTTCTTTCCCACGCGCAATACAGTCCTGGTATGAATCCACCAGACTATGACTTGTTCCCAAAACTGAAGAAGCCACTCTACGGGAAACGATTCAGGATGTTTCTAATGAGAGGACCCGAGTAATCCGATGCCTCAACAATGGAGGTGTCCTGACTGGAATACAAGACTTGCCCTAACATTGGGCCGCTGTCGTAAAGAAACATGGAGATTCCTTCGAAGGCCTGTGAAGGTATGTTGTGAAATAAATTCGCGTTTTAAGAGGCAACCACAGTGTGCAAAACGTTTGAAACGACTCTCGTATTTGTAATAAATCGACATGACTTTTTTTATCTTCGTCATCAAGCTAAGTTCTTGTCAAAATATAAAATCTTTTCGCTTCTTAAGCAGTCTCCATACAACATACGGAGACCGACCTTCACGCGCAACCAGCGAAGAGAGAAATTGAGACACGGCTTTTGTTTCTAATACTTAATGATAAATTTTGAAATTGTCTTAAAGTATTAATTAACATCGGAGAAACGAGTGGAGATATACAGATACGTGCGAAAAACTTTTGAACGCCTTTTCAACTCTGCATTGCAATTCTGTTCCCGACTCAGGTGTGCTTCATAGTAGTCCAACCGGGGCCGTAGCTAGTAGAGGACTAGAGAAGGCTCAAGCCCAGCTACGACACACACCCCCCCCCGAGAGAGGACTGTTTGAAGTTCTTCTGAATTTTTATTTTCGGTGGTTTAATAAAAAAATATTTTGTATTTAAATATGAGCATAAAAACTGTACCTTACTTATACGTGTATTGCACGTTTAAAAAAATTGAAATGATACAGCGCCAACGATGGATATCTCAAAAGAAATTACTCATCAAAGTGAATCAGTAGGAACAGCTGCATCAGTGATTCGCTACCTCATAAGTGTTGGACTTGTTGTTGCTGAGAACCAGGGAAAAGAGAAATCCTTTTGTTTTAGTTTTCGGGAAAATGCGAAATTTAATACACCTCCCCCCTCAGAAAAAAAAAAAAGAAAAACAGAAAAAAGTAGAGGCGGAGGGGAAAGGGTAGCTGCGCTTGCGGATGAAACACTGTTTATCATTTGGTAAGCAACTAGGAAATGCTAATCTCTCTCTCTTCGTTATTGGGTTCGAGTGTCGTGACCCAACTCACATCCCGTCGGTAGTCAAGGTTCGCCATTCTCGTCTATTCTCTACAGTTTTCATGATTTCTGCAGCTGATAGATTTGTGAGAGTTTTTATTTGATCGGTGAATCTCTCTGGAGGACGTTCTCTCGTTCTTTTGCCGTCGACTTTCTCCTGGATACAAAGCTTTTCTATAACGTCTCGCCAGATGATATGTCCGAAGAAGGTTAGTATATGTCATTTTATTGTCAGAAGAAGTCGCTAGTGCGGGTCTAAGTCGAACTTTCTCAAAATTGATACATTAGTCCTATGCACAAGCCAGGATATTCTCAGCATGCGACTGTAGCAGATCATTTCAAACGCTTCAATGCGTCTACGACACGCTGCATTTGAGGTCCATGTTTTAGAACTGTAAGTCGCGAAGGGAAACCCGAGTACTTTAACCAGCCTCAGCTTAGTGGTTTGCTGATGTGGCGATCCTTCCTGACTTGTCTAAGCTTTGCCAGTGCAGATTTGGCCATTCCGATCCTCCATTTGATCTCGCGTTCGCAATTGCCTTTGTTGTTTATGCTGTCCCCCAGATATTTAACTTCTGGTTTTCGGGCAACATCGAGTGTCTGTTCGAATTATTGAGGAAGTACTCCGGCCTTGTCAACTCCCATAAGGCAATACTTGCCTCTATTTAGTTTGAGACCAGCTTCTGCGCTGTAGTCTTCGATCAGTTTGAAAAATTGCACCATCTCTTTCTCCTGAACCAGCAATTATAGTGGTGTCACCTGCATTGCGTAGATTTCATATTTTCCTACCGCCTATTGACATCCCACCATAACAGTTTTCTGTCGCTTTTCTGATTATCCATTCTCCATATAAATTAAAAAGTATTGTGACGTACCTGCCAGCAGGACGCACATGACATAAAGGCAGATAGGAATCAGAATACATGTCTGCGTAGCTCAGTTGGTAGAGCGACTTGTTCCGGAATAAGCGTACTCGGGTTCGAATCCCGGCGTAGACCAAAAATGACGGAGAAATTTACTTCGTTATAATGGCGCCCGGATGACCGGGCCGTTCAAAATCTCGCATTGGTGTGATGTTATTTCCACACCGCGAGACAGGAAAAATCAGAGAATTCCTTCTCCAGCGCTTCGAAAAATAAAAATGTGTGATGTTGCATTCCACACAGCAGATTGACAGGGAGTTCTCAAGTGCACGTTCTACAGTGGATGGCTGCCTGCAACGATTCATGGTCACGGCTGATCCGTGGGCCATGCCCCCGGCCCTCTTTCGGGGGGGGAGATGTGGCGTACCTGCCAGCAGGACGCACATGACATAAAGGCAGATAGGAATCAGAATACATGTCTGCGTAACTCAGTTGGTAGAGCGACTTGTTCCGGAATAAGCGTACTCGGGTTCGAATCCCGGCATAGACCAAAAATGACGGAGAAATTTACTTCGTTATAGTATGTGTGAGAGAATGCTTCCCTGGCGAACTCCCTTTCCTGCGCTGAATGTGTCAGATGTTTCACCATTAATTTTGACGTAGGCTTTATTGGCGTTGTACAGTGACTTTATAAGAAAGATGAGATGTCCCGGTCGGGCCATCTCTCTAAGAACTCGCCAGAGCCGATCCCATTTAACTGTATCAAATGCGTTTGAATAATCTAGGAAACAGAAAATAGCTGGCATATGGTACTAATATTGAGTTGTCGGAAAAGTCATGACGCATTTTGGCGCTCGATGGCGGTTGGACTGTTTTGGAAGTATACTAGGGATATACGCAGCTCTGTTATCGCTATGGCATTCGACAGGTGCTAGTTCTAGCTAAAGTACAAAAGGAATAGTACGCGAAATGGTTGAATAGCAGAGATTTGACATCACGTTGAAGATGGAAGGCCGCCCCGGTGGCGCAGTGGTCTAAGGCGCTGGCCTCTGATCATTCGTCCGTAAGGGGTCCGGGTTCGAATCCCGGTCAGGCATGGATGTTGTGTTTGTCTTACGGCACTGGCTCTCTCCCTTCCCTGGAACCAGTGACCCTACATTAGGGACGGGCGACTGCTTATAGCCCATTGAGTTGCTCACGGTGGTCGTTAAATTTCCAATAAAAAAAAAAAAAAGATGGAAGACGAAACTGTGCATTTTCGCCATATTTTACTGTTTTACTTCCGTAAAGGAAAGAATGAGCGTCAAGCTTGTGAAAAGTTGCGTAAAGTGTACGGTGATAATGCTCTACAAGAATGTCAATGCCAGCGGTGGTTCGCAAAATTCCGCGCTGGTGATTTTGACCTCAACGATACTCCTCGGTCCGGGAGGCCAACCGAGGTTGATGACGACCAAATCAAGGCATTGATCGAGTCAAACCCACGTTACACGACACGAGATATTGCAGACACATTGCACATCCATCATTCAAGCGTTCACGACTACCTGAAGAAGCTGGGATACGTAAGCAAGCTCGATGTGTGGGTTCCTCATGAACTCAAAGAAGCTCACCTGACGGCGCATATAAACATCTGCAATATGTTCATTAAACGTGAGGAAAACGATCCTTTTTGAAGAGACTGATAACTGGTGACAAAAAGTGGATTGTGTACAACAATGTGCTGTGCAAACGGTCTTGGTCCCGACGTGCTACTTCGCCTCAGACGACATCCAAAGCAGACATTCATCAGCGGAAGGTTCTGGTCTCAGTGTGGTGGGATTTAAAAGGTGTCGTGCTTTTCGAGCTCCTACCACGGAACCAAACAATGAATTCGAATGTGTACTGTCGGCACTTGGACAGTTTGAACGAATACATCATCCAGAAATGTCCAGAGCTCGTTCATCGTAAAGGCGTTGTGTTCCATCACGACAACGCGAAACCACACACAAGTTTGATCACCCGCCAAAAATTATTGGAGCTTGGGCGGGATGTGTTGTCACACCCAGCATACTTGCCAGATTTTGCGCAGTCAGACTTCCACTTTTTTCGCTCTCTTCAACAGTCCTTGCGTGGTATAACGTTCAATTCAGATGAGGCTGTAAAGCAGCACCTTGTAGAGTTTTTCGCCACGAAAGACAGGTCCTTCTATGAACGAGGCATTCTGCAGCTCACTGAATGATAGCAAAAGGTTATCGAACAAATCGGGCATTATATCATTGATTGATCTTTGTTCTTTCTATCAAAAAATGACCTTTGCAAAACATGGGTAAATACGTCATGACGTTTCCGACAACCCAATGGAATTTTTCAGCCATCTCTCTTAAATTCATGAGGTGATCCCTTGTTCCCAGGTTTGGAACAAAACTTGATTGTTCTTGTGAGATCTGCGGTAGAAGAAAAGAGTTTTTAGCGTTCTTGTATTACATACGGCATAACCTTTTTTGCATGGCTGATTAGTGCTATGGTTCTGCAATTGCCACAGACTTCTTTGGAGCCTTTTTCTTTTTTATGAATCGGAACACATCGACTTTGTCCAATCACTTCCTATCTTTCCAAATCTTACAGCATATTTGGTGAATTATTGTCTCACCGTGCTTGCCAACCGATTTTACATATCTGTGACAGTACCATCGCATCCAGCTGATTTCTGGTTTTTTAGTTGTTTAGCAAATGCTGCCTCTATTTCTCTATTTCGCTTATTAATATTTCCGGTTCTTGCTCTCCTGGTTGTTCGGACGGCTCTTCTGGATCAGGGTCGTCTTCAGATGCCATGAGTTTTTCACAGTATTGTCGCCATCTCTCTAGAATTCGCGGTTTTTCTGTGAGAGTTTCACCGGCTTCATTTTTAATCAGTAGGGATCGAGGTTGAAAATGTCTTGTTAGCTTCTTGACTTTTGAAACTGATCTCTGGTTTCATACTTATTAAAATGCTGCTCAAGTTCTTGGCAGATAGATGGAATATATGCACACCGATTAGACCACCTCCAGCTTAGAGAAGTGATCGCACCTGGAGACCGAACGGTGGCGCAGGTGAAGTTCACAGAACAGTATATATGCAACCCGAGGACAGTTTTTCGGTTTGTAGAGTGCTTGGAGTCAAAATAGAAAAAGTTTCCGATTTATCGGAGTTGGCTAAAGGAAAAGTGGTGATTGTACGGCGCCTCGGAACTACGATCTCGGAAATGGCGCTGCTTGGGGGAACGGGGGGGGGGGGGGTTCACGTATCGCTGTAATGAGTATGTATCAAAAGTGGTGCACAGATGACCAAACGACGAACCGTCGTCTAGCCGTGTGTCCTCCGCAGCTCATTAATGCCAGAGGGGAGCGGAAACTGCCGCGCATTGTTCACATCACCCGCAGCTGCAACAGTGGTAACCACGGCAATGTGTCCCAGTGCACAGTTCATCTCCGCCTTATGTGCATGGACCTGCGTAGACGAAGACTCTCAGCTGGGTGCATATGCTCGCTGCACGTCATCGCCCACAACGCATGAAATGGTCCCAAGATAATCGAGATTGGACTGTGGATGATTGGAAGAAAGTGGCCTGGTCTGACGAATCAAGATTCCTGGTGCACCACGTAGACGGCCGAGCGCGGGTACGCCGATTACCAACGGAGGCTGTGGAACGTGGATGCACTGTTGGGCGGAAACAATCCGGCGGCGGCGGTGGTGTTATGGTGTGGGCAATGTCTTTTTGGGGGACACATTCGGCCCCATTACTCCAACAGCACAATTTTTGACATCTGTTAGATATGTGAACATCGTTGCGGACCAAGTTCATCCATTCATGAGAAGTGTGTTCCCTGCTGGTGATGACCATTACCAACAGGATAATGCGCCATGCCACACTGCCAGAATCGTCATGGAGTGGTTCGAGGAACATGCTGGTGACTTTTGTTAATTAAAACAAAAGTCACCAGCATGTTCCTCGAAAGAGCCAGCGCCATGCTGTGACAAATGAAGCATTGCTCATCTCGGATGGATGTTTGCCCATTTTTAAAACCCATCTACACACTCGTGCACTCTTCCTTCATTAATGTATCTATCCCCATACTGTTGCAGCGTTCTTCTACGAATTGCACGAGATTTGTAATGACCTGGCATCCAAATTCACCTGACATGAACCGAATCGAACATTTGTGGTCCGACTTGAAAAAGCGGGATCGCGCTAAATCAGCACCACCCTGAAATTTACGAGAACTGGAGGATCTGCTGCTAACATTATGGTACCAGATACCCCAGAATACCTGTCGCCACCTCATCTAATCGATGCCTACATCTTATTAGGTGGGTGGTCATAGTGTATCGATGTATTTTTGTGCTGTCTGAGTGCCGCGTTGATGTTTCTAGTTAATTCATTTTGTGTGACTCGTCTCGCTTCATTTTCTAGTCCTTTGCTTTTTATTATCTGGTGAGTTTCCATAAGTGTCCAAGTATGCTGTGATATCCAGGGTGTTCTTGGTTTTTCATGTTTTTCTGCCTGGGCAACAGAGGTTTCAGTAACCGATTTTGTTTTCTGCCGTGGCTTATCGGCAGTTAGTTGTTGTGTGTCTTGCTGTATTACGAGAGTCATAACGAAAGTTCTGAACACATTAATTTTAAACGGAAGCTGATGATGCAATGGGGGAAATGATTGCGTTATGTCAAGGTCAGACTCTTAGAAACGCAGTGGTGTCAGAACGACGCGCCATCATTTGATGCGTGGACGTGAGCAGTTCTGGAAATGGAAGCGTGCAGCTCCTCATGTCGAGTCATGGAGTTAAACCAGCGCTTGTACCTGAAAATAGAAACTCTGCTAGAAAAACTCCGAAACGGATCCACACTGCCTTGCGAGAAGTTTGTGGGGAAGGAGTTCTTGATCGAAGCACAATTTCTCGCTGCACATCGAGCTTTCGAGAGGGCCGAAGCAGTATCGAAAATGATCACCGCTTAGGCTGACCTCAAACGGTGACAGACAAAACGTGTGCAGAACTTTTGTTAGGACTCCCGTATTACCAAGCTGGGAGATGTTACTTCCTTTTTGAAATGTTTCATCGTTTCCCATGTGCCATCTGTTGGTGATTTTTTGTTTCTTTAGAGGGCTTGCTAGGTGCCATCTGTGGGTGATTTTTGTTTCTTAGAGGGCTTGCTAGGTGCCATCTGTGGGTGATTTTTGTTTCTTAGAGGGCTTGCTAGGTGCCATCTGTTGGTGATTTTTGTTTCTTAGAGGGCTTGCTAGGGGCCATCTGTGGGTGATTTTTTGTTTCTTAGAGGGCTTGCTAGGTGCCATCTGTTGGTGATTTTTGTTTCTTAGAGGGCTTGCTAGGTGCCATCTGTGGGTGATTTTTTGTTTCTTAGAGGGCTTGCTAGGTGCCATCTGTTGGTGATTTTTGTTTCTTAGAGGGCTTGCTAGGGGTCATCTGTGGGTGATTTTTGTTTCTTAGAGGGCTTGCTAGGTGTCATCTGTGGGTGATTTTTGTTTCTTAGAGGGCTTGCTAGGTGCCATCTGTTGGTGATTTTTTGTTTCTTAGAGAGCTTGCTAGGTGCCATCTGTGGGTGATTTTTTGTTTCTTAGAGGGCTTGCTAGGTGCCATCTGTTGGTGATTTTTTTGTTTCTCAGAGGGCTTGCTAGGTGCCATCTGTGGGTGATTTTTGTTTCTTAGAGGACTTGCTAGGTGCTATCTGTTGGTGATTTTTTTGTTTCTCAGAGGGCTTTCTAGGTGCCATCTGTGGGGGATTTTTTGTTTCTTAGAAGGCTTTCTAGGTGCTATCTGCGGGTGTTTTTTTTTTGTTTCTTAGAGGAAGCTGGTGTCAAAAAAAATTCTCGGTGGTTCATTGCTTAAAAAGAAGTGCTTCCTTTTAATCGATGTAAAATAGTGCTAAAGAGAAACCGATTTGCAAGAAAGAGAGAAAGCTTTCAACACCTTGGTCTCCATTGTTTAATGTTCAGAAGGAGTGGTTTTGCTATGAGTGTATGGGATAATAAGTGTTAAATGGAGGGAATCTGAGGGTTTTTCGTTTTTGAGTGGGGAAGGGAGGTTTGGCTGTTAACCCTGGTGAGAAGAGGAGAATGCACGATTAAAGATAGAGCAAAAAGAGGCAAAATTCAGCATCTCAAACTCCACAATGTCATTGCGTGGATCCCTGGAAAGGAAACAGAATAGTAAACTAAAATATAAATAGTATCATGAAAGAAATACGGGTTAGCATACCCGGGCGTTTTCTGGGAGACGCGGGTTCGAGTCCCACTCCAGGACGATGAAAATTTTCAAGTTTTCGGATATTATCTGACATACCATCCTTGTCACATTTACGCCAAAAATCGGATTGTCATCTTCAAAATTTGTATATAAATAGTATTTTCATTCTAACTGGGAGTTATCTTTCTTCCAGCGATAATGACCGTGCAACATTTTATGAATTCATATTTTTTTCCGGCACGGAGAAATTGTTCGTTAATGAAGTAATTAACAAAACAAACCGATATATAAAGCAAAACTTGTATCTATATTCCTGGATGAATTCAGTTTGCCGTCGAACACAGAGATCCCTCCCCTCCTCCCCACCCAATACGTCTTCAACCCCCTTAGTTTTGAGACCTAGCTGCGGCGCTGAATCTAACAGACGTAGAACTCTCTGTCCGTATGTTGATGGTATTTTTTTCACAGTTCTACAAAACGAAATTTTATATTTAAACGTCTGAGCATTTGCGTCGGCGTTCTTCTGGCAGCAGATTATCTCATTTTCACAACCGAAGACTTACAGCGTAGGGCTGCCGCGAGTGAACGAAATGAACAAACAATTTATCCCCACGACTGCGAGCAGAAAAAATGTAGCCTTAGCTGATAGTCACACAGACGAAGAGAGAGGACATGAAAACGGCACATTGGATATACATAGATGCACTATACTGACAAAAGTAACCGGATACCCCTTCAAAAGCAAATGAACGGATCCGCTGTGTTGTTAAGATGCGCAGTATAGCTGCAAAAGGTATAAAAACAAGCCCGCAGCTGACCGCGATCGTATCGCACTGTGAGGTCGAGTGAAAATGTCGCTGCGGGAGAGAACTGACTTTGAGAAAGGAAAGATTGTTGTGTGTTATACACTATCTACCAAAAAGTAATTGGACACCTGTGATAGCAAAGGAAAATGAAGTTTATTCACCTTCAATAGTTCGTGGAGCCTCCACGAGCGGTGATTACCGCTTCGACCCTCCGGGGCATACTCTCAACCAGGCGTTGTACGACGGCTAGCGGTATTTTCTTTCTCTCGAGTTGGAGAACACAGGTCAGTTCCTTCACCGATTTCGGACGGTGGGGGCACCCCTTAAGTCGACGCTCCGACTCGTCCCAGAGGGGCTCGATAGGGATAAGGTCCGGGCTCTGCGCCGACCAGTCCATTCGATTAACCCCATTGTCACCATACCAAGCCATGGTGGACCTCGCAACATGACAGGTGGCATTGTCATCCTGAAAGTAACATGGGTCCACCCCGTAAAACTGCCACAACGTAGGAAGCACATGGTCATCCAAAATGGTGCAGTAGGTCTCCGCGTTGACTCTACCAGGAATTGCGACCAAGGGTTCCATGCCATACCAGGAGAAACACCCACATAGCATAATTCCACCGCCGCCGAACTTCACAGTTGGCACAATACTTTCCGGGAGGAGGCGTTCTTCAAGCAGACGCCAAACCCAGGCCATGCCATCTGAACGGTAAAGGGTGAACCTTGATTCGTCGCTCCAGGGAACCTGTTTTCACTGTTCAACGGTCCCCTGTCGACGTTTTTTGCACCACGTTAGCCGAGCAGCGCTATTGGACTTGGTGATCAAAGGCTTGTGGGCAGCAGCACGTCCATGATAACTGAGCAGATGGGCTTTCTTACCGATGGTATTCATTAAAAGAACACTCCCGGATGTCTGTTGAAACTCCTCGCGGATGTGGCCCATCGATTTGGTGCGGTTCTTCCGAATTTCTCTGGCCAGCACCCGTCGGTCTCTAACTCCCAGTTTTGTGGGTCTGCCGGGTCGGGGCACATTCCAACAGTCACCTCTCGTCTTCCACTTGCCAATCACGTAGGCCACTGTCGATTTTGGGTATTTCAACTCGTTGGATATGTCACGTATGGATCGGCCATTTCTGTGATACCCGACGATTACACCTTTCTCGAAATCAGAGAGCTCCGAACTGCGTGGCATCTTGCATGCGACTGGTTGCGTTGTTGTTTCCCACACGATATTTAACGGCGGCGGCCGTAACGTGTATCAGGACCGCAGATATCGTTGATTGCAGAAGGGGTGTCCAATTATTTGTTGGTAGATAGCGCATTAGTGGGTTGTTCATAAGAGAAACCTAGAGGCGGTTAAACATACCCAAGTGAGCTGTTTCGGATGTACTGAATAAGTGAAAGACACATGGCGTGCCTGAAGCACCGAAACGTACCGGCAGACCAAAGAAAATCAGTGATAGAGGAAGTCGAAGCCTCAGGAGAGTCGTTACAGCTAATCGACGGAGTACTGCACAAGATCTCAGTGTACAGGTGAGTAAAAATGCTGGAACCTCGGCATGTACACGTCTCATTCGCAGAGAACTTCATTCCATTGGGTTACCGTGGTCGTGCAGCTACTCATAAGCCTTTCATCTCCACTCGGAATGCTACTCGTCTTTTAGCATGGCATAAAGAACATTTATCTTGGACCATAGATCAATGGAAACGGATCCTATGGACTGATGAATACAGATTCACGATCCATCATACTGATGGACGTGTGTGGGTATGGCGGCAGCTGGGGGACCGCTATTTACCACAGTGTACTGTTCCTACGGTCAAGTTTGGAGCTGGCAGTGTACTCGTGTGGGGTTGCTTTTCGTGGTATGGTCCCGGCCCATTGGTTATCATGGACAAACTTGTTAACCAGCACGTCTACCTCAATATTCTGGACAATTATGCCCTACCAACTCTGTGGCAATACTATGGAACCGAGACTTGTTGGTACCAGTAGGATAATGCACCGAGCCATAAAGTAAGGGCTGTTACGCCGTAGTTTGACTATAATTCCGTATCGTGTGTGGACTGGCCAGCACAGAGACCAGACCTTTATCACATAGAGCACCTATGCGATGAATTAGAGCGCCGCATAAGAAGTTTGGAACCAAGGCCTACTACTAGCCAACAGTTAGCGGTAGCATTATGTACTGAATGGAAACGCATACCTATCGCTGTGTTCCAAAACCTTGTCGAAAACATGTCTCGAAAAGTCAATGCATGCATTAAGGCCTAAGGTGGACCGACATCGTACTAATGTATGACAATAAATGCTATGTTTTGTTTCCCTTCTGGTTGTGCGGTGACTTTTGTCAATATAGTTTATGTTCAAGGGTGATAAAAACACGGGGTTAGAGCAAATACGCGTTGCTGTTAGCTTCACTGAGCATAATGAGATAGCAAGTGATTATGTGATCTGAGCGAGAAAATTAGAATTTATTTCCGAGAATTACCAAGCCAGTCAACTCTCTGTTAGTGTGGATTTCCCGAAATCTCAGAACTCAAAATATTGGGCAACAACTGCTATTCACCAGGCTTTGGGAACGTGTCTTCAAGTTCGAAGCCAAATAACGCGTGTTTTCGCAGCACATCGGCTCTTTCTCTTTGTTCACCTAAAGAAACCTCCCTCCTCATTCACAATTTTCCGCTACGTTCCGCTTTTATGTTTGCTTTCAAAATAAAACTCGGTCTTTAGGAAAATCTTCAACAAACTTCAGAGGAGTAACCCAAGCAAACATGTTTCTCCAAGTATTTATTGATTGGTTGCGTCCTTTTAAATATTGATCTTCTTCAATAAACTGAAATACTGAAGAAAAATTTTCCTACTTGGCGTAGGTGTCGTTCTGCAGGAGTAAATATGTTCAAAGGTGTTTCACATTTTTTTCAATTTGAAAAAGAAAGAAATCGGAGGCACTGACGAATAATGTATTTTGTGCGAAAACAATTTTCCCGTCCTTTGATTTGACTATTTTAACATACCATTAACACTGAAATACGGGCACGTCTTACAAACTTTAGATTTAAAGCAAAAATATATACACAGATCAATCAAAACATTAAAACCACCTACCTAATATGATGTAGGTCCTCCTCTCGCCACCTAAACAGCTCTCACCCGATGAGGAATATATTCAACGAGATATTAGTAGGTGTCCCTTGATATTTGGTACCATGACTCTAACAGAAGGTCCCGAAGTTCCCGTAAATTACGGGTGATGCTGCTCGTACCCCTTTCCTCCAACTCAAACCACAAATGCTCGATAGGATTCATGTTCGGCGAATTTAGGGGCCATGGCAATAAACTAGAATTCTTCTTCCTTTTCTTGGAACAATTCTTGAATCTTCTTTGCAGTGTGGGACAGAGCATTGTATTGTTAAAAGATGCATCTCTCTCAGGAAATACAGTCGCCATAAACGGGTGTACTTGGGGGGGGGGGCCACGATGTTCAGGTACGTGACAGCTGTCAGAGTTCGCTCTACAGGGATAATAGGTCCAAGTGTTCCCCTTAGAAAATATTCCACAAACCATAACACTCTCTCTAGCCGCATGGATCCGTCCCACAGTGCATTCATGTGAGAAGGATTCCTTGGGTAAAGGTCGCACACGATCTCGTTCGTCGACATGGTGTAACAGAAAAGCTAGCTAATAATGAAACGCGTTTAGCGTATTAAATCCGTTTATTTTTGTGGTGTGGTCAGCACAAAGATTCGCCAAGCTTTCGCAATCCACTGGAAGGCCTTTTTTCATTATTGTTCAACTCTGGTGTATTTAAAATACAGAAAATCTGATTTGTCTGACTATGAGACTCTCATTCAGCTTTCTATGGGCCGATGTACACTGAAGAGCAATTGAATTAGAGACAGCTGGCGTTATGCAAATGTGGCGCTGTGATCGGCCCTGTAAACCGAAACGACATGACCTATGCAGCAATCCGACAATATAAGGAGTGATGCGACGGGAATCAGTAAGAGTCGGACGCAGTATGGGTAAGACGAAGGATCTAAGCGCATTTGATCGTGGGCGAATTGTCGGGGCCGGACGAATGGGTCACTCCATCTCGGAAGTCGTGCTGGCGCTGGGATTTTCACGAGCCACTGTGACACGGGTGCACCGTGAGTACATCTAATCCGGTAAAACCATCGCTGCAAGGGCCAACTGCCGTGCACAACAGCGTATGGATGAGCGGGGTTATCGTCGGCTAGCTCGCATTTTAACAGCGGATAGACGGGCCACAGTGCAAGAAATCACTCGGTAATTTAACGCTGGTGCACAAAAACGTGTAAGCAGCCACACCATCCAGAACCATCTCCTCACTATGGGGTATAGAAGCCATCGTCCCACGAGGGTACCGCTGCTGACCGCACATCACAGGGTGCAAAGATTACCATGGGCGCGGTAACATCGCCACTGGACCCTAGACATGTGGGAAAATGTTGCCTGGAGTGATGAGTCGAGATTCACTTTGGTGCATGCGGATGGCAGGATACGAGTACAGCGCAAATCACATGAAGCGATGGATCCTTCTTGCCAGCAGGGTACTCTTCAAGCTGGTGGGGGTGGCATTCTCGTCTGGGGACTGTTTACGTGGAATGAAATGGGACCCCTGGTACGTGTGACATCGTCTCTCACAGGTCAACGTTACCGGGATATCCTGGACGACCATTTGCTCCCGTTTGTGCGTCTTCAACATCCCACTGGGGACCTCATCCTGCAACAAGACAATGCAGCTCCTGAATTGTATCTGAATGGTTGGAGGAACACTCCACCGACGTGACCTCGCTTCCTTGGCCAGCTCGGTCACTTGACCTCAATCCCATCGAGCACATCTGGGATGCCACCGAGAGAGATGTTCGATGCTCTGACCCCCTCCATCAAATTTTCGTGAACTGTGGGAGCTTGTTCAGCGGTCGTGGATCCGTATGGCTTCCCAACGCTTCCGGTGTCTTGTCGAGTCCATGCCGAGACGAATCGCCACCGTTATCAGGGCGAAAGGTGATGCTACACGTTACTAGACAGGTATCTCTAATACAATTGCTCTTCAGTGTAAATGATTAAGCGCCCACTGGAAGCTTTGACGACTGTGAACGACTGTAAGCATAGCCACACGAATGGGTCTGCTGCTGTGAGAACCCCTGTCCAAGAGTGTACGTGAAACCGTGTATTGATACACTGGGCCCTACACCAAAATTGAAATTATGGGTGATGCCAGCCATAGTAGTCCTCCTGCTGCTGTGGAGAATACGAGATAGCCTGCACTGATATGTGGTATCCATGAAGCGTTGCCTGCCCTGGCATTGTTGATGGCTCGAAGTTTCAGTTGTTTTGGGCCATCTTTGAGTGGTACTAAGTACTTCATGGCGTGAGCAGCTCACCAACGTCGCTGTTTCGAAGATGCTATAACCAAGGCGTCTTACTGTAACGATCTGGTCTTTGCTGATATGAGATAAATCCTTTGCTTTTCATACGTTGAGACGAAACGAAATACCAACTGAGGGAGATCGGACACAGGTATTACATATATAATTCAGGACTTTGACACGTGACGCTATAACGAAGTAAATTTCTCCGTCATTTTTATCCTCGCTAGGATTCGAACCCGGGTCTCCTCATTCCGGAATAAGTTGCTCTACCAATTGAGCTACGCGGACGTTTGTTCTGACTACTATCTGCCTTTATGTCGTGTGCGTCCTTCTGGCAGGTACGTCACATCTCCTGGTACGCCACAACGCTTATTGGCTGTACGCGCACTTCTAGAGGTTGTTTTAATTTTTTGGCTGGTCGGTGTACATTCTTTTATGCTACAGAATTTTCTTTTTTATTTCACAATTAAAAAATATCGAGACACAGTTAACCTACTGAATGATATTACGTATCGAAGAAACATGCAACATCAGCGACCTTGTGTTGAAATGTTAATCTGCAATTAGATGTTCAAACACAAGTGGTGGAATTTTGAAAAAAATATTACTTACCCTCTTGAGCAGTGTATACCAAAAGTTGGTGGTCCGCAACACGACCAATATTAATTCACCCAATATTCACACTGTGTTAATTTCCTTGTCCTTATTCAAGGCGGGATACAATAACCTTTAATTTAAATAATAGCGTACAAATATCAACCGGCTGAAACGAATTGCCTAGACGTAAGCAAAATGGGCTTTAATCAGTACGAATGAATATATTCACTGTCTGTGAAATTGGCGGAACGGGGATGAAACGAATGAACGTGCGCCTAATAAAGCGTTGTTTCCCCCATATCTTTATCATTCACAGGAGCCATTTAGGAGTAGGATTGACACTGATCCTTTCTGAAGGATTACCATTGTGGCGTACTACTGAGGTGTACCATTCGCAGATAGCTTCATTCCATGGGTTACCGTGGTCGTGGGGCTGCTCATAAGCATTTCATCTCCACTCGGAATGCTACTCGTCGTTCAGCATGGTGTAAAGAACATTTATCGTGGACCGTAGATCAAAGGAAACGGGTCTTATGGACTGATGAATCCAGATACACGATCCATCAGTCTGATGGCCGTGTGTGGGTATGGCGGCAGCCAGGGGAACGCTATTTATCACAGCGTACTGTTCCTCCGGTCAAGTTTGGAGCTGGAAGTGTACTCGTGTGGAGCTGTTTTTCGTAGTATGGTCCCGGTCCATTGGTTATCGTGGACAAAGCACGTCTACCTCGATATACTGAACAATTATGCCCCACCAACTCTGTGGCAGTACTATGGAACCGAGCCTTGTTGGTACCAGCAGGATAATGCACCGAGCCATAAAGCAAGGAACGTTACGGCGTGATCTAACGATATAATTGCGTATCGTGTGTGGACTGGTCAGCACAGAGCCCTGATCTTAATCCCACAGAAGCACCTATGAGATGAATTAGAGCTTCGCATAAGAAGTTTTGAACCAAGTCCTGCTACTAAGCAACAGTTAGCGGCAGCATTATGTACTGAATGGAAGCTCATACCTATCCCTGTGTTCCAAAACCTTGTCGAAAGCATGTCTCGAAAGATCAGTGCATGCATTAAATCCAAAGGTGGGCCGACACCGTACTAATGTATGTCAATAAATGCTATGATGTGTTTCTCTTCTAAGTGTCCGGTGATGTTTTGTAAATATAGTGTATACATTGCACATTCTAATTTTTATGAATGCAGCGATTTTTCTTCGTGTTTTTTTATTTTGAGGAAACCCACCTAACTGTTTGAATATTGTATTTCTGCAATGTATCATTCTATTCATAAAAAAGTGCTCTAATTTACGCTTCCCAAAGTTCGTTCGACATGGTTTCAATGACCATTCAGAAAAGGATAAAATCCTTCTGAGTTGAACTTACGTACGACATTCAATATGTTCTAAGCTTACCATACAAAGACAATTTCTTTTAAATACGCACCTTTAATTTTCCCACAGAGTCTACCTTGACTTGGATACACTTGTTGTACCGATCGTCGAGCTCGCGAATCCCCGCTGCAAAAAAACTTTTTATATTTATCCTCAAACCAACAGTTCGTTGACTCCTTCAGTTTAGAATCATGAGCAAAACGTCTACCCAGCAGGTCTTTCTTCAGATTTTTGAAGAACATATCACTGGTGAGGTGAGTACGATGTGTTCGGAAGCAGTTGGACTCCACATTCTGTCACAGATTGCATGGAAACACCGGTGGTGTTGATTGGAGCGTTGCCCTGGAGAAGCAGAACACCCCGTCGCAATTTTCGTCACCGGTTACTCTTGATAGCTTCTTGCAATTGTCGCAATAGCGCGGCATAATAGGCAGCATTCACAGTCTTTTTATGATGCAAGTAATTTATTAACAGCAACCCTTTTGAGACACAAAAAGTGGTGTCCATAATCTTCCATGGAAGGGGTTGTGTTTTGAACTTCTTTGGTGGTGGTAATCCGTGGTTTCCACTGTGCATGCTCTCTTGTTTAGTATAAGAGTCGCAATGATGGAGACACTTCTCCTCACCGGTCACAATGCACGAACAGAAATCATGTAACGTATACTCTAGATTCACTTTCCTTTTGATTTTACTATTTTCGGTTATTTTATTTTCCTATGTAAATTATCTTCTTACTGAACGAGATGTTATTTCTCCCGCTGAATGAGATCTGGCAATGAGTGTAAGTCATGACGTGGTGGTAGCCAGTGTAAATAGGCGCGTTCAACGATACCAAAGAGAGATTTTTGTTGATGTGCGTAGAGAGAGCTTTTGTGTTACCTAAGAGAGCTTCGTTTATGTGAGTAGAGCTTCGTTCATGTGCAAGGAGCTACGTTTTATTGAGTAGCTGTGTGTCCGGTGAAGTGTATGTTGGATACTACCAGGAGTTTCCACTAAATAAAGATTTTTCTTTAGTAAGTACGTTTTTCTCAGTTCATAGTTTTGTCAGACCTCTGTCTGGCTTTTAGGTTTATTTCATTAAGTGTTATTAGTAACAACCAGAATAAGACTTTATTCATCTTAATTACTACTACAACATTACTACCAGTTATAAGCTTGTTCATTATTATTACTACATTACTAGCAGGAAAGTTTATTCATGATATAATTAATAACACAACAACCATTAGAAGAAGCATTAGTAGAGGAAGCTAGTATTCATTATAATCATCTAGATCGCGGTTAGTGCAGTAAAGTTGAACCGACTTTCTTCAACACGGTCATTCTTCATCTCATGGGTGAACATTCGAGGAACACATCTGACACTGACATTTGACATCCCTAACCTTTCATGCAAAATGCTCCAAATAGGTCATAAAAACTGGGGTCAAAGGGTGAATGGTTGTGTGGCATCCAAACACTGCCCTCAGTGCAGTATTTTCCATTACGCAAAGGGAGTAGCTACTTGGAGGAGAAGTTGACAGTGGGGGCGGACTTCCGCTCTCTAAAAGCTTCACGAAGCCCTCTTTTTTCGCACGAATAAAATGTAGAGGGCGATAAAAAATTACTGTAGAACTCCAATTATCCGGACTCCGTATATCCGGAACGCTTGTTCTTCTTTCACGGCCAAGTAAAGTTAAGATTTTTGTTAATTTATTTACGTGTTTTCAGTTTTTTAGTTCATTTAAATAATACGAAATTATAATGCAGTAGAGTAGATATTTATTTTTTAAACTGTATAACATTTATTATAAAGCATGGTAAACGAAAAAATTAAATTCCCTCACTTCGATTAATAAATACGTGTTTGGCCTACAGAAAAAGAAACCCCAATTATCCAGATTTTCCGAATATCCGTATGGGCGTGGTCCGAGTTAATCTGGGTAATTGGAGTTCTACTGTACTTGCATATGTTGGTATTCTGAGTACAGACAAGCTTCAGGTGCGACGGTCCAGTTAAGTGAATATACTGCACCCAGTAATTTAACCAGGGGAGCTGTTCCTATCCAATATATTTTTAATGCAAATTGAATCACCATTTCCTCCGTGAGAATTTGCGTTATTAAGTACATGAAAGGTGCTAAAACACCTTAGTTTCTCGAAGCGCAATGGGGAAGAACAACCAAACGCATGTCAGTACGTTAAATTCGAAAACAGTATGTAAAATTTCTCCAGCGAAAATTTCACAAAAGGGGCACCGAAGTGGCACTTTGAACCAGGTCCCACGATTTTTGTGTTCTCAGTGTATAATAAAGCCGCACACTAGACGTTTTACAAGCGCAAAGTGACTTATAACAATGTGGAAACATCGGGACTGGTGTAAGCGCCAGATGGTGGCCGATTACGTCAGCTCGACATCAGTGTTCCTAGCAACGATTTCGCGAACTTCTCTCACCGAACTCCTAAACTATGATAGATCAAACAAAAATACCAGTTGCAAAGTTATAGGACATTATTCGTTTGCTACAAATCGATCGTAAAGTGTGGAGGCCAACGCGAGAACGTAGGCTGTACACTTACGAGTCAAAATTATTGGTAGACATTTCTAAGCGGTGAAGTATCACTGTATTGCTATCTAGGGATTGAGAACTCCTGAAGGCGAGAGCCATGTACCCTCCTCGTTCTCCACAATCCCCTTCCAATTCCGTTTGCCCGCATGTCGTAATCCCAATTTCGCACGAACGAGGAGACGGGTTTTCCAGTGTAGCGATGCATCCTTACCCTCGCTTATGGGGTCTTATTATTGCTGGATAGCAATCCAATAACATCGTACTGATTAGAAAATGCCTTTAGATACTTTTGCCTCCTCAATGAGCAGCCTAAATTCCCCCTTTGACCCCATTTTTTTACCTATTTGTATCAAACAAATGACGTTCAGCAAGCACTGCAATAAACATTTTCGCTCTGTCTATCATATTCCAGAGTTAAGAGAGATACGTTAGCGTATTTGCTGCTAGGGGGCGATAAAATCCAGTATTTGAAATGACACTTACGCCAGTCCTATTGGTTTCACATCGTTTTGAGCCTCCGTTTGCTTATAAAACGGGTGGTACGTGACTTTACTAAACCCATTCGCTTTTGTGTCAGTTTCCTATCGAGCATTCTAGCCTAAATCTCGTAGCTTCCAATTTCTGAGGGTTGTTTAAGACCTGGGATCAGACACTCCCTTCCTGAAATCCTTAACATATGATCTGATCTGATCTTTACTAAACCCCCTATAAATCTCAATAAGAAAGCATTTCAGGCTTACTGCTTATGTAACTTATTTTCATCAGAATCGGCGGTGGAATAAGTTCCCAAAGTTTGCCCATGCATTTTGGAAACATGTTATATAAACATTTGTCTGTTTCTCCAAGATCTGTGACAGAAAGATACAGGCTTTATCCTGCTTTTCATCTATCTTCTACCAAATGAAAAAAAAATTATGTTTCCTCATTCGTGAAAACATGAGGCAGCATTATACGGAACAAAATAATAGCAACAATGTGACTTTTTAACGGTGCATATTAGAGATGAGCTCGTGCCCGGACTCGCCTTCGGAGCCTGGGCTCGGACGGGCTCAGAATTCATTAACTACCAAAAAACCCAGGCCCGGACTCGGAATTACACGTCTTGAATTTCATTACTGTAATTAATTTAACACGTGTAATTCCGAGCCCGATTGAATTACACGTGTTGAATTTCATTGTGGATTTGTTACCATAGTGGAAGGATTTTCAATTTCCTAAGCTAGCTGCCATCGCAAGACAAATTTTGCTTAGCAAAGGCTTGCATTATGCATTGTCCAAAGCTATGGCCCAAGCAAGGATTAGTTTAAGGAGGTCTGGTATCGAAAAACTGGGAAAAAATCACATTCCCATTTTTTTGTATTTTATTAAAAATCATGAATCTTATCTTTAAAGTGATGTATTAATTTCCAAAATTGTGCAGTTAGAAGTATTGTTATTTATTTTTTTAAATTTCCTCATTCGCGCGATTTTTGGGGTGACGTTGATTTTTAGTGCAGCAGGTCGAATTTTAGAGAAAATAAGATCAAGCTGAAGTGCTGAGGCATTTGATGCAATTCTCTCTCTCCTCTCTCTCTCTCTTTCTCTTCATGATGAACTTGATCTGGAAACTGCACTCACATATGATAATATTGTGATTATTATACAATTAAGCGCAAAGCTTTGTTAATGTTACAAAAAGCAGAGTAATCTGGTCTGAAATGCGTTCTTTTTTTTTAATTTTGGAAATTTCCCTACATGGTTTTTTTTTATATTCTACAACATCACTGTAACTACCTTTACCAATTAGCATATATGTAAATTATATTGCAAATATTAGTTTTCTAAAGTCAAAATTTCAAACACTGGCAACTGTCTGTACAGCGTTGTACGTTTTATAATGCAATTTATTCAAAATAAATGTAAGGTTAGAAATGAAAAAGAAATAACGAATGGAATTTTAGTCTCTAAACGATTTTCTTTTCTTCAGCTTTTACCAAAATTACTGATGTCCCTGATACGGTCGAAGGGCACGTTGATTATTTATTTATTTTCAAATCCACATTTTAGAACATTTGGCTTTATGCGTAGTATTTCTAAAAACATATTAATATTGTGAAGTGGATTAACTGAACTAAACTTTTTAAACTACTCCTTGCTCGGGCCATATCTTTGGCCAGTGTATAATGCATAAATGCAAGCCTTGATAAGCACAAAATTTTCCAAGAATCGGGGTCCGGGCTCAGCAAACACATGTAATCAAAGAAAGCGGACCGAGCCCGGGCTCCTAAAATTGAGCCCGAACTCATCTCTAGGGCATATGTGGGTTGTCACGGCACAGTCAGGAGTATGGTTTTCTTTTTCCTTTTAATTCGCGAACGTGCTTATGTACTGTATCGTACTCAATCTTAAAGCTCTTTTACGCTTGCAAAAGGGTTTGCTTTCGGCAAGCACAGTAACTATGGACATATTTTCTTTAATGTTGAAAACATCCAGGTAATGAATCTGTATGCAGGGTTTCCACACAAAGGAGAAACTTCCATAAAAGGAAAATGTAACAAAAATGGACTTTGACCTCACGCACCCAGTAAACATCTTTCACCAGAAGCGCTTTTCATAAAATCTGTATGCACATGAGGACGTCTTGATGAGATTACCGTAGAGTGAGTGTTCCTGTATATGTGTCTTCTCGTGATGTATTACCAAAATTTGAAAGAGACACGCTTCTCTTGATTCAGAGATGTTATTAGTTTTCAGGAGAGACGTAGGCGTAGCTTGAAATTTTCTGAATTTATCCCGCAGTCACGTCGAATCTAGGATTAAATTGAAACCTTTCAAGAACAAAGTCTTAAGTTTTAAAAGATAGAACGAGATTTTCTTGCTGATAACTTATAAAGAAGAAGAATAGAACTGCTTGAAAGGGAGGAATCAATAACACAAAGAATGGATTTTCTTTGTCCCCGGCTGAAGTATCCTGAGGGAGTGCTACTATTCGCAAACTAAAGAAGTGTTCTCCTAACGCTGTAGACAAGGCTTTCAACCGAAGATAGTGCTACACACTCTATAACTCCGAAAGGCAAACAGGCTTTGTAGAAGAGTGCGTGGGCTCTACACCGCAGGCAACGCAAGAAACTTTTCTGCCATTCTCGGTTATATTAGTTCGCTTTCGGTGCACGGAACGGATGCGTAAACTTTATTGCAGGCGCAGGTTTTTTGAAAAATCAACACATGTAGTAAATTACTCGTTTTAATCATTGTAGTACTGAAGCCTAAAAGGAATAGTGTTTTTTTTTCAGTACTAAAAGTAGCTATTTCTTCAAGTTTTGTGTTTAACTGCTTACCAAATTTAATGAAAATATAAATACAAAAAAAATTTCGTTTCCCAAAAATAGTAAATGTTCACCAAATTTTAGACCATATTTATTGACTAGATATTTGCTTCTTGTTACTGTATTATATTATTTGCCACTACAAAACCTTTTTGTTTCCCAAAAAATAGTAAATGTTCACTAAATTTTAGACCACATAATAATGATAAAGTGATAATCAGATACTAACTTCTCATTTTCTTAAATTATTTGACAGTAAAAAAATGTTTTTGTCTCACAAAAATACTAAATGTTCACTAAATTTTAGATGATATCTAAATTTAAATCAATAACCAGATACTGACTTCGTGTCAGTCTCTTTCTTCATTTGTAAGCAAAATAATATTTACCAAACGTAAGACTACATATTTTTAAAAACTTGGAAAATCTAATCATAATAATGTTATTTCTTATGACATTGGAACCGAAATTAAAATTAATAATTCATGACTAAATCTAAAATTATTTTTCTGACGAAAAAATAACAGTATTAATACCCGTATACCTGCCTGCAGTTACCTATAAATACTTGTAGTTACAGGTGTTAAGCTAAAACAACGAAAACTAAACTTTTAATGTGTTAAAATTTTATTATAATAATCATAATATAGAAATCAGTCTCGCTAATTATTAAAAATAAAATCCCATAATAAACGTGAAATAAGAAATTATTGAGTTATTAAGGCTTTTTTCGATTTTGCTGCCTTCCTCTTTTACGTTTTTCCCCGACTGGTACATTCCTGGCTTCAACATATTTTAGGGGAATTGCTAACCCAACTAAATGTTTACAAACGTGATCTCTGAGGTAGTTTGAGTGCCGGGATAAGGATCACGTGACTTCCGTTTCTTCCTCGGGAACCTTGTTGGCCCGACACGCTTGTCGAAGCGGGACATCAAGGACGGACGAGGCGTGTGAAAGCGTTTGGAGGCGGGGCTTATAATTATGCTAGCTATAGTGCGTCGCATAAATATAGAGACAGAACAAATTCTCGAATAACAAAGAAACAACAACGAGCTGAAATGTACATCTCATATTTATAGCAAAAATAGCATAGCACACGCACTGCACAATAGTTTGACGGAAACATAACAATTCCAACACCAAGTACAAGAAAAAAGCAGAAATACGCTGTCTCAAAAATATAATAGACTTACTAGTTATGAGCACCTCCGGTACGAATAGTGGAGCCGTTGTTCCGAATAACACTGAAAACCCGATTGGGCATGCTGTCCACCAAGCGATGTAAGTGTTCTGGACAGAGTGCGTACCAGCTTCGTTCAATCTGCTCTTTCAATGCCACCACACTTGAGAAGTGCCGTCATTCGCATACACATCACGAGCTAGGATACTCCATAGGTTCTCGATAGGGTTCAGATCTGGACTGAGTGCTGGCCAATCCATTACGGTCCCACGATTAGTGTTAAACCAGCTTTTCGTTGATGCAGACCGATGGATGGAGGCATTGTCTTGCTGGAACAGATAATCAACACCCGCTAGAGTTTCGGCAAACGGTAGAAGGTGGCTGCTAATACGTTTCCGAGTTTTGCCTGCCTTGCAGGAAAGCGATATCTGTTGTCCCATTGAACGCAAAAGCTCTCCAGACCATCACAGGATTCCCCTCCTTTCTGTCTGCTGAAGAAGGTGCTTGGATCGCTTCGTAAATCATGCCAATAGCAGTTCCAACCGTCAGGGCCGTCCAGGTTGAACTTTTTCTCATCAGAGAAAATAGTTGTGATCCACTCGTCCGTCTAGTGCATGTGAATGCTTGCCCATAACAATCTAGCTTCCTTGTGGCGCCGCATGAGGTGTGGCAGGCGGCGCATTTTACGGAGCACAATGTTGCGACTTTCCTTGATTCGTCGATGAACTGTGTCCTTTGAGACGGTGACACCAACAGTCCGAGAAACTTGACGTAGTGATAACCTTTGGGATGAAACTAAACGCATGATGGCACGATCATCTCGTTTGGTTGTTATGCGAGGCCTTCCAGGCCGTTTTCTGGCAGTTATTTTTTTTTTTTTTTTTTTTTTTTTTTTTTTTGATTGGAGGTTTAACGACCACCGTGAGCACCTCAATGGGCTATAAGCAGTCGCCCGTCCCTAATTTAGGGTCACTGGTTCCAGGGAAGGGAGAGAGCCAGTGCCGTAAGACAAACACAACATCCATGCCTGACCGGGATTCGAACCCGGACCCCTTACGGACGAATGATCAGAGGCCAACGCCTTAGACCACTGCGCCACCGGGGCGGCCTTTCTGGCAGTTAACGCACCGCGTTTCGACAAAGTCTTATAAATGACTGCCCTACTCCTCCCCATGGCTTTACAAATTTTCGCTACAGGCAATCGATTTGCTCTCAGTCTCCAAATCTTCTGCACCTCCTCACCAGAAAGTTGACTGTTGCGTGGCATTTCGGCAAATAAATGTCTGACGGCAGGTCCGCTGTCTTTTGTAGGCTGGACCGAATTACGGCCCATGCGCGTCCGTACAACATGCTAATTTGTACATCTCATTTGCATGTGGCTACTTTACATAGTTGTCTTTATATTTATGAGACACCTAAAATTACACTATTTCAATTTGTGGTGTTCTTTTCACACAATCCGGTCATCTCGACGTATCGAAACGTTTGTTGTAGGGTTATATCTAATTAGGTACCACTTCAGCTGCCTAACTATATTCGTATTGCGTTCACTGCGCAAAGTAGACTGTCTCTATATTTATGTGACGTATAATAATTTGACGGAATAATAGTTTTTCTTTTGACAAAGTGTTTACAATAATTGCAAAAGAAAAAATTTATTTTGGCAGTATTGTCGCGTAAATTTAGTGTTATACATTTGAGCTTTTACTAAATTCGGTATAACCATAGTATTTAAAATACAGGCATTACTAAAACAATATAAACCGTTATTATTTTAGTGAAGCAAATTTCATTTTTCTATCTATCATCATTTGGTATCTCAAAAGTATTTTTGATATTCATTATATTTTTTGGAGTACAGTGCAGGGGGTTCAGAGTTTAATTTAGTAAACATTCAATTTGATCCCTTTCTTTAATAATAGTACTGAAATAGCTATTTCTTTTAGTACTGAAATAGCTATTTCTGAAGCCTAAAAGAAAAATACCTTTTGTTTGTTGGGGTCTGACCGCATATATGACAAAAGTCTCAAAAATTCTAAGTAAGATGTATTTCAAGATAATTTTCATCTTAAACTACAATCAGAAAAATATTCATTCTTTATGTGGAAATAATTTCAAAAATATTCGCTGAAAATAGAAAAACATTTGCTAAAAATGAAAAAAAATATTTGCTAAAAATAAGAATATATTTTCTTCAACTGTAATGTTCGTTTAAGTAAAGTTGTCTGAACACTTCAAAAACCAGTTCTTAATACCAAACAGAAGTCATCGCTCTTTCCACGTTTATAAGTGAGTTACGGAAAAATTATCATAGGCCGTCACCGGGAATCGAACCCAGGTTCTTCCAGTTACGCGCCGGAGATACTACAACTGCACCACAGCGGCCTCGAATTCTCCAGACTCACAAACACCACAGTGGCCTCGAATTCTCCAGATTCACATTCTCCAGCTATAATGCAGTGGTAGCATGTCCAGCGCGTAACTGGAAGACCCTGGGTTCGATTCCCGGTGGCGACCGATGAGAATTTTTCCCTGACTCACTTACAAATGTGAAAAGAGCGATGACTTATGTTTGATGTTCCTAATCCACGTCAATTGTGTGAATTAATTATTCAGTTCTTAATAACTTCGCATTTCAGCGAATCAGGAGTCACTCAAATAAATTCAGAAAAGATTACTTCCTATTAGTCTTTATTCAGCAAATACTTCTTTAGCACGACTCAGTCTTCAACAACATTAGTGAAAATATCCAGTTACTTGTTAGAGAACGTTTAACGAGAAACAAAAACACCAACTCAAAATATTGAATACGCAGACGTCAAGAAATCACAATTTCAAGCACTTCAACTTCCGCAAATACTATTACATCATCATACTACCACCATGATCTCCACACACTGCTACTGCTCAAACAACGTTAGTTTTCATTGGACACATAAACACGTCATACGTTTCGACCTTAAGGTGTTGCCAACAATACTCTTGCGAGAGAGAAGACATCACGTTAAGTTCGAAAAATGCTAAGGAGAACGAACTCAAATTTACATAGAGAAAGAAACTAAAAAGGAAAGTTAAATTAGAATATACGTCATACAACGATACTATAACGGGTTTCTGTGACAAAGACGTGATGTTAGTTCTCAACTTACCAATCACAACTATACATTTGACGAAAAAAGTTCTTTGGAGTTGCAGTGAACAACAGATGACATCTCTAGATTTTTCCCATCGCAAATTTCTGCTTGTCACAAAATAATGACGGATATCGAGAAAATGAAGTCAACCTTTCCTCTTTTAAGAAGGGGATGTGCACTTACACTTAAGCTGCCGATTTCGCGTGCAAAATGGCTTTCCAAAACTTTGAGCAACTCTACGCATACACTACATTATCAAAAGTATTCGGACATCACAATGTTTTGGGGCAAATGGCTTTATTACCACAATTAGTAGATAGTCGGTCCACTTTAGTTTGTATGACATCGGCTACACATCTAGGCAAACCATCAGGAAATTTCCAGTAGGTCTCGAAAGAAATGACACGCCATTCGTCCTACAAAGCAGCTGCTTGGGTGGAGAGTGAAGACGGTCGTTGTGGTCAATTTCGTATCCTTCGCTCCAGTTCATCCAAGAGGTGTCCTATGTGTTTAAAGTCAGGACTCTGAGTAGCCCAGTTTAACAACCTCATTTTCAAGAAATTAGTCCAGCACACGCCGTGCAGTATGGCAGGGAGCTCGATCGTGTTGGAAAAGACAACAGGCATTTCCATAATCCTCCCACATTTTTGGTGGGGCAGAATTTTCCAGAACCTAGAGTTACACTTCAGACATCATAGTTTGGGTATAATAATCAACGGGTCGAGTCCCATCCATGAAAAAATCTTCATGACATTATGGAACCTCCGTCGAACTTAAACCTCCAGGTGGCAAGCACGCATATATACGTTCGCAGATATCTTTGCCAAAAGTGGCGACGACTTAATAATATGTTCATAGAAAACCTGTTCAAAAGCGGAGAGAACGCTATATTTGTCGAAAAAACTTCCGGGCTCATAGTGGCATGAACGCATATATGCCCATCTTAACTACGACGAATACTGCAGAAAGACAATACACTTTTAGTCTCCTTTTATACACGTCGACTAAATTTTAGATTATCTCTTACAAAGTTCCTGCCACCTGGAGGTTTAACAGCTGGAAGACACTGTCCGAAGAAAATCGTTCTCCGAGCTGTCGCTAAATTGAAACACGCCCATCATATTGGAAGAGTGAAAAGCGTGACTCACCACACCAAAGAACAGCTTTCCAGCCGCCCATAGTCCAGGAGCGACAGGAGGCACACCCCTCCAAACGTACCTTTGCATTCACGTTAGTGATGTGCGGCTGGTCTGCCGCTATTGTACCGTAATAATCCAAACTGTGCAACTCTCTGCGTATGCTTATAACGGTGCCACTACAAGAATTTGCTTTTTAGCAGCGATGAAAACGGTTGAGGAAGAACGAGATTTCTTAAATGATTCTTCTGACACTTTTCATCAATTTGTGCGGCCTTCCTGAACGTGTTTTTGCTGTAGTTACACCTTCCTGTTTCCATCTCTTCACGATACCACTTACAGTTGAGTTTGGTATGTTTAGTTTAGCTGCAAGGCTCCGTATGGAAACGTTACTCAAACGACATCCTATGACAAGCCCACGCTTGAACACGGAAAGTTCACGTCTACGCTGCAATGCTCCGTATGGAAACGTTACTCAAATGACATCCTATAACCAGCCCACACTTGAACTCGGAAAGTTCATGTCCACGCTGCAATGTTCTGTGTGGAAACGTTACTCAAATGACATCCTATGACCAGCCCACGCTTGAACTCGGAAAGTTCACGTCCACGGTGCAATGCTCCGTACGGAAACGTTACTCAAATGACATCCTATGACCAGCACATGCTTGAACTCGAAAAGTTCACGTCCACGCTGCAATGCTCCGTATGGAAACGTTACTTAAATGACATCCTATAACCAGCACACGCTTGAACTGGAAAAGTTCACGTCCACGCTGCAATGCTCCGTATGGAAACGTTACTCAAATGACATCCTATAACCAGCCCACACTTGAACTCGCAAAGTTCACGTCCACGCTGCAATGCTCCGTATGGAAACGTTACCCAAATGACATCCTATGGCCAACCCACGCTTGAACTCGCAAAGTTCACTTCCACGCTGCAATGCTCCGTATGGAAACGCTACTCAAATGACATCCTATGACGAGGCAACGATGGAACTCGGAAAGTTCACGTCCACATTGCATATCCGCTTGAAAGTTACTGATAACACAGAAGAACATCTCAGCTTTATATACACACCTCTCCACTCCCAGTGCACTTTCCTGCGCAATCGCTCTTTGCACTTATGCAAATATTTAGTAGTGTCTGAATGCTTTTGATAATATAGTGTAGTTTGAAATCGATTGTTTTTCCTAACACACGTACGAATTTGTTTCTTGGGGCTTCTATTTTTGAACCCGAAAGTGTGTTAAGTTTACTTTCAACATCCTGCATTTCTTTAATTGCTTCAGGCAGTAGGTTTGTGTTTTGTAATTCCTTTATCGAATGAACAACTTATAACGAAGTAAAATTCTCCGTTATTTTTGGTCTACGTCGGGATTCGAACCCGAGTCCGCTTATTCCGGAACAAATCGCTCTACCAACTGAGCTACGCAGACGTTCATTCTGATTGCTATGTGCCTTTATGTCGTGTGCGTCCTGCTGGCAGGTACGTCACATCTCCCCCTCCCCCCGAAAGAGGGCCGGGGGCATTGCCCACGGGTCAGCCGTGACCATGAATCGTCGTAGGCAGCCATCCACTATAGAACGTGCACTTGAGAACTCCCAGTCAATCTGGTGTGTGGAATGCAACGTCACACACATTTATTTTTCGAAGCGCTGAAGAAGGGGTTCTCTGATTTTTCCTCTCTCGTGGTGTGGAAAGAACATCACACCATTGCGAGATTTTTGAACGGTCGGGTCATCTGGATAGTTCGGGCGCCATTATAACGAAGTAAAGTTATCCGTCATTTTTGGTCTACGCCGGGATTCGAACCCGAGTCCGCTTATTCCGGAACAAGTTTCTCTACCAACTGAGCTACGCAGACGTTCATTCTTGTTGCTATGTGTCTTTATGTCGTGTGCGTCCTGCTGGCAGGTACGTCACAAACTGCTCACTCACGAATGAATGTACTGCTCTGCGGTTTACGCATGTACTGCTTGAGAAACATGTCCAGACACGCATAGGCACGTGATTCTCCCCATATTGCCACAAGGGCGACACTACACTACCATTCGGGATATTAAACTGTCACTTTGTACAGGGTGATTCAAAAGTTTGGTGCAAAAGTAAAATGCGATCAAAAAGATCTATGGGTCGGAGAGCCATGCGGTTTGCAGATTAATATTCACCGAAGTACGGGATTTTGTATGGCGTCAACAAACAAAATTAGTTCAAAATTTGGCAATACGACTCTGCTGCAGGGAATGCCACATAAGTGAAGTTTGCACATTACTCGCACAAAGCAACGTTGGGGTGAGACATAAAATCAATGCATCCTTCCAGTGCTTACGTATGGTGCAGAGACGTGGACCTCAACTAAAAGAGACATACAAAGGCTGCAGACAACTCAAAGAAGCATGGAGAGGTGCATGCTTGGTGTAACCAGGAGAGATAAGAAGAGGAACTCGTGGATCTGAAAAATGACAAGAGTGGAAGACATCATGATCAGAGTTAAATCCCTGAAATGGCAATGGGCTGGACATACTGCCAGAAGGACAGACCATCGATGGACAGTCAAAATTTTAGATTGGATTCCAAGGGACAGGAAAAGACCCAGAAGAAGACCACATGGAAGTTGGGTGGATGAAATTCGAAAGTATGCGGGAGTAACATGGAGGAGACTGACACAAGACAGACCGTTGTGGAAGAGGCTTCGAGAGACTTTCGTCCAGCAGTGGATTGATAATGGTTGACAATGATGATGATGATGATGATGATATATACTGTATATATAAGCATACACTGCCCAAAATTATTACTAACTCAATGTTATATACTCTACACATGTATATATAACGTATATAAAATAATAGGTTGCCCAACATTATGTATATATATAACTTATATATATGTATATTTCAATCATTGAACTAGGAAAACAAAAGGATAAAGATTAGTGGAGATTATTTAACTCACCGTCGTTACGCTGATGACGTAGTCATTTTTGCAACTGCCCCTTCAGAACTGTAAAGTATGATCCAGGAACTTGCTGACAAGAGAAAAGAAGCGGGATTAAAAATGAACTTTCAGGAGACAAAAGTGATGTACAATGCTTTTACAAGAAATGAAGATTTATTGATTGATGAGGGAAAGAAGAAGATAACCGATAGATACATTTATCTATAGATACATTTATCGGATATCAAGAATAGGTCACATTGATGAAGAAATTAATAGACGTATAAAACTTGGTTGGAGAGCTTTAGGAATAAACAAAAGCACTACAATTTTTAAGAACAATATGCCATCATATCTTAAAGGAAAATTGTTTAATCAAATCATTCTTCCAGTGCTTACGTGCGGAGCAGAGACGTAGACCTTAACTAATAATGACATACAGAGACTGCCGACAACTGAAAGAGCATGGAGAGATACATGCTTGGTGTAACCAGGAGAGATAAGAAGAAGAACTCATGAATAAGGAAAATGACAAGGGTGGAAGTCATTATGATCAGAGTGAAATCGCTGAAATGGCAATGGTTTGGACATATTGCCAGAAAAACGGACCACCGATGGACAACCGACATTCTAGAGTGGATTCCAAGGGACAGGAAAAGACCCAAAGGAATACCACATGGGCGATGGGTGGATGATATACGTATGCCCCGGACGCAAGAATGCCTAGTTACGCTACATGTAAATGTCATCGGGAAAACTAGTACACATATCTATGATCTCTAGAGGAAAAACACTATCATTTTGAGCATGAAATTTGTTTGATTAAAATGTTTTCTTCAGTTACTGGTGTCTTTCCGAAAATACGAAAGTGCAGCAGTCACCTTCTGGACGGTTTACCCTAATCGGATCAATTTGTTCTTTACATTCTGGAAGACGGGGCTTACGAATGCGAAGGTATCGTGGCGATAGAGAGAATAAAAGCTTTAGCCAGCACATTTTTCCATTTCTTAGTGTACTCACACTCGCGTACAATAAAATTTGCTCACTAAAAAGGAAGCATCGGTTTGAACTGAAATTTTATGGACGTAATGATGCACTTGAATGATACACATGATGCCAAAAACAGAGCTGCAGGACAAATACAGAGGGATCTGTGGCACGCAGTCCGGTCATCTTCAGTAGCACGTCGCACCACCTCGTGCGGCGATACATACTGCAATACGGTCCGGCATAGAGGTGAACAGACGCCTGATGTTCTCCTGCGGCAAACCGGCTCACACGTGTTTTACGGTGTGTTCTCCAAATCCCGGATAGTGCAGCACGGCGGACACTGGCGTTTCAACTGGTTCCACACATGCTCGATAGAAGACGTGTCCTGGGAGCTGGCATGCCATGGAAGTGTTTGGCAAGAGTTCTGGGCAACCCGAGCAGTGTACGGACGGGCATTATCCTGCTGGTATAGAGCACCTGGAATCCCGGCCAGGAATGGGAGCACATGGTTCCGTAGGATCTCATCCACAAACCGCTGGCCCGTCAATTTTCCACGTACCACTACTAGAGCTGATCGGCTATCGTACGCAGTGGCCCACAGAACACAATGCATGTAGTAGGGGGAAGTGTGGCGCTCGACAGCGAGGTTGGGATTGTGCTGTTGACCTAGGACGTCCACACCCGGACATGATGATCATCTGTCCCCAAAACGAAGCGGCACTCATCACTATACACGACACGTCACCAGTCTGTGGCGTTCTTCGTCTCTCAGGCCTGGCACCACTGCACACATAGCCGGCGATGTTCCGGTGTTAAAGGCAGCACACGTAAGGGGCGCTGGGATCGCAGATTCGCTTCCGTGAGGCGTCGGGAAATGGTTCCTGGGCACAAAGGAGCCACTACATCTGTCTGTACAGTGGACCGGCTCTCCGTGGGATCCGTTGTTGCCTGGCGCACGATCCATCGATCCTCTCTATCGGTGATCCTCCTAGTCCGTCGGGAGCCGTTCCGCCGTGTGTCAGTGCTGTCACGTGTCCACTGCTCCCAACACAGTCGGACGGTATGGTCAGAACGATCCACGTAGCGGACTATACGGCGCGCCGACCACCCTGCGTTTTTCAGCTCGATGATCAGGCCTCTCTCAAAGTCCGTAAATTGCGTAAATCGACGTCTCTGGCATCTACCCGGCATTCCTGTCACTCTGTAATCTTGCTTGCGTCGGCCGGTGCTTTTAGTTTATACGAGGCATCGACCACACGCCTGTTTATAAGACCTCAGGTTCGTGCTTTCAGCGCCATCACAGGATGTGCGGTCATGCGCAATCGCACCAAACGTGGATCATTTGCATACCAGCATGCACTCTAGCTATTTGCAAAGTTTCGCGGTTGTAACATGTTTTCTTCTAGGTGCGCAAATTTCACTGTCCTTGAGTGTATTTTTAAAGGAGTTTTGTTAAAAATTTGTCATGCTATTATAAGCTGCAATCTCTGCCGCACATAACAGAATATAAATAGCTGAATGAAATCAAGGAACGACAGACGACACGAAATTCTTTGTCTTCGTAAGTAAACGTGAATTAATTTTATTTCAGTGTCTAGAATTGTTTACCACACTTCGGGTTTCGCAAAATCGTCAACTCATAAAAGTTTTTATCAAAAATAATTAAAGTTCAAACAAGCTATAAAAGTACGTCCCAAATATAATTCACTTTCCAGACGCTTTGGCAAACATTTCACGGTGGCGTTACTGAATTTTCGGAAACTCGTATGCACAATGCTCTCGGTTCTTTCTGTTTGCATAGTACGTCGTGTCGTCATTTTTTTTCTTTTGGTGTAATTCCAAAATACGACGGAAAGTCTATTGTTTGCGTGTTATATATAGGAGACCGGTGTAGCATGAACATTCGGTAGGAAAATTCGTTGTTAGTACAATGGAGTTTACGAGGAATTCTATATTCTTTCCCTCACGGTGGAATAAATCTCTTCCGGGAAGATGAATGTTTTAAGTTGTTGCCCATACACAGTGTGTTTACCTCATGTAAGCTATTCTGGCTCGCTGCAGATCTTCCCGAAATTTGATTTGAGGATTTGGTTTCTAAATAAAGAGCGGAAAGGAGCTCTTCACGTGTGCGTCACGTGTTTTGTTTTTATTTTAAGACGAAGCCAAAGCATCCAAAACATGTGATCAATAATGGCTTTCCTTTTTTTACGCTTTCCAACCGTAGGTTGAAGAAGCGTATATGCTCCAGCTTTGTCCGTCTGTCTGTCCGTCCTCACGATAACTCGCGTAAAAATGGTTCGATTTCGATGAAATTTTTGTATGTGATAGGGAACCACCTGGAGACGAACCCTTTTGAAAATGGGCGAAATGGGGTCAAAGGTCAGGGCATAGGAGCGGCATCCATTTCATTGTGCTTATGCTCATAACTTGCGTAAAATGGTTCGATTTCGATGAATTTTAGTATGTGGTAGGGGCTACCTGGGGACGAATCCTATTGAAAATGGGGAAAATGGGGTCAAAGGTCAGGATATAGGAGTGGGATCCATTCCATTGCCCTTATGCTTCATTACTTTGGTAAAAATGGTTCGATTTCGATGAAATGTTAGTATGTCGTAGGGAACCACCTTGGCACTAATCCTATTGAAAATAGGCGAGATGGGGTCAAAGCTCAGGACATAGGAGCGGGATCCATTCCATTGCCCTTATGCATCATAACTTACGTAAAAATGCTTCGATTGCGGCCAAACTTCATCATATTGTTCCGGAAGTATACTGAACCGGTTCTGTTGAATATCATCAAAATGGGATCAAAGGTCAGGGTACAGGAGCGAGATTTATTCAACTGCCATTATCCTCATAACTTGACTAGAAGTGCTTCTATTCCGACAAAACTTTGGTATGTTGTTTCGGAGGTATAGAAACCAATTCTGTTTAAAATAATTGAAATGGGGTCAAAGGTCAGGACACAGGAGCGAGATTTATTCCACAGAAATTATCCTCATAACTTGAATAATAACTAGAGTAATGATTTCTGGTATGTTGGAAAGCGTATCATAATCAATGCATTGTATGATTTTACTAACTTGTGTATATGATGTCATGGACATCCTAATTTAAATCAAAAACTTGACCTTATACAAATTTGTCGTTGACCTTATACAAATTTATCGTTAGTTTACTCGACTTTTTACTTATTTATTCGAAGTAAAACGACACTTATAAAGACTTTAAGACTGGGAACAGCCGCTCGTACTAAATCTGTGGCAAAAGTTAGCTCCAGATCGTACTTTACAGTTATTCAAAGGAGAGGAACCAATACATTAAGGGAAAACAAAACTTTACCTATAACCTGGATGAATTGGCATTATGAGGAAGGGAAACACAAGATCACTCTACAACAGAGAAATTGCTTCTCTGCATTATACCAGTAATGCTGCGAAGTGGGTTTGTTCCGAATTGATGATATCCTATTTCTTTTGCCGAGTTTTTAGGTTTGAATTATGCAAAGTAATTTCTTCAGATTAGAACAATTATAGCTACAGCATAAAGAGAGAAACGGAATCAAAATAAAGGGACCATCAACATGGGTTACTTAAACCCGATATTTCTTTACATTTGGGCCTTCCACTGTATTTTACCGTTAAAAATGAAACATTGTGCTGATAACCGATATTTTCTAAAACTACAAGGTTATTTTGATGATCTAGAGTAAATTTAATAAAATATATTAAATACAAAGCACACGGCAATTTAAAAAAAAATGGGTCTAACTAACCATCACTTTCGGGTTACTGCGACCCACACCACATTTTCCTGTTAAAAACTATTGAGAAATGCTTAGGGACGAAATAGAACCAGGGTTTTTTAAATAATAGATTTCAGATAAATTGCAAAACACAAAAAAAAAAAAAACCGTATAGGTAATCGAAAATCAACTTCTTGCAAAACAACTTACGAAGTTACCGATCCAGAAGGTTAGCATGACTTCCACCATTTTCTTCACCCAAAATAATTAGTCTCCATGCCCTGTGGAAGATTTTATGGAGACAAGCCTTATCAGTTTGTGTAAATGCAAAACAAACAGCGCTTTGCAACTGGTCGGTTGTCTGGTACCTTGTCTTCGACACACAGTCCTTAATAATACCCTATAGGGAACTGTCACAGGAGGAGAGATTTGAACATCGCGGAAGCAATTCGAGAGGCGCAGGCAGGTGAGCAGATCCTCTCCCAATCCAACTATCAGGAAACAGTTCATCCAAATGTTCCTGAATGCGGAATACTTAATGAGCTGCCGTATTGTGGGAACCAGTTTTCTGCTAGAAACCTACGTCTTTGCAGCTCGGGAGCAAGCCAGTCCCTCAGCCTGGCGAGATAGAAATGCAGATCAATCGAGCCGTCAAAAAAAATAGGGGTTATCAAGTGCTTACTGAACAGTGCTGTCCAAATCATCACATGTGGTGGATTGTGCTCCAACTCCTCATAATAATATGGGTTTTCTTTGCTCCAAAAACAAACATTATTAGCAGGCTACTTCGGTAGATGGCATATTCATCACTGAAGAACACCGCCCCACGTTGAGGGAGACTCACAAACGTCTCCAACAATCTCACACATGTGGCACTCCGTTTCTCCAAACCAGCATCAGTAAGCTCGTTGATAAACATAGGACGATAGGACTTCAATTGCAGATCTGTTTTTATGTGAGTCAGCATGGTGGTCTTTGGGATTCTAAGTTTCGCCGATCGTTTCCTCAGAGACGTTTTTGGGAGATCTCAGCACTGGTGCCGCCAGAGCTGCTCATTATTGTTGCCTCGATTGGGATCTTCCAGTCCTCTTCTTATCCAGTATTGATCCAGCTGTGAACAGCTTATGTTCATATCTCAATAATGTCTGCTTTGGTGTGGCTTCTTTATTAAATCTTGCAATAAAGTCACGCTGCTCTTCCCTTATAGTTCATGTGTACATACCCTTGCTGCTAACTGTTCTTCCATACTATAGTTGCTGGTGTCAGCCATCTGAAAGCAGAGAACAAATTTAATTAGTTCCACTATAATAACCATACAAAGGTTACAAGACATTCGGACCACCCAGTGCAGTCGAATCCGTCTTGTAAAAGCTGAAGCAGTTGTAACAGCGTGGTTATGGGGATACGTGCGTAAGAGATCCACGTGTCTTTTTGATTAACATTAATATAAATTGTAGAAAAGCGACTTTTGGAGAAAACCCATCACAGGTAGAATGCCGAGAACCAATGAGCCCCGTGTTTATAATCAGCTAACGGATTTTGAAAGAGGAGGCATTATTGGCGTGTATGAAGAAGGATGGCTGACTCGGCAGGTTGCTTCACTTGTTGCCGACCACAGTGCCACATGCCATTTTTGCGGTACACCGTAGATGGGAGAAGGCATGTACAGCAGACATTTTCCCAGCGATACAAGCCTAGAGCGACTTTACAGTTTAGAGCATTTTTAGGGCGAGAAGACCGTTTGATCCGGCGACAGGTTCTTACAGAACCGACAGTCGTGCCCCTAATTATGATAAAAGCTGTGATGCCGAGCATGAGTTACCCAATTGCATGGCGAACCCTTTCAAACAGTCTACGGGAAGATGTGATGTCGAGCATGTGTTACCCGAGCTTTGATGAAAGAAAAAACAGTCTACGGGAGATGTGATGTCGAGCATGAGTTACCCGAGCAGTGATGGAAAAAAAAACAGTCTACGGGAGATGTGATGCATGAGTTACCCGAGCTGTGATGAAAAAAAACCGTCTACGGGAGATGTGATGCCGAGCATGAGTTACCCGAGCTGTGATGCCGAGCATGAGTTACCAAAACATTCTACGGGAGATGTGATGCCGAGCATGAGTTACCCTAGCTGTGATGAAAAAAAACAGTCTACGGGAGATGTGATGCCAAGCATGAGTTACCCGAGATGTGATGCCAAGCATGAGTTACCCGAGCTGTGATGCCGAGCATGAGTTACCCGAGCTGTGATGGAAAAAAACAGTCTACGGGAGATGTGATGCCGAGCATGAGTTACCCGAGCTGTGATGGAAAAAAACAGTCTACGGGAGATGTGATGCCGAGCATGAGTTACCCGAGCAGTGATGCCGAGCATGAGTTACCCGAGCATTGTTCTTGAATGAGAATTAAAAAACAGTCTACGGGAAGATGTGATGCCGAGCATGAGTAACCCAATTGCATGGCGAACCCTTTCAAACAGTCTACGGGAAGATGTGATGCCGAGCATGAGTAACCCAATTGCATGGCGAACCCTTTCAAACAGTCTACGGGAAGATGTGATGCCGAGCATGAGTAACCCAATTGCATGGCGAACCCTTTCAAACAGTCTACGGGAAGATGTGATGCCGAGCATGAGTTACTCAACTGCATGGCGAACCCTTTCAAACAGTCTACGGGAAGCAGACTTGCATGTACGGCGTCTGCAGTGTCGTCTACCACTCATCCCTAAGCAGGGTCGTCAACGCTTGGATTGGTGTGGCTCCCAAGTAATCTGAAATAAATAAAGGTGTTGTGCAGTGTACAGCAAGGAATCTCGCTTTCCCAACAAAATAGTCGTCAAATACACGTGTGTCTCCGATGTGGTCAACGCAATCGTTCTGAGAATATCATCTAACGACACACTTCCCAAACAGCGACCATCATGGTTCGAAAAACTATCTCCTATGAATGGACCTCCACTTTACACTGAAGTGCTAAACGTAATGGGATATCAGAACGCAATTTTTTTACTGACGTTGCCGACGTATAAAAGCTTCGACGCACTCACAATTTTTATCAGTTGCGAGGTGTAATCTCGTAAGTCAGGTTGAACAACCCCCAGTAGGATTGTGGCGAGCCAACGTGAACTAACGGAGTTCGAACGAGGCGTGATAATAGGAGACAGACGGATGCGACATTAAATTTCAGAAGTTGTGCGAACATTCAACATTCCAGGATCCACGCTGTCACGTGTGTACCGCGAATACTTCATAGAAGGCATTGCCACCCACCGTGGATAGCACAGTGGCCGACCACAGGTGCTGAATGACCGTGACCAGCGGCATCTGACCAGGATTGTCCATGCTAACGGGCAAGCGACACTGCCTCAAATAACATCCATATTCAATGCAGAAGGTACCGGAGACATATAAATCAGGTCAGTGCAGCGTAATTTAACGTCCATGGGGTATGGGAGCAGATGACTCACCAGAGTGCCTTTGTTAACACCACGACATCGGACACAGCGCCTCACCTGAGCTCGTGAACACGATAATTGGACTCTGGAAGACTGGCAACATGTGGAGTGGTCCGATGAGTCACGCTACTAGTTGTTACGAGCTGATCGTAGGCTTCGGCTGTGGTGCAGGCACCATGAGGCCATGGACCCAAGCTGTCAATAAGGCACTATGCATTCTGGAGGTGCTTCCATACATGTGAGGGGTGCCTTTACATGGCAAGGTTTAGGTCTTCGTAAACACGTGATTAACCGGTAATCGCTTTGTTGCTCTGCTTGGTGACCATTTGAAGCCCTTCTTGAACTTCATGTACCCCAACAACGATGGGATTTTCCAGGCGGACAATGCCCCGAGTCATCGGGCCCAAGTTGTCCAAAATTGGTTCGAGGAGCATTCTGGAGAGCTCGGGCGGATTGTGTGGCCACCATGTTCTCCTGACATGAACCCAATAGAGCACTTATGGATCATGGTGGATAGGTCCATTCGCAACCAAGACCCTGCACCAATGAACTGTAGGCGGCTCTTCAGACGACATAGCTCAACATCTCTCCAAAAGTCTTCGGGCACTCATGGAATCGATTCCACGTCGAGTTGCTGCACTTCGGTTCGCTAGAAGAGATACTGCACGATATTAGATACATATCCCATGAATTTTGGAACTTCAGTGTAGTGTTTATGGTAAGAGCTCCGACGGTTCTACTGCATGTCGAATAAATCCACAAACCCGTTGCGAAACCGTTCATTGCAGGGAGATATTTTCTTGTCGTGTGTCGGTTAGATGTCATTCCGAGTTCATGTCTGCTGGCCGGTGAGAAACAAACTGCATCATTTTCTGCAAAGCTGTGCAATTGGACATTATTTTGTATATTTTTTATATGCATCATTCAGTTATTTTTTACGTAAAATACAATAGAGTAAGTACTCTCATACAAAGATTTGATTGTTCATTTTTTCTGACGACTGAAATTTTATTGCTTCTTTCAATCCTCAATTATGCTCCGCTTTTAGTTATATAATTTGGTTGGCGATTTGTTTGCCTACAAAATGGCTGTCAATTATTTTTGTTTCTATAAAGACAAATTATACAAATGCCAAATTAAAATCTGGATGCAAAAATATGACGATATTTTGGAACAACACTAGATTATCGTTCTCCTTCCTTTTGTTAATGTCCGTCATTGTTACTACTGCAGATCCGTACGCTGACGCCATCATATTTTGTGTTAAAATGACTCACAGACACAGGCATAATAAACCTCAAAACACGAATTGAAACTGTTTTATAATTGAAATGAATTCAATTTTTATTATCAAATTGTAACCATGCCTCATCCGGGACTCGAAACCGGGCCCAACTCGGATGAATCGTCAAAAGCCGACGCCTTTGAATCCTTGGTCACCGGGGCGTCTAACTTCTACTTCACCCTAGAAACTTAGTGTATTTTATCGGATATGCCCTAGGGACTTGGTGTATTTTATCGGATATGCCCTAGGGACTTAGTGTATTTTATCGGATATGCCTTAGGGACTTAGTGTATTTTATCGGATATGCCCTAGGGACTTAGTATATTTTATTAGATATGCCTTAGGGACTTAGTGTATTTTATCGGATATGCCTTAGGGACTTAGTATATTTTATCGGATATGCCTTAGGGACTTAGTGTATTTTATCGGATATGCCCTAGGGACTTAGTGTATTTTATCGGATATGCCTTAGGGACTTAGTGTATTTTATTAGATATGCCTTAGGGACTTAGTGTATTTTATCGGATATGCCCTAGGGACTTAATATATTTTATCGGATATGCCCTAGGGACTTAGTGTATTTTCTCGGATAAAGAAAAGTAAATTCCGTCCATATCATCTCAAAGTCTGATGCTAGCGTATAGCCTGTCTTAGAACGATTGTTTTTAAGCTTTAAATAACTATTAATATACAGGGGATGTTCTCCGTTCTATGTCGGAGTGAAATTTCTTATTGAAGCAGATTGCAAACAAATTAAATAGACGCGAGATTTCTGTAAGGAAATATATTAAAAACCTATATATTAAGAACTCATTTATGTTAGAACTAAAAATTATATGCTATTTATTTCCGTTTTTCAAACCTCGCGATAAATAACATTATGGGTAAAATATTTGTTGTTTAGCAATTGTACGTTAGAGCGTTTAGATAGATCAATATTTTGCAAAATGTGTAATATAATCAGCACTACACTCAGAAAGTTGTTTTCGTGTAAACTTACCTTACTAACTTTGATTTTTCGAGTTAAATTACTTTTTCCCTCGACACACTTGTTTTTCACTTCACTGATTGTTTTAAACAGTTCTATTTGACGGTTATTTTGAAACTTTATACCAAAGCTTTTTCTACAAAATAATGCGACATCTGATATTACAAATCGGAACTATCTGAATTCTCGACAATGTGCTGCTGGGTTGACATCTGCTTTTAAATGCTATTTTGCTCACTTTGACATCTCAAGTTAGAATTTTGTAGATCGGATAGATAGAATTTGAGTCATTGATAATCCAATGTTTAAATTAGCACGCGATCACCTTGACATATAAAAGTGATCGTTTGCTATTACATAGCAGGCAATCACTTTGACATCTCGAGAGCACACACGAATTGATCGATACATGATGGCACAACAATGAAGACGCTGCTGTTACATCAAGCGTTTCAGACAAAGAGAGAGAGAGAGACAGAGAGATCTGGGTGTTTATATGTATAATGGCTCACATTACCGTTCATGTTTCTTTTTCATTAAACTTATAAACCCATTTAAATATTTTTTGAATTAATATATATTCTGGCAATCTTAAATCACAATTCATATCAAAATCTTTAAAAGTTTACTTCCTGGAAACTGGTGTTTCGATTTTTGCCTGAAGATTTCATTTACTACTGACTGCAGCTTTGAGCTTTAATTAGGAACACTAATTCACCTAGTTCGGAGTTTTACTGTGTAATTCTGCAATTTATCCCATTTCGCTTTCTGGTATAGTCATCGTTCTCCACTAGTAACACCAAGCCGTATTCCTACGTTCAAATGGTATTAAGGAATTTCCTGCATAATGTAAAATTTTCTTTCTTCATGTTTCAATCTCATTGCTTAAATTGAAGCTGGATCTTTTATTGTTAGTTGCCTTCAATACTTAGTAAAGATCTATATCTCCGCATCACAGACGGAATAAAATTCTTAGGTTCATAAGTGTCTAACACAATGACATGTCTCATAGTTCAATAACTCTATTTTTCTTTGAGATTTCTCATACGAGAACAGTCTTCATTTCCAAATTTTCTTTTTTTCGGCCGAACTGGGATGAAGAAGGTACACAGGAAGCACCAAAGGAACGAAATGTGAAAGCTGTTAAATAAAATAACACCGACCTTCTGCTGGTCATTCCAAATATTTTATGTTCTGGAAGCAGTTAAGTAAAAATATGACCAAACGCTTTCTAGACGTACAGTGATTTGGTGCTGTGGAGTCCCATTACAATTACTTAATGTTGTGGAAGCAATTAAATAAAATATTACCGAGAAACTATTGGAGAATAAAAAAAATGAGTTTGAGAAGTGATTCCAATGATCGATGCGAGAAGGCGTGGGACTCTCGGCGATCGAATAATACAGCGTGAAGACTTTTGGCTGCTTCATATTGCATATTCTGCTTTCAAACCGGCAATTCTACGTCTCTGGGGTTTTTCGTTCCCTGATGCTAGTGACCCTTAACTAAGGATTGATGATTATTTCCAGCCTTTGATGCTTAGAGGGATCGTTGAACTCCCAGAAAGAAAGGTGGAGGTTTCTGTGTCCGCTGTGTACCGAAGGATAAACCTACTTTGAAAAGGAATCACAAATTTCTCTCTGGCAAAACTGAGCGGATTTTGTATGCAAAATACTGATTCCCATCTCATTGTGCCTGTAGTATGAACTTATAACATCATCAACCATTCTCAATCCATTGCTGGATGAAGGTCTCTCTTAATACAATATATCAAGACCCTTGACACTCTAGGGTCTTTACTTTGACCATGATGTCATCCGCTCTTGCCAATTTTCAGATCCATGAGCTTCTTATCTTTCTTGGTTACATCAAGCACTAATCTTTTCATTCTTCTTTGGGTTGTCAGCAGTTTTTGTGTGTCTTTTTAGTGAAGTGCCATTTCTGGCCCACGAATAAGTACTGAAAAGATGCATTGATTAAGCATTTTTCTTTTAATATATAATGGAAAATTGCTCATGAGAACTTTACGCTTTTTTCCAAATGCTGTAAAGCAAATTTCATACGCCCATTAATTTCACCTTAAATGTGGTTCTTTCTGTATATCTGCTGCCAGAAGTATATGCAGAAATCAGCTACTTCTAAATTTGTCTCAAGAATATCTAAATCTTCAGTTTTTGTAAAAACATTGTAGATTAGTTTGGTCTTCTGTAAATTTATCTTTAAAATGAAGTAATGGAGTGCAATCACTCTTGTGCAATTCCTGGAAAACAGCTTGTAACACAGAGGTTGTCAGCAAATCTTCGGTGTGTTAAATTATCTCCAAATCATTATTCCATTTCCCTTCTGGTTCAATCATTGGAAGACGTTCTGCGACGTGGTATTGAAGAGCACATGCATTATCAAAGGTATTATCCTGCCTTCCCAGTTGTCTTACCGATTCAGGGATTGGAAGACTTTCTGCAATGTGGTATTGGAGAGATCATGCATTATCTAAGGTATTACTATCTTGTGTTCCCAGTTTTCGTTCCAATTCAATGATTGAAGACTTTCTGCAACGTGGTATTCAAGAGCTCATGCATTATCTAAGGTACTGTCTTGCCTTCCTAGTTGTCTTACCAATTCAGTGATTGGAAGACTTTCTGCAACGTGGTAAGGTATTATCCTTCCTTAACAGTTGTCTTACCAATTCAGTGATTGGAAGACTTTCTGTAACGTGGCACTGGGAGATGTGATGTCGCCTTGACACACTCTCTTTCCAGTTTTTATACAATCATGGCCAAAAATCCTGCACCAATAGACTGAAAGTCAAATTTTGATGTTTGAAGGCAACTTACACAGCGTAATGGTAAAATCAGGAATAAATATTATGCATCACTTTAAAGGAAATTTTATGCTGAATTCAAATATTTTTACAGAATGTCATTACCAGTAATAAAAGTGAAGTTACAAGCAAAGGTATAGTGTCTAGACATAAAAAGCAACAAATAGTGGAATTCTTGGAATTAAGGTGCAATGGATTTAACGTAAGATTACTGTACAGTACATTATTGACACCTGCAGGACACTTGAAATAACAGCCCAACAAGCAAGATACTCTTTAATATTTAATTGGATAACCACGGTTACTTAGTAACAAAGTGCACCTTCTTGGCATAAAACCAAAGAACTTTTCTTGTTGTCCATTGGTGATAACACGGTGCCCTACAGCCCTTACAGACTCCATTTAAGTCTTTAATTGAGTCTGTTGTTTAAGTTAAATGCATTGCACACTAATTTCACAAATTCCACTATTTGTTGCTCTTTATGACTAGACGCTGTACCTTTGCTTGTAACTTCGCTTCTATTACTGGTAATAACATTCTGTAAAAATACTTGAATTCAGCATAACATTTTCTTTAAAATGATGTATAATATGTATTCCTGACTTTATCATTACGCTGTATAAGTTGACTTCACCCAGCAAAAACGCAAGTGTTGGGAAACTGCTGGCCACCAGCTGGCAGTGATGGGTCACTGCTGGCTGAAATCTGCCGCTCACAGCCCGGCAGCGGTCCGTTGGTGGCAGCGCTATCAGTTGGCAGCCGTTGATGGCCCTGAAGCATCGCCTTGAATTGCGGGCCACCAAGCAAGTGTCTATGTGGATATAATGTACCATGGATTGAATACACAAGGCTGGAGGAATTCACTTCCAAATATAACGAGAAGTAAAATAAAATATCTTTCCTTTTTAAAACAAATGTAGCTTCGGACAGCGAAAAGGAAAGATGCAAGTTTAAAAATGTAACAGAATGTGACATGAACGTGTAAATATATTAATTCAACAATCACCTTTCAAGGCGACAAGGACAGCTCGAAACTTTGGAAAGCGCCTTTAAGTTGGTACACTCGTTGAAAAAGTGAAGTTCCATTAAGGTAAAAAAAATGTACGTTGAAAAAATAAATTTATGAATTATATGAAACTGACATTTATAAAAAATACGTCGCAATATTGTAAAATTAAATAGAGAAACATTCGTTACACATTCCGCAGAAAAGAGGGTCAGCTCCAAGCCATGCTCGTGCGTGTCAAATCAGTCCAGTTGGTAGAGCACCCGCTTCACACGCCAACCGTCCTTGTTTCGTTTCCAAACGGGTGTTTTTCCGAACCTGTTGAGAAAATTTCCCCAGCGCTGTCATGTAATGCAGAAGTTTCGTAAGGAGGAAAAAGTGTAGTTGTAGCTTTGGGTAACTGTGGTTATCCTTTATTGTTAATTTTCTTTTATGGCTACTACTGGGGAATTGGCGGACAAGATTCGGCAAGTCATCAGTTACGTCACGTGAGTGCCGGCTGACGCTGCCGGGAAACTAGCGGACCACATTAGGCTAGCCATCATTTATGGCACGTGCTTGCAGGGCCGCTGAAGGGCCACTTGTGGCAGCTACTACCTGTGATGGATAACTAATGGCCCTGCTGTGGCATATGACAACTGATGGGGGTGGGGACTGTTGGCCAGCTGCTGGCCATTCTGTCGGCATCCCGGACATTTTATTGACGGTTCGGCAGCGGCAACATAATGCTGGGGCCATTGCTGGCAGCCAGCACTGCCAGCAATGGCAGTGCTGGCTTGTTTTTGCAGGACAAGTATCAAAACTTGACATTCGGTTTACTCGTGCAGGACTTTTGGACACGATTGTACTTACTGTATCCTGGAAGAGCAGGAGCCATGGGTCGTGAGCACCCCAGGAGGGATGCTCACGCCCCCATTCGTCCATAAAACTGATCAAACTCAATGTTGAGTGGAACAACAAAAATTTAGCCAAATATATGTTTCAAAAGTGATCAGCATATAATTATACCTACTTTACGGTTTGTACTTTTTCAAACAGCCTATTTGTCTTTTTTCCTCTAGAGCGTTTGTGCTTATTGCTGCGGTGCCTCCACGGCAGTTGTTTTACGTAGACAAGGTAAGAAAAATAAATGAGAAGAAGTTGTAAAATCCAGCTACAATTCTACAAAGCAGAAGTGAATGCCTCCGCCCCCATTTGCAGGATAACAAGTTGATAAGCGCCTACAATTGAATTAGGGCTGAATACATTAGATGTTGTTTGTGGGGTAATTCTGCTTACATAAGCAGATGAACAATGAGGTTCAACATTTTATTGTTTTATAAGTGGCATATGTAGGCCGACAAGTCAAAACCTTACGGTAAATTTGGAAGTTTTCTCTATTTCACTCAGTAACCTACTCATTAGTCACATAAAGAGCACACGCAGGAGCAGCTTATGCTGTATAAGGTGGTGCGAATTCTTCTTTCTTTGATTCTCGTGCTACTTTCGAAAAGAAAGTAATTTTTTCAGCTCCACATTTGTTTTTTCATTCGCATTGCATCCTCGCGAACAGTAAAAAGAAAAACCTCAAATTAAATTACATCATATTCTCACAAGAAGAAATATTTCACTGTACGCGTACTCTGTGATTTTTGAGATCATCATCATCATCATCATCATTGTCAACCATTATCAATCCACTGCTGGACGAAGGTCTCACCAAGTTTCCTCCACAACGGTCTGTCTTGTGCCAGTCTCCTCCATGTCACCCCTGCATACTTTCGAATTTCATCCACCCATCTCCCATGTGGTCTTCTTCTGGGTCTTTTCCTGTCCCTTGGAATCCAATCTAAAATTTCGGCTGTCCATCGATGATCTGTCCTTCTGGCAGTATGTCCAGCCCATTGCCATTTCAGGGATTTAACTCTGATCATGATGTCTTCCACTCTTGTCATTTTTCGGATCCACGAGTTCCTCTTCTTATCTCTCCTCGTTACACCAAGTATGCACCTCTCCACGCTTCTTTGAGTTGTCTGCAGCCTTTGTATGTCTCTTTTAGTTAAGGTCCACGTCTCTGCACCATACGTAAGCACTGGAAGGATGCATTGATCAAACACTTTTCTTTTAAGACATAATGGCATATTGCTCTTGAAAATTATGCTGTTTCTTCCAAAAGCTCTCCAGGCAAGTTTTGTACGCAGATTAATTTCTTCATCAATGTGACCCTCACTTAATATCTGCTGTCCAAGATAAACGTACGTGTCTGTTATCTCCAGCTTTTCTCCATCAATCGATAAATCTTCATTTCTTGTAAAAGCATTGAACATCACTTTTGTCTTCTGAAAGTTCATTTTTAATCCCACTTCTTTACCCTTGTCAGCAAGTTCCTGGATCATACCCTGCAGCTCTGATGGGCTAGTTGCAAAAATGATTACGTCATCAGCAAAACGAAGGTGGGTTAGATAATCTCCATTAATCTTTATCCCCTTGTTTTCCCAGCTCAGTGACTGAAAAACACCCTCCAATGTGGCATTAAAGAGCTTCGGAGATATGGTGTCACCTTGTCTCACTCCCTTTCCAATTTTTATGTGTGTTGTATTTTCAAACAGCCGAATCTTCGCACTTGCATTTTCATAGATGTTATTAATAATATTAATGTATGCATCTTCAATACTGCAGGTTTTCAGAGCCATTGTAACTGCTAATGGTTTCACCGAATCAAAGGCTTTTTCATAATCGATAAAAGCCATGCACAATGGAAGTTCATATTCCCTCGCTCTTTCAATTAGTTCTCTCAGCACATGGATATGATCTATTGTGCTGTAGCCACTCCTGAATCCAGCTTGTTCTCTCGGTTGAGCCATGTCCAGTGTTACCTTCAAGCGGTGTGAAAGAACTTTAGTGAAGATTTTATAAACTACTGATAGGAGGCTGATAGGTCTGTAGTTTCCGAAATCCTCAATGTTACCTTTCTTATGTAGCAGGATCATTGTAGCGGTGTTCCAATCCTCAGGAATCTTTCCTTCATTAAGGCATCGAGTGAAAATTTGGGCGAGTACTGTTTCGATTTCTCCACTTGCTTCTTGTATGATGTCTACAGTAATTCCATCTTCTCCTGGAGCTTTTCCCCACTTCATGTTCTTGATTGCATGTGCAACTTCTGCTGGAAGGACTGGAGGAACTCTGGTACTGGTACCTTTCATGATGTCTGGAGTACATGTATCATCCCTTTCATATAATTTGGAGTAGAAATCTTTCACTCTTGTCAAAATTTCGCCTCTATTTCTTGTTACAGAACCATCTTCTTTTCTCAGTGCCATAATCTGTTTTCTTCCCTTACTGAGATGTCCCTTTGCTATCTTTAGGCTTTGGCTGTTTTCAATTGCTTTCCTCACTAGTTTACAGTTGAATTTCCTTACGTCTTCAGTGATACTTTTTCGTACTGTCTTGCATAGCTCTATATATTCCACTTTGGAAGTCACATCTTCTTTAGTTGTCCTCATCTCTCTTCTTTTTTGCATCAACATTTTCGTTTTTCCTGATAATTTATTTACATGCAACTTGTTCTTAGACCCAGCTAATTTTGTTGCTGTTTCCATAAGAGATTTGGTTACTTTTCTGTTAACTTCAGAGATGTCCACTTCTTCCGATGTTAGGCCTTCTAAAGCAGAGAACCTGTTCTTCAGTTCCAACTTGAAGGTATTATGGTGTTTTTTAAGGTTGGTTATGTCAATAGATTTTGTTTGTCTTATGAGCTTGCCACGTTCAAGTTTAGTGTTGAGGTGCATCTTACATCTCACCAATCTATGGTCACTACCTGTGTTGAACTTGTTTAGCACACTGCAGTCTTCTATGACGAATTTTTTGTTACACATAATAAAATCAATTTCACTTGTCGTCCCATTTGGATGTCTCCATGTCCATTTCCTGTGTGGCTTTTTCTTGAAGAAGGAGTTCAAGATGAAAAACCCTTCTGCCTCTGCAAACTCTACGAGAGTATTTCCACGCTGGTTTCTGTTGCCGTGACCGAATTTACCTACTAAAGTTTCATTCTGTTGCCGTTGCCCTATTTTTGCATTGAAATCTCCCATAATTATTTTCAAGTGCTGCTTGCCTTTATTATTTAGATGACAAATTTCCTCATAAAATTCTTCAATTTCTTCTTCAGGATGACTTGTGGTGGATGCATAAGTTTGAATAATCTGAGCCTGGTATCTTTTCGAGAGTTGGATAACAAGCCGTGCAGCTCTGTCAGAGGAACTTTCAACTTCTACAACTTTATCCTTCAGTTTCTTGTTTATTATAAATCCAACATCACTAGTTCTGCCAGTATCTGTCCCACGATAGTAGAAGAGATGTCCACTTTTCAGTTCGATGAGATCTTCTCCTTTTCTCCTTACCTCACTTAGCCCCACGATGTCCCACTTGATCCTTTGTAGTTCTTCTTCCAATTCAAGAAGCCTTGAATCAGAAGATAGAGAGCGTCCATTGTAAGTAGCCAAGGTTAGCATCAGATGGCAGCCTAGTCCGATCCTCCGGGGATTCTTAGCACCCTCTGCCTTCATGTCGCACTGGCCGCTGCCTTGGCCAGGTACATTCCATCTGCCGGAGACTGAGGGCCAAGATTTAAGTTGTGGAGTCATTTTGGAGGGTTTGGCCATAACTCACCACGCTGGCCAAGCGGGTTGGTGAGTGTGGGATAGCATTTCCTCTAATCCCGATGGTATAGTTATACCGCTATTTGCGGTCGTCAGAGCCCCTTTAGTGGGAACAGGATGCACCACGAGAAGGCGGGGTTGACATTTGTCAAGGAGAGGCTGTGATGTTACGCATCACCTGACCTTACATACATTTTTGAGATACAAGTGCGTAAATGAGTGAAAATGTATGAGTGAAAAATAAATTTAATGTTACATTGTTTAGAATATGAAAAATGAAACACAAATTATTTCAAAATTTTCAAAAAATTAATCTTCGTTTCCAGTTTTAGTCACAAATCTTCTTTTAATAATAATAATTATTATTATTAATATTATTATTATTATTATAGAGATTCCACCTCTTCCTGAGGTTTTTCTTCTCTTTCTTCCGGGACGGGTACGACGTACCAAATCTGGGTGTTCTCCCATTTGTCCAGGAACTTCCTTACAATCCTACAAGTATTCAGGATAGCTGCCTTCTGCAGTTCCATGTAGGTGTTAGGTTGAAGGTCTAGTGTCTGTACAGAGCTGTGAATGGTCTTAGGTCGAACTCCTGTGGCTGATATTACTATGGGGACAGTGGTGACGTTCTCCATATGCCATATTTCCTAGACTTCGCATCGTAGGTTGTTATAGTTTGACAGCTTCTCTCCATGCGTCTTCTGGATAATGCACGCGTTAGGCACGGCTATGTTAATGAGGTATGTTGACTTCTTCTCCATGTCGACCAGGACGATGTCGGGCCGATTGTGGGGATAGTTTTGTCTGTTCTGATCAATCTTTCCCAGTACATCTTGTGGGTGTTGTTCTCTAGAAGCGTTGTTGGTACTTGTAGTGGGGGACAGGCTCAGTTGTAAGGAGGTGGTGCTTTCTTGCCAATTTCTGATGGACAAGTTTTGCAATACTTGGATCACTTTATATCTTGATAAGTACCTTTCCGACGAAAGCTGACGAGCATTCAAAGTACAGGCGAACGTGTTGCACCGTCTTTAGCCATCTGTATGGCAGTTCTTCGATTCCGCGGCAATACCAGCTCTTGTCCTTCGAGGCAAAGGAATCCTTCACCTCAGCTGCCACCTCCTCCTGGTTGTTGAAGTGCAGCTTCCGAAGGAAGTGGGCCAAGGACCGGAAAAAGTAATTATCTGACATGGAAAGGTTCGAACTATATACTGGGTGTGGCATCAGTTTGATGCCCTCAAGTTCCTGGAGTTTTTCCCAGGTCGTTCGCGCGGTTTGAGGTCGAGTGTTGTCCTGCTGTAGGACAGCGCGCATTCTGTTCACCAGTGCGCGTACTTCTCCTCCAAAACGTCACACATCCGCTCCAGCTGTTCAGAGTGGAGGAACACGTTGATGGCCCGACCGTCTATAAAAAATTCGTAATGGATTATCCCTTCGAAATTCCACCAGACGCAGAGCATCATCCTTTGCTGGAAGCGCCCACGTTTGGCAACAGGTTCAGGAAGCTGGCCCAGGATCAACCACTGACGTTGTGTGTTAATATTACGGAAATAGACCCACTTTTCATCGCACGTTATAGTTATTTTGATAAAACATACACCTCGTGGATTTTCTAGGAGTTTTGTGCACTCTTCCTCTCGGCGGTTTGCTTCAGCTGGCGTCAGTTCGTAAGGTACAATGCGGCAGCTCCTGTAGACTTTGTCGAGGTGCTGAAGGGGACGAACCATGGTGATCGGGGATATGACCAGATTACCTGATAATCTCCTAGTGCTGGTTGCCTGATTTGTCTCTTCGGTCTGGCGTAAGGCCTCAGATTCCACGGTTTGCGGCCTACCTGACCTTGGCTGATCGTCGAGGTTTCTGTCACCTGAGCGAAATTTCTTGACCCTTCTGGTTACGTTGGTGGGGTCCACGGAACGTTCCCCTTTCGCATGACAAATGTTTCTTGTGGCTTGAGCAGCGGTATGGCCGAGTTCAAACTCCTAAAGCAAAAGTTTCCTAATTAGCCGGTTGTGGATGTTCATCTATTAGGTGTTCCAAAAACTGACAGAACGACGACATGCAATGCTGTTAACAGCAACGACTACCACTTTATATCCCTTACCACTGACTGCCGTTCTCGACTTGGTGTCAGTGTCGTTTCTTACGTTCGTCGAAATCTGAAGAATATATAATAACAATAATAGATATCCAAAGTGCAAATCCTCCAAATAAGTGGCGTCAGTGAATAAACAAAGACATTGCTCTTTCCACGTTTCAGCAACACGTAGCAACCAAAAAATTGTTATTCGGTCACCGCTGGGGATCCGAATCCCAGATCTCTCGGTATGTAGCCAGCCGAGCGCGTTAGCCTTTGACCACGATGACCCACAGTTCACGGCGCTATGTTTGTTTTTCTGTCAGAAGCTGACAGAAAAACACATGTTGGCCACCGTGGTGTAAGGCTAACGCGCTCGTTGGCCACCGTAGTGTAAGGCTAACGCGCTCGGCTAGATATCGAGAGATCTGGGATTCAGATCCCCAGAGGTGACCGAATAACAATTTTTCGGTTGCTATGGGTTGCTAAAACATGGAAAAAGCGATGTCTTTGTTTATTCATAATAGATATTGTTTTTGAAAAACTAAACAGTCTAAATACTTACTGTTGCGTCGAAAAAGTTCAGAAAATGTTGACTCTTATGACTCACATGTCTTCTTCCATTGGGTTTTCGACAGTAGCATCCATTTATACGCCTACGTAAGTACCGCTCAATGTGAGGAATTAGTAAACCGTATTGTATGTTGTTATGATTTGATTCCACGTACTATGTGCCAGACTGTGGGTCGGTGTGATCCTGAGTGAGGCGAATAAATGCGATATGTTGTACGTAAATAAATGTATACTCTCAATTCACACGTTTTGTTTCATACCCACACAGATCTTGGCACGTGAAAAATGTATATCATAAATTATCTACAAAGAGTACCAGGGTAGACTCTCGATGTGGAGGGGGATCCTTAGTTTAGGTTTGCAACACTCAGACAAAAAATTAAAATTACGGACGTACGGAGGCAAAAGAAGATTCTGGGATTTAGTAAAATGCAACAAGTCCAACATACCAGGAAGCATTACTCAAATTATGACGTTAATGGCTTTGGAATAAATCTCGATCCTGTGTCTTGACCTTTGACCCCATTTCGATGCTATTCAAAAGAACCGGTTCAGTATACCTCCGGAACAACATGATAAAGTTTTGTCGCAATCGAAGCATTTTTATATAAGTTATGACGCATAAGGGCAATGGAATGGATCCCGCAACTATGTCCTGACCTTTGACTCCATTTCGCTCATTTTCAAAAGGGTTCGTCTCCAGGTGATTCTCTACCACATACTAAAATTTCAATGAAATCGAGCCATTTTTACGTGATTTATCGTACGGACGGACAGACGGACAAAGCTGGAGCATATACGCTTCTTCAACCTACGGTTTGAAAGCGTAAAAAATCTCTCTATTTTTATTTCCGTGCATTTTTATTGGTGAAAAACGTGTTAAATTATTAATGTGAGTAAGATCAGAATTTTAATAAATTGAATTTAAGTCTAAACGCTTGTTTTTCTCTATTTATTGCAGCTTTGACTGTGAGATTTCTTACCAGGCGCTTTATCGGAGACTACGACCCAACGTTAGGTAAGCAAAAGCATTTTTACATTTCAGTGATTTAAAATGTATATACGTAATCAACTGCTTCATATACGAGAGTTGATTAGAATTAACGTCAGAAAGCTAATAAATGTTGTTGAAACTGCGACAACCTTGAATATAGACAATTAGACATTGATGCATGTGACGTGAGCTGCCTGTTTAACCTTCCGTTTCTGTTAATTTTTCTTATGTAAATTCTGTGTGCATCTCGTTATGTTTTCCATGCTCAACGTCCCGTCTGAATTCTCATGACTTTCCTCTTCGAGTTACGAGTGGTAGTCAGTCATGTCATATGACGTATGTAGATTCAGAGACCGCCGGCCCGGTGGAGCAGTAATCTAAGCGCTGGTTTATGGCCATTCGTCCGAGTAAGGTCCGGGTTCAAATCCAGGTGAGTCATGTGACGTACCTGCCAGCAGGACGCACGAGACATAAAGGCAGATAGCAGTCAAAACAAACGTCCGCGTAGCTCAATTGGTAGAGTGAGTTATTCCGGAATGAAGGGATCCGGGTTCGAATCCTGGCGTGGACAGAAATGACGGAGAAATTTACTTCGTTATAATGGCGCTCGAACTTCCCGCATGACCCCGGCCGTTATAGATCTCGCAATGGTGTGATGTTCTTTCCACACCGCGAGACAAGAAAAATAAGAGAACCCCTTCTCCAGCGTTTCGAAAAATAAATGTGTGTGACGTTGCATTCCACACCCTAGATTGACTGGGAGTTCTCGAGTGCACGTTCTACAGCGGATGGCTGCCTGCAACGATTCATGGTCACGGCTGACCCGTGGGCCATGCCCCCGGCCCTCTTTCGAGGGGAGGGGAGATGTGACGTACCTGCCAGCAGGATGCACATGACATAAAGGCAGATAGCAGTCAGAACAAACGTCCGCGTAGCTCAACTGGTAGAGTGACTTATTCCGGAATGAGGGGATCCGGGTTCGAATCCTGGTGTGGACAGAAATGACGGAGAAATTTACTTCGCTATAGTCATGGATGTTAAGTTTGTCTTACGGCACCGGCTCTCTCCCCCTCCTCTGGAACCAATGGCCTTAAATTAGGGGCGGGCAACTGCTTATTGCCCATCGAGTTGCTTACGGCGGTCGTTAAACTTTCAATCGTAAAAAAAGAAAAACATGATTCAGGGAACAAATAGCTTGTTTCGTCGGTGTTGTTTTCGCCTATTACGTGCTGAGTTATTGGGTGCATTATAACGTACAATCTAATTTTACTTTTACTTTTGGTTCCAATTATCTTATGTAAATTTGGGTTCATTTTCTTTAACCAGTTTCTAACCTTAAAGCTACATTTCTCCCTTGATGAATGTTCGTTTGACAACCTGATGCTAGGTCAAATTGAATGACGTAGACTGATGAGAGTGATGTTCACTTTTGTATCAGAGATTAGGTTGAGAGAGCTCAAAGACATTTCGTATCGGAAAGATTTGTTACGAGAGATGTTATTCGAATCGTTTACGTTGATGTTATGCTTCGTCGATATTGAAGTCTTAAATTGTTGTTGAATTAGTAAAGCTTGAAGAGTATTCTCTATTACGAGAAGTCAAAGTATTAGGTGATTAAGTACGAAGTAAATTCTATTCTGTGATGTGCTGACTCCAGTAGCTGCCACGGCCGAATAAATACTGATTCACCTATAAGTACAAGATTTGTTATTATACCTGGCCTTAAAGCCATTACGCGTTGTCTTTGTTAATTAAGTTATCTGGAGCAGGATTAAACTTTAACACTTTAAAGAACGTTCCACTATGAAGTGTATTTGCGTACATTGAAGTATGGTAGATTTTTGATGTAACATAAGCACTAAACACACGCAGATATCTCCAATCATTTACACTAAAACCCTACAGTATTATTGTTTCAACTTTAAAAGTGTTGGTGCTTAGACTGCAAGTGTATTAATACTACATCTTTTAAAAGTTGTTAGAATTAGACTTACCTTGAGGACCACTGAATTACCACCACCAATCTAACACTTCATGGGTGGTCATTTCACTTCCACGAGATGTATCTACAGCTGTGTGAGGATCTGCAATCAAGCTGTTTGTATTGAGGTTTGCAGTTCTGGTATATGGAGCATGGTGATGGGTCCAGCTGCCTACCCTGGCATTTCACAACATCGCACATCGCAAAATGTTCATCTGTGTTCAGATCAGGCGACTTTGGGGTCCATTCGAAATGCCTCACATCAGCGCTGTGTTTGTCAAACCATTCTTGCAAAAGGCTAGCCCGATGACATAGGATATTATCGTCCTGGAGGAACCGATTAACCTTTGGGTGGAGGTACAACATTGATGGTCAGCAGCAGTTCTTGGTAGTATCTTTCCGCCGTACATTGGCCCACACGAAACCAGGAGTTCAAGTTCATGGCATTTAAACACGCTCCATATCACAACCGATCTCGCCCGTCTGAATAGTCGATACCAGGCATGCGGGATCCATAAGCCCATGCTACAGGCGCGAAATACGAACTCGACCGTCGGCAGAATGGAGTACATATCTTGATCAATCTGGCCAGCACACCTGCTTCCAACCTTCTGTCATCCAATCCGCATGCTGTTGGCCCCTGGGGAGACGCTGATTTTGATGGACTGTGGTTAGGAAAGGATGGCGTATAAGACGTCTAGCAAGACTCCTGGTACACTTTAACTGCGGAGTCTCTCGAGAAATCTTGATATTCTGGGTGACCAGGTTCATCTCATGACGCAAATGTTGTTTTCTGTAAATGATGACACCTTTGAAGATTATAATGCTCCAGTACACACGGCCAGAGTCTTGGTTTGAGGAGCATTAAATACTGAAGTTAAATATCTCCTATGGTTTGCATGATCACCAGACTTAATCATTATTGAGCCCCTGTGGGCAGAGTTGGACAGGAATGTGAGAAGCAGATTTTCTCTGCAATCGGTATTCAAGGAGCTAGAGACATTCCTCCATGAGAAATAGTCCAAACTTCGTCTGAAAACTCTTCAGGACTTATTCGAATCTATTGCACAAGCAACGGATGGTCTAACACCGTACTAAAGTGTGCCTGTAGCTCTTCTCAGTTTCAATTATTTTGTCCATTTGCTGTATCTTCAAGAAGGAAGTGTCACTTAACATCAATAACACTTTTAGCGCGACCCAGGTGAAATTTTGTGCTAGAGATGGGTTGGAAATCCAGTAACCCTTACTTTGTCACTGTTACTGAAAAAACGTTATAACCGTTATGACCGGTGACAAAAATTAAAAGTTCCAGATTCACTTATCAGAATATCGCCATTCCATGTCCGAGCACAGCTTGGGGTCCAAAAATTGCTGTTACGTTCTAGTTTCCGTTACCACGTCACCATATTGAAACAATTTCTCCTTTTCTGTTGAGACATCATAGAGATCGCTAGTCATGCGAGATTTAGCTCAGTCTCCCCTTTCTTCCACGCTTAAGATAGTTTGTGTTTTGTCTTGGCCTCTGCTTTCGCTCGTAAACAAAGAATTCAAAGTGAGCCAATTGTTACAGTTATTTTTGCTACTCTTACAATAAACTTGGTGACAAGCCGTCCTGTTACTCCTTCGTCACCCCTGTCCTAAACAGTGATTTTGTCATTGTTACAAATAAAACCGTGACCCTCAGTTCTAGATTCTTCCGCCAAAGCTGTCATAAACAGTGATTTTGTCACTGTTACAAGTAAGACAGGGGCCCGCAGTTCTTGGTTCTTTACAGTTCGCCACAGTTGTCGTAAACAGTGATTTTGTCACTGTTACAAGTAAGACGGTGACTCACAGTTCCAGATTCTTCCGCAACAGCTGTCGTGAACAGTGATTTCGTCACAGTGACAAGTAAGACGGTAAATCGCAGTTCTAGATTCTTTACAATTCCGCAACAGCTGTCGTAAATAGTGATTTCCACTGTTACAAGTAAGACAGTGAATCGCAGTTCTAGATGCTTTACAGTTCGCCACAGCTGTCGTAAAAAATGATTTTGTCACTGTTACCAGTACGATGGTGACTCGCAGTTCTAGATTCTTTACATCTCGGCACAACTGTCGTAAATAGTGATTTTGTCACTGTTACAAGTAAGACGGTGACCCGCAGTTCTAGATTCTTCCGCAACCACTGTCGTAAACAGTGATTTCGTCACTTACAAGTACGACGGTGACTCAAAGCTCTAGATTCTTTGCAGTTCTGCAACAGCTGTCGTAAATAGTGATTTCCAGAGTTACAAGTAAGACAGTGACTCGTAGTTCTAGATGCTATGCAGTTCGCGACAGCTGTCGTAAACAGTGATTTTGTTACTGTTACAAGTAAGATGGTGACACGCAGTTCTAGATTATTTACAGTTGCTCCACAGCTGTCGTAAACAGTGATTTTGGCACTGTTACAAGTACGATGGTGATTCGCAGTTTTAGATTCTCTGCAATTCCGCCACAGCTGTCGTAAACAATGATTTTATCACTGCTAAAATTACGATGGTGACTCGCAGTTCTAGATTCTTTACAGTTCCGCCACAGCTGTGGTAAAAATTGATTTTGTCACTAATACAAATCACTTCTTGTAAGAAGGCGGAACTGCGAGCCACCGTCTTACTTGTAAACAAGGATTTTTTCACTAACACAAAATCGGAACTGTGAGTCTTTGCCTGTGCGTTCGCTCGTAAAAAATTACAAGTAAGACGGTGACTCGCAGTTCTTCCTTCCTTACAGTTCCGTCACTGCTGTCGTAAACAGTAATTTTCTCACTGTTACAAGTAAGATGGTGATTCGCAGTTCTAGATTCTTTACATTTCTACCACAGCTGTCGTAAACAGGGATTTCGTCACTATTAAAAGTAAGACCGTGACTCGCAGTACCGCCTTCGTTACAGTTTTGTTCTGCTGTCATAAACAGCAATTTTCTCACTGTTACAAATAAGATGGTGAATCCCAGTTCCTAATTCTTTACATTTCCGCCACAGCTGTCGTAAACATTGATTTTGTCAGTGTTACCAGTATGACGGTGACTCGTAGTTCCTCGTTCTTTACAATTCTGTCACTGTTGTCGTAAACGGCGATTTTGCTACCGTTGTGGAACTAAATCTGCGGAACTGTCGCCGTTGTTAGTGATATAAAAATATCTGTTAAGCCCACCTCTATTTCGTGCATAGTGAAACATCAGAATGGCTCGTGTAGACAACATGGTTAAATTTTGACATGTGACGTACCTGCCAGCAGGACGCACACAACATAAAGGCACATAGCAATCAGAACAAATGTCTGCGTAGCTCAGTTGGTAGAGCGACTTGTTCCGGAATAAGCGGCCCCGGGTTCGAATCCCGGCGTAGACTAAAAATGACGGAGAAATTTACTTCGTTATAATGGCGCCCGAACTATCCGGATGACCCGGCCGTTCAAAATCTCGCATTAGTGTGATGTTATTTCCACACCGCGAGACAGGAAAAATCAGAGAATTCCTTCGCTTCGAAAAATAAAAATGTGTGATGTTGCATTCCACACAGCAGATTGACTGGGAGTTCTCAAGTGCACGTTCTACAGTGGATGGCTGCCTGCAACGATTCATGGTCACGGCTGACCCGTGGGCCCCGGCCCTCTTTCGGGGGGAAGATGTGACGTACCTGCCAGCAGGACGCACACGACATAAAGGCACATAGCAATCAGAACAAATGTCTGCGTAGCTCAGTTGGTAGAGCGACTTGTTCCGGAATAAGCGGCCTCGGGTTCGAATCCCGGCGTAGACCAAAAATGACGGAGAAATTTACTTCGCTATAGACAACTGAATTCGTTTCTTTTATTTCTTCTCTACAGCAGAAAATTCTTTTAATTTAAAAAACTGGAAGTCTGGTACGGTTAGGGGAACCATTCAAGATGACAAATTCTAGAAGATCCAGCTGCCTCCGGAGACAAGACTGTGAAACAAATTCGGAGATTACAGCATGTAAATTCAAACTGAGTATAAATAAGGGAAAAACCAAAGTTATGGTTTGTTGAGAGAGGAACTGTTTGTACTGAATGCAAGATAAGTGTTAATGGGACAGAGATTGACCAGGTGAATGAGTTTGTAAATTTAGGAAGTATTAATATGTTTGACAGAGAGAACAAATTAGATGGCGAAATTAGCAGGCCAGTGAATTCTTCATTGAAAGTCATAGCTGCCTTAAGAGGATTTCACAGGAATGACGGGTTCTCAAGGAATTCCCGAATGGCTGTGTATGAAAGTGCAATTGTTTGTGGTAAGGCACGTGCTGATCATGTGAGGAATGAAGATGTGTTGCAGATGTGTAATGTGAGGCAAAATGTTATTAGTAAGGTGGAGACGAATATTGTTAGGTGGTTTGGCCATGTTGAAAGAATGAGTTATGAGATGCTTACTAAGAGAAGTGACAGGAAAGAAAGGTAGAGGAAGGCCAAGGAAATCATGGGAGTGCCAGATTCAGGAATGTCTGCATGAGAAAAAGATTATGAGTATGAAGTACAAAAGGTTTTGTGTGCGGCGTGTGATGGAAGTTAATGAAGCTCGAACATTGTGCCGAGATCGTTGTAAGTGGAGACATTTGATACACCAACAGTAAGTAAATCTAGTTCCATCAGTTAAATGCGTACTTGGCACATGGTCTTTCTTTCAAAAGCTAACCTTTGAATCTCAGATAACATTTTAGTGATATGTATGTATGTATACATCAGAAAAAGAAATTAATGCTTACGACCTCTGGTGGCCAAATTATTCTCTAAAAAAAATTAGAAATTTTATTTAGAACATTTTCCACCATGAGTTGTATCCGATGCAGAAAGAAATTTGAAGAATATGACTTTTAGAAGCAGAAGTATCGTGAAAATCCAATTTGCTTTTACTTCCCTTGGAGAATATCTATGGAATACTTGAAAAAGAAACTGTACCCAAAATAGTCTTCGTTATAAATGAAATCGAAAGGAAGAAATATTTTTCTATTGGATATTTAGAAGCAAATATATGGAATAAGATTTTGAATTCGATATCATCTGCATTTACGTCCTTTAACAGCGAAGTTATGCATCGGGAAAAAATCGGAAAGCAAGGATCATTGTTCTCACAGTCGAAGATTTCCAATGCACGAAGTACATCGGACTAATAATTGCAGAGATATAGTGTCCACAGGCGGACGGACGGATTAAGTGATATTATAAGCACGCATTTCTTTGTTTTATATTCGTTTTGTAGGGTGGCATAAGAGATTCAGTGAAGGCCGGGAGGACACTGAAGACGACAAATATCCACAACGCTCAAGCACTCCAAAAACAGGAGATTTTGTGGAAGAAATCTACGCAGTTGGACCAAACGATCAATGATTCAGAATTAGAATGGTAGAAGAAATAGCAAACATTGATAAAGAGACGGTTAAGCAAATTGTACATGAAATTCTGAACATGATGATGGTCTGTACCAAGATGGTACCGAAGCTTCTCACGCATGAACAAAAAGAAAATCCAAGTGAATTTGGGCTTCTATTCAGGGACTAATTCAGGTGAGCCTCATTTTTTTAGAAAGTGTTATCACTGGTGATGAAACCTGGATCTTTCTGAAATGGAAAAACAGTGGATACATTGGAAAACACCAGCGTCACTAAAGATAAATAGGGCACGGCAAACAGGCTCAAGTTCGAGGCCATGTTATTTTTTTTATTATGGGTGTGATTTAGGCAGAATAGATTCCCGATGGAGCAACAATGGACCAGCATTATTACAAACAGGTTCTGATGACCGAAAATGTGAGTCACAAGAAAGAGGCTAGAGTTGTGAAAAAATGGCTTCATCCTTCATCAGGATAACGTGCTTCCCCATTCAGCTCTTTCAGTGAAGTAGATTTTGTCAGAGAATTTGACCAATCCGACAAGTCCAGCTTTGGGTCCATTCGACTTATTTTTTCTTTTTCCCTAAAGTCAAATCTGTGCTCAGATGAACCCGTTTTGAATCAGTTACTGCGATGAAGAAGAGAACGACCACGCTTCCCAAAAGGGATATGTAACATTCTGTAATATTCAAGTAAGATGTATAATAATCTGTAATATAATGGATCACACCAGTTTAGCTACAGCACTACTTTTACCACAGGAAGATCAGAAGAAGATCCTTTAGCTGAAGTTATGGCATCATCTGGTTATTCAATAGCCATAACTCGTATATGTATGCACGCATAAAGAGAAAAATGCTCATTAAAAATTTAAGGTAAGATGTCATATTCTGTAATACAGAGGATGAGTCCAAAGTTTTGCAATATTTGGAGCACTTAATGTTTTCATAGGTACCTTTACAACGAAAGCTCAGGCGCATTCAAAGCATAGGCCATCGTGTTGCACCATCTTTAGCCATCTGTCCTCCAGTTCCTCGATTCCGCAGTGGAACCAGTTCTTGTCCTTCAAGGCGAAGAACTCCTTTATAACGAAAGCTCAGGAGCATTCAAAGCATGGGCCATCGTGTTGCACCATCTTTAGCCATCTGTCCTCCAGTTCCTCGATTCCGTGGTGGTACCAGTTCTTGTCCTTCAAGGCGAAGAGCTCCTTTACAACGAAAGCTCAGGAGCATTCAAAGCATAGGCCATCGTGTTGCACCATCTTTAGCCATCTGTCCTCCAGTTCCTCGATTCCGCGGTGGTACCAGTTCTTGTCCTTCAAGGCGAAGAACTCCTTTATAACGAAAGCTCAGGAGCATTCAAAGCATGGGCCATCGTGTTGCACCATCTTTAGCCATCTGTCCTCCAGTTCCTCGATTCCGTGGTGGTACCAGTTCTTGTCCTTCAAGGCGAAGAGCTCCTTTACAACGAAAGCTCAGGAGCATTCAAAGCATAGGCCATCGTGTTGCACCATCTTTAGCCATCTGTCCTCCAGTTCCTCGATTCCGCGGTGGTACCAGTTCTTGTCCTTCAAGGCGAAGAACTCCTTTATAACGAAAGCTCAGGAGCATTCAAAGCATGGGCCATCGTGTTGCACCATCTTTAGCCATCTGTCCTCCAGTTCCTCGATTTCGTGGTGGTACCAGTTCTTGTCCTTCAAGGCGAAGAACTCCTTTATAACGAAAGCTCAGGAGCATTCAAAGCATGGGCCATCGTGTTGCACCATCTTTAGCCATCTGTCCTCCAGTTCCTCGATTCCGTGGTGGTACCAGTTCTTGTCCTTCAAGGCGAAGAGCTCCTTTACAACGAAAGCTCAGGAGCATTCAAAGCATAGGCCATCGTGTTGCACCATCTTTAGCCATCTGTCCTCCAGTTCCTCGATTCCGCGGTGGTACCAGTTCTTGTCCTTCAAGGCGAAGAACTCCTTTACAACGAAAGCTCAGGAGCATTCAAAGCATAGGCCATCGTGTTGCACCATCATTAGCCATCTGTCCTCCAGTTCCTCGATTCCGCGGTGGTACCAGTTCTTGTCCTTCAAGGCGAAGAACTCCTTTCCAACGAAAGCTCTGGAGGATTCAAAGCATAGGCCATCGTGTTGCACAATCTTTAGCCATCTGTCCTCCAGTTCCTCGATTCCGCGGTGGTACCAGTTCTTGGCCTTCAAGGCGAAGAACTCCTTTCCAACGAAAGCTCAGGAGCATTCAAAGCATAGGCCATCGTGTTGCACCATCATTAGCCATCTGTCCTCCAGTTCCTCGATTCCGCGGTGGTACCAGTTCTTGTCCTTCAAGGCGAAGAACTCCTTCACCCCAGCTGCTGCCTCCTCCTGGTTGTTGACCTGCTGCCCACGAAGGAAGTGTGCCATGGACCGGAACAAGTAATAATCCGACGGAGCAAAGTCCGGACTATATGCTGGATGTGGCATCAGTTCGATGCCCTGAAGTTCCTGGAGTTTTGCCCGGGTCATTCGCGGGGTATGAGGCCGAGCGTTGTCCTGCTGTAGAAGAGCGTGCATTCTATTCACCAGTGGCGGGTGCCTCTCCGAAACAGCATACATCCCCTCCAGCTGTCCAGAGAAGAGGTTGGCGTTGTTGGTCCGACCGTCTGGAACAAATTCGTAATGGATTATCCTATCGAAATTCCACCAGATGCAGATCATCACCTTCTGCTCGAAGCACCAACGTTTAGCAACAGGTTCAGGAAGCTAGCCTGGGCTCAACGACTGCCGTTTCATGTTAGGATTACGGAAATAGACCAACTTTTCTTCGCACGTAACAGTTCTTTTAATGAAACGTACATCGCGTGGGTTTTCTAGGAGGAGTTTTGTGCACACTTCCACTCGGCGGTTTGCTTCAGCTGGCGTCAGTTCGTGAGGGACAATGCGGCAGCTCCTGTAGACTTTGCCGAGGTCCTGAAGATGACGAACCAAGTGGCCGGTGATATGCCCATCTCGCCTGATAATATCCGGGTACTGGTTGTCGGATTTGCTTGTACCGCCTGGCGCACGGTCTCCGAATCCACGGTTGGCCTCCTGCCTGACCTTGTCTGATCGTAGAGTTTTTTGTCACCTGAGCGAAATTTCTTGAACGATCTGCTTGCAATGCTGTGGCCCACGGAGCCTTCCCCTTCCGACTGGCAAAATTTTCGTATTGATTGAGCAGCGTTATGGACGAGTTCAAACTCGTAAAGCAAAAGTACCGTAATGATTCGGTTGCGGCTGTTCATCTTTTAGGCGTCCAACCACAGACAGAACGACGACGTGCAATGCTGTTCGCAGCAATGACTACTACTTTATATCCCTGTCGACTGACTGCAATGCGCAAATTGAACTACACTGCTGGCCACCCAAAATGCAATACCAAGAAGGACACGAGGTAGCAAAGCCAGATTTACTGGACACATAACAACAGATACAAAGACATCAATAGTTAGTGTGGCCCCATGGCTGGCAATAACGGCCGCTACACGCCGCGGCATCGAACGAAAGAGGCTTTGGATGTGGGCTTGGGGTAGGTCGGTCTAGGCCGCGATTGGTGCTTGCCGGGCCACTCGGTTGCCGATCAGCGACCAGACGTGTTCCATGGGCGACATATCGGGAGAACATGCGGGCCACGGCAGCAGTAACACCTTGTGGGCCGCGAAGAATTGTTGCACGATACGTGCCGATACAGGTTGTTGTGCAACACACCCTAATTCCCGCGCTAACGTTCGTGGGTGTGGCGGATAGAGCCGTCAATGCCCACCGCACATAATTCCGGTCCTCTCGTTCGGTTGTATGTCGCGGCTGCGGCAATCGCTCACGTCGGTACGTCCTTCACTCCTACACCCACCGAATCCATACTCAACTCACTGTTGCTGGATGTCGGCCCACACGGGCACCGATGTCTCGGTACGATAAACCGCTGTCGCCGTAAGCCCCTATTCTTTCTCTGTCGAACTCCGAAATGTGCTGGGATGACTACTGTATTCTGCGACGAGGCATCAGGAAGCTTCTCACGCACAGGTCCGGCAGCACAACGCACTTTCGCTACTTACACCCCGCCTTCTGTGAACCCTTCTCATAGTGCTTCTCGTTGGCGTGCCGGGCGCACATGATTTGCATATGTCCTGCAATGCTAATCGTTTGCTTATCCTCTCGCGGGCGAAGCATGCTGCGAATTTCAGGCCAATCAGATGCTTCCTTCTTGGTGTTGCTTTTTGGGTGGCCAGCAGTGTAGTTTAAACAAGTGGCATACCCGCTGCAGCACATTCGTTTATGCAAATATTGCAAAACTTTCGACTTACCGTCTTATAAAGAGAGGCAACATGATGTACAGAGTTGGAGATGCGTGATAAAAATTGTCGGGATTGTTTTGAAGAAACAAGAGACATCGATACAAAAGTATTTACTGTATATATCCAATAATAAACATGGAACATTGGAAAACTCAGATATGGTGTGCATGTAAAAATTACGCAGTACAAATGGGTTGCGAAACCCAAGATATTGCGTGCTGGAAACGTGATCATCCATCCAGCTTAAGCTTCTTCAGAATAACAAAAGGAATGGGAATTTTTGCCTTTCATCTCATTATCTTCATTTTTCCCCAACAAGCTATTGCTGTTTTGTCTCCATTTGCTGGCATTATTTCCCCTTCAACAGAAATAGTGTAATGACGTTTTCAAAAATGCAGAGATTAGAATCCAGAGAACAGGATCTGAAGTGCAAAAAGTACGCTAATACTAGAATAACAGTTCTCTTGTGATTGCAAAAGAAAATAGCTTTTACATGGCTTTTACAATAAGTAAGTCTGTAATTACAGCGTAAATTAAAGCAGAAGACGGAAGATTTTATTTTAATTGTTTTCCTTCTAGTCAATGCTTTTTAATTCACATATAAGTTTAGAACTAGGGAAAAAAGAAGGATTAAAAGAAAGGTTTTTTTAAGAAAAGGCAACTTTAGCTCATTTTTGTCAAACGCATTTTACAAAATGAGGAAAATAATGGCCAATTATTTCATTTATAACTTTGAGGGAGGATTAAGATAAAATTAAGCGTAAATTCTCTTATTTTTATAATCATTCGAAATATGAGGAAACATTTAAGCTTTTTGTTTAAAATTGGAATAAAAACGGAGAAAAGGAGAAAATATGAGCATGTCCTACTACTTGTTAATTATTTATGACAGTATCTTACCCCTTCTGTCTTTTTGTTTCTTTTCTTCCGTCCTTTTGTCATTTCCTCTGGCTGTTTTCTTTTCATGTTTACACTCGTTTACTTGTTTTAATTCACCTCTCTCTAGTTAAGTCACTATTTTTGGACCTCTCCATTTTTCGGGCCCCCTCTACGCCACCCTGTAATTCATTCTGCATCAACTATTCTCTCCTTCGAGCTCTGTTAGTATATCGCTAATACGTTTTACCCCAGTTTTCTCTCTATGGTCTTCGTTCTTTTCCATTGACCCTTTAACTCTTTCTTTTCTCTTTTACTATTTATCACTCACTCTCTGTTCGTCTCTTTTCCGTTAATTACCTCTTTCTGCAAATCTTTCGTTATCTTCACTCTTCTCTTCTTAGCTCCGTTACATTTTCTTTTCCTCTCTCTTTACCTTTCATTAAATTTCATCTTTCTCTCACCACCTTCACTCTCTTCCCCTTTCGTTTCCCCCTTTACTAACTCTCTACTATTATGTCCTCATACCTCTCTTTCCGTATGACTAACTCACTACCTCCTTCAATCATCTTTACTTGTCCTTTTTTACCTACCTCACTCCTTCACTCTTTTTGATTTTCTATGCATCTTCTATCGATCCCCCATTTTCCCATCTTAATGCTTTCCCTTTTTTCCCTCATTTCCACATCTTTGTTTTAGGTTTCTGCTGTTTCTCCTTTTGTTTCTTCCCTCTCTCTCTCCCATTCTTTTCTCTACATAATTGTTTGTCTCTCTCCTTCTTTCTCTCGTTACCTCTTTTCCTCTCACTCACAGTCTCAAAATTAATTTCCTCTCTTACTGTGCACATATTTAGTATCTCTCTTTCTCTATCTCTCAATATACTTCTTCTTACAGCCTCATTTTCCTTCCTCATACTCTGTTTTTCTGATAATATCTGTCAGCTCCTTTGTTGTTTCCTCTGCCTTCACGCTTACTCCCTTTCTTTCTCCATTAATTCACGCCCTCTCCAACTTCCTCTCTATTTCATTATCACTCACCGCCCTTTCTTTCGCTGTTTTCCTACCTATTTATCGAGGACCTTTAATCTGGACATTTTTTTAACCATTATATTTCGGAATTTAAGAAGTTGGTTTTCAGAAATGTTCGGGAATGTGGAAATTACTTTCCTAATTTTTTTTAACGTAAGAAAAATATTTAGCATCATTTTAAACACACAGGAAATATATTACAATTTTCTTAAATTAATAAGGTACAAAAATTTAGTTATTTTAATTTGAAAATTTACTTTCTACAAAAATTATGCGTCTGTGGACGTATTACTTCTCCTGCTGTTCTCTTGATACAAAAATAGAGCTACGGGCATAGTCTCGGTACATACGGGATGCGTAGTTTTCAGTGTACCTAATAGTGTCAATGAAATTTCTAATAGTCTGGAAGTACTTTCAGTAAATACGTCCTATATATCATAATTGTCGGCTTTTTTACACACCTGCTATTGAATTAGAAACCGCCAGTTACGCAGCATATATATGGAAAATACGCGGTCACGTGCGTCACCATGTGATCTAGGCAACTGTTTAAGACGGCTTCTCGTGAGTAATTGTCAGTAGTGTCACAATGGGAGAAACCAGGGATCTTTCGGATTTCGATGAAGGGCTTATTGTGGGTGCCGGTCTGGTTGGAGCGAACATTTTGAAAACAGCAGATCTGTCTGATTTCCTAAAACGTGATATACACCGGGTCTTAAATCAGTATAAAAATAACCCATATTTCTTCTCTAAGAGGCGTGATTGTGGCGCGATGACAATCTGCCACGAAATGAGATCGCTGTTGTCTGAGATGATTTGTACGGAGAAACAGGACTTCCTCTGTGCAGCAATGGACCGAAGCATTCAATGAAGGCTGTTGCTGACCCATATCGCAGCAAACTACACACAGGGAATTAAAGAAGATCAGTATTGGAAGTCGTATGCCTATACGCAAGTCACTGATATCTGCGAAAAACGGGAAAGTACGCCTATAGTGATACCAGGAACACCGTGACTCGACACTGGAAGACTGGGAAAATGTCATGTGACCCGACGGTTAGCGGTTCACCTTATCCTGTATCTACGGTAGAAAGAAAATTTGGCTGAAGCCTTGTGAAGCAATGCACCCAGCTTACCTTATAAACACACCCCAAAGTTCTGGAGGTAATGTCATGGTGTGGGGAACGTTCTGTTGGTACCAAACTGGTCCCTTGATATTGTTGGAAGGTCGGATGTTTTACAGCGATTATCTGAGCATTGTTGTGTATCAAGTGCATCCTGCAATGTTGACTTTTTATCCAGCAGGTGACGACTGTTTCATGGACGACAATGCTACAGTCCATCGAGCAAGAGGTCTTCTGCAGTGGTTCAGCGAGCATGACAACGACTTCCACCTTCCCTATCCACTAGAAGTTCCAGATCTGAATCCCATTGAGAATGTATGGAACATATTAGAACAACAGATCCGGGAACAAAGAAGTCTTCCGTCAAATACGAGTTTGTAAATGTCTGTCTGGCGAACGCCTGGTTTGATGTAGATGTTGATGCACTCCAACACCTTGTGGAATCTATGCCAAACCGCATACGAATTCGAGCTAAAGGAGGTCCAACCGGTATTGAATAAAAGTTTCTAATTCAGTGGCCGGTATGTGTAGATACAGTAAATTTTTACTGTTTTCCATGCACCCCACCCTTCATAAAACTTGAAAATTACATCGCTCTGGAACGGGAAGCATACTCGCATCTCCCGTTTAAAATTCGAGCATGTTGCCATTACCTGCTAAGCAGATGTAGCTGAGGATTCCGAACAACTCTCTAGATGTGCTCTACCCGAAACAATTCCTGTTCGTCGTAGCGTTCACTACCTTTAATCATGTATGTTTGAAAGTCAATAAGTATATATCCAGTATTTATAGGCGTTTCATGTATTTTCGAAGAATTATTTATTCCGGGGATTTGCTACCCCTTTGTTTCTCTGATGGTACATATTTTTCTTCTCAGTTATGTTGAGTCTCGTCATTCTGCAAAGTTAATAGCCTTTAAAGCTGCTTCCGTGGTTGTTCAAACTCTATTGCGAATAATGTATTCTATTTCAGCTATTAAAAGTTTTCAAACTCAATATTGGAGCAGTTCTGTGGAACACTATTCACAAGATCTTTACACTTTTTTAGACCGGTCGGGGAGCAAGTTACTATGCGATTGGCGAGTGTGAAATTTTGATTGCACGAAGGGCTATTGTCGGTAGAGAGCGCAGAGGAGTATCACCACTCCTCTCGCTTTACTTCTCTTTTATTGAAAAAAGTGTTTCGGTGCAGTCACTGAACTTAAAAGAAAATGCCCTTTTCAGGGCAAAGTCCAGAACCACCCGCATAGAGGTTTTCGTGTCAGATTGCGGGTACGTCATCGTCGTGCTGGTTCCTCTAGTCCCAGGACTCTTTGATCCGGGACTAGGCCAAAGCCCGCGCGCCCCCGTTGAGCTGAGTTTTGGCTAGAGTGGGAGAACCATAGTGGGGGGGGCACTCGGCACTTAGTTTGTTTCTTGACTATATCTCTCACAGAGATGTCAGCTGTCCAAAACGGTTCAGCACCTCCAAAGGGATCAGCCCCTAACCCGTCTGGGTCAACTCGGGCACTGAAGGTGGTGGCCAGAAAACTACCAAGCCCTGTCGGTAATTCAGTAGGGACTCGCCCTTCCTCTTTCGAGCGAACCGAAAGAAAGTAACCTGCACAAAGCCATCGAAGTCCACTTCGAAGGCTCTCCAGAGTGAGGAGTCGCCTATGGCCACTACAGCCGTCCAGAGGTTCACCCACACCACCTTCGGGTCAACCCGGTCAAAACGTGACGTAGACACGTTTTTGCCATCTTCTTCAATACAAACAAGAGGAAAACATCGGCCCAGCCCGAGTCATCTCGTGAAGTTGAGGGGTCTCCCTCTGAAGGCCAACCAGCGTCCCTAGACACCTATCTTCACTGACTTTATTGGTCAAATCAATGATTACCTCTGGGAGGTGGAGTCCACTGTTCGGGACTCCCAGGTCACCTCCTCAGGTAGATATGGCATTAAGGGGGCCCTGGAAGGGATCCGCAAGGCTTGCTTTAAGCAAGCACGTGATCTGCAGTCCTAGTAGATAGACTGGAAGACTTAATGAGCCGCCCCGGTGGCGCAGTGGTCTCAGCGATGGCCTCTGATCATTCGTCCGTAAGGGGTCCGGGTTCGAATCCCGGTCAGGCATGGATGTTGTGTTTGTCTTACGGCACTGGCTCTCTCCCTTCCCTGGAACCAGTGACCCTAAATTAGGGACGGGCGACTGCTTATAGCCCATTGAGTTGCTCACGGTGGTCGTTAAACCTCCAATCAAAAAAAAAAAAAAAAAAAAAAAAAGACTTAATGACGTCACGCCAACAGGCTGACACCGAAGCTGCTTCCTATGCCGAAGTGGCTAGGAAGGGGGCTAGTAAGGCGAAAGGACAAAAAAATGTGTGCGTATTTATCCATGTTTTCCTAATTGTCTTTGATATATTTGGATATGTCACTCTTTTCCTTTATAATCGCCGCCAGATTTTAGCACGTCTTTTGTAAAAAAAGATCGTGCTTATATTATCGGGTTGTCCGTCCGTCTGTACCCACGGTATCTCTGCAACTATTAGTCCGATATGAAAAATTCTTTTTGCATTCGAAAGCTTGAAATATGCGAATGATGATCCTTCATTTCGTTTTTTTTACAATGTGCAATTTTGCCGCTAGAAGGCGTAAATGCAGATGATGTCGAATTCAAAATTACGTTTTATTCCACATATTTGCTTCTAAACATCCGATTGAAAAAAATATTTTATCTTTCGATTCCATTTATGTCGAAGAGTATTTTAGATATAGTTACTTTTTCAAATTACGCATAGATTTTCCGCTAGGGGCGTAAAATTAAATTACATTTTTCCCAATAACTCTTCTTCTAAAATTCCGATTTAAAAAAAAATTCAAGGGAGACATCTGATGGAAAATCTTTTGCATATAATTTCGAACTTTTGGTAAAGAATACTTTGGCCACCAGGGGGCGTAAGTGTTACTTTTTGCTTCTGATGTATTTGCCATAAAATCTGAGCTTCTAAAATATCGATTGATAAAATTCTTTCGTGGACTGATGCCACTCACATCGATAAACCTTTTCGGAATATTTTCTTCCTTAAACATTCCACAGTTTCTCCGTCAGGAGGCGTAGATGTATATCTTATTTTTGTCAATAACTCTACTCTTCTGGGAGTCCGATTTGAAAAATTCCTTCTTTGTTAGATAGTGTTTTCCGTGTGACATGTTTTTCATGTAATTTCAAAATTTTTAAGTAATTCATAGACTTTCCGCTAGGGGGCGTAACGGTAAATTGCGTTCCTCCCTATATCTCTGCTTCTAAATCTCCGATTTGAAAAATTACTTCTGCACCGGATACAGCTCCTGATGGAAAATCGTTTGCACATAATTTCTAATTTTTGTAAAAAAATGTTTTGGCCACCAGGGGACGTAAATCTTAATTTCCGCTTCTGATGTATTTGCAGCAAAATATGAGCTTCTAAATTTTCGATTGAAAAAAAACGTCGTTTGTAGACCGATACTACTCATGTCGACAAACCATTTAGAAACATTTTCTTTTTAAAATAGTGCATGGTTTTTACGCCAGGGGTGTAGATGTATATCTTATTTTTGTCAATATCTCTACTTCTAAAAGTCCGATTTGAATAGTTCCTTCTTTGTTGGATAGTGTTTCCGATGCGAAATGTTTTTCCTATAAATTCAAAATTTTCAAGTAAATCGTAGACTTTCCGCTAAGGCGCACAAATTTAAATTGCGTTTTTTGCTCCTAAAATTCCGATTTGAAAAATTCTTCATGTATCTCATACAAGACCTCATGCAAAATACTTTTCACATAATTACAAATGTTTGGTAAAAAATGGTTTGGCCACCAGGTATCATAAGTGTTAATTTCTGCTTCTGATGTATTTGTAGCAAAATCTGGGCTCCTGAAAACTCGACTAAATTTTTTTTTTCTTGAACCGATACCACTCATATGGATAAACCTTTTGAGAATACTTTCTTCCTAAAATAATGCATGGTTTTCCCACCAGGGGACGTAAAGTCACATCTTACTTTTGTCGATAACTCTGTTTCTAAGAGTTCGTAAGCTCACGATTCCGTTTACAGCAATGTCTGAGGGATTAAAGACCCGATTGAAAAGCTTCTTTCCTCCGTCAGATACTAGGGTTTTCCATAGCGGTTCCATTAACTTTGAATAGCTTTGATAAATTTAATTTGCGTCAGAACAGATTCAAAAGACGTCCTTATTACACCCGAAAATTCGGTGTCATGTTTTTTGCTTTTTCTTTAAACGTTTTTGTTAAGAATCAGCCAGATCGCATATTGAATTTCACAAGTAGTTTTTGAGTACTTGCATCTTGCTGAGCTATCATTCAGAAGTAGCTAGGTAGTGTAAGATATAAATTAAATGCTGTAGAGAGGTCCTGGTGACTACATGACAAATTACTAAACTTTATTATTAACAATTCTGCGAATTCTTAATTGAATTTGAAACTATTTTCAAAGATTGAATGGAGAAATTTTTATTTTGTCATATAATGTTTTGAAAATCATATTTTAAAATATCCCCTTACGGTAGTGTAAGCAAGTTGTGAGGTTCTAAACCGCGAAATTATTCACATTTTACAAACCAATTAATCTTTCATTAATTTATGTTTTTCATGTCTAAAATTCTGTACAATACATTTACTCCGAATGAGTCCTCAGCTCTTTTAAATCGGTAATCCAATGTTTAGCATCATGCCAAAGACATGAAGCTGCTAACACCACACCTGAACCTCTAACACCACAGCAGAAAAGCGAATTGGAAAAAGCTCTGCCTCTAAGTAACGATCCGCAGTTAGTTCTCTTTCCTCCGGTTTCGCTCAACTTTCTTTTTTGGTTTTGGATATGGGCTAAAATTTTATTTTCTTAATCCTCCTTGGGTCCTATAACGTCGAATGCCCTTAAGCATCACTTAACCTCGTTCATTCATTCATTTATTTCGTAACGGGTCCAGAGTATAAAATGTGGCACAGAAGTTTGCCCAACAGTCAAACGCACTTGCACATCGGTAGGTGAAAGATGGCAAGCGATACTGCATTCGAAACTGCATTCGTTACGAATTTCATCAAGGAAAAAGTGCTGCAAAAGCATGTGCATCGATCTGTTCTGTTCTGGGGTAGAATATTGTATCGAAAATCTCGTGTGAGTTTTGGTTTAGACGGTTTAAAGCAGGTGATTCTGATGTTAGCGATCGAGATCGTAGCGGCACCCCGCAGAAGTTTGCACATGAAGAATTGCAAGCATTGCTGGATGAAAATTGGTCTCAAACGCAAAAAGAACTAGCCGAACCACTGGGAGTAACTCAACAAACCATTTCCAATCATTTACGCGCAATGAGAAATATTCAGAAGGAAGGAAAATGGGTGCCACATGACCTGAGCCAGAAGAACAAGGATGAGCGTGTCATGAAGTGCGTGAATCTGTTGAATAAACAACACCGAAAGTCTTTCCTGTGGAAAATCGTTACCGGTGAGGAAAAGTGGATATGGTACGACAATCCTAAACGCAAAAAATACTGGGTTATACCCCGGTGAAGCAACGACGTCGACACCGAAATGCAGTATTCACTCCAAGAAAGTTCTGAGATATGAAGGGTGTGGTCTATTATGAACTATTGGAACAGGGTCAAACTGTTACTGCTGATCGCTACAAGCAACAATTGCTGCAACTGAACCAGGAAATCTGTAGGAAACGTCCATTCACTGGTGTCCTGTGAAATTACTGCATGGCGACGCTAGGCCGTATGTCGCGAAATCGGTGAAGGAAACGTTATTGACGCTTGGCTGGGAAGTTTTGGAGCACCTGGCGTATTGTCCCGACATGGCCCCTTCAGACTGTCATTTGTTCCGATCGATGCAACATGGTTTGTCTGCTGTACGGTTCCGGACATGCGGTGAAGTGCAAAAATGGGTTGACGACTTCATCGCGTCACAGGACGAAGTATACTTCATAGCTGGAATCCGTCAGCTGCCCGACCGATGGCGGAATGGTGATAGATAATGACGACGCATATTTTGATTCGTAAAGGTATTGTTGTTTCATCTCAAATTACATGTTGCGTTGTCTTAAAACGCTTTAAAACTTATTTGTACACCTAATATATAGTCTGAGTGAATTCCAATTCCTCTAAAGTACGTAGTCAAACTCAACATGCTGCACATATAAAATTTACGCATATGTGGTCTGATTAATAAATTTTACTATTAAATTTTGTATTATACATTGTTAGCAAATATTTCTTAGTTGCTTTCAAAAATAATTATAATTATTAATATGTGTTAGCTGACAAGGAAGGTTATTCCATAACATCATTCCCTGGTTGTCTATAAACCTTTGTTGGTTGCACTGGTAACAAAACTGCATTTCTGTCTCTTATTTGACAGTCGCGACCTACAGTGTTCAGTTGAATTAAATGTTGATAGTTATTCTCGTTAATATTTTATTCACAAATCCTAATAATCTATACTGCCATAATTTCTCAATATCTAAAAATCCATAAAAATTAATCCGTACCCCCATATTCAAATTAATTCCTCTAAAATTATTTAAAATTTTGACATCCTATTTTGTAATGATTGTAATTTATATAAATTGGTCTTAGTAGTTTGACCCCATGCTAATAAACAATAAGTCAAACATGGATAAACCAGCAGTAATACAGCATTTTTAATGTTTTAATTGTTAAATTTTAAATTCTCGTAATTAAACCCAATACCCCCGAAATTTTATTTATAATATTCGGATATTAATATTCCATTTTAAATTATCCTCAATTATTATTCTCAAATATTTAATATAATTGACTATTTCAAGGGTGCAATTTTCCACAAAAATAGATGGTGGCTCAACAATCTGTCTATCCCCCTTTTTAAAAATCATAATTTTAGTTTTTTCAATATTTAAACACAGAAAATTTGTATCTAGCCATTACATCAATTTTTCAAAAAAAATATTACATTTTGTTTTTGCCGCATTTATATCTGCACTCGTAATCATAACTGTGGCATCATCTGCAAATAAAATTCAATCCTCATTAGGTTCAATGTTAAGAATGGCATTAATATAAATTAAACAAGAAAGATGACACCGAATTTTTGGGTGTAATAAGCACGTCCTTTAAATCCGTTCTGACGCAAATTAAATTTATCAAAACTATTCAAAATCAATGGAACCGGTATGGAAAACAATAGTATCTGACGGAAGAAAGAAGTTTTTCAATCGGGTTTTTAATCCTTCAGATATTGCCGTAAACGGAATTGTGAGCTTACGCTCATTGGTTGCAGACTTGTGCGTTAAAAAAAAGCATGAATTTATATGAGAAACATTTCGCACCGGAAACGTTCTCCAACATAGAAATAATTTTTCAAATCGGACTCTTAGAAATCGAGATATCGACAAAAATAAGATGTGACTTTACGTCCCTTGGTGGGAAAACCATGCATTATTTTAGGAAGAAAGTATTCTCAAAAGGTTTTTCCATATGAGCGGTATCGGTCCAAGAAAAAAAAAATTAGACGAGTTTTCAGGTACCCAGATTTTGCTACAAATACATTAGAAGCAGAAATTAACACTTATGACCCCTGGCGGCCAAACCATTCTTTACCAAACATTAGAAATTATGTGAGAAATATTTTCCATTAGGTCTTGTGTGCGATACAGGAAGAATGTTTCAAATCGGAGTTTTAGAAGCAGAAATAACGCAGAAAAGGCAATTTACCTTTGTGTCTGCTAGCGGAAAGTCTATGACTTACTTGAAAATTTTGAATTTGTAGGAAAAACATTTCGCATCGGAAACACTATCCAACAAAGAAGGAATTTTTCAAATCGGACTCCTAGAAGAACAGATATTGACAAAAATAAGATATGCATCTACGCCGTTTGGCGTAGAAGCCATGCATTATTTCAAGAAGAAAATGTTCCTAAAAGGTTTGTGGACATAGGTAGTATCGGTGAACAAACCACTTTTTTTGTGGCGAGATTTTAGAAGGTCATATTTTGCTGCAAAGGCATCAGAAGCGGAAATTGAGGCTTACGCCACCTGGTGGCCAAAGCATTTTTTTTAATTACAAATTATGTGCAAAGGATTTCGCATCAGGAGCTGTATCCGGTGCGGAAAGAATTTTTCAAATCGGAGATTTAGAAGCAGAGATATAGGGGGGAAAGCAATTTACCATTACGCCTCTAATGGAAAGTCTATGAATTACATGAACATTTTGAAATTACATGAAAAACATGTCACACTGGAAACACTATCCAACAAAGAAGGAATTTTTCAAATCGGACTCCTAGAAGTCGAGATATTGACAAAAATTAGATATACATCTACGCCCCTGGCGTAGAAACCATGCATTATTTAAAAGAAAATGTTTCTAAAAGGTTTGTCGACATGAGTACTATCTGTCTACAAACGAAGAATTTTTTCAATCAAGAATTTAGAAGCTCATATTTTGCTGCATATACATCAGGAGCGGAAATTAAGATTTACGCCCTCTGGTGGCCAAACCATTTTTTTACAAAAATTAGAAATTATGTGCAAACGATTTTCCATGAGGAGCTATATCCGGTGCAGAAAGAATTTTCCAAATCGGAGATTTAGAAGCAGTGATATAGGGGGAAACACAATTTACCTCTACGCCCCCTAGAAGAAAGTCTATCAATTACTTGAAAATTCTGAAATTATATGAAAAACATGTCACACTGGAAACACTATCCAGCAAAGAAGGAATTTTTCAAATCGGACTCCTAGAAGTAGAGATATTGACAAAAATAAGATATACATCTACGTCCCCTGGCGGAAAAACTGTGAAATATTTTAAGAAGAAAATATTCCGAAAATATTTATCGATGTGAGGGGCATCAGTCCACGAAATAATTTTTTCAATCGATATTTTAGAAGCTCAGATTTTATGTAAATACTTCAGAAGCAAAAATTACCACTTACGCCCCCTGGTAGCTAAAGTATTTTTTACCAAAAATTTGAAATTATATGCAAAAGATTTTCCATCAGGAGATGTATCCGCTGAAGAAAAAAATTTTCAAATCGGAGGTTTAGAAGAAGAGTTATCGGGAAAAATGTAATTTCCTTTTACGACCCGTAGAGGAAAATCTATGCGTAATTTGAAATATATGTGTATATTGTTACACGGCACTAGCAGTGTTCCTGCCGAGTCTGCCGGTAACGGTGCTTGAGACCTGAAGTACAATTTAGTTGGCCACGGCACCAGGTGAGAATCTCAGGTGCACTGCTGCACTCAAAGATTCACACCAGAACATAAAAAATGAAAAGTTGAAGAATGACCCGAAGCATAAGGCTTGGGTGAATCCACCTTGTGAACAAAATAACAACAACAAATAAAAAATAAAATAATCTAAAAAAAATATGATACTTTGGGATCAGAGTTGTGATGAGGTTCACCCGCAATCACCAATTCGTGACTGAGTGTAGTGGTCCGGATCTTACTCCGGTACATTCAATCCCCAACCAGCCAGTACAACACTCACTTTCGCAAATAACACATGATTCTCAAATACACAACACAACATTTAATAACGTTCTGCGAGATTTAAACAGATACGGCGCTCTCTAGGCGCATAGACAATTGCCCCTCTTATGAGGGCAGCATACAGTGTCACACATTACTGTCGGAAGACACAAGCCGACTGAGTCTCCACCGGACTATCTGAACAAGAGATACTACTCGTTTACACGCTAAATAGAGCTGCAGGTGATATTCATATACAATTGCTTAGAGAATGAAAAAAAAATTATATGCAAACGATCACATTAAAAATACTCGCGACACAAAATACACAAGCACGTTAATTTGCGGTATAAGATTATAGGTGCGAAATACTGCCAAAGTTAATTAACTAAATCTAATAAGCATGCACATGCAGATCCCTTCTCCGCTAGCTTTGGCCCTGAACCAAAGTTAAAAGAAACTGTCCCCGCCCAGCGGAATTTGTGGCCACATCCTCTCCCTTATTCATGTAAAAAAATAATCAGGAATGGGCCCTGTAAGAAATTGAAATCTGTATGTGCAGGTATTTCCTCTGAGGTTCAGTCACTCAGCATTACTGCATCTATGTCCATGCAGCTTTGGGTGTCGGGATGGCACAAGTTCGCAGATGTGCGAAGAAAGAAAAAGGAAATATTCATCTACTTACAGTTACGTGACTTTGCTGTGCAAATCCGTTGTGCATCACATAATATCACACGACAAAAAAAAAAAAAACACACACACACAGACACTTGCACCATGTGGCAGCACCGATGATTCAACACTTCACTTTGACGCTTGATGTAAATGAAGCACACAATTAAAAATGGTAATATCACGCCGCACTTTGTTGCAATGATTAGAGTGCACACTGATCTATTCTCGTGACGATTTGAAGGTGGCCGTTAAGCAAAATAGGCCCTCTCACATCTGATGTTGCGGTTTCCAAGATTGATTTTCTGTGTTCCTGGGAAATGATTTTTGTTGTCGTGAAGAAATAATTGTGAACGTCGACTGCTGGGAGAGTGGGACACATTCAATTCCGCTGCTGCTATAGTTGATTCCGTCCGTCGCTACCTTCCGTCCTTTTTGACCGTTCATTCCCAATTCAGTCAGTTCCTTTCCGTTCGCAAACCATCTATCTATCCTGCCTGAGTACGCAGTTCAAATATGCCACTCGCAGGTTTCGTTTCCATTTTTTTATCGAGTTGCGACCGCCAGCCCTGAGATTAATTTTCTCGGCCGAGCGAAATCAGACGTGCTTTTACCTTAAGCGTATATCGGCAACTCAACATTTCACCTGTATATTTGTTAGGTATCGAAGCCACCGCTCTTACGCTCATGTTTTTATCCCGTCGCACTTACACGTAGTGGCTTCGCTGCTTACGTGACCACACACACGCACACATGGGGCCTCGCTTCGCCCCGTAAGACAAGCGCATCTCTTCACTTCCTCCACAGTAGGGGATGAATGGGGGTGACGATTCCACACTGCAGTGGTTGGCATCCGAACCCGACTTTGCATGGCTTCGCTTCTCATTGGAATGACCACTGTCCACTCGCAGACTTCTTAATTCCCCTGTAACTTGGCTTTCATTAGTCCAAACAGTCGCTGATTTCCATTACGCTCCAGCCTAGAAATTTCTGCTTTATCCCGCGGATTTAGGCATTCTGCTGTCTTTATGGCAAACTGGCATCTCCAGCTGCCTCGAGTTGTCTCCATTTCTTACCAAATACGGGGAGGTTTGCTGCTTCATTTTTCCCAATTCATTTTTTTGCAGATCCAAGGCATCCAGCCTTTCACATCGGAGAGCATACAGACAACTAAACTTTCTTCCTTATTTTCACGCTAAGTGCGAACTCTTATTTTTCTGCACGGACCACACAGAGAGCAATTGTTCTCGAAAATGCCCCAAACAATCGACGAATTTACGATTATTCGCTAAACCTTTTGTCCCCATCTTCATTCATTTACTCAAGTGGACCCCTCTTCGAAAGGTACCATTCCGTGTTGCTTAGTTTCCCGTCAGCTGCGCCTGATATTTATGACCTAACAGAGCTATTCTGAGACCACCCAGCCAGAGAGAGAATTCTTCGCCTCTTTTCTTTCCAAACCCCCAGATAAAGCTTTATCTGCTGTTTACACTTTTGAACTCCAATCAAGCCTCGAACATAATTAATACTTAATTAATTTCACACATCAACCACGCCCATTAATTACTAAATTAATGGCGGGGGTGGAGTCGTAACATCGGCCCCTCCTCAAGAAATCCAGAAGTCCTCTTCTGGGCCTATCACTTTGCTCTTATCAATTTCCAGAGCAACCATTGAGTGCTACCTTTTCCCACAGGTAGAAACAATTCAAAATGGCAAAAATATTGCGTTTCTTGCCTTCAAGAGCATTGGAGCGACTTCCCAATTATCCCGCAATTTTGTTAATTAATTTAGAGAACAGCCGAAAGAAAAAACAACGTAAATGAGAAATAAATAAAACAAAACTGAACTGTAAAAGAACATGTGAGCCTGCCGAACTGTGATTCCTAGCTGCCTCATACCATACGCGACATGGCGGACAAATTTTAAAGTTTTCTTCAGGTTTTAGGAGGGGGGGTGTCCACTGTAACAATATGTGTATATAAAATACTCTTCAACATAAATGGAATTGAAAGATGAAAGAATTTTTTCAATCGGGTGTTCAGAAGCAAATATGTCGAATAAAACGTATTTTTGAATTCGACATCATCTGCATTTACGCCCCCTAGTGGCGAAATTGTACATCGTAAAAAAAAACCGAAATAAAGGATCACCATTCACATATTTCAAGCTTCCCAGTGCAAAAAGAATTTTTCAAATCGGACTAATAGTTACAGCGATATCGTGGGTACAGACGGACGGACAAACCGGTAACATAAGCACGACGTTTTTTTACAAAAAGACTTGCTAAAAAGTAATGGTCCCAGAATTGAACCGTGCGGTACCCCTATTTCATTAATTAACTTGTGCGATTTTATTTATATATACATACTGTTTCCTATTATGTAAAAAAAAATACTGATTTCATTGTCCCGTTCCGCCAATATGTCTTGGCTCCACGGGGAATGATTGAGCACCTTGGATTTTATTTTGACATGTTGCGACAATTATCCTGCCTTGAGACGCCAGTTCGGACCCTGGCCACCCCCGTGGCCCAGAGACCAGCCCGTGGTGACGTGCTGGCAGGCGACCTAGCGTACCTTATCTGGGTTCCCGCTCTGTCTGGCGGGATAGGTCGTTCATTTATTTAGCATTGACTGGGAGATTCCTTGCCCTCGAACTTTTTTTGGGGGAATAATTTCAATTTATTATTTTTCAAAAAGACCTACACACATCAATTACACTGTCCTCATGCTTAGGACTTACAACATTGAGAGATTTAAAGAGTATTTACATAGTATGTACACTGGAGGGATTTTTGTCTGCTTTCCTACAGACTTCTGCCCTCATTCCTCTTCCGAATCGCTTTCGGTGTGCACGTTCACCTCCTGCGTTTCGGTCCCCGTTTGATTGGGGAAGATGGTATGTTGCTGGAGGGTTAGCCTTTCAACCAAGGCTATTATCCCCCTCCTGTTAACGGAGGATTGGATGAGCAGATCCAATCTTCGCGTTCTTTGCACACCTGGGATCAGTGTGTTTCTCCATTCGGCGAAGCCACTGCATTCAAGTACGCAGTGTTCTATGCTTGCCGTTCTGTTTCCACAGGGACAAGTGCAGTTCCTGATGGCAAATCTGCCTAGGTATTCAGGGCTGATGCCATGGCCGCTGAGTACTTGATTCAGGAACTTGTTTGTCTGTGCTCGTTTGGTCGAGACCTTCGGAAACACTCTGTGTGTCTTCCGCCCTGTCTCTCCCGTGTCTCATCTGACCTGCCATTCGGTCATGGTCTGTCGTGCCAATGCTGCGCGAATACTCCTTCGCGGCGTTCTGCATTGCACGTCGACCGTCTCTTTCAGCGTGGCTGCCTTCGCCAGCTGATCTGCCCTTTCATTTCCTAGGGTTCCGACATGGCTTCGTACCCAGTGGAAACTGACTGCCCCATCTCCCTCTGCCCTCAAGAGGGTTTTGATCCTCTGGACGATGGGGTTTCTTCCCCTGAATCTACTCAGAGCCTGCAGTGCTGCCTCACTGTCCTAGTAGAGTTTTATCCTTTCGTCACTGCGCCTGGGGAGTGCCCAGGTGAGTGCCTTCTCGATCGCCAGAAGTTCTGCCTGGAAGACAGAAGCGTTCTGCGATAATTTCACGCTTCCTGCAGTGGCTTCGTTCCCATCCGAGAACGCACAGAAGCCTGCCCCCACTTGTCCCTTCAACTTTGAGCCGTCAGTGAACAGCTCATGCCCAACTCCCGTGGGTTTCTCCTTGTCCCACGGTGGGCAAATTTCCTCGGCAGGGTGGATCTGCCAGTCCACGCTTTCCATCTCCATGTTGGAGGCTCGATGTGGCGCACCGAGAAGGTAGGCGTCCTCGCCTGACCTTAGGCAGTGCATTGCTGCCTCCCTTTCCACTACTAGGTCTGCCGGCTCGCACCCCGCCAGCACTTGGAGTGCTAGGGTCGACGTTGTGCGAAAACAACCGGTTATCCCTAGTAGGGCCAACCTTTGGATTTGGTTTATCCCCTTCTTCATTCTGAGTGTGGGAGTCCACCATGCTCCACTTGCATACGTCAGAATTCTTTCAATTCCTCTGTGATAGATGGCCTTCTTGGTTTTGCCCGTTAACCTCATGCCATTCAATCTATTGAGAATCACCGTGCACCTTGTTCTAAGGTGCCTCAGGTGTGGCAGCCCTGATAGACTCTGATCCAGGACCACACCCAAGTACTTCATTTCACGCACCGTCTTGTTAGTGCACCCTTGGAATTTGCACTTAGGTGGTGTTTTCATTACTCCACTCTTAGCTATTGCTAGCAGAGTGGTCTTCTTAGGAGCGAAGCACAGTTTGCTTTCTCTGCTCCAATTGTCTAGCACATCCAAGGCGCTATGTGCTTCTCTTTCGATCACGTGTCTCCCTGAGGCGAGACCACGAGAACGAAATCGTCCGCATAGGCTTGAATCTCCACTGTGGGCCCTAGGTCTAGATTCAGTGCTGCATCTGCAACTATGTTCCACCAAAGCGGCCCGGAGTTGAATCCTTGCGGACACCCTCTGTGGTACGAACGCGAGGATTGCCCATTCCCCGCTTCGAACTCGACTCTTCTATCAGACAGGTAGCTGCTGATCAGTTTGAACAGGTTCCTTGGACAGCCAAGTTCTTTAAGTCTGGTTAATACCATTGGCCACCAGACACTGTTGAATGCCCCATTCACGTCTAGTGAGATGAAGCAGGTATGGAGCCCCTCCGCTTTGTTCCTCTCTGCCCTCTCTCGGAGGCTGCGAATTGCCTGCGTTGCGCAACGCCCCGGAAGGAAACCGAATTGGTTCCTGTTTAGCTTTCCCTGCTCCATGAGAAAGCCAAGCGCTCTGTTCGTTATGAGCTTGTCCAGCACCTTGCTCCACGCCGAGAGAAGACAAATGGGCCTATAGGCTGCGGGATCATTTTTGTTCTTTCCGGTCTTGTTGAAAAGAACTAGCACCGCTGTTTTCCACAAGTCTGGGAAGATTCCCCTCCCGAGGCATTCGTTGAGGAGCGCCACAAAATACCCGGGATTTGCATAGTAGATTTCTCTGACTATGCTGAGGTCGAACCCATCCTTGCCTGGTGCTTTGCCCGTATTTAGACTGGAGAGGGCATTCTCCACTTCGTCTCTCGTGAAAGGGGGTCCTCACCAGTGTCCGGCGGGATCTGACATTCTTCCCTTATTTCTTTTTGTTGTGGGGAGTCCCCTTCTCCCTCGTCTCCTTGGAAGTGGTAATCCAAGAGACTTTCTACGGTACTATCAAGAGTCTTTGATAGGCTACGGTCTGCCCTTTCTACCGCTGCCAGTTTTAGCGGTTCGGTTATGGATCCCCTCGAGATCTTATAGGGGATCCCGAAAGGGTCAGCCGGAGTTTGAAACTCACACAGTTTTCTCCAGTAGGAGATTTTCGAGAGATTCAGTTTTCTCCTGTATGCTGAACGAGCCTTTTTATGCACTTCTGTGCACTCCCTGTCTTGCGGAGTAGCTTTTGCTCTTTGCAGACCTTTCCTACTCCGCCTAGCTCTCGCCCTTAGAGCTTTTAGTTTCTCCGACCACCAGAGGTGGGGTCCTTGGCTCCCCTTTTATTTCCCCTACTACTCTCGCATAGCGTTGTTATTTGACTGGTAAGTTCTTCAAAGAGGGAGTTGAGGTCCGACACTTCTGCGGCCTCTTCTTCCCTCCTACCCCCAACAGGGTAGTTAACTTGGCTTTAAAAGCCCACCAGTCTAGATTCTTCATTAAGAACCTTTTGCGCTTGGGTCGGATGGGCTTTTTTGATCCCAAAACGAAAGATAGTGCTAGGTGGTCACTGCAGCTTTCGTCGTCCAGTACTTGCCAATCCTGGACAAGGCTGCGCTTAGAGACTCTGACGAGAGTCACGTCGATCCAAGAGGAGCCCCTCGCCCCCTGGAAGGTCGGGGTTCTCTCTGGATCGTTCAAGAAACTCAGGTCTGCCGCGTTGGCAAAGTCCACTAGTAGCTGGCCGCGTTCGTCCTCGTCTTGATTGCCCCAGAGAGGACTCTTCGCGTTGAAGTCGCCTGCTATTAAAATCTCATGACTGGGGAATTCCTCTAATAGAGCCATTAGCTCATTCAGCGTTTCTCTCAGATCGCCTGCTGGAGAACTGTATACGTTCACCATAAAAAATTTCTCATCACCACATTCCACCCCCAGGGCGACCACGTTCTCGGAGCATTTTATCTCGAGAACCGCTAGGGACGGGTCCTTCACGACCGTGGCCGCCCTGGGCTTTGCCACCCTAGGGTGGTAGATCCGGTAGGAGTTAGGGAAGCCCACCACTCTTCCCCCCTGTTCGAATGGTTCCTGCAGTAGCAGAATATGAGCTTTTTGCTCAGTGGCTGTCACCAGGGCCTGTGCTGTTGCTGCCCGTGCATGGTGCAGATTGATTTGAAGCACCTTAACGCCTCTCTTTGGTTTATTATCCATAATGAGTGCGTTCTTTTAGCAGAGCCAGTTCTCTGACAAGGCTTGGGCATTCCTTGTCTAGACTCGAGGGGCCTACATCCACTCGACGCCTGAATCTCTTATTGTTTGCCAAGCAGTTAGTGCAGACCGGGCTATTGCTGCACTCCTGGCGCTTGTGCCCGGTTTCCCCACACCGGGCACACCTATCCTGCTCTTCAGTGCACCTTGACCTAAAGTGCCCAAACCCGTTACACCTGTAGCAACGGACCTCCCTCAGATATTCCCTTACTGAGTGGACGGTCCATCCCACTCCGAGCTTGCCGAGCTTCATCACTTTTTTGAAGGTCAGTGGGTCCGCCTCTGCTACCCAGTGGCGTTTCCCACCCTTCACCTTCAACGAGAACTTGAGCTGGAGGCTGCTCTCCTCCAAATCTGGGTTCTGTTCCGCGAGACATTGCTCGACCTGTTGCCTTGACAGGTTTCCGTCTATCCCGTAGACGATAAACTTCGGATTCCTTTTGGCTGGCAATCTGGGCCGAAGGTTCTCCTTCGTAACTACATTGCTTTTTAGCTCCGAATCCAACTTCTCTATTTCTTTGGCGGAGGAGCATTCGACCATTACTCCTCCCCCATTGACTTTTCTAACTCCCTTAACCCCAATCTGGAGTTTGGCGGGGCAAATCTGTGTTTGCAGAACCGCCTTTACGTCGTCTGACGAGGGAGAACCCTTGTCTGTTGCGGGGTAAACGAGAAAGCACGTGCCTCTTCTCGACCCTCTTAGCTACCACCTTCTTGGCTACCTCCTTTTTAGCCGTTTTTTGCTTAGGGGCCGTGTTCCCCTTGCCGGGCTTCGCTCGAGCCGCTTCGGCATATGTTTTTGGAGCCGCGCTAGCGTGCTCACTTCTTTCCTGGAGTCTCCCTTGGATGAGACTCATCTCTATCACTTGCTTGGTGCAAGCTGCTTGTAGCGAGTTCGCTACCTTTCTTATCTTGGTTCTGGTGTTAACCAGAACCTTGTTTGAAGGATTCTCTAGAATTCTCTCCAACTCTTGAAAGAAGGAGTTGACTGCGCTTGCGAATTCCGACGGAATTTCTAAGCCGCAGTCTGCCTCAACGGGCTCACTTGGACCTGGGGTTGAAGCCCCCGCGTCCTCTGCCATCTCTCTACTCGGGTTGCTAACCGAGTGTAAGCCCTGGGACCTGTGTCCCTGGTCGGTCAGACTTATGTCGATCGAAAGTCAGGTGCTCAGCGGTACCCTGGGGTTCTTCCGCTGTAACCTGCACCTGACCCTGGTTGAGTGCGGGATTTGGCCTGATCCGTAGATCAGGGGGACCAGCACGACGACGACGTACCCGCTCGTATGTCAGAGTTGCGCACCTTGCTATGACCGTGGTTTGGACTTTGCCCTGACAAGGGCAGTTTTAACTAAGTCCAAACCCACTGCCTCGAAACCCTATTGTATATTCAGGGATCGAATTAAAAAAATTTTCTGAGGGGAGCGATTCACTCCCCTCGCTCTGCTAGCAGAGTCTATCGGAACAGCAGTCGATTTGGTTCGCAATCAATAGCTCAGTACTCACTCAACCAGCCTCTGACAAACGGCTGGTCTCCTATTATGTAAGTTGTCCTCTAATAAATTGTAATATTGATTGGTTTGTTAATAGTTGCGACTCCGTGTCAGGCTCATATTTAAAGACTATCATGAGCAACTCTAAAGGAACAATCTGTGGCCGGTCCCTAATTTGGGGAAAGGTTTTCCCTGGTCAGGGAAGGAAAAGAGTTAATGCAGTATGAAAAGCGCGCCACCCATACCTCGTCAACTACTCAAATCCGGGCACAGCTAAAGCGATTCGTCAGAGACCTACTCCTCTGACCACCCGACCACAAGGGCGTGTGCATGACCGATTGCTGATTGTTGTTGATGTTGAAGGCCCACCATTCCGTTTTTTATCCGTAGACACATTACGCCAGTGTGTTAATTTTGAACATCATTCTTACACACTTCGAACTATCGTGGCTTGAATATCATAGAATTTTGTGCAGTTGGCGATGCATCTTAGCTTCCGGGGTGTCATGTGCCCAAAAAATCTTAATCAGTGCACATACCTCCGATTGATACCTTGTTTCTAGGCGGGATGAGATTTTTAATTGAATCTGTTCTTCAGCACGTTGCCTTTTCATTCAAACGACTCTGCCAAACAATACCTTCTAGTCAGGAGAGTGTAATGACGTCGCGAGACACCGATTTACATATGTGTAATTCCCCGACGAAAGTCATCGAAAATTACCTATTGATCATCCTTGCTTTTTTACGCTTTCCATGCAGCCGTAGATTGAAGAAGCGTATATGCTCCAGCTTTGTTCGTCTGTCCATCCGTCTGTCTGTCCGTCCGCACGATAACTTGCGTAAAAATGGTTCGATTTCGATGAAATTTTAGTATGTGGTAGGGGACCACCTGGGGACGAACTCTATTGAAGATGGGCGAAACGAAGTCAAAGATCTGGACATAGGAGTGGGATCCATTCCATCGCCCTCATGCGTCATAACTTGACTAAAAATTCTTCTATTGCGACAAAACTTTAGTATGTTGTTCAGGAGGTATACTGAACCAACTCTGCTTAATATCATCGAAATGGGGTCAAAGGTCAGGGCACAGGAGCGATATTTATTCCACAGCCATTATCTTCATAACTTGAGTAATGATTTCTGGTATGTTGGAAAGCGTATCATAATCAGTGCATTGCATGATTTTACTAACTTGTTTTATTGAAATTTCTACGCGAGATAAAGCCTCTAGTAAGGAGAGTCTAGTGACTTTGGAAGATACTGTTTCACATATACCTTGTCCTCAGACGAAGATAATCGGAAATTACCTATTGATCAGCCTTTATTTTATTGAAATTCCTACGCGAAACAGCGTCTTAAGTCAGGAGTGTGCAATGACGTTAGGAGACGCTGATTTACATGAACCTATCCCTCTGACGAAGTTAACCGTAAATTACGTATTGATCAGTGTTGCTTTTTTATTGAAACTCCTTCGCGAAACGATGCCTCTTGTCAATAGCATTTAATGGCGTTGGGAGACACAGATTTACGAAGGTCATCGAAAATTGCTTGGCCTCATTTTTTATTCAAACTCTTGTACCACACAACGCCCTCCAGTGAGGACAGCGTTAGGAGACACCGATATACATATTCCAGATCCACCTCCAAAGTTCATTTGAAGTTATTTATTGATCAGCAAACTTATAATACTGCAATATATGAAACGTTAACTTCTGTAGGATAGAATTTTCTTCTATCTCATTTTGAGTGAATTTTTGAAAAAAAAGATGTCGCTCTTTTTCTTGTATTAAATTCATATAAGAAAACAATTCTACTGATTTGAGTACAATTTAGGAACTCTGTTAAGTTCCCACGTGAAGTATAGTAGCTAAGTGAAAATAAAGTTGGATATTTCACTTGGATTTTGCCTACTTCATGATTCCCCTGGCACAGTTCTTATCAGCATTTGTTTTTTAAATGATTGAACCATTGGTAAATACTCCTTTTCGTGAGTACAATAACATGGTGTCTTTAATATTTTTCAGTGAGTAATGCAGTGGCGCACCCACGGGGGTGTCAGATCCCCCTCCCCCTCTTTGGGCTGACAGAGAGGGAAATTATTACGTCGAAGTTTTAAACAAAAAAAGCACGATACGTGATCTACATATACTCTTTAATCATGTACCGTATAATTAAAACATACAATAATTACACTGAGTGGCGACTTTATTATGACCACCTGACAATTTTAAGCAAATGAGCAATGGCTGCAAGCTGTTGCCGCCAGAGTGTGAGGCTAGTATAAAAAGGGAAAGCTTAGTGCTAGCGACAGTAGTAGAAGTGGTGTTTGGGTGACGAGATGGGTAAAAAATGCGATTTGACGGACTTTCAACGTGGGATGATTGTAGGAGCTCGGAGCCACGAAGCGAGTATCACCGAAACCGCCGCATTCGTGAAATGTTCCAGAGCAGCTGTTGTTAAAGTGTTTAAAGGCTGGACTGTCAGCCAAAAAACTGGGTCTCTACGTGCAACGTGTGGTCGTCATCGACTAGTGACTGCTCGGGTGGAACGGAGAGTGCCCAGACTGGTAACAGACAACAGAAAGGCAACAGTGCAGCAAATTACAGACCATCTTAATCAAAGATTCACTCAAATGATCTCTGCACGCACTGTTCGCCGTACACTGCATCGGATGGGATATGGTAGCCGAAGGCCTGTTCGAACACCTTTGCTGTCTGCAGTTAACAAGAGAAAACGTCTCCAGTTCGCACAGGAGCACAAGGATTGGACAGTCGATAATTGGAAACAAATTATGTGGTCCGATGAATCACGTTTTTCAGTTGCACCATGCCGATGGGCGAGTGAGAATTTAGCATGGACGAAAGCATGGACCCCAAACACATTGTTACAACTCTTCAAGCTGGTGGAGGCAACGTTATGGATTGGGGAATGTTTTCCTGCCATGCTTTGTGCCCTTTAATTCGTGTTGATCAACGTCTGACTGGCACATCATATCTAAACATCGTTGCGGACCAAGTGCATCCTGTCATGTGGATGGTTTATCCCAATGGCGATGGCTACTTTCAACAAGATAATGCGTCCTGCCATAGTTCTCGTATTGTACAGGATTGGTTTCAGGAACATGCCGGTGAGTTTACTTTGCTTAGGTGGCCCGAACAATCTCCAGATCTCAACCCCATTGATAATTTGTGGGATGAAGTTGAACGAGCCATCAGACAGCTGGATCCACAACCCTGCAATCTCACACTCCTGGAAAGTGCTATTCATCAAGCATGGTCTCAGATTCCACAAACCACCTATCAACATCTCGTGGAGTCCATGCCACGAAGAATCGACGCAGTAAAAACGGCAAAAAGTGGCCCAACGAAGTACTGAGGGGGTGGTCATAATGAAGTGGTCACTCAGTGTATAAGGGAGTAGCTCTGTTAAATAAATTAAGAAAAATCTAACAAGGAAAAGAATTTTATCTACTGCTTGCATTTAACTATCTTGTACTGTAACATTACTAGTAACTGGATACGAATAAATGTACAAAAGTCAACCTCCTTCTTAATTGTAATGTCACCTGACTATTTTCTCCGATATATTTAGGGGGTCACCCCACCTTGGGAAAATTCCGTGCCCGATTCCCCCCCCCCGCGCCCGGGAAATTTCTGGGTGCGCTACTGGAGTAATGTGAGATCTACTGAGTTTGTGCCCATGTTGCTCTTTTCTGATTTCGTTTTAAGGTGCGCATTTCTAAGAACCAACGTAAGCAACTCTATGCAGTCTTCCGTCCCTAATTTAGAGCCGCTGGTTTCACGAAGATGTGAGAGGCAGCACCTTAAGACAGATGTCCCACCAGTGCATCATCTGGAACTAGAACTCGAGACAATAGCAAAAGCCAGCGCTTAAACCACTGCTCCTCCCAGTGTTGCTAAATTTGCAACTTTTCACCCTAGCATTTGTTTTTCTTTTTACCTGTATGTATTTGTTTAAACCTACCAAGCTAGTACGCCAAAGAACCTGAGCACGTAATAAGGTTTCTTTTAAAGAACTGCTTTCTCAGGGAAATACTATGCATCCCCGTTTCTCTTCAGGGAAAGTAATTTACCGAAGGCTGGAAACAAATAACACTAGAAACGACAGATGACATAACACCAGAAACAAATAGAGGACATGCTCGAAATGAAACATCAACACTTGATACAGTTGGAATGAGACTTCTGGGACAGCTCTAATCAGAACACAAAGAAAATCGATGAGTTTGGTACCGACAGAAAGACACGGGCGACATTTCCATTGACGGATAAGGGCATAGGAATGGGTGCAGAGAACTGGACAACGAAAATATAATAAAACGAATGAACGGAGGAAAATCATTCTACTCAATCAATCACCTAGTTCCTAACCTCGAGGAGATACCCAACTAACAATGATGGAACGGGACGAATTCTTCCTCCACAAATTGGTTTACCAGAAGTTATATCTGTGTTACATCACTTCCTTGTACTCTGTGATTAGGTTGCTATTTTCTCACATGCTTCTTCAGCTTGCTTTTCATTGCTGTGGTCTTTATGCGTATTAGGTTCAATAGCACATTTTAACATGTTGTTTTGTATAAAATACTGCATTTTTACAGACATTTTTATAGAAAATAAGAATGAGAAATAATTCTTTCAAGATACGGTTATTTGATTACATGCCATACTGGAAATAAAGATCTGCAATGCTAATGCATGGTTTGTCTCTGTGCATAAAAGCTGATTTATCTTTTTCATTCGAATTACTGCATTTGGTGCTTATGAAGAAGTTAAACATTACAGCTGTATCATATTCATAATGTGCTTACGTTTTACATTCTACAGGTAAAAATTTAAATAACACAGATCTGAGGTGAAAAAACTGTCGGAAACATTTCCACACTTTCAGGCAGTACTTCTGTCTGAAAGTGTGGAAATGTCAGGTAGTACGTCCGCCTTTTCCCCTCGCCCCTTGCTGTACATTTAATTATTTTTAACATATAACATTGGATTCATATTAACAATACGTAATTGGTCTATTTAATTAATATTAATTTTTAATGGAATGTGTTTTGTTGTGCAGAATTTGCAATATTGTGAAAGTTGGAGATTTGTTGTATTAATATTTTGTAAGTTTCATTGGGGAATTTGTTTATTTTATTCGTACATAAAAAAATAAAATAAAAAACGTTTTTCTTGATTTTAGGTGCTTATAAAAAAAAATTCTATCACATACCATTTTCCCACTTCTTTTGAAAGCAATTTCCATTTATTTCATTTCATGAAGTCCCTTCTGCTCCATTTTTTGTCCCACTGACAATTTTCTCTCTGAAAGTTGTGGAAATATTACATCAAATGAAGCACATCCATTGGTTTTCATGATCTGCCAAAATCTCTTTCCCCTTCCTCTGTTTCTGAAACTCTAGTTGCTTTTTCCTCCTTTCTGTCCTGTCTCTCGCTCTCTCTGAAGCTAGAACAGAACATTTAATCTCCATATTCACAGCAAATTTTATTGAGTTGGAGAGAAGGTAATGTTAGATGACGAGGTACCCGAAGTCGAAGACCCGGCCACGGCGCACAGTGGCCACTGAGATTGCGTAGCACCGAGGCCAACGTACTTCCCTCGTCCCTTGAGGTACGTTGGCCTCGGTAGCACACGAGCATGACATCAGCAGGTTGTTGGCATAAATAAGTCAGTGACAGTTAGCCGTCAGAAGGCGAAGAATGTAAGCATCAGACAACGCAGAAGTGGAAAGAAGCCCATCCGCTGTTGCATTCTGTATGCGTTTCGTCGCGGTAGCACCCCGGCCCGCAAGTGCTGTAAGAACATTACTAGTGTGTACCCCAATGCAATATTATAAATTCATCGTCAGTGCTATCGGTGGTTCGAACGGTTTCGAGAGGGAAATTTTGGCCTGTCAGACCGCCCCAAAGCTGGAAGACCCGCAATGCCTTCCCGGTGGCGCAGTGGTCTAAGAGATGGCTTATTGTCATTCGTCCGAGATGGGTCCGGGTTCGAATCCCGGTGAGGCATAGATGTTGTGTTTGTCGTATGGCGCTGACTCTCTCCTTTCCCCGGAACCAGTGGCCCTAAATTAAGGACGGGCGACTGCTTATAGCCCACTCAGTTTCTCACGGTGGTCGTTAAACCTCCAATAAAAAAAAATAAAAAAATAAATAAAAAAAGACCCGCAACAGTGGATAAGGACATGCTGAATACCTTAGTGGAGATTGACCCACGTCTGACCACACGGCAGTTGGCCGAACAGCTGGGAACTACCCACACGAGCAGCTGCATCAACTTGGGAACACGAGCAGCTGCGTTAACTTGGGAACACGAGCAGCTGGGAACTACCCACACGCTACCCATCAACTCACAGCTACGTCAACAACGCAGCTGCGTCAACTTGGGAAGGTGCATAAGAGGGGAGTTTCGCTACCCATTAACTCGCAGTTGAGCAGAAAACAAATCGCATGAATGCATGCTTTTCTCTGCTTTCACATGACCACGTTGAACTGCTCTTGGACTGCATTGTGACAGGCAACAAGAAATGGGTCCAGTATGACAATGTCAGCCCCCGGAAACACCAAAAACAGAAGCTCATGACGAACCCCAAAGCCAGCTTTCACCCACGTAAGGTCCTGCTGTCTGTTTGGTTTGATGTGCAAGATGTCGTGGTTTTCGAGCTGCTGCCGAAAACAACACCAGTATCACCCCCAATGTGTACTGTCATCAGCTTGACGATCTACACGCATCGTCACATCGAAACGACCAGTACTTCTGAACCGGAAGGGAATCCTTCTACAGCAGGATGGAACGATACCTCACACAGAACGGGTGACTTGTCACATGATGAGGGACCTAGGTTGAGAGCTGCAGCCGCACCCATACTATTCCCCGCGCATTGCCCCAAGCGACTACCACCTTCTCCGGTCGTTGCAGCATTTCCTGGACGGACAGCGATTCACCGATCGGGACGATGTCGAACGCGCACTCACTCGCTTATTTGAGTCCAAGCTGCCATAAATTTTACAGGGATGGTATCTAACAGCTGCTCAGACGATGGGAGCAAGTCGTGGCAAACGAAGGCTACTACATTTCGGACTCATTTGTTCTTGTATATACGGTAATTAGCACTTTTCCGTTGCGTTTTTAAACATTACTTTCTTCCCAATCCATATTTGTTATACAAACTTTTACGAAAATCTACATTTATTACTATAATTTCACAAAAATAAATTAATTATTTACGATGATATCCATTTGAACTGAAGTCTGTTCCAGAAGCTGGTGCTTAGACCACTGCGCGACCGGATCGGCACTTTTAGCAATTCCATTGATAAAAACATTTTCTCGAAAGATTCAGAACTATGATAACTGTTTTATAGAAAAGCCACCTTGGTGGCGGAGCTGTCTTAGCGCTGACTTCTGACCATTTGTTTGAGATCAAGTCACGGATGAAGCATCGCTGGCTTCGGACCATTCGTTCCGGGTTCGAATCCTAGATAGAGCATCGGTTATGTGTTTTTCTTACTGCATTGTCTATTTCCCTCTGCTGCGTCCAATATCCCTACATTATGGACTAGGGACTTATTATAGCACACTGAGTTTATCCCGCGGGTCGCCAAAGCGCTGTAATAGATCCTTTAGCAAAATGCCAACTTTTCCAATTTCCGATGGACTGACCCTTCAGTGAAAGGAATTTTTGATTTACTAATCCTTTAGTGAAATGACTTTTCGATAAAGTGACCCTTCAGTGAAATGACTTTTTGATTTACTAATCCTTCTGTGAAATGACTTTTCAAAGTGACTTTTCGATAAAGTGACTCCTCAATGAAATGACTTTTCGACGGACTGGCTCTTCAGTGAAATGACTTTTCGACGGACTGGCTCTTCAGTGAAATGACTTTTCGACGGACTGGCTCTTCAGTGAAATGACTTTTCGATAAAGTGACCCTTTAATGAAATTATTTTCGATAAAGTGGCCCTTCAGTGAAATGACTTTTCGATAAAGTGACCCTTCTAATGAAATGAATTTTCAATGAATTGAACCTTGAATGAAATGACTTTTCGATAAAGTGACCCTTCGATGAAATGGCAATAAAAGTGACCCTTCGATGAAATGGCAATAAAAGTGACCCTTCAGTGAAATGACTTTTCGATAAACTGATCCTTCAATGAAATGACTTTTCGATTAACTGACCCTTCAGGGAAATGACTTTTTTCGATAAACTGATCCTTCAGTAAAATGACTTTTCGATGGACTGAACCTTCAGTGAAATGACTTTTCCATGAAATGAACATTTAGGCGAAGTAATCCATCGATGCAACAACCAGTTCGATGATATGACCTGTCTGTGAATTTAACAAACCAGTAAAATGATCTTTCGATTAGATGATCTTTTCGGTGAAGTCCTACGGTAAAGCGATTTCGATAAAACGACATAACGATGAAGTGATCGTTTTGGTAAAGTGACATTCCGGGATGTAACCTTTTTGGTATAAGGAACTTCAGTGAAGTTATCTTTTTCGCAAAGTGGCAATCGCGCTCGCTCGCGGTGAGGCGATCTTTCTTGGTAAAGCGCCCTTCGGTTATGTGATCGTTTTGGTAAAGTGACCTTCCGAGAAGTGACCTGTTTGGTAAAAGGAGCATCAGTGAAGTGGTCTTTCTGGTAAGTGTCCTTCGATGAAGTGATCGTTTGCGTAGAGTATTTTTAGTGAAGTGATCTTTTCGGGGAATGGCAAGCCGGCTGCATTAATTTGCCAGTAACCCTCAATGGTACTGGCAAATTAAAAAAATTAAAACCCTCAATGGTACTGGCAAATTCGTCTTTAGGGACTTAACCCGTCATGGAAAGAGAGAAAGAGGGAGAGAGAGAGAGAGAGATCATTTCGGTAAAGTACCTTTAGTGATGCGAACTTTTTGATAAAGTGATTGTGAATGAAATGAATTCCCTGGTAACCATTTCTCATCACAAAAATTCTTGAGAAATTACATTTTAATAGCTTATATCATACCTGTAACATATTGGAAGAACTGAAGTATTTTAAACCCTCTCCTGAATGTTCAGTTCACATATAGTTTTAACTCCGAAAACATACGTACTATTTTATGTGGTAGATCCGAAAAAAAAAAGATATTGAAGAAATGTAGGGATGTTCCTCGGTTTCGAATTCCAGGCCACAAGTACGTACATGCACCCGCCCTAAAACCAACGATATTGTTACGCAGTTATTACTATTATTATTATTCGTCGTGTTCATAATCAACCAGGAGCATCAGTGATGCTGATTCTATCAAAGAAGCAAACTGAAAATCAACGAGAAATCTTTGACAAATGTGGCGAATTTCAGTGAGTGCTACTTTTTTTTTTTTTTTTTTTTTTTTTTGCAACAGTGCTGTTGTTGTCTTGTCAATTCTTATATCTTCAAGGTTGTATTTCATTCTTTTTGGAGAAATGCTCTTAAAGCACCAACTACTGCTGGAACAGCTGTTGCCCTTGTACCTCAGAGTTGTTGAATTTGCCAGTCTCGATACTTTACAATCACTTCTATTTTCTTTTCAATATCTATTTCTTTTCAATACCACCTCGTGGGAGAGACACTTGTATTACTGCAAGGATCCTTTCTTTTTCTTTTTTTTTTTTTTTTTTTTTTTTTGATTGGAGGTTTAACGACCACCGTGAGCAACTCAATGGGCTATAAGCAGTCGCCCGTCCCTAATTTAGGGTCACTGGTTCCAGGGAAGGGAGAGAGCCAGTGCCGTAAGACATACACAACATCCATGCCTCACCGGGATTCGAACCCAGACCTCTTACGGACGAATGATCAGAGGCAGGCGCCTTAGACCATTGCGCCACCGGGGCGGCCCTTTCTTTTTCAACTAAGATAGTATTGGGTGTTAAAAATAAAATTAGCGTTACCTGAGGTCAGTTTTTTACATAAGCTTAAAACATTACTGGATCCTAAAAAACAGATTTTCTATTACGATCCAATTTTCTGTTTGTCTGAATTTTAAAATCCCCACAGAATCTTGAAATAAGATTTTGTCCCCATTTTCTTCACATTTATGCTCTCATTAATTTCTTGCAGATGGTAAATCGTAATCTAGGTCTTAAATTATTGTTGTTTTGCTGATATCTGTTATTTATTGTCTCGCGGATTCAAAAGAATGTGACTAATTGGAAAATCTTTTGCAGAGGACATCTACACTCATGAAACCACGGTCAACAATGAGCTAGTGGTCTTTCAGATCTTGGACAGTGGTGGACACAGCAAGGTCAGTATGTAAAAACAGTCGGACTTCCATACATCGAACTTCTGTATATCGAAATTCTCTATATATCGAAGTTTTGAGAATCCACGTGATCATTACATAGAAAAACTGTTTCTATAATTCAAAAAAAAAAAATCTGTATATAGAATTGTTTGTTCAAGACAAATTGCACAAACCCCCCGTAATGATGACGTTTTAATGAAAACAAGTGAGAAAAAATAGACCGGAGATGTCGCGAGAGGAAAACGGAAATAGTGGTCAAGGTCATTACAACGCCGACGGGTTGCCTAGAGTGGGGTATTTTCTCCACACTCCCTTCACCCCTCTCCTCAAGTAACCTTCCTCCTCTAGAAAACAGATGGTTCAGGGACCGGGGGTGGCCTAGTGATCAATGTTCGTGATTGCCACGTTGAAGACCTCAGGTTCGATACCAGGCAGGTACGAACGCTCGAACCACTAAATATCCGCGGTGCTCGGATGGACACGTTAAGCCATCGGGCCACGGGAACTGGCCGTCCGGTAATAAATAAGGGCGTCTTCCTCTCTCTTTATACATCTTGTCACTTTCCTATCATGCACTCTAGCCCAAATCTCCTAGCTTCTTATTTCTAAGGGTTGTTTAAGATCTGGAGTCAGACACTCCCTTCTTAAAATCCTCTACATACACTGCCGGACAATTGCTAAGGACGGATGACAATAGCAACGCTAGCAACCATAAAATGGAAGGCAGGAAAATGTGGAAATTAACATAAGTGCGGGATACAGTAAGACGTGTTGTGCGTATGCAAATTTTGGATTGCCGAACTTCTTCGTGACGTCATAGCGCTGATAAGAGATATAAAGGATTTGACGCGTATTGACCGTTGTTGTTCAAACGCGAAGTTGAAAGGGAAAGAATCAATTGACGAACTTGCAATTTTCAGTATGCCTTCCCGACATCACCTAGATGATTTTACGCGTGGCCGTATTATTGGCAAGATTGAAGAAGGGCGAAAAATAACAGATGTTGCCAGGGAGTTCGACGTCAGCCACAGTGTTGTTTCAAGGCTTTGGAAATTATTTCAAACAAATGGAGACTGTAGCAAACGTCACGGGGGAGGTCGTGTTCGCAGTACGACACCTGCAGAAGATCGGTACATAGTGCTATCAATAAAATGACACCGACGCAGCACAGCTAGTGAGGTAGCAAATCAGTTTATGGCTGCTACTGGCAAGCGGATCTCCCGAAAAACTGTCGCCAGACGTTTGCATGAAGGAGGACTATACGCCCGCCGTCCTGTTGTGTGCATCCCATTGTCCAGACGTCACCATACCGCCCGTTTGCAATGGTGCCATCAACATCGCAATTGGACTGATAACGACTGGTCTGCTGTCCTCTTCTCAGATGAGAGTAGATACAGTCTATCGTCTGATTGTCGACGACAACTGATCTGGCGTGATAGTGGTACTGCATATTGTCCAGCAAACATACAGGAAAGGGACCGATATCCGACATGTAGTGCCATGGTATGGGCTGGCATCATGATCAATGGCCGTACGTCCCTCTATGTGCTTCCAACTGGGACTATGACTGGCCAACGATACATTAATGATGTTCTGCTACCTCATGTTCGCATGTTCCGTGGTGCTGTCGGTGATAGATTCATTTTCATGGACGACAACGCAACATGTCATCGAACAGTCGCTGTCCAGGAGTGTCTTTAGAGCGAGGATATTCAACGCCTTGTATGGCCAGCACGTTCTCCAGATCTGAATCCCATTGAAAATGTGTGGGATGCTTTGGGGAGGAGTCTTTCTGGTCGCCAATGCCCTCCAATAAACAAGGACACCCTCATCCGTGCACTGACAGAGGAATGGGATAAATTACCCCCAACAGCTGCTTGATAATGTTGTGCAAAGCATGACACGACGTGTGGAATCTTGCATCGCCCTCCATGGTGGTCATATCCTGTATTGACATCTTACGCCGGAACGCCTGCTGTCGGTAATTGCATTTTTTTCACGTTTACGTATTCTGCACAAAATGGCCTGTTTGTCCCTTGAACACGTTCCAAAGCCTTCTGGATTTCAGAGCACAATAAATTGTCTTTCTTGTAATGTCCTGGCATTCTGACATTATTTTATTTCACTTGGCATCCAATCACACTTACTTTTTTATGCGCTATATAGCCGTTTATCATCCGTCCTTAGCAATTGTCCAGCAGTGTATGATCTGATCTGAAAACAGGTTCAGTTTGGTTCAGTCTCTCTAACAGACAATTTGTGTTCACGATGTCAAAAAGAAAATTTATCAGTGCTGTGGAGGAGGTGGAGCTGTTGAAAAACGTGCAGAGTGGAATACGCAAAAAAAAAAAAAGATATTGCGGTTAAATTTGGTGATTTCCCAAGAACAGTGTTGTGATAATTATAAACAAAAACCGGGAGTTCGTTATGAAACCTTTGAAGTTGTCCGATCTGACAGTTAACGTTCTAAAACGTGTCCTTTTGGAAAAGTGGGTGCCGCAATTTTAAAGAGGATTAAAGTTGTTCGTGACAAAAACTTGCCAATCTCGGGTCCTCTTATAAAAAAAAAGGCATCAGAGTCTGCCAAGCATTTGGAGAAAGTGGATATCTCAGCTGGTTTCGGTTATTTGGATAAATTTCAGAAGCGACATAGCATAAAGAAAGGATTCTTTTGGTAGAAAGTGGAAGCGTGTGTGACACCGACTGCGACCAAGGAAAACACAGGTTTTGAAGAATATTTTAGAAGAGTACACCATTGATGACATTTTTAATGTGGACGAAACAGGACACTTCTTTAAATGTTTGCCAAACAAGATTCTTACTTTTCAAGATGACGATTATCACGGGGGAAAAAACAGCAAAAATCTGAGTAGGATAACAATTTTGGTGGACTTTAACATGAACGCCAAGAAAAACTGAGATTATTGGCGCCAGGAAAAAATAAGCAACCTAGATGCTTCAAAAGCGTGACGTCTTTAGAAGTTGATTACCGCTATAATAGAAAGGCAAAGATGACGCAGAAGAACCCCTATGCCTTCTAAAAAGGCCGCGTTTGACGCAATACGTTGCGGTTTTCAATTATCTGAAGAAGTTCCTGACGATGTATTTCACGGACTTAATAAGTATGAACACTTATTTTGAATCATCGTCAAAATGTGTTGTGCTGCAAAACATTAAAAAGTTTTTGCACAAATGTAAATGTATATGAATACTACATAAGTACTTATGTTTTTTCAATGTACGTTCAACACATTTTGCTTGTTAATTCTTGTTTCTAATTATCTATATGAACATAGCTTGTACATAATGTAATTCATATTCAATTAAGTTATTTCTAAGAAGGAGTGCATTGATTAGGAAATGCGTTTCTAAATACAATATATGTACCACACAATACATATGTATAAATAGGTCGTTTCCATATATCGAATTTTTTCGTGGAACCATCGACTTAGATATATGGAGATCCGACTGTATTAGAACCGGCAGAGTCAATAAAGCCGCCCCGGTGACGCAGTGGTCTAAGCGATGGCCTCTGATCATTCGTCCGAAAGGGGTCCGGTTTCGAATCCCGGTCAGGCATGGATGTTGTGTTTGTCTTACGGCACTGGCTCTCTCCCTTCCCTGGAACCAGTGACCCTAAATTAGGGACGGGCGGCTGCTTATAGCCCATTGAGTTGCTCACGGTGGTCGCTAAACCTCCAAACAAACAAATAAAAAGAGTCAATAAAAATATCCATTTGTATTTCTCATAATCCCAGTTCACGTTGCCTTTTACAAAAACATTTATTTACTGGTTTAAATGCTATCGAAGCAACGTTAGCCATTTTAGTGGTTCTTAACCTACACAGTACTGATAACTTTTAGGCTCCCGATACGGTTTCCCAAAATTAAAAAAAGAGCTTGCTCTAGATCGAAAAAATACACTGTCTGATCTAAAGTATCCGGAACCTTGCCTATACACACACTCTCTACGCTGAAGAGCAGTTTAATTAGAGACAGCTGGCGTTATGCAAATGTGGCGCTGTGGGCAGCCCTATAAACGGAAACGACATGACGTATGCAGCGATACAACAATATAAGGAGTGATGCGACGGGAATCAGTAAGAGTTGGACTCAGTATGGGTAAGGCGAAGGATCTAAGCGCATTTGATCGTGCGCAAATTGTCGGGGCCCAACGAATGGGTCACTCCATCTCGGAAGTAGTGCTGGCGCTGGGATTTTCACGAGCCACTGTGTCACGGGTGCACCGTGAGTACATCGAATCCGGTAAAACCATCCCTGCAAGGGCCAACTGCCTTGGACAACAGCGTGTGGATGAGCCTCGTCTAGCTCGCATTGTAACAGCGGATAGACGGACCACAGTGCAAGAAATCACTTGGCAATTTAACGCTGGTGCACAAAAACGTGTAAGCAGTCACACCATCCAGAACCATCTCCTCGCTATGGGGTACAGAAGCAATCGTCCCACGAGGGTACCGCCGCTGACCACACATTACATGGTGCAAAGATTAGCACGGGCGCGGGAACATCGCCACTGGACCCTAGACATGTGGGAAAATGTTGCCTGGACTGATGAGTCGAGATTCACGTTGGTACATGCGGATGACAGGATGCGAGTACGGCGCAAACCAAATGAAGCGATGGTTCCTTCTTGCCAGCAGAGTACTCTTCAAGCTGATGGGGGTGGCATTCTCATTTGGGGACTGTTTACGTGGACTGAAATGGGACCCCTGGTACGTGTGACATCGTCCCTCACAGGTCAACGTTACCGGGATATCCTGGACTACCATTTGCTCCCGTTTGTGCGTCTTCAACATCCCAATGGGGACCTCATCCTGCAACAAGACAATGCACCGTGCCATCGCTCCCGAATTGTATCCGAATGGTTGGATGAACACTCCACCGACGTGATCTCGCTTCCTTGGCCAGCTAGGTCATCTGACCTCAGTCCCATCGAGCACATTTGGGATGCCATCGAGAGAGATGTTCGAGGCTCTGACCCCCTCTATCAAATCTTCTTGAACTGTGGGAGCTTTTGCCGGGGTCGTGGATCCGAATGGCTTCCCAACGCTTCCGGTGTCTTGTCGAGTCCATGCCGAGACGAATCGCCGCCGTCATCAGGGCGAAAGGTGGTGCTACACGTTACTAGACAGGTATCTCTAATTCAATTGCTTTTCATTGTATAGGTGAAAAGCAATTAATATGAGATGATCCAACCTTTGCTGTTATCACAGCCTCCACTCTCTGGAGAAAGTTTTCCACTAGAATGTGGTAAGGTTATTGCGGAATTGTCTTCCATTCTATCACAAAGGCATTATCCAGGTCGGTCACTGATGTTGGATGGTTCGGCCTGCCTCGTAGTTGTTGTTCAAATTTATCCCAAAAGTGCCACATGCGCTTCCGATCGAAGATTTGTGCAGCAGTGGCGTATCTAGAGATTGAATCTCTAACGTTGAATATTATGCTTTCTTTTTATTGAACTCTCAAATTATCGAGTTAGTAAGACTTGAAGAGTATTCTGTGTTACGTCATATGCTGTATTCAGATATTGAAGCGATAATAGGATTAACTACAGTTGGAGTTATATTCCAGACTTGATGTCGTACAAACCTATATGTGCCAATCAAGAACCAAATAAACAATACTGGATATCGTAAGTGGAATGCTTCCCTTTAAAACTGGTCCTTAATGCTATTCAGTGTCTAATTAGCTTTGTGTTGTTTAATTAAGCTATCTCGAGCACTACTTAAATTTTACGGAATATTTGAGTACGAAGAATAAGCTTTACAGTGGATTTTAATTGCAGCATAAGCAAATACCAATATATGCAGTCCATTTTGCACTAGAACTTTGCAAAACTTGAAAAGATGAATTTTTATAATCATGTAGATTGCTTTACCGAATGTTTTAACAAAGGAGATATAATTGTGTATTTTATTATCTTTTAGGATTATATGCCCTGTAGTTCACTTTCATTTCTCTTGTAACCACAAAAACAATGTAAATTTTGTAGATAATTTCTTTCAGTTATCATAGATATCCTTTTTTTCTTTGAGAAACACCATTCTGAGAAGACCCAAGCGTTATAAAAATACACAAGGTATTGTTTCCGTAAACAAGTTTGTTCAACTGAAAGTTTTGCTTACAAGGAAATATTTACCCAGCTTTCTGGGTAAACAAATACGTCCCAGTTCATCAAGAGTTTATTTTGTAAAGCGGTGGCATTACATAAACACGCTGTTCAAGAGAAGGTATTTGAAAAATACGAAAACTCAAACGAAATTCATTTAACTGAGTTGAAACGATGGCACTTAATATTTCTTCCTTTATTCCTCTATTTCTCTTTACCGTATGCGACCTAACATAATAGTAAACGACAAAGGCATTTTACTCAAGAGACTGACTTTTATAAACGCTATCTGCACTCACTTCAAAAATGCAGAAGTATTTATTGAGAAGTTCGACTTCTTTAAGAAATTCGACGGGGCATTCTTTTGAGCAAGCCCGATGCGTGCATACATTCTGCTTTTGTTCCCTACTGAAAAGATGCATGCATAAAGAATTTGTTAGAGTGTAGAGGAGAAGAAAAGCATAAATTCGAAGGAACATTGGCTTGTCATTCGAAGGATATATATCATTCTAAATTTTCTCTATAGCTGTCATTTCTAAAACACGTGTGTGTGGGGGGGGGGGGGGACTATGAATTTATGAGCTCTAGTTTGATACAGGACTGTAAAGTACATTTTGTCCTCTACTTCCATACAAACGAAGCCTAAGTAAACGAAGAATACAAAAAGCTTCCCCAAGCTATAGTCCTACATCCTCACAAGATATTTGTGGAAGTGACTTGTCAAAAATACATCATATGAAAGTTATTTTGTTGCTGCTACGAACACTAGGCTACTAAAGTTCAGAAGCATAAATAATAATATTTCATCCCCGCAGTTTTCGTAATTCTTTGGGGCTGACTCTGGACTTCTGCTGTTTTATAACAAAAGCACAAAAACTTAACAAAAGAATATTCTCATATACATCATGCAGAGAGAACAGGGTATTTACATTAGTGTAAGATTTGTTGGGAAAATATACAACTGTTGCATAAACCCGAAAAAAGACACATGTTGATATATTATGTAAACTATACATCATAAAATCTTCACGACTTGTCAAAAGCATGGTGAGGACTCCATTTCGCTCGAGCTCGTGAAAATACACCAGAATCCTTGGCAGTCAGAACTCTGATGATGTCGCCATGATTTAAATATTCACGCTCCATTTTTGCAGCCGAACGAGACGCTCGATGAAACTGCTGTAGACCTTAAACTAAAATATAATCGTAACTAGGAGAAATATCTTCAACAATGACGGGGAATAATCAGATATGTATAGTAATTTTTTAATAAAAAGGTATTTTCTTTTTGTTCATAAACTTAGAATTGCCCAGTTGCAAATGTTAAAATGTTATGGTAGTTCATGCGCAGAACAAACAGTATTTGTTTCATTTCTTTTCTTCTTTCTTTTTCATTTCCTCTAAAGACATAAATAAAAGAATCATCATCATCATCATTGTCAACCATTATCAATCCACTGCTGGACGAAGGTCTCCCCAAGTTTCCTCCACAACGGTCTGTCTTGTGCCAGTCTCCTCCATGTCACCCCTGCATACTTTCGAATTTCATCCACCCATCTCCCATGTGGTCTTCTTCTGGGTCTTTTCCTGTCCCTTGGAATCCAATCTAAAATTTCGGCTGTCCATCGATGATCTGTCCTTCTGACAGTATGTCCAGCCCATTGCCATTTCAGGGATTTGACTCTGATCATGATGTCTTCCACTCTTGTCATTTTTCGGATCCACGAGTTCCTCTTCTTATCTCTCCTGGTTACACCAAGTATGCACCTCTCCATGCTGCTTTGAGTTGTCTGCAGCCTTTGTATGTCTCTTTTAGTTAAGGTCCACGTCTCTGCACCATACGTAAGCACTGGAAGGATGCATTGATCAAACACTTTTCTTTTAAGACATAATGGCATATTGCTCTTGAAAATTATGCTGTTTCTTCCAAAAGCTCTCCAGGCAAGTTTTGTGCGCCGATTAATTTCTTCATCAATGTGACCCTCACTTGATATCTGCTGTCCAAGATAAATGTACGTGTCTGTTATCTCCAGCTTTTCTCCATCAATCGATAAATCTTCATTTCTTGTAAAAGCATTGAACATCACTTTTGTCTTCTGAAAGTTCATTTTTAATCCCACTTCTTTACTCTTGTCAGCAAGTTCCTGGATCATACTCTGCAGCTCTGATGGGCTAGTTGCAAAAATGACTACGTCATCAGCAAAACGAAGGTGGGTTAGATAATCTCCATTAATCTTTATCCCCTTGTTTTCCCAGCTCAGTGACTGAAAAACACCCTCCAATGTGGCATTAAAGAGCTTCGGAGATATGGTGTCACCTTGTCTCACTCCCTTTCCAATTTTTATGTGTGTTGTATTTTCAAACAGCCTAATCTTTGCACTTGCATTTTCATAGATGTTATTAATAATATTAATGTATGCATCTTCAATACCGCAGGTTTTCAGAGCCATTGTAACTGCTGATGGTTTCACCGAATCAAAGGCTTTTTCATAATCGATAAAAGCCATGCACAATGGAAGTTCATATTCCCTCGCTCTTTCAATTAGTTCTCTCAGCACATGGATATGATCTATTGTGCTGTAGCCACTCCTGAATCCAGCTTGTTCTCTCGGTTGAGCCATGTCCAGTGTTACCTTCAAGCGGTGTGAAAGAACTTTAGTGAAGATTTTATAAACTACTGATAGGAGGCTGATAGGTCTGTAGTTTCCGAGATCCTCAATGTCACCTTACCTGGTGGTATTCTGCGAAAAAAAAAATTAGTTATATTTTGAGAATTTCGTGGTTTAAGGAAAAAGAAAGTTCCCAAATCATATTTCTTCAGCATAAACATGAAATAATAATGACACACTGTTACCTACTGTATTGGAACTCTTAATATTTAGGCTAGAAGAGAAAGTGGTTTGACAGTCTAAAATAATCATTTTAGGTTCACAAGAGATATCTTTAAATTAAATTTCCTACGAGAGGATTCTATCGTGGGAAATTTGAAGAGGGCAGTCCCAAGCGAAATGACGTCTTCAAAAGGGCAGTCTCAAACGAAGACGGCAGTCTTTAGCGAAGTGACATCTTGAAGAGCGAAGTCTCAAGCAGAGTAACGTCTTGAAGAGGGAAATCGCAATCGGAGCGACAAGGACTCAATATGTCCAGAAAAAGTCGTTTAAATATCACAAAAACAGTTCCAGGAAACGCAAACAACTACCAGAAGAACTGGCCGAGGTCGCTCAGGAGTTTTGTCAACCTGAATCAACCGTTATCTCCACAAAGATAACCATGTACCAATAATTTCACTAGCTTGTTGCGACTAGAGGTGAAATAACTGGCAGTATGACTGTGTCGCAACACCAAAATTCACCCTCTGTGATCGAACAAACCATCAGAACTGGTGCCACTAACAAGGAGCCTTGACCCCCCCCCGGGAGGGGGATATACAGAGACAATTCTGTTTCCTGAATGTTCCCTTTTTAACTTACAATATGACTCTAACCTTTTCTTAACATGAAGGAAAGAACTATCATTCCTCCAACGTAGCGACTGATATACTAGTGTAGGGTTGCATAAAGATGAGCTGCCACATGCAGCCCCGATGGCGCAGTGGTCTAAGCGCTGGCTTTTGACCCATCGTCCGCGATGGACCCGGGTTCGAATCTCGGTGAGGCATAGATGTTATGTTTGTCTTGTGGCACTGGCTTTCTCCCTTTCCTGGAACCAGTGGCCCTAAATTGGGGACGGGCGACTACTTATAGCCTATGCTTTGCTCGTGGTGGTCGTTAAACCTCCAACCAAAAAAAATAAAGAACTTCTACACTCCACTTCGTGCCTTTGATAGATAAATCGCAACTGTTCAGAAAAACCATCATATCTTTGAACCCTGTGTTGACTTTTCCTACGCGTGCTACTGGCTCAGATTTTCTGTTTAGAGATGACAGTTCGCGTCCCCTCCGAACTTACCAATTGAAGGAATGTTACAAAACTCCCACGCGCATGCTGTCTTTTTCTAGTGTCGGGTACCTGGATGTTCGATTCAGGAGATTTGTTGGACACCAAGACTACGAATCAGCTTCTCTTTGTGTCATAATTAAGTGCATGGTTTACTGGCGCCGAAGTCAGGTGATGTCTCGTGAATCCGTATTATCTCGTCAGGGACGTATTTAGAAGTATTTTCGGGGTGGAGCGACCAAAATTGGAAGTGTTTGAAATCCGACAGGACGAAATAAAAGTTAATAAAGAAAAGAAAAAATCAAAGCATTTTTTTCTAATGTAAGTTCATGCATTTTTTTGTTAAATTCAACCATTGTTTTCTAACGCAAGTCACATTTTAACCAAAACCGAAAAAATGAAACACTTTCGGGGAGACAAAGACCCTTTCTCCTCTAAATACTCTCCTGTATGTCATGTTCATCAACAGACTACATAAATATTATCAATTAATTTTCTCATTCTCATGTACAATTCCTCACCTATTATTTTCTTTGCTTATCCTGTTCATTTAAATACAAGGTATTTGTAAAGTGTTTGCGTAAACATTGGAAATTTTTTCTACCGGCGATTTTGAAGAAAACAAAAATCATTTCCTACTATTTGATCCATCTTAGTCATTTGGTCTTTGAAGGGAGGGTGGAGGCAGAGAGTCGATGGGGACGGTCCCAGGATACAATGTGTGTGAATGAATTTCGGCGAATGCTGTCATGACGCGTGTACGGAAAGGTTGTAAAAGGTGCGGTAACTTGTACGGCGCAGTCTAGTACATGAGGAGCATGTCCGTAACAGTCACGGAGCTGTGAAAAAGCGTATGCGGCACGGAGAGCGTGTCGCTGCCGCTGATGTAAGTGCACGTTGTCAGCGGGCAAAACTGGAGCACGGAACCAATATCAAATTCTGCTTCAAATTCAGAAAATCCGTACCACAAACGCGTGTAAGGCTGAATAAAGTTAACGGGGATGAAGCAGTTTCCTTAAAGTGTGTTTTCGGCTGGTTCACTCCGCTGAAGTAGCTTCCCGGGATAGAAGATCTGTGACCTCCCAAAATCCTGAAAACATTGAAAACATGCGAGAGCTCATAGCGAATGATAGTCGACTGATTGTGCGAATGATCTTCGAGGAATTAGATATTAATCATGAAACAGATGTATTTCGTTTTAAAAGAAGATTTGGGGAAATGAAAGATCTATTCAAGATTTTCCACCATACGTTCTAACCACGAGCCTTTGCTGCATTGAATAACGCACTGTATTCGCCTGATTTGTTACCGTCTGACTACTTTTCGTTACCCCAAGTGAAATTGGATCTGAAGGGGAAAAGATATGTGTACATTCTGGACATCTAAGAGAATGTCACCACACAGCGGCAGACACGTACAATTTAGGACTTTTCCCATATCATCCAGCAGTTATAAGAACGATCCAAAGGCATATTATAACCGGGCGAAACTGTTTTGAAGGGTAGGAAAGTACGTTTTCTTAAATAATACCTGTTGATCATTTTTGCTGTTCATCGATGTGCTATTTCAAACCACAAAAATCATCGTTCTTGTTGCATGCATTCGGGTAGAAAAATCTTTACCGATAGAATGCCTTAACCACACTTGCACATTGGTGTAAACTATCAGAAAAAAATTCCATAAGCACACACAACTTTTATTTTGAGTTTATAAAATATGAGACATTCATAGGAAAAACAAGCATCAAATTAAAAGAGTTTGCAAGTAGGGTAAACAATGATTTCCATTCTGATCACAAAAATTTTTCGACCATGTTTATCAAACTACAGTACTCCATACGCAGCACATTTGTACGTAATATCAGTAACTTGGATAGCAGTAGGACTGTATGTTTGTGTTCCAACACATAGTTTCGCATAACGTTTACCAGTTGTTTTTTCTATAATAACCTTGGTAATTTTGTGAAAATACCTTACTAAGTTCGTGATAGTAAACAAGCTATCCATTTGTACGCCCAACCTTGTATGAATGTAAAGAAATACAGAAATAATATTATACATACATGATGTACTGCACAGTTTATTCTAGTCAAACATAGAAGAAATACATATTTTTATCAATAAAATGCTCTTTTTTTTCCATAAAGTGCCATTTTCGCATTTTAATTTCAAACATTAGCAGCAGCTTTCACAAGCGTCGCACATGAACACATCTGCATTATCATCGTAAGAGTTTTGGCACTTCATGTGGTACCATATCATGCAAAAGCTATATATACACTGAACCCACTATAAGCTCCACTTTTTTTAAGCTTTTTTTTTTTTAATTGGAGGTTTAACGACCACCGTGAGCAACTCAATGGGCTATAAGCAGTCGCCCGTCCCTAATTTAGGGCCACTGGTTCCAGGGAAGGGAAAGAGCCAGTGCCGTAAGATAAACACCAACATCCATGCCTTACCGGGATTCGAACCCAGACCCCGTTCGGACGAATGATCAGAGGCCATCGCTTAGACCACTGCGCCCCCGGGGCGGGCGGCTTACGCTTTCCATCCGTAGGTTGAAGAAGCGTATAGGCTCCAGCTTTGTCCGTCTGTCTGTCCGCCCGTCTGCCTATCCGCACAATAACACGCGTAAAAATAGTTCGATTTCGATGAAATTTTAGTACGTGGTAAGGGACCACCTGCGGACGAACTCTATTGAAAATGGACGAAATGGAATCAAAGATCGGGACATAGGAGCGGAATCCATTCCGTTGCCTTTATGCGTCATAACTTACGTACAAATGGTTCGATTTCGATGAAATTCCAGTATGTGGTAGGGGACCACCTGTAAACGAACCCAATTGAAAATGAAAGAAATGGGGTCAAAGGTCAGGACATAGCAGCGGGATTCATTCCATTGCCCTTATTCATCATAAACTTGCGTAAAAATGGTTCGATTTCGATGAAAATTTTATATGTTGTTCCGCAGGTATACTGAACCGGTTCTTTTGAATATCATCGAAATGGGGTGAAATGTCGGGGTACAGGAGAGAGATGTATTCCATAAACATGAGTAATGATTTCTGGTATGTAGGAAAGCGCATCATAATCAATGCATTGCATGATTTTACTAACTTGTTTTATTAACATCCGCGTTATAGTTGTGTCCACAACATTCACCAATACAGTTATCGTCTTCTCTTTGCATCGGCCTGTTGATAAAAACTGTACATATGAGCTATATCTTGTTACATTTCAATTACATCAACTATTACGCATCACGTAGTTGCCACTTTCAGGTGATAAATTCGCGGTACCTTGCTTACTTCGTGACAGGCTAAAATTAATTAAAAACGAGACTTAAGTGTCTATTTGAACCCCAACTAACATGATTACAATCCAGAAATCAGATTTTGTAGTATAAATTGTGGAAAAACAGTTATTTTTTAGATCAACATTAATGCTTGAAAAAATTAACTTCCCAAAGCTGAGGATCATGCGTCCGTGGCTAAGCCTTTACACGAATGCTGATAAATGACTTGCAGGTGCGTTTTTAAATTAGACAGGAAACTAATAAATAACTGTGGTAAATACTGTTTGCTTACCTCTGTTCTCTTTCTTGAAATCCGCTCATCGACCTTGTCTACGAAACACCATCACAAATGACTATTCAATTCCCGCCACACGTTGAATAACTTTCTCTGTGACACGAACAAAACAACATACCGACGAAACCCTTCCAATTTTAGAAACTGGACATCTGCTGCCATTTATGATAATAAATTGAAACTAGTTAAGACAGTAGTTACCATACGAATAGCCGCTTACGCTATATTACGAATTTACCTATGCCACGAAATTATCAATGTTCACCCTACTTCTGATCTGTAATACACTATCTACCAACAAGTAATTGGACACCCCTGCAATCGACGATATCTGCGGTCCTGATACACGTCACGGCCGCCGCCGTTAAATATCGTGTGGGAAACAACAACGCAACCAGTCGCATGCAAGATACCACGCAGTTCGGAGCTCTCTGATTTCGAGAAAGGTGTAATCGTCGGGTATCACAGAAATGGCCGATCCATACGTGATATATCCAGCGAGTTGAAGTACCCAAAATCGACAGTGGCCTACGCGATTGGAAAATGGAGAATGAGAGGTGACTGTCGGAATGTGCCCCGACCCGGCACACCCACAAAACTGGGAGTTAGTGACCGAAGAGTGCTGGCCAGAGAAATTCGGAAGAACCGTACCAAAGCGATGGGTCACATCCGCGAGGAGTCTCAACAGGTATCCGGGAGTGTTCTTTCGATGAATACCATCCGTAAGGAAGCTCATCTGCTTGGTTATCATGGACGTGCTGCCGCCCACAAGCCTTTGATCACCAAGTCCAATAGCGCTGCTCGGCTAACGTGGTGCAAAGAACGTCCACAGTGGACCGTTGAACAGTGGAAACAGGTTCTCCGAAGCGACGAATCAAGGTTCACCTTCTACCGTTCGGATGGCAGGGTCTGGGTTTGGCGTCTGCCTGGAGAACGCCTCCAGCCGGAATGTATTATGCCAACTGTGAAGTTCGGCTGCGGTGGAATTATGCTATGGGGGTGTTTCTTTTGGTATGGCACGGGACTCTTGGTCGCAATTCCTGGTAGATTCAACGCCGAGACCTACTGCACCATTTTGGATGACCGTGCGCTTCCTACGTTGTGGCAGTTTTACGGGGTGGACCCATGTTACTTTCAGGATGACAATGCCACCTGTCGTGTTGCGAGGTCCACCTTGGCTTGGTATGGTGACAATGGGGTTAATCGAATGGACTGACCTGCTCAGAGCCCAGACCTTAACCCTATCGAGCACTTCTGGGACGAGTTGGAGAGTCGACTTAAGGGGTTCCCCCACCGTCCGAAATCGGTAAAGGAACTGACCTGTCTTCCCAATCCGAGTGGAAGAAAATACCGCTAGCCTTCGTACAACGCCTGGTTGAGAGTATGCCCCGGAGGGTCGCAGCTGTAATCGCCGCTCGTGGAGGCTCCACCAACTATTGAAGGTGAATAAACTTCGTTTCCCTTTGCTAACACAGGTGTCCAATTACTTGTTGGTAGATAGTGTATATACATGATATTGTGTAAAAAACACCCACAAATCCTTTGTTTTGTGTTTACAAATTGTAAGATACGCATAGGAAAAACAAGCATCACTTTAAAGGTGTTTTATAGGAACTACTGTTTTATAAAAGTTTATTAATTTTGATATTGTATAGAAGGCAGCTATTTACACTTTAATTTTCTTTCTTCCTTGCTGTTTAGGAGACTGAGCAAGTCCATCTCGAAGCTAATATCCGTTGGGCAGAAGCTTTTATTCTCATGTATTCTGTCACAGACAAATGCAGTTTTGATGAGTGCATCAGGCTTAAATTTTTCATCAACCTCTACACTAGAAGACGTCGACTTCTGGCTACCGCCTTTTCAAGGGATCTTCTGGATGTTCCAGTGATTCTGGTTGGAAATAAATCCGACCAAGCCGGTGACCGCATGGTTTCACTCACCGAGGGAAAAAAGCGCTGCAGAGACATAAGTTGTGTGTCATTCTTCGAGATATCTGTGCGTGAATCCATCGAGGACGTGCAGCGTGTCTTTGCCGAGGTGCATGCCAGGTGGAAGATGTGGCAACTCTCCCTGAAGCCTCGGAGAATCTCCCAAGACAGTGCTCTCTCTAAGTCTATCCGAGAATTCTTCAAGGCTCCTAGCCCCATATGTTTTCCCCAGAGAGTCACTAGTGAGTGCTCTCTTAGGCCACAGAGTTCACAAGACTCTCCCAGTGACTGTGTTCCAGAAACCTTCCGAGCAAGAGCTTGCACTGACAGTACGATACAAGCAGCTGAGAGATGGCGATCCAGAAAGATGAACGTCAGATTTGCTGTAAGCTCGCCCCTGAAAGCTCGCCGAATGAGTTTCAGTATGAAAGGCAGTACTTCTTCATAGTCCAAGTAAAAAAAAAATATTTTTATCATATATATGAGGGCCATGTCACCTGATGGGTATTTGATGAGATACGTTCACATGAGCGGAAGTTATCAAAGTCAGTATCATTACATTCAGCCATTAAAATGCCAGTATTTATAAAATGTTACGAGGGTTGATGGACAAATATGTTTACAAGGCTGATCATTTCATGAGCACATATGTAGGAAGTACAACAACCGTAAGTATAAATGGTGATGTACCTTAATGGCAGCACTGCGCAGCTTGAAGACGCGTGCGCACATTGTAGCTGTGTTATGTCTGTTCAAAATGAGGTCTAGACCGGAATGTTGGTCACGCGAGGAGGTCTGATTTCTGTCGGCAAAGGAAATTTCGTCAGCCGATGCACACTATGTAGACAAAAATATTCGGACACCTAATTCGACCGAAAACAAAAGCATTTATTAGCCAAAATCAGTACATAGTCGGTCCACCCTTGGCCATTATGACTGTAGCGAGCCTTATAGTAGACGTATGCACGCCAGACCCTACCCGGAAAGCCCGAGTTCGTCCTGGTTTGAGAGCCGGGCCGGGCCAGGCTTACTTTTTTCTTCAGTGAAAAATTCCGGTATTGGGCCGGTCCTGTACGGGAAGGTTTAGCATTTTGCTCCTGGATTTAATAAAAGGTTGAAAGTTCACTGAGTTTTTCCACCGGATGCATTTGTTAAATACAGCTGAAACTGTTAAGCCGGGCTGCAAGATGGGAATCTGAAATGGGACGGTTTATTCCTTTAAAGGTTGAAATCAAATTTCGTTTTCACTTCGTTAGCTTTAGCAACAGAAGCACGTGGCTTTTTTCTTCTTTTCCTAGAAATATTAACATAAACATATTTACGTAACCGAAACCAAAAAGAACTTCTGGCGCCATTTGTTGCAACAACATAGACGAGGAAGTTCGATGTATTTGTTTACGCATTTAGGGATCGAGGGCTATCTTGTTCATACTTAAATGTAGAAGAGGAAAAGCGTTTACATATGTAAAAGGAGTATGCAGTCATGCTTAAACCTCATATCTGGTAGTAATTCCTAAAAGAAATGGCAGATATCTGGGTTTCGTTCCTTTTTCTACTAAGGTAAGTCAGTTCAATAGAGTAGCTTTGTTTCTCTAGAGCAGAGGGTATTCGTCTTTTTCCGAATCGCGAGCAACATGCCAAAATGGAATAAGGCTCGCTGACCACACGAGAAAGAAGAGTAAAAATGCACGTCCTTATTATGAATATCGATTATTTCACACAGGCTTTGATTATTTCACACAGGCTGAAACTTAACTTTCGGAAAAAGAAAAGATGCAGTTAACATGATACCTAAGTTACAAATAAATGTGACGTATACTCTAAATTAACTTTCCTTTTAAGTTGCTTTCTCTATGTAAATTTGAGTTCATTCTCTTTCAGCGTTTTCAATATTAACGTTATATCTTTTCTCTCGCGGAATGAGGTTGGCAACAATTCTGAAGTCAGAAAGCGTGACTTATGCATGTCGACAGATAAGAACTTGAGATATACACTGTCGTTCAAAAATTAAGTTCGAGACCGTTTTTCGAATGTAACGTCGTGCAGAAGTGCTCCACATCGACTCAAATCCTACCATAAGATCCCCAAGATGTAAGAATATGGGACAAGTGAGCAAAAACGTCCAAACAAGGAATTCAAAGGATGCAAAGGCACTTTATTGAAAAGGTAGCTTCGAGCACAACTGGACAGAAGACAGAAACGTCCATGTGATAGGCAGCTGCCAAGAAAATTCCAGTCTTTAGTAGGGGATATGATCACCCCTGACTGTGTTGCAGGATTTACAACGTCTGTCCATGCTGAGGACAAGGTTGTCAAGGAGCTGTTGAGGCATCGCAGCGCATTCCTCTTGTAACGCCAATCGCAGCTGCGGAATCGTTGCTGGCGGCTGGTAACGTGCTGCCAAGCGTCTCCCGAGAAGGTCCCACACGTGTTCGATTGGATTTAGGTCCAAGGACCTTGGGGCAAATCAATGCGTTGAATATCTTTATTCTCCAACAGCTCTGAGACAGCCACTCAGGACCCACAACACCTCTAAACAGACGCACGTGAGGCAGGAGAACCTCGGTACAATAACGGACACCAGTGACTGAACCTCCTTCGAAGATGATGAAGTCAGTACGGCTACCAAGCATGATACCGCCCCAAACGAGAACTCCGCCACCTCCAAACCGGTCCCTTTCAATGATGTTGGAGGTGTGATTGCGTGTTCCCTGCTCTCTCTAGATGTGTATATGTCCAGAATCGCTCGTCAGACTAAATCAGCTCTCTTCCGTAAAGAGAACTCGATCCCATTGCTGATGTGTCCAGTTCTTGTGTTCCTGGCACCACAGAAACCGCCGTCTCTGATGAGCAGGCGTTAATGACACACACCGTACTGGTCGTCGTGCAAATAGACCACTTTTGTGCAGCCTCCTGCCCACGGTAAAACGCGATAACGGACGTCCAGTTGTCTGTTGCATGTGCCTTCCGATTTCTCCCGCTGTCTGCCGTCTGTCTCGTCTCGCCTGTGGGACAATATACCTCTCGTCCGCCGCCGTGGTTGCTCGTGGACGACCATTGCTAAACTCTCGGACAGCTGTTCCTGTCGTTTGAAATGCTCTCCAAGCTCGTGAAACGATGCTGTGAGCGATCCCGAACACCTTGACCACACTAGTCACACTTCGACCTTCTTCGAACTTCCCAATGACGCGACCTCGGGTAAAGGCATCCTGATGTCGTCTACTGGATTGCCTGTTCGCCATATCACACGGTGGAAGCAAATCGACGTCGTTCAAACCGATGTACACCGTGCAATAGCTTTCACCGAATTGCTGAGCGTACACCGCCCGTATGCTTTATACCCTTCCGTCACTCTCTGTCCTACGTCATGCTGCATATATGCGCATGCCCTGCCGTACCGGACCCTAGTCTATCTCCTGAGTGGTCTTTCGGTCCGTTCTGCCTGCTCGTCCCGCTGTTATGCTAATTTCTCCTCTTCGTTCTTAAGTTTTGCACACCAGTGTATAATTTTGAAGCAGCAGCCAAAAGTGTGGTGTGGTGGTGTGATGTTACAAAATCGTGGAAGCTGTGTTACCTGAAACTGTGTCTATTTGAAGGTTGGGTATTAGAGTGGTGTTGATATTTAGCTTTTGGAATTAATCAAGGTTTTTACTTACTAACTTTAGTTAATTAGTTTAAAGTATTACTACTATTGGTTCCTCAAGCATTTTGAAGTGTTCAAGTATAGTGCCCATATACGATACTGAGGGAATGAAAGAGTTAAGAGTAAGACTTCCTGAAACATTACTTGTGTGATTTTTGTTTCACTTTGCGAGAGCGTAAATAAGAAGAGGAAATCTTAAGTGCGGTTCCCCAGACTACATATGTTTCAAATAGTTAAGAACGCTGTGAATTGGCACCCGAACAGGGAGTCAACCCCGGACCCAGTATCATGAGTAATTGTGAAACACCAGTGTTTTATGTCTCAATAAGCATCGAAGGATACATGGAATTGCCTGCTGTTAATTTAAAGGTAAAACGGAGACAGAATAAGAATGAAAGTGTCAAACCCAATGGCCATGTCTTTTCTCGGGGTTCAAACTCGGTCCGAGCATTTCGACATAGTGGAAGTCCCGCGCTATACGACATGATGAGAATGTAAAGTTTAATGGAATTGTCTTTTCCTAGCTTAGGGGCAACGAATACGGAATCAGGGCGGAAAGGTCGAACATAGGGCGAATGCGTCTTTGCTCGGACTTTAAACCAGGTCTCATAATTATGAGATATAGTACAAACCTAGTTCTCTAGCGCTATACAGAATTTCCTGTTACAAAGAACGAGCTCTCTTCTGCCGGTGGTGAATTTCGAATCTTCCTTCCACGTTGCTGGACATTCTCCGAATTGAACTACGTCAGAAAGGTTTATCGCTGTCACTTGGCGTTTGGATTCATGCTTCATTTCACAAGCACGTCACAAAAGTCCGAAGTAAGTACTCGATATGCCTATATTTTAGTTATATACACTGCCGGAAAGGGAAAAACGAACACCATTGAAACTTGCAGCTGCATCTATTAGATTTATGTCGTAGCAGCAACTTGTTAAGAAAGAAATGTTATCACACAAATGTGATTACACGTGTATTTCACCTTTAAATGTGTATTACAGTGTACAGAAAGCACATTTTAATAAGGTGTTGCACCTCCTCCAGCAGTAATGCAAGCTTCCAATCCGGCATGCAATCGGTCGTACAAATGCTGGATATCACGCAGGGGAGAGCATTCCATGCGCTTTCAACTTGGACGCGTACTTCAGAGATGGTCGCTGCCTGCTGGGGTCCTCGGAAGAGTCTTTGTCCGATCTAGTCCCAGACATGCTCGATTGGAGACAAGTCCGGAGAGCGTGCTTGACAAGGTAGATGATGCACAGCCTGGGGAACATGTTGAGGTGCCCTGGCGGAGTGTGGGCGGGCGTTATCCTGCCGTAATATCGCATCGGGAATCGCACTCATAAATGGCAGGACAACCGGCTGCCCGATGCCGCTGATGTACGTACTTCTTTCAGTGTACCCCGTACAAACACCAGATTCGTACGAGAGGGATAGGTAATCGCTCCCCACACCATGATGCCCGGCGTGGGACCTGTGTGTAGTTGGCGGATGCACGATGGCAGAAGACGCTAACCTTGTCGCCTTCGGAACCGTACACGACCGTCAGACGCTCCAAAGCAGAATCGGCTTTCATCACTGAAGATCAGTGACCGCCATTCTTCCTTCCAATGAACTCGTTTTTGACACTACCGCAAACGTGCTCGACGGTGACCAGAGGTAAGTGGTAACCATGACAACGGCACGCGTGTCCATAGTCCAGCTTTCAACAAACGATTCCGTATCGTTCTGGTAGACACTCTTGGTATGACAGAGGTTCGAATTTGTTACACCGTAGCCGTCCGCTCTGCCAACGCCGCCCTCCTGATACGTCGATCCTATTGTGTGTTTTTAACTCTGTGTTGCCTAGAACCACGTCTGCGAGTGTGCGAATGCCGCTCTGACTACCGACGACACCATTTTACCTCGGCCGATGTCTCTTGTCCCACTAGGTCCGCAATTTGACGGAAGGACCAACGTCCTTCCCGCAGACCCACTCTACGGCCTCGCTTGAACTCCGATAACTAAACAAATGTCGTGCGCTTGCGTCGTCCAGGCATGGTAGCTTCTTCAACAAGCAACATTAGACGAATGACTTCGTTCTGCACGCCCTATTCTTTAAATACGTGCTGCGTATATTTGCATGTCGTCGTCCGCAGTGACGTCATTATTTCATTCAGTGACATTCCAACTTGGATCACAGTTTCTGCTGCCAATCAGCATATTATCATATGACGGTTCTACCGGCATTCCTTCTAGGTGTTCGTTTTTCACTTTCCGGCATTGTAATTTACCACAGCATAAATGTAAGGTTAGGTGATGCGTAACAACTCAGCCTCTCCTTGACAAAGGTCAACTCCGCCTTCTCGTGGTGCATCCTGTTCCCACTAAAGGGGCTCTGACGACCGCCAATAACGGTGTAACTCTACCATCGAGATTAGAGGAAATGCTATCCCACACTCACCAACCCGCTTGGTGTGAGTTATGGCCAATCACCTCTAAAATGACTCTACAACTCAAATCTTGGCCCTCAGTCTCCGACAGCTGGAATGTACCTGGCCAAGGCAGCGGCCAGTGCGACATGAAGGCAGAGGGTGCTAAGAAACCCAGAGGACCGGTCTAGGCTGCAATCTGACGCTGACCTTGGCTACGTATAATAGACGCTCCCTATCTTCTGATTCAAGGCTTCTTGAATTGGAAGAGGAACTACAAAGTATCAAGTGGGACATCGTCGGGCAAAGTGAGGTAAGGAGAAAAAGAGAAAATTTCATTGAACTGAAAAGCGGACATCTCTTCTACTATCGTGGGATAGATACTGGCAAAACTAGTGGTGTTGGGTTTATAATAAACAAGAAACTGAACGATAAAGTTGTAGAAGTTGAAAGTTCCTCTGACAGAGCTGCACGACTCGTTATCCAACTCTCGAGAAGATACAAGGATCAGATTATTCAAACTTATGCGCCCACCACAAGTCATCTTAAAGAAGAAATTGAACAATTTTATGAGGAAATTGGTCATCTAAATAATAAAGGTAAGCAGCACTTGAAGATAATCATGAGAGATTTCAATGCAAAAATAGGGCAACGGCAACAGAATGAAACTTCAGTAGGTAAATTCGGTCACAGTAACAGAAACCAGCGTGGAAATACTCTCGTAAAGTTTGCAGAGGTTTTTCATCTTGAACTCCTTTTTCAAGAAAAAGGCACACAGGAAATAGACAGGCAGGCATCCAAATGGGACGACAAGTGAAATTGATTTTATTATGTGTAACAAAAAATTCGTCATAGAAGACTGCAGTGTGCTAAACAAGTTCAACACAGGTAGTGACCATAGATTGGTGAGATGTAAAATACACCTCAACACTAAACTCGAACGTGGCAAGCTCATAAGACAAACAAAATCCATTGACATAACCAACCTTAAAAACACCATAATACCTTCAAGTTGGAACTGAAGAACAGATTCTCTACGTTAGAAGGCCTAACATCGGAAGAAGTGGATATTTCTGATGTTAACAGAAAAGTAACCAAAGCTCTTATGGAAACAGCAACAAAATTAGCTGGGTCTAAGAACAAGTTGCATGTGAACAAATTATCAGGAAAAACCAAAATGTTGATGCAAAAAAGAAGAGAGATGAGGACAACTAAAGAAGAAGTGACTTCCAAAGTGGAATATATAGAGCTATGCAAGACAGTACGAAAAAGTATCACTGAAGACGTAAGGAAATTCAACTGTGAACTAGTGAGGAAAGCAATTGAAAACAACCAAAGCCTAAAGATAGCAAAGGGACATCTCAGTAAGGGAAGAAAAGAGATTATGGCACTGAGAAAAGAAGATGGTTCTGTAACAAGAAATAGAGGCGAAAGTTTGACAAGAGTGAAAGATTTCTACTCCAAATTATATGAAACGGATGATACATGTACTCCAGACATCATGAAAGGTACCAGTACCAGAGTTCTTCCAGTCCTCCCAGCAGACGTCGCACGTGCAATCAAGAACATGAAGCGGGGAAAAGCTCCAGGAGAAGATGGAATTACTGTAGACATCATACAAGAATCAAGTGGAGAAATCGAAACAGTACTCGCCCAAATTTTCACTCGATGCCTTAATGAAGGAAAAATTCCTGAGAATCGGAACAACGCTACAAAGATCCTGCTACATAAAAAAGATGACATTGAGAATCTCAGGAACTACAGACCTATCAGCCTCCTATCAGTAGTTTATAAAATCTTCACTAAAGTTCTTTCACACCGTTTGAAGGTAACACTGGACATGGCTCAACCGAGAGAACAAGCTACAGCACAATAGCACAATAGATCATATCCACGTACTGAGAGAACTAATTGAAAGAGCGAGGGAATATGAACTTCCATTGTGCATGGCTTTATCGATTATGAAAAAGCCTTTGATTCGGTGAAACCATCAGCAGTTACCACGGCTCTGAAATCCTGCGGTATTGAAGATGCATACATTAATATTATTAATAACATCTATGAAAATGCAAGTGCAAAGATTCGGCTGTTTGAAAATACAACACACATAAAAATTGGAAAGGGAGTGAGACAAGGTGACACCATATTTCCGAAGCTTTTTAATGCGACATTGGAAAATGTCTTTCAATCACTGAGCTGGGAAAACAAAGGGATAAAGATTAATGGAGATTATCTAACCCACCTTCGCTTTGCTGATGACGTACTCATTTTTGCAGCTACCTCATCAGATCTACGAGTATGATCCAGGAACTTGCTAACAAGAGTAAAGATGAACTTTCAGAAGACAAAAGTGATGTTCAATGCCTTTACGAGAAATGAAGATTTATCGATTGATGGAGAAAAGCTGGAGATAACAGACACGTACGTTTATCTTGGACAGCAGATATCAAGTGAGGGTCACATTGATGAAGAAATTAATCGGCGTACAAAACTTGCCTGGAGAGCTTTTGGAAGAAACAGCATAATTTTCAAGAGCAATATGCTATTATGTCTTAAAAGAAAAGTGTTTGATCAATGCATCCTCCAGTCCTTACGTATGCTGCAGAGACGTGGACCTTAACCAAAAGAGACATACAAAGGCTGCAGACAACTCAATGCTTGGTGTAACCAGGAGAGATAAGAAGAGGAACTCGTGGATCCGAAAAATGACGAGAGTGGAAGACATCATGATCAGAGTTAAATCCCTGAAATGGCAATGAGCTGGACATACTGCCAGAAGGACAGACCATCGATGGACAGCCGAAATTTTAGATTGGATTCGAAGGGACAGGAAAAGACCCAGACGAAGACCACATGGGAGATGGGTGGATGAAATTCGAAAATATGCGGGAGTGACATGGAGGAGACTGGCACAAGACATACCGTTGTGGAGGACACTTGGGGAGAGCTTCGTCCAGCAGTGGATTGATAATGGTTGACAATGATGGTGATGATGACATAGCTCATAGCAGACTTGGGAATTCAAAGTCCATGTAGCCATGGTACCTGGATATTCACTTTCCCATTTCGAAAATGTACTTCTTTCCCATTTTAGAATTTACTTTCCGGACGTTTCGTGGGCCATTAAAAGATGTTCCGAGGATCACGGGTTGAAGTTCCCTGCTCTAGAGAAAGCATTGTGTTATTTGCAATGAGTGGCAGACAACGCCTGATGAAAGTCCTAAACGGGTCAGGCAGGGCCGTTAACTAGATACTCTGAGTCGTGCCGGTCATGGGCCCGCCCACCTAAAGTTCAGGCCCGGAATGGGCCTGGCTTTCTAAATTAAGGCCTGTGCAGGCCGATACCTTCTACGCATGCCTTCCACGAGATGACGGTAGGCCTGTACCGGAAGTTTCCTCCATTCCTCCTGCTAAAGCGTCTGTCATAGCTGCCGAAGAGGAAGGTCTCAAATGCCGAGACTGTATTCGATTTCTTCCACCTGATGTTCTATTGGATTGAGATCGTAATTTTGGGCCGGTCAATCCAACATTTCGTGTCAGGCTCCTCAAATCTGACCTGGAGAGACGTAGCAGGATAGCAAGGCGCTTGATCTTGCTCGAATAGGTAGCTAGCTATCTGTGCCGAACAGATAGCTACCTGTTCCAGCAAGAACAGTATAAGTATTGCAGAATTATTGAGTTAGTCCTTGTAACTCGCGGCTGTTAGGCTGAAGGGTAGCGCAACGAAAGGATAAGGTTCTTCGCAGAAGAAACAGCCCCACGTCACAACAGGTTCCTCTCAAACTTGTGTGTAGGGGCAACGCAATCCGCCTGATAGCGTTCCTCTGGTAAACACCACACCCAAATACTTTCGTTCGAAAGAAAGAAGTAGTAGCGTGATTCTTCCTCCACACAACCTTCTTACACTCATTTGTTGACCACGAAAGGCGAGCACCACTGAAGTCGTCGTCTGGAATTTCCTAGAGTGACGTGGCTGACCTCGCATTATGGAGTTCCTGGTGGACTTTTCTGCTGCAAATAGATGTTCAAATGGCTTCTCCATCTTCACCTGTCAGGTCTGTGGCGAAAAACGTGCGAGGGTTCTTCACATTTCGCAGTAAACTTCGTTTGCACTGATCGGTCAGTATGCGCTGCCTTCCAGCTCGTACGATCGTTGTAGTGGTGCCATCTGCTTTCAATCCATGAAGAACATCTCCGATAATGGATCTTGGGAATCCAAGAAGCGCGGCAACGTTACGCACTGATTGTTAATGCAGGTGACTTTCAACGAAGGTGATCATATACGTCATAACGAAATTGAGAACAAAATGACACGCTGTCCTCAATTTCAATGCAAAATTGAGGATAGTTTAGAAAAACATCTGAGACATTATAGTAAAGACAAAGATTAGCAGAGAATGCTATGAGCTGTACCATAATTGTCCAGTTTCATGGGAAAACATATGATGAATATGAAGAAAGATTTTCATGTGAAATAAGTACAAGGTAGCAACAAGATACGATCATGCTGAATATTACTTCTGATAAATTTAAATAATACTCATAGTGGGCAGCACATGCAATCAAAGCTGTTGATTTTGTACTTAAATTCCATTGTGATTCTGCACAAGAAAATATACACTATCTACCAACAAGTAATTGGACACCCGTGCAATCGACGATATCTGCGGTCCTGATACACGTCACGGCCGCCGCCGTTAAATATCGTGTGGGAAAGAACAACGTAACCAGGCGCATGCAAGATGCCACGCAGTTCGGAGCTCTCTGATTTCGAGAAAGGTGTAATCGTCCGGTATCACAATAATAACCGATCCATACGTGACATATGCAGCGAGTTGAAGTACCCAAAATCGACAGTGGCCTACGTGATTGGCAAGTGGAAGATGAGAGGTGGCTGTCGGAATGTGCCCCGACCCGGCAGACCCACAAAACTGGGAGTTAGAGACCGACGGGTGCTGGCCAGAGAAATTCGGAAGAACCGCACCAAATCGATGGGCCACATCCGCGAGAAGTTTCAACAGGCATCCGGGAGTGTTCTTTCGATGAATACCATCCGTAAGGAAGCCCATCTGTTCGGTTATCATGGACGTGTTGCCGTCCACAAGCCTTTGATCACCAAGTCCAATAGCGCTGCTCGGCTAACGTGGTGCAAAGAACGTCGACAGTGGACCGTTGAACAGTGGAAACAGGTTCTCTGGAGCGACGAATCAAGGTTCACCCTCTACCGTTCAGATGACAGAGTTTGGGCTTGGCGTCTGCTTGGAGAACGCCTCCTGGCGGAATGTACTGTGCCAACTGTGAAGTTCGGCGGTGGTGGAATTATGTTATGGGTGTGTTTCTCCTGGTATGGCACGGGACCCTTGTTCGCAATTCCTGGTAAACTCAACGCCGAGACGTACTGCACCATTTTGGATGACCATGCGCTTCCTACGTTGTGGCAGTTTTACGGGGTGGACCCATGTTACTTTCAGGATGACAATGCCACCTGTCATGTTGCGAGGTCCATCAGGGCTGGGTATGGTGACAATGGGGTTAATCGAATGGACTGGCCTGCGCACAGCCTGGACCTTAACCCTATCAAGCACCTCTGGGACGAGTTGGAGCGTCGACGTAAGGTGTGCCCCCACCGTCGGAAATCGGTGAAGGAACTGACCTGTCTTCTCCAAGCCAAGTGGAAGAAAATACCGCTAGCCGTCGTACAACGATTGGTTGAGAGTATGCCCCGGAGGGTCGCAGCTGTAATCGCCGCTCCTGAAGGCTCCACCAACTATTGAAGTTGAATAAACTTCGTTTTCCTTTGCTATCACAGGTGTCCAATTACGTGTTGGTAGATAGTGTATATCTGAAGCCAGAAAATTACCTTAAACTGAGCGGACAGAAATCACGGAATACCTGTATGTTATCTCTATGAGGAGGGATATTTCAAGCCCAATAACTTCACTTGAAGAAACATTTCATTGAAAAAATGCACTGAACAAAAGTTGTAGAAATCTCAATGGAATTTATCAAACGCAACCAAGTTCAGCATCAATTAATTAATTCGAGAAACTGGATGCTATAAATGATGAGATTTATTCCACATCCTATAAATATTTTAGTTAAAAGAGAAACGAAATAACACCACGATTATTGAGATGACTTTGTTAGATGCTTCGGCATGTCTTTCATGAATATTGCGCTTTATGAAATCAGCGATGATGATGTCCCGACTTCTCTGTGCATCCGGAAAGTTAGAAGTTTTTAATTGCCACTATTTCAATTTCTTGGGGGAAATTTCAAAAACTGAGGGCAAAAAATAAGGAATTGAGGACATTTGACGTCCTCAGTCAGTTTTTACGGTGTTGAAGACATTTGACGTCCTAAGTCAGTTTTTACGGTGTGGAGGACACTTTACGCCCTCAGTCAGTTTTTACGGTGTTGAGGACGAAGCGTTAAAATTGAGGCCTCTCCCTAGAAAATCAGGACGTCTAGTCACCTTACATTCAATTACCATGTCCCTTTCAAAGACTGTCAGTTCCGGTCCGGCGAAGTATCCTGCAATGCATTTGGCAAGTGCACCAACGCTCCCCTGTATATACAGCGTCCAACAAACAAACCGCGTGCGCGTCTGTTTTTGCAAACTCACGTTTACTTGCATATTTGGAGGTGTTCGAATACTTCTGTCTGCATGTTGTATATATATCGGCAGTTTACTGAAGTGTACGTGAGAAAGTGCAATGTCGTGCCAGCATGTTGTTAAATGGTTTGTAGCTGGCAGGGATAATTTAATCGAAGACGATCGCTGTAGGCTTCAAGCAGGTCTTCAACATAAATCAACACCCCACGGATTGAGGAATTCAGACCTCGTACTTAAAATTTTCGCCTTCTTTCTTTGTCGAAAGTTTCCGAGAAACTAAACTTCTGCACCACAGATCAAGAAGTAAAAACTACTATCAAATCATAACCTCAAGCAACAGGGGAAAAGCTTCTACGGAGAGGGAATGAACAAATTCATAGCACGTGAGTCAGCATCTTGAACAAAAGCTTGTACACTGAAGTGCCAAAAGTTTTGGGATACGTACCTGCTATAGGACCTCCATTAACCCGGCGAAGTGCAGCAACTCGACGTGGCATCGATTCCACAAGTGGTCGGAATATTTCTGGAGAGATGTTGAGTCGTACCGTCTGAATAGTCACCCACAATTCCCTGGTATTTGTAGGTGCAGGATCCTGGGTGCGAATGGACCTTTCCACCACGTCCCATAAGTGCTCTATTGGGTTCATGTCGGGCAAACGTGGTGGCCACTCCATCCGTCGGAACTGTCCAAAATTCTCCTCGAACCAATGTTAGACAACGTGGGCCTGATGACATGGTGCATTGTCCTCCTGGAAAATCGTTGTTGAGGTACATTACGTCCATGAAGGGCTGCAAATTGTCACCCAGCAGAGCAAGAAAACCAGTACCGGTTAGTGATGTGTTTAAGAGGACCAGAGGACCCAAACCGTGCCACGTAAAGACAACCCACACATGTCTGAAACCACCACAAGCTTAGTGCCTTGTTGACAGCTTAGGTCCATGGCCTCATGAGGACTGTGCCACACCCGATACTATCAGCTTGTAACAACTGGAAGCGTGACTCATCGGGCCACGTGACATGTTGCCCGTTTTCCAGGGTCCAGTTACCGTGTTCACAAGCCCAGGTGAGGTGCTGTGTTCGATGTCGTGGTGTTAACAAAGGTACTCTGGTGTGTCTTCTGCTCCCATACCCCATGGACGCTAAATTACGCTGCGCTGACCTGATGGATATGTCTCTGGTATCTCCTGCATTGAATGTGGATGCTATTTCAGCCAGTGTCGCTTGTCTCTTAGTATGGACAATTCTGGTTAGACACCGCTGGTCACGGTCATTCAGCACCCGTGGTCTGACACTGTGCTGTCCACGATGGGTGGCAATGCCTTCCATGAGGTATTCTCGGTACACATGTGACACCGCGGATCGAGGAACGTTGAATGTTCGCACAACGTCGGAAATGGAATTTCTAACCGCTGGCTCCCACTATCGTGCCTCGTTCAAACTCCGATAATTCGCATCGGTTTGCCATGATCCTACTGGCGGTTGTTCAACCTGAGGTTACACCTAGCAACTGATAAAAATCGGGTCGTGCGTCGAAGCCTTTATACGACGGCAGCGCCAGTTAAAAATTTGCATACTGATATCCCATGACTTTTAGCACTTCTGTGTAGTTGTCTTATTTTGTAACTCCTATTCAAGTAATTAAATACACTAGTGTGAAATGCAGTCCTTGTGAACTTACTTTTTGGCCAATCTACGCACAACGTGGCTACGAATCGCGGCACCGGATTAAATTTCATTCAGGAATTCAGAATTATCAGACAAATTAAAATTATTTGACTCAACTGAAAAACCAGGGTGCTGCCTAAAGATATATCCGTCCTCCAATTACCTACAAGGGTCGGTCAAAAAGTAATGCACAATCGGTTATAAAAATATTCAATTGCAGTTACAAAGCAGAAGTTTGGTAAAGCTTATGAGATGTCCTTTACCTATTTTATAAGTCAATGAAGGAAGAAATATTCTTCATACTATACCGTGCAGATTAATTGGGACAAGCTATTTTATTCTCAGAATTGTAATGTGATCGATCGTCAGTTGATGTCGGAAACCCACGTAAGCCGGTTTTATCAGCTGTGAGGTGGTGTGACTATTAGAACTTGATAGTAAGAGCGTAGTTTGACCGGTTTTAAACAGGAAATAGGCACTTGAGCTTCAGTTGTGAGCTTTCTTGTGTGACAGGTGGATGTTAGTTTTTGCTCGCTGTGAGTACGTGTTGCTTTCGTGTATTGAAAAATGGATATTTCTACAAGAAAGCGTGCAAAAATAATTGTTCTGAAGGATCACACTTCTATGACAGTGAGAGATATCGCTTCTGCTGTTGGTGTAGGCAAATCAAGTGTATCAAGACTGCTTACGCGATACAATGCATCTGGATCATCGTCTCCAAAAAGGATAGGTAAATGTGGAAGGAAACGAAAAACAACTCCACGAACCAATAAATATCTAATCATAAATAGTAAAATGAATCCAAAAAAAAAATGCATCGACCTTCAAAGAGATGTATTGGCTAGTGGTTGTGATGTTAGTCATTCAACTGTACGCTGTAGGCTTCTGGAAGTTGGCCGGAAGGCAAGAAGACCAACGAAAAAACAATGTTTGAATGCGAAAATGAAGATAAAACATTTAGCATGGGCCATAAAATGTAAATCATGGACTGCTGACGACTGGAAAAAGGTAATTTTCAGTGATGAAACTCATTTATTTGTGCAGGGTTACCAAGCAAATGTCGTTAGACGAAGCAACTGTGAACGCTTAAGACCTGAGTATGTCAAACAAACTGTAAAACACCCTCCGAAACAGATATATATATATTTTTTTACATCAAATGGCACTGGAAGCTTAGTTCCTGTTCAAGGTATGATGAATTCAGCCAAGTACGTAGAAATATTACAACGTAGGATTGTTCCATTCTTGCAAACTCTTGACGGGACATTTCAACATGACTTGACAACATGTCACAATTCGAAATTGGTCATGCTGGAAAATCAAATTCATTTGCTTGATTGGCCTGGAAATTCACCAGACTTAAATCCCATAGAAAACTTGTGGAATAATTTGAAGAGACGTTTAAGTAAAATGGACTACACAACCAAAGAACGCATGATAACGAATGCTATAAAAGTGTGGTTATGAAGTCAAAAATATGTGCACTCAATTAGTGGAGTCAATGCCAAAACGAATTCAAACGAATTCAAACGAATTCTGCTAAAGGAGGACATACTTCATACTATTACAGGTATTTATCAGTGTATATCAAGGCATAGAATGATATAAAGGCATAGTTTTGGAAAAAAGAGTGATTTTTTACTTTGTCCCAATTAATTTGCACAGTATAGTAAAACATGGAAAATCGACAGAATATTCAAGCAAAGCAAAACTGAATTTGCTTGTATCGCTTACTGATCATCCATGTAACACTTCTGAGGGAATTGGGTCAAAACGCTATGAGCAAGCAGGGATGTTTGGACTGGCGAAAATCTGAGGACTTTCAGATTCCCATGTCTCAGTTGCTTGGAACTTCACTGTCCTGGGTGGTGCAATTTTTATCATGCTCGACCGGTAATCAGGAGATGCGAGGTTCGATTCCCGCTCCAGGACGATTAAATTTTCAAGTTTTCTGAGAAGGATTACATGGATGACCAGTAAGTGGTATACAAGCAAATTCACTTTGCTTTGCTCGAATATTATATTTTATAAGTGTCATTCAATACCTTTGCATTTCACACTTTTTGTCCAGAAAAGTTCTGAAACGCTTCACCACGTACAGAATCTTTAATCTACCACAAAAAGGGAAAGCCCGAATGCACCATGTCAGGACTATATGGAGTGTGAGACACTAAAGCGAACCGAACATCAAACAGAAGTTATTGCTCTTACCACGTTTATAAGTGAGTCACGGAAAAATTCTCATCGGCCGCTACCGGGAATCGAACCTATATATGTAATAACTTTTTGATAACATAAGCGTTTCGTTTCAAATGTAGCTATGATGAACATTCCTTGAAAGTAAAGGAGATACATATTTTGTGTACTCGAAGCACTGACTCCCGTCTCAGAATTATGGGGTTATTAGCTTATATTAATACTTTTTTCCAATTTTTGGGCAGATAAATGATGCTAAAAATGTGCATGATTAGTCAGAATATTAAAATTGCCATTGTTATTTAGAATCGTGAAGTTTGTATGATGGTTCAGAGCCTTAAAATATTTTTGATGTTTAAGAATTTCATTGGCTTGGTCACGGTTGCGAATCTCAGGATATTTGTGATGATTAAAGTACCAGAATGTTTATGACAATTTGAATTTCAGAATGCTTATAAATATTCGGAATTTTTTGTGCATTCGTGAAGATTCGTAATCTTAAAATTGTTTCCACAATTCGGAATCTCAAAACAATTGGGATGCCTGTGGTGTTGTTATTGCAACTAATAATTTCAGAAGATTTATAGCCATTATTTGTGACGATTCAAGTACCAGAAGGTTTATGACAATTTGAATTTCAGAATGCTTATAAATATACAGAATTTTGATGTATTCGTGATAATACGTACTCGTAAAATTGTTTCCACAATTCGAAATCTCAAAACATTTGGGATGCCTGGGGTGTTGTTATTGCAACTAATAATTTCAGAAGATTTATGATATTTTATAATATCAAATTTAAAATATGGTTTATTATGTAAAATATTTATGTCATTTGAAAAACTAAATACATTGATGACGGTTCAATATCAATATCTGTATAATGTTCCACAATGTTGAGATCATTATCATGGTTTAGAAGCCTAAAATGGTCATGAAAATTCATTTCATGACAATTTAGGAACTCAAAATACTTATATTTTAGAAAGTTTATGTTGACTGATAATCTTGAAATGTTAATTATGATTCATATTATTAAAACTTTATGTGGATTCACAGCCTTGAAATATTCAAGATGAATTCGTACCCTGGAAATATTTATGAATATTTATGATTTTAAAATGTTTATGAAGATTCAAAGTTTTAAAGTGTCCACGCTGTTTCGTAATCTCATAATATGTAAAATTAAAGTTTAGAATATCTGTGATCGTTGCTAGTTTTTTATTTCATTGTTGTTTTCTCTGTCGTCATTTGTGCAAAACCTATTTGTCAGTCTTTCTTGTATCATGCTGAAACATGACTTATTAATCCTCTGGTTATGTCCATGGAAGAGCGGAAGTGAAGTGCAACGATTTAAAACAGAGCTTTTTCATAAGGCGGCACGAATTGAGGTTGTGTTTTACAAAATGCAGTGGAATTTCGATTACATGCTTCTCAGTTATACGTTTCTCGATTTTATACATAATTCTGCGTTAGTCCCGATATTTTACTGTACTTCCTAACGCTTTTTAATTCTATTCATACGGTTTTTGCAATTATACGTAAAAATTCGAATTTCAGGTTCTCAAAAATACAGGATTCTTCGATTCTTTTATACACTCATTGTCATAAAATTCGGCGCACCAAGAAAAAAATATGCGATTGACGCGTAACTCAGCGAATAGCTACGTGAGGGCAAATGATTAAAGTTTCTTGCGATTCCGCATGCCCGCGTGTCCAAGACTGGCGCTGCAATCGCAATTCTTGGGGCTTATAAGGCGTGGGTGGCATAGTGGTCAATGTTCGTGACTGCCACGGAGAAGACCCCGGGTTCGATCCCAGGAAGGTACGAACGCTCGAACCACTAAATATCCGCCTTGTGTCGGATGGGCACGTTAAGCAGTGCAGTCGGGCCTCGGGTACTGCCCCCCCCCCGGTAATAAATAAAGGCGTCTTCCTCCCTCTTTCTACCTCGCTTCCTTGTCACTTTTCTATCGGGCACTCTAGCCTAAATCTCCTGGCTTCCTATTTCTAAGTGTTGTTTAAGACTTGGGGGGCCGCCCCGGTGGCGCAGTGGTCTAAGGCGCTGGCCTATGATCATTCGTCCGTAAGGGGTCCGGGTTCGAATCCCGGTGAGGCATGGATGTTGTGTTTGTCTTACGGCACTGGCTCTCTCCCTTCCCTGGAACCAGTGACCCTAAATTAGGGACGGGCGACTGCTTATAGCCCATTGAGTTGCTCACGGTGGTCGTTAAACCTCCAATCAAAAAAAAAAAAAAAAAAAAAAAAGATTTGGGGGTCAGACACTCTCTTCCTAAAATCCTCTACATATGATCTGACTCCACATTCGTTGCAAAGTGGTGCACGGTCAGAGTCAGATGACAAAGTGAGGGGTATGGCCAAATTTGATCGTTCAATCGGGTTCATTTGACGAACAGTCTTTTGGTTTCAAAATTTGCTTTTTGCGGTACCCTGGAACAACCCCCGAAGTGTAGGGTTCTTTTGGCTCTAAATTCTGTTTTCTTTCGGGTTGTTTGACTCAAGCTCTAATGTCTTGGGATTGCCTGGTTCAACCAGTCCATCGGGGAAGAGGGGACTTGGAGTTAGACATATTCTTGCGTGGTGTCGCTCGTTGCGTGTATCTAACATCGCCTACATCCTGTGGAATGTTCCTGATCCTAGTTTTTACTTTGCATGCCATTTTATTTCGTATAATCTTAGGTTATTCCTGTTTGCTTGTCGTTATTTCGGGCCCAGGGCTCCGAGGCTCGGTGGACTTCATGAGGCTTCCATTTCTGAGGCTATGACGAAGTAAATATCTCCATCATTTTTATGCCAGGGAAAAGATTCGAATCTGCAACTCTCGGCTCCGGAGCTCCGAGTGTTATCCACTATACTACACTGGCATGTGCGCTCACTGCTATCTGCCTTTATCTCCTGTTCGTCCTGCGGGGGCAAGCACTTCACAAGGCTAAGTCAAATAATATATCTAACGCTTAAAGAAGGTCAACTCTCATAGAGATAACGTAAAACAGGCGACAACAGCGCCACCACATCTTAAGAGGTAATATGCTCTGCGGGAAAGTTAACATTCAGGAGCAAAACACGTTAGGGGAGTACGACAGCGAAACTTTTTTTGTTGTTGCTGTTTTCTGATATCCCGCCCATCCCTTATTTTAGTGAAAAAAATATGCAATAACATTAGTATTACTATCTAAATTAAATTTCAGCAAATATAACAATTAGGCCTAAGGATCCGTACAAAATGCAGACATTCCTAGTATTTGGCATTACTGAAAATGTTTCTGAAAAACAAACAGAAGCCGTAACTAACCCGCTTGGCGTAACAGAACTAACGTATCCGAGTTGCGAAGTGATTATGCTACCAAGAAGGTAACGATCTCGTGCTGTGTGTAGCTCGGCTGACTGTTCTTTACCCAAAGAATTGAAGTCAACAGAAACGCGCACGCGTAGTCTGGCTTCTGTGCACTGCATTTTTTCTCTGAAGATATGGCGGCGCTAGTTACGTCTCGCCGAGCTTTAACTTCTTCTCGTTAGATATTCTTTGGCTAAGCTGTTTAGCCGTAATGTCAAATGTTCTTCTTGGCATCGAGCTGATGTCCAGTATGATGCTTTTTTTTTTTTTGCTATCCTTTGTCCCTTGCATACAGTAGCAGTTTCCCGCATTGAGGATAAATTGGAGGGTCGCATGGGCCACTATTGCGTTTACTTGCGGGGACGGTCGTGTGAGTGACCTTCAGTAGCGATTGGCCAATGGGGTGGTTTTCACCAGTGACACTCTTTTTTGTTTGGGGGGGGGGGAGGGGGTCATTGCCTCTCCGAATTGTCCCCACTGCGGGCAGCCCGAATCTTTGCTCCACAGGTTTGTGGAATGCGCTGTCGTGCGCCGAGTTTGGTACTTTCTTTCTATTATAACTAGATTAGTGTTAACCTTTGCAATTGATCATGATCATGAGTAGAGGATTTTAGGAAGGGAGTCTCTGACCCCCGGTCTTAAACAACCCTTAGAAATAGGAAACTAGGAGATTTGGGCTAGAGCGCCCGATAGGAAAGTGACACGGAAGCGAAGTAGAAAGGGGGAGGAAGACGCCCTTATTTATTACCGGGGGCAGTACCCGGGGTCCGACGGCTTAACGTGCCCATACGACGCACGGCGGGTATTTAGTGGATCGAGCGTTCGTACATGCCTGGGAACGAACCTGAGGCCCTTTCCGTGGCAGTCACGAACGTTGCCCGCTCGGCCAGCAGCGGCCTAACCTTTGCAATTTTAAACTTATCCTGTTTAAGTACCAGCTACATCTTTCATGTCAGCGGGCGTATGGTCTTAGAGTGATTCTTGCTACTGCTTGCTCTGTTATTCAAGACACTGCTGTTTCTGATTATGTATGTGAATCGACCTAAAGTGATCTCTTTGTTTGTTAAACTTCGGTTGCGCCAAAGGATTCTTGCCGACTTCCATCACTGGCCGGAGGATTTTTTCGCATTCGCTGGCTGTGTTGGGGTCGTTTGGTCTCCCTCCGGAACGATACCTTCAGCTTCGGCTTCTAATTGTTGTTTTGGGTCGGTGCAGATCTAATGTTAGCTGGCCGATATTTTTGCACCCTGATGTTTATTTTAAGTATTTTGCAACTGCGATTGAACCTGGTGTCCTGCATATATGCCTTTTGCTGAAATCGTGAAAATTTTATATCATGCTTCTGCTTATTCAGTTTGTTCTGTGTATTTATACCCTGTCGTATTTTCACATGTTTTGCAACTGTACTGTATATATGCTTTCTGTTGTTTTTTTACCTGCTTTGGCCCGCACTTTGTTCTGTCCATCGTCTGTAACAGATTTTACTTCACGGATGGCTGCCCAGACCATATGTTGCGTCTTTTTATGCCTCTCGGGCGAGAAGTGGCGTAACAAATGACATTTCAAGCCGTCTTTTTCTCCTTCCCTTTCCCTGTCGTCATTGTTTTCTTTGCTTCGTTATAGGGTGTTGAAAGTGCTTAGATATGAGTCCACTTTCCCCTTTCTTCTTTTCTCCCTTCATTTCTTTAGTTTTCTTTCTAAGCACTTTCACCCTGAATCCAGTGATGCTTCTTCCCTGGATGTTCTTTGTGCTCCCAAGCTGCTTGGTTTCTACCTTTGTGTTGCATGGGTGTGCGAGAGTGTGTCTTTGGCGCTCGATGATGAGAGTGTAGGGGCTGACCCATATTATGAGTTCTAGCAGTACAGTACGCAGATTTGCGCTGTGCAGGAGTTGACTAACTGAAAAATCCCAGAAAGATAGATATGCCGAGGAGCTGCCGTAGATTAGCGTACCTGCAACTGACGGAGTTTGAAGGAGGCTGTATCGTCGGGATGAGAGAGGCAGGGTGGCCGGCGCCCCGAATTGGCTGCCATTTCAGCCAGATGGACAGTACTGCGCGATCGTGTTGGGAGCAATGGACATGGGAAGGCACCCGAACACGGCGGACTGATTCAGGACGCCCCAGAAACACCACCAGGAGAGAGTACTGTGGAATCGTAAGAGCGGCACGCACAGATGAAACAGCGTTCTTGTCTAATATCCAGATACATGTAGCGGCTGCACAAGGGACTCCTGTGTCCGCCAGAACCATTCCAGGGCGCCTGGTGGAGGAAAATATTCACTCTCGACTGCCTATACGTTTTCTGCCATTAACACCTGACCATTGTCCGCGTCGATTGCAGTGGCGTCAGCAGCGAGCAACGTGCAATGCTACGGACTGGCAACGTGTAGTGTTCAGCGACGACGAATCACGCTTCTGTATGGGAACGGACGTGGAGGACCGCAGGTGAGAGCTACAATCCCAACCTCACCGTACAGCGACACAAGTTCCGAACTGCAGGCGTGATGATCTGAAGAGCCATCACTCATGACTGCTGGACTTCCCTCGCAGTGATCCGAGTGACGTCGACAGCCAAGCGCTATGTACAGGAGATCTTGCAGGCCTATGTGCTGCCTTTCCTGGCGGGGCGGCCCCGGAGCCATTTTTAAAACAAGATAACGCCCGTCCGCACAGGGCTCGGGTTTCCCAGGACTGTCAACGTCATGCTCCGACGCTTCCGAGGACTGCCAAATCGCCTGATCTCTCGCCCATCGAGCACGTGTGGGATCAGATGGGACGCCAGCTTTCTCCATGTCCCGGTGTTTGTGATTTAGAACGTCAGTTGCAAGAAGTGTGAGCCAATCTGTCCCAGGATAGCGAACGGCGTCTCTTTGACTCCATGCACGACACAGCTTGTATCCGAGCACGAGGAGTTCCGAAGCGATACTAACGCTGAACGGAATGTGTACCGTATGCCCGCGGGAAGTCGTCCTGCTGCTGTGATATTATAATCACTTCTGTCCTTGTTATGTACCATCTCACTACTAAAATCACATTTCAATTTTTATGAAAATGAGTGTACGTAACCTGGTATGTTGTTTACTTTGGGAGAATTGAGACGGCGTTGTTGCGTTTCTTCTTGGTGCATCCAAAGTTGAACCTTGATCCCATCAGAGACGGATATGTTGCTTACTTTCGGTTTGGATGAAAAATTGGTTTCGCATTTCATGACATATGCGCTATTAAAAAATTCGAAAGTATGTGGGACGTAACTTTGTGACTCAACTATTTCGTGTCCTAGTAGGATGGAATCCTAAATGTATTATCAGTATTAAACATTCTGGTTTCAAATGGATGCACTCAGAATCTGGAGGAAAAACACTGTTAATTCATGTGTTCTATACTAAAGCACTGTTCTGAGATTCTTAGTTGTGAGGATTCTAATCTGGAATCAACACTTTTATAGACAGAGAGACTCGTCAAAGAGAAGTTGCCGCCCCGGTGGCGCAGTGGTCTAAGGCGCTGGCCTCTGATCATTCGTCCGTCTGGGGTCCGGGTTCGAATTCCGGTGAGGCATGGATGTTGTGTTTGTCTTACAGCACTGGCTCTCTCCCTTCCCTGGAACCAGTGACCCTAAATTAGGGACGGGCGACTGCTTATAGCCCATTGAGTTGCTCACAGTGGTCGTTAAACCTCCAATCAAAAAAAAAAAAAAAAAAGAGAAGTTTTATGTTTTTATAGGCTTTATAATTTTTGTAACGTGAAAATCCAAAGTTATGGTTTTTGAGAGAGGAACTGGTAGTACTGAATGTAGCATAAGTCTGAATGGCACCGTGATTGACCAGGTGAATGCGTTTGTGTGTTTGAGAAGCATGTTTGACAGAGAGAACAAATTGGATGGTAAAAATATACAAAATAAAAAATATACAAAAATATGCATAGGCTTTCACAGAAGAATAATGTTTCTTAAACTTGCTACGCACGAATTTTTATTTTTTTATTTTTCGGATCTTCAAATTTTGGCTTTTTTCGGTTTCGAAAACAATTATACCAAATTCCTTTGCACTGAACTTCCGCCTACCACAGATGTAACAAGAAAATAGGAGAGCGCTATTATTTTGTACGTCCTTCTGTTGCATTTTTTTCATTATATGTCCTGAGTTATTACTTCCAAACCCACATACCAAATCTTTTGCGACATTTTTTTCAGTAACCTTATTCAAGGCACTTTCTTTTTGCACACTGCCTCTCTCAAACTGTATCTGACTTTCTTTGCTCTCTATAAACTTGCATTGCTTTTGCTTTTTCTGTTCTTACCCTTTTAGCTTGCTTTTCCTACTCATGTCTTGACCTTTCCAGTCTCTCTTTACTTCTGCTTTTTCACCACATTCCTTTTTTGGCTTGCTCGTTTTAAACATGGCTTGCTGGACTTGCTATGTGCTTCCATTCCATCTTAATTTCTGTTTCCTCTTCATGCCTTTAGAAATTTTCTCTGTATTTTTATGATTGTTTGATGTTAGGAACATGGCTGAAATCCATGACATCAAAATGGGTGTTTTCCCCGTAAATCAAAAGGCAATGCAGGGAAACAAACCGAAGACAAAAGGAGAACGTTGGAAGGTCCTCAGATTTTGGGATATTGCTTTACTTCATTTTAGGCAGCCCCGGTAGCGGTCTAATAGCTGAAATTCGTCCGAAAGGGGTTCGGGTTCGAATACCGGTAGGGCATGGATGTTGTGTTTGTCTTACGGCACTGGCTCTCTCAATTCCCTAGAACCAGTGACCCTAAATTAGGGATGGGCGACTGCTTATACCCCACTGAGTTGCTCACGGTAGCCGTTCAAAAAAACTTCCAACTTCATTTTAGAGGTCCTCCAAGACACACCTGATACCCGCCGAGGGTCAGGGCCTTAAATTCAGAAATTCTGACGCTACCCAAAATTAGCAGGCAAACTAAAATTAAGACTGGAAGCAATGCCAAGCCGATTGAAAAGAAAGTCCCTGGACATTCCAGAAGCGTCTGTCTCGTTTTGTGTTTCTGCCGAAATATTTTTCCCCTTCAAAAAGGGAACTGTACACCAAATTATACTCAAAATAGTATAACTATACTAGAAATCCGAAAATTCTTGGCGTAGAATAGAAATAAAAGTTTCCAAGCTTTCGCACATAAACCAGATGGCTTTCTCAGGGAGCAAATCGCATGACAACCGCCTTCATACGGAAGTATATTATAAACCCACCTCCGTTCCCAACCTGATGCTCCGCAGTTCATTCTGCCCTGATGATTACAAGACCTCCTTATTCCGTTCACGAATTAGAAGAGCCTTTGCTGTCTCATCCGATGTCCGTTCTAGACAATCCGAACTAAGAAACATAGTCGAATTGGCCACTGAGGCAGGATATACTTCGAACCAGATGCATAAGTTTATCAAGAAAGCCAGAACCAGCAGTGCTAATAACACTTCTATGCCGCAACTTCGCTACCTGGGCTCTATTCCCTACATACCAAATATTTCCTATCAACTCAAAAACGCGCTCAGAAGGATGAACTTCGGTGGCGGCATAAGGTCTCCGGCATCTTTATGCACGATGCTTAAGAGACATATTGACAAGCCCCCTCTTCTCAATGAAGCAGGTGTTTATGCCATACCACTAAAATACATTGACGGCTCCAGGCGATACTACATCGGAATGACCAAACGTTCGTTTGGAATTAGAATCAGCCAACATAAAAGGGATACAAGAGACGGAAAAATAGCCCCTGCCCTATCAAGAGAAGTCAAGTTAAAGTCTGCCGATCCTATATGGAGTGATGTAAAGAAATTAGCTTCATACTCCACACCCAAATCTACCGCCATTCGCGAAACATTGGAAATCTTGACCAGCTGCGAGGCTTGCAATGATAGCTTTTCTCTGGAGTTGCCACGTATTTGGAATCAGTTCTTCAAATAATGCTGAGTTCTCTACCATTGTACTGCGTGCCCGACCAACGTGACCTCGTTTCTTCGAAATATCACATTTGGTCCTAATCATTTATTGTCTAGTCAAGTCACCGCGTTCAAAGTATTGAAACGTTCTATTATCCAGTTTGCAGTTAGCTGTCTGCCTTCCTTGAGAAAGCCATCTGGTTGATGTGCGAAAGCTTGGAAACTTTTATTTCTATTCTACGCCAAGAATGTTCGGATTTTTAGTATAGTTATACTATTTTGAGTATTTTTCCCCTATACGTTGCTTTCGGGCTCCTCGGAATAAGCTATAAATTTCAGGCAGGCGAGCGTGGAAACTTTTTTTAATTGGGGTTGCACATCAGCCTCTGGATACTCAGGCGGGGTGAGCGGTCTCCTAAATTTTAGAATAATAGTCAGGTCCGCGGTGCCCCGTTTAATAGAAAAGTAAACACAGCGGACAAAAAATTAGTCACTCCTAACAGTAATGACAGTAGGAAGTTACCGGCTGCAGAGTGGGCGCCGTGATAGCATTTTTGGGAGATAAATAGCACTGACGTGGTCTACAGGATAATTGCTGTCTCGTGCAGTGGTGAAGAGCAACGTGTGAGTTAATATGGGTCGTAAGACAAACGTTACTGAGTGGCAAACAGGAGCCATCGTGTTTGGCCGTGCCCACGGACACAAAGTAAATGAAGTCGCCTAATTTGTCGGTGTGTCGAATCATACTGTCAAGCGGATCTACAAACAGTGGTGTAGTTCGCAGTGAACAGAAAATCGGAGACGTAACTGTGGCCGGAAAATGATTCTCACCAACAGGGACCACCGCCATGTCTCACGACTAGTAACTACAAATCGATTTCAAACCAGTTAACACTATCTGCAAACAGTCAATTAAAGTCCACTTCAACCGATTTCCGAAAGGACATTGCGATGAGAACTGCATGCGATGGACATCTGGAGCAGAGTACCACGGAAGAGCCCTCTTTGAACAGCAAGTCACAAAATTGCACCTCATCAATTGGCTCAGAGGCACCAAAACTTTACTCTGGAGGACTGAAAACAAATAATTTGGTCTGATGTGTCTCGTTTTTGTTTGTACTCCAATGATGGGAAGCGAAGACGAAGAGTGCATCGCAGGCCCAATGAAACCATTAATCCTGATTGTGTCCGAGGGGTTGTTTAAGCTGGAGAGCGTTCTGTGATGTTTTCGGGATGTTTTTCGTACCACGAAATGGGCCCTCTCGTTGTAGTGACCATGAATTTGAACCAGCATGCGATCCTCCGCATTTTGTATGACGAAGTGTTGCCCTTTGCCCTACATCTCCAGGAGCAGCATCACATTGCCACTCCTGTCTTCCAAGACGACAATTGCCGTGTGCATTGGATTAAAACTGTGTCTGAGTACAACTGCGAACAATTAGCAACAATGTCTCACCTCGATTGGCACGCCAAATCCCCAGATTTAAATATTATTGAAAATCTGTAACATTTGAAAAATCTGTGGGTTATTTGGAACAGAGTGTGAAACGCCGGAACAGACATCCACGTACTCTGGCGAAACTTCAGGACCAATTGACACAGGAGTGGCTGCAAATCGATGCTCAATAAATCCACCACCTCGTGGAGTCTTCACCACACTAGATTCATGCTGTTATCAAGGCAAGAGGCGCCGTCACCCGTTATTAGGTAAGTTCCGCCACAGGTGACTAATTTTTTTGTCCGGTGTGCTTAGTAAATAAATGAACCCTCTTTTATAAGAGAAGGGCTTTGTCAAGCGTTTAAAAACCTAAACGATTATTGCCGCTGTTGACACCTTCAACACCAGGAGGTGAATATAACATTAGAATTGCTCTTTTTCTGTTTACCTCTTACGTCTGATTCATATTCGTGCACTTTAGCATCCAGATGATCCCCCAAACCGATTCTTTTCATTAAACTCACTTAAACAATTCATTCACACTGATCCGTGCGACAATGATCTGTTCTTTGACACTTCCTGTTTAGAGAAGGATTTTTGGTTTAAATTTATGTCTAATTACAACTATAACGAAGTAAATTTCTCCGTCATTTCTGGTCTACGCAGGGATTCGAACCCGAGGCCGCTTATTCCAGAACAAGTCGCTCTACCAACTGAGCTACGCAGACGTTTTATTCTGATTCCTATCTGCCTTTATGTCGTGTGCGTCCTGCAGCCAGGTACGTCACACAACGGAATTTCTCCCCTTAAAGTTCTTAAATAAGTTCATTTTCAAAACGTTCGCGCAATTTAACGCATTTTTTGCGCTTCTGAAAAAGGCAACGTTTTTTTTACAACAACACAAACCTCACCAAGACACCAGGGTAAACTTTTGATGTCTAGTGAAAAATTAAAATCTTGCTGATTCATTCAGGGAATCGGCTCTTTTGCTGAATAGATTCTTTTCAGGAAAGTTTCGTTCGCGAATGACCCATTTTGGGGATTCGTCCTTTTAGAACGAATGTGTCGCAAACAACGCATCTCTAACTCGTTCCTTATTTGACTTTCTCTTTCTCTTCATGGCTGCCTTAAGTTACTCTTTCTGTTCATATCTTAATTCTACATTATCTTTTCATGTCTGGTGCTTGACTTCTTCCTTCCATTCGTGCCTTTCTAGAATTTTTCTTTCTGCTCTATCTGAACTTCTTCCTTTTTATTCATACTTTGTTTGACTTTCTCTATCTGTTCATGTCTTTCGTAACCTGCTGTTTCTGTTCATGTTTTTTCCCTAACTTTTTGCACTCCTTTTCTGACTTGTTGTCTCTACTCATACCTTACTTCTGTTTTTCACTTCATATCTTGTTTCACTTACTCTTTCAGTTCATTCCCTATTTGTGTTTTGCACATTTCTCCGTGGCTGGTTGGACATTGTCTTTCTGTTCAAACATTTATTGTTTTTTTCTATTGTTGCCTTTTTTTCCTGCCTAGCTTTTTCTCCTCATATTTTGCTTAGTTTGTTCAATCTCTTCATATCACCTCTGCTTTTGCTTTTGATGCCTTGTTATTTCTATTCATGCTTTACTTCTGTCTTTTTTCACTGACTTTTCTAATTTACTTTTTCAATTCATCCTTTATTTTTGTATTTTCTATTTACTCCTTGTACAACTAGCTATTTCTTTGAATGCTTTACAACTGTTCCTTTACCTCTCGACTTTTTTGACTTGCTCTTTCCACTCATACTTAATTCCCTTTTTTCTACTCATGCCTTTTTTCACATGCTCTTTCTTTTAGTTTGCCTTTTTGTTTTATTCATGCATTGGTTGACTTACGCTTTCCTTTCCATGAATTTTTTTCCCACGTTTCGTTTCATTTATGGAACATCCTTCCTGTACTTTTTCCATTTATGCATTTTATTGCTACCTCTTTTCTTTGCTTTACCTTTTACCTTTTTTCTCCTCATCTCATCTATTTTTTGTCCTCTCATATTTTGACTGGCGTTTCTGTTTTTCTTGCTGGCTCTATTTGTTCTTCTTTTTTTATACCCTTAAATGTATTTTATTTATCCCCTGCTCTGCCAGTTCATTACTATTCTTTTTATTCTTAGGTATTTCTTTTTCGTCACTGTTTCTATTCGTTCTTTTCTCTTTTCGCGGTTTTCACCCATCCTGTTCTTCCCAATACTCTTTAGACTTATTAATTGCTTCTATTTTTCCTTACTCTCTTGTATTCATATTCGCCATTCCTTCTATACTGCATAAAATAGTAAGCAAGAGATATGTTCTTGAAGACACTGTGTAAGCATTCTGTGATTTGTCATGTTGTATCGGAGTTATATATGCTGATGTATTTTTGTATGTACTTGTTGATTTACCTCAAAAATAAAGGTGCTTAAACTCCGATTGTTGTGATTTTGTATTTCCTAGAAGAAGCTTAATCTTCCTCTCAAAAATTGAGACGTCTTGATATGAAATATCTTTATGGTAATTAGTTTTTAAGTGATGCTACAATCGGTACTAAGAATACTAAACATCCAAGTCATACGGTGAAAGAATAAAGAATATGCACCAAAGTGTTGGATTGGTGCGAACGAAATGTCCGAAATAAGAAAGCCTCCTTTAAACCCTCATAAAAATAGAATTCACCTACTTCTGTACTCAAAGTGTTTTCTTCTGCGTTGACACACATTATCCCACGGCACTCAGATTCTGGAGTCTCTGACGCAAAGAAGGTGGCAACGGCTGGACACGGTGCTTGTTCGTTTGCGAAGGACTACTCCGCTAGGAAATGACCCAAATGTCAGAAGAGGGGATTATCTGTGGGAGAAAAGTCTGGGGAATATGAAGTGTGCTGCAGAGTTTCTTAATCTAAATGGCAGATTTCTTAGATGGCCCTTTAGAGACAAGCAAGAGAGTATTCCTTGATTTATGAACACCTGCATATTTTCGGGTCTCTCTCATGTGATATTTTGAAACAGACCAACGCAACGTGCCAGTTCCTTTTCATCGCAATACTGATAATAACAATCAAGTTCCGTTTGTGATCTCAGTGTTGCATAGTCACAGCCAAATTCCCTTTGTAGAAAGGATGCTATTATGCAGAAGCTTTTTTCTCTTTTGTATCGCGATATATCGACTAGCATGAGCAGCTCTAAAGTTTATAAGCAATCGCTCTTTCCCAATATAGAACCCTTCGTTCTAGGCAGGGTTCCCCTGTATCATAGGAACACAACCTATAACTCATCCAGGCCCCGGGCCCTTGCCCATCTTGGGTGATCCGATGACTTGTAACACTCTCTATTGATGGCAAAACAAAAGTACTTGAGTGAGTGTTTCTCTTCTGGAAGATAGCATTTATGATACTTCCTAAAAATGATAGTGCAACCGGAAGTAGGAAGGCTTTGAAATATCACCGGTGTGTCGCAGTCCTTGTTCAGATCCAGGACTGTCAGACATGGTTTGTTTCCTGAATTGATATCGTACAAATGGGATGTCGCTCGCGAACACGCACTGGCTTCTGCCCATTTGTTTCTATACGTGGATACAAAGATTGGCAGTATCTGTCATAATTGGGACTCAATGCTGCACATTACGTGACGTGATTCTTATTTCCAGGTATCTTTATTCCGAAACCAGTCCAGCCAAGCTGGAAAGGAGGCCACCGGAAAGTCTGCAAATGCCTATACGTGCTTGAAATGGGACAAAATGAGCTTCAGCAACTTTGAGTTGGCTAATGGTAAGCTTGCTTTTAGTATTGTATTGATAGAGGAGAGGTGATGGCTAAATACGCTAGATGCGATGTTACTCCAGACTCCGACACTACCGATGGTTTGGGTTAGGAACGTCTGTTATAGCAGCCAGAATTCCTCAAATGGTTATTACATGTCTCTCAATAGTTTACTCAGAGGTGTGGATATACAACCGTAGTACCCTACTGACGCGCCCGACAGATGATATCCACTGGTGAGATACTTGTAAGGTGTTTCGATCTCGTGCGACCCTTCTCATGGCTTTGTCATCATGGCTAACAGACCAATCAGCGTCACACAAGACTGCGATGCGACCTCTGTGAAACGCATCCTGCTGCTGATAATGATGACAAGCTTGGAGAAGCATCTCGTACACTTCCAAAGAAATGTCTGTTGTCGACACTCTTTCACGGCTTATTAACGACACAGGTATGCAGCACCGAATGACATCACCGTTTCGCTTTTGTCGTTTCTCAGCATGCATGAATTGACAAGTTTTAAGGTCCATCCACTCCCACTGTATTGGGCATTTTCATTTTTGATTTTCATGTTCTTGAGCTGTGGAATGCTAATGGAATGAACGCAGACGTGCCGCCCAAGATGCGCAGTAGTCTAAGGGCAGAAGTCTGACCATTCGTCCAAGTGGGCCTGAATTCAGGTCCCGGTTGTGGCATGGATGGTGTTCTTGTCTTACAGCGTTGGTTCTCTGCCCACCCTGAAGACAGTGGCCTTAAATTAGGAACAGACGACTACTTACATTCAGAGTTGCTCACGGTGGAGGTTAAAACAGGAAACAAAAAAACAAACAAATGACTTCCCGGTGGTGCAGTGGTTTAAGCGCTGGCTCCTGACTACCAGTCCAAGTGGGCTCGGGTTCGACTACCGGATAAAAAGCGTGGGTAGTGTGTTTGCCTTTGGCACTGATCCTACCCCCGAAGCCAATGACCCTAACTTAGGGACAGTCTTCTTATAGCCCTTAAAATTGAACACGGTGGTCGTTAAATTCAGTGACAAGGTCAACCACGCGGAAATATGAGCGGCCGGCCAGGACAGATGAGCCATAGGGCGTTACGTGAACACAATGGACAGAGGTAATGGGGTGTTGGTTCTCGTGTGTCTGACGCCGCGGCGTGTACGGCGTCAGATACACGAGAACCAACGTCTGGATACGCTTGTCGGTCATGTACAGGCCGGCGATGGCGGTGTGCAAACTGGTGGCAGCGTGGTTGCCATTGGCGTTCTGGGGGATGTCTTTTTTTGTGTGTGATCTGGGACAGCTGGTACACGGGTCCCTGAACGCCAATGGCTACCTTCCCATCCTCTCTGACCATATGCATCCCTTCATGTTGGACGTTTACTCTGGTGGTTATGTCTACTAACAGAGCAATGCACCCTGCCACGCCGCTAAGCGTGCGTGACTGGTACCAGGAACACGACAGCGATGTCTCCATTCTTCCTTGGACCGCGAAATCGCCCGACCTCATTTGCATAGACCACTTATGGACTATTTTGACCGATAGGTTCGGCATGCCGACCCACAACTGTGTCATTCCCGGGACCTATGTGCTGTGCTACAGTCTGAATTGGCACGTGTGCCTCGGGCAACCTTCCAGCGCCTCATTGCGTCCATGTCACTCCGTCTCGCCGCTGTCATCCGTGCCAAAGGTAGTTATTCCCATTATTAGGTAGGTGGACATATTATTCTGATACGACCGAGTATATTTTATACACATACTCATAAGAAGTGCAGAAACAAAAAAAAACAAAAAAAGGGGGAGACCATAAAAATGAACCTTCACTTTCCACAAAGTAAATTATGATGACCTGAAGTAACGAATGTTCATTCTGTGAATCAAAATAAATTTCATAGATCAAAAACTATCGAATTAGAATCATTGTAACAAGTATAATATATATTACATAAAGTAAAATAAATTAGATTTAATTCAATAAACTCTCAAGGAGGAAAGAATGCAACTATGATCTGCCCTTGCATTCGGTCCTGCCTAACTTAGGGTTTTATTACCGTTACTTGATATATTTGGTGAGAGAGACAAAAGGCATTAGAGAAATAAAATTCAATATGTATTTCAATTATTTTTCAGATAAATCACCAGTAATTACGTTCCTACGCAGTCAGGATTGTCAAGTGGTCAGAGGCGCTGGTATCTGACCATTCGCACTAGGGTGACCAATGTTCAAGTCCGAAATGCGTGTCCGGTGGCGCTGTCGTTTCCCTGGAACCAGAAGGTCAAGTGCTTGTCCGATGGCACTTTCCCTTCCCTGGAACAAGAGGGTCAAGTGCTTGTTCGATGGTGCTGTCCCTTTCCTGGGGCCAGAGGGTCAAGTGCTTGTCCAATGATGCTGTCCCTTCCCCCGAACCAGATGGCCGAGTGCTTGTCCGATAGCGCTGTCCCTTCCCCGGAGCCAGAGGGTCAAGTGCTTTCCCGCTGGCGCTGTCTCTTTTCCCATGAACCAGATGGCCAAGTGCTTGTCCAATTGCACTGTCCCTTCTCTGAAACCAGAGGTTCAAGTGCTTGTCCGGTGGCGCTGTCTCTTCCCCGAAACCAGAGGGTCAAGTGCTTGTCCGATGGCGCTGTCTCTTCCCTGGAACCAGAGGGTCAAGTGCTTGTCTGATGGCGCAGTCCCTTCTCTGAAACCAGATGGGCAAGTGATTGTCCAATGGCACGGTCCCTTCCCTAGAACTAGAGGACCAAGAGCTTATCTGGTGGTGCTGCCCCTTCTCTGGAACGAAATGTCCAACTGCTTGTCCGACGGCGCTGTCCCTTCTCTGGAACGAAATGTCCAAGTGCTTGTCCGACGGCGCTGTCCCTTCTCTGAAACCAAAGGGTCAAGTGCTTGTCCGAATTCGCTGTCCCCTCTCTGGAACGCGATGGCCAGAGAAGGGCTTGTCCAATGGCGCTGTAAGCTTGTCCAATGGTGCTGCACGCTTGTCCAATAGCGCTGCACGCTTGTCCAATGGCGCTGTACGCTTGTCCAATGGCGCTGTCTCTTCTCTGGAACCAGAAGGTGAACTGCTTGTCCGATGGCGATGTCCCTTCTCTGCAACCAGATGGCCAAGAGCTTGTCCGATGGCGCTGTCCCGTCTCTGAAACCAGATGGCCAAGTGATTGTCCTATGGCACTGTTCCTTCCCTAGAACGAGAAGGTCAAGTGCTTGTCCGATGGCGCTGTCTCTCCCCTGGAACCAGAGTGTCAAGTGCTTGTCCGGTGGCGCAGTCCCTTCTCTGAAACCAGATGGCTAAGTGCTTGTCCGATGGCACTGTTCCTTCCCCAGAACTAGAAGGTCAAGTGCTTGTCCGATTACGCTGTTTTTTCTCTGGAACCAGAGGATCAAGTGCTTGCCCGCTGGCGCTGTCTCTTCTCCGGAACCAGAGGATCAAGTGCTTGCCCGCTGGCGCTGTCTCTTCTCCGGAACCAGAGGGTCAAGTGCTTGTCCGATGGCGCTGTCCCTTACCCTAGAACCAGAGGGTCAAGTGCTTGTCCGATGGCGCTGTCCCTACCCTAGAACCAGAGGGTCCAGTGCTTGTCCGATGGCGCTGTCCCTACCCTAGAACCAGAGGGTCAAGTGCTTGTCTGATGGCGCAGTCCCTTCTCTGAAATCAGGTGGGCAAGTGATTGTCCAATGGCACGGTCCCTTCCCTGGAACCAGAGGGCCAAGAGCTTATCCGGTGGTGCTGCCCCTTCTCTGGAACGAAATACCCAAGTGCTTGTCCGACGGCGCTGTCCCTTCTCTGGAATGAAATGTCCAAGTGTTTGTCCGACGGCGCTGTTCCGTCTCTGAAACCAAAGAGTCAAGTGCTTGTTCGAATTCGCTGTCCCTTCTCTGGAACGCGATGGCCGGAGAAGGGCTTGTCCAATGGCGCTGCAAGCTTGTCCAATGGCGCTGCACGCTTGTCCAATGGCGCTGTACGCTTGTCGAATGGCGCTGTACGCTTGTCGAATGGCGCTGTCTCTTCTCCGGAACCAGAGGGTCAAGTGCTTGTCCGATGGCGCTGTCCCTACCCTAGAACCAGAGGGTCAAGTGCGTGTCTGATGGCGCAGTCCCTTCTCTGAAACCAGATGGGCAAGTGATTGTCCAATGGCACGGTTCCTTTCCTGGAACCAGAGGGCCAAGAGCTTATCCGGTGGTGCTGCCCCTTCTCTGGAACGAAATGTCCAAGTGCTTGCCCGATGGCGCTGTCCCTTCTCTGAAACCAAAGGGTCAAGTGCTTGTCCAAATTCACTGTCCCTTCTCTGGAACGCGATGGCCAGAGAAGGGCTTGTCCAATGGCGCTGTAAGCTTGTCGAATGGCGCTGTCTCTTCTCTGGAACCAGAGGGTGAACTGCTTGTCCGATAGCGCTGTCCCTTCTCTAAAAGGAGATCGCCAAGAGCTTGTCCGATGGCGCTGTCCCTTCTCTTCAATCATATGGCCAAGTGATTGTCCTATGGCACTGTCCCTTCCCTAGAACCAGAAGGTCAAGTGCTTGTCCGATGGCGCTGTCTCTTCCATGGAACCAGAGGGTCAAGTGCTTGTCCGGTGGCGCAGTCCCTTCTCTGAAACCAGATGGTCAAGTGATTGTTCAATTGCACTGTCTCTTTACTGGAACCAGAGGGCCAAGTGCTTGTCCGATGGCACTGTCCCTTCCCTAGAACCAGAAGGTCAAGTGCTTGTCCGATGGCGCTGTCTCTCCTATGGAACCAGAGGATCAAGTGCTTGTCCGGTGGCGCAGTCCCTTCTCTGAAACCAGATGGTCAAGTTATTGTCCAATTGCACTGTCTCTTCACTGGAACCAGAGGGCCAAGTGCTTGTCCGATAGCACTGTCCCTTCCCTTGAACCAGAAGGTCAAGTGCTTTTCCGATGGCGCTGTCTCTCCCATGGAACCAGAGGGTCAAGTGCTTGTCAGTAGGCGCAGTCCCTTCTCTGAAACCAGATGGTCAAGTGATTGTCCAATTGCACTGTCCCTTCACTGGAACCGGAGGGCCAAGTGCTTGTCCGATGGCACTGTCCCTTCCCTAGAATCAGAAGGTCAAGTGCTTGTCCAATGGCGCTGTCCCCCTCCCTGGAACCAGTGGCCACAATATCGAGACGAGCAGCTGCTACAGCCCTAGGAATCGCTCATGGCGGTCCTTAACTTCCGAAACGAAAATTAAAAGAAAACAAACTAGTGGTCTTTCTAAAAGTCGCATTTAAATTAATTGCGATTTCTGCCAATATCTTCCTAGGAATCAAAATTACCTTAAATTAATAACCAAGTAAATCAAGTAAAATTTAATGCCGAAGTGTAAGGCAATCTGCATAGATCTGCGTATTTTATTTTTCCTCAATTCATGTCATTTATGCCATTTCCTCCGATGTCAGTTGATATGAACGCAACATACTTACGAAAACAAATCATTAAGGGTAGAAAAACCAAAACAAAAGAAAACACGATAGTCACAAAAATCAATAGAAATACTTTCTACTGACCTTGGCATTGTTTGCTTTGTTACAAAACCGACAAAACAAAAAGAACGAATTCTTGTCAATAGGAACTAGATAATTGGATGTACAAATGAATGAAGAAATCCGTATAAGAAAAATCAAATTCAGATTAGGTAAACAGATCGGAATCTCAGAGCAGAACGTGAAGGAAGTCATCTACGTTTTAAGTTCTGCTTAAAAACATGTAATTGTTCCCGTATGCAGTGAAAACAAAATCCGTGTTGTTTTGTCGGCATCTGTTAGACAAACCTCATTTCCAAAAAAAATCGTTAATCAGTATTTTTTTGATAGACAAAAGCTATGATCCAAACACAAAAACGGATATGTTAGTTGTGTGTGAATCAAATTTGGTGAATGCACAGTAAAAATTAACAACACGTGATATCTAAGAAAACTTACTTTACTGACCTTCAAAATAATTCCTCCGCCCCGGATACAATGCCTTTTGGGCATCGTTCATATCAGTAGCTTATCTAGCAGGGGGCGACTGGGGCAGTCGCAACCCCTAAAGCAGATTTTTTCTTTTCGAATGGCCAGCATCGTAAATAATTAACGTATTTATTTTTGTTAAAGTAATACATTCACGTAGTTTCGTATAAGCTTTTGTAAAAATTATTATTTGCTACTAATTTGGAGAATAAGTGTTAAGTTCTTGCTTCAGAGAGAGCGACAAACAGAACACAAAGAAAAAAAAACTTTCAAAAACAGAGCAAGCTGATAGCGGAAGGGAAAAGATATTTTGACTAATCCTGGAAAGCAATGGGGTGTACTTTCTTTAGCGCAATATTTCCACAAAATTTAGAAAGAAAGTTTCTAGAAAGACAATGAATAGCGAAGAAATGACTTTGATTCGAGACTTGCTTTCGACAAGGCTTTGGAACTAAGCAAAAGGTATGCGCTTCCATTCAGTACATAATGCTGCCGCTAACTGTTGCTTAGTAGTAGGCCTTGGTTCCAAACTTCTTATGCGGCGCTCTAATTCATCTCATAGGTGCTTTATAGGATTACGATCAGGGCTCTATGCTGGCCAGTCCACACACGATACGGAATTACCGTCAAACCACGCCATAACAGTCCTTGCTTTATGGCTCGGTGCATTATCCTACTGGTACCAACAAGGCTCGGTTCTCTAGTATCGCCACAGAGTTGGTAGGGCATAATTGTCCAGAATATCGAGGTAGACGTTCTGGTTAACAGGTTTCCCCACGATAACCAATGGGTCCAAACACTGGTTATCACACGAGTATACTGCCAGCTCCAAACTTGACCTTAGGAAGAGTACATTGTGGTAAATAGCGTTCTCCCGGCTGTCGCTGAGCCTGCACACGGCCATCAGACTGATGGATCGTGTATCTGGATTTATCAGTTCATAGGACCCATTTCCATTGATCTACGGTCCACGATAGATGTTCTTTACACCATGCTAAACGACGAGTAGCATTCCAAGTGGAGATGAAAGGCTTATGAGCAGCCGCACGACCAAGGTAACCCATGGAATTAACTACTATGCGAATGGTACTTGTACATACCGAGATTCCAGCATGTTTACTCACCTGTACACTGAGATCTTGTGCAGTAGTCCGTCGATTAGCTGTAACGACTCTCCTGAGGCTTCGACGTCCTCTATCACTGATTTTCTTTGGTCTGCCGGTATGTTTTGTTACTTCAGGCCCGCCATGTGTCTTCCACTTATTCAGTACATCCAAACCAGTTGACTTGGGTATGTTTAAATGCCTCTCGGTTTCTTTTATAGACAACCAACTAATATAACACTCAACAATCTTTCTTTTCTCAAAGCCAGTTCTCTCCCGCCGCGACATCTTCACTCAACCTCACAGTGTGATATGATCTAGGTCATCTGCTGGCTTGTTTTTATACGGTTTGCAACTGTACCGCGCATCTTAACAACGCACCGGTTGCGTTCATTTGCTTTTGAAGGGGTGTCCGGTGAATTTTGTCAATATAGTGTATATATACAGTATATATTGTATATATATATGGCATCGTGTGATTTTTATCCGTCCATTCTAAGGAGGATATATGAATCCTGCTTAGAATAAACGCATACAAATCCTAGAAGGCGATTAGTGGGATGTTACACCATTTTTCATGCAGAAACTGCTCCAGGTCCTTGAGAGATGCAGGCGGAGGAGGATAACGGAATCTCATTCTGTTTTCCAACACATACCACAGTGGCTCGATGAAGTTTAAATTTGGTAATTGGGGAAACCAAGGAAGGTGTGAAAGTTCGTCCTCGTGTTCTTTAAACCATGATTGGACATTCCGAGCTCTGTGAATTGGGTCATTATCGTCTTGAGAGATGGCATCCCCTTCAGGAAACAATGCCTGAGCCATTGGAGGATCTTGGTTGGCCAAAATGATTTCATACGCCCTTGCCAGACATTCGTCCTTTCAAAGTGATCAGGGAGCCTGCTGAAAATCCACAATATGACCACCCAGATCATGACAGAACCACCATCATGCTGCACTGTTGGGAGCAAACAGTCTAGGTTGTGCGCTTCTGACAGTGTGCTCCAAATGTAAACACGTCCTGCGGTGGGGAATAATGTAAATGTGGATTTATCCGAGCTCATTATACGCTTCCGTGCATCGGCAGTCCATGTTGTGTGCTTCTGGCACCACTTCCGTCACGGTTTTGCATTCACCTGGGTCACTAGAAGTTTCACAATAGCACCTCTGCCATAAATATCTTGTTTATGCAGTTCACGGCGCATTGCTTTCGTTGATACTGTGGTCTGGAGATGCAGATTGAGCTCCGCACTAATTTTCGGTGCCGTGGTCTTCTTATTACCGGTAACAGTCCTCTTTAAATGCTCTCCTGTCTCTTTCAGTCAGGGTCGTTTTCTGGCCGCTCTTGTGTTTCGCTAACAAGGATTTTCCACGAACACGGTACGCCGTCATAATGCTAGACACAGCAGCTCTTGATACCCCACCTACCCTGGCGACTGTTGTGACGAAGGCACCAACTAGCCGACCATCAACAATTAGCCGTCTTCTGAAGTCCGTTATGTCAGTCATTTTGTCGTCACCCGGAGAGAAATTTTGCAACAAGACACTCTAAATGCATTTAAACAGGAGGACCTTGAGGTTCTAAACAAAGCTATTACAGCCAAAACGTGGTGGATTCCTTTGCGTATTGCGACGTACGCAGCTGCATTAAAAGTCACGTTTCTGAGCGTGATGTTCTCATTATTCTGTCCAACCCCTTCCACACACACACATACACGCAAGTTCTCTAAAATATAGCGATTACATGTAACACTTATCGAATCGATATTACCCAAGCGAAGCGATGGCCTTTGTAGTCGAAGCGATGGCCTCTGATCATTCTTCCGAAAGGGGTCCAGGTTCGAATCCTGGTGAGGCATAGATGTTGTGTTTGTTTTACGGCACTGGCTCTCTCCCTTCCTTGGAACCAATGACCCTAAATTAGGGACGGGCGACGGGCGACTGCTGAGGTTGCCCAAAGGTGGTCTATTTGCACGACGACCAGTACGGTGTGTACCATTAATGCCTGCTCATCTAAGACGGCGGTTTCTGTGGTGCCAGGAACACAGGAACTGGACGCATCAGCAATGGGGTCGATTTCTCTTTATGGATGAGAGCTGATTTAATCTGACGAGCGATTGTGGACGTATACACATCGGTAGAGCGCAGGGAACACGCAACCACACCTCCAACATCATTAAAAGGGACCGATTTGGAGGTGACGGAGTTCTCGTTTGGAGCGGTATCATGCTTGGCAGCCGTACTGATCTCCACATCTTCCAAGGAGGTTCAGCCACTGGTGTCCGTTATTGTACCGAGGTTCTCCTGCCTCACGTGCGTCTGTTTACAGGTGCTGTGGGTCCTGAGTTGCTCTTCATGGACGACAACGCTACACCTCATCGTACAGTGGCTGTCGCACAGCTGTTGGAGAGTGAAGATATTCAACGCATGGATTGGCCTGCAAGGTCCCCGGACCTAAATCCAATCGAACACGTGTGGGACCTTCTCGGGGAAGACGCTTGGCAGCATGTCACCAGCCACCAGCAACGATTCCGCAGCTGCGATTGGCGCTACAAGAGGAATGGGCCGCGAGGCCTCAACAGCTCCTTGACAACCTTGTCCTCAGCATGGACAAACGTTGTAAATCCTGCAACGCAGTCAGGGTGATCATATCCCCTGCTAAAGACAGGATTTTTCTTGGCAGCCGTTTGTCACATGGACATTTCTGTCTTCTGTGCAGTTGTGCTCAAAGCTACCTTTTCAATAAAGTGCCTTTGTATCTTTTGGATTCCTTGTTTGGACAGTTTTACTCACTTGTCCCATATTCGTACATCTTGGGGATCTTATGGTATGATTTGAGTCGATGTGGAGCACTTCTACACGACGTTACATTCGAAAAACCGTCTCGTCCTTAATTTTTGCACGCCAGTGTACATACGACGCTGTGGTACTTGGGAGAGCGAGAGAGGATCCACTTTTTGTTCCGTGTTCACAACTGATTGTACGTGTAAAAAATGGTTGGTTTTGCAGCATTAGAAGAAATCCTAAAGCATATTGTTTCTAGCCAAATAGAGATGTTACAGGCAAATGGATACCAAACTAATCAAGCAAGTAGACATGACTCATAAAAATTGAAAATTACATCGTCCTCGAAGAGGAATCTAACTCAAATCTCCCGAGTCACGTTCGAGTTTGTTACCCTTACACCAGCCATAACAAGGAACCTCCAAGCAACTGAGAATGTGGATGGTTCCTTGTTCTGGGTGGTGTAACGGTAACATACTCGAATGTACTAAGGACATCCGGAAAGTAGTAATGCATCCTCCTTAGTAACTTTTGAAATTTTGACGAGATTTAAATGAAACTGCACTGATATGTGCTATGATTTATTACCAATGCAGGAACAAATGCTTTTCAGAATCGGGAATAAAGATCATGAATGACAGAGAAAAACACCGAGCAGTAATTGAATTCCAGGAAAAAGAGGGTTGAGGATCCAGAAATCCACAGAATACTCCTGGCGGTGTATGGAGCTTCCAAAATCGATATCAGTAATGTCCGAAGATGGATGAAGAGGTTTTGAGAGGGAGAAAGTTCAGTGTCGGACCGGAAAAACAACGAACTGGAAGACCTGCAACTGCAGTGAAAGATGCCAACAGGCAACGAGTGAATGACCTCGTCACAGCTGATCATCGTGTCCCCATCCATGAGTTGCGTAATGCAATTCATTGTGGTCATAATACTATGGAAACATTAATTTGGGATCTGGGCTACAGAAAAATTTGTTCAAAGTTTATGAACAATATGAGCAAAGGGTAGACATGTGCCGGGAACTTGTTGGACTGTTATGAGAGGTAGAGTGAGGTGTTTTTCTCAAATGTTGTGATGGGGGGGGGTGAAACATGGGAGTTCTTTCATGACCCAGAAACAAGACGTGCGTCAATGGAATAGCACCGCACATCTTCACCTCGACAGAGAAAGGCGAAAAAACTCGTTCCGTAAGAAAAGTGATGACAATTTTCTGGAACAAACATGGTGTTATTTTAACTGATTTCTTTGAACGGGATGCAACAGTAAAGAGTGCTAACTATTTGCAGACAATGAAGAAGCTAAAGGAAGCTATCAGTAGGAACAGACGTGACATTCCACTTCCTAGTGTTGTTTTACACCATGATAACGCACGTCCCCGCACCTCAATGGAGACTTCACAGGCTATTGCCAAAATGGCCCCAACCCTCCCTACAGTCCTGATTTGGCTCCCTCAGACTTTTACCTGTTTGCCCCGTTTGAAAAACACCCTTCGTGGGGAATCTATCGACGATGTAATACACTCGTTGTGAACTCGTGGGTGAAACGACAACCTCAGAAATTTTTCCGAAACGGATTTTACCAGTGGGTGTAAAGATGGTGGAAATGTATAGAATGTGATGGACAATGCTTTGAATAGGCTATCATTATTAACAATATGTAGAAGTATTTTGCCACCAAGTTTCACATTTTTGCTACTACAAATGCAAATCGTATGAAGGATGAGACATTACTTTCAGGGTGCGCTTTGTAAATCGCGAGCTGCAGGTTCGAGTCACGTTCTAGGACAATGTAATTGCCAAGTTTTTGGAGACATGTCTATTTGCTTCGTATTGGTGTTCTATGTAGTGCGAGCATGCGAAATAGAAAATAAAAAAAAACGAACATACAAACAAAATAATTACTAAGATGCTGTGGCCTTACGGAACCAGTGGGGTTAATGCCCACTCAGCATTTGATTTGTGGGGTTAATGCCCACTCAGCATTTGATCAGTGGGGGTAATGCCCCCTCATCATTTGATCAGTGGGGGTAATGCCCACTCATCATTTGATCTGTGGGGTAATGCCCACTCAGCATTTGATCTGGGGGTTATGCCCACCAGCATTTGATCTGGGGGTATGCCCACTCAGCATTTGATCTGTGGGTGGTTATGCCCACTCAGCATTTGATCTGTGGGGGAAATGCCCACTCAGCATTTGATCTGTGGGGGTAATGCCCACTCAGCATTTGATCTGTGGGGGTAATGCCCACTCAGCATTTGATCTGTGGGGGCACGTGCCTTAACTGCCCGCGCAGGTTAGGTACCTGTCCTTGGTATGATGTACCAGTAAAATGACAGTAAAAGACGCCAAAGAAAAATGTAAGGAAAGACAAGTGAACAGCGATGGCTTAATTTGCATAGAATACCTTGATGTACGTTTTTGAACACTTTTATTCTTGCATTTTAAGATACATACATACATACATACATACATACAAGTATTAAATAATTAAACGAATGATTTAACAAAAGGTAAAGAGTCCATTTGCATTGTGTGGAAAATACTAATCACTGCATTTCAGTCCTTTTGATATTCAGTGTTGATGCAGAAACACAGATTTGCTGACTTAAAGAATAAATAAACACTAGCCTTAATTTTTAAGTTTCTTCTTCGTAGTTGAATAAATCAGGATTCCACCAGAAAGACGAGAAGATATCTACCGTAGAAAACTACCAGATCTTAAAAGCAGGCACACATCGTGGCATTGACAAATTGTTAGCACTTTAGTCGGAATCACAATCGAAACAGGAACTTAGGTCTCTAAACCATTTACAGTCAAAGTTCAGTGGCTTGATGTGTGTTCATGTTGATATTTGAATAAAGATCTGAAATAAAAAACAAGTAGGGTTATTTAATTTGAGAAGTACAATGACTTTAAATGTGATTTTGCTCACATTTTGAAATTCATACAGGTTATCTCAAGCGAGATTAATTTTTTTCAACAGAAGTTGGGGGCTCTCTTCTTCAACTTTTATCCTACAAAATTTTCCCGTTACACACTTATACAAGTGTTGTTACGTCTTGTCATTTTTCGTAGAAAATAACATAAAAATAAAATATATCAGATTGCCAAGGAGAACTACCTTATATACGTATTTTCTATATACCCCAATGAGCCATTGCATTGTGACCACCCCCAGCCTGGAGAAATGAGAGCGCCTGGAGACCGAACGCAGGTGAAGTTCACAGAGCAGTATATATACAACCCGAGGACCGTTTTTCGGTTAGTAGAGTGTCCTGTGTCACAATAGAAAAAGCTACCGATTTATCAGAGTTTGATGAAGGACAAATTGTGATGGTACGGCGCCTTGGAACAACGATCTGGGAAACGGCGCGGTTTGTGAGTTGTTCACGTGCCACTTTAGTGAGTACGTATCAAAAGTGGTGCACGGATGGCCAAACGACGAACCGCCGTCCAGCCGTGTGTCGTCCGCAACTCATTGATGCCAGAGGGGAGCTCAGAGTGTCGCGCATTGCTCACAGCGACCGTAGCTACAACAGTGGTGATCAGGGCAATGTGTCACAGCACACAGTGCATCGCAGCCTTCTGCGCATGAGCTTTCGTAGCCGAAGACACAGCCGGGTCCCCATGCTCACTGCACGTCATCACCAACAACGCATGAAATCGCCGAAGGTCATCGGGATTGGACCGTGGATGATTGGAAGAAAGTGTCCTGGTCTGACGAATCAAAATTCCTGATGCATAGATCGCCGAGCGCGGATACGCAGATTACCAACGGATCGTCGAGCGCGGATACAAACGGATCGTCGAGCGCGGATACAAACGGATCGCAGATTACCAACGGATCGTCAGATTAGAATCGTCAGTCGGAGACAGATCGTCGAGATATCGTCGATAATCTAATCGTCAAAATATAATAAAAAATAATGATCGTCGAGATATCCGTCGAGAAATAATGATCGTCGAGATATCCGTTGGTAATCTCGTCGAGATCGTCGAGATATCGTTAGTCGGAGACAGATCGTCGAGATTACCAACGGATCGTCGAGATATCCGTTGGTAATCTCGTCGAGATCGTCGAGATATCGATAGTCGGAGACAGATCGTCGAGATTACCAACGGATCGTCGAGATTACAAACGGATCGTCGAGCGCGGATACAAACGGATCGTCGAACGCGGATACAAACGGATCGCAGATTCCCAACGGATCGTCGAGCGCGCATACGCAGATTACCAACGTGATGTTAAAACGATTACCAAAGATCAATGGAGTCCATGGCACCTAGATGTACTGTTGGGCGGAAACAGGCCGGCGGTTGCGGTTTTATGTTGTGGGCGATGTTTTCTTGGGACACTTCAGTCTCTACTATCTCAATAGCATAATCCCTGACAGCTGGCAGGTATCTAAACATCGTTGTGGACCACGTTTCCCCACTCTTTTCATGGTAACGGTGTTCCATGCCCCATTACACAGGATAATGTGCCATGCCACACTGCCAGAATCGTCAAGGAGTAATTCGAGGAACGTGCTGGTGACTTTCTGTTAATGCCCTGGCCTCCAAATTTACTTGACATGAACCTAATAGAATTTTGTGGTTCGACTTGGAAAAGCGGGTTCGCGCTAAATCACCACCACCCTGAAATGTACGGGAAGTGGAGTGGCCGCTGTTTTGCGGGCTAAAAGGCATCCTACAGTTTAGTAGGTAGGTGGCAACAATGTAATGGCTCGTCGGTGTAAGTCTTTTGTATGGAAAAATCCCTTCAGTGAAATCCTGATGTTCATATGCAATGACGTGTGATTCTAAAATGACGCCATCGCGTTGCTTTTGTCATTTTAGCTCTGCGTGCGTGTGGTGTCCGAAACTTTTTATCGGTTACACGAAATGCCGTTGAATTCAGTTTCTCAAAACGGACAGCACCAGTCCTCTGTAATTTGCATATCCCATCACCAACCGTTGACCTAGCGGTTCGCAATACAACTGAAAGGTCCCGTAAGGGGCGACTGCTGATGTGACACTCTATAATCAAATACACGCTGGAAATCTTTTAACTCTGCAGATCAAGGCATCTGGCGTTCACAAACGTGCTAGTCTCTCATCATAGCTGTAGGAGGATATTTATAGATGGGGCTGTGACGTTGCACTTGCATAGGACCTAATTCGTTATCGATCGAGAAGTGCCCGGATATTAATGGTAGGGCGTTGTATATCATGATTGGTCTACTGAATCACAAGTTCTGCGTCTTCGAAATTGTGACTATGCTTTAAGTTTGTTGCCAATTTAGAAAATGGAATGCATTCTAAGTGTTATCACGTAGAGTTTGTTGCAGACGGGTCTGTTTTTTCAAAACAACAATTAGACTGATAAATACAGTTCCATTTGTGACGTACCTGCCAGCAGGACGCACACGACATAAAGGCAGATAGGAATCAGAATAATCGTCTGCGTAGCTCAGTTGGTAGAGCGACTTGTTCCGGAATAAGCGGCCTCGGGTTCGAATCCCGGCGTAGACCAAAAATGACGGAGAAATTTACTTCGTTATAATGGCGCCCGAACTATTCGGATGACCCGGCCGTTCAAAATCTCGCATTGGTGTGATGTTATTTCCACACCGCGAGACAAGAAAAATCAGAGAATTCCTTCTCCAGCGCTTCGAAAAATAAAAATGTGTTATGTTGCATTCCACACAGCAGATTGACTGGGAGTAATCAAGTGCACGTTCTACAGTGGATGGCTGCCTGCAACGAATCATGGTCACGGCTGACCCGTGGGCCATGCCCCCGGCCCTCTTTCGGGGGGGAGATGTGACGTACCTGCCAGCAGGACACACACGACATAAAGGCAGATAGGAATCAGAATAACCGTCTGCGTAGCTCAGTTGGTAGAGCGACTTGTTCCGGAATAAGCGGCCTCGGGTTCGAATCCCGGCGTAGACCAAAAATGACGGAGAAATTTACTTCGTTATACATTCTTTTAATGGTACACTAAACCCCCGCAGAAGAATCGCGGCGACGTACGTCTCATATTTCGTTTGGTCTTGCATACAGAAACGATATTACAGAGCCCCACTATATCCACTTACAGACACTCCCGATGATGGGTGCAAGTTTTCCATGTTTCAAAGTTTCCGAAGACGGAAATTAGACGGAGTAAAGATTTCTCCCGTAACCGTTTTTATTTTGCTCGCGATGTTCCATGAGAGAATTATTCGGTATTGTTGTTAAATATTTTATTGCATAAGTGCTTGTGTTTCTGTTTGAAAATGGTGGCAGCACTTTCCAAAAACACAAGTTAAACAGCCTTCAAGCAACTAAGTATGTGTTTTGGAACTCAGATAAAACGCTCTGTCGTGCGCAGATCGAAGCATAGAATCTTAGCAGCACGCGAGTAGAAAGCGAATCTCCTGATGTAATAAATGATAGTTAAATAGATGTTACTGGCAGATGGATTTCAAATTATTCAAGCAATTTCATTGCTTGACATCACGTGACTTTAAGTACCACTTACATGACCCACTACGCTCTCCACTTCATGGATAAAAGTTCAAAGTAGCTTCAGTTCACTAAATTGATTTGAAATTAATCCATATTTAGTCAACTTACTGTTAAAAATTTGGAAAATGTGTGCCTAAAAAGACTGAAACTTTTAACGGGATGATAATTGGTCCATTTTTACTAAGGTCGCCAATGAATAACCAACGTTTGAAAACGGCCAACGTCCGAAAACGATCGCCCGTAAACAGAATTATGCTTCTCCTTGGAAAAAACAGGCGAATTAGTTTTATAAATGAGAATTTTTCCCTCTTCACTAATAACGCATTGTGCACTTGAACTTAAGATCTACCATCCCTTATCTTCTTTTCGCAAAGAGTAGATTCCATTTCCTTTATGGTCTTTTTAAATGACCTGGAATGTGCAGAATGGCAATGGAATTAATAACAGTACTTTCACTTCTGGTAGTAAATGGAATCTATTTTTTTCTTTTCCATAAACAATATGTGTACCTCCTTATCTATCTAAGGTATCAAGAGCCCCTCTGAGGATTATGAATCATCACAAATGCATTTCTTCCGCTGTTGAAAATGACTTCGACATCGGCAATAAACGACACCATTTGATTTAATCCCAACTGTGGATGCTGCCTCCATATAAGCAGTTGCAGTCACAAAATAAATGGTACATGACGCAGCAACAACGGTGTAAATCTTCGATGCTGCGATTACAGTCAAACAATTGCAATAGCACAATGAATAACTTGTGTTTCAAGAAACGCACGGAAGATTTGCTAATCTGAAACTCTACGCCATAAAATGTTTCACCCAGCCATAGCTGAAAGTTTCATTTCATCAACAACTTATGAATAAAAGTTTTTTTCAGAAGTGATGATTTTCTTTGGAGTAGCAATAAAACTCCAAATCGGAGACTAAAACCTTTTCTATTCTCACGAAGCTGAAAACGCAGCTGCAAAATCGTTTGTCACATGATTTTTCCAGCGAGAGAGAATTTAATTTTACGAGTTTTATTTTATTATTCTCCATCTAAATCAAACTTAGGCATGCATATTCAACATCTATCAAATGTTATGCGTGATTATAAAAAAGGGAAATTACATACGTATCTTAGCTGTAAAACAGCTAAGATACGTATGTAAAGCAGGTTGTACAAAAATAAATGCACCAGAATGACAGTGGAATTGCTTCATGTCTATCCTATATACTGATGTACTTTTAATGTATATAATAAAAATAGTCATAAATTTCAATTTATTTCATATCTTTCACCATTACTTAGACAGCGTTGAATAATCAATGAACTTCTACATTTTGCCTCCAATGTAATATGACGTTTGGAAACCCACATAGGCGGGGTTTTTTCTCGTGAATGCCGAGATGGTTGACATCCGCAAATATCGTTTTTGTACTCTTCGAGATCTAAATGTTAGCTATGTTCTTGAGAATGTGTCTTTATTTTTCTTAAAATAGAAAGAACGTACCAATGTACACTGAAGTGCCAAAACTCATGGAATAGCAGTACGAAAGTTTTTAACTGGCGCTGCCGTCGTATAAAGGCTTCGACGCATGCCAGGATTTTTATCAGTTGCGAGGTGAATCTCGTGAGTCAGGCCGAACAAACGCCAGTAGGATTATGGCAAGCCGACGTGAATTATCGAAGTTTCAAAGAGGCATGGTACTGAGAGCCAAACGGATGGGATTTTCAATTTCCGAAGTTGTGCTGACATTCAACATTCCTCGATTCACGGTGTCACGTGTGTACCGAAAATGCCTCATGGAAGGCATTACCACCCACCGTGGACAGCGCAGAGGCCAACCACGGATTCTGAATGACCGTGACCAGCGACGTCTGAACAGGATTGTCCGTGATAACAGACAAGCGACACTGGCTCAAATAACATCCACACTCAATGCAAGAGGTGCCAGAGACATATCCATCGGATCAGTGCAGCGCAATTTTACGTCCATGGGGTATGGGAGCAGAAGACCCACCAGAGTGTCCTTGTTTACACCACGACATCGAACACAGTGCCTCACCTGTGTCGTGAACACGGTAATGGACTCTGGAAGACTGGCAACATGTGGCGTGGTTCGGTGAGTTACGCTATCAGTTGTTACGAGCTGATCGTAGGGTTCGCGTGTGGAGCAGACCCCATGAGGCCATGGACCGCAGCTGTCAACAAGGCACTGTGCAAGCTGGTGGTGGTTCCATTCATGTGTGGGGTGTTCTTACGTAGACCGGTTTGGGTTCTCCTGTCTACGTAAACACGCCCGTAGCTGGTAATCGCTTTGTCTCTCTGCTGGTTGACCATTTGCAGCACTTCATGGAATTCATGTACTCCAACAACGATGAGATTTTGCAATGGACAATGCACCATGTCATCGGGCCCAAGTTGTCCAAAATTGGTTTGACGAGCATTCTGGACAGTTCCAACGGATGGAGTGGCAACCACGTTCGGCAGATATGAACCCAACCCAGCACTTATGGGATGTGGTGGAAAGGTCCATTCTCCCCCATGATTTTGCACCTACAAATACTAGATAACTGTGGTTGGCTATTTAGACGGTATGACTCAACATCTTTCCGATGTCACGTCGAGTTACTGCACTTTGCCCGGCTAGAGGTGGTCTTACACGATACTAGATACGTATCCCATGACTTTTGGCACTTCGATGTAGGTTTATCAAAAAATTAAAGTTTTATATATAAATATATATATATATAATACATACGTTACATAAACGCTTTTTATATTTGGAAATACAACAAAACAATCTGATTTCCTTTTTGATAAATTCAATTTTGTGCACCATGTATATCATTTTAAACGCATTGAAAAAAAACCCACAGTGCAGTGAAATCTCTAAATAAAGGTCACTGTTCAGACAGAAAAAAGGGACTGTCCGGTGTTCGGAGGTTTGACCTAAATTAAAATTGTTTGCACGTTGCGTTAGAAACGAGAAAATCCTGCAAATCAAGGTCGGATTAGATTGTGGTCAGCGACTGTACCCATGCGGAGATCAGAATACAGGCTGCATAATGTTAGCCTACCGAAAACAGCTTAGTTCAAGATCTAAATGTCCGGATTTAGAGCAGTAAATATAACTGAATTATTTACAGCTGAACAAGCAAAATGAGTAAGATGCATACAGATGACTCACAACTAAACTTTAGCAAGTGATCATGGTGTAGAGAACTTTAGGAAACCATCATCTCCCTGGTCATTGACAGCCCTGGGAAAGGGCAAGTTAGATTAGCGTTAGGATAACCAATACGAAAAAAAACCAGAACGTTAAGCGGCAGTACGTCGGAGGGCAGGTACAGAACCCACAGGAACCAAACAAAGAAACACCGCTGCAAATGGGCAATATTTTAAGGCACCAGCAACCACCACAGCGGTTCGCCACTGGGGACTGAAATGTACACAAGAGCTAGAGCTTAGTTGAAATAATTATCATCACATATCAAATTAAACTTTAGCTCCTTTTTTTACAATTAAGCATGCCATGGTACAGGCCGTAGTGCAACCCATTCTACCCAAGGCAGAGTTCCTCTAGCAACATCCGTTATCCCTAAGTTATCCACGTCGCCGTAGTAGGAAGGAACTACGTAGAATCTTACGGAACAAAGGGTCCGTTGGACCTCCTTCGGGAATGGCTGGCGTGTCCGTTGGACTTCCTTCGGGAATGACTGGCATGTCCATTGGACCTCTTTCTGGAATGGCTGACGTGTCTGTTGCACCTTCTTTGGATGGCTGGCGTGTCCGTTTAGTGCTGTTAAGTAGCTCTGTTGTTCGGAGGTTAATGTTAATCCTGCCTCAACTGTTTTGTGCCAATCAAAACTTGGTGTTGTTTGGAACTTACCGTTGTTCGGAGGTGTCCGTTAGCAGAAATTTTACTATATCTTTTAGCAGCTGATTTGCATGAATGCCGTATTAACTGCATGTCATAGATTTAACTCGCCTATTGCAGATCATTAGTAAAAGAAACAGTGCTCCTGATTTTAACTTGACATGAAACAAGATATTAAAACAGTTCCTTCAACAAGCATTATTTATTCCCATTTACGTATAACAAAATTTAAATACAACATAAACAACTTCTGTAATCTGAGAGTCGCATTTCCGACGGATTTGCTTTAAGTTCCATGGCACTGCAGTTTTTGTCTGTTTTTGTACACAGGTTCACCAGGGATCCTTGATCTTCATTTGTAAACTTCTTATTTGACTGTGACTCACTCAAATTGTCATTTGTTGTAAACTATGGACTAGAAATAGCCTACGAATTGTTATTAATCACAACCTTCTTTTGTTGTGTACATTAACACCTACAACAAAAAATTTAGTGGTTAAGGCTGAGAATAGTTGTAACGTATATCACTATTTAAACTTTCCTTTTTAGTTTCTTTGTCTTGTGTAAATTTTGTTATCTCTTGCGTATATTTTTCTTTCTGAACGTCATTTCGAAACAACCAGATTTCACCGACATTTTGGTACCAGCTGGCAGCTAGTCGGAAAATATACAAACGACGAGCTCCTTGTACAGAGAAGGTGACACGTGAACCTGTCGAACGAACGTTATCTGCGACTAAATGATATGTGACATTCTGTCAGTTATAGTTGGTCTGTTATACATTATGACGAATTGTGAGCTTGTGTTGCTAACAAGAAGTTGTGGTACTTTCAGTGGTGTTGTGCATCAGCAACTGCCGGCCAATACAGACGCTTTAGATTTTCAACAAGTGCTCTTTCTAAGAATTACGATTTCTGTGTCCGTTAGGTATTATTATTTTTGTTGTTATCCTTATTCAAGAATAAGTAGGAACTATTTGAGAGCAGCAGAATAACCTGAAAATTATATTAAAAAAATGTACATGACGTTTCCAAAATGTTTGGTCGGACTTTGGGAACCTGTTCTACCACTGCTTCGGATTTAAAAAGGACATATAGGCTAAACACAGAACAGGAAACGGTTTCCTAAGATATATACAGGGTCTACAGTAAAGTCGTATTACCGCGTCAAGCCCAGATTGGGCATTTGAGGACATACATTTTGCTAACTAAATACGATCGTCTAAACGTAGCAACAATGGGTTTCCCAGAATTGGCAACCCAGTCTCATCGTTGGAACCTGTACGCGTTGTGTTTCATACGAGTTTGTACGAGGTCGTCGCAAAAACTCATATGCCGTAATGAAGTTTAAAACTAACATTCCTGTTTCGTGTTGATTTCATCTTGGTACCTCCGAAAGAAAGAAAACTGTTTACCTAAATATAAGCCTGCACCAGACACATCTACTCATTCGAAGAGCAGTAAGCAAAGAAAGACGCGTTTGCTTAAGGTGGACATCAAGTAATTTTGCTTCCTATACTTCCAATAGAAAAACTTTTGTACACATTTCCTTCACAATTAGTGTGTTCCGAAGGATGAAAATTTGAACAACGATTAAAATAACTTCGTATAATAACGTGGAATACTTAATATTTTCTAAAACATAACCATAATTATATTAAAAATCAATAACTTTTCCTTTTGTGGTGTTGAAACCAGAAAAAAGATGGCGCGACCCGTACTTTGATGACGTCAGTAGACAAGCAAATGTTGGATTGCATAATTATGGTTATGTTTTAGAAAATATTAAGTATTCCAAGTTATAAAATGAAGCTATTTTAATCGTTGTTCAAATTTTCATCCTTGGGAACGCATTAATTGTCCAGAAAAAAGATGGCGCGACCTATACTTTGATGACGTCAGTAGACAAACAAATGTTGGATTGCATAATTATGGTTATGTTTTAGAAAATATTAAGTATTCCAAGTTATAAAATGAAGCTATTTTAATCGTTGTTCAAATTTTCATCCTTGGGAACGCATTAATTGTCCAGAAAAAAGATGGCGCGACCTATACTTTGATGACGTCAGTAGACAAGCAAATGTTGGATTGCATAATTATGGTTATGTTTTAGAAAATATTAAGTGTTCCAAGTTATAAAAAGGAAGCTATTTTAATCGATGCTCAAATTTTCATCCTTGGGAACACATTAATTGTAAAGAAAATGTGTACAGAAGTTTTTCCATTGGAAGTATAGGAAGCAAAATTACTTGACGTCCACTATAGAAAATAACTGTAAAATTTATTTTTAGATATTGCTTAATTTATTTAGAGATTAATGGTGGGACCAGATATGCTATATTACAGTCATTTGCAAAAGTCTAAGAACCACCTGTCAATTGATTGAAAATTAAGATTTCCAAAGAAACGACTAATTACTAGTCAGATATATTTGAAAAAATGACACCACAGATGGATACCTTCATTCTTTAGAACACAAAAGACCTAAATCAGAACTTTGCGTGGCCACCTTTGTTTTTTTTAACGGACAGAATATGATGTGGCATACTCTCAATGAGGGATTTGCAGTAGTCACTTGAAATGTCTTTGCACCACACGTACTTTATCGCGTAAATCAAAGCTTCGGAACTTGGTGGCTGTTTTTATGCTACCTTGTCTTTGAAATTGTCCATAAATCTTCGAGGGAGTTAAGATCGGGACTATTACCGTGCCAGTGAAGCAGAGTTATGTTTTTCCTCTGCAAGTAGTCCTTTACTCTCCTTGATCTGTGGCACGGAGCACCATCATACTGTACATAAAGACTGTGCATTTGTGCACTTGCATACCAGTAAACAGCTTCCCACGTAACGTTTCCACATAAAAGGGACCAGCCATAGTAGTGCTTGTCGGCAAAAAGGATAATGAAGCAGTACCGAATGCCGACATAGCACCCCATATCATCTGACTAGGCGGAAGTCTCACGGTGCTACCGGTGTATTTTGCATCGAAACTTTTGCCCTTTGGTTGCTGAACATGTGCTTCACGTGATTCAAATTGGCGCTTTATTGATTCATCGGAAAAAAGAACTTGGCTTTAATTTTCAGCAGTCCATGATGGATGACACTTTGCAAACTGGAGTCTCTTCTTCTTTACGCTTTCTAACCGTAGGTTGAAGAAGCATATATGCTCCAGCTTTGTTCGTCCGTCCGTCCGCACGATAACTCACGTGAAAATGGTTCGGTTTCGACGAAATTTTAGTATGTGGTAGGGGACCAACTGGGGACTAACCCTATTGAAAATGGGCGAAATAGGGTCAAAGGTCAGGACATAGGAGCGGGATCCATTCCATTGCTCTTATGCGTCATAACTTGCGTAAAAAGGGTTCGATTTCAATGGAATTTTAGTATGTGGTAGGGAACCACCTGGGAACGATCCCTGTTGAAAGTGGGCGAAATGCGGTCAAAGGTCAGGACATAAAAGCGGGATCCATTTCATTGCCTTTATGCGTCATAACAGGCGTAAATATGGTTCGAATTCGATGAAATTTTAGTATGTGGTAGGGAGCCACTGGGGACGAACCCTATTGAAAATGGGCGAAATGGGGTCAAAAGTCAGGGCATAAAACCGGGATCCATTCCATTGCCTTTATGCGTCATAACATGCGTAAATATGGTTCGATTTCGATGAAATGTTAGTATGTGGTAGGGAACCACCTGTGCACGAACCCTATTGAACATGGGCGAAATGGGGCCAAAGGTCAGGACACTGGAGTGGGATCCATTCCATTGCCCTTGTGCATCATAACTTACCTAAAAAAGTTTCGATTGTGACAAAACGTTATCATGTTGTTCCGGAGGTATAGTGAACCGGTTCTATTGAATATCAGCAAAATAGGGTCAAAGGTCATTGCACAAAAGCAAGATTTATTCCACAGCCATTATTCTCATAACTTGCATAAAACTGCTTCTATTGCGACAAAACTTTAGTATGTTATTCTTGAGGTATACTGAACCGGTTCTGTTGATTATCATCGAAATGGGGTCAAAGGTCAGGACACAGGAGCGAGATTTATTCCACAGCCATTACCCTCATAACTTGAGTAATAATTTCTGGAATGTTGGAAAGCCTATCATAATCAATGCATTGTATGATTGTTGATTATCATCGAAATGGGGTCAAAGGTCAGGACACAGGAGCGAGATTTATTCCACAGCCATTACCCTCATAACTTGAGTAATAATTTCTGGAATGTTGGAAAGCGTATCATAATCAATGCATTGTATGATTTTACTAACTTGTTCATGACAGAGGTTAGTCTGGGTTTATATGCAGGTATATTAGACTTTAATCCACAATATTTGCTAAGACGTAGGGAAACAGTGCGTGTATTAATATCAGACACTTTTGAAAGCAGAAAAACCTTGATTTTCTTGCACGAACTCCTCGGAGAACGCATAACTATTTACCTTATGGTATTGTCAACATGTGGGGTTGTTTTCCTTGAAGATCCACTTCTCTTTTGGTCGCTAAATTCTCCTGTATCTCGATATTTCATGATTGTATTATGCATAACAGTCTTTCTCACATTCACCTTTTTGCTTATGTCACGTTCGAAGTAAGTTTCACTACTTAAAGTCACTATTTGTGCCCTCTCAGTAACACTTAGCGACGCTTTTTTGCCCATTTTTCGCTTTATAGAAAATTAGTATAAAACCTCTCAGCATGAAAACCAGAAGCAAACTGAAGCTCGCACGCTTCCCCACAACTCTATCAACAGCTGCCGCTGTAGGATGATGCAATACCGATAGGAAGTTGAGTAATACAGACAGTAGCTGACGCAATCGGCAAAAATTTCCTAATATCAACTGGCTGCCTTAAACTTTTGCAAATGACTGTAAATCACATTACTTCAAACATAATTTAGGTTAAGCCTAAAGTTCATAGAACTATTCCGTACCAATCCGACTAGTACGGGGTGAGCAATATTATTTCATTTTCAATGTTCCTATGTTAATTCAATATGAAAGGGATGGAAATATTTGAATGATGTCTTACCCTTTTTCGGCTTCTTCGTTGGTTCTCTTATGATGATGGCACTTCTGCGTCCACCCACCGCTTACGTCCTTTATTCATAAGATGGTGCTGGTATCCTCCGTGGATAAAACGCAGCCGCGGAGCGTTTTCTATACATTGGAACTTATTCTCCTAACAATTTTGCATCTTTGTCATTGAGCCAAACAACTTTTCACTTTTGCACCTCTCCGCTCCTAACAATTATGCATGGTTTTTCACTGCCTCTGCGCTCCTAACCATTTTTCGTGGTTTTTTCACTCCGTATTTCTCCGAGTTTTCCTGTCTTACGCTTTCCAACCTAAGGTTGAACAAGCGTATACGTTCCAGTTTTGTCCGTCCGTCTGTCTGTCCGCACGATAAATCGCGTAAACATGGTTCGATTTCGATGAAATTTTAGTATGTGGTAGGGTACCACCTGGGGACAAACCCTATTGAAAATGGACGAAATGGGTCCAAGGTCACGGCACAGGAGCGGGATCCATTCCATTGCTCTTATGCGTCATAACTTGCGTAAATATGGTTCGATGTCGATGAAATTTTAGTATATTGTAGGGGACCACCTGGGAACGGACCCTTTTGAAAATAGGTGAAGTGCGGTCAAAGGTCAGAACATAGGAGCGGGATGCATTCCTTTGCCCTTATGCGTCATAACGTGCGTAAAAATGGTTCGATTTCGATGAAATTTTAGTATGTGGTAAGGGACCACCTGGGGACGAACCCAATTGAAAATGGACGAAATGGGGTCAAAGGTCAGGACATCGGATCGGGATCCATTCCATCGCCCTTACCCCATACTATTAAAGAAGCAATCCTTGTATGTATGTATGTAAATTTTATTTTGAAAACAGCTCTAAGGATTTTGATGAAAGTCGTTAACCTAATGTTTTCTGGTACTAGAAATCGATTTAGCTTGATCTCGACTTTAGGAAAATTCGTTTAGTAGGTTAAAAAACCACCCCGAATTACCACGTTTTTACTGTCACTCCGTCGTTCCATTAATGTTGCCCATGCTTAGAAATCTTAAGACGTCATAGTCTCGCGTTTGAGATGTTGGCGCGCGGTCACGCCATCTGTCTCATTACGTCACGCGTTATGTGTGCATTCTATTAAAGTTTTGAGACGTCACACTCTTTCGAGTAGATGGTCTCGATTCCTATCTGCCTCATTACGTCAGGCGTTATGTGCGTATCGCCGGACGCACGATAACTCGCGTAAAAATCGTTCGATTTCGATGAACTTTTAGTATGTGGAAGGGGATAACCTGGGAAGGAACCCTATTGAAAGTGATCAAAGGTTAGGACATAGGAGCGAGATCCATTCCACTTCTCTTATGCGTCATAACTAACGTAAAAAAGCTTCGATTTCGATTAAATTTTAGTATGTGGTAGGGGACCACCTGGGGACAAACCCTATTGAAAATGGGACAAATGGGGTCAAAGGTCACGACGTAGGAGCGGAATCATTCCATTGCCCTTATGTGTCATAACTTGCGTAAATATGGTTCGATTTCGATGAAATTTTGGTATGTGGTAAGGAACCACCTGGGAACGAAACCTATTGAAAATGGGCGGAATGGGGTTAAAGGTCAGGACATAAAAGCGGGATCCATTTCATTGCCTTTATAAGTCATAACATGCGTAAATATGGTTCGCTTTCGATGAACTTTTAGTATGTGGTAGGGGACCACCTGGTGACAAACCTTATTGAAAATGGAAGAAATAGGGTCAAAGGTCAGGACATAGGAGCGGAATCACTTCCATCGCCATTATGCGTCATAACTTACGTAAAACTGCTTCGATTTGGATGAAGTGTTAGTATGTTGTAGAGGCCTACCTATAAAATGGGCGAAATGGGGTAAACGAATCCTACTGAAAATGGGCGAAATGGGGTCAACGGTTAGGACACAGGAGAAGAATCTATTTCATAGCCTTTATGCATCATAACTTACTTAAAAATGCTTCGATTGCGACAAAACTTTATCATGTTATTTCGGAGGTATACTGAACCGGTTCTGTCGAATATCATCGAAATTGGATCAAAGGTCAGGTCACAGGACCGAGATTTATTCCACAGCCATTATCCTCAGAACTTGAGTAATGATTTCTGGTATGTTGGAAAGCGTATTATAATCAATGCATTGCATGATTTTACTAACTTGTTATTTTCCCCGTCGTTTTCGCTTCTCATGTACACCAAGGGGTGTCCGTACCTCCTGGAGGTGTCACCTTCTCCACCATTGGTTCCAAGGGATTCCCCTTAACCATTCGTGTTTCATCCTCCGGGAACGATGACCACTGGTCATTTAGAGCAGATGTTCTCCTAGCTAGCTGAACATCTTCCGAGCTAAGTCCTTTAAAAATGTATTTGGCCCTAACTGTCACCCTGTTTCGGAGTTTTATTATGAGGGTTTTATGGAATACACTTCTAAATCTTTAAGTACGATCGAACGCACGTACGACCGCCTGAGTTATGTTCTTCGGCACAGAGTCTGGGTGACAGTTATTACATAAGTTTTACTTTTTGGCCAGATCTAGGGAGGGCTTCTTATGCAGACTCGAGCCGCGTAGTCGTCTCTGTGGCCTATTGTTAGCTAAGGTTATAACATCTGAAACCTATGTTACGCCGCCGTGCGTGTTCTTCTTTGCAAATGCCTGTCATGAAAACACCTTTTATTTCGTTTTCAGAACTTTGCACCTGGCCTGGGTCTGTGGTCCGATTTTTCCTTCTCACGCGAAGTGGAAGCGAGAAAAAAGAAAACAGTGGAATTTTTATGCCAGCTGGGGCGGGTTAATACCCCCTGAAAACCCAAACAGGAATTACTCTAATTAAAATAATTAATTAACATAATTAATTAGGTAATTAATTCCCGAATTTTTAATATTTATTAACCTGAAGCAATGTGCCCGAAATTAGAAGAATTTCTGCAGCAACAGTTGCGCCCAACCACTTTCCAGACGGAATCTTATAACGATGTGCAACCAACAGTACTGGTGTAAGCGATCCAGTCAGTTCAACTTCAGCGCATCTAGCGAAGAGATCATGAACTTAAATGCCAGTAACTGCTTTTGCTTCTTTAATGCACAGCCTAAACTCTCCCAACGAACCCACTTTTTATGACCGATTTGTAGCAAACGGATGATACACTCCAATTTTACAATTAACATGTGTGTGGTCTATCACATTTTTAGAGTTCTGTTAGATAAGTTCGAGAATTCGCCGCTAGAAGTTGAAATCGGTATTATACTATCGTCCCTCTCTCTCTCTCATACACAAATTCTGTTAGTTCCACACTGATATGTGCATCCGTTCTCCTGTGCAGTGTCTGGTGCATAACTTTACTATACAAATTGTGTACGTCTGTAAGAAAGAGTTTCCAGCCATATGTTCAAACGACTTTTTCATCAAAAGCAAGTTTCCAAAGTTTGGCCAAACAATTTACAGCAATACCCTGTATAGTAGGTTAGTTTAGGGATAATATTTGCTTAAATTCGAGGACTGAACTATCTGAAATTTTTTCATTAACATATTTAAAAAAGTATACCAATGATCAAATCACAGTAACTTACCTTCATCTAAATCATCTGTTGAATATAAACTTGTTCTTGGCTTCAGCCGTTGCGATATAGTATCCCTCATGCATTTGTGGATATATATGTATTGATCCTAAAAATAACCAAAAATAGCGAAAAGAAATTTAGAATGAGTTTCCGTTTAAAAGTCTATGTGAAGAACGTTTAGTACGACAATTTAAATAACAGTCAAAACAATTTAGTAAAATCATGCAATGCATTGATTATGATACCCTTTCCAACATACCAGAAATCATTACTCAAGTTATGAGGATAATGGCTATGGAACAAATCTCGTACCTGTGCCCTGACCTTTTACCGCATTTCCATGATATTCGACAGAACCAGTTCAGTATACCTCAGGAACAACATACTAAAGTTTTGTCCCAATCGTAGCATTTTTACGTAAGTTATGACGCATAAGTGCTATGGAATAGATCCTGCTCCTATGTTCTGATCTTTGACCCCATTTCACCCATTTCACCCATTTTCAATAAGGTTCGTCCCCAGGTAGTCCTCTACCGCATACTAAAATTTAATCGAAATCGAACCATTTTTACGGGAGTTATTGTGCGGACAGGCGGACGGACAGACAGACGGGCAAAGCTGGAGCATATACGTTTCTTCAACCTACGGTTGGAAGGTGTAAATAAAAAAGCTATCAATGAAACAAGGGGGATCGTAAAAAGTACATTTTTCTTAAACCCAAATCAACTAGAATAATTTGCAGAACAGAAACTGAAAGAAAATTATCTTGCAATTTCTAAAATCTATAAAAAAATAATAGAAATGTACTTTTTTTCTCAAAGTTAGTACAAAAGATCCTGTTTGGTTGTGTATTGATAAACATTAAATTTGGTCAGATTGAGTTATAATCGTGTCGATTGATATGCTACATAAACTTTATAATTTTGGTATTAGGGGTTCAGTCATCCAACTCTTAAGAAGTTACCTTTCCGATCAGTACTATTATACAGAGATTGACAATATCAAATCTAATCGCCAGTTACTCTTATCAGTGGTTCCCCAGGGTTCTATTCTTTCACCTTTATTGTTTAACATTTATATCAACAATTTAGGCTCACAACTTCAGGACGCTGACCTAATTCTCTATGCTGATGATGTAACCCTACTTATTCATGGTAACGAAAGTGACTCATTGATTCAGATATTACAAAATCATTTTCTCACCGCGGTCAATTGGTTTACCAGTAATTCTCAATGTTAAGAAAACAAAAATTTTAATTTTCTCTTTAATTTTCTCCTATGGTAGGAATACAAACCCTCTACATTCTATAATTTTAAATAACACTCAGGTTACGGTTGTACAAAGTCTTAAATACATAGGTGTTTTTATTCAGTCGGATCTTAAATCCGACTCACACATTGATTATCTTATTTCCCTAATTTCTCGAAATATTGGAATCATTGGGAGAGTTGTGGTTTATTTGTCTCCGAAAATTATGATTTCACTTTATTATACTTTAATTTATCCCTACTTCTCATTTTGTATTTCGGTCTGGGGCTCGACTACCAATTATAACTTAACTAAACAACAGAGATTACAAAATAAATTTTTGAGACTGGTGCAATTCAAACTTCCAAGTTCCTGCTTTTCAAATCCTAATTGTCTCTCCAGATTGCAGCCTAATGATGTTCAGTTATTAAATATTGATCAGTTATACCGTTTTAACTTGGCAAAACTCATGTTTAAAAGGGTAAAGAATGACTTATTGCCTTCTTTAATTTCTTTAAGTGTCCCTAACCATTCTTACTCAACTAGACATAAAACCTCACTGATCCCTTGTTACCCTTCACATGAACATTCTAGAACTTTAATTAATTATGCTGGCCCGCAGATTTGTAATTCACTCCCACTACAGTTGTTAGCTATTAATTGCTATAATTTGTTTAAAAGAAAACTTAATCAGTCTCGTGATGCCCTTATCATTATCATTTTCGCCTCCTAAACGAGTTGTACAATATGTCTGGCTTGCTTTGTTCTTTGATATTTTTTATGTGTTTAGTCGTCAGGATGAGAGTCAGGCGTCGTGAAGGCCTTTTCCCTCTTATTTCCTGGTTGTTGCTGTATTAATTTGCTTTGCATTAGAATGTCAATTGCATATTGTAAGTACCGAAATACGAAATAAATGAAATGAAATGTTTTCGGAACTTCAATTGGCGGAAGGGAAGCTAGTAATTTCTAAGTTCGCTCCTCCATTCAGCGTTGCAGACATTTTTACGCTGTTTTTATTTACATGAAGTGGAACTGTCTCACTCCTCAAACTCAGCTCTTAGATTCACTTAATAGATACTTGTTTACATTATGATAAATACTCCCACACAATCAAAATATCTGGAAAACGGTCCATCGCAGATGCAAAAAAAAAAAAAAAAAAAAAAAAAAACCAGAATTTAAGTACGTCTGAGAAGGTCTTGAAAACGATAGTAAAAACGGTGTATTTACGTTAGTATTAGTACAAGTGTTAGTTTTGGAAACGGGACAAATGCAAAGTTTAAAGAGGAAAGTTAGCAATGATATCAAAGGTCACAGTTCTTTCGAATATGGAAGAAACGTTACGTGCAATAACAGAAACTTGCGCAAATTTTGCCGTTACTTACAGCTTGAAAGGCGAGACGAATGCGCGCGCACACCCACACGATCGCTCTTACATCATCCCAAGACGCTGAGAGCAAATTGACTTTCACTTTGAAAAACGATTTAATGATTCATCATCCTTTAGTTGCGGTATGTTTGCTTCGGCTTATGGCAAGTGATGTCGCTATTGAACCGTATTTACATTTGGGATCGATCAGGAAATCTGGTCCCAAGCGTTAAGTAAAAGTGTCTAAGAAAATAACTCCCCAGAAAAGAAAATGAGAGCTTCATGAAACTCCTTAGACTACGTCCTTTCAAAAATTCTATACAATTCCGACCTTTTCTTCAGATTTAGTTCCAAGAAATTTTAGCGTCTACGGCTCAAACTGCTCCTTAGTTTTCTTCTAAAAGCGTTGCGTAACTCCTTTGTCATTTCGAAAGATGTATACTTTCTTCTCTTTTTCTGAAGATACAGTCCCAAACGTGTCTACTGCTCAAATATGTCCTCATTTATTTCTATCTTGTACTCTACGCTTTTCACTTCCTTCGTCTATTCCATCATTTTCATCTTGGACTTCTTACTTCCCTAATTTTTCGCACCTCCATTGCTTTTCGTTCGAAGTGGAGTTGAACGAAGAGCAATGAGCTGAACGAGTTGAACGAAAAGCCCCCTTCTCTTCCCATGTCCGTGCTATCTTTGACAGCCCCTCTCAATGTTCCTCTACATTTTATAAGTAGAAACACTTTAACTGAATTCACTTCTTCTATGTTTTTCCCTTCATACACCGATGATCCATTACATTATGACCACCTACCTAATAAGCTGTAGGACCAAGTTTAACACGCAAAACAGCGGCCACTAGGCGAAACATCGATTCGATGAGATCGCGATAGGTATCTTGGGGTATCTGGTACCATAATGTCCCTTGCGGGCCCTGCAATTCCCGTACAGTTCGGTGTGGTGGTGATTTAGCGCGAACCCGCTTTTCCAAGTCGAACCACTAATGTTCTATTGGTTTCGTGTCAGGTGAATTTGGAGGCCAGGGCATTAACAAAAAATTCACCAGCATGCTCCTCGTACCACTCCTTGACGAATCTGGCAGTGTGGCATGGAGCATTATCCTGTTGGTAATGGTCATCAGCAGCAGGGAACACAACTGCCATGAATGGGTGAACTTGGTCCGCAACGATGTTCAGATACCTGACAGCAGTCAAAGATTGTGCTATTGGGATAATGAGGGCTAAAGTGTCCCAAGAAAACATCGCCCAAAACATAACACCGCAGCCGCTGGACTGTTTCCGCTCAACAGTGCATTCAGGTACCATAGCCTCCGTTGGTAATCGGCGTATCCGCGCTCAGTGGTCTACGTGACGCACTAGGAATCTTAATTCACCAGACCAGGCCACTTTCTTCCAATCCTCCACGGTCCAATCTCGATAATCTTCGGCCCATTTCATGCCTTGTTGGCGACGACGTGCAGTGAGCACAGGGATCCAGCTGGGTCTGCGATGAACTGTGTGCTGTCACACATTTCCCTGATCATCATTATTGTAGCTGCGGGGGATTTGTCGCACTCTGGCCCTGCGTGTCACAGTGAACAATGCGCGACAGTCTCCGCTCTACTCTCGCATAAATGAGCTGCGGATGGCACACTACTGGACGACGGTTCGTCCTTTGGCCATCTGTGCACCACTTTGATACCCACTTACTACAGCCGCACGTACACAACCCACAAGCGGCCCAGTTTCAGAGATCGTAGTTCCGAGGCACCGTGCCATCAGAATTTATCCTTTATCGTACTAAGATAAATCGGAAGTTTTTCCCATTCTGACTCCGAACACTCTACTAACCGAAAGCCGGTCCTCGGGTTGTATATATACCGCTCTGTGAACTTCACCTGCGCCACCGTTTGGTCTCCAGGTGCACTAATTTCTCTAGGATGGGGGTGGTCATATGAAATGGCTCATTGGTGTACTCGTATGTGTATCATTCAAGCCGCAATGTAATAGTTCATTGGTGTACTCGTATGTGTATCATTCAAGCCGCAATGTAATAGTTCATTGGTGTACTCGTATGTGTATCATTCAAGCCGCAATGTAATAGTTCATTGGTGTACTCGTATGTGTATCATTCAAGCCGCAATGTAATAGTTCATTGGTGTACTCGTATGTGTATCATTCAAGCCGCAATGTAATAGTTCATTGGTGTACTCGTATGTGTATCATTCAAGCCGCAATGTAATAGTTCATTGGTGTACTCGTATGTGTATCATTCAAGCCGCACTGATGGCAGGCGCTGCGTGTTACACTTGGACACCGGAACCAGTGGGGTAATTTTAATTTTGGGGGCCCTAGGCCAATCTCGCTTAGAGGCCCCCTTCCCCATTTAAAACTATTTAACCAAATTAAGTGCATCACTAATCACGTTTGGTCGATTTATATTTATTTTTTTAAATACCCTCCTTTAAAATTGCATATGAATGTGTTTTATCGTAACAACCGATCTGTGTGTGTGTATGTGTGTGTGTGTGTGTGTGTGTGTGTGTGTGAAAGAGAGAGAGAGAGAGAGATAGGAAAAGAAGAATCTTTACTTATAAAATTCCCTCTGAACTGTTATTATCAATATCTAAAAAACGGTTTTTAACTATACCCCTCCTAAGTCTATTCGACGTTCCTTCATGGATGCAAAATCTCTTAGTGATATCTTCAAAATGAAGTTCTTTTACAAGTTTGGCATTTGCAACAAAGCTTGCCAAACTGGAGAATTCCAAATCCCTGGATGAATTCCTAAGATAATTATGGACTCTTTTGAGAACACTAAAAGACCTTTTCAGCAGGTGCATTAGAGGTTTTCATGATTCATGGTGATTTGTGCTAAAGTGAAACAGTTTTGAGAATTTGACTTAACCTCGCTCAATGAACACATATCTGCTATCTGAAAATATGCGTTAAACAATTTTATTCCTCCCACTTGTCAAAATAAATAAAAACAGTGTACTTAAAAAAGAATCCTAAAACAGGAAGTTGTAGTCAGGTTGTCAAAATTAAAAAGAGTGGCTTCCGGACATAAATAAATATTAGTGATAAGAATTTTTCTTTAAAAATTTCTTTTTTTATACAGGGTGTTTTTTATGTAAGGACACCATTTTGTTTTGCAATAACTCGTAAATAAATACTGTTTAATGTAATATGTTTTTATAAATGGTTTACTTACCTAATGACATTATGTATGGAATATGACATCGGCCAAATGGCCTCCTCTGGCTGCGCCGCAAATACGGACTCTTTCTATTACATTTTCCACAACGTTTGCGCACATTTCGGGGGTAATTTGTTCAATTTCTTTGCGAATGTTTTGCTTAAGCAGTTGAATCGTTGTCAGCCTGTTAGCGTAGACTCATTCCTTTAATCAGCAGTAAAAGAAAAAATCTGGGGCAGTCAAATCAGGGGAAAGAGGGGGCCAATTGACATCACCAGATTTTTACATTTATCGGCCTGGAAATGCGTCCTTTAGAATTTGCATTGTTGCACGAGCCGTATGACATGTGGCGCCATCTTGTTGAAACTACATGTGCAGTAAACCTTGTCGATTAATTTCAGGCAGAAAGGAAGTTTGCAACATTGCACAATATCGTTCAGAATTTACTGTAACCGCAGTTTCATTAGCATCCTCGAAAACAAATGGTCCAGTAATGCCTCCACTCCATACGGTACACTAAATAGTTGCTCTGCGATTATGAAGAGGTCGTTCATGAATTACTCTTGGATTTTCTGATTCCCAGTAACTGCTGTTCTATTTGATAACGTACCCATTGATGTCGAACTGAGCTTCGTCGCTCATGATTGCATTTTGTACAAATTCAGGCTTGTTGGAATTGTAGCACCTTTGCACTCCATAGACGACTACGTTCATGGTAATTTTCTTGCAGCTGTTGTGTTAAATGCATTTTGTACGGACAAAAATCTAAATCTTGAGCACGACGTCTAATGGAGATTCTTGGATTGTCACCAACACTTTCTCTTACGGCATCCACGTTTTCTTGGGTACGTGCTGTACACGGTCTGCTAGGCTTTTTCACATCTTGCAGTGTACAGAGTGCTTCGAAATTTTTCAGTGCACGCCGTATTTTCCTCGCTGAAGGCTTATGATTCACACCAAAAGCATTTCGGAATTTTCATTGTCTCCACAATAGACGAGCCATCTTCATAAATTGTTTTAAACCTTTAACGACTATAACGCAAAAAACGCCCGAATATGCAAACGGCAATAGACCGCCAAAACACCTGTCTGGAGTTAGTAAGGTTTCTTATCCTTACTGATTCTTCAAATTTTCTCGACCTATGAGGAATCACACCCAGTCACTATTGTTGTTATTAAAAAAAGAAGTGAAACAACAGACAGTTTCGGGTGTTATGTTATTTAGATTGATGCAAGATTTTGGGTTCATGGTCGTTAAAGGGTTAATCTCTAAAACACGTTGTTCTCGCCATAATGAATTGTCAGCTTTTGAGCTTAATGCCAATCAATTTACAACTGATGCCACGTGCTTCAGAGAAAAACGGGGTAAAATCAAAATGGTACCCTTACATAAAAAAAAAAAACCGAAAAAAAAACCCACCCTATATTTTAAAATTTGATATAAGAGCAGCGAAGATTAATTTCTGTTTTTCTCCAATTCATGCGAGTAGGTTATAGATTAACCTCTTTTAGCTCTATTTACGTTTCGGTCCTTCATTTCTTATTTATGTTCTTTGTACGTATGTCTAAAAGAATAATTCATTAGCGCAGACTTCATTGCAACTGCCAAAATTTTACAGACCGCATATGTTGGCTATTTTGATTAAAGATTTCGGAATAGGAAGAAAATACATAAGCATTTGCATTTACAGATTCAGTGAAAACTCTATCCACTTTTGTAAAGCTTACTGAGTTATCAGGAAAACTGAATAATTCTTTATCATTACTGGCAACCGATAATTTAACAGCTGTATTCATAATACCTTCGTCACTAAATTTCTGGAATACTTAGCTATGAATGAAAGAAATTGTTAATCCCAATTGATCTATTTTAAGAGATCCCTATTATTCAAAGGATCCCATTTCTCAGATTGCCGTTATTTCATTGTAGGTATAGTCACAGAGGGCAGAAAATTTATAAGGTTAAGGGACGCATGATGTATAATGTAGAGGTTAGCATTAGAAAAAGGTTTTCGACGACCATGAATTTCCTTCTTCCTTATCTGTTGCTACAACACAAAACCAAATGTCAAGCTTGAGGCGCTAAATATAATCAATTATTTGTAAAAAGAATTATGTTCATCAGAACATTGTGTGACGTCATCAGATTTAATCATTCATCAAACACTTGCGCTGAGAAAGTGTTCCTTTATTCTTCGCGACACATTCCCAAAAGCGCTTCCTTAATGCCGAAACGTGCCACCCGTGAAGAACATTCTCTTCCTGATTGAATTTTTTTCTACTTCTATACGCATTTATGATTATCTTGAGAGAACAGAATTATAGAGAAAAGCTACTGCACGAAACTGCTGTTTATATAAGAAAGAATTCGGTTATCGTTAAGTACCAAGGTAATCATTAATATACATACACTGCTGTCCAACATTTTAGAGCAAGGTATATTTTGACCACTCAAAATAAAAAAAACAGTTTTACAACTCTTTTATTTACGCTTTCCAACCGTAGGTTGAAGAAGCGTACATGCTCCAGCTTTGTCCGTCCGTCCGTCCATCTGTCCGCACGATAACTGGCGTAAAAATGGTTCGATTTCGACGAAATTTTAGTATGTGGTTGGAGACCACCCGGGAACGAACCCTATTGAAAATGGGACAAAAGGGGTCAAAGGTCACGACGTAGGAGCGGGATCCATTCCATTGCACTTATGCGTCATAACTTGCGTAAATATGGTTCTATTTCAATGAAAATTTACTATGTGGTAGGGGACTGCCCGGGGACGAAACCTATTCAAAATGGGTTAATTGGGGTCAAGGTTCAGGATATAAGAGCGGGATGCATTCCATTGCCTTTATGCGTCATAACGTGCGTAAAAATGGTTCGATTTCAATGAAATTTCAGTATGTGGCAGGGGACCACCTGGGGACGAATCCTATTGAAAATGGACGAAATGTGGTCAAAGGTCAGGACATAGGATTGCGATCCATTCCATCGCCCTTATCCCATATTATTAAGGTGGATGTCAAGTAATTTTGCTTCCTATGCTTAAAATGGAAAAAACGTTTCTACATATTTCTTTCACAATTAATGTGTTCCCAAGGATAAACATTTGAACATCGATTAAAATAACTTCATATTATAACTTGGAATACTTAATATTTTCTAAAACACCACAATAATTATATTAAAAATAAATAACTTTTCCATTGATGGTGTTGAAACCAGAAAAAGGATGGCGTGACCTCTACTTTGATGACGTCAGTAGGCAAACAAATGTTGGATTGCATAATTATGGTTATGTTTTAGAAAATATTAAGTATTACAAGTTATAAAATGAAGCTATTTTAATCGATGTTCAAATTTTCATCCTTGTGAACGCATTAATTGTCCAGTAAAAAGATGGCGCGACCTGTATTTTCATGACGTTAGTAGACAAACAAATGTTGGATTGCATAATTATGGTTATGTTTTAGAAAATATTAAGAGTAGCAAGTTATAAAATGAGGATATTTTAATCGCTGTTCAAATTTTCATCCTTGGGAACACATTAATTGGGAAAAAAATGTGTACACAAATTTTTCCATTCGAAGTACAGGAAACAAAATTACTTGACGTTCACCTTAAAGGAGCAATTCTTGTATGTATGTAAATTTTATTTTGAAAACGGCTCTAAGGATTTAGATGAAAGTCGTTAACCTACCGTTTTCTGGTACTAAAAATCGATTTAGCTTGATCTCGACTTTAGGAAAATTCGTTTAGTGGGTTAAATAACCACCCCGAATTACCACGTTTTTAGTGTAGTGTCATGGCGTCCTGCCATTAGATGTGGGCGCACGGTCACACCATCTGTCTCATTACGTCACGCGTTGTGTGTGGATCCTTTTAAAGTTTTATGACGTCACACTCTTGAGAGCAGATGGTCGCTATTCCCATCTGCCTCATTACGTCACGCGTTGTGTGCGTATGTTCGTCCGCACGATAACTCGCGTAAAAATCTTTCGATTTCGATGAAATTTTAGTATGTGGTAGGGGAACACCTGCCTGGGAAGGAACCCTATTGAAAGTGAACGAAATTGGGTCAAAGGTCAGGACATAGGAGCGGGATCCATTCCACTGCTCTTATGCGTCATAACTAACGTAAAAAAAGTATGATTTCGATTAAATTTTAGTATGTGGTAGGGGACCACCTGGGGACAAAAACCTATTACAAATTGGCGAAATGGGGGTCAAAGGTCAGGACATAGGAGCGGAATCCCTTCCATCGCCATTATGAGTCATAACTTACGTAAGAATGTTTCGATTTGGATGAAATGTTAGTATGTTGTAGGGACCTGCCTGGGGACGAATCCTGTTGAAAATGGGCGAAATGGGGTCAAAGGTTAGGACACAGAAACGGGATCTATTCCATAGCCTTTATGCATCATAACTTACATAAAATTGCTCCGATTACGACAAAACTTTATCATGTGCTTTCGGAGGTATACTGAACCAGTTCTGTTGAATATCATTGAAATGGGATCAAAGGTCAGGGCACAGGAGTGAGATTTATTCCACAGCCATTTTCCTCATAACTTGAGTAATAACGTGAGTAATGAGTAATGATTTGTAGTATGTTGGAAAGTGTATCATAATTAATGCATTGCATGATTTTACTAACTTGTTTTTGATTGGGGGTTTAACGACCACCATGAGCAACTCAATGGGCTATAAACAGATTCCTGTCCCTAATTTATGGTCACTGGCTCCAGGAATAGGCGAGAACCAGTGCCGTAAGACAAATCCCTCACTGGGATTCGAACCCAGACTCTTCACTGACGAATGATCACAAGCAAGAGCTTAAACCACTGCTCCTTCTGGGTGGCTTCTACAACTGTAAGTGGTATTAATGGATAAACAGCAATAGTAAAATCGTACGACATCAGAAATCATGAGTAATATGTAGTACAGATCAAAACAGAATAAAATGTTACGGCGAAAGTACAAACCCATCTAGTGACACTCAAGTACAGGCCCACCTAGTGACACTATTTCATCAGCATTGCACAACGGCTGTTTCATGAAAACTGAGAGTAAAATCACACAAAATGAAGAAATATAGGTACAGCAAAATATGTTATTCTTTCTCAAAGTATCTTCCCTCGGATGATCTGCAACGGTCCCAACGTTCAGTACACTTTTTAAAGCATGTGGCGAAGGCATTTTGTGAAAGCTGCTTTAGAGACCTCTGTACAGCTGGAATAACGCAGCTTCTGTGTTTAATATTGCGCTACAGAACTTCTCCTGAATTGTTGGAAACAACCAGAAATGGCACGGAGCGAGGTCAGAACTGTAGGCAAGCTGTGGCATGATTTCAATATTGCATTTCGTAAGAAGCTGTTGAACACAAGCAGCCACATGTGGGCGGGCGTTATCATGGTGTAGGGACCACTTGCCCACCAGTTCCAGTCGCTTATTCGATATGTGTCGTTGCAGAAGCTTCAAAACTGAAATGCAATACTCAGCATTGATTAGTCATTTGTGGAGGAACGGTATTCTGGTAGACTACACCTTTATGATCAAAGAAAATTATCATCATTACCTTCCCAGCTGATTTGGTTTGGCGGACTTTTCTCGGAGGTGAGAAGGCGAGCTTTTGTGCTTCCAAACACTCGTTGCGCGCTTCGTGAGGGGCTCGAAATAGTGGACCCATGTTTAATAATGTGTTTAAAAAGTTTGGATCATTTCCAATCATTTGTTTCTACTCATGACATACCTGAACTTTGGCTAACAATTGTTCTCTCGTCAGGTGATGAGGTACCCATCTGGAACACACACGATGCAGCAGTAATTTTTCGCGTTGTTGAAATATTAGTTGACGCCGCTATGTCTTCACACGTCATTCGTCGATGTCCTTGCAGGATTGTCGAAACAGTGTTAACAATGCACAACACTTTCAGGTCGACCAGGCATGGGAGCGAGCTCTGCCGACAAACGTCCTTTTTGAAATCATGGTGCCATCTAAAAATCGTTGACTCACCCAAACATTTATCTTTGTAAGCTTTTATCATTAAATAAACTGTTTCTGGAGCCGTTTTACCCAAACGATAGCAAAATTTTATCGCACAACGCCTTTCACTTCTCAACTCTAAATCACTCACCTCCATAGCTGTTTGGCGAAATGCAGACGTACCTTAAACAACTGCGCAATAAAAAAAAACCGGAGTCATCTGCCACGGCTAATAACCGTTGCCACAGAAACTTCCTTAATTCAGTTAGTCGTCTGCGTGGTTATTTTTCGCCTTTGCACTGTTGCCAATTAAAAAACACTACTTTTAGTTTTTATGGAACCGCCTTTGTATAAAGAAACTATAACGTAAGTCCTTAGTAGAGCACATATCCATCCCTCACCACAATGCATGTTTGGCGCTCATGTGTTATGCTTAGCACCAAGTGGATTTAGGAGTTCTTGGGGTAAACTACCACACTCCGACTGGAGCGCCCTTTTAAATGCTGAAATGTTTTCTGTGAGGAGATTCCCTTGTGCAACACGTGTTCCCAGAACGTGTCATGTATACCTGATTGGATTGAGAGCACTCCCCATCCGACGAATATCCTCACTAGCCAATACTTCCTCCACAGCTGATGCACGATGAGGACGAGCTTTATCATCCTTAAAAATGAAATCTGCAACCACAGCACTACGAAACAGAAGAACATAGCATTTGCATTTACTCTCTCTCTCTCTCTCTTTCCAAAAGGTAAACATTAGCTATGGTTCTGCATCCTCAATAGTGCATGACGATCTCGGATATCATAAAGTGTGTGCCAGATGGGTGCATTGGCAATTGTCTGATGTGTATGAGCAGCAGCGGCTGGAATTTATCAGAAATGTTTTGCAGCGGTATGAGTCACATCCCAGTATTCTGGATAGGATTGTCACTGGGGATGAAACACGAGTCCATCATTACGACCCAGAGAGCAAAAGGCAAAACATTAAGTAAAAACATCCGAGCTCCCCATGCAAAAAGGAAGTTCATAGTTGTCCCATTCGGCACGAACATTAATGCGGATTCTTTTTTGACATGAAGGACCCATCGTTAAGCACTATCAAACACAGGGTGACTCAATTAACAGTCGGTCAAATTGTGACTTGCTGAAAGACAAATTGGAATCAGTAATTCGCACAAAACGACGAAGAATGTTATACAAAAAAGTACTGTTGCTGCACGACAACGCTCGTCCACATACGGCATTGGCAACTCAACAAACAATTACCGAGTTGAAGCCTGAGGTGTTACCATATTCTGCTTACAGCTCAGATCTAACGCCGTGTGTCTTTCATATCTTCGGGCTTCTGAAAGACGCTTTGCAAGTCCACCGTTTTGAAAGTGATGTCTGTTTTTGAGCTGCAGGAACAAACCGAAACATTCTTCTCTGTATAAATCCAGAAGCTTTTAGACAGATATAAAATATGCGTTGAACGACAGGAGGACTATTTTGAGAAATAAAGTTATTGTTATCTGTATGCCTCTCAGTTTCTTTAATACAGTATACGCCAATATTGACCTTACTTTTTGATTTACACATGTACATCCTTGGCAGCTGTCACGTGCTCACAGCAAATTTTCATACAGGCTGAGCACCATGGAATGTTTTCAAACATCACAGCGCTCTCAAGTGCAGATGTTAGCAAGCTTTTTTAGCCCAATGACTCTCTGTAACCGTCAGGTTTTATGTTCGTCCTTAAGTTTTGGACAGCTGTTTAAGTGCTCCGTAAAGTACGTAATATTGCCCGGTATAGCAATATTCTAAACAGCTCAAATGAGAGTGTTTCTCAGTAGAAATACACTTTAACATAATCATGAGACGACAGCAGTATTCTTAAACAAAACTTCACACTTCAAAGTTGGTTAGGAATGATTCAGTATCCTTAACGCTTACCCAATCTTTAAAAAGTACAATATAAAATTTGGAACATGTGAATCCGTTTATTGGTGTAAATATGACATGGATGTTAAGTCAGATAATACCCGAAAACTTGAAAATTTTGCCCTCCTGGATCGGGAATCGAATCCCCGTCTCCCCGATAACGCTCAAGTATGATACCCACTACACCACCCAGAACGACCAAGTTTCAAGTTTCCGATCAATTGATCAATTATTCAAGTTTCAAGTTCAATCAATTATCAATTAAGCAAATTTCAAGTTTGATCAATTATCAGTTAATCTAGTTTCAAGTTTGATTAATTATCAATTAATCAAGCTTCAAGTTTGATCAATTATCAATTAATCAAGTTTCAAGTTTGATTAATTATCAATTAATCAAGTTTCAAGTTTGATCAATTATCAATTAATCAGGTTTCTAGTTTGATCAATTAACAATTAATCAAGTTTCAAGTTTCCGATCAATTGATCAATTATTCAAGTTTCAAGTTTTATCAGTTATCAATTAATCAAGTTTCAAGTTTGATCAATTATCAATTAATCAGGTTTCAAGTTTGATCAATAATCAATTAATCAAGTTTCAAGTTTGATTAATTATCAATTAACCAAGTTTCAAGTTTGATTAATTATCAATTAATCAAGTTTCAAGTTTGATTAATTATCAATTAATCAAGTTTCAAGTTTCCAATCAATTGATCAATTAATCAAATTTCAAGTTTGATCAATTAATCAAGTTTCAAGTTTCCAATCAATTGATCAAGTTTCAAATTTCTGATCAATTGATCAATTAATCAAGTTTCAAGTTTGATCAATTATCAATTAATCAATTGATTCCAATCAATAGATCGAAAAACTTGAAATTTCGCTGTTCTGGGTGGTGAAGTGGGTAGGATGCTCGGGCGCTATCCGGGAGACGCGGATTCCCGCTCCAGGATGACAAAATAAGTTTCCGGATATCATCTGACTTAAGACCCATGTCATATTTACACCAATAAACGGATTCACATCTTCCGAATTTGTATTGTACAATGGTGTAATCATGTATTTTATTCATTGATCATTCATTCTTTCATTCTCTAAAAAATCTTAATTTTCTGTATGAGGTGAACTTGATTTCAATGATAACAAAAGCATAGGAAAATTGCAATGTCTCTTATATTATCTACTAATAAAAAAAGTCATAGATCATCTTTCTTACCTCGGTTTGAACCATATTTGTTCTGTGCTCTCTCATCTCGACGACTGTTTTGTAAATATTGATATCATTGTGATACTCGATGTGCTGCAACAGCCGATCTACGGCAATGAATGTCCCAGTTCTGCCAACCCCAGCGCTGTAAAGTACACGAAGTTGACAAAATCAGTTCATCTGAATAAAAAGACAATGCGAGATATTAGCATTTAAAAATATACTACACGTAAGCTACTTAGCATTTGGTTCGCTGGCCTCATCTGGTCACGAAAATAAGTCTCTTAGCCGAACTTGTTTTCAGGAACTGTACAAGATCACAGCTGCATTTACTTGACACATGTTTTACTTTTACAAGGTATAACGTAGAAGTCTTTTCGTACTTCTACGTTATTTTAAAAACATAACCATAAGATGAAATAGTTCCAAATTTAAACCATAACGGCCAGACGAAACATGTAAGCAGCAGAAATCAAACTTACGGAAAAGATGCTTTATTCAAGGTTTTCTCCAACACAACGTAAGATAACATATCGGTATCAACATTAAACACACCACACATTAACAACGCTACGTTACACACAGCTCCACAACACAACGCTCGCCAAGCAGCAGTTTACTCGTAGTTTATATCTCTCGTTCTTATGAAAACAGGCATACGTCACGTTCATTCAACCTCAATTATGTTGCCAACAGTATTCGTTTGAGAGAAAAGATATTACGTTAAGTGTGAAGTATAACTGAGAATAAACTCAAGATTTACATAGGGAAAGAAACTAAAAAGGAAATTTAAATTAGATTATACGTCACAAAGGATTAATGTGAACATTTAAGCAGAAAAATAAGTTTCAGATATTCGTCATATGCATTTAGAAGTAAACATATTTCGATATACGCAAGCTGAATCATGTGAAGTTCCTCCTTTTCGTAGCTGACAAGAAGGGCTTGGTTGTGTGGCATCGTTGGGTGAAAACGTACCCTGAAGCAACGCAAATAGCGCATTAAATTCGTTTGTTTTTGTGGTGTAATATGCACAAAAGATTCGTTAAGCTTTTGCACTCCACTGGGAGGCTTTTTCAAGGCAATGGTAGATATGAAAATGCAGGGAATTAGAACACGTAAGAAACAAAGATGATTTCTTAAAAATAACATGGGTGACATCACAAGCATATTACACTCACGGACAATGAAATTTGCGCACCTAGAAGAAAACATGCTACAACCACGAAACTTTGCAAATAGCTAAAGTGCGTACTGATGTGCAAATGATCCACGTTTGCTGCGAGTGCGCATGACCGCACACCCTCTGGTGGCGCTGCAAGCACGAACCGGCAGCCTTATAAACCGACGTGTAGTCGATGCCCCATGAAAGCGAAAAGCACCGGCCGACGCAAGCAAGAGTACAGAGTGACAAGAATGCCGGGTAGATGCCAAAGACGTCGATTTACGCAGCTTACGGACTTTGAGAGAGGCCTGATCAACGTGCTGAAACCGCAGGGTGGGGTTGCGCCGTATAGCTCGCCACGTGGATCGTTATGACCATGCCGTCCGACTGTGCAGGGAGTACTTGATACGTGACGGCACCGACACACGGGGATGCGACTCCGGACGTACCAGGAAGACGACCGGTAGAGAGGTTCAACTGATCATGCGCCAGGCACGAACGGATCCCACGGGAACTCTGTCCACTATACAGGGAGATGTAGCGGCTTCTGTGTGCCCACGAACCATTTCCAAACGCCTCGCGGAAGCGAATCTGCTATCCCAGCGCCCCTTACGTGTGCTGTTATTAACACCGGAACATCTCCCGCTCCGTGTGCAGTGGTGCCAGGCCAGAGTGGCGACGTGTGGTGTCTAGCAATGGGTACCGCTTCGTTTTGGGGACAGATCATCATCGTGTCCGGGTGTGGAGACCCCCGGGTAAACGACACAATCCCAACCTCGCTATCTAGCACCACACCTCCGACACTGCAGGCATTATGGTCTGGGGTGCCATTGCCTACGACAGGCGATCATCTGTAGTAATGGTACGTGGATCACTGACGGGCCATATGCATGTAAATGAGATCTTGCTGCTCCAGGTGCTCCCATTCCTGGTCGGGATTCCAGGTGCGCTATACTGGAAGGATAATGCACGCCCGCACACGGCTTGGGTTGCCCAGGACTGCCTACGTCCTGTCTAGACACTTCGATGACCTTCCCGATCCCCGGATATGTACCCTATCGAGCATTTGTAGGACTAGTTGCAACGCTGGCTGACGCCGTGTTGCTCTATCCGGGATTTGGAGCACACCGTCTAACACGTGTGGGCCGGTCTGCCGCAAGAAAACATCAGGCGTCTGTTTGCCTCCATGGCGGACCATATTGCAGCATGTATCGCCGCACGAGGCGGTGCGACGCCTTATTGAAGATGACTGGACTGCGTACTAAAGATCCCTCTGTAATTATCCTGCATCTCTGTTTTTGCCATCATGTGTATCATTCATCTGTATCATCACGTCCATAAAATTTCAGTTCAATTCAATGCTTCCTTCTTGGTGTGCAAATCTCATTGTCCGTGACTGTACATGGATTTTTGTCACCCAATTACACGGTGTGCCGCAGTGTGTTGCTATCTTTAAATAACGCATACCAAATCAATGGTAGTTCAGTAGAGACCATATAATTGCATCCTAGTTTGTTGGATGGAATTTCGACTGTTCTGCTGGTGGCAGTCTCTTTGTCTCTTTAAAGTTCGTGTAAGGGGTAATTCTTCTAATACTATTCCATACAAGAGTGGCCAAGAAATATATGACTTCTCTCTAGCGAGGGCTGTATTCTGCATGTCTTGGTTGACACTTCGGACGTGCTCTTTACATCTAGTGTCCAAGGATCGCTTTGTCATTGCGATATACACTATCTACCAACAAGTAATTGGACACCCCTGCAATCGACGATATCTGCGGTCTTGATACACGTCACGGTCGCCGCCGTTAAATATCGTGTGGGAAACAACAACGCAAGCAGTCGCATGCAAGATGCTAAGCAGTTCGGAGCTCTCTGATTTCGAGAAAGGTGTAATCGTCGGGTATCACAGAAATGGCCGATCCATACGTGACATATCCAGCGAGTTGAAATACCCAAAATCGACAGTGGCTTACGTGATTGGCAAGTGGAAGATGAGAGGTGGCTGTCGGAATGTGCCCCGACCCAGCAGATCCACAAAACTGAGAGTTAGAGACCGACGGGTGCTAGCCAGAGAAATTCGGAAGAACAGTACCAAATCGATGGGTCACATCCGCGAGGAGTTTCAACAGGCATCCGGAAGTGTTCTTTCGATGAATACCATCCGTAAGGAAGCCCATCTGCTCGGTTATCATGGACATGCTGCCGCCCACCTGCCTTTGATCACCAAGTCCAATAACGCTGCTCGGCTAACGTGGCGCAAAGAACGTCGACAGTGGACCGTTGAACAGTGCAAACAGGTTCTCTGGAGCGACGAATCAAGGTTCACCATCTACCGTTCAGATGACAGGGTATGGGTTTGGTGTCTGCCTGGAGAACGCCTCCTGCCGGAATGTATTGTTCCAACTGTGAAGTTCGGCTGCGGTGGAATAATGCTGTGGGGGTGTTTCTCCTGGTATGGCAAGGGACCCTTGGTCGCAATTCCTGGTAGACTCAACGCCGAGACCTACTGCACCATTTTGGATGACCATGCGCTTCCTACGTTGTGGCAGTTTTACGGGGTGGACCCATGTTACTTTCAGGATGACAATGCCACCTGTCATGTTGCGAGGTCCACCATGGCTTGGTATGGTGACAATGAGGTTAATCGAATGGACTGGCCTGCAGCCCGGACCTTAACCCTATCGAGCGCCTCTAGGACGAGTTGGAGCCTCGACTTAAGGGGTGCCCCCACCGTCCGAAATCGGTGAAGCAACTGACCTGTCTTCTCCAAGCCGAGTGGAAGAAAATTCCCTCTAGCCGTCGTACAACGCCTGGTTGAGAGTATGCCCCGGAGGGTCGCAGCTGTAATCGCCGCTCGTGGAGGCTCCACCAACTATTGAAGGTGAATAAACTTCGTTTTCCTTTGCTAGCACATGTGTCCAATTACTTGTTGGTAGATAGTGTATATATTTTCCTTGTTGTCAGGATACACCAACGGTATAGTGCACACACCTCCTTTTCTTTCTCACACGGTCTCTCCTTGCAGCTTGATATTATATGTGATAGCGGGGTCGAGGACTTCATTGCTGTTAATATGTTGTGTTTACGTAATAAATTCTTTAACCAATATGTAAAGCTTGGGATATATGTGATGGATCCCGGGTATCTCATTGTCTTACTTGGTGATTGTGTTATCACTGACATTATACGATTTCTTACAGTTCTATGTATTCTGTCTATGTCATATTCCTTATTTCCAGCCTTTAGACCTTTGCTATAAATATTATCAATTTCCTTATTATTTAGGTAGTCGGGTTTGCACACGTTACATGCTCTATAGAACCCTGCTCTAAGCGCAGAAAGTTTGTACTCTTTTGGGCAGTGCGAATTAGGAGGGACAAGATTCGGTACTACGGTTGGTTTATAATAAACGTCAAAATCGAAGCTGGTTGTTCTATTTCTTTTGAAATGTTAGTTGCTTATCTTGTGCATGAAATAATTTAATTCGCCTACTCCATGTTCCCATATGAAGAGAATATCTTCAGTGTAGCAGATCCACAGTTGTGGTTTCTTGATACAATTTATAAAAGTGAGATCTTTTAACGGTCTGCTTCCGCAAAGACTGAAGATAGAGGTGAACCCATCAGTTCTCCTTTTGTTTGTTTGTAGATGCCTCCATCCAACCTGAAATACACTTCCTGACAGAGAAAATGCCACACCACGAAGGAATGCTCGGAAACAGACCAAACTGCACACACAGATAGCCAAGTACGTCCTCAACAATTGATTTAGTTGTCACATACAGACTAGGCTCCAGTGGCCGAATATACAGAATGATCAATAGGGAGTGTGGCCCCCATTTTGGGTGACACAGCGTTGAATCCGTCGAGGCATCGAGGCCATGAGAATCCGAATAAAGTCCTGGGGTATCGTGGACCATGTGGTGTTGACCCGAGCACACAGTTCATCTTCATTTTGCAGGGGTAGGAGGGTACTCAACCGACTTCCAATGGTGTCCCAGAGATGCTCAATAGGTCGGGGGATCGTGCTGGCCACGGAAGCATCCTCACGCCGTGTAATGCATTCAGGCTGATGCAAGCTGTATGCAGCCGGGCGTTATGCTGTTGAAAAATGGCGTTTGGGATGCCCTGCAGGTACGGTAGTGCCACGGGCCGCAGCACCTCGTCGACATATCGGCGTGCCGTCGATGTGCCCGCAATGCGTATTAGCGGTGAGAGGCTGTTGGTGCTGATAGCACCCCACACCATGATTCCACGTTGCCGGGCCGTGCCGTGCGGCGCTCCACAATGGCGGAGGAATCCGTCCGTTGGCCACGTTGCCTACAGACTCTCTCACGGCGATCATCCGTGGTGAGACAGAACCGCGATTTGTCGCTGAGCACCATACTGTTTCATTCGGCACCTCACACAACTCTAGAGCGACACCACGCCAAGCGGTCACGACGATGATTCGCTGTTAAGGGCAGCCTTTGCAACGGACTGCTGGACAGCAAATCAGACGCAGCCTATCGGCGCGACACTGTCCGCGTCGATATCGGAACATCCAAGCCTCCCCGTACGCTTCGCAAAATCTCGCCCCTTGTGGCCTGTGGGTCCTCTACGGCATGACGTCGGATACGACGATCGGTGTGCTCGGTCGTCCGATCCAGTGCTCAGGTCCCCCTAGGACGTTGCACAGATCCTTCTTGGGACCATTGCCTCCGAATACGACCGACGGTTGGGGCATCACGTTGCGTTTCTTCTGCAATACCGCGCAAGGACCGGGGATAGGAAGGTCTACGATGACACCTCGGAAAGTATGTCAGTGTAAGTACGTTGCCTGCATTATACTTCTGGCCCATGTAAACTCAATCTCTTTACTTTTCGAACCAACCTTGTATAAAACAGAAGACTTCTGGTTATCATTAACTTCTAACACTTTAAAGGTAACAGTAGCAATCAATCGCAGTAAAAATCAACAACCAAGTTTTGCTGAAAATTGAACTTTCATTGAGAACCGTCTTTTATCATCGCCAGAGGCTGGTGTCGCGCTGATCATGTCTTCAACATGGCTGATGCTTTTTCCACCGACTGTTATAAATGTGTATCGTTTTTCTATCGTATGTTAAATCTTCCCTTCATTAGAGATTCTCATAAAAGTGTATTGGGTGACTTCCAAGTAAAAACCCTAAGAATATTTTAAATACGAGATTTACCACACGGAATTTAAATATTTCACGGATATGTGCCAGCAACAACAGCGGCCGTACTTTCCACGCACCAAGAGCGGAAAGAAATTTCTACAGCATATCTGTTGGGTTCCAGAATTTATGACGTACACTCTAATTTAGCTTTCATTTTTTAGTTTCTTTCTCTATGTAAATTTGAGTTCATTCTCTTTAATCGTTTTCTACCTTAACGTTATATTTTCTCACTCGCTGAATGCATGTTGGCAATACTCTTGAGGTCAGACTGCGTGACGTGTGCGTGTTGACAGATAAGAACAAGCTTTATAATGTTGTTGCAAGCAGCGAAAAAGGGTGTGCGGTGGTGTGATATCGTAATCGTGGAAGCGGCATTGCGCTTGATTCAAGTCTTCGCTTTCGAGCTGTGTTGTGTTAGAGCTGCTTTCCTACGTAAAGAAGGGTCCGATGATTCTGTCATGCATCAGTCCGCAACCATACGTTCACTTTCGGGCTAGTCCTCTGTTGTTCGATGATATAATGGGGATTTTGGGATCCCCGAATTCGTGCATTGTGCCTATTTACTGTACCAGAGACGTGGAATGTGGCTTCATCTGAGAAACAGACACGGTGCAGATAATCACTATCATGGGCTATACGGTGCAACATCTCCGTCTCAAATGCAGCACGCCGAGGCCGGTCATCAGGTTGAAGAGCTTGAACGATCTGTACCTTATAAGCATACAGATGAATACGTTTGCGTAAAATTTCGTGAACCATGGCACGGGGAATCCCAGTTTCCAGTGAAGAACGACGAATGGATTTTTTGGGGCTTCGCAGAAATGCCTCTTGAACAGCTACAGCTGTCTCTTGTGTAACAGGTGATCGGTCCGCTAGCGGATGATCGCCAACAATCGCTGTTGCTTTAAAGTTTTCATACCAAGCTTTAATGCTTTTTTTGGTCCAGTGGTGATCGTCTGTACTCTTATCTGAAACGACGTTGGACAGTAACCGCAGATTTGGGCTCATGGAACCACAACACGCACGGTGCTTTTTCTTGCATGGAAGCTATTATTGATGAAATGCTGCTCTTGTTCAGCAGTAGTGCTCACCTAAAAAACAAAAAAAAAAACTTTATGAGTGCTGCATATTGTGTTGCCAACCATTTTATTTTAACTTACATATATTTTTTATATTAATTTTTGTAATGTGGGAAAGACTTTATGGACACCCTGTATATTTAGTGTTGGAGTTTGTTAATCAGGGTTTCTGCTTACTGACGTACGTTAATTAGCTTCAAAATATTAGTGCTGTTATCAATCAAGTTCTGCATGAATAGTGCTTACAAGATGTTGATGAATAAAGGGAAGCACTGTAAGTAACTACGTCTCCTGTTTCACTTAACATGAGTGGATAAGAAGAATAGACTCTATGTTGCGTTCAGTAAGCCATATGTGCATGTTTCAAATGGTAAAAAACGCTACAAATTGCCTTACAGATGAATAATCATAAGAATATTACTACGATGTTACATAATCTACAAGTTAAGGAAATAAAGAAGATGAATTTCAATACTAAAATTACCTGCAGTGCACTAAAAGGGGTCCTGTGTTTGTATGTGGCAAGTGATCTCGAACTGCTTGCACAAAATTTATCAGGTCTTCTGGCCTTTCTGGGCTGCCAAAGTCTGGCCACTTTGTGAAATGCATCTGTTTCACCAAGTGCTGCCTGGATCCCTGTGTGCGAAAGGGAAGAAACACACTCGCAATCACTTCTTAGGCATGTTCAAGAAACAATTTCGAATAAATGAAATACGCATGTTAGAAAAATGCATCATTCTAGAAGACAAGAAATGTATTAAATTTGAAATAGAAATTATCTAAAGGTTTTTAATTGTCACAGTGACTTGCATTTTCATCTTGCGAGGTCTCTGTTGCTGTTCTTATTTCAACACCAGTTTTATGCTCTCTAATTCTGTCGCTGAATATTCTTCCTCTTTGCCCAATGTGCTTTTTATTGCAATTAAGTAATATTTCATAAATAATAATTTGTTCTATGATAATCTGTGCGACCGTTTACTTATTCATGTTTCTTAATTTTGCTATTCGATTATTAGAAGCTGTTACATAACATTTTAATATTAGGGATATGCAAAAGTTTCCGCCGTTTTAAGGAGAAAAGAGACAGGAACAAACAGGAAACCAGTACACATTTATTTAACGAATTATTGGCCGTTAGCATCAATGACCTTTTGCCATTTTTCAGGCAACAAATGTATGCTACTGTGATAGAAGGACTCCGGTTTTGAGCTAAAGAACGCAGTGACGAAATTTTCCACCTCTGGAACTGTGGTGAACCACTGTTCTTCTAGGGCATGTTGCATAGAGCGAAACAGATGACTGTCTGAGGGTGCAATGTCCATGGAGTAAGACGGGTTCGGTAAAACCTCCCAGTGTAACTGTTCAAGGGTTGATTTCGTGGTGGCACCGACATGTGGTCTGGCATTGTAACAGGATGACTGGGCGACGTCCTCTACTTGTCCATGGGCGTTTCATCAAGTGATCGCTATATCGTTATGCAGTGATAGTTTCCCTGGTTTCAACAGTTTGAAATACAGCACTCAATGGAAATCCCACCACTCACACAACATCACCTTTTTCCCGTGGATATCCTGTTTTGCAGTGGATATTTATGGCTGACCTGGGTCGACCCAGGATCGCTTGCGTACGGGGTTGTCGCAGTAGACCCATTTTTCATCCCCGGTGACAACCTTCCACAAGAAATTCTTCCCTTGAAACCTCTTCAGCAACGACATGGAGATGCCCGATCGTTGACCAATATTACGCTCCGTTAAAGTATGCAGAACCCACTTACCAATCTTCTGGATCTTCCCCAAGGACTGTCGATGCCGTACGACCGTCGATTGAGCCACTTTTAAACGTTTCGCCAGTTCCGTAGTCGATTGTGTGGCATCCTCTTGCAACAGCGATTCCAGCTCCTCGTCTGCGAGTTCCTGCTGTCTACCTGCACGTGGCTTGCCTACCAAGCTGAGATTACCTTTCTTAAACCTGGCAAACCATTCTCGACACGTCCGCTCACCCATAACCGTTTCGCCATACGCCTGACATATTGAACAGTATGCTTCACTCGCACTCTCCCTTAAATTAAGCATGAATAACAAACAGTGGCGCAAATGAACTTTATCGACCTTCATGCATGGCTTCATGTACGAACTGACAGCACGGGTCGCCGGCCGGTTAGACCCCTACAGCCCCCGTTAGAGGGGGCGGAAACTTTTGCATACCCCTAATAATAATTTCTAAAAGCAAAATATCAAAATTAGCAAACACGTGGAAACATGCAAATGCAAACCATTGTAAGAAAACGAATCATATATTACGAACCTCAGATCAATTAAAGACCTCTTAAAGAGCTCTACCACATTTGAGATAAAGATTTTTTAATGAATGCACAAAATGTGTCAAATTTGTTTTGAAATAGTTGTTTAATAACAGCTGTGAAAACATAAGCTTGTTCGTGACGAATCGAGACCGCGCCCACTCACTCCAAAGTTAGTTGCTCTCCCATCTAAGGTACACGGACGGGATGTATCGCTGCAGATTTGCCATCTTGATACGTGCTTTACCTCTGTACTTTGCCACATCATCTCCCTCTTATTATTATTATTTTTTTTTTTTTTTGACTCGAAGAACAATTTTTATATTAATTCTCTAAGATGTGTGGAACAAACATCACACATTTTTCGAAGAACCCAATGTCCAGTACAGCCATTTTTACTTTCGGGCGCCAATGCGAAAACACAAATTTGCCCGTGACGGGGATCGAACCCCTTCACTCCGGAGTAAGTTGCTCTCCCAACTAAGCTACACGGACGGAATGTACCGCTGCAGATTTGTCGACTTGACAAGTGCTTCATCTCTACAATACGTCACACAGCAACTAATGTTTAGTAAGTACTTAAAGCTATATTTTAATTTCTGACAGGTACAGTAACTTAATATGGAATCTGGCAACATTTTTAAAATGCACTCAATGTCAGCTGACTTTACAAAATTAAGTCAAAGCAATGAAAATTGGCTTTCATAATCACCAAAAGTCCCAAATCGGAAAAAAATTCTGACAATTAAGTGAAGAATCTTCAACTGAATAATACTTGCTCTGTATGAAGTATTTCACTCCAGATATAAAGCAGAATTGAACACCACTCGCTGTACACTTTTGACACAGAATTATCGCTACAACTTGCCGATTTGACGTACGAATCAAATCGACAAGATGCAGAGGTGAGCCTTGCAGGCGTAGTTCCGTCGGGAGAACTGTTCAGTCGGGGTTTTGCACCATAAAATTATTTTCTTGCGAACTATTTGAATTTTGACAAAATGACGAATCTCTTGTAGATCCAATTTCCAACTATTGGGTTGGAAAGGAAGTAATGTCAGACGACGAGGTACCTGAAGTCAAAGCCCCGGCCACGGCGCACATTGGCCACTGATATTGAGCAGCACACCGGCAGGACATCAGCAGGTAGGTGGCTTAAGTCAGTGGCAGTTAGACGTCAAAAGACAAAGAGTGTAAGCGTCACCTAACAAAAAAGTGGACAAGGAGCACATCCGCCGTTGCATGCTGTATGAGTTTCGCCGTGGTAAAATCCCCGCAAGTGCTGTACGGAAAATTTCCAGTGTGTACCCTAATGCCATTTCACATCGTCAGCTCCGTCGTGGTTTCGAACGGTTTCGAGAGAGAAATTTTGGCCTTGTGAGACCGTCCCACCAAAGCCGGAAGATCCGCAACAGTGGGTATGGACATGCCGAAGACCTCAGTGAAGACCGACCTACCTGTGACCACTCGGGAGTTGGTCAAACAGCTGGAGACTATCCACACGACCATTACCACTTACCTGCGTCAATTTGGGAAGGTGCACAAGAGAGGAGTTTAATTACTCACCAACTCACAGTTGAGCAGAAAGCATATCGCATGAGTGCATTCGTTTCCCTGCTTGCACGTGACCACGTTGAACCGTTCTTGGGCCGCACTCTAACAGGTAACGAGAAATGGGTCCTCAGTGACAATGTCAGCGCCCGGAAACAGTAGTTAGACCCAAAACAGAAGCCGATCCCGACCCCCAAAGACGGCTTGCACCTACGTTAGGTTCTACTGTCTGTTTGGTGGAAAATGCCGTGTATCGTGTATTTTGAGCTTCTGCCGGACAACAATCCCACTATCGCCACCGATGTGTACTGCCGTCAGCTCGACGATCTGCACGCATCGCTCACGTCGGAACGACCAGCACTGCTGAAACGCAAGGGCGTCCTCGTACAGCACGATGGAAGGAGACCTCACACAGCACTGGTGACCTGTCACAAGATCAGCGACGTGGGATGGGAGCTGCTGCTGCACCCATCCTATTCCCCGGATATTTCCCCAAGCCACTACCACCTTTTCCGGTCGTCGCAGCACTTCCTGGATAGACAGCGGTTTACCAACCGGGACGATGTCGAACGCTCACTTACCCACTTCTTTACGTCCAACAAGGGAAGTTATCAAACAGCTGCTCAGACGGTGAGAGCAGGTCTGGGTAGCTGTTACATTTTGGATCGATTTGTACTTGAATATGCAGTAATTGTCACTTTTCTGTTGCCTTGTATTTGCAGACATTACTTTCTTTCTACTCCAATAAATCTTCATAAAGATCATATTGTGCGCATGCCACAACAATGTCTATTTGGTCATTGATAGCTTGTGCACAATGGTATTGGTATCTGCGCTTTGTGCGGACGCCTTTTTTCAGTCTACCCATTATGTTGACCCATAAAATAGTACTGGCAAATTGTTGTTTCTTGTAGGATAAGTGTGGGTGGAACTCGGGTTTTGGAATATCTCTTCGGGAATCCCCTTTGTGCGCTGTAACAGTCTATGAATAAGTGGGTAGGGACGATAAGCCATTGCAATACGTACTAATGTCTCCTTCAAGGTTACTGAAGGAGGGAGATATACCAATGACCCTGTGTTCCAGGCCCAACGACCTGTATCTAGTCGTAGTTATCTTTAGCTTATTAATAACAAGGAACTGTACACCAATTACACTTAAAACAGTATAACTATACTAGTAATCCGAATTTCTTGGCGTAGATTATAAATCAAAGTTTCCAAGCTTTCACACATCAACCAAATGGTTTTTTCATGGAAGATAGACCCAAATTGCATCTCCAGTGCTGCGAACGAACTCTCTAAATTGTTGGATTGTACAGGTACAAAGAGTTGCCAGGCTGACCGCTATCCTGGACGATCTCAAGAAAGCCTCCAAATTATCACCAGTCCCTCAGATCCCGAACCTCTTTGAAAGACTTAAGTACCTCAAGCCTGGTAATCCACTGAGACCCATCGTATCAAGGAGGTACGCACCGAGTACCGTTTAGAGAAAGCACTTTCAAAATTTCTGGCTAATTATCTTCCTGAATCGCACTATATAATAACTTCCACTCTGGATTTTATCAAGAAAATCAAACAAATCTCTGCCCAACAACGCGACATTTTTTTTTTTTTTTTTTTTTTTGATTGGAGGTTTAACGACCACCGTGAGCAACTCAATGGGCTATAAGCAGTCGCCCGTCCCTAATTTAGGGTCACTGGTTCCAGGGAAGGGAGAGAGTCAGTGCCGTAAGACAAACACAACATCCATGCCTCACCGGGATTCGAACCCGGACCCCAGACGGACGAATGATCAGAGGCCAGCGCCTTATACCACTGCGCCACCGGAGCGGCCAACGCGACATTATCGGCAGTTTCGAAGTGGTTTTACCCTTTGGTTCCCCTGCCGGAAACCATTGGAACGTTAAAAGATGCCATATCTGTAATTCATCACTTCATTCGCAGGAGTCTTACCTCAACATCTTCAAGTTAATGGATTTGGTCTCAAATTCCAGCTAATTCAGTTTCCAAGAGGAAATCTACAAAGGAATTGATGGCGCTCCGATGGGATCCTCGCTTTCAGACATTGTCGTGGAAGAAATACTTCGCCCAATCGAGCAATATACACTCATTGTCAAAAAAATAGTTGCACCCAGAAGAACTTGTCGGATTGCAATGCTACTCGGAAGAAAGGTAAAAGTTACCAGGAACAATAAATGATTAATTATTAAGACTGCTATGCGTAATATTTATTGATCTACACGCCAATAAGTAGTGCCTCTTAGTATGGCGTCAGGCAGCCATTTTTGCTCACACAACATGCCAGATGTCTCGGCATGGAGTTGTACAGGTTCCTAATGTTGTCCTGCGATAAGCCATCCATGCAGCTTGAATCTTCTCACTCGGTTCCTGCAGATTGTGCGGTAGGGTGGAGTGTGAATAGTGCGTCCAATAGCATCCCACACATTTTCAGTCGGCGTTAGGTCGAGCGATGCGGCTGGCCATGGCAGAGTGACAGTGCCTTGAAGGCAAGCTCTCGAGACAGCAACGGAATGCGGACGAACGTTGTCCTGTTAGAAAGTCGCACCAAAGTGAGCTTGCAGAAAAGTAAGGGCCACTAGTTGCAGGACCTTATTAACGTAACGTTGGGCTGGCAAAGTGCCTAAAAGGCACACCAAAAGGGATCTGGCATTGTAGGCAATTGCACCCGAGGCAACTGGCCCCACACGATTACACCAGTTCTTTAGGACGTGTGACACTCGACAACAAACCGTTCATCTTGGTGCTGACCACGGTTCCTCCACACACGGATTCGTTGGTCGTCTCCTCCAAGACAAAAGCGGGACTCGTCACTGAAGATCACTCGCTGCCATTCTGAGTGGCTCCATGACAGTCTGGCACGACACTATTGCAGTCTTTGGCGACGATGCAATGGTGTTAAGGGCAGTCGTCGTAATGGTCTGTGTGCGTGTAGTCCTACGTGGTGCGGCCGTCACCCAATGGCGCTAGCACTAATTGGACGATGCATGGAGGGCACCACTGCTCGCTGAGTATCCGCAGTCATGGCTGTTGGGTCACTTCGCGCATGTCGGACAACCCGTTGGTCCTCTCTCTCAGTGGTTCGTCTAGGTCTTCCAGATCATTCCTATCGCTGCTACGAGCTCCCGCTCGATTTGTTTCCGAACTTTTCTCCGAGGCATACTTCACTTGCAAAGGATGCAACTAACACAACAGCACGAGTCAAAATGTCAAGCAACCGCAACGAAACGACCTTATATAGCCGGTCAGGCACAGCGTTACAACCCATCCTTGCTTTTGTTGCCTGCGCGACCTAGCGTGATAATTGAAATATTTACATATCTCACGATGTCAGACCTACCCACCAAGATTCATTTTTGTCGGTTGCTTCCATCTGGGTACAACTATTTTCTTGATAATGAGTGTATATTCACCAACATCACCCAAAGCCTACTACCTGGCTGAGATATGAGGACGATGTATTTTTCATATGATCACACGGAAAGGAGTCTCTCCCTATTTTCCTAGATAAAATTAATGACATTCACCCTACGTTCAATTTCACTATGGAGCTCGAACACAATTGCACCTTGCCTTATCTGGATGATTTACTGAGTAAACTGCCTGAAAATCGCTTCGCAGTTTGCTATCTACTTTCCTTGAAAAAGCCATCTGGTTGATCTGCGATAGTTTGGAAACTGATTTATAATCTACTCCAAGAAATTCGGATTACTAGAATTTCTTTAGCTTAAGGAATTTATAACCGGCAGCATGGCCTTGCACTGTTTTTCTAACGTAAGTGCACGGAAACTTGCCATTTTACTTCAGAGCAAATGCCCAACATAAAGAGAAGGAAACGTGTTCTTTAAGGAAATTACTTTTCAAGAAAACACAAGTGCAATTAGCGATTGTTATTTAGAAGTACCAGAATAACCGTTCTTTCGTTCCATAAGTTCTAGACAGAGAAAGTGGGCAGTTTGCCGAGTAGTACACCGAGAAATGTCATGGTTCCCCGCTGGGCCAATCCGCTCTTGGCGCACACAAAAGGACTGATTCAGTAAACAAATGATTTAAAATCTTTACTTGCTTACTACAATATCTATCAATTAATGCATTTGTGATTATTTATCATGAGGCATCGGAGCAGTTTCTAGCAATATTCGTGAAACTTGAAGAAAAAAGAAAACTTGTTCCTCCTAAACGAGGCCACAGCAGAGGTGTGTGTGTGTGTGTGAATTTTGAGTTAAACGTCAGTAACAGATCGATAAATGAAAAGCGTATCTGATTTTTAATACTTACCAGCTGTAGAGAAAATATTCTGATACTATAAGTAGACAGAATAGATTCTGACTTCAGTTGAACCTTTAAATCTCCGTAGTAAGTATTTTCACTGTCTGAAGGCCAGTACTGTTCACATTTTTTCTGGAATTAAAAAGAAAGATGCGCAGTTACACTCTTCTGAAATTTTAATAACCTGGTATGTCGTGTTAAAGTTTTAAGTCAAATCTAATACTGGAATTCGGAAGCGAATGTTACTTCAAATCGAAATTTATTCCTAGTTTCGAACGCCTCAAAGTTTAGTGACCGAACAGGTTTACACAAAAGGTAACTGCGAAACGGTAATGTTTTTATTAATAACAGCATTTTCGATTGTATTTTGAAAGTGAAGATTTTACTACAGAGGATGAGTCGATAATTTTGCAATATTTGGATCACTTTATGTCTTCATACGTACCTTCACGACGAAAGCTGACTAGCATTAAAAACATAAGCCATCGGGTAATACCGTCCTTAGCCATCTGTCAGCCAGTTCTTTGATTCCGCGGCAGTACCAGATCTTGTCCTTCGAGGCGAGGAACTCCTTCATCCCACCTGCTACCTCCTCCAGGTTGTTGAAGTGCCGCCCGCGAAAAAATTGGGCCATGGACCGGAACAAGTAATAATTCTACGGGGAAGGGTCCAAACTATATGCTGGGTATGGCATCAGTTCAATACCCTCAGGTTCCTGCCCGAGTCGTTCGCGCGGTATGAGGCCCAGCGTTGTCCTGCTGCATGAGAGCGTACTTTCTGTTCACCAGTGTTGGGTACTTCTCCTCCAAAGAGTCGTATATTTGCTCCAGCTGTTCTGAGTAGAGGTTGGCGTTGATGGTCCGACCGTTTGGAACAAATTCATAATTAATTATCCCCTCGAAATTTCACCAGACGCGGGGCATCACCTTGTGCTGGAAGCGCCTACGTTTGGCAACAGGTTGTGGAAGCTTGCCCGGGCTCAGCCACTGCCGTTGTGTGTTAGGATTACGAAAATGGATCAACTTTTCATCGCACGCATTAATTCTCTTGATGAAACGTACATCGCGCGGGTTTTCTAGGACTTTCGTGCGCACTTCCACTCGGGGGTTTGTTTTCAGCTGGCGTCAGTTCCGGATGGACAATGCGGCAGCTCCTGTAGACCTTGCCGAGGTCCCGAAGGTGACGAACCACGTGGTATGTGATATGCCCATCTCGTCTGAAAATTTCCGAGTGCTGGTTGTCGAATTTGCCTCTACGACCTGGCGCACGGTCTCCGAATCCACATACTATACTAGCTTTGCTTCCAGAGGCATTTTCCTGTCTCATGGAAACCCATTCCCATCAGCTCTCGACGAACCGTTATGGTCCTGGTGTTGCTTCCACAGGCATTTTTCTGTCTCATGGAAACCCATTCCCATCAGCTCTCGACGAACCGTTATGGTCCTGGTGTTGCTTCCAGAGGCATTTTCCTGTCTCATGGAAACCCATTCCCATCAGCTCTCGACGAACCGTTTTGGTCCTGGTGTTGCTTCCAGTAGCATTTTGCTGTCTCATGGAAACCCATTCCGATCAGCTCTTGACGAACCGTTTTGGTTCTGGGTTGTTTCCAGAATTAAAAATGGGTCAAAAATCTGGACCAGGACCCTGCCGTCACATAATTGGACCCAACCCGGGCCTGACCGAGACAAATCTGCTTTGAACTATAAATTCGAATACATCATCAGCGTCACCATCATCATTGGCAATCATTATCAATCCACTGCTGGGTGAAGGTCGCGCCAAATTTCTTCAAAAACAGACTGTCCTGGCCCAGCCTCCTCCATCCACTCATCTTCCACGTGGTCTCCTGGGTCTTTTCCTGTCCCTTGGAATCCAGTCTAAAATTTCGGTTGTTCTTCTGTCGTCCGTTCTCTTGGCTATATGTCCAGCGAATTGCCATTTCAGGGATTTTAATCTCTGATCATGATGTCTTCCATCCTTGTCATTTTCCTTATCAAAGAATTCCTCTGTTTATCTTGCATGGTTACACCAAGCATGCATCTCTTCATGCCTCTTTCAGTTGTCTGCAGTCTTTCTATGTCTTTTTTACGCTTTCCAACCGTAGGTTGAAGAAGCGTATATGCTCCAGCTTTGTCCGTCCGTCCGTCTGTCAGCACGATAACTGACGAAAAAATGGTTCTATTTCGATGAAATTTTAGTATGTGGTAGGGGACCACCTGGGGACGAACCCTATTGAAAATGAGACAAATGGGGTCAAAAGGTCACGACGTAGGAGCGGAATCATTCCATTGCCCTTATGCGTCATGACTTGCGTAAATATGGTTCGATATTAATGAAAGTTTACTATGTGGTAGGAGACCGCCTGGGGACGAACCTTATTCAAAATGAGTGAAGTGGGGTCAAAGGTCAGGACATAAGATCGGGATGCATTCCATTGCCCTTATGCGTCATAACGTGCGTATAAATGGTTCGATTTCGATGAAATTTCAGTATGTAGTAGGGGACTACCTGGGGACGAACCCTATTGAAAATGGACGAAATGTGGTCAAGGGTCAGGACATAGGATTGCGATCCATTCCATTGTCCTTATCTCATATTATTAAGGTGGACGTCAAGTAATTTTGCTTCCTATGCTTCCAATGGAAAAACTTCTGTACACATTTCCTTCACAATTAATGTGTTCCCAAGGATGAAAATTTGAACATCGATTAAAATAACTTCATATTATAACTTGGAAAACTTAATATTTTCTAAAACATAACCATAATTATATTAAAAATCAATAACTTTTCCTTTTGTGGTGTTGAAACCAGAGAAAAGATGGCGCGACCTCTACTTTGATGACGTCAGTGGACAAAAAAATGTTGGATTGCATAATTACGGTTATGGTTCAGAAAATATTAAGTATTCCAAGTTATGAAATGAAGCTATTTTAATCGATGTTCAAATTTTCATCCTTGTGAACGCATTAATTGTCCAGAAAAAAGATGGCGCGACCTGTATTTTCATGACGTCAGTAGACAAAAAAATGTTGAATTGCATAATTATGGTTATGTTTTAGAAAATATTAAGTATTGCAAGTTATAAAATGAAGATATTTTAATCGATGTTCAAATTTTCATCCTTGGGGACACATTAATTGGGAAGAAAATGTTTACACAAATTTTTCCATTGGAAGTACAGGAAGCAAAATTACTTGACGTCCACCTTAAAGTAGCAATTCTTGTATGTATGTATGTATGTACATTTTATTTTGAAAACGGCTTTAAGAATTTCGATGAAAGTCGTTAACCAACCGTTTTCTGGTACTAGAAATCGATTTAGCTTGATCTCGACTTTAGGAGAATTCGTTTAGTGGGTTAAATAACCACCCCGAATTATAACGTTTTTAGTGATGGCGTTGTTCCATTAATGTTACCAATGCTTAGAAATCTTATGACGTCACAATCTCGCGTTTGAGAATGTTGGCGCGCGGTCACGCCTTCTGTCTCATTACGTCACGCGTTGTGTGTGGATCCTATTAAAGTTTTATGACGTCACACTTTTGCGGCAAGCAGATGGTCGCGATTCCCATCTGCCTCATTACGTCACGCGTTGTTTGCGTATGTCCGTCCGCACGACAACTCGCGTAACAATCGTTGGATTTCGATGAAATTTTAGTATCTGGTAGGGGATCGCCTGGGAAGGAACCCTATTTAAAGTGAACGAAATGGGGTCAAAGGTCAGTACATAGGAGCAGGATCCATTCCACTGTTCTTATGCGTCATAACTAACGTAAAAAAGGTTCGTTTTCGATTAAATTTTAGTATGTGGTAGGGGACCACCTGGCGACAAATCTTATTGAAAATGGGCGAAATGGGTTCAAAGGTCAGATCATAGAAGCGGAATCACTTCCATCGCCATTATGCGTCATAGCTTATGTAAAAATGCTTCGATTTGGATGAAATGTTAGTATGTTGTAAGGTCTTGCCTGGGGACGAATTCTGTTGAAAATGGACGTAATGGGATCAAAGGTTAGGACACAGGAGCGGGATCTATTCCATAGCCCTTATGCATCATGACTTACGTAAAAATGCTTCGATTGCGACTAAATTTTATCATGTTATTTCGGAGGTATACCAAACCGCTTCTGTTGAATATCATCGAAATGGGATCAAAGGTCATGGCACAGGACCGAGATTTATTCCACAGCCATTATTCTCATAACTTGAGTAATGATTTCTGGTATGTTGGAAAGCGTATTATAATCAATGCATTGCATGATTTTACTAACTTGTTTAGTTAAGGTCAACGTCTCTGCTCTGTACATACGCACTAGAAGGATGCATTGATTAAACATTTTAAGACATAATTGCCTATTGCTCTTTAAAATTGTACTGTATAACGTACAAGTTTGTCCACTCCGGAATAAGTCACTCTCCCAAGTAAGCTGCGCGGACATGTGCTCTCACGTCTATCTGCCTTTATCTGATGTGCGTCCTGCGGAGCAGGCACGTCACCCCCCCGCCCCCACCGAAATTGGGCCGGGGGCATGGCCCACGGGTCAGCCAGGACCATGTGTCGGTGTAGGCAGTCATTCCATGAAGAACGTGCATTTGAGAAATCCCAGACAATTTGGTGTGTGGAACGTAACACCACACTGATTTCTTTTTTCGGTGAACTGAAAAAGAATTCTCATTTTTGCTGTCTCGCCGAGTGGAAAGAACATCACATCATTGCGAGAAACTTAAAAGCCGGGCCATCCTGGAAGTTAGGGAGCCAATATAACATGCAAGTTTGTCCGTGCCGAGCATCGAATCCGGATTCCCTCACTCCGGAGTAAGTCGCTCTCTCAACTGAGCTACGCGGACATGTGCTCTCACTGATATCTGTCTTTATCTCATGTGCGTCCTGCAGTGCAGGCACGTCACAACTGTTTCTTCCAAAAGCTCACAAACCAAATTTTATACGTCGATTAATTTCTTCAGCATTGTAAGCTTTGCTTGATATCTACTGTCCATGGTAACTGTAGGTATCGGTTATATCCAGCTTTTCCCCATTAATTGATAAATCTTCATTTTCTGTAAAAGCATTGAACATGAGTTTTGTCTTCTGAAAGGTAATTTTTAATTCCACTTCTTTACTCTTCTCAGAAAGTTCCTGGATCATACTCTGTAGCTCTGAAGTATTATTTCAAAGACTTCTGAAGTGTTCCTTGAAATATTTTCTTTTTCTTTTCAAAAGTAAAACGGAAATAAACCCTAGTCCAGATCGGGTCAGGAGCCCCTTGACCCGACCCGTTTGACCCGCAAGAAATTGTTGACCCGGTGACCTGCTGACTCGGGAACCGTTTCCATCTCTGGTTGCTTCTATAAGCAGTTTGGAACACGGTCGTGAGTGTTGCAACCGAGGAAAAGTGATTTTGTCACACCATCTGCCTGAGCACGCGGAGGTCCCGCTGAATTGTTTTACGTTGTCTTCCAGGTCGCGATTGCGCTGCTGTTGCTCCTAAGCGGTTCCCCTTCCCAACAACATCACTTACAGTTGATTCGGGGAAACTGCAGCAGGAAAAAAGTTTCCCAAATCGACTTTTTGCTTAGATGGCATCATATGATTGTCACGTTGAAAGTCACAGACTTTTTTCGTGAGCCTCCTTCTTCTGATCATGCTTGTCAATTACGTTTTTCAGGCCACCTGCGTCTTTTTATAACTTGGGCCATGGCTGTGACGTAAATGGGCAAATCCACTACTGAAAAGGGGTGGGGTCCGGATGCTTTTGATCACATAATGTATATTTGCTTCGAATTCCAAAATTTATATTTGATCCTTTTTTTTTTGTGTTGCACTTCTAAAAAGCCTGTTTCGTATTTCTTAAAAGAAAACTGCTGATTTCACGCTTTAAAAATTATCAAGAGTTCTTTTTCTAAAACTTGGTTGGATCCCAGTTTTTTGTAGTGAGGCTTCTTGTTAATTATAATCATATTTCTGTTGTAGCTATAATATTAATATTTACCTCTCAGATTTAGTACGCACTCTTTTTAGAAACCCTTAAAACTCTTTCAAAATTTTGCTTAAAAACCATGCTGCTCATTAACGCCAAAATATTTAAATTTCTACATTCCGTATACGTGATTTCATCAAAGATACCGTTACTGAAGTTACGCGTCCTGCGATATAAGGATTTTTAGACCAGATTTTGTACCTAAATGAAAGGAAATCCACGTAAAAACACGAAGATGAGTGTTAAGTGAATCAATCTTTACCTTTCCTCTCTCCATGCATTGAGTTAGCATAACAATCATTGTGACTCCTTGCTCCCAAACCATTCTCCAAAAATCATCAACGGTGTTAGGAAGAGGACCTTGTGTTGCTATATACTCTCGATGAGATGTGAAGCCCTAAGATATTTAAAGAAAAAAGAAAACAAATTGCATTATTTTCAACGTGTCAGCTTTAAAACACGTGGCAATTCCGTTTTTAACAGGGTAACAGAAATTATATCACTTTACAGAGCAGACGAAAAACATTTCTAAAAATCACCAGACCACCTGTTTCATTCGCAACTATAAATAATAAAGTGAAACTGAATGAAACAAAAAGGGATGTACATTTGTACATGGTCATGGAGCGAAAATAATTGAAAGAAAGGGCCTAAATTCATACCTCCTGATGTATTACTGTAATCCTTTGTTTCAGTAGTTCGTGATTGTTTATATACACTATCTACCAACAAGTAATTGGACACCTGTAATAGCAAAGAAAACGAAGTTTATTCACCTTCAATAGTTGATGGAGCCTCCACGAGCGGCAATTACAGCTGCGACCCTCCGCGGCATACTCTCAACCAGGCGTTGTACGACGGCTTGCGGTACTTTCTTCCACTCGGCTTGGAGAAGACAGGTCAGTTCCTTCACCAATTTTGGACGGAGGGGCCACCCCTTAAGTTGACGCTCCAACTCGTCCCAGAGGTGCTCGGTAGGGTTAAGAACCGGGCTCTGTGCATGCCAGTCCATTTGATTAACCCCATTGTCACCATACCAAGCCATGGTGGACCTCGCAACATGACAGGTGGCATTGTCATCCTGAAAGTAACTTGAGTCCACCCCGTAAAACTGCCACAACGTAGGAAGCGCATGGTCGTCCAAAATGGTGCAGTAGGTCTCGGCGTTGAGTCTACCAGGAATTGCGACCAAGGGTCCCGTGCCATACCAGGAGAAACACCTCCATAGCATAATTCCACCGCCGCCAAACTTCACAGTTGGCACAATACATTCCGGCAGGAGGCGTTCTCCAGGCAGACGCCAAACTCAAACCCTGCCATCCGAACGGTATAGGGTGAACCTTGATTCGTCGCACCAGAGAACATGTTTCCACTGTTCAACGGTCCACTGTCGACGTTCTTTGCACCACGTTAGCCGAGCAGCGCTATTGTACTTGGTGATCAAAGGCTTGTGGGCGGCAGCATGTCCATCATAATCGAGCAGATGGGCTTCCTTACGGATGGTATTCATCGAAAGAACACTCCCGGATGCCTGTTGAAACTCCTCGCGGATGTGGCCCATCGATTTGGTGCGGCTCTTCCTAATTTCTCTGGCCAGCACCCGTCGATCTCTAACTCCCAGTTTTGTGGGTCTGCCGGGTCGGGGCACATTCCGACAGTCACCTCTCATCTTCCACTTGCCAATCACGTAGGCCACTGTCGATTTTGGGTACTTCAATTCGCTGGATATGTCACGTATGGATCGGCCATTTCTGTGATACCCGACGATTACACCTTTCTTGAAATCCTAGAGCTCCGAACTGCGTGGCATCTTGCATGCGACTATTTGCGTTGTTGTTTCCCACGCGATATTTAACGGCGGCGGCCGTGACGTGTATCAGAACCGCAGATATCGTCGATTGCAGGGGTGTCCAATTACTTGTTGATAGATAGTGTATTATTGCAATCAGTTATTTCAGTAGTTCTTGATTGTTTATATATTACTGTAATCCGTTATTTCAGAAGTTCGTGATTGTTTATTGCAATGTTCGTGAATGTATGGTTGAGAGAACACTGCATTAATTAATTCTTAAATACTTCAGCTACAGTGAAACACGAGTTCACTAACAAACTTCAAGAAAAGGTTACTTACGCTTAGTCTTTATTCGGCCAAAACTCCTTTGGCACTCAACAAAGCACAGCTTCATTTCAGTCTTCAATATGATTAACTTAATCCAACTAATGTCAGCTAATAATTAATCAAACCACTTTGTTAAAGAAAAGCACCAACACTAAAGATATAACATGCAGCCTTCAAATAGATCAAACTTCAATTAAACAAAGCCGCTTCCACAATTATAGCATTACAACATCCACCACCTCCACGCTTTTGCTGCTGCTCAAACATTATATATCTTCCAGTTCTCAAAAAACACATACAGACGTCATACTTTCCGACCTCAATTTGTTGCCAACTATACGTTTGCGAGAGAGAAAATATAACGTTATGTTTGAAAAACTCTACTAGGAGAATGAACTCAAATTTACATAGCGAAAGTAACTAAAAATGAAAGTTAAATTAGAGTATACGTCACATTATATAAAACTGAAATCCGTTATTTCAGTAGTTCGTGATTGTTTATATATTACTGTAATACGTTACTTCAGTAGTTCGTATTTCTTTATATGTTATTGTAATCCGTTGTTTCAGGAGTGGGTAGTCAGTTATTTCAGTAGTTCGTGATTGTTTATTTATTACTGTAATCCTTTATTTCAGGAGTTTGTGACTGTTTCTTAATAACGGGGATCTAAAGTACTTGGACAACTGGGTGGACATTCCTTCACGCCTAGGAACGGCTGTTAATACTTTGTATTACATTACTATTAAATTATACACTGACGTAACAAATTTAAATAAAAAGATCCTAGACTGGTTTTGCGAACGAGTCACCCTAGCTCCGAAAAACGAATCTGTCGATACCATCAATGTAAAAATGATGGGCCTGTTTCATACGGAACAGAAAATTTACCTTTCTATAGACTGGATGGTGGACGAAAATGATTATGTTAGATATCCTATGGAGCTTATAACGAAGTAAATTTCTCCGTCATTTTTGGTCCACGCCGGGGATCGAACCCGAGTCTACTGATTCCGGAACAAGTCGCTCTACCAACTGAGCTACGCAGACGTTCGTTCTCGCTGCTATCTGCCTTTATGTCGTGTGCATCCTGCGGGGAAGGCACATCACAAGCTCTGGATTTCATTAAATCCTCCTGAAGTGCACCCACATAATTTACACTTAAAAATTGCTGCCCCTGTGATGTGTCTCCGAAATTTGAATCCACCTAAACTCTGCAATGGTACTAGGCTGCAGTTAAAAGCCCTTGATGAGAAATATTACAGAAGCTGTTATATACTCACAGGCATGGGAAAAAAGAGATTGTTTACATTCCATGGATACCTCGCATACGAAGTGACTACCCTTTCCAGTTCCAGTGGCTGCAGTTTCCGGTCAAACTTTGCTTCGCTATGTCCATTAAAAAAGCTCAGAGCTAGTCCATCAAGTTCACTAGAATTGACTTAAGAACACCTTGTTTTTCTCATGGGCAGTTATACGTTGCATGTTCTAGGGTCAGTTTTCCAAACAATACGATTTTATCAGCACCATCAGGAAAGATCAAATATTACAAAATAAATTGCATAACGTTTTGCTCGTTCACCAAATATTACTAGATTTTTAGCCCATAAGAAGATCACGAATGGTCCAACTCACATATGGGAGTTGTTTGCTTTCCGGTGTTACATTTATTTTTATCTCCATTTTGTAAAATAAAGTACATTTTGGTCAGTTAAACATACAACAGAATAATTAACAAGAAAACTCACCGGAATGTAATTGGCATTAATGAAATCCGAACTAGGCTCATCATCAATGGGAAGTAACTTGACCCTTGAATGATCAACTAAAAGAAAAGTATTTAAAAACAATGGTCATTAACGTTTAAAGTAGTATTTATCATATTACCGCATTTCTATTAGGGTTACAAAATAATTAAACATCTTATACTTACAAGGAAAGATATTCATCCATCGATTTTTGTATCGATTTTCCTCCATTTCAGCAGCCGTGCATGGATGCTTTGGACTGTTCTGCTTGATTTCCTACAGAAACAAAATTTGGGCTTGAAATTCCAAAATATAATTTGGACGTTGCTTTAGGACAAAAGTACAAGGAGTACACATCGAATTCAGACCTCTGAAATGTAAAATTGCATGTAAATTCAGTTTTGAAAAATTCCTGTGCTTTCTGTCACATGGCAGCATTTCTGAGGGCTTAACAGGTTGCTTCAGCCCCTGCCTGGTCTGCAAACACTTTAGCCTATGAAACAAGTTCTTACGCATTCAGGTTCTTCATAATTTAAAATTTCGAAGAATAATGCTATCAGCAGACATCAACAGCATCTGAAAGTCCAAAACTGGGCCTTGCACAAGCCCCCAAATTGTGTCATCGCTTTAATGGTCCCTGAATATCTATGAAAAGTTGTAACATATACTGTAATTTAACTTCCCTTTTGGTTCCTGTTATCTCATGTATATTTTGATTTATTGTCTTCACGCAGTTTCTGATTTTAACGCTATATTTTTTCTGTGGTTAAATATTGGTATGTCAACCTGAGGCTAGGTAAAAAGTGAATGACGTATGTAATCAAGGCAGATAAGAGTTATGTTTACGATTGCATTAAAGCTCTCGTTGGAAGTCGGCTAGAGCATGAGTTCTTTGAGTTTTTCGAGAAAGAAGCTCAGACTACTTCGATGTTATACCATTAGCGTTTGATCTTATATAATTTGATTAACTATTTCACGTTGAATATTAAGCTTGTTCAATCACCGAAGTCAAATCGTTGTCGATTCGTACGGCATGAGGAGTACTCTGTGTTAAGGGAGTACTGTACACCGATGAGACGTTACATTATGACCACCTGCCTAATAAGCTGTAGGAGCCCCTTCAGGCAGCAAAACAACGGCCACTCGGTGCGGCATCGATTCGATGAGGTGGCGATAGGTATCCTGGGGTATCTGGTACCATAATGCGAACAGTAGGTTACCCAGTTCCCGGAGTGGTGGTGATTTAGGGCGAACCCGCTTTCCCAAGTCGAACCATAAATGCTCGATTGGGTTCATGTCCGGTGAATTTGGATTCCAGGGCATTAACAGAAAGTCACCAAAATGTTCGTCGAACCACTTCTTGACGCAAGTTCCTCGAACCACTCCTTGACGCAAGTTCCTCGAACCACTCCTTGACGCAAGTTCTTCGAACCACTCCTTGACGCAAGTTCCTCGAACCACTCCTTGTGGATTCTGGCAGTGTGGCAAGGCGCATTATCCTGTTGGTAATAGCCATCACCAGCAGGGAACACACTTGCCATGAATTGCCGAACTTAATCCGCAACGATGTTCAGATACCTGACAGCTATCAGGGATTGTGATGTTGGGATGATTGGGCTAAAGTGTCCCAAGGAAACATCGCCCACAGCATAACACCGCCGCCGCCGGTTTCTTTCCGTCCAACAGTGCATCCAGGTGCCATAGCCTCCGTTGGTAATCGGCGTATCTGCGCTTAGCCGTCTACTTGATGCACCAGGATTCTTGATTCGTCAGATCAGGCAACTTTTTTCCAATCAACCACGGTCCAATCTCAATGATGTTGGGCCCATTTCATGCGTTGTTGGAGATGACGTGCAGTGAGCATGGCTACGCAGGCCCATTAGCAGAAGGCTGCGATGAACTGTGTGCTGTGACACATTTCCCTGATCAACACTGTTGTTCCTGCGGGTGATTTGTGGCCCTGAGGTAGCTGTGAACAATGCGCGACAGTCGCCGCTCCCGTCTGGCGTCAATGAGCTGCGGACGACACACGGCTTGATGACGGTTCGTCGTTTGGTCATCTTTGCACCACTTTCAATACGTACTCAATACAGCGGCTTGTGAACAACCCACAAGCCACGCCGTTTCCGGGATCGTAGTTCAGAGATCAATGCCATCACATTTTGTCCTTCATCGAACTCCGATAAATCGACAGCTTTTTCCATTATGGCTGTGAACACTCTACTAACCGAAAGCCGGCCTTCGAGTTGTATGTATATATATACTGTTCTGTGAACTTAGCACCTGCGCCACCGTTCGGTCTCCAGGTGCGCTCATTTCTCTAAGTTGGCGGTGGTGATATTGGAATGGTTCATCGGTGTATACTCCGATATCGATGCAAACGATTATCTGAATACCAAATTGGTGTTCTACTCCCCATGTGTTGTTGTGCTGAAATTTAAAGTGTCTAGGATGGACTTCATGAACAAGTTCATTACTGTAAGTAAAAGACTATTCATTTGCATGGCCGTTAGTGTAATTTAGTGTCTAGTTAATTGCTTTATGTGTTTATTTAAGCTATCCAAAGAACGAAGGTAAGCTTTAAAGGGAAGTAATGTCAGATTTTCGGTTTAACATAAACAATCTATATATTCAATCTATAAGGTTTTTCACTGGGAGTCCTATTTTGAGAGAACGGCTGCACGTAAAGATATGGTTGAGGAATCAAAATAAAGGTCTTACCATGTAGATGTGCCAGTCGAAGAGAAAAATGAGATTGGGGCAACGGTTCGGGCGTTGTGGGGCGGCAAGGTTTCCATGTAAAGTCTGTAGGAAAAGCGTGCGGTTGACATTCGATCGCCTGCGGTTGACTCACACGCTGTTGAAGGCAAAAGCGTGGAGGGACTGAGATAGTCCAAAGTCCGAAGTCTTCTCTTTGCTGGGCGAACCGGTGGGCAAAGCAACGCCAACAGGCATTCGTATAAAAGTTCTTCTCATCGGAACAGCGAACACTCTCGAAGACCTGCTTGCGTTATGCTGTTGGACTGTGTCATGTATATCTATATATTAATTCTATAAGGTTTTTTACTGTGAGTCCTATTTTGAGAGAACGGCTGAACGTAAAGATATGGTTGAGGTATCAAAATAGAGGTCTTACCATGTAGATGTGCCAGTCGAAGAGAAAAAATAGATTGGGGAAATGGTTCGGGCGTTGTAGGGCGGCAAAATTTCAATGTAAAGTCTAGCGTGCGGTTGACTCACGCGCTGTTGAAGGCAAAAGCGTGGAGGGACTGAGATAGTCCAAAGTCCGAAGTTTCCTCTTTGCTGGGCGAACCGTTGCGCAAAGCAACGCCAGCAGGCATTCGTATCAAAGTTCTTCTCATCGGAACACCGAACACTCTTGAAGGCCTGCTTGCGTTATGACGTTGGACTGTGTGATGTATATCTCTATATTAATTCTATAAGGTTTTTTACTGTATCCTATTTTAAGAGAACTGCTGAACGTAAAGATATGGTTGAGGTATCAAAATAAAGGTCTTACCATGTAAGTGTGCCAGTCGAAGAGAAAAATGAGATTGGGGCAACGGTTCGGGTGTTGTGGAGTGGCAAAGTTCTCATGTAAAGTCTATAGCAGAAACGTGCGTCTGTCTCGCGCGCTGCATGGAGGGACTGAGATAGTCCAAATTCCGAAGTCTCTTTTGTGAGCGAACCGTTGCGCAAAGCAACGTTTACAGGCATTTGTATCAAAGTTCTTCTCATCGGAACAGATGTCAATAAACATTCCGTTGACCATTGTTAGCGAAAATATTACGGGCGACTGCTTATAGCCCATTGAGTTGCTCACGGTGGTCTTTAAACCTTCATTCAAAAAAAAAAAAAAAAGAATCACGAACCTGGACTATTTTATTTAATAAAGTGGTTGAATGAATTTGTCAATCAAATAAAGTTTACATCTCTTGTTTTATACGTGTTTATTCTTTTCAAAAAGGAAGAAAACTAATCGTCGACTCCGACGGGTGAAGAGTATTCAACAACGCGAATCTCAACGGGTGAAGAGTATTCGCAACGCGAATCTCATTCCAACAACATTTAAAAACACAGTTGGGACTGAAGTTGAGAGTGAAAGAGTGCGCTATCCAGTTGAATTTTTGCACACGATCGACATGAGTGGACTTCCGCCTCACATTTTACGACTGAAGACAGGGTGCAGTGGTAATGCTCATCGCGAACCTGGCCACTCTGGTGTTGCAGTGGTCTTAGCGCTGGCTTATGATGATTCGTTCGTGAAGGGTCCGGGTTTGAATCTCGGTGAGGCATGGATGTTGTGTTTGTCTTACGGCACTGGCTCCCTCCCTTCCCTGGAACCAGTGACCCTAAATTAGGGACGGGCGACTGCTTATAGCCCATTGAGTTGCACCGGGTGGTCGTTAAAACTTCAGTCAAAAAACAAATCCCGAACCTGGACTATTGTCTTTACTGAAGTGGTTGAATGAATTTGTCGTCAATCAAATAAAGTTTACATTTGTTTCACATGAGTTTATTCTTTAAAAAAAAAAAAAACTAACCGTCGATTCCGACGGGTTTCGTGTAGTCAACGGATATATTCAAACAATAAGACCAGAAACATTACAAAGTAACGAGTTAATAACTCAAGTATACAATTTAGAGCGAAATGATATAATATTCAGTCTGAAAAATTTCTGAAAAGCTTGAAATTTTCTGTAGCTCATACCTTATCATTTTAATTGAATATATGGATTTCAAGGGACAGGAAAAGACCCAGAAGAAGACCACATGGAAGATGGGTGGATGAAATTCGAAAGTATGCGGGAGTGACATGGAGGAGACTGGCACAAGACAGACCGTTGTGGAGGAAACTTGGGGAGACCTTCGTCCAGCAGTGGATTGATAATGGTTGACAATGATGATGATGATGATGATATGGAAATGAAGTTCGCTTGAGCCAAGTTCATTCCACAAACTGCTGACAGAGGACCGAAAATAAATTAGTTTGCTCACGAGTTCTGATTTTTGCGAAAACTTGCGAAAAAGTTCTTAAAATGCTGCCATGCTTTGTCAAACGTTGTGGTGATCTTTGTAACGTCTTGTGAAAAACGCAATTCTCTATACAGAATATTTCCACATTTCTAGGCTGGATTATAAAATAATTTGTATACTTTGAATAAACAAGCCACAAAGGTGATGTTTAATACACTTTCAAGTTAAGTACAGGCTAAAGCCCCGATGCAGCAAGAGTGGTGTGATACTTCTACAGTGTTGGGTCCGTTTCTTCCCTTAGACACTCTGCCCTGGATAAGGAACGGGGGTCGTTAAACTTTAAAAATTAAAATTCATTCACTTTTGAATTCCTGTGATACATAGTGTTCTCACTAGGAGGAGTAAATGTATTTCTATATTTGGCGTGATATCTAAGCTTCTACAATGGCTGATTGGAAAAAAATTTATATACTTTTGACGTTTTTCAACATATAATTTTCTCACTAGGTGGCGTAAACTAAATTCTATATTTGGTGTTATATCTGAGCTTCTAAAGAACTGACTGGAAAAACGCATTCACTTTTGAATATAAATCTTCTGAATAAGTGGCATAAATTGTGACGCGCCTGCCCAGCAGGACGCACACGATATAAAGGCAGATAGCAGTGATAACGAACGTCCGCGTACCTCAATTGGTAGAGTGACTTATTCCGGAATGAGGGGACACGGGTTCGAGCCCCGCGTGGACAAAAACGACGGAGAAATTTACTTCGTTATAAAATGTATTTCTATATTTGGCGCCATATCTAAGCTTGAGAACACCTGACTGAAAAATATGCATACACTTCTGAATTTTTCTGATATATAGTTTTCTAACTAGGTGGAGTAAACCTGTTTCTGTATTTGGCGCGATATCTAAGCTTCAAAGATTTAATTGAAAAATAAATCATAGACTTCTGAATTCCTGTGATACATAGTTTTCTCACTAGGTGGCGTCTATGTATGTCTATATTTGGAGCGATATCTAAACTTCTAAAGTTCTTACTGTACTTTTTTTACTTAATTCTGTAGAGGGAATTATAAGTAAAACCCCAGTCCATTTTATTCCCTTCTTTTTCCCCATTTTAGGGGGGGGGGTAAATATATATATCAGGGGGGGGGGCAACGCCAATTATTTTGGCGGAGAGAGGCAGGAGATTAAGCACATCCATGAGCATTTGTGGCTACAAAATGACTGCCGCCCCGAAATTTGAACCAATGGTGGTTCCGGATAAGGGGCAGAACCAGCCATGCCTAATCCAGGACACGAACGCAGATCCAACTCAAACGATCGCTCAAAGGACAGAGCCACTGGTTTCTTGGCAAACGGGGCGATTTAAATTCGGGGACCTTTTACTGTTTGTGAAAAACTTGTAAGGCAATCTAGATTACTTCTGGGTAAATTAATTTATTTTTCATGCTTATATTTGACATCATTTTCAATTCTTTAAAAACTCTCTTTTTTCTCCTATTACGCATTTGACGTTCAAAACGAATGAGTACACAATACATTTTTGCTTTAGTGGAAATAAGATAATTTTTTTAAACAAGTGGATGTCTCAGCTGACATTCAGGTAATTATCATACTAAGCCAACTGCTAAATTTTCAGAACTCGACACTTCAAATTTTTTTCGTCCTTCGCATTTTAACAAGCACGACGAATGAGCACAACTCATGGGGCTATCGGACGTCACCCTTTCCTAATTTGGGGCCACTGGTTCCAGGGATGGAGCAAAACCATCGGACGGAAGCACCACCCATGCTTCATCCGTGACAACAGCTTGGACGAAGAGTCAGAGGCCTGGGCTTCAGACCACCCAGCTACCAGGACGGCCCATGATGATAGCAACTTCTCACTTAGAAGAAAACAATGGCGTAATTTGTCACCTAAAGCAAAAGAATCCGCTCTGAGAGGAGACATTATGATGAAGACTGTCTGGCCAGTGGCTGAATTAAGGCTACTCCGGTAATCACAAATAGTCATGGAGTATATGTCATCCCAATGAAGACAATAGACATTGAAGATGAAGATCGTATATATGTTGGATATACACTTCGCTTATTAAAAACTCGTTTAAAAGAGCACCAATATAACACAAAGGCAAACTCATCAAGGACTTCCCTATCAAGGCTATCATGCAAAGGATCTCATTACCCATGCTGGAACGAAGCCAACATCCTCGCCACGCCCTACTCAAAAGCATCAATCCTACTACTAGAAAGTCTATTTATTCACAAATATGGTGAAGAATGCTGCAATAATGATACTCCTTGTCACATCCCTTTACCTTGGAAAACAGTGCTTAATGAGTTATAACATGTAGAGACTTACACCAATTATTTCCTTTAAACATAGTTTTTAATACGTTGCTTGACACGTGATATATTTATCGATGTTAACAAACCTTTCACGAGATATGATGTCCATCACGAGCAGGCCACAATATCAAGAAAATCACATAACATTAATGTATTTAAATCATGCTCAGTTCCATTCTGTTAATAACATCTGAAGATGGGTCCGTTGCGGGCCTGAAAGTTCTAATGTCTTCCATATGAATTTAATAATTATATTCATCACAATAAATCATCTAAATAGTCAAATGTGTTTATTTTATTCTGGTTTTTAGAATAATGATCGTGTAAAGACGGCGGAAATCAACACAGAAATTTACTTATTCATTAAAGCGTCGATTATAACGAAATTCTAAAAACGAAACGCGTTAAATTTATTGTGAACTACTTTCCTTCACGTTGGGTATTATCAGGTTGCAAACAAAGCGGAACCATACACGGGAAATCGGGAACCACGGTTTTCAGTTTTTGAAATATCTAAAACTCAAAAATTCGAAAATCTAAGCCCGAGGGTGCACATCTTCGGTATGTAAGCTAGCTTCGCGCAAAATTTCGGGTTTCTAGGTTGAGTAGTTGTTTTGTATCACGAACAAGGACGTCACCAAAGGAATGCGAGGGTGGGCATGAGCCAACAGTGAAATTCGTCTTGCCCACCCTGCCGCCCACCCAGTTCAAAATGTGCCATTTTTCAGTTCATTTAACTTTAAAATATTATCTGGACTTTGGAAAGCAATAAGTCTTGTGTTTTATACCATGCAGCCCTAAGTATTTTCCCCTAGGAAGTGCCTTGTTTACGTCTCCAAAAAAGGTTATCAAAATAGCATCCGCAGAGCTGTGAAAATTCAATTGTTTTCCACTCTTCCAATTCCTTGGTTTAAGCCTCTTTTTCATGTTTGTATAGCCAGGTAGCTAATGAGGAGGGTGGACAGGAATTCACTGAGGGGGTCTCTGCTAACAGCTCTACTGTTTGGCTTTTTTACAAAATAAGAGATTCCAACACGGAAAAAAATTTAAGCTACATTTGCGGTCTTACGGCTGCCCGGGACAGTGAAAGTGCAGGAAGGGCTGACGACTAATTTGTAGGAGAGGAGTGCAGGGCAAAGTCGCTGGCTTTAAGGAAGGGAGTTAAGGAGAGAGGAGATATTGTGTCTGCGTGGTACGACATTAAAACTTGATTTAGATAAACAAAAACGACATGTTCCTCTAAATCAATTGCTCAAGTACAATACTATTTTTCGAAAATGCAAAAGTTTGAAAAGCAATTTAAGACAATGCATTTAGAGGAAGCAAAACGTTCAAGGCGACATTCTAGTAACACTTCTATCTTACACCGGTGGCGTAACTAGTCAGATCCATGTACGTATCTTCAGGGGTGTAGCCAAGGGGAGGATCCTCGGATCCGAATCCCCCCCCTTCCACTTGAGGGAGGATTGAACGCAAATTTAAAGCGACATATATGTATATATCAGGGTTTCACCAATGAACTAAATCCATAAACTCCTCCTGCTTAAGAAATTTTAGGCTACGCCACTGTGCATGTGTATGTTTAAGTCGAAAGTGTGGGGATTGCACGAATTTCTTTGTCGCCGGTAGTGAAGAGCATTAAACATTCGTTCTTTCAGTGTTTCGTAAAACAAAAGTTTGCTATCAAGCTTGCCACACCAAAAATATAGCTGGCCAACCCGTCGCCCGTCCTGATTTCGACGTCTAGCGAAGTCCCTGATCGCGAAGGACACACACACACACACACACACTTCGTTTTATTATTATGGAAAATCACAGTACGTCAGGTGCACAGGGACTTTTGGTTCACTCTTATTTTTTTCGGCAGTTACATTTACCGAAATGTGCCTTATTGAGTTAAATTATCAGTTAATTTTTATGTTGTTTCTTTAGCTGAAAATTTTCTGAGAATTTTTTTAAAATTTTTGCCTTGGCTAGGTAGCAAAAATTTGGCTAATGATTTTTTTTTTTGGTTTATCGCTTGCCAAACACATTGTTTTTTTGTTTTTGTTTTTATATTGCGAGGAAATTAACAATTCCCACGACCAGCCGAAGCGCATGCAGCTTTCGAGGGTTTGCTCTGCAGGAATCATGATTGTTTTCAGGATATTCGGGTGACACGTGCAGGAGATAAAAGCGGTATACGTCCACTTAAATGCAGATCACACCGAGAGTGAAAGTGAGACACAGACAGCTGATGCATTCCCAAAACTGCTTTTGCAAAGCTCTAAAACAGCTTATGTGGGTCTTTTTGAGCAGATGCTGCCACCTACATAGTACTAAGAGCACTTCTGCTCATCTAGATCGTTGAGAATCGTATTAGATCTCATCTAGAACACGGGCTACGCTACGGTTGGGCTATGATGAGCTTCCTTGATAAAGAAGGCACCATTTTCGTAATTTGAGTTTAGAAAGATGAGAGCGAGAGATAAATTTTCACCTTGTTAGGTTACAAACTAAAATTCATAAGTACTCCTTATGACGGCAATCATCAAAATACCTGTTTAAAAATGATGTATGAAATCTAAAATTGCGAAGAAATAGTAACTAGTTGAAGGCCGTGGAAGTTTTTAAGCATGGTTATCAGTATTACATGAAATGAATAAGTACTACATAGAGTGTATACCTGTAAATCTTTTTTTTTCTTAAATGGAGACAACATTGTCATTCAGCATCGGGTAAAATCTATATAAATGGAGTTTTTGGCAACATTTCTACCTCCCCATACGATAAGTAGCTTTTCTAATAGCCCCCTTCCCACTTCTCAACTGCCTAATCTAGAGTCATATTTCCACGAAGCAAACGTAGAATCCTCAAATAAATGAACACAGTGCAATTCCAATTATCCAAACTACAATCATACGGATAGCTGATTATCCGGATCAATTTTCAGAAATTAAGAAAAAATTAGCTGCGTCAGCTCTCGGAATGAAATCTCGGAAATCCTACCCACTGTAACGTATATTCTATTTTAACTTTCTTTTTGAGTTTCTTTTTTCTGTAAATTTGAGTTTGTTCTCTTAGACATTTTCAAACCTTAACGTTATGTCTTTTCCTTCAAACGAGAATAATGTTGGCAACCCCTGAGGTCTGAACAAGAGTTAAGTATGTGTGGCCGGATAAAACAATAGATAAAAAGGTAATGCAGCGGTTGTTTAAGCCCCTTATTTTGAATGTGAATGTTAATACTCCTTTTTGATACGCGACTGCTTAATTATCGTTAAAGTATTGTTGAAGGCTACGTATTCTACTTTAATGAAAGTGTTGTTAAAATAGTACTAGTGTTCCGAATTTCTTGCTGTAGAATATATGTCAAAGTTTCCAAGCTTTTACTCATCAACCATATTGCTTTTTCAAGGAAAGTAGACGGCTAACTGCAAACTGGATAATGGAACACTTTAACAATTTGAACGTGGTGACTTGACTAGACAATAAATGAGTAGGCGCAAATGTGATCAGACATTCGAAGAAACGAGTTCACGTTGGTTGGGCGCGCGATACTGTGGTAGATAACACAGCATTATTTGAAGAATTGATTCCAAATGTGTGGCAACTCGAGAGAGACGTTATCGTTGCAAGCCCTGCTGCTGGTCAAGATTTCAAGGTTTCGCGAATGGCAGTAGATTTAGGTGCGGAGTATACAGCTAATTTATTGATATAATTATACATAGAATCAGCGGACTTGAACTTGACCTCTCTTGATAGGGCAATGGTTATTTTACCGTGTTTTGTATCCCTTTTATGTTCGTTGATTCTAATTCAAAACGAACGTTTGGTGATTCCGATGTAGTATCGCCTGGAGCCGTCCGGATATTGCAGTGGGATTGCATATACACCTGCTTCATTGAGAAGAGGGTCTTGTCAATATTTCTCTTAAGCATCGTATGTAAAGATGCAGGAGCCCTTATGCCGACACCGAAGCTTATCCTCCTGAGCGCGTTTTTTAGTTGATAAGAAACTTTTGGTATGTAGGGAATAGAGCCCAGGTGGCAAAGTTGTGGCATAGAGAGATTGACACGGCTGGTTCTGGCTTTTCCGATTACGTTATGCATATGGTTCGACGTATATCCTGCCTCAGTGGCCAATTCGACGATGTTTTTAGTTCCGATTCTCTAGAACGAAGATCGGAAGAGACGGCCAAGACTCTTCTAATTCGAGAACGGAAGAAGGCCGTCTTGCAATCATCAGGGCAGTATGAACTAAGGAGCATCAATTTGGGAACGGTGGGGGGTTTATAATAGACTTCCGTACGAAGGCGTTTGTCATGCGATTTTCTCACTAAGACGTCTAGATAAGATAAGGTACCACTGCGCTCAAGTACCATAGTGAAATTGATCGTAGGGTGCATATAATTGACTTTATGAAATTGTTGAAGTGTTCCTTTATCCAGTTTGCAGTTAACTGTCTACTTTCCTTGAAAAAGCCATCTGGTTGATGTGCGAAAGCTTGGAAACTCTGACTTGTATTCTACACCAAGAAATTCGGATCACTAGTACTATTTTAACTGTAATTGGTGTACAGTTCCTTGTTATTAATTGAAAGTGTTGTGCTTCGTAGTTAAGTACCATGGTGGATACTAACTCAAGTCCCAGTGTTGTGTTTCATAGTTAATTATCATTGTGGATATTAACCCACGTTTAGTTGATTTTACCGTGTTGAAGTAAACATATTGGTGTGAACAGTAATAAAGGATTAGCTGTAAGTAAAACCCCTTGAACTTTATTTGAGTGACTCGTATTTCACTGTAGGTGAAGTTTTGATTTGTGCAGTGTTCTAGTAAGTCGGTTACACACACACAAACGCTACACCACCTCTAAACAACAAACACCAATACAGCAAAACACTCCTGCGCAAACTTCTCTCCGATGATGAAAATCAAGTTATGGATTTCTATAAGCTTGTAGACTTGAAGGAATGTGCTTACATGGCTGCAGATGATTGGAATCAACTCAAACCAATAACATTGAAGAGAGCTTGGCGAAAAATCATGAGTGACAAAGGAAGTGAAAGTGATGCCAAATCAAAAATCACAAATACTAATGAACTAGCTAATATCGCAACCCAAACTGATGGTTCATCTCAATGTGAGGTGGAAGATATGAAAGAATGGCTGACGTCTGACTCTGCTGATACTGGCTACCAAATCATGACTACCAAATCATGATTGACAACGAAATTGTGGACAGCTTCTGAAATGGAGATGCATGAAAATGGGAAAGTGAAAATGAGGGAGAAATAGAAGAAAGAAACGTGCCTTCTCACAATGACGCATTTCATGCTTTGAAGCTAGCATTAGTGTGGATTGAGAATAAGGAAAAGTGCGACGCTTTCCAACTGCTTTATGCTGAAAGAGTTCGCGACTAGGAAGCTAGGAAGCGATTTAGCTCCTAGCTCGAAACAGAAAAAAAACAAGGGACTTCTTTTAAATATAAATGTGCATACAAATAAAAATAATGTACGTCAATAGTTTTTTTTTCTTTTGTTTTTTTTTGAAAATGTGTTTACCATTTAACTTTTTGTACCCGATCTAAATGGAAAATCCAATTAACCGGATTTTTGAATATCCGGACAGACCCTGGTCCCTATTAATCCGGATAATTGGAGTTACACTGTAAATGAAATTAGCTTTCCAATCACATCTCGGATATCTTCATTAATTAAGATTCAGACAAAAACTGAATTTTGAGGCAAGTCTTGGAGACATGAGAAAACTGGAACTTTGTTACGACAGCTTTCTTGCTATATCTACAGCGAAGACATACGTTAAAATAACAGTTGCGTGTGAGAATTAATGCTCAACGTATGCTGAACCGCAGGAGATTTAAACAATGCACGTAAATTTATTATCATTAATTTATTACACAAATACGAGAACATAAGTATGCTAAATGTTTTCTCTGTAACATATTCTGCTCCTTAATTTCGTTTAAATGTCCAAAAGTCTGTATGAATTTAACAAAATCTTTAAGGGGACTCGGTACCCTTAAAACTTTTTTTTGTTTAGCAAGTTAACTTCTGTTTTTCATACGTTTTTATAAGTAGGGCGATACTATGAACTGATTTTGACAAAATAAAAAGCATATTGTGTTTACAATTTCTGAAATTAAAATTATTTTTATTAAATTGAAGTTATTTTAAAAAAACCTTTCTTCTTCTTTATTTTTAATCATTTTGCAATATTTTTTTAGGTTTTTTACGAGTATGTATTCTATAACTTTAAGGATTTGATTTTAAATAAACAAAATAGTTTAGCAGAAAAAAAAATAAAAACCACATATATATGTACAAAATCAGGAAAAACATAAATATATTTTACGCTTAAATTTTTTAATTTTTGTTTTTATTTAATTGCAGATTCCATCCCTAAATCTATTAATTGGTTGCTAGGGAAACTACCAAAAACTTTTCAAGTGGTTTGATAAATTTATATTCAAGTTTTAGTACTTCTAATGGAGTTACTTGTCGGGAAAATGCAAACAGAGATAAATGAATTTAAAGATTTCATTCTTGCAAAAATGTTGTATAACTACAATCAGTTTCCTTTATGATTTTTTTGTGCATTCATAATACGCATACCTACAAGTGTACGGCTCCTACAGTGAGTCTTGCTCACATTACCACTTTAATCTCAGTTTTTTGTCTACTAATTACAGCATCACATCAGCTTGCGGTGACGCGCAAAATCTGAAGAATTGAAATTAATGTCTAAAATAATTGTGAAAAACTGTTGTCAAAAATATTTTGCTCATGCTTTTTTTGCTCCATAAAAAACATTCTAAAGGAGCACACTAATGCATAAAATAATTACAGTCTCTGCATATAGATTTGCCTATTTCACGATTTTTACCTCTTTATCCAAAACCAGCTGTCACCTAAATCACAGAACTAGGAATGGTGGGGGGAAATAAACAGCTACATTTTAATTAATTAATGAGGAAGGGTTGTAGAGATTTTCAGATATTTAGGTAAGAGATAAGAAAAAAAGCACAAATACCTGAAATTGTGTTATGCAAGACTGAAGGTTCATGTACGAGGCAAAGTCAGGGGCTTGCGAGCAGGCGGAAAAAGTCAATATAGTAGTGATAAATATTTCTTTTGAAATGTCTTATTTATTCTCTGAGATTCAATGGTCAACGCTGTGATGATGTAAAAATATTGAAGACAGGGAAAATTGGAAAAAATCCAAAATGGGAGGTGGAGCACCATTTTTTCCCTGTAGGAAGAAAAATGACTTTAGGTCGACCATATTGTGTGCCCAGGGTCCCACGGAGAGGAGAACGGGGAAGGAAATTCTTTCCATGGTGAATCCCGCGCTGAGGCAGGAGTTCACAGAACATGGGGATGTTTTCCTAGCGCAGAAAGTTTCAAGTAGCTAGACACAGCTGAGGAGGGAAGAGAGATTTACCACATGGCCTCTTGCTCCGAAGATGTGCGCTTACGGGATTGGCTGTGCGCAGTCCGGGCTACAGAGAGTTTAAGCGGGAAAAAGTTGTAACGAGCTTTTAGGACACATTTTTCGCTCGAATAGGAAGAGACGGTCGTTTGGTAGTAGTCGTTCGAGATGTACGTACGCTAGTCGGCTGCGGCTGACTAGAGGGTTAATTAGGTGCCTACCTGCGGGTTAAGGACACTAGAGTATATACATTGCATTACCTGTGGGTAATTGGGTAATATTACTAAGCATATGCCAGACTGCAGTCTGCCAAGGAAATCCTCCACCTGAGAAATCTAGCAACCTATGAAGAGCATATAATCGCTATGTAAAAATAACTTCTTGATGCTATGTGCACAAGTATAATGCAAAGACTGGACTGCGAATGAACTATGATCGTGCTGTAATGTCGACTTGCTCAAGTTCAAGAACCGTTTTATCACGGGACATGTATCTTCATCATACTCGTCACCAAGCTGTAAATAAAGGAATGTATATAGTATGAGGAAATTTGTCATCTAAATAATAAAGGTAAGCAGCACTTGAAAATAATTATGGGAGATTTCAATGCAAAAATAGGGCAACGGCAACAGAATGAAACTTCAGTAGGTAAATTCGGTCACGGCAACAGAAACCAGCGTGGAAATACTCTCGTTGAGTTTGCAGAGGCAGAAGGGTTTTTCATCTTGAACTCCTTCTTCAAGAAAAAACCACACAGGAAATGGACATGGAGACATCCAAATGGGACGACAAGTGAAATTGATTTTATTATGTGTAACAAAAAATTCGTCATAGAAGACTGCAGTGTGCTAAACAAGTTCAACACAGGTAGTGACCATAGATTGGTGAGATGTAAGATGCACCTCAACACTAAACTTGAACGTGGCAAGCTCATAAGACAAACAAAATGTATTGACATAACCAACCTTAAAAAACACCATAATACCTTCAAGTTGGAACTGAAGAACAGGTTCTCTGCTTTAGAAGGCCTAACATCGGAAGAAGTGGACATCTCTGAAGTTAACAGAAAAGTAACCAAAGCTCTTATGGAAACAGCAACAAAATTAGCTGGGTCTAAGAACAAGTTGCATGTAAATAAATTATCAGGAAAAACGAAAATGTTGATGCAAAAAAGAAGAGAGATGAGGACAACTAAAGAAGATGTGACTTCCAAAGTGGAATATATAGAGCTATGCAAGACAGTAAGAAAAAGTATCACTGAAGACGTAAGAAAATTCAACTGTGAACTAGTGAGGAAAGCAATTGAAAACAACCAAAGCCTAAAGATAGCAAAGGGACATCTCAGTAAGGGAAGAAAACAGATTATGGCACTGAGAAAAGAAGATGGTTCTGTAACAAGAAATAGAGGTGAAATTTTGACAAGAGTGAAAGATTTCTACTCCAAATTATATGAAAGGGATGATATATGCACTCCAGACATCATGAAAGATACCAGTACCAGAGTTCCTCCAGTCCTTCCAGCAGAAGTTGCACATGCAATCAAGAACATGAAGCGGGGAAAAGCTCCAGGAGAAGATGGAATTACTGTAGACATCATACAAGAAGCAAGTGGAGAAATCGAAACAGTACTCGCCCAAATTTTCACTCGATGCCTTAATGAAGGAAAGATTCCTGAGGATTGGAACACCGCTACAATGATCCTGCTACATAAGAAAGGTGACATTGAGGATCTCGGAAACTACAGACCTATCAGCCTCCTATCAGTGGTTTATAAAATCTTCGCTAAAGTTCTTTCACACCGCTTGAAGGTAACACTGGACATGGCTCAACCGAGAGAACAAGCTGGATTCAGGAGTGGCTACAGCACAATAGATCATATCCACGTGCTGAGAGAACTAATTGAAAGAGCGAGGGAATATGAACTTCCATTGTGCGTGGCTTTTATCGATTATGAAAAAGCCTTTGATTCGGTGAAACCATCAGCAGTTACAATGGCTCTGAAAACCTGCGGTATTGAAGATGCATACATTAATATTATTAATAACATCTATGAAAATGCAAGTGCAAAGATTAGGCTGTTTTAAAATACAACACACATAAAAATTGGAAAGGGAGTGAGACAAGGTGACACCATATCTCCGAAGCTCTTTAATGCCACATTGGAGGGTGTTTTTCAGTCGCTGAGCTGGGAAAACAAGGGGATAAAGATTAATGGAGATTATCTAACCCACCTTCGTTTTGCTGATGACGTAGTCATTTTTGCAACTAGCCCATCAGAGCTGCAGAGTATGATCCAGGAACTTGCTGACAAGAGTAAAGAAGTGGGATTAAAAATGAACTTTCAGAAGACAAAAGTGATGTGCAATGCTTTTACAAGAAATGAAGATTTATCGATTGATGGAGAAAAGCTGGAGATAACAGACACGTACGTTTATCTTGGACAGCAGATATCAAGTGAGGGTCACATTGATGAAGAAATTAATCGGCGTACAAAACTTGCCTGGAGAGCTTTTGGAAGAAACAGCATAATTTTCAAGAGCAATATGCCATTATGTCTTAAAAGAAAAGTGTTTGATCAATGCATCCTTCCAGTGCTTACGTATGGTGCAGAGACGTGGACCTTAACTAAAAGAGACATACAAAGGCTGCAGACAACTCAAAGAAGCATGGAGAGGTGCATACTTGGTGTAACCAGGAGAGATAAGAAGAGGAACTCGTGGATCCGAAAAATGACAAGAGTGGAAGACATCATGATCAGAGTTAAATCCCTGAAATGGCAATGGGCTGGACATACTGCCAGAAGGACAGATCATCGATGGACAGCCGAAATTTTAGATTGGATTCCAAGGGACAGGAAAAGACCCAGAAGAAGACCACATGGGAGATGGGTGGATGAAATTCGAACGTATGCAGGGGTGACATGGAGGAGACTGGCACAAGACAGACCGTTGTGGAGGAAACTTGGGGAGACCTTCGTCCAGCAGTGGATTGATAATGGTTGACAATGATGATGATGATGATATAGTGTAACTACTGCTCAGCTCTGTACTCTACAAGTCATCTTTTCCTTCACCGTGCCTCTGAGGAGCAGCAACACAACAGTATAAGTTGACCGGGACAGAGATATCCTGGTCTGGTGGCAGCAAATTACCATAAGCAAGTATATTAAATATATATATAAGCATAACACCTCACACGCGAATATGACAAACACCATCCCTGAAGCTTGCCTGTGTCATTTCAAGAACTGATTTTTTTATGTAATACACAAACCACAAAATAATTATATGTGTTCTTAGATTGATAAATTGAATGCATACCATTTCATAATACCACGCATATTTGACGCACAACAAACGTGCGGAAAACCTTTCTTCTTCGCAAAACAAGTGAGGCAGGTTGTGTGTCAAAAAAAAAACGTAAAGATTAAAGGTGACGTGGCATTTCCAGGGGCAACTCTGTAGTAAAAAGCTTTTTACTCGTGTTATATGCTTCCGATTAACTCAAAATTTCTTCACAATATACTAGAGCTCCCAAAGTATATTTTAGGGTAAAAATGAGAGAATCGATATTTTTGTCAATTTTTGCGAAATGAAGGGTATCAAGTCTCTTTAAGAAGTTTTTAACAGAACGCCATGGATGTCTTTATACACTGCTCGACATAGAAAATGCTATAGTACGAAGCAATGCAAAATGAAACGGAACTTAGCACATTTCTACATATGTGCTAAATTCCGTCTGATTTTGTGCAAACAAGTCTGTAAGAAGTATTTTATTGTCTAAGAGAGTGCATGAATGCAATGGGCCAGGAGACATTACAACGTGGCAGCAGTCAGGTCATATGATCACCATAATTGTCTATAACAACCTACGTCCGAAAAGTTTCAGGACTGACCTCATAACTGACGTAACAGTCGTGGGATAAAAATATATCACGTGTGTGTCAGACGACAGCAGTCCTTGGGAAATCGGCGAATAGCTGGAAACCGACTTGTACCGGTACCGACAGGCGGTAGACGGGCATTAAGGGAGTCATAGCAAGCGTTCTCGTCCCATTTCGTTTTGGCCATGCAAGAGCAGAAACTAAACTCCCTATTTTGATAGAAACTTGAAAATCAGTTAATGAAACCTACAGAATGTTAAAAGAAGCACATGGAAACTATTCCATAGCAGAGTTTTCGAATGGTATGTACGGTTTCATGACGGGCGCGAATCCTTTGATGATGATCCGAGATTTGGGCTCCCCTCCAGTGCCGCGGTGTACCAATCTGGCATTAACTTTTCGTTTTCCCAGATCCTCGTGTAGAATCTCATAACATATAAACTTTCTGATGCCCACTGATTCAACCAAAATTCTCACTGTAATTCGTCGATTTTTCTTTAACTAATTCTGCACCTGTTCCGTTTTTTAGGCTGTCCACACACTGGAGGGACGCCGAGATCTCGGATCATCGTCAAAGGAATCCCAATCGCGAAACCGTGCATACCATTCGAAAACTCTGTTGCGGGACAATGCTCTATCTCCATATGCTTCGTTTAATAATCTGTAAGTTGCACTGGCTGATTTACCATCTTTCCAACAAACCCGGTTGTTTAGTCTCTGCTCTTCCTTGGCTAAAATGAAATAAGACGAGACAGCTTGCTATGATTCCCTTAATATCCATCTGCAGCCTGTCGATACCAGTATAAACTGGTTTTCAGCTTTTCTCTGATTGGACAAGGACTGCTGTCTTCTGGCATACACGTGATGTTTCTATCCCATTACTCTTACGTCAGTTGTGCGGTCAGACCTGAAACCTTTCGGACGTAGGCTGTACTTTAGCAATAAGGGCGTGGCATCGTGTGGGGAGGTACCCCGAGATGATGTCCTGAGATATAACTGGCCGTGAGTCGTTGACCTGTGTCCAGAATTCTTCGACATTTTTTGTTTTTGTTGTAGTTATTTAACGACCGCCGTTATAAACTGGATGGACAGTCGCCCGTCCCTAATTTAGGAGCACTAGCTCCAGGGAAAGGAGGGTGCCGGGAGCCGTACGACAAAGACAACATCAGCATCTCACCGAGATCGTATCCGGACCCATCTCAGACGAATGATCGGAAGCCAGCGCTTAGACCACTGCGCTAAACGGATCGGCCAATGACATTCCAAACGTTCTACATTGGGAAGAAGCCTAGGAATCGCGCTGGCCAGGGACGTCCCTGGACACCTTGTAAACTGGTGTTCAAAAATTAAGGACGACCAGAAGAAATTAGCATAACAGCGGAACGAGCAGGCAGAATGGACCGAAAGGCCACTCAGGAGATAGACTAGGATCTGGTACGGTAGGGAATGCGCATATATGCAGCGGGTGTCGGAAGGGTATAAAGCACACGGGCGGTGTACGCTCAGCAATTCGGTGAAAGCTATTGCACGGTGTACATCGGTTTGAACGACGTCGAGTTGCTGCCACCGTGTGATATGGCCAACAGGAAATCCAGTAGACGACATCTGGATTACTTTACCTGAGGTCGCGTCATTGGGAAGTTGAAAGAAGGTCGAAGTATGACTAGTGTGACCGAGGTGTTCGGGATCGCTCACAGCATCGTTTCACGAGCTTGGAGAGCATTTCAAACGACAGGAACAGCTGTCTGAGAGTTTAGCAGAAGTCTTCCACGAGCAACCACGGTGGTGGACGACCGGTATATTGTACTACAGGCGAGAAGAGACAGCGGGAGAAATCGCAAGGCACATGCAACAGACAACTGGACGTCTGTTATCGCGTTTTATCGTGGCCACGAGGCTGCACAAAGGTGGTCTATTTGCACGACGACCAGTATGGTGTGTGCCATTAATGCCTGCTCATCGGAGACGGCGGTTTCTGTGGTGCCAGGAACACAAGAACTGGACACATCAGCAATGGGGTCGAGTTCTCTTTACGGATGAGAGCAGATTTAGTCTGACGAGTGATTCTGGACGTATACACATCTGGAGAGAGCAGGGAACACGCAATCACACCTCCAACATCATCGAAAGGGACCGGTTTGGTGGTGGCGGAGTTCTCGTTTGGGGCGGTATCATGCTTGGTAGCCATACCGACCTATACATCTTCGAAGGAGGTTCAGTCACTGGTGTCCGCTCTTTTACCGAGGTTCTCCTGCCTCATGTGCGGCTGTTTAGAGGTGCTGTGGGTACTGAGTTCCTCTTCATGGACGACAATGCTACACCTCATCGTACAGTGGCTGTCGCAGAGCTGTTGGAGAGTGAAGATATTCAACGTATGGATTGGCCCGCAAGGTCCCCGCACCTGAATCCAATCGAACACGTGTGGGACCTTCTCGGGAGATGCTTGGCAGCTCGTCACCAGCCGTCAGCAACGATTCCGCAGCTGCGATTGGCGCTACAACAGGAATGGGCCGCGATGCCTTAACAGCTCGTTGGCAACCTTGTCCTCAGCATGGACAGACGTTGTAAATCCTGCAACGCTGTCAGGGGTGATCATATCCTTTACTAAAGACTAGGTTTTTCTTGGCAGCCGCCTGTCACATGGACGTTTCTGTCTTCTGTCCAGTTGTGCTCGAAGCTACCTTTTCAATAAAGTGCCTTTGTATCCTTTGGATTCCTTGTTTGGACGGTTTTGCTCACTTGTCCCATATTCTTACATCTGGGGGATCTTATGGTGTGATTTGAGTTGATGTGGAGCACTTCTGCACGACGTTACATTCGAAAAACCGTCTCGTCCTTAATTTTTGCACGCTAGTGTAGGTAGTACCTGCTGATACTGTCAGTGTGTGGATGGGAGTTGTTTTGTTGAAATTGAATAACAGGGTTACCACAGAAATAGACTGCATCACCTCATCGGAGTGTCGTCCAGCTGTTATTGTACCCACTATGCGTACGAGCGGTTAACGGCTGTTGAAACTGGTAGCGCTCCAGGCTGAGAAGCTATATGACGCTCACGGATGGCAGCAAGATCAACCCGATGACCACGTCGTCTTTAGATTCTCAATCGATGATCATTGGCACCAAGAGAGAAGCGAGAGTTATCGATGAATATGACATGCTTCCGTTAGTTCCTCACGCATGGCTGGTATGGCACCGCTGCAACCTTGCGCGATGATGTGCTGAGGTGACTGACAGTCGTCGAAATGGCTGGAGAGAGCGAAAACTTGCATGAGCAAATCTGCGATTCATAGTTCTTGTCGAAACGGGGATGCCCGTAGATGGCTGTATACCTCGTGAAATGTCGTCTTCTGCGTATTGCTACGGCTTGCAGTTAAGTGCAAAGATCTGGGAGGAGTTCGGACGTCCATCTACGGGCACCACTTCCTCTACGGCGATTCATGTTACCTTCTTCCAACCACTATCGCCCCATTTGGCAGACAGTTGCTGCATCTCGATGCGTTTCCTCTGTGATGCGACGAAGGGAAGTACCAGCCTTTAGTAAATGTGTCCCTGTGATGGTAGAATTCCCGATGACGTCACCCAGGCATTCTCACTTCTTACACAGTGCTTTCGCTACAGAGATCACTCCGATGCAGTGGTCTAAATGCCCACGTGAGGTGCACTTAAACTAGCAACGCAATTTTGCTCTTGTATCTGATTATGATTGTTACGCAACTGTAGTCATTTACATAACCTACACAAAACCACCAATCCATACACAAAACCACCAATTTTCATGACGGTCCCACAAATACTTCCTGGCGTGTGCTTTTTATGTTGAGCACGATATGTATAAATATGTCTCCGAAAAAATGCATTTTTGTTTTTTGCATTATGTTCTTTTGCTTCGTCAATTTGCATAGTTACAGCTATATTTGTTGTCCACGTTGTAGATCGCATAGCCCATTGTGTGGGAAACCGGTCATTTGTGGAACATATGTTTCTAAAACGTGCATTTAGCATTGCATAATATGTCGATCAAGGTGGAAATCTTGGTCCCATCACTGCGTTACTGGAAACCATTGTTTAAAGCGGCTGAACCAGATCAAAGAATGAAGGAGAGTGTTTCGCAGTCACTCGCATAGGGCAAATCTGGTTCAAGAAGTTTGAAGCTGGTGACATGAGCTTGGAGAGAAATAATGGTTTTAGGAGAACCTCTGTGGTTGGTTTGGAAGCCCTGCTTACGGCTGTTGAATCAAATCCAAAAAGCAGCATCTGCAAATTGTCCGCCGAACTAAGAGTTTCCAAATTTACCATCATTAACCACCTGCAGAAGCTGGGAAATGTCTACAGACGGTGACCCGAAGTCCCGCACGAGTTGATCCTAGATCAAGCTCAACGACGCGTCGAAGTGTGCGAGGAACTGCTTAAAAATTTGCATGATACTTGGTTCATCAAACGTTTAATCGCTGGGGATGAGAAGCTGTGTAATTCAGACACCTATAACCAGTGATTGGACCCATAGGAACAATTTTTAGCAGTCCCTAAACACGACCGCTTTAAGGTATAGGTTTTGATATGCATTTGGTAGAGTTACAAGGGTGTTTTCCGCTATGATTTATTTTGAATGACCGGACTAACAAAGCCGAATTGCATTCAGAAAAATTGACTCTTATATACGACAAACTGTAGTAACGGTACTCTGTTTAAGTCACACGAAATCGGACGCCTCTTCAACAGAACAATATCAAGCCTCTTACCTCCATTCGAACACAGGGAAATCTTCACGAATTTGATAGATGGAGATCCTGCAAAACTAAGTGTACAGCCCAGATCCTGACCTCTTCTGATTTCACTTTTCATGTCCTCCACTGTAGGTATTTCTTTATTGGACAACGTCTAACACTGGTATCAAGAGATCTTCATCTTTAGGCCGAAGACATGGTACAGTGCCAAGATTGAACAGCTTGCATAAAGATGAAACTAAACTTTTGAATTTGATGTGGCATAGTTTGAAATTGGTTGATTGTCATCTCTGAGTTTCCATGAAACGGTGAAATTCTTTCTGCGCAGTGTAATGTACTGGTCCTTTACATTATGAGATAGCAGGAATAATTAATTAATATTTATTACCATGTGTGATATCATATCTGTGAGCGAATGTGCGTGACAATAAATGTTAATTAGCAATCACATGTTTTGCAAAGACCTTTGAGTAGCATGCTAAACAAAATACTTACAATATCAGTGAGAAAGCATTAAAAATTTGAAACATTACCTCATATTCAAGTGAAAACCTCAAGAAAGAATCTGACATCATTATTTTCACGTGATCCAGGAAAGTTGTGAAATTCATAGGCCTAAACAAATCAATATACATATGTGTTTATTAAATTTTTTCAAGTACAGAATTAGAATCCTGTATATGATATACGTATTTAGAATCATATAAATGAAAACTTTCTCACTTATCAAGAGAAAAACTGAAAGACACACGATTTGAATATTAGTGTTATTGAAATCTTATCAATTATCCCTAAAAAGTTGCATTTACATCTTGGATTTAATATCACATATCAGTAGTTAAATGCTGATGGGGAAAAGGAAGATCAAATGAAGAAATTACTGTATTTTCTGGCGTCGTGGACGCTAATTTTTCCTGAAATAAGTCTCGAAAATTTACCGTGCGTCCTGGAGACCAAAGGTTACGTTTTTCGTAGGCCTATGCTAACCCGAGAGGTAGGTTTTCTATGTTAAAATGTTCACCGGTAAACCTTATTAATAACAAGACTGCCTTCGTTGTGAAACGCCATGGGAAGGCTAATGTTTTTCTTCTTCGCGTCGCTTTTGCTGGGATGCATTTACGATACACCACGTGATCTGTACTGCGAGACCAATATGGAGTTCTAGATCAAAAGAGCGGCTCTAATGGGGTTTGGCCAAAACGTGTAAACAATCCTAGCTCGCCCGTTCGAAAAGCTTTTCAGACAGGCGTAGGTGAAAAACAGGTGGTATCTTCGCATAGCAATTCGCTGGCAAACCACTTACAGAGAAAAAATGATGTAACGTACCAGGAGATGTGACGTACCTGCCAGAAGGACGCACACGAGGGAGATGATGTAACGTACCAGGAGATGTGACGTACCTGCCAGAAGGACGCACACGACATAAAGGCAGATAGGAATCAGAATAAAATGTCCGCGTAGCTCAATTGGTAGAGCAACTTATTCCGGAATGAGTGGACCCGGGTTCGAATCCTGGCGCGGATAAAAATGACGGAGAAATTTACTTCGTTATAATGGCGCCCGAACTATCCGGATGACCCGACCGTTCAAAATCTCGCAATGGTGTGATGTTCTTTCCACACCGCGAGATAGGAAAAATAAGAGAATCCCTTCTCCAGCACTTCGAAAAAAAAAAAATAAGGGGGAGATGATGTAACGTACCAGGAGATGTGACGTACCTGCCAGAAGGACGCACACGAGGGAGATGATGTAACGTACCAGGAGATGTGACGTACCTGCCAGAAGGACGCACACGAGGGAGATGATGTAACGTACCAGGAGATGTGACGTACCTGCCAGAAGGACGCACACGACATAAAGGCAGATAGGAATCAGAATAAAATGTCCGCGTAGCTCAATTGGTAGAGCAACTTATTCCGGAATGAGTGGACCCGGGTTCGAATCCTGGCGCGGATAAAAATGACGGAGAAATTTACTTCGTTATAATGACTTTTTGCACTTAACAAAAGCAATGCATTAATTAGCCATTGTTACAATATTACCGTAGTAACATTTAATTTTTCTCCTTGCTTCTCTCTCAGTTCCTGCTTAATTCCTTTCAAGATGTCTTCTTCGACTCATGTGACTCGAGTGCGGCGTTGCTGACTTGTCGTGATTAAGACCAAAAGCGTTGGTTTTAATTAATTCAAACCTGTACCTGCTCACGCTAGGAGTGATCTATAGCTTTCAAAGATGTTAGTGTTATGGATAATACCAATGAATGTTCTGGATATGAAAATATGGATGACTGAAATGTTTTTCCTCGCATGCCGCCCCGGTAGCAGTGTGGTCGAAGCGATGGCTTCTGACCATTCGTCCGAGAAGGGCCCGGGTTCGAATCCCGGTGAGCATGGATATTGTATTTGTCTTACGGCGCTGGCTCTTTCCCTTCCCTGGAACCAGTGACCCTAAATTAGGGACGGGCGGCTGCTTATAGCCCACTGCGTAGCTCACGGTGCTCGTTCAAACTCCCACAAAAAAATTGTATTGCTCTTAATCTTTATGAAAGTGCTGAGACCTTATTTTCATGTTTATTCTTTTTTCCCAAAATTTTGCATCTTAAAATTGGAGTGAGTCCTTGACGCCGGGAAATAGTGTAATTCAAAGTTCCATTTCATCGATAGAAAATTGATGTCGTTCAAGATATGTAAAGCAAATTAAAATTTTCAGTTTTAACAAACATTATTTAAACCTCCTGGAGTCTACCGAACGGAAACAAAAAATTAAAAATATACACCACTTAGGTTCAAAAAAGAATGAAAGCATGAATTAGAAACTAATTTTGATTGTATTTCGCGACACATGATTTAGCCACTAAAACGCATTTGAAGATATATTATTTCATTACTGAAAAATTATATGAACCAGATTTTTAAATTGTTGTTACACTTTTCAAGGCACCCATATCAATAATTTTATGAATAATCAAGCATCTTCTTTTTTTTAAAATACGCATTTCACCTTTGTACAGTTCTTCAAATTCTCGAATATAACTCAAATCCCGGTTTAAAATTTTAAACATTTTTTGCATTGTTTTTATATTATTGTCTGCTAGGTCTGCGTACAATCCAATGTAGCTGCGCATCAGCAGGCTGCTCCCAGTGTCCATGTTAACTGCGGTTCAGCGTAGAAAGCGTCCACAATGGGCACACGAGCAACAAAAGTGATTATCGAATTACTGTAAGAAAGTCGTCAGGACAGGTGAATCTCGTCGTCGGGTACGTGCGCGTCGTTTATCTGGGGAAGTGTTGTAACTACGATTACTGGTTTTCGTCGGGTACGTGCGCGTCGTTTATCTGGGGAAGTGTTGTAACTACGATTAGTGGTTTTGAAAACAAGCTGATGGAGGAAGTGTAATGCATTGAGCAATGTTCTGCTGAGAAACTCTGGGTCCGGCCATTCATGTGCAGAAAACTATGACGTGTACCACTTACCGAAACATCATTGCAGACCAGGTGCATCCTTTCATGGTAATGGTATTCCTCTTTAGTAGTTGAGAAAGTATTAGGCTTTGGGCAATGTTCCACTGGAAAAATCTGGGTCCAGTCATTCATGTGCAGAAAACTATGACATCTACCAGCTACCTAAACATCATTGCACACCAGGTACATCCTTTCATGTAATAGCATTCCCCTCTAGTAGGTGAGAAAGTATTAGGCTTTGGGCAATGTTCTACTGGGAAAGTCTGGGTCCAGTCATTCATGTGCAGGAACCTATGACGTCTACCACCTACTTAAACATCATTGCAGACCAAGTACATCCTTTCATGTAATAGCATTCCCCTCTAGTAGGTGAGAAAGTATTAGTCTTTGGGCAATGTTCTACTGGAAAAGTCTGGGCCTAGTCATTCATGTGCCCAAAACTATGACGTCTACCAGCTACCTAAACATCACTGCAGATCAGGTACATCCTTTCATGGAAATGGTATTCCACTCAACTAGTTGAGAAAGTATTAGGGTTTGGGCAGGAAACTGTGGGTCCAGTCATTCATGAGCAAAAAAACTATGACGTCTATCACCTACCTAAACATCATTCCAGACCAGGTACATCCTTTCATGGTAATGATATTCCCTCAAGTAGTTGAAAAAGTATTAGGCTTTGGGCAATGTTGTACTGGAAAAGTCTGGGTCCAGTTATTCATGTGCAGAAAACTATGATGTCTACCACCTACCTAAACATCATTGCAGACCAGGTACATCCTTTCATGGTAATGGTATTCCACTCACGTAGTTGATAAAGTAGTCTTTGGGCAATATTCTACTGGAAAAGTCTGTGTCCAATCCTTCATGTGCAGAAAACTATGATGTCTATTACCTACCTAAACATCACTGTACACCAGGCACATCCTTTCAAGGCAACGCTATTTCCGTTCTAGTAGTGTCTTCTTTCAGCAGATTAATGCGCCATGCCACACTACCGGACTGTTCGAGAATGGTTTGCGGAACATAAAGAAAACTTCCAGGTATTGCCCTGGCCTACAAATTCCTCAGAAATCAAACCAATTAAGCGTTTGTGGTTTGTACCGGAATAGCTAATCAGATCTGCGGCGGGTCAGCCACATAAATTACAAGAGTTAAAGCAGTGGTTTCCAACTTTTTGCATTCACGGACTGCAAGTATCGCAGACCGGCGATGCCGAAACAAAACCTTTTTGCATTCGCGGATTGCAAAAAGTCGCGGCCGGCGATGCCGAAACAAACCCTTTAGGTTATTTTCGGCCATTTTATCTCGTAATATTTTGTATTATAATGATAACTGCGTACAATCCATGATTTATATAACAGATTATTCCATGTCACCTACTTACGGCTAATATCATTTAATCTGTTAATATTATTTAATGATTATTAGGTGCAATCCATGATAAATATACCAGAATATCCTCCGTACCGTTAATATAATTTTTTCTGGAGTCAATGTGACATCTGTTGCTGCTGCTGCTTCGCGATAACCTTCTCGAGCCGTGGTTCCATCGTCGTTTCTGCAAGGTGCAATGCGGCATTAATGTCCATTATGTTCCTGTGCTTCGTTTTGATTTCCGAAACGGCTGAAAACATTTTCTCGCAATAAATACGTGGTCGAAAAAGTTATAAATACTTTACGAGCTTTGTCGCTGAGACTAGTATCACTCTGGTTCGATAAATCCCAAATGGTATTGGTGCGCGAAAGCTTGGCAATATTAGTTGTTTTCCGCCCATTAAAAAACAGATTTTTTTAATAGCTTGTCACCATATGCATGTCCAAATTTCACGCGTTTGTATTGCCTTTGCTAGTCTATCCACCTTTCTGTGAGTAGGATGCCTCGGCCTTCTTTTTTTTTTTTTTTTTGATTGGAGGTTTAACGACCACCGTGAGCAACTCAATGGGCTATAAGCAGTCGCCCGTCCCTAATTTAGGGTCACTGGTTCCAGGGAAGGGAGAGAGCCAGTTCCGTAAGACAAACACAACATCCATGCCTCACCGGGATTCGAACCCGGACCCCGTTCGGACGAATGATCAGAGGCCATCGCTTAGACCACTGCGCCACCGGGGTGGCTGCCTCGGCCTTCCACAGGTTCCCTGGAAAATACCTTCTTCGCGAGATAAGCACACAATCAGAGCAGCGCGTTTTAATTCAAAGTGAAATAAAAGTCTGACGCCGTCCTGGTGGCGCAGTAGTCTAAGCTATGGCTTCGGATCACTCGTCCGAGATGGGTCCGGGTTCGAATCCCGGGGAGGCAAGGATGTTGGTGTTTGTCTTACGGCCCTGGATCTCTCCCTTCCCTGGAACCAGTGACTTTAAATTAGTAACTGCTCATAGCCCACTGTGTTGCTCACGTTGGTCGTTAAACCTTCACTCAAAAAAATAAAAGTTTGACGGGCAGAAATGGTTACCTCATTTTTATTTCGTTTTAATTCACGTTTTTCACTAAAAGGAATTCATTACATTATTATTGAGTGATTATTATCATTCCTGAGGTCCCATTGTTAGGAATTTCTTGGATGTTTGAATTTAACACCCTCGGTTACTATAAAAGTCCTTGTTGTTTTCAAAGATGGCCTATTTAAGCATGTACTGCCATCTAATGGTTGAGTTAAAAACTTGAAGTTACTGTGACTGGAGATACAGGGCACGGAGAGAATAATATAAATACATACAAGAAAAGAAGGTTTTACGAACCTAATAGGATGTGAGACCACCTTTTGCATTCAAAACCGCCCAAATCCTCGTTGGATTCGACGCATACAAATCCCGGATGGTTGTTAGTGAGATGTTACACCACTTTTCATGTAGAAACTGCTCCAGGTCCTTGAGAGATGCAGGAAGATGATAAAGGGATCTTACTCTGTCTTCCAACACAGACCACAGTAGCTCGATGATGTTTAAGTCTAGTGATTGGGGAGGCCAAGAAAAGGGTGAAAGTTCGTCCTCATGTTCCTCAAACCATGATTGGACATTCCGAGCTCTGTGAATTTGGGCGTTATCATTTAAATAGATGGCATCCCCCGCAGAAAACAGTGCCTGAGCCATTGTATGGACTTGCTTGGCGGAAATGGTTTCAAGGTGATCAGAGGTCCTACTGAAAACCACGATATGACCGCTCAGAACATGGCAGAACACCACCATGCTGCACTGTTGAGAGTAGACATTCTGGGTTGTATGTTTCTGACGGTGTTCTCCATACGTATAAATGTCCTGTGGTGGGGAATAGTGTGCACGTGGAGTCATCCGATCATATTACCAACTTCCATACATCGGTAGTCCACGTTGTATACTCCTGGCACCACTGCTGTCGCCGTTGTATATTCACCCGGGTGACCAGAGTTTTTGCAGTAGCAACTCTGCCATGAATATCTTGTTTATGCAGTTTCCTGCGCATTGTTTTTGTTGATACTGGGGTTTGGAGATCCAGATTGAGCTCTGAACTAAATTTCGGCACAGTGGTTTTCTTATTACGGGTAACTATCATCTTCAATGCTCTCCTGTCTCTATCAGTCAGGGTCATTTTCCGCCCACTCTTGTGTTTCGCAGACGAGGTTTTGCCACGAACACGGTATTGTGTCATGACGCTAGACACAGTAGCTCTCGATACCCCCACTACCCTGCCGACTATTGACACGAAGGCCCCAACTGGTCGGCCACCAACAATTAGCCTTCTTTTGAAGTCCGTTAGGTCACTCGTTTCGTCGTCACCCTAAAAGAAATTATGCAACAAGACACTTTAAATGCACTTAAAAAGGACCTTGAGGTTCTAAACAAAACTATTACAACCAAAGAGTGGTGGATATCTTTGCATATTGCGACGTACGCAGCTGCATTAAAAGTCACGTCCGTGAGTGTGGTGTCCACATTATTCTATCCAAGCCCTGTACCTTTTTTTTATTGGACGTTTAACGACCACCGTGAGCAACACAATGTGCTATAAGCAGTCGCCCTCCCTAATTTAGGACCACTGGTTCCAGGGAAGGAGAGAGTCAGGGCCGTAAGAGAAACACAACATCTATGCCTCACCAGGATTCGAACCCGGACCCCTTTCGGACGAATGCTCAGAAGCCATCGCTTAGACCACTGCGCCACCGGGGCGGCACCTGTATCTTGAAATGACTACTTATAATTTCAAAGAAAAAGGAAATAACTGTGATGAATTCATATTTGAAATGAGCGTTTTAGTTTTCACGTGGAAAATTATTTCCATTTGTGGTATTAGCTTTTTTATATTTTTTGTTGGCTACTAATTTTTGTTTCTGCGAAATTTCAGAATTAGTTCTCATCCGTTCGAAAATTTTATATTTGAATTCCCTAGTAACCGTAATTTTGTGTCCTTAATTAAATCATTAGACGGCACAAAAAGCGTTAATTGGCCATCTCTGAAAAACGAAGGACACTTATAACTGAAACTGTAAAAATAATTTTGAAAAACTATACTTCAAACATTCAAACAATTCCTGACGATGGAGATTAAAAGATCAGAGAGTTGATTATCGAATGAAATTTTTTTCAAGAAAATACAAGAAGTAAACGAAGTTCAAATGGGTTAAGCAATTCTACTTCTAAAACTTTTCTGCAGAGTTACTGTACTTTTCTTCAAATAAATCCTGCTAAGTGGCCGAAGTATATTAATGTGCTTGTGATACCTATATGACTAGAAAATAGAATGGGAAAATATTTTCACCTTCATATAGGCAGTGGCAATATCAAGATTTACTTTTTTTGGACTTTTTCTTTTCTGAGCAAATGAATACATGCTATGTTTTTTTTTCTAAAACTGCTCGGAAATATTTTTCTCTACGTTAAACATAACAACGTCTTCCATTTTTTATAGTATATAATTTTGACTAGAAGGTGGTGGTTTCATATAGCGCCTTTGATAAAATAGCAGGATACTTTGTGTTTGTAAACACGATATCTCAGTTGCGCAGGAATTTCTTATATCTTATTAAAGAATAAAACGTATTTTGCTGTACCTATATTTCTTCCATTTTTTATTGAAGTTTTAACGACCACTGTGAGCAACTCAGGGGGCTATAAGCAGTCGCCCGTCCCTAATTTAGGGCCACTGGTTCCAGGGAAGGGAGAGAGTCAGAGCCGTAAGGCAAATACAGTATCCATTCCTCACCGGGATTCAAACACAGACCCAACTCTGGCGAATAGCTTAGGACACTGAGCCACCGGAGCGACTTCTTCCTTTTGTGTGATTTTACTCTCACTTTTTATGGAACGGCCGTTGTATATTGTTTAATTATGCATAATCATATACACTGTATTGACAAAAGTCACCGGACACCTAGAAGAGAAACACAACATAGCATTTATTGACATACATTAGTACGGTGTCGGTAAACCTTCGGCCTCAATGTATGCACTGACCCTTCTAGACATACTTTCGACAAGGTTTTGGAACACAGCGATAGGTATGCGCTTCCATTCAATACATAATGCTGCCGGTAACTGTTGCTTAGTAGTAGTAGGCCTTTATTCCAAATTTCTTATACGACACTCTAATTCATCCATTAGGTACTCTATGGGATTAAGATCAGGGATCTGTGCTGGCCAGTCCACACATGATACGGAATTATCGTCATACCACGCCGTAACAGTCCTTGAATTAGAATAAAGCGATTTTGAAACCTTGCTTTATGGCTCGGTGCATTATCCTGTTGGTACCAAAAAGGCTCGGTTCCATAGCATTGCCACAGAGTTGGTAGGGAATAGTTGTCCAGAATATCGAGGTAGATGTGCTGGTTAACATGTTTGTTCAAGATAACCAATGGGCCGGGACCATACCACGAAAGCACCTCCACACGAGTACACTGCCAGCTCCAAACTTGGCCGTAGGAAAAGTACACTGTGGTAAATAGAGTTCCCCCGGCTGCCGCCATTCTCACACACGTCCATCAGATTGATGGATCCTGTATCTGGATTCATCAGTCAATAGGACCCGTGTCCATTGATCTACGATCCACGATAAATGTTCTTTACACCATGTCGAACGACGAGTAGCATTCCGATTGGAGATGAAAGGCTTATGAGCAGCCGCACGATTACGGTAACCCAAGGAATGAAGTTCTCTGCGAATGGTACGTGTACATACCGAGGTTCCAGCATTTTTACTCACCTGTGCACTGAGGTCTTGTGCACCAGTCCGTCGATTAGCTGTAACAACTCTCCTGAGGCTTCGACTTCCTCTATCACTGATGTTCTTTGGTCTGCCGGCACGTTTTGCTGCTTCAGGCACGCCATGTGTCTTCCACGTATTCAGTACATCCAAAACAGTTGACTTGGGCATGTGTAAACGCCTCTCGGTTTCTCTTATGGACAACCCACTAATATAACACCCACAATCTTTCCTTTCTCAAAGTCTGTTCTCTCCGGCCGCTACATGTTCGCTCAACCTCACAGTGCTATATTATCGGGGTCAGCTGTAGGCTTGTTTTTATACCGTTTGGAGCTGTATCGCGCATCTAAACAACGCAGCGAATCCGCTCATTTACATTTGAAGGGGTGTCAGGTGATTTTTGTCAATATAATGTATACTGTATATGATTATGCACAATTATAAATTGAGTTTCGAATTTATATTTCAAAGCAGGTTTTTCTGGGTCACGTTCGAGTCAAATACGGATCGGGTCAAATTATGCAACTGCCGGGTTCGTTTCAGGTCTGGGTCCAAAAGTGTTTGCCCGTTTCCAACTCTGATGCCACTAGATGACCTCTGCGGTACCTACTGTGAGGTAAAGTCCTGACGAAAATCATAGCTTCATCGATTTCATTGGCTACCTCTGGGCCTGCTAGGTTAACTCCTTTGCCGCTCGAATAAAGAGCCGCCGTTTAGGGAACTATCGCCGTTCATGGGAGGGGGAAAGGAGACAGCTTCCCAGGGCCCGTGCAACAAGGCGACGTACTGTCGGGCAAACCAGGACAAAATCACAGTTTAAATCATAAACAGCAAAACTGTGGGTAAAACTGGAAAACCACTGCAATGAACTGTAAAATTTATGTAAAACAGTGTACTCACGGAACAAAGTTTTACCTTAGGACTAAATGCAAAAGATAGCCACTAAAAAAGTAGAGGGACAAATTATTAAATGTCCTTCTTGAAAAAGGAAAGATTTTCATCTAGCTCTTATCTTTACGAACTTTCCTCTACTCTCAATTGATCTCCTGCAACATTTAATGGTGACATCTGTATCTAGACTCACTCTCAGTGTTTTCAGATTGTGAAAGCTTTTGAGGAAGTAATGTGTAGTGAGAAAACGTTTAATTTTAAGTAACTGAATTTACATAAGAAAACAGAAACTCAAAAAGAACGTTAAATAGAGGTATACATCACACGCACTCTACCTTGGATCAAATAGTGGTAAGCAGAAATATATTTTCTACAAGTTTCCAATACACTCACACTGAGTGACCAATTTTTTAACGTACACCTTGTAATGTCCTTGTAAAATATAACTTACATTCAGTGTATGTTGAATGCACTGAAGACAAATTGAACTTGGTATAACGTATCTGAAGCACTGAAACATCTTATCAGTTTTTTTTTACTCATTGCAACAACATGGTAGACCTGTATAGAAATCCGGAGATTCGGGTTCAACTCACGATTTAGGTTGAAGTAATTTTCAAGTATTCTGATGTAATGTTGCATGTTGAACAGTAAGCAAGTCAATGGCTATTTTGTTTGTCGCCTTAAATGACTTATCGTGGATCTAACTTTCGAGGTTGAATTCCTTTCATTCGATTCATGCATATAATTACTTCGCTGTTCTTAATTCTCAATATAGAATCTGCGAGACAGAGAAATGTCATAGTATGTTCTCATATTCTTGAACTGTGAATGGGCATTAGAAGTTTGATTGCTACATTTTGTCAGGTTCAGCATCGCTTAAGGATAATTCTTATCTATTAATGTAATAATTACGTCACCTTTCCATGGAGATAATAAAACAGAACACCAAAAAAAACTAACACTGAGTATATACATACACAGTCGTATCAGAATAACATGACCACCTACCCAGTAATGGGAATAACAACCCTTGGCATGGATGAAAACGGCAAGACGGCGTGGCATGGACGCAGTGAGGCCCTGGAAGTTTGCCCGAGACACACGTGCCTGTTCGGACTGCAACAGAGCACGGAGGTCCCGGATATGACGTGGTTGTGGGTCGGAACGTCGAACTTGTCGATCCAAAAATAGTCCCACAAGTGCTCTATGGGATTAAAGTCACGAGATTTCGCCGGTCAAGAGAGAACAGAGACATCGCTGTCATGTTCTTGGAACCAGTCACGCAACCCTTTAGCAACATGGCAGGGAGCATTGTTCTGCTGTTAGACACCATTATCACCATGGTGAACGTCGAACATCAAGGGATGCATGTGATCAGAGGGGATAGGCAGGTAGCAGTTGGCGTTCAGGGACCCATCCAATGGTACCCACGGACCCAAGTCATACAAGAAAAGCTCCCCCAGACATGCACACTGCCACCACCGACCTGTACTTGACCGACGAGCGTGTCCGGGTATTGGTTCTCGTGTGTCTGACGCCGCATTAGCCACCGCCCGTCACTTCTGTGGAGTGGAAACCGCGATTCGTCGGAGAAGGCAACCTTTTCCAACTCTTCCACTGTCCAATGATGGTAGTCCCATGCGAACTCAGGCGTCGTTGCCGATGGACCTGGGTTAACATGGGCGCCTTGACGCAGCTTCAACTCCGGAGACCCATGCATAACAGGGTTCGCTCTACAGCTGTCAGGGACACTTACCTGGGTGCCCCAGCGTTTATTTGCGTAATCAATTGCAGCACTGTTGCACGTCGATTGTCATTCACTAGTCAACGAAGGTGACGTTCTTCTCTCGGGTCGATGGCCTCTGGGGCTCCACAGCTATGACGTCGGGAGGTACTCGGTGTGCCAGCGGTCCATTCCTGCTACACCCTTACTACAGCACCTCGCGAACAACCGACGAACGAAGTCTACTGTTTGTGAGATGCTCCGATCCTTGGCGCAGTCGTCGATGATCATTCCTTTTTGAACGTCCGTCAAATCGCTACTGAGCTCACGTGATGCACTATGGTTCATCTGTCCTGGCCTGCCGCTTATCTTGTGACGTGCACTCTGTGACGCGCCTGGGCGGATACACTGTGATTCCGGGGGTGATTATATTATTCTGATACGACCGTGTATCTATACGTCTATATATACATGTTTTCAGATATTGGAACATAGTGAATATAACATACGTACCTTTACATGTTCCCTCCAGATTTCCATAGAATAATATTTGCTGAATGTTATAAAATTTTCGCTTCAGTTTCTTCGTGAGGGAAGAAAAGCTACGAAATCCTGATTGCTGGATCTTCTACTGCACGGAAGTTCTCAAGGCGGATCGATCATGTCAAAGCAACGAATGTCCTAAGATTCCAAAAGGTCAAGAGACCAATACCCTAATCAAGGCCCCTTGTCGCTTTCAGCATCTCTTTCGGAGTTTTTCGCTTCTCACTAACTTTCTCTTTCTCTGTTTTTCTTGCTTTCCTTTTATCACCATTTGTTAACATTCTTTTCCCATCTAAACCATTAACTGCCCTTTTCTTCGTATCTCTGTACTTCCAAAGCTAAAATAGCAGCATTCAGAATGCAGAATTACAGACTATGATCTCTCTTCAGACTTGTCGGAAAGTTTATTCCTGAAAGCTTTTCGTGAAAATTATCTTATATTCAGCAATCACATACAGATAATCTTCCACAGATGAGTTCCTTTGAGCAGATTTTACTACAAAATATTGGAAAACACCGTTATTTCCTGCCAACGGAAAACTGCACGAATGGTAGCTATAATTTTTAAACTGCGATATCGCTGCTTAAAGTGTTCTGATGAGAAATAGAACTCGAAGAGTCTCTTAAAAACAACCCGACTTTATGTTAATTGCTCATCCGATTTATGAGAGCATAGAACTTCAGACTTTCAACAACGACGAAGTTCGAAGGGTTTTCACTTGGTTATCATTTCCGATATAATATATGGGAGAAAAGAAATGGGGAGTTTCTGCGAAATGGAATTACACCGAAAATCTGTTTTTACTCACAGATTAATTTTCAGCAATTTCATCTCAGTAACGTTTTTTATTTTTTTCTGAGGCAACGTTAAAATTGGAGATGTGTTCTAAAAAGACAGGAAAGCAATTTTATCGCTTTAGACTTCGTCGTTGTTGAACTTTAATCCTAATCTGGTGCTAAATTTGCAAATTGGGCACAGTTTTTCTTAACTTCAAAATTCCTCTAAATTATTTCCCTTATGAGAATGTTACTGAAAGCAGTTAAAACGCATTAAGCAGTGTTTTAGAGTTTCTGTCATTCGTGTGAACTTACAAAAGAATGTAGTACGAGTAATTTTCAAGTTACGGCAGTATTATATCCTTATACTACTGATTCCTGTTCTTACCTGCACGAGCAAATTCTTTATGTCTGCCTTACTCGTTCTCACACCTTTGCTTTCTCTCACGCATTCATGCTTTCTATGTCTGCCTTACTCGTTCTCACACCTTTGCTTTCTCTCACGCATTCATGCTTTCTATGTCTGATTTACTCGTTCTAACACCTTTGCTTTCTCTCACGCATTCATGCTTTCTATGTCTGCTTAACTTCCCATTTTGTCCTACCTACCTTTCTTTCACTTCCTCTCGCCATTCTTTTTCTCATGCTCTTGCTATTTATTTACTTTCTCCAATCATTATTTATCCACTACTTTTTACTTTCTTATGCACTATACGATCAAAAGTATCCAGATACCTTTTTTGTGTAGTGAAATTGTACAGATATGTCATAGCCATGGTCCATAAAAATATAGATACACACGGTGCCTGGAAGACTTCATAGACAAGCATGAAGAGCAAAATGGGTCCCATGACAAAGCTCAGTGACTTCCAACGTCATCATAGATAAGCATAAAGAGTAAAATGGGCTCTATGGCAGAGCTCAGTCACTTCCAACATCATCATAGATAAGCATGAAGAGCAAAATGGGCCCCATGGTAGAGCTCAGTAACTTTCAAACGTCATCATACACAAGCATGAAGAGCAAAATGGACCCCATGGCAAAGCTCAGTTACTTCCAACGTCATCATAGATAAGCATGAAGAGTAAAATGGGACACATGGCCGAGCTCAGTGACTTTCAACGTCATCATAGACAATCATGAAGAGTAAAATGGGATACATGGCAGAGCTCAGTGACTTTCAACGTCATCATAGACAAGCATGAGGATCAAAATGGGCCTTATGGCAGAGCTCACTGACTTGCAACATCATCATAGACAAGCATGAAGCGTAAAATGGGCCTATAGCAGAGCTTAATGGCTTTCAACGTCATCATAGACAAGCAAGAAGAGTAAAATGGGCCTTATGGCAATACTAACTGACTTTCAAGGTGGACGATCACGAAATGTTATCTTAACAACAAGTCAGTTCCGGAAATTTCACCCCAGCTGTAGCTGCCTCGGTCACCAGTACATGATGTTATTGTGAAGTGGAAGTGCCTAGGAGTAACAACAGCACAATCGCGAACTGGTATGCCTCATGAAATGACAGAGCGAGACAGCCAAGTGCTGAAGTAAGTAGTACGACAAAATGGCCTGTCCTCGGTTACAACACTCACCACCAAGTTCCAAAATGCCACTGGAAACAACGCCAGGTTCATCGAGAGCGAAGAGAATGGATTTTCATAGTCAAGCAGCCAGATCAACGTCCCTCGTCGGTTGGAGCGGGGTAAAGCTCGGAGCTAGTGGACTCTAAAACAGAGGAAACGCGTGCTTTGGAGTAATGAGTCACGCTTTACCATCTGACACTACGATGGATGAGATTTGGTACTGGAATTCCAGGTGAACTCTAACTGCTCGACCGTGTTGTTCCAACTGCCAAGTTTGATGGAGGAGGCATCGTGCTCTGATGCTGCTCTTCATGGTTTGTGTTGGACCCCCTAGTTCACGTTCCTGAGAATGTAAACGCTGTGGCTGGTGATGACATTCTTGACATTTCTGTGCTTCCAACATTATGGCAGCATTTTGGTGAAGGCCTCTTTCTTTACCAACTAGACATGTCCGCAAAGCGAGGTCATTAGAGGGATGGCCTCAAGAGATAGGTGTGGAAGAACTTGACTGGCTTGCACAGAGCTCCAATCTTAACCCCACGGAACAGCTTTGGGATGAATTTCAACGCCAACAGCAAGCCTGGCCCAAACGCTCGATACTAATGCTGTTGTGAAGGCAATTCCGGTAATTCCTTACCAAAATGTAGTAGAAAGCCTTCCCTTTCCAATTACAAGGAGTCTGTTGATAGGCAAGTGTCCAGATACTTTTGATCAGATAGTGTGTGTGTGTGTGTGTGTGTGTGTGTGTGTGTGTGTGTGTGTGTCTGCATTTCATGCTTTGACGTTCCACAAAGCATGGAATTTTTTTTTGTTTCTAACAGTTGTCGCATTCCAACAACTGTCTCCTACTTCGCTCCCTAACTTCCTTCTTCTCTGCGTCTTTCTAACTGATTCCATAAAAATTTTCTGAATATTAAATTCCCTGAAAATGTTGAAAAACTATAATTTTAATACTAACAGAAATTAAAGGACAAATTTTCACAGGTCAGTAATTGGTTATCAACACTAAAATTATTCGGTGTGCTTCTATTGTCGAATGCATTTATACAATGTTGTTTAATATTTTATTAGACTGCAGGTGAAACGCTTACCTGTCTTTTTCTTCTTTCGCAGATGCAGCAATCCTATTTAACTCAATATCAGCGTTTTGTTCAGGAGTCATTACATCCTTCTTTTTCAAAATTTTCCTGAAAGCATATTTGAAAATTAATTTAAATATTTCAGTTTTTCCCCCTCCGATTTCATTCAAATTTAGTGAACACCCAAACTATTGTAAAATGTTTACTTAGATGATCCTACAGCTTAACGTTCCCCACGAAGAGTGTTTTTTCAAAGGGTCAAAAACGAAAAAGTTTGAGGGAACCAAATCGGAACTGTATCTGGCACTGCACAGATGACTACGTCAGAGTGACGTGCACTGACAGAACAATTTATTATACACAGAACGCCCATTCAAAAATTTGCCTTTCCACAACACAATAACGCTTCCTGCCAAAATTCCTTGCTGGCTGTAAATAGGTGAGATACGTACCTGCTGTAGAGCGTATGTGACACTGTGAGGATGATTTAAAACGGTAATCTCATCGAGTTTGATGGAGGGCATACAGCCGGTGCGAGGAAGATGGAGTGCTTCCTCTCCGCAAAACGCCTAGAATTCTCACGTGCGACCGACGCGTGTATGTACCAAATCTACATCATCATCATCATCATCATTGTCAACCATTATCAATCCACTGCTGGACGAAGGTCTCCCCAAGTTTCCTCCACAACGGTCTGTCTTGTGCCAGTCTCCTCCATGTCACTCCCGCATATTTACGAATTTCATCCACCCATCTCCCATGTGGTCTTTTTCTGGGTCTTTTCCTGTCCCTTGGAATCCAATCTAAAATTTCGGCTGTCCATCTATGGTCTGTCCTTCTGGCAGTATGTCCAGCCCATTGCCATTTCAGGGATTTAACTCTGATCATGATGTCTTCCACTCTCGTCATTTTTCGGATCCACGAGTTCCTCTTCTTATCTCTCCTGGTTATACCAAGCATGCACCTCTCCATGCTTCTTTGAGTTGTCTGCAGCCTTTGTATGTCTCTTTTAGTTAAGGTCCACGTCTCTGCACCATACGTAAGCACTGGAAGGATGCATTGATCAAACACTTTTCTTTTAAGACATAATGGCATATTGCTCTTGAAAATTATGCTGTTTCTTCCAAAAGCTCTCCAGGCAAGTTTTGTACGCCGATTAATTTCTTCATCAATGTGACCCTCACTTGATATTTGCTGTCCAAGATAAACATATGTATCTGTTATCTCCAGTTTTTCTCCATCAATCGATAAATCTTCATTTCTTGTAAAAGCATTGAACATCACTTTTGTCTTCTGAAAGTTCATTTTTAATCCCACTTCTTTACTCTTGTCAGCAAGTTCCTGGATCATACTCTGCAGCTCTGATGGGGTAGTTGCAAAAATGACTACGTCATCAGCAAAACGAAGGTGGGTTAGATAATCTCCATTAATCTTTATCCCTTTGTTTTCCCAGTTCAGTGATTGAAAGACATTTTCCAATGTGGCATTAAAGAGCTTCGGAGATATGGTGTCACCTTGTCTCACTCCCTTTCCAATTTTTATGTGTGTTGTATTTTCAAACAGCCGAATCTTTGCACTTGCATTTTCATAGATGTTATTAATAATATTAATGTATGCATCTTCAATACCGCAGGATTTCAGAGCCGTGGTAACTGCTGATGGTTTCACCGAATCAAAGGCTTTTTCATAATCGATAAAAGCCATGCACAATGGAAGTTCATATTCCCTCGCTCTTTCAATTAGTTCTCTCAGTACGTGGATATGATCTATTGTGCTGTAGCCACTCCTGAATCCAGCTTGTTCTCTCGGTTGAGCCATGTCCAGTGTTACCTTCAAGCGGTGTGAAAGAACTTTAGTGAAGATTTTGGGTATCCTAAAAGTAATGCCTTGTCCTTCATACGATTTTTATTTGCCGCAGAAAAAATGTGAAACTTGGTGGCAAAATACTTGCACATATTGTTAATAATGCTAGCCTATTCAAATTATTGTGCATCATATTCTAAAAATTTCCGCCATCTTTGAACGCATTGGTAAAATCCATTTTGGAACAATTCTTGAAGCTGTCGTTTCACCGATGACTTCACAGCCAGTTCAACATCTGTCATATCTAAGAAACATTCCCCACAAAGGGTGTTCTTTTCAAAGGGACGAACAGGGAAAAGTCTGAGGAAGCCAAATCAGGACTGTAGGGGTGTTGAGGCATCAATTCTTCCACCCCATTTTGAAAACTAGCCTGTGAAGTCTCCATTGAGGTGTGAGGACGTGCGTTTTCATGGTGTAAAACAGCCCTATGTGTCACGTCTTGTCCTTCTGATAGCTTCCTTTAGCTTCTTCAATGTCTGCACATAGTGAACACTCTTTATTGTTGCCCCCCGTTCAAGGAAATGAGTCAAAATGACTCCAGGTTTGTCCCAGAAAATTGTTACCGTGAGGAACGAGGTGTTTTACCTTTTTCTGTGGAGGTGAAGATCTGCGGTGCCATTTCATTGACGCATGTTTTGTTTCTAGGTCATTAAAGAAGACCCAGGTTTCATCCCCCGTCACAGCATTAGAGAAACACACCTCTCCCTCCCTCTGATAACAATCCAAAAGAATCCAGCACATGTCCACCCTTTGCTCGCATTTTTCACGGGTTAGGTTTCTTGGGATCCACATTGAACAAAATTTTCTGTAGCCCAGATCCCAAATTAATGTTTCCATAGCACTATGACCACAATGAATTGCATCACGCAACTCCTGGATGGTGACACGACGATCAGCTGTGATGAGGTCTTTCACTCGTTGCCTGTTGGCATCTGTCACTGCAGTTGCGGGTCTTCCAGTTCGTTGTTTGTCCGGTCCAACATTGACATTTCTCCCTTTCAAAACCTCTTCATCCATCTTCGGACAATTACTGATATCGATTGTGGCAGCTCCATACACCGCCAGGAGTCTTCTGTGGATTTCTGGATCCTCACCCCTTCTTTTTCCTGGAATTCAATTACTGCTCGCTATTTTTCTCTGCCATTCATGATCTTTATTTCCGATTCTGAAAAAAATATGTTCCCACATTGGTAACATATCACAGTTACATGTCAGTGCAGTTTCATTAAAATCACTTCAAAATTTCAAAAGTTATTAAGGAGGAGGTATTACTTTTGCGATGCTCCTTGTACATCAAGCCAGACAACCCCCAGGAAAATATGGCTGCAAACGGGTTGTCGATGTTCGAGATTTACTCTACCTATACCGTATGGTAACCAGTGCTGGATTAAGGGCCCTGGTTACGATACTGGATTATTGCCTAGGAACCAACCATTACCAAAGGGCCCAGGAGGCCCGCCCTATACAAATACTACAAACGTATCTATCTATCTATATCTCATCATTATCAACCATCATCAACCCAGTGCTGGATAAATTTCTCCCCAAGTTTCTTTCACAACGGTCTGCCTTGAGCCAGTCTTCTCCATGTCATACCGGCATACTTTCGAATTTTATCCACCCAATCCCACTTCTGAGTCATTCCTATCCCTTGGCATCCACTCCAAAATTTCGGTTGTCTTATCGGTGGATGGTTGTTCTAGCAATTATGTCCAGCCTACTGGCATTTCAGCGATGTCTCCCACTCTTGTCATTTTCCTCATTCACGAGTTCCTCTTCTTATCTTGGCTGGTCACACCAAGCATGTATCTCACCATTCTTCTTTCAGTTATCTATAGCCTTCGCATCTCCTTTGTCTCTGCTCTATACATAAGAACTGAAAGGATGCATTGATTAGACACTTTTCTTTTAAGACATAATGATGTACCGCTCTCAAAAAATGTACTGTTTCTTCCCAAATCTCTCCAACCAAGTTTTATACGCCGATTAATTTCTTCATCAATGTTACCCCTGCTTGATATCTACTGTCCAAGGTAAATGCAGGTATCGATTACATCCACATCTTCTTTATTAAACGATAAATCTTCACTTCTTGTAAATGCATTGTACATCAATTTTGTTTTCTGACAGCTCATTTTTAACCCCACTTCTTTCCTTTTGTCCGCAAGTTCCTGGATCATACTCTGTAGCTCTGAAGGTGTAGTTTCAAAAATGACTATGTCATAATAAAACGAAGGTGAGTTAAACAATTTCTACTCAGTACAGTAGAGCAACTGCATTGTAAAACATTTCTCAAATTCACGAGACATATTACGTGATTCCTATCGTGAATTAACGAAGTGTGTTTCTGATACAACCTTTTTCTGAATGATAGGTGAAACTTGAATTTCACGGATTTTTCGTACTACAGGAAAATTCTGAATTTTGAGAAAATTTTCAGCAGTCGCCTTTCTTATAATGATGATAAATTGCCGTTTTTAGGATGTGTTAATGGATATTCTGAATTTTCAGAAATTTTCGGCAATTCCTTTCGTGTATTAAAGGGAAAATATTGTTTACACGCTTTTCGTATCCATACGTTGGAAAATATTGTTTACACGCTTTTCGTATCCATATGACGGAAAATATTGTTTACACGCCTTTCGTATCCATATGACGGAAAATATTGTTTACACGCTTTTCGTATCCATATGACGGAAAATATTGTTTACACGCTTTTCGTATCCATATGACGGAAAATATTGTTTACACGCTTTTCGTATCCATATGACGGAAAATTCGGTTTACACGCTTTTCGTATCCATATGACGGAAAATTTGGTGTACACGCTTTTCGTATCCATATGACGGAAAATATTGTTTACGCGCTTTTTGTATCCATATGACGGAAAATATTGTTTACACGCTTTTCGTATAGATATATGACGGAAAATTTGGTTTACACGCTTTTCGTATCCATATGACGGAAAATTTGGTTTACACGCTTTTCGTATCCATATGACGGAAAATATTGTTTACACGCTTTTCGTATCCATATGACGGAAAATTTGGTTTACACGCTTTTCGTATCCATATGACGGAAAATATTGTTTACACGCTTTTCGTATCCATATGACGGAAAATATTGTTTACACGCTTTTCGTATCCATATGACAGACAATATTGTTTACACGCTTTTCGTATCCATATGACGGAAAATATTGTTTACACGCTTTTCGTATCCATATGACGGAAAATATTGTTTACACGCTTTTCGTATCCATATGACGGAAAATATTGTTTACACGCTTTCCGTATCCATATGACAGAAAATATTGTTTACACGCTTTTCGTATCCATATGACGGAAAATATTGTTTACACGCTTTTCGTATCCATATGACGGAAAATATTGTTTACACGCTTTTCGTATCCATATGACGGAAAATTTGGTTTACACGCTTTTCGTATCCATTTGACGAAAAATTTGGTTTACACGCTTTTCGTATCCATATGACGGAAAATATTGTTTACACGCTTTTCGTATCCATATGACGGAAAATATTGTTTACACGCTTTTCGTATCCATATGACGGAAAATATTGTTTACACGCTTTTCGTATCCATATGACAGAAAATATTGTTTACACGCTTTTCGTATCCATATGACAGAAAATATTGTTTACACGCTTTTCGTATCCATATGACGGAAAATATTGTTTACACGCTTTTCGTATCCATATGACGGAAAATATTGTTTACACGCTTTCCGTATCCATATGACGGAAAATATTGTTTACACGCTTTTCGTATCCATATGACGGAAAATATTGTTTACACGCTTTTCGTATCCATATGACGGAAAATATTGTTTACACGCTTTTCGTATCCATATGACGGAAAATTTGGTTTACATGCTTTTCGTATCCATTTGACGGAAAAATTTGGTTTACACGCTTTTCGTATCCATATGACGGAAAATATTGCTTACACGCTTTTCGTATCCATATGACGGAAAATATTGTTTACACGCTTTTCGTATCCATATGACGGAAAATATTGTTTACACGCTTTTCGTATCCATATGACGGAAAATATTGTTTACACGCTTTTCGTATCCATATGACGGAAAATATTGTTTACACGCTTTTCGTATCCATATGACGGAAAATTTAGTTTACACGCTTTTCGTATCCATTTGACGAAAAATTTGGTTTACACGCTTTTCGTATCCATATGACGGAAAATATTGTTTACACGCTTTTCGTATCCATATGACGGAAAATATTGTTTACACGCTTTTCGTATCCATCTGACGGAAAATATTGTTTACACGCTTTTCGTATCCATATGACGGAAAATTTGGTTTACACGCTTTTCGTATCCATATGACGGAAAATATTGTTTGACACGCTTTTCGTATCCATCTGACGGAAAATATTGTTTACACGCTTTTCGTATCCATATGACGGAAAATATTGTTTACACGCTTTTCGTATCCATATGACGGAAAATATTGTTTACACGCTTTTCGTATCCATATGACGGAAAATATTGTTTACACGCTTTTCGTATCCATATGACGGAAAATATTGTTTACACGCTTTTCGTATCCATCTGACGGAAAATATTGTTTACACGCTTTTCGTATCCATATGACGGAAAATTTGGTTTACACGCTTTTCGTATCCATATGACGGAAAATATTGTTGACACGCTTTTCGTATCCATCTGACGGAAAATATTGTTTACACGCTTTTCGTATCCATATGACGGAAAATATTGTTTACACGCTTTTCGTATCCATATGACGGAAAATATTGTTTACACGCTTTTCCGTATCCATATGACAGAAAATATTGTTTACACGCTTTTCGTATCCATATGACGGAAAATATTGTTTACACGCTTTTCGTATCCATATGACGGAAAATATTGTTTACACGCTTTTCGTATCCATATGACGGAAAATATTGTTTACACGCTTTTCGTATCCATATGACGGAAAATATTGTTTACACGCATTCCGTATCCATATGACGGAAAATATTGTTTACACGCTTTTCGTATCCATATAACAGAAAATTTCCGGTAATAGGAGGGATTCGCGAAAGTACTTGAGGTTTCATCAACTATTAAATTTCAGTCTTCTGTGGGAGGATCTGAATTTAAAGTTCTGTAGCGAGAACGGATATTGTGGATAGCATATCGCATGAAATTTTGGTTATTGTGGCACCTGATATTCTTTTCCCTATTCCTTATTTTGTGCACCAGCTATTGCATATTGTGTAACCTAAGAAACCGTAAAAGAACTTGCAGTGGTATGCAAAAGTATTGCATCACCTGGAAAAACCGTGAAGTTTTAACTCTTTGTTTAACTGACTAATTTTCATAGTTATTTCATTTATGTCATTAGATGCGAAATTTAATGGAGATTTCAAAAATGTCTTAGTTTCTCCTGTAGCTAAGTCTGTTCTTAAGATACAAAAATCATGACCAAGTCGAAATTATTATGAAAAGGATCATTTATCCAATACTTAGACAAGGAATGAAATAACATTTACGTACAGAAATATAATGAATCAAAATTATGAAATGTACGTAATATTTTGTTGCCCAGTCGTTAGATGTAATCACAGTTTTGCGTCTTGATGGTATACTGTGAACACGTTTTTGTAAAAGATTGGGTTGAACAAAACAATATGATTCCAAATTTGAATTACATCTTCAGTGAGTTGAATTTTGGATGTTGGCTTCTTTTTTGATGGTTCATATAACACTTTGAACGACAAATTTACGATCGGGTTTAAGTCCAATGACTATGGTGGCCAACCAAGATGCTGAACAATTTTTTCCGGAAACCACTTTTTCACTACTTTTGCGTGATGACAGGGAGCATTGTCATCTTGAAAAATAAAATTTTCGTCATAAAGTCTTACAGTTGATGGTAGCAACTTGTTTTCTAATATGCAGATATATTTCTGGGCATTTACCGTACCGTCGACAGTATGGGGTTTCCCAACGTCATGTGCACACATGCAGCTCCAAACCATGACCTTCACCGGATGCTTAACATTAGTCACTAAGAAATTTGAATGGAATTCTTCATGAATCTGTTACACGGGCACTACTCTGATACTCGTTAAGGCAAAATTCTGATTTATCACTGAAAAGAGCATTTTCCCATTGCTTGGTTGTCCACAAGACATGCTGTTTTGCCCACTGAAGTCTGCGCTGTCTTTGATTTGCAGTTGATAGTGGTATACCACTGCCTTTGAAGCCACGTAAGTAATAATGAAGTAGCTTCCTCCTAACAGAAGATATACTAAAAATAACATCAGTAACTTCAGACCATCTCTGAAGCAATTCAGGTGAACGCAACCTCATTTCTCCCAAGCTTAGCTTGCTAAACGCTCTGTTCTGCCTGGTTGTAGTGGGTCCGGGCCTTCCACTGCAACGCATATTTTTAATACATCACCAGTGTCTTTAACTTTCTAACTGAAGATTGATTACAGCTCACTCCTTCAACGATTTGACTTGAAGAACATCACTCTTCATGCAGAACAACTATTTTTATTCCTGTCCGCTGAGGATAATTCCTCAGTTTTAACCATTATTGAAAATATACACAAATTATACCCGAATAATAACCAGTAGCGACAACTACAATGCTCTAGTAGCTCTGCGTCAATCCTTTTAAAGGCTGGAGTATGATCAGGATAGCATTAGGAAGCAATTGACTACAAATGAACGCTGAGGCTCCCAGGTAAGTGTCTCTGAAAACAGCAGGCCGCCCCGGTGGCGCAGTGGTCTAAGCGATGGCCTCTGATCATTCGTCCGAAAGGGGTCCGGGTTCGAATCCCGGTGAGGCATGGATGTTGTGTTTGTCTTACGGCACTGGCTCTCTCCCTTCCCTGGAACCAGTGACCCTAAATTAGGGACGGGCGACTGCTTATAGCCCATTTGAGTTGCTCACGGTGGTCGGTTAAACCTCCAATAAAAAAAAAACAAAAAAAACAACAGCAGAGCGAACCCTGTTGCAATGGGTTTCCGAAGTCCACGCTGCGTCAAGGCACCCATGTTAACCCAGGTCCGTCGGCAACGACGCCAGCAGTTCACATGGGACTGCCGTCATTGGACATTGGAAGAGTAGAAAAATGTTGCCTTCTCCAACGAATCGAGGTTTCTACTCCACAGAAGTGACGGAGGGTGACCGACACGGCGTCAGACACACGAGAGCCAAAACCCGGACACAACAAACACATGCAATTCATTAAATTTCATTTTATATTTCGATGTTCTAAATATTTCAAGTATCGGAAAATGATTTCTAAGCAAAATGTACTTACCGTATGCTCTTGTATGCTTTAAAATTTCTTTTTTTATCTATAATTATTGCCAACACCAACACTGAGATTAGGAGAAAGAGGAACACTAAGCCACCGATAAGCGCAGATGTATCTCTTTTTTTAACGGAGGCTAGAGGAAATAAAAAGAAATCTTTGTGGATCCGATTTTGTCTTCATCTTTTGCACAGAAACATGAAGAGGAGTTCATAAGAATTTTAGGAATTCTTGAAAACCTTATTTCCACAGAATACGAGAAAAAGGAATAATATGAATTAGTAAAACACATTGCAGAACAAATTGATTTGTTTTCAAGTGGAAATTTACGGGAGCAGGAAAATTTATTCAAAACCGAACAACGCGTTATAATACACTGCTGGACAATTGCTAAGGACGGATCATAAACGGCTATATAGCGCATAAAAAAGTAAGTGTGATTGGATGCCAAGTGAAATAAAATAATGTCAGAATGCAAGGACATTACAAGAAAGACAATTTATTGTGCTCTGAAATCCAGAAGGCTTTGGAATGTGTTCAAGGGACAAACAGGCCATTTTGTGCAAAATACGTAAACGTGAAAAAAAATGCAATTACCGTCCGCAGGCGTTCCGGCGTAAGATGTCAATACGGGATATGGCCACTATGGAGGGCGATGCAAGATTCCACACGTCGTGTCATGCTTTGCACAACATTATCAAGCAGCTGTTGGGGTAATTTATCCCATTCCTCTGTCAGTGCACGGATGAGGGTGTCCTTGTTTATTGGAGGGCATTGGCGACCAGCAAGACTCCTCCCCAAAGCATCCGCACACATTTTCAATGGGATTCAGATCTGGAGAACGTGCTGTTCATACGAGGCGTTGAATATCCTCGCTCTCAAGACACTCCTGGACAGCGATTGTTCGATGACATGTTGCGTTGTCGTCCACGAAAATGAATCTATCACCGACAGCACCACGGAACATGTGAACATGAGGTAGCAGAACATCATTAATGTATCGTTGGCCAGTCATAGTCCCAGCTGGAAGCACATAGAGGGACGTACGGCCATTGATCGTGATGCCAGCCCATACCATGACACTACATGCCAGATATCGGTCCCTTTCCTGTATGTTTGCTGGACAATATGCAGTACCACTATCACGCCAGATCAGTTGTCGTCGACAATCAGACGATAGACTGTATCTACTTTCATCTGAGAAGAGGACAGCAGACCAGTCCAATTGCGACGTTGATGGCACCATTGCAAACGGGCGGTACGGTGACGTCTGGACAATGGGATGCTCACAACAGGACGGCGGGCGTATAGTCCTCCTTCATGCAAACGTCTGGCGACAGTTTTTCGGGAGATCCGATTGCCATAAACTGATTTGCTACCTCACTAGCTGTGCTGCGCCGGTGTCTTTTTGTTGATAGCACTATGTACCGATCTTCTGCAGGTGTCGTACTGCGAACACGACCTCCCCCGTGACGTTTGCTACACTCTCCATTTGTTTGAAATGATTTCCAAAGCCTTGAAACAACACTGTGGCTGACGTCGAACTCCCTGGCAACATCTGTTATTTTTCGCCCTTCTTCAATCTTGCCAATAATACGGCCACGCGTAAAATCATCTAGGTGATGTCGGGAAGCCATACTGAAAATTGCAAGTTCGTCAATTGATTCTTTCCCTTTCAACTTTGCGTTTGAACAGCAACGGTCAATACGCGTCAAATCCTTTATATCTCTTATCAGCGCTATGACGTCACGAAGAAGTTCGGCAATCCAAAATTTGCATACGCACAACACGTCTTACTGTATCCCGCACTTATGCTAATTTCCACATTTTCCTGCCTTCCATTTTATAGTTGCTATCGTTGCTATTGTCATCCGTCCTTAGCAATTGTCCGGCAGTGTATGCAGGTTGCTTCAAAACTCCACGTGAAAACTTTGAGGGGAGTTAGAGAACAGCAAAAGGAAACAAAGTCACGTAGGAAAGCGTGACCGGAAACGGCACCCGAAGGTAATAGACAATACGCAAAGACATAGAAATAAAACATTACAGTAAGTAGTGGAGTTGGGCACATAATACGCTTTGTGAAAACAGAAGTTTGTCCACGCTTAGCATGGAAGCCGTGTCCCCTCACTCCGGGGTAAGTCGCTCTCCCAACTGAGCTACGCGGACATGTGCTCTCATTGCTATCAACCTTTATCTCATGTGCGTCCTGCGGTACAGGCACGTCAAATCTCTTGCCCCCCCCCCCATATCGAAAAAGGGCAGGAGACATGGCCCGCAGGTCAGCCGGAACCATGCGCTGCTGTAGGCAGTCATCCCATGAAGAACGTGCATTTCAAAAAATCCCATGCAATTTGGTGTGTGGAACGTCATAACATCCCACACATTTATGTTTTCGAAGAATTGAGAAAGGGATTCTCATGTTTTCTGTCTCGCAGTGTGGAAAGAACATCACATCATTGCGAGAAACTGAACAGCCATGTCATCCTGGAAGTACGGGCGCCAATGTGAAAACACAGGTTTGTCCACGCCGGACATCTAATCCGGGTCCACTCACTCCGGAGTAACTCGCTCTCCCAACTGAGCTACGCAGACATGGGCTCTCATTACTATCTGCCTTTATCTCATGTGCGTCCTGCGGCTCAGGCACGTCACAGATTTCACAACAGGTGCTCAAAGTTCCGAACGTTAGCAGTAATGCATGCCTTACACAGGCCACGCATGGATTGCCGTATCTTTCCTAAAATACCGGGAGTTTCGCGGATATAAGCCTCGGCGATGGCGATACGTGAAACGAGATCCATTTCCGAGTCAAAGGGCGTTTCGCACACCAGAGCTTTGAGAGTCCCCCACAGAACAGTCCTTTGGGACTGTTCTGTGAATCAGCGTTAGTTAAATCAGGTGAGCGTGGGGGGCCACGCGACGGGTCCACCAAGCCCAATCCATCTGTCCCCAAAGGACTGGTCCAAATACTCATGCATAGGAATGGAGAAATGTGCTGGAGCTCCATCGTGTTGGAACCACAACTGCCGACGCACAGTCCTTGGAGCAGTCTTCTGTAACTCCGGCAGCACTTCCTCCTCCGATACTTCAGGGAGTCAAGTCGGGGGGGGGGGTTAACAGGTATGGGCTGCCTAAACAGTCACCGACGATACCTCCCCATACATGAACGACGAAGCGTTGTTGTGCAGCAAGTGGTCCCACAGTGTGCGGATTTTCAAGGGCACACACGTTAGCATTGTGCTGATTGAAGACCCCTTCACGAGTAAATGCAGCTTCATCCGTGAGCAGAACACAAGTTGGAAATTCTAGGTCTACGACACTTTTCTGCAGAAATCACTGCGCGAATTCCACACCACGTCGAGGATAATCTGCTGCCTGCAGTAACTGTACCCGTTGCATATGAAATGGATGTAAAAACTCCGCGTGAAAAACGCGCAATGCAGTGGATCGCCAGGGTCCTACACTGGAGAGTAATTGAATTAGAGACAGCTGGCGTTATGCAAATGTGGCGCTGTAAACGAAAACAGCATGACGTATCCAGCGATCCGACAATATAAGGAGTGATGCGACGGGAATCAGTAAGACTCGAATGCAGTATGAATAAGCGAAGGATCTAAGCGCATTTGATCGTGGGCAAATTATCGGGGCCCGACGAATGGGTCACTCCATCTCGGAAGTCGTGCAGGCACTAGGATTTTCACGAGCCACTGTGTTACGGGTGCACCGTGAGTACATCGATTCCGGTAAAACCATCCCTGCAAGGGTCAACTGCCGTGAACAACAGCGTGTCAATGCTAGCTCGCATTGTAACAGCGGAAAGACGGGCCACAATGCAAGAAATCACTCGGCAATTTAACGCTGGTGCACAAAAACGTGTAAGCAGCCACACCATCTAGAACCATCTCCTCGCTATGGAGTACAGAAGCCATCGTACCAGGAGGGTACCGCTGCTGACCGCACATAACAGGGTACAAAGATTAGCATGTGCGCGGGAACATCGCCACTGGGCCCTAGACATGTAGAAAAATGTTGCATGGACTGATGAGTCGTGATTAACGTTGTTACATGCGGATGGCAGGATACGAGTACGGCGTAAACCACATGAAGCGATGGATCCCTCTTGCCAGCATGGTACTCTTCAAGCTGGTGGGGGTGGCACTCTCGTCTGGGGACTGTTTACGTGGACTGAAATGGGGCCCTCTGGTACGTGTGACATCGTCCCTCACAGGTCAACGTTACCGGAATATCCTGGACGACCATTTGCTTCCGTTTGTGCGTCTTCAACATCCCACTGGGGACCTCATCCTGCAAGAAGACAATGCAGCTCCCGAATTGTATCCTAATGGTTGGATGAACACTCCACCGACGTGACCTCGCTTCCTTGGCCAGCTGGGTCACCTGACCTCAATCCCATCGAGGACATCTGGGATGCCATCGAGAGATATGTTCGAGGCTCTGACACCCCTCCATCAAATCTTCGTGAACTGTGGGAGCTTGTTGAGGGGTTGTGGATCCGTATGGCTTCCCAAGGCTTCCGGTGTCTTATCGAGTCCATGCCGAGACGAATCGCCGCCGTCATCAGGGCGAAAGGTGGTTCTACACGTTATTATACAGGTATCTCTAATTCAATTGCTCTTCAGTGTAGAGCAGTGGCAACGGCAGGTGTGCTTGTCTCGGGATTTTCGTCCATTGCATGCAACACCTCCTCTTTCATGGCGGGAGTTCGTGTCGATCGTGGCCGCCCACTATCATGCCTACTGCCCCTGAATGCTCCATAGTCACGCAAGTTCTGATGCAAATGCGCAAACATTTGGTGCACATGTGGTACAAGTCTGTTTGGGTACCTGTTGCGATACATTCGTACAGCGGCTCGTCCATTACCGTCAGCTAACCCATAAAAGAGGTGGAAGACACCGCTATCTCCTCGTTCGTAAAACGATGCATGTTCTTCGTACGACGTCGAACGCTTGAATGAGGCAGCCCCAATTTTCCACATTGAGCTCTAGCGCGTAGTACCACCTATCACCTTCGGGTGCTTTTCCGGTCAAGCGTTCCTATGTGACTATGGTTCCTTTTGCTGTTCTCGATATCCACTTAAAGTTTGTACGTGGAGTTTTGAAGCAGCCTGTAGATATCTGCATTAATGTCCAGAAAATATTGAACATTTTTAAGAACACACATTATATTCAAATAAGGTGGAAAACATTTATTACACAGAAATTATATGGAAACTTCAGGATTTTTGAATCCCTTTGAGATCAAGATTATTAATCATCACATTCTGTCAGGAAGGCTGGTCTCATATCGTGCAAGCAAGTGTATGTGTGTGTGTGTGTGTGTGTGTTCAAATTTCACGACGAACACTCATGGGCACGCACATTTTAAAACTGCATTGCGGGCGAACTTTGCGATGTCATGTTAGTTCTGTGAATTGTGCATTTGCCCCAAATATTAAAGATACAAACAAGCGAACCCGATGGTTGAATGGTCAGAAGCGCGACGCTCTGGTTAATCGTCTCTTCCATGGACACAACGGTGCTCAACTTCAGAGGCCTTAATTCCTTAGGTGCTCTTGAATGACATTAAACTTGAAAAAAAAACAAGGCAAAAACGAGAAAGAAAGAAACACTCCTGTTGTGTCACTCTTATTGTGATCAATAGCACTATTTTTTAAAGAACTCCGATTATTCATCGAAAGGGCCAACTTATGTTTAGTTTTGTGCGCGTGGAGTGAAGATATGCTATGAAACAATGCACATGTATGAGTGCACGCGCATGTGCGCGCTTATGTGTCCATACACATGCCATCATCAGCCACTGCTGGATAAAGTACTCCCCAAGTCTGTTCCACAACTTTGTGTCTTCAGCAGTTCTCTTGGATGTCTCTCCGGCATACTTTCGAATTTCATGAACACATCTTTCATGAGGTCTTATTCAGGGTCTTTTCCTGTCACTTTTTATTATGGGTCTCTTCCTGTCCCTTGTTATTCATTCTAGCATTTCAGTTGTACAACAGTGGTCAGTTCTTTTAGCAATATGGCCAGAATATTTCCACTTGAAAGTGTTTTACTTTTATCATACTAATAACCCACTCTTTTCAGTTTCCTGATTCATAAGTTCCTTTTCTATCTCCTAAAATTATTGCAAGTTCCTTTTTTAGCTTGCATCTCTTCATATACGCCTATTTTAGTTCAGATCCATCGTTGTGTTTCATAAGTAAGACGTAGATGGGTGCATTGATTAAACAATTTTCTTTTAAGATGCAATGGGAAATTTCTCATTCAAACAGTACTATTTCTTCCAAATGCACTGAAGCCATGTTTTGTACGACTATTATTTTTTTCAGTGTGGCCTCATTTGATGTTCCGCACGTCAGACATTTTTTTTTGATTGGAGGTTTAACGACCACCGTGAGCAACTCAATGGGCTATAAGCAGTCGCCCGTCCCTAATTTAGGGTCACTGGTTCCAGGGAAGGGAGACAGCCAGTGCCATTAGAAAAACACAACATCCATGCCTCACCGGGATTCGAACCCAGACCCCTTTCGGACGAATGATCAGAGGCCATCGCTTAGACCACTGCGAAACCGGGGCGGCCACGTTAGACATGAGTTATTTCTAAATTTTCCTGAAGCTCTAAGTCTTCAATTCTTGTAAATACATTTAAATCATTTTCGTTTCCTGTAAGTGTATCTTTAATTCCTCTTCTTTACCCTTGTCAGCAAATATTTGAATCATACTCTGAAGCAGTACTTGCAATAACTGCGAAATAAGCGCATTTCTGATGGCGATGAGATTCGAACCTACATCTGTCTTCTTCGGAGTCGACTGTTCTACCGAGTGAACTACACCAACCACGTTATCGTCTTGGAATATGCCTTGCTTGAATTAGCTCGCTGTAGAAGAAGGAATTCTGATTCATTCCAGACGATGTGTGGGAAAAAGATCACACATTTCTCGAAGCGTAGAATAAGGAATTCTCATTATTTTCAGACAATATGTGGATAGTTCTGAGTTTGGAACCACTCATCTGAGTTTGGAACCATCCAGACAAGACCACTAGATGGTTCCAAACTCAGATGAGTGTTCCTCAAGCCATGTCTGGGTAGTTGCGTCCCGGTGGGATGGCGCATTGTTCTTCTGAAGCAAACCATCGGGCGTTAGGACGTGCAAAGGCTCTGAAAGCGTGTAGGTTATCACCAGAACATGCTGGTAACATCCAGCGGTTAAGAACTTATCCACACCCATGTAAAGACTCCACAAACCATCACAAAACCACCACCGCATTGAAAAGAGCCGATCCAGTACGACGGGGCCATGGCATCATACTGCCGACGCCACACCCACACCCTCCTGTCAGCTCTGTACAGCTGAAAACGGGACTCATCTGCCCACACGACGCGGTGCCTTTCTACAGAGGTCTAGTTTTGATGTTCTCGGCACTAGGTGATTCGTAATGTCCGACGACAATCTATCAGCTGTGGCATAGAGAAGGGCGTCGGCTCCCGTAGCCCAGGGTATGGAAGTGATTTGCGCAGCCCTTGCCAAGCTGACGGTCTGTACGACCCTGGATAGTCTACGCCTACCCCGCTCATCAATCGCGTATGGTCGGCCACCGCATACTCTCGGGGTGCTGGTACGTCCGTCGATGGTATTCTCGCCTTACATCCTTCATACGGTTTCCCTCGTGAATCTTAGGGTCCTCACCACTTGGACGATAGAACGACCCATCTGACTTGCGCCGGCAATGCTTCCACGATCAAAGTCGCTCAGATCACCATGTTTTCCCATGTTCATCGATTGCGATACACTGTTAGGAAGCCTTACTGTTCGCCTATTTATCCCCTGCGTTTAATTTGGGAATATTCCACTCTGCGCAGGGGTGATACCTATGTCAACTGCCTATCACCTCAATCTCTAATGTTCTGTCTACTGAGTGCATAACGAATTATTTTTACTAAAAAATAAACGTGCGGAGTAACATCACGATTTTTTACAGTGAAACGTTTCCTTAACTTTTACTTTGTCTCTGATATTAACTAACCGCAAAATTTTATTGGCGCCACTCGGAATCGGGTGCTGCGCATGCGTTGAAAGTCCGATTCCTTATGATCCGTATTTTCTTTTAAACAGGTAAAGATCAATAGGTACTGCCACACCGCAGTTAGGTGCTGTGTGTGTGTGTGTGTGTGTGTGTGTGTGTGTGTGTGTGTGTGTATCATGTGAGACATTTCAAGAGGCTGGCTTGAATTCTCTAAAAGAACAAAATTTCCATTATATGACTACTTTTGGCCTAGTTTTTTACCATTACTAGTACTTTTTTTTGTAATTTGTAATGGTATACACTGAAGAGCAATTGAATTAGAGACAGCTGGCGTTACGCATATGTGGCGCTGTGGGCGGCCCTGTAAACGGAAACGACATGAAGTATGCAATGATCCGACAATATAAGGAGTGATGCGACGGGTATCAGTAAGAGTCGGACGCAGTACGGGTAAGGCGCAGGATCTAAGCGCGTTTGATCGTGGGCAAACTGTCAGGGCCCGACGAATGGGTCACTCCATCTCGGAAGTCGTTCAGGCACTGGGATTTTCACGAGCCTCTGTGTCACGGATGCACCGTGAGTATATCGAATCCGGTAAAACCATCTCTGCAAGGGCCAACTGCCGTCGACAACAGCGTGTGGATGAGCGGGGTCATCGTCGGCAAGCTCGCATTGTAACAGCGGATAGGCGGGCCACAGTGCAAGAAATCACTCGGCAATTTAACGCTGGTGCACAAAAACGTGAAAGCAGCCACACCATCCAGAACCATCTCCTCGCTATGGGGTACAGTAGCCATCGTCCCACGAGGGTACCGCTGCTGACCGCACATCACAGGGTGCAAAGATTAGCATGGGCGCGGGAACATCGCCAATGGACCCTAGACATGTGGAAAAATGTTGCCTGGACTGATGAGCCGAGATTCACGTTGATACATGCGGGTGGCAGGATAGGAGTAGGCGCAAATCACATGAAGCGATGGATCCTTCTTGCCGCAGGGTACCATGCCTTACCGGGATTCGAACCCGGACCCTTTGTGACGTGCCTGCCACGCAGGACACACATCAGATGAAGGCAGATAGCAGCGAGAGCATACGTCCGCGTATCTCAGTTGGGAGAGCGACTTACTCCGGAGTGAAGGGACCCGAATTCGATATCTGGCGTGGACAAAAATGACGGAGAAATTTACTTCGTTATATTGGCATCCGAACTTCAAGAATGACCTGGCCGTTGAAGTTCTCGCAATAGTGTGATATTCCTTCCACACCGCGAGACAGGAAAAATAAGAGAATACCTTTTTCAGCGCTACAAAAAATAAAAATGTGTTTGATGTTACGTTCCACACACCAAATTGACTGGGAGTTCTCAAATGTACGTTCTTTAGCGGATGACTGCCTACAGCGACACATGGTCCCGGCCCTTTTTCGGAGGGGGAGATGTGACGTGCCTGCCACGCAGGACGCACATGAGATAAAGGCAGGTAGCAGTGAGAGCACATGTCCGCGTAGCTCAGTTGGGAGAGCGACTTACTCCGGAGTGAGGGGACCCGGATTCGATGTCTGGCGTGTACAAAAAATGACGGAGAAATTTACTTCGTTATACCTTCTCGAACAAATGGTCATAAGTCAGCGCTTAGACCGCTGCGCCACCTGGGCGGCAAGGATAGTTTAATACGCGCCTCAGGAATGGCATCGAAAAAATGCAGGGTTGTAGACGATTAATAATTAAAATAAAAAATAGCATTTAGTTATATCAGAAAGAATGTCAAATGGCAAAGATATAAAGAAAATCCAATTATTTTTTCCGATTGCGGACATAATAAGAAAGGAAGAACAGTGAAAGGGGGTGGGCAAATGTCATGCTTCGCCCCTGCTCTCAAGTGATTAGGGGGCCAGCTGCCCTCTCTGCCCCCGCAGTTCCAACGCCACTGCTGCGGAACGCAGCATATTTGCTTTCACACAACTTTTATCTTCACTTGATATTTACAAGCATTGACTTTTCCTCAATTGGCCAGTTTTCACATTTTCAGGAAAATTGCCAAAAACTGGAAATGCAATTTTTGAACGAGCATAAGATTTTCCTAGAACGGAAATATGAGAAAGAAAAACTGCATACTCTTGGAGTGGAAGTGAGGCACTTTCGAACTCGAAGGTGCGTAACTTCAAGCGTCGCCCACCCCAAATACGAAAAGCTTACTCTGGTCCTGTTCTTCTCTTCTAGAAATCTTCTTGATAGTATTCTTTCTGCACTGTATGCCATTTGCTCCATGAAGATTTCATATCTTATCCACTTAAAATAATGTACAGTTTTGGGGCTAAGAGACTTAATACTGTATGAGTAAAATAAAATTCATGCTATCCTTGCTTCAAAACGTTATCTTTAAAAAATTCTTTCTCCATAGCGTAGCTTCCTCTATGAAGAATATTTTGAGCATATTTTCAGCTTTTTCATAATGCATAGATCTACGCCAAGGGCCATCAGTGTATTTTTTTCAATAATTTTTCCGATTCCAAAAGTCCTCTTGAAATAATATTTCCTCCAAATCACTGTGAAGAACATTTATTTTCTCCTACGAATAACACACGATTTTCCCCTTTGAGCTCGTAAAGTTACACTATGTTTCCCGCCATATCACTGTTTCTACCTATTTGGATTATTTTTTTTTTTTGGATATCTTATGCTATGAGGAACATTTTATATACACATGATTTTTCGCAACGATATTATGAAAACATATATCTATTTCTGTTTTCAAATATTTTACTGATCCTAGGATTCAGTTCAGAAAGTCCTTTTTGTGAACGGTTCCGTTGTGAATGGTTACATGACAGATACTGTTTGCATTGTGTATTTTAAATAATGAGCAGTTTTGCCTCTAAATGGAGCAAACACGTTTCCCTTTTCCGCTCATTTTCTCTTTTTTCAAATTCAGCATCGAAAAATAGATTTTCTGTCGCAAAGGTTTCAAAAGACTTTCCCCTTACAAGTGAGAATTCGGTGTCATCTTCCTTGTTTAAATCCTGCCTGTTTTTCATTTCTACCAGTTGGTCTTTCATTTCATTATCTTTCAGCAAGACTTACCAGTTTCGAAGATAACAGGATTGGTATCAGAGAATCCGCCATTTGTAAAACCTCGCAGCTTTATTCTATAACAAAGAAAAAGAAGCACATTTTTCATTACGGGTGTTTTATGTGTAAGATACTAGCTCAAATTAAACACACACACACACACACACAGATGTCTGAAACATGGTTTGTTCAATGGTTTCGAAAAGAATACATGGTTTTCACTTAAATAGTTTCTTATTAATATATAAGATGTTATATAATACTAGCATTCTTGACCGTTCTCCGAACGATGCATCTATAAAACAATTTTTTTTTTTTTTGGAGGCTTAACGACCACCGTGAGCAACTCAATAGGCTATAAGCAGTCGCCCGTCCCTAATTTAGGGTCACTGGTTTCAGGGTGAGTCGAACGTTTTACAATATTTGAACCAATTTATGCCTTCCCGCATACCTTTGCGACGAAAGCTGACTAACATCTAAAGTATAAGCCATCGTGTTGCACCGTCTTTAGCCATCTGTCTGCCAGTTCTTCGATTCCGCAGCGGTACTAGTTCTTGTCCTTCGAGGCGAAGAACTCCTTCACCTCAGCTGCCACCTCTTCCTACTTGTTGAAGTGCTGCCCACGAAGGAAGTGGGCCATGGACCGGAACAAGTCATAATCCGACGGGGCAAGATCCGGATTATATGCTGGGTGGGACATCAGTTCGATGACCTTAAGTTCCTGAAGTTTCGCCCGGGTCGCGCGAACGACTCGGAGAAAACTACAGGCGTTGTCCTGCTGTAGGAGAGCGCGCTTTCTGTTAATCGGTGCCGGGTACTCCTCCTCCAAAACGGCATACATCCGCTCCAGCTGTTCAGAGTAGAGGTTGGTGTTGATGGTCCGACCGTCTGGAACAAATTCGTAATGGATTATCCCCTCGAAATTCCACCAGACGCAGATCATCATTTTTTCCTGGAAGCGTGTTTGGCAACAGGTTCAGGAAGCTGGCCAGGGCTCAACCACTTCCGTTGTGTGTTAGGATTACGGAAATAGACCCACTTTTTATCGCAAGTAACAATTCTCTTAATGAAACGTACATCGTGCGGCTTTTATAGGAGTTTTGTGCACACTTCCACTCAACGGTTTGCTTCAGCTGCCGTCAGTTCGTGAGGGGCAATGCGGCAACTCCTGTAGTCCTTTCTGAAGTCCTGAAGGGGACGAAACACGGTAGTCTGTGACGTGCTCAGCTCGCCAGATAATATCCGAGTGATGGTTGTCGGGTTTGCCGCTAGGGCCTGGCCCACAGCCTCCGAATCCACGATTCGCGGCCTACCTGATCTTGGTTGATTGTCGAAGTTTCTGTCACGTGAGCGAAATTTCTTGAACCATCTTTTTGCGGCGCTGTGGTCCACGCGACCTTTCCCTTTCGCATGACAAATGTTTCGTGTTGCTTGAGCAAGGTTATGGCCGAGTTCAAACTCGTAAAGAAAAAGTTCCCTAAATTGCCGGTTTGTGGCTGTTCAACTTTTAGGTGTCCCAACCACAGACAGAACGACGACATGCAATTCTGTTCACAGCAACGACTACCACTTTATATCCCTTTCGAGTGACTGCAGTGCGCGACTTGAACTAGTTTAAAAACGTGACATACTCGCCGCAGCACACACGTTTATTCAAATATTGCAAAACTCTCTACTCATTTTCTGTATCTGAACACAAAAACATCTGTGTGAAACGTTGAAGAAATATCTTTGATGCTTTAAAATGATTTTCAATAATGCTGGCAGGGGGTGTGTTCTCTTCCCAATAGCTCTTTCGATACAGCAATTTTTAAATAAACAAACAAACACATGGAATTTCCATAATGAATTTTGATCACGTGACTTCTCGTTTTCTCACAACTGAGAAAGTCAAAAGCATATTTCGTAAGTCCTGATTTTGAAACAAATGAAATCATTAAGAATAACTCTCTCGAGAAACATAGGGAATTGATTAAGAACATTATTTCTTGGCAAATCATCAAAATGATTATAAATTTTGAAGATGAGGGATTCGAAGACGTCGTGTAGATCCCAAGACTGGCATTCAAACTTCCTTCAAAGTTCAGTATAAAATTTTCGTCCTAAAATTTAGATTTTAATTTCTTAACAGTATGAGTCCGCATTTTTACCGGATTTCAAATAATTTTTTCTTTTATGCAAAGGATACATAATCGTGTTTGATTCCACCTGGTTACTGTTTCGTGTATTAGATGACTAAAATCATTTATTTAGTTAATTAACTTGACTGTAACGATAATCTTAGAGTGCATTGTGTACTACCAGAGTTTTGTTTATTCAGTTCTATCATGCATTCGTGTCCAGCTGAATTGGACTTATTAATTTTTTGCCTAAAAACTACATTTTTGAGTTTAAAACTGTAAGCACATATATTTTTTATTTATTTTTTACCATACTGCGAGAGTAATTTAAAAAGTATAGTTCCAAATTTTTAATTTAAATAAAAAAACTTATCAAAGTGACGCTTCATGACGATATACAGTTTCGTATTAGCTTTATTTTTCTGCGTAGTCACTAAGTTGGTTTAGAACTTATCGTGGCAATAAAACAACAAGCTCTTCATGAAAAATAAATGCTCCGTAGGCGTGTATGCACTTCTTTTGGTGCCACATTTTGGTGCAACCTACCACAAATTTTTTAATAGTGTACAGAACGAACTTCTTTCTTTGTCCTCTCTTTTAGTTCGATCGCCATCTTGAAACTACTGCTGAGTCGGGTCGTGTTTTCTGTGGTGTGAGGTAATCCTGTTATCTGGAGGACATTAAACTGAATTGACAAATTATATCTTAAAACGTGTTGCTCCAGCTTTTGCCCTCATAAAAATAGCCAGACATCTTGGTAGGACTAAAGGAGGTGTTGAAAACGCGAAGGTAGTGTTGCCGCACATGGAGCAAGGACCGTGTGTTGTACAGTATCAGGAGTTCCCGGTTGGGGTTGGCAGACTCGAACGTATCTTTTCAATTCGTCCAGCATATTCTCAACGGGGTTGCGATCCAGCGATTGAGAATCCATTCGAAGGTGATAAACTCACTTTAATTCTCCTGAAGCCAGCTGGTAGTCATTCGGAAAGTATGCGGTGTGGCATCGTCCTGTTGGAGAATGAGATCATAGTGCTGAAGGAGAATCGCTACGAACGGGAGAACATCGTCGGCAAAAACATTCACATACCTTTTACCGGTGATGGAGGATGAGATTTGTATGATGAGCCCTAAGGAAGGATACGTAAATGCACCCCAAGCTGTTACATCACCTCCAACTGCCTGTATGATCTTTATCTTGACAAAATGGGTCCATTGCTTCGTGTGGTTTACACCATACACACACCATCAGATTTAAGACCGTGATACATCAGACTAGATGACGTGTTTTCTGTTCTCCGCAGTCCAGTTCCGATAGGTCTTTGAAAACCGCAGCCTACACTTTCAGTGCTTTACAGTCATTGAGGGGACATGATGTGAGCGTCGACTTCCTTACCATATTTTTTACATGGAACAGTGAATAATCTTTGTGAATATGCTTCTGAACGACCCCTTATTTAATTCCAATGTTATCTGCTCCAGTGCGATTTATCGTAACACTGCGGGACAGTCTACGCTCACCTGGATAGTCAGTTGTAGGTTTACGACCACATTTCTCCCATTGATTTGAAGTTTTGCTGTATTTCACATAGTCTAGCTATACACTTGCGACAGTCTGACGTTTAACTCTCAACAGTTCAGCAAATTGCGGTGATTGAACAAACGACCTTCCTTGCCAGCTACTATCTGGCCACGATCAAACCAAGGCCGTATACAAAATACAAAAGGCGTCCTGAAAGTAATGCCTCCTCTTTAATAGTTCTTGAAATTTTGAAGTGACTTTAATAAAACTGTACTGACATGTACTATGATATGTTACTGACGTGGGAACAAATGTTTTTCAGAATCGGAATTAAAGATCATGAGTGACAGAGAAAAGCCGCGAGCCGTAATTGAATTCCTGGAAAAAGAGAGATGTAAGGCTCTAGAAATCCACAGAAGACTCTTGGCGGTGTATGGAGCTGCCATAATCGATATCAGAAATGTCTGAAGATAGATGAAGAGGTTTCAAGAGGGAGAGCGTTCAGTGACGGACCAAGCAATGGAGTGGAAGACCCGCAACGGCAGTGAAAGATGCCAACAGGCAACGAGTGAAAGACCTCATCACAGCTGATCGTCGTGGCACCATCCAGGAGTTGTGTGATGCAATTCTTTGTGGTCATAGGGCTATGCAAACAATAGGGATCTGGGCTACAGAAAAATGTGTTCAAAGTGGATCCCAAGACACCTAACCCGTGAACAATGTGAGCAAAGGGTGGACATATGCCGGAACCTCTTGGACTGTTATGAGAGGAAGGGTGAGGTGTTTTTCTCTAATGTTGTGACAGGGAATGAAACCTGTGTGTTCTTTCATGACACAGAAACGAAAGGGGGTTAATGGAATGACACCTCACATCTTGACCTCGACAAAAAAATGTGAAAACAACTCTCACTTTGACTGATTTCCTTGAACGGGGTGCAACAATAAACAGTGCTCACTATGTGCAGACATTTAAGAACCTAAAGGATACTATCAGAAGGAATAGACGTAACATTCCACTTCATAGTGTTGTTTTACACCATGATAAGGCACGTCCCCACACCAGAATGGAGACTTCACAGGCTATTGCCAAAATGGATTAGACAGTGATGACCTAACCCCCCTACAGTCCAGATTTGGCTCCATCAAACTTTTTCCTGTTTGCCCCTTTGAAAAACATCCTTCGTGGGGAAAGTTTCGACGATGTGACAAACGTTAAACTGGCTATGAACACATGGGTGAAAACACAGCTTCAGGAATTTTTCCAAAATGGATTTTACCAATGGATTCAAAGATGGCGGAAATGTATAGAAAGTGATGGACAATACTTTGAATAGACTAGCATTATTAATAATATGTCCGAGTATTTTTCCACCAAGTTTCACATTTTTGCTGCTAAAAATACAAATCTTATGAGGGACGAGGCACTGCATTGAGGATGCCCTTTGTACAAGGCATTAAAGAGGCGCGTTTCCTCTTTTAGTGAGATCACGCACAAAACAAGGCTTCCGATTGGTTTCTAACGCCTTCGTGTATGACGTCAAACACGACACCGACGTATCAGGCCGTGTAACATGATAGTGACGCCACAAACGGAGATAACTCATCTGTCGAGTGTCATGGCCAGCACCCGATTTACACAGAACTGGGCCATAGTCACACTGCATTTCACGTTGCTAATGATTCTCTTAACTGTTTAACAAAACAACTGAGCAAAAAACTTTTGAAAATGTTGACACTTCAAACTTACCCATATCGCTTACCAGGTTTTAATGGACCATTGCAGTACATTTCCTCCTCTTCCGAACAGTTCTTTTCCAGACCAACGGTACAGTACACGAGGTCTTCAGCGTCAGGTTCAGGCTGACAATCCAGGGGATCGTAGAAGTTTTCTAAGGACAAAAAGATTTCCGAAAATTGGTGGAAAGTTTAAATCAACACTTTGCTCAAAAATCTTTGTAACATTTTATTATTCAGAAATATGAACAACGGCAATGCGAGCACTCAAAGCTGAGGTAAGAGGGAACCTAATCAGTCGTTTTTTTGATAGATATTTGATCGAAAGTTGTGTTTTGTTCAGATTTAATGCGATCCGTACTCAAAAGGCAGAAAGAGGGGTGTCCACGAGACTTCTTTTAAGAATCAAGGCTTGTTTACTGTCGTTTTTATTTTATTTTGTTTTCCTGAATTTTTCCGTTATGCAGTTTTTCATGCGTTTCAGTTTCTAACTTTAGATAAGCAGTGTCTTCTATCAACTGCGAAAACGGCATTACCAGTTAAAATTGCACGAACTCGTCCAAGTACTATGAATTTAAAATCGTTGCATTCCGCATGTTTGTAAATGTTTTAACTCACTTAAAAGGCTAAAGGTAAAAAAATTAATTTCCCACTAAGTGCATCAAGGCTGTACAGTATAATCCCGATATTGAATGAACTGCAGCATTTGAACTTTTTATAAATCCTTGATAGTTTTAACAAGAAAGATGGGTGTAATGAGCATGTCTTGTGAATCCATTCTGACGCGAATTAAATTTATCAAAGCTATTCAAAGTCACTGTAACTGGCATGGAAAACAGTAGTATCTCACCGAAGAAAGAAATTTCTCAGTCGGGTTTTTAATGCCGCAGATAGTGCTGTAATCGGAATCGTGAACTTACGCCCTCTGGTGGCACACTTGTGCGTTAAGAAAAAATTGAAATTATGTGAGAAACATTTAGCAGCGGAAACGCTGTCAAACAAAGAAGGATTTTTTTAATCGGACTCTTAGAAGCAGAGATATCGGCAGATATAAGTTATACATCTACGCCCCCTTGCGGGTAGAATATGTATTGTTTTAAAAAGAAAGTAATCTCAAAAAGTGTTTCGATGTGAGCGGTATCTGTTCAGCAAATTATTTTTTCTGTCGCGTTTACATGAATTCATATTTTGCTGCAAATACATCAGAAGCAGAAATTAACACCTATGCCCTTGGTGGCCAAACCATTCTTTACCAAATATTAGAAATCATATGAAAAACATTTCCCATCAGGAGCTGTATGCGATACAGGAAGAATTTTTAGAATCGAAGTTTTAGAAGCAGAAATATCGGGGGAAACGCGATTTACTTTTACTCCCCCTAGCGAAAGTCTATGACTTACTTGAAAAATTTCGAATTTATATGAAAACATTTCACACCGGAAACTCTATCCAACAAGGAAGGAATTTTTCAAATCGGACTATTAAAAGTAGAGATGTTGACAAAAATAAGATATGCATCTACGACCCCTGACGGAGAAAGCATGCGTTATTTTAAGAAGAAAATATTCCGAAAAGGTTTGTCGACGTGAGTAGTATGGGTCCACAGACGAATTTTTTTCAAACGAAATTTTGAAGCTCAGATTTTGGTGTAAATAAATCGGAAGCCGAAATTAAACTTACGCTCCCTGGTGGCCCAACCATTTTCCACCAAAATTTAGAAATTATATGCAAGAGATTTCCCATCAGGAGCTGTATCCGGTGCGGAAAGAATTTTTCAAATCGGAGTTTTAGAAGCAGAGATATCGGAGAAAACGTAATTTGCCTTTACGCCCCCGAACGGAAAATTTATGAGTAACTTGAAAAAGTAACTATACCTAAAATACTGTTCGACATAAATGGAATCGAAAGATAAAGCATTTTTTCAGTCCGATGTTTAGGAGCAAATGTAAGGAAAAAAGTGTATTTGAATTCGACATCACCTGCATTTACGCCCTCTAGCGGCAAAATTGCACATTGTAAAGAAAAACGAAATAAAGGATCATCATTTGCATATTTCAGGTTTTCCAATGCAAAACATTTTTTTCAAATCGGACAAATAGTTGCAAAGATATGGTGTCAACAGACGGATGGACAAACCGATAACATGAGCACGATCGTTTTTTTACAAAAGCTTACAAAAGACGTACCAAAAAAGGAATTTCAGATGAAAGGTTGAACAAACAGAGCAGTCCTTTCCTTTCAGGGATGGAGTTTGATTACCAGTCACGAATGCTGGACTCCCTTACTTAGGAGGAAACAGAATCAGATCCGTCGCACAAGACTTCCGCCCATGCTTTATTCCTGACTCGAGTCCAGGAACAGCTCAATAGATTTGGCCGGTCAGTGGAACAGCAGTTTGTAGCTAGCAGAGAACTAGAGGGGTTGCGGTCTCCCCTGCAAGACAAGCGAGCCAACCCCCCCCCCCCCCGGCCCTTGGAAAATACACATCTGAACGATTTTCTTAATCAAAAACTAAGTATGTGGTCTGTAAAAACTGAAATGGGTTTTCTGATTCCAGAAGATTTGCTAGTCCATATAAATACTCTTGCAATTATTTTTCTGGAACATTTCTAACTTAATGGATTTTATTTCACATAATGAACCCTTCTTGACCTCTGACATAAAGTCAAGATGCTACCGGTGATTTATTTTGCAGATTTTCAATCATTTAAATAGAAATAGATTACTGCATCACTGCTATTAAATTCCAGAGTAAATAATATGTGTTTTCCTATTGACATTGGCGTTCTAAAACGTTCACTCCAGTACTTTTTGTGTTGAAATAAAAATTTTGCAACGTACAAAAGCAAAATGAATTTTCAAAATTTTTGTAACGTATTTCGTTAAGATAACAGAAATTAGAACCTTGTACGCAACATTAGAAAATTGCAAACACATTTCGCTTCTGCCCAGTCCATACTAGCGATACAAACAAGTTATTTACTGACATGGACGCAAAAAGGGTGACCTCACAGTTCAGAGCATTAACAAGAAGTCCAATGCTTCCAACTTCCGGTAAAAAAATTGCGTAAAACACTTAAAATTTCTCTTTTGCTAGAGTATTCTGAATCCTGTGTTAAAAAATTTCCCAACGTGGCCCATGAAGTTGGTTGTAGAAAATGCCTCGTCCATTTTGATCAATAGCTAAAAGTTTGTGATTACAAGCAACAATTGGAAAACGTTCATTAACACGGTCTTGGAAATTTCTTAATTAGAAGTAGTAATTGTAAATATTCCTTGGGAGAAGAAGCAATTGTAAATGTTGAGTTTACTGATAAGGGGACAGGAGTATGAATAGCACTTAAACTGTTTTTAACTACATCGTTTTATCTCAGCCACGCTTTATAACGCCAGAGAAGCTAGATTATAAACGTGACTCTACTAAGTCAGAATTTAAAAGTGATTTATTTCAGAGAGATTTTAATGATATGTCCAACAAAGAGATAGATTAAATACACCCTAATAACTGAAAAGACAAGAAATTCAAATGCATCTGTAAATTGGTGTAGTAAGAAAGAGTATTTTCATTCTCCGAGCTTTAGACTGCCAACTGGTGGCTTTGTCGAGGCAAGTTACTTAGACGAACAATAACCCAATAACTCTCTCTCTCTCTCTCTCTCTCTCTCTTCGTTGCTCGGTTCGAGCTTCGTGACCCAATTCACATTCTGTGGGCAGTCAAGGTTCGTCATTCCTGTCTATTTTCTACAGTTCTCATGATTTCTGCAACAGATAGATTTGTGAGAGTTTTTATTTGATCGATGAACCTGTCTAGAGGAAGTCTCGTTCTTTTGCCGTCGACTTTTCTCTGAATAAAAAGTTTTTCTATACCGTCTCGCTGGTTGATGTGGCTGAAGAAGGTTAGATCGTCCGAAGAAGTCGCTTGTGAGCGTCTACGCCTAACTCCCTCAAAATTGATGCATTAGTCTTATGCACAACAAAGGAAATTTTCAGCATGCATCTGAAGCAGGTCATTTCACACGCCTCAATTGTTCTGCGATATTCACGTACCATTCGCAGAGAACGTCATTCCATGGGTTACCATGGTCGTGCGGCTGCTCATAAGCCTTTCATCTCCACTCGGGATGCTACTCGTCGTTCAGCATGGTGTAAAAAACATTTATCGTGGACCGTAGATCATTGTAAACGGGTCCTATGGACTGATCAATCCAGATACACGATCCATCAGACTGATGGACGTGTGTGGGTATGGTGGCAGCCGGGGGAACGCTATTTACCACAGTGCACTGTTCCTACGGTCAAGTTTGGAGCTGGCAGTGTACTCGTGTGTGGGTGTCTTTCGTGGTATGGTTCCGGGCCATTCGTTATCGCGGACAAACCTGTTAACCAGCACGTCTACCTCGATATTCTGGACAATTACGCCCTACCAACTCTGTGGCAATACTATGGAACCGAGCCTTGTTGGTACCAGCAGGATAATGCACTGAACCATAAAGCAAGGACTGTTACAGCGTGGTTTGACGATAATTCGGTATCGTATGTGGACCGGCCAGCACAGAGCCCTAATCTTAATCCCATAGAGCACCTATGGGACGAATTAGAGCGCCGCATAAGAAGTTTAGAACCAAGGCCTACTACTAAGCAACAGTTAGCGGCAGCATTATGTACTGAATGGAAGCACATACCTATCGCTGTGTTCCAGAACCTTGTCGAAAGCAAGTCTCGAATGGTCAGTGCATGCATTAAGGCCAAAGGGGACCGGCACCGTACTAATGTATGTCAATAAATGCTATATTGTGTTTCTCTTCTAGGTGTCCGGTGACTAATGTCAATATTGTGTATATGACTTCTGATTTTTGGTCAGTATCGGGTATCTGTTCGAAGCTTTGAAGAAACACTCCAGCCTTGTCAACTACCATAAGGCAGCAAGCACATGGCTCTATTTAGTTTGAGACCAGCTTCGGCGCTGTAATCTTCGATGAGTTTGAGAAATTTCACCATCTCCTCCTCTGAACCAGCTATTATTGTGGTGTCATCCGCACAGCGTAGATTTGATATTTTCCTACTCCCTATTGACAGCATAACAAACTAATTTTCCGTCGCTTTCCTGATTATCCATTCTTCATAAATATTAAAAAGAATGGGTGAGATAATGCATCCCTGACGAACTCCTTTTCCCGCGATGAATCAGACGTTTCGCCATTAATTGCGATGGAGGCTTTATTAGGGTTGTAGAGTGCCTTAATTAGAAAGAAAGATGTTCCGGTACTTCCACAGCCGACCCAACCCAATAACACAAAGGTATTATTGCAAGTTCTATTAGACGAACAATAACCCAATAACAAAAACGGGCTATTGTTCGTCTAATATAATTTGCCTTGACAAAGCCTCCAGTTGGTAGGGCAAAAGTTCGGCGAATAAAAATACTCTTTCTTACTACACCGATTTACGGATTTCTGGGACTTTATTGTCTTCTCAGAAATTCATTTTTATTTTATTTTCAACAAAGCAGAGCACTCGGGCACACTTTAATGGAATCAAATTGTTTGCTTTGCAGCAAAGCTGACTTCATTTCCTTATAAGCTTAGTCTTGGAGATTTACTGAATGTCTTTACGAATGAATAACTAATAGAAGGAATTCATAAAAGTGCATATCAAACAAAAGAAGAATAACGAACAAGATGATTAATTTTTTTAACAATATAAATGTGGAGGAATTCATACTTAACTTTTTAAAAGTAAAAACACATTTATATTAAAACAGGCATACCTTTAAACGGATTCCATTTCTCAGGAGTGGCCTGATAAATTTTTGAATTCTGTTTCCAAAATGTGCTCCAAACTGGAAGTTTGTCTTCAGCTTCTGACTTATTTCCCTTCTTAGGTAATATTTCTATATTGGAAAAATATTAGTTGGCATATTTGTTTACATTTTTAGAACTGCAACATCATACAAAAAATCACTTTGAAATTAGTTATAACCGTGCGCGTGATAAAACAATATTTAACCTTACGGACAGTAGATTCGCATTATCTAATACACTCCTCAATGGAATAGCAGTAGCACTTGGAAAGAATAGAGCTATGTTTGTGTGAATTACTTTGGAAATACGATACAGTGACATACGCGAATGAAGTATAACGAAATAAATTTATCCGTCATCTTTGTCCACGCAATCGAACCCGGGTCCCCTCATTCCGGAATAAGTCGCTCTCCCAACTGAGCTACGTGGACGTATGCTCTCGCTGCTATCTGCCTTTATCTCATGTTCGTCCTGCTGTGCAGGCACGTCACAAAAGGGAAAATTGGCGTTCTGTCTACATTTAAATGGAATGTGGTAAAATGGAATGGAAAGTGGTAGTACCATGATCAGCGAGCGGTACATTGAGACACTCAAGAAGCTTAGAGAAGCCATAAAAAGGAAAAGACAGAACGAGAATCTGAAAAGGATCCACATTTACTATGGCAATGAGAGACCACTCACATCTTTGGCAACCAATCAGACGATCAGAAAATTAGGCTGATCGGTGGACCCTTATCCATAGTACGGCCCAGGTCTTGGGCCCTCCGACTTCAACCTGTTTGGTTCAATGAAGGAAATTCCCTGGGGACAATAATTTGGTGACACAGACGAGGTAAAACTGGCTGTGAAGAATTGGGTACAACAGTCCACACCTGAATTTTTTCAAAGAGGATTCGAGAGTTGGGTTCAGCGATGGCGCAAATGCATCGCTTGTGATGGAGACTATGTTGAGTAGTACCTTTGTATAGAGAAAGAGTTACTCTACCACCACGTGCAATTTGAATTCTCTCTGTCAGTTAATAAAAAAGTTACGCCCACTTTTGCATTACTCCCAGTACAACCCTCGTAATATAAAGGGGTTCGAGATAGCAATATAATGTTGAAATGGGTTCGCGGGTCAAAAAAGGTTGGGAACCGCTGACCTATAGCATAATGCATGGTCATTTAAATTTTCGGAAAGTGTGCGCACGGTGGGTTCCCAGAGAACTGAAACAGGAACACAAAATGAACAGCATGGGCCTCTCCTTGCGACATCTCTCCCGGCACGCATTTAAAGGAGAACACATGCCTAACAGGCATGGGCGTACTGATAGGCCCCGTAAACCCAGCAGTGGGAGGGAGGGGTGCTCACAGGTAAGAGGGCCTCTCTAGCCACAATAGATGGATTTTACAAAAAAATATAGCAGAAACTCCCTATAAAACTAGTTAAAGAAAAAAACTTGGGATTTTTGACGGCAACCTTATATGAAGTAGTAAAAAGAAAAGCAATTTTCGTATTTGTTTTTCAGTAAATAAGTAAAATTCTTCAAGAAATCATTTCGCCTTAATTTATAAAACCTGGGTGACGCGCTTGAGGGGGAGGGGGCAGCTATTTCGCTATTTCAGAGGACTTGAGGCCCCTTTTCACAGACATAGCAAAAGTTCCCATACATGTATATTAACAAGAGAATGTAAATGAAATACCAGTTGAATAAATGAAATTTTTATATCAACAACAATAAGGTATTACACTTGATTGCGTATAACTACTCATGCTTCAGAATATAATGAGCTAAACCGTGTTCTTCGCGGGAAAAAAACAGCCATTCTTTTTTATAACAGAGATAAAATAAAAGATTTTCACTATGTGCAAGAAAAACATTATAACATTATGTTAAGTGTGTGTTTGTTTTATACTAAAGAGTAAATAATTTTACTTTTTTTGTCCCACAATTCTTAGCTGCTGCTTTTTTATTTGCTTACTTATATTCTGTATTTTCGTACAAATCGGGAATAGTCATTAGGCACTGTCATACGGCAATCGCATGCTTTGTGTGTGTATGATCGAAAAATATCTCAAAGAGGCTTGGCCTTAGTTCTCTAAGAGAATAAAATTTGTATGATATCATTAACTTTGGCGTAAGTGTTTTGTAATACTTTGTATTGGTATGAAACTAGGGTAATCATTTTCATTACAACGTGTAGATTTGTGTTACACGCAATAAAGTGTAACAATTTTGATTTTACGAAAAACATCTGTAGGTTGCAAAATAGTTGAATTATTAAAACATCCGTAAAACCTAGTTAATGATATTGAATTTAAAAATTTCAGTAATTGAAAGCAAACAGATTTTTGCAAAAAAGCCTCAAAGATATTTTTTGCGGGAGGAGGGGGAGAGTTTTTCAGGTACGCCACTGTTAATAGGATTATTTCTAGGGACCAATAATGGTTGCATCGCTACCTAGCCGAATCAAAGCTAGCTTCTATGCAATGAAAACACGCCTCTTCTCCTTCAACTGAGAAATTCCGAATTTCGCCATCAGCAGAGAAGCTTATGCTTACAGTGTTTTGGGAAGGAGTGATTTTAGTTCATGTCCAGAAGCGAGGTGAGAATATAAATGCCGCATGTGAAATTATGTTGATGTTTCGGGATGCAACACGAGAAAGAAGCAAAAAACGTCCAGGCTCGCTTACTAAAGGAGTACTAATTCATCACGACAAAGCCAGACCTTATACGGCTCCATTAACCTAGTAGAAAATTAAACAACTAGGCTGGAAACTATACAGGGTGATTCATAAAGAAGTATACAGATTCAACGCACTATAAAACAAGAACAATGTAAGACATTTTATGTTACCTGTAACAGAATTGTAGGGGAATGTTTCAAGTGTTTTTAGAGACAGTCACAGATGTTCTATGTGTGCACCCTTAGTCACACGACACACTTCTTCACCGATGGATCGGACGAGCCGCGGACTACAACATGCCACTGACCCAATGGCCACCCAGAAGTCCCGACTTAACACCTTGTGACTTTTTCCTGTGGGGGTTCGTAAAGGACAAGGTATTAGCTCCTCCCCTTCCTGTTGATGTAGTGGAGCTGAAACGGCGTATCACAGCCACTATCACTGCACTTGGGCCGGGGGTGGCCTAGTGAGAAACGTTCGTGACAACCACGGAAAGGACCTCAGGTTCGATCCCAGGCAGGTACGAACGCTCGATCCACTAAATATCCGCCGTGCGTCGGATGGGCACGTTAAGCCATCGGACCCCGGGTACTGGCCCCCGGTAATAAATAAGGGCGTCTTCCTCCCCCTTTCTACTTCGCTTCCGTGTCACTTTCCTATCGGGCACTCTAGCCCAAATCTCCTAGCTTCTTATTTCTAAGGGTTGTTTAAGACCTGGGGTCAGATACTCCCTTCCTAAAATCCTCTGCCGCCCCGGTGGCGCAGTGGTCTAAGCGATGGCCTCTGATCATTCGTCCGAACGGGGTCCGGGTTCGAATCCCGGTGAGGCATGGATGTTGTGTTTGTCTTACGGCACTGGCTCTCTCCCTTCCCTGGAGCCAGTGACCCTGAATTAGGGATGGGAGACTGCTTATAGCCCATTGAGTTGCTCACGGTGGTCGTTAAACCTCCAATCAAAAAAAAAAAAATCCTCTACATATCATCACATATCACTGCACTTGATTCAGATATCTTACCTCGCGTTTGGGCGGAAATGGATTACCAGCTCGATGTGTGTCGTGTGACTAAGGGTGCACACACATAGAACATCTGTGACTGTCTCTAAAAAAACTTAGAACATTCCCCTACAATTCTGTTACAGGTAACATAGAATATCTTACATTGTTCTTGTTTTATAGGGCGTTGAAACTGTAAACTTCTTTATGAATCACCCTGCGTAGTGTACAAGAAAAAAAAATAACACGTGGAAAATACGTCATAAAAATTAACACAACAATTAGACATCTCTGAATTGACTGTATTTACTGTTCTTTACGCAATTTTAATCACATAAGAAAACTTGAAAATTTTTCATCCCCCTGGAGTGGGAATCGAATCCACATCTCCCGATTACCGTTCGAGCATGCTAACCGTTACACCACCCAGAACGACAAAGTCACAAGTATCTGATTAATTGATATTACGTGAAGAACAGTAAATGCAGTCAATTCAGATATGTTTAATTGCTGTGTTAATTATCATGACGTATTTTCCACGTATTATGAGAAGAATATTTCTTCCACACCATATACTTGAACGACAGGTGATATGATTAACAACGCTAGATGGCAGCACAGTTTGCTTTGCCGTCGGAGAATATTCCGATGCTTTTAATAATCAGATACCTGTGACTTTTTGTCCTGGACGGTGTAACGGTTAGCATCCTCGAACGGTAATCGGGAGATGCGGGTTCGATTTCCGCTCCTGTGCGATGACATTTTCAGGTTTTCTGATGTGAATGCCATTACGTGAAAAACAGTAAATACAGTCAACTCAGAGATGTCTGATTGCTGTGTTAATTGTCATAGGCTGAAATCTTCTTGAGCATCAATCAGTCTTATAGCCTCGACTTAGCTCCGAATGACTGTCACCTGTTTGGACCGCTAAAAAATTCACCATGACGACAAAACGACTGTGAAGTGCAGAAATGTGACTGATATAGCAGACTCAAGCCTCTTTCATACTGCAGGTTTCGATGCACTGATAAAGCGATGGGATAAGTGTATCAATATTGGTCGAAATTATGTTGAGAAATAAGGGGAAATGTAAAGAAATAATACATGTGACTGAGACAACAGGCCTAAGACTTCTATGCCGCAGGTTTCTATTCACTGATAAAGCGATGGGACAAGTGTATCAGTATTGATGGAAATTATGTTGAGAAATAAGGGGGAATGCAGAGAGCTTATAATAATAAATGTGTCTGAGACAACAGACCCAAGACGTCTAAGCTGCAGATTTCGACGCACTGATAAAGCGATGGGATAAGTGTGTCAATATTGGTGGAAATTATGTTGAGAAATAAGGGAGAAATGTAAATGTAATAATAAATGTTTTTCATGTTTGTATCTCATATAATGTTTTCTTGTGACTTATTTATTGAGTTACCCTAGTATTTTACTGACATTCAAGCAACCTTTCATAGCGTTTCTTGACAACCTCATATGTCTTAGTGAACCTCAAACAATTGTTTAAGACCTTTCTGAATATCATACACTTTCTTAATCACATTCAAAAGAAATGTTTCGTATTCGTCTAAACTCATGAAAATTATGTTTTCAAGTACGCTGAATCTCTTAGGTATTATTGTCTGATTAAGGCTGTCTTTGAATGAGTGTTAGGGTTCATCTTCTACCCTATATTTGCAATGTAAATTCTTTTGTACACATATTCTCGAAAACTATTACTTTGTAATGTCTTAAATGTTAAGCACAAATAAAAACGACCCATAGCTAATATATGCCACAGTTGTTATTCCGAAACATTTGTTAGAATTTTTTAATTCAATTTATCTTACTCGAAAGCATCCCAACTTGGCGCTAGATGGCGCGATAAGTTAGCATAGCAGTGCTTCTGTCTGGAACCAATGAAATATCTTATTTCTGCCTGATTTTTCTAATTATGTGAGCCAAAAGAAATTAATGAATAGGAGGCAAAAGTGAGATTGGAATCTTTTCTTCTATAGATCATCTTAAATCCTACTATATGTTCATTTTTTGAAGATAAAATGTGTACATTAGCAGAGAGCCCCTGAATTTGAGCTATAGAAACTCAGCCAACTTACTGAGCTCCTCCCCAACTAACTCCATTGGTTAAAACGTAACAGCGCGTAGTGGAACCAACGAGAGACCGTAAAGAAGAGACCGAAAAGAAATTAATGAATAGGGGGCAAAGTGAGATTGGAATCTTTTCTTCTGTAGATAATTTTAAATCCTTTTCGTTGTGGATCCAACGAGAGACCGCTTCCGTTCGGAGTATGGTAAGGTCTGCAGTGATTCGCTGACGCCAACTTCTAGGACAGTCACAGAAGATATAGAAGCTACGCCCAAGGAGTGATTTTTTGCGCCATCTATCGCAGAAAATGAATCCTAACACTCATTCAAAGACAGTACCTCCTGAAGTAGGTTACGTCGTTATGTGACTTCTTGAAATTTTCATATTTTTCAACATTTTGATAAATTTCGATCATATCATTATAAGAATACCTATTAGTACAGGTTTTGTGACGAGAAAAATTAAGGAGATCAAACATACCGTCGGCTGGTAGAAATCCCACTATAATTGCGTAGTACCTTATTTCTCCCATTTCCGAAGAAAATGCAGTCCTTGAAATGCTGAAATACGCCACTTGCTCGTTTGTTCCTTTGATTTCAGGCAGAGAATCATTTTTAGGGAATGGTGGAACTGAGTAAGAAATAATTAAACACTAAAATCTAGAATATCACAAATTAAGTTTCAAATAAAAGCATCAGGTTTTTGAATAATACAATGTTGCTAGTGGCATTAGGAAAAAAAAACTTTTTTTTTTATTGGAGGTTTGATGACCAGCGTGAGCAACTCATTGGACTATAAAGCAGTCGCCCGTCCCTTATTTAGGGTCACTGGTTCCAGGGAAGGGAGAGAGCCAGTGGCGTAACACAAACACAACATCCATGCCTGACTGGGATACGAGCCCAGACCCCCTTCAGACGAATGACCAGAAGCCATCGCTTAGACCACTCCTCCACCGGGGCGGCAGGAAAATATTAGAAGCACATTAATAATTCTTCTTTTATTTGTATACTCTGAGTTTTTTTTTTTTTAACAAAGCAGTGGTTAGAGTAAGAATACAGACGATGTTCACACATTTTTAAAACGCTTTTGATAAAAATTACAGAAAATAAAAGAAATTCAAAGAAATGAGACTGGCAACACCTTGTTAAATAAACACAAAAGAAACATCTGCTGCTGTTAAATATCGTCTTCTAAGAAAATGGCGCACATAAAAAAGCTGTAAAGAGATTATGTTTTTGCCCTTTACGAAGAGAAATATTCGTATTCTGTAATTAAAAAACGCTGTGAAAAATCATGAAATTAGCATTTCTAAATGTAAAATAAGGAATATTATTAATAATAAAGGGAAAATCGTCAAACATTGCTTGAAATAGGAAAAAGAACACCAAGCAAGCATCCAAAGAAGAGACATACTTTTACAACTATTTCAAAAGGTCTCTTGTCTTAAAAGTAAATCCATCGACCCAAAGAGTAATCGCTGAGTCGTTAACAATCTCTGTGTCAACTGCAAACAAGGTAATAAACAAAGATTTGAATCTCAAAAAAAACGAAAAAAAAAACGCGAAACACATAATGTGTACCGCCTTTTACCTAGGAACGTGGCTGAGCGCAGAACACGGTGTAGACTTCTTTATGAAAATCACTTACCCGGAGACAGATGGAAGTTCATTGTGACTATTAATGAAGCATGGATCTACCGAAACAACTGTAACAAAAAAGGATCGATTTACTATTGCAAGAGAGCAGAAAAAGACTTACATACTTGGTTACATGAATCCAAAGAAAGTTTCAGTAAATGATTCATGATTATTGCTGATTTCTCGTACAATGGGAAATGAAAGTTAAGGAAAGTTTAAAAGAATGTTAAAAACAATTCTACTTATTATCAATAATGTTTTAGCTCCTACATTTATAGAGGAAATACCATGCGTTTATCCACAGAGCCTTCAATGAGTAGGACTCCATAAGGATAAGGCCACCTGTCATATATCCAAATCTAATCTGTCTGTTTCTTGAAAAAATGAAAAAAAGGGACGGTATCAATTGGGTATGCTTTTGCTGGTATTCCTCCAAAATCCCCTAACGTGTCACAAATGGACTATTGTGCCTTCGGACTGCGAAAAAGAGCGCTTTCTAAAAATAAACTTAAAACAATGATTGTACTATGAAAAGCAGTGGAAAAGGAGCGGAATATAACGCCAATGTCGATTTTAAAAAAATGTCCTGTTATCTTGGAAATCTGGATTTTAAGAAAGAAATTACTACTGCTGAAAATTGTTTTAAAAATGTGTGAATATCCTCTGTATGTTGGCGCAAATTTGTTTTTTATTTGATATCGTATTTCTGCTGTATTTGTTAACTATTCTTTGGCGTTAAATATCGAAGACACAACATTAATACTGCTGGTGCAGCTATTTATCAGGAACTTGGCGCGATGTTGTAACTTCTCGTATGGGCATTATCTTTCGTCAAAGTTCGTGGTTCATTTTCCTCATACGGAACGTCTATGTTATCGTTGTTAGCCAACTAAGTCTCGGAGGGAAATATGTCACATTGATGAACGACGGCATGGGTCAAGTTGACGGAGTGCATTTTCAAACTCGGGCAATTGAACGTATACAGAGAGAAAATATTTCCCGATTTTGCATGAAATGCAGCGTACTGTCTTGAACGGTACGTAACTTACGTTCGTTTAATCTTGAGAACTAATTTCTGAATGCAGCCGAGGAGAGGCCGTTTCTCATGCATGATAGTAGACGCGATCGCCCGATAGTGAAATAATGAACAGACCTTAGAGTGATTTAACTCGAGGAAGAGTTAAATAAACCGGTGCTTGTTCGTGGCACCTCTCCAATTCACGAAACACTTAATCAAACGTTCCTCGTCGGGATTTATGTATAAAGATGAGCCATTATATTATTACCACCTACCTAATAAACTGGAGAACTCCTTTTTGACAGCAAAACAGCGGCCACTCGGCGAGACATCAATTCGATGAGGTGGCGATAGGTATCTTGGGGTATCTGGTACCATAATGTCAACTGCAGGTCTTGAATTTCCGTACATTTCGGGGGGGGGATTTAGCGCGAACCCGATTTTCCAAGACGAACCACGAATGTTCGATTGGGTTCATGTCAGGTGAATTTGGATGCCAGGGCATTAACAGAAAGTCACCAGCAAGTTCCTCGAACCACTTCTTGAGGATTCTGGCAGTGTGGCATGGGGCATTATCCTGTTGGTAATGAAAACTACCAGCAGGGAACACAGTCGCCATGAATGGATGAACTTGGTCAGCAACGATGTTCAGATACCTGACAGCTGTCAGGGATTGTGCTATTGGCATAATGGGGCCTAAAGTGTCCTAAGGAAACATCGCCCACAGCATGTAACACTGCCGCTATCTGCCTGTTTACATTGCATCCAAGTGTCATCGCCTCCGTTGGTAATCGTCGTATCCGCGCTCGGCCGTCGTGATTCACCAGGAATCTTGATTTGTCAGACCAGGCCACTTTCTTCCAATCATCCACGGTCCAATCCCGATGATCTTGGGCCTATTTCATGCGTTGTTGGCGATGACGAACAGTGAGCATGGGGACCTGACTGCATCCTCGGCTACGTAGGCCCATGTGCAGAAGGCTGCGATGGCCTGTGTGCTGTGACACATTGCCCTGATCACCACTGTTGCAGCTGCGGGTGATTTGTCGCACTGTGGCCCTGCGGTCGCCGTGAACAATGAGCGACAGTCTCCGCTCCGCTCTGGCAACAATGAGTTGCGGACGACACACGGCTGGACAACGGTTTGCCGTTTGGCCATCTGTGCACCGCTTTTGATTCGTACTCACTACAGCGGCATCTGAGCAACCCACCAGAATCGTAGTTCCGGGGGGGGCGTGCCATCAAACTTTGTCCTCTATCAAACTCCGATAAATCAGCAGCTTTTCCCATTCTGACTCCGAACACTGGACTAACCGAAAGCCGGTGCTCGGGTTGTATATACACTGCTCTGCGAACTTCAAGTGCGCCACCGTTCGGTCTTCAGGCGCGCTTCTTTCTCTAGGCTGGGGGTGGTCTACAATGGCTCATTGGTGTATAATCATACCATACCCTGGTATATTTGGGAAATGATTTTTCTTTAACGACATACTGAGATTTAAATATCAGCTGTTGAAGGTAAACATTGTTACCTTTACTTCCTTTACCAATTTTCGTTACATCGAAATCTTTTGCTTATTATTTGCTTTACTGCTGTCAGGAAAGATGAATAGCATCAAAAGCTTATTATGCAGGCTTTGGAGTGAAATTCAGGAATCGGGACAAATCATTGGCTCCACTTAAGATCTGTGCTGTTTGTGTTGAACATCTAAGGCTCTGAACAAAATGGAAGAAAATATCCATTTTTTTTAGTGTTTCAATGATCTGAAGGGAACCCAAAACTGACAGTGATGACTACTCTTATTGTTTACAAATACAGAATACGAAAGTCTTGTTTCCAAGCCTTACATCTGCTACAAGACGTGCTTGCTCATCGACGAGGTATACCAGTGCCAATACTTGTCAAAAATTTACAAGGAGTCTGAAATTCAATAACTGTGAACAAAAGATATGTAAAAACATGATGGTGTACCTTCAGTAATTAAAATTATTTTTTCTACGTTTTTCCAATTTGATAGCCTACTACAGAGGGTGAGTCGAAAGTTTTGCAATATTTCGACTCACCCTGGCGGGTATCTCACGTGTTTAAACTAGTTCAAGTCGCGTACTCCAGTCAGTCTAAAGGGATATAAAGCGGTAGTCGTTGCTGTGCACAGCATTGCATGTCGTCATTCTGTCTGTGATTGGGAAGCCTAAAAGATAAACAGCCACGACCAGCTAGTTAGGAAACTTTTGCTTTACCAGTTTGGATTCGGCCATAATGCTGCTAATGCAGCCCGAAACATTTGTTATGCGAAAGGGGAAAATTCCGTGGGCCACACCACCACAACGAGATGGTTCAAAGAATTCCGTTCAGGTGACAGAAACCTCGTGATCAGCTAAGGTCAGGTAGGCCGTTAACCATGGATTCGGAGGCTGTTCGCTAGGCCGTAGAGGCAAATTCGACAACAAGCACTCAGAGATTTTCAGGAGAGCTGGGTATATCACAGACCACCGTGGTTCCTCACCTTCAGGACCTCGACAAGATCTACAGGAGCTTCCGCATTCTCCCTCACGAACTGACGCCAGCTGAAACAAACCACCGAGTGGAAGTGTGCACTAAACCCCTGGAAATCCAGCGCGATGTACGTTTGATCAAGAGAATTGTTACGTGCGATGAGAAGTGGGTCCATTTCCGTAATCCGAACACACAACGGCAGTGGTTGAGACCGGGCCAGCTTCCAGAACCTGTTGCCAAACGTGGGCGCTTCGAGCACAAGGTGATGCTCTGCGTCTGGTGGAATTTCGGGGGATAATCCATTACGAATTTGTTCCAGACGGTCGGACCATCAACGCCAACCTCTACTTTGAACAGCTAAAGCGTATGTACGCCGTTTAGGAGGAGAAGTACCCGGTACTGGTGAACAAAAAGCGCACGCTCCTATAGCAAGACAGCGCTCGCTCTCATACCATCCTGAAACGATCCGGGCGAAACTCCAGGAACTTGATGTCATCGAAACCCAGCATATTGTCCGGACCTTGCCCCGTCGGATTATTATTTGTTCCAGTCCATGGCCCACTTCCTTCAAGGGCGGCACTTCAACAAGCAGGAGGAGGTGGTAGCTGGGGTGAAGGAGTTCTTCGCCTCGAACGACAGGAACTGGTACAGCCACGAAATCAAAGAACTGGCAGACAGATGGCTAAAGACGTTGCAACACGATGGCTTATATTTTGAATGATTGTCAGCTTTCTTCGTAAAGATACGTATGAAGATATAAAGTGATCCAAATATTGCAAAACGTTTTACTTATCCTCTGTATTTGATTCATACTTTACCCAAAGTGCAGCATCATCTTGGGAAAATAGCTTACGTAGTATAGTAAAAATTAAAATCCTACTTGGAAACAGATCAGCGCTCATAAATGCAATAAGTGCCAAAGTAATTCAAATAACAATATTATACTTAACATTTTGTAGACTAGGTTAGTTAAAAATAAGACTTCAAACGCAAAAAACTGTGCGATCACCACATTCGTTATTTTTTGTACTGATCGTTTCACCGGAAGCTTTAGCTTCATAGCTTGTGATATATGTAACCTATTAAACCATCCCTTTTTGCTGCTGTCTCGTATACAGAGTTTATCTCTCGATTAGACTTTCTGAACTTAACGTCATATCTGAACTCCCAAAGGTTTCTCTTGACTGATAGTCGGTCGGAGGTCAAACCATAGATAAAGCGGAACGGCAGCTGTGTGATGGTGTAATAGGTTCCAAGATGTCAGCATTTGTCTGTTCTGTTACGACGTGACTGTGTAGAAAACTGTTAAATCTAAAGTTTACTGTTTGTTATATTTTGGAGTTGCTGGTCGATTGCGAGTGTAGAACTGTCTTCACGTGCTATTGTATGGAAGCACCGAATAAACATCTTAGTGAGAACACGAAATCCAAGTCAATGGATCGAATTCAATCTAAGTGTCTAACTTGATATCACCAATAACTCCTTCTGGTTTACCGCGTGGTTCATTTTCGAGGCTCATATCGCCGAACCAGAATTTAGCAGATCAACGTTGTGTCTTGCGTTCACTAACATTGTATTCCTCAAATGCCATATTGAAGTTGAGAGATCTGTCTTCAAGGCACGGTGTCCAAGTTCAAACTCATATAAGAAAATAGCACGAATTTGTCTCTGATGCTTCGTCCAATTAACGGCCCACCGTAGCACAATGAACTGATGCCAGTGACGGAATAACCAGTGCTTTATAGGCAATAGTCATGACGCTTTAAATTTACATACCACAAGCCATTTTTGTTTTCATAAGCGGAATGATTTACTTACTGCCAGCAGGTAGGACACAATCTTGGTGATATCTTTCTTCTGCTCCATAATCCGAAACTTCCTTTGCTTTCGCTCTGACAAAAATCTCGTAATTAATCTCGGGATGTAAATCTACAAGTGTGAGTTTATGTACTCTTTCGGAGCATGTCTGTGATTCTAAATTCCTTTCCCGTTTTCGATAATTCGACGTGCTGCCCTAAAAGATAAAAAAACAACAATTAGAAACGATTTCTTTACTCATATAAATTCAATAAAATGATCGTTAAAAACATTTCATAACATTAAAAACATTTCGTAACATTTCATTTCATAGCGTGTTGCGAAAAATTCGTTCAGGAAAATAAAGAAAATAGAACCAATCGGCTTGCGAGTTAGCCACCCGGTGGTTGAGTGATCTGAGGAGCTGGCATCTGACCGTTCGACGGAGATGGACAATGGTTGGAGTCCCTGGTGAACCATGACTCTATCCCTTCGGCAGAACCAATGTCCTCAACTTAATGATACAGTCTCCTTTTGGGTTTTTTCTGTCCCTTTGGCAGTACCAGGGTCCTCAACCTAAGAATGCAATCTACTTCTGGGTCTTTTTCTGTCCTTTCGGCAGAATCCGTGTCCTCAACCTAAGGATACATTAACCTTCTGGGTTTTTTCTGTCCCTTCGGCAGAAACAGCGTCCTCAATCTATGGATACAGTCTTCTTTTGGGGTTTTTTCTGTCCCTTTGGCAGAATCAGGGTCCTGAACCTAAGAATACGATCTCCTCCTGGGTCTTTTTCTGTCCTTTCGGCAGAACCAGTGTCCTCAACCTAATTCCTTCTGGGTTTATTCCTCAGCCTAACCTTCTGGATTTATTCTGTCCCTTCGGCAGAACCAGGGTCCTCGACCTAAGGATACCGCCCCTTTCTGGGTGTTTTTCTTTCCCTTCTGCAGAACCAGGATCCTGGTCCTAAGGATACAGTCTTCTTCTGGGTCTTCTTCTTTCCCTTCGGAAGAACCAGTGTCCTCAACCTAAGAACACAGTCTCCTTCTGGGGGATTTTTTTGTCCCTTCGGTAGAGACAGTGTCCTAAATCTAAGGACACAGTCTTCTTTTGGGTCTTTTTCTGTCCCTTCGGCTAAAAAGACCCAGAAGGAAACTGCATCCTTGTCCTCAACCTAGTCTCAGTGCCCTCAACCTAAGGATACAGTGTATTTCTGAGTCTTTTTCTGTCCTTAGTAACCAGTACTCACACATCTGATACACTATCATCCGCAAAGTGAAAACTTCTTGCAGCCCGTTTTTACGGGAGGTGATACTTGGGCTCATTATTCAACACCAGGAAGCAGACGAACATCCACTACGTGAAAGCATCCGCCATTTTCACCTGCTAAAAAAAGTCGAGACGATACGATTAAGATGAGAAATTATAGAAATTGTTTCTCGAGACTATCGCGGCGTATCACGGCGTGCTTCTGACTGATTACCTGGACCATGGCGCAAATCTACCAGGCAAACAGTATTGTCAGATACTTGACATGTTACCCTGTGCCATTCACCGGAAAAGGCATCGTGATGTTACATGATTACATGATGTTACATGATTAAGCCACACGATACCCGATCCGCAGAATGACTGAGAAGTTTTGGCGATGTGGCTGGGAAGTTTTTAGAACATCCATCTACAGCCCTGATTCCGCACCCTGTGAGTTCGATCTGTTTGACTCTTTGAAGGAACACTTACCCGGAGCATTTTGCAAAAGGGCCACGTGTGAGACAGGTCGTAACAGCACCAACAGGACCCTCTTCTCTACTGCTACCATTCGCGCTTTACCATGACGATGGAACGCATATTAAACTCGCTATGGTGGCTTTGTGAAATTTAAAGAGCACGAAAGATTGCCCACCTGTACTGTGTACTCCGTTGAACTGACAAAGGCTTCGAAGCAAATTACAATAAGTTAGCTTATCTCTTTAACTCTTGTACACTCATCGTCAAAAAAGTAGTTGCACCCAGAAAGACGTGTCGGACTGCAATGCTACTCGGAAGCAAGGTAAAGGTTGCCAGGAAAAAAATTATTAAACATTGAGACTAATGTAGGCAATATTTATTGAGCTACAGAGTGTCTCTCAGTATGGCGTCGGGCCGCCATGTTTGATCACACAGCATGCCAGACGTCTCGGCATGAAGTTGTACAGGTTCCTAATGAAGGTGTCCTGCGATAAGCCTTCCCATGCAGCTTGAATCTTCTCACGTAGTTCCTGCAGATTGCGATGTAGGGATGGAGCGTGGACAGCGAGTCCAAAAGCATCCCACACATTTTCAATCGGCGATAGGTCTGTGGATGCGGCTGGCCATAACAGAGTGTTAGTACCTTGAAGACAAGCTCTCAAGGTAGCAGTAGTATGCGGACGAGCGTTGTCCTGGGAAAATCACACCGGAGTGAGCTTTCAGAAAAGGCAGGGCCACTGGTTGCAGGACCTTATTTACGTAACGCCGGACTGTTTAAAGTGCCTGTAATGAACACCAAAGTGGATCTGGCATCGTAAGCAATTGCACCCTACACCATGACACCAAGCCTTCTGGACATCTGACGCTTAACAACAAACCGTTCATCTTGGCGCTGACCACGGCGCCTCCACACACAAGTTCGTTAGTCGTCTCCTCCAAGACAAAAGCGGAACTCGTCACTGAAGATCCCCTGCTGCCATTCTGACTGGCTCCTTGACAGTCTGGCACGACACCATTGCAGTCTTTGCCGACGATGCAATGGTGTTAAGGACTGTCGTCGTAACGATCTTCGTGCGTGTAGTCCTACGTCGTGCAGCCGTCTGCCAATGCTGCTCGCACTAATTGGACGATGCATGGAGGGCACCACTGCTCGCTGAGTATCCGCAATCGTGGCCGTCGGGTCACTCCACGCATTTCGAACAAGCCGTCGGTCCTCTCTCCGTGGTTTGTCTAGGTACCGCAGACCGTTCCTGTCGCTCCTGCGTGCCTTGTTCTATCCACTGCCACCAACAGGGTACTATAGTACATACCTCACGACCAGTATGAAGAGCAATGCACTGATAAGACCATCTCGCTTCCCAGAACCCGACGATTCGGCCCCTCTCGAACTCCTCCAACTGCTGGGATTACTTCCGAACTTTTTTACCGAGGCATACTTCGCTTGCAAAGGATGCAACCAATACAGCACTACGAGTCAGAATGGCAAGCACTTGCGACGGAACGACCTTATGTAGCCAGGCAGGCACAGCGCTACAACTCCTCCTTGCTGGCGTCACATGCGCGGTATAGCGTGATACTTCAATCACTTACATGTCTCACAATGTCAAATCTACCTACCAAGTTTCATTCCTGTCGATTGCTTCCTTCTGGGTGCAACTATTTTTTTACGACGAGTGTATTTCTAAATCGAATAAACACGGATGAGCTATTACATTATGGCCACCTACCTGATAAACTGAAAGACCCCTCTGGCCCGCAAGATAGCGGCCATTCGGCGAAACACTGATTCGATGAGGTGTCGCTATAGTTATCCTGGGGTATCTGATACCATAATGTTAAAAGCAGGTCCTCCAGTATCCGTACATTTCGGGGTGGTTGTAATTTAGAGCGAACCCGCTTTTCCAAGTCGAACCATAAATGTTCGATTGGGTTCATGTCAGGTGAATTTGAGGCCACGGCATTTACAGAAATTCGCCAGCATGTTCCTCGAACCACTCCTTGGCGATTCTGGCAGTATGGCATGGCGCATTATGCTGTTGGCAATGGAAATCACCAGCAGGGAACACAGTTGCCATGAATGGGTGAACTGGGTCCGCAACGATGTTCAGATACCTGACAGCTGTCAGGGATTGTTCTATTGTAATAATGGGGCCTAAAGTGTCCCAAGAAAATATCGCCCACAGCATAACACCGCAGCTGCCGGCCTGTTTCCGCCCAACAGTGCATGCAAATGCCATATTCTCCGTTGGTAATCGGCGAATCTTAACGAATCAAGATTCCTTTTACGTTATGCACCAGCAATCTTGATTCGTCAAACTAGGTCACTTTCTTCCAATCCTCAACGGTCCAATCTTGATGAACTTGGGCCCACTTCATCCGCTGTTGGCGATGACGTGCAGTGAGCATGGGGACCCGGCTGGGTCTTCGGCTACGCTGGCCCATGCGCAGAAGACTGCGATGAACTGTGTACTGTTACTCATTACCCTGTTCAATACTGTTGTAGCAGCGGGTGATTTGTCGCACTGGGGCCCTGTGGTCGCTGTGAACAAATCGCGGCAGTCTCCGCTCCCCTCTGGCATCAATGAGCTGCGGACGACAGTTCGTTGTTTGGCCATCTGTGCACCACTTTTAATACGAATCCACCACAACGGCACCTGAACAACCTACAAGCCGCGCCGTTTCCGAGATCGCAGTTTCGATTGCCATCACAATTTGCCCTTTATCAAACTCGGATAAATCGGCAGCTTTTGCCATTCTGACTCCGGACATTTTACTAACCGAAAGCCGGTCTTGGGATTGTATATACACTGAGTGCCACATTATTATGACCATCAGACAGTTTTAAGTAAATGAGCTATGGCTGCATGCTGTTGCCGCCAGAGGGCGAGGCTAGTATAAAAAGGGAAAGCTTAGTGCTTGCGACAGTAGTAGAAGTGATTTATGAGTGACGTGATGGGTAAGAAATGCGATTTTACGGACTTTCAAAGTTAGATGATTGTAGGAGCTCAGAGCCATGGAGCGAGTATCACCGAAACCGCCGCATTCGTGAAATGTTCCAGAGCAGCTGTTGTTAAAGTGTTTAAAGGCTGGACTGTCAGCCAAAAAACTGGGTCTCTACGTGCAACGTGTGGTCGTCATCGACTAGTGACTGCTCGGGTGGAACGGAGAGTGTCCAGACTGGTAACAGACAGCAGAAGGGCAACAGTGCAGCAAATTACAGACCATCTTAATCAAGGATCCCCTCAAATGATCTCTGCACGCACTGTTCGCCGTACACTGCGTCGGATGGGAAATGGCAGCCGAAGGCCTGTTCGAACACCTTTGCTGTCCGAAGTTAACCAGAAAAAAACGACTCCAGTTCGCACAGGAGCACAAAGATTGGATTGTCGATGATTGGAAACAAATTATGTGGTCCGATGAATCACGTTTTCAGTTGCATCATGCCTATGGCCGAGTATGAATTTGGCGGAAACAGCACGTAAGCATGGACCACAAATGCATTGCTACAACCCTTCAAGCTGGTGGAGGTAACGTTATGGTTTGGGAAATGTTTTCCTGGCATGCTTCGGGCCGTTTAATTCGTGTTGATCAACGTCTGACTGGCACATCATATCTAAACATCGTTGCGGACCAAGTGCATCCTGTCATGTGGATGATTTATCTCAATGGCGATGGCTACTTTCAACAAGATAATGCGTTCTGCCATAGTGCTCGTATTGTACAGGATTGGTTTCAGGAACATGCCGGGGAGTTTACTTTGCTTAGGTGGCTCCCACAATCTCCAGTTCTTAACCCCATTGAGAATTTGTGGGATGAAGTTGAACGAGCCATCCGACAGCTGGATCCACAACCCTGCATTCTCAGACTCCTAGAAAGTGCTATTCATCAAGCATGGTCTCAGATTCCACAAACCACCTATCAACATCTTGTGGAGTTCATGCCACGAAGAATCGACGCAGTATTAAAGGCAAAAGGTGGCCCAACGAAGTACTGAGGGGGTGGTCATAAAAAAGTGGCCACTCAGTGTACGCTGCTCTGTGAAGTTACTTACGCCAGCGTTTGGTCTCCAGGCGAGCTCATTTCTCTAGGCTGAGGGTAATCGTAATGTAATGTCTCATCGGTGTAATGTTCACTTATATAGTGAAATTGAAATGACTGGAATATATGCTAGTTGCATTTTATTTACGAAAAATTTGAAGCAGATAATCACGAGTGTAGTATATCACCAATGAATGCTTTCTTTTAAGGCATTTGACGTGGTACTATTAATGTTGGATGTCAAAGTACCAGTAACGAAAATACAAGGCTTATAACATTTAATCTTTTGCCGGTGGTGCGATTTGAACCAACGTCTTCTACCACAGGGAGACTGTTCTCCCGAGTGATCTTCGCCGGCAGGCTTATGGCTGCTTTATTGTCGATTTGACACATGCGTCGTCACCTCAGTAGTACGTTACAAGAATGATGCTTCAGACGATTCCAAAATTGCAGTGGCGGCTCGTGGTTGGGAAAGTACGTGAAGAGCTACAAGCGCAACACGAAAAAGATATCTACGGTCTACAATGAAAATCACTTAATGAGGCCTTGTCCATTTTTTGCACGTCTTTTGTAAAAACAGATCGTGATTATGTTATCGGTTTGTCCGTCCGTCCTCCTGGGGACACCATATCTCTGCAACTGTTAGTCCGATTTCAAAAACTCTTTTTGCATTGCAAAGCATTCGTTTTTTGTTTGTTTTTAACGATGTACAACTTTGCCGATAGAGGGCGTAAATGCAGATGATATCGAATTCAAAATACATTTTATTCCATATGTTTGCTTCTAAACATCCTATTGAAAAAATTCTTTCACATTCCGATTCCATTGATCTCGAGAGTATTTTAGGTGTAGTAACTTTTTTCAAGTTATGCATATATTTTCTGCTATGGGGAGTAAAATTAATTTGCGTTTTCCCCGATATCTCTGATTCCAAAACTCCGATTTGAAACATTTTTTCTTCAGAATATACAGCTCCCAGTTGGAAATCTTTTGCATGTAATTGATTAAAAGGGGCGATTTATCAGATTTGCAAAAAGGGATGATTATTGACTTTCGGGCCAAGCGTGGCAGTATTTCTGGAACAGCGCAGTTTGTGAACTGTCCGTGTGCTGCTGTGGTTAAAATGTATCGTGATTGGAAAAATGTCACCGTTGCGAATAAGCGACGTGGAAATTGCGCAGCACCACGTGACATTGATATGAGAGGTGAACGTCGGCAGCGAAGGTGCGTGAGGGCCGATCGTCACGCTACAGTGGAGCAACTCACTGGCAGAATGAACCAGGGTGCTTCCGGAAGTGTGACTAAAAAGACAGTTAACCCTGCTGCGTATAGGATTTCGATGCTGACGGGTGGTCACTGCACCTATGCTAACGAAGGTGCATCGGGAGAAAAGGCTTATATTTCCACGGCAGTATCGGAAGTGGATCTCCGCTGATTGGCAAAGGATTGCCTTCCCAGAGGAATCACGTTTTCTGCTTCATCGAACGGATGGACGTTGGCGTATAAGGCGAGAAACATCGGAAAACAAACAGTCTTCAACCATTCCTGGAAGAACACGAGCTGGTGGGGGAAGCGTTATAGTATGGGGAATGTTCTCGTGGCATTCTCTGGGTACATTCATACCTGTGCAAGGCACTATGGACCGAATTCGTTATGAATCCATCCTTGCAGACTACGTACACCCATACATGCTGATTGTCTTCCCTGGGACGAATGGGATCTTCCAGAACGACAATGTGACGTTTCATACAGCTAGAAATGTCCGAGAGTGGGTGAAAGAACACGATGAAGACTTCAAAGTACCTCCCAGGCCCCTTAATTCCCCAGACTTAAACCCAATTGAGCATCTGTGGGACCACCTCGATCGTGTTGTTCGCTCTATGGAATCTTCCACCACGCACCCTCCAGCAGCTGTCAGGTGCACTGCAGTCAGCATGGCTCCACATACCTTTGAACACCTTCCAGCAACTTATCAATTCACTCCCAGCCCGTCCCGCTGCTGTCCGCCCTGCACTCGGGGGTTACTCTGGATATTAGCTGGTGGTAACAATAATGTGACTCGACCGTGTATAAACATGAACAGTATAACATGAATAACAAAAATACCTGAAGATCCCGTTCACGAATCACTTTTATTGGCATTATGCCGTAAAGCAGCAGGGGGCCTGTTTTTTGAAGCATTTTGAAGATGTTTCAATATCTCTTTAACAACAAGGGCTCTGAATTTTGTCTAGCTCAAAATACCATAACGGCACAAAACTGTCTGTTGCTCCTTTTAGAATTTCTCTTCTCCCTTTTACAAGCTAAGAAAAAAAGGATTTGGGCTAGGTCACCGCACTAAACTTCCTATCTGTAATCTTGATGTACACTGACCTTCAGACGTTTGACGGGGACAATCACTGGATTCTTCCACGAAGATGACATGCGTTGTTATCAGAACAAATAATATCTGTCCGGACGTCTGCTTTACTTATTGTTTGGTCACCAACTCGTGCTTCCTTTATTTGTTTAGCGACAATAGTGACTGAGGATGACTTCTGCTAATCCCATACACGCCGTGTAATTTCAGAGAACGATGAGTGATTTCAGAGAACGATCCCATTTACTCTCGACAAACGTTTTCGGGCGTTCGTGGTCATTTGGATGTAAAGGCATTTCGCGCGTTATGGTCGTCAAAGGGTTAATGTCATTTCAATATATTACAGTTTTCGCACTGCAAAACCTGCTAGCACGGTTTCGCAACATGAATAAAGCTTTAATATTTTAAACAAAATTCTCATTTTATTGTTATTTAACTTAAAAATGCTATTAAGGAATAAAAGAGTTTTCACTCTAATTAAAATAGACATTACAAAACACCCGATCCAAAAATGTGCATGAATTTAAAGCGTTTCCTTAATGAGAATTTGAAATATTAAATGGAAAATAAAATTTCACAATGGTTTCACATAAAATGTCACACAAATATTTTTCTTGAAGTAAAATTCCCTTTTCACAACGTGAAAAATTTCGAAATCTTAATCTCAGTTCTCCTAGATGGATATGTACTATAGTCGTATTAAAAATGTTAGTGAATTAATTTTTTAACACACTGAAAATACGAGGGGTTTTTTTTGTCCTGTCAGTCACAGAACCTTAAAAAACAAAAAACAACAACATTCGATATAGATTTATAGTCAAAAACAATGGTCACAAAATTAGAATCTTAATCATGTAGTCTTCATTTACTGTATAAAGGAAAGTACGAAAAATCAAAAACCTGAAAAAAATTAGGGCTGCGTCCGAATTCGCGTGACTTGGTGCAGCAAAAAAATTGAATATGCTTGAAAACTATTATTTTTCATTTGATTACTTTTAATACAAAGTTATTGCGATTATACAGCATATTTAACACACATGCTGCGCAATTTAAAAGTAGTTAGTTACCTTAGGGCCGTATTTGATTTCATATTTTTCTATCAAGCCGTTCTGTACACTAGGCGTCCTCCATTGAACAGTGGCCGCTGTAGGGTGATCGTTGCAATCGACTCTGACGTCAGTAGGTTTCCCAGGAGCTGAAAAAAGAATAAATCATCACGTACTGCACAGGAAGAAACACTGCTTAAATAATACGTGTAGCGTTTCTTCAACTTACCCTCTCTCCATCCCGATATTTTAAGCCTTGAATGACCAAAACCCTGAAATCTTGTGTCGGTCAGAACGTATCATGACAAAAGGACACACGACAAAAGGTCCGACAAAAAGCCGAACGACAAAATTGCGCACGACAAAAGGACTCAAGACAAAAGAGCGATGCGCCAAAAGGGGACACGACAAAAGAACGAACTCACGGAAGTGATATTTTTCTACTTCAACTACAAGATTTCTGAAAGGCATTATTTCCAAAAACGGCACCGGGGTGCCTTTGAGTAAATTACTATTCACATTTCTTTGTGTATTCTAATCCCAACTGAAATCAGACGTCTCATTCTATATAGAATGCTTTCTAAATGATGTTGTTTTCAAAAAGGCCCCGAGCCCTGTGAGTAAATTCAGTATTTCTTTGTGTATTCAAATAATCCCAACTAAAATCAGACGTGTCATCTTTTGTACTCTAAGTGAAATCTACATAGATGTTATAAACGATGTTATTTCCAAACGATGTTCTTTTCTAATCGATGTTATTTGCAGAAGGTCCCGGGGCCTTTACAGTAAATTCAGTATTTATTTATGTATTCAAATAATCCCAACTGAAATCAGACGTGTCCTCTTTTGTACTCTTATTGAAACCTATATAGAAGGCTTTCTAAACAATGTTATTTCCAAAAAAAGCCCCAGAGCCCTTTCAGTAAATTCAGCATTTCTTTGTGTATTCAAGTAATCCCAACTAAAATCAGACGTCATCTTTTGTACTCTAAGTGAAAACGTGCTCGAAGTCCTCACGGGCCATTTTGGAAATAACATCTTTTCCCTATAGTTATTGAAGTACAAAAAAAAACATTAACGTTTGCTTTCAGTTGGGATTTGAATATACAATGAAATAAGCAATTTGGAAATTTATATGTTCTTAACGGTTCTTGCAAATTGGTTAAATAGTTCTCCGAATTTAGTGAGTCGTTAATCTGGTAGTCGTGCGTCTTGCTGTCGCAGCGCCCTTTTGTCGGATCACCCATTTGTTTTGCCCTCTTTCGTCGCGCCGCCATTTTGTCGTGTTGCTCTTTTGTTGTTCACCCTTTTGACGTGTAATCACTCAGAATGCCATAACGCCCGAAGCTGTCTGTTGCTTCATTCAGAATTCCTCCCCTTCCATTTACAAGTTAAGAACAGAAGGATTAGCGCAAAGTCACCGCACGAAACTTCGGATGTGTAGTCTTGATTTGCATTGACCTTCAGATATTTCATCGGGTCGATCCTTGCAATCTTCCACGGAGACGGCATGTGATGTCATGAGAGTAAATAATACCGTCCTGGTAGATACTAGCGCCTACTTTATTTATTTGTTTAGGAAAAAAAATGTCGAATGCGTGTGACTTCTGCTAATACCGCAGAGGCTGTGTAAATTCAAATAAAGTGTGGGGGTAGGAAATTTTCCTCACTCAAGCAGAGCATTTACCGGCGGTCGTGGTAGTTTGGCTGTTAGGGCGTTTCCGGCGTTATGGTCGTTTAAGGGTTAACCGGTTGGAACGAATTAACTCGAGGTTAGCCAAAAATGAGCTCAAACGAATATATTCGCTGTCTAAGCAGTCAAACGAATATATTCGCTGTCTAAGCAGTCAAACGAATATATTCGCTGTCTAAGCAGTCAAACGAATGTGGCTGGAACGAGTGAACTTTCACATCAGAGAGCGTTGTTTTCACCTTAGCATTGTTATTCAAAGTGAGGGATGATCGGCACTAATCGTTTCTGACTGTCTGTCTGCCAAAATGGCTATGGCTACAAACCTAACAGGAGAGAAAGACATATTTGAGTATTTCATTTCTGCCCAGTGGCATGATTTCCATGTCAGGAATACTAGCCCTTCCCCGTCATGCTTTGAGGCATCGAGCACGGAAAAAATGACTAGAAGGTTGAACGTACCATTATGTTTGTAATTGTTTCGAGGCGCGAATTTTCGTCGCTATTTGTTTCGCGAATTTTAGGTGTTTTTCTGTAATTTCGCGAATATCTAATATATTCGCGAATTTCAGATGTTTTTCGTACTTTTCCCTAATTTTTATTATAATTTTTAGGTTCTTTTTCATTTTTAAATAATTTCAATATTGCCCTCATTAGAATCTACGCGAAAAATATGCGGCAAAGTAATTCTACTCCAAAGTACAAACCAGAAATTTAAAGCTTGAATTGTCTGTCAAGATAATTTGTTACGAAGAGACTTATCGAACAAGTCTTACCGGTAATTCCAAATCACAGGCACTCTGCTGAAGAATGCACATCTGGTGTTTCGTAATTTCACCAACCGAAACTGTTGAATGACTTTGGCGACTGGCGCACTACCATAAACCGCATGTGGGCAATTGTATTAGTAGTTTTAACTGGGAAAAGCAGCTCACAGAAAAGAGCGTTTGAGTTTCGCAAACGCTTAGCTTAGAAACTGTTTGCGCTTTCTCGTGAGTATTTAGTTTTTAAAGTTTCTAGATATTGGTTGTTAACTTGTATAATGAGCAACGTGAGAAAAATGAGGACATGATGTAAGCATTCTAGCAGATAACACAACTGATTGTAAAGATAAGTACATTTTGAATATTCTTGCTGTCCCATCAGCTGAAAATAATATTGAAAGCTGTAATGCTGAAACCTCTTTGAATGCAATCTTCCTCTAGTGCATCACTTTAGAATCCGTAAATTTCAAAGCAGACAGCTAGGCAATACTTCAATGCGTCAATAAGTTTGAAATACCATTTGCGACTATAACCGCTTTTGTGACAGACAACGCATCTTACTTATCCAAAGCGTATGAAAAGAGCCAGAAAGCCGAATATTTGAGGAAATATGGCATTTCACGTAATTTCGGGGTAAATCCCGAAATTTTTTGGGAGGAGTCGCGAACTCTTCGAGAAATTTCTGGATTTACCCAGCGTCCGGCCAGCGAATTTCGACTTTTTTTCCGCGATAAAATTTTTTCCTACTTATATCATTACAGCCAGGTTTATGATAGGTACTGCTGAGGGGATCGTACGAAATGAATTGCTTTGCCGTAGCTTTTTCAAAACCAGGCGGGAAATGAACATTTGTTTTCGGGGAGCGCAGAAAAATTTACGCACCATTTGATTCGAGTACTTTCATTGCTTAAAGATTTAAAACTAAACATCAGCCTATCGTATATACGTACAAGACCAATCGAAATACTGAACAAGTTAGTAAAAACATGAAATGCATTGATTATGATACGCTTTCCAACATACCAGAAATCAATAACGAGGTTGAAGCTGTCACTGCGATATAATACACATGTTACAGAACCAACTCTTTACAAGGATTGAAAGATTTAATTTGATAAAAAATACAGGTTAAAAACTGTACGAGATCTTTCGTGTAGGCTACACACACATCTTCAGGTACAAACTAAAGGCTGAAGCAATCCAATATATAAGTTCAAGACGCAGTGAGGTAACTAAGGCGCAATCTCAGGAGGTTCATGAATAAGTGACGCACTTCCACAAGAAGAAATAGGAAAGTCTACTCCCCAATGACATGGGGTAAGCGTTGTTGGTAGCACCTGTACTCATCCTGTTGTATAAGGAGTCCCCAATGTAACGGTACGTATAAAGGTAGTTCATTATTACACCATTGTTTACTGTATTTGTAAATCACCAAACTATCTGCAAATAAAGTAAGTTATAACGAAGTAAATTTCTCCTTCATTTCTGTCCACGCCAGGATTCGAACCCGGATCCCCTCATTCCGGAATAAGTCACTCTACCAATTGAGCTACGGGGACGTTTGTTCTGACTGCTATCTGCCTTTATGTCGTGTGCGTCCTGCTGGCAGGTACGTCACATCTACCCCCCCCCGAAAGAGGGCCGAGGGCATGGCCCACGGGTCAGCCATGACCATGAATCGTTGCAGGCAGCCATCCGCTGTAGAACGTGCACTTGAGAACTCGCAGTCGGTCTGGTGTGTGGAATGCTACGTCACACACATTTATTTTTCGAAGCGCTGGAGAAGGGATTCTCTGATTTTTCCCAATACAACACCAGACAACGGTGCAACAGCGCTGTCCCGACTCGCAAGTAGATTACCCAAACAAATGTTTGGGAAGATGCATACATTCTACTTTGCACGAAAACTAAAAGACTTACTTTATTTGCAGAAAGTTTACTGATTTACAAATACAGTAAACAACGTTGAAATAATGAACTACCTTCATACGTACCGTTACCTTGGAGACGCTTTACACAACAGGATGAGTACAGGTGCCATCAACAACGCTTACCCCCTGTCATTGTGGAGTAGACTTTCCTATTTCTTCTTGTGGAAGTGCGTCACTGATTCATGAACCTCCTGAGACTGCGCCTTAGTTACCTCACTACGTCTTGAACTTATATATTGGATTGCTTCACCTTTTAGTTTGTATCTGAAGATGTGGGGGTAGCCTACACGAAAGACCTCGTACAGTTTTTAACCTGAATTTTTTATCATATTAAATCTTTCAATCTTTGTAAAGAGTTGGTTGTCTAACATGTGTAATATCGTGTACTGACAGCTTCAAACTTGTTATTGATTCACTTCGGCACGAAATACATTTCCAGTGAATACCAGAAATCATTACTCGAGTTACGAGGAATATAGCTGTAGAATAAATCTCGCTCCTATGCCCTGACCTTTGACCCCATTTCGATTATATTCAACAGAACCGGTTAAGTATATTTCTGGAACAACATGATAAAGTTTTGTCTCATTCAAAACATTTTTACGTAAGTTATGGCGCATAACGGAGATGGAATGGATCCCGCTCCTATTTCCTGACCTTTGATCCCATTTCGTCCATTTTAAATAGGGTTCGTCCCCAGATGTTGCCCTACCTCATACTAAAATTTCATCGAAATCGAATTATTGTTACGCAAGTTATGACGCACAAAAGCAATGGAATGGATCCCGCTCTTATGTTCTGGCCTTTGATCCCATTTCGCCCGTTTTCACTAGGGTTCGTCCCCAGTGGTCCCCTACCACATACTAAAACTTCATCGAAATGGAACCATTTTTACGTGAGTTATCGTGCGGACGGACAGACAGACAGACAGAAGGACGGACGGACGGACAGACAGACGGATGGACAAAGCTGGAGCATATATGGTTCTTCAACCTACGGTTGGAAAGCGTAAAAAATGTTCACAAGCACATTTTTTTATGGTGATTGCGTTAGACGACTGTAAAGTTGATTTGGCAGTTGCACACTCATAAACCACAAAATTATGACTTATAAGAGTGTTAGACAGCCTTTCATCGCGGTAAATTATAACTTAAAAGAGTGTTAGACAGCCTTTCGTCGCGGTAAATTATAACTTAAAAGAGTGTTAGACAGCCTTTCGTCGCGGTAAATTATAACTTAAAAGAGTGTTAGACAGCCTTTCGTCACGGTAATAGCTGGCACCCGCCGTGGAATCGACTCTTCTTGGATAGGTAAGGGGCTAGAGGTGGGAATAACAGCGATTCTCCTGTCACACTGAACACAATGACAGATCCATGAAAGTAACGGTGGCCAAATCACCTTTTACTGCAGCGGTGACGGAGCTGTAAAGAAGCCGGAACTGCGAGTGACCGTCTTACTTATAACACTGACAAAATCACACTGTATCACATGGGTGACGGAACAGTAACGGAACGTCGAGTCACCGTCTTGCTTGTAACACGACAAAATCACTGTTACAATCGGCTTTGAGGGTTTTTTTGTTTACGAGAGAACGCACAGCAAAAGCCAAAATGAAAACTATCCTAAGCGTGGAGAAAATAGGAGACTGAAAGAAAGCTCACATCACAAGCGACCTCTATGATGTTCCAACAGAAAAGAAGACAAACTGTTTAGACATGGTGACAGCCAAAACTGTGATATAGTAACAGATCTAGGACCAGAAACATTGCGCGGACATGGCTAACGGCGACATTTTGATAAGTGAATTTGGAGCTGTTACTTCTTGTCACTGGTCAAAACAGCGACAGTGAATTTTCAATAACGGTGACAAAGAAAAAGTTACGTGATTTCAGACCCATATCTACAAGGTGTACTCCGATATTCTGAACCAAGTAGGCAGAACGTCTTGGAGCTCGCCAACGTAATTTGGCTGGCAATGGAACACACAAAATGCTTAGGCACAATCCTTGAAGTAGTTGTGCACAGTCGGGGCCTTGTAGATCGGGATGTTGAATTTCTGAAACAGTCCATTTTCATTCGGATGCATTGTCATCGTGTACTTGGTCCGAACAATGCCCAGATAGGATCTAAATGTGAGAGTGTGTTTGGCGGGAATGAGGGTAAATAGTGATGTCTATGACAATAATTCGGTTATCATGATGCCGCCCGCACCGTCAGCTTATTTCTATCCAATCACTGTGGCATACCACGTAACGCCGCCTCGGTGGCACAGTGGTCTAAGCGATGGCCTCTGATCATTCGTCCGTAAGGGGTCCGGGTTCGAATCCCGGTGAGGTATGGATGTTGTGTTTGTCTTACGGCACTGGCTCTCTCCCTTCCCTGGAACCAGTGACCCTAAATTAGGGACGGGCGACTGCTTATAGCCCATTGAGTTGCTCACGGTGGTCGTTAAACCTCCAATCACAAAAAAAAAAAAAAAAAAAAAAAAAGTACCACGTAACATGACAAATATGACGCACTATGTTTTGATGAAATAATATTAGTCAAGTCGCCAAAGTTGCGGCTATAAGTCTTACCGGCGTAGTTCAATACGGAGAACAGCCACCTCCGGAGTAGGAAAATGTAGGTTCGAATCTCTCCACCAGTAAAAAGATTATACGCAATATTGGCGCCTGAACGTAAATGATACTCCTGGCAGTTAGGTTTGAAAATATGTGATGTTTCTTCCACACATCGTGTGGAATTAATAAAAATTGCTTCTACGATGAGCTGATTCTTCTAACATGGTTATCAGCGAACACGAAAACCTGCGATTTCGTGTCCTTGTCTTTTTCAGGGGAGATGATGTAAAGTACTACTGCTATGACGTATGAGTCAAATCGGCACATTTTCAGCGATAAGTCTTGTCGATGTAGTTCCGTTGTTAGAACAGCCGCTCCAGGAATAGGAAGACGTGAGGTTCAAATCCACCACCGGCATAAAGGTTTTGCGCAATAGTATGTGCAGTTTTATTGCAGCTGTTTACCCTCGCAGAGTCAAATACTGACCTGTGGTTCAACTTCTTAGTGCTGGAACCTGCATTCATCGGACTAGGCAACTCTCTTCCAATCGTCCAATGTTCGGTCACGATGCTCCGTTGCACTCCGCAGGCGGAATTGTGAGAGACCAAAGGTCAACATAGCTCCATGAACGTACCACCGGTTCTTTAGGCCCATGCATAAGAGCATCCGCTCGACTGTCTGCTAGGAAGCGTTTGTCTGTGTACTATGGTTAACTGAGGGATAGTGCGACGTGTGTTGTCATGGATAGCACATGGCAATTGGCGTTCATGTCGATTGTCAGCCAATGGAGATCTTCCCTTTTCGGCACACTACGTCGATTTGTTTCATTCTTCGGATCATGCCCATTACACCTTCATCATGCCGGTCGCACGTGCACTGCGTAGGCTCTCGAATAGCCAAGAATGCCTGAGGTAGTTGCGATGTGCTGAACCCTGCCGAATAATAATTCCTTGTTCTTTCCCTATAGTACGGGCTTCATGGTGATGAACAGACAGGTCCTGACCATGCCGCCTAAATATATTCCGCACCGGTCGGCCACTTCCCAACTACATTCTGCGGGATGAGTCCACTCACGGACAGAGGGATGGTCATAATGATCTAGCTCATAAGTGTATCTTTGATTTTGGTATAACAGCAAATGCGACAAACTTTTGAGTGTACTGAGTAATGTTCGAGGGTTTGGGACAATTGTCGCGAAAGTAATGTTTCCATTTTCTTCAAAGCATTATATTCAGTTTTACGCTTAGAGACTGAGGAACAAGAAAGAAGAAATGCCATCTTCGAAATTCTCTGAATTTAAAGACACCGGACAACAAATTAGTCCCCTGCAGCAATATATGTAATTGTTTAATATGAAATATTTCCCAGGTTAAAATTATAATTTTATTAAAATACTTTTGGGTTATACACTCACGGGCAATGAAATCTGCGCCCCTAGAAGAAAACATGCTACAACCACAAAACTTTGCAAATAGCTAGAGTGCGTGCTAGTATGCACATGATCCACGTTTTGTGCGAGTGCGCATGACCACACACCCTGTGGTGGCGCTGAAAGCACGAACCTGCAGCCTCATAAACCGGCGTGTAGTCTATGCCCCATAAAAGCGAAAAGCACCGGCTAAGGCAAGCAAGAGTAGAGAGTGACATGAATGCCGGGTAGACGCCAGAAACGTCGATTTACGCAACTTACGGACTTTGAGAGAGGCCTGATCATCGGGCTGAAAACTGCCGGGTCGTCGCCGCGCCGTATAGCCTGCCACATAGATCGTTCTGACCATACCGTCCGACTGTGTTCGAAGCAGAGGACACCTGATAGCCCTGCCACACGGCGGAGCAGCTCCGAACGGACCAGGAGGATCACCGGTAGAAAGGATCGACGGATCGTGCGCCAGGCACGAACGGATCCCACTGGGACCCGGTCCACTATACAGGCAGATGTAGCGGCTCATGTGTGCCCACGAACCATTTCCCGACGCCTTGCGGAAGCAAATCTGCGATCCCAACGCCCCGTATGTGTGCTACCATTCACACCGGAACATCGTCGGCTTCGTTTGCAGTGATGCCAGGCAAGAGCGAGGTGGAACGCCACAGACTGGCGACGTGTGGTTTTAACCGATGAGTGCCGTTTCTCTTTGGGGACAGGTGATCCTCGTGTCCGGGTGTGGAGGTCCCCGGGTCAACGACACAATCCCAACCTCGCTATCAAGCGCCGCACCTCCCCCACTGTGGGCGTTATTGTCTGAGGGGTCATTGCCTACAATAGCCGATCAGCTCTAGTAGTGGTACGTGGATCATTGACGGGCCAGTTGTATGTGGATGAGATCCTACGGCCCCCTGTGCTCTCATTCCTGGCCGGGATTTCAAGTGTGCTATACCAGCAGGATAATGCCCGTCCGCACACGGCTCGGGTTGCCCAGGACTACCTACGTCATGTCCAGGCAGTTTCATGGCCTGCCCACTCCCCGGACATGTCCCCTATCGAGCATGTGTGGGACCAGTTGAAACGCCAGCTGCCGCCGTGCCGCACTATCCGGGATTCGGAGCACACCGTCCAACACATGTGGGCCAGTCTGCCACAGGACAGCATCAGGCGTCTGTTCCCCTCCATGCCGAACCGTATTGCAGAATGTATCGCCGTACGATGCGGTGCGACGCCCTATTGAAGATGACTGGACTGCGTGCCATAGATCCCTCTATAATTGTCCTGCAGCTCTGTTTTTGCCATTATGTGTAACCTTCATCTGTATCATTACGTCCATAAAATTTCATTTCAATCCGATGCTTCCATCTTGGTGCGCAAATTTTATTGTCGTGAGTGTATAACATTAAAATATGCGTTATTTCATTCTACAAGGAAAATGTCTAGCTGAAAGTTTTGAAAAATTGAAATCGATGAGTCGAAAGCCAGATGTGAGTGAATGGTAAAAAGTTGTCATAACTTTCGGCCAGTCAAAAGGACACAGCATTAAGGAACTTGTTGGATATGCAGGTGTTAGAAAAAGGACAGTCCTGCGTGTTCTTAAAGATTAGTGTAAGTCAAATTCGAATAAAAATAAGAGGGAAAACTGTGGACGAAACACTATTTTGACAGGTCGTGACTAGTACACAATTTCTCCTCTGGCCAACGAAAACAGATTTCAAACAAGGCAGGGACTCCTCCAGTCTGTTAATAATGGACTTCACACGACCATATCTGAGCAAACCTTGCGTAGGGAATTTCATTGAATAGATATCTGGAGTAGAGTTGCAAGACTGAATCCAATGTTAACTTCAGCTGACAGAAAAGCTCGATTAGCTTGGGCCAAAGCTTACAGGGACATAGACTTGACCAGTGAAAAACTGTCACATGTCTGATAATCGAAATTTTGCCTATACTCAAATAACTCAAGGGGTCGGGTCAACAGGAGATCTAAAGAAACATTTAATCGTGAGTGTGCTCATAGAGTTCTTGTCAAAGGAGGTGGGTCTCTAATGTTGTGAGGTTGTTTCAATGGTTGTGAATTAGGCCCACTACTAGAGGTGAAGAATACGATGAATTAGCAAGCTTACAGTGGAAGTTAAGGCAATAATGTGTTTCACTTTGTATTGGATTGGTGCGAATGAAACGTCCGAAGCGAACGAACAGTGAAAATAGGCCCCCACCACAGCGGAATGGAACCACCCACGTGGGATGTGGGTATTACGTCACAGAGTTACTATAAATAGATAGCACGTGTGTGAAGAACAATGTTCAGGCGTGTTTTGTTTGGACGTAACGTGGCTTGCAAAGGAAACATGCAGATGCCGGATTTGAGAGTAATCTTCCTGTATGAATGTAAACTGGGCCAATCTGCAGGAATTGCCGCTCGGAACGTTAACAAAGCATTTGGGGAGAATACAGCCAACGAACGAACCATTTGGCGATGGTTTGTGAAGTTTCGAAGCGGAGATACGGACCTACAAAACGAAGCACGTGATCACAGACCTGTTGCTGTTTCTGACGATGATCTGTTACGTGTGGTTGAAGAGGACCCCGAAAAACGTGTCGTGAGATAGTGGCAGAGGTAGGTGTCCAGCACACGACAGTTGTTCGGCGTCTAGCTGCGCTGGGTAAGGTCAAAACCTGGACATGTGGCTGCCGTATGAGTTGACAACTGCCAACAAGACTAGGCGTTTGGAAGTCTGCACGTCGCTGCTTGCCAGGAATAAACAGGAACCTCTACTGCATCGAATCGACACCTGCGACGAGAAGTGGGTCCTTTATGATAATGGAAACGATCTGCACAATGGTTAAGCAAGGCACAGCCTATTGGACATCCTAAGCCACCCCTACACACCAAGAAGATGATGCTCCTTGTCTGGTGGTCCACAGCCGGGATAATCCTTCGGAGTTTCTTGGCAAGAGACCAAACCATCATAGCAGAACGTTATTGTGCTGAATTACACCAGATGCACCAGACGTTTCTGCAGAAACAACTGGCTTTGGTCAACAGACATGGTGTTCTCCTGCTCCAGGACAACGCTCGCCCTCATGTCGCACAACGAACGATGCTGACACTAAGTGCCTTGGGCTATGAAACACTGCTCATGCTGCCTATTTTCCGGACTTGTCTTCGACAGACTATCATCTGTTTCGTCGCCTGGATCACTTCTTGTCCGGGAAACAGTTCACGACACACGACGATGTTCAACGTGCAGTTGGAGACTTCTTCGGGTCCCAGCCACAAGACCTTTTTCGTTCCGGGATCATGGCCTTGCCGGACAGATGGCAACTATGTGTCGATGCCGAGGGTGATTATTTTGCCTAGGTAAGTTGTCCTACTTGTCCGTTCTTGCCGTCCACGTGTGCTGGTCCTTTGCCGGACATTTCATTCGCATCAACTAATTACAACATTTGCAGGATTTTCATCAGATACCTCATTGAGTTTTGCAGGATGGCAACTGTAGGATTCATAGAGCTGAAAACATTATGGATTAGTGCGAAGAGCATGGTGCAACTTTCGGGCACATGGACTAGCCAGCTAGATCTCCAGATTTAAATCCCATCGAGAATTTATGGGTCCATCTGGAACGAAATCTAAAAACCGAAATTCCACGTCCCAGGAATCTCAATGAATTGCGAGAGAAACTGTTCTTAGACTGGTCAAATATTGGCTGAAATTATTTAAATCATCTTGTTGAATCTCTTCCAGCAAGAACTAATGCTTTGCTTTCTGCTTGTGGTGATGTAACAAAGTACTAAAATTAACAACAAGTTAATAAAATCATGCAATGCATTGATTATGATACGCTTTTCAACATACTAGAAATCATTACTCAAGTTATTACTCAAGATATGAGGAAAATGGCTGTCGAATAAATCTCACTCCTGTGCCCTGACCTTTGATCCCATTTCGATTGTATTCAACAGAACTTGTTCAGTATACCTCCGAAATAACATGATAAAGTTTTGCCGCAATCGAAGCAATTTTACATAAGTTATGATGCACAAAAGCTATGGAATAGATCCCGCTTCTGTGTCCTAACCTTTGACCCCATTTCACCCTTTTTCAATAACATTCGTCCCCAGGAAGGTCCCTACAGCATACTAACATTTCATCCAAATCGAAACTTTTTTACGTAAGTTATGACACATAATGGCGATGGAAGTGGTTCCGTTCCTACGTCTTGACCTTTGACCTCATTTCGTTAACTTTCAATAGGGATCCTTCCCAGGTGTTCCCCTACCACATACAAAAATTTCATCGAAATCGAACGCTTTTTACCCGAGTTATCGTGCGGACAAACATACGCACACAACGCGTGACGTAATGAGGCAGATGGGAATCGCGACCATCTGCTCGCAAGAGTGTGACCTCATAGAACTTTAATAGGATCCACACACAACGCGTGACGTAATGAGACAGATGGCGTGACCGTGCGCCAACATCTAATGGGACGACGTCATGACATTACACTAAAAGCGTGGTAATTCGGTGTGGTTATTTAACCCACTAAACGAATTTTCCTAAAGTCGAGATCACGCTAAATCGATTTCTAGTACCAGAAAACGGTAGGTTAACGACTTTCATCAAAATCCTTAGAGCCGTTTTCAAAATAAAATTTACATACATACAAGAATTGCTCCTTTAAGGTGAACGTCAAGTAATTTTGCTTCCTGTACTTCGAATGGAAAAATTTTTGTACACATTTTCTTCCCAATTAATGCGTTCCCAAGGATGAAAATTTGAACAACGATTGAAATATCTTCATTTTATAACTTGCAATACTTAATATTTTCTAAAACATAACCATAATTATGCAATCCAACATTTGTTTGTCTACTGACGTCATAAAAATACAGGTCGCGCCATCTTTTTTCTGAACAATTAATGCATTCACAAAGATGAAAATTTGAGCAACGATTAAAATAGCTTCATTTTATAACTTGGAATACCTAATATTACCTAAAACATAACCATAATTATGCAATCCAACATTTGTTTGTCTACTGACGTCATCAAAGTACAGGTCGCGCCATCTTTTTCCTGGTTTCAAGACCACCAAAGGAAAAGTTATTGATTTTTAATATAATGATAGTTATGTTTTAGAAAATGTTAAGTATTCGAAGTTATAATATGAAGTTATTTTAATTGATGTTCAAATTTTCATCCTTGGGAACACATTAATTGTGAAGGAAATGTGTATAAAAGTTTTTCCACTGGAAGTATAGGAAGCAAAATTACTTGACGTCCACCTTAATACGTAATATGGGATAAGGGCGATGGAATGGATCGCAATCCTATGTCCTGAACTTTGACTTTATTTCGTCCATTTTCAATAGGGTTCGTCACCAGGTAGTCCCCTACCACATACTGAAATTTCATCGAAATCGAACCATTTTTACGCACGTTATGACGCATAAGGGCAATGGAATGCATCCCGCTCTTATGTCCTGACCTTTGACCCCAATTCACCCATTTCAAATAGGGTTCATCCCCAGGTGATCCCCTACCACATACTAAAATTTCATTGAAATCAAACCATATTTACGCAAGTTATGAAGCATAAGTTCAATGGAATGGATCCTGCTCCTACGTCTTGACCTATGACCCCATTTGTCCGATTTTCAATAGGGTTCATCCCCAGGTGATCCCCTACCACATACTAAAATTTCATCGAAATCGAACCATTTTTACGCCAGTTATCGTGCTGACAGACGGATGGACAAAGTTGGAGCATATAAGCTTCTTCAACCTGCGGTTGGAAAGCGTAAAAAAGAGAGAGAGAGAGAGAGGGTGGCTGCATGGACAACAATGAAAACACGGCAGATCAGTACCAATGTTTATATCTGCGAAGAAATATTTCTTCGTGGAAATTCGTTTCCTATTTATGTATGATGTTAAAATTAAATTTCTGGAGGTGACAAATTTATTTTCCGGTGTCTGTACTACCGTGACGAAAAGAAATGGTCTTCCTCGAAAATCTGTGGATTTATTTCCATGACAAAAGGAAAAAAGTCTTCCTCAAAAATCAGCAAGGTGAAAAACAGGGATTTTTTGGAAATTATTACCATATAATTTCAGTGACAATTTGCTGAAAAAAAAAAGATAAATAAAAAATTGCTCTCACATACCTGTTGGCTTTGTTCTTTGATGAGCTGAACCGCAACTTGCAGAGTCTCCAGCATCTGTTGAAGCACAAACCCGAATTCTGTAACTTGTATATGGTTTCATGTCTCCAATGACAGCTCTTCTACTTCTCCAGTTGATTTTCGGATTGCTAACTCTTTCCCAGACAGTTACAGTTTTGGCGTCTTTTGCGTTGCACGGATCACTCTCGAGCTCTGCTTCAACCTTGTAACGAAGTGGCCCTGGAAATATTCCTTCATAATTCCACGCAAGAGACACGCTACTGGAGGTCACTTCGCTTATGGCGATATGTCTCGGCTGGTCTGGAACTGGCGGATAAAAAAAATTCTCAGCTGAGCGTAACTCAAGATAATTATTCTTCATATCTTACAGAAATTTAAGCACTAAAGGCAGATTTTTGCTTTGCTTGTTGTGCTAAAAACAGCACTTTCCATCCTTGAAAGTATTGTATTTGGAACATATTCCACAAAAGGAAGGATTTTGAAAGCAAAATACTTTAGTGCCAGCAGATGGCGTTGCGAACGTGAACTCTGCGCTCCGAGAGAAAGACCTTGTTTTTTGTTGTTATTACCTTTCAGTGGTCGTATATCGTTGCTTGAAGAAGTGTACAACTCAATAGTGTATTCGCCTTTCGTAGGGGCTCAGCGTCATTTTCTTGTAGGACTTACGTCCACAGGGAGGAGAGTTTAGGTCCCAGCCACCTACAGCGAGATCGCCTTTTGGGCAGGACACAGAAACGGAAGGAATAAGAGCAAGTCTAGCGACTTTGACAGAACAGTTTGTAGTGAGATTAGAGCACAGTAGATGGCACCACCGTACAAGTACGATATTGCACATAGAGGGGTGAGAGGATAAAGTGGTAGAAGTTGAAAGTTCCTCTGACAGAGCTGCACGACTTGTTATCCAACTCTCGAGAAGATACCAAGCTCAGATTATTCAAACTTATGCACCCACCACAAGTCATCCTGAAGAAGAAATTGAAGAATTTTATGAGGAAATTCGTCATCTAAATAATAAAGGTAACAAGCACTTGAAGATAATTATGGGAGATTTCAATGCAAAAATAGGGCAACGGCCACAGAATGAAACTTCAGTAGGTAAATTCGGTCACGGCAACAGAAACCAGCGTGGAAATACTCTCGTTGAGTTTGCAGAGGCAGAAGGATTTTTCATCTTGAACTCCTTTTTCAAGAAAAAGCCACACAGGAAATGGACATGGAGACATCCAATTGGGACGACAAGTGAAATTGATTTTATTATGTGTAACAAAAAATTCGTCATCGAAGACTGCAGTGTGCTGAACAAGTTCAACACAGGTAGTGACCATAGATTGGTGAGATGTAAGATGCACCTCAACACTAAACGGGAACGTGGCAAGCTCATAAGACAAACAAAATGTATTGACATAACCAACCTTAAAAAACACCATAATACTTTCAAGTTGGAACTGAAGAACAGATTCTCTGCTTTAGAAGGCCTAACATCGGAAGAAGTGGATATTTCGGAAGTTAACAGAAAAGTAACCAAAGCTCTAATGGAAACAGCAACAAAATTAGCTGGGTCTAAGAACAAGTTGCATGTGAACAAATTATCAGGAAAAACCAAAATGTTGATGCAAAAAAGAAGAGAGATGAGGACAACTAAAGAAGATGTGACTTCCAAAGTGGAATATATAGAGCTATGCAAGATAACACGAAAAAGTATCACTGAAGACGTAAGGAAATTCAACTGTGAGCTAGTGAGGAATGCAATTGAAAACAACCAAAGCCTTAAGATAGCAAAGGGACATCTCAGTAAGGGAAGAAAACAGATTATGGCTCTGAGAAAAGAAGATGGTTCTATAACAAGAAATAGAGGCGAAATTTTGACTTAGAGTGAAAGATTTCTACTCCAAATTATATGAAAGGGATGATACATGTACTCCAGACATCATGAAAGGTACCAGAGTTCTTCCAGTCCTCCCAGCAGAAGTTGCTCATGCAATCAAGAACATGAAGCGGGGGAAAGCCCCAGGAGAAGATGGAATTACTATAGACATCATACAAGAAGCAAGTGGAGAAATTGAAACAGTACTCGCCCAAATTTTCACTCGATGCCTTAATGAAGGGAAGATTCCTGAGGATTGGAACAATGCTACAATGATCCTGCTACATAAAAAAGGTGACATTGAGGATCTCAGGAACTACAGACCTATCAGCCTCCTATCAGTGGTTTATAAAATCTTCACTAAAGTTCTTTCACACCGCTTGAAGGTAACACTGGACATGGCTCAACCGAGAGAACAAGCTGGATTCAGGAGTGGCTACAGCACAATAGATCATATCCACGTGCTGAGAGAACTAATTGAAAGAGCGAGGGAATATGAACTTCCATTGTGCATGGCTTTTATCGATTATGAAAAAGCCTTTGATTCGGTAAAACCATCAGCAGTTACCACGGCTCTGAAATCCTGCGGTATTGAAGATGCATACATTAATATTATTAATAACATCTATGAAAATGCAAGTGCAAAGATTCGGCTGTTTGAAAATACAACACACATAAAAATTGGAAAGGGAGTGAGACAAGGTGACACCATATCTCCGAAGCTCTTTAATGCCACATTGGAAAATGTCTTTCAATCACTGAACTGGGAAAACAAAGGGATAAAGATTAATGGAGATTATCTAACCCACCTTCGTTTTGCTGATGACGTAGTCATTTTTGCAACTACCCCACCAGAGCTGCAGAGTATGATCCAGGAACTTGCTGACAAGAGTAAAGAAGTGGGATTAAAAATGAACTTTCAGAAGACAAAAGTGATGTTCAATGCTTTTACAAGAAATGAAGATTTATCGATTGATGGAGAAAAACTGGAGATAACAGATACGTATGTTTATCTTGGACAGCAGATATCAAGTGAGAGTCACATTGATGAAGAAATTAATCGGCGTACAAAACTTGCCTGGAGAGCTTTTGGAAGAAACAGCATAATTTTCAAGAGCAATATGCCATTATGTCTTAAAAGAAAAGTGTTTGATCAATGCATCCTTCCAGTGCTTACGTATGGTGCAGAGACGTGGACCTTAACTAAAAGAGACATACAAAGGCTGCAGACAACTCAAAGTAGCATGGAGAGGTGCATGCTTGGTATAACCAGGAGAGATAAGAAGAGGAACTCGTGGATCCGAAAAATGACGAGAGTGGAAGACATCATGATCAGAGTTAAATCCCTGAAATGGCAATGGGCTGGACATACTGCCAGAAGGACAGACCATAGATGGACAGCCGAAATTTTAGATTGGATTCCAAGGGACAGGAAAAGACCCAGAAAAAGACCACATGGGAGATGGGTGGATGAAATTCGTAAATATGCGGGAGTGACATGGAGGAGACTGGCACAAGACAGACAGTTGTGGAGGAGACTTGGGGAGACCTTCGTCCAGCAGTGGATTGATAATGGTTGACAATGATGATGATGATGATAGGAAAGGATACCCATTTAACCAGTGGGTCCAGCCTGGGGGCCGTCACCTTAACATGCTCGTCCGATGCACGGCGGATATTCAGCGATTGTTAGTAAATCACACCATCTCTGAAAGATCAGCCCAGGCTTGAACCTGGGGACCCAGCATCGATAGTCTGAAACACTAAGCCATCCGCGGCTCCTTGTATTCGCCTTTCATGCTTGTCTCAGTACAATATTCGTTGTTTTTCTAAGAAACTGCTGTCGTCTTTTTTGATACGCGCTTTGACACGTGTAGTGCCTTTGCTCGTAATACTGTAGGATGTATTCGCTAGCCCATTTTTCTTTATATTTCATTCGACTTTCAACGAACAACATGAGCGGCTTAGAGGGTTACATGCAGCCGTCCGTCCCTAATTTGCCATCATTTTTTGTGAGAGTGTTCAGCGCCTCAGACAACTCGGCCAATGGGCAGCCATTCGCCTTAGAATTCTGAAGAAATTGGATTCTGTAGCTTAATGTCAGCATATGTAATTTAAGTAAATGGATCTCAGCATATGTAATTTAAGTAAAAGAATCGCGCTGGAACCAATCATCCTAAATTAGGGACAGGAGCTGCGCAAGGTGGTCTTTAAACTCCCAAACGTAAAAAAAGAAAACAAAATCTATATTTTTGGAAAGTTTTCCCCAATTCCTTTTGCACATTAACGGTAAATTGAAGTTTTTAGAGATGTTAACGGAAACTCTGAATTTTCAGATACCTTTCAGCAATTTCTTTCGTATATTTATGGAAAAAACCCGTTATCACTTTTTCCGTATCCATATGACTGAAAATTTCCGGTAACAGCAACGATTCGTGGGAATACTTGAAGTTTGATTAATTATATAATTTCAACCATCTGTCGGAGTACTTTATTTTGAAGTTCTGTAGCGAGATCGGATATTGTGGATGGGATATCGCATGAAATTTTGGTTAGTATAACAACTGATATGACCCCCCCCTTTTAGTACACCAGCTACTGCATTAGATGTACAAATCAGTTTTAAGATAACGCAACATGTTATTAGAGAGAAAACCACAGCACCTTTGCGCATCAAAATATGCGCCGTCATTATCTATCACCTTCCGCCATCGGTCGGCTGACGAATTCCAGCCATGAAGAATACTTCGTCGTGTGTCGTGATGAAAGCGTCAACCCATTTTGGCACTTCGTCACATGTCCGGAACCGTACAGCAGACAACCCATTTTGCATCGATCGGAACAAATGATAGTCTGAAGGGGCTGTGTCGGGACTATATACCGGGTGCTCCAAAACTTCCCAGCCAAGCGTCAATAACGTTCCCATGACCGATTTCGCGACATGCGGCCTAGCGTTGTCATGCAGTAATTTCACGGGACGCAATCCTTTGCCCGTGAATGAACGTTTCCGACAGCTTTCCTGGTTCAATCGCAGCAATTGTTGCTTGCAGCTATCAGTAGTAACAGTATGACCCTGTTCCAATAGTTCATAATAGAGCACTCCCTTTATATCCCACCAGATGCACAACAGAACTTTCTTGGAGTGATTATTACGTTTCAATGTCGAAGTCTTTGTTCACCGGAGGCTACCCAGTGTTTTTTGGATTTGGGATTGTCGTACCATATCCACGTTTCATCAACCGTAACGATTTCCCACAGGAAAGATTCTGTGTTGTTCATTCAACAGATTCAAACACTTCATGACACGCTCATCCTTGTTCCTCTGGCTCAGGTCATGTGGCACCCATTTTACTTCCTTCTGAATCTTTCCCATTGCACGCAAACGATTGGAAATGGTTTATTGAGTTACCCCCAGTTGTTCATCTAGTTCTTTTTGCGTTTGAGACAAATCTTCATCGAGCAATGCTTACAGTTCCTCATGTGCAACCTTGTGCGGGGCGCCGCTACGTTCTCGATCGCTAACATCAAAATCACCTGCTTGAAACCGCTAAACCAAAACTCACATGTTCTTTTCGATATAATAATCTTCCCCAGAACAGAACAGATCGATGCACATGCTTTTGCAGAACTTTTCCCTTGATAAAATTCGTAACGAATGCAGTGTCTAATAAATGCAGTATCGCTTGCCATCTTTCACCTACCGATGTGCAAGTGCGTTTGACTGTTGGGCAAACTTCTGTGTCACATTTTATACTCTGGACCAGTTACGGTCACATGACAACAACGCGGGGAAATGTCGGATATGTAAATTAGCGGTAAACGTCACACAAAAAACGCTTTAAAACTCATTTGTACACCTAATATATTACATTACCATGAGAAATCTGGTACTGAATTTGCTTGATTGTATGATGTCTATGTATCAGCCTGTAGACCTCTTAAGACAAAAGCTATTATAGCTATCCAGAGTAAATTTTAGATTTAGGAATTTTATGAAATAATACTATAAAGTTGTATGTTTCACCTTTTTCTTAAACATAACTGAAAGTCATTGTCACTCTCCAGTTCCAAAACATTCGGTTGCTTCGAAAAATCACGATGAATAAAACTCTTAATTTTTGATGTCTTCCAATAGAAAATATTCAATTATTATAAACCGATTCAGAAAAATAACAAGCTCCAACAGAAAATAAAACGACTTACTCACCCGCATTAATAGCTAAAAACATTTAATCATCGAGTGATTCATGGAATCTCGTCTTCCTAGTTCAATCGGTAGCAAGCCTGGCTCTGAATGAGGACGTACCCAGTTCGAACCGCACTAGTAGCAAAGGGAGAAGATTCGTTAATTTCATACACGAGGAAATCTCTGATAAAAGAACTGAAGAAGTCAAAATCGGAGTTTTGGCGAAATTTCTGTACAAATATGGAAAATTCCGAAACTGACTTTTCTGAAACTAACGGGATTACTGATAACAGAAAATCTGTCAAAATGCTGAAACAGACTCATGGACGCATGAGCTTAATAATTTTTTCAACACTATCAACAGAGCACGTCGTAATACAGGGGATGAGCGAAAGTTTTGCAATATTTGCATAAATGCACGTGCTGTGGCGGGTATGTCACCTGTTTAAACTAGTTCAAGTCGCGCGCTGCAGTCAATCGAAAGGGATATAAAGTGGTAGTAATTGCTGTGAACAGTATTGTATGTCGTCGTTCTGTCTGTGGTTGGGACACCTAAAAGATGAACAGCCGCAATTGGCTAACTAGGAAACTTTTGCTTTATGACTTTGAACTCGGCAATGACGCTGCTCAAGCAACACGAAACATTTGTCATGCGAAAGACGATGATTCCGTGGACCACAGCACCACCGCAACCACATATTTCAAGAAATTTTGCTCAGGTAACAGAAACCTCGACGACCAGCCAAGGTCTAGTAGGCTGCGAACCGTGGATTTGGTGGCCGTGGGCCTTAACTTAGAAGCAAATCCAACAACCAGCACTCGGAGATTATCAGGTAAGCTGGGCATATCACAGACCACCGTGGTTCGTCACCTTCAGGACCTCTGCAAAGTTTACAGGAGCTGACGCATTGTCCTTTACGAACTGACACCTGCTGCAGCAAACCACTGAGGGGAAGTATGCACGAAACTCTTAGAAAACACGCGCGATGTACGTTTCACAAGATAATTGTTACGTGGGATGAAAAGTGGGTCTATTTCCGAAATCCTGACACACAACGGCAGTGGTTCAGCCCGGGCCCTCTTCCTGACCTTGTTTCCAAACAATAGGTCTTGTGCTCCTTCAGTCGAAAACGCAAGGCTCTACGTGTCTGTCCTATATATGAAGCGCCACATTCACATAGAATTTGATAAATTCCCAACGAGTTTTTGTCTTAAACATAGTCCTTTGATCCTAAAAATATCATTTTGTTCATGGGTTTAAACATCACCTTAAAATGAAAGGTTTTGAGAATTTTTGAAATTTTGAAGGCAATGTCACGGGAAACTGGAATAATGGCAAAATTCTCTCGCAATGGGCGCATCACATGAGTTAACGTGGAGATATATAGAACAGACCTGTAGAGCCTTTCGTTTTCGATTGAAGGAGCACAAGACCAACATTCGGAACTGTGACCTAAAGAAGTCATCGATGACTAAACACTGTTACGAAAAGAACCATAAATTTCTCTTTGAAGAAGCAAAACTAATTGACAAACCAGATTCAGCCATACAAACTTGATATTTTGGAAGCTTTCCATATACACTGCTGGACAATTGCTAAGGGCGGATCATAAATGGCTATATAGCGCATAAAAAAGTAAGTGTGGTTGGATGCCAAGTGAAATAAAATAATGTCAGAATGCCAGGACATTACAAGAAAGACAATTTATTGTGCTCTGAAATCCAGAAGGCTTTGTAACGTGTTCAAGGGACAAACAGGCCATTTTGTGCAAAATACGTAAACGTGAAAAAAATGCAATTACCGTCCGCAGGCTTTCCGGCGTAAGATGTCAATACGGGATATGGCCACCATGGAGGGCGATGCAAGATTCCACACGTCATGTCATGCTTTGCACAACATTATCAAGCAGCTGTTGGGGTAATTTATTCCATTCCTCTGTCAGAACACGGATGAGGCTGTCCTTGTTTACTGGAGGGCATTGACGACCAGCAAGATTCCTCCCCAAAGCATTCCACACATTTTCAATGGGATTCAGATCTGGAGAACGTGCTGGCCATACGAGGCGTTGAATATCCTCGCTCTCAAGACACTCCTGGACAGCGACTGTTCGATGACATGTTGCGTTGTCGTCCATGAAAATGAATCTATCACCGACAGCACCACGGAACATGCGAACATGAGGTAGCAGAACATCATTAATGTATCGTTGGCCAGTCATAGTCCCAGTTGGAAGCACATAGAGGGACGTACGGCCATTGATCATGATGCCAGCCCATACCATGACACTACATGTCGGATATCGGTCCCTTTCCTGTATGTTTGCTGGACAATATGCAGTACCACTATCACGCCAGATCAGTTGGCGTCGACAATCAGACGATAGACTGTATCTACTCTCATCTGAGAAGAGGTCAGCAGACCAGTCGTTATCAGTCCAATTGCGATGTTGATGGCACCATTGCAAACGGGCGGTACGGTGACGTCTGGACAATGGGATGCACACAACAGGAAGGCGGGCGTATAGTCCTCCTTCATGCAAACGTCTGGCGACAGTTTTTCGGGAGATCCGCTTGCCAGTAGCAGCCATAAACTGATTTGCTACCTCACTAGCTGTGCTGCGCCGGTGTCTTTTTGTTGATAGCACTATGTACCGATCTTCTGCAGGTGTCGTACTGCGAACACGACCTCCCCGTGACGTTTGCTACACTCTCCATTTGTTTGAAATGATTTCTAAAGCCTTGAAACAACACTGTGGCTGACATCGATCTCCCTGGCAACATCTGTTATTTTTCGCCCTTCTTCAATCTTGCCAATAATACGGCCACGCGTAAAATCATCTAGGTGATTTAGGGGAGACATACTGAAAATTGCAAGTTCGTCAATTGATTCTTTCCCTTTCAACTTTGCGTTTGAACAACAACGGTCAATAAGCGTCAAATCCTTTGTATCTCTTATCAGCGCTATGACGTCACGAACAAGTTCGGCAATCCAAAATTTGCATACGCACAACACGTCTAACTGTATGCCGCACTTATGCTAATTTCCACATTTTCCTGCCTTCCATTTTATGGTTGCTATCGTTGCTATTGTCATCCGTCCTTAGCAATTGTCCGGCAGTGTATATCAGAAGTCTTCGCAACTTGTTAATGGCATGGCATCCACACCATTTCTATCAAGCGCGTGGAAGCATCTAACCAAAACACGTGACTGTAAACGCCATTTATGATGTCATATACAATTTGAATATTTACGTGTCATTCGTTCCGATGAAGCTAGGTCAATACCCAGCGAAACCATGGTCGGCTTGCAAAAATAAACATTTGTGACAACTACGTTGTATTATCTTAATCTATACAGTTCCAGGATGTTCGCGTCAGGGGTACTATGCTAGTACTGAGCCATCCTGATTTGGGTCATGGAGCACAAGATAAAGGAGTAGAAGGGAAGAGACTATGAATCTCTCATAAGTGACAGGTTTATGGCCTGTACTGCTTAGATGAGAGGGTGAAATGAATTGTTCTGCTGTAGCTTTCTTAAAACTCGGCCGCTATATAAACATTTTTCTTTGGGGACATCAAGAAACTTTCGGCAGAATTTGGTTCAGGCACATCAGCCGCTTAAAGGGTTAAGGCGGATGTCTAGTGATTTTGCTTCCTATACTTCCAATAGGCAAACTTCTGTACACATTTTCTTCATAATTAATGCGTTCCCAAGGATGATTCTTTTTTTTTTTTTTTTTGAATGGGGGTTTAATGACCGCCATGAGCAACTCAATGGGCTATTAGCAGTCGTCCGTCACTAATTTAGGGTCACTGGTTCCAGGGAAGGGAGAGAGCCAGTGCCGTAAGACAAACACAACATCCATGCCTCACCGGGATTCGAACCCCTACGCCTTTCGGACGAATGATCACAGGCCATCGCTTAGACCACTGCGCCACCGGTGCGGCATGAAAATTTTAACATCGATTAAAGTAACTTCATATTATAACTTGGAATACTTAATATTTTCTTAAACATAACCATAATTAAGCAATCGAACATTTGTTTGTCTACTGACATCATCAATTACAGGTCGCGCCATCTTTTTTCTGGTCTCGACACCACCAAAGGAAAAGTTACTGATTTTTACTATAATTATGGTTATATTTTAGAAAATATTAAGTATTCCAAGTTATAATATGAAGTTATTTTAATCGATGTTCAAATTTTCATCCTTGGGAACGCATTATTTATGAAGAAAATGTGTACAGAAGTTTGCCCATTGGAAGTATACGAAACAAAATCACTAGACGTCCACCTTAATAGACATATCATATCATATGTAGAGCATCTTTAGGAAGGGAGTGTCTGACTTCAGGTCTTAAACAACCCTTAGAAATAGGAAGCTAGGAAATTTGGGCTAAAGTGTCCGATAGGAAAGTGCCACGGAAGCGAAGTAGAAAGGGGGTAGGAAGACCCCCTTATTGATTACCGAGGGGCCAGTACCCGGGGTCCGACGACTTAACGTGCCCATCCGACGCACGGCGGATATTTAGTGGATAGAACCTGAGGTCCTTTCCGTGGCAGTTACGAACATTGCCCACTAGGACACCCGCGGCCAAGCATGACTGACCTTAATAGACAGTAAGGCTTGCTCATCCCGCCTTCCGAATAAATCTGACGTCACTGACTAACATCACCGTCCTAATATGTGAATCGTAGATCCGAACTGTAGCTGTGGAGGAAGATGTCTTGTCAACAATTTTTATAACTCAAACACAGAACAAAAGCTTTTGCAAATGCACATTTACATTAAATACAGACGAAATTCCAGACATGTGAATATTTTAGTAACGGAGATTTCAAAAATACCTCCCGCACATTTACGCAAAGGGCAGGGAAACGGTCATACTCTTAAATGTTAATTTAGTTACAAGGGAATTTTTTGCTGTTTTTATATAAATTTAGAAGGGAAAACGCACAGCGGGACATATTATTGTCATATAATAAAGAATTTCTTTATGAGGATAAGGAAAAACACATTGGCAATATTCCCCAATTTTTTTAATTAAAAATTGAAAACATTATGCACCAACTATCTTGTAGAATCATGAAGAATATTCCAGTTGGTTTATGAATAATATTTCCGACACGCTGGTATGGTGCAGATACAAAGTAATGTGACGATTAGGTTGTCTTACGATGGTGATTTGGACAGTGACGTCACAAAGCATTCATTGGAATTGCAGGATAAGCATAACCTTGTCATCTACTAACCTTATAGAAATCAACTCAGTGTCACATTTTTAAGTTTCAATTTTGGGAGGGGAATGATTTTCATAACCAGGAGTGTAAAACTTACCTGCTGCTTTTGTTGCTTGAATTATACTCTCTGACGGTCCTTCCATATTTTGTGTTACGTGTTTGTTGTATGCTTTTATTTCAATAGTGTAATTGGTCCACGGATCTAAGTCGCTGATCAGATATTCTGAATTACTAATCACGCTCATAGTGTAATTGTCATTAGATTCGATCTGAGTAGTGTTGTCCATTTCATCAGGTGTTTTTCTCCACAACACGTAGAAACCGTCAATAGGTCCTCGAGGGAATAAAGGGTTCTCCCATCTCAGAGAAATGCTGATGTCACTTGTACCTTCAACTGTCACATTTTGTGGAGCTGTAGGCTCTGAAAAGAAATTCATAAAAGTAATGAACAGCAAATCATTAATTGTTTGTTCAATCAGAAATTTAACATTGAATCTATGAAACTAAGACATTTCACTTGCGAGGACAGTACAGTAAATCCTTTCACAATAGACATTCCTTTTTCAACACTAAAACACTCATTCTAATCTTCTTAACTAGCCTATAGCCCGTTCAAGGATGGCTGTTTTTAAGCTTTAAATAAATTCACGGTCGATTCACATTATTGTGACCACCCGCTAATATCCAGAGCAACCGTCGTGTGCAGCGCGGACAGCAGCTAAATGGGCTGGGAGTGACACAATAAGGTGCTGGAAGGTGTTCACAAGTATGTGGAGCCATGCTGACTGCAGTGCATCTAACAGCTGCTGAAGAGAGCGTGGTGGAGAATCCATAGAGCGAGCAACACGATCGAGGTGGTCCCACAGATGCTCAATTGGTTTAAGTCTGGGGAATTAGGGAGCTAGACTTAAACCCAAGTACTTTGAAGTCTTAATAGTGCTCTTCCAACCACTCTCAGGCATTTCTAGCAGTGTGAAACGTCGCACTGTCATGCTGGAAGATCCCATTCGCCCCAGGGATAACAATCAGCATATATGGATGTACGTGGTTTGCAAGGATGGACTCATAACGAATTTGGTCCATAGTGCCTTCCAAAAGTATGAGTGAACCAAATAATACCACGAAAACATTCCCCAGACTATAACTCTGCCCCCACCAGCTTGTGTTCTGATAGCAATGGTTGAAGAGTGTTTGTACTCAGATGTTTCTTGCCTTATACGCTCCGCTCGATGAAGCAGAAAACATGACTCATCGGAGAAGGTAATCCTTTGCCAATCAGCGGAGGTCCAGTTCCGATACTTCCGTGCAAGTGTAAGCCTTTTCTACCGGCGCACCTTTGTTAGCATAGGTGCAGTGACCATCCGTCTGCATCGGAGATCCATACGGAGCAGGGTTCGCTAAACTGTCGTTTTAGACTCACTTCCGCTATCCCCTGGTTCATTCGGCCAGTGAGTTGCTTCACTGTAGCGTGTCGATCGGCCCTCACGCATCTTCGAAGCCGAAGTTCACCTCTCACATCAATGACACGCGGTGCTCCGCAGTTTCCACGTCGCTTATTCGCAATGGTGCCATTTCTCCAATCACGATACACTTTAACCACAGCATCACGCGAACAGTTCACAAACTGCTATGTTTCAGAAATACTGCCATCCTTCACCCGAAAGCCGATTATCATCCCTTTTTGCAAATCTGATAAATCGCTCCTTTTATCCATGACAGCAACAGGTGATATGTTTTCAGAATGCCTACAGCACACCTTATATACCCTCCAAGCCAGCTCACGACACGGGCCTTCTTTCATTGGCTACGCGCTGTTGACGTCACAAGTAGAAGTTGGTCCCAATATTGTGACTCGACTGTGTATTAACATATAGGAGATGTTGCCCCACCTATGACGGAGTGAAAGTTTTAATTGAAGCAGACTGAAAACAAATCAAATAGACGCCGGATTTCTCTAAGGAAATATAGCAAAAACTTATATAGCGAGAACTCATTCATGTTAAACTGAAAATTACATGCTATTTATTTCCGTTTTTTGAAAAATTATTTAATCCTAGAATCTACAGTTTTTTGGTTCGTGGAAAAACATCAAACTCTTGAAATCTGTGATCGAACTACGCGTTGAATGCACTACAGACAACCGATGAAACTTTTTCAATAGAAGGTTATCTTTTGGAAACAAGATAGTTTGGCAACGCTTTCGAAGTGGGTGCAAAAGGTCACACGTGCTCAAAATAGTTCCGTACTTCTTCACACTGTAAACTCCAGTGACTAGAATAGTCAACTTTTCTTTCAAAAGCACGGACCGATTTATAGGATCTCCTCTTCGAAACTTCACAAACCATCGACGAATGGTTCATTCGTTGGCTGTATTCTCCCCAAACGCTTTGTTAACGTTTCGAGCGGCAATTCCTCCAGAATTGCCCAGTTTTAAAACATACAGGAAGACGACTCTCAAATCCGGCGTCTGCATGTGTCCTTTGCAAGCCACGTTACGTCCAAACAAAATACGCCTGAACCTTGTTCTTCACACACGTGCTGACTATTTATGGTAACACTGTGACGTAATACCCGCAACACCTGTGGGTCGTTCCATTCCGTTGTGGTGGGGGCCTGTCTCCACTACTCGTTCTAGACGGGCATTTCATTTGCACCAACACAACTATTTATGACTGCTTTTTGTCTGTAATTCTCAGTAGTGTTTGAGCACAATGGAGAAAACAAAGGATCTTTCGGACTTCGATCCAGAGCTTATTGTCTGGTTGGAACGAAGATTTTGAAAAGAGCAGAGCTGACTGGTTTCTCAAAAGGTAAGATATGCTGGGTCTTTAGTCACTGTAAAAATAATCCGCATTGTTTGTCTGAGAGGCATAAGTGTGGTGCGACGAAAATTTGCCAGGATTGAGATCGTCTTCGTCTAAGAAGGCCTGTGCGAAGAAACGGGGCTTCCGGTGTGCAATAACTGACCGAAGTATTCAATGAAGGCTATTCCTGGCCTATATTTCAACGAATTATGCGCGCAGGTAATTCAATAGGATTGGTATTAGCAGTCGCATTCCTATACGGAAACCACTGATATCTGCGAAGAACTGGAAAATTCTTCTACCGTTTTGTTAGGGACACAATGATTGGACACTGGACGACTGGTTAAAAAAGTCATGCTGTCCAACGAGTCGAGGTATATCTTGTTCCGTACCGACGGTTGGCACAGAGTTTGATGGGAGGCCCATTAAACAATGGATCCGGCTGGCCTTGTAAAGACAGCTCAAGGTTCTGGAGGTGGTATCATGCTGTGGGACACATTCAATCCGTAAGGAACGAGTTTTCTCATATTGCTGGAAGGTCGGGTATCCCCAAGGAATATCTGAACACTGTTGCCGATCAAGTCCATCCTGCAAGTTGACTTTTTATCCAGAAGCTGACGGCTGTTTCATGGACTTTACATAGCAGAGATTTACATAGTAGAGGTTCTTTTTTTTTTTTTTTAATTGGAGGTTTAACGACCACCGTGAGCAACTCAATGGGCTATAAGCAGTCACCCGTCCCTAATTTAGGGTCACTGGTTCCAGGGAAGGGAGAGAGCCAGTGCCGTAAGACACACACAACATCCATGCCTGACCGGGATTCGAACCCGGACCCCTTACGGACGAATGATCAGAGGCCAGCGCCTTAGACCACTGCGCCACCGAGGCGGCAAAGTAGAGGTTCTTCACCAGTGTAAATAAACACTTACAGTAAAAGTGCACCCTTCTGTGAGACATTCCCGAGGTATATTTCTTGCTGTACAGGTTTCTTTCCATTCAGTCATCACTTAATGTGACAAATAACCCTTCTATGAAAAATTTGGTAGCAAAACATTTTATTGGTAAGTTTTCTCCCCAGTCGAGTTAAGATATGAAAAAACACAGCGCTTCTTTGAGAATACTACAGAGCCTTTGCACCGACGTCATTTTTGACGTCACGGTTACTTCCGGGTGGTTAAGAGAAAGTTCGGCTGCTAAAGTTCCCATAAGATTAACATGGGGAAGTGATTTCTGGACCCCCTGCCACTCGATTGTTTGAAGTTTTGGAAATGGTTAAAAGTTGTGTGGCGTTTGGGTGCTTCTCAAAGTACGAGTAGGGTTATGGAATTTCCTTTTATCGCTTTCCAACGGCAGAAAAATGACTGATTATGTGGAAAATAGCCGTAAATCGGAAGGCATGGTCGCCCAGGCCGTATGATAGGATCTGCAGCAAACACTTCATTTCAAGTATCGTAAATCTGCATATTTTACTACGTTAATAGTCGAATTATATCGGTACACTTACTTGCTCACTCTATAACGAAGTAAATTTCTCCGTCATTTTTATTCTGATTCCTATCTGCCTTTATGTCGTGTGCGTCCTTCTGGCAGGTACGTCACATCTCCTGGTACGTTACAACTCTTATGTATTATTTTCAAGATTTTACGTGAATTCTTGTAATTCTGTTTATAATGGTCTGAATGCATGACGGAGTAACTTTGCTGCCGAATCGAACGTAAACTTTCAAGATTTTGTACTCTTATTAATTTCTAAATACTGAAACAGATGCCCTTTTATCCGAACCGAAATTTAAGGATATACGTCCGCATAGAATTAGAGGGTGCTGTCATACATTATTGTGTCGTGCGTTTTCCCGGATATGTTTTCTTTTCTTTTTCTTTCCTTTTTTTTTTTTTTTTTAAATGAAAAGTCGGTATTTTATTTTATTTTTTTAATTGCAATACACACAGGGACCAGTCAGAAATGTAACAACTTACCTTAGACCGGATAAGAAATTTTTCGTTTTCAGACTTCAGAATTAATACATTTCTAACCCACCCATTGATAAAATATTTATATGCATCAAGGCTTTTATAGGCTTTTAGAGCTTTTCCGGTATAACACGAAAAACTGCCTATTAAATAGTTATAAATATCGTGATAGTTCAGATCAGGAAGGTCCGTAGCAACACAAACTTCCAGACGATAAAAATATCTTTCAGGTGTGTCATATGGATCTTCTATGCCATTATTTCTAAGTTTTTTCTTCGTAACGCTGCTTTTTCACCACATTAAGATGGCAAACTTTGTCAGAAAGAACAGTTTTTTTTTAACTCTATTTACAACAGCAGCAGCCATTGAAAAGCATCGAGAGAGACCAGCTCGGGTACTTTCTAACCACCCGGAAGTCTGGCAGACAGTTTTGTGACGTCACGTGCAAAGGCTCTATATGAAATTATTAAGGCTTGTAGCAGCATAAGTCACTGCAAGAAATTCTCAGAATATTGTAAGCGGCTACATGCAGGGCCAGATTATCATTATGGCAAACTGTGGGAGATGAAATTAGGAAACTTTTCTGAAGAATTTTCCCGTTTCTAAACATTATTTTACTACCACTTATTTTTTGAAGAATCATTACAAGGGTTATTTTCAATGTTTTTTTATTACTTTTTTTCCGCTTTTTATTTACAATTTCACCTTCAGGATACACGACGCTCTCGGGGATCGTTAACTAGCTGATGACACTACCTGCACCGTCAAAGTGCTGACTTCGCAGGGAAATGCGGAACTCTCTCGAATAGTTTTGGGATAGATGGTATCCCTTGACGGCGTTCCGACAGCCAGCCTGTCAGTCACCGGAAACCACGGTCTTCTACTCGGGCAGATTCGGTCTAGAGACCTGTGGGGATCTGCCTCCCCCACGGGACTTGTACCTTACACCCCCTGTCACAACCCGTGTGTGCGACGTGCTATGGGCAGTTGGGGCTAGCAACTTTTTCAAAATATCTCATCTCGTGGCCGGGAGATCGCCCGCCAACGCGAGTTTTTGGGACTACTGTCCTTTATTCAGAAACTCAGCATAGTACAAACACTTTCACTATGAGGGTCGCATGCACCCCTCTCACAAAAATCAAACAAACAACAATCACATTACAACATTGAATTATTTACATTGATCACCGCACTAGGGCCAGTGCGGTGGTGAAGACCCCGGGCCAGGGTCAGCTCAAACACCTTGGCCAAAAGACCGGAAAACTCTTTATCGAGAGCTGCGTACCTCCAAGGGTACTCCCGTCCGTCAACGATAGTTGACCCGGCTCTTCCTTTGCTCAAGTTCCCTAACAAGACTAGGGCATGTCTTGCTGAAGCTGGAGTGCGAGACGTCCAGCCCCAGGCGGAACTTGGCATTTGCAGCGGTGCAGTTGCTGCAGTTCGGTGCGGCAGCACACTGGTGGTGCTGGTGCCCAACTTCACCACAATTGCCGCACCTTGCATCTGTCTCGGGGCAGTTGCCTCGGAAATGGCCGAAGCCATTACACCGAAAGCACCTGACCTCCCTCAAAATTCCTTTAGACGGAGCACTGACCAACCCAAGTTTAGTGTCTTCCGCCTCACCAAGTGCTTGAAGGCCTTGGGATCCACGTCTGCCACCCAGTGGACCCTACCTCCCTTGCACTTGATGGGGAAACAGGCTTTGAACCCGTTCTCGAGCTCTGGGTTCTGCCCACAAACCATCTGCTCGAACTCTTTCCCTGAGAGTCCCCCGTCGACACCGTACACAATCAACCGGGGGTTTCTCTTTCGTGGGGATGTGGGGAGTGTGCAATCCTTGGTCATAGGATTGCTTCTCAACTCCTGAGCAAGGCGGTCGAGCTCCCCGGGGTGGGAACATTCCACCGCAACCTCTCCTTTCCGGATGCTCCGAATGCTCTTGACCCCTATCTGCAGTTTAGTTGGGTTTACTGCAGTTTTCAGGGTCTTCTTCGTGTCCTCTGAGGACGCACTCTCGACTGTCGGGTAGACTAAAAGCACGTGTCTCCTGTCTACCGACTTACCCTTCTTCTTTCTATTCTCAATCGGGGCGGGCGAAGGCCCTTTCGCCTTGATAGCCCCCTTCCTAGCCACTTCGGCGTAGGAAGCCGCTTTCACTTCGGCTTCACAGTGCAACTCATCCCGCACGGACAGCATGCCCTCGACATAGGCCACCCGTGCTGCTTGCTCAAAACAAGCGTCGCTAATGCTGCTCAAGGCAGCAAACACCTTCTCCCTCCCTGAGGAAGTGACCCACGAGTCCAAGATAACGGACTGTACTTCCGAGGTGAGCTGGGAGATGCGTTTCAAAAACAACTCCTCGGGTGTAAGCACCGGGGGTGTCCCGGGATGCGTACCTCCCACCGAAGGTACCTCTGAGCACCCCGCGGATGACCCCTCAGGAGCCCGAGATTCGGGCTGGGGTGTTGTTTTCCCCTCCCTTGCCATGGGCGGAACTGGCAAGGGAGGGGAAAACCCCTTCGAGGGCGTAGCGGCTTTAGAGCCCCTCGCCTGGGGAATCTTCTTCGACAGTTTCCCCCAGCAATGAGCTCTACCTTCCGGCTGTTCTCGGAAGAGGGGCTAACCCCTTTAGCACTGCCGACAGGGCATGGTAGTGCTTCTGCCGCTACCTTCTGCGTCCGGGTTGACCCGGACGCTTTGGGGACGGGCCCCTTGGACTTCACTCTACCCTTTTGGGTAGTTGGCATCTCTGTGGGAGAGATGAAAAAACACAAAAATTTCTTCTAAGTACTGAGTGGGCACCCGGAGGTTCTCCCACTCTAGTCTAACCTTAGAAACCGGGCGCTCGGGCTTTGGGCGGGCGAGGGACCCTCGTCCGCGGGACCGGTACGGCGACGACGTACCCGATGACTGATGCCAGAGTCTCTATGCGAGCTGATCGGAACTTCGCCCTCACAAGGGCGTTTTTACTAAGTCCCGTCACTGCTCTAATCGATGGGCAAAATATAACACCCAAATCGAAAAAAAACAAAATTCGCGAGATCGGGATTGAAACCCGTCTCGCGGTTGGAATCGTCAGTTCTGCTCAGCAGCACAATTCAGCTCAAACAAACACACACGGAAACTCTCACCCGGTCGGCATCAGACTGACCGGTCTCGGGGATCGTTAGAGCAACGTTTCCCCACTGTCTCATATGATATTGCAACTGCCTGTGCTCCTTATATTGCATGTTCCGAAGTGCTGGTAAGCCTCCGAAATCCCGGCACACTTTCCGTTTGTACCACTGCACCGACATAAACGATCTTTTGTTTTGTATTTCACGTTGTGGATATACAATGCCCTCGTGCATCCTTCATGGATGTCTGCATTGATTGCAAGATGGCGGCTGATTTACAGTTTTTGTTTCGCTCCTGGTGAACTCCCTGTTGGATTTTTGCGGAACTTTTTTTAATTCCCTTCTAATTTTATTGAAGGACGTTGCTCCGCCGCCATTCGGGTGGTTTCGGCGTCGGTATGTTTGGTTCAGGTCTATACCCGTAATGTTAACATGACCGGTGTGCGGTGTCAGTGCGTTCCTTATTCGTGGATTACTCAAGGAAGAAGACTTGTAAGTACTTTTTGCGTTTCTTTTGCTTGACTTGAACATATTTTCTGAGTTTTATTTAGTGTCGTTATTTTTTGGAAGGGCGGACTTTTGTCGTTTGAACTTATTATAGCACTTAGTAAATCTACTACTAAGGAAAACAAAAGCGGTGCAAAAAACATTTCCCTAAGATGTATACATCTTACGGAAATGCTGAACCTTTAAACAACTGAGATAGATTTAACAATAAAACATATGCATAACAAATTCTTTTTTCAATGTAAATATAAATAACTGAACTTTGCACGTTATATTACTTAAGACAAAAAAGAAATCTTACCTGTATATGAGTAACAGCAGAAACCAGCTGGTAGAAATACATAATCCTTTTTTTTCTTCAAAAAGGCTCTAACATTTTTCTTCTATTGCAATGGTAAATGAACATTATATGTTATTACGAGTGTTAAATCGTTTTTCTTTGGAAAAAAATCACAATAATAAATAAAAATAATAAAATATGAAAAACTTCACAGCAACACACTAACGGACTATTGGCGTCCAGGACTTCACGTGTCGTTCAAAGCAGGGAAGCTGAGACCCTTTTGGTCACATGACTAGATCGTTTATGGAAATCTTTGCAGTGGACTATGATCAAACTGGTAATGACGCAATGCTTAATGAGCGACGCTTTTAAAGTTCGGCGTTTTCCGCCGACATACCTTTGTAAATATAGGCTTTCGCCTTGCTCTTTCCTAGCTCGCAGCGCAAAAAGTATTGAACAATTGGGAGCGCATTTTCATTTCGTCAGATGGCATCACCGGAAAGGGACAGTCGAACACATTCGTCGACAATTCTGACGAAATGATGTTTGCAAAGTTGTGACATTTTTGCTGTGTTTGTTTAACCATGCCACTTCGAAGGAAAAAAACAATCGGCACGTAAAGAAAATGAAAAGAATAGCATTTTTTATGCAGAACAGGATTTGCAAACGTGAAGATCAGTTAGAACAGACATGTACTGCTACTAGGACCGAAAATATGTCAGAATATTTATTAATGATTAAAAAAATTACTCTACTTATATTATCCTGTCATTATTGACCGGCTTTCACCTAGTCCAATAAAAAAGGAGAAATTAATTGACGCCTCATAAGTCTCTATCACAGATTTATTTCTAGATATTTCTTCGTCTGTATGGCTACAATTGCAAAGTTGCAGAAACATCGTACGGCCAGAATTACAAAAATTCCTTTTGTTTTTATGCTTTTCGAAAGTGAACATGGTGAATGAGTATTAAATCTTACCTCCAACATCAGTTCTAACAGACTTCCACTCAGATCTCGAGCCTTCACCAGGAGACGTTCTAGCAGACACCGAAACATTGTACGCCGTGTAAAAATCCAAGTTCAGTATCCTGTATTCAGTGTCTTCTGTAGTGTAGTTATTTGATTTAGGAGGGTCCACAGTTTCACAGAACACAGTGTAGTTTTTGATTATGCCATTCGGTGTCTCTGGAACTTTCCACTTTATGTATATTGAAGTAGATGAGGCATTAACGTCAACATCTCTTGGAACACTTGGTACTATAAAATAAATGAGAGAAAAGAAACGTGTTTGTATTCAAACTGCAACAAATGTTATCCAGTTATATGAAGCAAGACAAATTGTAAGAACTTTTGCTTGACATATTACGTCGTTATAAATACACTGATGTCCAAATTTAAGGTCACAAACATATTTTTTTACAATAATTCAAAATAGCAACCAGTAAAATGTTTAAAACTGTTGTCATATATACTTTGGAGAACGGTGAATATAAGGTAAGGGCCGCGGGTGGCCTAGTGGGCAGCGTTCGTGACTGCCATGGAGATAACCTCAGGTTCGATCCTGGGCAGGAATGAACGTTCAAACAACTAAATATCCGCCGTGCGTCGGATGGGCACGTTAAGCCGTCGGACCCAATGTACTGCCCCCCCTATATAAATAAGGGCGTCTTCCTCCCCCTTTCTAACTCGCTTCCGTGTCACTTTCCTATCGGGCACTCTAGCCCAAATCTCCTAGCTTCCTATTTAAAGGGTTGTTTAAGACCTGGGGTCTGACATTCTCTTTCTAAAATCCTCTACATATCATCTGATCTGATCTGAATCTAAGGTAAGGGCCGCGCAGCCGCGGGTGGCCTAGTAGTCAGCTTTCGTGACTCCCATGAAGATAACCTTAGGTGCGATCCTGGGCAGGTACGAACGTTCGAACCACTAAATACTCGCCGTGCGTCGTATGGGCACGTTAAGCCGTCGGACCCCGGGTGCTGGCCCCCGGTAATAAATAAGGGCATCTTCCTCCCCCTTTCTACCTCGCTTCCGTGTCACTTTCCTATCGGGCACTCTAGCCCAAGTCTCATAGCTTTCTATTTCTAAGGGTTGTTCAAGACCTGGGGTCAGACACTCCCTTCCTAAAATCCTCTACATATGATCTAATCTGATCTGAATCTAAGGCAAGCATCCACTGTTTGTTAAACGATTAACAGGGTGAGTTTGGTAAGAGAACGTGAAAGCGACCGTTTTCTGCATCTGCGAATTTCGTCTTCAGAGTTGTGTTTGTTTCAAGAAAAATCACAAGATTGACTGATTTCAGTTGGAATGAGTGCTCGGAATCGTTTAGACGATGGACTGAGGTAGAGAGACATCGGCAGGCTTGAAGCTGGGCAGTCTCAAGAGGAGTTTGCTCGATGGTTACAGGTGTCACGAAAGGTGGTATCCGGGTTATGGTACCGATTCCGAACAACGGGTACCATCACCAGGAAGTCAGGCCGAGGCCGTACAAGAGCCACGACACCTGCGGAGGATCGTTAGGTGGCATTAACATTCCCACTGTGTTTCTTGACTTCATTCAGTGAGCTCAGAAAATTTCCAAAATTCTCGATTGGTTGTGGTTTAAGTAAATTATTTTTAACCGAAAAATTCTTATCAGAACTCCCTCCTGGTCAAACAATTTTGGAGAAGTAAATGCCAATGTCACAGGCAAACCCAATTTCCTTACGGAGCCAGCCGTGATTTTTACCGCCATTTGTCGGTTAAGTCGGACCCTCAGCAGCCCCAGACGTCCAATTTAACACTAATTCTTTCTTACTAATTACCTGCTAAAACGCTCTACCGAAGAGCTAAAACATTCTGACCAGCGCGTCTTTATGGAAATCGAAGCAACTGCAGGTAAACGACTGCGCGTGTTGAGGTCATGAAACAATGTAAACATCACCTGATACTGAGGTCTGTTAATCAGTGTTATTCTTATTCTCCAGACCGGGACGAAAGCGAGTTTGGCAAAGACCAAATTGTAATGGCCAGACGACTGGGTCAGAGCATTTCCGAGACAACAAGGCTCCTGGGATGCTCACGGTCAGTCGTGGTTAGTACGAGGGTTGTACCGAAAGTAATGCAAAAGTGGGCATAACTTTTTTAGTAACTGACAGAGGTTGTTCAAATTCCACATGATGGTAGAGTAACTATTCCTCTGTAGTAAACCTTCTTCTTCATTGCAGGTAAATAATGGATTCCAAGCACAAGCAACGTGCCATCATTGAGTTCTTGACGAAGGAAGGGTGCAAGCTGTCAGACATCCACAGAAGGTTACAGAATGTTTACGGACATGACCCCATTGACAAGAGCAATGTGCACAGATGGACGAAGCCGTTTAAAGAAGGGCAAACCAGCATTGAAGACAAAGCAGAAAGATCATCATCTGCGACCACCGACACGAATCGTCAGCGAGTGTGGTCACAATGCCATACAGAAGATGTTTGAAGGCTTGAGGTATCGGAAAGTGTGTGCAAAGTTGGGTACCTTGGCAGTAGTCACCCGATTTGAAGGAGAGAAGGGTGGAAGTCTGCTCTGAACTGCTGGAAGTGTTTGAGACCAATAAAGATACGTTTTCTCGATGTGGTGACAGGGGATGAAACGTGGGCGCATCTTTAAGATTCAGAAACGAGGAATCAATGTATAGAATGGCGTCACACCTCTGAAATTTAAGAGCCAGTCGTGGTGACTGTTTTTTTTGGGGGGGGGGAGGGGATGACAGGGGTGTCATTCTCCTTGATTTTCAAAAACGTGGCTGTACCGTGACCAGCGAGCGATACATTGAGACACTCAAGAAGCTTTGAGAAGCCGCCCTAAGAAAGTGATCGAACAGGAATTTGAAAAGTATACACTTTCACCATGACAATGCAAGACCACGCACATCTTTGGCAACAAATCAGGCGATCAGAAAATTAGGCTGGTCCGTGATCCCTCATCCACCGTTCATCCCAGATCTGGCGCCCTACTATTTCCACCTGTTTGGTCCAATGAAGTACAGTCTCAGGGGACAACGATTTGATGACACAGATGAGGTGAAAGTGGTTGTGAAGAAGTGAATACAAGACTTCTCCCCTGAATTTTTTCAAAGAGGATTGGAGAGTTGGGGTTCAGCGAAGACGCAAATGTATCGCTTGTGATGGAGACTATGTTGAGTAGTGTTTTTGTATAGAGGAAGAGTTACTCTACCAGCATGTGCAATTTGAATCAGCCCTGTCAGTTACTAAAAACGTTATGCCCATTTTTGCATTACATTACGTTCGGTACAACCTTCGTACCTTCAAAAAGTGATCAGAAGAGGGAAAATCCACAAGCAGCCGGGCAAAATGTGGGGCGACTATGACTTGTTGACGCTAGAGGTGAGCGAAGGTTATACTGTATGGCATGAGCCAACAGAAGGAATACTGTGGCGCAAATGGCAGGTAATTTGAACGCTGGTAACGGAAGTAAAGTGTCACAACACACATTACATCAAAACCTTTGATGAAAATCGGGTTTCCGAGCTGCAGGTTACTCCGAGTGTCCATGTTAACCTCGTTTTTTTTTTCGAAAGAGTCTACAATGGGAACGCGAGCCTCAAAACAGGACATTGAATGATTAGAAGGTCGTCGTCTGGTTCGATTAATCTCGTTTCCTGTTGCACCATGTACACTGAAGAGCAATTGAATTAGTGAAAGCTGGCGTTATGCAAATGTGGCGCTGTGGGCGGCCCTGTAAACAGAAACGACATAACGTATGCAGCGATCCGACAATATAAGGAGTAATGCGACGGGAATCAGTAAGAGTCGGACGCAGTATGGGTAAGACGAACGATCTAAGCGCATTTGATCGTAGGCAAATTGTCGGAGACCGACGAATGGGTCACTCAATCTCGGAAGTCGTGCAGGCACTGGGATTTTCACGAGCCACTGTGTCACGAGTGCACCGTGAGTACATCGAATCCGGTAAAACCATCCCTGCAAGGGCCAACTGCCGTGGACAAAAGCGTATGGATGAGTGGGGTCATTGTCGGCTAGCGCGCATTGTAACAGCGGATAGACGGGCCACAGTGCAAGAAATCAGTCGACAATTTAACGCTAGTGCACAAAAACGAGTAAGCAGCCACACCATCCAGAACCATCTCCTCGCTATGGGGTACAGAAGCCATCGTCCCACGAGGTAACTGCTGCTGACCGCACATCACAGGGTGCAAAGATTAGCATGGGCGCGGGAACATTGCCACTGCATCCTAGACATGTGGGGAAATGTTGCCCCTGGACTGATGAGTCGAGATTCACGTTGGTACATGCGGATGACAGGATACAAGTACAGCGCAAAACACATGAAGCGATGGATCCCTCTTGCCAGCAGGGTACTCTTCAAGCTGATGGGGATGGCATTCTCGTCTGGGAACTGTTTACGTGGACGACTCAAATGGGGCCCCTGGTACGCGTGAGACATCGTCCCTCACAGGTCAACGTTACTGAGATATCCTGGACGACCATTTGCTCCCGTTTGTGCGTCTTCAACATCCTACTGGGGACCTCATTCTGCAACAAGACAATGCACCGTGCCATCGCTCCCGAATTGTATCCGAATGGTTGGATGAACACTCCACCGACGTGACCTCGCTTCCTTGACCAGCTAGGTCACCTGACCTGAATCCCATCGAGTATATCTGTGATGCCATCGAGAGAGATGACCCCCTCCATCAAATCTTTGTGAACTGTGGGAGCTTGTTCATGGATCGTGGATCCGTATGGCTTCCCAACGCTTCCGGTGTCTTGTCCAGTATATGCCGAGACGAATCGCCGCTGTCGTCAGGGCGAAAGGTTATGCTACACGTTACTAGACAGGTATCTCTAATTCAATTGCTCTTCAGTGTATACTGCCGAATATGTGTATGTCGTTTGCCTAGGGCGTTTAGGCACGGGACGAAAACCAGCCAGTGGGAGAAGTGTAATACTTTAGGCAATGTTCTACTGCAAAAACTCTAGGTCTAGTCATTCATGTACAGAAAACTATAACGCCCAGCACCTACGTCATCATCATCGATGACCTGGTACATCCCTTCATGGCAACTCTCTAGCAGTGTCTTCTTTCAGTAGAATAATGCGCCATGCCACACTAACCGGATTGTTCGAGAATGGTTAGTGGAACATATGTGACGTGCCTGCCCCGCATGACACACATGAGATAAAGACAGATAGCAGTGAGAGCATATGCCAGTGTAGTATAGTGGATAGCACTCGGAGCTCCGGAGACGAGAGTTGTGGGTTCGAATCCCGCCCGTGGCAGAAAAATGATGGAGAAATTTACTTCGTCATACATGATGAAGACTTCCAGGTATCACCCTGGCATCCTAATCTCTAGACACCAATCCAGCGGAGGCTCTGTTGGAACAGCAAATCGGATCTCCGACGGCTCAACCACGTAATTTACAAGAGTTAAAGGATCTGCTGGTAACGTGTCAGTACCAAATACCATAAATCATCTTTAGAAATCTTGTAGTGTCTACGCCTCGCCGTGTAAGAGCTGTTTTGGCAACACATCATATTAGACAGGTGGACATATTGTTTTCAGTCTTCCGTGTATAGCACTGGCGACAAACCTACAAAGGAGAGTGGATATTTGAGTCAGAGATGGAAACGGGTCACGGACCACCGGGTCGACAATTTTTCGCTGGTCAAACGGTTCGGGGGTCAAGGTGTTCCTGACCCCGTTTCGACCCGGTTTTATTTTTGAAAAGAGAAAAAGTATTTCAAGTAACTCTCCAGAGGTCTTTAAAATAATTATACTTCACAGCTGCAGCGTATGATCCAGGAACTTGCTGGGCAGGGTAAACAAAACGTTAAGAGAAAGGTGGGCATCCTCTTACAAAGTAACATCCGTTATTAAAAAGGACAATAGAAGACATACTCCACGGGAGGGTGAAACTCCAATTAAGCAACAATCAGCGGCGGTAGATAAATCAAAAAAAGGTGAACAGCCTCTTGCAAAGTAACATCCTTTGAGAAAGGGTGATAGAAGATAACTAGACTGGAGACTCAAACGGCAGCTATGTAGCAATCAATAATAGAGCAGAACAGAAAGGTGACAGCCTTTCTTTCTAAGTAACATCCTTTGCTGTTATGAAAAAGAACAACACAAGTGATATTGACGGGAGGGTGAAACTGTAGTTAAGCAGCAATCAACGTCGGCAGGCTCGTACAAGGTTACACCCTTTGCTGTTATGAAAAAAGATTATAGAAGATAACTGGCGGGCCCCGTTGGCGCAGTGGTCTAAGCGATGGCTTCTGATCATTCGTCCGAAAGGGGCCCGGGTTCGAATCCCGGTGAGGCATGGATGCTGTGTTTGTCTTAAGGCACTGGCTCTCTCCCTTCCCTGGAACCAGTGGCCCTAAATTAGGGACGGGCGACTGCTCATAGCCCATTGAGTTGCTCACGGTGGTCGTTAAACCTCCAATAAAACAAATGGGATTAAAAATGAGCTTTCAGAAGACAAAACTGAAGTACAATGCTTTTACAAGAAACAAAGATTTATCGATTGATGGGGGGAAATCTGGAGAAAATCGATACCTACATTTACCTGGGACAGCAGATATCAAGCAAAGATCACATTGATGAAGAAATTAATCGACGTATAAAACTTGGTTGAAGAGCTTTTGGAAGATACAGTACAATTTTTAATATCAATATGCTATTATGTTTCAAAGGAAAAGCCTTTAATCAAGGCATCCTTCCGGGGCTTAGTTACGGAACAGAGATATGGATCTTAACTAAAAACGGCATACAAAGTCTGCGGATAACTGAAATCATAATATTTTATTAGGCTAATAAGCTAAAATATACATAAAGAATTGGCAGCTTAAAAGATTAAATAAATGGTGGTACATGAAGACATGAAAAGATAAAATCTTGATTTATATAAGCTGAGGAATTAGGTCCGTTAAAACATTAATCTGACATATAAAATAGAGATAAACATTTTGCGCAGCTATGAACGAATGGTTTTCTAAACACGTGTCAGGAGCGCGAAAGTAGGTCAAGCACTCAAGCCACTTAAACAAAAAGAAGATTCCATCGAATGCTGAAAAGTCATTCATTACACACGTGCAAACCTGTGATAGCAGTAGTACACAGAAGAAATCTCATTGCACGACTGTTGTGATAAGAATCTGGCAGTTCTGACATTTTTACAAGAGAAGCATAGAGAAATGCATGCTTCGTATAACCAAAAAAGATTTAAAAAAAAGAAACTCATTGATAAGGAAAATGACAAGAGTGGAAGGCATGGTGATCAGAGAAAAATTCCTAAAATGGCAATGGGTTGGACATATTGCCAGGAGAACAGATTACCGATGAACACCCGAAATTTTAGACTGGAATCCGAGGGACAGGAAAAGATACAGAAGACCACGTGGGAGATGGGTGGATGGAGGATATTGGCTCCAGACAGTCCGCTGTTGAAGAAACTTGGGGAGAACTTCATCCAGCAGTGGATTGATAATTATTGACAATGATGATGATATATTCAAATTTATAGTTCAAAGCAGTTTTGTCCGGGTCCAAAATATTTGACCCGTTTCCAATTATGATTTGAGTCACTTGTTTCTATCCAGTGGCATAATTTTCTTGTTAGGAGGACTAACTTTTCCCTGCCATGCCTTGGGTTATAGAACAAAAAACAAAGGACAACAAGCAAGTACTTATCACCCCTGGTAGCTTTGCGGTCGGCAGTAACGAGATAAGGGGGAGAAAAGAGTCGATTTTCCGTAGATTTCGTAAAATCCGGCCGCTATTTGGACATTTCCATATGCGGAGTGCAGAAAAGTTACGACGCCATTTCGGTGAGGCACATCGGCCGTTCAAAGGGTTTACAGATCATGGAAGAATAGTGAACATACAGGAAAAATTTGAATCTCCTGTTGGTTTGTACGTACATTCAGTCACAACGCAAAAAGTAACATTTGATTATACAACTTACTTCCTTCCTTTGTTTGCCAGATTCCTGCTTGAGTAGCTTTTCCTTCTCCTATACTTGTCCAAGCAGACACCTTTAGTGTATAATTTGTATAAGGCGTCAGTTTCTCTAACAGCAGGGTTTTAACTGGGCCAATTTTCTTCGACTGAAAAACTTCGACTGTTGAATCAGTCTTTTTCCAGTACATTGTGTAGTTGACGATGATGCCTTTCTCAATACTGGGCGGTGACCATTCCAAAGTTAGAGTCTCATTGGATGATATCGTAACTGTAAAGCTCTCTGGTGGCTCTGGTACTGAAAGCCAAAATAATGAAAGTCTTTAACGAGATATCACTATGAAAACAAACACAGTGCACAACAGAAGTAAGAAACTGCAAAAGGTAAAAAAATCGATAACTGGAATTACCTGAACGTAGGCAACTCAAAAGTTTTATTTTGCTAAGATATGACAGACAATTTAAAAAGCCAGTCTTAAAAAAGTGTTGTAGCAAACATTGGCAGTAGTGTACAGACGGAGCTGGCCAACGTTTTGTGAACTGTTTAAGATTGGACACACACTGAAGTGCCAAACGTCATGGAATAAGAGTATGGAAATGTTTTAACTGACGCTTCCGTCGTATAAAGGCTATGACGCACGCCACGATTTTTATCAGTCGCGAGGTGTAATCTCATGAGTCAGGCTGAAAAACCGCTAGTAGGATTATGTGGCAAACCGAAGTGGATTACCGGAGTTTGAACGAGGCATGGTAGTGGGAGCCAGACGGATGGGGCATTCAATTTCCGAAGTTGTGCAAACATTCAACATTCCTCAATCTACGGTGGCATATATGTACCGAGAATACCTCATGGAAGGCATTACCACCCACCGTGGACAGCGCAGTGGGCGACCACGGGTGCTGAATGACCGTGCTCAGCGGCGTCTGATCAGGATTGCCCATGATAACAGACAAGCGACACTTGCTCAAATAGCATCCACATTCAATGCAGGAGGTCACAGAGACATATCTATCGGGTCAGTGCAGCGTAATTTAGCGTCCATGGGGTATGGGAGCAGAAGACCCATCAGAGTGCCTTTGTTAACACCATCGGACTTAACGCCTCACCTGGGCTCGACATCGGACTAAACGCTTAACCTGGACTCATGAACACGGTAATTGGAACCTGGAAGACTGGCAACATGTGGCTTAGTCCGATGAGTCACGCTACCAATTGTTACGAGCTGATGGTAGGGTTCGTGTGTGGCGCAGACCCCATGACGCAATGGACCCAATCTGTTAACAAGGCACCTTGCAAGCTTGTGGTGGGCCCATACATGTGTGGGGTGTCTTTACGTGGTACGGTTTGGGTCCTCTGGTCCTCGTAAACTTGTCATCAACCGGTAATCGCTTTGTTGCTCTGCTAGGTGACCATTTGCAACCCTTCATGGACTTCATGTATCACAACAACGATGGGATTTTCCAGGCGGACAATGCACCACGTCATCGTGCCCAAGTTGTCCAAAATGGATTCGATGAGCATTCTCGATATTTCTGACTGATGATGTGGTCACCACGTTCCCCCGACATGAATCGAATAGAGCACTTACGTGATGTGGTGGAAAGGTCCATTCGCACTCAAAATCCTGCACCTACAAATACCAGGGAACTGTGGGCGGCTGTTCAGACGACATTAGTCAACATATCTCCAGAAGTCTTTAGGTCAGTTGTGGAATTGATGCAACGTCGAGTTGCTACACTTCTCCGGGCTAGAGGAGGTGCTACACGTACATCATTATTTGCAATTGCGCGAGCAAAGGAGTTAGAAAAATTCAAAAGCGCACTTAGTTGTCTAAGATTTAACACTTTTACCAGCTGCGACGAATTAATTCCTGGTTAACAAAATGGACTAAAATCAGCTACAACGATTTTACTCGCTGCCTAAGAAGTGGGCCGGATATATCTGGAACGAGTGGACCTGCGCATCAGAAAGCGCTGTTTTTGCCTTAGCTTTCTTATACAAAGTGGTCATTTAGGGAGATGATTGACACTAATCCTTATTAAATGATTACCTGATAAAAGTGCTATAAAACTGATTACGAAGCTAATAAAGAAGACAGATGTTTAAGTCACTTACTTCTGCTTAGTGGAAGGATCTCACAATCACTCGATCATAGGTATGTAGAGCCATGCTGACTGCAGTGCATCTGACAGCTGCTTGAAGGTGCGTGGTGGAGGATCCATAGAGCGAACAACACAATCGAGGTGGTCCCACAGATGCTCAATTGGGTTTAAGTCTGGGGAATTAGGGGGCCAGGGAAGTACTTAGAAGTCTTCATCGTTCTCTTCCAACTTCTCTCGGACATTTCTAGCTGTGTGACATGTTGCATTGCCATTCTGAAAGATCCCATCCGCCTCAGGGAAGACAATGAGCATGTATGGATTTACGTGGTCTGCAAGGATGGATTCACAACGAATTCGGTCAATACTGCCTTCCACAGGTATGAGTGCACCCAGGGAAAGCCACGTAAACATTCTTCAGATTATAACGGCAGAAGCAGCTTGCGTTCATCCAGCAATGGTTGAAGAGTGTTTGTTCTCCGATGTTTTTCGCCTTATACGCCAACGTCCACCCGTTCGATGAAGCAGAAAACGTGACTCATCGGAGAAGGCTATCTTTTGCCAATCAGCGGAGGTCCAATTCCGATACTTCCATGCAAATGCAAGCGTTTTCTACCGATGCACCTTCATTAGCATAGGTACAGTGACCATCCGTCTGCATCTGAGCCCCATACTCAGCGGGGCTTGCTGAACTGTCGTTTTACACACAATTCCGGTAGCCCCCTAGTTCACTCTGCCAGTGAATTGTTACACTGTGGCATGTCGATCGGCCCTCGCACACCTTCGAAGATGACGTTCACCTCTCACATCAATGGCACGTGGTGCTTCGCATTTTTCACGTCGCTTATTTGCAATGGTGCGATTTCTCCAATCACTTTAACCACAGCAGCACGCGAATAATTCACAAACTGCTAGGTTTCAGAAATACTGCCATCCTTGGATTGAAACCCGATAATCATCTCTTTTTGCAAATCTGATAAATCGCTCCTTTTATACATGACAGCAACGTGTGATATGTTTTCAGGATACCTACAACACACCTTGTATACACTCCAAGCCAGCTCACGACACGTGCCTTCTCTCATTGGCTACGCGCTGTTGACGTCAAAAGTAGGAGGTGGTCACGATAATGTGACTCCACTGTGTATAATATTTCTCTTATAAAAAACAATATATTTTAACGAAGGACAAAGATATCTCAATAATTTGTATTGGAAAACCTGCATTTTATAGCATATACAGGTATTCAAAATATACTAATATGTTGACTCATGATCAAATAAAGAGACATTAATAAAAAACAATAGTGTACAATAATAATACATTATTTGTCAAAAACAGCTAAGCATCCAGAAGGAATCATGCAATCCACATGAAAATTGGTAAATGCAATTCATTTATAGGAAAGGAAATATTTGCGATTCCAGAGCAATTTGGCCATTTATTTTGATAAAACAGCTACACGAGTGGAACAAGTCAGTACATTGTAGCGCCACTTCTGGCTCGGATACAGCGGTTACACGGCGTGGCATAGACGCATTCATTTCACATATACTGTCCTGAGGTATAGCATGCCAGATGGTGTCCAAATTACAGACCAGTTCGCCGATATTCCGGAATGGGCGTAGGTGGCGTACTATCATGTCCCAAACACGTTCGATCGGTGAGATGTCGGGGGACCGGGCTTGCCATGGAAGTGTGTCAACATTGCGGAGGCAGGCCTGGGAGAGCCACGCAGTGTGTGGCCGAGCATTATCCGGTTGAAAAATTGCTCGTTGAGGCTGTGACAAAAATGACAACATGACAGGTCGTGGAATGTCGTTGACGTAACGTTAAGCCGTGAGGGTACCAAGGGTGTCTAACTATCGTGAGAAATGGCTCCCCAAACCGTCATTCTCGGTCTGTGAGCAGTGATTCATCACGGAAGACAACACGACGCCACCGGACACTAGCCCACGTTGACCGGGCCCCAAACCAGTGCAACCGGTGCCGGCGATGCTCGTTGGTCAGTGGCAGGACGCGGAGTGGCCTCCTCGAATAGTATACCCATGCCACAAGTTGTCTGGTCCGGATGGTCATTTCATGCCACAGTCCGGATGGTCATTTCCGTACCTGCAAACACTGCAACATGCCTCGGATGGTTGAGAGAGACTAATTCAGTTCTGTTCGTGCGCCTCGCATAATCACTCAATTCCCACTTTCTGTCGTTGTCCTCGGACGTCCAGTACCCGCATGCTGCTGGGCTGTGCCCTCTCCTAATTTGGCGCTAACGTCGCCCGATTGCCTCGTCGCTCCGGCCCAAATGCCTGGCGATACAATGACTTGACCAACTGCTTTCTCTCAGCCCAATTATTCATCCTCTCTCAAACTCTCTCAACTGCTCGTATTGTGCACAGATCCAACGTCGAAGCAACCTCAAAGTCCGTGGAGGTTAATGCAGCCACAATCCCCTGTCACAATTGTCCCTGCGTGCGAGCTTCGCTCCTGATATACCCTCCTTGATGTGTGGTTCCCGTGTGCTGTGGCGGTCTACTATTTCGTCACTGGTCGTTAGTTATTAATCATTTGCATATTCGGTCCTGAAGTACTTGCACGCGGAGTTTCGTCAGGATCGAATGAGAGAAACAATGCATGCTTGCGATATATGTATCATTTATTTTCCGTAATCCAACAAAACGCATTTTAACCATTATTAAATGCTAATAATCAGAGTTTACCATCGGCACGGCGCAAATGACAAATGGCCTGATAGGCTCGTCTTTACATCGTGGGGGTGGTAAGTTTGATTTCATTTATACGTCCATCCAATTCAGGGCTTTTCCAAGGCCCTCCCCGACTGTTACGCGAATGTCTGGAAAGCGCCAAAAAATCAGCCCCGGAAGTATGAGAGGGGCTTCTGAAAGCGACTCCTCCGATCCGTAACTTTCTTCCATTATTGGGCATGAACTCAATCGGGTACACTCCCGACTGAGAATCTCATTAGAGGCCTCGGCGGCAACGAATTTTGTTCATCCTTAATGCTATGTAAATAATAAAGGTAACAGTTTAATCACAAGTATATGATCCCCCACCAGGCTTTATGATTTTTAATAAAGACACTGGGAAGCTCCGGTGACCGAGTGGCTGAAGGTTTACTGACAAGTCGTCCAATCTAGGTTCGAGTCACGATGCAGCATCAGTGGTGTGTTTGCCTCACGGAGTTAACTCTATCCCTTCCCGGGGACCAGTGGTCTCAAATTAAAGACGGGCTGTTGCTTATAGCTCTGAGAGTTGTTCATGGTGGGCGTTATACAACGAAGCAAAAAGCAAAAAATAAGAAAGAACTGGAAACTCTCTGTGGACCAATCGATCGATTGTATATCGATTTCACCAATGTTATCCGCCATTTATTTTCGGTCGTTAAGATTTTTGTATTTTACAATGAATCACCAAGTTCAACAAACGGCCTTTTTTGGTGCCATAGAAATTTTAACGTTTTTCCTTCTTTACTCTCTCTCTCTCTCTCTCTGCCTCTCTTTCTCTTTCTGTCTCTACCTCTCCCTCACTTTCTCTCTCTCTCTCTGCCTCTGCCTCTTTCTCTCTGCTTCTCTCTCTGCCTCTCCCTCTCTTTCTCTTGCCTCTCCCTCTCTCTCTCTCTCTCTCTCTGCCTCTCTCTCTACCTCTCTCTCTCTCTCTGCCTCTCCCTCCCCTCTCTCCCTACCTCTCTCTCTTCCCCCTCTCTCCCCCTCCCTCTCCTCCTCTCTTCCCTCTCTCTCCCCCTTTCTTCCCTCTCTTCCCCCTCTCTCTTCCCCCATTTCTCCTCTCCCTCTCTCTCTTCCCCCCTTTCTCCCCTCCCCTCTCTCTTCTCCTCTCTCTCTCTGTTCCCTCTCTCTTTCTACCTTTTTTGTTTCCGCTTTTCTGCTTCACTTGCAAGTATGTAGTCTGAAGTATTGTTGGTTTCTTCCGTTCCCAATGATGCCCAGCCTCTCCACACTGAATGGCCATAAATCTCGTTTCACTTGATGGAGTAGAATGCAAATTTGCGGTAACGTTAGTGATGATATGCTATACCCAACGCAGGGCTTAAAGGTTGCCTGTGCAAATACGAATATGCACGTTAGAGATGCGTTAGCAGAGAGGGCATCAAAAGGGTGGAGTTAAAGCACTTGTAGCAGTGGTTTTAGACGTTGGATCACTTACTGTGGATAAAATCCGAATAGTGCAATTTCGAATATACCAAGAAGAAGGCATTTGAATGATTCTGAAAAATGTAGGGCAATTGGAAGACGGTCAAAATCAGTCGGAGGTATCCCTTGCGCTACATATACCCCAAAATGCTCTCTCGAGACTGTAGAAACAGATTAGAATAACAGGGGGAGTATCCATCGTCCAAGACAAGGGCTTCTACGAGCAACAACCACCTCAGAGGACCGACTCCTAGCTATAACAGCAAAGAGAAGCAGCAGGATGACAGCCCAACAGATTACCCGAGAGCTTACTGCATCCACAGGGGCACATGTTACCAGGTTTACTGTACGTACTAGGCTGCAGGGAAAGGGCCTTTACACGAGAGGACTGATGCTTTGTGTTCCTCTCGCTTCAACCGCTAGGTGCTCACGTTTGAAGTGGTCATCGCAACTGGAGTCTCACTGACTGGGGCCTAGTTCTCTTAACCGATGAATCTCAATTTTCCTTGGAGAGTGACTCAAAATGTATCATTATCAGGAGAGAGCCGAAGGCAAAAATATCCTTAACAACATCCTTGAATGACACAAATTTAAAAGTGGATGAACCATGATTAATACAGACATTTGACGTAGACTAGGAACATCAAACAGAGGTCATCGCTCTTTCCACGTTTACAAGTGAGTCACGGAAAATTTCTCATTGACCACCACCGGGAATCAAACCCAGTCAATTGTCTGTATTAATTAATTCATTCGCCTTCTAATTATTTGTTACGTTGCTGCTTACCATCTTTGGTGAATCCCCAGTATTGTGCGGGGCTCCAAGAAGTAACCTGCCAAATTGGCTTGACAGTTAGTGTGTGTAAGTCTGGAGGAATTCGAGGCCGCTGTGGTGCAGTGGAAGCATATCCGACGCTTAACTGGAAGATCCTGCGCTCGATTCCAGGTGGTGGCCAATGATAATTTTTCTGTGACTCACTTGTAAACGTTGAAACAGCGATGACGTCTGTTTGATGAGAAATCATGATTTGGAGAGGCTACTGTTAAATGGCCTCACAGGATTGCATGTTGTTCAGAGAGGTTCGCTAACTGGTCATAAATATGGAGACCAGATCCTATACCAATATATGACACACTGGAGCTGCCGGTGAAAACTTCCTCCTGATAGACGATAGTGCACGGCCCCATAGAGCAAAAATAGTCTCTCACTACTTCGAACGTGAGGATATCCATAGAACCGATGGCCTGTCTACTTCTCAGATTTAAATCCGATTGGAGATATGTGGGACGCTTTAGGAGGTAAGATTTCTGAGCTCCATACCCCCTCCCAGGATCCTCTAGGAGCTAACAAGTACGCTTATAAGGAACAGTGGAACTTGCTCCATCAAAATCTCTCCGATGATCTCATAAACAGCATGAACATTCGTTACAAATGTTGTGTTTCTATCATTGATGATCACGCCCCTTATTAAATTTTTCCTTTCAGTTCCTAAATTTGTTTTCTCCAGTTATGTCGTATCTCTTTATATTGTTCTTTTTGTTCTTTTATGTTATAAAGTGTGTCACATTCAAAATTGTGTACCGATTCTTTCTGAATTTCATGCGTTATGACAAAACAAAAGTTTTGTACATATTTCATGCCTTTATCTGGACAAAAACGATAGTTATGGCCATTTTAACAATTATCTTTTAATTTTTCACTCTAGTATACATAGTATATTAGTAGGCTTTTGCGTTCTTTAGATTTACTGATGTTTTTTCCTTCTACGCTCCGCTTACTATTTGTAAAAGAAATACAAAAAGACGCAAAAGGGGATTTTCTTCAGAATCAAAAGCAGCACCGTATTCTGTAGTTTACAGAATTGTTCCACTTTTTAGAGCGCAAGGATGTATTGGCTTGGTGCGAATGAAATGTCCGGCAAGGACCAGCATACGTGGACTGCGAGAACGGAAAAGTAGGACAACTTACGTAGGCAAAATAAACCCCCTCTGCGTTGACACATGGTGGCCATCTGTCCGGCAAGACCATGATCCCGGAACGAAAAACATCTTGTGGCTGGGACCATAAGACGTCATCAACTGCACGTTGAACCTCGTTGTCTGTCGTGAACTGTTTCCCGGACAGAAAGTGATCCAGGCGACGAAACAGATGATAGTCTGTCGAAGACAAGTCCGGGAAATAGGCAAGAGGAGGCAGTGCTTCATAGCCCAAGGCACTTTGTGTCAGCATCGTTCGTTGTGCAACATGAGGGCGAGCGTTGTCCTGGAGCAGAAGAACACCTTGTCTGTTGACCAAAGCCGGTTGTTTCTGCAGAAACGTCTGGTGCATCTGGTGTAATTCAGCACAATAACGTTCTGCTATGATGGTTTGGTCTCTTGCCAAGAAACTCCGAAGGATTATCCCGGCTGTGGACCACCAGACAAGGAGCATCATCTTCTTGGTGTGTAGGGGTGGCTTAGGATGTCCAATAGGCTGTGCCTTGCTTAACCATTGTGCAGATCGTTTCCATTATCATAAAGGACCCACTTCTCGTCGCAGATGTCGATTCGATGCAGTAGAGGTTCCTGTTTATTCCTGGCAAGCAGCGACGTGCAGACTTCCAAACGCCTAGTCTTGTTGGCAGTTGTCAACTCATACGGCAGCCACATGTCCAGGTTTTGACCTTACCCAGCGCAGCTAGACGCCGAACAACTGTCGTGTGCTGGACACCTACCTCTGCCACTATCTCACGACACGTTTTTCGGGGTCCTCTTCAACCACACGTAACAAAACATCGTCAGAAACAGCAACAGGTCTGTGACCACGTGCTTCGTTTTGCAGGTCCGCATCTCCGCTTCGAAACTTCACAAACCATCGCCAAATGGTTCGTTCGTTGGCTGTATTCTCCCCAAATGCTTTGTTATCGTTCCGAGCGGCAATTCCTGCAGATTGGCCTAGTTTACATTCATACAGGAAGATTACTCTCAAATCCGGCGTCTGCATGTTTCCTTTGCAAGCCACGTTACGTCCAAACAAAACACGCCTGAACATTGTTCTTCACATACTTGCTAGCTATTTATAGTAACTCTGTGACGTAATACCCGCAGCACCTGTGGGTGGTTCCATTCTGTTATGGTGGGGGCCTATCTCCACTGCTCGTTCGCGCAGGACATTTCACTCGCACCAATCCGATATTAAGGTGTACCAGCTCCGATTTCCAATGAAACAAAGAGGAAGAATTGCTTGTACTTATCTAACTGTTTGAGAGGGTTATTGTGAAACACACAAAAAATGTAAATCTGTACGTCATCATAAACTTGGTTTTGCCCGAATGGTAACAGCTAAGAAAGTCTAAGCTCTTCCGTTTCCTAAGCACACTGAGTCACCGTGAAAAATCATGAGTCTAATAACTTACAAAAGAGAGGGAGAAAATGATTTAATGTTATTCTCAATTAAAATGTCTTACTTCCTTCGTGTGTCCTCCGTGTTATTTCTTGAGAATGTTTACCCTCTCCTACACTTGTCCAAGCAGAGACCTTCAATGTGTAGAGTGTATAAGGCATCAGCCCTCGTAGTTCAAATTTTGGGGCTTCTGCAGTTCCATCGATTATATGTCGTTCATCAGTAGAGCCTGCTGTTTTCAAGTATACCGTATAGTTTGTAATAACACCATTCTTTACCTTTGGTGGCGACCATTGCAAAGTCATCGTCTGATTCGTAATTTCTGGGATGTGGAGATCCGCGGGTGCCTCAGGTACTGAAAGGAAAGGTAATTAAACTTTAAAAGAAACAAAATAAAATAAATAAAAACGGCACATGCACAAAAAAAGATGTCACCACTTCGGCTTAAACGGAAATTAAAAAGAATATCGAATTTACGATGTCTCAGCAAAAATGCTCAATCACCAGGTATCCTACTATTAAAAATATACATACTCTCTGCAGATAGATATCGTGGGCTTTCTTTTAACTACTTTTGTTAAAGTGCTTAATCAATGCTTCCTTTTAGAGGTGGTACGAATCTTAAATTTTCTCAAATCCGAATACGAATCCCAATCCTAAAAGGTTCTCGAATCCCTCGAATCTCTCGAATCCTTCATATAAGAATAATTATAAGAAAAAAAGGGAAAGAAAATACTTCTACTTAAAATTAAAAGTTTTTAAATGAAGCAAAATTTGAAATCTGTGTTTAACGTAAAACAAATTAAAGAATACAATTTTCCAATTTTCAAAAAATATATCCATATTTAGTAAGAAGATACAAATGAAATTTTTCATGTACATTTACTAAATGAAGTACATAACTCTTGAGTCTTGAGTGTTCATTTTCATTTTCTGAACATAATTTGACAAAAAAATATTTGAGTAACAATCCACATTTATGACATTTTTCTTTAGTAACAAATGTTCCAAAACCTTTTTAAGTCAAAGCAGGTGTAGAGGTGGGGAGGATTATTTCAAGAGTTAATGTAGATAAACCTTACACATGAAACACTAAATTGAGGAAATTCTTTCTAGAAAATTACGAAAAATCAAAAACATGTTTGTTTTAAGAGTTAATAAAAACACTAAACATTGACTGATGAACTCTTTCAGGGCAATGTAAGAAATCGGAAACCTTCAATGCAGATTTTATATTTAAAAACACTAGTATTCGAACTCACTCTGGGTCTAGCCTACTTCGTTTTTTTATCAGCTATGACACCTGATGTGCTTAATAGCCTTGCGGACATTAATGTCGATATTAGTGTGACTAAGAACATCTTAGAGAGTTTCCTCAAATTTTGATATTTTTTGCTGTCCTTCCAGTATTTAAATATGTCCGCAGATGGTGGAAGCAGTGTTTCTGCTAAGTAGGCATTTATTTCTTCTTCAAGAGACAAACTGTAACTCTGCTCACTGCTGGTAGATGGTGTCATCAATTGAGAATAGTAACTCCACATGCGATGAATTCCTTGTTGTTGAGTTAACGATTTTTGAGTGGTATCTCTTTGACTTTGTTCTGATGATTGCAGATCACTGTCATCTGCTTGCAAAATACTAATATCAGAAATTTCCATGACCAGTGTTGATTTAATTTGCTCAAGGTTTTCTTTGCTCAAAAATACACTTCCTTTGAGTCGGGGTCCAGTGTAATTCCAAGAACATGCAATTTTTCGGTCTCAACAGACTGATAGTACCTTTCACAGATGTAAGCAAGTCATTTCGGAAACCCTGCCCGGAACCTAAAGTTGATTTGAAGTTTTGTAGAATACCAGTGGTGCTATTCACTAAAGGAATTATTTCTGAGATTATTCTTTCGCTGGAACTGGCCACAAATGTAGCTCTGTCGAACACATCTAGGATTCGTATTACTTCATCTATAGTAGTCCACTGTCCAGCACTAAGACCTACCTGAAAATTTAACTCTGAAGCAGATAATAAAACAGCTTGCTTTTGTTCCATGAGACGAATGATCATGTGAAGCTGAGAATTCCATCTAGTCGGTTCGTCTTGTATCAAACGATGAGGTTTAAGACTTAGCTTGAAAAGCTCCTAAGACTTTCATGGCTTTAAAAGAGAGCTTGAAATGTCCCACAATACTCCGGCTGGTTGATATTATTTCCTTAATTTCACTCTTGTTCAGCAAACCACCTTTAAGAACTAGTTAAAATGTATGAGCAAAGGCATGGCAAGTGGTCAAAGGTTGAAGCCATGAGACACAGTAGGCATAATACGGTTCTAAAGTTGCAACCGTATTAGGCCCACTGTCTCTCATGAAACATACAACTTTTTCTAAGAGATTCCATTCTTTCATTGTGTTGGTAATGAAAGTTTCTATTGCAAGTGCTGTATGTGAAAATTCTGCAAAGAGAATACATTCCAAGCACAAGTTATGATACTCAAAGTTCTCATCTATGCAGTGAACTGTGATACTGAGGTAATCGTCAGAAGATGTTGATGTCCATATGTCTGTTGTGACTGCAATAAACTCGGTTTTATCTAAAAGATTCTCAACTTTTATTTTTTCTTCTTCATAAATCTCTGGAATTATTAATACCTTTTGGGCAAAGTGTTTCCTGCTTGGGATGATATATCTTGGCTCAAGGTGGTTTATCAACTTTTTAAAACATTTATCTTCTACTATGGACAATGTTTGGCTATCTTTGCAGATCATTTCGACGACTAATCTGGTAATTGTTTTAGCTCTTTTTTCTTCAGGTTTAAAACTTTGTATTTTATCAAAAAATGCTTTCAGAGTCGGTTGGTTAGAAAATACTGATTTGCATTTTACTGGGGGTGCTTCGAAAGGGCTTTGTTCTCCATAAGGAGAAGCTGCTGAACCTGGACTAGGAGTTACACTAACTAATGCAAGACTCCCAATGACAGCTGGATCATCTGGGTCATTACTGTCGTCCAATTGGGAGTCAACTCTGACAATCAAAGATCTTAAGGGTAAAGCTGGAGTCAGTAATGGGGATGGTGAGCTTCTATCTTTCAGTTCTTGAAATTTGGATGAATGTTTGGCTTTCAAATGTTTCCACATTGCTGAAGTAGTATGTGACCCTTTCTCTGTGGATATTTTTACAGAACACAGACTGCAATTCGCATAATTTTCATTATCCAAAATTCGGAAATAGTTCCAGATATTAGAAGATGCTTGAGATGATGTCATCTCATGGGTTGACATTCGCTGGAGGTTATAAGAGATGCGATGGTTGTGTGAGAGGCACAAGGTACATCGCTCCTAGGTATGCGTAAATTCTGTGGTTAGCGATAGAAACTACGTTGGAGTAAAACCAATGAAGCGTGAGAAACGCTGACATTGAGACAAAAATTAGAGACCGGATAACGCCGAGCGTATACTGATAGCGTGTGCAAGTGAGACGGTGCGGAGAGCTGAGTAGAACTAGAAACGCTGAGCTGTAGACAGAGTAATTTGAGTCATGTGCGCTACGCGGCATAAGATCACACTCTCCCCTCCGTTCTCACGCTCGTTACCACGCTATAAGCTGCCTGGAAAGTAATAAAATATGGCTAAGTCACTTTCCCCACTATACTTGAGGTATAATGGCTAAGGCACTGTCCGTTTGGAGACGCCAGTAGCTTCGGCAGTTGCTCTCTGTGTCTGGCTGAAGAATTCCTTCGCTGTTGCATCCGGTTTGGAAGTAATGAGCTATTTCAAATAGCTGTGTACACACTGTAGAAGATCTTCTTCGATTGTTTTCTAATGTTAGAACAAGCACCAAACGCCAAGTTTTATAGGTTAAGATTCGAAACATTCGAATGACAAAAAAAGCGCGAAGATTCGAGTTTTGGAATTTTGAATCTTTTTCAAGATTCGCGGGATTCGAGTATTCGAGTGTCCCATCCCTACATACTCACTTTCTTTACTTACGAATCAAAGTTATGAACTTCAATTTGAAAAGACATAGAGAGCCTGTAATGTTTTTAGTGTATTTGTTTGCAGATATCAGTAAAACGGCTGTTACTTCAAAACACCAGCATTACTTTAATGTAAATGCTCTTCGTACTGAAACGTTCGCAGAGTATTTTTTTACACTATTTACAACTCTCTTCCACCACTGGGCAGAGACTCAATCTGGTGTATTCCCGGCTGAGAATCTTAATGTAAACCTCGGGGGTAAGAAATTTTGTTCATCCTTAACGATATGAGAATAAGACTAGTTAGTAAAATCATGCAATGCATTGATTATGATACGCTTTCCAACATACTAGAAATCATTACTCAAGTTATTACTCAAGTTATGAGGAAAATGGCTGTGGAATAAATCTCACTCCTGTGCCCTGACCTTTGATCCCATTTCGATGATATTCAACAGAACTGGATCAGTATACCTCCGAAATAACATGATAAAGTTTTGTCGCAATCAAAGCAATTTTACGAAACTTATGATGCATAAGGGCGATGGAATAGATCCCGCTTCTGTGTCCTAACCTTTGACCCCATTTCACCCATTTTCAATAGGATTCTTTCCCAGGCAGGTTCCTACAACATACTAACTTTTCATCCAAATCGAAGCATTTTTGCGTAAGTTATGATGCATAATGGCGATGGAAGAGATTTCGCTCCTATATCCTGACCTTTGACCCCCATTTCTCCAATTTTCGATAGGGTTTGTCCCCAGGTGGTCCCCTACCACATGCTAAAATTTAATCGAAATCTAACCTTTTTTACTTTAGTTATGACGCATAATAGCAGTGGAATGGTTCCCGCTCCTATGTTCTGACCATTGACCCCATTTCATTCACTTTCAATAGGGTTCCGTCCCAAGTGTTTCCCTACCACATACTAAATTTCATCGAAATCGAACGATTTTTACGCGAGTTATCGTGCGGACGAACATACGCACAAAACGCGTGACGTAATGAGGCAGACGGGAATCGCGAACATCTGCTCGCAAGAGTGTGACGTCATAAAACTTTAATAGGATCCACACACAACGCGTGACGCAATGAGACAGATGACATGGCCACGCGCCGACATCTAATGGGACGACGCCATAACATTACACTAAAAACTTGGTGATTCGGGGTGGTTATTTAACCCACTAAACGAACTTTCCTAAAGTCGAGATCAGGCTAAATCGATTTCTAAGACCAGAAAACGGTAGGTTAACGACTTTCATCAAAATCCTTAGAGCCGTTTTCAAAATAAAATTTACATACATACAAGAATTGTTCCTTTAAGGTGAACGTCAAGTAATTTTGCTTCCTGTTCTTCGAATGGAAAAAATTCTGTACACATTTTCTTTCCAATTAATAAGTTCCCAAGGATGAAAATTTGAACATCGATTAAAATATCTTCATTTTATAACTTGCAATACTTAATATTTTCTAAAACATAACCATAATTATGCAATTCAACATTTGTTTGTCTACTGACTTCATGAAAATACAGGTCGCGCCATCTTTTTTCCAGAAAATTAATGCGTTCACAAGGATGAAAATTTGAACATCGATTAAAATAGCTTCATTTTATAACTTGGAATACCTAATATTTTCTGAAACATAAACATAATTATGCAATCCAACATTTGTTTGTCTACTGACGTCATCAAAGTACATGTCGCGCCATCCTTTTTCTGGTTTCAACACCACCAAAGGAAAAGTTATTGTTTTTTAATATAATTATGGTTATGTTTTAGAAAATATTAAGTATTCCAAGTTATAATAAAGTTATTTTAATCGATGTTCAAATTTTCATCCTTGGGAACACATTAATTGTGAAGGAAATGTGTACAAAAGTTTTTCCATTGGAAGTATAGGAAGCAAAATTACTTGACGTCCATCTTAACAATAAGGGCGAGGGAATGGATCGCAATCCTATATCCTGACCTTAGACACCATTTCATCCATTTTCAATAGGGTTCGTCCCCAGGTGGTCCGCTGCCACATACTGAAATTTCATCGAAATCGAACCATTTTTACGCACGTTATGACGCATAAGGGCAATGGAATGCATCCCGCTCTTATGTCCTGACTTTTGACCCCATTTGTCCCATTTTCAATAGGGTTCGTCCCCAGGTTGTCCCCTACCACATACTAAAATTTCATCGGAATCGAACCATTTTTACGCTAGTTATCGTGCGGACAGACGGACAGACGGACAAAGCTGGAGCATATACGCTTCTTCAACCTACGGTTGGAAAGCTTAAAAAACAGTTTAATCACTAGGGTTACGACTGGGGCTGCGAATGGGTTGCATTCCGGGTTCTTTTCAGATATTGCAGGTGAGAGAACTAAATCAGTTAAGACTTGAGCCATTCAGAGAAGCAGAAAAAACTGGGGTAGCGTTTAAAAGTTAAGCACGGACTTTTAATATAGGATTATGAACATAATCTATTACACATTGCTATGAGATAAAAATTTAAATGGGCTGATTCATGTGTGTTGTTTATCATTTGTAATTTACCAGCTGGCACTATTGGTTTTGGGACAATTAGAGTTTCTATTAGGAATAAGTCCTACAGAACTTGATAACAGACTATCGGGTTTGCTCCCCGAACGGCGTCTACAAATATGTCCGAAATGGTACTCATACCGTTCTCTGAGTCCAAGTAATCCAGTGATGTGTCCACTGATGGAGGAAACTGGTCACGGGTCAACAGGTTGACAATTTCTTGCGGGTCAAATGGGTCGGGTCAAGGTGTACCTGACCCGATTTCGAAAGGATTTTATTTCCGTTTTATTTTTGAATAGAAAAAAAAAAATGTTACAAAGATCCCTTCAGTGGTTTTTGAAATACTACTTCAGAGCTGCAGCGTATAATCCAAGAACTTGCTGAAAAGAGTAAAGAAGTGGGATTAAAAATCAACTTTTAGAAGACAAAACTGACGTACAATGATTTTACAAGGAATGAAGATTTATCGATTGATAAGGAAAAGCTGAAGATAACCGATACTTACATTTGCCTCGGACACCAGATACCAAGCGATGATCACATTGATGAAGAAATTAATTGGCCTGCAAAACTTGGTTGGAGAGATTTTGGAAGAAACAGTACACTTTTTAAGAACAATATGCCATTACGTTTTAAAAGAAAAATGCTTAATCAATGCATCCTTCCAGTGCTTACATAGGGAGTAGAGACGTGGACCTTAATTAAACAAGAAAGATTACACCGAATTTTCGGGTGTAATAAGCACGTCTTTTGAATCTGTTCTGACGCAAATTAAATTTATCAAAGCTATTCAAAGTCAATGGAACTGGTGGAAAACAATAGTATTTGACGGAAGAAAGAAGTTTTTCAATCGGGTTTTTAATCCCTCAGATATTGCTGTAAGCAGAATCGTAAGCTTACGAACTCTTAAAAACAGAGATATCGACAAAAAAGAGATGTGACTTTACGTCCCCTGGTGGGAAAACCATGCATTATTTTAGGAAGAAAGTATTCTCAAAGGTTTATCCATATGAGCGGTATCGGTACAAGAAAAAAATTTAGTCGAGTTTTCAGGAGCCCAGATTTTGCTACAAATACATCAGAAGCAGAAATTAACACTTATGACTCCTGGTGGCCAAACCATTCTTTACCGAACATTAGAAATTATGTGAAAAATATTTTCCATCAGGTCTTGTATGCGATACAGGAAGAATTTTTCAAATCGGAGTTTTAGGAGCAGAAAAAACGCAGAAAACGCAATTTACCTTTGTGCCCCCTAGCGGAAAGTCTATGATTTACTTGAAAATTTTGAATTTATAGGAAAAACATTTCGCACTGGAAACAGTATCCAACAAAGAATGAATTTTTAAAATCGGACTCTTAGAAGTAGAGATATTGACAAAAATAAGATATATGCTATATTTGCGCCCTCTGGCATAGAAACCATGCATTATTTCAAGAAGAAAATGTTCCTAAAAGGTTTGGCGACATGAGTAGTATCGGTCAACAAACGACTTTTTTATAATCGAGATTTTAGAAGCTCATAGTTTGCTGCAAATACATCAGAAGCGGAAATTAACACTTACGCCACCTGGTGGCCAAACCATTTTTTACAAAGATTAGAAATTATGTGCAAACGATTTCCCATCAGAAGCTGTATTCGGTGGAGAAAGAATTTTTCAAATCCGAGATTTAGAAGCAGAGATATAGGAGGAAACGCACTTTACCTTTACGCCTCCTAGCGGCAAGTCTATGAATTACTTGAAAATTTTAAGTTATATGAACTACATGTCACATTGCAAACACTATCCAACAAAGAAGGAATTTTTCAAATCGGGCTTCTAGAAGTAGACATATTGACAAAAATAAGATATACATCTACGCCCCCTGGCGTAGAAACCATGCATTATTTTAAGAAGAAAATGTTTCTAAAAGGTTTGTCGATATTAGTAGCATCGGTCTACAAACGACATTTTTTTTCAATCGAGAATATAGAAGCTCATATTTTGCTGTAAATACATCAGAACTGGAAATTAAGATTTACGTCCCCCCCCTACCCCCGTGGCCAAAGTATTCTTTACCAAAAATTTGAAATTATATACAAAATATTTTACAAAAGGAGGTGTATCTGCTGAAGAAAAAAGTTTTCAAATCGGAGATTTAGAAGCAAGATATAGGGGGAAACGCAATTTACTTTTACGCCCCTAGCGAAAAGTCTATGAATTACTTGAAAATTTTGAAATTATATGAAACACATGTCACACTGGAAACACTATCCAACAAAGAAGGAATTTTTCAAATCGGACTCCTAGAAGTACAGATATTGACAAAAATAGGATATACACCTACGCCCCCTGCCGTAGAAACTGTGCACTATTTTAAAAAGAAAATGTTTCTAAAAGGTTCGTCGACATGAGTAGTATTGGTCTACAAACGACGTTTTTTTCAATCGAGAATTTAGAAGCTCATATTTTGCTGCAAATACATCAGAAGCGGAAATTAAGGTTTACGCCCCCTGGTGGCCAAACCATTTCTTACAAAAATTAGAAATTATGTGCGAATGATTTCATATCACGAGCTGTATCCGGTGCAGAAAGAACTTTTCAAATCGGATATTTAGAAGCAGAGATATAGGGGGAACGCAATTTACCGCTCCGCCCCTAGCGGAAAGTCTATGAATCACTTGAAAATTTAGAAATTATATGAAAAACATGTCACACGGAAAACACTATCCAACAAAGAAGGATTTTTTAAAATCGGACTCTTAGAAGTAAAAATATTGACAAAAATAAGATATACATCTACGCCCCCTGGCGGGGAAACTGTGGAATATTTTAGGAAGAAAATATTCCGAAAATGTTTATCGATGTGAGTGGCATCAATTCACGAAAGAATTTTTTTTTCAATCGATATTTTAGAAGCTCAAATTTTATGGAAAATACATCAGAAGCAAAAATTAACACTTACGCCCCCTGGTGGTAAAAAGTATTCTTTACCAAAAATTAGAAATTACATGTAAAATATTTTCCATCAGGAGATGTATCCGCTGCAGAAAACATTTTTCAAATCGGAGTTTTAGAAGAAGAGTTATCAGGAAAAATGTAATTTATTTTTACGCCCCTAGCGGAAAATCTATGCGTAATTTGAAAAAGTAACTGTATCAAAAATATGCTTCGACATAAATGGAATCGAAAGATAAAATAATTTTTTTAATCGGAAGTTTAGAAGCAAATATGTGGAATAAAACGTATTTTTGAATTCGGCATCATCTGCATTTACGCCCTCTACCGGCGAAATTGTACATCGTAAAGCAAACGAAATAAAAGATCATCATTTGCATATTTCAAGCTTCTCAATGCAGAAAGAATTTTTCCAATCGGACAAATAGTTGCAGAGATATCGTGGGTTGTACCCACGGACGGACGAACCGATAACACAAGCACGATCTTTTTTTACAAAAGACGCTAAAAAGACATGTAAAGACTGCAGACAACTGAAAGAGGCATGGTTTACTTAGGAGATATAAGAAGAGGAATTCGTGGATCAGGAAAGTGACAAGAGTGGAAGACATCATGATCAGAGTAAAATACCTGAAATGGCAAAAAGACGGACCACCGATGAACAACCCAAGTTTTAGACTGGATTCCAAGGGACAGGAAAAGAAACAAAAGAAGACCACGTGGAAGATGAGTGGACGAAGGAGACTGGCCCAAGACAGACCGTTGTAGAAGAAACTTGTGGAGAATTTTTTCCAGCAGTGGATTGATAATGATTGATGATGATGATATATATATTCGAACTTATAGCTAAAAGCAGATTTGTCCGGGTCGGGTCCCGGATCAAAATGTTTGATCCGTTTCCAACTCTGGATGTGTCCCCACTTTTGTGTGTTTGAGGGTTTAAATCAGGCAGTTTCCCGAGTGGCACCACAGCACTAGAGCTTGCCGCTGGTCATCCCGGCATACCCGAGCACACACAGTTTTCTTTCACTTGAATTAGGAATACGACTCCTTTCGGTTGTCGAAGCGGTATTCGGTAGTCCACTATCAATACCGCGCAGCCATAGCGGGGATTTAGTCAGCACTCTTAGTGAAGTCGGATTGGAAAGTGAATCCCCTCTCCCTCGATGCTCAACGCGGCGTTCTTTTGCAGGAGAGGTGTCCATCCCACTCGCTGGTTTATTTCTCTTAGGCGAGTGCGAAGATTCTGTTGGTAGGCTTCTGCAGTCACTATGTATTTTTTCGATGGGTGCTGCCTCACAGATTTGTATACAGCAAAACCTTCTTTCTTACGGCCTAGTCTCGCTTATTGTTCAGCTTCCTCGTAGGGAATATCGGTTCCTTATATCCTTTAATTTCTCACCATAATGCGACTATCAGGCCAGAAGACTCTCCGTCTGTGGTTTTCTATATGTTGTTTTCAATTATGCTGAGAAACAATTCTCGACCGCCTGGTTCCGATAATCGAGGGTCAGCAGGATCCCTTTCTTTTATGCATGCCTGGCCTCTTCGACGGTACCTAGCAGCTCTGTCTTTCCCTCGTTGTTGACTACTCTCCTCTCGACCGTCAAAAACAAGACACTTTAGAATTGGCTTATTACCATCTGGCCACATTACGTGCCGTCAGCGACGCTGCAGATAGAATTCCAGACATGTGCTGTCTGGATGAAGGAGCCCATTAGGGTAGTCTGTTCGCAGGAGGCGTTTTCCTGCGTCCACTTTTGCGCTTTTAAAAACCGCCTCAAAAATGCAACCTTGGCCAATCATTTTCGTAACACTAGTATATGACCCCTCACCAGGCCATATTGTTTTGGTTTTTTTTAAAGAAACTAGGAAGCTCGAGTGGTTACAGGCTTACTGACAAGTCGTCCGACCTAAGTTCGAGTACCGATGTGACATGCATGGCGTTCTTACCTCACGGAGCTAATTCTTTCCCTTCCCTAGGACCAGTGGTCTCAAATTAGGGACGGGCGACTGCTCATAGCTCTGAAAGTTGTTCGCGGTGGTGGTTATACCCTTAGGTAAAAAATTAAAAGTAAAACTGGTAACGCTTTGTGGAGCAATCGCTTAATTTCACCATGAGATAAGTCACCAAATTCAATAAACGGGCGTTCTCGGCGCCATGGCATTTTTAATGTTTTCCTTCTTTGCACTCTCTTCCTTACTCTTTCTTTTTTGTTTCCGCTTTTCTGCTTCATTTGCATGTATACTGTCTGAAGTACCGTTTCATCTTTCGACGCCTCGATGTCCAGCCTCTTCTACATCGATTCTAGGCAGGTTTTTACGTTCTGTGATTTACTGACGCCTTTTTCTTCTACGTTCAGCTTATCACTTGTAAAAAAAATAAAGACAGGCACTCTCTGATTTTCTGCAGAGCAAAAGAAAGACCGAATTCTGTAGTTAACTAAATTGTTCCACTTTTCAGCGTGCAAGAATTTACTTATGTGTGGCAGATTTGATCTCCGATGAAACAAAGAGAAATAATTGCTTGTATTTATCAAACTGTTTGAATGGGTTACTGTAAAACATAAAAAAAATGTTAATCAGGAGGTCATTAGAAACTTGGTTTTGCCCAAATGGAATCAGCTAGTAATGTTTAACCTCTTCCGTTTCCTAAGCTTAGTGAGTCACCGCGAAAAGTCATGCGTCTAATAAGTACGAGGGTGATAACAAAAGTTCTGCACACGTTAATCTAAAACGGAAGCGGATGATGCAATCGGGAAAATGATTGCGTCATGTCAAGGTCAGACTCTCAGCAACGCAGTGGTGTCAGAACGACGCGCTATCATTTGCTGTGTGGACGTGGGTGGGTTTGGAAATGGAAGCATGCAGCTCCTCAGGTCGAGTTACAGCGTTAGACCAGCGCTCATATGTGCAAATAGATACTCTGCGTGGAAAAAGCCCGACACACATCCACTCTGTCTTGCAAGAGGTTTGAGGGGTAGGAACTCTTGATCGAAGCACAATTTCTTCGTGAGGACAAAGTTTAGACCGAAAATTTGTCAAAATCGTCCTACCTTGTCTGAAGCGGGAGCAATCTTGCTGCATGACAACACATCGTGTCATGGTGCAGCGTCGGTACGGCGACTTTTGTCGAAATGTGGCTGGAAAACTTTATCCCACCCACCATACAGCCCTGATCTCAGCCCACCTGACTTTGATCTTTTCGCAAAGTTAAAGAATCTGCTCCGTGGCTTCCTCTACGAATCGCTGAACGAACTGTCATTGAACGTGACCCGAGTAATACGACAGCTGAACAAAGATGGCGTATTATAAGGCATCCAGAACCTACCTTCACCGCTGGCAAGCTGTCATTAGCAGCGGAGGGGAGTGCATTGAACGGCAATAAGGAACGTTTTCTCTGTTACTTCACACTTTTCTCAAACATGGACAGCGTGCAGAACTTTTGGTATGACCTTCGTACCAAAACGAAGAAAAAAAGGGGTTTTGTAATAAATTGTCTTACTTCCTTCGTGTGTCCTCTGTGTTACTTCTGGAGAAGGTGTACCCTCTCCTACACTTGTCCAAGCAGACACCTTCAATGCATAGAGTGTATAAGGCGTCAGTTCTCGTAGTTCAAATTTTGGAGCTAATCCGGTTCCATCGATTGTTTGGTGTTCATCACTGGAGTCAGCTGTTTTCAAGTATATCGTGTAGTTCGTAATCACACCTTTCTTTATCTTTGGTGGTGACCATTGCAAAGTCATCGTCCGATTCGTAATTTCTGAGATGTGGAGATCCTCTGGATGGTCAGGTACTGAAAGTACAGATAATTAAATCTTATAAGAAATAAAACAAAAAATTAAAAAGCTGCACACAAAGGAGGTGTCATCACTTTGGATTAGGCGGAAATTAAAAAGAAAATCCAATTTACGGTGTCGTAGAAAATTCCTCAATCATCAGGAACTCTTCTATTAATAATATATTCTATGTGACGTGACACTGAGGAGGCTCTTGCGTCACCTCAGTGGTAAGTTATAAGGGTCAGTATTCAAAACCACTTGGTACCAGTTTAGGCACAATACTCGGAACCGCTTTGTCACATTTCGACGATCAACATTAGGAATGACTGTGCTTCGGTTCCGGAGACTGTAATTTCAATTTTTGTTCCTGGAAGCGTTGCGCTCCGGGGCTTTAAATAAAATTACAGGTGACTACAAGGCCTATTTTTGGCCTGTGCTACTTTATGCTTGTCCATCCAGTCTGGTGTATGACATCCAAAACATCGGGGAACAAACTGGAAGCTTTCAAAAGAATTTTTGCGAGGTTGATTACTGGTGATCCCCTCGGAATACATAACCCGAAAATTCTTGAAAAACTATCTCACACGACGCTGAGAGAAAGGGCTTACTATCTTATAATCAAGTTCTACGAAAAACTGGATGATTTCCATAATGATTGGTTACATAAGCAATTTCATATGATTTACGCTGCGAGCAGCGTTACAAACGCCCTAGACGTTTTTTACTTAACTGCCCATAGAAACAAGGAATAATAGTTCCTGTTCCTAAACAGAAAGAGATTTTATGTATTTTTCTTTTACAGTTAGAAGTTACAATTGTAATTAACTGTGAACTTCAAAATGTGTTTGAATAATGCAAAAGCCTTGGTTTGCTCTTTCTTCGTTCCGGAGTCGGCATACAGCCTTAAATCTCCTAAACCAATCAGAGGGGAGAAATTTTCCCATTGGTCGGCGGGCTTGGCCAACGCCAAACAGGAATTTTCATTGACTGAGGATTTGGTTACCACAATCCTGTGAAGGAATGACATCGCTGAAATGGAAACAAGTGGATTGTAACACACTTTCCACTGGACCAGTTTGATATTTTGAAATTCTCTACTGGTCACTCAGTGTCTGAACACTTGAATGGTTGCACAGATAATAACGCAAAGAATTCAAGCAATTCTCGCACAATCTCCTGCTGTAGCGGAGCGAAGTTGCTTTCGTGTGTGTGTGTGAATGACAAATAAATTTACCTAAAAGGATTCTACAGTCAAAGAGGCACATTGCTTCCACACCATACGCCGCTCAGCCTTCTGGGGGAGGGGGACTTGTTAGATTATTCTAAAAAAAATGTCATTTTTCCCTATCCTTAAACTCGACCCAGTTTGTCACATGCTTGTGGACTTTTATCACGTAATTGTAGGGATTTAAAACTTTATTCATTTGAGACACCCTGGGCTCACCCTTAATTTTTCCTTCCACGGACAAAGAGTCTTGTACTAGCCTGTTTTTTTTTTTTTTTTTTTTTTTTTGTGGTAGGTGTTATTCATTTTATTCATTTAATTTTGTAATCTCCACTCCGTCATATGTCAACTTATCAAATGAGGCGCCGGAACTATTCTTTGAAAAACGGAGCAAGACATTTGGTTATATCAATATATACATTTTGGACAGAGCATAAAACTTGTTGTACTCTTGTGAAACAGGAAGTGACGACGTCATTAAAAACTGCTACAGATAAAACGATGACATTGCTAAAATTTAAGGTAATATAAAACTTGTTTTATATGGACATAGCGTTTATCGATACAAACATCTGTTTGTGAAAATTGCAATGCTATGAAAGACTGCTAGTGCTAGCATGAAACTTAAGGATATCTACTATAGGTTCAAACATACAAATGATTAAAGATATCAGAGAAAATAAGCACTCAGAACATTAAGGTCTTGGGTATAAAGAGCTGGCTCACACCAGATTTGCATCAGTGAAGAACCGACATTGAGTCAAAAGGGTGTTTCTTGTGTCTCGCTACGCCCTGTTGTCGAAAAAGGTCGTATTTTGAACACCTGACAGATTTTGAGCGACGAAGGGTTGTTGGGATGCGAGCAGCAGGATTTCCCTACCGCAAAATTGCTACTCGTACGGGACGAAACACCAGTACAGCCCCGAAACACACCAGTACAGCCCCAAAACTCACCAGTACAGCCCCGAAACACACCAGTACAGCCCTTAAACACACCAGTACAGCCCCGAAACACCAGTACAGCCCCGAAACACCAGTACAGTAGTGTGAACGTTGCATATGTAGACAGGTGAGCTTCAGACGCACAGAAATCCGAGAAATGTATCGCAAAATTGCACGACTGCACGGGATGACAGACATCTCTACCACATGGCAGTGACCGATCGCACAGCGATATCCACGGGGTTAGCGCAGCAATGGAGCACTGTCACAGGTTAGGTTTGTCCTCCAGCACAGTTTGTCGTCGTCTGTTTAACAGGGAGCTGGTTGGTTTCAGCCAAGTGCTAAGCATTCCTTTGACCCTCAACCAGAGACGCCTCAGGTTGCAATGAGGTCTTGAAACACAGACATCGGTGCCCTGAGTGCCAACAGATCGTTTTTTCTGACGAATCACGATGTCACTTGATGCATCATGATAGTCGCATACGTGTTCGAAGATATCGTTGTGAACGGCACCTTGCAGCGTCATACCAGCCCAATGCCAAGCGTCATGGTTTGAAGCGCCATTTGGTTCGATTCCTGATCTCGCCTCATACGAATTGAGGAAACCCTCAAAAGCCAGCGGTACATAAAGGATGTTTTAGAGGCAGAGGTGATACCCTTCCTTCAGATTCGTCCTGGCGCTATATTCCAGAAGGACAATGCTCGGTCACATGTGGCTTGGAAAGTCCTAGACCTCTTCCATGAATGGCAAGTAACGCTTCTTCCCAGACCTGCACGTTCGCCGTATATGTCCCCGATGGTATATATCTGACACATGGCAGCTAAGCGACTAGCCCGTAAAACGCCTCTACCAGTCACCACAAATGAACTCTGGTCCCGCATAGAAGCAGTCTGGCAGGTTATTAACCAGGACGATATCTATTCAACATATCTGGGACATGGCAGCTAAGCGACTGGCACATATAAGCGCCTGCGCCAGTCACCACAAATGAACTCTGGTTTCGCAAAGAAGCAGTCTGGCAGGCTATTCCCCAGGACGATATCTATTCAACATATCTTGGACATGGTAGCTAAGCGACTGGCCCATCAAGCGCCTCCGCCAGTCACCACAAATGAACTCTGGTCTCGCATAGAAGCACCCTGGCAGGCTATTCTCCTTGGACGATATCTATTCAACATATCTGGGACATGTTAGCTAAGCGACTCGCCCATCAAGCGCCACCGCCAGTCACCACAAACTCTGGTCTCGCATAGAAGTAGTCTGGCAGGCTATTCCCCAGGACGATATCTATTCAACATATCTGGGACATGGTAGCTAAGTGACTGGCCCATCAAGCGCCTCGGCCAGTCACCACAAATGAACTCTGGTCTCGCATAGAAGCAGCCTAGCAGGCTAGCCCCCCAGGACGATATCTATTCTACATATCTGGGACATGGTAGCTAAGCGACTGGCCCATCAAGCGCCTCCACCAGTCACCACAAATGAACTCTGGTCTCGCAAAGAAGCAGTCTGGCAGGCTATTCCCCTTGGACGATATCTATTCAACATATCTGGGACATGGTAGCTAAGCGACTCGCCCATCAAGCGCCACCGCCAGTCACCACAAATGAACTGTGGTCTCGCATAGAAGCAGTCTGGCAGGCTATTCCCCAGGACGATATCTATTCAACATATCTGGGACATGGTAGCTAAGTGACTGGCCCATCAAGCGCCTCCGCCAGTCACCGCAAATGAACTCTGGTCTCGCATAGAAGCAGTCTGGCAGGCTATTCCCCAGGACGATATCTATTCAACATATCTGGGACATGGTAGCTAAGTGACTGGCACATCAAGCGCCTCCGCCAGTCACCACAAATGAACTCTGGTCTCGCGTAGGAGCAGCCTGGTAGGCTATTCCGCAGGACGATATCAATTCAACATATCAGGGACATGGTAGCTAAGCGACTGGCCCATCAAGCGCCACCGCCATTCACCACAAATGAACTCTGGTCTCGCATAGAAGCAGTCTGGCAGGCAATTCCCCAGAACGATATCTATTCTACATATCTGGGGCATGGTAGCTAAGCGACTGGCCCATCAGGCGCCTCCGCCAGTCACCACAAATGAACTCTGGTCTCGCATAAAAGAAGTCTGGCAGGCTATTCCCCGGGACGATATCTATTCAACATATCTAGGACATGGTAGCTAAGCGACTGGCCCATCAAGCGCCTCCGCCAGTCACCACAAATGAACTCTGGTCTCGCATAGAAGCAGTCTGGCAAGCTATTCCCTAGGACGATATCTATTCAATATATCTGGGACATGGTAGCTAAGTGACTGGCCCATCAAGCGCCTCCGCCAGTCACCACAAATGAACTCTGGTCACGCACAGAAGCAGCCTAGCAGGCTATTCCCCATTACTATATCTATTCCTCATATCTGGGACATGGTAGCTAAGCGACTGGCCCATCAAGCGCCTCCACCAGTCACCACAAATGAACTCTGGTTTTGCGTAGGAGCAGCCTGGCAGGCTATTCCCCAGGACGATATCTATTCTACATATCAGGGACATGGCAGCTAAGCGACTGGCCCATCAAGCGCCTCCGCCAGTCACCACAAAGGAACTCTGGTCTCGCATAGAAGCAGTCTGGCAGGCTATTCCCCAGGACGATATCTATTCAACATATATGGGACATGGTAGCTAAGTGACTGGCCCATCAAGCGCCTCCGCCAGTCACCACAAATGAACTCTGGTCTCGCGTAGGAGCAGCCTGGCAGGCTATTCCCCAGGACGATATCTATTCTACATATCTGGGACATGGTAGCTAAGCGACTGGCCCATAAAGCGCTTCCGCCAGTTACCACAAATGAGCTCTGGTCTCGCATAGAAGCAACCTGGCAGGTTATTAACCAGGACGATATCTATTCAACATATCTGGGACATGGTAGCTAAGCGACTGGCCCATCAAGCGCCACCGCCATTCACCACAAATGAACTCTGGTCTCGCATAGAAGCAGTCTGGCAGGCTATTCTCCAGAACGATATCTATTCTACATATCTGGAACATGGTAGCTAAGCGACTGGCCCGTCAAGCGCCTCCGCCAGTCACGACAAATGAACTCTGGTCTAGCATCGAAGCAGCCTGGCAGGCTATTCCCCAGGGCGATATCTATTCTACATATCTGGGACATGGTAGCCAAGCGACTGGCCCATAAAGCCCTTCCGCCAGTTACCACAAATGAGCTCTGGTCTCGCATAGAAGCAGCCTGGCAGGTTATTAACCAGGACGTTATCTATTCAACATATCAGGGACATGGCAGCTAAGCGACTGGCCCATCAAGCGCCTCCGCCAGTCACCACAAATGAACTCTGGTCTCGCATAGAAGCAGCCTAGCAGGCTATTCCCCAGGACTATATCTATTCTTCATATCTGGGACATGGTAGCTAAGCGACTGGCCCATCAAGCGCCTCCACCAGTCACCACAAATGAACTCTGGTCTCGCATAGAAGCAGCCTGGCAAGCTATTTCCCTGGACGATATCTATTCAACATATCTGGGACATGGTAGCTAAGCGACTGGCCCGTCAAGCGCCTCCGCCAGTCACCACAAATGAACTCTGGTCTCGCATAGAAGCAGTCTGGCAAGCTATTCCCTAGGACGATATCTATTCAATATATCTGGGACATGGTAGCTAAGTGACTGGCCCATCAAGCGCCTCCGCCAGTCACCACAAATGAACTCTGGTCTCGCATAGAAGCAGCCTAGCAGGCTATTCCCCAGGACTATATCTATTCTTCATATCTGGGACATGGTAGCTAAGCGACTGGCCCATCAAGCGCCTCCGCCAGTCACCACAAATGAACTCTGGTCTCGCATAGAAGCAGCCTAGCAGGCTATTCCCCAGGACGATATCAATTCTACATATCTGGGACATGGTAGCTAAGCGACTGGCCCATCAAGCGCCTCCGCCAGTCACCACAAAGGAACTCTGGTCTCGCATAGAAGCAGTCTGGCAGGCTATTCCCCAGGACGATATCTATTCAACATATATGGGACATGGTAGCTAAGTGACTGGCCCATCAAGCGCCTCCGCCAGTCACCACAAATGAACTCTGGTCTCGCGTAGGAGCAGCCTGGCAGGCTATTCCCCAGGACGATATCTATTCAACATATCTGGGACATGGTAGCTAAGCGACTGGCCCATAAAGCGCTTCCGCCAGTTACCACAAATGAGCTCTGGTCTCGCATAGAGGCAGCCTGGCAGGTTATTAACCAGGACGTTATCTATTCAACATATCAGGGACATGGTAGCTAAGCGACTGGCCCATCAAGCTCCACCGCCATTCACCACAAATGAACTCTGGTCTCGCATAGAAGCAGTCTGGCAGGCTATTCTCCAGAACGATATCTATTCTACATATCTGGAACATGGTAGCTAAGCGACTGGCCCATCAAGCGCCTCCGCCAGTCACCACAAATGAACTCTGGTCTCGCATAGAAGCAGCCTGGCAAGCTATTCCCCTGGACGATATCTATTCAACATATCTGGGACATGGTAGCTAAGCGACTGGTCCGTCAAGCGCCTCCGCCAGTCACCACAAATGAACTCTGGTCTCGCATAGAAGCAGCCTGGCAAGCTATTCCCCAGGACGATATCTATTCTACATATCTGGGACATGGTAGCTAAGCGACTGGCCCGTCAAGCGCCTCCGCCAGTCACCACAAATGAACTCTGGTCTCGCATAGAAGCAGTCTGGCAGGCTATTCCCCAGGACGATATCAAAAACCTCTTCCACTCAATACAATTCCGTGTAGAGGATGTAATAGTTGCTAGAGTTGGCTTCACAACGTACTGTGTTTTGAAGCGAAAAAGTCTTGTATAGCCCTACAAATGTAATCAGTTATCTTCTGTAACATGAGAAATCTGTGATATAAATTTTATTTGAATAGGGCAGTCCTTTTTTGGTGTGACAATTTTCAAAAACAGTACTGTAAAACATTTTACTCATATTATAAACAATGTTAAACTTTATTAATTTGAACTCCTCCACTTTGGTATGAACTCCACAAGAACCGTATTTTGTTTAATTTACACACCAAATAGCATGTTTATAAAGTTATATCTCGATTCCATATCCCTCCGTTTCTTTCCTTTTTTTCTTTTTCCCTTTAAGGAAGGGCTGATTTGGTTCTATAAGAATAGTATACGTATCATTATCATCATCATTGTCAACCATTATTAATCCACTGCTGGACGAAAGTCTCCCCAAATTTCTTCCACAACGGTCTGCCTTGTGCCAGTCTCCTCCATGTCACTCCCGCATATTTTCGAATTTCATCCACCCATCTCCCATGTGGTCTTCTTCTGGGTCTTTTCCTGTCCCTTGGAATCCAATCTAAAATTTCGGCTGTCCATCGATGGTCTGTCCTTCTGGCAGTATGTCCAGCCCATTGCCATTTCAGGAATTTAACTCTGATCATGATGTCTTCCACTCTCGTCATTTTTCGGATCCACGAGTTCCTCTTCTTATCTCTCCTGGTTACACCAGGCATGCACCTCTCCATGCTGCTTTGTTTTGTCTGCAGCCTTTGTATGCCTCTTTTAGTTAAGGTCCACGTCTCTGCACCATACGTAAGCACTGGAACGATGCATTGATCAAACACTTTTCTTTTGAGACATAATGGCATATTGCTCTTGAAAATTATGATGTTTCTTCCAAAAGCTCTCCAGGCAAGTTTTGTACGCCGATTAATTTCTTCATCAATGTGACCCTCACTTGATATCTGCTGCCCAAGATAAACGTACGTGTCTGTTATCTCCAGTTTTTCTCCATCAATCGATTAATCTTCATTTCTTGTAAAAGCATTGAACATCACTTTTGTCTTCTGAAAGTTCATTTTTAATCCCACTTCTTTACTCTTGTCAGCAAGTTCCTGGATCATACTCTGCAGCTCTGATGGGGTAGTTGCAAAAATGGCTACGTCATCAGCAAAACGAAGGTGAGTTAGATAATCTCCATTAATCTTTATCCCTTTGTTTTCCCAGCTCAGCGATTAAAAGACATTTTCCAATGTGGCATTAAAGAGCTTCGGAGATATGGTGTAACCTTGTCTCCCTCCCTTTCCAATTTTTATGTGTGTTGTATTTTTAAACAGCCGAATCTTTTTACTTGCATTTTCATAGATGTTATTAATAGTATTAATGTATGTATCTTCAATACCGCAGGATTTCAGAGCCATTGTAACTGCTGATGGTTTCACCGAATCAAAGGCTTTTTCATGATCGATAAAAGCCATGCACAATGGAAGTTCATATTCCCTCGCTCTTTCAATTAGTTCTCTCAGTACGTGGATATGATCTATTGTGCTGTAGCCACTCCTGAATCCAGCTTGTTCTCTCGGTTGAGCCATGTCCAGTGTTACCTTCAAGCGGTGTGAAAGAACTTTATTGAAGATTTTATAAACCACTGATAGGAGGCTGATAGGTCTGTAGTTCCTGAGATCCTCAATGTCACCTTTTTTATGTAGCAGGATCATTGTAGCGTTGTTCCAATCCTCAGGAATCTTCCCTTCATTAAGGCATCGAGTGAAAATTTGCGCGAGTACTGTTTCGATTTCTCCACTTGCTTCTTGTATGATGTCTACAGTAATTCCATCTTCTCCTGGAGCTTTCCCCTGCTTCATGTTCTTGATTGCATGTGCAACTTCTGCTGGAAGGACTGGAAGAACTCTGGTACTGGTACCTTTCATGATGTCTGGAGTACATGTATCATCCCTTTCATATAATTTGGAGTAGAAATCTTTCACTCTTGACAAAATTTCGCCTCTATTTCTTGTTACAGAACCATCTTCTTTTCTCAGTGCCATAATCTGTTTTCTTCCCTTACTGAGATGTCCCTTTGCTATCTTTAGGCTTTGGTTGTTTTCAATTGCTTTCCTCACTAGCTCACAGTTGAATTTCCTTACATCTTCAGTGATACTTTTTCGTACTGTCTTGCATAGCTCTATATATTCCACTTTGGAAGTCACATCTTCTTTAGTTGTCCTCATCACTCTTCTTTTTTGCATCAACATTTTTGGTTTTTCCTGATAATTTGTTCACATGCAACTTGTTCTTAGACCCAGCTAATTTTGTTGCTGTTTCCATTAGAGCTTTGGTTACTTTTCTGTTAACTTCAGCAATATCCACTTCTTTCGATGTTAGGCCTTCTAAAGAAGAGAATCTGTTCTTCAGTTCCAACTTGAAAGTATTATGGTGTTTTTTAAGGTTGGTTATGTCAATACATTTTGTTTGTCTTATGAGCTTGCCACGTTCGAGTTTAGTGTTGAGGTGCATCTTACATCTCACCAATCTATGGTCACTACCTGTGTTGAACTTGTTCAGCACATTGCAGTCTTGGATGACGAATTTTTTGTTACACATAATAAAATCAATTTCACTTGTCGTCCCAATTGGATGTCTCCATGTCCATTTCCTGTGTGGCTTTTTCTTGAAAAAAGAGTTCAAGATGAAAAATCCTTCTGCCTCTGCGAACTCAGCGAGAGTATTTCCACGCTGGTTTCTGTTGCCGTGACCGAATTTACCTACTGAAGTTTCATTCTGTAGCCGTTGCCCTATTTTTGCATTGAAATCTCCCATAATTATCTTTAAGTGCTGCTTACCTTTATTATTTAGATGACGAATTTCCTCATAAAATTTTTCAATTTCTTCTTCAGGATGACTTGTGGTGGGTGCATAAGATGTATATATATGTATATACGTATAAGATGTATTAAATGAAATAGGATATGTGTTCCTGCTCTTCTTATAGAACCGCAATATCTTTCAGGAACTTAAGGTTAAGTGTTTTTAAATATGGGTGACATTTCGTTAAATATTTTTATTTTCTCATACTGATAACTAAAAGACTATTACACTTCGTGAAACTTTTTTTCTCAAACTGGACAGATCGGTGAGAATGTATTTCGGGTCTCAGAAACGGCAAAAAATATCACAGTTCTAGATGGTTAATAATCAAATCAGAAAATAATACTTAGTTTTATCAAAAGAAAATTTTAAAATGGCAGGAAATAAAAAAGAATTCAAATATTTATCCTATTTACAATTACGGGCATAATTCAAAACAAAGAAAAGTTAGTGTGAAAATGTGTTGTTTCTTTTGTTCCCCCAAATGTGTACGGCGAAAACTGCTACCCTTCCCTCCCCGAATTCGACGCTACTGTCAGGTGACAGATACTATATATTTCTAAAAACTTTTGTCGCTTGGGGTCATGTACGTAAGCAAGTCAGCTGTTCATCTGCTTTAAACCTCTGTGTGAGCCAATAAAAACATGCGAATTACTTTTGAATTCACGTTGCAAACAGCGATTAATCAGTTATTTAACAGTATAAAAAAACTAAATAAACAGCTATTAGTCTGCATATTTTTTGAATTCATATGTGTATGTATTTAATGAGTTTCACAACAGTAATATGTCAAATTCAGAAAAAATCGAAATATCTTACTTCCTTCCTTGGTTGGGGAAGTTATTACTTGAGAAGTATTCCCCTCTCCTGCAATTGTCCAGGCTGACACCTTTAATGTATAGTTTCTATAAGGCATCAGGTTTTGTACTTCTAGTTTTGTGGCTTCAACAGTGCCAACTGGTGAGTAGTGTTCATTTGTAGATTCAGATGGTTTACAGTATACAGTATAGTTGGTAATGACACCTTTGATCACAGCTGGGGGTGACCACTGCAAAGTCAGCGTTTCATTGGTTGAGTCCGATATTTCGAGGTTTTCTGGATAATCGGGGACTGAGAAAAAAAAAACAAAAAACAAATTTGCGCTGTTAGAGAAAGTCATCAGAAACTGTAGTAAAACTACTGTACAATTATTAGCCCTACTGTATTACTAATAATAATAAACAAGTAAAACTGTTAATGAAGTATAACCTTGTTTGTGACATCCGGTCATTTGGACCAGTTCATAAAATTGAGATGATCACTTTTCCGATTGTACCACAAGAGCTGAGTTTCGGCTGAAGCTGGAACCTGTTTCCAAACCTGAATTGGCATGGAAAGCTGGAACCTGTTTCCAAACCCGAATTGGCATGGAAAGCTGGAACCTGTTCCAGACCCGAAAATCGGATCTAATGGGGGTCGACTGGGGCGATCCCCCTCTTCCTTCCCTTAAGCACGTTTTTGCTTTTCAATGCCAATATCTGAATAATTAATGGACTTAATAGACGAAACCCGTCGGAATCGACGGTAAGTTGTTGTTTTATTTTTGTTTTTTTTTTGTTTTTTTGGAAATAATAAACTCATATGAAATAACAAATGTAAACTTTATTTGACTGACAAATTCATTCAACCACTTCAGTAAAGACAATAGTACAGGCTCGTAATTTTTTTGTGTGTGAGTGTGTGTGTTGCTGAAGATTTAACGACCACCTTGAGCAACTCAATGGGTTTTAAGCAGTCGCCCGTCCCTAATTTAGGGTCACTGGTTTCAGGCAAGGGAGAGAGCCAGGCCGTGAGACAAACACAACATCCATACCTCACCGGAATTCAAATCCGGTAGACAAAGCCAGTCGGAATCGACGATAAGTTTTTTTTTTTTTTTTTTTTTTTTTTTTTTTTTAAAGAATAGACTCATATGAAATGTTTATTAACATCTTTACATAATGGGAAACGTCTTTCCTACGTGAATAAACTGAATTGAATGACTGTTAAATTGTATATATACATCACTCAGTCCAATGGCACAACGCAATCAGGTCTTCGAGTGCTCACTGTTCCGAAAAGAACTTTCAAACAAATTCCTGCTAGCGTTGTTTTGCAGAACGGTTCGCTGAGAAGAGAGACTTCGGACTTTGGACTATCTGCGTCCCTCCACACTTTCGACTTCAACAGCGCGTGAGCCTAACCGCAGGCGATCGGTTGTCAACCGCACGCTTCTCCCATTGATTTTACATGGGAATTTTGCCGCCATACAGCACCCGAATCGTTGCCTCAATCTCGTTTTTCTCTTCTACTGGCTGATCTACATGGTAAGACCTTTATTTTGATACCTCAACCATATCTTTACGTTCAGCCGTTCTCTCACAACTTGTCTTACAGTAAAAAACCTTATAGAATTAATATATAGATTTTTGTAAAATTATAGTCAAAAATCTACAGGTTGTCCTAAAATTTTCATGACAACAAAAACTTGTTGTAAATTTGGAGAAAAAGTGTTCTATTCCAGCTTGTGATGAACTACAGAGTTGAAGTGTAACGTATACTTTAGATTCAGTTTCTTTTTGATTTTACTATCTCTTGTTATTTTATTTTCCTATGCAAATTATCTTCTCACTTAACGAGATGTTGTTTCTCCCGCTGAATTATATGTGGCAACGAGTGTAAGTCATGACGTGGTATTATGCAGTATATATAGGAGCGCTCAAGTATAGTAGAGGTTCGTTTTATATGTGATAGGTTCTTCCTGATTATTGATATGCGATTTACCTACGTTTCTGCGATATTACGATAGTACGAAAGTTCGGGCTATCAGTAGTTGTGTTATTTTGGAGTGGGTATTTGAGTAATACCAGGAGCTCCCCGATAAAAGGTTAAAAGTTAGTACGTTTTCTTAGTTCATATTATTGTCAGACCTCTGTCTGGCCGTTAAGTCTATTTCATTGAGTGTTTACGTTAAGCTCACATCTACATGGAACTACAGAAGGTATCCATCCTTAACACTTGTAGGATAGTAAGGAAATTTCTGGACAACTAAAAAGAAATACCACTTCTCAGACTTGGTACGTCGTACCAGCCCCGGAAGGAAGAGGAAACCCTTCTCCCCAGGAAAGGGTCTGATCATCTATAATAATAGCAATAATGACTTTAATACGCATTATGAATGATTTATTGTTCATCACAATTGTCTAGTTAAGTCATTCTCAAATTTAAATTGTGTAACTGTTCAATATTTAGTTTGTCATTCACAATTTTTGTGTAATCTTGTCATTCTCGCAATAAAATAATCCATATTATGAATTATATACGCCGTCCCGGTGGCCAAGTGGTGCGCGCTGCTGACCGCTAATCACTCGTCCGAGATAGGTCTCGGTTTGAATTCTGGGTGATGCTTGGATGATGCGCTTGCAGTACGGGACTGGCTCCCCCCCCCCTCTCAGGAATAAGTGACCTTAAATTACGGGCTGCGGACGACTGCTTATTGCCAATTGAGTTGCTCAAAGTGGTCATTCAGCCCCCGAACAAAAACAAAATGCTTTATTATACGTGTGGGGGCAAGGATAACGATCACCGTGAGCAACTTGATGAGATATAAGCAGTAGCCCGTCCTTAACTTAGGGCCACTGGTTCCAGGGAAGGAACAGAGCCAGTGAAGTAATACAAACACAACATCTATGCCTCACGGGAATTTGAACCCGGTCTCATCAAGATTTTGCAGTCATATGGTTTTTGCAGTTTCGCGGTCGTATGTTATGAAATGTTCGCGACAGTCGCTGAGTGTCTAATCAACATATTTTGCCAAAAGCTTTCAGTTATTGCAATATAACCGTTGAGATCAAATAGGTATGGCGCAGTGTTTGGTGTATGATCCAATCAAAACTCCTTACTTCCTTCCTTTGTCTGATTGGTTACTTCCTCAGAAGCGTTTCCCTGCCCTGCACTTGTCCAAGCAGACACCTTTACTGCATAGGTTGTATAAGGAGCCAGATCTTTTATTCGCATCGTGGTAGATGGGTTGGATGTAGTTGCTGATTTATAATTTTCGTCCGCAACGCCAGTTTTTTTCCAGTACACCGTAAAGTTGGTAATGACACCTTTGACCCTGGTTGGAGGTGACCACTTCAAAGTTAGCGTTTCATTCGTAACGTCCAGGAATTGTAGGTCCTTGGGTGGGTCCGGTACTGGAAGAAAAAAATTCATTGATTCTTTGTTGAAAACAAAGATACGATCAACATTTATTTGATTTTAACAAACTTTCAAAATGCTGATCTCCAAAATTTTAAAAGGTACAAAAACAAAACTTAGAAATGTCTCTTTATTTAAACCAAAAATTGCATCTGATGATACAATAAGAGCGTATGATATATTTACAAACAGAGCACATTTAAAGAGACAGAGGGGCCAGTGGCTGGAAAGTATTTTGGGGGCCCCAGTATTAGTAGCACATCTAGGATTTCACTATGGGTGGATGCGTAAAAATACCCAGGAGAAAACACCCCGAAAATATTATGAGGAATCCATTAAAGAGGAATCCATTATGCCCTCCGCATTGAAGTGTTTATCCCATGATTCATGGACGAATCAGTGGTGGCAAGAAAATGTAAAAAGACATGGTTGAAAAATGAATACCAGTTCATTTCTGCTTTAATCCCCCCACCCGCCCCCAGGGTTCGACTTGTTGAAATTATATCGAAGTAGTAGCCAAAATAATATGATAAAAATATTATGATTCAGAAGAATTATTAACATATGAAAATTTCCCCGACTACAGATGTGTAGAAAAAAACATCTGTTCTGATTTCGAATAATGTGAGGATGGACTGGGGGCGACTATACTTTTTACGGAATCCTTCTAAAAAAGCAAAAAGAAATCGAAAAAAATGTTCACAAGGCAGTTTCTTATAGTTTTTGCTGTGCTATCTGCAAAAAGAAAACAGAAAAAAACTGTAGAACTCTAACAATTCTTCAAGCACCCTACATAATTCTGGGGTCCCTTGAAAATGCGGGGCCCGGGGATGCAGCCCCTGGCCCCGTCTTGAATGGGCTCTGTTTACAGGCGATTATTCCTCGTCATTTTTCGCCAGATCTGAAGCAGTACAGTGTTACTCTTTGTCAAGAACTGTGTGACGTATACTTCTGATTAAATTTTCCTTTTGAATTTCTGTATTCTTATGTAAATTCGGTTTCTTCTCGTAAAATCTTTTTCCGACTTAAAGAGAGATTATTTCTCCCGACGAGTTTCAAAGTTGGCAATAGTTTAGTGTTTCAACGCCGGTGTTTAAAATTAAATTCCGCAAGGCATCCGCAGAAATAAAATGGAAAACGTATAATAGTAGGTAGAGACGTTTGGCATGCAAAGAGACACAATCATAAGGGCTATGAACATTTTATTACAAACAAATGTGTATACAGTTTGCGTATACAGGGTAGCATCTGCAAATAACACCAATGTGAGAAGGAATATGATCCCCTCGTACGGACAGACATCCCTGACAAACAACGATACATACTCATCACCAGGCTGTTGATGAACTCTGGAAATAAAGAATTCCACTCCTCGATGAGAGCGATGCTTAACTCGTGAAGTAGTCTTAGAGCGTGTCTGACGAGCTACGCATCGTCTCGGAGCATAGCGGGCGTTCTCCGATGTGAGCGGTATCGGTCAACGAAGGAATTTTTTCAATCGAGTTTTCAGGAGCTCAGATTTTGCTGCAAATACATCAGAACCAGAAATTAACACTTACGTCCCCTGCTGGCCAAACAGTTCTTTGCCAAACATTAGAAATTATATGCAAAACATTTGCAATCGGGAGCTGTATGCGATACAGGAAGAATTTTTCAAATCGGAGTGTTAGAAGCAGATATATCGGGGGAAACTCAATTTATCTTATCGCCCCCTAGCGGAACGTGTATGAATTACTTGAAAATTTTGAAATTGCATGAAAAACATTTCGCACCGGAAACGCTATCCAACAAGGAAGGAATTTCGCAAATCGGACTCTTAGAAGAACCTATCGACAAATATAAGATATGCATTTACGCCCCTGGTAGAGAAACCATGCATTATTTTAAGAATAAAATATTCAGAAAAGGTTTATTGACGTCAGTGGTATCGGTCCACGAACGAATTTTTTCAGTCGAGATTTTAGAAGCTCAGATTTTACTGCAAATACATCAGAAGCAAAAATTAACACTTACGCTCCCTAGTGGCGAAACCATTTTTCACCAAGAATTAGAACTTATATGCAAAACATTTCCCATCAGGAGCTGTATCTGCCGCAGAAAGAATTTTTCAAATCGGATTTTTAGAAGCAAAGATATCGGGGGAAACGTAGTTTACTTTTTCGTTCCTGAGTGGGAAACCTGTGTGTAATTTGAAAGAGCGACGATACCTAAAGTAGTCTTCGATATAAATGCAATGGAAAGGTTTGAGATTTTTTTCAATCTGTTGTTTAGAAACAATTATGTGGAATAAAATGTATTTTTAATTCGATATCATCTGCATTTACGCTCTCTATCGGCGAAACTGTGCATCATAAAAAAACGAAATAAAGGATAATCTTTGGCACATTTCAAGCTTTCCAATGCAAAAAGAATTTTTCAAATTGGACTAACAGTTGCAGAAATATGGTGTTCACAGACAGGCGGACGGGCCAACCGGTAACATATGCATGATCTTTTGCACAAAAGACGTACTAAAAAATCGGATTTCGTGGTTCTGCTTCAATTTTCTATTAAGAAACAACCTTTCGGTGATATGCGAATACTCAGTGCCTCGAGAAAAATGTAATGATCGGAAACAAGAATATTCAGAGCAAATTTCAGCTTGCTCAGATTCGGGTTTTCCATTGTTAGAAAAATACATACTATATATACTAACACTAATTCAAGTCATTAGCACGAATACATAAAGTTGCTATAAAGGAAACGACAAGCGTAAATGAACCCCGTCCCTGGATGGGCTGCGCCCAGGTTATTGTGCAGATCACGGTCAGGGACTTTGCTTATCTGTCCTCTGTATTCAGTTTGTCGGAGGTTCGCACAAGATGCAGACTTTCCAGCATTATCGCCCTTCTTACAGGGAAGAAAACATTCCAAGTGTGTTTCCCAGATGCAGATATGTGGTGGCCCCCTCTAACTTTGTTTGCAAATATCTTCGCTATCAATCATCCGTTTTAGACGATATTTGCGATTTAGGGGTTTTTCGATGTGCTAAATAGAAAGCGCATAAAATAACATATCCCTTATATGGAAAAATTCAGAGATAGATAACTAATTTGCATGTTTCTTCGCATCACGTAATATTTCACTTCAAGTGCTTTCCAACTGTACCTTTCTTGTTTGCATGCAGCAAACGGTTCCAAAGTTGAGGCGGTGGCTCCTTTTCTTTTTTTTTTTTTAATTTGAGGTCTGTACCTCCCTACTCACAGCGCTCCTTCCTTCCCAACCGTTATTTGCACTTATGCGAATATATGGTAGTGTCCGAATACTTTTGGTAGTATAATGTATGTGTAATTTACATTTTCAGCTACAAACTACTGGGACATATCCGGGAAAGGGACAAATTAAGTCTCCGAACTGCAAGTTAAGATTCAAGCAAAGCTTCAAGTTAAAGTCGAAACTTTAACGTAAGATAAATTCAACTAACGTATAAAATTGCATTTATTTTTATAATCCCACTAAAAGTGACGAAGTTCACCCTCTTGCAAAAAAAGCGAAAGTTTAGATGTGATTGCATAAGTTTGCAAAAGATAAATAGATAAATTTGCAACAGAAAAATAAGGCAGTTTGCTGTCTACCTCCCTTGAAAAATCCATGTGGTTGACGTGCGAAAGCTTGGAAACCTTGATTTTATCTACGCCAATAAATTCGGATAACTAGTGTAGTTGTACTATCTTATATAAATGTGATTGTATATGAAACACACTTTTGTCTCACAGATGAATTATTTACTATATAAGAACATCCACCAATAGAAACCATGAGCTCTCGTTCAGTGATTCATGTCACAGTTCCATCCTGTGAGATAAGGGTATGTATATCTACTTCCTCTTCGTGATCAAAGGAGAAAAAAGGAAAGCAAGAATGGTTGCACAGAATTTCCTGGTCTAATGAGCATATCTTTTGTACTAAAATAAATAAAACGTTTAGTCACAAAAAAAAATTTTATTTCTCGCCGACTTCAGTTTTGCTGTCCATTCGACAAATTCGTTTCGAAAAGTGTTCTAAAATTCAACATTCGAATCGAAATATGTTCTAAAATTCAACATTCGTTTCGAAAAGTGTTGCAAAATTCAACATTCGTTTCGAAAAGTGCTGTAAAATTCAACATTCGTTTCGAAAAGTGTTTCAAAATTCAGCGTTCGTCTCGAAAAGTGCAAAATTCAACATTCGTTTCGAAAAGTGTTGTAAAATTCAACATTCGTTTCGAAAAGTGTAAGATTTAACATTCGTCTCCCTAAAAGTGTTGTTAAATTCAACATTTGTTTCGAAAAGCGTTGTAAAATTCAACATTCGTTTCGAAAAGTGTTACAAAGGTCAACATTCGTTTCGAAAAGTGTTACAAAATGCAACGTTCGTCTCGAAAAGTGTTCTAAAATTCAACATTCGTTTCGAAAAGCTTAATATTCAACATTCGTCTCCTAAAAACTGTTGTTAAATTCAACATTTGTTTCGAAAAGCGTTGTAAAATTCAAGATTCGTTTCGAAAAGTGTTGTAAAATTCAACATTCGTTTCGAAAAGCGTTGTAAAATTAAACTTTCGTTTCGAAAAGTGTTACAAAGGTCAACATTCGTTTCGGAATGTGTTGCAAAATTCAACATTCGTTTCGAAAAGTGCTGTAAAATTCAACATTCGTTTCGAAAAGTGTTTCAAAATTCAACATTCGTTTCGAAAAGTGTTGCAAAATTCAGGATTCTTCTCGAAAAGAGCAAAATTCAACATTCCTTTCGAAAAGTGTTGCAAAATTCAAGATTCGTTTCAAAAAGTGTTGTAAAATTCAACATTCGTTTAGAAAAGTGTAAGATTCAACATTCATCTCCCTAAAAGTGTTGTTGAATTCAACATTTGTTTCGAAAAGCGTTGTAAAATTCAACATTCGTTTCGAAAAGTGTTACAAAATGAAACGTTCGTCTCGAAAAGTGTTCAAAAATTCAACATTCGTTTCGAAAAGTGTAAGATTCAACATTCGTTTCCCAAAAAGTGTTGTTAAATTCAACATTCGTTTCGAAAAGTGTTGTAAAATTAAAGATTCGTTTCTAAAAGTGTAAAATTGCATTTGATTTCCTTCAGCTTTGCTATACATTCGACAAGACGTAACGGTTTTCAATTTCCGCTTGACCATACCCGCTACAAAACAGCTGTCTACAAGATTTGAAGATTTATTGTGTTTTAAAGTAAATATATTTTTTCCAGTATAATTTTACTATGTCTGTAGTCTATAGTACAATTTGTAATGCACGTTTTTTGAGTTTTTTAACAAAAAAATTAGTTTTATGCACCTTAATGGGACGTTCTGCCTCAAAAAAATTAAAACTGGCTGTAGCAGTCTAAGGAAAAAACATTTTTGATTGCGAAATACGTGCAAAATATTCGTCATAATGAAAACTATCCCAAGCAAAAGCAATTTTAGTCGGATTTTGAAAAGCAGAGATTTTGTCGTAAATAAAAATAAGAAAATCATTCGGCGTAGAAAACATGAAAATACGTATCTTTCAGTTGGCATTTTAGAAACGGAAATATTTTTTGAAAAGTTTCCCGCATTTAATGAATATCTTTTTCTGGATAAACGGTTGAATTATTAATGTGGCAGTCCATACGATAGGTTACCAACAACAAGATTTTCGTAATATTCCTATTCAATATTCCCATGATACAAGCCTATTATATAATTTAATGGATTCATATGACAGTCACAGTACATTAAAAATCGTATTATTGTGCAATGCGAAGAAATGAAAATAAAACACGACATAACCACTACGTAACAGAACAAACGTCGCAGACAGTTGTCGGAGCACGTGCGTGTTGCCACAGATGAAGTCGTTTGTCTGACTAACTTCGTTTTATTTTCCGGTATTTCTCCTTGATTTTACGTATCGTACGATAGCGGTGAGCTTAGTTCCGCTTTCGTCCATCGGATAAGAGCAGATGGCGCTGCAAGTATTGAATTGATGTAAGAGCGTTAGGGACAGACGTAGCTTATTATACTGTATAGATTTTATGGTGAATTTGATGACCGTACTATGAAATGAATATCTGAAAACGATTTACATGTTGTTAAGGCTGCAAATATCTTTTGGAGTATTGCTCTTTTTTTTTTTTTTATGTTTAATGCAATGAAAATGTCTTACTTCCATCCGTAGTCTTATTCGTTACTTCTTGAATAGGCGCACCCTCTCCTTCGCAGGTCCAAGCTGAAACCTTTAATGTATAGTCTGTGTATGGTTCCAGGTTTTCCAGTCTTAAATAAGTGATGTTCGTTTTTCTGGATTTATAATCCTCATCCGTGGTGTCAGTTCTTTTCCAGTACACCGTATAGCTGGTAATTGGACTTTTGACGACTCCTGGTGGAGACCATTCTAAAGTCATTGTTTGGTTTGTAACATCCTTGATTTTGAGGCCTACTGGTGGGTCTGGCGCTGAAAGAAATTAACAGAAGAATCAGTGAACAAAACAACCAGCTAAACAAATTCGGATTTGAACAGTTTTTCCAAAATACAGTGGATAAAAAAAGTATCTGCACACATGCATTACTTTGCATAAATAAACGTGTGGAGCAATTGGGACGGGATATTTTCAGCCATTGAATTGCTGTTACAAGAAATAGACACACATGTGTTTCTTAATATCACTAAGCAGAAGAAATTTATACACTGAGTGGCCACTTTATTATGACCACCTGACAGTTTTAAGCAGATGAGCTATGGCTGCACGCTGTTGCCGCCAGAGGGCGAGGCTAGTATAAAAAGTGAAAGCTTAGTGCTTGCGACAGTTGTAGAAGTGATTTTTGGGTGACGAGATGGGTAAAAAACGCGATTCGACGGACTTTCAACGTGGGATGATTTTAGGAGCTCGTATCCATGGAGCGAGTATCACCGAAACCGCCGCATTCGTGAAATGTTCCAGAGCAGCTGTTGTTAAAGTGTTTAAAGACTGGACTGTCAGCCAAAAAACTGGGTCTCTACGTGCAACGTGTGGTCGTCATCGACTAGTGACTGCTCGGGCGGAACGGAGAGTGTCCAGACTGGTAACAGACAACAGAAGGGCAACAATGCAGCAAATTACAAACCATCTTATACAAGGATTCCATCAAATGATCTCTGCACGCACTGTTCGCCGTACACTGCATCGGATGGGATATGGCAGCCGAAGGCCTGTTCGAACACCTTTTCTGTCTGCAGTTAACAAGAGAAAACGTCTCCAGTTCGCACATGAGCACAAGGATTGGACAGTCGATAATTGGAAACAAATTATGTGGTCTGATGAATCACGTTTTCAGTTGCACCATGCCGATGGCCGAGTGAGAATTTGGCGGAAAGAGCACGAAAGCATGGACCCCAAATGCATTGTTAGAACCCTTCAAGCTGGTGGAGGCAACGTTATGGTTTGGGGAATGTTTTCCTGGCATGCTTTGGGCACTTTACTTCGTGTTGATCAACGTCTGACTGGTACATCATATCTAAAAATCGTTGCAGACCAAGCGCATCCTATCATGTGGATGGTTTATCCCAATGGCGATGGCTACTTTCAACAAGATAATGCGTTCTGCCATAGTGCTCGTATTGTACAGGATTGGTTTCAGGAACATTCCGGTGAGTTTATTTTGCTTAGGTGGCCCCCAGAATCTCCAGATCTCCACCCCATTGAGAATTTGTGGGATGAAGTTGAACGAGCCATCAGACAGCTGGATCCACAAACTCCTGGAAAGTGCTATTCATCAAGCATGGTCTCAGATTCCACAAACCACCTATCAACATTTTGTGGAGTCCATGCCACGAAGAATCGACGCAGTATTAAAGGCAAAATGTGGCCCAACAAGGTATTGAGGGGGTGGTCATAATAAAGTGTCCACTCAGTGTATAAAAAGGGTTGAGTAGAACGTTTTGCAATATTTGGATCATTTATGTCTTCATACGTACCTTTACGACGAAAGATGACTAGCATTCAAAGTATAGGCCATCGTGTTGCACCATCTTTAGCCAACTGTCTGCCAGTTCTTCGACTCCGTGGCAGTAGCAGTTCTTGTCCTTCGAGGCGAAGAAATCCTTCTCCCCAGCTGCCACCTCCTCTTGGTTGTTGAAGTGCCGCCCACGAAGGAAGTGGGCCATGGACCGGTATAAGTAATAATCCGAAGGGGCAAGGTCCGGACTAAATGCTATGCGGGGCATCAGTTCGATGCCCTCAAGTTCCTGAAGTTTCGCCCGGGTCGTTGGCGCGGTATGAGGTCGAGTGTTGTCCTGCTGTAGGAAAACGTGCATTCTGTTCACAAGTGCCGCGTATTTCTCCTCCAAAACATCTTACATCCGCTCCAGCTGTTCAGAGAAGAGGATGGAGTTGAGAGTCCGACCATCTGGAACAAATTCGTAATGGATTACACCCTCAAAATTCCGCCAGACGCGTATCATCACGTTGTGCTCGAAGCGCGCATGTTTGGCAACAGGTTCGGGAAGCTGGCACATGCTCAACCACTGCCGTTGTGTGTTAGGATTACGGAAATAGACCCACTTTTCATCGCACATAACAATTTGCGTCCAAGGCTCCACAATTCTACTGGAACGGTATCCAACTACTGCACTGATGATGGAAGCAGGCCGTAGCAAACAATGGCGACTACATTCTGGACTGATTTGTACTTGTTTGTATATATACGGTTATTAGCACTTTTCTGTTGCCTTGCATTTGGAAACATTAGTTTCTTTCGAACGCAGTATGAACAAAATATATTTTTCCATATTTTTAAATGTTTTCTCATGTAAAATTAGCGTTACTTCTAGGGCTTTAAGCAAATCAGCAGATTGCACTGGAAGATATAAACATCATAATTTCCGGGTATATCCTTGTTTCAATCATAAAAATATGTCATTGGTCGAAAACAAATATAGAATTTAATTATATATACACTGCTGGCCACCGAAAATGCAACACCAAGAAGGACACGAGATAGCAAAGCCAGATTTACTGGACACATAACAAGAGATACAAAGATGAAACGATTGAGCTTACAGGCACGAAGACATCAATAGTTCGAGTGACCCGCATGGCTGGCAATAACGGCCGCTACACGCCGCGGCATCGAACTAAAGAGGCTTTGGATGTGAGCTTGGGGTAAGTCGTTCCAGGCTGCTTCCACACATTGCCACAGTTCATCAGGCGTAGCCGCGGCGTGGTGCTTGCTGGGCCACTCGGTTGCCGATCAGCGACCAGACGTGTTCGATGGGCGACATATCGGGAGAACAGGCGTGCCACGGCAGCAGTGACACCTGGTGGGCCATGAAGAATTGCTGCACGATGCGTGCCACGTGCGGACGCGCATTGTCCTGTTGAAACGTGGATGCTTGAAGGTCCTGAAGGTAAGGGAGGACTACAAGCTCCAAAACGTCGGAGATGAAACGGTGGCTGTTGAGTGTGCCGGCGATGCGTACCAGAAGGGTGCGGGTGTCACATCCAATTGCGCTCCAAACCATAACGCCAGGCGACGGACCTGTATGGCGATGCATAATGCAGGCGTCATACAGTCTCTCACCGCGGTGCCGCCACACGCGGATCCGACCATCGTGGTGTTGCAGGCAGAAGCGGGATTCGTCGGAGAAGAAAATGTCGTTCCATTCGGTAGTCCAGGTGCGGCGTTCAACGGCCCACTGCCGTCGCACTCGCCGGTGTTTTAACGTCAATGGTAATCGGAGCAACGGGCGCCGTGTGACAAGCCCCCGCTCCTGCAGATGACGTTGAACGGTACGTGCTGACACAGGTTGTCCTAACACATTCCTGCGCTAACGTTCGTGATGTGGCGGTGCGAGCCGTCAATGCCCGCAGCATAACATGCCGGTCCTTTCGTTCGGTGATGTGCTGCGGCTGCGGCAATCGCTCACGTCGGTCCGTCCGTCTTTCCCGCACCCACCGAATCCAAACTCGCCTCACTGTGGCTGGATGTCGTACCACGCGGGCACCGATGTCTCGGTACGATAAACCGCTGTCGCGATAGGCCACTATTTGTCCTCTGTCGAACTCCGAAACGTGCTGGAATGACTGTCGTATTCTGCGACGAGGCGTCAGGAAGCTTCCCACGCACAGGTCCGGTAGGACAACACATTTCCACTACTTACACTCCACCTTCTGTGCACCATTCTTATAGTGCTTCTCGGTGGCGTGCCGGGCGACAATGATATGCATATGCCCTGCAATGCTAAACGTTTGCATGTGCTCTCGCGAGCGACGCATGCTGCGAATTTCAGGCAAATCGGATGCTTCCTTCTTCGTGTTGAATTTTGGGTGGCCAGCAGTGTACAAACAATTTTACAGAATTTTCAGCGGCATTTTTCAAAACATAATTTACTGGGATAAAAGCAATGCTTACCTTTGGTGTACGTTGCATGTGTTATTGTTTTTGTCTTTTGAGTAGTATCGTTACACTCAATACTAACGGATATTGAATACTGATTGCAGTAACACAGTTTAGCCACAGGTATAGATGTTGTACGTTCATCTATCGGAAGAAGCGTATGGTTCTTGCACTCAGCATTTTGTAGAGAAACAATCTGAATTAGATATATATTAAGAGCATCCTCGCTTTCTGAATCAGAAGTCCAACTTATCTCAGTTTTGTTATCGTTCGTTTCATTAACTGAGATAGTTATGTTCGGACATTGTTCCAACAAGGCTGGTGTTGGTGCCGCTCTTACAACAGTTGTTGTTTCAGTTGGTGTTGGACTTTCACTTGGTGTTTCAATTTCTGTAGATGATTTTGTTGCAAACGGTGTTGTCTGCGATGCTGTTGATCCTGGCAGTGATGTTATTTCACCCACAGGTGATGAGTCCGCCTCGAAATGCATCTCATCTGTATTAATGGAAGACTTATTCTCACTGGCGGAAGTGTTACTGGTATCTCTTTTCTCTCGAATATTTAAAAATAGATCAGACTCTTCAAGAACAGAAACAGGCCAAGCATGTTCGTCCCCTGATCTCTTTTCGAGATCGTTTGTTCTTTGTGGTTCTGCACGTGGGGATGACGACATTTTACCATAAATGGATGCGCTCCTTTGACCTACTCTTCCCTGAAAAAAAAAAAGCAGATTTAGATCCATTGCAGTAAGAATAAAACTTATCCAAGAAAAAATATTTCGTAGAGGAGACAATCGTGCGAGAAAACAGAAACATACTCAGAATGTTTAGTAAGGTTAACATTAGCTATTCCATTAAAATACTGATGAAGCCAGAAAATTCCAGCTGCCGCAGTGTCTAAGCGATGGCTTCTTATCATTCGTCCGAGATGGGTCCGGGTTTGAATCCCGATGATGCATGGATGTTGTGTTTGTCTTACGGCGCTCGCTCTTTCCCTTCCCTGGAGCCAGTGGCCTTAAATTAGGACATAGGAGCGGGATCCATTCCATCGCCCTTATGTGTCATAACTTACGTAAAAATCCTTTGGTTGCAACAAAACTTTAGTATGTTGTTCAAGGAGGTATACTAAACCTATTCCGTTGAATATAATCGAAATGGGGTCAAAGGTCAGGACACAGGAGCGCGATTTATTCCACAGCCATTATCCTCATAATTAGACTAAAATGCTTCGATTGCAACAAAACTGTAGTATGTTATTCCAGAGGTATACTGGACCAATTCTTTTTAATATCGTCGAAATGGGGTCAAAGGTCAGGGCACAGGAGCGAGATTTATTCCACAGCCATTATCCTTATAAGTTGAGTAATGATTCCTGATATGTTGAAAAGCGTGTCATAATCAGTGCATTGCATGATTTTACTAACTTGTCAATAGTAAAGGTTCAGTCTTCTACAAAGGAGTAGTACTTGGTTCACGCAGTCGGCATACAAAAACCACCTCTAGTTGTCTCTTAGAGACCAAACGTCCCAAGAAAGCGCACGCTGAGCATGACAAAGGCTCATGATGGCTGTGTGTCTCAAGGGCTTCTTTGCAGAAGACTCAGCCCCTGGTGAAGAATGCTCCAATAAGAAATGGCACCGTGTAAAATTTGGAAATAATTTGCCAGGTGGTAAAATCTTGTTTTCGTTAGGAAAATCTCACAGTAGTATACCTCCTTGGAATTTCTTTTTTTTTTTTTTTTTTTTTTTGGAGGTTTAACGACCACCGTGAGCAACTCAATGGGCTATAAGCAGTCACCCGTCCCTAATTTAGGGTCACTGGTTCCAGGGGAGGGAGAGAGCCAACGCCGTAAGACAAACACAACATCCATGCCTCAGCGGGATTCGAACCCGGACCCCGTTCGGACGAATGATCAGAGGCCATCGCTTAGACCACTGCGCCACCGGGGCGGCTGGAATTTCTTCATCCCACAGTTTAGGAACCAATGATTTAAGCAAAGTATCACCAAAAACCTTACGAGTAGAGAATGGGTTCATTCCAAAACTGAGCGATATGCAAGCGAAGAAAATCGGCTACTTGATTGACCAAGTTGCTCTTCTCCAAGGTTGCTCAAACCGATTTTTTGCGATAAAGCTGTGAGGGTTTTCTTCATAAGAAAACCCTCACAGCTTTATCGCAAAAATTCAAGAAGAATAAAAATTCAGTCCGTACATACTCCGAACACCAACTTATAATGAATCTTCTCTCAAAAAGCCAATCGTAATTTCTTTTAATAATTGGTCTGAAACAGAGTAATATCCTTTCGTCCCGCTCTGTGTATGAACTTTATTTCTTGTATCACTCTGTCATAATAAATTGTTGAAATAAGGGTACCCACCACTAGATGGTTAAAAATCCAAGAAGCTGTGACGTGTGTTATCTACAGATGGTGAGTCGAAAGTTTTGCAATATTTGCATAAACGCATGTGCTCCGGTAGGGAATATATCGCGTGTTTAAACTAGTTAAAGTCGCGCACTGCAGTTAGTCGAAAGGGATATAAAGTGGTAGTCGTTGCTGTAAACAGCATTACATGTCGCCGTTCTGTCTGTGGTTGTGACGCTTAAAAGATGAACAGCCACAACCAGCTAATTAGGGAACTTTTGCTTTACGAGTTTGAACTCGGGCATGACGCTGCTCAAGCAGCACGAAATATTTGGCATGTGAAAGGGAAAGGTTCCGAGGACCACAGTACCACAACCAAATGGTTCAAAAAATTTCGCTCGGGTGAGAGAAACCTTGACGATCAGCCAAGGTCAGGTAGGCCGAGAACTGTGAATTCGGAGGCCGTGCACCCTGCAGTACCGACAGATCCGACAACCAGCACTCGGAGATTGACTGGAGAGCTGGACATATCACAGACTACGGTGGTTCGTCACCTTCAGGACCTCGTCAAGGTCTGCAGGAGCTGCCGCATAGCCCCTCACGAACAGACGCCAGCTGAAGCAAACCGCCGAGTGGAAGTGTGCTCGAAACTCCTAGAAAACCCACGCGATGTTCGTTTCATTAAGGGAATTGTTACGTGCGATGAAAAGTGGATCTATTTCCGTAATCTTAACATACAACGGCAGTGGTTGAGCCCGGGCCAGCTTCCAGAACATGTTGCCCAAACGTGTGCGCTTCGAGCACAAGGTGATGCTCTGCGTCTGGTGGAATTTCAAGGAGGTAATCCATTAGGAATGTGTTCCAGATGGTCGGACCATTAAAGCCAACCTCTACTGTGAACAGCTGGAGCGGATTTATGCCATTTTAGAGGAGAAGTAACCGGCACTGGCGAACAGAAAGTGCGCTCTCCTACAGCAGAACAACGCTCGGCCTCATAGCGCGAACGACCCGGGAAATTCTCCAGGAACTTGAGGCCATCGAACTGATGCCACACCCAGAATATAGTCCGGACCTTACCCCGTTGGATTATTACTTCTTCCGGTCCTGGCCCACTTCCTTCGCGGGCGGCACTTCAATATGAAGAAGGAGGTAGCAGCTGGAGTGAAGCAGTTCTTCGCCTCGAAGGACAAGAACTAGTACCGCCGCGGAATCAAAGAACTGGCAGGCAGATGGCAAAATACTGTGCAACACGATGGCCTCTACTTTGAATGCTACTCAGCTTTCGCCGTAAAGGTACGTATGAAGGCATAAAGTGATCCATATATTGCAAAACTTTCGACTCACCCTCTGTACGTTAACTTTCCCTTTTTGTCTGCTGTCTCTTATGCAGTTTTAGTTACCTCTCTTTATACAACACTTTCCGTACTTAACGTCATGTCTGAACTCCAAAGTGTTTATGTTCTTTCTGGCAACACTTGCAGTCAAATTTGGGAACCCAACATTAGGTCAGGAATAATGTAAATGATAGGATGATATGTGATAGGACTAATCGGACCATATCACACGTTGCCGCCCCGGTGGCGCAGTGGTTTAAAGCGCTGGCCTCTGATCATTCGTCCGTAAGGGGTCCGGGTTGGAATCCCGGAGAGGCATGGATGTTGTGTTTGTCTTACGGCACTGGCTCTCTCCCTTCCCTGGAACCAGTGACCCTAAATTAGGGACGGGCGACTGCTTATAGCCCATTGAGTTGCTCACGGTGGTCGTTAAACCTCAAATCAAAAAAAAAAAAAAAAAAAATTATCACACGTTTCCAGTCATTAGCTGTCCAGGTTTTATGTTCATGACCAGGCCGTAGCCAGAAAGAAATTTCGGGAGGGGGAGGGGGGTTAAATTTGAAAATTAATTTTCACCGTACGTTATATACATGTTCAGTTGTTTCTCTGTCACTTGTAATGTGCACACAAAATTCTTCATTTTAATACTCCCCATTTTTGAAATCTATATATTAATTCTATAAGGTTTTTACTGTGAGTCCTATTTTGAGAGAACGACTGAACGTAAAGATATGGTTGAGGTATCAAAATAAAGGATTTATCATGTAGATGTGCCAGTCTAAAAGAAAAATGAGATCGGGGTAACGGTTCGGGTGTTGTGGGACGGCAAAGTTCCCATGTTAAGTCTATGGGGGAAGCGTGCGGTTGACATTCGATCGCTTGCAGTTGACTCACGCGCTGTTGAAGGCGGGGGCATCGAGGGACTGAAATAGTTCAAATCCGAAGTCTTCTCTTTTCTGAGCGAACCGTTGCGCAAAGCAACGCTAACAGGCATTCGTATCAAAGTTTTTCTCATCGGAACAGCGAACACCCTCGAAGACCTGATTGCGTTATGCCGTTGGTCTGTGTGATGTATATATGCAGTTTAATATTCATTCGATCCAATTTATTCACGTAGGTAGGACGTTTCTCATTATGTAACGATATAAATAAACATTCCGTTGACCATTGTTAGTGAAAATATTACGGGTGCCTGCTCATAGCCCATTGAGTTGCTCACGGTGGTCGTTAAACCTTCAGTCAAAAAAATCACAAACCTGGACTATTGTCTTTACTGAAGTGGTTGAATGAATTTGCCAATCAAGTATGTTTACATTTGTTGTTTCATATGAGTTCATTCTTTTCAAAAAAAAAAAAAAAAAAAACTAACCGTCGATTTCGACGGATGAAGAAGTATTCGCAACGCGAATATCATTCCAACAGCATTTGCAAACACAGTTGTGACTGAATATGAGAGTGAAAGAGTGCGCTGTCCAGTTGAATTTTTGCACACGATCGAGATGAGTGGAGTTCCGCCTCACATTTTACGACTGAAAAAGGGTGCAGTCGTGATGCTCATCACGAACCTAGCCGCCCCGGTGACGCAGTTGTCTAAGCGCTGGCTTATGATGATTCGTTCGAGAAGGGTCCGGGTTCGAATCCCTGTGAGGCATGGATGTTGTGTTTGTCTTACGGCACTGGCTCTCTCCCTTCCCTGGAGCCAGTGACTCTAAATTACGGAGGGGCGACTGCTTATAGCTCATTGAGTTGCTTACAGTGGTCGTTAAACCTTTAGTCAAAAGAAAAAAGAATCACGAACCTGGACTATTATCTTTACTGAAGTGGTTGAATGAATTTTTCAATCAAATAAAGTTTACATTTGTTGCTTCATATGAGTTTATTCTTTTCAAAAAAAACAACAACAACTAACCGTCGATTCCTACGGGTTTCGTCTTGTACTGACTTATTACGCTATACTACCAACACAAGTACTGTATATGGATCTATCTGCTCTGTCTTTATTTAAGTACGGCGTATGCCCAAATATCTTTTTTTATTATATGATTTATATCTGGGTACACTAAGTAAGGAATCATAGGATTACATTGTTATATATATATTTTTTTCTTACTTACAAGTAATACAATCAATTGCTTATCATAAAGTAAGTATAGTAGCACAAAGTAGTAAGTGTCTCTCTCTCTCTCTCTCTGTCCTCCTATAGCACAAAGGCCAGCCGTCGTTCTTTTTCTTCAGCAAATCTATTGACGACATCTTCGGGACTGATGTAATATATCCCTATGGATGCTCATAAGAGCCAATCCAGTTAGTCTCTCTTGTCCTGTACAGTTTCGTAAATAAGTTTTTAAACGCTTAGGGATGAGAAGGTTCATTCCGGAGTACTTGTTGAAACAGGAAGAGTGCTGAGGACCTTTAATAGAAAATGAACATTCGGAAAAAAATTTGTTACATTGAGACAATAGCTTTAGTAGGACGTTCCTTTCTCGGTATACTATGTTCATGGCGTACTCAGAACCTGCCCGTTTTTCTACGTCATGAGTTACACTGACAAATGTATACTTAAGTCTTCCGCATTTGTGCTACTGTTTCATTCATCTGCGGATGGGCTTAGTGGAACCCCGAAAGATCTCATGTTTTAAGGTTTTTGTAATCAAATAAAATCTTTTTGGACTTGTGAAGGCTTTAACTCCTTTGGGTTTTGAAGGGTTTTAATGTATCGTGCTGAGAAGACAGCTGCCTGATATTTTACTTCCTACTTTATGTTACGCACGAAATAAACACGTTCTTCATGAAAGGTCGTGTTCGATCACATACCTCACACAGAGAGATAGTTGTCCATTTCGAGAAATATCGGTTGCCTCGTCGACAGAAATCGAAAAACATTTAGCCTGGTTGATTTTACTGACTAATGTATCCTGAATAATTTTGCCACATATTTCAATGATATTATTCTGAATATCTGGACTCGTATACCTTACGTTGAGTGCAGAATTATCGCAGTGGTTTTTTTTTTAATTTCATCGCCACATGAGATGCACATCCTTAACAAGGCCCTAAAATTTCCATCATTTATTTCCGGATCAGAGATTTGGAGTGGTTCAGAATCCTGTGAACCGCGAACTGTCAACTCTTGACGGCCGCACAATATCAAAGTCTCGACGATAGGGATCAAGCACTTCCTGTTTTCTGATATTTGTTTAGCCAGACCTGAATCCAGTTTTTCTCGTACGTTTTGAGATAACTCCCTCCATGCATTCAAAAAAATATTTGCATACAGTGAATAATTCACTTTGAGAATGCTTTGCAAAAAATTCTAAAGCATTTTTCCATTTGTTAAACGGTTTTGTAACCAGCATGCCCATTTTTTGGTGGTCTCCTTTACCTGCACATTCACGTGAAAATAAAGTGTGTAACGTACCAGGAGAGGAGATGTGACGTACCTGCCAGCAGGACGCACACGACATAAAGGCAGATAGGAATCAGAACAAATGTCCGCGTAGCTTAATTGGTAGAGCAACTTATTCCGGAATAAGTTGCTCTACCAATTAAGCTACGCGGACATTTGTTCTGATTCCTATCTGCCTTTATGTCATGTGCGTGCTGCTGGCAGGTACGTCACATCTCCTGGTACGTTACATCATCTCCCCCTTGGTATCCGCGCCGGGGTTCGAACCCGGGTCCACTCATTCCGGAATAAGTTGCTCTACCAATTAAGCTACGCGTGACATTGATTTTAATTGCTATCTGCCTTTATGTCGTGTGCGTCCTTCTGGCAGGTACGTGACATCTCCTGGTACGTTACAAGTGCAATACTTACATAACGCACCTTGTTCACCTACTTGGGTTTAAACGAGCCAAGGAAAATGCGTAAACCGCAACCCCGTTGAAACTTCAGTTTTCGCCCATTCTTCTGGCATCCATGGGGTAGATAGTAATTTATATTTGAGCGCTTCATTAACCCTTGTATTTAAATACATACCTAAATACAAATTATTCGCTTCCTTTCAGGCATCTTCTTTTTCCTTTTTCTGCCCACTGTTTTGACATGAATCTTGATTACATTTTTTTTGAAGAAACTGGAATTTTATCCGAACTCGTTGCTTCAGCAGCAAATGCTTTTACACGTTTAAACATAAAATCTATCAAGGTACATTTTTCACGTTCACGTTTAGCCATAACAAAAAAGATTTCGGTGATTTTTCGCTGACAAAAATACCACTGCGACCTGCGAGTCCGACGGTTTAGAACGTAATACGTATAGTTTTACTTCAGTTTCACAAGCCAGCAAGTGGCGACAAGCAGAAATACACACCACGCGCTTTCCAAGGACGTTAGGATCACCGCCCCCATCCCCAGGCGCAGGCCCGTAGCCAGACAAGCTAGTTGGAAGGGGCGGCCGATGATTGAAATCGGGCAAAATATTCAAAGTGGTCGGGCAAAAGATGTGATAGAGGTCGGGCAAAAGATGTGAAAGAAGTCGGGTAAAAGATGTGAAAGAGGCTGGGCAAAAGATGTGAAAGAAGTCGGGTAAAAGATGTGAAAGAGGCCGGGCAAAAGATGTGAAAGAGGTCGGGCATTATACTTTTGTGCGAGTCGCTAGTACGGGCAAAAGGAAACACAGCTGGCCCTATCCTGCCCAGGCGCCAGGCCCAAACTACGGTGTCTGCTGTAAGCTATAACACGCATTTTGTTTCAGTGGGGCAGGCTGTAGAGGAAGGGTGATGGGTGACTCTCTGTCCCAGCGTCAGCGCGTCTGTACTTCACTCCAGCGATAACAGAAAATGCCATAACATTGCAGCAGCTTCTACCCTTTCCGTATTTTACCTGCGCGCCCCCCCCCTAAATTTTTAGCTGCCGCCGACTGCCGTGGTGTTTTGGTGATTGGTCGTTAGCTTATAAAATAGAACTCCGTTGATTTTCCAGCAGAAATTTATAAAACAATAAATTTATTTTTGGAGACATTGTTATTTCGGGGAGGAGTTTAAACCCTCAACCCCCGCCCCCCGGGCTACGGCTCTGCTCATGACACCCTCTTTTCCGCATTGTAGCGTTGGTTTCTGTGATTAAAAGTTTAGCAATTGCAGCTCTTCCGTGAGTGTTGGCTTTGTGAATTTCTCTGCGGACTGTTTTTGTAAAAAAAAAGGGGTCTTCCAGGTGGATATTGAATTCTGCTGTCACTCGGTTTTCGCTCATTATTCTTCTTCGCCGATGACGTCTTGCCATGCTTTGTGTACGCAGTCATAACCGTGAAGATCTTGCTCTTGAAACACTGAACAATTTGGCTGTTATGTTTACAGACGCTCGTGCTGAACGGGTGTCCACGATTTGTCCTCTTTGGAAGTCTGACAGATAACTAAAACGAGTGATCTGTCACCCACAGCTCATACGAACCACTGGTGAACACAACTTGTATCGCACAGGTATTCCACCCAGAGAATATATACAAAGAAAAGATACACAAAAGATAATCACAACATTTTAATGTAGCCTGCACGAATAACATTAACCCCTATAATCATGGCATTCACACTACAGTATTTTGTCCAATCCCTGTATATACTCAACGCTCCTCGTTCAACTATCTTGTTGAAGGAAACTTTGGATGCCTTTGGCCTCCACTCTCGAGAATTCGATCACACTCGATTTCCTTTGCACTTACACAACAAGCATTTTCTCCTTTTCAGTTTAGATTTGCTCACATAAGTCACAAACTTTTATGCACATTATTCGAAGAAAGGCACACACTTTTATGCACATTAGTCGAAGGAAGTCACACTTTTATGCACATTAGTCGAAGAAAGTCACACACTTTTGTGCACATTAGTCGAAAAAGTGTCACACCCTTTAATGCACATTAGTCGAAGAAGGTCACACGCTTTCATGCACATTATTTGAAGAAAGTCACACACTTTTATGCTCATTATTTGAAGAAAGTCACACACTTTTATGCACATTAGTCGAAGGAAGCCACACTTTCATGCACATTGGTCAAAGAAAGTCACACACTTTTGTGCACATTTGTCGAAGAAAGTCACACACTTTTATGCCCATTAGTCGAAGGAAGACACACTTTTATGCACATCAGTGGAAGAAAGTCACACACTTTTATACACATTAGTCGAAAGAAGCTACACTTTCATGCACGTAAGTCGAAGGAAGCCACACTTTTATGCACATCAGGGGAAGAAAGTCACACACTTTTATGCATATTGGTCGAAGAAAGTCACACCCTTTTATGCACATTAGTCAAAGAAAGTCACATACTTTTGTGCACATTTGTCGAAGAAAGTCACACACTTTTATGCACATTAGTCGAAGAAAGTATAGGATGTTTAAGCGGGAAGTCCCACTTTTAAAGTAGGTCAGTTGTTAGATTTATTAACTGAATAGTGATCTAACTACGTGTAAATGAGAGGTTAATAATAGGAGAATGACTTACCATCACAACAAGTTTTCTGCATATGGCGTCCGTGAGGCCTTTGCCGGCTGTTCTTGCGTCCACTCGTCAGTTCTCGCCACAGGCATTAAGATGTTGTACACAGTGCAACAGCGCGTGTTTGTAGCGAAAAATTACTGCCTTACCAATTCTGTTACTGACACATAAAGAGCTTACCGACACACGACCATGGTGTTTGTCATGCACCTGACCGGAAGACGATTCAAAGGTTCTTGCAGAAGCTGGAAGAAACAGGTTCATTACTAAGTGAGAAAGGGAAGAACCCGTCGTCAAGAGTGCCGCAGTGTGCAGAAGATGTTGGTAAGCGATTGTTTTGCTCCCTCCCGAAATTATTAGGACGATTGTCACAGGAGACCGAATACTCTTTGACGATGTGCCAAATGGCAGCTAAGCACGCAAAAATGCGGCCGTACGTAGTGACAGCTGCACACCAGTTGAAGGGGATCGACAAAATTAAGCGTCTCTAATCGGTTCCTCAACTGGGTGAAAAGAAATCCTGGAATATTTACGAAGACATGGTTTACCGATGAAGCTTGGTTGCATCTCTCAGGATATGTAAATTCTCACAACACGAGGATTTGGGGGTCAGAAAACCCGCATGCTATTCACGAGACACCACTTCATCCGCGAAAGGTGGATGTGTGGTGTGCAGTTCCCGCTGAGAGAGTCATTGGACCAGTTTTATTTGAAAGGACTGTGAGTACTGCTGTGTACGAGCACATTTTCATGGCCTTTGAGGAGCAACTAGACGACATCGAGCTTACGCAGGGGTACTTCCATCAGGACAGAGCCACGTGCCACACCTCCAATGAGTCCATAGCGCTTATCAAAAGTTTTTTCGTGGACCGTGTTATCTCCAAATTCCTGTGACACCCCATGTTACCATACTTGACGTCACCGGATTACTTCTTGTGGGGCTATCTTAAGGAGGGTGTCTGACACAAAAACATACCACGAATCATTCAGAATCTTCGGGCGAACATCACGACCGAAATAAACAATATTGACATAGACATGTTTTGGCGTGTATCAGAAAACATGGTGAAACGTGTGCAAATGTGTCTCAAAAAGGAGCGGGGACCACTTTCTGCTCTTGGTATGATGGTATAAGTCGTTCTCCCATTATTAATATCTCATTTACACGCAGTAACGTTACTGTTTAGTTATTAAGTCGAACGATTGACCAATTTAAAAAGTGAGACTTTAGGCTGAAACACCATGTGCTTCATCACCTATATGACTCAAGTTGTGTTTCTTATGGTAGCTCAGGGTCATGAATAAGAATATTTTCTGGTGGTGATCCCCCGCCAGGTGCAACGCTGTGGTGCGACCCACCCAACTTTTCTTTGAACCCACCCTTTTGCTCCCAAAATATTTAAGCAGATAGAACACATTCCGAGTGCAACCATCTGAAACTTCAGGGGACTTGGATAAACGCATGTGAATTTTTCATATTCATAGAACTTTTATTAGATGAACGAATGTTTGTTAAATTTAGTGATGTACTATTCTGCGAAATGGTGGAGTCAGCGAGCGAATATCTAAGAGAGTAATAGCGTAATTGAATGACACGTTTTCGTATTTGTAGTTTAAAAATGTCAGAGAGAAAGAGAGAGAGACACAGATAGAGAGAGAGAGAGAGAGAGAGAGAGAGAGAGAGAGAGAGATTCCTTGTCAGATTACTAACTAAAAATTCAATGACAGCCTTACGACAACAACATATTAAAAAGACTCAAGTTCATGACGAAAGTAAAAAAAAATTGCGAATAGTAACTGGTTAAATGCCATGGAAGTTCGCATCTGTGGTTCACCGTTCTACACACATGAAATGAATATTACGTACATACAGGGGTTTATCAAAATAGTGAAACACGGACTGCGCCTAGAGTACACCCAATGCGCCATATGCAAATCACAGGAACGACGGAAGGCCGTCTAGGAACTACAAGGCCATAGTATTAAAGAAATGAGTTCTGTCTTTCAGAAACGTCACGAAAAAAACAAAGCTTCTGATTGGTTTCCAACGCCATCGTGTATGACGTCAAATACAACACCGACGTATCAGGCTTTGTAACGTGAGAGTGACGTCACAAACGAAGAGAACTTATCAGAGCTGAGTTCGGGCTCAATTTTAAGAGTCCGAGCCCGTTCGAACCCGAAGTATGTCAGCCTGAGCCCGAAATATATCAGCCCGAGCCCGAAATATGTCAGCCTAAGCACGCCTGAGCCCGAATTTTTATATTGCAAGATAAGGCCTGGACCGCAAAGAACCTGGAAATAATTATTAATCTGTTTAGGTATTTAAAAAAATCTCTTCCAGATTTCTACTCTTTCCTTCCCGTGAAAACGTGCATTTAACCGATGTCTTTCTCAACTGCGGAGTGGGGAAGGGATGTCTATCTATTTCTATAGTTTCTTGAACATTCATTTCTTCCTGAAATGTTTCGGGGGCCAGGCATCAGGAAAAATCGGGAGGCACAACAATCTAAGTCGTACTTTGCTCAATAGAATTAGCAGGGGCTGCCCCGTTAAGGTAGGTAAGAAAATTTTGTCAGCTTGCTATCTACTTTCTACGCATAGTTCTTGAAGAAACTTTTTCCTTCGGAGATATTCAGTAATTCATGGCCTATGGTATTTGTTACCCAAGCCCGGAATGAATAGCTCTGCCGAGTTCGCACTCCCCATCCAGACCCAGTAGCCGACGAATTCTTTTTAACAACTAGAACGTGTAAAAAAGTCTCGTGTGCAAAATAATACAAAATCACATTAAATAAAAAAGGAAGAAATTCTGTCCCTCTCTCAGAGCACAAGCCAGCCCGAGCGGGCCCAGGCTTGACTTCGGGCTTTTGGACTCGGGCTCGGGCTCGGGCTCGGCCCGTCTCAGCACTGGATGTCATCACTCTAATGTAATGGCCTTGCACTTACTAGACGGCCTTGAACGGCGTAAGCCGCGATGTCAGGTATGTAAAGGTTTACAGTACGATGTCGGCTATCATGCAGCAGTGCCACAGTTGCAGGTGAAACAGCTGTTGTACAGTAATTGTCGACAATGTCAGATTTCAGTGACCTCAAAAAAGACATGATCATTGGTGCTCGTCTTACAGAAGCTTGAGTAACTTGAACGGCAGAAACAGTGAGTGTAATGCGAGGAACAGCATCGAAGTTTATGACTACCTTTCAAGAAAATCAGAGCGTAGCCTCCCAAATATGCAAATTGTGATCGTCATACGAAGATGTGGTATAGGGATAGGCAAACGTTGGCACGGATTGTACAAGGGATGAATACCACGACATCGTATCGAGCAGCAGAGTTGAATATCTGTCGGAATGATCCCGTTTCTATCATAACAGTTCGTCAAGAACTCTATTGTGCTGGTAGTTATGGCCGTGCTGCAATCACAAACCTCTCACTGCCAACATCAAACAACAAAACGTGTAAGGCGGTGCAAAACACTCAAAAACTGGGATGCTAAAGGCTGGCCCCGTATCATCTGGTCTGATTAATTTTGCTTCACATCAATGTTCCCTCTGAGCTGTAGTATTCTACATCAAAATTCCCAAATCCCTAATTAATTTTCATAAATTTGAAATCAATTACCTGCAAAAATAATAACAAATAAATAAAATTCGAGCTCTCAAAAGTCAAAACTACAATTTTCTTAAATGCCGTTCGCCTCCTTCTAAGTTCGTCTCATTGCCTTCTTCATTCTCGAAGGCTTCTTGCATAGTAGCCTCGTGCGAGCAGATAGTGAACGCGAGAATGCGGATTAGCGATTTTCCCACGCAGACAGAGAGGCAGATATTGAGTCTTTTCTCAAAACAACACATCAGCGCCAGCCAATCTCAGCAAGCCGCAACCAAGTTCATTGTACTAATTAATGCATCCATGATAGTTGGCGGGGAAAGGCATTCCGGTCAGTTAAATTATAAGCCGCTGGTAAAAGGCTTTTGTTCAAAATTTTCTCACTTAAACGTGATTTTCCTAATTTCCAGCGATTTACTTCAGAATTAAGTTTGAACTTCTCACTTATAGAACTTTTAATTAATGAAATGTTTTTAATATTTTTTTTATTTAAAATCAATTGCAGAAAGAACGGTGATAAAAATGGGAGGATTAGAAAAAATAACGGTTCCAATCCAAGTTCCAAATTCTACTGCATTAGTAACAGAAGCTGAGAAAATATTTTTTTCCCCAAGTGGTTTTGATGCCTGCCCAGCTCATTGGGTTAGGCGCGCATTGTCTGTGGCCGTTTAGAGGGAATATTGCTTCACATTGTTTTCCGCCATTGGTAGAGTGCACTAGAGATGAATTCGGGCTCAATTTTAGGAGCCCGGGCTCGGATTCTTGGAAAATTTTGCTTATCAAGGCTTGCGTTTATGCATTATACACTGGCCAAAGATATGGCCCAAGCAAGGATTAGTTTAAAAATCATTAGTTTAAAAAGTTTAGTTCAATTAATCCACTTCACGATATTAATATGTTTTTAGAAATACTACGCATAAAGCCAAATGTTCTAAAATGTGGATTTGAAAATAAATAAATAATCAACGTGCCCTTCGACCGTATCAGGGGAATCAGTAATTTTGGTAAAAGCTGAAGAAAAGAAAATCGTTTAGAAACTAAAATTCCATTCGTTATTTCTTTTTGATTTCTAAATTTACTTTTATTTTGAATAAATTGCATTATAAGCCGTACAACGCCGTACAGACAGTTGCAAGTGTTTGAAATTTTGATTCTAGAAAACTAATCTTTGCAATATAATTTACATATATGCTGATTGGTAAAGGTAGTTTAGAGTGATGTAGTAGAATATAAAAAAAACATGCAGGGAAATTTCCAAAATTAAAAAAAAAGAACGTAAAAGCATTCCAGACCAGATGATTCTGCATTTTGTAACATTAACAAAGCTTTGCGTTTAATAGTATAATAATCAGAATATTATCATATGTGTGTGCAGTTTCCAAATCAAGTTCATCATGAAAAAAGAGAGAGAGAGAGAACTGCATCTCATGCCTCAGCGCTTCAACTTGATCTTCTTTTCTCTAAAACTCGACCTGCTGCACTAAAAACGAACGTCACACCAAAAATCGCGGGAGTAAGGAAATTTAAAAAATAAATAACAATACTTCTAACTGCACAATTTTGGAAATTAATACATCATTTTAAAGATATGATTCTCGATTTTTAATAAAATACAAAAAATGGGAATGTGATTTTTTCCCAGTTTTTCGATACCAGACCTCCTTAAACTAATCCTTTCTTGGGCCATAGCTTTGGACAATGCATAATGCAAGTCTTGCTAAGCAAAATTCGTCTTGTAATGGCAGCTAGCTTAGGAAATTGAAAATCCTTCCACCATGGTAACAAATCCACAATGAAATTCAACACGTATAATTCAACCGGGCTCGGAATTACACGTGTTGAATTAATTACAGTAATGAAATTCAAGACGTGTAATTCCGAGCCCGGGCCAGGATTTTTCGGTAGTTAATGAATTCTGAGCCCGTCCGAGCCCGAGCTCATCTATAAAGTGCACGCCAGGTGAAAACCTGTAGAGGCGTACCACCCCAACTGTTTGGTTCCGAATGCGAGCATGGAGGTAGGTCCCTAATGCTGTGGGCGCCCTGTCATGGCATTCCTCCTGGACATTGGTTATTTTTCAGGGTCGAGTCACATACGCAACGTACGAATTCATTTTTGGGGATAACCTGCACCCAATGTTTCAGGCATTGTTTCCTAATAACCGTCCCTGTTTTCAAGCAGTAGTTCGTACGAGCATTGTGCGAAACTTGTTAAGTTGTGGTTTGCAGAGCATGAGGAAGAGATACAGCAGCTAGCTTGGCCACCTTAATCTCCAGACCTCCATATTATTGAACATTTGTGGGAATATCTGGAGCAAAAGGTCAAATCACACTTTCCACCTCTAACATCGCTGGAACAGTTGGGACGTATTTTACAATAAGAATGATCCCAAAATCCGTTTTCGTATGTGCATGACTTGTATATGTATTTGAACACAAATTACTTCTGTTCTCAAAGCCCTAGGTTAGTCTACATCTTGTTAAAAAAAAGAACTTCACAAACAGTTAGTTTCCATATTTTGATTATGTACCTGAATCATCATCATCAACCATCATCAGTCCACTGCTGGATGAAGATCTCCCCAAATTTCTTCCACAACGATCTATCTTGCGCAAGTCTCTTCCATGTCACTCCGGCATGATTTCGAATTGCATCTACCCAGCTCCCATGTGGCCTTATTCTGAGTCTTTTCCTGTCCCTTGGAATCCAGTTTAGAATTTCGGCTGTCCATCGCTGGTCCGTTCTTCTGGCAACATGTCCAGCCCATTGCAATTTCAGGGATTTTACTCTGTGTGATCATGATGTCTTCCACTCTTGTCATTTTCCCTATCCATGAGTTCCTCTTCTTATCTCTACTGGTTACACCAAGCATGCATCTCTCCATGCTTCTTTCAGTTGTCTGCAGTCTTTGTATGTTTTTTTCTAGTTAAGGTCCACGTCTCTGCTCTGTACGTAAGCACTGGAAGGACGCCTTGAAAAAACACTTTTCTTTTAAGACATAATGGCACCTTTCTGTTTAAAATTGTGCTGTTTCTTCAAAAAGATCTCCAACCAGCTTTATACATCGATTAATTACTTCATCAATGTGACCTTTGCTTGATACCACGTACCTGAATACTTTTTTTTTTATTGGGGTTGACATCGTCAGCGTGGAGTAAAATCTACTGGAGCAGAAATTTTAGGCAAAATTTCTGTCAAGAATTTCAAAATTTGTACACCCCCCCCCATGCGATACTTAATCCCCAATAGCCTCTTATACGATACTTAGCCCTAGCCCCAAATGCCCCCCCCTAATACTTAGATGCTGCCATTGTACCTTTTCTTTTAACATTCCTTTCTTACTGCGTCTATTCTGTTCTCAGATGTGCATTTCATTGTCATTTTAATCATTTGCATGTCCCAATCTGTTGTACATATCCTGTAAGTTTCAAGCCTAATCGTTCATGGTGTTGCAGTTTTCACAATTAGTAGTGCTCTTGTTAAATGAAAACTATCGTTAGAAAATAATATAAGTGATATCTGCAATAAGCATAACATTTAACGAATGTAAAAATTGAAGTTGTCTGCAGTGTAAAAATGTAATTTGAACGTAAAAATTGAAGTTGTCTCCGACATTATTTAAGATTTATGTAGAACAGGCTTTGAAAGAATGGAAAAGGAAGTGTCGAGCAATGGGAATTAATTTAAAGGGAACAATGGTATTTACTTTATAATTCGCTGATGATCAGGTACTTCTTGCAGAAGATAAATCTGATTTGGAGTATATGACTAGAAAAATAAAAGAAGAATATGAAAAATGGGGATTAACTATGAATTTAAATAAAACAAAATGTTTATGCATTGGTAATAATGAAACAACCCTACAGCTAGAAGATAAAGAAGAAATTGAAAGATGTGATCAATATTATCACCTAGGTGTTAAAATTACAAAAGAAGGTAGAGATGCAATGGAATTAAGAAATACACTGACGGAAAAAATCCCAACCCCAAGAAGGGGTTGTGTTAGATTAACGACAGTTGATAGGCGGTGAGAGTACATCTGTAAGATGACGTCTATGCAAATTTCGCGCTCGGCGCATACGTGTGGCGCTAGTAGCGCCCCTCGGAACATGCAAAGAAGGTTTGCTGTAAATACGCGCTGTAACGTTCGTGAGCGTTAGTTATCGTTGAGATTCGACGTAGTTTGTTGATGTTAGTCAAGAATGCCTTTAAGAAGACGAAGAAGCCATTATCAACAGCTCACGGAGTTTGAACGAGGTCGTGTAATAGGGCTACGAGAAGGTGGATTTTCATTTCCGCAATATTGCAGAACGACTTGGCAGGAATGTAGCCACTGTGCATCATTGTTGGCCGCGGTGGTCAAGGGAAGGTACTGCCTCAAGAAGACCGGGTTCCGGCCGCCCACGTGGCACTACTGAGAGGGAAGACCGCCGTGTACGGCGTATGGCCGTGGCGCATCGTACCGCGTCTGCGGCAGCAATTCGAGTTGCAGTTGCCACCACAGTGACACAACGAACTGTTACAAATCTGTTACTTGAAGGACAGCTCGGAGCCAGACGCCCTGTAGCGTGCATTCCACTTACTCCAAACCACAGCCGTTTGCGAAGTCAGTGGTATCAAGCTAGAGCTCATTGGAGGACGGAGTGGAGATCTGTTGTGTTTTCTGGTGAAAGCCGGTTCTGCCTTGGTGCCAGTGATGGCCGTGTGTTGGTTAGGAAGCCAGATGAGCGCCTGCAACCAACCTGCCTGCGGCCGAGACACACTGGACCTACACCTGGAGTTTTGGTCTGGGAAGTAATTTCCTATGACAGCAGGAGCACTCTAGTGGTTATCCCACGCACCCTGACGGCACAGTTGTACGTCGGTCTGGTGATTCAACCTGTTGTGCTGCCATTCATGAACAGCATTCCAGGGGTGTTTTCTAACAGGATAACGCTCGTCCGCATACCGCTGTTGTAACCCAACATGCTCTACAGAGTGTCGACATGTTGCCGTGGCCTGCTAGATCACCAGATCTTTCACCAATCGAGAACGTATGGGGCATCATTGGACGACAACTCCAGCGTCACCCCCAACCAGCATTAACCGTCCCTGTATTAACCGACCAAGTGCAACAGGCATGGAACTCCATCCCACAAACTGACATCCGGCACCTGTACGACACAATGCATGAACGTTTGCGTGCTAGCATTCAAGATTCTGGCGGTTACACCGGTTATTAATGTACCAGCATTTCACATTTTAAATGGCTCTTCTCGCGCTTACATTAAGCTGTGATCTTGAAACCTTAATCAATTAAATATGTTACCTATACAAATGTATTGCCGCCATTTAATTCCTCTACAACTATTTTTTCGTGGTGTTGGGATTTTTTTTTCCGTCAGTGTAGAATTGCACAGGGAAGAAAAGCTGTTAAACGCCTCAATGGAATCTGGTGGTGATGAAATAACCAGAAAAAGAAAATGGGGTATTTACAATAGTATTGTTAAAAGCATTTTACTATATGGGCCGAGTCCTGGCGGTTAACAGATGCGGATAGAAAGAAAATAACAGCCGTAGAGATGGATGCTTTAAAGAGATCATGTAGAGTGTCAAGAAGACAGAAAATAACGAATGATAGGATTAAAGAATTGATGGAAGTGAAATAAACAATTTTAGAAGACATACAGAGGAGACAATTGCGTCGGTTTTGTCATGTAAAAAGAATGATCAATGAAAGACTGCCCAAAATTGCCATGAAATTTAAATCAAACAAACGAAAGAATAGAGGCCGACATAGAAGAACATGGTCTGATGGAACAAAGAGAGCACTTAGTCAAAATGGCCTGATGGAAGAATGGTGCTTAGATAGAGAAAGATGGAAAGAAAAAACCCTTGGAGATCGAAATGCAACGTCAGACCCCATAAACCGATTGCACTGTACATACACTGCTGGCCACCCAAAATGCAACACCAAAAAGGAAGCATCCGGTTGGCTTCAAATTCGCAGCATGCGTCGCCCGTGAGAGGGCATGCAAACGATTAGCATTGCAGGGCATATGCAAATCATGTGCGCCCGGCACGCCATGGAGATGCTCTATAAGAAGGGTACACAAAAGGCGGGGTGTAAGTAGTGGAAGTGTGTTGTGCTGCCGGACCTGTGCGTTGGAAGATTCCTGATGCCTCGTCACAGAATATGGCAGTCCTTCCAGCACGTTTCGGAGTTCGACAGAGGACGAATAGTGGCTTATCGCGACAGTGGTTTATCGTACCGAGGCATCGGCGCCCGTGTGGGACGATATCTAGTCACAGTGAAGTGAGTATAGATTCGGTAGGTGCAGGAGGGACGGACGGACCGACGTGAGTGAGTGCCGCAGCCACGGCGCACCACCGAACGAGAGGACCGGCATGTTTTGCGGCGGGCATTGACGGCTCGCACCGCCACATCACGAACGTTAGAGTAGGAATTAGGGTGTGTTGCGCAACAACCTGTGTCAGCACGTATCGTTCGACGTCGTCTGCAGGAGCGGGGACTTGTCGCATGGCGCCCATTGCTCTGATTACCCTTGACGTTAAACCACCGTCGAGTGCGGCGGCAGTGGGCCGTTGAACGCCGCACCTGGACTACGGAATGGCACGACATTGTCTTCTCCGACGAATCCCGCTTCTGCCTGCAATACCACGATGGTCAGATCCGCGTGTGGCGTCACCACGGCGAGAGACTGTATGACGCCTGCATTATGCATCGCCATACCGGTCCGTCACCTGGCGTTATGGTTTGGGGCGCAATTGAATATGACACCCGCACCCCTGTGGTACGCATCGCCAGTACACTCAACAGCCACCGCTACATCTCCGACGTTTTGGAGCCTGTAGTCCTCCCTTACCTGCAGGACCTGCCAGCGGCCACGTTTGAACAAGACAATGCGCGCCCGCACGTGGAACGCATCGCGCAACAATTCTTCACGGCCCGCCGGGTGTCACTGCTGCCGTGGCCCGCCTGTTCTCCCGATATGTCGCCCATCGAACACGTCTGGTCGCTGATCGGCAACCGAGTAGCCCAGCAAGCACCACCCGCGGCTACGCCTGATGTACCTTCACGGCCCGCCGGGTTTCACTGCTGCCGTGGCCCGCCTGTTCTCCCGATATGTCGCCCATCGAACACGTCTGGTCGCTGATCGGCAACCGAGTAGCCCAGCAAGCACCACCCGCGGCTACGCCTGATGTACCTTCACGGCCCGCCGGGTTTCACTGCTGCCGTGGCCCGCCTGTTCTCCTGATATGTCGCCCATCGAACACGTCTGGTCGCTGATCGGCAACCGAGTAGCCCGGCAAGCACCACCCGCTGCTACGCCTGATGTACTGTGGCAACATGTGGAAGCAGCCTGGACCGACATACCCCAAGCCCACATCCAAAGGCCGTCTCGGTGGCGCCGTGGTCTAAGCGATGGCCTCTGATCATTCGTCCGTAAGGGGCCCGGGTTCGAATCCCGGTGAGGCATGGATGTTGTGTTTGTCTTATGGCATTGACTCTCTCCCTTCCCTGGAACCAGTGACCCTAAATTAGGGACGGGCGACTGCTTATAGACCATTGAGTCGCTCACGGTGGTCGTTAAACCTCCAAACAAACAAACACATCCAAAGCCTCTTTCGTTCGATGCCGCGGCGTGTAGCGGCCGTTATTGCCAGCCATGGGGGCCACACGAACTATTGATGTCTGCGTATTCCGCAAGTCGCACGGGCCTGTAAGCTCAATCGTTTCATCTTTGTATCTGTTGTTATGTGTCCAGTAAATCTGGCTTTGCTATCTCGTGTTCTTTTTGGTGTTGCATTTTGGGTGGCCAGTAGTGTATATAAAAAAACTCAAGTAACTGCCTAAAATTTTAAAATTTCACCTTTTATACGTTACGTCCGATTGATGAGCTAAGTGTTGTTTAGTGGTTATCATGATCGCTGCTTTAAATGTTCTTCAACTTCTTCTGACGCAATGATTAAGATGTTTCTAGATGTAAAATGAACTCCGAGATTCTCTATACCGAGACTGAGTGGTTGAGATGTGGGAAGGGGAGAGGATTAAAGACAGCATTTGTCCAGGAGATATATGATTGGCAAGCGTGTAGGAGAGGTAGTAAAAAGTAAATCAAGTATTCTTGCCTTCATGCAAACGGATCTCTTTCTAACGAGAACCGCGGATTGTTGTCAACAGCTGGTAATTCCTTGTTTTCTAGTGAAAGAAGGTTTAAAAACTAGGTGAATGCCACATATTTTGTTTGTTGATAACCCTGCTGAACTTCAATATATGCGGTTTCTTAAAAAGATTATTGTTCGTGCTGTATGGATAAAATAACAAGGGAGAATACTGCGATATTTCAGGGATCTATAAAAGCATCGGGTTATGCGGATCTTCGTATATTGCCTGCTCGTTATATGTGGGTTAGATTACATATGCACAATCCCTCATAAGCAGTCTACATGGCTGCATCCGGTGCGTTTTCAATGCTTCTACAATATCTTTTATCAACTATACAGCACAGCTGAGTAATATCATCAGCGCACGAAACCTTTGTGACTCACCCGACGCAGTTCGCATCCTTTCCGATCGAGTGGTTGGTTCGATTACTTCAGTATTAACTTTTTCTTCTTCAGCAGCTTCCTGTGGAAGACCTTCGCCACTTAAAGACATATCCAACAGCAACTGTAACTGAACACAAAAAGGCTGTCGCTTTTGCTACGTGTTCACGTAGAGTGTGTTGAGCTGATGGGTTTACAAGGTTTCGCTGCGGAGTTCGCATCCTGTTCCTGTTAAAAAATAGCAACATTTGGAAAGTTCCAGACGTTATTTAATTTCTTTACAGGAAGTCCATTATTTCGCACTTTTATTCGTTTTCACTGTTTTAATTCTGAAAACCCTTGCTCAGATACCTTTATTGTCAAGCTTCGTTTTGTATCAAAATACTTCTCGTATCGTTGAGTTCTATAATATTGAAAGAAAGATTGTCATTTTTGCTTTTCTTTCACGTTTCCTTTATTTTAATCATCATCGACGTCGTTTATTAATCCACTCTTGGATGAAGGTCTTCCAAAGTGTCTTCCACAACTGTCTGTCATGGTCCAGTCTCCTCCATCCGGCCATCGTCCACGTGATCTTCTTCTTGGTCCTTTTCTGCAACTAAGAATCCAGTCTAATATTTCAGTCGTCTAACGGTGATCGGTTCTTTTTGCAATATGCCCAACCTATTCCCATTTTACCTTGATCATGATATCATCAACTTTTGTCATTTTCTTCACCTACGAGTTCCTCGACGTATTTGTCCTAGTTTCACTAAGAATGCGCCTCTCCATCCTTCTTCCAGTTTTCTACAGCTCTGTGTTTGAGTGCCTTCTTTTAGATAAGGTTCATGTTTCTGATTTGAATAAACACTTTTCTTTTAAAACATAATAGTAAATTGCTCTTTTAAATTTCATTGCATCTTCTGAAATACTCTCCTACAAAGTTTTATACCATCACTTCATGTCTGTTCAAGGTAAATGTAGGAATCGGTTACTTCTAGATTTGTCCCATCCACGGCTAAATCTTCAATTCTCGTAAAAGCATTGTACGTCATTTTTGTTTGCTGTAAGTTCATTTTTAATCCTACTTCTTTACTCTTCTTAGAAAGTTCCTGGAGTGTACCCTGTAGCTCTGAGAGGACACTTAGCAAAATTAGTATTCTATTAGCGAAACGAAGGTTGTTTAAATATACTCCATTAATCTTTGTCCCCTTGTCTTCCCAGTTCAATGATTGAAAGACATTCTGGAATGTGACATTGGGAGGTATGATATCCCTTTTGTGTCTCGCTCTTTTTCAATTTTTACATGTCCTGTATCACAGAAAAGTCGAACTTTCGCATTTGTATTTTCATAAATGTTATTCATAATCTTAATGTATGCATCTTCAACACCGCGAGATTCCAGACACTGTAACTGCTGGCGGTTTCACGGAATCAATAGTATTTTCATAATCAGTAAAAGCCATGCATAATTCATTCGTTCTTCCAATCAATTCTCTCTCAATACATAGAATTCGCTCTTCCAATCAGTTCTCTCAGTAGATGGATATGATCTATGATGCTGTTCCTAAATCCAGCTTGTCCATGTCCAGTGTTACCTTCACGCAACGTGACAGTACCTTAGTGAAGATTTTGTGAATAACTGAGAGGAGGTTGGTAGATCTGTAGTTCCTAAGATCCTCGAGGTCCCATTTCTTATGTAACAGGATCACTGAAGCCTTGTTCCACTCACTAGGTGTCTTCCCTTCACTGAATCATCCAGTGAAAACTTAGGGGAGAATGTATTAGTTTCTATTTCTCCGCTGGCTTCTTGCACATGTCCACGGTAATTCCATCTTCCCCTTGAACTCTTCCCACTTTCATGTTTTTAAGGTAGACGTCTAGTGATTTTGCTTCCTATACTTCCAATGGGCAAATTTCTGTACACATTTTCTTCATAATTAATGCGTTCCCATGGATGAAAATTTGAACGTCGAGTAAAATAACTTCCTATTATAACTTGGAATACTTAATATTTTCTAAAACATAACCTGACGTCATCAATGCACAGGTCGCGCCATCTGTTTTCTAATCTCGACACCACCAAAGGAAAAATTATTGATTTTTAATATAATTATGGTTATATTTTAGAAAATATTAAGTATTCCAAGTTATAATATGACGTTATTTTAATCGATGTTCAAATTTTCATCCTTGGGAATGCATTAATTATGAAGAAAATGTGTACAGAAGTTTGCCCATTGGAAGTATAGGAAGCAAAATCACTAGACGCCCACCTTAATTGCATATGCAACTTCTGCCGAGAGAACGGGAGAAACTTTACTGCCTGTGTATGTGCGTGTGTGTGTGTGTGTCTGTAATAGGTGTATCGCGCGTGCGACCCTTTCACACTTTTGAGTGAAGTTATTTTAATCGATGTTTTTTGTCAGTGTCTTTGAGTAGAACTCTAACTCTAGTCAAAATTTCGCCTGTATTTCTTGTTAACAGTACCATCTTCTTTTTTAGTATCATAGACTGTTTTCTTACTAAGATGAACTTGGTGATTCCACGAATAGTAATCCACTGATCGTCAGAAAAATAGTTCTACCCCGAAGGATGTGTCAGATTGCCATGATATTCGGGAATAAGATAAAGGTTACCACCAGGAACAATAAATGATTAAACACTGAGACTCATATGGGCAATATATATTGAGTTACACGCCAGTAAGTAGTGTCTCTCAGTATGGCGTCGGGCTACCATGTTTCCTCACACAGCATGCCAGACGTTTCGGCATGGAGTTGTACAGTTTCCTAACGGTGTCCTGCGATAAACCATCCCAAGCAGCTTGAACCTTCTCACGCAGTTTCTGCAGATTGTGCGGTAGGGGTGGAGTATAGACAGTGCGTCCAATAGCATCCTACACATTTTCAACTGGCGATAGGTCTGGCGACGCGGCTGGCCATGGCAGAATGTCAGTGTCTGGAAGGCAAGCTCTCGAAACAGCAGTAGTATGAGGACGAGCGTTGTTCTGTTGGAAAATCGCACCGGAGTGAGCGTTCAGAAAAGTTAGGGCCACTGGTTGCAGGGCCTCATTAACATAACGTTGGGTTGTCACACTGCCTATAAAAGGTGATCTGACATCGTAGGCAATTGCACCGCACATCATGATACCAGGTCTTCTGGGCGTGTGACGCTCGACAACAAACCGCTCATCTTGGTGCTGACCACGGTGCCTCCACACACGGATTCGTTAGTCTTCTCCTCCAAGACAAAAGTGGGACTCCTCAATAAAGATCACCCACTGTCATTCTGAGTGACTTCATGACAGTCTGGCACGACAAAATTGAAGTCTTTGGCGATGACGCAATGGTGTTAAGGGCAGTCGTCGTAACGCTTTGCGGGCGTGTAGTCCTACGTCGTACAGCCGTCTGCCAATTGTTCTGGCACTAATCGGACGATGCACGATTGAAGATATTCCACTGCTCGCTGAATATCTTCAATCGTGCCTGTTGGGTCACTTGGCGCATGTCGGACAACCCGTCGATCCTCTCTCTCCGTGGTTCGTCAAGGTCTCCCACACCCTTCCTGTCGCTGCTGCGTGCCTTGTTCTATCCATTACCGCCAACAGCGTACTATGGTGGTATCCGCACGACCGGTATGGCGCGCAATACGGCGATAAATCCATCCCGTTTCCCGGAGCCCGACAATGCAGCCCCTCTCGAACTCCTCCAACTGCTCGCATTGCTTCAGAACTTTTATCCGGGGCATACTTAACTAGCAAAGGGTGCAACCAACACAACAGCAAGAGTCACAGAATGGCAAGCACGCGGAACGGGACGACCTTATAAAGCCTGTCAGGCACAGCGCTATGACCCCTCCTTGCTGGCGTCACATGCGCAGCCGAGCGTGATATTTGAATCATTTGCATGTTTCACGATGTCAAACCTACTGCCCAAGTTTCATTCCTGTCGATTGCTTCCTCCTGGGTGATTTTTTTTTTTTTGACTGTAAATGCATGAACTAAGAAAATTATATGAGTAATATCTGCAATGAGCACTGTAATTTTGGCTAAGGCTTCACGCATTACTACGTAGCAAGTAGTCTTTTTTTATTAGTGTACATAAAGCTATTTTTTTATTATTTTTCGTTCCTAAAAAAAATATCCGCGTGCAGATAAGAAAGTTTTCAGTTTCGAGAAGCAGCAACGGTACAAGAGGGCTAGGAAAGGCTTCAGCCCACCCAACCTTCCTTCGAGGCCCCCGTCCCCCTTTAGCCCCGCACCCCCTCGGAAAAAATATTTAAATAGTTAGAACACATGGCTGCAGCTATGTAAAATTTTAGGGAACTTATTGTGGAAAAAAAAATGTCAGTTTTTTGAATTAACAGAAATTTTGTTATATAATATAATTTTTTTGTAAAATTTAGTGTTCTACTGTTCTGTGAAATGAAGGGAATTTCCTGAGTGAATGTCTAAGACAGTAGCAGAAAGACATTAACCATTATCGCAATTGTACCTAATTTTAAAAATGAGATGTTCCTTGTCGGATTACCAAGTGAAACCATAAAGCGCTTGACGACAGCAAATATTAAAAAAATTTAAAAAACAAGTCAGTAAAATCATGCAATGTATTGATTATGATACGCTTTCTAATATACTAGAAATAATTTCTCAAGTTATGAGGATAATGGCTGTGGAAAAAATCTCGCTCCTGTGCCTTGACCTATGACTGCATTTCGATGATATTAAACAGAATTGGTAAAGTATACCTCCGGAACAACATACTAAAGTTTGGTCGCAATAGAAGCATTTTTACTGAAGTTATGAGGATAACGGCTGTGGAACAAATCTCGCTCCTGTGCCCTGACCTTTGGCCCCATTTCGATGATATTCAACAGAACCAGTTCGTGATGTGATTGCGATTGTAGGTTTTACGACCACCGTGAGCACCTCAATGGGCTATAAGCAGTCGCCCGTCCCTAATTTAAGGTCACTGGTTCCAGGGAAGGGAGAGAGCCAGTGCTGTAAGACAAACACAACATCCATGCCTGACCGGGATTCGAACCCGGACCCCTTTCGGACGAATGATCACAGGCCATCGCTTAGACCACTGCGCCACCGGGGCGGCCAGAACCAGTTCACTATACCTCTGAAACAATATGATAACGTTTAGTCGCAATCGAAGCATTTTTACGTACGTTATGACGCATAAGGGCGATGGAATGGATCCCGCTCCTACACTGGTGGAAAGTGAAAAAAGAACACCAAGAAGGAATTGGCGGACGATCATGAAATTTACGTATGTTAATGGGGTCGAGTTTACGTAGGTGTGATGTTAATTTCGGGACCAACCGGTGAGCGCTTACGCCACAGCATGGCATAATATGTAAATTATCGTCGGTGGTATTTAAGGAGTACGGCGAAGTGAATGTAATCAGTAGTCGGCGTACGGACACGTGCGAAGACCCTGAAGAAGCTGCAATGCCTGGACATGGAAGACGTGTACGATTTCAGCAGTTATCGGACTTTGAGCGAGGTCGTCTAGTCGGACTCCGAGAGGCCAGGTGGTCGTATCGTCGTATTGCGCAGCGAATTGGACGGCAAGTATCGGTGGTGGTACGATGGTGGCGTAGATGGTCCGAGGAACATTCCCACACGAGAAGACGTGGAACCGGGAGTCACAGACGGACTGATGAGCGGACCGATCGGCGCATAAGAAGAGCGGCGTTGTCAAGCAGAACATCCACTGCGACGCAAATCCGAGCTGCCGTTGCACCTGAGGTGACTGTGCGAACAATACGCAACCGTCTACTGGATGCAGGACTACGTGCACGTGTGCCTCTGGCATGTGTACCTCTGACTCCAGACCACCGTCAGGAACGGCTGCAGTGGTGTCGCTAACGTCTGCACTGAAGAACGCAATGGCGATCTGTCGTGTTCAGCGATGAAAGCAGATTCTGCTTGGGAGCCTCCGATGGCCGTATGCGTGTTCGCAGACGCACAGGGGAGCGTCTCCATCCTTCTTGCATCCGCCAGCGACACACAGGGCCTACAATTGGTCTCCTGGTGTGGGGAGCGATCAGCTATCACTCCCGTACACAACTAGTGTTTGTACCGGGTACGTTAAACAGCACCTCCTACATCAACAACATCATTCAGCCCGCTGTTGTGCCATTTGTAACGTCGGTCCATCGTGGTGTTTTCCAGCAAAATAACGCACGCCCACACACAGCACGTGCAACGCAACATGCACTTCAGGGTGTGAGACAACTTCCATGGCATGCACGTTCACCGGATTTGTCCTCCATTGAGCACATGTGGGATTTTATGGGACAACGATTTATCCGGTCTCCATGGCCAGCTACGACCATCCCCGATTTACGCGTCCAGGTTGAGGATGCTTGGAACTCAATACCCCAAAATTACATCCAACATCTGTACGACAGACTCCATGCCAGAATTGCACAGTGTGACGCAGTTCATGGCGATTCAACCTCGTAGTAACCATGCTACATGGAAATGTTTTTTTCAGTTTACCAGCAGATACAGCTGTATTTTGCCATAATGTTTTGATCACGTTGTCCTCTGTATTCCGTTATTATGCTGTATAAATTTCGTTGGTATCAGACGTCTCCTTCTTGGTGTTCTTTTTCACTTTCCGCCAGTGTATGTCCTGACCTTTGACCCCATTTCGTCCATTTTCAATAGAGTTCCTCCCCAGATTATCCCCTACCACATACTAAACTTTCATCGAAATGGAACTATTTTTACGCGAGTTATCGTGGGGACAGACAGACAGACGGACAAAGTTGGAGCATATACGTTTCCTCAACCTCCGGATGGAAAGCGTATATGACGTAAGTTAGCTGAAATTGCGAAGAAATAGTAACTTGTTAAAGGCTTTGGAGATTCGTATCCATGATTCCTAGTAGTACATATACTGATTAAATACTAGATACAGTATGCACCTGAAAACTTTTTTCATACTGGGAACAACGTCATCAGTGTCGAGTTAAATGTACATGTACGGAATGTTTTAGCGAAATTTCTTAGAGCACTTCAAAATTTGTTTTTCTCGTACGACACTTAGCCCCCTAATAGCCCACCTAGTTCAGAACTACTGGCATTACTACTGGGTTCGAGGGGTTATCTTATACTAAAAAATTGGATTTTTCAGTTTCGAGTGGACCATCTTCTACAAAAGAACAAAAAAGATGAAATAAAATAAAGTAAAAATAAAAAAATAAAAAATAAAAATAATTAAAATAAATTAATAAAATAAAAATTGGACTTGGTGTATGCTTTATTCCTTTAAGCGGCAGATGCACCTGAACCAAATGGTGCCCAAAATGTTCTGCATACAGAACTGCCCACGTTGTACAAACGTTTTACGAACACTATGGCAAAACAATTCCTTTCCCTCTCTCATCTCAGCTCTGCCAACAACAAACCTATCACAGGTTACAAGTGCTCCTTTTTCTAGTCCTTTATTCTTTTCTCAATGCAACCTGTGTTATCTCACCCCCCCCCGCTTCCCAGTATTGTTTTTTTTTAATTACGAAGTTTAATTTTTAATTGTTAAGTAATAGAAGTAACTTTTTTCTAAATTTTAGGTACATGCTATTGCTAACATTATACCGAGTATTATGAGAATTAGGATTTGAACACTTATTTGTACATGAACTCCTTTCTTCTTTACTTTTGTGTTACGTTTTCATAAAAAATTTCTTCCGAGTATTTTTTATGCTTTCCAAGAAGCATATATTCTCCAGCTTAGTCCGTCTGCCTGTCTGCACGATATCTCGCGTAAAAATGGGTCGACTTCGATGAAATTTTAGTATGTCGTAGGGGACCACCTAGGGACAAACCCTATTGAAAATGGAGGAAATGGGCTCAAAGGTCAGGACATAGGAGCGGGATCCATTCCATCGCTCTTATGCGTCATATGTAAAAATGCTTCGATTACGACAAAATTTTATCATGTTGTTCCGGAGGCACTTTGAACCGGTTCTGTTTAATATCATCGAAATGGGGTTAAAGGCCAGGGCACAGGAGCCGGATTTATTCCACAGACATTATCCTCATGACTTGAGTAATAAATTGAGTAATGATTCCTGGTATGTTGGAAAGCGTATCATTATCAGTGCATTGCATGATGTTACTAACTTGTTCATATTTAAAACAAGTTAGTGAAATCATGCAGTGCTTTGATTATGATACGCTTTACAACATACCAGAAATCGTTAAGCAAGTTTTTACTCAAATTATGAGAATAATGGCTGTGGAATACATCTCACACCTGTGCCCTGACCTTTGACCCCACTTCAATGATAGTAAACAGAATTGGTTCAGTATACCTCCGTAACAACATGCTAAAGTTTTGTCGCAATAGAAGCATTTTTAGTCAAGTTATGAAGATAATGGCTTTGGAATAAATCTAGCTCCTGTTACCCCGAATGTTTACCCCATTTCGATAATATTAAACAGAACCGGTTCAGTAGACCTCCGGAACAACATGATAAAGTTTTGTCGCAATCGTAGCATTTTTTACGCAAATTATGACGCATAACGTCAATGGAATGGATCCCACTCCTATGTCTTGACTTTTGACCCGATTTCGTCCATTTTCATAAGGTTCGTCCCCTTTGTCTCGCCCACTCTGCCGCCCACACAGTTCAAGTGTACCATTTTTCAATATATTTAACATTAAAATATAATCTGCACTTTGCCAAGCAATAAGTCTTGTGTTTTATTTCATGTAACCCTACGTATTTTGCTCTAGGAAGTGCGTTATTTACGTCTCCAAAAACAAAATAGCATCCCTAGAGCCATGAAAATTCAGTTGTTCCCCACTCTTCCAATTTCTTAGTTTAAGCTCTTTTGTTCATGTTTGTATGGTCAGGGGCGAATGAGGAGGGTGGATAGGAATTCACTGAGGGGGTCACCACTAATTGCTCTGTTTGTTTTCTTTACAAAATAGGGGATTCCAACTCGGAAAGTGGAATCTAAAGCTGCACTAGCGTTCTTAAGACTGCCCCGAGATAGTGAAAGTGCAGAAACTGCTTTGTGTGAGAGGAGTGCAAGGCAAAGTTAAGGAGGGATGAGGTACTTTGTCTGCGGGGAACAACGGGAAAATTTGATTTAGATAAACAAAAACCACATTTTCTTTTAAATAAATTGTTCAAGTACAGTACATTTTCGTAAGCAAAAATGGAAAATTTGGAAAAAAAATTTAAGGCAATGCATCCAGAACAGGCAAAAAGTTGAAGGCGACATTCCACCAACACTTGTAGCTTACGCCCGTGGAGTAAGTAGTCAAGTCCGTGTATGTATGTATGTGTGTCAAAGTGGAGAGAGTCGGAATTGCACGAATTCTTTTGTAGCCGGCAGTGAAAAGCATTGAAACAGCCTCGGTTGCGCAGGGGTCTAAGCGTTGGTTTATGACCATTCGTCAGAAAAGAGTCTCGATTCGAATCCCGGTGAGGCATGGATGTTGCATTCGTCTTTCAGTACCGACTCTCTCTTTCCCTGGAACAAGTGACCTTAAATTAGAAACGGGCGACTACTGTGACCAAATGAATCGCTCACGGTGGTCGTTTAACCTTCAATTAAAAGAAAAAAACTTTAAAAATTCTTTCAGTGTTTCGTAAAAAAAAAAGGAAAATTGCTATCAAGCTTGCCCCACAAAGTATAATGCTCGCCCACCCGTCGCCCCTCCGGATTTCGAAGTCTAGCGACGTCCTTGCTGCTCGGACATGATACCCGAGTGCGTGGGCCTCTCTTCGAAGTGTCTCGGTGAAGACCATAACATCTGTAGCCATCTGGAACTCATGTCCTATGCCATGCATTGGTTAGGGCCTGGTTTTCCGGATATTCCCCTACAACACCCTTCGGTTTCTGGATTACAGTTAATGGGTCTTCCAGGGCGAGGTAAATTCCTGCAATGTCCCGTCTTCTTCTTGTTTCTTGTTACAGTTTAATGGTTCTTCCAGGACGAGGTGAATTCCTGCAATGTCCCGTCTTTTTCTCGTTACAGTTAATGGGTCTTCCAGGGCAAGGTGAATTCCTGCAATGTCCCGTCTTCTTGTTACAGTTTAATGAGTCTTCCAGGGCGAGGTGAATTCCTGCAATGTCCCGTCTTCTTCTTGTTACAGTTTAATGGGTCTTCCAGGGCGAGGTGAATTCCTGCAATGTCCCGTCTTCTTCTTCTTGTTACAGTTTAATGGGTCATCCAGGGCGAGGTGAATTCCTGCAATGTCCCGTCTTCTTTTTGTTACAGTTTAATGGGTTTTCCAGGGCGAGGTGAATTTCTGCAACGTCCCGTCTTCTTCTTGTTACAGTTCAGTGGGTCTTCCAGGGCGAGGTGAATTCCTGCAATGTCCCGTCTTCTTCTTGTTACAGTTAATGGGCCTTTCAGGGCGAAGTGAATTCCTGCAATGTCCTGTCTTCTTGTTACAGTTTAATGAGTCTTCCAGGGTGAGGTGAACTCCTGCAATGTCCCGTCTTCTTCTTGTTACAGTTTAATGGGTCTTCCAGGGCGAGGTGAATTCCTGCAATGTCCCGTCTTCTTGTTGTTACAGTTTAATGGGTCATCTAGGGCGAGGTTAATTCCTGCAATGTGCCGTCTTCTTTTTGTTACAGTTAATGGGTCTTCCAGGGCGAGGTGAATTCCTGCAATGTCCCGTCTTCTTCTTGTTACAGTTAATGGGCCTTTCAGGGCGAAGTGAATTCCTGCAATGTCCTGTCTTCTTGTTACAGTTTAGTGGGTCTTCCAGGGCTAGGTGAATTCCTGCAATGTCCCGTCTTCTTCTTGTTACAGTTTAATGGGTCTTCCAGGGCGAGGTAAATTCCTGCAATGTCCCGTCTTCTTCTTGTTGATGACAAAGGCCACAGTCAATTTAGTGACCTGTCTGACATCAGCAATGCTTTTTATACTTATACCTCCAACTGAGCAGCCTATTGTAACGCCCTTTTCAATCTCGGGCCATTTATCAGCGATTTATCTAAGCATACTCCCGTTGCCGTGTTTATATCTTACTGACCACAGGTCTGCTGCAGGAGCACACCATTGCGCATGCGTGGGGGTGCCCAATCATTTTTATCCACATAGTGTAAATATCACCTTCATGCGTCATATCTTTTTTTTTACCAAGTAAGCGCATTCATAAAAAATTTATTCCATATTTTAGCACTTCCCTACAAAACACGTGGAAATTCCTTTGAGTCAGTATGCGATAACTCTAATCAAAAAGGGAAAAGTTAGATGTTGCAAACGCTGCTGCGTTTACTGAGATAAGCTGGTTCAACAGACTATGTTCACAAAGTACAGATAAGATAGCATAACAATATCTTTATTTCCTTTTTTTTCTGGGAATATCAATGACACAATCGATTTTCTTATTCCGGCTTCATTATTCAGATCCTTCTTCATGGCAATCATTGGTGCTATAATTTTACAGTGTTTTATTTGAAATTTCTCTGTTATTTAGTTAGATGAAGCATTGCAACTACTCAAAAACTGCCTCAAACTTTTACCCAATGTTTTATTCAGAACCCGGAGTCAAAAGGCACATGGATACATGAAACTGCAAATTATTCTGTATTTAACCTCTAGTTTGCGAAGGTGCATGTAATATGAGAATATGTATGGTGTTATATGTTATTCTTAACGCATATGCACATTTAAACATGGTACGAGACCCATTTATTTACAGATATTCCAGCTGCAGAATCAATCTCTCAAAAATATCGAGAGGTTTGAGATTTATGCAAAGCATAAAATTCTGTCGCTTTGAAGACAATCTTATTCTATGTATGACAGACAGCCAAAAATATCGTCACCTATCACATCCACAACAATTGTATTCATCTATATCCTTCATACAGAATTTTGACTGGTCTTTTCACATGCAGATTCTTTCGGAAACATGTCGATAAAATTCCATTCTCACTTTTCAAGTTCTCGCATTCCAGGATGTTTTCATTTAATCTTTATTTTTGCTAATGTTAAAAACCCCCATGCTAGTGCTCCTCGATTTTGTGTCTTCAGAAATTAATACTTTAATTTAATGTCTTGAATTAACACTTCAGCTTATACACTGCTGGCCATTAAAAGTGCAACACCACGAAAGACAAGATATATCAAAGCCATATTTATTGTACAGAAAGCAGATAATACAAAGATGAATCGATTACAAACACCGCACGGTGGGACAAAGGGAACACATAACAATCAGTATCTGTTATAGCCACACTGGAGGGCAATTACAGCTGCTAAACGGCCCGGCATCGAGAGGAGAGACGTTAGATGTGTGTTTGGGAAATGTCCGTCCACTCAGTTTCGATACGATGCCACAGTTTCTCCGTTGTAGCCGGTAGAGGTCGCTGGCGTCCCAGTCGTCCGGCGATCACTACACATCTTCAATAGGCGACCTATCCAGGGACCGTGTGACGTACTACAGAGTTAAAGCACGTGTCAAGACGACAAATCTGCAGCGATAGATTCCGCCCGAGTAGCTTAGTTGGGAGAGCAACTTACTCCGGAGTGAGGGAGGGCAGGTGCGATCTCCATCACGGACAAATTTGTGTTCGCACAACCAACGAAGACGTGGCACATAGTTGCGATCCAGGAAGTTTTGGATGTTGTGTGCCACATGCGGTCGCACATTACCCTGTGGTAAATGGCGCCATATAGTCCATAAAGATATAGTATAACAACAGACTCCAACACCTCAGTGATGCAACGATGGCTGTTCAACGTACCGGTAATGCGGTTGAGGCGCTTGAGGGAGTGGAATCCAATGGCACCCCAGACCATGACGCCGGGTGCCGGGCCGGTATGGCGCAGCATAATGCAGGACTCACTCAGTCGGTCGCCGCGGTACCGCCAGATACGGATTCGTCCATCATGGTGCTGCAAACTGAAGCGAGATTCGTCGGAAAACACGATGCCTTGCCATTCGCTCCTCCATGCGCGACGTTCTTGGCACCATTCCTGTCGCAGACGCCGGTGTTGTATAGTCAATGGTAGACGGAGCAATGGGCGCCGTGCAAAAATGCCCCGCTTCCGCAGACGACGTTGAATCGTCCGAGCGGAGACTCGGTGTTGTGCCACACATCCTAACTGTTGAGCTACGGTGGTTCGATGTAGCTGTGCGATCCGGAAGAGTCCTCTCGTTCGGTGATGGGACAGGGCCGTTCGGACCCCGCACGTCGGTGTGTTCGTTCCTCCGCCACCCACTGACACCCTGTTCTCCCCACCGTGGTCGCCTGTTGACGCATATCGGTGCTCATGGGACACGAGCACCGATGTCTCGGAGTGATAATCCGCAGTCCTCATATGTCGCAATTCTCCCACGATCGAAGTCGGAGACTGCTGGTAGGGAAGCCGTTGTCTTCGACGGGGCATGCTGCAGCTGTCCGTGGTCAGGAACGGCGAGCAAAAACACTTCGACTGCTTAACATCGGCTCCTTCTTCACCCCTCTTATATGATATCCGGGGGTGTTACTGTGCCACATGATTTCCATATGTGCTGCTCGGTTAATCATTTATATGTCCGCCCGTGTTCTGCCCTTCTGCCAACTTTCGAGCCATTGGGATGCGATCTTACTTGTGTTGCACTTTCAATGGCCAGCAGTATATTACTCATTTCGTTGCTAGCATTAGTTCGTCACAAACAAATTCTGCTTCTCAATTCGTTGCGGAAGAATTCACAGACTGCTCAGTTCGTCAACGAATAAAACGGTCGACTACTAAATTCGCGTGCATAAATTCGTCGTGAACGAATTTGTCGTACTAGATTCGTCGGGGACAGATTCGTGTAAAACATATACGACTAACTATTAATCAACAATACTCAGTTCGTCGGAGACATATTCGTTGCCGACAGATTCGTCTAAAACTATAATTATCGTGTTTTTCATTTCGCGGATTATCTGTGAAGAAAATTTATAAATTTAGGTGCGGTTTATACGACGATGCGAATAATGCGCCGCATTAAGAAAAGATAACGGTTCTGTGGCACTTGGATTTTTAAAATATCCGCGTCGAAATTGTCAGCACAGGTCGTTCATTTAGAAAATTGCCAGAAATGTGTTAATAACAGGAAAACGTAACGCAATACGAAGATGGAGGTCCACAAACTGTTGGAAAGTGGTTGTTTCTTTTGTGCTTACAGACATTTTGACAGGAAACACGATACGACGAAGTTGATATTGTTTGCTCTTGGGATTGATCACGTGCTGTGGGAAGTTCAGCGTCACCCAAGTTTGTGGGTGCCGCAGATCTATTACGGAGCTACATACTAAGGAATCTCACTACGGAACCGTCCGGTCTAACTATGGAACTCCATACCAAGAGACCGAACTACGGAACTGTCAGGTCGAACTACGGAACTCCACACTAAGAAACTAAGGAATCGAACTACGGAAATGCGAGGTCCAATTACAAAACTATCAGGTCTAACTAAGTAACTCCATACTAAGGAATCGAACAACGGAACTTTGAGGTCTGACTACAGAACTCCATATTAAGGAATCTAACTATGGAACTCCGTGTTAAGGAATCAAACTATGGAACTTCATACTAAAAAGTCTAACTACGGAATTCCATGCTAAGGAATCTAACTACGGAACTCCATGCTAAGAAATCTAGCTAAGGAATGTAACGACGGAACTTCATACTAAGAAGTCTAACTACGGTACTCTATACTAAGGAATCTAACTACGGAACTCCATGCTAAGGAATTTAACTATGGAAACCAATACTAAGAAATCTAGCGACGAAACTGCGTGCTAAGAGTCTAACTACGGAACTCGATACTAAAGAATCTAACAACAGAACTCCCTACTGAGAAATCTAACTACGGAACTCTATACTGCGGAATCAAACTACGGAACTCCATACTGCGGAATCAAACTACGGAACTCCATACTGCGGAATCAAACTACGGAACTGTCCGGTCTAACTGCAAAACTGTATACTAAGGAATCGAACTACCGAACTGTCAGGTGTAACAACTGAATTCCACTGTTGAGTTTATATTCGTGCTAGTTTACTATAGAGATAAAAATAACGCCGTCTTCACACGATTAATTTTTTTACTATGTAAAATTAAAAACCGTTTAATTTTATATAGTAAAAAAATTAACGGTTAAAAACTCTATGTACACAGTAAAATACACAAGAACTTTCAACCCTACGTTAGGATCATCATCCGGTGTAGGCTAAAAAGTTGCGTGGGTGGAGACAAATCTTTTATACATTGACTGGTTAGTGACGCAGTCATGTCATGGTGCATGCGCCTTTTGAGAATATTTCACGCGCGGCAATAGACACAGTTATGTACCTATAATGCATATTGTTATTACGTGCATGTTTTACCTGAAATTTTTTCTTGATGATTAGGATTGGTTTTCAATAACAAATATCTCCACGATTGTGGTATGTATGCAGGAATATTGCCATTTCAACATATATGTTCATTACAAAATATGTGTAAACTTTCTGTGAAAAAGTAAGATGATTTGGACGGTGGAGTAGCGATAACTGAGATCTCCTCCCAAATAGGGTAGTACTTACCTTCGTTCACCAATGTTAATAATGATGTTGATACCGAACCATTTTTAATACAGTATTTGTGCTCTGTAATCCTTGTCCCTTGGATGAACCGGAAAAGATCTACATAGAATCCACAAAACGCACCCTAAAGACAATGATTACAGGGCACAAATGCAGTATTAAAAATGGTTCGGTATCAACATCATTATCAACATTGGTGATAAGGTAGTTAGTTGTCTACAAAGAAGTGCTGTCGAGGGGACACTTTAGCTAAATGTATCGCTCTACGAGTTGGAAAGTAGTGCTATAGGAAAATCCCTGTGCGTGCGAGAGAAAGTGACTTCAACATCGTCTAATATCATCGGTTTTCGCCCAGTAGAAGTGGCAGTATAATGCTTGTGTTAAAGAAAAGGAACCTTTTGGCTGAAATCTCGTGTTCATGATATTTGAGAGGGAATAGAGGCTTTGCTGTTGGCCAGAATAAGAAATGGCTGCCACCGAGCACCGATGAAAGAGAATGCGCAATTAAAAATGGAGAAAAGTGGAACAGAAAAAGAGAAGTAGCAAGAGTTGAAATATAACACCAGGAAACCCTACGCCATTGCGTGGATCCACGGAAAAGAGACTAGAACAGTAAACTTATAAAAAAGAAAAAGAAAAGAAAAGAAAAAAAGAAAATTCACGCAAATTGGGAGTTATTTTGTCACCAGCGATAAGGAACGTACAACTCAACCACCATCAAAGAAATTCAAAGAAAGTAATTTACTTTTTATGTCTAAAGAGTTTTATTTTCTTTCGCCCCTTTCCTTTTGTACGCTTTCCAACCGTAGGTTGAATTAGCGTATATGCTCCAGATTTGTCGATCTGTCTGTCTGTCCGTCCGTCCGCACGATAACTCACGTAAAAATGTTTCGATTTCTATGAAATTTTAGTATGTGGTACGGGACCACCTGGGGACAAACCCTATTGAAAATGAACGAAATGGGGTCAAAGATCAGGACATAGGAGCGGAATCCATTCCATTGCCCTTATGCGTCATAACTGCGTAAAAATGGTTCGATTTCGATGAAATTTTAGTATGTGGTAGAGGACCCCTGGGGACAAACGTATTGAAAATGGACGAAATGGGGTCAAAGGTCAGGACATAGGAGAGGGGATCCATTCCATCGCTCTTATGCACCATAACTTACGTAAAAATGCTTCGATTGCGACAAAACTTTATCATGTTGTTCCGGGGGCATACTGAACTAATTCTGCTTAATATCACCGACATGGGGTCGAAGGTAAGGACACAGGATCGATATTTATTCCACAGCCATTATCCTCATAACTTGAGTAATGATTTCTGGTATGTTGGAAAGCGTATCATAATCAATGCATTGCATGATTTTACTAATTTGATTACGCTTCCCAAACGTAGATTGAAGAAGCGCATATGCTCCAGCTTTGTGCGTCTGTCTGTTTGTCCGTCCGTCCGCACGATAACTCGCGTAAAAATGACTCTATTTCGAAGAAATTTTAGTATGTGGTAGGGGACCACCTGGAGACAAACCCTATTGAAAATGGACGAAATGGGGTCAAAGGTCAGGACGTAGGAGCGGGATCCATTCCATTGCCCTTATGCGTCATAACTTACGTAAAAGCGATTCGATTGCGACAAAACTTTATCATGTTGTTCCGGAAATGTACTGAACCGGTTCTGTTTAAAATCTTCGAAATGGGGTCAAAGGTCGCAGGTCACAGGAGCGAGATTTATTCCACAGCCATTATCCTCATAACTTGAGTAATGATTTCTGGTATGTTGAAAAGCGTATCATAATCAATGCACTTCGTGATTTTATAAACTTGCGATTTCATATTTCTTATTTTGTTTAAGTAATTGATATTACAGTGAGACCTCCCTAAGGCGATCACTGTTAGGTCTTCTAAAAAACAGTCGTAATGAGGGATGGTTGTGAAATAGAGGTGGTCGCTAAAAGAGGTTGCACTGTATTTTTGATCAGACAAATTATTTCCTAGCGAAGAAAATTAACGAAGAGAATTAAAAACATAGCATCTGTATATGTGGGAAAATGCGGGTTGTAATTGAACACAGAGCGCCACACTCCCCGTCCTGGACTATATTATATGGCCCTGAAAGTCAGTAGACGAATCAGCAGTCAGCGAAGAAGCCTTAAGTCCTTTGCGGTATCTCAGGATTCGGCGATTTATTACATAAGTTCAAAGATTCTCAGTAGATGGCAGCAGTAGTACGATTTCCCTGAAAACCAGCCTATGAATGAAACAGTTATGTGATCAACGAATCTTTTGTGCGCAACTGTGCGGATGGTTAGTCTAGTCAACCGAATATAATAATTGCCATAATTTTCAAGAGGGAGTAAAACAAATTTTGTATCGTTAAGTTATTAAGAATAAAAATGTTTTTCTTTTAAGCCAGGGGCGCCGACTTCTCCAAATTATGGGGGGGAGAAGAGATCAGACGTGGGAGGGCATGTCTCTTGTATTGTCAGGAGCAAACTAAAAGCGGGGGGCGGTGCAAAATTATAAACTACGAGATCCGACGTATATTTTAAAACGCAATTGTAATTGCTCTTCAACAAAGAAACAAAAATATTATTTCGCTTATTATTAATATTTTAAAAAATAACATTCAGCCCGTGATTCTATAAAAATATCCAGATATTTTATTTCCAAAGTTTAGTAAAAAAATATGATAACTTAGCTGAGTTACTCAAACAAAGAACAAGATGGGCAAAATATAAATAGTTAAATAAAGGCGCTAGATTATACGTTTCTGTATTTTATTTATGATAAAATTGTTTTAATCATTTACCACATATCACCAGAACATGTTAAACACTACTAATACTGGCCTGGCAATCCAGTTTCTTATCAAATGAGAAATGCTGAGAATAGGAAAAATGTATTTATTTATTTCGTTATTTATTAATATTTTGGAAAGATATCGCTTTGACCTCATAAGTTGGAGTTTGGTCCACCTTATGATACTAAAGCGATTATTTAATTAAACGGAACCAAAAATATTGGGGTGGGGGCAAGATTCACCTTGCCCCCTATAGTCGGCGCCTATGTTTTAAACAGCACGCTTTTTAAGCAGATGTATGCACTGCAGGGGCGTTGACTTCACGAAATTACTGAGGGGACTGGGGCGCACCCAAGGGGGTCCTGGGACCGGACCCCTCCCATGAGGCCAAGTGTTTTGTAATATGATTCCGACACGAGAGATTTCTGACCCCCTAACTGTTCTCCAATTTTCGTAATTGGTGAATTTCAATTCTCATAATCGCTGAAATCACGCATTATAGAATTTGTTCTAAAATACATTCTCTGAAGCTACAATATATCAACAGATAAAATAGTTACATTTGTGGTTAACTCCTTTACTGAAATATGTATTTTTATTAAAAGTAAAAAACAATGAAAACACCATTTGTAACTGGATAATTCATGAATCATCATCATTGTCAACCATTGTCAATCCACTGCTGGAGGAAGGTCTCCCCAAAGTTTCTTCCACAACGGTCTGTCTTGTGCCAGTCTCCTCCATGTTACTCCCGCATACTTTCGAATTTCATCCGCCCATCTCCCGTGTGGTCTTCTTCTGGGTCTTTTCCTGTCCCTTGGAATCCAATCTAAAATTTTGGCTGTCCATCGATGGTCTGTCCTTCTGGCAGTATGTGCAGCCCATTGCCATTTCAGGGGTTTTACCTCTGATCATGATGTCTTCGACTCTTGTCATTTTTCTGACCCACGAGTTCCTCTTCTTATCTCTCCTGGTTACACCAAGCATGCACCTCTCCATGCTTCTTTGAGTTGTCTGCAGCCTTTGTATGTCTCTTTTAGCTAAGGTCCACGTCTCTGCACCATACGTAAGTACTGGAAGGATGCATTGATCAAACAGTTTTCTTTTAAGACATAATGGCATATTGCTCTGGAAAATTATGCTGTTTCTTCCAAAAGCTCTCCAGGCAAGTTTTATACGCCGATTAATTTCGTCATCAATGTGACCCTCACTTGATATCTGCTGTCCAAGATAAACGTAGGTATCTGTTATCTCCAGCTTTCACCCATCAATCGATAAATCTTCATTTCTTGTAAAAGCATTGTACATCCCTTTTGTCTTCTGAAAGTTCATTTTTAATCCCACTTCTTTACTCTTGTCAGCAGGTTCCTGGATCATACTCTGCAGCTCTAATGGGGTAGTTGCAAAAATGACTACGTCATTAGTAAAACGAAGGTGAGCTAGATAATCTCCATTAATCTTTATCCCTTTGTTTTCCCAGTTCAGTGATTGAAAGACATTTTCCAATGTGGCATTAAAGAGCTTCGGAGATATGGTGTCACCTTGTCTCACTCCCTTTTCAATCTTTATGTGTGTTGTATTTTCAAACAGCCTAATCTTTGCACTTGCATTTTCATAGATGTTATTAATAATATTAATGTATGCATCTTCAATACCACAGGATTTCAGAGCCATTGTAACTGCTGATGGTTTCACCGAATCAAAGGCTTTTTCATAACGGATAAAAGCCATGCACAATAAAAGTTCATATTCCCTCGCTCTTTTAATTAGTTCTCTCAGTACGTGGATATGATCTATAGTGCTGTAGTCACTCCTGAATCCAGCTTGTTCTCTCGGTTGAGCCATGTCCAGTGTTACCTTCAAGCGGTGTGAAAGAACTTGAGTGAAGATTTTATAAACCACTGATAGGAGACTAATAGGTCTGTAGTTCCTGAGATCCTCAATGTCACCATTTTTATGTAGCAGGATCATTGTAGCGTTGTTCCAATCCTCAGGAATCTTCCCTTCATTAAGGCATCGAGTGAAAACTTGAGCGAGAACTGTTTCAACTTCTCAACCTGCTTCTTGTATGATGGGTAAGGTAATTCCATCTTCTCCTGGAGCTTTCCCTTGCTTCATGTTCTTGATTGCATGTGCAACTTCTGCTGGGACGACTGGAAGAACTCTGGTTCCTTTCGTAATGTCTGGAGTACATGTATCATCCCTTTCGTATAGTTTTGAGTAGAAAGCTTTCACTCTTGTCAAAATTTCACCTTTACTTCTTGTTACAGAACCATCTTCTTTTCTCAGAGCCATATTCTGTTTCTTCCCTTACTCAGATGTCCCTTTGCTCTCTTCAGGCTTTGGTTGTTTTCAATTGCTTTCCTCACTACTTCACAGTTGAATTTCCTTACATCTTCAGTGATATTTTTTCGTAGTGTCTTGTATAGCTCTATATATTCCACTTTGGAAGTCACATTTCCTTTAGTTGTTGTCCTCATCTCTCTTTTTTTTTGTGGATTCATTTTGGAGGGGTTTAGCCATAAATCACCACACTGGCCAAGCGGGTTGGTGAGTGTGGGATAGCATTTCCTCTAATCCCGATGGTATAGTTATACCGCTATTGGCCGTCGTCAGAGCTCCTTTAGTGGGAACAGGATGCACCACGAGAAGGAGGGGTTGACATCCTCTTATACTACAGCCTCTTCTTGACATGTGTCAAGAAGAGGCTGTAGTATGTTGCGCAAAGTATTAAATTATTTCACAGATCAAAACATTTATTATAACAGTCACGTCATGTAAGTACACATACATGAGCATTTTTACTTGCAGAGCCAGACCCCTCATCCCATTCCGAATTTCTGGGTGCGCCCTTGGGGGGCAGGCGTGAAGAGATCAGACACGTGGGGGCGGCCAAGTATCTTCCATTTTCAAGAGGAAATTTAAAAAACAGGCAAAGAGATGAACGACGAGATTCTTCGACTAATATTTTAAAACGCAATTGTAATTGCTCATCAGCAAATGAACAAGGAAACTGAAATATTATTTTGCTAAATACTAATATTTTCAAAAATAAAATTTAGCCTGTGATTTTATAAATATATTCACAGAGAAATTTTATTTCGAAACGTTTATAAAAAAATGAATATTAGCTGAGTTACTCAAACAAAGAAAAAGAAGCGCAAAAAATAAATACACGTAGATAAATACTCTTATTTATATTTTTTTTATAATTGTTTTAAATATTTACCACATCTTCCGAAAACAATGTCAAACATAATATGGGGCTGGCAACCTTGCTTCTTATCTAATGAGCAATGCTGAATATGTGAAAAAAAATATTTATTTTGTTATTTATTAATTTTTTGAAAATAAATTGCTTTGGTCTCATAAGGTGAAGCTTGGTCCACGTTATGAAGCTGCAGCGGTTATTTAATTAAACAGAACAAAAAATATTTGGTGGGCACTGCCTCCCCAGTAAAATTATTGGAGGGGCATGATTCACCTTGCCCCCTTCCCATACTCGGCGCCTATGATGCACGAGCTCTACATAAAATTATCGGAGGGGCGCGATTCACCTTCTCATACTCGGCGCCTATGAAGCACCAGCTCTACATAAAATTTCCCTTGCTTGTCGGCTCATATGTTGATGGTTTTGGCATTCCACTGGACTCCAAATTTATTTCACAGTATACGAATTTTGATGTGCTCAGACGCATTCTCAAGTGTACTGAAAACGTACTGAATACTTTTCCCTGTGAAATATTTTCATGACATGAGTCCGCGTTCGTTATTGTCTGTGATATGTGATAAAAGACGGAAAACTTCCATTTAAAAATTAAAAACCGGCAAAAACATTAAAGTACGATTTGAAGACAGAAACTGAAGCATTACTCCTGTTACCTTAAAAAAAGATCTAAAGAAAAGGATATTTTCTTTAACACTCTGTGTATATCCTTTTATATGAAGCTGTTTCATATAAAATCAGGTTACTGACAGTAATACCTCTGCAGCATTGATTAATGTGAATTTTGGCCCTGGGTCTGCATTTTTGCTTCTTCTGTGCAGACCCAGGAAATTTTGGCCCTGGGTCTGCACAGAAAAAACAAAAAATACATATTTGAAATGGAAAAGCTCAAAAATGTCAGAACAAACTCCTTTATGCAAGCCACAAAATATCAATATGACTCAGGGGAAAACATGCCTTTTTATCATACAATAACTTTTCGTGGAACATTGCTTATGAAAGTAAAATCTATGTTTTTTTGCGGGGTTTTTTTTTTTTTTCGTTGTTTAACGTCCGCCATGAGGATGTTGTGTTTTGGATTTTTAAAGAAAACTGCGAGAAAATCAATGGGCTATAGGCCTATTCACAGTCGAGTCACATTATTGTGACCACCTCCTACTTTTGACGTCAACAGCGCGTAGCCAATGAAAGAAGGCACGTCTCATGAGCTGGCTTGGAGTGTATATAAAGTGTACTGTAGGCATTCTAAAAACATATCTTTCGTTGATGTCATGAATAAATGGAGCGATTTATCAGTTTCCAAAATGGGATGATTATCAGCTATCGGGCCAAGGGTGGCAGTATTTCTGAAACAGCGCAGTTTGTGAACTGTTCACGTCCTGCTGTGGTTAAAGAGTATCGTGATTGGAGAAATGGCACCATTGCAAATACGCGACGTGGAAACTGCGGAGCACCACGTGCCATTGATGTGAGAGGTGAACGTCGTCTTCGAAGGTGCGTGCGCTACAGTGATCGACACGCTACAGTAGAGCAACTCACTGGCCGAACGAACCAGGGGGCTACCGGAAGTGAGTCTAAAACGACAGTTGAGCGAACCCTGCTGCGTATGGTGCTCCGATGCAGACTGGTGGTCACTGCACCTATGCTAACGAAGGTGGATCGGCGGTAAAGGCTTACATTTGCGCGGCAGTATCGGAATTGGACATCCGCTGATTGGCAAAGGATTGTCTTTTCCGAGAGTCACGTTTTCAGCTTCATCGAACAGATGAACGTTGGCATATAAGGCGAGAAACAGTGGAGAACAAACACTCTTCAACCATTTCTGAAAGAACACGACCCGATGGGGGCAGCGTTATGGTCTAGGGAATATTTTCGTAGCATTCTCATGGTCCACTCATGCCTATGAAAGGCACTATGGACCGAATTCCTTATGAATCCATCCTTGCAGACCACGTACACCCATGCATGCTGATTGTCTTTCCTGGGGCGGATGGGATCTTCCAGCACGACAATGCGACGTGTCACACAGCTCGAAATATCCGAGAGTGGTTGGAAGAGCACGATGAAGACTTCAAAGTACTTCCCTGTCCCCCTTAATTCCCCAGACTTAAACCCAATTGAGCATCTGTGAGACCACCTAGATCGTGCTCTTCGCTCTATGGATCCTCCACCACGCACCCTTCATCACCTGTCAGATGCACTGCAGTCAGCATGGCTCCATATATCTGTGAACACCTTCCAGCACCTTGCTGAATCACTCCCAGCCCGTCTGGCTGCTGTCCGCACTACACACGGCGTTACTCTGGATATTAGCAGGTGGTCCCAATACTGTGACTCGACCGTATATAAGGAGTTGCCCGTCCGTAATTTAGGGAAGCAAGACAAGAACAGCATCCGTGCCTCACCGGGATTTGAACCCGGACCCTCTTGGACGAATGATCAGAAGCCGGCGATTAGACCATTGCACCACCGGGAAAATTTCTTGGCCATAAAAAGCATTCAGTCCCTAAGTCACTCATTTTGAACCAACGGTTCCAGGGAGGAGAAGAGGTGTCACGTTTCCCCTTTCGTGGAAACATAGAGGTCTGCACGAACCTAGCCTGACCCGTAAATACAGCCAGGGCCCCAGCCGGTCCTCTACTGAGAGGTTTAGAATTTTGTTCCTTGATTAAAGAAAAATGTTTCTGCCCACAAATCGAAGACTGCCTTACTAAATAATCAAATAGCAAAGTTAACTGAATGAAACGAAAGATCTCATCCGCCACCAGATGCATTCCAGCTGAAACAGACAAGCCAGACTGTAAAATGACAGTCCGAAGTCAGGGACGTCGCTAGACTTCGAGATAAAGACGAGCAACAGGTGGACTGGTATTATTTTTGTTGGAGCAAGTTGGATGGCAACTTTATTTACGAAACACTGAAAGAAAGAATTGTTTTTTCTTTTCTACAGCCTACAAAGGTATTCGTACGACACGCCCCCCCCCTTCCTCCTAGATACATACTTATTAATTTTGGAACTGTCTTGAAGTTTTCGCACTTTTTGGAATGCAAAAGAATCTAAAGTTTCGAGTCATTTTTTGCTAATGTTCTCACCATTCGTTTTTAATAAAATTAGTAAAACCTAAAGAGTTTCATACCCTCCTAATAAAGATGACACATTACCACCAGCACCAGTAACACGCCCTATTTTTTTTTAATCATGCCTATAATAGAGGTCTTAAAGCAAATGTTTTCGTGGATTAGTGTTGAGGGGAAATAAGGACATGCTGACAATACCTTTCCCCCTCCTTAACTCCTTTCCTTAAAGCCAACAGCCTTGTCTTACCCTCATCTTTTCCAAAGCAGTAGTCAGCCTCGTCCCACTCCTTCATTGCCGTAGAACAGCCTTAGGAGCGCTGCTATAGCTTTTACTCCACTTTCCGTGTTGGAATCCCCTACTTATTAGCACAAACAAACAGCAGAGTAATTACTAATGACCTCTAACAACAGCAGAATAATTATTAATGACCTCAGTGAATTGCTATTCACCCTCTTCATTCGCTTCGCTCTAGAAATAAAGGGTTAAATCGAGGATTTTGACGAAGAACAACTGAATTTTATCGCCCTGCGGAAGTTAACCTTTCTACAGAGGCGTAAACTACGCACTTTCTAGGGAGAAATTCACGATGAGAAATACAGTGTCAATTTTCAGATTATATTTTCAAGTTAACAGAAATTAAAATATGTGACATCTTGAACAGGGTGGGTGGAAGGTTGGGCAAGACAATTTTCAGGGTGGGCTGTAGCCCACCCTCCCACCCCGTTGGCGACGTCCCTGTTTGAAATGGAACGGTTTATTTCTATAAAAGTTTAAATCAAATTCCGTTTTCACTTCGTTGGCTTCAGCGACTTAAAACACGAAAACTCCGTCTTTAAAATTACATGCAGTTTTTCACTTGGTGGTGTAAGTGTATTCTCTTTTTTTGCTGAATGTTTAAATTTTCTAAACGTCAGCTTTCATTTTGTTTCCGTTTCGGAAAGGATTTGAGAGACGTGCAGTGGGACCAGCTCTTGAAGTAAAAATGCTCATGTATGTGTACTTACACGACGTGACTGTTATAATAAATGTTTTGATCTGCGAAAGAATTTAATACTTTGTATTCATGAATTATCCAGCTGCAAATGGTGTTTTCATTGTTGTTTTTACTTTTAATAAAAATACATATTTCAGAAAAATAGTTAACCACAAATGTAATTATTTTATCTATTGCTATATTATAGATTCAGAGAATGTATTTTAGAACAAAATCTGTAATGAGTGATTTCAGCAATTATGAAAATTGAAATTGACCAATTAGGAAAATTGGAGAACAGTTGGAGGGTTAGGAGTCTCTCGTGTCAGACATCGATGGTGTCGGAAACATATTACAAAACACTTGGCCTCATGCTAGGGGTCCGGACCCAGGACCACCCCCCACCCCTCCACACACACACACACACCCAGTGTTGCCAATTTGGGGGAAAAGTCGCTAAATTTAGGGGATTGTGGATTGGCGTTAGCGACCAAAACAATAGTTTGGGATTAGCGACTTTTTTAGGGGATTTTGTTTTGTTTTAACAATTTCAGCGATTTCTTTTATTTACAGTTTTAAGCATTTTAAATACGGTTTTTGAATCAGGAGAATGTCTTCTTCACTTTCCGCAGATCTAATAGACATAACCGTGAATTTTAATGCTTGTAGAATGCAATCCCCTTTCCTTCTCGCCTTTGTTTCCATCAGTCACAGAAAGCTTGCCGATGCTCGGTGAGTTTGCCTGGGATCCCTTAGACAGCGAGTGTGATGGTGGTGAGACTTACTACAGTGTATCCACTTGCAGAAATGTTCTATCATTATACAAAACTTTTGTTTTATTCTTCATTAAAACAAAAGTTTTGTTTAATATAAATCAAAGTAACGGTAACACGTAACTGGATAAAACGTTTGCTTTTGCAAGAAATTTCATCTTCAACGCTATAAGTTATTGGTTCACCATGCTTTACATTAAGTATTTTTAGCTGGTTTTCTTAACCATTTAAAACTTGTTTCTGTATATCCTCTCCCCTCTAAGTCTGAGTACAAGTGAAGCCATATTACCATTCACCCGAGTTGGGTCCGGGTTCGAATCTCGTGAGGCATGAATGTTGTGTTTGTCTTTCAGCATTGGTTCTCTTCCTTCCCTGGGAACAGTAAACTTAAATTAGAGATGGGTGACTTCTTACAGCCTATCGTGTTGCTCATGGTGTTCGTTATCCCCCACCCAGCCATATTAAGAAACAAAGGCGCCACATTCACTTCTTCTTAAATTATTATTAATTTAAAGTATAAAAGCCGCCCATTAATTTAAGTATCAAAGGTGGCACAGTGGTCTAAGCGATGGCCTCTGATCATTCGTCCGGAAGGGGCCAGGGTTGGAATCTCGGTGAAGCATGGATGTTGTGTTTGTCTTGCGGCACTGGCTATCTCCCTTCCCTGGAAGCAGTGACCCTTAAACCTAAATAAAAAAAAAAAAGGTATCAAATAGATAATAATAATAGCAATGTGTCATGTGTCATTTAATTTTAAATGGCGCACAGATAAGTACGAAAATTTAACATAATAAAAAAAATCTGATTTTTAGGGACTTTTTTCCACTTTTGGAGACTTTTGGAATGAGTGAGTTGGCAACACTGCACACATTCCACCATTCGCTGCACCGCTGCTTTCTGATGTAATTGTTTAAAACCAGTTTTTCCGCTTCTGTGTTTGTGTGATCTGTAGTAGCAAGCTTTGTCCACTTCTGTTCCGTGGTGTGTTAAAGCGATCAAGGTCACTTCGATGATGTCGAAAATAACTAGGTGTCATAAGTTCTCAAATTTTTCGACCTAAAGTATACAACTGTTTGTGAAAATTGCAACACCATGAAGGACTATTCGCATTAGCTTGAAACTTACAGGATATGTACAACAGGTTGGGACATGCAAATGATTAAAATGTCAGTGAAATCCACATGCGGTGACGGAGTAGCTCCCTCTGAACTGCACGGTCTTGGGTATAAACACCTGGTTCTTCTTTTTTTTTTTTTTTTTTTTGATTGGAGGTTTAACGACCACCGTGAGCAACTCAATGGGCTATAAGCAGTCGCCCGTCCCTAATTTAGGGTCACTGGTTCCAGGGAAGGGAGAGAGCCAGTGCCGTAAGACAAACACAACATCCATGCCTCACCGGGATTCGAACCCGGACCCCTTCGGACGAATGATCAGAGGCCAACGCCTTAGACACCGGGGCGGCTAAACACCTGGTTCAAACGAGATGTTGCAATCAGTGAAGAGCAAGAGCCGACACTCAGTCGAAAGGGTGTTTCTTGAGTCTCACTGTGCCTCGTCGCAGAAGAAGGTCGCATTATGGACAGGGGCGGATTGGGATAACCGAACCAGGCAAGGAATTTTTGTGGTGTACTCCGCTACAAAAGCACACGTACCCACAGGAGAGCACCTCATAAATTTCCTCGTGAAAAAAAAATTTTTTCGATCCTGGATGAAAGAGAATCACTGTTGAAACATGCATTTGTAAACGAACTCTGTCATGGACAAATTTTCGAAACAATTGAACACCAAAGAATTTTAGAAATTGAATATAGAACCAAATCACGTTCAAAACGGGGTGCTGTAACAAGAAAAAAAAATTTTACTTTTAAAAATTTGGTTTTGACAAAATCGCATGTGTTTTAAATTCCTCATTTCCCCCTTGATCAAGTTGAAGGGCCATTCTGAAAGTTAAAATGAGTCCGTACCACATAACAACATTCCTACGGAATTAATTTTTGAATCTATTTGGTCACCGATCACATACTGAACAATAATATTGGTACCTCCTTCCCTGAGTAGATGGCTAATTTAAGTCTACCCATTAGTTTGACCCATAAATCAGTTATTGGTTAATTGTTTCGTTTAAGATAAATGTGGGTGGAACACGGATTTTAAAATATCTCTGCCGGAGTATCTATTTGTGCTCTGGTATGTATGTGGGTAAGGCTTTGGGATGATGGGGCCATCACAGTGGGTACTAGTGTCTGCTTCAAGATTAAACAAGTTAGTAAAATCATGCAATGCATTGATTATGATACGCTTTCCAACATACCAGAAATTATTACTCAAGTTATGAAGATAATGGCTGTGGAATAAATCTCGTACCAGTGATCTGACCTTAGACCCCATTTCGATTACATAAAACAGAACCGGTTCAATATACCTCCGGAACAACATACTAAAGTTTTGTCGCAATAAAAGCATTTTTACTCAAGTCATGAGGACTTTGGTTGTGGAATAAATCTTGCTCCTGTGCCCTGACCTTTGACCCCATTGCGATGATATTAAACTGAATTGGTTCAGTTTAATATCCTCCGGAACAACATAATAAAGTTTTGTAGCAATAGAAGCATTTTTAATCAAGTTATGAGGATAATAGCTGTGGAATAAATCTCAATCCTATGCCCTGACCTTTAACCCCATTTCGATGATATTGAACAGAGCCGGTTCAGTATATACCTCCGCAATAACATGATAAAGTTTTGTCGCAATCGAAGCATTATTACATACGTTATGACGCATAAGGTCGATGGAATGGGTCCCGCTCCTATTTCCTGATCTTCGACCCCATTTTGTCCATTTTCAATAGGGTTCGTCCCTAGGTTGTCCCCTACCACATACTAAAATTTCATCGAAATCAAACCATTTGTACGCGAGTTATCGTGCAGACGGACAGACAGACGAGCAAAGCTGGAGCATATACGCTTCTTCAACCTACGGTTCAAAAGCGTAAAAAAAGAGAGCAGAGCCTATCAATGACCCTGGACTACAAATCCAACGACTTACACGCAACTGTAGTTAGCTTTTGCTTAATTAATTTTTAAGGGGTTTCTTGATCCGGAGGCATTTTTCCGGCATAGTACAGAGAATTGTGTTATGTCCGGTATCCTGGTAGGCCAATCTGCTCCTGTAGGAACACTTGACGAACTTTGAGCGAGGAAGGATTGTTGAGATGAGAGAAGCTGGATCTTCCTACCTCGAAATCGGCACTCGCACGGGATGAAAGACAACTCCACCGCATGGTAGTGACCGATCGCACAGCGACATCCACGGTGTTAGCGCAGCAGTGGTTCGACGTCGTCTGCTTAACATAGGACTGGTTGTTAGCTTAACATAGGACTTGTTGTTAGCTTAACATACGACTGGTCGTTAGCTTAACATAGGACTGGTTGTTAGCTTAACATAGGACTGGTCGTTAGCGTAACATAAGACTGGTCGTTAGCTTAACATAGGACTGGTCGTTAGCTTAACATAGGACTTGTCGCTAGCAGCTCATTAGTGAGCATTCCTTTGACCCTCAACCACAGACTCATCAGGCTGCAATAGGATCTCGAACGAACACAGACATTAGCGCGCTGATTGGCAACAGGTCATGTTTCCTGACAAGTCACGATTCAACTTAATGTATCATGATAGTAGCATACGTGTTCAAGACATCGTAGTGAACGGCACTTTGCAGCGTCATACTGGCCCGTCATGGTTTGGAGTTCCATTTGTTTCTATTCGCAATCTCGGGTGATACGAATTGAGGGAACCCTCAACAGCCAGCGATACATCAGGGATGTTATTAGAGGCAGAGGGGATACCTTTCGTTCAGAGTTGACCTAGCGCTATATTCCAGCAAGACAATGCTTGGCAACATGTGGCCAAGAATGTCCAAGGCCTCCTCCATGCACGGAAGATACCGCTTCTTCCCTGGCCTGCACATTCGCCGGATATGTCCCCGATCGAGCATGTTTGGAACATGGTAGCTAAGCGACTGGCTCATCAAGCACCTCCTCCAGTCACCACAAATGAACTCTGGTCTCGCATAAAATCAGTCTGGCCGACTTTTTCCCCAGGAAGGGCCGCGAGTGGCCTAGTGGTCAGCGTTCGTTACTGCCATGCAGATAACCTCAGGTTCGATCCTGGACAGGTACGAACGTTCGAACCACTAAATACCCGCCGTGCGTCGGATGGGCACGTTAAGCCGTCGGACCCCGGGTACTGGCCCTCCTGTTATAAATAAGGGCGTCTTGCTCCCCCCTTCTACCTCGCTTTCGTGTCACTTTCCTATCGGGAACTCTAGCCCAAATCTCCTAGTTTCCTATTTCTAAGGGTTGTTCAAGACCTGGGGTCAGACACTCCCTTCCTAAAATCCTCTACATCTGATCTTATCTGATTTCCCCAGGACGATATCAAAAACCTATCTTATTCAATGCCACGCCGTGCACAGGCTGTTAGTGTTGCTCGAGGGGACATCAGCACACCTGACTTTTAAAGCGAAAAAATCTTGTAGACCTCTACAAACGAAAACCGCCGCCCCGGTGGCGCAGTGGTCTAAGGCGTTGGCCTCTGCTCATTCGTCCGTAAGGGGTCCGAGTTCGAATCCCGGTCAGGCATGGATGTTGTGTTTGTCTTACGGCACTGGCTCTCTCCCTTCCCTGGAACCAGTGACCCTAAATTAGGGACGGGCGACTGCTTATAGCCCATTGAGTTGCTCACGGCGGTCGTTAAACCTCCAATCAAAAAAAAAAAAACGTAATCAGTTATCTCCTGCAACATGAGAAACTTGTGATATAAATTTTGTTTGAGTAGTGCGATTCTTTTTTTGGTGTTCCAATTTTCACAAGCAGTAGTGTATGTAGTTCAGCTTAGATAGTCCAATTTAAGCACTGTATCGAACAACTTCTATAGCACTGAGTTTATTGTACGAATAGCATTTGCACTATTGAATTTAGATCTTAAAATTTTTCTGACAATTCTGAAATAAGCATTAGTGTTCTTCCCTATTAATTAATTTAGAATGCAATTCCGATTACTATTTAGTAGCATAATGATGCACATTATAAGAAAATTTGAATATGAACCGTTTAGCAAGGATTCTAGGTTACGACGTTTTGCATCAATTCCCGAACGTGAAAATTAGTATTTTTTTTTATTTTCTGTGCCCTTAAAATGTCATTAATTTCCTAAAAATAAGTCAGATTAAGTCCACTTCTCTACGATGTTGGAATGCATACATTCCTCCAGTGTTATTTTGAACGATAAACAACGCTACGTGAACCTATCTTAGCATTTCGAGGAACCCGGCTTTCATATTACGACTTGAATGAATTTTAGTTTGGAACGACATCTTACGAATTTGTTCGTTTAACGACCATCCGAGGCTCGGGAAATTGGTCAGAGGCCCACTCCTCTGACCACTCAGACCCGGAATGTGTGAGTGTGTGTGTGTGTGGTTTTATTCATTAAATATATTTAATGAATAAAACCTGTTTGCGCAGTTATTTCATTTCTAACGCAGAACCAAAAGCAAAGAACGTAGAATTTTTAGTTCTTCTTATTAATTTTCATTTTGCTCTATCTATCTACATACTTATGTGAATTTTTGGGGAGGTGACCTGCTGCTGATTTCTGTAGCTTTAAGCCATCTATTTGTGTCACGAATGCTACGCTTAAATAATAATATAATTAATATAAAATTTAAAGTAAAGCTTGGTATGTTGAATTATTAAGAAGAAAATGGAAATAATAAGTCATACGTTATGAAGGACCTAGAAGAAAAATATCCTGCATCTAAATCAGATTCTTTTCTACCGATTTTCAAACGTCAAACCAGTCAGTATTTAGTTATCCTAAGTTCCGCTCCACGGAAATATTTTTTATATATAAAGTTGAATGTTTGTTTGTCTGTTTGTTTGTCCGCAATACAAATCTACAGTTTTTAGAACCACCAAATTCGGTATACTGCCTCGTGGTACTATAACTTAGACCGCAGACGGTTTTCGGAATTGGTCTAAGCCCGGGGTCAAGGGGCCCTCATACGAAAGTTTCGTGAAAATTTCCATTTTTTATTTTTTTATTATGAATTCGAATTTAATACTTTTTGTTGTTCTACAGTTTTAGCACGTCTTTTGTAAAAAAAGATCGTGCTTATGTTACCGGTTTGTCCGTCCGTCTGTACCCACGCTATCTCTGCAACTATTAGTCCGTTTTGAAAAATTCTTTTTGCATTGGGAAGCTTGAAATATACGAATGATGATCCTTTATTTCGTTTTTTTTTTTTTTTTTTACGATGTACAATTTCGCCGCTAGAGGGCGTAAATGCAGATAATGTCGAAATCAAAAATACGTTTTATTCCACGTATTTGCTTTTAAACATTCGATTGAAAAAATTCCTTTATCTTTCGATTCCATTTATCTCGAAGAGTATTTTAGATATTAGTTACTTTTTCAAATTGCGCATAGATTTTCCGCTATGGGGCGTAAAAGTAAATTACATTTTCCCCGATAACTCTTCTTCTAAAACTCCGATTTGAAAGTTTTTTGCTTCAGCGGATGCATCTCGTGATGGAAAATCTTTTGCATATAATTTCAAGTTTTTGGTCAAGAATACTTTAGCCACGAGGGGGCGTAAGTGTTAATTTTTGCTTCTGATGTATTTACCATAAAATCTGAGCTTCTAAAATATCGATTGAAAAAATTCTTTCGCGGACTGATGTCACTCACATCGATAAACCTTTTTGGAATATTTTCTTCTTAAAATGTTCCACAGTTTTTCCGCCAGGGGGCATATGTGTATATTTTATTTTTGTCAATATCTCTACTTCTAGGAGTCCGATTTGAAAAATCCTTGTTTGTTGGATAGTGTTTTCAGTGTGACACGTTTTTCATATAATTTCAAAATTTTCAAGTAATTCATAAGCTTTCCGCTAGGGGGCGTAGAATTAAATTGGGTTTCCCCCTGTATCTCTGCTTCTAAATCTCCGATTTGAAAAATTCTTTCTTTACCGGATACAGCGCCTGATGGAAAATCGTTTGCACATAATTTCTAATTTTTGTAAAAAAATAGTTTGGGCGCCAGGGGGCGTAAATCTTAATTTCCGCTTCTGATGTATTTGCAGAAAAAATATGAGCTTTTAAATTCTCGATTGAAAAAAATGTCGTTTGTAGACCGATACTACTCATGTCGACAAACCTTTTGAAAACATTTTCTTCTGAAAATAATGGAGGGTTTCTACGCCAGGGGGCGTAGATTTATATCTTATTTTTGTCAATATCTCTACTTCTAGGAGACCGATTTGAAAAATTCCTTCTCTGTTGGATGGTGTTTCCAATGCGAAATGTTTTTCCTATAAATTCAAAATTTTCAAGTAAATCATAAACTTTCCGCTAGGGGACACAAAGGTAAATTGCGTTTTCTGCGTTATTTCTGCTTTTGAAACTCCGATTTGAAAAATTCTTCCTGTATCGCATACAAGACCTGATGGAAAACATTTTTCACATTATTTCTAATGTTTGGAAAAGAATGGTTTGGCCACCAAGAGGCATAAGCGTTAATTTCTGTTTCTGATGTATTTGTAGCAAAATCTGGGCTCCTGAATACTCGACGAATTTTTTTTTCTTTGGCAGATAACCGCTCATATGGAAATACCTTTTGAGAATACTTTCTGCCTAAAATAATGCATGGTTTTCCCACCAGGGGACGTAAAGTCACATCTTATTTTTGTCGATATCTCTGTTTCAAAGAGTCCGATTTGAAAAATTAGTTCTATGTTGGAGAGCGTTTCCGGTGTGAAATGTTTCTCATATAAATTCATGTTTTTCTTAACGCACAAGTCTGCAACCATAGGGCATAAGCTCACGATTCCGTTTACAGCAATATCTGAGGAATTAAAAACTCGATTTAAAAAACTTCTTCCTTCAGTCAGATACTATTGTTTTCCATACTGGTTCCATTCACTTTGAATAGCTTTGATAAATTTAATTCGCGTCAGAACGGATTCAAAAGACGTGCTTATTACAACCGAAAATTCGGTGTCATCTTTCTTGTTCAATTTAGAACCACCAGATTTGGTTTTTTAGTACTCTAACGTAGATCGTAGACTGCTTTTGGAAGGACACGGAGCCCGGGATCAAGAGGCCGCCATGCAAAATAACTTTCGTAAGAAGTATCAGTTTTTTACTTTTTTATCTTGAATTGGTATACTATCTCATGGTATTCTAACTTAGACCGTAGACGGTTTTTGGAAGGAGTCGGAGCCTGGGGTCAAGGGGCCCCCATACAAAATTTTCGTAAAAATTTCCATTTATTCATATCTTTTTTTTTTTTTTTTTAATTCGAATTAAATACTTTTTTACTTTTTGTTGTTCTACAATTTTCAATTCAGAACCACCAAATTTGGTATGCTCTCTCATGGTACTCTAATTTAGACCGCAGACGATTTTTGGAAAGGGTCGGAGCCCGGGGTCAAGCGGCTCCTATATAAAATTTTCGTTAAAAGTTCCATTTTTTACCTTTTTATTTTTAATACTTTTTTGTTGTGATAAGTGCAAGAATTGAGTTGTGTGTGTGTGTGTGTGTGTGTGACAAGTGCTTTCCAGTGCAGAACTGCAACACAAGTCAGCATCTGAACTGAAGGTAAGTAAGCAACAAAAATCAAACGGAAAAACAAAAAATACTTTTTTCCCTAAAGACTCTACAGATAATAAAATTCAAATTCATTGAAGGAATGAAATACAGTATTAGGTACGATTAATGCCGCAAAAAATTAGTCGTTTTCATTTGATTTGTATAAAATTTAGATAGTGAATTATCACCAAATTCTCCCGAGATACACCGGGTAATTCATTTAGTTTTTTATATATGTGAATTTGTACCATAATAAGAATGAGATCACATTATTTATTTTCCCTAATTTATGTTCAAATTTCTTACCAAATTGAAAATAATAAGGTCATTCTATGAAACATAAAAGAGTATAGTAGAATATTTGGGTCAAGCTTCTTTCAGAATACGATGTTCTACCGCAAAATTTTCAAATGAAGCGATTCCGGGTCACATTATAAATGCAGACCCACGTAGCAGATGCTATGGAAGGCCTTTGTCCAGCAATAGTCTTAAAAAAATCACGACCAATATCGGTAACCTAACTGGTGGACAGCTGGTTGAGTTGGTTTGTGTCGTTGTATTTTACACCAGCTCTCCCGGCGTAAAACTCTTTCAAAAACTTTTATGGGGAACGATATAAACGCATGCCCTTTTTAATTTTGTTTTCGTTGTAGAGCAGTAAGCATAATCATTAGTTAATCAGCATAAAATTATTCTTTTGCTTAAATACTAAGCAGTTGCTTTTAACTATGATTCCCTTCAGCGAAACAGCCAATCACATTTCACGACGTGGTACATGGAAACTTTCTTGAGTTTCAGGTTTAATGTTTAAACAGCAAATATCTTCACTTTATACATAGGTAAATTACTACAGGAAAATAATTAGGTATAAAACGCAGATGCATAGCGACGAGGAGGGAATAGAGAGGGGGCAGTTGTGGCTCAAGTTCATGAGGGCGCCGGAAATGTTAAAGAAATGTGTTGCCGCTAAAGTTGGAAATGCGCCAAGGGAAAGTAATTTTACAGTACGGAAAACCACACTTTTTACATGTAGAATATTTTCTTGCAATTGAATGTTTACTCTGTTTTTTTGTTATTGTTGGTGTTGATATTTTTTCGTCGGAGTTTACCATGACCACTATGAGCAATATTAAGGACTATAGGTTGTCACCCTTTCCAAATTTGGGGCAACTATTTCGAAGGAGGGGGAAAGAACCATCGAATCAGACAAATTCATCACCTATTCCTCCACCTGGACTTGAACACGGGGCCACCTCGGACGAATGGTGAGATGATTGCTCAGGCACCGCGATGTCAACGAATTTTCTATTTTTGCTTTTAATTTGTCATTTTGTTAGGTACTATGTGTATTTGGTGCTCGCCCCGGCACTGATTCCTGGTATATACACCAGTCCTTTTTCGCTGTCTAATTTAGGTTAGTGTTTTTAAGCGTATTTTATTATATGAAGTTAAATTTGCTCTAAATAAACTTCAAAATATATTTAATATAGAAATGGAATAAACTTATCTCTAATACACTATTAAAAATTTTGTAGTAGGTTCATCATCATCATCATTGTCAACCATTATCAATCCACTGCTGGACGAAGGTCTCCCCAAGTTTCCTCCACAACGGTCTGTCTTGTGCCAGTCTCCTCCATGTCACTCCCGCATATTTACGAATTTCATCCACCCATCTCCCATGTGGTCTTTTTCTGGGTCTTTTCCTGTCCCTTGGAATCCAATCTAAAATTTCGGCTGTCCATCTATGGTCTGTCCTTCTGGCAGTATGTCCAGCCCATTGCCATTTCAGGGATTTAACTCTGATCATGATGTCTTCCACTCTCGTCAGTAGGTTACACCAAAAAAAGTTCTGTTACACCAGCTGCACCATTTTTGGAGTAAAGATAAACCATTGTGTGATGCACGAAATGCACAAAAACATGATGCAATTATTCACCATGGTGTGGTATCCAAGCTGAATGATGTGAAATCGTATGCATTGCACCATGTTTATGTACAAAGACCGTCCCATAAAAACTGAGAGTAATTTTTTTGAGTTGGCAACACTGTGAAGGAAAATATAATAACCACGCAGACGACTAACTGAATTAAGGAAGTATCTATGGCAACAGTTATTAGCCGCGGCAGACGTTTCTGGTTTTGTTATTGCGCAGTTGTTTAAGGTACGTCTACATTTCGCCATTCAGCTATGAATGTGAGTGATTCAGAGTTAAGAAGTGAAACGTATTGTGCGATAAAATTTTGCTATCGTTTGGGTAAAACGGCTCCAGAAACAGTTGATTTAATGAAAAAAGCTTACAAAGATAGAAGTTTCGGTGAGTCAACGATTTTTAGATGACACTATGATTTCAAAAAGGGCATTTGTAGGCAGAGCTCGCTCCCATGCCTGGTCGACCTGAAAGTGTTGTGTATTGTTAACACTGTTTCGACAATCCTGCAAGGACATCGACGAATGACGTGTATATAGAGCGTACTGTTAACACTGTTTGGACAATCCTTCAAGGAGATAGAAGAATGACGTTTGAAGACATAGCGGGTCAGCTAATATTTTCAAAATGTCGGGTTTTCGCATTCTACGCGACAAATGACTGCTGCATCGTGTGTTCCAGATGGGTACCTCATCACCTGTCGAGAGAACAATTGTTAGCCAGAGTTCAGGTGTGTCATAAGTGGAAACAAAGGATTGCAAAGGATCCAAACTTTCTGAACACAGTAATACCTGTCGATGAAACATGGGTGCAACGAGTGTCTGGAAACCCCCAGGCACTCCTCCTCCGAAAAAGTCCCCCAAATCAAATCAGCTGGGAAGGTGATGATGATAATTTTATTTTATCATAAAGATGTAGTCTACCAGCATGCCGCTCCTCCTCAAATTACTGTCAAAGCTGAGTATTAGATTTCAGTCTTGAAGCGTCTACGATGGCACATATCGATTAAGCGAACGGAACTGGTGGGCAAATGAACTCTACACCATAATAACGCCCATCCACATGTGGCTGCTTGTGTTCAACAGTTTCTAACGAAATGCAGTATTGAAATCATGCCACAGCCTGCCTATAGTCCTGGTCTCGCCCCGTGCGATTTCTGGTTGTTTCCAACAATGAAGAGAAGTTCCGGGGCACAACATTCAACACAGATGCTGACGCTATTCAAGCTGCACAATGGGTCGCTAAAGCAGCTTCCACAAAATGCCTTCGCCACATGGTTTGAAAAGGGGACTGAACGATGGGACCGTTGCATATCATCCGAGGGAAGATACTTTGAGAAAGAATAACATATATTTTGCTGTACTTATATTTCTACATTTTGTGTGATTTTACTCTCAGTTTTTATTGAACGGTCGTTGTATGTTTCATACATCACACAGTGGATTACTTTTGCCCCAAAAGTGATACAGCTGTTATAGCACCAAACAAAGGTCTTCGCTCGTTCCACGTTTATAAGTACTCACTTATAAACGTGGAACGAGCGAAGACCTTTGTTTGATGTTCCTGGTCCACGTTAAATGTCTGTATTAATGTTATAGCAACAGTTTTCTTTTTGCAACCTACCACAAATTTCTGACAGTCCGATACTCAAATCTTTTCCCGAAACCATTTCCTCTATCATCTGTGTTATTGTTTGTGAAATTCACCAATTTACCGGTGGTGTAAATTGAAGCACGCCTCCGCGCTCCGGAGCCAACTGTTCTAACCGACTAAACTACAATTACGGAATGTATCGTGTAAGATTTATCGCCTTGAGACGGGTTTCACCTCTATAGTACGTCACATGTTTTCGAGGTAAATTGCATATCTTATCCTCGGGGGCCAGTCACTTTTGCTTCTCATAAAATACCCATAAAACATGTCCTGTAGGTGGAAAATATTTTACTGTAACATTAAAGTAAGCGGAAGTGTATCATGTGAAAGATCGTATTGTGCCTCTATGCTAAACAAGATATAAATTTTAATTATCACTGCTAGTTAATGTTACTAGATAACCTATGTAATCTAAAAGTTTTCACTTACCTTGGGATCAGATGCCAGTACGAATAGCGAATTTGTGTTAGTAAAGCATCCTAAACTTCTCACGCAAATGAAAATCAGCAGTCCACTCGTTATCTTCTCAAGCCAATAATTTCGGATTGAACCCATGGCTAGCGAAAACAGGTGTACCTGACGACAGAAAGCTTCTCGGCAAAACTTCTACGAAACATCAGAAACACTGAGAAACTGTCTTTGCTGTCGTGCGTAAAAGGGTAACTCTTGCGTCATCGTAAAACAGCGGTTCACTTCGAGGTCTCGCCAGTTCTAATACATACATACACCCCACTCACGTAGTCTGTCTCACTTTTTTCTTAGAAGCTGAGATATTATATGAGTAGGAAATGCACTTTTAGTAAAGCTAAGAATTAGTGGTGGTTTTTTCCGACACGTTTTAGATCATTATTGAATTACAGATTTTATATCTTCGAAATATTATTACAGCAATGACTTGGCCGATTTTAGAGAAACATGTAAACAAGATATTGATGATATTCAAGAAATCTTAGAAGATGTTCTATGTCTGCCATAAATATTTCTGATTTTCCATTTTAAAAAGCTTCAGAAAAAATCCGTATTTTGCTGATATTCCTTACTTCCGTTCTAGAATTCATTTCTTTTATTCCGTTCGTAAACTTTCAGAAGTTCTTCCCTTTCTGTTAATAATTTTTATTTTCTGTTTATAATATTTCAAAACGTATTAGTTACGTTCTGTTTGTTCCTTATTTTCTTATAATACTGCTGAAGGAATTATTTTTGGAATGCTTCAAATTTCTTACTTTCCGTCGACAGATTTCATTTTTTATTAACAGTACTTGAAGATAAATCCTTAATTTTCATTTGCAGTTCTTCAAGAGAATTTTTTTTTTTACATTCATGTACTTCTAATGAAATCCTTATTTCTCGTTCAGAGTACTTCAGGAAAAATCCTTATTTTTCACTAACAATACTTCAAGAGATGTCCTTAGTTTTCATTCACAATGCTTCAAGAAAAATCCTTATTTCTCATAAGCGGTACTGCAGGCGAAACCTTATTTTTCATTCACGTTATTTCAGACCACGTTCCTTTCTTTCCATTCACAATACTTTAGGGAATGTCCTTATATTTCACTCAAATACCTTTGGAGAAATCCATGTTTTTCGTTGACAATACTTCAGCAGAAATCCTCATTTTACGTTCACGATATTAAGGAGAAATCCTTATTTCTCGTTCGCAGTGCTTTAGGAGAAATCTATATATTTCGCTCAGAATACGATAGATTCTTATTTTCATTCACAATGCTTCAGGAAAAATCCTTTTTTTTTTTTTCCTTTTTTTTTTACGCGTTTACGAAACTCAGTAGAAATATTTATTTCTCATTCGTAGCACTTCAGGAGAAATCTATGTATTTTACTCACAATACTGTACGACAAATTCTTATTTTTCATTCACAATGCTTCAAGATAAATCCTTTTTTTCACGTTCACAGACCTCAGGAGAAATCCTTGTGTTTCAGTCACAGTATTTTATAAGAGTGTTTTTTTCTTTCCATTCACAGTACTTATAAAGAAATCCCTTATGGTTCGTTCACAATACTTAGAATAAATTCCTTATTTTCTGTTAATATACCTAACATAGCATAGCACACCGAAACATACGAATAACTGCTGCTCAGAGCTCGTGTTGTTTGTGGAACACAGACAGCGCTGACTATGCAGAAGAGGTGAAGCAATGACAGCTGATAATTTTCAGATACTTCCCTGTTACTCAGAATCCACTGGATAATTTTCGTAAAAGGAGGAATAACTATTTTTTTACGAAGGTACTCTGGTTTCTTTGTAAGAAATCAAGCGCCTCAACATGTGTTGTATATTATAAAATTCCTGAGGTCACATCTCTTCCTGGTTGATTTTGGAAACATGGGACTGAAGAGTTTCCGTTTGTGGCGGTTCTCCTACTCGTTGCGCACCGGAGACAAAGTTACGCCCACAGAAATAACATCACCAGTGTGTGGTATTTCAGATAACAGAACTTACTGAACTCGTATCAGCAGGACAATGTCAGAGTTGATAACCCAGGCAGTGATAAGTGAGCAACGTAGAAGCAATCTGCAGGTTGTCACGTTATTTGTCATCAACACTGTTTTTCCGTGTGCTTTTATTTCGAACGATAAACCGAAAGGGGCCTATGAACAAACAGTACAAAACTGATATATAAAAAAAAAAAAAGTTTCATTCTGTTTCGTGAACACTTGCGTTCATTTTATAGTCTTATACGACACAAGTGTGTCATAGCTTTCATGATACTAATAATCTTTCATAATTCTAATCACTCGTTTTTAGAAAGTGCATTTGGTTTATAACAATTTTATTTCTTACCGCCAGTTCAGTACGCATTCTAAGTTTTTGTAACAACTGTTTCCAAAACTTTATGAATTTTCTGACGTAAATATTTTGCATTTGAATTCTCACAGGGATTTTAACATCAAATTTTCTTTTTCGAAGGGTGATGCCTTCATATGTGTTGATTTTGGCCAGTTCCCAAATTCGTTGATGTGCAACACGTCTTCACTTCCATTGAGTTTAACTTCAAATAACAACCAGAAATTTAAAACAATACATGGAACTACTTTGTTCCAGTATCTTCAAGCTTTCAAAAAAATATTATATGAAATGTGTACAAAGCCACATAACAAATTAGCAATCTTTATAAAATGTTGCATGGAAGTATTTTGTTACCCCTTCGTTCTTACATAGGTTTGAAATGAAAATATTTACCTATCGAAAATAAATGCAGCGTTTAAATTTTCGATTTTAATTGCTACTGTTGTTCAATTTTTCCATTAAAAGTATAACTGTTTTTTATTTTTATGTTGTTTTCCTAGTATATTTACTGAAATGTCACTTATAGTGCTGTACGCTAAATACTTTTTGGTGCAGGAAGTTTTGCTTGAAAAATTCGGCAGCTAAACTGCTGGCTTTGTACAATTTTATTTCATCTGAGTTAAGTACATATTCAAAGAAATTTAAAGCTTCGAAAAGCGAATTCAAGTCATATTTTCTGTACATAATGAGCAAAAAACCAGGTCTCTCTTCCATTTTTTTTTTTTTTTTGTTCTGTGTTTTGGCAGAAAAACTAAGTTCAAAAAAATTTAAGCCAACATTTCCTTATTTACCTGAATATGAATAAAATTCAATTTCAAAGAAATTTTAACAAATTTCCTAATTTTCGTACATTTAAGACTTAAACTTCGAGAAGAAAAACATTTAAAGAGATGTCCACTTTTTTTTTTTTTTTTTTTTTTTTTTTGTAATTTATACCTAAATAAAATAGGAGTGAACATAAATTAGAGCATAACTTCCACGTTCAGTCTATATGTGAATAAAGCCTGAGTTGAAAGAAATTAATTTTAACCGACTTTTTTCTTTTGGTCTACATGAAACTAAAATTGAAATTCATAAAAGTTTCAACCTATCTTCCACTTTTTTTTGCACTTGATTAAACCCCAGTTCAAAGTTCTTTAACAGACCTTTCTCTTTTTTAAGTTTCTTTATATATGACTAAAATTCGAGTTCAAAAATTAAAGTTTCGACAAGCGAAATAAATTGCGGGTACCTGTATATGATGAAACAAGTGATGAGATCTTCTTCTTGGCTGAGATAAGAGATATATATACTAGATAGATGGCCGAGATCTTCTGCTTGTGCTCCATACATGACTACAACACGATTTTGCCTTTTGAATGTAATCAAATACTCACCACAACGTCTGCAGCACAGTCATACAATTCAACGATGCGTCACCTACATAGACGTGGAAATTTGATTCTGATGGATTTTCTATCCTTGAGAGACGTGCTGCTCCGTGCTTTTACAGCAGGCTGTCACCAGCTGGCGTACGCAAAAAACAAAAAAATAAAATAAAAATGACCACTTCTATTTCACAACCACCACACTTCTGAGGTATAGGTGCACGTTTGATGCTAAGATACTAGTGCTTGAAAAATCAGTGTTTTCAAGAAAGTCTGTCTTATGAAGGAAAAAAGAGAATGAATACTTTTTCCTCAAAACAGCCATATATGTATTTTAGTAAATACTCAATTTTTAAGCAGAACAAGAATAACTTAAAAAGCGTCAAGGCGTTGCAATTTTGTTTTTCAAACAGAAATAAAAAAAGCTCTAGAAAAATGTCTACGAATGCAAGTTCTGCCTTTGTGGTGTACTAAATATTCAGTGTATCAATATGACTTCACAGAAACATGTCACGTGATCATACATATCCGGCGTCCGCCAGCAGGAGACCCCCCCCTCTTTGACAGGAAATTTTGTCAGAGTGGTTTGGATAAAGTTCAACGGTGCTTCCGCAAGCAATGCCAGCTTCCTGTCTTGAGACTGTGGGCACCCATAGCGTAGTTTCCAAAGCGGGGCAAGTAGAGTAACTACAGACATCATACACAGAAACCACATGCAAATTTTTGCTGTGCCTTCTTGTTACTCAACGATTTATACCACAAACACAATACATAAATTAAATTGAAACACAGAAGACCAAGAAGCCACGTAGAAGTGATAGATGAATGCACGTTGTTGGGACAATAAGGAAATTCTATGTTGTCGCCATGCGCCTCTTGGCTATTTGTATCCTGTGCGCCACGAAAAACCAGCGATAACCCAATCGGTCATCAAGAAGAAACAAAAAAGCCTTCAATACAAAATTCTTGAAGAAAACTTCAAAAGATTTTCGTTCGCCAGGGATGTCTCCAATGGTTTTTCTCGCCCACCCAGTTCAAGATGTGCTATTGTTAAATTTTTTAACTTTAAATTACAACGTTTCCAGGACGGGGAACGTTATAATTTTCTGTGGAATAATTCTCGCTCTTGTGCCCTGCCCAACGGCAAACCATATACATACATGAATACAGATGCAAGTTTTGCTTTATATTTTCGTTCCTTTTGTTAATTTACTTCACTAGTAAAAATATTCTCCATGCCGGAAAGTAAAAAGAAAAGAAAATCAAAATAAGAATACAAGGGGTGAAGTGAGAAAGGAAGCTGAACTATTTTGAAATAAAAAACAAGTTGGTAAAATCATGCAATGCTTTGATTATGATACGCTTTCCAACATACCAGAAATCATAGGAAAATGCCTTGGCTTTGAGGGGACTAAACTATGGTATAACGTTTGAGGTTCACCTATATCAAAATTAAATCTATTTGTGCCCGTGTTACCTATTTCTATTATCAAAAGCTACCACACATAAGTTAGTAAAATCATGCAATGCATTGATATTATGATTCGCTTTCCAACATACCTGGAATCATTACTCAACTTTAGTTATTACTCAAGTTATGAGGATAATGGCTATGGAATAAATCTCGCTCCTGTAACCTGACCTTTGACCTCATTTTGATTATATTAAACGGAATTGGTTCAGTATACCTCCGAAACAACATACTAAAGGTTTGTCGCAATCGAAGCATTTTTACGTATGTTATGACGCACAAGGGCGAAGGGCGATGGAATGGATTCCGCTCCTATGTCCTGACCTTTGACCTCCTTTCGACAGTTTTCAATAGGATTCCTCCCCATGTTGTCCCCTGCAACATACTAAAATTTCATTGAAATCGAACCATTTTTACGCGAGTTACCGAGCGGACGACGGACAGACAGACAGACAGACGAACAGAGCTGGAGCATATATGCTTCTTCAACCTAAGGTTGAAAAGCGTAAAAACGCCGTTTTTACGGTTTCCAAACGTAGGTTAAAAAAGCTTATATGCTCCAGCTTTGTCCGTCTGTCCGTCCTTACGATAACTCGCGTAAAATTTCGATGAAATTTTAGTATGGGGTAGGGGACCACTGGGGACGAACCCTATTGAAAATGGACGAAATGGGGTCAAAGGTCAGGACATAAGAGCGGGATCCATTCCATTGCCCTTATGGGTTATAACTTACATAAAAATGCTTCGATTGCGACAAAACTTTACCATGTTGTTCAGGGGGTATACTGAGCTGGTTCTGTTGAATATCATCGAAATGGGGTCAAAGGTCAGGGCACAGGAGCGAGATTTTTTCCACAGCCATTATCCTCCTAACTTGAGTAATGATTTCTGGTATGTTGCAAAGCGTATCATAATCAATGCATTGCATGATTTTACTAACTTGTATAATTAAACATCCCATCTAAATCGGGCAATTTTCACGGAAGTTATCGTACAAAAATAATGGCTAACGAATCTCACGCATGCGCGCTGTTCGCAATTGCTGACAGAAAACCTTTCTGGTGGAACTGCTTCCAAAGTCGTCGCGGAACAACGTATTGTATTTCGTCGCAATCGAAGCATTTTTACGCAAGTTATCACGCAGTAGAGTATTGGAAAAATTCATAAACATCTCTTGTGTATAACATCTGCGCTGCATCGTGGGTGAAACATCTGTTGGTCTTAAAGCTTTAAGAAACTGCAATGCTTCTCGTATGTCATGGGTAACCTAAGACAGTTTTCAGTCATTTTAAGTAAGAATTGTTACCGAACATACCGAAACACCACAAATTGTGAGCGTCAAAATCGAATAATTTTGAGAAAGTGACAATGCAGGAGGACGGAAGTATATACTCCGTTCCTAAACTTTAAAATATATTGTATTGACTAATGATTCGAGTTTGACGCTTTCTTTGCACTTCGCTCCGTGGTTCTCCACAAAAGCATTCTGAACTGTATCAAAAACAAGCACTTTCTAAGTGAGTTAATCTGCTCGCAGACAAACCCTCCTCCCTACCCTGACTATTGATTCATTCAGTATACCTTCGGAACAGCATACTAAAGTTTTGTCGCAATAGAAGCATTTTAGTCATGTTATGAGGATAATGGCTGTGGAATAATCTCGCTCCTGTGCCCTGACCTTTGACTCCATTTCAATCATATTCAACAGAACCAGTTCAGTGTACCTCCGAAACAACATGATAAAGTTTTGTCGCAATCGAAGCAGTTTTACGTACGTTATGACGCATAAGGGTGATGGAATGGATTCCGCTCCTATGTCCTGGCCTTTAACCCCATTCACCCATTTTCAATAGGGTTCCTTTGCAGGTTGTCCTCTACCACATACTAAAATTCCATCGAAATGGAGCCATTTTTACGCGAGTTATCATGCGGATAGACAGACGGACAAAGCTGGAGCGTATACGGTTCTTCAACCTACGGCTGGAAAGCGTAAAAAGAAATCGCATTATCACAATGTTTTATACGGTGGCTGAGTTGTAGGGACATTATCGCTGAAGGAAAGATAACCTCCAACTATCATAAAAAACTAATTACTTATTTTTTAGTTTACTCTCCTGTTTTCTTGCCATGGATCACGCGATGGTATCGAGGAGTTACTGATGCCGAATTTCAACTATTTTGTCCATCTTTAATCGCTCATTCTCTTTTGCTGGTGCTTGTAGGTAGCCTCTTCTTACCGTGGCTAACAGCCGAACATCGCTTTCCCCACTCGAAAGCCAAAAGCCCTCACATTCTCTCCAACAAACACTTCTTCTCACCCACATGCATCAGAAAATTACTCCTACGCAGGATTGGAAAGTTACGCGTAAAAAGTTATTTTCTACACGACGCGTAAAAAAATGCGTAATTTATGTCACAAATGTAAAAAATGTAATAATTTCAAAACTTGCTTTAAATACTATAAAAAAAGGAAGTATTAGGTGTACAAATAAGTTTTAAAGCGGTTTTTTTTTTTGTGTGACGTATACTGCTAATTTACATATTCGACATTTCCCCGCGTTGTTGTCATGTGACTGTAACTGATCCAGAGTATAAAATGTGACACAGAAGTTTGCCCAACAGTCAAACGTACTTGCATTTCGGTAGGTGAAAAATGGCAAGCGATACTGCATTTATTCAACACTGCATTCGTTATGAATTTCATCAAGGAAAAAGTGCTGCAAAAGCATTTTCATCGATCTGTTCTGTTCTAGGGGAGAATATTGTATCGAAAAGCACGCGTGAGGTTTGGTTTAGACGGTTTAAAGCAGGTGATTTTGATGTTAGCAATCGAGAACGTAGCGGCGCCCTGCAGAAGGTTGCACATGAGGAATTGCAAGCATTGCTGGATGAAAATTTGTCTCAAACGCAAAAAAGAACTAGCTGAACAACTGGGCGTAGCCCAACAAACCATTTCTAATCGTTTACGCGCAATGGGAAATATTCAGAAGGAAAGGAAATGGGTGCCACATGACCTGAGCCAGAGGAACAAAGGATGAGCGTGCCATGAAGTGTTTGAATCTGCTGAATAAACAACACAGAAAGTATTTCCTGTGGAAAATCGTTACGGGTGATGAAAAGTGGATATGGTACGACAATCCCAAACGCAAAAAAACACGGGTTATACCCCAGTGAAGCAACGATGTCGACACCGAAACGCAATATTCACTCCAAGAAAGTTCTGATGTGACGGGATATGAAGGATGTGCTCTATTATGAACTATTGGAACAGGGTAAAACTGTTACTGCTGATCGCTACAGGCAACACTTGCTGCGATTGAACCAGAAAATCTGTCGCAAACGTCCATTCACAGGCCAAGGTTTGCGTCCCGTGAAATAACTGCCTGACAACGCTAGGCCGCATGTCGCGAAATCGGTCAAGAAAACGTTATTGACGCTTGGTTGGAAAGTTTTGGAGCACCCGGCGTATAGTCCCGATATAGCCCCTTCAGATTATCATTTGTTCCTATCGATGCAACATGGTTTGTCTGCTGTGCGGTTCCGGACATTTGACAAAGTGCAAAAATCACTTGAAGACTTCATCGCGTCACACGACGAAGTATTCTTCACGGCTGGAATCCGTCAGCTGCCCGACCGATTGCGGAAAGTGATGGATAATGACGGCGCATATTTTGATTCGTAAAGGTATTGTTGTTTTCTCTCAAATTCCATGTTGCGTTATCTTAAAACGCTTTAAAACTTATCTGTACACCTTGTATTACAATGTCACTCAAGTTCTCAGGCTAACAGTGACACGTGCGTGGGTTACGTATATACGGCGAATCAAACGAGATCTCGATATTACATTTTTTCGTTTCTTCTATCCCTTCCAACCACACGTTGACACCACACATTGGCCAAGGTGTTGCTCGCTAATGATGCCGTGTTGCATCCTAAATATCAGGGAAAGAAACTAAATGAAAAACGTCTTGAGGTGGTAGAACATTTTATACTGCAAAATTTGGATGCAGCCGGAATCACAGGCTATCAACAATATAGAGATCGTGTGAGAATATTTGGTAAACTACTTGAAAAAGAAGTTTAACTCCAGCAACTTTTTTGACATTTTGCTAAAGGTCATCACAAAGGGCTCGCAAAATTAGCTATAAGACTACTGAACATACCAGCATAATCAACACAGCTTGAAAGGTTGTTCTCCAACTGGTTGTACATTCATTAGGCAACAAGAAACCGACTAAGCTTTGAAAATTCTAAGACACTGGTGCATATATGTATATTACACTCTAAACATGAAAGATCAAAAATGTGATTATTAAAAAGTGCTAAAAAATAAGAATAAATGAAACTGTTTTGCAAGTGTTATACAAATTGTATATCTGACTAGCTAAATACCTGTTCTTCGAACGTGATGATATTAAAATACAGATGAAATACGGATGATATATATGCTATACACTTGAAATGGCCATTCACTGCATATTTCTTCGCTCTTTTGGGAAACACACGTCTTCTTGACTTATTCTGCCAGACGACACATACGCAATTTCGTTCATAACTGTAAATTTAAAACTTCAAGCCTAGACGAAACAGATCAAAATACGTCGTTTCTCTTCACTTTCTTCGTTAAAACAGGACAGAATAATAATTGAAAAGAAACCAAAATACTTTGTTACTTTCAGCATAAATTCAAAAAGAGCCTTGCTTAAAACAATTTCGTAAACAATTTCGTTCGACACTGTACATTTAAAAGCTAGCAAGTCAGATGTTTTTGGAAGTGTGAGCAAAATTGTGTTGTCATCGCTAACATCTCAAAGGGGAAACTTTTTTTTTCAAATATCAATTACTATGAAAATCTACCCGCATATTTATTTTTATTGCATTTATATGACGCCACCGTCGCTTCGGTGAAAACGAATGTTGGTAATTTGAATGCAAAGCATATAATTATATATATATATATATATATAGCGCTTGTTTCGTGATATTTTAAAGTTTTTTTTGTTAAATAAATTTAGAACAGATCAAAAAATTTTGACATTCGATATGTCAAACGATAATAAATGTCTAAATGCAAAGCATATTATGATATAGCACTTTTTACGTGATTTTTAAGATTTTTTGTTAAATAAATTCAGAACAAATAAATTTAGAACAAAATATTTACTGAGCAAGTCAACTCAAGTCATTCAGTACTTAGGGCGCCCCGCCTAAGTTCAGTTGCTGGGCAACAATGGCTCGATAATTGCAAAACGTTCTAGCGTTATCAAAGCTGGATTATTTTAAAAAACCCATTTCGACCAATTAGGTTAGAATAAGACAACTGAAGATGCCCTTGTTAATGGAGCAGTACCACTTTGCGTGAAGGTTATAACCGCGAGCGACAGCCGTCAAAGTGTGGGAATGCTGATGGTTTCCAAGATTATTGCAATGCATTTTGTGTTGGCCGAATCGCCTTCTTTCGTCGCAAATGTTTCGAATTTCGTATCATAACTTGCATCCGATGTGTGAGAAAATGCTAAATTTATAAAATCCTTAATTATTTTGAAGCTCCTTCCCATTTTTATTTTAAATTGAAATACACGAACATTAGTACGAATTCAAAACAAAATATAACTTTAAAATTGAAAACTTCGCTCGTGTAAGAAATATAATTCATTCCGGTTTGATATTAGCACGGTTTCTGGAACCCAAAGCCACGCAATTCCAAAATACACACGTTTAAATTACATAGGCGTTATGTAAACAACGTCAAATTCCCACACCTGGCGGCTTCACGGTTAAGAAACTCAGGACATCTCCAGAAGTACTATTCTAACCTCCTTGGTTTCGAGCCACTTAAAGTTATCGTAGGAAAAACTTTTCTTAGTGCGTCTCTGTTGTAAAAGGAACATTCCTGCCAAATATGAAAGTTCGAAGTTCAGTAGTTTATGAGACTCGGTGATGAGTCAGTGAGTCAGTGAGGGCTTTCAGTTCTAAATGTACAGATAAGAATAAGTGAAACTGTTTGGCAAGTGTTATACAATAGACAATATCTGATAATGTGACGCCAAATATGATAATGATTCAGTTCAATTCACTTCAATTCAATTCATTTATTTTTCTGTGTAGGAGAGATTGTATTACAAGTGAATGGGAACAAGCACAACAAGTGAGCGTGGAAAAAAGGCCAAAAAGGCCTGACAGAGTCCCATGCTCCCTGAACAAGTATTACAAGGTGGTTGAAAAAAATAGTTGATAAACTTAACATAGTATAGCCAAATACAGTGGCAAACAAGAGAAAAGAAAGCATTATTGCAATATATATCAATGACAAAAGATTAGTAATAATGTATATACATGGTAGTCCCTCTCCTTTATAGTTGATCTAGTGGCTGCAGTTCATTATGTAGTTTTTTAGTTGTTGTTTTTTTTAAAAGGTTGATATTATTTAATGATGTTAATTCCGTCGGCAGTGAGTTCCAGTAAGAAGGGTCAATGTAGTTTAGAGTTTGTTTCGTGTTTTCCGCTTTTGGATGAATTGGTCGGATGTGCGATTTTGTGCGTGTGTCATGTGAGTGCGTCTTTGTTACAATTTGTATGATATCATCATGCAAGTTGTTCTTAATACACCAAAGCAGAATTTTTCCAATGTTAAAGTAGTATAATTGGTAATTGTAATAATATCTGATAATGTGACGCCAGATGTGATCATGATAATATCTAATAATGAGGCGCCAAATGTTGTTTTAGTTTAATTTAGTTTTGATAAAACCCAAATTTTTGAAGATGACAATCCAATTTTTTGGTGTAAATGTGACAAGGATGGTAAGTCAGATAATATCCGTAAACTGGAAAATGTTATCGTCCTGGAGCGGGACTCGAATCTGCGTCTCCCAGATAACGCCCGGGTACGCTAACCACTACAGCACTCAGAACGACTGAATCTCAAGTTTCCGATTAATTTGAATGAAACCATCGCAGGATTCGCTAGTCGAAGCAACCGGCATAAATCAAATTAATCGGAAACTTGCGACTTGGTCGTTCTGGGTGGTGTAGTGGTTAGCATACCCGGGCGCTATCTGGGAGGCGCAGATTCGATTTCCGCTGCAGGACGACTAGAATATCAAGTTTTCGGATTTTATCTGACTTACCATCGTTGTCATATTTACACCAAATAACGGATTGTCATCTTCAAAATTTGTAGGTTTACAAAAATTTTATTTTTTCTATCGTAAGATTTATCAGAAATGGCGTTTGTTTTGCATCATGATTTTTCAAAGCAACTGAATCTCGTAGAACTTGAGGTTTTTTATACTGACAGTGACTTTCAACTATGTTTAACTGTATTGCTTCATAGCATTATTTCACAGAACTCCTAGATATAAAATTTACTTTTGATAGCTGTAACAGTTTTTTTGTGTTAAGGGGTCCACACACTGATACGTAGACATCATACAATCACCAGTGCGATATTTTAAGTACCAGGTTTCTTGCGGTAATACAATATACAATAGCTGGTGTACCGAATAGTAGGAAAGAGCGAAGGAATATCCGTTGCCACAATAACTTAAAAATTATGCGTATGCTGTCCACAATACCCGATCTTACTAGAGAACTTCAAAATCGGCTCCTTCGGCAGACGATTGAAATTTAATAGTTAATCAGACCTCAAGTATTCCTAAGAACCGCTCCTATTACCGGAAATGTTCCATCATACGGATACGGAAAAAGTGAGAACATAATTTTTCCGTTAATATACGAAGGAAAGGGCGGAAAGGTTTCTGAAAATTTCGAATTTTCCGTTAAAAACTCTTAAAACGACAATTTCCCGTTAATGTACGAAGGGAAGGGCAAAAAGTTTTCTGAAACTTCAGAATTTTCCGTTGTAACCTTTAAAACAGGCGATTTCCCCTTAATATCCGAAAGGAAAGGCGAAAGGGTTTCTGAAACTTCAGAATTTTTCCTTAAAACGTCTTAAAACGGGAATTTTCCGTTAATCTCCAAAAGGAAAGGCGGAAGAGTTTCTGAAAATTCAGAAATTTTCGTTATTCACCGGAGAAAGAAAGGAAAGAGTGGAAGGGTTTCCGAAAATTCCGAATTTTCTGTTAAAACCTCTTAAACGGCAATTTTCCGTTATTATACGAAGAAAATGTTTTTGAAAATCCATAATAACGGAAAATTCAATTTTCCGTTATTATGGTCGGAAAGGTTTTTGAAAATTCAGAATCTTCCCTTAAAACTTCTTAAAACTGGAATTTTCCGTTAATATACGGGCGAAAGGGTTTCTGAAAATTCAGAATTTTCCATTAAAACCTTTTAAAACGTCAATTTCTCGTTAATATCTAAAAGAAAATGCGGAAGAATTTCTGGAAATTCAGAATTTTCCTTTAATAACACGTAAAAACGGCAATTCCCCGTTAATATACGTAGGGAAGGGCGGGAAGGTCTCTGAAAATTCAGAATTTTCCTTTAAAATCTCTTAAAACCTCAATTTCCCGTTAATACACGAAGGGAAGGGCGGAAAGGTTTCTGAAAATTTAGAAGTTTCCCTTAAAACGGCAATTTCCTCTGAATATCAGAATGGAAGGGCGAAAGAGTTTTTGAAAATTCAGAATTTTCCCTTAAAACTGAAATTTTCCGTTAATATACGAAAGGAAGGGCGAAAGAGCTTCTGAAAATTCAGAATTTCCCCTTAAAACCTTTTAAAATGTCAATTTCTCATTAGTATCCAAAAGGAAATGCGGAAGGATTTCTGGAAATTCAGAATTTTCCTTTAAGAACTCGTAAAAACAGCAATTTCCCGTTAATATACGAAGGAAAGGGTGGGAAGGTCTCTGAAAATTCAGAATTTTCCCTTAAGAGCTCTTAAAACCTCGATTTCCCGTTAATACACGAAGAGAAGGGCGGAAAGGTTTCTGAAAATTCGGAATTTTCCCTTAAAACGGCAATTTCCCCTGAATATCCGAATGGAAGGGTGAAAGGGTTTCTGAAAATTCAGAATTTCCTGTTATTCACCGGAGAAAGGAAGGGCGGAAGGTATTCTGAAATTTCAGAATTTTTCTTTAACAACTCGTAAAAACTGTAATTTTCTGTTATTAACCGGAGAAAGATGAACAAGAATATTTTTGTCCATTCATTTATAAAAGTCCCTGAAATTCAGGTTTTTTACGTCATTTCATGAAAAAGGTAGAAACAGAAATGTGTTTCGTTAATTCACGAAAGGAATCACAGAAAACAGCTCGTAAATTCCATGAATTTTGTACAGTGCTTGAGATTTTTACGTCACTCTTGGACCAGCGGATGAATACTGCACAACGACGATGCAAAACCTCACATTATTGTCGTCGTTGAATTATTTAGCCAAAATGAATGTTAGATGCGCTTTTCATCCACCCTACAGATTTTAAATTGCTCCCTACGATTTCTTTTTGTTTCCAGATTTAAAGAATTAGCTAAGAGGTCGACGGTTTCATTTGTCAAATGAAGTTCATAAAGCAACGAACGCGATTCTCAAAAACATGTCAAAAAATATCTTCCATTCGATTTTTGAATGGTTCCAAAAGCGCCAGACTGCATTTTCAAAATGCTCCCCACGTCTTTTTAAAATTATATGTGATCATTCTTTATTGAACACCTCTCCTCTCGTACAAGACATCTGTGTAGTAAGTGTAACGTTTCTGTGTGCTTTGCTCATGAATCGTAGATAACATTTAAGTAACGAACTAACACAGAATGCTATCGGAACGCTGCAAAATGGCCGATTCCAGATTCGCGTTGCGAAGTCGCTGAATATCTACAGGTACGTCAAACGTTGAATTCTCAGAAATTTCAGAACTAGCTCATAACCAGTGCCATGTACTGGTGAAAAAGCTGTAACTGAAATTTTTATAACACGAATCGTAAAATACATATACATAACTATAATAAGCGGTTGAATTATCAATGGGCAATCTATAAGATAGGCCACCAACAACGAAATTTTCGTAATATTCCCATGACAGAAGCCTATTATGTATAGGTTAATAAATTTTAACTCGTCATATGACGGTCACAGTACGTTAAACATCATATAATGTAAAAATTTAGGTAATGAAAATGATGTTAATTAAAGGACATGAAAGACTTCTTGATTTACAATGTTTTGTGTTATTGCTATTTGATTGTTCAAAAGATTTCCTTGCAGTTCATTGTGTTTGACAAAAACTTTCATGTGCTGTGGATTTCTATTCAGTTTTATTCTTTTTTATGAAATTACTCTGCAATGTGAACAAAATGAAATAAAACACGACATAACTCTTACGTAAGAGAACAAACATCGCAGGCAGTTGTTCGAGCGCGTGCGTGTTGCCACAGATGAAGTCGTTTATCTTACTAACTTTATTTTATTTTCCGGTATTTATCCTTGATTTTACGTATCGTGCGATAGCGGTGAGCTTAGTTCCGATTTCGGCCAATGGATAAAAGCAGATGGCGCTGCAAGTACTGAAAGACGTCAGAGCGTTAGGAACAGACGTAGCCTATTATATAGATTTTATAGCGGAAATGTTGTGAAACCACCTTTATATGGGAAACAGGGTTTGAGAAATGAAGGATATTTGGCACCAAAGTGTAGACAATATAGGACCATTAGTTCAAGTCACCTGTCTTTCGAAAATATTTCTGCAGTGGAACGACTCGTATCGCAGTGAAAAATGAACAAGGCTGCGTCAGAGGAAACTGGTCAATGTTCCGTTAAGAAAGAAAGCTTAGTCCCGAATATTTATCATAATGCCAACAACATTGACCGTGATGCCAATAGCTTTTCCACTGAACACCCGACCAGTAGGTGGAGCATTATATCTCTCATGGATTAATCTGGCTTCGGCACGTAGATTAAAAAAGTCTATACCGAGAAATATCATCCGCTACACAATATTTAAAGGATTCGACACGGCACTGCAAGTGTAATGACGTTGAATCACACAATCCTCGGTCATGTTCTTCTCTACACATGTTCGATGTTTGGTAGGTAACTGCTTTGAGGAATCCGGATGACATAATTTTCGATGACGAAGAAACGAAAGGAAGTACATCTGTTGCACGACTTCGATGTCTGATAGGCCACTGCTTGGAGGTGCCGTATGTCAAGATGACATGGCCCTCAATGTCCCTAAACCTCCACACAACATCGATGTCGGACCAGTTTCAGCTTGGAGTATCAGATATCAAAATGACATGGCTCTCAATACCCCTAAACCTCCACACTACTTCTATGTCGGATCGCTTAGAGCTTGGAGTACCAGATATGAAGATGACATGGCCCTCAATGCCTCTAAACCTCCACACAATTTCGATATCGGATTAATTGCAACTTAGAGGTACTATATATTAAGATGACATGGCCCTCAATGCCCCTAAACATCCACACAATTTCGATGTCGGATCAGTTTCAGCTTGGAGTATCAGATATCAAAATGACATGGCTCTCAATACCCCTAAACCTCCACACTACTTCTATGTCGGATCGCTTAGAGCTTGGAGTACCAGATATGAAGATGACATGGCCCTCAATGCCTCTAAACCTCCACACAATTTCGATATCGGATTAATTGCAACTTAGAGGTACTATATATTAAGATGACATGGCCCTCAATGCCCCTAAACATCCACACAATTTCGATGTCGGATCAGTTTCAGCTTGGAGTACCAGATATCAAGATGACATGGCTCTCAATACCCCTAAACCTCCACACAATTTCTATGTCGGATCGCTTAGAGCTTGGAGTACCAGATATGAAGATGACATGGCCCTCAATGCCCCTAAACCTCCACACAATTTCGATGTCGGATTAGTTGCAGCTGAGAGGAGTATATATTAAGATGACATGGCCCTCAATGCCCCTAAACCTCCACACAATTTTGATGTCGGATCGGTTACAGCTTAGGGGTACCAGGATGGTACTCGTATAACAAATGGAAGCACACCTGCTGCATGACTTCGGTGTCTGATTGATAACCCACTGCTTGGAGGTACCAGATATCAAGATGACAAAGACCTCAATTCCCTCTCACTGCTGCACAACTTCAATGTCAAATCACTTACAGTTCGGAGGTACCGGTATGACACAACTCTCAATAGACGTACACGGCTGCACGTCTTCGACGCCCGATCGGTCACTACTTGATGGTACCGCGATGGCATAACTCCTAAAGCTCATACACCTCTGCACAATTCGACGTCGGATCAGTTACTGCTTGAAGGTACCGGTACGATATAGCGTAGAATGGACGTATACCGCTACTGCACGTCGTCGCTGTTGGAATCACCGCTACTTGAAGGTACCGGGTGCAAAGATGATATAACTCTCAGTTAATTAATTAATACACACAACTGACGTGAATTAAGAACATCAAACAGAATTCATCGCTCTTTCCGCGTATTATAAGTGAGTCACGGAAAAATTAGTTTTTCCGTGACTCACGGGAATCGAACCCAGGTCTTCCAAACACGCACCGCACATGTTACCACTGCACCACAGCGGCCTCGAATTCTCCAGACTCACATGCGACGAAACTGCAAAACCACATGGCAGGTTGCTTCTTGGAGATCTGCACAATGCTGGGGATTCACCAAAGTTGGAAAGCAGCAAGTGAACAAATAACTAGGAGGCGAATGAATAATTAATACACACAATTGACTTGAATTACGAACATCAAGCAGAATTCATCGCTCTTTCCACGGTTTGCTGCTTTTCAACTTTGGTGAATCTCCAGCATTGTACGGGGCTCCAAGAATCAACCTACCATGTGGTTTGGCAGTTTCGTCGTATGTGAGTCTGGAGAATTCGATGCCGCTGTGGTGCAGTAATAGCATGTCCGGCGCGAAAACTGGAAAATCCTGGGTTCGATTCCCGGTGGCGGCCGATGAGAATTTTTCCGTGACTCACTTATAAAACGTGGAAAGAGAGATGACTTCTGTTTGAAGTTTGATATAACTCTCAGTGAAAGTACCCGGCTTCGCGTCTTCGTCGTCTGATGGTCACTCATTTGATGCACCTGGATGACAAAACTGTCAAAGGATGTGAACGACTGTACATCTTGGACGTCGGACCGGTCATTGTTTTAAGAAACTGGAGAGGCCATACCTTCCGTTTAATATGCGACAAATCTCTCACTTCAGAACGCTATCATTCTCCGGTGAAAACCAGAAGTCGATGGCTCAACTCTATGACTATATACACTTTTGTAGTTAAGTTTCCGGGATTTCAAATAATAACAGCATTTTTACACTAAAAGAAATTTTCTTATATTCTTGCTCCGTTCCTTGAGGTAATCTCTGCATTAATATTAGAACTTTTGGGTTTTCAAAATGCTATTTACGTACCGAATAAATCTTCTGGAGACGGGAATTCTATGTTCCTTTTTTTTTTTTTTTTTTTTTGACGTAGGACTGCGACGTAGGACTGCGTCTAACTCCGCGGATAGTACGGGGCGACTTACGGCCGACCGCCTGTGACAAAAATAGGTCCCAATTGAAATCATTATAGCGTTAAAAATACGCGCCGCACACTAATTATATTAGCATAGAATATTCAGAGCAAACATAATATAAATTCTGAATTTGCTTGTAACACTTACTGGACATCCATGTAACACCCTGGAGCAGGAATCGAACCAGCATCTCCCGATTTCCGTTCGAGTATGCTAACTTTAAATATTCTATCGAATTCCCATGTATTATGAGGAATATTTCTTCCTTCATTGATTTGTGATTTATCTCTGTTAGCATTTTTGTAAACAGCATGGAGTCCGATTCGCGTTCTGCGCAATACATCGTGCGCGCGAAGTTCCCCTCGCTTCCTGTGCGCTGGGAAGATGATGCAATATTTCTGGGAGTGACGCCGCGTTTGACTCAGTCTATCTCGGCAATCGTTAGCGCAACACGACTGCGCATGGTATCGCTTTAAAGCTCTCGACGAGATCCATTCATATACGCAAAGAACATTTCGCAGTGGTTTGAACTGAACATTTTAAAAATTGTTTTTCTTGTGAACCGGTGAACACTTTTGACAACATCGCGATTTATCTGCACAACCGTGAGTGCAAAATGTCTGTGCGTTGTATCGTTTTAAAGCTCTCGACGAGATCTATTCAAATATATAACGAGCGTATCGCAGTGGTTTAAACGAAAAAAAATTTTTAATGTTTTCGTGTGAACGGGTTAACATTTTCGACAATGCCGAAGAATTCGCAGCATGAACACAAGCAAAAGTGGAGAAAATCAAAACGTGAGACAAGGGTAAGTGATGAGGAATGTAAGAAGCCCAAGAACCCCTACCCGTACCCCGCCCATCTCGAACTCTGCTTTGTGCTCGCAATGTACCCAGTATTATTTGTAAAAATTATGTAAGCTACTTTTCATATCATAGACCTGTGCTGGCTATAACAAATTAACTAAACGCTTTGAAACCGTACTCGACTAGCTCATTTCAACTATCCGATCTGCAAGTCGTAGTCCTACGTTCCAAACTAACGACTCAGTCAGAGCTCAGACAACCTGTATTTTTTTTTTATTTGAGAGGGGATTTAACAGCAACCGTGAGCAACTCAATGGGCTATAAGCAGTCGCCCGTCCCTAATTTAGGGTCACTGGATCCAGGGAAGGGATAGAACCGGTGCTGTGACATGAACACAACATCCATACCTCACGGGGATTCGAAGCCGTACCCCATCACGGGCGAATGATCAGAACCCAGGGCTTAGACCAATGCGCCACCAGAGCGGCATGCTCCACCTGTGAGACAAAAGGAATCCAAATATTTTTGCATGTGTAATACGTAGCAAGATTCTTTACTATAGCTGCAGTACCGTGAACCACTACGCTATGCATAACGCTAAAACACCTATATTGCTGAAGTTCAAAATAAATCTATACATACATAAAGATTCTCCGATACCAGAAGCTACACAATGTTTCAGATGTATTTACCAATTGTACTAATTATATGTATTTGAAATATTTAATTTTTAATGTAAGTCGAGGAGTGTTGTGTAAGAATTAAAATCAATCGGAGAACGTAGTTGTAATGTATCGATTAATTAAAACAACTGTAAAAGTTACACTTCTAAAATAAATATTATAGTACAAAGACATATCATGTGAAATTGTCATATGAGTGAATTTCCTCCTCTAATGCTTTAAAGGCACACAAAAAAATCCGATAACGGCGATGTGATTTTGAATATACGCCAAACAATACATTGCACTTAACTTGTCTCAGCTCATTCAGCGTTAATTACTTTCCTTTATTTTTCTTATTTTTTTTATATGCTTGATACCACAACTGAAAGACTCACTAAGCTAAGTAGCACATGTAACTTCAAAGTTTCAGAAAGCTTCCATCTTTAGAAGCCGCTGACATGATTTGTACATGTTGGCTTACCATTGATGCAGAGATTAGCGTCCGTCGTTTGCAGCTGAGGGATCTGCTGGCTGTATTGCCACACTTAAGAGACTGAAAGTCGAATTTCCACCTGCGGATGGCAGAAGCATCTCAACTGGAAGATTATCTGAAGATCACTGAGAGAAACCCCCGCACCAAATGAAAGAAATGGGCGGAAATCCACGGGAAAGCACTATTTTTGTTTCCCAGCAAACTTCTATGTAAGGGACAGATGCCAACCCTAGAGCAGTTATTGTCCCCTTGGGTTGTGAAGCAGCAACTCGGAACGCAGCTCCTCGCAAGAAGATCTTGAGGTACGTGCTTTTTCCAGCATCATTCACAAGGTTATTGTAAACTGCATTAAACAAGTGCAACGGCGGAATTTTTCCTTTCTGTCTGTAATTTTCCGTGCAAATTAACGTATTTTTAGCGCATTTAATTTAGCAAAAACTGCGATTTGGAAAGTTATTGAGCTTAGCATCTTCAACATTAAATCTAGTCAAACGAAATCGTCAGATAGTATTTGACGCGTTCGAGAGAATGGCAGAAACAGTTATGTATTAAATTGCAGGACAACCATTCATTTCCATAATTTCATTGCTGAAGCTATCAGCCTCTTGAGACCGCAGAAAACGATACAAAAACATTGGCTGTTAGTATGGCTAGCGTGAATGTGCAGAAACTTGTGATACATTTGCATTATACCATAATAGATAAGCAGGTCTCGATGATCTTAGCAGTTCCTTAAAGTAAAAGAAAATCTGAAAAATATTTGAAGTTTAATAATGGATTTGAAACATAAATCTTTACGTGGAACCAAGATGACCAACATTTGATTCAGCGAAAGGAATTCTCTTACACAGAATGTTAACAAATTTTTAAAAAGATTTTCCCGCACTATAATTAATGTTTAAAATAAAATTATTTCTTTCTTAAATGCTCGATCTGATAGCCCTTTCTCTGGACAATGAACCTACATCTGGATTTCCAACACAAGGCCTTTCTTGAAATTGGTGGTGGCATTTTATTCCACTGCTTTCCATAGTCCAATCATTGTTTTAGGTCTGCGATTAGAAAGCGCTCTTTTTAGCAGTCCGGAGGCAAAATAGTCCATTGGTGACACATCAGGAACGTCACCAAGGGGGTGCGAGGGTGAGCGTGAGCCAGGGGCGGATTGAGATGACGAAACCAGGCCGGGAATTTTAGTCTTGTTACCCGCTGCAGAAACACACGTACCCACAGGAAAACACCTCATAAATTCCCTTATGAAAAATAAATACCGTTAACTCCTGGATGAAAGAGAGCTATTGAAATATGCCCTGTAAAACTTGTTTAGTCGTGAACAAAGTTTAATAGCAATTTAATTGTGAAAGAATTTTAAAAATCCACTAATGGTTGAATGCAGCTTATCAAGCCACGCTTAAACATGTGCTGTGCCAGATAGTTATATTGATTTGGTCACTCATCGTCTACTACGCAAAGATATTCGACCACCTACTTGAATGACGCCTTTTTTAAGTCTACTAATTATTTTGACTACCATTTTGATCCATGAAGCAGTATCGGTAAGTCGTTGTTTCTTTTAAGGTAAATCTGAGTGCGACATGGGTTTCGGATCACCTCTATCGAATAATCGATCTGTGCTCTATGTCTGTACTTGGATAAAGATGAGATAATGATGGACCATCAAAATTGTTACTAGTGCCTCCTTCAAGATTACAAAAAGGGAGTAGGGCCTACCAATGTCCTTTTAGCTCCAAGTTCAACGACCTACGCTTAACCGTAGTTAGCTGAATTTATTTGTAACAGCGTGTTTGGTCCGGCAGGGAATTTTACATTGAAGTAAAAAAAACTTTTCTTTGTCATTTTAGAGCAAACGGCTAACGTACATATACGCATAAATAGGATAGCGCCACCTTTTTTCTCAAGAGAATTACGTTTTAGACTGATAACATAAAGCTCAATGAAGTTGACAATTCTTATTCAAAAGTACCAAAAATGTTACTCGTTCTTTGAAGACAAAGAGAATACGGGAAATAGCCGGCCATTTCTCGAGTGGTCCGCCCGCATTGGTGGGGCAATCCGCCCCTGGCTTGAGCCCACCCTGAAATTTGTCTTGCCCACCCAGTTCAAAATGTGTCATTTTTCAATATATTTAACTTTAAAATATGATCTGCACTTTGTCAAGTAATAAGTTTTGTTTTATTTCATGTAGCTCTACGTATTTTCTCATAGGAAGGGTGTTGTTTACGTCTCCAGAAAAGGTTATCAAAACAGAATCCAAAAGGCCATAAAAATTCAGTTCTCTACTCTTCCAGTTCCTTAGTGTAAGCCTCTTTTTCATGCTTCTATGGCCAGAGGGCTAATGAAGATGGTGGATAGGAACTCAGATGGTGGTTAGGAGACTAAATTTACACTAGAGCCCCGGGACAGTGAAAGTGCAGAAGCTGGCATGCGACAGCACTGTAGGAGAGGAATGCAAGGCAAAGTCGCTTGGCTGTAAGTAAGGAAGTTAAGAGTCCTCCATACCCCGTATTGTTTCAATTCCGTCGAATGCAAAATTGAAACAAATATAGCATCATGCAGATGGAAAGATCAATATATCATATCACTCGTATGTGTTCCCAAATTTTTATATTTCGAGAGGAAATATCAAACTATTTTTCTGCTTTTTAACCTAGTAGATATCAAAATTAGAACTTTTAAAAAAAATAATTGTCAATCTGCCCATTATTTTACACTTTTGGGATGGTAATTAAAATATTACTCCGCAAAGCGACGCTAATATAGAAACGCAGAAAGATGGTTCAATGTTTATTCAACATGTGAAAAAAAACCCGGATTTCAAATTGTTTTTTTTTTTTTTTTTTTGTATATGTAATTTTGTTCTGCAAATGCGTGTTTTGAGCTATTTTTCACGAGGTATGGAGGACCCTTAAGGAAGAGGAAGGTATTGTGTGCGGCGCGTGTCATGACGTTAAAATTTGATTTAGATAGACATAAATGGCATTTTCTTTTAGATAAATAGTTCAAGTACAGTACTATTTTCGTAAGCAAAAATCGAAAATTTTGGAAAGCAATTTTAAGACAACGTATGCAGAGCAAGTAAAACGTTGAAGGCGACCTTCTACCAACACTTGTATCTTACACCAGTGGCGTAACTAGTCAGATCCGTGTATGTATGTATGTCCAGGTGTATCCAGATGGAGGGGTCATGATTGCACGAATTCTTTTGTAGCCGGTAGTGAAAAGCATCAATGCTGCCCCGGTGGCGCAGTGGTCTAAGCGTTGGCTTATGACCATTCGTCTGAGAACAGTCCTGGTTCGAATCCTGGTGAGGCATGGATGTTGTGTTTGTCTTACGGCACGAGCTCTCTCCTTTTCCTGAAACCAGTGGCCCTAAATTAGGGACGGGGGACTACTTATAGCCCATTGAGTTGCACATGGTGGTCGTTAAACCTTCAAGCAAAAGAAACAAGTTAGTAAAATCATGCAATGCATTGATTATGATACGCTTTCCAACTATAACGAAGTAAATTTCTCCGTCATTTTTATCCGCGCCGGGGTTCGAACCCGGATCCCCTCATTCCGGAATAAGTCACTCTACCAATTGAGCTACGCGGACGTTTTATTGTGATTCCTATCTGCCTTTATGTCGTGTGCATCCTTCTGACAGATACGTCACATCTCCTGGTACGTTACATCATCTCCCCCTTATTTTTATTTATTTTTTTTCGAAGTGCTGGAGAAAGGATTCTCTTATTTTTCCTACCTCGCGGGAAATAACATCACACCAATGCGAGATTTTTGAACGGTCGGGTCATTCGGATAGTTCGGGCGCCATTAGAACGAAGTAAATTTCTCCGTCATTTTTATCCGCGCCGGGGTTCGAACCCGGATCCCCTCATTCCGGAATAAGTCACTCTACCAATTGAGCTACGCGGACGTTTTATTCTGATTCCTATCTGCCTTTATGTCGTGTGCGTCCTTCTGACAGATACGTCACATCTCCTGGTACGTTACACAACATACCAGAAATAATTACTCAAGTTATGAGGATAATGGCTGTAGAATAAATCTCGCTCCTATGTCCTGACATTTGATCTCATGTATCCCATTTTCAAAAGGGGTTCGTCCCCAGGTGGTCCTCTACCACATACTAACATTTCATCGAAATCGAACCATTTTTACGCAAGTTATGACTCATAAAGGTAATGGAATGGATCCCGCTCCTATGTCCTGACCTTTGACCCTATTTCTCCCTTTGCAACAGGACTCGTCCCGAGGTAGTTCTCCACCACATACAAAAGTTTAATCGAAATCGAATCATTTTTACGCAGCAAGTTATGACGCATAAAAGCAATGGAATGAATCCCGCTCCTATGTCCTGACCTTTGACCCCATTTCGTCCATTTTCAATAGAGTTCGTCCTCAGGTGGTCCCCTACCACATACTAAAATTTCATCGAAATCGAACCATTTTTACGAGAGTTGTCGTGCGGACAGACGGACAAAGCTGGAGCATATACGCTTCTTCAACCTACGGTTGGGAAGCGTAAAAAAAAATAAGCTTTAAAAATTCGTTCTTTCAGTGTTTCGAAAAAAATAAGTTTCTATCAAGCTTGCCCCACCAAAAATAATGCTCGCCCACCCGTTGCGCATCCTGATTTCAAAGTCTAGCGATTGTCCTGGTGACATACAGGGGACTTTGAAGGAATATGAGCAAAAAGTATGGACTTGATACTCGTCTCTATTTTCATTTTTTCAAGAAATAGAATTTTATTGTTAGATGTATGACTGATAGATTTATCCTAATGGATTTCTACTCTTTGAAAGCTCCGTGAATAAAGAAATAGTATTTGTTCTTTAAATAGAGAGTTAAAACATTATTTTGGTAATATGTCGGATTAATTTTAACATTTTCAACTTTCCTTTTCTTTAATTCCCCATTGTACGAGAAACCAGCAATAATCATGAATCCTATACTGAAACTTTTTTTGGATTCTTGGAACCAAGTTTGTAAATCCTTTTCTACTCCTTGGCGATATTAAATCGACCTTTTTTGTTACAGTCCTTTAGATAGATCATAAATTTTCGTCTGTCTCCGGTTAAGTAATTTTCATAAAGAAGTCGACAGCGTTTTCTGCGCTCAACCACGTGCGTAGGCAAAAGGCGGCGAACATTATTTTGGGGGGGGGGGTTTCAGATTCAAATCTTTATTAATTACCTTATTTCAACTGATACAGATGCATTTAAAGACTTAGTGATTGCTCTTTGTGTCGGTGGATTTTCTTTTAAGACCGGAGACCTTATTTTTAAAATAGTCGCAAAAGTACGTACCTTCTTGGATATTCGTTTGTTCTTTTTCCTGCTAAAAGCAATGCTTGACTACTTTTCCCTCTATTATTAATAACACTGCTTATTTTACATTTAGATATGCTAATTCCATGATTTCACAGCGTTTTTTAATTACAGAATATTTCTCTTCGAAAAGAGGAAAAACATAACCTTCAATCCACAACTTGTTTACGCGCGCCATTCTCTTAGCAGATGATATTTAATCGCAGCAGATGTTTCTTTCGTGTTCATCTAACACGCTGTTGCCAGTTTCAATTGTTTAAACTTCCTTTATTTTCCGTAATTTTTTATCAAAAACGTTCTAAAATCGCGTGAGCGTCCCCTGTAGTTGTGGCAAAAAACTAATAGCCTTAATATTAGCAGCGATTAAGTATGGATATTTAGCTTTATGGGGAGGGATTTTATCCCATTTTAAAAATATCTCGGCTTTACTCTGATTGCTTCCGAAAACTATCTGATCGGGCCACTTATTTAAAATTCCAAAATGAGATTTCATCGGTTTACCGTTGAATAAAATCAAAGTTAAATTCGGAGAATTCGGAGTCAATTTTGGAATTCTGGCACGGAGTGACCAGCTCTGATGTGACGAATTGTCCTTTCGACATAGTATCAAAGCTTAAAAGAAAAATTATTCAGCACAGGGAGAGAACAGTATTGACGGGAAAAATTAAAGAAAGTTCGAATTACTTCCGAAATTAAAGAAACTGTTAAAAAAGAAGAGAGAGAGAGAGAGAAATATGCAATTTGCAGAAGATATTTCGCGCAGAAAGATGTGAGTGGTTGATTAGCCACAAACTGTTTCCTCCTTCAACATTTTCAACACTTATTCCACACTGCCCGCCAAAACTTACTGAAGGCACCCGTTTCAAACTAAAATTTCCGATCGTCGCTACCCACCATTTGTTTCATTGTTACCATATTATCAAATACAGTGAAACCTCTTTGAAACAGAACCTGCCCCAAACGAATTTTTTTGCAATCCCGATACGAAAGATAGAAAATTACGTACTATTTATTTAACCTGTCTAAAACGGAATATGCTTAAAAATGGCACCTTGTAACAATGGAAAACTCCCTAATGTTCCATAGCTGTAAAGTCTTTTAATTGACTGCAAAGCATTGTACGCTAAAATGTAATTATTAATTCACACGGATCAAATTTGCTTGAGGTTGATGATATCAAAGTCCAAAATCTTCACAATCGGCTGTTCCATACGTATTTCAACGAGACGCAATTCTCTGATATTTTTTTCATTGAGATGATGCAATCCTTTGCTTGATGTTACGATGTTGGAAGCACACCGTGTCCGATGTGAATAACGGCCGCTGTCAAGTAACGAGGCATATTCTACCAAACTCGAGGATATGGAACGATGCACGCCCGCTTATTTAGCATGTAGATTGTCCTTTCTTTAATTGACCAAGTTCTTCGACGTTTACCTTCTATTTTAATAAAGTCGTATATTGTTAGATAACCAAGAACAGTTATCGCTTTATGGTGAGTGATTTCAAATGTTTCTTGCTCTTAGTTTTTACTCGGGATTCTTTCGCTGACCCACGCTATTGAAGAACTACATCATAGTAGCATACAATCCTTTGCTTGATGTTGCAATTCTTCTCTTGATGTTACAATCCTTTGCTTCATGTTGCAATTCTTCTCTTGATGTTACAATCCTTTGCTTCATGTTGCGATTCTTTTCTTGACGTTACAATCTTTTGCTTGATGCTGCAATCCTTTGCTTGTTGCAACTCAAAACAAGGAAAGGACAGCAACATCAACGTTACGTCGAGTTGTAACATCAATGGTGGATTAATTTTTAAATAGAACTTCATGAATTTTAGTTGAATATGATACATACGAACATTAGTTCTCTTAAGTAATCACTAATTATGTAGAATCTGTTATTAGCATGGCAAAAGTTAAAACTCAAACATTTACATTTCAGTGGCTTCCGTGGATGCTTCCATGGATGCACCTGAATAAAACAGAAAATAGTTCTATTCCATTGGATTCTATCTTAGACAGGTTTCATTATATCAGATTTTCTTAATTTACTTCTAACTTCGTATGGCAGAAGTGCTCAATAAACCGTTAATAACATGAAATTGTATTTTCCAGAAACTTTTATCGTATCTATAACATGAAATAGTATTTTTAAGAAAATTTTATTGCCTTCTGCCTAGTACATAAATTTGCAAACCACAAGCACCCACGCAATCCCCTTTGTTTCTTTATTCATATTGCTTTTACAACTCCTCTTTCCGCAGACTGATGGGAAGACGAGCTGGTTTTGTGAGCCGTCGTTTCATTCCTAATTCAGTGCATGACTTTTAGTTTCACCCCGCCATTGCAGGAACTGATCACTTCCGGTTTTCTAGCTAGATAGAATGCATGAAATATTGTTCGCTATTCTTGGGCAGTTTCGTTCAATGAAAAAGATGACGAATGGCTGAAACGAATTCTTCCTCTATCGCGTAGAGAAAGACAGTGATGTAGTTCTAAGAATAACAAGTTAGTAAAAGCATGCAATGCATTGATTATGATACGCTTTCCAACATACCAGAAATCATTACTGCAATTATTACTCAAGTTATGAGGATAATGGCTGTAGAATAAATCTCGCTCCTATGACCTGACCTTTGACCCCATTTCAATGATATTCAACAGAGCCAATAAAGTATACTTCCGGAACAACATGATAAAGTTTTTTCAATTGAAGCATTTTTACGTAAGTTGTAACGCATAAGGGCGACGGAATGGATCCTGATCCTATGTCCTGTTTTTTGATTCCACTTCACCCATTTTCAATAGGGTTTGTCCCCAGGGGGTCCCCTACCGCATACTAAAATTTCATTGAAATCGAACCATATTTACGCAAGTTATGACGCCTAAGGGCAATGGAATGGATCCCGTTCCTATGTCGTGACCTTTGACCCCATTAATCCCATTTTCAATAAGGTTCGTTCCCGGGCGGTCCCCTACCACGTACTAAAATTTCATCGAAATCGAACCATTTTTACGCGAGTTATCATGCAAACAGACGGACAGACGGAAAAAGCTGGAGCGTATACGATTCTTCAACCTACGGTTGGAAAGCGTAAAAAAGTGCCTTCATGGTGAACGGTTTAGGTGAAACAAACCCAGAAATAAGGCCCTTAAAATTTTCAAAAGCAATTTAAAATTTCATTTGTTGTTTTCATCAGTTAGCATTTTTTATTAAATTTTTATTTTTTATTATTTTCATTAATCGGTATTAAAACGGTTTCATTGGAGAAATTTAAAATAAAAGATCAAAGTAACATGGGTGTCACACGCTAAGAATATTAAGTTTTCCTTTAAATACTGTTCTGTCATTCCATAGAGCCTTTGCAGAGGTTACTTCCAGGTGGTTATGGAAAGTTCAGCTGCTAAGGTTCCCACAGCATTAACACGGGAAAGCGATTTCTGGACCGTCTGTCACTCGATTGTTTGAAGTTTTAGAAATGGTTAAAAGTTGTGTGGCGTATGGGTGCTTCTCAAAGTACAAGTAAGGTAGTGGAATTTCCTTTTATCGCTTTCCAACGGCAGAAAAAACTCTTGATTATGTGGAAAATAGCCGTAAATTGGAACGCATAGTCTCCCAGGCCGTATGACAGGATCTGCAGTAAACACTTCATTTCAGGTATCGTAAATCTGCATATTTTACTACGTAAATAGTCGAATTATATCGGTACATTTTCTTGCTCACTCTTAAGTATTATTTTCAAAGTTTTTACGCAAATCCTTGTTATTCTGCTTAAAATGCTCTGAATACATAACGGATTTACTTTGCTGCCGAATCGGAAATTGCTAAGCTTTCGTAAACTTTCAAGATTTTGTACTGTAAATGATTTCTAAATACTGAAACAGATGCCTTTTTTTCCGAACCGAAATTCAAGGATATACGTCCACATAGAATTAGAGGGTGCTGTCATACATTATCATGTCGTCCGTTTTACCGGATTTCTTTCCTTTTTTTTTTTTTTTCTTTTTTTCTTTGGTGAAAACGTAGTCCGTTTTTTGGGATATGATAAGTCGGTATTTTCTTTTTTTTAATTGTAATACGCACTGGAACCACCCATACACACTGGAACCGGTCAGAAATGTAACAACTTACCTTAGACCGGATAAGAAATTTTTCGTTTTCAGTCTTCATAATTAATACATTTCTAACCCACCCATTGGTAAAATATTTATATGCATCAAGGCTTTTATAAGCTTTTGCAGCTTTTCCGGTGTAACGCGAAAAACTGCATATTAAATACGTAGCTATAAATATCGTGATCGCTCAGATCAGGGAGGTCCATAGCAACACAAACTTCTAGAAGATAAACGTATTTTTCAGGTATGTCATTAGGATCTTCTATCCCATTATTTCTAAGCTTTGCTTCGTAACGTTGCTTTCCCACCACATTAAGATGGCAAACTTTGTCAGAAAGAACAGTTTTTTTTTTTTTAACTCTATTTACAGCAGCAGCCATTGTAAAGCATGGAGAGAGATCAGCTCGGGTTCTTTCTAACTACCCAAAAGTCTAACAGACTTCCAGGTGGTTAGAAAGTACCCGAGCTTGTGACGTCACGTGCAAAGGGTCTATACGGTTCCTAATTTTCAGTGTGAATAATATGAAATAGTCACACTGATTATATCTCACTCTTATATTCCGTTTTTGTCGAGATTTTGGGGTGGGAGTGGCTGATATGTTTTGCGTTGTTTTTCGTTTCTTCCCGGGATATGACCAACGTGATCATACACAGCCATAGTCGCCGATGCCGGATTTGAAGTCACTAGTTTCGGGAGAGACAACTCTCATGCTTACTCGGAAGCTGGAGCCCTTCTCGAGCGATTGGCCGGGAGCCAGTGCCTCTGACCACTCAGACCTCGGAGTGTCCTTTTGCGTTACTCATAAAAGAAAACACAGAATGGGCTCAGGCAGAGTGACCAGATGACTTTTTGGAATGGGAGGAAATTTTCACTATAAAAGGAGGACACAATAAATTTATACAAAAATAAATATGAATGCACGTACTCTGTATTAAAATTTTACAGTTTGAGAGTTTATACTTGTAAAACGTTAAAAAGGAAAGAAAGATTTTACTGGACATTTTTACCTATACTTTTCCCTGGAAGAGATTTTCTTCAGTACTTCAGGTTTCTTTAACAAATATTTGAGAAATTCAGAGCATGTCATCAAGTCTTTCAAATTGTATTTAATTAACAGTATACCCCTCACTGATTGATTAAGAAACTTGAATTATAAACAGCAACGACTCACAAAATAAGCGGTCTGAGCTGACTGTTTACACAACTACACTGCAAGGCGCCGTCCACGTGCGATGACCGACAGACAGACTAACGCGCACTCGAGGGTTTTCTCTGCGCTGTTAACTCACAAGTGATTCACTGCAGTAGGCAGCTGTAGGATTGCATTATTTAACTAACCGTGGGAGGAGGTAGGGCGCAAGGGAGAATCCAGAAACGAATGCGTACGTTTTAACAGTGGCTTGGTAGAATATGGGAAAACAATAGAAAAATTTGATCAAAATGTATTTGAATTATTCCTTATTGAAAAAGCCGGACATTTGGGCTATTTCCCTTAATGCCTTGAGGACATGGTAAGAAAAGAAGGACATGTCCTTCAAAAGCCGGACGTCTTTCTCCCTGGGCTCAGGAGATTAATTTTGTTGGTGCTGAGTTTAGCTGAAGTGTCCTTCTCAAGCATAAATGACTTGTTACCCTTTTTTTCGGGAGGGGGGGATTAACGACCCCCCCCCATGAGGAACTCTGAGAATATAAGCAATAGTTCGCTTCCAATTCAGGGACACTGGCTACAGAGAAGGGGAAAAGCAGTGCTGTAAGACAATCACACTACAGGGACACTGGCTCCAGAGAGGGGGAAAAGCAGTGCTGTAGACGACCTCGACTGAGACTTGAACCCAGACCCACCCAGACGAACGGTGAGAAGCCTACGTCACCATGGCTGCCATTTGTCGCTCTGTCTACCTGCATGTTAGACAGAGCGACAAGTGGCAGCTATGGTGAATACTAAACTAGGGCAATAAAACTAAACTAGTGCCTATGTTTGCACAAACAGAACGTTCCAGAGCACATATTAATTATTCTGAACCAATCTTCTGGAATACTTTGCCTGATGATTTAAAAAGCCTAAATAACATTTGTTTATTTAAAAAAAACCTTAAACAATATTTATTACGATCAGCCTCATTGTGATTTTTTATTCTTTGTTCTACATAGGTAGCAGCTACTTCATAAATAAATTGGAACAGTCACTGGGCTTACAAGTTCTTAAATTTACTATTATATATTAATAATAATGATTGTAACGCTTGAATCATTAAACAAACTAATGTTTGATATTACTGGCAATTTTAATGCTGAACATAACTATTCGTACTTTTTACTAATCTGGTAAAATCTTAAGTGGTATTGTTTTAATTTACATTTTTAATATAGATAAAACAATAACGGATGGCGACGCTTCAGTAGTTAACTTGAAATTATAATGATGACTGTCTCTCAGGGCTGCCAATCACTAGTATGTCTGCTTCACTTGATGTTTGTTTCAAGGATTATTGTTTTGGGAGAAGAGGCCCATCTGGCCTTTTCCATCTTTGCATCTCTGTTGTTGCTTATCTGCTCTATAACCACCTTCAATTAATTTATGTAATTTATATGCGACAACCAAAATGCAATAAATGAAATGTTTACCTTTTATGTGTTGCTTATCGGCCGAACTGTCTGACCATGCTTTGCTACGTGATCCCACAGTTTAGTTCTATTAAGGTACGAGAGGGCTTTCATATAAATCAGTGTTCCTTTTATATGATCATGAAAAATAAAATCCCTTTGCCCTACTTTTCTTCCCAGCTAACCATGAAAAGTGTCTTAGTGCAGCTTAGCCTTTAGAAAAAGTTTCGTAAGTATCGCTAAGCCGCACTAAGGTTCTTCTGCACCACTGGAGAAAGGTAGAAGGAACAAGATTTGAGACATGCCTCTCCTTCCATATGTCTGTCAGTTAGGAAGTCTCCCTGCATAACAGACGTCTCTGCTTTTAAACGTAGGATTAAGAAATACTTTCTGTGAGGAAAACAAAACATATGAAAAAAATTTCCAGTATGCCTTTGCTTCCATTTGTCCGTCAAACGCTCCGCCTATCTGTTTGTCGGCAAAACTTTTGTCTTCTGTTATGTACTTATACAGTATATTGAAATCAGAACCAACATCTTGTGAGGATTATATACACAGTGCGTCAAAGAATTTTTAAGACTGGGTCTGTAAAATGAAATAGAAACAAGAAATTATAATTTGTTTTGGTTTGTTATTTAAAATAAGTCCCTCCGGCTTTAATACACTTGTTACAGCGATTTAATAATGATTCGAATGCCTGTTCCAGTTCACTTTGCGGAATTGCCTCCAAAGCACGCGTCGAAGCCGTTTGTATGGTAGAAATATCATCAAAATAACACCCTTTTAACGCCATTTAAAGTTTTGGGAGCAAAGAAAAGTCGCAGGGTGCTAAATCAGGCAAATACGGTGGATGATTCAATACACAGACGTTGTTTTTCGCCAAAAATCTACGAACAGGAAGTAAGGTGTGACTGGGTGCATTATCGTGCAACAAGCAACAACTGTTTTTATCTCAATATTCTGGACGAATGCGACGAATTCTGCCCATCAAACGCCTCAAAACATTTCAATAAAACTCACCAGTAATTATTTGTCCACTTGGAACAAATTCTTTGTGGATAATACCCTAACTATCGAAGAATGTAATGAGCATTGTTTTGATTTTCGATGGAACTTTTCTTGTTTTTTTTGTTTTTTTTTTTTTTTGGCTTGTGGCGAGTTTTTTGACTTCCATTCCGCACTTAGTCGCTTTGTTTTAGGATCATATTGAAAACAATATGTTTCATCATCAGTAACAATCGATTTTAAGAAGTTTGGATCATTTTCAGCGGCTGAAATGATGTCTCTGCAATGTGCACTTCTCCTTGATTTTTGTTCATTGGTTAACGTGTGTGGAACAAATTTAGCACAGACTTTTGTTTTGCCCAAATCTTCATGCAAGGATGGTTCGAATCGTTTCTTTCTTGATGTTTAAAGACTCTTCCATCATTCTTAGTGACGCACATCGATTGTTTGTCACGAAATCACGCACTTTTTCAATAATCTCAGGTGTCCTAGATGAACTTGGTCTTCCGGTATGCTTATCATCTTCTAGCGTCTCTCTTCCTCCAAGAAACGTTTGTGCCACAGGAAAACATTTGATCTACTTAAACACAACTCGCCATAAACTTGTTTCATCATTTGGTACGTTCCCGAGGCACTTTTACTAAGTTTTGCGTTAAATTTAATAACAGCCCTTTGTTCCATCTTAATAATTCAACATGAAAAAAATTTTACTTCTCTAATGAACACCCGTTTCGTTTGAGTTACTTTAACAACTGCACAGTACTTTTGGCAGAAAGCAAGCAGATGTTCAAGGTTTATAACGCATTCGCGATTACACTGGTGGCGCCACCGTAGGCTGAAATCTAGCGCTAGTCTTAAAAATTCTTTGACGCACTGTGTATATTAAGAAAATACAACGTTTGTCACAAATATTTTATTTTTCAAGTCGACCAAGGTTTCTCTGGGCTCTGCCCTAGCTTCATCAGGATGAATGGCACGTAAATATTCAAATTACACAGGACATCATAAACGGTGTTTACAGTCACGGGTTTTGGTTAATTTCTTCCACGCGCTTGATAGAAATGGTGTGAATTAACAAGTTGCAAAGAATTCTGATATATGCGGAAAGCTTCTAAAATATCAAGTTCGGTGGTTGAATCTGGCTTCTCGATTAATTTTGCTTCTTCAAAGAGAAATTTATGTTCCTTTTCGTAACAGTGTTTAGCCATCGATGACTTCTTTAGATCACAGGTCCGAATATAGGTTTTGTGCTCCTTCAATCGTAAAATATTCGGAACTGTGACCTAAAGAAGTCATCGATGGCTAAAAACTGTTACGAAAAGGACCATAAATTTTTCTTTGGAAAAGCAAAACTAATCCACAAACCATGTTCAGATACCTAACTTGATATTTTGGAAGTTTTCCATATATGTCAGAATTCTTCGAAACCTGTTAATGACATGGCATCCACACCATTTCTATCAAGCGCTTGGAAGCAACTAACTAAAACCCGTGATTGTAAACACCATCTATGATGTCATTACAATTTGAATATGTACGTACCATTTGTCCTGATGGAGCTAGGCCAGAGCCCAGCGAAACCTTGGTCGACTTGAAAAAACAAAATATTTGTGACAAACGTTGTATTTTCTTAATATATATCTCCTGTTGTTATATCTCTCGTGTCTAATAAAAAGACACTGCTTTTTGAGAGATTGACTGCCTTTTTCTTTTTCTATCACTGTGACAATCTCCCCTCCCCCGAAAAAAGTCAGGCCATGTCAGATCCGGTGATCGGGCAGGCCGTGACAGATCCGGTGACCGGGCAGGCCGCAGTCCCCGGGAGATAAAGCGATTTACGAAGAATTTCTCCAGAAGCTATATTGATGCGCTAGCAGTGTGACCGATTGCACTGTCTTGCTAGAACCATCCTTCGTTGATTTCCCGTTCCGTGAGTTCAGATATGAATGTTTGGATAATCTGAGTACGGTACCGTTCTGCGTTAATAGTTTCACTGAAGAAAATGGGCTGAATGCACTGCCAACTTCGCTATGAACGGATGCATCCAGAACACTGCCAGTTTTCCGAAACTTCTCTGCTAGTTGACGTACCGCATTACGGTGGGGACGTCTGCATCACGAAATTTTCTTGCGAACTATTTTTGCACTTCGATCGTGTACTTGTCGCCATGGCAAAAGACATGTTCCACTAAAAACACTCTGTTCAACCGTCAGCACCATTTTCTTGTGTCGACACGTCTGCCTCCGTCGACCAAACTCTCGGGAATGACCTTCGCCCTGAATGACAGCTGCGCGCGCCTCGGAATGGGGTGACATGAAGATTATTAGACACAGAGCACTTCCACGTGGCGGATGACTTCTACTGTAATTCCATTCAATATTTCTTTATTATTACGTTATTGCAATTCGTACATTCAGTGCAAAGTTATTATTCGGACACCCTGAAGAACTGACGACCGCTGGACAACTGAAATACTAAACTTCATTCCAAGTGACTGGAAAAGACCCCGAATAAGACCATGTGAAGATGTGTGAAGGAAATTCAAAAGCATGTCGGAGTGACATGGAGGAGACTGTCTCAAGACAGACAGCTGTGAAAGAAACTTGTGCAGACTTTCATCCCGTAGTGGACTGATAATGGTTGACGATGATGATACAAACATCCGTGAGTTGGAAACGCGACAAATTCACGATGGCGACAATTCGGATTTGCACGCTTCCACACTACTATACCCAATATGCGCATGACTTATTTTTGTCAATATATACATCTATATTTCTTTTTGCTGATGCTGCAAAGCAGGTGTCATGCTATCATTCCTTTTGGGGTATGACAGAACCTAGACTCGTCGGTGAGCAACACGAATCCACATTCGTATATCAAATCTTTTTTATTTTTTTATTTTATGTAATGCAGTATGTCTTTGGCTGCAACACGATTTGACGTTCCGTCAAGTACTGACGGAACGCCAAATCGTATTTATGGATTCAAAGTAACTATATGTGCTTTTCTTGATATTTTCAGGATGAAGACTATGAATCCCCTTCAGTTACTTCTGTGCTTAGGTGTAATGGCATGCTGCTGTCATTCCTTTTCCTATCACATTCAGAGCAGAAGCAACAGAATAAGACTCTGTGGAAAACAATTGTCCGACACGCTTGAACTTTTGTGTAATTCAGTCTACTACCCAGGACCTGAGACCAAAAAGTCGTCAAACTTATGGCAGTCTAAGAGTAAGTTTAGCTTCAAAATGAATTTTATTGGACACTTTTAAGATATTTTGTTAATAAATCTCAAGCTGAATGGTTTGCACCGAACATAGAGGAACACTTTCTGATATATATATATATATATATATATTTTCAAAAAAGTCCAAGATCCGAGTCAACTCATATAACAAAAAACATTTCAGCATCTTATCAGAAAAAGGAAACTTAAATATGCAAACGTCTTTATCGCGGGGCGGGTGACCTAGTGGGCAACGTTTCTGACTGCCACGGAAAGGACCTCAGGTTCGATCCACTAAATATCCGCCGTGTGTCGGATTGGCACGCTAAGCCGTCGGACCCCGGTAATAAATGAGGGCGTCTTCCTCCCCCTTTCTACTTCGCTTCCGTGTCATATTCCTATCGGGCACTCTAGCCCAAATCTCCTAGCTTCCTATTTCTAAGGGTTATTTAAGGCCTAGGGTCAGACACTCCCTTCCTAAAATCCTTTACATATGATCATTTTTGCATCACGTTCGTGACTGCCACGCAGAAGACCTCTGGTTCGATAACAGGCAGGTACGAACGCTCGAACCACTAAATGTCCGCCGTGCGTCGGATGGGCACGTTAAGCCGTCGGACTCTGGGTACTGGCCCCCGGTAATAAATAAGGGCGTCTTCCTCCCTCTTTCTACTTTGCTTCCGTGCCACTTTCCTATCGGACACTCTAGCCTAAATCTCCTAGTTTCCTATTTGTAAGGGTTGTTTAAGACCTGGGGTCAGACACTCCCTTCCTAAAATCCTCTACATATGATCTGATACGATTTTTCGCATCACTTCATAGCTGAAAATAAAGTTACTCAGCTTTTGCCGAAACCTCTGAGGTGCCTTTCCTTTTTAATAATAGTAACTTTTCTTACTGGAATAAAAAGAAACTCCAAAACGAAAATTTGTATATCGACTCAAAGCATCACATTGTTGAAATATATCAAAAAATTTAACAACTTGAAGACTCAACGGTTCCTTTTATATTTCTTCGTAAGTTAAATGTTTTTAATTTCGTCTTCAACCGTTCTCAATCCATTGCTGAATGAAGGCCTCCCCATTTCCTGAGTCTCTCCTACAAATCTTTATCTTGAACAATTCTTTTCCATGTCCTTTCATTCATCAGTCCCTTAACTGGTCCTATTCTGAGACTTTTCTTGTACCTTAGTATTCAGTCAAGTATTTCAGTTGTCTAACTGTGGAAAGTTCTTGTGCCGCCCGGTGGCGCAGTGGTCTAAGCGATGGCCTCTGATCATTCGTCCGAAAGGGGTCCGGGTTCGAATCCAGTCAGGCATGGATTTTGTGGTTGTCTTACGGCACTGGCTCTTTACCTTCCCTGGAACCAGTGACCCTAAATTATGGACGGGCGACTGATTATAGCCCATTGAGTTGCTCACGGTGGTCGTTAAACCTCCAATCAAAAAAAGAAAGTTCTTGTAGCAATGTATCCAGCACATTGCCATCTGAGGGCATTTATTTGCATCATGATGCTATGAACTTTTGTCGTCCTCCTAATCTACGTTTTCCTTTTCCTGTCTTTCTTGGTTACACCAAACATGCATCTGTCAGGTTTTCTTAATATATCAAAGTACACACGAAGAAAACGAATTTTCTTTCATTTATGTTACCATACATTAGACATTTTTACTAATTTTATCAAAGAAAACCAATGATACAGGCATCTTTTCGCCGCTTCTCATTCAACAGGTTTTCTCAATTCATCAAAACTCTCAAGACGCATTTTTTATATCGGTTCAAAGCAGCACATTTCCTCCTTTTATCAGAATGAATACCAGAATAAATACAATTTTTTATTACCTCGTAAGAGCAGTTTCGTTTTCAATATGTAAAGAAATGTTAGAAAATAGATTTTTATTTTTATATTATAGATCAATTTATGGAGGAAATTAATCAAAAATGCCACTTGTTTGTATTATACGTTTTCTTATTCATTTCTCAGTTTTCCTTTTAAATATACAGAATTTATTTGCTTTTCGAATCTAAATGATATCAATGCAAAAATACCAAGTTGTTTTGGATTATCAGATACCAACTTATCGCTTTTGTCAGAACGAAGCAGGAAGAGTTTTAGTTTTGGTGGTTTGCAAGCAAGCGACAAGCACAAGTTTATTTTTACGTAGCCATTTTTACTGCGTTGTACCATGATTTTGGGCAAACCCTCTAACTGCTCGTGAGGCCACGTAGTTCCCCAAAAGCAGAAAGCTTAATATTGAGAGCCTGAGCTTTTGTAAATTTGCTTGCGATCACCTCACTGTTCTTTAATGTTTCACTTGTGCTCTCACAAGAGCTACACTCTGCGTTTTCGTTCATTTCATCTCGTAGTAACGGACTTGAGATCAAATCCCGAGATAGTCATGAATTCTGTGTTCGTTCTTACAGCATTAGCTGTTTCTGTTCTTAGTTAGATCAGAGCCTAGCTACAGATCAGAGCACATTGAAGGAGACAGGGGGCTGGATAGTATTTTGGGGCTCCGGTATTAGTGGCACATCTAGGATTTCACTATGAGTGGATGCGTAAAAATACCCGGGAGAAAACATTCTCAAAATACGATGAGGAAGCCATGAAAATATCCTCACAATGTTTAAGTGTGTTTCCCATGATTCATGGACGAATCAGTGTTAGCAAGAAAATGTAAAAATGCATGGTTGAAAACTAGATACCAGTTCAGTTCTGCTTTAATCCTCCTCTCCCCCCCCCCCCCAGGGTACAGCTAGTTGAAATCTTGATGTGCGAAAATTTCCCCCAATTACAGGTGTGTAGAAAAAGAAACATCTATAATACTTTCGAAAGATTTGAGGATGGATTGGGGCCGACTATACTTTTTGTGTACTCCTCCCAAAAAAAGCGGAAAGAAATAGAAAAAAAATTTTACGAGGTAGTTTCTTATAGTTTTTTCTGGGCTATCTGCAAAAAAAAACCTGTAGAACTCTGTCAATTCTTTAAACATCCTGCCTAGTTCTAGGGCCCCTTGAAAATACTGGGGCCGGGGCTGCAGCGTCCCTTGCCCCCTCTTAAATGGGCTCTGCTTCAGATGCTCTCATTGAGACCTTTAAATTAAAAAGGTAGTTATTCTATATTTCTTCTGAGGCCGCAGGTAGCATAGTGATCAACGTTCGTGACTGCCACGGAGAAAACCTCAGGTTCGATCCCAGGCAGGCACGAACGCTCAAACCACTAAATATCCGCCGTGCGTCGGATGGATACGTTAAGCCGTCGGACCCCAGGTACTGGCCCCCGGTAATAAATAAGGGTGTCTTCCTCCCTCTTTCTACCTCGCTTCCGTGTCACTTTCTAATCGAGCACTCTAGCTCAAATCTCCTAGCTTTCTATTTATGAGGGTTGTTTAAGACCTGTCGTCAGACACTCTCTTCCTAAAATCCTTTAAATATGATCTGATCTACATTTCTTCTACATAGGAATGGCATCTATATTATGGTGTTCTTGTCAGTACGGACAAAAGTATTCATCCCCTAAAAATCGTCTAATTACGAGGGCTACACTGAAATTAATGAGTAACAATGTTTTGAAAGTTGCCAGTTACCATGGTTGAAGAAATAAATGCGACAACTACATACCTTAGTCTATTTTTCCACAAACTCCTCGTTCTTTGAACACATTTTCTCATTGTCCTGGCAGTTTAAATATACCCTTGTGGAAGAACACCTATAACGAAGTAAATTTCTCCGTCATTTTTAGTCCACGCCGGGAATCGAACCCGAGTCCACTTTTTCCGGAACAAGTCGCTCTACCAACTGAGCTACGCAGACGTTCGTTGTCGCTGCTATCTGCCTTTATGTCGTGTGCGTTCTGCGGGGCAGGCACGTCACACACCGTTTCAGTTGCTCGAAGACGCCTACGTACAGTTTGCTGTATTGCTCCCGTGCTCTGGTAGTGTTGGCCACGCATCTGGTCCTTTAGGAATCCAAAAATGTAATAGTTAGAGGGTGCCAGATCTGGACTGTACGGGTGAGGTATAAGTTCCCAATCCGAATTTCTGGATTTTTTTCGAGGTCAAACGAGCAGAGTGGGGCCTTGCATTGTCGTGCTGGAAGATCACTTTCTTTTCCGGCCATTTATCACGCAATGCATGGTGGAGCTTTTCTACTGTTTGGACATAACAAGTTGCATTTACGGTTTGTCCAGGCTCTAACCATCAACCAGAATGCCTCCATCTGCGTCCCAAGAGACAGTTACCGTAACATTTGCAGCTGATGAACTGACTTAGGCTTCTTCCTGCTTTGTGAATGGAGATGATGCCATTCCATGCTCTGACGTATAGTTTCAGGTTCGAAAGGGTGGAACAAACCTTCATCGCCTATCACAATACTATGCAAAAAATCGGCCCCTTCATTTCGACACCGCTCTTAACAAAATGTTTTCGCGCTTGACTTTGTGGTCTTCTGTCAATAAACGTGCGACACAGCGAGCACAAATTTCTCTATTTCTCAAGCTGCTAGTCATTTTCTGAACTACACTGTGTCTTATGCACAAGTTCACAGAAATTTCCTTCGCCGTCACACGTCTGTCATCACGAATTAAGGCATCAATCACTCTTTGCTTGTTACGTTCCGTAGAGACTGTTCGACGGCAACCGCTACGAGGCTGATCGCTGATGTTTGTAAATCCGTCTTTAAAGTGCTTCATCCACCTTCTCACACCCCTGGCACCCATACACTCATCTCCGTATGCGCGCTGAAGCTTACGGTGAGTTAGTCTGAAATTCCTCTTTCACAGGGAACTGAATCGCAGCACGCTGACGAAACGATGTATCTCTGTCTTCTATCTTTTCCCGCTTTTGTTTTGTCACATGACTGACGCTAGTGGCGTCATTTCGCGTTCATGGCTACAACGTGAGATGGCACTAATTATTCACGAACTACAGGGTAATTCAAAATGATTGTCCCGATTACAAAAGACAATAACGTGTTTATGAAGATAAAAAATAGACAGCTGATATCCCTACACAAGAAAGAAGGAAGTTTAGAGTTTTATTGGAACCTACTACTGCGTTTCTATGATGTCATTAGAATATGCACGCTCGCTAATTTTTGAATGAAATTCTTCCGAACCGTTGGATTGGTCGTTGTGTACAGGACGACAGGATTTTCTGCAAATGGCCCCCCAGGTCTCCGGACCTTACTTCTTGTGACTTCTTTTCGTGGTTATATGTCAAAGACCATGTGTATGTGCCACCTTTGCCGAGAACACTGCACGAACTAAATATGCGCATTCAGCTTGTGTTGGCATCAGTGATTACGGACATGCTTCATAATGTATGGCGTGAAATGGGTTACCGTTTAGATTTTTTTTTATTGGAGGTTTAACGACCACCGTGAGCAACTCAATGGGCTATAAGCAGTCGCCCGTCCCTAATTTAGGGTCACTAGTTCCAGGGAAGGGAGAGAGCCAGTGCCGTAAGACAAACACAATATCCATGCCTGACCGGGATTCGAACCCGGACCCCTTTCGGACGAATGATCAGAGGCCAGCGCCTTAGACCACTGCGCCACCGGAACGGCTTTACCGTTTAGATGTTGTCCGCGGGACCCAGGGGAGTCACATAGAACATTTGTAAGGCAGGGCAACAAATTTCTAAACTTCCTTCTTTATTGTGAAACAATATGATCTCTGTATCTATGTTCATAAACCAGGTATTACCATTTGTAATCGGGTCAGTCATTTACGCTTTCCAACCGTAGGTTGAAGAATCATATATGCCCCAGCTTTGTCTGTCTGTCTGTCCGCCCGTCCGCACGATTACTCGGGTAAAAATAGTTCGATTTCGATGAAATTTTAGTATGTGGTAGGGGAAAACTGGGAACGAACTCTATTGAAAATGGACGAAATGGGGTCAAAGGTCAAGACACAGGAACGGGATCCATTCCATCGCCCTTATGCGTCAGAAATTATATAAAAATGCTTCAATTGCGACAAAACTTTAACATGTTGTTCCGGAGCTATACTGAACCAGTTCTGTTGAATATCATCGAAATGGGGTCAAAGGTCAGGGCACAGGAGCGAGATTTATTCCACAGCCATTATCCTCATAACTTGACTAAAAACGCTTCTATTATGACAAAACTGTGTTATGTTGTTCCGGAGGTATACTTAACCAATTCTGATGAATATCATCGAAATGGGGTCAAAGGTCAGGACACAGGGGCGTGATTTATTCCACAGCCATTATCCTCATAACTTGAGTAATGATTTCTGGTATGTTAGAAAGTGTATCATAATCAACGTATTGCATGATTTTTTCCAACTTGTTTTGAATTATCCTGTATTATTCTCTCAATGCTCAATCTGTCTGCATAATGCAGCTTTGCTCATTACTTTCAGTATAACCTACGTATATTACAGGAATCGAGAATAACCACCCTCTGGATTTTGGGCTTTAGGAGCTGTAGACCCAAAGCGTCAAACAAAGTAACAAGAGTCTGAGTAATTATACAGTGAGATAATTAGTGGACGTGTGTGAACTGTTGTCAGTTAGCACATCTGTTTATTCTATGCAGCCAGTTTTACACAGTTGTTGATTTTTGTTGAATAGATAGTCTAAATTTTACAGTCCAAAGGCAACTGCATATCAAAATGGTTGCTCCTTCTGTTTTTTGTCATATAGCACTATGTCTGGACTCTAGACGATTGACGGTTAATTCTGTTTTGAAACCCAAGGTCATAAAATAATTTGTAGTGATTCATATCTGGAACAGCGCGTATCTGCTTATAGCATGGTACTTCTGACATTGGTAGTCCTGTATCTGAACTAATTGTTGTTACATCAGGTGCTCACAGCTGACCGTGAGCATCCAACACGTCTTGCCCTCTCGAAAATACTCTGTCTGATCCAGTCATCCGGCCATCATAGGCTTTTTTCAAACTCGCGTAACATATACATACACTTCTTTGAAAATGCGAGAGCAAAGGTTCGACCATTTGAAAATACAACAACAATAAAAATTGGAAAGAGAGTGAGAAAAGGTGACACCATATCTCCCAAACTTTTTCACATTGCAAACTAGCTTTCAATCATGCAACTGGGAAAACAAAGGAATAAAGATTAATAGAGATTAATTAACTCACCTTCGTTTTAATGATGACGTCAACATTTTTGCAACTGCCCCTTCCGAACTGCAGCGTATGATCCAGGAACTTGCTGACAAGAATTAAGAAGTGGGGTTAAAAATAAACTTTTCAGGAGACAAAACTAATGCACAATGCTTTTACAAGAAATGAAGATTTACAGATTTATGGGCAAAAGCTGGAGATAACTCATATACCTACATACATTTACCTTGGACAGAAGGTCGCATTGATGAAGAAATTAATCGGCGTATAAAATTTGGATGGAAAACTTTTGGAAGAAACAGTACAATTTTTAAGAGCAATATGCCATTATGTCTTAAAAGAAAAATGTTTAATCAATTCTTCCTTCCAGTGCTTACGTACGGAGCAGAGACGTGGACCTTTACTAAAAAAGACATACAGAGACTGCAGAAAACTGAAAGAAATATGCAGAAATGCATGCTACGTGTAACCAGGAAAGATGAGAAGAGGAACTCATGGATATGGAAAATGACAGGGGTGGAAGATATCATAATCAGAGTAAAATCCCTGAAATGGCAATGGGGATTTCGGTTGTCTATCGGTGGTCCAGAAGGACGACCGAAGAACAACTGAAACCCCATTGCCATTTCAGATCAGAGTAAAATCCCTGAAATGGCTTAAAATTTCAGTTGTCCATCGGTGATCCAGAAGGACGGACCACCGATGGACAACCACAATTTTAGACTGGATTTCAAGGGACAGAAAAAGACCGAGAAAACAACATGGGAGATGGGTGGATGAAATTTGAAAGCATACGAGAGTGACATGGAGGAGACTGGCTCAAGGCAGATCGTTGTGTAAGAAACTTGGGGAGACCTTCATCCAGCAGTGGATTGCTAATTAAAGGTTGACAATGACGACGACGATGATGATATATACACTACTGTTTGTGAAAATTGCAGCACTAAGAAAGAATTGCGCTATTCAGATGAAATTTATATCACAGATTCCTCATGCTATAGGAGACAAGAGATTACATTTGTAGAGCTATAAAGGTTTTTTTCGCTTCAATACTGAGTATCGTGTGAAGCCCCCTCTAGTAACGAAAGCAGCCTCTACGCGGCGTGGCACTGAATGACCGAGGCTTTTGATTCGTCCTGGGGGAAATAGAGGGCCAGACTGTTGCCATGCGAGACCGTAGTTCATTAGTGGTGACTGGAGGAGGTGTTTGATGGGAAAGTCGCTTAGCTACCATGTTCCAAACATTCTCGATCGGCGACATAACCATACAAAACAAATACCGCCGTCTATTTACGATATTTAATAAAAGATTAAAGCTATTTACAAATTAAAACCTCCACTAACACTTTCGGGATAACATTTACCCCATCATCAGGTGGAACAGAGAGGTAATGCAGTACTCGCGTAGACTTTTATAGGAGTGCAGCAATGCACCATGGTATAGTTCTCAAGCGTCACAAGGTTAAGGTGTTGCCATCGCAGCCGAGCAATACATACAATTTCCGACTTTAGTTACACATAAAAATACAAATTGTGTTGCACTGTTAAAATTATTGTCAAATCCACATGTTATTTTTCTATTAAATTTATTTTATAATTATAATTTAAAGTTCAAATCCGAGACGTGGTTTTTCCAAACTTTTGCTATGTCCACTGGCGTGTTATCATTACAGCACCTATCCCCCAAGGCTTCAATGTACAGGCTTTCAGCAAGGTGCAGTGAGTGTACGTACGCAGGGGTGTTCAGCAGTCTAATGTTCGCCCAGTCTGGTTTCAGTGTTCCATTTACGACATTTCTAGATAATGCCGTATTTTTCCGGAAAGTTCGAATATCATATTTATGTTCCTGGACACGAATGCCCAAACTTCTCCGTGTCAAGCCTATATACACTGGCGTGCAAAAATTAAGGACGAGACGGTTTTTCGAATGTAACGTTGTGCAGAAGTGCTGCATATCGACTCAAATCATACCATAAGATCCCAAGATGTAAGAAAATGGGACAAGTGAGCAAAACCGTCCAAACAAAGAATCCAAAGGATACAAAGGCACTTTATTGAAAAGGTAGCTTCTTTTTTTTTTTTTTTTGATTGGAGGTTTAACAACCACCGTGAGCAACTCAATGGGCTATAAGCAGTCGCCCGTCCCTAATTTAGGGTCACTGGTTCTAAGGAAGGGAGACAGCCAGTGCCGTAAGACAAACACAACATCCATGCCTGACGGGATTCGAACCCGGACCCCTTACGGACGAATGATCAGAGGCCAGCGCCTTAGACCACTGCGCCACCGGGGCCGGAAAGGTAGCTTCGAGCACAACTGGACAGAAGACAGAAACGTCCATGTAACAGGCGGCTGCCAAGAAAAGTCCAGTCTTTAGTAGGGGATATGATCACTCCTGACTGCGTTACAGGATTTACAACATCTGTCCATGCTGAGGACGAGGTTGTCAAGGAGCTGTTGAGGCATCGCGGACCATTCCTCTTGTAGCGCCAATCGCAGCTGCGGAATCGTTGCTGGCTGCTCGTGACGTGCTGCCAAGCGTCTTCCGAGAAGGTCCCACTCGTGTTCGATTGGATTTAGGTCCGGGGACCTTGCGGGCCAATCCATGCGTTGAATATCTTCACTCTCTAACAGCTCTGCGACAGCCACTGTACGATGAGGTGTAGCGTTGTCGTCCACAAAGAGAAACTCAGGACCCACAGCACCTCTAAACAGACGCACGTGAGACAGGAGAACCTCGGTACAATAGCGGACACCAGTGGCTGAACCTCCTTGGAAGATGTGGAGGTCAGTACGGCTACCATGCATGACACCGCCCCAAACAAGAACTCCGCCACCTCCAAACCGGTCCCTTTCAATGATGTTGGAGGTTGCGTGTTTCCTGCTCTGTCCAGATGTGTATACATCCAGAATCGTTCGTCAGACTAAATCGGCTCTCATCCGTAAAGAGAACTCGACCCCATTGCTGATGTGTCCAGTTCTTGTGTTCCTGGCACCACAGAAACCTTCGTCTCTGATGAGCAGGCGTTAATGGCACACATCATACTCGTCGTTGTGCAAATAGACCACCTTTGTGCAGCCTCTTGGCCACGGTAAAACGCGATAACGGACGTCCAGTTGTCTGTTGCATGTGCCTTGCGATTTCTCCCGCTGTCTGCCGTCTGTCTCTTCTCGCCTGTAGGACCATATGCCGGTCGTCCGCCACCGTGGTTACTCGTGGACGACCACTGCTAAACTCTCGGACAGCTGTTCCTGTCGTTTGTAAAGCTCTCCATGCTCGTGATACGATGCTGTGAGCGATCCCGAACTCCTCGGCCACACTAGTCACACTTCGACCTTCTTCCAACTTCCCAATGACGCTACCTCGGGTGAAGTCATCCAGATGCCGTCTACTGGATTGCCTGTTGGCCATATCACACGGTGGCAGCAACTTGACGTCATTCGAACCGATGTACACCGTGCAATAGCTTTCACCGAATTGCTGAGCGTACACTACCAGTGTGCTTTATACCCTTCCGACCCCCCCCCCCATCATGCTGCATATATGCGCATGCCCTACCGTACCGGACCCTAGTCTATCTCCTGAGTGGTCTTTCGTTCCGTTCTGCCTGCTTGTTCCGCTGTTATGCTAATTTCTCCTCTTCGTCCTTAATTTTTGCACACCAGTGTAGTTACTAACGTGTTCTCCTCTTGAGGTGTCTAACAGTGGTATTCAACTGTTAGACACCTCAACAGGAGAACACATTAGTAACTATATAGGCGAGGAGAACACGTTAGTAACTATATAGGCGAGGAGAACACGTTAGTAAATATATAGGCGAGGAGAACAAGTTTGTAACTATATAGGCTCGACACGGAGAAGTTTGGGTATTCATGTCCAGGAACATAAGTATGATATTCGAACTTTCCGCAATAATACGGCATTATCTAGAAATGTCGTAAATAGAACACTGAAACCAGACTGGGCGAACATTAGACTGCTGAACACCCCTGCGTACGTACACTCACTGCACCTTGCTGAAAGCCTGTACATTGAAGCCTTGGGATGCTGTGACATACCAAAGGTTTGGAAAAACCACGTCGCCGATTTAAACTTCAAATTATAATTGTAAAATAAATTTAATAAAACAACATGTAGATTTGACAATAATTTTAACAGTGCAACACAATTTGTATTTTTATGTGTAACTAAAGTCGGAAATTGTATGTATTGTTCGGCTGCGATGGCAACACCTTAACCTTGTGACGCTTGAGAACTATACCATGGTGCATTGCTGCACTCCTATAAAAGTCTACGTGCGTACTGCATTATCTCTCTGTTCCACCTGATGATAGGGTAAATGTTACCCTGAAAGTGCTAATGGAGGTTTTAATTTGTAAATAGCTTTCATCTTTTATTAAATATCGTAAATAGACGGTGGTATTTGTTTTGTATGACATATTGTACGAATTGTGCTTTTATCTACACGACATATCCGGTGAATGTGCAGGCCAGGGAAAGAGTGGTATCTTCCATGCATGGAAGTGGTCTTGGACATTCTGCGCTACATGTGGCCGAGCATTGTCCTGCTGGAATATAGCGCCAGGACAACTCTGAAGGAAGGCCATCACCTTTGCCTCTGATAACATCCCTGATCACAGCAGTAACTAAGGTGAGGCAAGCGGGACAGCTGTTCCGGGCGCATCTCAAGAGAGAGCACAAAACTCAGTGCTTACAGTCTGATTTTTTTTTCTTTTTTTTTTTTTTTTTTTGATTGGAGGTTTAACGACCACCTTGAGCAACTCAGTGGGCTATAAGCAGTCGCCCTGGTTCCAGGGAAGGGAGAAAGCCAGCGTCGTAAGACAAACACAACATCCATGTCTCACCGAGATTCGAACCCGGACCCATCCCGGATGATTTATCTGAAGCCATCGCTTAGACCACTGCGCCACCGGGGAGGCACAGTCTGATTAAAATTGGAATTGAAAATTTGCACCAGTTTCTACTACAATTTTTATCATTTTCCCTTAAAACGTCCAGGTGATATTAAATGCTGACATTCAAAAATGAAGGCGCAGTTGTACGTATGGTGCAAGATAAGGATGTCGTTCACGTTGTTGAACGTTCTCTGGGAACTGTTTAATGATTTCTGAGACTTTGAGCTTCCACTTCCATTTGATGTGGTACCGAACGTTGTTAAGTCCTAAGCCGTGCAAATACGCACAGTCCGAGTTTGTTTGTTTGGGGGTTTAACAACCTGCACCATGAACAACTCGATGGAGCTATAAGCAGTCACCCGTACCTAATTTTGAGCCACTGGTTCCAGTAATGGGAGGATCCGTCCCTAATTTAGAGTCACTGTTTCCAGGGAAACGACATCCATGCCTCACGGGATTTAAACCCGGGCTCATCTCGAACGGATGGTCAGATGAAAGTGCTTTGAGCACTGCACCAATGGAACAGCAGTTCGATTATGTCTCCCCTATAGATGGATAAATTGGGATGAGACGTTTTGTTTTGCCGAGCAATATACATTTATGTGTGTGCATATGTATACGCGATTAAATCAAGTACATATGTGCCGCCCCGGTGGCACAGTGGTCTAAGCGATGGCTTCTGATCATTCGCCCGTGAAGGATCCGGGTTCGAATCCCGGGGAGACATGGATGTTGTGTTTGTCTTACGGCGCTGGCTCTCTCCTTTCCCTGAAGCCAAACCAGTGACCCTAAATTAGGAACGGACGACTGCTTATAGTCCATTGAGTTGCTCACGATGGTCGTTAAACTTCCAATCTAAAAATATATATATATATATTAGTTGAATATATTTATAACATACATGGGGAGCGCAATATTTTGTGCTTTGCCCCGGGCGCAGAAATACCTGGTTACGCCTCTGCTCTGATGTCTCGCTGGCTGTTGATGGTTCCCTCAATTCGTATCAGGCGAGATAGCAAATTGAACCCAATGGCTTCCTAAAATATGACGCTTGGCGTTGGGCCGGTATGACGATGTAAGGTGCCGTTCATCACGATGTCTTTGTGATGTTTAAGGAGAAGTACATGAAAGGTTAGCGACAGTTCAAAGCAAAATGGATATTATAATTGAAATCTTCATTCGTCTACGGAGGACAACTCTTTCTGGTTTGGCATTAGTTTCTGCGACCAAACACCACACAGTTCAAAAATTATCACACAACTGAAACTCTGTAGTGTGTGATGTATACATCAAAATCGTTACATTTCGTGGCTTCACGGTTAAGCGACTTAGGCCTGAGGTCTTATTCTAACCTATTTGTTTACTCTATGCCATAAGCCTTTTTGAACTTGCGTAGTTGGAGAGGGGGGGGGGTGTTTGCGATAACCTCTTAACTAAAGCTTTCAATTTTAAATGGCAATTTCTAAAAAAAATTTCTAAGTTGTCATTTGTTCGCATAATGTATTGTATGTTACCGTTACTCTTGACGAAGATATGTCTGAAATAAAGTCAAAACATATAGAGCAATTTTTTGAACCTTTACACTTAAATTTTTAGGTTTCAGTAAATTCGTGCAGAACATGTCATATTAAAAAGTCAAGGTTGTTGCCTTCGATGCACGATCATTTTGAAAACCTGAATACGTGAAGAATTCAAACCCACTACGGAATTTAAACATTATTGTATAAGGTGAAAAAGTTAAAAGTAGAACCATAAGAACTTTCGGGTTTCCATAAAACCCATCATCAGAGTCATCTGATGATGGGTTTTATGGAAACCCGAAAGTTTTTATGGTTCTACTTTAAAATTTTATAACCTTATACAATAAATGTTTAAATTCCAACAGTGTGTTTGAATTTTTTATGTATGCAGGTTTTTAAAATGACCATGCCTCGAAGGTACCTTGACTTTTTAATATGATTCTGTCTGTTGCGATCTGTTTGATGTCACACACAAATCAGCTAAACAATGTGTGCAATTAAAGAAAAATACAATAATTTCTTATTGGAATGAATGCTTCCACTTGGGCAAGTACGAATTAGCTCCAACATACTTGTACTTTAAGTAGTACTAATTTTTAAAACCAGAAAAAAAATACTTTGCTGTTTCGAAAACAGCACATTTCAGTTATATCCCTCTTTCCGAAACAATTTTTTTAACATTTTAACTCCGCAGTCTTTATCACAGATAATAGTTTCGGCAATGGCCTATTTCGGTTATTCTCCCCTTTTCGAGATAGAACTTTTAACATTTCATATCTACAGACTTTATCAGATTATAGCTTCGCAAAACTGAACAGATTCCATTGTTCGGTTCTATCTTGAAGACAAACATTTGTTTGATTTTGGCTCTGTCAATCACACGTTTAGAAAAAATGCTTTCATCCGTCTGCGTTCCTTTTTCTGATGTCTGCCCGCTCACAAATCTGTGAAGCAAATTAGCGTGCTTGTGATATTGCCTTACAACCGGTGCTCTCTGTGGGGAAAAAAAAAAAAAAAAGTCTCCATTCTGAAGACCGTATTCCAAAATCTTTTGTTCCAGACGGAAGTAACCTCTGAAGAAAAGGAACGTCTCGTGAGCAGTGACTAATCCGAGCATGCTGCGTGACATCACTGCACACTAACAGAGTAACGAGATAGATTTTTCTTTTCCACTTCTTTCTGGAACTGAAAAAATAAAGACAACTTCCTTGAATGATAAACGCACAACAGCGCACCCAGGGGCATATATAATTTATTTATTTTTTCCGCGTGGGGCTACAGAAAATGGTAGCTTTTGAAATCCATCAAGACAAAATAAAAGTTCATGAAAAATAAAAGAAAAAAAATTAAAGCACTGTTTTCTAATGCAAGTTGATGCATTTTTATTAAATTGAAACGTTTTTTTTTTATGTAAGGGACATTTTAACGTAAAAAATGAAACACTTTCGAGAGGCCAAGGCTCCTTGGCTTCCCTCTATATACACCCCTGAGCGCACAGGTCAGTTGGTAAACATGATACAGAAATGGTGTTACTATACAGGGTGTCCGAGAATTATTGGACACTACAAAATTATATAAAACAAAGTATTAAACAGATGGAAAGAAGCTGGCTATACTACTTTACAATGTAACTGCACAAGTTAGTAAATTTCGATGTGAGAGCCCTTGGTTGCTCGCAGTACGTCCAAGCGATACTCGATTTCATGCCATGTATTGGCAAGCTTCTGAAGAGTTATGGAATTAATAGCAACTGTGTTACATTGCTTCAGTTCCTGCAAATCAGTACAAGGCGTCTGATACACACGATCCTTCACATAACCCAACATGAAATAATCCAATGGAGTTAGATCTGGAGAGCGAGGAGGCCACGGAATGGGACCACCACGCCCAATCCATCTGTTGGGGAAATTCTCATTTAGGCACTTACGTACACACGTTCACCAATGCGGAGGCACGCTGTCTTGTTAGAACGGTACGTATCTTTTGATCTGGGGTATAGCGAAATTTTTTAGCATATCCAAGTAAATGTCACCATTTATGGTTTTTTCGCAGAAGAAGAAAGGGCCAATCACTTCTCTTTTTGATAGGACGCACCACACATTAACTTTTGGAAAATCACGTTCCAGTTCAATAGCAGCATGAGGCGGTTCACTGCCCCATATCCTACAGTTGTGACGATTCACAATACCTGATACATGAAATGTGGATTCATCACTAAAAATTACAGTACTGAGAAAGTTTTCGTCGTTTTCCACTCGATTCAGTATATCCACAGCGAAATCGTATCGCAGAATGTGATCATTTACATACATCTTTTGCATTATTTGAATTTTATAAGCATGAAACAGTAATTTCTTGTGCAAGATATCGTGAACTGTCGATTTCGGAATGCACATTTCTCTGCTTGCTTTACGAACGGATTTCCTGGGGCTTCTTCGGAAACTTTCATTAACTTGGTCAACCGTCTCACCGCTGACGCTAGGCCTACCGGCTCCTCCACGATGTTCCACATTGCCAGTTTCTTTAAACTGTTTCATCTACCGCTTAATTGAATTCGTTGACGGAGGATTACAACCATACTCTAAACGGTACCGTCTTTAACTTTAATGACAGACTTTAATTCCGCAAGCCATTACACACACATCGCCTTCTGCTGTACGGATGGCATGACTACTGACTGCGCATTTTTCATACATTCCTCATCAGGCCACACCTAGCGCCATCTATCAGATTCTGGGAATAATAATTCTGCAAAACAAAAATTTAAAAACCCTGTTAGTAATACGTGACATGATTTGTACATAATTTTGTAATGTGTCCAATAATTCTCGGACACCCTGTATAATAAACACTCAGATCTCTCTCTCTGGAACCCTTGACGTCACAGCAACGTCTGCCTTGTTGCGCCATCACTTATCGATCAATTCGTGTGTGCTCGCGGATTGTCCAAATGACTGCCTGCTATATAATAGCACGCGATCACTTTTGGACGTCAAGGTGATCGCGTGCTTATTTAAAAACATTGGATTATTAATGACTCGTGTTCTATTTTTCCGATCTACAAAATTCGATTTGAATTCTTAATATCACAGCAAGTTGAGTTTGCGCGCATCACATTGAGATGTCAAGGTGGTCTTGTGCTAATTTAAAAACATTTGATCGCCAATACATCCAGTTCTATTTATCCAATCTACAAAATTCGAATTAAAATCTTAATATCACGGCAAGTTGCGTTTGTATCTTAATTTAATTTAGCACAATTCAAATATAAACTTGTAGGCTTCAATTATTTTTACTTTTTCAATTTAACTAACTTTCCGAGTTTAGCGCTGATTATATTATACATTTTGCAAAATATCGATCTGTCTAAACGCTCTAACCTACAATGGAAACTGAAATCTTGAGATGTCATCGTGAGCAGGATTTCATCTAAAAGCAGATGGCGCCCAAGAGCACATTGCCGAGATTTTAGATAGTTTCTATTTCTAATACCAGCTGTAGCATTATTTTGTAGAAAAAGCTTCGGCATGAAGTTTCAAACTAACCGTCGCATAGGACAGTCTAAAACAAGCCGTGAAGGGAATAACAAGTGTGCCGGAGAAAAAGTCATTTAACGCGAAAAATCAAAGCAAAAGTTATTAAGGTAAGTTTACACGAAAACAACTTTTCGAGTTTAGTGCTGATTATATTACACATTTTGCAAAATGTCGATCTATCTAAAACTCTCTAACCTACAAATGTTAAACAACAAATATTTTACACAGAATGTTATCTAACGCAAGGGCTTTTGAAAAATGGAAATAAATAGTATCTAATTTTTAGTTCTAACATGAATGAGTTCTTGCTGTATAAGTTTTTAAAATAATTCCTTACAGAAATCCGGCGTCTGTTATATTTGTTTTCAATCTGCTTCAATTAAAAATTTTACTCCGTCATAGGACGAGCAACATAGCCTATATGCACTATTTTGACAAAAGTCACCGGACACCCCTTCAAAAGCAAATGAACGGATCCGCTGCGTTGTTAAGATTTGTGGTTCAGCTGCGAACGGGATAAAAACAAGCCTGCAGCTGACCGCGATCATAACGCACTATGAGATTGAGTGAAAATGTCGCGGCGGGAAAGAACTGACTATGAGAAAGGAAACATTGTTGGGTGTTATATTAGTGGGTTGTCCATAAGAGAAACCGAGAGGCATTTAAACATACCCAAGTCAACTGTTTGGATGTACTGAATAAGTGGAAGACACGTGGCGTGCCTGAAGCAGCATAAAGTACCGGCAGACCAAAGAAAATCAGTGATAGACGATGTCGAAGCCTCAGGAGAGTCGTTACAGCTAATCGACGAAGTACTGCACAAGACCTCAGTATACAGGTGAGTAAACATGCTGGGACCTCGGTATCTACACGTACCATTCGCAGAGAACTTCATTCCATGGGTTACCTTGTACGTGCACCTGCTCATAAGCCTTTCATCTCTACTAGGAATGCTACTCGTCGTTTAGCATGGTGTAAGGAAAATCTATCGTGGACCGTAGATTAATGGAAACGGATCCCATAGACTGATGAATCCAGATACACGATCCATCAGTCTGATGGCCGTTCGATGCACCAATGCAGCCTGGCACACTACAGCAACGGACTGCAAATCTTCCTTTGACACTAGAGCAACGGACTGCCAGGCAGCATTGGTGCTTTGAACGAAAGGAGTGGCATGACGAATGGCACAACATCGTGTTCAGGCTTCCTTTGACACTACAGCAACGGACTGCCAGGCAGCATTGGTGCTTTGAACGAAGGGGAGTGGCATGCCGAATGGCACAACATCGTGTTCAGGCTTCCTTTGGCACTAGAGCAACGGAATGCCAGGCAGCATTGGTGCTTCGCGCGAAGGGAGTGGCATGACGAATGGCACAACATCGTGTTCAGGCTTCCTTTGATACTAGAGCAACGGACTGAAACTGATGGCCGCATCAGCGTTCGCCGACGACAGGGGTGAAACTGATGGCCGCATCTGCGTTCGCCGACGACAGGGGTGAAACTGATGGCATCTGCGTTCGCCGACGACAGGGGTGAAAATGATGGCCGCATCAGCGTTCGCCGACAACAGGGGTGAAACTGATGGCATCTGCGTTTGCCGACGACAAAGGTGAAACTGATGGCATCTGCGTTTGCCGACGACAAAGGTGAAACTGATGGCATCTGCGTTTGCCGACGACAAAGGTGAAACTGATGGCATCTGCGTTCGCCGACGACAGGGGTGAAAATGATGGCCGCATCAGCGTTCGCCGACAACAAGGATGAAACTGATGGCATCTGCGTTCGCCGACGACAGGGGTGAAACTGATGGCCGCATCAGCGTTCGCCGACAACAGGGGTGAAACTGATGGCATCTGCGTTTGCCGACGACAGGGGTGAAACTGATGGCATCTGCGTTCGCCGACGACAGGGGTGAAACTGATGGCATCTGCGTTCGCCGACGACAGGGGTGAAAATGATGGCCGCATCTGCGTTCGCCGACGACAGGGGTGAAACTGATGGCCGCATCAGCGTTCGCCGACAACAGGGGTGAAACTGATGGCATCTGCGATTGCCGACGACAAAGGTGAAACTGATGGCATCTGCGTTCGCCGACGACAGGGGTGAAAATGATGGCCGCATCAGCGTTCGCCGACAACAGGGGTGAAACTGATGGCATCTGCGTTCGCCGACGACAGGGGTGAAAATGATGGCCACATCAGCGTTCGCCGACAACAGGGGTGAAACTGATGGCATCTGCGTTCGCCGACGACAGGGGTGAAACTGATGGCATCTGCGTTTGCCGACGACAAAGGTGAAACTGATGGCATCTGCGTTCGCCGACGACAGGGGTGAAAATGATGGCCGCATCAGCGTTCGCCGACAACAGGGGTGAAACTGATGGCATCTGCGTTTGCCGACGACAGGGGTGAAAATGATGGCATCTGCGTTCGCCGACGACAGGGGTGAAACTGATGGCCGCATCTGCGTTCGTCGACAACAGGGGTGAAACTGATGGCCGCATCTGCGTTCGCCGACGACAGGGGTGAAACTGATGGCATCTGCGTTCGCCGACGACAGGGGTGAAAATGATGGCCGCATCTGCGTTCGCCGACGACAGGAGTGAAACTGATGGCATCTGCGTTCGCCGACGACAGGGGTGAAAATGATGGCCGCATCAGCGTTCGCCGACAACAGGGGTGAAACTGATGGCATCTGCGTTTGCCGACGACAAAGGTGAAACTGATGGCATCTGCGTTCGCCGACGACAGGGGTGAAACTGATGGCATCTGCGTTTGCCGACGACAAAGGTGAAACTGATGGCATCTGCGTTCGCCGACGACAGGAGTGAAAATGATGGCCGCATCAGCGTTCGCCGACAACAGGGGTGAAACTGATGGCATCTGCGTTCGCCGACGACAGGGGTGAAACTGATGGCCGCATCAGCGTTCGCCGACAACAGGGGTGAGACTGATGGCATCTGCGTTTGCCGACGACAAAGGTGAAACTGATGGCATCTGCGTTCGCCGACGACAGGGGTGAAAATGATGGCCGCATCTGCGTTCGCCGACGACAGGGGGAGAGATGTCGGGAAGAGTGCATTCGCACCAGGCATACCGCACCAACACGAGGCATTATGGCCTGGAGTGATATCAGGTGAGGTCGAGACTAAGACAAACGTTCCATGAGTGTCTTTTCCGGAGGTCGAACCCGAACCCATCTCTACCGAATATTTAGAGGCCACCTGGTTGCCGAATATTCTTTTCCACATGAGGTCGTTCTTAATATACAACTTTGTATTAGTGTCCCTTCATGTAAGGCGCCTCCCCGTTGGCATAGTGTTCAAAGCGATGGCTTCCGACCATTCCTGCGAGATGGAGTCCGGGTCCGAATCCCGATGAGGCATGGATGTTGTGTTTATCTTGTGGCGCTGGCTCTCTCCTTTCCCTGGAACCGGTGGCCCTAAATTAGGAACGGGCGACTGTTTATAGCCCATCGTGTTACTCACGGTGATCGTTAAACCTACATGTACGGTTTTTTTTAGTTGATACGATACTTTCTTCTTTAAGTAATTTATTTGACCTTCATTTAAATTGAAACATATAATCCGCGGTTGTTTTAAAACGTTTTACTCATTTACAAATGAAAATGTTTGCCTTGTTTTATGCTTAATTTGGAAATGGTATCATTAACATCTTTTAAAGTAACGTACTTGCTTATTCTGTCTCGCAGGATTTTGGAAGGATATCTTAAAAGCTGCAAGAGGCTATTGCGGATTGGAAGATGTATCCGAAAATCCGACGGAGCTCAACTTTCCCCCAGACCAAGAGGAAGTAAAGCAAAAGATGATTAACCCTATAGTTAATAAAAGAGGAGGAATTGCCCACGAGTGTTGTTACAATACTTGCACTTTGGAGCAGATGTATTCATACTGTGGGCAGACATCAGCAAATGACATATAGATGACTAAAAACATCTTCGTTTATTAAAAATTTGAATGTACATATGCTGCGTGTGCAAAGCACTGACAGAAAAATTCATAAAAAAAAAATAACTGTCAGTTTACTGATTTGTATTTCACTGGACTGGAAACATAAACCTTACCAAAAACTGTTCGCCAATTTTTGCTCACAAGTTTTGGAATTTTCCAAAACGACCGATTAGTAACTGAATAAAATTTTTAAAAGGTGATTCATTAATAAATATGGGCTTTTCCTTTCGAAGTCTTTCCGTTTATTTAAATATCTTTGTGTTTTTGTTTCTCTTGCGTTTCACGAGAACATCTCTTTCGAACGCTATTCGGGGCAAAACGAAAGGGAGGAGACGACGAATTAAATTGTCAGCGGAGATTTACTCAGGTAGCATGAATTGTTGATAAATGTAAGAGTAATAAACAAAGGTAAGATTTCTCTATAGCAGCTTTGTTTCGGGGTTTAACAAACACCATGAGCAAGGCAAAGGAGGCAACCCCGATGACCGAGTAGCCTCAGGAGTTTGAATCCTGGAGGAGGCAATGGTGGTGCACTTGTCGGCTGGTTCTGCTCTTTCCATGGAACCAGCAACCCCAAATCAGGGACACGTGACTGCTTATAGCCCTTAGAGTTGCTAATGGTGTTCATCAAACGCAAAAACAAAAGCAAAAAATTCTAAGAGCCATAGTTGCCTATCCGTGCTCTGAGCTACTGGATCCAAGGAAGGGAAAGAGACAACTCCATAACATCCAGGACTTCAATCAAACTCCAGTTCGGACAACTAGTAAGAATACTTTGTCTCTTATATCGGCCATCTGGGCAATCCAAATGAATTGATCTGGGCTCCAGAAATACCCAATCGAGTCACATTATTGTGACCACCTCCTACTTTTGAAGTCAACAGCGCTTAGCCAATGAAAGAAGGTACGTGTCGTGAGCTGGTTTGGAGATTATACAAGGTGTGCTGTAGGCAATCTGAAAACATATCACTCGTTGCTTTCATGAATAAAAGGAGCGATTTATCAGATTTGCAAAAAGGGATGATCATCGGCTTTCGGGCCAAGGGTTGTAGTATTTTGAAACAGCGCAGTTTGTGAACTGTTCGCGTGCTGCTGTGGTTAAAGTGCATAGTGATTGGAGAAATGGCACCATTGCGAATAAGAGACGTGGAAACTGCGGAGCACCACGTGCCATTGATGTGAGAGGTGAACGTCGGCTTCGAAGGTGCGTGAGGACCGATCAATACGCTACAATGGAGCAACTCACTGGCCGAATGAACCACGAGGCTACCGGTAGTGTGTCTAAAACGACAGTTCAGTGAATCCTGCCGCGTATGGGACTCCGATGCATACGGATGGTCACTACACCTATGTTAATGAAGCTGCATCGGTAGAAAAGGCTTACATTTGCACGGCAGTATCGGAATTGGACCTCTGCTGATTGGCAAAGGATTGCCTTCTCCGATGAGTCACGTTTTCTGCTTCATCGAACGGATGGACGTTGGCGTATAAGGCAAGAAACACCGGAGAACAAACACTCTTCAACTATTGCTGGAAGAACACAAGCTGGTGGGGGCGGCGTTATGGTATGGGGAATGTTTTCGTGGCATTCCCTGAGTCCACTTATACCTGTGGAAGGCAGTACGGATAGAATTCATTATTAATCCATCCTTGCAGACCACGTACACTCATACATGCTGATACTCTTCCCTGGGGCGGATGTGATCTTCCAGCACGACGTGTCACACTGCTAGAAAAGTCCGAGAGTGGTTAGAAGAGCACGATGAAGACTTCAAAGTACTTCCCTGGCCCCCTAATTCCCCAGACTTAAACCCCACTGAGCATTTGTGGGACCACCTCGATCGTGTTGTGCGCTCTATGGATCCTCCACCACGCACCCTCCAGCAGCTGTCAGATGCACTGCAGTCAGCATGGCTCCACATACCCGTGAACACCTTTCAGCACCTTATTGTGACACTCCCAGCCCGTCTAGTTGCTGTCCGCGCTACACACGGCGGTTACTCTGGATATTAGCTGGTGGTCGCAGTAATGTGACTCGACCGTGTATTAATACATACAAACAACCTCGCCTACTTCCAAACCAGAGATGCTCAAACTTCCTTTGGTTCCACTACTGGTGGGACTGTACTTTAGGAAAAGCTTCCTTGTGTGTGTGCGTGCGTGCGTGCGTGTTTCAGAACCGCTATGTAGGCTATAAGCAGTCTCCCGTCAATAATTTTGGAACTGATTCCAAGAAAGGAAAACAGCTAGTGTTGAAAGACAAACGCACCATTTATACCTCATCCAGTACTCGAGTTCTTTCCCAGCTAGGACGACTAGTCAGAAACCTGTACTTCTGACTACTCGGCCAACGGAGAGGCTCCCTAGGTGGTAAGTAATTCTACATCGCACTTCAAAAGTGTAGCGTTCCTATTATATGAAACGTGTATATAAAGCTTATTGAACACTACATATGCAGCCCGGTGGTGCAGTGGTGTAAGCGATGACTTCTGATAATTCTTCCGAGATGGGTCCGGGTTCAAATCCCGGTGAGGCATGGATGTTGTGTTTGTCTTACGGCACTGGTTATCTCCCTTTCTTGGAACCATTGGCCCTAAATTAGGGATGGCCGACTGCTTATAGCCCACTGAGTTGCTCATGGTGGTCGTTAAACCTCCAATCAAAAAAAAAAAAAAGTACATAAACAGTCAGTTCTTCTAATCTACTCATTTTAAGTGAAACAGGAGTCACTCAAATAAAGTTTAGGAAATAGTTAAGTTAAAGAAATAATTACCGGGAGGGCAGGGTGAGCCGTTACCCTCACAGAATAGTCATTCCAAGGGCGTAAATTCATGCTTGTCCGGTGTGCTCATTTTAACTTGAAGAACTTTCAATTATTCTTCACATCTTCTGAGTTATTTTATTTTTACAGACGTTTTTGGCCTCTAGATTTAGTCAAGGCCTGTTCTCAATGCATAGGAACTGAAAAAGAAAAAAATATATACAGAAACGTATAATCTCTAGCGCCTTTATGTATCTATTTATTTCTTGCGCTTCTCGTTCTTTGTTTGAGTAATAGCACTAATTTCTCATATTTTTTTATAAACGTTTGGAAACAAAATCTCTCGGAATATTTTTATGAAATCGCTGGCTGAATTTCATTTTTAAAAATATAAATATTCAGCAAAAGAATATTTATATTACTTTGTTCATTTGCTGATGAGCAAATACAACTCCGTTTTAAAATATACGTCGAATGTGGTAGTTTATCATTTTGCTCCAGCCCCCCTCCCCATTTTTTATTTTCCACCTGCCAACGGAACAGACGTGCTCCTCCCACGTCTGATATCTTCACTCCAGCCCCCTCAATAATTTGCTGTAGTCGGCGCTCCTGCTACAGCATCTCTTTAGTAAAATTACTTCTTTCAAATATCTTCAACCCACGCCTCAGAACGGTCTTTAAACTCTCCTAGATGGCAGCACATTATCTGAACTAAACCATTTACGAAAATGTTTCGTAGTAGATTGATCCAACCAAACTGTAAACGTCATTATCCAGAATGTTATTCATCACGTTCGTTGACTTCAGAGATCCTGCTTTATGCAAAGTTTCATTCCCTCGCATTTTTCCTCCTCACTCCACTTGTTTTTCTTGAGTGGTTAACAGGGGCGAAAATCTACGAAGCCTAAGAGCAAGAACCCGCGATGCTGGAAGGGTTCTGAAAAAAAAAAAAAAGGTTAATTTTTTTTCTTATTTTTTTTTCATTTTCCTTCTCTAAAAAAAAAAAAAAGAAAGATATAGATATAGTGGGGGACAAATTCTTTGTTATGGGTCTCGGGAGCATGACTGCACCTTAACACAGGAGTTCTATTAAGTAGTAAAATGAAGCTAATGGCAGAAAGAATCGTTTGCCGTCTGATTAGTTGCAAGGCAACAAATCATGTGCGAGATACGTGCGCGGAGGCACTATACTTATTGAACATTAATTAAATATTTTACTTATTGTAGATTTCACTCATATTTTTACTGCTAGCTTCAGTTTTAAATTAATAAGCATTATTTACCTTCGACATTTGGTAAGCAGTTCATGGATGAGTAGACTCCAAGGCAACCTAAGAGTGTACCACTATGTAGGGTGCGAAAGAGCTACCTCCGCTACGAAAAGTAGTTCCTAGAGTTTTGAGCGAAAACCAGTAGAATTATTGCTCAGAATCAATTTTTGTTTGCTCACCAGTTTATCAAACAAAATTGCCATCTGAAAAAAGTCCAGAAGTTGGTGCGCATTTGGAAATAAGAAGTTGCTGAATCAAGAGCTTCGCACTTTCGACTCTTTCTGCCCAAGGTATCGCAAGTAGGCAGAAACCAAGGTTAGTACTAACCTTGGTTTCTGCCCACTTGGGATACAACTCGGACGGGAAGGGGAGGGGGAAGACTTCTCCCAACATTAGCAACACAGAGACAATAAAATTGACAATCGGCGAAACTCAGTTCGGCCTCCACCAGACCCCCACTCACAATCCCCACTGCTTGTGAGATGTATGGGTGGGAGGAGGATGATCAGAAAGAGATCAGTAGAAGAGCACATAACGCGGATGGATACCGTTCTTGCGTTCCACGACGAGTCGTGATAAGCAGGGGTGTAGAAGTGCATTTGCGCTGCTTAGCGGCGCAAAGGCACACTTTTTCTACGCTTAGCGTCGCTGAGGCACTTTTCATGGTTAAAGCGGGACAAAGGTACTTTTAGATGACCATGCAGATAGAAATGGCAATTGCTGCGTTTTATACGAAAACGTATTCGTGCATCAAACGAATGATCGTGTTACACTCGGTTCACGATCTATGGCGTTTCATGAATCGCAAGAGTTTTAGTGTTAAGAGAATAATTTCTTTGTTAAGACCACAATCTTCAAAATGACCTTATAGGATAGGAGGTAGGTTAAAACTTTACTAACAAGAAACAAATCAACACAGAAAAATTAAACAAGTGTATAGCATAACTGACAAGTGTTTCATGGTTGCAGAGGGATTTTTTTGTTGAAGTCGTCAATTAGCACATCTCCTGGTTCTTTACGTGTAACGCTAGGGGAAATCCCTGTAGACAAGTGGTCAGAGGCGTTAGCTTCTGGCTAATCGCTGGAGCTGGTCCCAGATCAGCGACGGGCGACTGCGTATGGTCCTGTGGATACACATGGTGTTCACTACACCCCCCCCCCCCACACACACACACACCTAAACAAAAGATATGTTTTTTGTAGGAGGGAGGGGTTAACGACGACCACGGTGAGCAACTCGATGGGCTATAAGCAATCGCCCTTCCATATTTTAGGGCCACCGGCTCCGGGGAAAGGAGATAACCAGTGCCGTAAGATGAACACTACATACATGCCTCCCAGGGATTCGAACCCGGACCAATTCTGACGAATGTTCAGAAGCCATCGCTTAGACCACTGCGCCACCGGCACGGCAGATATCCATTACTGCCTCCCCTAATTCATAGGGGAGGCTGATAGGCAAAATCAATCAAAACACGTTGAATGTTTAAAATATTATTAGTACTTAATATTTAAAATCGTTTAGAATCACGTTCACCGCGAAGACACTTTCTTATAGAAATAAAAAATATATATATATTCTTGGCATGGGACTCACACGTAGCATTCATTCTTTTGTTTTAAATTTCCTAAACTCAGCAGTTTTAACAAAATTAATACCATCATGTACAATAAAATTTAATTAAAAATTATAAATGATTAAAACAAGTCAAACTTTAAAGAACTTTTGAAAGTCTTCTTTTCGGGTTGTCTTTAAATAACCCATTCACCGCTAAAGTCTCCTAAGGCACTTTTTTTATTTAAAACTACATCAGTAGTGATAAGGCTCTCCCACCTTTACCGACAGTACACTTTTGGGGTGAATTGGAGTATAGTTTTAACATGACATAATGCCAAAGATAGCCCTTTTATCTATCTGTCCGGTTATAACGAAGTTCAGATATATCGAATGTTTTTAAGACTCCCTTCAACTAAACGGGTAAACGGGTTTGGCTATATAGTATAACAAACTTAAAGAAACATGAGGGTAGTTGGAAAATTTCTTTTTCTAAAGCATGCAGGACAGCTTCGACATTTTGTTTCCTTTTTATTTTTCTACATAGACCCTGAACGTTGCAATACACTTTTTCCTTCAACGCTCTAGTGCCTTGATCCCAGTTGGAAAGAAATCATTTCATCTTAGTCTTTCAACCATACATTCATATCAGCAGTCGCGTGAGCAAGGGGGTTGGAGTGTTAACCCCCCCTCCTCCCCCTCCCAATTGGAAACTTTCGATGTTCTAAAAATGCGGTTTTAAGAGACAAAGTTTTGTTAATATTTGAACTTGTTTTTATGTCTCATGGCAGCAATTGAACGTGATTTCTCCATGAAGACGAGATAGCGGCATATAGTTAAGATGTCTCATTGCAATGAAAAGCTTATACATGGGTATACTAAAAGTTTCTGGTGCGACGGGCAACGCCAAATTTGAGTTCCATGGATTCTTTCAGATTACTCTAAAACACGCTGAAAAGCAAGGAGTTTTCATTAAAATACCAAGAATCAGATGAAAACAAAACCAATGTTGTAACATAAACACAAAAAACCCAGAAGACTATTACAGGGTTTCAGTTTATGCACCACTTTTAGACATGTTTATCAGTGCTTTGAAAAATAGATTTCTCGCACACAAATCGGTCTTATTGGGATGCCAGCCTCTTTTCCCAACAAATCTCAATGTGCCACCTACTTCTCAAGATATTGACAGTTTTCAAACTTTAACTGAATTTTATGCAGATGACTTGAATGGCTCGCGAGAAGAACTAATCGTACAATTGAAACTGTGGCACCGTAAAATCGCCCAGAAAAGGAGCACTGGCCAAAAGATGCATTAAGTGCTTTAAAACTGTGCTACAGTGAGGTGTTATCCATTATAAAAACATTGTTTCTCATACTAGGTACTTTACCAGTGACAACTTCAGAAAGTGAGCGATCATTTCAACACAGCGTATCTTAAAATCATATCTACATAATACCATATCAGAAGTGAGACTCAATGGGTTAGCATTACTTCACATTCATCGAGAATACACACCGAAAGCTGAAGAAGTTTTACATGAACTAGCAAAAAAAATCTAGAAGGCTGGAAATACAACTCAAGTAATAGTAAGTAACATAAGAGTTGAATTAAATCAAAAAATATTTGTTGAAATGAGAGTCGTCAGCGTCGGGGATTGTTAGTCTTACTGCACAGTGAAAAAAGATGCCATTATACAAATGAAGAATAGAATAACAAATAGCAACGTTTCTCACAATAAAATGCTTATTATACATCGACTATAGTTTCGCAGAGCTTTTGGCTAGGTATCATGAGGACGATTCGTCCTTATGATACTGAGCTAAACGTCATTCCTTTTAAAATGTTTATTATACATCGACTATAGTTTCGCAGAGCTTTTGGTTCGGTATCATGAGGAAGAATCGTCCTGATGATGCTTAGCCAAACGTTCGGCGTCATTCGTCCAGATGATGAGCTAAACGTCATTCATCCAGATGATGAGCCAAACGTCATTAGTCCTGATGATGCCGAGCGTTTGGCTCGGAGTCATCAGGACAAATGACGTTTAGCTCGGCATCATAAGGACGAATCGTCCTGATGATGCCGATGATAATGACGAATCGTCCTGATTATTCCGAGCCAAACGCTCGGCATCATCAGGACGAATGACGTTTGGCTTATCATCTGGACGAATGACGTATGATGTCGAACGTTTGGCTCGGCATCATCAGGAAGATTCTTCCTGATGATCCTGAACCAAAAGCTCCTCGAAACTATAGTCGATGTATAATAAACATTTATTGCGAAAATCGTTGCTATTTTTATTTTATCTTAACCCCACAAGTTTAGTAGTCATAAATTATATACAAATGAAGAATGCTTCACTGGAAGATAAATTTTTATTTCGTTCTAGAATTACTTGTATCTTTTAACCATTTAAGATTAAGTAGTGTATTGTTATTGTTTCCTGAACAGATAAATAGCAAAGTGGTCAACCATCATGTGGTGATAAGAATATAGGTAATAAGAACATTAATAATAATTTCCAGCAATATTTATTTGAATATTTTTGCGCGGGTGTCGCATACATTTTAAAAATACACTCATGACACAGTTGTATAAAAAATAAATTTAGTAACCCCCCTCCCCCCGAACCCCCGAAAAAGATATCTGGGCACACAACTGCACATCAGACACCCCCGGAGAGTCGGAAGCATATCACTTCTCTCGTTGTTTTTCTTCAGTTTAGGAAACATACAAAAGCCATAAGGGCAAGATCTACAGAATACGACGGTGCTTGAAGCAGTGGTGATCCTGCATTTTGTATGGTGAATTTCGCAATCTGAGAGACGTAATTTGATGTATTGTGTTGGAGAAAGGCTCCCGTTTTCAATTTTACACGCTTCTTTTCCTTGATGGCTGCGCGAAGTTGGCTTATGAAGTTTTATGAAGAACTACGGTAGTGACGTACATGTCAAGACGGCAAAATTGCAGCGACAAATTTCGTCGGTGTAGCTTAATTGGGAAAACATTCGGCCCCGGAGCAGAAGGATACGAAATCGATTATCGCCACCGTCAGATGGCTTTCACACTATAGTTTGCGTAGTGTGCACCAGAGGTAGTGGTGCCATTTCAAGCCAATAACGATATGCCGTCTGAATCCTAAAACCTCATGTCATCATCTTGCCGGCTGAGGGAAACTCATCGTGATACAAGGCTGTTATAGTTATTCAAAGAGAAATTGTTTCTGTGCCTAAACTACATTGTGCTTCTGTGACGTATTACAAAGGCGACGCACTTGTCAAGTCAGCAAGTTGCAGTGGTAAGCCTTAGCTTAATTTTGGAAAGCGTTTGGTTCAGGACCAGAATGATGTGGGAGCGTGGTCCGCCACCGGTAAATTTTGGTTTCACATTGACACCCAAATGTAAAAATTGATATGTTCTTCGAAAAGTGTGTGATGTTCCTTCCACACATCGTCTGGAATTAATCAGAATTCCTTCTTCTACAGTGAGTTCCTTCAAGCATGGTTTGCCGGCTGACCCGGAAACCTGCGATTCTGTCTCACCCCTTTCCTATATGGAGATATGTGTCAGGTACTACAGAGGTGATGCACATGTCAAAACGGCAAGCAGCAGTGATAATCCCTTGCCGGTGAAGCTTAACTGGGAAAGCATTCAGCTCCAGAGCAGAAGGATATGTATTCGAAGTTCGACACCGGCAAATTCGGGATTCACACTCCCGCAAAGTTCCGTTGTAACAACAACCAGCTGAATAAACGAGTTCTTTGGATATTATGCAAGTTCTGTTTCTTGCTATAATGATCTCTGTGACCATGTTACGGTTATCCCACCAAGGACTACGAAGTTCCAAGCAACAAAACTAAGCTGATATAGTTTAGGAATTCGAAAGACTTTCTGAATTTGCGCTAGTCGAAGCAATTCCGCTTCATCGCATCGTCGACTTCCATTTCTCATCCATGTGCGAATGAAGGTCAATCATAGCATGGTCGAACGCAAATCTGGAGATGCAAGTTAGATTCCCATTCCAGAGCAATGAAATTTTCAGATTTTCTGGAAAATGGCTACTTAGGAAATCAGAAAAGTGTACATTATCTACAAGGGTTTGGCACAATACTTGAAAAATAGGCGATATGTCTTTATTAATAAGGTGCTGGATTATCATTTGCCTTTAATACAGCTTCCAACCTTCTTCAAATAGATTCATATAGCCTTTGAATAGTCTCTAGTGGAATGTTGTATCATTCGTCGATCAGAACATCAACCAATTACTTCAGAGAGGTAGGAGTAGGGAATCTGCTTCTCACTCTGTTCTCCAAAACTGCCCACTAGTGGTTCGATGATATTCAAGTCGGGTGATTCAGCTGGCCAGAGCAGCAGGGACGTCGCTAAGAGGATACGAGGTTGGGTATGCTAACCTGGCCGCTAAGATGGTTATATTCAAATTAATCGGAAACTTGAGACTTGGTTAGCTTGGGTGGTGTAGTGGTTAGCATACCCGGGTGCTATCTGGGAGACGTAGGTTCGATTCCCGCTCCAGGACGACAAAATTTTCAAGTTTTCGGATATTTTCTGACTTACCATCGTTGTCATATTTACTCCAAAAAACGGTTTGTTATCTTGAAAATTTCTGTTGTATGGTGTAATCCCGTATTCCATTCATGATAACTTTTAACTTACCGGCGAAAAAGAAGACAAGTAAGAATCTCGTCTTACAACAGAAATAATACAACCGGCCAACGCCCCAGCATCCAAAAAGTTTGTTTGGCGTAATGGTTGCAAAGGCGCATGCGTGCGATTCTTACAGATCGCATAAAAAAACATCGATTACTCGACCTAATGGAACTAAATGGATAAACTGCGTAAAACTGTCTACATGTATACTGAAATTGAATGTAATGATTTTTCTTGACGTTCCGTCACATCGATTTCACGTCGAAAACTATGCCTGGACGTAATATCGACCTGGTAACAAAAAATCGACGTCGATTCGACATTACTGTGCTATCGGGAACATCACACGTTTCCAACTATCAGGTACTCAGGTTTTTATGCTCGTGACACAATCATTTTTGCATTGTAGCGTTGGTTTCTACGGACTGTTCTTGTGCAAACAGTGTCTTCCAGGTGGATATTAAGTTTTGCTGCCATTGTTGCAGCAGTAGTTCTGCGTTGTTTGGACACAATCCTTGTTAATGTTCGATGGTCTCTCTCATTCAGTCTCGGTTTTCACCACTGTTCTTGTTTGCCGATGAAGTCTTTCCGTGCTTTGTGTACGCAGTCATAACCGTGGAGATGTTGCTCTTGAAACGCCAAACAACAAGGTGTCCCAAAAAATGTATACACACTTTAACATCTGATAACTCACTTAATGTTCTCTCCTTTTCAGGTCTGACCAATTTGGAATAATGGGTGAATCCAGACTAAGGTTTGAAGAAAGGAAATTTATCGTAAAGTGCTACTGAAAGTTTGAAAACGCAGTTGATGTGCAAAGACAATTTAGGAAAGAGTTTCAAACAGATCCACTCACGCGACTTACCATCTCTCGAATTAGAAATAAGTTTGAAGCAAATAGAACTGTTCAGAATGTCCACAAAAAATGTTTCGGAAGACCGCGCTGATATCGACGAGCCCCACAAGGAAAGAAAGTTTGATGGAAACGTATCGTCAGAGTTCAAGAAAATCTGAGCGGCAAGAGGGTCGTGAGATAGGAATTTCAAAATCAGGCGTTCATCGCATTTTGAAGCCCTGACATTAGAACCATTACATTCCAAGAAGAGTCCACGTTCTCAACGAAGGTGATCCGGACCGGAGAGCGCAGTTTTGCGAGTTGTAGTTGGCAAGATGTGCAGATGATGCACAGTTTCCAAGATAGATTGTTTGGAGCGGTGAGGCTACATTTAAATTAAATGGCTCAATTAACTGCCACAATTGCACCTACTGGGGACCTGAGAATTCGCTTGTTATGGAGGAACATCATGTTAACTTACCAGGAGTTGCAATGTGGTGCGGCTTATCCTCGAAGGACCATTCTTTTTTGACGATACTGTGACTGGAGCTGTTTACTTGAACATGCTGCAGCAATCTGTCATGCCACGCATTCAAGAGAACTTCGAGGATGACGAGTTTTATTTCCAACAAAATGGGTCACCCCCACACAACCATCGTGATGTGAGAGCCTACCTTGATGAGAATCTGCCAAACAGATGGATTGGACCAAGAGGTTCCGTAGAATTCTCTCTGCGTTCACCAGATCTCACGCCACGGCACTGTTTTTTTTTTTTTTTTTTTGAATGCTGGGACACATAAAAGATGAAGTTTGCGGTACAAAACCGGCAACAGTCGATGAATTGAAAGCTGCCATTGAGCGAGAATTCGCACAAATACCAAACGAAATCATACTTGGGGTTTGCGATTCCATTGCTTCGCGTTGCCAGCAGTGACTGGACCAGAACGGTCATCAGTTTGAAAACAGGTGTTGACCAAAAAATTGTTCATTTCTGCAGATTCTTTTAAATTTTGAAAATGAACTGTATGTTAATAAACAAAGACTTTACAATAATTCAAAGTGTGTATACAGTTTTTGGGACACCCTGAATTTGGCTGTTATGTTCACTGACGCTCCTTCTACATGGGCTCCCAGGATTTTCCTCTTTGGAAGTCTGACAGGTCACAAATTTCACCCACCGCTCGTACGAACCACAGCTGAATACAACTTGTACTACACTGGCATACAACCCAGAGAATATACAGGGTGATTGTAAACTCCTTTAATAAAACAAGAGGGGTGATCAAGACGAACAATATTTGCAATAGAACCTAGGGCCGCATTCTGCTTCTAGTGCCAGAAAAGAGCACGTTCGAAAAACGTCCAGCAGGCACACGGAGTTCCAACCAGTGCATGAGAAGCACAAGATGTAAATCAGATGCGCTGAACACTTGCGTAGACTATGAGGAGCAAACATTTTAAAACGCAGCCGAACCCGTTCAGCGATATTACCGTGCGAACATCACATGAGAATTGACGTATACGTCTGACCGGCGCAGCGTACCGTGTGTTCCTGGAGCAAGTGCTTACCGGTCTGTTGCAGGATGTTCCCCTCACCACACGGAGGAACATGTGGTTTATGCATGATGGAGCCCCAGAACATTTTGCCACCGCGGTCCGATACTTCCTAAAGGCGACATATCCCGGGCTGTGGATTGGACACGGTGTACCTGTGGCTTAACCTCCATGCTCCCTGGACCTAAATCCACTAAACTTCTTCTTTTGGGGGCACATGAAAACATTGGTGTACGATACACCTGTGGACTCCCTGGAAGATCTCGTCGCGCGAATCGCTGTTGCTGCGGACAAGATCAACACCACACCGGGAGTCTACGAGAGGGTGCGACAATCCTTCATTCGCCGGTGTGGGCTGTGCAACGACGCCCTTGGACGCCAGTTTGAGCAGCTCCTTTGAGTCTTTCTTTGATGCGATAGGAATTGCGCAACTCATAAATTAAGTATGTCTCTTTGTTTCCACTGTTGAAGACTCAACGTGGATATGTAACTTTACTCTTTTCTGGCACTAGGAGTGGAATTCAGCCCTAGGTTCCGTTGCAAATATTGTTCGTCTTGAAATGTACTATCACCCCTCTTGTTTTTTTTAAGGAGTTTGCAATCCCCCTGTATACAAAAAAAAAAAAAAGATACACAAAAGATAATCACAACGTTTGTTTTCCTCAGTGTAGCCTAGACGAATAATATTAACCCCTATAATCATGGTGCTCATATTATTTTGTCCAACCACTGTATATGTCGACAGTGACACGTATATGCTTTCCATGTATTTGTGAAGAATTAATTGTGTCAGGGATTAGTTTCCCATTTATTTCTGTATGGTTTAGTTCATAAAATCATCAGGAAAAAATAAACGAATGGATCTAAAACATTGAAAATTGGTACAGTGACATACAAGAATAGGTACTACCTACAGGGAATATACTGCATATTCATGAGGAGTAGGTTTTAATACGAAAGTTTCGTACGCCCTCTCGCAGTTTGAGCGTTAATAGACAGAAAATGTCTTTTCCAAAGCAATGACAGAGACGAACTTTGCCGCCCCGGTGGCGCAGTGGTCTAAGGCGCTGGCCTCTGATCATTCGTCCGTGAGGGGTCCGGGTTCGAATCCCGGTGTGGCATGGATGTTGTGTTTGTCTTACGGCACTGGCTCTCTCCCTTCCCTGGAACCAGTGACCCTAAATTAGGGACGGGCGACTGCTTATAGCCCATTGAGTTGCTCACGGTGGTCGTTAAACCTCCAATAAAAAAAAAAAAAAGAGACGAACTTTGATTTCGTTTACAAGATCTACATATAATGTACATCATGATTTACATTATTGGACTAAAATCAAAGTTCTGGTGCAAAAATAAATAAATAAATAAATAAAATGAAACTTTTGTGCGCAGGCTTTTCCGGGATTTCAGTTGGGAGGGGGGAGGGCAGAAATATTGTATATGTGTGTGCAATTTATCGTTTTCCTAATTCCATGAACACATAGAAAGAAAAAGAGCTACTTCTTCACGCCTTAAAATATTCACCATTTCTTCACGCCTTTTAAGAGTTGTTTAAAATTTTTCAAAACGACTTCTTTCTTTTAATAGTAACCAATCATTAAGTATAAATTTTGTGCACTGCTTATCCACTAACAGGTAATTCAATTAATTTTAATAATTTTGCACAAAACTACTTTATACGAAAACAATGATCAATGAAGTTCAAAAAAATATTTCGCTTACCACATAAATTTAGAGTACAATAATATAAAAATATAATCCAACATGTTCAACTCCTCACAAAATAATGTTAAGCCATCTCGACCTTCTTTGTCCAGCACCTCTTCCGGGGTTAATGATACGTCCCAATGAATTGACGTTAGTGCCGGTCAGGTCAGCTAATCCGACATCTCCAACTCCTCACAAAATGATGTTAAGCAGCTTCGATCTTCTTCACATTTTGTCCAGCACCTCCTCCGCGATTAATGATACTTCCCAATGAATTAACATCGGTGCCAGTCAGGTCAGCCTATCTTTTCCTGTTCTGTTTCTGACAAACGATTTGACTCGCTTTTTCGTAGAAAATGATCTGTCTTCCCCTGTCGTAGTGTGTAGCACAAGTGACCAGAAATGACCGCAAATTGCTCACACAAGTCACTAACTCGTCTCTAACATATATATAAAAAGATAATCCAACATGTTCAGCTCCTTACAAAATAATGTTAAGCTGTCTCGATCTTCTTGACATTTTGTCCAGCATCTCCTCCGCGGTTAATGATACGTCCCAATGAATTTAAGTCGGTGCTAGTCAGGTCAGCCTTTCTTTCCCTGTTCTGCTTCTAGTAGTTATCCAATACCTCTTCCACAGTTAATGATACGTCCGAATGAATTGACATTGGTACCAGTCAGGTCAGCCTTTCTTTCCTTATTCTGTTTCTGACAAACGATTTGTCTCGCTTGATCGTAGAAAATGATCTGTCTTACCCTGTCACAAAATATAGAACAAGTGACCAGAATTGCACGGCTAATTGCTTACACAAATCTTTGACTCATCTCCAATACTGCGCGAGTAGTGCTACTTAAAATACACTTGGACATTTTTTTTTTTTTTTGATTGGAGGTTTAACGACCACCGTGAGCAACTCAATGGGCTACAAGCAGTCGCCCGTCCCTAATTTAGGGTCACAGGTTCCAGGGAAGGGAGAGAGCCAGTGCCGTAAGACAAACACAACATCCATGCCTCACCGGGATTCGAACCCGAACCCCTTTCGGACGAATGATCAGAAGCCATCGCTTAGACCACTCCCTCCCCGGGGCGACACTTGGACATTGGAAAAACAGCACAGGACCATAGTAAGATTAAACAAAAACTATTAAGGCACGATTTTTAGAATAACATGGTTAAAAAGTTGTCCCGTTAAATTAATTTTCATCTTCCACCTTGGATTTATTGTGTTTCACTTTCTTCGCACCTGAACACAGCCCGATCAAGGCATACCTCTACATCAAGCCATTAATATTTACAACAATTTAATGATTAGCAAAAGCTCATGTTTAAATGCATTGGTTTTGAGGTTATTCAAGAGTAATGTTTGAGCTACTGCAAAAAACTATCTATCTATAAGATGCATACTTTAAACATTTTGGGGGGCGTCTGGACTCCCATGTCCCTCCCCCTGGATACGTGCGTGCTTGTGCGTATTGATGGTTTTATGTAGGCATGTGACCAGCGCTCTAATCAAAAGTGTACGATGGTGTACGTCGTAAATTTATATCCTCTGCGGTTTTCTCTGCAGAGATTCGTCTATTGGCTTTGATACTGCAGAGGAATAGTAGGAGGACAGGGAACCTTCATTTTGAGTTGTTTGTTTGTGTTATTTGAATTCATGTTATAATTTTTAGTGAATTATGTTGTAATTTTTGTGAATTATGTTGTAATTTTTAGTGACTTACGTTGTAATTTTTAGCGAATTATGTTGTGATTTTTAGTTAAATTTATTACTTAACATGATTTAATAATTCAGTGGTCTACATAAGCTTGGATTCAATGGTGTACATAAGTTTAATTTTAATTTATTATTGATTTATAATATATATAAGTTTAATTTTAATTTATTATTGATTTATATATATAACATTTTGGATTTGACTTTTAACTTAATTTATAACATTTGTTATTAATTATTTCTTTTTTCTATGTCATGTCAGTTGATTTGGGAGTTGGAAAATGTTGATGTTCAATTATTGTTGTGATTATGTGGAGTTTAGTTTTGTGTTGTTGAATACCTTTTTTTTTTTTTTGTTTAGCATCCTTCTTTTGAAAGATTGTATTAATATGTGTATTTGGATTAGCGGGGTTTTTTTCCAGCATGTAATTTGTTCTGCTAATCCCTTGGAAGCCAATTGTCGGTACAGATTTTATAATAAGTTACTATTACTATTACTATCCTCTGCGGTTCCGGAAATATTAGAGTGAAATCTCTGAAAACCCAGACTGAGACAGAACAGTAAACATCTTCCAGTATTTGCACTGTTTTGTGATTTTGTGACAGACAATTATACGTTGACATCACTGTTCAGCGTCAGATGCAAAGTTGAGAACTCAAATTCTAAGCGCTCATTGAATCAGCTTGCTTCGAATTCCGAGATTTCGAAGAGACAAACTTCATGCGGAGACTTGCTTACTTTCTTTCTGTTCCTATTTAAGTGTCTCCTCACAGAAGGATGCGTCTTACCTTGAAATCCGGTACATAATTCTTCGCAACAACCTTCGCAACAGAATATTTTTGCATTTTCAGAGAAGAGAGATCGTTTCATATTTCCTTTCCCAGAATTTCATCTCAAGGCCTATTTCCTGGCCAGCTGATAACCAGTCGGAGGAGCCCTTGTAGATTCATGATTATTTATTTTCTAGAGTTCTTTTTTTTTTTTCTTTTTTTTTTTTTTAGAGGTTTAACGACCACCGTGAGCAACTCAATGGCTATAAGCAGTCGCCCGTCCTTAATTTAGGGCCACTGGTTCCAGGGAAGGGAAAGAGCCAGTGCCGTAAGACAAACACAACATCCATGCCTCACCGGGATTCGAACCCGGACCCCTTCCGGTCGAATGATCAGAAGCCATCGCTTAGACCACTGCGCCACCTTTCCGGAGTTCAAATAACAAAAAGAGAAATCAAAGTGTGTACAATTTATTTCTAAAGAAAAGGTGTATTTATTCAAAATATCAAATACACGTCCAACATTCATGTTAATCTCAAATTACATCATTTGTTCTCTCATACTGATGATAAATCAGGGCTTGAAAAATATCTAAAAAATTACATGCCTGGGCATCCGCAGAAATTATTTACCTGTCTAGATCGTAAAAGCTGGACGCCCAGGAAAATTAATCTTTTAAGATAACAAATCAGAACCCACATTTTTTTTTTAATTTAAAGAGAATTAATTTTTAAACATGTTTTGCATTTCCGTTTTAAGGGTCTGTTTTCAAAATGTTCAATGCACAAATTCGTGTATCTCAAGTTCGAAGATGATGATGCTGAAATTGATATGAAATAGTATGATGATGAAATTGGTATTTGAGAAATTGAATGATTCTGCAATGTTCCTTTCGTTAAAGTTCTAGCTAAGAGGTGGGGAACCTTCTCGTGTTGGAAGGACGCATTAAGTTAACTGTAATCTAACAAGGCCTCATTAAAAAGCTTCAATTAGATAAACTTCAAAAATGTACATTATTTTGTAAAAATCTCACTATATACTAACTAATTTCAAAAAATGAAAAAAAAACCCTGTTAATTCTAAAGTTACCTAACCTTTTAATGACTTTGCTGTAACTGTTTTTGTTGGAAGGCATTAGGATATTTAATATCAACATGGAGGTCGGCACTTTGATCTGATCTTGGGCATCCGTTGTTTGTTATCTTAAGGACATCTTGATTTGGGTTAGGTAGGCGAATGTAGATTCACAGCAATAAGTGGTTTGAAAGCAAGAAAGCGTTTTTCGTGCATGTTGCCGAAGGCGTGGGTATTGTATTGCATTTTTTCCTATTTCAATTGGATCTTTCTTAGCGTCAAATAAAGACTTTTAAAATGTCATCTTCTGAGAGCTCAGTAAATTCCATTTGTAGTTCTTTAGAAGCCATAAAACGAAATCATGAGGGAAGCAGGTGTCAAAATACCCCTCATGACTTAGTGTTTTAATTGTGGCTGTCAGTCGGGGAGCATTATTTCGTTGAATCCTAGTTTACTCTTTGGTATTTAAATGCGGTCATTTTAAGATTAAAATAAAAATAAAGAAAGACGAAAAATAACATATCAACCCTTTAAACGGCTGGAACGAATTGACTCGAAGCTAGCAAAATGAGCTGAAATTACCTTGAAGGAATGCATTCGCTGTCTGAGAAGTGGACCTAATGAGATTGGAACGAGTGAACCTGCGCACTAGAAAGCATTCCTTTTCCTATAGTTTTGTCATGACCACTTTAGCAAAGTTGTCATTTAGAGGTTGATTGACACTGATCCTTCCTGATGGATTACCTACTAAAAGGTCTACTACTATAGCTACGAACCTAAGAAAGGAAAGAGAAGATGCTCGAGTCACTTGTTTCTACCCAGTAGCATGATGTCCCTGTCAAAAGGACTATTCCTTCCCCATCATGCCTTGGATCATAGAGCAGAGAATAGTCTATAAGGGAGCGCTTATCACTTGTGACAGGTTTACAATCGCTACTGCTCAGATAAGAAGGAGAAAATAATTGCTTTGCTGTAGCTTTCGTAAAACTCGGCCACTGTGTGAACGCTTCTATTTCGGGAGTGCAGAAAAGTTTTGTCACCATTTGGTTCAGATACTATAACGAAGTAAATTTCTCCGTCATTTTGAGTCCATGACGAGGCTCGAACCCGGGTCCCCTCATTCCGGAATAAATCACTCTACCAATTGAGCTACGCGGATGTTCGTTCTGACTGCTATCTGCCTTTGTACGTCACATCTCCAACCCCCCCCCCCCGCCGAAAGAGGGCCGGGGGCATGGCCCACGGGTCAGCCGTGACCATGAATCATTGCAGGAAGCCATCCGCTGCAGAACGTGCACGTGAGAACTCCCAGTCAATCTATTGTGTGGAATGCAACATCACACACTTTTGTATCTTTTGAAGCGCTGCTGTTATTTTTCCTATCTCGCGGTGTGGAAAGAACATCACACCATTGCGAGATCTTTAACGCCCGGGTCATCCGGGAAGTTCGGGCTCCATTATAACGAAGTAAATTCCTCCGTCAATTTTAGTCCACGCCGGGGCTCGAACCCGGGTCCCCTCATTCCGGAATAAATCACTCTACCATTTGAGCTACGTTCGTTCTGACTGTTATCTGCCTTTGTACGTCACAATACATTGGTCGCTTTATGGGTTAATGAAAATAAAAAGTAAGAGTTTGGATTGGGGATTATACGCCACTTACAATAATACGATATAATACATTAATATGTATTTTTAATCCATTAATAGCCGTAAAATTACAAAACTTTCGCAAGCTTTCACTGCCAACGGGCAGCTTCTTCAGGCTGCTGAAGAAGTTGCCCGTTGCCAGTGAAAGCTTGCGAAAGTTTTGTAATTTGGTAATTTTATGCCTATTACGGATTAAAAATAAATAGTAATGTATTATAACGTATTACGAAAATAAAAAGATTGGTTCTGCAGGATTTGGAGTCACTCAAAAGGCCGCACTTAATGGCCTAGAAGGCTGCATGTAGCCTTAAGGCCATAAGTTCCCGCAAATGTTCTAGCTCTTTGTAACTAAACACCCCGGAGGCTAGTTCCATCAGAGGCATGCATCCCGTCGCTGACTATAGACAACATTTGCAGCAAAACTACTTATGTTTCCAATCGAACATAATATAATTAAAGAAGTGATATTCTTCTTGCCTTGGCACTCAGTAACGAGAATACAACTCCTGGTGATGAACAATGAAATGAAACAACGCATGTTAGGCCTGTCTTTTTCCTTGTAGTAGAAAATTCTGTTCCAAACTTTTTCATTTTCAAATCTAGCTACCCGAACTGGGCAACTAGATTTTTTATTTACCTGCCCATGCCAATAATTAATATACATGCCCCGGGCATCTCTGGCATGGTACTTTTCAAGCCTTGTAAATAATATCTTGATTTTCAGTTTACTTATTTCTGTAAATCCCCTGCTGTTTTTTTACGACCACGGGAATGCACGTGTTTTGCTTATAGGTACAGAGGAACTTCAAGTCCCCCTTCCCCTCTTATATGATAAATATTAAATTGCTACAATTAAACCGAATTTCTCGAAACATGTTAATTTATCTCTTATAGAAGTTTAGTTTAAGATACAAAAGATAAAAGAAGTGTTCTTCGAAAGCTGTCGTTTGTGTTTTAAAAGAAGGGGGGACTGTTTTAATTTTAGTTGAGGCATTCGAAGTCCTGTACGTGGGCGCTGATCTTCACAGCTGAAGATCTCGCTGAAAGCAACCGTTCCATACGCACTGGTCGATTGCTGCGGAGACGAAAAGAACACGATCACGTGATGCAGACCCTGCGCATTTCATCCCCCTTAACAACTCCCTCCCGATCTCTCCAGGCAACGTACGCAGATGGGAGAGGCCACTGCCGATACAAGGGATTGCGAGCAGCGTACGACAAAGTACTTTGCGGCAAAGACACTGAAATCTTTAATAATCGATTTCCTAATCATGACCTTTTTCTCGGTGGACGCCGCCGCGCGTTAATTTTTTGACATCGCCGGCTCTCTGAGGATGATTTTAAGAGTTGAAGTGACAGTGGAGAGCTTCGTACGGTACCAAGCAAGCAAGCAGACCATACGCCACCGTTGTTTCTTCCTCGAGGGCAGCTAAGAAGTCACCGGCCGCAATTAGACGTATGAACTTCTGCTAAAAAATTATGGACGGACTGGATTCGAAACTATTTCCTGCGAAGAGGATTAAGCAAGAGCCCCCGACTTATCGGTCAATACCTTTGCGTACGAGGAATACGGGGTAGGAAATTTCTCCGCGGCGGAGAGCTTTGACCATCTACCGCCCACAAAACACTCGGCCTCCCCAGCACAGGAGGCCACCAGAGCCCGGATCAATACCCTAGAATCACAGCTCAACCGCCTGTACAGGTTGCAGTCTGTGGGAAAGTTGGACCACAAGGGTGTTTTCCAGATCCGTTGCCTCGAGGAAGATCTCAGGAAAGCACATTCGAAACTTCGCAGGCTCCTCAACGAGGCTGAGAGGCAGAGGAGGAGAAGAGAGAGGCTACGCAGTTGTTCTTCAGCGGATGATGCTGCTTCTCTTCTTCACCATGGCTACCCACCGAGAGACCAATCGCCAGACGACCAAAGCATCATGGCGGCCCTCCACGGTTGCGCTAAATTTGAAGACTTCGTCCGCGAGCTTCACTCCTTAGGGTTTTCGCTCGCGAGGATGAAAGACCAGCAGCATGTATTTGACATACATGAAGGTAAGAACTTTTATTTGATCTGAAGGGAATTTGTTTCTCGTTTAATTCCAGGCGCAAATAGATATAATTTCACTAAATTAAAATTTGCGCATGTTATTTTCATATCTCATTATACAGTTCGTGTGTACAGTCAACTATTGAAGTACCGCCACCGTTTGCTACATTACATTGTAGTGTTATATCAAATTTACCAATCATTTTTAAATAACCCAAAATTTGTTAATTATCGTTCACCGAAAATCACAAACAGCATTAACTTTGTTAAAAAAAATGCAGTTATATGTTGTGTACTTAGTACATAGTTCGAAGTGTCCGCTTCCACCTCGGAAGCTTCTGGCGTGCATTAAGTGCGAAAATTTAATTTGCGTAGTAAGAAGGCAAATTTAAAAAAAGTATTATAAGGTGTGAAAACACAAATTTTTTCCGTGACAAGAATCAAAATCGCGCCCCCTCACTCCGGAGTAAGTTGCTCTGCCAACTAAGCTACACGTGCGGAATGCATCGCTGCAGATTTGTCATTTCGACTCGTGCTTAACCTCTGTAGTACGTCACATCATCTCCCTACTAACATTGTTTTTAATTTTCGAAGCGAACAACGAATTTTCATTTATTCAAGACGATGTATGGAACAAACATCACACATTTTTCGAAGAAACCCAACGGCCAATACATCCATTTATACGTTCTGTCGCCAATGTGAAAACACAAGTTTGTCAAAAGAAAAAAAAAGAATGAAAGAAAGCTATAATATTGCAAAGGCTCGTGATCGTTGAATGCCCGTTAGCATACTTTGGGAGAACCCTGGGTAAGAACAAATTAACCAGTGCACATGTTGTCGTAACAATGATAGCATGAAGGGTGACGTTCTGAGGACGAGCGCGAAGATGTCTCGAAAAGCTTTAAGTATGTATTTCGTCTGGATTTTGGAGGGAGTTTATCAGGAACATGGACTTCAAACAGTATCCAGTATTTATACTACAAGTATTTAATTTTCAGACTATAAATGAATTTTGAAGAATTTTAAGGTGTGTATTAAAATGCTAAAGCCACGTGGTTCATCTGTTCCTAATGAAGTTCAACCCAAAAGTGGAAATTGGAGGTGATAACCAAGGCTGTGCGTTTCATCTGGTTTTCGATTAGTTTAAGTCGGAATATTTACTTCAGACGGCAATTAGTATTCAGGGGGACATTTTTTTTTAGTTTTCAGACTGTAAATAAATTTTAAAGAATTTTAAAAACTGTTTCAGAAGTTAAAGACTATGTGGGTCATCTTTTCCCAATGAAGTTTAGCTAAAACATAGGAATTTTAAAAGATAACCAGTATTTCTAGTAATGTAAATAGAAGTTTTGAACTGTAAATACGTTTCTTTGGTTTTTTGAGAAAGAAAAAAAGTGTAAGCATGATGATTGTGTAATATGACAGAATTTTATTTTGAATGTACAATTGTAGAACAAAATTTTATATTGAAATAATTTTATAAGGGCAAGACACGTTTTTTTTTTTTTTTTTTTTTTTTGCTGGATTCAAAGCGGAAACGCTAACTAGTAAAGAAAATAATGCCACACCAAAAAATGCTGAAATGTCAAGTGGTTATTCAAATACGTATTTACGTATCAAAATGGGCCATTACTGAATGACAATGTATATTTTAGAATACTATATGGTGTGTAGTATGAAATATGTGTGCCTAGTTTAAAGACAGGTATACACAGTGTGTCAAAGAATTTTTAAGACTGGGTCTGTAAAATGAAATAGAAACAAGAAATTATAATTTTTTTCGGTTTGTTATTCAAAATAAGTCCCTCCGGCTTCAATACACTTGTTACAGCGATTTAATAATGATTCGAATGCCTGCTCCAGTTCACTTTGCGGAATTGCCTCCAAAGCACGCGTCGAAGCCGTATGAATGGTAGAAATATCATCAAAATAACACCCTTTTAACGTCATTTTAAGTTTTAGGAACAAAGAAAAGTCGCAGGGTGCTAAATCAGGCGAATACGGTGGATGATTCAACACACACACACACACACACACACACACACACACACACACACACAGACGTTATTTTTCGCCAAAAATCTACGAACAAGAAGTGAGGTGTGACTGGGTGCATTATCGTGCAACAAACACCAACTGTTTTCATCTCGATATTCTGGACGAATGCGAAAAATTTTGCCCATCAAACGCCTCAAAACATTTAAATAAAACTCACCAGTAATTGTTTGTCCACTTGGAACAAATTCTTTGTGGATAATACCCTTACTATCGAATAATGTAATGAGCATTGTTTTGATTTTTGATGGAACTTTTCTTGATTTGTTGGCTTGTGGCGAGTTTTTTGACTTCCATTCCGCACTTAATCGCCTTGTTTTAGGATCATATTGAAAACACCATGTTTCATCACCAGTAACAATCGATTTTAAGAAGTTTGGATTATTTTCAGCGGCTGAAATGATGTCTCTGCAATGTGCACTTCTCCTTGATTTTTGTTCATTGGTTAACGTGTGTGAAACAAATTTAACACATACTTTTGTTGTGCCCAAATATTCATGCAGGATGGTTCGAATCGTTTCTTTGTTGATGTTTAAAGACTTTTCCATCATTCTTAGTGACGCACATCGATTGTTTGCCACGAAATCACGCTCTTTTTCAATAATCTCAGGTGTCCTAGATGAACTTGGTCTTCCGGTATGCTTATCATCTTCTAGCAATTCTCTTCCGTCCAAAAAACGTTTGTGCCACAGGAAAACATTTGACCTACTTAAACAAAACTCACCGTAAACTTGTTTCATCATTTGGTACGTTCCCGAGGCACTTTTACCAAGTTTTGCGTTAAATTTAATAACAGCCCTTTGTGCCATCTTAATAATTCAACATGAAAAAAATTTTACTTCTCTAATGAACGCCCGTTTCGTTTGAGTTACTTTAACAACTGCGCAGTACTTTTGGCAGAAAGAAAGCAGATAGTCACGGTTTATAACGCATTCACGATTACACTGGTGGCGCCACCGTAGGCTGAAATCTAGCGCCAGTCTTAAAAATTCTTTGACGCACTGTGTATATATGAAATATTAGACAGATTTGTCCGTGAAGGAGATTGAATCAGCGCCCCCCCTCACTCCGGAGTATGTTGCTCTCCCAACTAAGCTACACGGACAGAATGTATCGCTGCAGATTTGTCGTTTTGACTTTACCTCTGTAGTACGTCACAAAGGAAATGAATGAAAAATCGTGTTACTAAAGTTAAATGACTATAAAATTAAAATTATTGGCATTACGCAAAATCATTTTACATACCTTAGTTTCCTTTAAAACGCGTACATTTTTATTTGTGTTTTAGATTTCAACCCAGTTATTTCCAGAGCACAATCTGATTTAACAAATGCGTTTGAAACATCGCCATCCTGTGAATTTGATTTAAATCGTCATAATGTTAAAAGACATTGATTCGCATCTTTGATTGAATCAATGTCTTTAACATTAAAGTTTGTCGCAATTGAATCATGGTCTGAGAAAACCGGAAGGGAATTCTCACACAGTTTCCAAGTGGCGGTACATCAAGTACTATTTTTTTTTGCGGGGAGGGGGGGGTTAACGTCCGCAGTGACCAACTCGATGGGCTATAAGATGTCACTCATTCTACCTTAGGACCACTGGTTCCGGAGAAGGAATAGAGCCAGTGCCGTAAGACAAACACAAAATTACCGGGATTAGAACCTGCACCCTTCTTGGGCGAATGTTCAGAAGTCAGCGCTTAGAACACTGCACCACCGGTGAAGCTATTTTGTGTTGGAAAGCCAGGTTGGTGTAGTAATACGAGGTTCGATCAAAACGTTCCGAGACTAGGCTGATATACAACTAGGCCGTTACTTAAGTCTGGCTATGAACTCCCTCACAGTAGTCTCTTTGGGCAGCGGTACACAACTGCCAGCGTTTTTGCCACTGTTGGAACGCTCCCTGGAAGTCCTATTCGCGAATCGCGTCAAGCACCGTCTGCGATTCGCTCTGGATCTCGTCCATGGTTTCAAAACGGCTACCCTTGAACGTCAGCTTCATCTCCGGGAACAGAAAGAAGTCGCAGGGGACCAATTCCAGCGAGTAAGGCGGGAAAGGAAGGGTAGTCATGCTGTTTGCGGCTGCAAAACAAACATGTTGCTAACGCTCTGTGAGCTGCTGCATTGTCGTGATGGAACAGGAAATCACCCCTGAGCCACATTTCAGGTCGTTTGCTGCGAACGTCCTCCCTAAGACGCTTCAGAACATCGCAGTAAACATTTCAGGTCGGCAAATGTCCTCCCTAAGACGCCGCAGGACATCGCAGTAAAAAAGGGTGGTGACGGTCTGGCCCTGGGGGACGGTGCACAACCCCACGAATGTCGAAAAACACGACGAGCATGTTTTTGGTGGCGCTTCGGACCGGTCTGGCCTTCTTCGGTTGTAGAGACGCCTGGCTCTTCCACTGCAACGACTCTTATTTGGTCTCCGGGTCGTAACCGTAGACCCAAGTCTCGTCCCCAGTGATGACCCGCGACAGGAACATTTCATGCGTCTCCGTTCCCGATTTGCAGAGTTTGACGCAGAATTTGATGTTCACTCGCTGCTCTAGTTTGCAGTCCATATCGGAATCGCAGCTGTGTTCTGCACGTGGTCACCAGATATCGTGTAGCATAGTTCCCGATTTCAACAGAACGACACCGCTCTGCACAGTGACGCATGAAGGTCACTGCCATCGACCGCTGCTCGCGCAACCGCGTACTGCCATCTGTTGGCGCGCTACGTACCTAGTCTCGGAACTTTTTGATCGCACTACGTATACACCGAGTGATCACTGAATTATGACCACCCCTTTCAAGAGTGGATGCGGCCCGTTGACCACTTGATTTCCGAGATGGCGCGATTAGTCGACCGACGTAGCATATCTAAAAATGAACAGGTAGTGAAATTCGGAGCATGATAGGTATACAGAAGGATTTATCAGACTTTGAGAACAGACAGACTGTAGGAGCTTGGAGAAGGCGTGCCTCGATTTTCCAAACGGCTGAACTGGTGTGTTGTTCACGAGCCACCGTAAAAGTGTATTAGGACTGGCATGAAAATGGCCAAACAACGAGCCGGAGGCAAAACAGTACATGACAGTGAAAGGTTGATGTGAGAGGAAAGTACCGGGTCCGATAACTGGTACAGGTCAACAGACGCAGTACTGTTCAATAGTTGACTACCCGATACAACAGAGGTCAACCCGGAACAGCACCTGCCGTTACCATCCATCATACGCTCACACATAAGGGACACGCCGACGACATCCTCTCCTAACCACGGTTCATCTGCGCAAAAGACTTTCCTGTTGCCAAGATGCAAGTTGGACGTTGGATGACGGAAAAAAAGTGTGCTTGTCTGAGAGCCGCGTTTTTTACGTGGATGGTCATGTACGTACAGTATTTGAGCAGACTACATGAGGCACTGGTCCATCCTGCATGGTCTCCACATCGCAAGTCGGCGGAGGCGGTTGCATGGCGTGGGGCATGTCTACCTGGCATGAACTTCGACCCTTGTTGCGTGTGGAACAACGTTTGACTGGTGCCCACTATCGTAAATTGCCTTCTGACTCTGTACCCCCAGCAATGTTGCACTTTTTAGCACGTCTTTTGTAAAAATAGATCGGGCTTATGCTATCGGTTTGTCCGTCAATCTGTAGACATCATATCACTTCAACTATTAGTCCGATTTGAAAAATTATTTTTGCATTGGAATGCTTGAAATGTGCGAAATGATCCTTTATTTCGCTTTTTTTATCTTTACGATGTATAATTTTGCCGCTATAGGGTGTAAATGCAGTATAACGTAATGTCTTTTTCGTGAGCATGATTGGTTTTACGCTATGTCTAAACCATCGACTAAGGAATGTCGAACTAAATAAAAATACGATGCAATAGTTTACGGCCAGGCGAAACATAAACAGAAGTCAACTTACGATAACTTGTTATTGGTCCTGCAATCTTTAAGTAGATCTAACATATAACACAGCAGGTGAACTTCACTTTTTATCTTAGCGATCAAACGTCTACACACACACATCCTCATCAGCAACTGTCGTATCGTCGTTTTTATCCATCGTTCTTATCACATTCACACGCACTTTCTCTCTGATCTGAATTGTTGCCAACCTCATTCTTGTTTGAGGGAAAAGACATAACGTTAAGTTTGGAAGTATAAAGGAGAACAAACTCAAATTTACATAGGAAACGGAACTAAAAATGAAAGTTAATTTAGAATATAGGTCACAGCAGATGATGTCGAATTCAAAATACATTTTATTCCATATATTTGCTTCTAAGCATCCCATTGAAAAAATTATTTTGTCTTTCGATTCCATTTATGTCGAAGAGTATTGTAAGTGCAGTTGCGTTTTCAAGTTACGCATAGATTTTCCGCTAGGGACGTAAAAGTAAATTACGTTTTCCCCGATATCTCTTTTCTAAAACTCCGCTTTGTAAAATAGCTTCTTCAGCAGATACAGATCTTGATGGAAACTCTTTTGCATATAATATCTAATTTTTAGTAAAGCCTACTTTGGCCACCAGGGGCGTAAGTGTTCATTTTTGCTTCTGATGTATTTGCCAAAACATCTGAGCTCCTAAATCTCCATTGAAAAAATTCGTTTGTAGACCGATACCACTCACATCAACAAACCTTTTAGGAATATGTTCTTCTTAAAATATTACATGGTTTCTCCGACAGAGGACATTGATGTATATCTTATTTTTGTATATATCTCTTTTCTAGGAGTCCGATTTGAAAAATTCTTTCTTTGTTGGATAGTGTTTCCGATGCGAAATGTTTTTTTATATAAATTCAAAATTCTCGAGTAAATCATAGACTTTCCGCTAGGGGACGCAAAGGTAAATTGCGTTTTTCCCAATATTTCTCCTTCTGAAACTCCGATTTGAAACATTCTTCCTGTATCGCATACAGCTCCTGATGGGAAATGTTTTTCATATAATTCCTAATGTTTGGTAAAGAATGTTTTGGCCACGAGGGGGCATAAGTGTTAATTTCTGCTTCTGGTGTATTTGCAGCAAAATCTGAGCTCCTGAAAACTCGACTAAAAACTTTTTTTCTTGGACTGACTAAAAAAAAAATTTCTTGGATTGACAAGTGAAATTGATTTTATTATGTGTAACAAGAAATTTGTCATGGAAGTCTGCAGTGTGCTGAACAAGTTCAGCACATGTAGTGGCCATAGAATGGTAAGATGTAAGATGCACTTCAATGCTAAACTCGAGCGTGGCAAGCTTATAAAACAAACAAAGTATATTGACATGACCAACCTTAAAAAGCATCGCAATACCTTCAAATTGGAACTGAGGCACAGATTCTCTACTCTAGATAGTCTGATGTCGGAAGAAGTGGACATCTCTGAAATTAACATAAAAGTAACCAAAGCTTTTATGGAAACAGCAACAAAATTAGCTGGTACTAAGAACAAGTTGCATGTGAACAAATTATCAGGAAAACCCAAACTTTTGATGCAAAAAAGAACAGAGATGAGGACAACTAAGGAAGATGCGACTTCCAAAGTAGAATATATAGAGCTGTGCAAGACAGTGCGAAAAAGTATCACTGAAGACGTAAGGAAATTCAATTGTGAACTAGTGAGGAAAGCAATTGTAAACAACCAAAGCCTGAAAAGAGCAAGGGAACATATCCGTAACAGAAGAAAACAGAATAGGGCACTGAGAAAAAAGATGGTTCTGTAACAAGAAATAGAGGCGAAATTTTGACAAGAGTGAAATATTTCTACTCAAAATTATGTAAAAGGGAATTATGTAAAGGGATATGTACCAGACAATAACATATACGGAATATTATGTGCTGTGTTGGAAAGGATCTACTGGTGAGGTGTTAGTACTGCTCGGAGATACCACAAGACATGTTTAGAAATCTTGTAGCTTTCATGCTTTGCCGGTTAGAAGTTTTTTGGGAGGTATGTAGAGGACCCAATATCACATTTGCAGGTGGTCATAATGTTTAAAATATCATTGCAGACCATCCTTTCATGGCAACAATATTCACCTCTAGTAGTTAGTGCCTTCTTTCAGCAGGGTAATGCACGATACCTCACTGCCCGGTTTATTGAGAATGGTTCGCGTAACATGAGGAACAAAGGAAACAGAAGTATGGGAAGACCAGATGGATGGATGGTATAAACAGAGCTGCAGGAAAGCTGTGGAATGGGCAAGCCCAAGACAGGAAAATTTGGAAACAGGTGAGGAAAACCTGTAGCCTCAATTGGCTGTAAAAAAGGTTGGAAGAAGAAGAAGACAAAGAGCATCAGGAAGACTTCCAGGTAATGCCCTGGCCTCAGAATTCCCCAAATGTGAATCCAATCGAGCATCTGTGTTTTGTTTTGGAACAGCAAATCCGATCTTTGGCGGCTCAACCACGTAAATTCCAAAATTTGAAGGATTTGCTGGTAACGTGTTGGTAATAGATACCTCATCATCAAACAGAGGTCATCGCTCTTTCCACGTTTATAAGTGAGGGACGGAAAAATTATCATTGGTTGCCACCGGGAATCGAACCCAGGGTCTTTCAGTTACTTTTTTGTTCAGTTCCTGCTTACCATCTTTAGTAAATCCCCAGCATTGTGTGGGGCTCCAAGAAGCAACCTGCCAATTGGCTTGGCAGTTAGTGTATGTGAGTCTGGATGAATTCGAGGCCGCTGTAGTGCAGTGGAAGCATATCCGGAGTGTAACTGGAAGACCCTGGTTTCCGTTCCTGTTGGCCGCCAATGAGAATTTTTCCGTGACTCACTTATAAACGTGGAAAGAGCGATGACCTCTGTTTGATGTTCGTAGTCCACGTCAAATGTCTGTAGTACTAAATACTACAAGAAACATTTAGAAATCTTGTAGCTTCCATGCCTCGCCGGGTAAAAGTTGTTTGGGTGGCACATGGAAGACCAATATCACATTGGCAGGTGGTCATAATGTTTTAGTTCTTGGCAGTATAGTTTGTATACATTATATTATCAAAAGCATTCGGGCATCATCAAATATTTGCATAGGTGCAAAGAACGATCGCGCAGGAAAGTTCGCTGTGAGTGGGAAAGTACGTATATAAAACTGAGATGGGGTGCCGTTTCATCAGTAACTTTGAAGCAGATATGACGGGCGGATGTGAACTTCCCGAGTTCCAGCGTCGGCTGGTCATAAGATATCCTTTGAGTAACATTTCCATACGGAGCATTGAAACTAAACTAACATACCAAAATCGACTGCAAGTGATGTCTGAACAGATGAAAGCAGGTCGCTGCAAATACAACAACAACAAAATAAAAAACAAGTTAGTAAAATCATGCAATGCATTGATTATGGTACGCTTTCCAACATACCAGTAATCATTACTCAAGTTATGAGGAGGCTTTAGAATAAATATCGCTCCTACGCCATAACCTTTGACCCCATTTTAATAATATTCAACAGAACCGGCTAAATATACTTCCGGAACAACATGATAAAGTTTTGTCTCAATCGAGGCATTTTTACATAAGTTAGAACGCATAAGCGCGATGGAATGGATCCCGCTCCTATGTCCTGACCTTTGACCCCATTTCGCCCATTTTCAATACGGTTTGTCTCCAGGTAGTCCCCTACCACATACTAAAATTTCATCGAAATCGAACTATTTTTACGCAAGTTATGGCGCATAAGGACATTGAAATGGATCCCGCTCCTGTGTCCGGACTTTTGACCCCATTTCGAGCATTTACAATTGGGTTCGTCCCCAAGTGGTCCCCTACCGCATACTAAATTTTCATCGAAAATCGAATCATTTTTACGCTAGTTGTGACGCATAAAGGCAATGGAATGAATCCCACACCTGTGTCCTGAGCTTTGACCCCATTTCGCCCATTTTCAAAAGGGTTCGTCCCCAGGTAGTTCCCTACCACATACTAAAATTTCATCGAAATCGAGCCATTTTAACGCGAGTTATCGTTCGGACGGACAGACGAACCGACAGACAGTCGGAGAAAGCTGGAGCATGTACGTTTCTTTAACCTACGGTTGGAAAGCGTAAAAAACGTTCAGGAAGGCTGCACAAACTAACGGAACGTCACAGAAGAGCCGTGGTAGGAAATGGTAAGAAATACCGTTCTTCCTCTGCTATTTCCATCGCTGCTGAAGTAGGAAATGCTTGCAATGGCTCGGTTAGCACTATAACTATCCGCAGAGGGTTGCGCATTGTCTGTTATTATGGTTGACCAGCGGCACACAAGCTATCAAAAATTGTTTTCAAGGGCCGTTTGGAGTGGTATGTCATCCGTCGTTCCTTTACTGTAGATGACTGGAAAGCTGCTCTTTGGAATGATGAGTCATGTTTTTCACTCTTCCAATCTGATGGACTTGTTTGGATTTCGCGACAGCTCGGTGAACGATTTTTGCCGATCAATGTTCTTCCAACTGTTAAGTTCGGCGGAGGCTCCATCAAGATATGGAGTTGTTTTTCGTGGATAGGACTTGGCCCGTTGGTTATTATACCACAAACCATGAACTCTGAAGTTATTTTCGACGTTTTGGATCATTCTGCGCTACCAACAATCTGGCAGTATTATGGAAATGACCTTGTCTCTCCCAACACGGTCGAACTGCCTGTCACACTGCATGGCGTGTGCGGGTCTGGTTTCTTGAAAATGAGGTGAAATTGTTCCACTGGCATGCTCATTGTTCTGATCTTAATTTCACAAGAACACCTCTGGGATGAACTGGAGCGACGGATACGGAATCGGCCACAACGACCGCCTTCGCTCTTCACTCTGGAAGCAGCTTTACAGGACAAAGACGAGTCATTCCTGTCCAGACCTACTGGAAATTGGTAGGCAGTATGCTTCAACGTGCTGCCGCTGTCAAGGAAAAAGTCAACCGAGTAACTACTAATTACGATAACAAGATAGTATCTCAGAGATAGAAATCTAGGTACTCTACTGGCGTTTGAAACAAGGAAAAAAGGCATTTCTTTCTGAAATTTGTGGTTCAAAATGCGGACCGTCTCTTTCAAGAGGACGGTTCATTTTCACCCTCGGACGCAAGTTGTTGACCAGTAATTTTTTTTAAGGGCTTTTAAATGTTCAATGTTATTCATGCGGTTTGGGAATTGTGAAATAGCATCTGTGTCCGTTCTTTGTGTGTTGTTTCACGCTTTCCAACCGTAGGTTGAAGAAGCGTATATGCTCCAGCTTTGTCCGTCCGTCTGTCTGTCTATCCGCACGATAACTCGCGTAAAAATGGTTCGATTTCGATAACATTTTAGTATGTGGTAGGGAACAACCTGGCGACGAATTGAAAAAGGGCGAAATGGGATCAAAGGTTAGGACATAGGAGCGGGATCCATTCCATCGCCCTTATGCGACATAACTTACGTAAAAATGCCTCTGTTGCAACAAAACTTTAGTATGTTGTTCCGGAGATATACTGAATCAATTATGTTTAATATCATCGAAATGGGGTCAAAGGTCGGGGCACAGGAGCGAGATTTGTTCCACAACCATTATCCTCATAAGTTGACTAAAAATGTTTCTATTGCGACAAAACTGTAGTGTGTCGTTCCGGAGGTATACTGAACGAATCAATAGTCAGGATAGGGAGGAGGGTTTGTGTGCGTTCGATTTCTGGTATGTTGGAAAGAGTATCATAATCAATGCATTGCCTGATTTTACTAACTTGTTAAATATCAATGTCATTTCAAGTGTCTTTGGAGTTGTAAAATTGTATTTAGGGTAATTCTAAGAGCGTTTTTGTTTAGGAAGCAGTTTTGTGTATTAACTTCAACTAATGTGTGCGAATAAGAGTTTGTTCCTGAACAGTATTTGAAGCCTTCAAAAAAACTTGTACCTGTAATGTCTGAGCATTTATGGTTTGAACTGAGTTTCTAGAATCAATTGGTTTTAGTTCATCTTTTCAAGAATATATTGCACAACTGTTAATTCTTAGAGTTCCTATTATTGTCTTTGTTTCTGTATTAGTTTAGTCAAAGTTTTTGTTCGCGTTCAAGTAGAATGCTCAAATTTGTATTTTTGCAAATTCTGTTCATTCATTGTACTTTAATTTGTTAATGAAATTGTAATTTTGATTTTGCAATTGTAAATTTTGTTTTGTAATAAAGAACCAAGAGGTCCCAAAATGGATGTTTGAAGTGCTAGCGAATCCCCCAGTTTCCGAAAACCATACCTTGGAACGTGTCCATCTTAAGCCCAGTGTTCGTGGCTGGGACTGCTTTAGCTCCGAGGGAAGGGTTGCTGCCGGAACGCCGCTTTTGCGACATTCCATGATTGAGAAAATTAATGGCTGTGATGTCTGATTACTCGAACGGTGCGGATGATGGTAATCTGTTACCCTTTAGAGAGAATCTTGCTATCGCACAAAAACGTGAAACATAAGAAGGGTTGTTTTGTTTGTTTGATTTCTTTAAATAAAACCCTGAATTTTTCACAAACATTTTTTTTCTGAATTCAGAATAATTGCTTTACTTCCAGATTCTGAAAATGGCGCTGATGAAGTCAAGGTGCATGTTGAACTGATAGAAGGTGACGTAGCATTTGAAAACAGCATGACGCTTCAGGATAACGATGACGTTGAAGAGATAAAATTAGAGCAACCTCTTTCTCCCCAGCACTCGGAAGAATTTCTCACCAACGGAGATCCAGGTAGTTATAATAAAATTCATTGCAGCAGTTCCTTTTTTTAGCACGTCTTTTGTAAAAAAAGATCGTGCTTATGTTACCGGTTTGTCCGTCCGTCCGTCTGTACCCACGATATCTCTGCAACTATTCGTCCGATTTGAAAAATTCTTTTTGCATTGGGAAGCTTGAAATATGCGAATGATGATCCTTCATTTCCTTTTTTTTTTTACGATGTACAATTTCGCCGATAGAGGGCGTAAATGCAGATGTCGAATTCAAAAATACGTTTTATTCCACATATTTGCTTCTAAACATCCGATTGAAATAATTATTTTATCTTTCGATTCCATTTATGTCGAAAAGTATTTTAGATATAGTTACTTTTTCAAATTACGCATAGATTTTCTGCGAGGGGGCGTAAAAGTAAATTACATTTTTCCCGATAACTCTTCTTTTAAAATTCCGATTTGAAATTTTTTCTTTAGCGGATACACCTCCTGATGGAAAATCTTTTGCATATAATTCAAAATTTTTGGTAAAGAATACTTTGGCCACCAGGGGGTGTAAGCGTTAATTTTTGCTTCTGATGTATTTGCCATAAAATCTGAGCTTCTAAAATATCGATTGCAAAAATTCTTTCGTGGACTGATGCCACTCGCATCCATAAACCTATTTGGAATATTTTCTTCTTAAAATATTCCACAGTTTTTCCGCCAGGGGGCGTAGATATTTTTGTCAATATCTCGACTTCTAAGGGTCCGATTTGAAAAATTCCTTCTTTGTTGGATAGTGTTTCGTCAACAGCGCATGAAATATGCCCAATATTATCGAGATTCGACCGTGAATGATTGGACGAAAGTGGCCTAGTCTGACGAATCAAGATTCCTGGGGCATCACGTGCACAGCCGGTGGAGGCGGTGTTATGCTGTGGGCGATGTTTTCTTGGGCCTCATTATCCCAATAGCATTATCCCTGACAGCTGTCAGGTATCTGAACATCGTTGCGGACCAAAATGGCCATCACCAACAAGCAACGCCTGCTGGTGATGGCCATTATCAACAAAATAATGAGAAATGTCACACTGTCAGAATCGTCAAGCAGTGGTTCGAGGAACATGCTGGTGACTTTCTGTTAATGCCCTGGCCTCGAAATTCACCTAACATGAACCTAATCGAACATTTGTGCTTCGACTGAGAAAAGTGGGTTCGTGCTAAATCACCACCACCCCGAATTGTACAAAAACTGGAGGACCTGCTGTTGACATAATAGTACCAGATTCCCCAGGATACCTATTGCCACCTCATCGAATTGATGCCTCACCGAGTGGCCTCTGTTTTGTGCGCTAAAGGAGGTCCTGCAGCTTATTACGCAGGTGGTCATAATGTAATGACCCATCGGTGTATATACTGGCTACAAAAAATTAAGGATATTGTATAAAATGAAGGATGTATGTATCTCACTCAAGTACCACGCATTGAAAGAGCATCAGTGAGGCTACGCAACACAAAGAATAAAGAGTACGTTTACAAAAACATTTTTTGTGCAATTTTTGCACACAACAAAGTAGCGCTGCAATGTGGTAAATTCAGAGAATGTAAATACCTCTGGATTTCAGTACCCGGTAACACTACCTCTGTGTCGAAGAACGTTTTGACACCTACGACGCACATTTGCAATGGCATTATTGTTAAGTGTCAAACACTGCAGTCATTCGTAGACTTGCGCTGAAATGGTAATGGTGATATAACTTTAATTTTAGTGTTGGGGTGCTCTGATATTTTTTCCCGAAAGTGGGATGCAAGAAACTCTGCTTCAAGGGCTGTGTACGGATCGTCATTATGCCGCTATTCCGACCCTCATCCCAACGCTAACTGATGCTAAATAATCTTATCTGCCTGATTGATATCGAACACGGCGTTCACGTGTCGTCTTACGTGTTGGAGTGAGTCTATGATGAGAAGGTGTTTCAAAGCGTATTAACACTATATTGAGAAAAGTCACCGGACACCTAGAAGAGAAACACAACATAGCATTTATTGACATACATTAGTACGGTGTCGGTCCACCTTTGGCCTTAATGCATGCACTGACCCTTCCAGACATGCTTTCGACAAGGTTTTGGAACACAGCGATAGGTATGCGCTTCCATTCAGTACATAATGCTGCCGCTAACTGTTGCATCGTAGTAGGCCTTGGTTCCAAACTTCTTATGCGGCGCTCTAATTCATCCCATAGGTGCTCTGTGGTATTAAGATCAAGGCTCTGTGCTGGCCAGTTCACACACAATACGGAATTATCGTCAAACCACGCCGTAACAATCCTTGCTTTATGGCTCGGTGCTTTACCCTTCTGGTACCAACAAGGCTTGGTTCCATAGTATTGCCACAGAGTTGGTAGGTCACAATTGTCCAGAATATCAAGGTAGATGTGCTGGCTAACATGTTTGTCCACGATAACCAATAAGCCGGGACCATACCACAAAACACCCCCCCCACACACACACACACGAATACACTGCCAGCTCCAAGCTTGACCGTAGGAACAGTACACTGTGGTAAATAGCGTTCCCCCGGCTGCCGCAATACCCACACACGATCATCACACTGATGGATCGTGCATCTGGATTCATCAGTCCATAGGACCCGTTTCCATTGATCTACGGTCCACGATAAATGTTCTTTACACCATGCTAAACAACGAGTAGCATTCCGAGTGGATATGAAATGCCTATGAGCAGCCGCGCGACCACGGTAGCCCATGAAATGAAGTTCTCTGCGATGTGGTACTTGTACATACCAAAATTCCATCACTGTTTCTCAACTGTACACTCAGGTCTTGTGCAGTACTCCGTCAATTAGCAGTAACGACTCTCCCGAGGCTTCGACGTCTTCTATCACTTATTTTCTTTGGTTTGCCGGTACGTTTTGCTGCTGCTTCAGACACGCCATGTGCCTTCCATTTATTCAGTACATCCAAAACAGTTGACTTGGGTATGTTTAAATGCCTCTCCATTTCTCTCACGGACAATCCACTAGTATAACGATCTTTCCTTTCTCAAAGTCAGTTCTTTCCCGCTGAGACATTTTCACTCAACCTCCCAGTGCGATATGATCGCGGTCAGCTTCAGGCGTGTTTTCATACCGTTTGCAGCTGTACTGCGCATCTTAACAACGCAGCGGATCCGTTCATTTATTTCTGAAGGGGTGTCCGGTAACTTTTGTCAATATAGTGTATATGCTTTTTGACAAAATAACGAGAAAGTCGTCCGATCCTGATGAAACTGCGCATGCAAATACCTCAGGGCTGAATATGCAAATGAATAAAAAATAACGATCAATGACTAAGTAGTAGCCCGCCAGCAAGGCGCATGGAAACTGCGCATCGAAAAGGGTATATCAAGAGCAAAGCTCGCACGCAGGAGCAATTGTGACGGCGGATTGCGATTGCATCAACCACTACGGACTGTGAGGTTGCCTCGACGTCTGATCCGTGCACACTACGAGCAGTTCAGCGAGTTTGAAAGAGGACGGATAATTGGGCTGAGAGAGGCCGGTTTGTCAAATCGAGGTATCGCCAGGCATTTGGGTAGGAGGAACGCAGCAATCGTACGATGTTGACTCCTGTGGGTCGAAGAAGACACAACCAAGCGGCACGCAGGCAGTGGACGGCCGAGGGCAATGACAGAATGCGGGGATCGGGCGATTGTGAGAACCGCACGAACAAAATCGAATTCGTCCATCTCAACCATCTGTGGTCATGTTGTGTCGTCTACGGGTACGGAAGTGGCCATCCGGACCCTTGCCAGACGATCCGGACCCTTGCCAGACAATCCGGACCCTTGCCAGACGATCCAGACCCTTACCAGACGATCTGCGATACGAGGACCACATTCGAGGAGGCCACTCCGTCGCCTACCACTGACCAGCGAGCATCGCCGGCACCCATTGCGGTTCTGTCGGACCTGATCAAGGTGGAATAGATTCCAGAGGCGTCGTGTTGTCTTCCGTAATGAGTCACAGTTTGCACTTGGCGCCGATAACCAACACATACGCATCTGAAGGCGAGCCAGCTAGCGCACGAACCCTGCCTTCACCGTGGAACGGTTCACGGCTCGCACACCGGGAGTGACTGTCTGGGGAGCCATTTCCTACGATAGTCAAACACCCTTGGCAGTCCTCTGTACCACCCTCACGGCTCAATGGTACGTCGACGACATTCTACGACCTGTTGTATTGCCATTCCTGTCACAGCATCACCGAGCAATTTTTCAACAGGATAATGCCCGGCCACCCACGGCACGGCTCTCCCAAGCCCACCTGCATAATGTAGACACCCTTTCATGGCCAGTTCGATCGGACATGTTTGGGACATGATGACATGCCACCTACGCCCATCCGGAATGTCGGAGAATTGGCCCACAATTTGGACACTATCTGGCATGCTATAACTCTGGACAGTATCCTTGGGCTGTATGCGTCTATGCCACGCCGGGCAACCGTTCTATCCGTGCCGCAGGTGGCTCTAACAACGGTCTATATGAGTTTTTTTATAAATGCATATGGTTCAGGTAGGAAAAACCATGTCTTTTTTTCTAAATTTTAACAAAATTGCTAGCCCTCGTTTGGAACTTATTGGTGTTAATTATAAGCCTGCATGAAAGCTGAACCAGAACGGGGGTCGGGGATTTTTCCCCTGAAGATTGGTCCCCGGCCTCCGTTCTTTTTGTATCTTGTTTTATTGAAGTAGTCTTTTTGTATCTTGTTTTATTGAAGTATTGCGTTTGTATTTATTATTTTTAGGATTAATTTGTATTTATTAGTTTTTCAGTTTATTTGGAAGTACGTTTTGTTTCAGTTCCTTCCGAGTACTGGGTGTATTGGGTAGGTGTTTTTGTTTTTATGTTGAATGAAAAGGAAGGGTGTGGGGAGGTTGATTTTTATCTTACGTAGGGGGGTTTCTTGTATTGATATGAGTGGTTATTGCTTATCTATATATATATATATATACAATGTAGGATTTCCGCTTATTCAGATAGACTAACTACCTGCGTATATATGTGTGTGTGTGTGTGTGTGTGTGTGTGTGTGTGTGGTCCGGCCGTAAAACATGACAAGCGAGGCACTTATCCGCCGAGGCCCAGCACCTCACGCTTTGGGATGCCCGACTTCGCGTTGACGCAAAATGATTAAGATAAAAATAAAATATGCAGAATAAAGAAAAATAATTATGAATGGCCTTCACAACCAAGCGAACGTTACCTTATTTGTTTGGGTTATGAGGACTTCTGGATACACCTAAATTAAATCAGCCAATTGTCCTGGATTGGATGCGATAGTTCCGGATTCCCGTATGTACTTTTTGAATTGAATCATTTCGAAATTTCAGTATTGCTTTAAGAATTTTATTGACAAATCCAGTAACGACTACTGAGTCAGCAGAGCGAAGTTTCTCTACATCGAAATTAATTTAAAAAACTGTCTTAGAACTACGATGATTATACATGTAGAAAGGTTGTCTAATTTGGCATTACTGTCAATAGAACATACATTATGTGAAAAATCTGGATTACAAAAACATTATTAATGATTTTGCTGAAGTGGAAACAAGAAGAATTAATGTTTTTCTAAAATGAAGCTGTGATCATTTATGAATTTTGTATGTCATTTTATGTCTTATGCCCGCTAGTCTATGAATAGAGCATTCAATCTTACGCAGTCTTGTATATAAGAAAGGCTTTGTCTCATAATCCAGATTTCCGCATTACCTCTCGCATATTTCATATTGCGTTCATCGCAACGTGATACATTTGAATGTGGAAGAGAAGTGATCTTAAACTTCTTGGTTGAGAATACAGCCCGGATTCCCAAACAATGCATAATCAAGATTTCCGCATTGTTTTCATCATCAATGTGATACATTGCAATAAGGTAGAGAAGTCATCTCCAAACTTCTCGGTTGGAAATCCAGCCTTTTCATAATCCGGATTTCCGCATTACCTCCGGCATATTTCATATCATTACGTTCATCTCAATGTGATACATTAAAATAAGGTAGAGAAGTCATCTCCAAACTTCTCGGTTGGAAATCCAGCCTTTTCGTAATCAGGATTTCCGCATTACCTTCCGCATATTTCATATCATTACGTTCATCTCAATGTGATACATTGCAATAAGGTAGAGAAGTCATCTCCAAACTTCTCGGTTGGAAATCCAGCCTTTTCGTAATCCGGATTTCCGCATTACCTCCCGCATATTTCATATCATTACGTTCATCTCAATGTGATACATTGCAATAAGGTAGAGAAGTCATCTCCAAACTTCTCGGTTGGAAATCCAACCTTTTCATAATCCGGATTTCCGCATTACCTCCCGCATATTTCATATCATTACGTTCATCTCAATGTGATACATTGCAATAAGGTAGAGAAGTCACCTCCAAACTTCTCGGTTGGAATTCCAGCCTTTTCGTAATCCGGATTTCCGCATTACCTCCCGCATATTTCATATCATTACGTTCATCTCAATGTGATACATTGCAATAAGGTAGAGAAGTCATCTCCAAACTTCTCGGTTGGAAATCCAGCCTTTTCATAATCCGGATTTCCGCATTACCTTCCGCATATTTCATATCATTACGTTCATCTCAATGTGATACATTGCAATAAGGTAGAGAAGTCATCTCCAAACTTCTCGGTTGGAAATCCAGCCTTTTCGTAATCCGGATTTCCGCATTACCTCCCGCATATTTCATATCATTACGTTCATCTCAATGTGATACATTGCAATAAGGTAGAGAAGTCATCTCCAAACTTCTCGGTTGGAAATCCAGCCTTTTCATAATCCGGATTTCCGCATTACCTCCCGCATATTTCATATCATTACGTTCATCTCAATGTGATACATTGCAATAAGGTAGAGAAGTCATCTCCAAACTTCTCGGTTGGAAATCCAGCCTTTTCGTAATCCGGATTTCCGCATTACCTCCCGCATATTTCATATCATTACGTTCATCTCAATGTGATACATTGCAATAAGGTAGAGAAGTCATCTCCAAACTTCTCGGTTGGAAATCCAGCCTTTTCATAATCCGGATTTCCGCATTACCTTCCGCATATTTCATATCATTACGTTCATCTCAATGTGATACATTGCAATAAGGTAGAGAAGTCATCTCCAAACTTCTCGGTTGGAAATCCAGCCTTTTCGTAATCCGGATTTCCGCATTACCTCCCGCATATTTCATATCATTACGTTCATCTCAATGTGATACATTGCAATAAGGTAGAGAAGTCATCTCCAAACTTCTCGGTTGGAAATCCAGCCTTTTCATAATCCGGATTTCCGCATTACCTTCCGCATATTTCATATCATTACGTTCATCTCAATGTGATACATTGCAATAAGGTAGAGAAGTCATCTCCAAACTTCTCGGTTGGAAATCCAGCCTTTTCATAATCCGGATTTCCGCATTACCTCCCGCATATTTCATATCATTACGTTCATCTCAATGTGATACATTGCAATAAGGTAGAGAAGTCATCTCCAAACTTCTCGGTTGGAAATCCAGCCTTTTCATAATCCGGATTTCCGCATTACCTCCCGCATATTTCATATCATTACGTTCATCTCAATGTGATACATTGCAATAAGGTAGAGAAGTCATCTCCAAACTTCTCGGCTGGATATCTAACCTTTTCGTAATCCGGACTTCCGCATGTTTTATATTATTGCGTTCGTCACAATGTGACACATTGCGATAAGGCAGAGAAGTGATCTCCAACTTTCTCGGCTGGAAATCCAGCTCTTTCGTTATCCGGTTTTCCGCACTGCCTTCCTCATATTTCATATCATTACATTCATCTCAATGTGATATATTGCGTTATACGGTAGAGAAGTGATCTCCAAACTTCTCGGTTGGAAATCCAGCCTTTTCGTCTCTGGCAGAAAGTCCAGCCTTTTCTAATAATTAAATCGGCAAGTTTTCCGTTGGGATTCAAACAAGTGAAAAAGCGATCCTTTCCTACATTTGTTTCCCTGTTGAGCGCTATGAAAGATGCCTGTGGTTATCTCTATTATGTAAATCTCTACAGAGACCATGGTCAACATTTAATGTGATCACATTATCGGGATGTTATTCCGGCCTAAAGAGTTCAAGAGAGCACTGATTGAAAACACACTACAGAAAATACATTAGTACCCTGCTGTATCCATTTTTCTAAATCTTCATCGATAGATCCTTATAGCCCACATGGGCCCAATTTTGTAATACATTTTAATGAAATTGTTTATATAGACAAGGGCCCCGCAAAAGTGTTTTCTCGGGGGTACACGCATCCTAGAGGCGGCCCTAGCTGTGTGCACAGCTTAAAATACACTGCTCTAACCTCACAGATGGAACCAGAAAGGCCTCGCTAGTAACCGAGTGGTCTGAGGCGCTAGTTTCTGACTAGTCCGAAAAGGCATGGATAGTGTTTTTTGACGGGGGTTCTGCCTGAACCAGAGGCCTTTGTCATTGAGAAAAAGAACGATAGAGGACACCTTGAAGGAAGGGTTGTGACATGTGACTCTAAATAAAATTCCTTTTGAGTTTCTGTTGGGGTTTTTTATTTAAATTTAGTTATTTTTTGACTAAACGTATTTTCACTGAGAATTACATTACTTCCTCAAATAGCTTCTATAATTTAGCAACACTGACAGTGAGTCAGAACATCATGAAAAGACTAGTTTGATGAATACAGGGAAAATTGATAGAGTTCAGAGTTGGTACTTAGAATGAGATAAGAGTTCATAGATTTTGATGGAGTTAATGAAAAATATGTGATCGATGACCAAATGTTATTGTGTTCAGACTATTGACCGGGTTGAGGGCAGAGAGATTATGTACTGGCAAAGGATTTTTTTGATGTCTTGAAGTACAAGTGATTACCGAATAAATTGTTAAACTTATATAAGTTGACTTGCTGGTTCTTTATACGGGGCAGTTTGATTATTTGTTTACAAAGTGTGATTTCTGTGCAATACAGCTATTCAAGAACATTAGTCAATTACTACTACTCCTTGGTATTTCAGTCCATTTAGGACCTAAGCCTGCCTCAGAATAGCCCTCCATTCCGGTTCTTTATTCCCATTTTCTTTAAATCATCTTCCACATCATCAAGCCATCTTCTTCTTGGTTGCCCTCTGGGCCTAGATCCACCCTGTCCATATATGAAGACCTTTTCTGCTGCTCTCTCACCCTTCATTCGCTAAACCTGTTCCACCATCTCAGTCTTCTCAACTTTATTTCAGTAATAATATCCATTTCATTGAACTTCTCCATTATTTCTTCCTTGTTCCTCACTCTCCAAAGTCCATTCTCATTTATTGGACCAAAGATTTTTCTTAATACATTTCGTTCCCATATTTGTAACGTGTTTTAATCTCTCTAGATCATTGTCCATGTTTCACAGATTAGTCGATTAGTTTATCTAATTAGTTTACCTTTTAAAATTAAAACGGTGAAATGGCAGCAAAGCAAAACCAATGCCAGTACAATAGTTTGGAGCAATGTAGACATCCTCTAATGAGGTTTTACTGTTATGAAAATGCACGATAGAATATACCTAATCGGGAGGGTGAAAAAGCAATTAAGAGCAACAATCAAGTATACATTATGTAAAAAGTAGACAGTGTCTTGCAAAGTAACATCTGTTGCTATTACGAAAGAGAAAAATAAAAGGCAAATGGAGTTTTCTCTGACAAGAAAGATTGTCATTCTCTTACAAGGTAAGAAAAACTTTAAAATGCTTCACATATCTTGCAATTTACTTTAATTAAGGCAGTCCAGAAAATGCAGGGTCATTAAAATACAAGGGGAAAAAATCATTTGAAAATACAGGAAAAATGCAGATCAGTTTCCTTCTTTTGTGACGTCACTCTCATTTTACACGGTTTGATACGTCGATGTCGTTTTTGACGTCATACACGACAGCGTTAGAAACAATCGGAACTCTTGTTTTCTTCATGACGTGACTCAAAGAAGGAACTTCTTTTGTTTGTTTTTTTGACCACTGGTTCCAGGGAAGGGAGAGAGCCAGTGCTGTAAGACAAACACAACATCCATGCCTCACCGGGATTCGAACCCGGACCTCTTTCGGACGAATGATCAAAAGCCATCGCTTAGATCTTTGCGGCACCGTGTCGGCAGAAGGAACACATCTCTCTAAAGTCATAGCCTTGTATTTTCTAGACGGCCTTGCTTTAATCTAGTATAATTTAGCTATCTTGTAACTGCTTGCAATATGTTCATTATTTTCAGAAGTTATTGGTGCAACTGTGTTTAAAAGAAAGGGAAGAATAAACTCTTAATATATCTCAGTGATTTTACTGGTTCCATTAATGTTGATTATATTCTCACTGTCCACGTTCACTTTCTGTTTTGACAATGTGGGGCATTCTCATTAAATAGAAAAGAAAAAGGATAAAAAAAGTTTCTAACCCCTGTATTAGATGGGTATTTCAAAATTGTTAAACAATTTAATTTAGAATTTTATTTACAATTTTTCAGTTATAGTACAACGAAGTAAATTTCTCCGTCATTTTTATCCGCGCCGGGGCTCGAACCCGGGTCCACTCACTCCGGAATAAGTTGCTCTACCAATTAAGCTACGCGGACGTTTTATTCTGATTCCTATCTGCCTTTATGTCGTGTGCGTCCTTCTGGCAGGTACGTCACATCTCCTGGTACGTTACATCATCTCCCCCTTATTTTTTTTTTTTATTTTTTTTTTCGAAGTGCTGGAGAAAGGATTCTCTTATTTTTCCTATCTCGCGGTGTGGAAATAACATCACACCAATGCGAGATTTTGCACGGAAATTCTCATAATGAGAATCCGGGTTCGACACTCTCCACTGCCGATACCAGGTCTTAGCGGTATCCTTCAAGCAAGTGCCGGCGATTTGGACTTTGCAGTCTTCAGGAATATTATATAGATCAAAATGATCTTCCAGATCTTCGAGGAACTTTAAGGACCCCTCCAAACCATTGAAATGAATTGTTTCTGCATGCGGCACGAAATGGGCAAGCATTCTGCTTCGCTGAGAGGATTGAACTCCCTCAGGAACGACCCGCGACTCAGACTAATAGGAAGCTGGTATATTACGAAATGGTGAAGAATGCCTGGGTACGTGTAGATCATGCATATCAAAGTCAGACCCACAGGCTGCTTGCAAATTGTCATAAAAAACACCATTACCCTCGGAACTTGCCTTGGGGTAGAAAATTGAAGTTGTCTCAGGTAAGGAAGACATGGAGAATAATCGTCAAGATCTCGTGTTCGAGAAAAGTTTGGGCGCCAATTATAATGAATTAAATTTCTCCGTCATTTTTATCCTCGCCGGGGCTCGAACCCGGGTCCACTCACTCCGGAATAAGTTGCTCTACCAATTAAGCTACGCGGACGTTTTATTCTGATTCCTATCTGCCTTTATGTCGTGTGCGTCCTTCTGGCAGGTACGTCACATCTCCTGGTACGTTACAATAGTTTGAATATTGTTTGTACCTTGAGAAATCAGCTCGTGTGTGAGCGAAGGCTCAGCAGTTATATATTCATTTCCTTTTATACCTATTAAACGGAATTTTATTACGCATTTTCAAGCAACGTGCTTATTTATTAATTAAACAAGTTGTGACGTACTACAGAAGTGAAAACATGTGCCAAGACGACAAATCTGCAGAGAGACATTTTGTCCGCGTAGCTCAGTTGGGAGAGCGACTTACTCCGGATTGAGGGAACACGGATTCGATGCTCGTCGCGGACAAACTTGTGTTTTCACAAAGTGTCTAAACGCATCATTCAGCCAAAAGCTGAACAATTTGCTCGTTATGGACGATCTACCTGACATCATAAATCGTGCTCTTCAGTCAAACATTCATCAATAGTGACACACCCCTCATCGATCACGACTTCGTGAATGATTTTTTTTTTTTCGTGGGGAAGCAGTAACAATTTCTGAGAACGTAAACCGTAATGTACTTGTTTTGGTGAATTTACTTTCAGGCGATCATCATTTCACTAATATGAGAAGTAGTAGTCATCATTTCACTAATATGAGAAGTAGTAGTCATCATTTCACTAATATGAGAAGTAGTAGTCATCATTTCACTAATATGAGAAATAGTAGTCATCATTTCACTAATATGAGAAGTAGTAGTCATCATTTCACTAATATGAGAAGTAGTAGTCATCATTTCACTATTATGAGAAGTAGTAGTCATCATTTCACTAATATGAGAAGTACTTATGTAACAGTGTTCGTGCTACGGCTTTGATTTCTGTTTTTGCAGGTTCCGAGCCAGATTCAGGAAGAGAAAAAGATCAGCAAGAGAGTCGTTTAAAGTCATATTAGTGAAATGGTGATCAGGCGATCATCATTTCACTAATATGAGAAGTAGTTATGTAACAGTGTTCGTGCTACAGCTTTGATTTCTGTTTTTGCATGTTGCGAGCCAGATTCAGGAAGAGAAAAAGATCAGCAAGAGAGTCGTTTAAAGTCATATTAGGGAAATGATGATCAGGCGATCATCATTTCACCAATATGATAAGTAGTTATGTAACAGTGTTTGTGCTACAGCTTTGATTTCTGTTTTTGCAGTTTGCGAGCTAGATTCAGGAAGGCCGCCCCGGTGGCGCAGTGGTCTAAGCGATGGCCTCTGATCATTCGTCCGAACGGGGTCCGGGTTCGAATCCCGGTGTGGCATGGATGTTGTGTTTGTCTTACGGCACTGGCTCTTTCCCTTCCCTGGAACCAGTGACCCTAAATTAGGGACGGGCGACTGCTTATAGCCCATTGAGTTTGCTCACGGTGGTCGTTAAACCTCCAATCAAAAGAAAAAAAAGATTCAGGAAGAGAAAAAGATCAGCAAGAGAGTCGTTTAAAATCATATTAGTGAAATGATGATCAGGCGATCATCATTTCACTAATATGAGAAGTAGTTATGTGACAGTGTTTGTGCTACAGCTTTGATTTCTGTTTTTGCAGGTTGTGAACCAGATTCAGGAAGAGAAAAAGATCAGCAAGAGAGTCGTTTAAAGCTATATTAGTGAAATGATGATCAGGCGATCATCATTTCGCTAATATGAGAAGTAGTTATGTAACAGTGTATAACGAAGTGAATTTCTCCGTCATTTTTATCCGCGCCGGGGTTCGAACCCGGGTCCACTCATTCCGGAATAAGTTGCTCTACCATTTGAGCTACGCGGACATGTATTCTGATTCCTATCTGCCTTTATGTCGTGTGCGTCCTTCTGGCAGGTACGTCACATCTCCTGGTACGTTACATCATCTCTCCCTTATTTTTTTTTTTTTTTCGAAGTGCTGCTCTTATTTTTCCTATCTCGCGGTGTGGAAATAACATCACACCATTGCGAGATTGTGAACGGTCGGGTCATCCGGATAGTTCGGGCGCCATTATAACGAAGTGAATTTCTCCGTCATTTTTATCCGCGCCGGGGTTCGAACCCGGGTCCACTCATTCCGGAATAAGTTGCTCTACCATTTGAGCTACGCGGACATGTATTCTGATTCCTATCTGCCTTTATGTCGTGTGCGTCCTTCTGGCAGGTACGTCACATCTCCTGGTACGTTACAAGTGTTCGTGCTACAGCTTTGATTTCTGTTTTTGCAGGCTGCGAGCCAGATTCAGCAAGAGAAAAAGATCAGCAAGGGAGTCGTTTAAAGCCAATTAGTGAAATGATGATCAGGCGATCATCATTTCACTAATATGAGAAGTAGTTATGTAACAGTGTTCGTGCTACAGTTTTGATTTCTGTTTTTGCAGGTTGCGAGCCAGATTCAGGAAGAGAAAAAGATCAGCAAGAGAGCCGTTTAAAGATATTTGCGGACGAATATGCCAGGAAGCATGCTTTGTATATAAGTGAATGGCAAAGCCAACATCAAGACTGGTTCGAAAGGCAGATGGAAGCGCAGCAACAATGGGAAGAAAATTTTGCACGCAAGCAGATGGAACTGGCAAAATCTATTCTAGAATCTTCCACTACAGCTTTCCTGCAGGGCATCCAACAAGTGATGCAGAATGTTGTTGGGCAGATAGGAAGCCGTCCAATAACTCCATTCTGTCCAACTATTCCCAGAAACTTTGATTTTACTCATTTCAGCTCTTCGACATTTTCCGATCATCAGCCGACTTTAAATGCACGGACTTACTCACGGACAAATTCCAAACTTAATGGAAGAGCTGAAAAATAACACATTTTGATATAATGCGTCTTCTATTATTGTCTTGAAGAGGTCGAACAGTTGTGTTTCTTCGGACATAGCGATCTTTTCCAAAAGCCAAAATACAGGAAAAATAGTTTTTTCATGTAAACATTTTGTACAAATGTTGTAGAAAGAACTACGAGTATATGTTTCTTGTTTTAGTTGTGAAATTTTTGGCGTCAAAACATGACTACTAGAAATAATGAAACCATTGCTTTGTTTTGCTTTGTAAAACCACTACCAGACTGTTTCGTCGCGGGTCAAAGCTCTTCTATAAAGCCTGCTCGTTTTTAAAAACTGCAATGCAACTGCCAAATAACAATTTGTAGTTACTTTCGTTGCTGTCGTATGTTTGGGCGCCACCAGCGCTCCCTCAACAACGTTGTTTTCTCAGTGGTGGGATATGTGAAGGAATTGTATCTCGTTTGCTATTTCTGTTTTAGACATAGGCGCCGACTTGAAAAATTATCAGGGGTTCCGGAAATTTTTAATCGAATTACCCATGCATTTTTCAAAGTATTTAAGTCTAATTTAAATTTCATTCAGTCAGATTATCTGGCACAATAAGACGCCTGAAATGCTAAAATGAGGCAAATTATGGTTAATTACAGAATTTTATTTTCTCTAGTTAATTATTTATTTCATTTACTTTGCTTTTGTAGTCGCGACATTATTATATACTAACACAGATACTGTGTGAATTTCCAACTCAATTGTCTTATAAAAGTAACAAAAAACATGTAAAATGTATTGTAAGTTGTTTTTTTACCAATTTTCAAAATGCCCACAATTTTTTCTTCAAATAATCTCTGAGTTAAAATAGGAGGTTAGAAGGGAGAGTACATGGTATCAACCGCACTCCCTGCGTTTCCGTGGGCTCTACTTCGTATCAGCTGTGAATGTCCAGTATGCCCAATTTGGGCTGCTTCTGTACTTTTCTATGGGTAAATCGTTGACTTTGAAGAGATTTAGAAGCACTTGTGTAGCATGTAGTCAGGAATAAATGAGACCGAAATATATATGCACGTAACTAAAAATTTGCAAAAAGTTACAGAAATACTGTTTAGTATTTACTAAAAAAATTAAACAAAATTATGCTTCGTCGACCAAAAGTGCATATTGCGTATTAACCAATCACGGCCTTGCTAAAACTGTGGGAGCCTTGTTGACCTTCAGGGACTGCTGCAGAGAGTAAGAGACGGCCGCTATCAACCTGTGCTCCAGCACAGGTCTTCAGTAAGTGACGTTACGTCACTGAACCCTCCCCACCCGGAGGGCGCAAGAAACCAGATGATCAGATTTGGCTTCACCAGTGGCTGCTGATGCCATCTTCTCTCTCTTCCAAATTCCTTGATCCCCGACTACCCGAAGATAGGGTGGGTCAACTGGCTGTACAACAAATTTCCGCCTTTATCGCTACGACCTCGAATAGGTTCTCGGCTCCGAATGTAGAGCTAGACTTTTGTATTTTGTGGGAACCCAGACAAACCGAAGAATTTTGTTTTGTAAAGGAGGCAGTTTTAAATGCTCTTAAACAACGGTACTTGAGGTATTGTCTGTCGTGTTAAATTTGATGAGCACGAACAAACACTAATTCTTTTTTGAGGCACAATAAATAGTCTGAGGGGTAAATTTCTATACACATTTTCTACATATAGTAAACGGGGAATGAATAATAAAAACTTGAAGAATTGATAACGAAAAACAAAATTTATGTACATATGCGTACGTGTATTTTTCCTACGAAATACGAAAAAAATATTAGGGGTTCGAGGAACCCACAACAAAATTATTGGGGGTTCAAAAAGTGTCTCGAACCCACGAAGTCGGCGCCTATGGTTTTAGATACATGCATACTGGGCCCATGCAATCTATGCGAATTACTGAAAATCGTATAAGCATGTATATAAGGGTGTGTCAAGTCCTTGACACATTTTAAAAATTTATTACAAGAAAACTATTCGGGATGTAAACATACTTTTTGAAGATTTAATTAACTTACTTAACAAAGTTTTTCTGTTTCCCAAATAGGTCACTAGGTGGCGCTACTGATGCAATCGCAAGTTTAGTTGAAAAAAATGTCTACTCCAGAAAAGAAAGCGATATGTGCAAAGACATTTACGTTCAAAATTTGGAAAAGATCCTCCAAGTCGTAATAGCATCTCAGCTTGGCACAAGAAGTTTCTGGAAACTGGAAGTGTCCTTGATAAGCCAAGATGTGGAAGACCAAGCACGAGTAAATTTTTTTTTTTTTTTTTGGGTTGGAGGTTTAACGACCACCGTGAGCAACTCAATGGGCTATAAGCAGTCGCCCGTCCCTAATTTAGGGTCACTGGTTCCAGGGAAGGGAGAGAGCCAGTGCCGTAAGACAAACACAACATCCATGCCTGACCGGGATTCGAACCCGGACCCCTTACGGACGAATGATCAGAGGCCAGCGCCTTAGACCACTGCGCCACCGGGGCGGCTCAAGCACGAGTAAAGGCGACGTCGAAAGCATTCTCGAAGCCTTTTCACGTAGCCCTACTAAATCGGTACGAACTATCACAAAGGAATTGGCAATTCTCTTGTCCGCCTATATGCCTACAAAGTGTAGATATCGCAAGCTTTACAGCCGGACGACAGGTCACGCCGTTTTAACTTTGCTGTGGGCATGCTAAATCATCTAGAGGCAGTTAACGGTTTCCTGCGAAACATTGTTTTTACAGATGAAGCAACTTTTCATATTCCAGGTAAAGTCCAACCCCCCCCCCACACACACACACACACACAATATCAGAATTTGGGGGTCTGAGAATCCACATCACTTCATCAAACATGTCCGGGTTAGTCCTAAAGTGAATGTGGGATGTGGTTTAATGGTTGATCATGTGATCGAACCTTTCTTTTTTGCAGAATCCACAGTCACAAAACAGATTTATTTGGACATGATTCACATTTTTGCTGTCCTTCGAATTTGCCATTTACATCTTGGAATAATTTGACAACAAGATGGTGCCCTGCCAGATTGGGGTATGGTTGTGCAAAAAAAATTTAAATAAGGAATGTTTAACCTGGTGGATTGGACGAGATGGATCCATCACATGGCCTACCCGCTCTCCAGATATCACGCCTCCAGACTTGTGGTGATACGTGAAAGTCAAAGTTTATTCATCCAAACAGAGCCCATTTAAGAGGAGGGCTGGGGGGGGGGGGGTTGAGGCCCCGGGCCCCGCATTTTCAAGGGGCCCCAGAATTATGCAGGATGCTTGAAGAATTGATAGAGTTCTATAGTTGTTGTTTTTTTCGTTTTTTTTTTCGGACAGCACAGCAAAAACCATAAGAAACTGCCTTCTGAAAAGATTTTCTATTTCATTCCGCATTTCTATGAGGAGTCTGCAAAAAATATAGTCGCCCCCAGTCCATTCTCAAATCTTTTGAAAGCATTACAGGAATTTTTTGTACATATCTGTAAGTAGAGGAAATTTTCACACATCAACAATTCGTTTGAATCGTAATATTTGATCATATTATTTTGCCCACTGTGTCGATATAATTTCAACAAGCTGAACCAAACTCTCCCGAGTGTGGGGGGGATTAAAGCAGAACTGAACTGATATCCATTTTTCAACTATGCGTTTTTACATTTCCTTGTCACCACTGATTCTTTTTTTTTTTTAATTGGAGGTTTAGCGACCACCGTGAGCAACTCAATGCCCTATAAGCAGTCGCCCATCCCTAATTTAGGGTCACTGGCTGATCGACACGCTACGGGGGAGCAACTCACCGTCCGAATGAACCAGGAGGCTACCGGAAGTGTGTCGAAAACGACAGTTCAGCGAACCCTGCTGCGTATGGGGCTCCGATGCAGACGGATGGTCACTGCACCTATGCTAACGAAGGTGCATCTGCAGAAAAGGCTTACATTTGCACGGCAGTATTGGAATTGGACCTCCGCTGATTGCCAAAGGATTGTCTTCTCCGATGAGTCCCGTTTTCTGCTTCATCGAACGGATGGACGTTGGCGTATAACGCGAGAAACATCGGAGAACAAACACTCTTCAACCATTGCTGGAAGAACACAAGCTGGTGGGGGCAGCGTTAAAGTCTAGGGAATGTTTTCGTGGAATTCCCTAGGTCCACTTATACTTGTGGAAGGCACTATGGACCGAATTCGTTATGAATTCATCCTTGCAGACCACGTACATCCATACATGCTGATTGTCTTCCGTGGGGCGGACGGGATCTTTCAGCACGACAATGCGACGTGTCACACAGCTAGAAATGACCAAGAGTGGTTGAAAGAGCACGATGAAGACTTCAAAGTACTTTCCTGGCCCCCTAATTCCCCAGACTTAAACCCAATTGAGCATCTGTGGGACCACTTCGATCATGTTGTTCGCTCTATGGATCCTCCACCGCGCACCCTCCAGCAGCTATCAAATGCACTGCAGTCAGCATGGCTCCACATACCTGTGAGCACCTTCCAGCACCTTATTTAGTCACTCCCAGCCCGTGTAGCTGCTGTCCGCGCTGCGCACGGCAGTTACTCTGGATATTAGGTGGTGATCACAATAATGTGAATCGACCATGTACTGATAAATACAAAATATATGATGTTGGGAAAGATATTTTCTGACTTCCCCTCGTACATCACCCTGGAGCGGAAATCCAACCCGTATCTCCCGGTTTCCGTTCGTGTATGCTTTCTATCACACTACCCAGGACAACGAAGTCTCAAGTAATCTCAGTGTTAAGAATCAGAACATTCTCTGATTTTCGCCAGTCAAAGCAAATTCTGCTTCCTCGTAGTGTAGTTAAGTAAAGAAATCACCAGTATCTCAGGTAAATTTCGTAGAATAAATATTCTCATAATGCGTGGAAATATTTTAGAATTATTAACACAGCAATCAGAATTATTAGCACATTCTCTCTAAAACTCTGAGATGTCCTGATTTTTAACACTCGAATACTGGCGACTTCGTCGTCCCGTGGGTGTAACGGATAGCATGCGCGAATGGAAATCGGGAGATGCGGATTTGCTTCCAGCTCCAGGATGATGTCATTTTGAAGTTTTCTGATGTGTTTGATGTCACGTGATGAACAGTGGTGTAACTAGAGGCAATTCAGAGATATCTGATTGCTGTGTTAATAATTCTGAATGTTGCTTGTTTGTAAAAACTGTGCTCATTGTGCTGTCGTTGCAGGTATTTGTTTACAACTTAGAGTTTTTGTTGTATATCGGTGAAAAGGTACGTGACTTCGGTCTATTATTTCTGTAGAAGAATTTTAAGTAAATTTGGGGCATTTTTAGCTAGAGAAATTATTTTAAAATCTTCACCTTCTTTTCAAGAGAGACCTCTTCCCCACAATTTAATCGTAAGTTCCTCAATATTTCTGTAGATCAAAATAGGTGTGTTTGTGGTGGCGCCATCTTGCGAGTGTAGAAAAAATGTTGTGAATCCGTGAAAATAGGACAACTTAACAGGCCGAGTTACTGCGTATCAGTCTGGCCGTGGTAAAACAAAACTAAATGACCAAGACATTATGAGATGTTGTGTTTTACGGATATCGATCACAAAGACTACTTTAGGGGAATGCAGTTACATGAGTAACAGATGATTTTGCTACATGGATGTTGCTTAATGGCACTCAACAACATGCTGAAATTTTTTATGTTGCTGTTTCCTTTACGAAATCATGTGTTCGAAGATCTTGGATTCGACATTTCTCAGTGCAGAGATCCGTTTCTGTTTTCTGTTTTAACGTTGCTTTAAAACATCACTCCTCTTTTACGAGTACTAAAGAAAAATGCCCTTTATTTGAGCTTGCTTCACATAACGTAGAAATTTTTCCCTCTAATTTTAAAATCCAGATTTTTATCTTACACAACTTTGATGCGATTTTTGAAACACTTTTTAAGTCGGCCAACGGCTTATATGATTCGTGTCTGATCCCCGGTGCTGCTAAGTTCAGCCATTGTTTCACAGCAGAAGGGGTTTTCTCCATATTACAAAATCTCACTCAGAGAAAAAGAATCGATTTTTGATATACACTAGATTCCGGTTAATTGGGACACATCGGGCTAGAACACTTTTGCCCACTTAAGCGGCTGGCCCAATTATGCGAAGCTTTATCCCAAAGAGCCAGGAACGTCTCCAAGGGATGCAACCCACCCTGAAAATTGTCTTGCCCACCCTGCCTCCCACCCAGTTCAAAAATGTGCCATTTTAAAATATATTTAACTTTAAAATATGATCTGGACTTTCCCAAGTAATAAGTCTTGTGTTGTATTTCATATATTTTCCCCTAGGAAGTGCGTTGTTTACGTCTCCGTAGAAAAGTGGTCAAGGTATAGCACCCGAAGGGCCATGAAAATTCAGTTGTTCTCCATTCTTCCCACTCCTTAGTTTAAGAGTCTTTTTCATGTTTGTATGCTCAGGGGCGAATGATAAAAGTGGATAGGAATTGACTGATTGAGGTCATTGCTAATTGCTCTGCCGTTTGTTTTCTTTACAAAATTGGCGATTCCAACACGGAAAAACATTAAGCATCATTTTGGGTTTGAGGCGGTGGCTTGGTAGTGACATTTTGTGGATGTAATGTGGTTATTTTTATTTTCAGTGGTTTATTGATGGGGAGGGTAAAAGAGCAGTATCAGGTACATTCTATTTCCAGCACTCAACTTCATGAGCACTAGAAACGTTTCCACAGCTTGTGCTCTCACATTATCCAATACTCCAGACCACACACTCACCGTTCCATTCACTTCTTCTATCCCAATTTCCTTTCTTATGGTTTCACTTACACACAGCACATCCAATCTATACTTATTCATCTCTTCAATCACCTCATTCATCTTGCCATTTATACTTCTAGTATTCTATACACCAATCTTACGCTCACTCAGACGAGATCTCTTTCTCATGTGCCGTTTAGAAATTCCAAGTCGATTCGGTGGTGGACCGTCTTTCTCAAGTGTGGTCGGTCCACCATATCCGACACTAACGTCCAGATATTAATTTCTTTGTGCCTTTTTAATCAGGAAAGTACATCAGTGTGTGGGATTAGCCCACAGCTGACAGTTCTAGTTGGCCATTCAACTTAAGGATTCTGGAACAAAACCCAGTGAGTCGGGGTCTTTTCGCCAATGTCAAACCGAACTAGCTGGTACCTTTCCAAGATTTATAGAGGCCCTAGTAGCTGTTGTGTGTGTCATTGTTACCTAGGGGCGTCCCGAGGAGGCAAACCCGTCTCTCACGTACATACCCTATGATAATCCTCATACAGGAAATGATTCACAGTGACGCCCCTTTGCCTATCGCCTGTAATTACACTGGCGTGCAAAAATTAAGGACGAGACGGTTTTTCGAATGTAACGTCGTGCAGAAGTGCTCCACACCAACTCAAATCATTCCATAAAATCCCCAAGATGTACGAATATGGGACAAGTGAGCAAAACCGTCCAAACAAGAAATCCAAAGGATACAAAGGCACTTTATTGAAAAAGTAGCTTCAAGCACAACTGGACAGAAGACAGAAACGTCCATGTGACAGGCGGCTGCCAAGAAAAATCCAGTCTTTAGTAGGGGATATGATCACCCCTGACTGCATTGCAGGATTTAAAACGTCTGTTCATGGTAAGGACGAGGTTGTCAAGGAGCTGTTGAGGCATCGCGGCCTATTCCTCTTGTAGCGCCAATCGCAGCTGCGGAATTGTTGCTGGCGGCTGGTGACGTGCTGCCAAGCTTCTCCAAGGTCCTACACGTGTTCGATTGGATTTAGTTCCGGGGACCTTGCGGGCCAATCCATGCGTTGAACATCTTCACTCTCCAACAGCTCTGCGACAGCTACTGTATGATGAGGTGTTGCGTTGTCGTCCATGAAGAGGAACTCAGGACCCACAGCACCTCTAAACAGACGCATGTGATTCAGGAGAACCTCGATACAATAGCGGACACCAGTGACTGAACCTCCTTGGAAGATGTGGAGGTCAGCACGACTACCAAGCATGATACCGCTCCAAACGAGAACTCCGCCACCTCCAAACCGGTCCCTTTCGATGATGTTGGAGGTGTGATTGCGTATTCCCCGCTCTCTCCAGATGTGTATACGTCCAGAATCGCTCGTCAGACTAAATTGACTCTCATCCGTAAAGAGAACTCCACCCCATTGCTGATGTGTCTAGTTCTTGTGTTCCTGGCACCACAGAAACCGCCGTCTCCGATGAGCAGGCGTTAATGGCACACAAAGTACTGGTCGTCGTGCAAGTAGACCACCTTTGTGCAGCATCTTGGCCACGGTAAAACGCGATAACGGACGTCCAGTTGTCTGTTGCATGTGTCTTGCGATTTCTCCCGCTGTCTCTTCTCACCTGTAGGACAATATACTGGTCGTCCGCCGCTGTGGTTGCTCGTGGACGACCACTTCTAAACTCTCGGACAGCTGTTCCTGTCATTTGAAATGCTATCCAAGCTCGTGAAACGATGTTGTGAGCGATCCCGAACTCCTCGGCCACACTAGTCACACTTCGACCTTCTTCCAACTTTCCAATGACGCGACCTCCGGTAAAGTCATCCAGATGTCGTCTACTGGATTGCCTGTTGGCCATATCACACGGTGGCAGCAACTCGACGTCGTCCAAACCGATGTACACCGTGCAATAGCTTTCACCGAATTGCTGAGCGTACACCGCTTGTGTGCTTTATACCCTTCCGACACTCCCCACCCCCAACGTCATGCTGCATATATGCGCATGCCCTACCGTACCGGACCCTAGTCTATCTCCTGAGTGGTCTTTCGGTCCGTTCTGCCAGCTCGTTTCGCTGTTATGTTAATTTCTCCTCTTCTTCCTTAATTTTTGCACACCAGTGTAGTTTCGAGAGCATCTCTCACAAGGGTCCAACAATAGTATGCTAGCATTGCTGCATTCTATTTTCCTTGTACGTTTTTTCGAGGGTAAAAACGTCCTGATGAAACTTTTCCCCGTGCTCGTCACTGACAGCACCGTAGTTGGCCGGGAAGAAATCGAGTGTAAAAAGTGTAATTTCAATGACATGTTGCACCCTAACCTCTCGTAGTGCTGCAAGAGGGTTTCTACAAGCTCCTGATAATTGTTAGCGTTATTGTTTCCTAGAACGTTTGTGGTCACTTGCTGGAAAGCATTCCAAGCTAACTTTTCATCACAAGTGATGATATCATCAAAACGCTTATCTCTGAAAAGCTGACATATCTGTGGACTGAGAAATTCACCTTCCTCAATTTTGGCCTCACTAAGTCTTGGAAATATATCACGAAGGTACAAAAATCCTGCCCCATTTCGATCCATGGCCTTTACAAAATTCTTCATTAGTTCAAGTTTGATGTGGAAAGGAGAAAGCAAGATCTTGCTGGATTCTACAAGTGGTTCGTTAAGTACATTATTTTTTCCTGGTTCAAGTGACTGTCGTGGTGGCCAATCCTTTTTCTTGTAGTACGAAATCCTGGCACGGCTATCCCGAAGACAGAGACAACAGCAAAACTTTGTGTAACCCTGTTGTAGCCTCATGAAGATGCCAATGGCTTTCAGGTCACCACAAATCTGCCACTTGTACTTGTCATAGTTCATGGTGTGTAACAGTTGCTTCATGTTGTTGTACGTTTATTTCATGTGGACATCTTGGTGACGCTACATGGAACAGATGGTAAAACGTTTTTATTGTAGGGCAGCACAGCTTTTAAGCTCAACTTGTACGAATCAATGAACAGACTCCAATCGTCTTTTTTGTCGTCGATTTTTAGTGCTACCATCAGACCCACTATATCGACGCAAGCAATGAGATTACTGTCATTTTAAGAAATAAAAGCAGATCTATTTGCCAAGTACGAAACACAGACACGTGCACATTCTCTTCTAGATGATTCCATTGTTTCAGTCTGGACTCCAACAGCTTTGATTTCTTTGAAAGGTGACGGGTGCTCACTGGCCTTACTTTCTTTTTCGTCATCCAGAGAATAAGAATCTGGTGGGTCTGGAGCAGAAAGCCCTTTCCAGTGAGGCACTGGGTGCATAACAGAGGGAATATTCGGATAAGTCAAAAGGCCCTTACTCTACTTAGAAAGACCATGTCCAATTGGAGGAGTCATTCAAAAGTTACAATCATTAAGATTACTTGTCGGTTCCCTCCACACCACTGGGACTACAAAACGTATTGATCTTCCTTTTCTATTCAACCAGCAACTCACATTCGTTGCACATGAGTGACAACATATGTGTATGGCTCAGTACTGATACTGGTCACCCATTTCACAACCGAAGTGAAGGCTGTAAGCTTCCTTTATCATCGGTGTAATGGGTTGCCTTTGTGACAGAAAAGTAATTTGTCCACAAATATAACAAAAACTGTCCTAACTGTTCACACATTCACGAGGCATCTTGAACGACACGCCTGCACTCATCGAATCTACAACGCAAATGATGACATGAAGGAAATGTGGTTGCAATGACCTCTACAGACAAAACTACCTTCAGCTATGTTCGTTCACTGAATAACGTTCAGCTTACTGCATAATGTTACTTAAGAACATCCTATATATCCAAAAAGAATTTTCTCACTTAAAGCGTCAGCATGTGATCATGTTTCCACTATCAAAAGTTTGCAGCTGCGAGAGATAAAGAAATGTGCAATGAAGGTCGATCTAAATATTTCAGTGGCTGCGACCGATTGTAAGAAGCAAAGGCGTAACTAGACATTTCTGCGTCTAGAGCTAACCACAGAATACTGCACCCTCCATTTGTTTTTTTGAGGGGGAGTTAACGACTATTATGAGCAACTCTTAGTGCTATATGCTGTTTCCCGTCCTTAATTTAGGGCCCCTGGTTCCAGAGAATCGAAAAAGTGCCGTATGACAAACGCATCACCCATGCCTTATACAGGACTCGAATTTGAATTGGCAATATCAGCGGTCCGAAAGGAAGAATTATTATAGTACGGAGGACATTTTTAGCTGTTGTTAGAACGTTGCTTAGGTTCCATTGGCGTGTTTTGTGGTATTTTTGCATTCATTCTGGAATCGGAGAGTAGTATAATCGAAAATTCAGTGAAGAAGAACAATTGATATTGTTGCGTCCGGCAGTGTCGTTCCCAAGGTTCCAGCTATGTTTTTCACAAGTTAGTATAAACGTTTGTGCGTTGCATTTGAAATCCTTCAAGTGAAATGCTATTAACCTAGTAGCGGGTTTGAATGAATGGCAAACGAGACAACACGGTTTTATTGCATAGTAATAATTTAAAATCCCGTATTTCTACATGCTCTTAAAAACAAGTAATTGCTGTTATCCATATAAATTTAAACTCCATTAAGGAACAAGTTTTGCAATTTTCTGTCAACAATCGCCAGTTCAAAAACACTATTTGAGAACAGAATGATGATCAACAATTACCAATTCAAAAGCACTGTTTTAGAAACAGAATGTTCAAAAATAACAAATTTGTTATTGTTGACAGAGTATTGAAAATGGGGCCTGGGAAACATCAAGTGAAACAAAATGTCCCCCCTGTCGGTATTACTAAATCACTTGTCTGAAAATGTAAAAATAAAAATCACTTGTTACAGTGAAGCATTACTGCTACACAGTGCTTACACATTCCACTTCTGCCTACTTTACAAGAACACTCAAAAGACTTAACAGAAATTTCACAATTATTTCTGTCTAAAACACTGTTGATCGAATGAGGTGACGACGTTATTGCGGTAGATTGAATGCAATCGAAACTATATAGATTACTTTTCTATCTTCCTTCTTAATTCCACATGAAATTATACACTGACGGAAAAAAATCCCAACACCACGAAAAAATAGTTGTAGAGGAATGAAATGACGGCAATACATTTGTATAGGTAACATATTTAATCGATTAAGGTTTTAAGATCACAGCTTATTGTAAGCGCGAGAAGAGCCATTTTAAATGTGAAATGCTGGTACATTAATAACCGGTGTAACCGCCAGAATCTTGAATGCTAGCACGCAAACGTTCATGCATTGTGTCGTACAGGTGCCGGATGTCAGTTTGTGGGATGGAGTTCCATGCCTGTTGCACTTGGTCGGTTAATACAGGGACGGTTAATGCTGGTTGGGGGTGACGCTGGAGTTGTCGTCCAATGATGCCCCATACGTTCTCGATTGGTGAAAGATCTGGTGATCTAGCAGGCCACGGCAACATGTCGACACTCTGTAGAGCATGTTGGGTTACAACAGCGGTATGCGGGCGAGCGTTATCCTGTTGGAAAGCACCCCCTGGAATGCTGTTCATGAATGGCAGCACAACAGGTTGAATCACCAGACCGACGTACAACTGTGCCGTCAAGGTGCGTGGGATAACCACAAGAGTGCTCCTGCTGTCATAGAAAATTGCTCCCCAGACCATAACTCCAGGTGTAGGTCCAGTGTGTCTCGGCCGCAGACAGGTGGGTTGCAGGCGCTCACCTGGCCTCCTTCTAACCAACACACGGCCATCACTGGCACCCAGGCAGAACCGGCTTTCATCAGAAAACACAACAGATCTTCACTCCGTCCTACAATGAGCTCTAGTTTGACACCACTGACGTCGCAAACGGCAGTGGTTTGGAGTAAGTGGAATGCACGATACAGGGCGTCTGACTCGGAGCTGTCCTTCAAGTAACCGATTTGTAGCAGTTTGTTGTGTCACTGTGGTGGCAACAGCAGCTCGAATTGCTGCCGCAGACGCGGTACGATGCGCCACGGTCATACGGTCTTCCCTCTCAGTAGTGCCACGTGGTCGGCCTGAACCCGGTCTTCTTGAGGCAGTACCTTCCCTTGACCACCGCTGCCAACAATCACGCACGGTGGCTACATTCCTGCCAAGTCGTTCTGCAATATTGCGGAAATAAAATCCACCTTCTCGTAGCCCTATTACACGACCTCGTTCAAACTCCGTGAGCTGTTGATAATGGCTTCTTCGTCTTCTTAAAGGCATTCTTGACTAACATCAACACACTACGTCGAATCTCAACGATAACTAACACTCACGAACGTTACAGCGCGTATTTACAGCAAACCTGCTTTGCATGTTCCGAGGGGCACTACTACCGCCACACCTATGCGCCGAGCGCGAAATTTGCATTGACGTCATCTTACAGATGTGCTCTCACCGCCTACCAACTGTCGTTTATCTAACAAAACCAATTCTTGGTGTTGGGATTTTTTTTTTCCGTCAGTGTATTATGAGCTCATTCTGTAGATGAACAAATGACAAAGTAGGAACGAAAATCTGTGCCAGAAACGGGCGTAAAAGTTTCAATTCCAGTTTTAATCAGATTGTAAGCTATGAGTTTTATGCCCGCTCTTCAACTGGCCCCGCCTTAATTACACCTCTGGTAAGAAGTTCCGAAAGACCGGAAGAAGCAAATACTGACTAAAATTTTCCTGATGACGAGATGACACGCGGATATCATGACATCAACATCACCAGTCTGAACGTAACTGGAACATTGATCTACGTGAAACAGAATAAAACACTTACCGAAGGACCTCAAGTATAGGACACAATGCGGGTATAATGGCATACTAGCAGTTTCTGGCCAGCTATTGAGATCATATGAACACCAAGGATGTAGTTTGGGAGATATTCAACACAATTGAGGCGTTGAAGAGTCCAGTGGCGGCTTTTGGGAGGAGGCAAGGGAGGCAGTGCTTCCTCAGAATTTTAAGACTCTTAGTTAGAATTCGTTTTGTTCATTCAGTACTTTTCGGTATAGGAGAGCAAACGTTTATGCTAGTTAACTATTTTGAGTTTAATGTCGTCTATGCGTTCATTCAGTTTTTTAAATTGACGCTTTTCGAAAACGATCGGTAGCGTGTAGTTGCGAATTGTCCTCAGCTTGCGATATCCGTCCTTGAGGCAGGAAGCAAACTGCCTCTCGTACATTTTCCGCCAAACCTGTTTTTTCCCACTGAATCAGTAGTACGAAGGTAGGCGGTGGAACTGCCAACACAAAGAGCGCACGCGCACCGTGGACTTCCTGTGAGGCAGATGTTATCTTGCCTCATGGGAACAGCTGTTTCCCTGTATGCAGCAGCTCCGCTGTGTTAACTCCTCATTCTGGAAGCTTCGAGCGTCCTTACATAGCGTCTTCTTCCTAGTTGCTTTTCTTTAACACTAATGTTTGTGTAAGTAATTTTATTTATGTTTTATGAAGAGTTGTTTATCAGACCATGGCCTTTGCTTCAAACAAATCTAATATGGTGGATAGCTTACTGGAAAAGCCTTTCAGTAGAAGAGATTTTGAAGAAAAGAATCAAATTAAAAATGATGGTTAGCCCCTGAAATGAAAAAGATTACTTCAAAGGGCAAAACTTCAAACAGGTTTTAATATTGACTAGTACAGAAAAGAACAATGGCTAACTGGTAGTGAATCAACGAACAAACTATATTGTTGGCCATGTTTGCTGTTTCCTGTGAGTGGCAATGAAGTCTGGCAAGAGAAAGGCTTCAATGATTTGAAAAATTTACCACGTGCTTTGGACAGGCACAAAAAGTGTAAAGATCACATTCTGGCAGTTGTTAAATTAGAGTTGCTAGGCAAAACAAGGATAGACTACTCTCTCAACGAAGCGAAGAGAACTTACGTCATAATGAAAAAGTAAAAAAGAATCGTGATGTAATGAAGAAGTTGATTGATATTACAACACTACTGGCGCGGCAAGAGCTCCCATTTCGTGGACACGATGAGAGCGAAGTCTCTGAAAATAAGGGAAATTACCTCGAGATGATTGATTTACTCTCCAAGAGTGACTAAACATTGAGAGTGTTTATGGAGAATAGTACAACATTTTCAGGAACTTCAAAAACAATACAGAATGATTTAATCGAATCAGTTGCTCATACAATTAGGAATGAAATCAATGCAGATATTGAAAATGCCCAGTTTTTTTCTTGGCAGATTGATGAAGTGACAGACATTAGCTCTCATGCCCAAGTATCAATTATAGTTCGATTCGTGAAAGATGGAGTACCAGTAGAAAGATTTTTGGGATTTTTTGACGTAAGTTCTGATCGGTGTGCTACTTCGCTTAAAGAATTACTGGATCGTAAGCTGGAAAGATTTAGCTACAAAGAAAAACTAATTGCACAGACATATGATGGCGCAGCAGTGATGGCATCAGAGCTGAATGGATTGCAAGCAAAAGTGAAGTGTGATGCCCTCAAGCATTATTTGTTCACTGCTACGCACACAGGCTGAACTTAGTTTTGAGCAGAGCAGCGTCAGTGTTGAATGAATCACTTATTTTTTTTGCAAATTTAAATGCAATTTGTGTATTTTTTTCCAAATCGACAAAGCTTGTTCATTTACTAGAATCTGTTGGTGGACCCAGACCACCTCGTGTATCTCAGACCAGGTGGAACTTCAAATCTCGTTCAGTGTCTACCATAGCTGACCACAGGTGCCTGCTAATTGAAGTATTTGAAAAAATTGAGCATGATTCCAACTATGATGATGAGACAATTCACGAAGCAGCAGGACTAAAACGGTGGCTCCAAGATTTTAATTTCGTTTTTCTTCTCTTCTCATATAAAAAATTATTTGATTTAACTGAGGTTACTTTCTCTGTACTGCAATCAAACAGTTCCGATGTTACATTTTGTAACAAATTAATTACTGGCTTATGTGAAAAATTGTTGTACTTTCAAGATCAGAGACAGTTTGATGATCTCTATCATAATGTGTGCAGTGAGGTTGTTTCTCCAAATAAAAGATTTAAAGGAAGCAATGATATTCCAGGCACCGTGCAATACAGAAGACTGTATTATGAGGTAATAGACAATGTTACAACTCAGTTAAAATGCCGGTTTTCTGACATTGAGAAATTAAAATTTCTTCAGCTGGTCGATGTACACTGCTTTGAAGCTCATTCTAGAATTTTTCCTGAACACTGTTTTACAAACTGCATATTGAGCTGCAGGTTCTGTATTCAGACCAGAGATCTGTGGAACAATGCCAAAAGTACAACAGAACTTCTATCTGCCATATGCAATAATAATCTAGCACAGGCACTGCCAAGAGCTATTTAGACTTCTTTCCCTCGTAGTAACAATTCCTGCAACATCGGCCTCTGTGGAACACAGTTTCTCGTGCCTGAAGAGGATAAAAAACTACAAGAGAAACTCCATTGGGCAAGAAAGGGTGTCAAGTTTATCAGTTCTGTTCATCGAGAAGGCGCTTGTGAAGAGGATGGAAGCAGAACATATGCAAGATCTCATATACAAGACAATATAAGCGTAAGGTAAGCTTTCTCTCTTGCTGTATAGGTAAACGCTGTGTGCAGAAGTCTTCAAGATTTTTTTCTTTTGGCGTCAGTAAAGGCAGAGGCGTACCTACAATAGAATTTCATTTGAGATGAAAAAGATGTATAGTTCAGTCTTGCTTTTTATCTTATGTTGATCTCTTTAATAAAAATCTATTTCGATGCAATATATTTCATATTCAAACTGGCTTAACAGTTCCCAAATAGTCCAAGAGGGCAATTCAGAATAAAAAATATATTTAGACGAAGGGCCGGAACCTTACATAAACAGGTTTTGTGTTGGTAAGTCATGTAAAACGTGCGTTTCCGGTAAAATTTTATAAAACTTTCCACGGGTCACGTTACTTATTTCATACTTCGTACATGAGAAAGTAAATTAAAAAAAATATATTGGAAAAAAAAGGCATTAAATTGAATAAATTTATCGTGAAAGAAATACGATTACACCATATAATACAAATTTTGAAGATGACAATCCGATTTTTGGAGTAAATGTGCAAGGATGGTAAGTCTGATAATATCCGAAAACTTGAAAATTTTCATCGTCCTGGATCGGGACACGAACCCGCGTCTCCCAGATGGCGCCCGGGTATGCTAACCACTACACCACCCAGAACGATCAAGTTTCAAGTTTCCGATTAATTTGAATATAACCATCACAGGATTCGCTAGTCGAAGCAACCGGCATTCATGTTTAGCGAATCTGGAGGTTAAGAATCCTATTCCGTGATTGCCCGGAATAGCAGATAAATCAAGAAAAAAATACGGGATTACACCATATAATACAAATTTTGAAGATGTCAATCCGATTTTTGGCGTAAATGTGACAAGGATGGTAAGTCAGATAATATCCGAAAACTTGAAAATTTTCATCGTCCTGAGCGGGACTCGAACCCGCATCTCCCAGATAGCACCCGGGTATGCTAACCACTACACCATCCAGGACGATGAAAATTTTCAAGTTTTCGGATATTATCTGACTTACCATCCTTGTCACATTTACGCCAATAATCGGATTGTCATCTTCAAAATTTGAATAAATTTATTTGAATCCAGGCTGAAAAGTAGTTTGCCTCCCCTGCAATTTTGGTCACGGGCCGCCACTGGAAAAGTCTCATCGTTTGTGAAGGAGTTACTCAGTAAAAATTCTACTGGGTGTCCCACTCGCTATACCCAACCCGGTATTTCTTTAATAATATTAATACCAATGAAAATATTGCAACGAAATTTGAAGTGGACTTACCTCATTTCGTGGGAAATGTGATGGCATCACAACATGTACTGGAAGTGGCCAGCATTTGCCTCCAGACAGCATTGAACCCGGCGCACCATACTGTGGAAACTCCTTTCCAGTACGTCAGCCGTTTCTTTTGGTAAAGTCTCCCTTCTAGATATCTCCATAAAAAGTAATCAGGAGGATCAGATCGGGCGATCGCAGTGGCCATAAACACTTCGAAATGACGCGGTTGCCGAAGAAAAACTGAATTTCGGCCACGCTGGTGTGCGATGTGTGGATATTACCATCATGCAGGTTATATCCAATGGAGAATTCATCGTCGTCCAAGTTATTTACAAAGGTGTTGAAGATTTCCATATATGCAGCTGTTGTGAATTAAAGATGGCACTAATTATGCGGCGCCAGGTCATCCCATACCAAACCTCAATTTTCTGTGAATGAAGGGGCTCTTCATGTATCGCGTTGGGATTTTCACTGGCCCAAATACGAGAATTTTGAGAATTGACGTATACGGACAGGTGAAACCACGCCTCATCGGAGAACCACGTGTAGTCTAGAATGCCCGGATTTTCCTGAAGAAATGTCTGAAACTATCAACAGTATCTCACTCGTTTCACCTGGTCAGACTCTTTCAGTTCGTGGACCACGGAGATACGGTACGCATGAAGCTTCGCTTTTTCACAGCACGTCGGCGAGGCTTTTACACAACCCTGTTTCCTGTGACAGTCGGCGAAGTGACTTCCTGAGAGACGCAAGTAGAGTGACCTTTACATTCTGGATCGTTTCCTCGCACTTTTGTGGACGACCTCCTGCTTGGTCGTCTAATAAAGTCCCCTTGGTTTCCAATTTCTTCGACAATGCTCAAATGGTGAACTTGTTTGGCGGATGTCTGCATGCAAACCTCTTCAGGAATTGCTGTTGACAAGACTTTATCGGTTCTGTTTTCCAATGAGAGCGAACAATAAACACTCGCTCCTCCAGAATGTACCGATACATTTTCACACGTACGCGCACAGCCACGAGCACTCACTATCAACAACCGTATTGTGTCATACGCTCAGCGAAATGGCATAACAAAGTAGCAGCGAGACACGTCCGGCTGGCTGGCGGACTGCTTCTCAGTGGCGCCACACTTAGGAGTGTGTCTGCCACTATTAGGAGCACCCCTGCTGGCTGGAGGACAGCGCCAGTTTCAATGCTGTCGACGCAAGTGGTGGCCACTTCCAGCACATGTTGTGATGTTATCACATTTCGCACGAAATGAGGTAAGTCCACTTCAAATTCCGTTGCAATATCTTCATTGATATTAATATTATGAAAGAAATGCCGGGTTCGTTAGCGAGTGGGACACCCCGCACTTATAGAAAACAAAATTTAGGACACTGAATGTTCTTTTTGCCAGTGTTGCTTTACATTGCGTGTGAGCGGGGGCGGATTTGTCCACCGGATCACTGCAACATTTTCTGGTGGACCATTCAAAAAATGGTTAACTCTCTAGGGCTTTTTTTCTCGTCAAAACAAATTTTTAAAAGGAAAATAATCATCTGGAATTCGGAAAATACTCTCATGATTGAATGTACTGGGTTGGAAAGAAAGTAATGTCCGATGATGATGTACCCGAAGTCGAAACCCTGGCCACAGTGCACATGGGCCACTGAAGCTGCGCAGCACGCTGGCATAACATCAGCAATTAAATGGCTTAAGTCAGTGGTAATTATCCTTCAGAAGGCAAAGAGTGGACAGGAAGTGTACAAGGAGCACACCCGCCATTGTATGCTGTATGAATTTGGTCGCGGTAACACCCTCGCAAGTGCTCTAAGGAATATTGCCAGTGTGTGTACCCCAATGTCATATTACACCTTCAGTGCTGCCATTGACTCGAATGGTTTCGAGATGGAAATTTGGACCTGTTATAACGAAGTAAATTTCTCTGTCATTTTTGTCCACGCCGGGCATCGAAACCGTGTCCCCTCATTCCGGAATAAGTCGCTCTCCTAACTGAGCTGCGCGGACGTATGCTCTCGCTGCCATCTGCCTTTATCTCATGTGCGTCCTCCGGTGCAGGCACGTCACACCCCCAACCCCGAAACAGGGCCGGGACATGGTCCACGGGTCAGCCGGGACCATGTGTCGCTGTAGGTAGTCATCCGCTGAAGAACGTACATTGGAGAAATCCCAGTCAATCTGGTGTGTGGAATGCAACATCACACACATTTATTTTTTAAGTGCTGAAGAAGGGATTCTCTTATTTTTCTTGTCTCGCGGTGTGGAAATAACATCACACCATTGCGAGAACTTTTACAGCCAGGTTATTCTTGAAGTTCGGGCCCCAATATAACGAAGTGAATTTCTCCGTCATTTTTGGCCACGCCGGGCATAGAACCCGGGTCCCCTTATTCCAGAATAAGTTGCTCTCCCAACTGAGCTACGCGGACGTATGAATCTCGTTGCTATCTGCCTTTATCTCATGTGCGTTCTGCGGTGCAGGCACGTCACACTGTCAAACCGTCCCAAGGCTGGAAGACCCGCAACAGTGGATACGGACATGCTGAAGACCAACCGACCCAGGCGTAAGCACCCTGAGAGCCGGCCGAACAGCTGGGGACTACCCACACGAGTATTATCACGCACCTGCTTCAAATTGGCAAGGTGCACAAGAGGAGAGTTTTGGTACCCCATCAACTCACAGTTGATCAGAATGCAAATCGGATGACTGCATGCTTTTCCCTGCTTGCACGTGATCAAGTCGAACCGTTCTTGGACCGAATTGGCAGCTGACGAGAAATGGGTCGTGTATAACAATGTCAGCTCCAAGAAACAGTGGTAGGACCCAAAAACAGATGCTAATGCCGACTCCCAAAGCCCGCTTACACTCCTTTAAGGTTCGGCTGCCTGTTTCGTGGGATAAAGCGGGGTGTTGTGTTTTTGAGCTGCTGTTGGACAATGCCACTATCACCGCCGATGTGCAGTGGGTTCAGTTCGATGATCTGCACGCATAGCTCACGTCGAAATGACGAGCAGTGCTGAACTGCAAGGGCGTCCTCCTAAAGCAGGATGGAGCGAGATCTCACCCAGCACGGGTGGCCTGTGACAAGATCAGGGACATGGGCTGGGAGCTGCTATATGTATTCTAAGAGAAATCCGACCTTGATTTACATTTCACCGTGGAACTATATATAGCGCATTGGCACCCGGAACGGCATGTGAAACTTAAAAAAACTACCGCCTGCAGCTCGAACGCGTAACATTTTGGAAGTATTCCGAAACAAGTTGCGGGTGGTTTAATATAAGCTTTCAAAATGAACTATGAATGTTCACTTGTTTTAGACCCATCGCCCTCGGTGGCACAGAGGTCTAAGCTTTAGCTTCTGATAGTTCGTCCGAGTAGGCTTGTGGTCCTATTCGTGGATGATGCATGGATGGTGTGGTTTTCCTACCGTTTTGATTTCCTCCCAAATCCCTGAAGCCGGTCAGTAGCGGATCGGAAAACCATCTTGAGGGGGTGCACTTGCTCCGGTCTAAAAAAGAGTAACTTCGTGGATCCCCCCTCCCCCTCCCGCACACACAAACTACAAACTTGCAGCGCTTCCCCTTCCTTGCATCGCACCGCTTTTTAAAAATTTTCATTAAAAATATGTCTTAATTTTGAAATCCCAAACTGCGAACGAAACCTGAAAAATTAGCTCTGTTTTTATGGCGTTCAATTGTCCGCTTTTTGAGGAAACCAATTTGATGGTTTTTAATCTCACACCTGGATAATTTCAAAATAAAGATTGATTCCTTTTCTCCAGATGGGTTAATTCAATAGAAAAATTTCCATCTTGGAAATTTGTTACTAGTTTTTGTTTATTGCCCAATCGAGGTACGTACTTCGCTGTGTCACCCACACTATTTCACACAAAATTCAAAGTCCACCCCACACGGTGACTTTCCCTGCTTCCAATTACTATTATTGCCAGACAATACTAAACAAACAGAACAAAGCTCACCAATACTAATTTTTGTTTATGGCCCAATCGAGGTACGTACTTTGCTCTGTCACCCACACTATCTTACACACACTTCAAAGTTTACCCCACACGTTGACTTTCCCTGCTCCCAATTCCTAATGATGCCAGACAGTACTATAAATAACATAACAAAGCTCAATTATACTAATTTTTGTTTATGGCCCAATCAAGATACGCACTTCTCTCTGTCACTCGCATTACCTCATACACACTTCAAAGTCTACTCCACACGGTGACTTTCCCTGCTCCTAACCATAGGCGGATTTAGGGAGTCTAATTTGGTGGTGCCGGTTGAGTTGTGGAAAGGGGGATTGCAGAGCTGAAATTTAAACCCTTGTAAGAAAGTGCAATATCAAATAGAAGTAATCGCGTTTCTCACATTTCTAAGTGAGTCATGGAAAAATTATAATCGGTAGCCACCGGGAATCGAACCCAGGGTCTTCCAGTTACGCGCCGGATATCCTTCCTCAGGCGCGTAACTGGAAGACCCTTTACTGAGCACTCTTTAAATAAGTTAAGATTTCATAATATTTATTCAGGCCCAATAATGAATTAGGACAACTACCGTACATGAAACACTTAAGTATTCTTATAGTGTTTTATTTTAAAACATTTTCGGCAATCAGAAAACTATTTAGAACATAAAATATTTACATACAAAAATTAACAAAAACGAGATTTGCTTTTTGTTCTCATTATCCACACTTTTGTAATTTTTATGTTTTCAAAGTCATATTTTTTCTTTTTTTCCCATAAATCCTTGGGGGTGCCGGGCACTATCTGGAACCCCTGTAAATCCGCCTATGCTCCGAACTACTAATGATCAGAGCCGATTTAAGTATCCGCGGGGCCTATGACACTACTAACAGCGGGGGCCTCTTCTCCAGCAATATACATTTTGCAACTTCCTCGGGGGGGGCGCCTCGGTGGCGCAGTGGTCTAAGCGATGGCCTCTGATCATTCGTCCGTAAGGGATCCGGGTTCGAATCCCTGTGAGGCATGGATGTTCTGTTTGTCCTACGGCACTAGCTCTCTCTCTTCCCTGGAACCAGTGACCCAAAATCAGGGACGGGCGACTGCTTACAGCCCATTGAGTTGCTCACGGTGGTCGTTAAAACCTCCAATCCAAAAAAAAATCCAAAAACTTCCTCTGGGAGAGGGAAAAAATGGCTGAACGATTGTAACTTTGGGTGTATGCGTGAAGGGTAACATGGTAATGTTTCATAAATTTTTATTCAATGTAATTCATAGAACAATAGATATTTGGATGGTTGGTTCATTACTTGACTACTATTCATAAAATAAGATTGCCGTCATATGCACGATTAGAATAACTAAAAGTTAAAAGAACTGATGCTCCTGCACACACCAAATGTTGTGAAGGTGATATGAATGACAGGTTAAAACAAGCATGAGATGTTTCAATCCCTCTTGGGATCATCCTCAGATGTGCTCTCAAATTAGTGATTCCGACCCTTAAATAACAGAAGGGGTAAGTGTCATGAATCAAACTGTGCGTTCACTGCGCATGTCTGGGATTGTTCACGGGAAATTCCGAATCGCTGAATGGGTGATTGTGCCAAGAGACTCAAATAATGTTCAAAGTGACAACACCTTGAATGCCTTAACACCAGATGACACAATCACCCATTCAGCGATTCGGAATTTCCCGTCAACAATCCCAGACATGCGCAGTGAACGCACAGTTTGATTCATGACACTTACCCCTTCTGTTATTTAAGGGTCGGAATCACTAATTTGAGAGCGCATCTGAGGATGATCCCAAGAGGGATTGAAAGATCTCATGTTTGTTTTAACCTGTCATTCATATCACCTTCACCACATTTGGTGTGTACTGGAGCATCAGTTCTTTTAACTTTTAGTTATTTTAATCGTGCATAAGACGGCAGCCTTATTTTATGACTAACTGAGCACGAACTATTCATCTATGACTACTATTCAGTTGACCTCGAAAGCAACTTTCAGGATGACTTTGCTGAATACATTTGCTAGTATTATCTTGAAATTGATTAAGCCATTTCCGAAGCTTGTCAAAGAAGATGAACATATAAACTGTCAGTTGAGTACACTTTTTATTAAACTTCGGTTAGTTACATGGTTCAGATGAATTGTTTACGAGACTTGGCAACCGGAAACTCATCAATTGTCCTCGACGTGTTTATTTCTTTCAGCGACTCATACTCGGTACCCATCAAAGCGAAGTAGTTGAGTATTGTTTGGTCCCTACTGCTTCTCACTTCGTTCTTGATTAGTTTCAAGTTTGAAAAAGAGAATTCACCACTGAACTTGGTAACCATCTGAGTGAGGTAAATCTTCATCACAATCGCGATAATACACCTATAGAAAAATAATTTCTGACAACCAGAGTACCAGTGTACACATCAGCGCTGGGCACATGCTACATGCGCCACTAGGATAAATCGACCCTGCTAATGATGCCAGTCAAAATTAATGAAAACAGAAAGAAGCTTACTCGTATTGCTCTTCATGGCCAGCAAAATATCTTTTAGCTTCCGTTCTCATTTTTCTCTGATTTTGAACCTATAGTTCTTGTTTGTTTGTTTGCTTTTTGTTTTGTTTTTTCTGCTGAAATTAGAACAGAACATTTTATCTCCAAATTTACAGCAAATTTTGGTTATGTAAAATTTTAAGAAAACCTGTGGAATTTTTACTGTAATTTTGCCAGAATAAATGAATTAATTATTTAGATACTGGCCATTTAAAAAGGAAAACCCTGTTTAGTTGCTTGCGCGGGGTGGTGGGGATTAGCCCCAGTCGCCCTCTGGTGGATTCGCTATTGAATTCAGTGGCACTGAATTACGGATGGGCTACTTCTTATAGCCGCTAGAGTTTCTCATCATTTTCGTTAAACTACGAAACAAAACAAGAAAGAGAAATAAGTTTTCAATATAAACTAAATACTTAAATGTTTCAATTGGTTTTGTTTGTAAGCTTAGGAAGGCATATACGGAGTAGGATGCAAAATAGGATCCAAAGGAGAGGATCCATATACGGAGTAAGATCCAAAAGTTCGGGGACAGAGCCTACCCGTGACAACAAAAGCAGGTAGCTAAAGTTACGACTTCTGAAATACATCCCGTATTCCCTCTCCTCCGTAGTCAGAAGGATTTGGCCCGTGCAAAGTGATTCGAATGCGCGCACAGACGTTTGCTGCTGTGGTTAGTCGTCTGTCTTTTGCGATGTGAGAAACATGGTTTTGAACAAAAGGATGAACGTATGCGGATATCGGGCGAATTAATCGACAAAGCTGATCGCTATCCTACGTTTTTCGATAACATCATCACAGGTGATGAAAAGTGGTGCTACTTGTTTGATATTCAGCCAAAGCGTGCTTCTTCAACATGGAATTCGCCGTTTTCACCGCGATCCAAAAAATTCAGGCAGGATCGCAGCAAAGGGAAATTCATGCTGGAGGTGTTTTTTGATTCTCACGGCATTGTCCATTCAGAATTTATTCCTAAGGGCACGACATTTAACAAGGAACATTATCTGGACATTTTACGTTGCTTACGGGAGTCAATCCGTCGTGAACGGCTGGAGATGTGGCGAAGTGGACAATGGTACTTTCTCCATGACAATGCGCCTGCACATCGGTCCCTGCACAGACACATTCAGTTTCTCTCCAGAATTCGTACCGGGTACACTTTGGTTTGCAGACCCATCGTCTGCTACAAGAAACGCGCTGCTAGTAACGCGCTGCCATCTATCGGGCGACATGAAATACGCGGCGTGGGTTATTTTTGAAACGAATGTGTTTGTGCAGTATTTTGGCTGGCCCTTAAAAAGGCCTTTATTGAATGTTAATTGTGTGCCTATTCTAAAACATTTACTGGGACGGAAAAGATATGTCCCCACTAGAATGAAAACCTGTCTTTGTGGTACAATAAGTAAATTAGATTTGTTATGTACCAGGAAAGAACTGTTTGACGATGCGAATCATCACCCCAAAGCACTGTTCTGAGGAAAGACGACAATTCCGTTGGAATAAATATTCCAGAATGTGGTCTGCCAAATGATTTTTTGTGAGACGCATCTGAAAGTCTGCTTTTCAGGGGAAGCCAGTAACTCTCTACACCTTGAGTATGAGCACCAGTACAAGGATCCACGAAATTGAGTGATTTGTTTTTGTACACTCATCCTTCGGAACTTCCTCGAAACAACGCTTCCAATAACAGAAACATGGTGAACCAAGTCACACGCACGGAGCGAACACAATGACGTAAGTGAGTCATCAGCGCTGGCAACCCTGAGCGCTGGGAGGAAGGAGCGGAAAACTTGTGATTTCCCATGATTCCAGGTTGCTAACTTCTAGCAGACGACGAGGGACGCAAACTGGAGTGCATCCATCGTACTAATGTGCTTCTACATCCAGCCTATTCACCCGACTTAGCCCCCTGCGATTTTTACCTCCTTCCACTGATGAAACAAAATCTGCAGGGACGTCGTTTTCTATCGACAAATGAGTTAAAAACAGCAAAGCAGGAGACATTACGAGGTGTTGAAAAACATGGCTTGCAGCAATGCTTCCACAGAAGCTTTACGAGTGATGGCAAAAGTGCAGCGTCGCCCAAGGGAATTATTTTAAAGGTGGCTATGAATCGGTGTTTTAAAGTATTCAAAGTAAGGAACTATACGCTAAGTTCCCGAATTTTCGGATCCTACCTCGTATTACGATTCATATTATTTCTTATGGTAAGCAAAAGTTCAAGCATTTTCTAAGATGAAGCGTATACTATACGATTAATGGCAGAAAGCCATGGTTCGAGTTACGAACAGCGGACAAATTGGCTTATGAACAAGTTTTGGAGCACAACGCGTTTGTACGTTAATCCGTGGATATGCTGAGCTTCAGCTTCAACGATGTATTCGTGCAATGTTCCGATTGGTTGGAACTGCCGCCTTTCCTGAGTTGATGTTATTGCAAAGTAGATGGGATCCGCAGAGAATCCCTGCAGTTCAAGTAATCATAGCAATAATTCTAAAACTCAACGTATGTATAAATTTTATCCGAATAAAATTTGCTTGTAGCTCAACAATTTTTACTTGACAATACATAAGTCACATGATCTTAGCATCACGAAATTTTGTCAACCGGTGCGTGTATCAGGCTGTGACAGCAGAGGTAACCGTAACCATTCTTACATGGGATGGTTTTCGGTTGTTGGCAAGTTGTGTGTAGTAATCGTATGTGTTAACTTATAAAAGTATGATCTTTCCGGTTTTCCAGCATACTCTGATTATATAATGGAAGAAACAAAATACGCATCAGAAAAATTGTTAGAATGGGAGCGAAACGAAGACCCATTAGCTCCACTGACGCCGCTACAGGAAAAAGTATTGAAGAAGTTCTGCAGTCCAACACTCGACCTTTTCCTAAAGACGTGAGTTAATATACGATTTAACTCGAACATGAAGAGATTTTTGAAATACCTGGGGTGCCTTTGACATTTATGGTTCTTTCAGACCACTGCCTTTAAATAATAGATATAATCCGCCGTCTTTTCCATTGCCGGGTAACAGATTTTATGCAGGTATGCATGCTAGGTTGTGGAAATTCACTAGTGTGAGGGTCTGCGTTTGCACTTAACTCTAGCTTTAGTAGCCACAGCAGAACTGTTCATTTGCGACTCAATTAAATACAAATTAGTTTACTCAAGGATAAGTTTAAATTGATATTGATCCGGATTTTTTTTTCTTTTTTTAAGTTTTCCCTATCCTTCCGCACAGCATTCCCAAAGAAAATAATGTTTGTGAACAGCAGTTCAAATAACCAGTTCATGACTTTTATTCCGAATAATTCAACAATCCAACAAGTGACACATAGATTTTTATATAGTTTTCAATAATTAGATGAAAGTCTAATGCTTGATCAAAATCCCTGTTCATGATTTTGGAATTTGTACCCTGGACCTGTTCAACATTCTGCTTTACATGTTCCTATTGTTAAGTGCTAAACAGAACGCAGCAACTAAAAAAGACTGCCATTTGCCAAACTCATATCTACAAGTACTGTGCGAGACCGGTTGTGACTGAATCCCGTGTATGGGAAAGTGCATTTGGCTGACTAGTTTTCTTGCTTCTCAGGTGTTTTCTTCCAATGTAACAATGCTTTCCAGAAGTAGAAACTGATGTCCTTTTATATGCAGAATTTTAGTCTTCCTGGAGAAAATTTCTCAGTAGTACAATTATATCATCATCATCATTGTCAACCATTATCAATCCACTGCTGGACGAAGGTCTCCCCAAGTTTCCTCCACAACGGTCTGTCTTGTGCCAGTCTCCTCCATGTCACCCCTGCATACTTTCGAATTTCATCCACCCATCTCCCATGTGGTCTTCTTCTGGGTCTTTTCCTGTCCCTTGGAATCCAATCTAAAATTTCGGCTGTCCATCGATGGTCTGTTCTTCTGGCAGTATGTCCAGCCCATTGCCATTTCAGGGATTTAACTCTGATCATGATGTCTTCCACTCTTGTCATTTTTCGGATCCACGAGTTCCTCTTCTTATCTCTCCTGGTTACACCAAGTATGCACCTCTCCATGCTAGTTTGAGTTGTCTGCAGCCTTTGTATGTCTCTTTTAGTTAAGGTCCACGTCTCTGCACCATACGTAAGCACTGGAAGGATGCATTGATCAAACACTTTTCTTTTAAGACATAATGGCATATTGCTCTTGAAAATTATACTGTTTCTTCCAAAAGCTCACCAGGCAAGTTTTGTACGCCGATTAATTTCTTCACCAATGTGACCCTCACTTGATCTGCTGTCCAAGATAAACGTACGTGTCTGTTATCTCCAGCTTTTCTCCATCAATCGATAAATCTTCATTTCTTGTAAAAGCATTGTACATCACTTTTGTCTTCTGAAAGTTCATTTTTAATCCCACTTCTTTACTCTTGTCAGCAAGTTCCTGGATCATACTCTGTAGCTCTGATGGGGTAGTTGCAAAAATGACTATGTCATCAGCAAAACGAAGGTGGGTTAGATAATCTCCATTAATCCTTATCCCTTTGTTTTCCCAGTTCAGTGATTGAAAGACATTTTCCAATGTGGCATTAAAGAGCTTCGGAGATATGGTGTCACCTTGTCTCACTCCTTTTCCAATTTTTATGTGTGTTGTATTTTCAAACAGCCGAATCTTTGCACTTGCATTTTCATAGATGTTATTAATAATATTAATGTATGCATCTTCAATACAGCAGGATTTCAGAGCCATTGCAATCGCTGATGGTTTCACCGAATCAAAGGCTTTTTCATAATCGATAAAAGCCATGCACAATGGAAGTTCATATTCCCTCGCTCTTTCAATTAGTTCTCTCAGTACGTGGATATGATCTATTGTGCTGTAGCCACTCCTGAATCCAGCTTGTTCTCTCGGTTGAGCCATGTCCAGTGTCACCTTCAAGCGGTGTGAAAGAACTTTAGTGAATATTTTATAAACCACTGATAGGAGGCTGATAGGTCTGTAGTTCCTGAGATCCTCAATGTCACCTTTTTTATGTAGCAAGATCATTGTAGCATTGTTCCAATCCTCAGGAATTTTCCCTTCATTAAGGCATTGAGTGAAAATTTGGGCGAGTACTGTTTCGATTTCTCCACTTGCTTCTTGTATGATGTCTACAGTAATTCCATCTTCTCCTGGAGCTTTTCCCCGCTTCATGTTCTTGATTGCATGTGCAACTTCTGCTGGAAGGACTGGAAGAACTCTGGTACTGGTACCTTTCATGATGTCTGGAGTACATGTATCATCCCTTTCATATAATTTGGAGTAGAAATCTTTCACTCTTGTCAAAATTTCACCTCTATTTCTTGTTACAGAACCATCTTCTTTTCTCAGTGCCATAATCTGTTTTTTCCCCTTACTGAGATGTCCCTTTGCTATCTTTAGGCTTTGGTTGTTTTCAATTGCTTTCCTTACTAGTTCACAGTTGAATTTCCTTACGTCTTCAGTGATACTTTTTCGTACTGTCTTGCATAGCTCTATGTATTCCACTTTGGAAGTCACATTTTCTTTAGTTGTCCTCATCACTCTTCTTTTTTGCATCAACATTTTGGTTTTTCCTGATAATTTGTTCACATGCAATTTGTTCTTAGACCCAGCTAATTTTGTTGCTGTTTCCATAAGAGCTTTGGTTACTTTTCTGTTAACTTCAGAAATATCCACTTCTTCCGATGTTAGGCCTTCTAAAGCAGAGAATCTGTTCTTCAGTTCCACTTTGAAGGTATTATGGTGTTTTTTAAGGTTGGTTATGTCAATAGATTTTGTTTGTCTTATGAGCTTGCTACGTTCGAGTTTAGTGTTGAGGTGTATCTTACATCTCACCAATCTATGGTCACTGCCTGTGTTGAACTTGTTTAGCACACTGCAGTCTTCTATGACGAATTTTTTGTTACACATAATAAAATCAATTTCACTTGTCGTCCCATTTGGATGTCTCCATGTCCATTTCCTGTGTGGCTTTTTCTTGAAAAAGGAGTTCAAGATGAAAAACCCTTCTGCCTCTGCAAACTCTACGAGAGTATTTCCACGCTGGTTTCTGTTGCCGTGACCAAATTTACCTACTGAAGTTTCATTCTGTTGCCGTTGCCTTATTTTTGCATTGAAATCTCCCATAATTATCTTCAAGTGCTGCTTACCTTTATTATTTAGATCACGAATTTCCTCATAAAATTCTTCAATTTCTTCTTCAGCATGACTTGTGGTGGGTGCATAAGTTTGAATAATCTGAGCCTGGTATCTTCTTGAGAGTTGGATAACGAGTCGTGCAGCTCTGTCAGAGGAACTTTCAACTTCTACAACTTTATCCTTCAGTTTCTTGTTTATTATAAATCCAACACCACTAGTTCTGCCAGTATCTGTCCCACGATAGTAGAAGAGATGTCCACTTTTCAGTTCAATGAGATCTTCTCCTTTTCTCCTTACCTCACTTAGCCCGATGATGTCCCACTTGATCCTTTGTAGTTCCTCTTCCAATTCAAGAAGCCTTGAATCAGAAGATAGGGAGCGTCCGTTATACGTAGCCAAGGTTAGCATCAGATGGCAGCCTAGTCCGGTCCTCCGGGGATTCTTAGCACCCTCTGCCTTCATGTCGCACTGGCTGCTGCCTTGGCCAGGTACATTCCAGCTGCCGGAGACTGATGGCAATGGGCTGGACATACTGCCAGAAGAACAGACCATCGATGGACAGCCGAAATTTTAGATTGGATTCCAAGGGACAGGAAAAGACCCAGAAGAAGACCACATGGAAGATGGGTGGATGAAATTCGAAAGTATGCGGGAGTGACATGGAGGAGACTGGCACAAGACAGACCGTTGTGGAGGAAACTTGGGGAGACCTTCGTCCAGCAGTGGATTGATAATGGTTGACAATGATGATGATGATGATGCAGAAAATATTAGCTTTTCCAGTTTCAAACATTGGTAATGAAAACTCAATGTTTTTTCGATGTATCGGCTTTTGAAACATCAAGGCTTAAACCCTTTTAGTGCTACATGTAATGTATGTGTCAGAAATGCTAAGACATTTTCTTAGAAATTTCAAGCTTTAAGAGAAAACGCTGTACTTTCCATAAATGTTAATATTTTTGGCCGAAATTTTCCCCTGAACTTTATAAAAATTTTCTTGACATTTCTATAAATGTAATATATATATATATATTAAATACATTACATTTCAGATTACTGAATTCTGTTTAAAAATAACTATGTGAAATATTTTTTTAAAAATAGAAATTACGAATTCAAAATGAATTTTCAAAGACTGTTCTTTTTTCTGCAAATAAATAAATAAATTTAAAAAATGAGGAAATATAATGATAACTCCCTTAATTTTGAGTATACCCTTACAGATTTCTGTTATTCTAAAGTGATTCAAAATCATCAATATCATTTGGCAAACTTTCACTCTCATTACAACTAGCCATTTCAAGATTTCCTTACAGTCTCATATTATTCTAAGGTGATTCAAAATGCACGTCTGCAAATACTGAGGAACAAGCTGTCAATAAAGTTCATCCTCAGTTAACACACGAATTTGGAAAAAGATGTGGGTGATTCGTAATTCTCAGAGTTTTGCAATTGTATCGTTTTTTTTGGGAAAAAAGAAATGAGTAACGTAAAGAGTTTCTAGTAATAAAACACATTTCGTTCTCCTTGAAATGCTGCAATTTACTCCGCATTGTCCTTTGTTTACAATAAAGTGAAATTTGAAATCCTGTGCTGCAAAGTCCGCAAGGAAAATAAACACGCCGTTGTCACTGGACCACGAGTTGCACGTTATTTTACTTTAAATGGGGCTCAAAAAAGTGATGTTTGACAGTGTAATGTTCTATAATCTATGGTCCGCAATCTCTTGTGAATAGCCTTGCCTCAACTGTAGTTGGAAAAGTTTTGGCTAAACTTAGCCTTCCTCCCGTCACGCGGCGAAAGTACATGCGCAGCAGCTAACGCTAACTTACGATGTGATTCTTATTGTATATTCTCGTGATTTTTTCAATAATATTGCTATTTGATGGTGCGATTCATGGAGGTTTCATTTTAAAACAATATGCAGGGATAGGAGCGAGTCTCCTTTTTAGCTAAAAGTCTCTTTCTTTCCAACTTGTCTCTTAAAGTATCTTTTTTTGTAATCAAGTCTCCTAAAATCTCTTTTTAAGGGATTTGTTCTTGGATTACTTGTCTTATTTTCTCAAATTTGTTTAACCTTTAGGTAATATTGTATAGTGACCCCAATGAAAGTTAACTGAGGGGTGTTTTGGTTTCATTTGTGCTTCTCTTTTTAATTTGAGAGGTGAGCACTTTTGAAATCTGTGAAGTCCTAATTTTGAATGTGTTTAATGAAATGTATTTTTATTGTTCCAGGAGCTTTGAGTGAATAATTTTCGTGCAAGCTATGACTGATGACAGTATATCTATTGAGAGTGTAAAAATTCAAAAGAAACTAGTGCAGTATTTTGGTGTTTTAATAGTTCTGTTTTAATTAAACATTTTAGTGAAAAAATCTGAGATTTCATTATGGGCAAGTGCAAGTTTCGAGACTTTTGGTTGAAACAAGAAGACAGTAACGGTCATGAACTTTCATTGTGGTGTGTTAAACAAAGTGAGTCTGAAGCTTTTTGTAAATTATGTACTGCTATGATAAATATTGGGAACAAGGGTGTTCACTCATTATTACAGCATGCTGGTGGCTTCAAACATAAGAAAATCTTGTTGGAGGTTTTGAATCCAAAACAGATGACTTTGGGCAGGTCAGCTGCAACATTTAATGTTGGAGAGCAATCTTGTAGCTCCTTTACCAACAGTACTATTCAAAATGCCCAATTAGAGCTAGTGAGTTCAAAAGACAAAGCACCACTGCTGAAATAATTCTTACCCTCAAACACATTTGCAGCAATTTCTCAGCTAATTCTTGCAGTGACTGGAAGCAAGTTTTGGATGCCATGTTTCCAGGAGTAATTCCATCGGACCTCTCTCAGTCCAAAAAAGATGCAGTACCTTATAAATGATGCACTAGGCATTTATTTTTGTGATCAAATGCTAGAAGATTTAGGTTTGACAGTGTTTACTATTTCATTTGATGAAACAACTAATATTGAGAACAAAAAGGAAATGCAGATCACTGTTCGTTATTGGTCAGAGGCCAGGACTGAAGTTGTTTCGCATCATTTGGATACAGTTTTTCTTGGTAAAACTGATGCAGAAACACTTTACTCTGAAATTTCCTCAACAATTGATCGTGCTAATTTACCACTGAATAACCTGTTAATGATAGAGTCGGACGGTCCCAACGTTAACAAAACAAAACTGTGCATAGGCTGTTCAATGAAAAACTCTTGACAAAATAAGGTCCAAAGGATTGGTGGACATTGGAACCTGCCCAATCCACATCGTCCACAATGCATTTCTCAAAGCTCTTGAAAATTTTGGTGAAGATGCTTCCTCTTTGGTGATAAGCATTCATTATTATTTTAGTGACTGGCCATCAAGATGGGAAGATTTTGAAGCTATCCAGAATGAACTCAAACTGCCTGCACATAAATTTATTAAACATACTACTTCTAGATGGTTAACTTTTGTTGATGCTGCCAAAAGATTGACTGAGCAGTGGCCTGCTGTTTTACAGTATTTTTTTTTTAATTTGTACCTTCTAAAAAAGAAATTACCATCTTCAGAGAAACTCTTTTAAAAATGTTTTGCATTGTTAAAGAAACCTGGGATGTTGGCTGAACTTCATTTTACTCTTTCATCTGCTGAACTTTTTCAGACATTCCCTAGAACTTTTCAGGTTAACCGTCCGCTGGTTCATATTTTGTTTAAAGAACTTCTGTCAGTAGTGCAGAAGCTAGCCATTCACATTTGCCATTCATCTGCTTTAGAATCTTTGTACTCATATGACTGGGTAAATAAGAAATTATTTGATCAGAAAAATTTGGTAGAACTGTCTTCTTATTACAATGTCTGAAGAAGTAAAGAAAGAAGTTTCTTTGCCAATCACACTATATTGCTGGTTGTACACACCTTATAAAAATGGCCATCACACCTTAATTAAGGCTTAAAAAAACCCTTGGATGCCTACACAAATCAGAAAGAAAGACAGAGAAGCTATCGACAGATTGCGACTGTTGCCAAAGCGCTCCCTTTGGATATTCGTAAAGTTCGCCTCCTAGATGAGTGAAAATGTCTTCAAGTGGAAAGTGATGAATCAGATGCCAATGAAATCGAAAAGTATTGGAATAACTTTTTTCTCTTAAAACATCTGATGGATTACCCAAGTATCCTATTGTTACCAAGCTAGTGAAATCAGCATTATGCCTCTCGCATGGAAATGCTGACATTGAAAGAAGATTTTCATCCTCTAAGTTTATTTTTGATGATTGTCCACAGATGTCTGTGAGAACACTTAATTCAGTTCTTATTATAAAAGATGGAATGGGACAATATAAAAATAACCCTTCCTTTGTACCAATTACTAAGAAACTTATATCGTTGGCACAAAATGCTCATAACCATTACCAAGCATATCTGAAGGAACAACGGCATTAGAAAGAAAAAGAAGAGCGTATGAAGGTAGAAGAAGAAAAACGAAAGAAAGAAGAACAAAGACAAAAAAAAAAAAAAAAAAGAAGTTCTAAGAAAGAAATTCAACACTTGGAATGTACACTTAAAGAGAAGAACCTTGAAACCACTGAGGAATCAGCAGATGTTTTGTTAGAAGATGCCACAAAAAAGCTGAAAAAAGTCTGGAGAAAGGAGATGTTGTGCAAAATCAAGTGGCTCAGGGTATATTAGAGGGTTTTCGTTCACTGAAAGACTTGGAAAACAAAGAATTTAAAAAGTTCAACAGCTGCAAACTGTGGTTGAAAAAAGAAAAAGCACGATGATTACCAACTTTTTTCACAAAAAGCCTAAAAAACAGTAGTCCTTTGTTGCATTTTAATTTTTGTAATACATAGTTTTGTAATTTTAATAATTAGCTACATTTAATTATAATTTTAGTTCTTTAAAATTAAGACCTTTCACTATTGTGATTTATTATAATAGGCTGATAGATCTTCAAGATAAGTTTATTTGTGCTATTTTTTTTTTATCCATAAATCTCATGTAATGTTGATAAATAAAATATGGCCATACCCAGAATGAAATGAACAATTTGCTTATAACTGAAGAAGTTTTGTAGTTTACTTGCCAGAACCAATAAATTGACATTTTATTTTGGACTTAATTAGCCTTTAGTAGGGGTTTTTATTTAAAAAAAAATAAAAGTTTTTTTTTTTCAAGTCACGGTAATCATAGTTTGTTTTTGTCTCTTTTTTTGTAATTATAGTCTCTGAAATCTCTAATTTTGGCCTCCAAATCCTCTCGTATCCCTGTATGATTAATAAATGCTATGATCATTCACACCAATATCTACTGTCTGATTCAGGAACTACTCTGGTCAAAATCAAGGGCTGATCATTCAGCCCACTGCTCTTTTAGCACATCACGCATAGGCCGATGAATAGACCACATGGCACTTAAAAGGGTTCTGCAACATCAAGGTTTAAACATTGATTATCGGTGGCAAAACTTTGATGTTCAAAAACATTTAGGATTTTTGCCATCCCTAGTTAGGACTGGTTTCACTTCCTTTTAGCTTTACTTCTGAATTACTGTATTATGCTTTTGTAAATCGGCACTAAAAATAGAAAATGGCCAAACTGGCGACCACCAAAATAAATTTAATCGCCAAAGCTGCCTGTTAATCGCCATCTGGTGAATGGCAGGTGCTACTTTGCACCTATAGAACTTGTGAGGTGAGGCCAACTGGAACAGGTTTCCTTGAAATTGAATTTTCTTATTTAAACTGATGACAAAGTCTTTGAACCACTCTGCGAGAAACATTAATCTGTCTGGCAGCATCAGCTAATGATAAGCCCGTTTCTATCCACCCGATCCCCCCATCGTAATGAATCAGGTAAACAATTTTTCCTTGACATCACCAACAATATCTCCACTCCTAAAATTGAATGTCAGTGAACATTGATTCACAACAGACAAACATGCAACAGTGTCACATCCAGCGCTACCTCTGGTTTTTACAAAAATATCCAATTCTTATCCCTCGAACGTGGTAGGTATACTGTTTTCATGTGATTTTAGTAACGTGACTTATTATCCTATGTATCAACTCTGCTTGTTATCTTTCTTTGCATTCTTTTAATGGTGAGGGTCAAGTAACTGGTTGTACCTTAACTTTTGGAGGTCAGTGTAGTTGCGAATGTTTCTCTTGTTTTTCAATGTTTGTGTTCCTTCGCTTCTTATTTTTACAAAACACAAACTACGAACTCCTTTCCTTAGTATCTGTACATTTTATCGTTGATACTTTTTTTGTGACTAAACTCTTTCAACAAACCTCACTAAATGCAAAGCTTTTTAAAAATGAGTAATGTAATGCGTACTGGGAAATGGACGGGCGTACATTGTACGATTCCAATTGTTCGTCATGGAAGTAGGAGCAACAAATTGATCTATGTACTTTATGCTATGTCTTAAGCAACCTTCTGTAAAAAAACATTTCAGCATTTTAAAACTTCCAGTTTTCATATTGATGGCTTGACGGACATGATCTTCAATCAGCTGATTTACGGGCTTTTCATAAGCATTATATATATCGACAGTCAGATCGATATACCTATATAGTGTTTAAATGTGATATAAAATGTTTCCATTACTTTTTATTCCCGATATGGCATGTGCTAATTATCTTTACGTTCAGCGAGCTTTTAGTAGGAGAAGCAGACCCCAAGCTATGGCCCTGGCTGCTGCACATAGTTTATCCTTACTAATTATTTGACACACTATTATTTTGGTCTACTAAATATGGGATTTTTATCTGGTACAGTGTCCAGTATATGTTTTGGCCTGGAATATTTTTGGGGAACATCTGCAATGTAATTTAATGCTTCCCTAACCAAATTAATCATTCTTGTTGTAGGTCGAACTATCTCAAAAAATACAAGCCTGGATAATACTTCAATCCCACCACCACACAAAGGAGAAAAGCTAACCAGTAATGTTCCATCATGAATACATTTACAGCTGTGCATACACATGAAATGGCAACAAGTACCTATGACCTTGAATCCCAAGATGGAGTTTGAAAGGACAAATGCTGAAGAGTTAGGTGTTGTGGACTGCAAGGAACACAGCTGGAACTTAATGTCCCAAAGATTGCACAACTGATTCATAGTGTTGAATACGTCAAGTATATACATTGTCCACAATTAGTCTATTGCAAGCCATGTTTATCAGTCTTCTTAAGGTTTTCCATTTTTGATGTTTTACATTCGCAGTCAAGGTATCTCACCTTTGTTTTTAAACTCTCTAATGTTCTTGATTTTTATTTGATCACTACACATTTTTAGCTTTCATAGAATTTTTCTGACCCTGATCTCTCGTAACGATGTTTTTACGCTGTTTGAAATTTTTATTTCCTGGTTTTTTTACCTGATCACTACATTTTTTATTTTCATTGAGTTAAGACCCTGATAACTTGTAGCGATGTTCTTACACTGTGTTTCGAAATTTTTATTTCCTGGCATTTTGATATAAAGTTTTTACCAGTATTTTTAGTCCTTGTTACAATAGCATTGGTTTACGAAAGAAGTACATATATTTGTAGCGTGTATTTTGCTTGATGTAGTTAGACAGGGGCTTGGTCACCTAGAACCTTATTCTGGCCGGATCACATGGTTCCTAGGGAAGAACACGCATAACATTTTAAATGGATTGAGAGTCATTTTGAAAGTGTTTCAAAACCATAAATGATTTTTTAACCAGTCTGCTTTATCATAGGATTATCAGTATTTTTAGTGTGGTGCTTAAGAGTAGAAAAGAGATACAAAATTATTTTCATGCTGAAAAGTGGAAATTAAATGTGAATTAGTATAATAAAAATGGGTTTTTGTTTCAAAAAATGTCTGTGAAAAATAACATATTTTAAACAGTTGTATGGAGGACAGTAAATTGCAGCCTTTCTGTGCTGTTGATAATAAGTAACATTTCAGATGATTCTTTGTTTTCTGTGATGTGACAGTTCTGTTTACAGACTTAAATGTGTTTTTTAACAGGATGTATCTCCTTGCCATACTGCAGATGCTGAACATGGATTGTTTAGCACACATGATATGTGCAGTTGTCTTTGCAGAGTCCCAACTTCAACATCATTGAACACCCATGTGCTAAATTGGAATATTAGGCAATGATTAAAAAACATGTTTACTTACTTCGAGAGGTTAAAAATTAGAAAAATACATCAGTGTGGATGATCAGCCCACAGTTGATGGTTTCAGTTGGTCATTCCACCTAAGAGTTCTGAAACAAAAACCCAGTGAATTGGAGTCTTTTGGCCAATGTCACACATAGCTAGTTGATATCTCAGCAATAGTTAAACTGAGTTTAATTTAGTTTCCAAGAATCGTAGAGGCTCTTGTTGCTGTCATGTGTGCTATTATTGCCTGAGGAGGCAAACCAATCTCTCACTAAGATCGCCCACAAAGTAAAATCTAGTTCCCTCAGTTAAATTAAGTTTATCTGTCAGATTTTCTTTCTTTGAGGAGCTGATATCTAAATCTCAGAGAACAGCTTAATGGTATGTATGTACATATGTGTATGTATTAACACACATGTCCATTATAATTTGCAGCTAGTCATTGTTTTGCTGGAGCATTGAACTATTGCTGCATTTGTTTCTTTGGTATAAAGACCCAGGGGTGTATAACAAAAGCTAAAGAGGAGTTATTGTGGTGCATGTCAGTTACCTCAGTGAAAAATATTAGTTCAAACACTTTTTGTAAGAGGTATGCATGCTATGTAGCCTTTGCATAAATATTGCTAATTGTTTACAAGTCAGACACTTGTTTCCAGTTTGTTTTTTCATGAAAATGCCCCTCCCTCTCATGATAATCAATGCTTTCTATTTCAGATGGCAGAAATAATGTTTACTTTTTTTTTAATTTACACTGATTCATTATACATAAATTGACTTTCACACATGCTGTACAGGAGAGCCAGCATCCAGTTTGTTTACATTTGTACAGCTACCTAAACCCATGACTGTCATATGTAACAGTTATCATCCATAACTTCAAATATGTTACATCTCACAAAAAGACACAGATCTACCTCAAGTGTAGTCAGCAAAAAGTTAGTACTAGCTGCATTTTTAACAAATGCATTATCATGATTAGCTAAGTCTTGAGATAGCTACTGATGTGATGATAAGAAATGGAATGAGTTTAAATCAGTAAAAAAGCAAAGTATATGATTTTGTGACGTTTTGTCAATTATATCATGGATGATGCTCACGTATAGTAGACAGTTTATTAAGTTGAACAAATGTAAACAAATTGGATAATGGCATTCCTGCTTATCATCTCACAGATCCATTGCCATGTGTATAATGAATCTGTATGAATAAGAAAAGAGCAAAAGAACATGAAATATTAGAAAGCATTGACTATCTTCATTAAAAACCATTCCCTAAAAAAAAAATTATAAAGCAAGTGTGTCATACTCACAAACATTTAGTGTTTTGTATGTGTGTATAATGTATTCTGGTCATGAAGAAGTTTATCATCTGTTGCGAGTTCAACAGGAACAACATGTCTGTTTCCTTGAGGAAATGGACCCAATCTTTTGCATTTTTACAGGGGAAAATATGTATGGGGAATCATTGTTCAGTATGACAATTTTAAGTAACTACTGCACTCTGTACATAGATCTTTACATAAATTAATGTAATTGCAGTACATTCTTTGATTATTATCTGATCCCAGTGTTTTATCCCATCTTTGCCACCTGTGAGTGAATGTGGTATTTGTGATGCATCATGTTTATCAAAGTGTTTCTTTTCTTTTTGTAGCTTCCTGTGGATGATGATGTTGTTATTCAGCCTCAGCTTTACATGCCACCTGTAAGTGACTGTGATACTAGTGAGACATCATCATGTTTATCAAAGTTGCAGTTAAAGGGAGTCAGAGTTGAAAATGCCCAGCAGGTAAGGAATTATCTGCCATGTTTTGTGCAAGTCTTTTATAATTTAAGTATTTCTGCATAATCTAGATGCACTTTTTTTTTAATGTATTTTTATGTATCAGAACTCTTTTTTTTTTTTTTAATGATAATAGTTGGTCTTCTTTTCACTATGGAGCACATAAATAGCATTTTTGCTTGTATGGACTTGTCCATATATACAAATAATCCCATATTTCAATAGAATTACAAGCATTGCACCTTTCCTGGGAGGAGTGATTTGGGGTGATAAAGTTGCCAAATCATCATACACTATATTGACAAAAATCACCAGACACCTAGAAGAGAAACACAACATACTGACATACATTAGAACGGTGTCAGTCTACTTTTGGCCTTAATGCATGCACTGACCCTTCGAGACATGCTTTCAACAAGGTTTTGGAACACAGCAATATGTATGCGCTTCCATTCAGTACATAATGCTGCCGCTAACTGTTGCTTAGTAGTAGGCCTTGGTTCCAAACTTCTTATGCTACGCTCTAATTCATCCCGTAGGTGCTCTATGGGATTCAGATCTGGGCTCTGTATTGGCCAGTCCACACACGATACGGAATTATCGTCAAAACACAACGTAACAGTCCTTGCTTTATCGCTCGGTGCATTATCCTGCTGGTACCAACAAGGCTCGGTTCCATAGTATTGCCACAGAGTTGGTAGAGCATAATTATCCAGAATATCGAGGTAGACGTGCTGGTTAACAAGTTTATCCATGATAACCAATGGGCCTGTGGCCGGAACCATACCACGAAAAATCACCCCCACACGAGTACACTGCCAGCTCCAAACTTGACCACTGGAACAGTGTGCACTGTGGGAATAACGTTCCCCGGCTGCCGCCATACCCACGCACAGCCATCAGGCTGATGGATCATGTATCTGGATTCATCGGTCGATAGAACCCATTTCCTTTGATCTACGGTCCATGACAAATGTTCTTTACACCATGTTAAGCGACGAGTAGCATTTCGAGCGGAAATGAAAGGCTTATGAGCAGCCGCACGAGCACGGTGACCAATTAAATGAAGTTCTCTGCGAATGGTACGTTTACTTGTAAACCGAGGTTCCAGAATTTTTACTCACCTTTACACTGAGGTCTTGTGCAGTACTCCGTCGATTAGCTGAAATGACTGTCCTGAGGCTTCGACGTCCTCTATCACTGATTTTCTTTGGTCTGCCTGTAAGTTTTGCTACTTCAGGCACGCCATGTGTCTTCCACTTATTCAGTACATCCAAAACAGTTTACTTGGGTATGTTTAAACGCCTCTCGGTTTCTCTTATGGACAGCCCACTAATATAACACCCAGCAATCTTTCCTTTCTCAAAGTCAGTTCTCTTCCGCTGTGACATTTTCACTCAACCTCACAGTGCAATAAGATCGCGGTCAGCTGTAGGCTTGTTTTCATACCGTTTGCAGCTGTACCATGCATCTTAACAACACAGCGGATCTGTTCGTTTGCTTTTGAAGGGATGTCCGGTGACTTTTGTCAATATCGTGTATATTCTTATGGGATTGATTCCAATCATCATTACTGCATAGCAGAGCACACAGTTGATGTATCTTCCATGGTACATGGAGCAAAAAAGATTTTAGGGGTAGCCTTTAGAACTTTTCCCACTTTTGTGTCTGCACTGGGTGTCTTACAAGCATACCTCAAGACTACTCATATGATATACGAGGTATGATCAAAAAGTATCCAGGCAGGTTGCATAAGTTCAGAATCACATGACACAGCAGGAAACAGTTTGGCACAGGTTGACCTTGGAACCTACTATGCATTGGCCGTGAGTCATGTCTTCCTTGCTCGTCCATTTTTTTTTTTTTTACGGTAGTGCTTTGTTCTTACATGTGCAAAGCTGTTCATATTTGTTGTGTTGAAAAAAAATTATCAATAAATTTGCAGTAGATTTTCTTAAAAACTTGCAAAGACACATACTCAAAGTTACAGAATATTTATAGAGATGATTGTATGAATCATGCACAAGTTTATAAGTGGTATAAACATTTCAAAGATGGTTGTGAAAGTGAATGGTGTAGGAGGCCCCGAACCAACAAAAGTGAAAACAATGAACTCGTGTGCACAGCTATTCAGGAAAATTGCATAATCACTATTTGTGACTTATCTGAAGACTGAAACATTAGTGTTGGTTCATTTCAGTCAATTCTTGTGGATGACTAGGAATGAGATGCATCTCAGCCAAATTTGTGCTAAAATTGCTCTTAGTTGAGCAAAAACAAGCCCATGTTTTAGCTGCTTGCAACCTGCTTGAATGCTTCGAAAACAACAAAAACTTTTTGAAAACTATCATAACTTATGATGAACCGTGGGTTTATGGGTATGACCCCAAAACGAAGTCTTCACAGTGGAAGACCCCAAACTCTCCCAGACCCAAAAAAGCACAATAGAGCCACAGAAATGTCAAAACGATGCTGGACTGTTTTCTTTTTTTATAACATGATTGAACTGTGCATCATGAATATGCTCCATCAGGTCAGACAATCAACAAGAAGTACTATCAAGTTTTAAGAGGGATGCAATTCATCAGAAAAGGCTGGCATTGCACGAGAGTGGCAAGTGGTAACTGTACCATGACAACATGACTGCCCATGGGCAGTGGAAGGTAGGAGTGCCGCCCCGGTGGCGCCGTGGTCTAAGTGATGACCTCTGATCATTCGTCCGAACGGGGTCCGGGTTCGAATCCCAGTGAGGCATGGATGTTGTGTTTGTCTTACGGCACTGGCTCTCTCCCTTCCCTGGAACCAGTGACCCTAAATTAGGGACGGGGACTGCTTAAAGCCCATTGAGTTGCTCACGGTGGTCGTTAAACCTCCAATCAAAAAAAAAAAAAAAAAAAAAAAAAAGGTAGGAGTACACAAGAGTTTGACCCCCCCCTTGGAATTTCATGGTCCCCTCACTGGAGTAGGGTCTTTCTTTAAAACATCTTAAAAATTTCTGGTTCACATATGGTATAATTTTTTTTTTTTATGAAAATTTCCTGGAGACCGTCACGATGTTTTGCAGTTTTCAGGAAAACGCGTGAAGTACAACTTTGAAAATGGATTTTGTACTAGTAAGTTGAAAAGTTAACTCACCATTGTGTTTTTCGCTTCAAAAAGATTGTTAAAAAGATTCTCAAATGGCAATGGGCTTGATATATGGGCTATATGAACTGACTGGCTACCATTAAACAACTGAGATAGATTAGATTTGACTAAGGGGCAGGAGAAGACCCAAAAGCAGGCCACCTGGAAGATGGATGGGAGCAATTCCATGTCAGATCAATCACCTTCTTGACCTCACCATTTCTGATTTTGATGAAATTTGGTATGAAGCACACATATGACAAGGTAAGTAATTCTGCTAATTTTCAGATTTTTATTTTGAAAATTGTCCAAGATATACACACATAATAAAAATTGAAATTTTTGTAAAAAATGACAAACTCACACACTTATAAAAGGCTGTAAATTTTTTCCCAATTGTAGTAGAGTGACAATTCAAACACAGTTGCAAAGCTAAAGGATTGATCTTTCTATAGATACCATACATGACCTTTTTACAACAGATTAAAGTTTCAAGGTTATCCACTGTGACCTTTGTCCTTGAATATCTCAAAACATGCCATCTTAAAAAATTACGAAAAAAATATATTTTATTGTTACAACATTCTCCTACCCATGTGCCAGGTATTAGGCTGGCACCGCTATGGCAAGGCAGTGTAGGATTAATAGGAGTGTCATGCTGCACCCTTTTGTATGTAAGGCACAGAGACATACCATGCAATAAATATTTCTTACGTTGAGGATTTGTGTTTATTATACATGAAATGCGTAGATATTATAACAGATCAACAGATTTATCAGAAATATGCTATGTGACAGCAATTTTACTTGATAAACACAATTTTCAGCAGTAAATAATGTCAACAAATCTTTGAGATCAGAGATTGAAACTCCACCCATTTTAGCCAATGGCAGGGCTTCTTCTTAGCCAATGACAAAGCTTCTTATTAGAGCCAATGACAGGGTTTCTTATTAAAGCCAATGGCAAGGCTTCTTATTACAGCCAATGAGAAATCTTACTGGTACACCATTTTACATTTGCTGTTATTTCAATTCTGAGCTTGTGAGTGTGTGGTTATCAATTTATCTGTAACATTGTTAACTGTTTAATTGTTATTTTATTTTATCTTTATTGTTATCTTTATTTAATCAATTTCTTTTTATCAAACTATATTTATTTATCATTTTTTTTTTTTTTTGCAGGTGCAGTTTCATTAACCAAAATGGATTTTACAAGTCGAATTTTTTGTTGCAATCCTCTGGGTAAAAGTGGACACACAAGGTTTAGAAAGAATCTGAGAAAAGTACAGCCTTGGATGGTTCAGAAATGTCCAAATATAACATTAGAACAGAAAATATGTAGTTCATGCAGAAAATCTATCTCTGAAATGCCAGGTCCTTCATGTATAATTGAAACAGATGCAGAGGCAGAACAACCTCAGTTAAGTGAAGATAATTCAGAAGGAGTGGTGAAGAGTGAGATATGGACTGACAGAAACACAACTTTGGATAGTCTGAATGATACGTTACTTTCTCTAGGCGAATCTCCTGTGAAAAAAAAAAAAGATTAGGTGTTGGACAGTACAGTAAGAAGAAATATCAGAAAATTGGTGAAGTGATAAAAGACTACATAGGTGTTCCAGAATGTGATAATCCTGTGACAGTGTCTGATGAATCGGTCATGATTTCACAGTTGAAAGAAAAATTTCAAGAAACAGACTTAGCAGTGTTAAACTCCAAATACTAACAATATTACCTAGAACCTGGAGTATTCGTAAAATTCAGGAAGAATTTGGTGCAACATATTACATGGCACGAAAGTCTAAAAATCTAGTGGAAGAGCAGGGTATTTTAGCAACTCCAAATCCTAGGCCTGGGAAAACTCTCAGTGACAGCACAGTTGAAAACATTATTGCATACTATAATAATGATGAAGTGAGCCGTTGTTTACCAGGAAAAAGATTTTGTTACAATGATGGAATCAGGATCAAAAGTACAGAAACTTCTTATTCTAGGAAATTTGAAAGAGATATTTCAAGGATTTAAAGACAAGAATCCTAATGTCAAAGTAGGGTTTTCAAAGTTCTGTGGTTTACGCCCAAAGAATTGTGTGCTGGCTGGTGCAAGTGGAACACACCTGTGTCTGTGTGTGTTGTGCTCATTAAAATGTAAAACTTATGCTAGCAGGGTGCAAATTGCAAGACTTAACTCGTAATGATGAATTACCAGTTAGGACATACAAAGATTGCCTTGCAAGAATAACTTGTAACCCTCCTCTTCCAGAATGCTTCTTCTTCAAGTGTGATTCTTGTCCTGGTATAGCACACTTACTAGAGCAAATAAGTAGCTTATTCATCATGAATGGGATTGATGAAATTGTATATAAATTGTGGACTACAACTGATCGCACAACACTTATGACAGTCTGTAACACTGTAGAAGAATTCCTTGAGACCTTTGAATCAAAAGTGAAATTGCCATTGCCACATTCTTTTATAGCTATTCAGCAGTCATACTTTCTGTCAAATCTGAAAGAAAACCTTGATGATAATCAGTGTGTTGTGTTGTGCGATTTTGCTGAGAATTATTCCTTCATACTGCAGGATGCAGTCCAAGGATACCACTGGAACAATTCCCAAGCTACTATTCACCCTTTCGTCGTGTACTACAAAAAGTTCACACACACTTCAGTTGGATCATGTTTCTTTTGTTGTCATCTCAGAATGTCTTAACATGACACTATCAGTGTTCACCTTTTCCAGAGCCAATTGTTGCAGTTTATATCATCACACTTTGACAAGAAAGTAGAACACATCTATTACTTCTCAGACGGTGCAGCCTCACAGTATAAGAACAGGAAGAATTTTGTCAATCTGTGCCGTCATTATGTAGATTTTGGTATCACAGCTGAGTGGCATTTCTTTGCCACCTCACATGGAAAGGGGCCATGTGATGGCGTGGCAGGCATCATTAAGAGATTAGCTGCACGTGCCAGCCTTCAGTGTTCATACAATGACCAAATTATGACACCGCGACAACTGTATGATTGGGCTTCCAGAAACATTCCTTCGTGTCATTTTAAATACAGCACGGACAAGGACTATGAGAACCACAAGGAGTTCCTCGAGATACGTCATGCTAGTGCTCGACCAATTCCTGGTACTCAAAAACTTCACTGTGTAATACCAGTAAGCCGCACAGCTATTAAAACCAAGATGTATTCAAACTCAACTGAATACAAGGTTGAGTCAGTATTGCTAAATCCAATAGAACTGGATTTGGAGGATATTTGTGGCTATGTTATTGTTGAGTATGATAACCTGTGGTGGGTTGGTTGTGTTTTGGATGTGAACATTCATACAGAACAAGTTAAGATAAGTTTTCTGCACCCACATGGGCCTTCAGTGTCTTTCACATACCCACAGAAGCCAGATATATTAGAAGTGGATAAAACAGTGGTCATTACGAAGGTTGACCTACGAACAGCAACAGGTCGGACATATTTTATGGAGAAAAGCGAAATCGAGATGGTCACTAGCAAGATGCCATGGCATTCTTTTGGTTTGCAACCTTATTAACCAAGCGGTTCACTTGTATGTGTACACCACTAATATAACCTGTAACACATTGTGAAATTAATACATACATGCATCTGAAAAACAGTTATTGTACATTTGTCTGAACCTAACCTGGAGGACATATACTCCTATTTATCCTACACTGCCTTGCCATAGCGGTGCCAGCCTAATATCTGGCACATGGGTAGAAGAATGTTGTAGCAATAAAATATATTTTTTTCGTAATTTTTTAAGATGGTATGTTTTGAGATATTCAAGGTCAAAGGCCACGACCTTGAAACTTTAATCTGTTGTAAGAAGGTCATTTATGGTATCTATAGAAAGCTCAATGCTTTAGCTTTGCAGCTGTGTTTTTCGATTGTCACTGTACTACAATTAGGAAAACAGTTACAGCCATTTATAAGTGTGCGAGTTTGTCATTTTTTACAAAAATTTAGATTTTTATTATGTGTGTATCTTGGACAATTTTCAAAATAAAAATCTGAAAATTGGCAGAATTACTTACCTTGTCATATGTGTGCTTCATACCAAATTTCATCAAAATCAGAAATGGTGAGGTCAAAAACTTATTTTTTTTTTTATTGATCTGACGTGGAATGCCCCATGGATGAAATTCGAAAGTATGCTCAAGACAAACAGTTGTGAAGACAAACAGTTGTGAAGTTCAGCAGTGGATTGATAATAATTGACAATGATTTGTTAGAGTACTTGCATATTTAACTTACTGTTTCTCTCTCTCTCTCTCTCTCTCTCTCTCTCTCTCTCTCTCTCTCTCTCTCTCTCTCTCTCTCTCTTTTTTTTTTCTATTGTTTTCACTCTTGGAGACATTGGTCTCCCCTAAAATTATCAGGTTCTGCCACCCATGTGCCTGCCCATTCATCACAACTTATGCAGCAGTTTCTTGGTAAGCACCATATTGCACATGTCTGACAGCCTACCCTATTTACCAGGACTTACTCCCTGCGACTTTTTTCTCTTCCTCAAAATCAAATACCACTTGAAAGGAAAAAGATTTCAAGATATTGAGGAAATACAACAGAATGCAACAAAACAGCTGTTCATTTCAGAAGACGACTTCAAAAAAAATGCTTCAAGCAGTGGAAACTGCGCTGGGCTAAATGTGTGACCTCAGAAAAAGACTACTTCGAAGGCGATTCATTTCAAATCTGTAAGTCTTGCACTTTTTTTTTCTTTTTAGTAAATTCAGTCTGGATACTTTTTTATGCACCTTGTATATCAGTGGCTTACTACTTGAGCCACTTATACAGGTTCCTGACCTTCTTTCAGTTACAGACGTACCAACTCTCTGGATTTAGGCGGGAGAGTGTTTTGTGATGACGTTGAGATCGGATCAGTTGCAGACTTTTTCGCTCACTCATTCTGCGGCAGCAGATAGATTAACATCGCTAATTGCTTCCTGAGGACGGCCATGGAATGGCTGAAAGCACTTGAGGCGATCTGTTTGGGGAAAGCAGGGAGTGGTAAAAGGATTAGCTAGCACATGTTGTGAGCATTGAGTTGAGACAAAGTGTACAAATGTGACAGGATGGCATAAATAGCAATAACAGCCAGTTCATTGTATATGGTGTAAATAGGTTTTTAGAGTTTAGTTACAATTAGTCTGTGTCTTTTGGTAGTTGGTTTTGATGTCTGTGAATTTGGTTGTATGTTATAGTTTTGTGAAGCTCATGTATGTTAATACATTTTCCTGAGTTGCCTAAGTTTGGATTTATATGTTAGTAAAAGAATTCAAAAGGAGTGTAAAATATTTTAGTCATGGTGAACTATGGATTATTACAAAACTGCTTCATGTCACTTAATTTGCTCGTTTGCACGTGTGAAGTACAATAATGGTGAAATGAGAGGACCACACTCAGCTGGAACCTACAGGAAACCCCAGAATCCTGACGTGCAAGAAAATGTTCAACAGAAGCTAACCTTAAAAGGGTAAGCTGATATTTATTACTATAGTATTTATGCACGTGAATTTAGCAATATTTTGGGCAGTAAACAGCCCAAGATACTATTATAGAGTGTTTCTCTAAGTGTTCAACTTTTAGATTTTGTTGTCTGTCATCCAAAACCATTTTAATTTGAACACTTAGTTTGTGGAAAACCGGACATAGAACCATGTTAATTTGTGAAGGGCTGTTTTTACATGCCAATTGATTTTATCCTTTTTCTCGTAAGTGATGTTTTTGTGTGTTTTCACAAATTGCACAACATACAATTTTTCCGTCAGTGTGCAATTCTTACTGTAGTCAAAAATCCACACTTTGTTTAAAACTTCTGTGTTTGGTTTAGTTTTATTTGTAGACTCTCTTTATCAAAACTGCATTTTCCAAAGCACTGAATTATTCACAGATCAAACATGACACACATACCCAGATATCTGCTATGTTGATTTTACATAACTAACATTTAGCATTTAGTATGAAGAGGAATTGAAGATGCATACATTAGCATTATTAATAACATCTGTGAAACTGCAAGTGCAAAGGTTCGGATATTTGAGGATACAGCACAAATAAGAATTGGAAAGGGAGTGAGACAAGGTGACTCCAAATCTCCCAAGCTCTTTAACGCCACATTGCAAAATGTCTTTCAGTCATTGAACTGGGAAAACAAAGGGATAAAGATTAATGGAGATTACTTAACTCACCTTCGTTTTGCTGATGACATATTCATATTTGCAACTACCCCTTCAGAGCTGCAGAGTATGATCCAAGAACATGTACTTCCAGGATGTTTACCTATCTTTTTTTATCTTTCCAAAAAAGCCAATTCATGCCTTTTCATCTTATTCATGTTTTGGCAATATCAAGAAATATTGCTGCTGTATGTTTCTTGAGGTTAAAATCTTCATCATTTTCTTTATCTATTCTTGTTAGCTGATTAATTGTGGAATGCTTTTCTCTACGATTTATCGTGACAGAGATTTAAAGTGACCTCCCAGGAGTAAAAAAATTTGCTTTTAGTACTGTATGTACCAATTAGTTAGCATATATACTTGGTTATTGATAATGAAATATCATTATGGTAATATGTACCATGGTATTCAACACGTTCAGTATAGTTTATTAGAAATTGAATAAACTCCATGGTATAATTAAATAAAGATTAAAAAAGGTTTTGCTGTACATACCTTAATGCAAATGACACTCAAATGTAGCATAATAGTCAGTATTCCATAGAAGAGTTCGCAAAATGTAGTCACAGTTCTTCATCAAAGCACATCTTGTCTCTATTAGGCCTAAGGTCTTCTTGCTGTTAAGCCTAATTGCTGTTTGAACAAAGGCTATTGTATATTGATTTCAGCCAATCTTTTGACTAAGTTTCAACAATTCTCGAATCTATACCCATTACTTAACGATGTGAAATTATGATATTTCATTTATGGTTGAAAATAGCTGTGAATCGATGTAATAAAGAATTTTTGATTAAAAATCTTGGCTATGAAAATTGGCTAAAAGACAATGATACTTTAAAAACCACTGGATGGTATGTACACTGAAAGCAAAAATTAAATAAAGAAGGTGAATAAATGCATTAACGTTAAAAGAACCTTAAAAACCATGGAATCATTCAATGTGTTGGTTCGTGAGACATTGAATGATTCCATGGCAAAAAGGTTCTTTTAACATTCGTTCATTTATTCAACTTCTTTATTTAATTTTCACTTTTAATGTACATACCATCCAGTGGTTTTTAAAGTATTATTGTCTTTTAGCCAATTTCCATAGCCGCTTTTTAATTGAAAATTCTTTATTACATCGATTCACAGCTATTTTCACCTTGAATGAAATATCATAATTTCATATTGTTAAGTAATGGATATGGATTCGAGAATCATTGAAACTCAAAAAGATTAGCAGAAATCAATATACAATAGCCTTTGTTCGAACAGCGATTAGGCTAAACAGTACGAAGGCCTTAGGCCTAATAGAGACAAAACGTGCTTCAATGAAGAACTTTGACTATATTTTGCGAACTTTATTTCTATGGAATACTGACTGTTATGCTACATTTGAGAATCACTTGCATTAAGGTATGTACAACAAAACCTTTCTAAATATTTATTTAAGTATACCATGGAGTTTATTCAATTTCTTATAAACGATATTGAATGTGTTGAGCAGAAGAATACCATGGTACATATTACCATAACGATATTTCATTACTCCCAGGAGTCTATTGTATCCCAATAAAATCTTATGCAGGCTTTCTACATTGAAATCACTTACCAAAGCATCAACCATAAATTGACTGAATACCAAAAAGATGTAAATTTGCAAACTCTTAACCCTGTCTAGGCTTTTTTCACTATGAAAAATAACCCTACTGGAATGGCTAAATGAATTGCCTTATTTTCAAATCAGTTTGCACTTTTGTTACAGTGAAAGCACATGAATTTATCTTTTCTCCAATAACTGTTATTTAGACTCATCTCAAGCCATTCTCATTATCTAGAAATCTGTTCTTGTTCTGAAAAAAAAAAAAAAAAAAGACTGGCAACCATCTACTGGAATACTCAGATGGAGATCTGGAAACAACCTAAATGTTCCTTCCCAAAACTTTGGTTCAGCAAGACTATGTAGTATAAAACCTTGCACATATTTTTTTTAAATAACTTAAGCAAGAATTTCATTTTTATTGCTTCATAAACTTTATATGAAAAAATGTGAACTGCTACAAGCAGAAAGATGAAGACCACAAGCTGTGATGAAATTAAAAAAAAGAAAAAAAAAGTTAGCATGTGTTTCTCTATTTGATAAAATAATTTTTCCAGTGTGATTTGTGCAGTTGAATATATTATCTGTCCAACATAATGAATAACCATGTTCATAAACTTTAATTTTACTCAAGTTGATGAATTCTACCATTTTAAGATATAAATTTATATTTCCCATTGCTGTGTTGCAGTTCCTATCGTGGATTTCTGATGTTGAAGAGAAGATCAGTGAAGATGATGATATTTTGTATAAGTAAGTTGACAGAAAATAATTTCCTTAAAAACAATTTTTTGATCATGAAGAAAAATGCAGAGACCAATTAAGATTTTTAGGTATCATTCAATGAAATTTTAATTGTGTTAATAGGTTTTTTTTTGTAGTGCTACAAACAAAGAAGGATTTATTGGGTAATAGCATTGTCATGTTTTGCAAATAAACTATTTGAAAGGATAGAATTTTTGGATGGAGGGAAATGTGCACCTCCTGCCCAGCCCAGAGTGCATCCTGTTGTGATTCATTATTTTTCACCTAGATTTTAATCTTGTACTTTCAAGATTTCATAGAGTTTCATGTTTGAAGAAAACTCTTTGTTACTTTGAATCTTTGATCATCTTTGGTGTGCCCTGTGCTGTGTATTGTGTATTTGCAACTCTTTCATCACCCTTCCATTGATATCTGGACACTTCTGCACCTACAAATAATCTTTTATTTACGGGAAATTTTATGTTGTGCGTTGAAACCTTTGGTCCTTTTGATGGTCTCTAGTCTTCATGGAATACTTTCAACCAGTGTTGTCTGCCAGTACATTTCACCAGTTGGCCTTCAAAGCAGTAACCAATTCAGCTTTGTTTGTTGTGCAGTGTCTTCTTCAAAGACCCTGATTCCAGTTCATCCCAGAGATTCTCTATAGGTATCAGGTCAGGACTCTGGGCTTGCCATAAAGATCCAGACTTATAAATTTTGCTAGTAGACATTGGCCACCAAGACCAAAATTGTTAGTGGCCATAAAAAAAACTCAGTGGCCAAACTTTGAAAAAAAAAATCATTGTATATTTCATACTAAATTATTTTTATAAAATTGCTTAGTATAATATCAGTATGTTTTATTTTGCATATTTCAGTTATAGTATTCTTAAAAGTTGAAACTGAAGTAATAAAACAATGCAGGAGAGTGGGAACATTGCGCGGGGAGGGCTCTTACGGGAGAAATCTTTGCACCGTCCGACTTCTGGTTTTGGAAATTTTCCCGCTATTTTCAAGCTGAAATACAAATGTTTATGCAGTTAAATATTACTTAACAATAATACTGGGCAGAGGCAACATTGCGAGAAAAAAGGAATTACGATTGCGGAAAAAATCTGAACTCAGTCGACCTTCCGTTTTCGAAATTTTCGTAAAGATGGAGTTCCGTCGTCCGATGAACATCCCATGTCATCCCCCCAATTGTGTTCACTGGTTCATTGATCTCGCGAATGACCAAAATAATAACGAAAAAGGCGGAGTTCCTCGATTTTGCGGAAGAATCTGATGTCTGAGATTACAGGGAATTTTTTGCGACGTCTAACCTCCGTTTTCGCACATTGTTGCCTACAGTTGAGCTGAAATACTTTTATGCAATAAAATCTTATTTAACAATAAAACTTTACACTAAGGCAACATCGGGAGAAAATAAATTACGATTACTGTAACTCCATTCAACTACCGTTTTCGAAAGTTTTGAGACACGAAATACAGTCTCCAAACGGAACTCCCAGCAAATTGTCTTCAGTTTTACGCTGATCCTGAGAACGATCTAAATGATGACAAAAAAACGCGGAATTCTGCGAGTCTGCTTAAGAATCTCGTGCATATCATAAAACAGTAAAATATAAAAAAAAAAAATAATGAACATTCGTAGAATCCGTAGTTTCGACAGCGAGGTCCGTAGTCAGCCAACTAATTCCGTAGTAGTTCGCAGCTATGGAAATATTATTACAGTACAACCTCAAAAATCTGGAATCGTCCGGAGATCCGGACTATGCCGATTCCGAATTTTAGAATTTTCCTATGGAATATGCAGGCTTTCAGCGAACATTCATTAAAAAAATAAAAATAAAATGCCTAACTTCTAAAGTTTTCATCGGATTTTGACGAAATTTCCCATGGGAGTTTATTTTGACGTGCCTTGGTTACTGTTAAATTTGCATTCATTTATTTAAAAAATTGGAGAATTTTTTTTAAATAAAAATCTCTCCCAGTTGGACTTTTCCGAAGCAGACAGTTGAGCTGTCTACCACCAGCTTTCATCCGCACCGCAACATCGTTCCCCTACGACGAACCATCAGCTTTGGCGCATTCTTTGTGATCAAAAACCGACGCCCTCGCCTTTTTTATAAACTTTTTTTTCTGCTGTTGAAGCAGAATGAAAAAGGCGATGGCCGACTTCCGTACAACTCAAATTTTGTGCCATTTCCGTACATTTGGAGTGAAATTTTTCAAAAACGTGCGAGTTCCGTACCAGTTGAAAAAAAAATTCCGTACAATACAAGTTAAATAAAATAAACGTTTTCCCCGTATAGGTCGCCAGAATTGGTGATTTAATCAAGCATTTTTAGTCCCCACGGCGATTAAGTTTATCGTCAGTGGCGACCTGGCGACCGTGAGTCTGGATCTTCAGCTTGCCAGTCTAAATTTTTGAAGCCTATGTCCTCAAACCAATCTGTAACAATACAAGCAATATGATATAGATAGTGCACTACTGATAAAGTTATGGGCACTTCCCAAAGTACTGCCACAATGTTAGTAGTGCATAATTGTCTGGGATGTCTGGATAGAGCTCAGCCTTCGTGGTTTTGTTCAAAATGACTACTGGGCCCTAACTAAAACACAAAAAACAACCTTGTGCCATTGCACCACCTCCACCAAACTTCATTGTTAAGACGATACAGTCCATAAGGAATCTTTCTCTTGGCATCTGCCACATCCATGAACGACCATGAAGTTCATAGACTGTATACCGTTACTTGCCAGTTTTCCATTGGTCTCCAGTCTAAGATTTATGTTCCCTATACCACACTGATTGAAGTGCCGCATTAAGTGTAGTCATTAGCAATTTGTGAGTGGGTATTTGGCCATTCTTGCACCAAGTGAATTTTGGCTGTTTTGCAGTGGTAAAGGATTAGCAGAATGGCAGATTTCCTAGCTACCCAGCTGGTGCTTCTGTCGTTTATTGGTTTTTGAAACTCTCCTTTGAAGAGCACTTTGTTGCATGGTTGAGAAGTGCTACAAATATATAGAATATCTCATGAACTCTGCTGAATAATGATGTAAATACATAAAACAAATGCTCTTCATCATTTCTCTGCCATGAATAATGTGAAAAAAAATTAAGACCTCGCAAATTGGACAACCCCTGTAATATGAAAATAAGTTTAAAAAATCCATGCCAACTTCTTAATTTTATGTCTTATAACATTTCATGATAAATGAACAAGAAGTGAGTCTTGGCAATGTTTCTAAAATTTTTGCTGATAAATAGCAGCAGTATACGAAGTATTAAATAAACAGTAGTATGCTTCAATGTAGAAAAAGCCTCCTGAGGAGAGTGAAAGCTCTGCAGTTCTTGAGTTTATTTAACACCTAATAAATAGATTTTTAAGATGATTGTTTATTCCAGTGTATATGTGATTTAGTATTGGTGTATTTGTTATCCCATTATAGTAGCATACATTCTTCAGTCATTTCAAAAATGCAGATCTTCTGTCCATATTCACACCATAAGAATAGTGAAGAGTTACTGGATTTTATGGTTCTAAAATGTTGCAATAAATATTTTTGGATAATTTTTTCCAGTACATAACAACACTGCACTACATGCTTTTTCAGCATTCCAAAATGTGGTATTTCTCCTGTCATTCTCATCTTACTGAAAGAATGGACTGCAGACAACCCCCCCTCTCCACTGGACTTTATTTTTGCTCATGAATGTGGAAACATTAACATTTAGTCAAACTAAATTTTGTAAAATTGTTATGTTTTCTGTTTTGCAGAGCATACGTGGATGAGTTGAAAACATATCAGAATCATTGTTGTGATCTTTTGAATGATGTGACAGCTGCACTGAATCAATTAGATACCCTTCAAAAGAAGTACACTTTTGTTTCTAATAAAACAAATGCTCTTCATGAAGCCTGTGAACATCTACTAGCTGAACAAGTAAGCATTTGTTTATTTTTGTCTAAAAATTCATACTTTTTTACTAGTAAAACTTTAGTGGTGTTATTTTCACATTTTGTGTAAAAGAAAAAAATGTTGAAAATCTTCTGATGCACAGTTATTTTCCTAATAGTAGTGGAAGTATATATTCGTATTTCTTACAGTACCTTTATTTTCAGGAGATACTGAAGAAATTCTTTCTGGATTTTTAATTTATTTTCCAGTTTTTCAGGTACAAAATTTTGCAGCGACATGGCATAATTGCAGATCTGTATTTTGTAACAGATGTAAGAGTTCTATTGAAAAAAATGTTTTTTGAATCTAATAGTGATAAGAACAATCATTAGAAGAATTCTTGAAATCGTCATACCATGCGTTAGTTATGTTGAAAATTATAAGGGGGACATTTTGGCAGCAACTTCTACCTTCATCAGCCATGAAATGAGACACGTAAAAGCATCAGTTGTTGCCAGATTCCAAAATCGCTTTCCAAATAATAGGGATGTTAAAAGGTGCGTCAGTGTTGCAGGTGTTAGGGGTAAGGTAGATTTCAATACTTTCGCGGTACCTGAAGGCTTGCCAATTGCTGAACATGGTGATCCGCTTAACATTTTTACAATCGGGAATCGCGGACGTATCGCTGATGGTTAAAATTGAAAGGGAGGTGGAAGGGCTGCCTTTCTTAACATCAGCAATATGCTCCATCAATCGCCGGTTTATTGTTGCGGTAAGTACTACCAATATAGTGGGTAACGCCGGTGGAAGTGTTGATAGGGATAGAGTAGACACCTTGTTACTCTAGGGGTTTATTGAGATCTCTGTCATTAAGGATGAGGTTGAGAAGATGTGGAGGTGGTTTGACTACAATACTGTAGCCAAAAGACTTGAAAATAGAGCAAACTTTATGAGTGAAGGACAGGCTATAAAGGGCAAAGTGCCAACAGACTGATGGGTGGTGGAAGGTTTAGGCAGTAAACTAAATCTATTATGTGATTCAAACCTCTTGATTAGTCTATGTACTAAGAGGGGTGGAAAGCCATGCAATTTGCCAATGTTGATGATGTTCTGATATTCTTTTTGAAGATCAGAAAGTCTTTTGGCTACAGGATTGCAGTCAAACCACCTCCACATCTTCTCAGCCTCATCCTTAAAGACAGAGATCCCAATAAACCCTTAGAGTTACAAGGTATCTACTCTATCCCTATCAACACTTCCACAGGCGTTACCCACTATATTGGTTGTACTTACCGCAGCATTAACCGGTGATTGATGGAACATGTTGCTGATGTTAAGAAAGGCAGCCGTTCCATCTCCCTTTCAATTTTAACCATCAGCGATATGTCCGCGATTCCCCGATTGGCAAAATTTTAAGCGGATCGCCCCGTTCAGCAATCGGCAAGCCCTCAGGTACGGCAAAAGCATTGAAATCGACCTTACCCCTAACACCTGCAATACTGATGCACCTTTTAACATCCATATTATTTGGAAAGCGATTTTGAAATCTGGCAACAACTGACGCTTTTACCACGTGTCTCATTCCATGGCTAATGAAGGTAGAACGCTATTGAAACGTCCCGCTTATAATTTTCAACGTAACTTGCGCGTGTGATGACAATTTCAAGAATTCTTCTAATGTTTAGTGTGTTATGTGTTTCCCTGCCAATTCTTCTCACTGTGATAAGAACAATTTTTGCCTAATGGAAAAGTTTTTCTTCTAGCTGCTGGTAATGTAAAGCATAGTTCAAAAGGAGTACAAAATATTTTTGTGTACTGGTGTTATATCTCCATTGCCAAGACTCTGCATATTGCTGAAATATTTTTATGCTTGTGAAACATTCTCAATTTGAGTCCCTCCTCCTCATTTCAAAAGACATATCCATCACACCTGGGTCTTTTATATAGTACTTTCAGTTTTATTTTAACACATTTTACCACACATTGTATTTTCCTCTGTCAGAAAGTGTGGAGAAAAAAAAAGCACTGTTTGTTAAATTTTGCAGTGAAATTGAAAAAATTGTGATATCCAAACCTACAATTTATTAATTGATATTTATGTGTGGCAGTCATTGCTTTTAACCTATTTTTGCCCTTCATTTTGATGGAGATGACTGCTGTTCATACTCAGTAATCAGTTGAAATGATGAACTGGTACGTCAGGCAGTTATGATGAAACAGCAGAACATTGTGCTCTGAAAAATGGCTGAAGAATTTTTTTTTTTTTTTTTTTTTTCATTCTAGGTTTTTGTATGTAAAGATATGGGTAAGGGACACCTCAGTAATTGTGTTCAAAAATTGGAAGTAAGGCAGAATGCCAAAAGAATGGGAAACAATTGTAAGTGTTCATGAAAAGAGTAACGTGGATTTGGAGTCATGAATGTGTTCATGCCTCCAAATCCATGTTTGGAAGACTTAAGGCTCTACGAGACCCGCCATCTTGTATTGCTGCCTTCTCTTGTTAACCAACGGGCAAGCGTATTTCACAAATTGCTCGAGCAATTTTGCACATTTTGGAACACCGTTAGTGGCTAACGCAAGATATATGATAAATAAAGAGTTCTCTGGTTTCAGAATTTTTATTGACCTTTCCCTTCATTTTTTATCTGCTGCGAAAGTCGTACCAAGGCGTCTTCCATAGTTTTATTAAGTAATAATAAATACTTAGAGTCCAAAATGAAAATCTGAAACCAGGGAACTCTTTATTTATCATATATCTTGCGTTAGCCACAAACGTTGTTCCAAAATGTGCAAAATTGCCCGAGCAATTTGTGAAATACACTTGCCCATTGGTTAACAAGATAAGGCACAATACAAGATGGCGGGTCTCATAGAGCCTTAAGATAAAGATTCCCCCTACTAGGACCGACCAAGGCACACTAAGCATCAGTAGGTGAAGTGCATTATAGTGGCTGGGAACTAGATTCATATGTGGCTGGGAACTATTTACATAACTAAATTAAAAAATAAATAAAAAAGAATTGTAATGCCACATCTCCTATATGTGTTAGAACATGCACTTCATGAACATTTGTATACTTCAAGGGCAAACAGATTGACACTCTCACACTCTCTCTCTCTCTCTCTCTTTCATATTTTATTAATTTAATGACAACATTATTGACGATAGATTTCTGAGCTCACCACAAGTTTGTGGAAATTATTATTGTTATTATTGGAGTAAACGGGAGAACATGAATTAATACTTTAGCACATCCAAAGATGTGTGTTGTCACAGAACACTACATTGGATCAACAGTTCCTATTTCTAATTATTTGACAATTATTAAAGAATATTTTCTAGTTATGTTTGTTTATTACATGTTTAAAGGAATGTTGTGATATTTGTTGTAAATCAGTCATTTAAATTTGCTTGTGTTGCAGCATGAAAAAACTTGTTGAACTGCTGATAGGTAAAAAGTTTTTTTTTTTTTTTTTTTTTTTTTTTTGTAATTTTACTAACAGTGAAAATTTTGTTTTGGAATAATTTATATATAATGCTTGTTTTAAGCTTTATTGTCATTAAATAGTAAAAATAATAATTTACTGTTATTTCAGACAACTTTAGTCAACTCTGCAGAAACAATATCAGAAAAGCTGTGTTACTTTAATGAATTAGAATCAATATCCCAGGTATGTAGTGGTAAACAGTTTTCTGTTTTATGTATATGTATGATCTTAAGAAATGCAGCGTTGATACTTATTTCTACTTAACTGTATAAAGAAAGATCAAGATCATCTCATTGTAAAAATGTCTTTGGTAGGCAGTGTCAGAAAATTTGGAAAAATAATAAAAACCACACCAATAGATAGATGTATGTGATGCAAAAATAAATTTTCTTATACATCTTCTAAAAATAATGTTGACAGATGCAAATATACATCTTTCGTAAGCACAGGTTGGCAACCTACGATGTGCATACTATGCCTGGGGTGTTGAGAGATTTTTAATAACACACTGCAAGGGCCGAACACAAATAATAATTAAAAAAAAACGATGGTAAGTAATTATAATATTTTGTATTAATTTTTTATTTAAAACAAATCTGCTATACATATAAAATTGGCTTGTTTAACCTTTTCGCTGCTGAGTGTGAGGTGAGGGACTACTACCTTGTGAGATCGGAGAGGCGTGCGTTTTTCAGATTTGGCCAGTGCCAAATGTTTCTGCCTCTGTCACCTTGGTCCTTCTCTACACGAAGCAATACAATTAATTGTATTTGAAGTTGAGATTACTTGATAAATTCAAAAATCACAGTTTTTTCTTCTGTCCTTTATCTGAAATCATAAAAAAATTACCGCATTACCCTATGCTCCAAAATAGCTTAAAAAACTTCACAATGTACTACAGATGTATGTTTCGAAAAAATCCTAATCAAAATATATAAATCAATCTGAGATAAGTTCTTCACAAATTTACAAAATTTGAACTACCGTATATAAAAATCGATCAATGGAAAAACAAGTAGAACTCCCAAGGGCAGCAAAGAGCTACTAGTGTAGGGAAATACGAGGTCCGATCAAAAAGTTTTGAGACTAGGCCAATATACAGCAAAGTATGTACTTACATTATTTAAGTTTGGCTTTGATCTCCCTTAAAGTAGTCTCCTTGGGCAGCGATACACCGCTGCCAACATTTTTGCCACTGTGAGAACGCTTCCTGGAAGTCCTGTTCGCGAATTGTGTCAAGCACTGTCTGCGATTCGCGCTGGATGTTGTCCACAATTTCAAAACGGTGACCCCTAAGCTTCATCTTCGGGAACAGAAAGAAGTCGCATGCGGACAAATCCGGCGAGTAAGGCGGGTGAGGAATGGTAGTCATACTGTTGAGGCTACAAAACTGGAGTGTTGCTAACACTCTGTGAACTGCTGCATTGTCGTGATGGAACAGGAAATCGCCCCTGCCCCACATTTCAGGTCGTTTGCGGCGAATGTCCTCCCTAAGATGACACAGAACATCGTAATAAAAAAGGGTTGTGGTGGTCTGGCCCTGGGGGTCGAATTCACGGTGCAGAACCCCACGAATGTCGAAAAACACAACGAGCATGCTTTTGGTTGTGCTCCAAACCTATCCGGCCTTTTTGGTCGTGAAGATGCTGGGCTCTTCCACTGCGACGACTGTTGTTTGGTCTCCGGGTCATAACCATAGACCCAAGTCTCATCCCCAGTGATGACCTGCAACAGGAATGTTGGATCATTCACCATCTGCTGACAAAGATCTTGACAGAGTTTGACACAGAGCGCCTCCTGTTCGGTGTTCAGAATCTTTGGCACAAACTTTGCAGCAATGCGGTGTATGTTCATAACCGACGTCAGAATTTCTTGCACTGTTCCATATGACACATTGACAATGGTAGCAATGTCTTGAATGGTTCTCCAAGGATCCTCGTGCACTAGTTGCCTAATTGCGTCCACATTTTCGAGGGTTTTGCTCGTGGACGGTCGCCCTGACCTCTCGTCGTCTTGCAGTGCTGTTCTGTCACTCTTGAAGTGCGAGTGCCACTCAAACCACCTCACACGACTCATTGCCATAAGCCTATCGCAACATTTCATGTGTCTCCGTTCCCGATTTGCCGAAGAATTTGATGTTCACTCGCTGCTCTACTTTGCAGTCCATACTGAAATCGCAGCTGTGTTCTGCACGTGGTCACCAAATATCATGTAACACAGCTCCCGATGTTCGCAGAACAATGCCACTAGGCACAATAACTCATAAAGGTCACTGCTCTCGACCGCTGCTCACGCATCCTCGTACTGCCATCTCTTTGTGCACTACGTACCTAGTCTCGGAACTTTTTGATCGCACTACGCATGAGTGTAAAAAGTTATATGTTCTTCTTACTATTACAATTTGTACAGCCATGTGTATGTATGTAGATGGTAAAATCGTATTACCAACGTTACCTTCCACTTTCGGTCAGCAGGAACAACCTCTTCATTGGCAGCCCCATTTAATGTGTCCAGAAGATGAAGCATGCCCAGGGGTAGATTGGGGTAACAAAACCAGGCAAAATTCTGTTAACTCCTTGTGGTCCACAACAGAAAACACACCAACCCACAGAAAAACACCTCATAAATTCCCTCATGAAAAAAAAAAAAATCTGTTAACTCCTGTGTGAAATAGAACTGTTGAAAATATGCATTGTAAGACTAATTCAATCATGAACAAATTTTAGCAGCAATTTAAGAGTGAAAGAATTTTAAAAATCTACTCATGTTTGAATGCAGCATATCAAACCATGGTCAAAAAGGGATGTTGTACCAGATGGTAATTATATTTAGTTGGTCACTGATCATCTACTGCGCAACGGTATTCGTACCACCTCCTAGAATAGATAATTCATGTATTTGTACCACTTTCTTTTTAAGTCTACCCATTATCATGAACTACCATTTTGATCCATTAACCAGTGTCAGTAAATTGTTGTTTCTTTTAAGATAAATGTGGGTGGGACACAGATTTTGGAGAATCTCTGCTGAAGAATTGCTTTGTTCTGTCTGTCTAAGGATGTGGGGATGATGGACCATAATTTTTTTTTTTTTTTTTGCTAGTGCATCCTTCAAGATTGCAAAATGAGGGCAAGGCCTACCAATGTTCCTTTGACTCCAAATCCAACAGGCTGCGCTTAACTGTAGGTGGCTTAATTTATTTATAACAGTGTGCTTGGTCTGGTGGCAAAGTTTTCACTGAAGTAGGGAGAATTTTGCTTTATCACTTTAGAGCAAATTCCCAACATATATACAGCTAGAAGGAAGTGCCAATTTTTTTTAAAGACAATAATATTTCAAACAGATCATATAAAACTAAAATGAAGTTAACAATTCTTATTCATAAGTACCAAAATAATTATTCGATCTTTCCAAACAATCCAGACAAAGAGGACACTAGTAATAGTGGGACATTTCTTGAGTGCACCAGGAAATATCCCAGTGTCCTGGTGGGCCAATCCACCCCTGAGCATGCCAGTTGAGTTTCTCCATTCGTTTTTTGTATGACACTACAAAACATGACAATAACTTACCACATATAAACAAGGAGCAACAAGAAAACACGAACTATGGTCATCACATCTCCCAATTTTCTTATCAAGTATAGCATATGGTCAGTTAAAAATGGAATGTTTACAAGCTAGGAACTGGTCTCTTTCTCTAGTGAATATTGGAGTTTGTAGATGCTTTGAGTAGTAAATACATATGTTGGGCAATAATAGAATGTAGCAGATTCTTTCTCACTGCAAGAACCTTACATCAAGCCTGACGTGACACATTTTTGTAACACCCCATTTGAAAAAGTCTTTTTAAATGGATGAATGCTAATGATTTTGAAATTCAATATACTGAATGTAAGGTATGAGAGATGTGGGGAATGAAAGTCAAAGAAATGCAGAAAGCCCTTTGCAGAAAGCCCTTGAGGGAAACTGCCCAGATATATCTGCTGTTGTCCTGTATTGGTGGACAACTCTACCTGAAAAATTTGTTTGCTTGAAGAAGCTTGTACTTTCATTGCTTTTTGGTCACTTGACTACTACGCATTCAGAAGAATATATAAATTTTAAAGTTACAAAATATGCTTCTGATGTAGAAGAACTAAGCAAGGAAAACAATGAAAATAATCCTACTAAGACCCCCCCCTGTGAAACAGTGTGTGTGCTGTTTAACATTTATTTGGATTGTTGTTACTTAATTTTTGGACATTTACATCAAGTGTGAATTTAACTGAAACACTCCCATTCTGAAAACAAATGAGTGGGGCTAATTAATTGTATTTCCTTCAAAATAAACATTGTTTGCATTTTTTATTATTTTTCATACATTTACATGATTTTTTTCATTATGAAAAATAAAATTTTCATACATTTTAGGCATACCTTTACAAGGAGTAGTCTATAGCATAGACTGTACCTGCAGACTAAGCTATATAGATGAAACAGGACAAAGTGTAAACGTCTGTATGCAGAAACATATAAAGCACGTATAAGAAACATAGAGAACAAAACAGGATTAGACAGACATGTACAAGCAAGTGGACATCCATAAAATGAACTCAATAAAGATAATCACCCACCAATCATATGTTATAAAGAGGAAACTTGAAGGGATGGAAATAGCTAGAAGAAGGGGAACCACACTAAAAGATAATTGCAATTGGGTACTTCCAACTTATTGGCAACTGCCACTCCAATGTTGGTCCTGATGATAAACTTGGTTCTAGTTTGAAAATTTGACCACCAAATGTATTAAAATCTGCTTCTATAAAACCCGTTATTAACATCCCCCCCCCCCGAGGTTTTGTTTGTTGCTTTTATAACAAGAATTTGTGTGATTTTAGGACATTTAAATTTTTCTAAGACATTTCACTGATCTTATTTCATCTGGAAACCTTTTCTGTTCAGTATTATTTAAGTAGAAATTTCTAACTTTGTTTAAACTTTTGAAGTTGCAGTTGGTATGTCAAACTGGTATTAATACTTTTGTTATTCATATTGTTATTTGTGGCTTAATATTTTGCTTGTGAGTACCTTGGTTGTAATTTCTTCTGAACTTTAAACTTTGTTTTTCTTACTTCAGAAAATAAGATATAGTATTTTTATCATTTCAGAAAATAGCATCTCCAACATTATCTGTCCTTAGTGAATCTTTTGTGCCTCTTTTGTCAAGGTTAGATGAGTGTATTGCATATTTAGAAGAAAATGTAAGTGTAGACAAACTGTTTTTAAGATACTTTTTATTTTAATGTTTAACTATATTGATTCTGAGTCTGTAACATGGCAGTTTGTTGGTTAACACATTGCGTGCCACGTCATTCATATATGAATGACGGTGACTGATGCGAACAGGCCGCGTCATTTATATAGGAATGACGGACTAGGAATGGTTTGCAGCCGTGTCGGTCATATATGAATGACAGCCAAATAATTTATAACAGTAGTCAAAATTTTAAAAATGTTCAAACTATGAGCGCAAATTTTTTTCCATGGTTAAAATAGCCAAATTACGGAAAATCACAAGTTGGCCCTGGAAGTTGTGTTTTTTCATATCATTTGGCACGCAATGTGTTAATGTAACTAGAACAAACTAAGAATTATATTGTATTCAGATATCTAACTAAAATATGGCTTAAAAGATCAGACGTGCCAACTCTCCAGAATTAGGTGGGGGACTCCGGATTTTCAGCCCACCCTCCGGATGAATGTCAAATTCTCCTGTTTTTTACTGAAAATTAGCCGTTAGGATGGTCAAAATTCTATCAACCACCATGATTTCAAACCTCCTGTGAAACATTTCTCTTTCTGCGCCAATGCAAAGCGACATTACATTCATCAGTTTCGTACTTTTCCCCTCCTCTTATCTGCAACAAGAAAGCCGCCACAGTGGTCTAAGCGCTGTCTTCTGACCAGTTGTCTGAGATGGATTAGAAAAAAAAAAGAAAAGTTGCTTTAAAATAATTTCTCCCAGTTAGATTGTCATACAACACAATCAGGAAAGAGTTCACCCACTCTGGCACTAGAATGCCGGGGAGGGTCAGTAATTGACAGATGGGAGCTGCCCTGCCTTCTTGCAGTTCCTCAACAGAGCAGCTCATTCTAAGTGATGGTAAACAGTTGAGTTTTGAAGAATTCACTTAACGACAAAAGGGAGTAGTTACAGTTGGCCTCACCTTGTAACAAAAGTCGATGTTAGTACGATGCTTTTTATCATCTTCGCCTCCATGCACAATCTAAAGACGAAACGAAAAGCAGTTGGCTGCTATTTTATTCGTTAAAAACAACATGTGGGCCATTTTATGTTTTCATTATCTTGGGAATCGACGTGCCTGAAAAGGAATTTCAGTTGGGGTTGTTAACTTTTGCACTTTTTTTTTTCTCTCCAGAATTTTTTTAATGGACCAATAATACTACTACTGGAAAATTGTTCCTACATCTAGATAATTTTGATAAAAAAATAATGTTCATGTGATTTTATGAGCTGTAAAAATCTCCCAATTTTCAGATTTTGAAGGCTGGCATGACTGAGAGATGTTAACTGATTATATGTGCAGAAAATTTTCATAACTAAGGGTACCTTAATGGTGTACACTAAGCAACTTGTTGTTAAAACAAATGTTGGTGAGTCTTTCCATCATGTGCTGTGCATGCTGTGTGCAAGTTTTCCTCCTGATTTTGTGTTGTTACTCCAGAAGTGGAGATCACTAGGTTCTAGTTCCTTACATTGTTGGATCTTTTAATTTTTGGAAAGACATGGATATTTGGTTTATGTCTTATTCCATCTCTTCCGTGGAGTTAGTAGCCATAAATTAGGGATGTGCAATTCTCTGTCTTTCATGAAGTCATGAAACTATGAGAAAAGAAATAAGGTCACTTGCATCATTATGCAGAGAAATGAGATCAAATAGAAAACAAAAATCTATCTATTATTTTGAATGTTTAACCCTTTTGTTACATTATATTTCATGTTTAGAAATGCATTGAATGCAGAATTAAAATGAGAAAATTAAATTACCACAGACCTCTCCCAGACTGCGGGTGAAATGGCTGTTTATCCATGTGGTGTAGAGTAGACAACTATTTTACAAAGATTTGAGTTAAGTTTTTGTACTAGTTCGTAAAAAAGACAACATTCCAATTCATGTTTTTTTTTATGTGTTTTAAAATCTGTAATTTCTACATAAGTGCCAGTTTCGCATGTTTTCTGTTCACACCTTTATTATCACTGGCACCTTCACTGATCTTTGACCCCATTATTACAATCCATATAAGTAATAATATTTAAAATATAAGTTAAAAACAGGTGAGAAAACAGGAGCACTTCTAGTCACAGTAATCAGAATTGACAGATGGAGATCATGTGATATTGTGATGAACTGATTCACATACTCAGCAACAGATGCTAAATCTTTGGATTCAAGGCTGCTGAAAGTTGACCAAAGTTCTCTGAGAAATTTTGTAAATAAATTAGACTGAAGTATTACTATGCCAGTCATGCTACTTCGAAGAGTTACTTTCATACTTAGTAGGCTAAACAAAATTCATTTTTATAGGATTTCTAAAACAATCACAATTGTAACTCTGGTATTTCATTCTCTCAATCATACTCCTTTTTAATTTTTACAGGGAATGTTTAGTGAAAGAAGGCATGAGGCAAATAAAATACAAAATAAGTCAACTTATCAAAATGTATAATATGCACTTTTTATAACATTTATCTTATTGAGACTCAAGTTCTGAGTTTGCATTCTCAAAATTTCCATGGGTGTTTGGTGGGAACATAACCTTTTTGCTATTTGCATATCGTTGTTTAAACTGTAACTTTTGCCAAAATATTGGGCCAGCTTATTAGTTTTCCTTCACCACACAGGATGCTTCATGGCAAAATGTGTGATTTATTAAAAGAAAACCTGACCTCTGAAACTTCTTTTTCAGTCTATTTTTAGATATGGAAGTAAATCCCTTTTCATGGAATCAGCTACTCAACAACAACTTAGACCAAGGTTGGGTGTTCAAGAAAGAGTTTGATATTTTGGTCTTTAAAGCAACCTGGAAATTTTTCCCAAAGGCCATATAATGATTTCTGTCATTGGGATAAGGGTGTAAAATGTATCATCATCATCATTGTCAACCATTATCAATCCACTGCTGGACGAAGGTCTCCCCAAGTTTCCTCCACAACGGTCTGTCTTGTGCCAGTCTCCTCCATGTCACTCCCGCATATTTACGAATTTCATCCACCTATCTCCCATGTGGTCTTTTTCTGGGTCTTTTCCTGTCCCTTGGAATCCAATCTAAAATTTCGGCTGTCCATCTATGGTCTGTCCTTCTGGCAGTATGTCCAGCCCATTGCCATTTCAGGGATTTAACTCTGATCATGATGTCTTCCACTCTCGTCATTTTTCGGATCCACGAGTTCCTCTTCTTATCTCTCCTGGTTATACCAAGCATGCACCTCTCCATGCTGCTTTGAGTTGTCTGCAGCCTTTGTATGTCTCTTTTAGTTAAGGTCCACGTCTCTGCACCATACGTAAGCACTGGAAGGATGCATTGATCAAACACTTTTCTTTTAAGACATAATGGCATATTGCTCTTGAAAATTATGCTGTTTCTTCCAAAAGCTCTCCAGGCAAGTTTTGTACGCCGATTAATTTCTTCATCAATGTGACCCTCACTTGATATCTGCTGTCCAAGATAAACATACGTATCTGTTATCTCCAGTTTTTCTCCATCAATCGATAAATCTTCATTTCTTGTAAAAGCATTGAACATCACTTTTGTCTTCTGAAAGTTCATTTTTAATCCCACTTCTTTACTCTTGTCAGCAAGTTCCTGGATCATACTCTGCAGCTCTGATGGGGTAGTTGCAAAAATGACTACGTCATCAGCAAAACGAAGGTGGGTTAGATAATCTCCATTAATCTTTATCCCTTTGTTTTCCCAGTTCAGTGATTGAAAGACATTTTCCAATGTGGCATTAAAGAGCTTCGGAGATATGGTGTCACCTTGTCTCACTCCCTTTCCAATTTTTATGTGTGTTGTATTTTCAAACAGCCGAATCTTTGCACTTGCATTTTCATAGATGTTATTAATAATATTAATGTATGCATCTTCAATACCGCAGGATTTCAGAGCCGTGGTAACTGCTGATGGTTTCACCGAATCAAAGGCTTTTTTCATAATCGATAAAAGCCATGCACAATGGAAGTTCATATTCCCTCGCTCTTTCAATTATTTCTCTCAGTACGTGGATATGATCTATTGTGCTGTAGCCACTCCTGAATCCAGCTTGTTCTCTCGGTTGAGCCATGTCCAGTGTTACCTTCAAGCGGTGTGAAAGAACTTTAGTGAAGATTTTATAAACCACTGATAGGAGGCTGATAGGTCTGTAGTTCCTGAGATCCTCAATGTCACCTTTTTTATGTAGCAGAATCATTGTAGCTTTGTTCCAATCCTCAGGAATCTTCCCTTCATTAAGGCATCGAGTGAAAATTTGGGCGAGTACTGTTTCAATTTCTCCACTTGCTTCTTGTATGATGTCTATAGTAATTCCATCTTCTCCTGGAGCTTTCCCCACTTCATGTTCTTGATTTCATGAGCAACTTCTGCTGGGAGGACTGGAAGAACTCTGGTACCTTTCATGATGTCTGGAGTACATGTATCATCCCTTTCATATAGTTTGGAGTAGAAATCTTTCACTCTTGTCAAAATTTCGCCTCTATTTCTTGTTATAGAACCATCTTCTTTTCTCAGAGCCATAATCTGTTTTCTTCCCTTACTGAGATGTCCCTTTGCTATCTTTAGGCTTTGGTTGTTTTCAATTGCTTTCCTCACTAGCTCACAGTTGAATTTCCTTACGTCTTCAGTGATACTTTTTCGTGCTGACTTGCATAGCTCTATATATTCCACTTTGGAAGTCACATCTTCTTTAGTTGTCCTCATCTCTCTTCTTTTTTGCATCAACATTTTGGTTTTTCCTGGATAATTTGTTTACATGCAACTTGTTCTTAGACCCAGCTAATTTTGTTGCTGTTTCCATAAGAGCTTTGGTTACTTTTCTGTTAACTTCAGAAATATCCACTTCTTCCGATGTTAGGCCTTCTAAAGCAGAGAATCTGTTCTTCAGTTCCAACTTGAAAGTATTATGGTGTTTTTTAAGGTTGGTTATGTCAATACATTTTGTTTGTCTTATGAGCTTGCCACGTTCCAGTTTAGTGTTGAGGTGCATCTTACATCTCACCAATCTATGGTCACTACCTGTGTTGAACTTGTTTAGCACACTGCAGTCTTCGATGACGAATTTTTTGTTACACATAATAAAATCAATTTCACTTGTCGTCCCAATTGGATGTCTCCATGTCCATTTCCTGTGTGGCTTTTTCTTGAAAAAGGAGTTCAAGATGAAAAACCCTTCTGCCTCTGCAAACTCAACGAGAGTATTTCCACGCTGGTTTCTGCTTGCCGTGACCGAATTTACCTACTGAAGTTTCATTCTGTTGCCGGTGCCCTATTTTTGCATTGAAATCTCCCATAATTATCTTCAAGTGCTGCTTACCTTTATTATTTAGATGACGAATTTCCTCATAAAATTCTTCAATTTCTTCTTCAGGATGACTTGTGGTGGGTGCATAAGTTTGAATAATCTGAGCCTGGTATCTTCTCGATAGTTGGATAACGAGTCATGCAGCTCTGTCAGAGGAACTTTCAACTTCTACCACTTTATCCTTCAGTTTCTTGTTTATTATAAATCCAACACCACTAGTTCTGCCAGTATCTGTCCCACGATAATAGAAGAGATGTCCACTTTTCAGTTCAATGAGATCTTCTCCTTTTCTCCTTACCTCACTCAGCCCGACGATGTCCCACTTGATCCTTTGTAGTTCCTCTTCCAATTCAAGAAGCCTTGAATCAGAAGATAGGGAGCGTCCGTTGTAGGTAGCCAAGGGTAAAATGTATACTGCAATGTATTTAGTTGAGTTGATTATTTTGTGTTTTATGTACCTCAGATCATTGTGTTTGACCAACCGTCTGTGTGTGTGTGTGTGTGTGTGTGTGTGTGTGAGAGAGAGAGAGAGAGAGAGAGAGAGAGAGAGAGAGAGAGAGAGAGAGCTTGTGTGAAAGTTCACTTGCATATGTGCCTGCCATATACTCTTCAACAGTTTTTTTTTTCTCGTAAGGAATGCAGTTCATTCAGTTGCCATTAGTACAAAATTTCGTAAGAAGTTTGTGTTCATGCTATTTATGTAGTTACTAATTATTCCAGTATTGTTGTATGTTACAGCATTTCTACTCTTTTGAGTGAATTAGATCTTTGTGTGAATTTAAGGAATGATTTCTTATGTCTTTTCAAGCATTCATTAGTTTTATTTGTCCTTAGCTTCACTTTAAAGAAGCTGCTGTTTATCTTGCAAGGTTTAAGCACCAGCAGAATTTAGCATTAGGAATGATTCGTTCATATGTGATGAATACTTTGCAACAAGCTACTCAGCACGTCCTTCCAAGGAGAGAAAACCTATCGCCATCTGAGAATGCCTTTACGCTGTACTATGGGAAATTTAGATCTCATGCACCACGTATACATGCCTTAATGAAACAAATAGAAGAGAGGGTGGAAGATAATCCAGAGTGAGTACTTTATGATTTGTATTCTGTACTTTTGTGCAGTAGCTATTAGGTTGTTGCAAATAAAATGTCAGTATATTGATGGAAACTACAAATACCCAAAATATGGGGGTGTTAAATAAACTTTTCAATTAAAATAGTCACTGCCAGCAGCAATACACTTTTATCAATGAGGTACAAGCTTCTGTGTTCTATCATAAAAAAAATGTTTTCAGATGTGGCAAACTCATTTAATGTAGTTTCAGCTGATGATTGATTAGGAAATGATTTGCCCTGCGGAAAGGTGGCCAGGTACATCAAGAAATAATAGTCCATAGGGTAGGTGATTAACTAGTCCTTAGATCAGGGGATTAAGGTGGATGAGGTAAGGTTTCGTACCTCAACTGGTGGTTTTCTGGATTTTCTGTTATGCAAAGTGAGATCCTGTGTTAACATGAAGTATGGGGCCCCTTTATAATTGACTAATGTTGGTTGTTTGGTGGACAGTTTTCCATGCATAATGTTAAGTTTTTGACAACATCCATCGGCCACGATGTTTTAACCCAGTTGTAAGAAGTAGTTGATTACACCAGCTGCGGGCCACCCCGGTGATATAGGTCGCACTGACTTCTGACCATTTGTCTAAAGATGGATCTGGGTTCAAATCCCAGGAGGCATGGATGCAGTGTTTGTCTTACAGTACTGGCTCTCTTCCTTCCCTGGAACCAGTGGCCCCAAATTAGGGATGGGTTACTGCTTATAGCCCATCAAGTTTCTCATGGTGGTCGATGACCTCCCAAACAAACAAACAAAACACCACCAGCTGTTGACCACTAAACACCGACCATCGTCTTCCTGGCATGGAGTACTTGCTTTGGGGGTGTTTTGAGGATTCACTGTGGTTGAGGCATCGTGCCAAACATTGGCGACTGTTTTACAGCATCCATTTCAGCAGTTCTGTCTTTTTTAAAGTTTTTAATTAATTTTTTTTCCACCAAAATGTTATAATAAAAGTAATCGGCAAAACTTTTTTCCTTCGCCAAAACAATTTTTTTTTCTTTTTTCTCAAATTGTAAAGAATGGAATCAACAGCACGCCCTGCATTTCTTATCACACACGGCAAAGTGCCTCAAAATGCTGTTCGTTTGGTGCAGACGTGCTGTTCCACCAACTCGTGGTACCTATTTTTAGCACGTCTTTTGTAAAAAGATCGTGCTTATGTTATCAGTTTGTCCGTCCGTCCGTCCGTCGACATGATATCTCTGCAACTATTAGTCCAGTTTGAAAAAATTCTTTTTGCATTGGGAAGCTTTAAATATACGAATGATGATCCTTTATTTCGAATTTTTTTATGATGTACAATTTCGCCATTAGAGGGCGTAAATGCAGATGATGTCGAATTCAAAAATATGTTTTATTCCACATATTTGCTTCTAAACATCCGATTGAAAACGTTCTTTTATCTTTCGATTCCATTTATGTCGAAGAGTATTTTAGATATAGTTACTTTTCCGAATTACGCATAGATTTTCCGCTAGGGGCGTAAAAGTAAATTACATTTTTCCCGATAACTCTTCTTCTAAAGCGCCGATTTGAAAAAAAAATTCTTCAGCGGATACACCTCCTGATGGAAAATCTTTTGCATATAATTTCTAATTTTTGGTAATAAATACTTTGGCCACCAGGGGTGTAAGTGTTAATTTTTGCTTATGTATTTTCCATAAATTCTGAGCTTCTAAAATTTCGATTGAAAAAATTCTTTTGTGAACTGATGCCACTGACATCGATAAACCTTTTCGGAATATTTTCTTCTTAAAATATTCCACAGTTTCTCCGTCAGGGAGCGTAGATGTATATCTTATTTTTGTCAATATCTCTACTTCTAGGAGTCCGATTCGAAAAATTCCTTCTTTGTTGGATAGTGTTTTCCAGTGTGACATGTTTTTCATATAATTTCAAAATTTTCAAGTAATTCATAGACTTTCCGCTATGGGCGTTAAGGTAAATTGCTTTCCCCCTGTATCTCTGTTTCTAAATCTCTGATTTGAAAAATTCTTTCTGCACCAGATACAGCTCCTGATGGGAAATCCTTTGCACATAATTTCTAATTTTTGTAAAAAATGGTTTGGCCACCAGGTGGCATAAGTCTCAATTTCCGCTTCTGATGTATTTGCAGCAAAATATGAGCTTCTAAAATCTCGATTGGAAAAAAAAGTCTTTTGTTGACCGATACTACTCATGTCAACAAACCTTTTAGGAACATTTTCTTCTTGAAATAACACATAGTTTCTATGCCAGGGGCGTAGATGTGTATTTTATTTTTGTCAATATCTCTGCTTACTACTTCTAAGAGTCCGATTTAAAAAATTCCTTCTTTGTTGGATAGTGTTTCCGATGCGAAATGTTTTTCCTATAAATTCAAAATTTTCAAGTAAATCATAGACTATCCGCTAGGGGGCACAAAGGTAAATTGCGTTTTCTGCGTTATTTCTGCTCCTAAAACTCCCAATTTGAAAAATTCTTCGTGTATCGCATACAAGACCTGATAGAAAAATTTTTCACGTAATTTCTAATGTTTGGTAAAGAATGGTTTGGCCACCGGCGGGCATAAGCGTTAATATCTGCTTCTGATGTATTTGTAGCAAAATCTGGGATCCTGAAAACTCGACTAAATTTTTTTTTTTTTCTTGGACCGATACCGCTCATATAGGTAAACCTTTTGAGAATACTTTCTTCCTAAAATAATGCATGGTTTTCCCATCAGGGGACGTAAAGTCGCATCTTATTTTTGTCGCTATCTCTTTCTGCGAGTCAGATTTGAAAAATTATTTCTGTGTTGAAGAGCGTTTCCGGTGCGAAATGTTTCTCATATAAATTCATATTTTTCTTAACGCACAAGTCTGCAACCAGAGGGCGTAAGCTCACGATTCCATTTACAGCAATATCTGAGGGATTAAAAATCCGATTGAAAAACTTCTTTCTTCCGTCAGATACTATTGTTTTCCATACCGGTTCCATTGACTTTGAATAGCTTTGATAAATTTAATTTGCGTCAGAACGGATTCAAAAGATGTGCTTATTACACCCAAAAATTCGGTGTCATCTTTCTTGTTTCATCTTCATTTTACCTATGGCTGTTAACTGTCAGGAAATGGTTGCATAGTGTACTCCAAGTTTCTCGCCAAGTTCTCTTACTTCTTGATAAGGATGGGGTTCAGTCAAGGCTCCTTCTGGTCCATCATGTAATTCATTTTCAAGGCTTATCATTGGACCAGAATTTAGCAAACCAACATCATGTCTTGCATTCACTAATGGGGCCTTCTGTATTGATGTTGTAAGCTGCCTGCGATGCATGGTGTCCAAATTTAAACTCATAAGAAAATGTCATGAATTTGGCTCTGATCCATCATCCTCTTCACTGTAGCAGAATCCTCTTAGAAATGATGCTGACAAAACAACTAGTGTGTTATAGACAACAGCCTTGATGCTTTAAATTTGCCTATCACAAGTCACTTCCATGCAATTTGTTAATTCCTAAATTTTCTGCCAATTACAAGAGTCTGCAAAATTCGACATTTCATCTGTGACAACATAATATGCATGCAGATATTCTTAACATATGCTGTTTCAGTGGTTCTCAAATCTTTCTTTCAGTTCTGGACCACTTTAAAATTTTATCAAGAAGCTCAGTACCCGTCCTTAAAAAATCTGCCCATTAACTTTAAGAACATATTTTCCTTCATGGCCAAAATTCAACTACTAAAAGGCTGTTTAGACTTTTTGCTCAAAATGGATTTGAATAACATTGAAGCATTTTTATAAAAGTATATAAATACGTACATATATCACTAAGCTGTTCCCTGAGATTCAGAGGTTTGCTTCTCAAAGAAAGCTCATCTGCCAGATTAAAATTTAAAACTGACGGGACTAAATTTTACTTATTGTTGATCTATCAAGTGTCTCCACTTCTAGCGATCTCAGCACAGAACTTGAGCTTCTCACACCAGTCTTTTCATACTTCATATTTATAATCTTTTTCTCATACAGACATTCCTGAATCGGCTCCTCCTGTGATCTTCTTGGCTTTCCTCTACCTTTCTTTCTTGCCAATTGGGCTGAATAAATTCCCTTAGTAAGCATCTCACTACTCATTCTTTCAACATGGCCATACCACCTAAGAATATTTGTCTCCACCTTATTAACATTTTGCTTCACATTACACATCAGCAACACTTCATTCCTCACATGATCAGGACGTCTCTTCCCACAAATACATCTCTCCAGTGCACAAACAAGTCATATGTCTCTTCTGCAATAGTCAGGTTTCACTGCCGCACATCGGAATTGAAACGATTACACTTTCATACACTGCCATTCGGGACTTTTTGAGAACCCATCATTCCTGTGAAAAGATTTTTATCTGTATGAACTATGTTCAAAGATTACATTTTTTTTATTGATTTTATTTTTTGGTTGGGGGAGAGGAGTGCCTTATTAATGGTTTGGCAACAAGGCCATGATAAACCATGCTCCATCCGTGAGTCATGCTCTTGGCAAAAGTGCTTGTGATTAGATTGGTGACCTGTGCAAATATTACAATGCAGGTACTGTGTTGGCTGAAAAAAAAAAAAAAGGAAAAGAACTCATTCAATTAAAGCATCAAAGAGATTTGTTTATATTTTAACTGACTTCCTAAAGAGCACAAGTAATCCTGATCTTTTGAGACACTAACTCAGTTCGAGAATTTCAAAGAAAAGAGAAGGCAGTCTGCTTGCGACACAGCAATTAGAATTCACCCAGTTTGTTGTTGGACAAGTTAGTAAAAATTGTCATATCATATCATATCATATCATATCATATCATATCATATCATATATCACTAAGCTGTTCTCTGAGATTCACAGGTTAGCTCCAAAAAGAAATACAAACTACCAGATATTTTTACTTACTGTTGTCTTATCAAACTTCTCCATTTACAGCGATCTTGTCATACAACTTGGGCTTCACTGATATCCATTACACGCCGTACACAACATCTTTTATACTTCATACTCATAATCTTTTTCTCATGCAGACACTCCTGAATCTGATCCACCCATGTCTTAGCTTAGGTCTCCTTCACACCAAATGGAGGGCTGAGATTCCAGGTTCTAAGTTCAAATGTCTAAAATGTCCATTTAACTTTATTTTTATGTGTAAATTGTCATTTAAACTTAAAATCTGGAAATCAGTCTTAGTCCTCCATTTGGTATGAAGAAGACCTAAGCTAAAGGTTGAAAGCTCCCAAGTTATAAGGTTTTTCAAAGTTATAATCTTTTAATGTAACAAAGTATGATCTACTTTTACCTTTTATTTCATTATCCCTCGTTTATGTGTTTTGCCCATCATTGTCAAAATTCTCAAAACCAGTAAATATAAACTCTAGTGACTGTACTCTTTTGTGCAATCTCTCCACCCAGTTTTCCCCCTCCTGCATGCCAGAGTTGGCTGATGAAAAAAATTCTAAGGTTGTTTTTGGCTCCTCAGTGTGAGTAGGAATGATGGTGTTGCAACCACCCATGGTAAATTTTTGTGGAATGACCCCTATGATTTTTGTTGTGTTCACTTATGTAAATAGTCTGTATGAAAATGTCATGTTGTTTTGTATTGTTGTAGGTATCAGCTGCTGTTATCAGATTGCCACCAGTGTTACTTTAGTCAAAGAAGTATTCTGCTTGGCCCAAGTGTTTCTGCTGCCATAAATGATCTCGCTGCAAGCCATCATCGAGACCATTGTTCGTTGGTGCGCAGTGGCTGTGCTTTTCTGCTGCATGTCTGTGAGGACGAATTTCAGCTATTCAAGCAGTTTTTCTCCCAGCATACCACACAACTTGAGTGAGTATCAATTATTTCCCCCTTATTTTATAAATAATGATGTGCAAACTAAGTAGTAATGAAAATCAATGTGGATCTACAAGATCAATAACTCATTAACAGGAGATCTAATTATAAAGCTGTAAGGCTGATTTAAAAAAAAATAGAATGTCAGGGCATAGTTCATACGCCTCCTTGAAAACCTTGAAAAGTCCTTGGAAATGTTTTAAGACTCCATGATAGTACCTACCTACCTACCTACTGACTGACTGATAGCGCACACACACATATGCTAATTTGGTTTTAAAAAGTGCTTGAATTTATTTTGTTTGGAAAAGTATGAGCCTTGTAGGGTAAATCAAAAAGAAAAACAAATGCCACTGTGAGCTCAGCAATAAGTAACAGACTGAGACCAGTTGCTGTTAACAAGAAAGTGGGTGTTAACTGTTGACTAATATTGCCATGCTTACCATAAATGACAAGGGGCCAGCCAGTAATGGCCCAAAATGTATTGCATGAGAAGCTCCTAAACCAGTAGCCTTCCCATTGTAATTTCAAAGTACAATGCATACCTAATAATAACAGTAAAAATAAGGGGTTTTTAAGTGCTAATAGATAATTGAGTAGTTAATTATTTTGTAGTTTTTTGACCACATGGTCTGTTTTGAATGAAGAAAGTTTTATTACATAAATAAAGGTTAAGTCTTGTGAGATTTGTACATAAGTTTTTACATGGGAAATGGAGGAGAATGAGCATAATTTTTAACCATTTAACATGTTTTAAATAGCTTTTAAAATAATGCAACGTAGGTTAAATAACAGCTTTGGATACCATCCTGAGTCATGCCTGTGTTCAGTACATGCAGTGTAAAATGTTAATTTCAAGATATGAAATTAACATTTACACTGCAGATATAAGGTAATAAATACTTTGGTTTATCTTATATGTTCAAATATACATTTGCTCATGTATAAATACATTTTGGGTTTTATATGACCTAAAATAGTTATTTATTAAATGGGTGATTACATAAATTGTTTTATGTGAGTTAAACTTCCATCCCTGGCCTGCTCTGCACTACAGAAATGTTACCGCTGGCATGTTGCCATCTGTTGATTGATGTGAAAGGTAAAAGCATGTAACTTCTGAATGGATCGCATTTCATTACTATTTTGGCTAGCTGTTAAAACAACGTTTAGGAATATTAATTTCATCCCTGTTTCAAAATATTTATTCTGAAGGAAAAGATACGTTTCCTCATCAGTCGTGACCTGTCTGTCTGAAAAACAAATCAATTACATTGATTATACTCGCCAATGAAGAACTGCCTGATGATGCAAATAAAGTACCTCAAAGCAGTGTTTTTGAGGAAAGACAATTCCGTTGGAATAAAAATTGCAGAATGTGGTCTGCCAGATGAATTTGTTTAATTTCCCTCTGTTAGCTTACGTTTGAGTGGAGGCCTGTTAGTTCCATAATATGAGGATTATGGAACCGTGTCCCAAGTGTACGGGAACACAGATAATCGTTCTTTGCAATGTGCTTCTTCTGACACTGGAATTGTTCAAAACATTGAGACAAATCCACTCTGAGACACATTAGGTGACCCTCGGAACATCTTCTTGATGTTCCAAGCAGTCCCTGCCATTTACACGATGAAGTGGACATACCCTCATCCCTACCAAGTTCATAAAAAAAAACCTCTTCCAATTCCACATGTTTCAGCAAAAAAACACCTGTAAAATGAGTAAAGAAAGACTTCAAAACACCTTATGGGTTCCTCCTAGAATAAACATGAACTACAAACAAACCAGAGTTAACAGATATTAGCGTTAACTTTCCTTAAGATCCTTTTTAAGGGCCTGCAAAAACAGCAACAAAATGCAATTGATACAGAGCTCACATGTAAAAAAGGCATCAAAACAAATTATAGTCTCCCACTAGAAAACACACGAACTACCAGCAACCACAACTAGGACCGTTAATATTATGAAACATCATCAATACAGAGGTTACATGCTTTTACCTTTCAAATTGGCCATTAGATGGCAGCACGTCAGCACTACCTATTGCGCAGGGGGAGCCAGGGATGGAAGGTATAGCCACAAATTGTTCTCTTGAGGGAAATTCATAAAGAAAATAAAAATAATATTGTAGTTCTGTTTTCTCACATACTCTCAAATTCTTCTGAAATATGCCTAAATCTTCCCAGTAAATTAGCAAAAATTCAGAAAAGAAAAAGAAAAGAAAGTTGCGTTATCAAGAAAGTTGCATTATCAGGAACTGAACTTGTTGGGAGACATTTAGGAAACTTAAAAATACCCTTCTGCAGCCTCATAACTTATTGTGCTCTGCATCCAGAGAGTAGCATTTGTGTAGCCAGTTATGACATGTCATCTTTTTCTTATCAGATTAAGGTGTATTACTTTACCTGATGCATACTATGCCAACTCTCCGGATTTAGGCAGAAGACTTCGGATTTTCAGCCCTTCCTCCCACTCTCCGGATGAATGTCAAATTCTCCTGATTTTCACTAAGAATTAGGTGTTAGGATGGTCGAAATTCCATCAATCACCATGATTTCGACCTGCCTGTGAAATCCTTTTCTTTCTGCATCAATACAAGGTGGCATTGCAGTCATCAGTTCCATACTTTTCCTCTCCACCTATCTACAAAAAACAAAGCTGCCACAGTGGTCTAAGTGCTGGCTTCTGACCAATCATCCGAGATGGGTCGGAAAAAATTTGCTTTAAAAAAATTTCTCCCAGTCCGATTGTCAAACGGCGCCTTCAGCAAAGAGCTCACCCGCTCTGGTGCTAAAATGCAGAAGAGGGTCAGTAACTGATTGGCAGATGGGAGCTGCCCTGCCTTCTCCTTGCAGTTCAGTCTTTCAACCCCTTGTCTCAACAGAGCCGCATGCATTCTAAGTGATGATAAACAGTTGAGTTGCAGCGAATTCACTTAACGAGAAGAGGGAGTAGTTACAGTTGGTCTCGCCTTGTAACAAAAGGCTATGTTAGTATGATGCTTTTTGTCATCTTCGCCTTCGTGCACAACCTAAAGAAGAAACGAAAAACAATTGACTGCTATTTTATTCATAAAAAACATAATCATGCATGCCATTGTATTTTTTCATTATCTTGCAGAATCGATGTGCCTAAAAATGAATTTCAGTAGGGAAAAGGGGGTGTTGATTTTTGTGGGGTTTTTTTTTTTTCTCCAGAACTTTTAGTGGACCAATAATACTACTACTGGAAAATTGTTCTTAGGTCTGGTAAATGTCAATAAAAAATAGCACTCATGTGATTTTATGAGCTGTAAAAATCACCCGATTTTCAGATTTTGAAAGTTGGCATGTCTAATACTGGTGTATGCTGAGTATTTTGATTTTAGAAAAAGTACAGTGGTAATAGCAACATAGTGAAAAAAGTTGGTACAGTGAAATTTCAGAATAACAGTCACCTCTTGGACCTGGGGGGAAAGTGGCCATTGTTTGTAGGTTAGGCCTAAAAATAATATTGTTTGTCAGTTGCGTTTAGACTGAGCAAATCTTAGAAGAGTCGACGAAGAATTAGGGACGTGGTCAGCAACTGTAGTGAAGCTAAGATCAGAATGCAGACTACATAATGTTAGCTTATGGAAAACTGAGCTTGCTTAAAAGTGAAAATGTCCAGATTTAGAACAGTAAATACAACTGATTGTTTGCAGTTGAATTTTTTAACTAGTGGTAACAGTTTAACATTACTGTTGTTTTGAGGTGTCCATTAATGGAGGTTTCACTATTTATTTTTAATAGTAAATTTACCTGTAAATGTAATTTCTTTTGCAACATCAGATCATGTGATGTAAGTGCTGTTTCTTATTTGGTCCTGTTTTTTTCCATTTAATAGGTGCAATTATCCTAAATTACTGCTAGCTTCTAGCCTTCGTTATACAGGGTGATCAAAAAGTTTCTGTACCCTAATTTGAACAATTTTTATTCACATTGTACAGATACATAAGGTTTACTTACAGCTGTGATACATCTTTCATCGACTTTTGAGCAACTGATGTTGACCTAAGGAAGGTGTTGGAAATGACCGTGTTGCTGGAGGCAAATATCCACGCGGCGGCATACGTTTTTCTTAATGCATTTCAGCATAGATGGCATGATTTCCACTATAGCCTGAATGATGTTTGTTTTCAAGGACTGCAGGTCATGCAGGTTGTTTGCATTTCATAAATTTTCATAGTGTTTCAGCATTTTTTCTTTATCCAAAAAAATCATTGTGCAATAAGCCCTGGTTGTGTTGAGTAAATTTACGAAACCAACAGGAATACAGCAGGCGCTTATGCGTATCAGGTACCTTCAGTTCATGGACAACTCTGTACGCATGAAGCAGCTGTTGTTTAGGCGCTTTCTGTACTAAGCTGTAAGAAAGTTTTATTTGCTGACATAAGCTACCAAGAGATTTTGTAGGTGACTTGCAAACGTTTTTCAACATCGTTAATCACTTCCGGCACAAACACACTTGGCCGGCCATTTCTAGGCATATCATCAACACTTCTAGTTTTCCGAAATCATACAAGTAAACTGTGTATCATTGATTTACTTACTGCAGTATGCTGTGGAATTTTTTTCCTGAACTCTTCTATACACTGTTTGTAAGACTGTGTTTGCAAATAAACTTCAAGTAAACAAATCCTCTGCTCACTTATCAAACCCATGCCTCTGTGCAAATGGCGCTGCTAAAGTGGGCAAACTGCGTAGCACACATGGAAACATTTATTCATTTCTGGAACTCTGCCAGTTTCCTTCAGGCATTCGACAAGCGCAGTGTTTGATCTCGACCAGTTGCTGACTCGTGTTGCCACATCAATTGCTTGAACTTTTTGCTTACAGCATACACAATAATTTTTTTTAATTCAGGGTTCAGGAACTTTACGGTCACTGTACATATATAAGGATTATAGAATTCAAAATAAATGAGTAAATGAATAAAAATTTAAATGAAAAACTGTTTTGGCAATTGATGTTGCCCTTTTATTTGTTTCTGTTATCCATCATGCTTTTTTTATTAAGTCAGGAAATATACATATCAGTATTAAATCTTTGTAAGAAATGAACTTACTTTATTATTCTTCGTAATTTTTTGCTATTATTGTTGTTTGTCTGTTGGTAAACAACAATTCATGCTGAAGTAAAAGTAATATATGCATTCGTTTCTGTGACTTCTGTAGTGTGTAAAAAATATGTCTGCAAAACATAAACTTCCATTATTTTAGGCAGTTCCTAGAAGGATTGTGCATGCGACTTTATGATGTACTGCGGCCAATCATCATCCACATCAATCATTTAGAAACCCTTGCTGAGCTTTGTGGAATTCTTAAGGTTTGGTCTATTGCCTATTTATTTAACTCTTTGTGTGGCTATCTGCTAAAGTGTTCTAATATTTTTTACTGCAACAATCATTAAGTGTTATGCCCTGGAGTGAGTTGCTAATAAGGAAGAAATATTCCTCAGAAATACATGAAAAATTCACAAGATTATTTAAAGCCATCAGAATTGTGTACTGAATTGCCTGTAGTTTACTGATCTCCGTGTAGCATCTCTACAAGAAATTGAAAATTACATCACCCTGAATACCATTGCCATAAAAAGATGTCCCTGGTCTGAAATGATATTTGGGTAGGTGGTCGACATAATAGTTTCTTGCACATGATTGACTGGACCCAGATTTTCCCAGCAGAACATTGCCCAAAGCATTGACTTCTTCCACCGGCTTGTTTTCACCCTATGGTGTATTCTGATGCCGAGACTTTCTCGGGTAAGCAATGCCCACATGCTCGGCTATCCACATGGTGCAAAAGGAAATGAGATTCGTCAGACCAGCTGACCTTCTTCCAATTGTTCCAGGTCCAGTTTTGATGCTTGTGTTCCCATTGTAGGCCCTTTCGACAGTGAACTTAGGTTAGCATGGGCACTTGGAGCGGTCTGCAGCTAAGCAGCTCCATTTTCGCCAGGGTTCAATGTAGTGTGTTTTGTGACACATTACTTCCGTCACCAGCATTCAAATTACTGATGTGGTGCACCATAGTATCTCTTCTGTTGCCTCTTGCCATACAGGATAGCCTTCACTCACCTCTAGCACTGAAGAGCCATGGTTGGCTCACACCCTGCCAGCAGTTCAGTTTTTCCCTTCTTAGACCACTTTTTGAAGTTACTAACCGCAGGTGACCATGGGCAGCCCACAAGCCTTGCTGCCTCAGAAATGCTCTGACCCAGTCATCTGGCCATAATAATCTGGACCTTGTCAAACTTGCTTAATTAAGTCCTCTGCCTTTTCCCATCTGGGGAATAAGAATAACAGTGATTTAACAGAGTTTAGTATCAGGTGTTGTTTATACCATTTGGTGACCTTCACACATGTCATACTGTAGTTTATCAATATCTACAGTTGCTTTGATTTTCATAAAGACATGCTGGTCATAGTGTTTTGCTTCATTGATGTATATACTTTAAGATAGCAGTGCTTTTATACTATTTCTGTTGATGTAATACATACTTTTGGTGGTATAGTATTTATTTTATACATTATTTCATTATCTGAACCATTTCTAGTCTAAGTTAATCCAGATGATTGATGTTGTACTCTTACATATGATTTTTATTTTCAGCATTGTAATTTTTAAGTTTACGGTTCCTTAAAAAAGACAAATACAGCAGTATGTATCTATGTAATGAAGTTATTTTTTAGGTCATTAAAGGATGTCTCGATTTTTGCCATGTTAATACTTTTTCTTTGAAGATACCTATTGCAGGGGTATGAATCTAATCTAACCATTACCTAATATATGTTATCTGGTGGCATAGTAATGAGGATGCTAGCTTGCCATTGCACGGGTTAAGACTGAAATCTCATTTGTGATGTAGACAATTATGTCATGCTCTGTACTGGTTTCATCTCTCTTCTGTGGATCCAGTGATTGTAAATTATAGTTACTCAACTGGTCATGTTTTGTTCAGAATTCTGCACCAGTAGTACTGAATCTATTAGGCATGATCAAATGAAACCCGTTTGAATGACTTTATTGAGATGAACAAAAAGGTACATCTGCAGGTGTGGTAGAATTAAACAAAACAATATATAAGGAAGCAAGAATGCACCAGTGTTCATTAGAAGAAGTCAGTGTAGGCATTCAGACACTCATCCTATTGCTTGGGAAGACGGTGGATACTGTCCGTAAAGGAGGACTTTGGTTGCTCCGTGAACCATTTGGTCTCCGCGGCCATGACGTCTGCATCAGAGTGGAGTTTTCTTTTTAGAGCTTTTTTTAAGGGTCCGAACAAATGAAAGTCACATGGTGACAGATCGTGGCTATAGGCTGGGTGATGCAGAACCTCCCACCCTTTCTGTGCTAACATATCCTGCATAATGTTTGCAACATGTGGACGAGCATTGTCGTGCAACAGAATCACACCACAGGAAAGTATACTGGGTCGCTTATTCTTAATGTCTTCATGCAGCTAGTCCTTGTAGCGGTTGGCATTGATGTTCACACGAGGCTCTTTAAAGTCCACCAGCAAACACATTCTTTACTTGTAAGTATTGCTCTTTTCAAAGCAGTTTTTCCACTAGTTGATTTAGCATTAGTGCTGAGCAAAGTATTCATGAATTTTCGCTGATTTCAAAGTTCTTAAATGCAGAGAAAAAACAGAACTGTGAACGTTACCTAGTAAATTTTCAGTTGCATCATCTATTTCAAGGCAAATAAACTCTGTCTCAATTCTCTCAAAGTTGTAACACACCTGGTTATGTACAAAAGAATAAAGTAACAATGATTTTTGATAATCTGAAATTCAAAATTTAACATATAATTGCAAAAAGCAGGTAAATGAATTACATATAACAGAATTGAAAAAGCAATGGAAACTGTAGTAAAATATCAGGACTAGCTCAGAATTGCACATAAAAGTGAAAAATGAATGACTGAGGTTCCACTGTATTTTACTTTGTGTGTGTCTGTACTGCCCTGAAAGAAAATAAAAAAAATATAATATATGACCCAAAAAAGTTTTGCTCTTAGCTAGTAGCATTCTGATGCTCACTTCTGTTGTGTTCTAGAAATATTCAAAAATTCTGATATAAGCTGTTTCTTTATAGGTTGAAATGTTGGAGGAACACATACAGTTTGGAGGTAAATTTTTTTTATTCCAAAATTGTTTTCATTGAGAACATTCAGTACATTTCATATTCTAGCAATTTAAATAGTTTTGATGTTTAATTTTATCATTTGATGAAGAAAAATTACTTTGCATATTAACTGCATTGCATATGCAGATAGAATGACATGACAATCAGATTTAAAATAAATGACAAAATCTGTTTTCAGGTGTGTAGCCATTTTTTTTTACATTTAAACAATAACATTAACTTAAGCAAAATTTAGATTTGAACTTAAGTAATTACTAGTGAATGATTTTTGGTATATAAAGTAAATAGTTTTGCTATGTTGACAAGGGAATGAATGTACAGTTTTAACCAAAAACATGTTGAAGCCAAATTCATCGACTTAGAACAGCTGTCTGTACTGTACTGCTCAGAATCTGGCATTCTTCATCTCTTTATTTTGCATATAGATGTAATTTTTTAGTTTTATGAAATTTTTACTTAAGATTTTATTTATGAGGATTTAAAAATCTTAAATATCTATTGGCCTTTTCATTTTGTCTCATAGAACAGCTTCTCAGCAGCTTTTCATATTCCCCATGACTGTATAAACAAACAATCTACACTTATCTTAATCTTTCAAGTATGGGTTGGCTAACTGTGTATCTTAGGAAAATAGGTGGATTCGATAAAAAGAAAGTTATGCAGAGACTCCAACTACTACGGATTCTCCATAGTCACTACAGAAATTGTCGGTCCACTACGACTCATTGAAATTGTTGGTCCACTACGGATTGCGGAAAGCATTAGATACAGTGCGGAAATCAAAACTCTCAGCGAAATGACCTTTTTAATGATGTGAGTAAAGTTTATTTTCATGTTTTCTAGATTCTGACATTCATTAAACATTTTGGAGAGTGTTTCTTGAATCTTTACAATATCGTTGCATTTCCTCCGTGATTTTTCAGTATGTTTTTGTTTAATATTCCGTGATTTTTCAATATGTTCAATTTTTCAATAAGCATCTCTGGCTATGTGCGGAGTTATCACTGCCCATGAAATCCTGGAAACAGCCTGAAATTTTAGTTCCTTTTTCAGTGTTTGGAAAGTCCTCAATTTTTTGTAATTTTTGCATAAAGTCCTAGAATAGTACTAGAATTATTTCTAGCAATGAACAATTTTTTTTTTGTTCATTACAAGGAAAAAAACATTTTTTTTTCACTCTTTCTGCAGTTTGAAGATGTCCATGAGCAATTTTCAATCTGTGTAGGCATATATTTTGTTTACTATAAGGTTATCATTGAAACATTCATTTATTTTTGAAGTAAAAATATATATACATATATTGGAGCCATTTAGTGTTTCTCACAAAATGTCTTCAATTTATGGACAGTCTTTTTTTTAAGGGAAAATTTGCTTCTTTTATGAATTCACACTGTGATTTTGCTGCTCTAGCAATTTGTTTTTTACCGAGTGTGTAATACAATTTTATTCATTACTACAGAAAAACGCTAAATACTACAGATTTTTATTTAGTGTTTATTACTGAAAATTTGCAATCAGGGTTGGAGTCTCTGGTCATAGTCATTAAAGCTGACCTGGCACTTCTTTGATTGTAGAAAAAAATAATTGGAGCCTATTAAATGATGGTATAGCCATGTATGTCACATAGAAAATGAAATATTACCTTGACAAATCAATGAAAGGAAGAAATATTCTTCATAATACTAGGAAAATCGGTAGAATATTCAAACAAAGCAAACTGAATTTGCTTGTACCACTTGCTGGTCGTCCATGTAACACTTCTCAGAAAACTTGAAAATTTCATCGTCCTGGGGTGGGAATCGAACCCCCATCTCCCGATTTGTGGTTGAGTATGCTAACCATTACACCACTCAGGATAGTGAAGTTTCAAGCAACTGAGACATAGGAATCTGAAAGTCCTCAGATTTTCGCTAGTCAAAGCATGTATTATGAAGAATATTTCTTCCTTCATTGATTTATCAGTGTTACTGGTGACCTACGACCTACATCCGCCAAGATGGGAATTGGGTCAAAGCGCTATGAGGAAGCAGGGATGCCTCGACTAGCGAAAATCTGAGAACTTTCAGATTCCCATGTCTCAGTTGCTTGGAACTTCACTGTCCTGGTGTAATGGTTAGCATACTAGACTGGAAATCACGAGATGCGGGGTTCAATTCCTGCTCCAGGACGATCAAATTTTCAAATTTTCTGAGAAGTGTTACATGGATGAGCAGTAAGTGGTACAAGCAAATTCAGTTTGCTTTGCTTGAATATTCTTACCTAGACAAGTTCAATTGGTAAAGGAACTTCCATTTTTTTACATGATTTCATATCATCATTAAAAACATTTTGGCCTTAGTTCATTAAAGATATATATGAATGTGCCAAAAAAAGGTTTAAAGATTCCTTCAGTGAGGCAATACACATTGTGCATATTAAATAATAAGACTGATTTTTTATGGGACAGCTCTTTAAATAAAAGTAACAAACGTGTTTATAGTTATGAACGCTAGTGTGTGCTGTAATCACAGGAGCAACTTTCAAGTTGGAGGACACAGGAGTTTTTGTGTGGCCACCATTGAAGTAAGTCTGTGTGAGTGTAGCATGTCAGAAGTTGCATAATGGAGCGAAGAGCTGTGATAAAAAATTTCTGTAAATTAGGGAAAACTGCCATGGCAGTGTTCAAGACCTAAAAAAGTTTGCGTCAATGACCATCTGAGCATGCACAGGTGTTCCGCTAGTTTTCAACATTTAAAGATGGGAGGGAGTCCCTCGAGGATTAACCTCGCACAGGACATCCAGTTTCTGCACAGACAAATGAAAATGTGGTGAAGGCTAGCGAAATTGTTGCCCATGACAGGTGAATAACTAGTACTCACTGAACAGCTGCGTTGTGTCAGGAAAGAACCATTCCACAAAAACAATTGTTTTCTGTTGCATGACAATGTGCATGCACACCGTGCACTGCCTGCAAAGCAGTTTCGAAGTCGATCTGTATGATCAAACATCCACCTTACTTGTCAGATTTGGCTCCCACAGACTTTTTCCTCTTCCCAAAGGTGAAGTGTGCTTTTAAAGGGAGTGCTTCAGCAGCACTGAGGGCATGCAATGAGTTGTGACCAACAGACTGAAGGAGGTTCCGATTCAGAAAAAGTTCTACTTCCACCATGCCTACTAAGTTACTAACATGTGTACAAAAGATTTCACCATTTTGTGGAGTTGGAGGGAGATTATTTTGAATCTGTGTAAGTGGCAATTCAAAGTATAATTTGTTGTTTTGATATAATAATTTTTGTTTCGTTACTTAATGGGCACACTCCTTGCTGTACATATGCTGTAGTCTGTGACATTCACAATCATATTAACTCCAGAATATGGTGGTTTTCCACTGTGTAGTAGGTTTAAGCATGAGTTCTAAGTTGAAGTTTCATTTCTTAGCTACATTTTTTAATGTTAGGTAAAAATTTGTATGGTTAGGCCTAAAAATCTAATTTTCAAATATATTATGCTGAAACATTCTTGTCTTGTGATGTTGTGTGCTGCAATTAGGTTCTGGTCGTGATATGTAAAAATGATTAAAAACAAAACAAGAATGAAATGGTAGTTTGGAATGAATGAAGGGATAAAAACAAGCAGATATGAAGTACAAATAGCAGGTTTAAAAACCAATGAACATTTAAAAAATGAACAGGTTTAAAATTTTGAATATAAAAGAGTAGGAACAACTTAGTAAGATCCACATCTACAAATTGCTACCAGTCCAAGCAGTCGCTTAGTTGTACCAATGAATTTCAGATAATTTCTTGTGCATCCATTTTTAAGATGTCACCAGATCATGTCAATGGTCTGACCGATTTTCCATTGTCCGTTTCAGCACGATACAGTTGAGAACTAGGTTAACTGTACAAGTTTGAATTTAACATCGTGAAACATATACCTACGAAAGAAAACTTCAACTTAGAACTTTTGCCTAAACTTACTACACACTGGGGAGCCACTTTATTCTGGAGCCAACGATTGTGAATACCACAAACAACTAATTATGTCATAGTGAGAAGAATTGGCACGAAAACACGTAACACACAAAACATTAAAAGAATTCTTGAAATCATCATCACACGTGTAAGTTACGTTGAAAATTATAAGCGGGACGTTTCGGTAGCGACTTCTACCTTCATCAGTCATGGAATGAGACACGTGGTAAAAAGCGTCAGTTGTTGCCTGATTTCAAAATCGCTTTCCAAATAATAGGGATGTTAAAAGGTGCTTCAGTATTGCAGGTGTTAGGGGTAAGGTAGATTTCAATGCTTTTGCGGTACCTGAGGACATGCCGATTGCTGAACGGGGCGATCCGCTTAACATTGTGCCAATCAAGAATGGCGGACGTATCGCTGATGGTTAAAATTGAAAGGGAGGTGAAAGGGCTACCTTTCTTAACATCAGAACATCATCAACATTGGCAAATTGCATGGCTTTCCACCCCTCTTAGTACATAGACTAATCAAGAGGTTTGAATCACATAATGGATTTAGTTTACTGCCTGAACCTTCCACCACCCATCAGTCTGTTGGCACTTTGCCCTTTATAGCCTGTCCTTCACTCATAAAGTTTGCTCTATTTTCAAGTCTTTTGGCTACAGGATTGCAGTCCAACCACCTCCACATCTTTTCAAACTCATCCTTAAGGACAGAGATCTCAATAAACCCCTAGATTTACAAGGTGTCTACTCTATCCCTATCAACACTTCCACCGGCATTACCCACTATATTGGTAGTACTTACCGCAACAATAAACCGGCAATTGATGGAGCATATTGCTGATGTTAAGAAAGGCAGCCCTTCCACCTCCCTTTCAGTTTTAACCATCAGCGATACGTCCGCCGTTCTTGATTGGCACAATGTTAAGCGGATCGTCCCGTTCAGCAATCGGCATGCCCTCAGGTACCGCAAAAACATTGAAATCTACCTTACCCCTAACACCTGCAATACTGAAGCACCTTTTAACATCTCTATTATTTGGAAAGCGATTTTGAAATCTGGCAACAGCTGACACTTTTACCACGTGTCTCATTCCATGGCTGATGAAGGTAGAAGTCGCTACCAAAACATCCCGCTTATAATTTTCAACGTAATTTACATGTGTGATGATGATTTGAAGAATTATTTTAACTAATTATGTACAGGAAGGACATGTCTCACTGGAGGTTTCTTTAGAATGAACAAACAACCAAAAGTAAGTCAATATTTAAAAAAAAAATGCTTTATTTTTGGACAGGTCAAATACATAGAAATAGCAATAATAAACAATAAGTACTGCATCTGCAAGATACGCCAAGCCGAAGAAAAGGAAGTATGTGGAGAGTTTTTAAACTTTTTGGTGCATTCATATATATTTTTAATGAACTAAGCCAAAGTGTTCTTAATGTTTACCTAGACAAATATTAAATTCTGTGGTATTTGGGTGAATACCAATATACAAAGTGATAGATTAAAAATAAAATAAGAAAAATATACTGAAGGCATGAGTGAAATCAACCAGTAGTTATTGAGGAAGCACTAAGGTCAGGGCAGAAAATTTTGTTGACATTTGGATATGAATTAAAAGATGTGTATAACATTGGATGAATCTGGTCTTGTTTTATAGGATGATACCCAATAAATGGATTTCAAACTAAAATGAAATGAGAAAGGTTGCAAGAAGGTGAAAGATAAAAAAAAAAAAAAACAGTTCACTGTGTAAATTGAATTTTAGTGATGAAGTTATTCTTGAAATAGCGAGACAGTTTGGAAAAGAATACCAAATTCAAGAGTTCAGCTACAGTAATAGTTGGCTTGCTTCAAAGATTCAAAAATCAGTACAGATTATCATTGAGAGTAAGACACGGTGAAATGGTCAAAATCTCTGAAAATTCAGTGGATGAGGCAAGAAAAACATTGTTAGAAATCATATTAGGATGTGAATTAAAAGATGTGTATAACATGTGTGAATCTGGTTTTGTTTTATATATAGGATGATATTAGATAAATGGATTTCAAACAAAATTGAGTAAGGTTGTGAAAAGATGAGACAGAACAACAACACTTCCCTGTGTAAATGCTGATGGTACTGATAAATGCAGTATTGATACTATAGGGAAATGTTAAACATGTTTTGAGAGTTTTCATCGTGGACTTTACTTAATCACTTTGTTTTCAATCCCTATATTCTCAGAATTATAGATCCCATGTATACGAACATGTTTATTTTATTTTATTGTTTATTCATTCAATTAATTTTACCCATGTTGAACTTCTTTAAACCACTACCCTCGCTTACCCCCAGTTTAGCACAGAGAACAAAATGTAGCAGTTTAACAAGATAACTTGTACAGAAAACTAGCGGATAATGCTTACCTTGGCATTCCTTTCTAGCGACGGGGACATTTCACGCACGTGTTTTCCGGTCTTTGTTGAGGTTATTGTCCTAAAGTCCGTTGTATGCGATGACTGGCTTTACTTCTCACACTTTTCGCTGGGTATACTCGTTGAATCTTTGCTTTAGGATTCAAACATCAATTTTTACCGTTCTTTATACTCGAAATTTTCGCCCATACTCTGGGCATCTTCAGGAGCGTGGCGACTTTACCACCGATGTTCGTGGTTAACTTCGCGTTAATGGAGTCCGATACTCCTTGTTGCCATTCGTCGGAAAAACTTTCCTGGATATATTTCGTTATCAAGCCCGGCTGGCGCCATCTATGTTTCGTTAAGAACACTCCCCCCCCCCCCGTATTTTTTTTTATTTTTTATTTTCTTCTCCTATCCTGGTTTTCTTGTCTTTTTTTGCCTGTTTTTCTTTTGTTGTTGTTTTTCTTGTCTTATTAGTTCTTTCCACAGGCCCGATAATGTGCTAGGGTCGTTCTGGTTACATACCCTTGCTTTATTTTTGTAGATTAATATTGCTTCTTCCCTCCTCATTTGCCTTTCCGATTTTTTATTCTTTTTTAGCATTTTAATTTCATCGAACTTTGGGAATGTCCGGTTTTCCAAGCAGAATTGCACTAAAGCAGTTTTGGCTTCTTTTTTTGCCAGTTAGATATGTGTTGTTTAATTCTTTTTTTTTTAATCTGTTTTTCGTACTTCCAATGTACGATATTGGGGGTATGTGTGCTATTGGAATTTCGTAGGTTCCTGATTCTTCTAGCTTTTTTCCTCTGTTTTTTTGTTGACAGTCATACTTTTCACGGTGTGCACTGAGCTTCCTAGTTGTAAGTCATATTTAGCATAGTGCCTATTGATTTCTTTACTCACTCCTTCCAGGTATGGGAAAGCTCCAATGTATTTCAATTTTTTATTTCTCATCTTCCTTTGGTTGTGCACTTCTTGGCCTTCTTTACTCTGAGTCATATGCTTTTTACTCTCATGTATCCATTTATTAATTAGCTTGCTCGGGTACCCATACTCTTGTGATATTTTCGAGATAAAATCTAGCTCTTGATTTTTTAGCCTGTTGTTAGATGTGTGTGTGTACGCTCGCCATATCAAGTTTACTATGCTGTTTTTTTTATGTATCACTGGATGGTGCAACGAGTATGGTATCAGTACAGGTATGTAAGTTGCTTTTCTGAACACAGAGTATTCAAAACTATTTATGTTTTTCTTTAGTTGAATGTCCAGGAAGGATAGGCAATTATTCTCTTCAAACTCAATAGTTAGCTCTATGGTGTTACAAATTTTGCTAAACTGCTGTGCTAGATCTTGTAGCTCGGCTTTGTTAAGTTTAGACATTATAATAATGTCGTCTACATATCGAGCATAAAGTATTGGTTTTCAGGTAAATTTTGAATAATTTCTTTTCGAGGTATGCCATAATCACTTCTGCGTATAATGCCGATAATGGGGATCCCATAGGGCCACCTTGTGTTTGTTTATATATATTTCCTTCAAAATGGAAGATGTTGTTTTCCTTGATGAAATATAAGGTATTCTTTAGCTCTTTCAATTGTGACAAGTTTAGTTCTTTGTTGATGCTTAGTTGTTGCATAATCAATTCGATGGCTAGCTCGACAGGAATGTTTGGGTATAACGCCTTAACATCCATGGAGGCCATAGTTATTTGCTCTAGGTCTTGATTAATTAATTTGATTTTTTTCTATAAACTCATAGCTATTCTTTAATGTATATTGATTCCTCATGAATATTGGGGATAGATAGTTGTATATCTTTTTTTCTAGGTTGATGAGGGGTGAGATTTTTTCGATAGAATCAATCTTAAAGGTGTGTTTTCTTTATGAGTTTTAATTTTCGAGAATATTTTTGGCATCCCTGCTCCCATTGGAGGGTTTGCATTTTTTATTTCTGTTGATAACGTGCTGTGGTTCCTTATATTAGCCAGGAAGGTAAGTTGTTTGTCGGTGGGATCTTTGTTGATGCTATCGCACTGTAGCTCTGAGATGGCCGTCCGCATTTTATCATTATATTCCAAAGTGTCCATAATAACAATCATTGTTATTCCAAAGTGTCCATAATAACAATATTGTTATTATGGACACTTTGGAATATAATGATAAAATGCGGACGGCCATCTCAGAGCTACAGTGCGATAGCATCAACAAAGATCCCACCGACAAACAACTTACCTTCCTGGCTAATATAAGGAACCACAGCACGTTACCAACAGAAATAAAAAATGCAAACCCTCCAATGGGAGCAGGGATGCCAAAAATATTCTCGAAAATTAAAACTCATAAAGAAAACACACCTTTAAGATTGATTCTATCGAAAAAAATCTCACCGCTCATCAACCTAGAAAAAAAGATATACAACTATCTATCCCCAATATTCATGAGGAATCAATATACATTAAAGAATAGCTATGAGTTTATAGAAAAAATCAAATTAATTAATCGAGACCTAGAGCAAATAACTATGGCCTCCATGGATGTTAAGGCGTTATACCCAAACACTCCTGTCGAGCTAGCCATCGAATTGATTATGCAACAACTAAGCATCAACAAAGAACTAAACTTGTCACAATTGAAAGAGCTAAAGAATACCTTATATTTCATCAAGGAAAACAACATCTTCCATTTTGAAGGAAATATATATAAACAAACACAAGGTGGCCCTATGGGATCCCCATTATCGGCATTATACACAGAAGTGATTATGGCATACCTCGAAAAAGAAATTATTCAAAATTTACCTGAAAAACCAATACTTTATGCTCGATATGTAGACGACATTATTATAATGTCTAAACTTAACAAAGCCGAGCTACAAGATCTAGCACAGCAGTTTAACAAAATCTGTAACACCATAGAGCTAACTATTGAGTTTGAAGAGGATAATTGCCTATCCTTCCTGGACATTCAACTAAAGAAAAACATAAATAGTTTTGAATACTCTGTGTTCAGAAAAGCAACTTACATACCTGTACTGATACCATACTCGTCGCACCATCCAGTGATACATAAAAAACAGCATAGTAAACTTGATACGGCGAGCGTACACACACACATCTAACAACAGGCTAAAAATCAAGAGCTAGAGTTTATCTCGAAAATATCACAAGAGTATGGGTACCCGAGCAAGCTAATTAATAAATGGATACATGAGAGTAAAAAGCATATGACTCAGAGTAAAGAAGGCCAAGAAGTGCACAACCAAAGGAAGATGAGAAATAAAAAATTGAAATACATTGGAGCTTTCCCATACCTGGAAGGAGTGAGTAAAGAAATCAATAGGCACTGTGCTAAATATGACTTACAACTAGGAAGCTCAGTGCACACCGTGAAAAGTATGACTGTCAACAAAAAAACAGAGGAAAAAAGCTAGAAGAATCGGGAACCTACGAAATTCCAATAGCACACATACCCCCAATATCGTACATTGGAAGTACGAAAAACAGATTAAAAAGACTTAAACAACACATATCTAACTGGCAAAAAAAAGCCAAAACTGCTTTAGTGCAATTCTGCTTGGAAAACCGGACATTCCCAAAGTTCGATGAAATTAAAATGCTAAAAAAGAATAAAAAATCGGAAAGGCAAATGAGGAGGAAGAAGCAATATTAATCTACAAAAATAAAGCAAGGGTATGTAACCAGAACGACCCTAGCACATTATCGGGCCTGTGGAAAGAACTAATAAGACAAGAAAAACAACAACAAAAGAAAAACAGGCAAAAAAAGACAAGAAAACCAGGATAGGAGAAGAAAATTAAAAAAAAAAAAAAAAAAAAGTGTTGCCAGCTGGGCTTGATAACGAAATATATCCAGGAAAGTTTTTCCGACGAATGGCAACAAGGAGTATCAGACTCCATTAGCGCGAAGTTAACCACGAACATCGGTGGTAAAGTCGCCACGCTCCTGAAGATGCCCAGAGTATGGGCAAAAATTTCGAGTATAAAGAACGGTAAAAATTGATGTTTGAATCCTAAAGCAAAGATCCAACGAGTATACCCAGCGAAAAGTGTGAGAAGTAAAGCCAGTCATCGCATACAACGGACTTTAGGACAATAACCTCAACAAAGACCGGAAAACACGTGCGTGAAATGTCCCCGTCGCTAGAAAGGAATGCCAAGGTAAGCATTATCCGCTAGTTTTCTGTACAAGTTACTTTGAAATATCGCACGTAAAAGAGAATAGTACAATAATTAGAGCTATATAATAGTCAGAATTAGAACTACTAAGTGGAGTTTAACAAGATTTAACTGCACTTTGTCCTTTGCTGTTATTGAAATGGTGAAGAATAGTCTTTTCTTTGTTTTCTTAACAGTCTTGTGTTTTCATTTCTGAATATCAGATGTTTATGTCTGTCAATGAAATCTTATGCCAGATGTGTTATCAACTGTTAATTTGAATTACTTTGGAGGTTGCATTTTTTTTTTAATATTTCAGGATATTTGCAAATTGTTTATTTTTTCTTTTTGTGTTTATTTTAAATTGTTAGCTCATGAGCTGCAAGCATTTGAAAACATTATGCACCAAATGTTAGAGGATGTCCAAGAGCGACTGGTGTACAGGACTCACATATACATAAGGACAGATATTTTGAATTACAATCCTGCATCTGGAGACCTGGCTTATCCAGAAAAACTAGAGATGATGGAGGTAACTGCTTAAACTATCTCTTTTATCTGGAAAAATATCTTGATTTCAGGTTAAAACATGCTTCTATCAAAAAAATTCAAGTATCTTGTTGGAACTTGGACTTAGTCGAGGCAGCCCAGCTGCTGGTGATTGCTAGTGGGTGGCACAAGAACCATGACCACAGAATGCTGATGGTTTTGGTTCTGGTTGAGTCTCAATGAGAGAGAAGCAGACAGTGTGAACATAGACAGATGCGTAATTGAGAAGTGAATAAGAAATTCGTGATTTTGTTGTGTAAATGTTTCTGTGGGAGTCAGTGTCTTCTTGTATGTTTATATGTGCTTATAAATGGATTAACAATCTCGTCCTCATCGCCTATTTTTTTGTCTCAGTGACTCCTCAAATGTAAGATTTGCTTTGCAATTGGATATTCAAAACATATCTATTTCAGTTCATTGACATTGTCACATACAAGCTCCAGGCAGTCTCCACTATAGGTCATGTGATTCCAAATTGTACAGGTTTGAAATTAAAGACAATAAAAGAATTTTAGAATACACTATCTGTTGTTTCCTTTAAGTTGTATTAACTTGTATTTTCACAGGAATATGGCTGGAAACTTCTAGTCGAATTTGTATTGCTTCATGGGCATCATAATGGAAAATTGTTAACTTCAATCAGGATGTCAAGAAGGTAAAAATCACCAAGATCAGCAATGCAGACAGCTTGAACAGTGAGAAATTTCCAATGCATTTTGAAGCTTTCAGTTAATTTCATCTTAAGGGACTTCAAATTTAGCTGTGAAAACCTATCATCGAGGTGCTCCGGTTAGTGTTTCACTGCCTGTTGTCCAGTACCATATTGACTACAGTGAGTGAAATGTCACAAGAAAACACCTTGGTGATAGATTTTCGTAAACAATGTTTGCATCTCCTCTGAAGATCAATTGAAAGTTTAAAAATGTAGGGAATTTGTTGCTATTAAAGTTGCCTGCATCACATATTTTGGTGATATTTACATTCTTGACATTCTATTCTTAAATTTGTTTTGAATGTCAACCATTTTCCATTATGGATGTCAGCCTGTGAAGTGATAGCAGTTGGGCAGTAATACACGTTCAACCAAAAGTTTCCAGCCAGATTCCATTGAAAATTAAAAGTTAATACACACACAAGAGGCAAAAGAAGTGCTTTAAAAAAATCCTTTGTTTTGTGTGTGTGGGGGGGCAATACACATTGATATTGATGAACTTGAAATAGCTGTTTTTATGTATACATCAAGTCTCTTTTTTTCATTTTTCTTCATGTGTGTAGTTCAATATTAATGTTTTGCTGTAGATTTCTCTTCTGTACAGTTCTCTTGCCCATTTAGTGCAATTGCTTTGTCTTCCATCCTTGTCCATTATCCATTTTAGCATTCTTTTAAGTAAGAGCATTTCATTTATGTTGTCATAGATTAACCGAAATTTTTGTATGGTGTCTCACATGTAATGGGTGTGTAATATGCTGTTGCAGATGAAGTGGAGTTGGGAGGTAATTTTGAAATTAACCCATCACATGACATTACTTATGATATATAAATTCAAAGTAGCAAATTTTTGCTACCTGTAAAGCACTGGTCATTTCATCAGTGCCAAAGAGATTATGCTGCAGTGAAGAGAACAACCAATCATAGCCAAATTCGCGTCATTTTCTCATATGAGTTCAAACTTGATAGACTAATCGCAACTAGAAACTTAGAATACACTGTGAAACCATTTCCTGACAGTTAGCTGCCATAGGCAGAGTGAAGTAGATGGATAAATGGGTTACACATGAGTTGATGGAACACCACAAAACATGATGATTTCATATGTGCTCATCTCTCATTTCTGCTTATCCACTACCAAATGAATAACATTTTGAGTCACCTTGTTACACGTGACGAGAAGTGGATGCTGAATGACAATTGTCAACTTTCGGAACCATGGCTCGACCATGGTGAAGACTCCGAAATATGATATCTGGTATGATTGAGATGAACAGGTATGATTTGAGATGTATTTATCCCATGACAGGGAAATTTCCATTTGCTGTCATACACCTTTCATGTGAGAAGGTTAAGAGATGATAAAGTTACTACTTTCATTGCTGTGTACCTACCCATCCCTCTTTTGTGCAGAATACTTAAGTTTGTTGTAGAAATGTGCAACTTTCCCAAAAGTATGATGGAAATCTGATTAATTTTAATGCATGTATTAATTTATTTTTATTTTCTTCATCATTTGTCGTCTTGCCAACATGAGCTGTGGGCTCATGTTGGCAAGAAGACAGTTAACTGCATGACAGCTCTGGCAGTTAACTGTCAGGAGCTGTGGGCTCATGTTGTTGGTAAGAAGGCAAGTAATAACAAGACATCAACTTTTTTTATGAATCTGGGTACTTCAGTAAAGACATAGCAGTCGTTTGTATGCTAGGGAGATGTGTTACTTACAGAGGGTTTGTGGTAAGACACGTGGTGATTATGTGAGGAATGAAAATATGTTGCAGATGTGTATTGTGTGGCAAAAAGTTGTTAGTTAGGTGTAGACTAATATTCTTAGGTGGTTTGGCAATGTTGTAAGAATGAGTGATGAGGAGCTGACTAAGAATTGTTTCAGCCTAAGTGGCAGGAAAGAAAGGTAGAGGAAGGCCAAGGAAATCATGGGAGGACCAGATTCAGGAATGTCTGCTTGAGAAGAAGATTATGAGCATGAAGTACAAAAGGTCTTGTGTGTAGCATATGATGGATGTTAATGAAGCTTGAGTGGTGTGCCGAGATCTAAATGGAGACATTTGATACACCAATAGTAAGTAAATTCCAGTTCTTTCAGCTAAATGTGCACTTGGCACATGGTCTTTCTTTGAAAAGCTGACCTCTAAATCTCAGAGAACAGCTTAATCATATATATTAGGATGGGCCGAAAAAAACTTTTTTTTTCAATTTGCATATCGCCTAGTGTGTAAAAGTTGGCATTTGGGTCAACAAGAATAACAAAAGTATTTTTTTTTAAATCAACCAATATCTTACATCTCCGCATGGCACACTAAGTTCGAGTTTTTCCGACCGCATTGGGCCGTAAGCAAAAACGGATGGAATTTTTTTGTAATTGAAATCGAGTAACCCCTGGTGTGAAAAAGTGTCCTTTAGTGTTCCAAATAACAGTAAAAAAAAAAAAAGTTCTGAAGTTGATCAATATGCTATGTCTCCGCACTGCACGCAAAGTTCGCCATTTTCTTCCCACATTTGGCCCGTAGGCCTAGGCTAGGTAAATAACGGCATACTGGCATGTAGGGCATCGGAAAAATCAGTTGGAAATTGCACTGTTGTGAGTGCACCATGCATGTGCAGTGCACTCAGGTTGCTTTGCAATGTGTAGCGTGTAGCTCTTTGGGTGCTTCCAATGTCACATGTGGAAACAACCCAGAGCTCACCATGAGGAGGTGGCTACACTTCGAGTTCCGCCCACTCTCCCTCCAGTTCAGAATTTTATTTTTACGTGGTATATCTTGTTTGGTAATCTGCTTTACTCAAAAAATGTGGCACTAATTGCTGTGATGTAATTGTTGCTCTTATGAACAAATCTCATGCTTCAAATCCACACGCTGAGGCAGCAGCTTTGGTCACCAGTTTCATGCAATGTTCCACAGCTTGCGTGTGGCAGGA